>FR990135.1:0-2888208 GCA_905404295.2 Ochlodes sylvanus | reverse complement strand
AGTCAAAAATTATAATTTTGCGCAACGCCGTCAAAAGAACGGAATGACGTCTCTTATCGACCAATGACAAGGCTTCGATTTTCAAATTTATCAAAGATGGCCGACCGGGGGTTCGTGATTTCATGATTACATTTTTTGTTCTTCGTGATTCGAGCAAATGTGTGTCTAGTTCCTTATTGGATAACGAGTCAGTATCCAAGACCAATGAAAACCGTTTATCAATATTACAATCATGCCAAGTATTTCGCGCCACATAAAACCGCGAAATTTAAATTCAGTTTTGATTTTTTCTATTTTGATTGTTTCAAAACTTTCAACTTATTTGTTTTGTACTGTAATATTATAACCATGGAAAGTAATAGTTATATTGATTTTCATTGATATACTTACTTACCTGTTTTTAACTGTATAAGTGCGTGCCAATGTCTCTTCACAATAAAGCACAATAAAATTGCTCTTTGTTTGTATACTACTATCTATTTGCCCTGGCGAGTTGTTTCGTGCTAAATTTACTAAATTCTGAAACATATTACATAATTATGTTAAAGAGAGGTAACATAAGTATGAATGTCCCAATAATAAACTTAGGTAGGTACCTACTTTGTTTACTTAAATGTTAATTGAGTTTTTATTTGAATAAAAATATTTACTGCGGTTACTATTTGTACGGTACTTTTTATGTGGTTACGAAATTGGAGAAAAATTCTCAATAATCCACATGTCACAATGGACCAGGCAAACGAATTTTTTTTTACACGTCAAATAAATCTATAAAAAATTACAAGAAAAACTGTGCTTTTACTTTTTCCATATCTCAATAAATGGCTGAGATATTAACGATCAAAGTGCGTATTTACGGCCGTTGGTTTTTTTTAAAACGCAGGCGGACGGTCACTACTCGATGACGTCATCATTCAGTAGTCGCGCGTAGTTGATAGGGATTTTTGACCGAAATGTTAATTTAAACTCAAGTAAAGCCGCGAGCAAACCTTAGTTATCAATAATAAAATAACATAATATATAATTCACATACTATATACTACATCTATGCAAAATTTCAAGTCTGTATCTATAGAAATAAGAAAGTTATAGATTTTTGAACTGCATAGACCCATATTTTCTATAGTTGCGCCGTATCGTGCTCGCGGCCGAACTAAATCGTGACGTCATAGCGTAAGCGCGCGAAATCTCGGAAATTCAAAAAAGGGCTTGAACTTCTCGTCTTTATAACTTCGGAAATACTGCATGTATTGAAGTGAAATAAAAAGTTATGTAATGTATATGACCTAAGCTCGGATTTTAGGTGTATTTGATAGTAATATTTTGACCCTTTTTCCTTCTCCATTCTACAAGGAGTAATACAATGCAACTATTGTGAATTTGAGCAGAGTTGAACTGCAGTGTGGAATCATAAATGAATTAAATCTGTCTACTCTTGTATGGTTCACGTGAAAATAGAATGACCACCTCAATAATCAACTTTGAAGCAACCTAGTGTTAATTCGTCGTCCTATAAGAACCTTGTGTGTAATAAAATACTATTTCTAGGGGATAACCAATTAAACAAGTACAAAGTTACCATATTTTATTCTCTTATAACTTTACGTTTTCCAGTGCATTATTGGCAACACAAACTCATACAAATTTACTCATACACCAATAATCTATTGGTACACTTGGGATCTATTAAAGACAGCTCAATACTTTTTCATGGAATATCAACATAATTGCATTTTATGCAAAGCTGAATTTACAAAAATTATACAATACATACATAAATTATGTACGACAATCGTAGATAGACACGTTCACGTATAATAAATAATTATAAATACATGGGAGCACAATTTTACACTGAATTCGGAACACAATTGTGAAGACGCAACCATAACTCAACAGAAAGAATTATGCGCGATACAACAATTTGTGCTAACAATAGGACTAAAATAAAATAAAAATAAAAACTTACGACTGAACAGCGATCACAGAAATGCATAAACCATAACAATAAATCTCTGAAGAACCAAAACATTTATTTACTGCAATAAATAAATAAAAAAAAACACGTCAATACAACTTTGTACGGTGTGGAAAGTTTATGTTATTTACATAATTATCTATGTGATTGATTAAGATTACAATGTTTACAAAAATGCTTATTGTCATTAGGGTAACAAATTGCCTGAACAACGTCCGTCTAAATGTATGCGTATTCTCTAATTCGTTTCCACCTCAACATTTCCCTCGTTAGGAGACCGAGTGGTCGGAACATCGAACGACATCCTTGCGACAATTTGGCCTAACGCAGACCACTTTCAGACAGAGCAGACACGAGAGTTGTTCGTGCATTAGATTTTCCAGTCACCTCTGAAAGTGGATATTGCTAAACGTAATTGATATTATATAATATTAATTGATATTATAATTAAATCTGATTTTTTCTTAAATTTGCGCCAGTGAACAGGTCAGCTGATATGTGGTTAATAACAGCTGGGATCAGGGGCCTATCTAACCGGTCACTTGAATAATCTTTGATATTTTAACAGTAATACATATGTATATAGAAAAAACCAATATTTCTACCATGTCACGCTGATCCAAACAGCTATTTTGTACCACAACAGCATGTCAGAATTATTATTGTTTCATATCTAGTTACAAAAATTATTATTAACAAAATCAATCCGTATCTGACGTCTTAAATTAATCCCCATTTCGTATGTTAGATGCAGTTTCAGCATCACAGCTGGTTGTCTGTCTATCTGTCTGCGTTAGGCTCCAGTGGACGCGAACGAACAATGAAGCGTAAAAACAACCGTACAAGCGGTCACGTAACATATTTACACTTTTAGCTATAGAGAGCTTCATTGACTCTCCGGTCGCTTGCCACTGTCCGTCGGTTTGGACACCATGTCTTCGCTCTTCGGCATTGTTCTCTGTTCTCCAAACTTCTCCACGGCCTTCTTCATTTCTCTTCGTTTCTGCGCCTCCCGGATTAAGTCGAATAAACTCTGCAAAATGTAATGTAACTTTTAGAAGAGAAAATAAATTAATAATTTGTTGAATTATGTTCTATTTGAGACTTTATTTGGTAAACAATAAACTCTTCGGAGATATAGATCGATTTCAATCTGCCATTGAATGTTATTGTATAAAATTTTAAACAGTTGTTTATACGTAGTTGTATTAAAATCGGATGTTCTTGACAAACATGGGATAATTTGAATTAATTTGATTATGTTGTATTTGTCATTTTCAATATTCTTTCCATAGCCCTTAATAAATTAGTTGTAACTGTAAAAATCCATATTAAATGCGGTGTTAGTTATTACTGCTTTACCTACTAAGTACAAACTAATCCAGAAATTATGGATACAGAGAGTGTTGGAAACTATTATGTTTATGTCCGTTATTACAACATCTACAAACCTTCCCTTCAGATTCCCTGGGCTTATCCTGTTCCTTGGCAGCGACGGCAGCCTTATCCAAAGCCTTCTGTATCTTGCTCTCCACCTCCAGAATCTCCTCCTTGTCCAGCAACTCTATCAGCTCCGCCATTTGCTTCTCCGATAGATTCACGTTCTCGTTTCCAATGATCTCCAACATCTGGTAAACATTAGCGCGATGTCAATAACCTTAATGTAGGGCATACGGATGTTATCTAGACAAGATATAATAATATCGATACGGTGAATTTGCTATTTTGTTTATCATTTTAGTTAGAAAAACAAAAAAAATGTTTTTTGTTTCGTTTGTAGGACACTATAGATTAGTTATAAACATGATGTCATTGTAACAACGTAATATCTTATGTTTGTGAACTGCGTGTCATCGACAAATTATTTTGTCCTTCGTTCAAGTTTGCACTGCGTGATGACGGACTTAATTTTGTCAATAATTAACTTAAAAAATATTTTTACGCGTAATTATCTGCTCGCCTATTTAACCAAAAATTCTCGATTCGATTCCTATTCGGGACACATTTAATCGTCACATCTGTCCGGAAATCGAACCCAAGATAATTTAACCCAAAACCAATTTCATCAATCGAATTTAAGTTATTCAAGGTCCTATACAATGTCGCCGAACAATTCAATCAAATACAAAAAGAAATAAGGAAAGAGAAATGCGATAATCGTATTAAATTATCAAATACTGCGATAATAACAATCTATTGATAGCAGATAATGTTTTCAGATAGGCAACACTCAGATAATTCAAATATATACCATTTACCTTATATGCACTTGTAATCATAATATACATAATGTTGTAAACCCAATGATTATCACGACCCAAGGTTGCGAGAAAGTACTGATTAATTGATCACCAATTACACAACAATAACAATGCCATACTATCTGAATCGACTTTTGACCTAGTTTGATAAATATTTTCTTGCTTCCTTCCTTTTATTGATACACTTTTGGACACCTTATATAAACACTAGTTTTTGCGATAACGACTGATAGCGGCAAAAAACGTTAAATGATCCCAAGGGAAAGTATTTCCGAGATAAAATCTTGTGACCGTTCCAGAACCACAAACTATCTCCATACCAAATTTCATCTAAATCGGTACAGCAGATAAAACGTGAACATGTAGCAGGCAGACAGACAGTTACTTTCGCATTTATAATAATAGTATGAATACAATATATTATTTAACAAGATTTAGCTATCTTGTACATAAGATGACCTTGTTCAAAGAGATTTCTTTCCAGTAAAAATGTGTTTAACACGAATCATTAAACAAAGTTAAGTAGTCAATGGAAAAATATGATATACGATCGCTTCAGTGCATCGACACATAAGTCTCTAGTTATCGTTAGATAGCAATCTTTAGCCACGGCACTTAACGATGAGCGCATCACATACAATTCTTGAATTTCCGTTAAACATTTTTCAACAGCTCGCACAGGGCTGGTAACTTATGTAACTTTAATTATATTATATATTAATATGTGTATATTATTATGTTATGTACTCATATAACTGTATTATGTATTTGGAATAACAGTACTTAATAAAAAAAATCAAAATGCGTGCAATTCACACGTGCTAGAAGTAAAACTTCATAACAACAAATTAATACTGTCAGTCCAAAAGATGTTTTGCTTTTCTTACGTCAGCAGCCACTTTGCCGATGCTTCATTCGCGTCATTTCCGTTTCAACGAATTCCTAATCAAAACGATACTAAAGAAGTATTCACTTCAAAAAACTTATCCTCATTGAATCTGAATACATACCTTCAAAACATCATCAATCTTCAACTGCCCATCGAAATCGTCGTCGAGCCTGCCCAGGACGTCCTGAATTAACTTCAGTTTAGCCTCATCCGGTACTTTCTGAAGGCTCTTAATGGAATGCATGAGTTCATCGATTTGGATCAAATGTTC
This sequence comes from Ochlodes sylvanus, assembly GCA_905404295.2. Lineage (NCBI taxonomy): Eukaryota > Metazoa > Arthropoda > Insecta > Lepidoptera > Hesperiidae > Ochlodes > Ochlodes sylvanus. Next base: position 2,882,809 of record FR990135.1, on the reverse strand, counting down.
CTTGGCTTTTTGAGGTTCCGATTTGGTCTGCTCCAGGGTAGTCAGTAGTGCTTTCTCTTTGCTCTCGAGTTCAACCAGTACAGAGTCCAGTTTGCTTATCATGTTGTTCACAGCTCGGTATAATCTGAAAAGAGAATTTTATCATGAACTAGCTTCACCGGCCATATACCAAAAATACTTTCTTTGTGGTCACTTGCGTAACTTGAGGAACCTATATGCAAAGATTCAAGTGAATCCATTGAAGAAATAAAAAGTTTCAGTTTATCCCCTTTTTTATCCCGTTAGTGGGGGAATTTTCAAAAATCCTCTTTTAATGCTCCCCTACACTCCCCAAGGAACATGCCAAAGGAGAATGATTATTTTTGCCTACTGGCACTAGAATTAGTATTTTAAACAGGGGATTTTAATTAGGATATAATAAGTAAGGAAACAAACCGGAAATAAACTTTTTACCTATTTATAATTATAATATTATTGATCCAGCACCTGATAATAGATGTAAAATCATAGTAATCATGAATAAAATGAAAGAAGTTGTCATCTATTACGAGAAGTTGTTGAACTGAAAAAATCTTAGTAACGTAAATATTTATTTATTTATTTAAACTTTATTGCCCACAATATAAAATATTACGGTACAAATGGCGAGTAATATAGTTTAAACCCGGGTTTACCGTTAAAAATACTGAAGTGAGTTTGTAATTGATCTTATTAACTAAGCTGATGAAAAAAAGTGATTCTGATCCCATTTTAGCCCATGGTCCCATACTTCAATGATTATTGTCCTTTCAGCTTCTTGCATAGAGCCAGTAATTTGCAATTGCCCGCTTCCTTCTTAGCGGCAACACGTTGTTATAACTTTTGGTGTTAACGTCGTCTCGGGACGAGAGCACTTATCGGTTTGTTATGTTCGGCAATACGTTACAGAAACAGATGACTAATGTAAAAATTCCACTAGACAAATCCAAGGTCATTTACCATTATTGTTGATCTAATCTACGATGTGCTTATTTTGCACGATCAATTTGCAAGTAGCAATTGAGCGTAAGACTACGCGACTGTTTTGTTAAATAACATTAAAAATGACGTCTGTTCTTCACATACATTATGTTATGTAAATATGATATTGGTAAATGGTAGTATATAATTTACCGTCGTCGGTTAATTATATAAACCTGTGTTGCTGATGTTCGTGGGCATATTCAACAAACGAGCTCAGCTCAGCTCGTTTGTTGAATATTTAGAAAAAAAAATTAACACAGATTTACATGGCTTAAGATAATTTAGCTCGCTACATATTTAAATTCCAAAACCATTTATTAATTTGGATGTTTCTAAAAGACACTTATAAACGTCATTTGTAATATTATAACATGCACTGTTAATATAAATCAAAATGTCCTAAATAAATAGAGATTATAATTTATATGAGTACTGTATAGTAAAGAGAAGTCTTATTAATGTAGCCGTAACAAAATTTAATTAAAATGAAAACAAAAAAGGAAATCAGTTAGGTGCATTATATAATAAGTATGACACATACCATTGATTTATCTAGTGAACGATAAGTTAGTGACCTTGAAGTTTAACTGTACAGCGAGATTATTAATAACACTATCGGCTGGAAGTTTGTATTGTGTGTATGTTATGGACCAAGTGATTAATAGGACATTGTAAAAATGCCCGCGCCGTTTGAAAAATGCCCAATATGAGAGGGCAACATGATAACAATTATTGAAATAATCAAATTGTCCGGGCATAATTTATAATGTTTATCACATATGGGGCAGAGTGATTCGGTCGGTTTTAAAATAGTGACACCTCGACCGGATGTTGTAATGGCTTTTAAAAACCCAGGCGAAACCCCATACACCAGATTTTCTTACCGGAGACCCGTGGAAATATATAAGCTTCCGAGCATTTGTCAAAAAATCAAGTTCATTAGTGTCAGTTGTTATTGTTCTACCTGAATATTTCACCAGAGATTATTGTTAAATGTTAAATACTCGTAGAATACTGAGAACAGCTATCAGCAATCAAGTTATAATTATAATAATGTATATGTATAACTCAACAATTATTCAATGAATAAGCCACACATTTGGAATATACAAATTTCACCCTTGTTATCCCCACGTTAAGGAGTTTTAAACAAATAAATAAATAAACGCTGACCTTTGGGCCCCCTTAGTAAGCTTAATGTCTGCCTGCTTGGTCTTCACAATTTCATTCATCTCCTTAACATCCTCATTGTAGTCCAGCAACTCTGTCTTCAACTCCTGAATGCTCTCCTTTTCAAGCAGAAGCGATTTCTTTTGTTGAGCTGAAATTTTATAAACAAATGTGATGATCAATATCATGACAATTTTATTCATGGTATATTTCATTAGACTAATAAGTTCCTTGCAATATTGAGAAAAAAATGCTGGCTATTGCGCAATTATTACAAAGATAAAACATATATTCTAAAATTAGTATGCCGATTTTTCTTTTTTAACTATGTCTCTGATTATGGAGAAGAAACATGGCAACAACATATAATTAACGCTTACAGTTTACACACTCATAGCACCGCACTATGGTTACCTGTGATGCGAGTGGCATGAACAACACAAATAATACTAAACATAATGGTACGATATAACTTTCTGGAACAAGAGCATGAATAGACTAGGAAACGTTGAACTCTAGCTAATAATAGAATACTTACACAAAGTGGTCATAATATTTACTGAAATCGCGACTACACCTTGACATTGAGTAAAACAAAAACAACCCACATGGCAGACAGCCAACGGTTCTTACCTAATTTTTCTAAAGCATCTTCAATAACTTCAATGTCTTTCCCGGACAGTCCTTCCTCACTCTTAATCTTTGTATCCACGGTGATAACGGGAGCTGTATCAACCATTGGTGGCACATTTTCTAAATCAATGATGGGAGCCTTGTCTTTGAGTTCTTCCTTCTCTCTCTTCTTGGCCTCGAGTATTTGTTTTGCCCTTTCTGCTTCCTGCATTTCCTGTTTCTCTTCCTTGATCTTTGCCTCTTCCAGTTTGATGGCTTCTGCTTTGATCTGAAATTTAACGTTATTGCGAATAAAACAGCGAAGACTTTTATAGTTGTGCATCAATTAAAGTGAACTATTCCGTAAAATCTCACATAAATTGAATGAAATTCCTATAATTATGTAATAGGACAGTGTCTTACTACCCTTCGCAATTTACCTGAAGTAAATGCACAAATATGAGATGTATATACATATTTCTGTTACAGATATTACACTTGAAAGAACTATCAAAACAAAAATTCAGAAATTAATAACTATACCTTGAAATCAAGTTTGCCCTCCTTCTCACCAATGGCAGCTTTAGTCTGTGTAACAACTTGTTCAGGCAGAGCTGAAATTGTCGCCTTCAATTTGTATGTGGTAGGTACGTGTTCAGGAACCATGAGTGCTCTAGACAGAAGCAACAACGATGGTGGCACTTTTTCATTCAGTGACAAGTCTAACCAGTTCTTAAGTTCTTTTCTTAACCTCTCTTCCGACACACCATATGCCCTCATCCCCCGAGCCTTGCAAGCTTGTTGCAATTCACTAAAGTTTAAGCTGTCTACACCCTCCTTAGCAATCATCTTGTCATCAGCGGCTAAAGATCTTAACTTCATTTTGAGATTAAACCGTAACATGGCACCAGTCCCAATTGTTGACACATTGAGCACCTTACACAGTGCAACTAAATGTGGTCTTTGTAGAGAATCCAATGTAATTTCATCCTCAAATAACTTGGAGAACTTCATAATCTCTTCACTGGTTGCAACATCCCCAGATGTCCTAATTTTTGTGAAGAAAGAGGAAAATTCTTTAGCAAGATCAGAATGCCTGTTGCTGGCCTGTGGAGCCATCTGGTCTAAAGTTTCTTGGAAAAACTTTGCCATCTCCAACTTAACTTTCAGATGTTGTTTTAACTTTGCTTCCATTTGACTGTTGCTCTCAAACGTGGAAGGCAACATGTTCGGGAACAACTTAATGAATAGAGGCAAAGCAAATTCCAGGAATGGCACAACAATAAAAACTATGAAGGGGACCATTCTAAACAAGTCTCCGATAGTTGTGACCAAGAGTCTGTGTTCTCTCCGAGTCAAGGAGTTACCTCTGAGAATTTTGAATAACAGTGATGCTGATATTCTTATTTCAATAAAGAGCAAACGGAATCCATGGTAATAATGTCGCAACTCATTCATTATACGCTCTTTTAAGCTCTTTTTCACTTCCACCTTTTTTGGCAGCTTCTCTTTTTCCTCTATACCTTTCTTGATAGATTCAACTGTGGCTTCAACCTTTGAAGATGGTTTCAAAGGCTCCTTTTCGTACCTGTAGGTACTAGTCTGAAACGGTCTGACATGCAGGGGATAGCAATATATCCGCGTGTTAAGGGGTTTTTGAGTAATGTCATGTTGCAATCCTATAGGTTGAGTTGTGTAATAAGATAATGACCTTGAGAGTGTAATGTATGGAAAATTTTGATACTGCCTCGCGTCCCATAGTAATGCTGAAATACGACAAATAATACGTTATCAACAGGTATTTAATGTAGATATTACTATGCAGATGAAATAATATACGTTTACGTGCATAATTCGAACGAATGTTTCACAAGTTTTTTTTTATCAAAGTTAAATCCAACGTCCTGATATAAGCAATTTTAATACACTTTATTAGATTAGAAAAACCTAAAGAGTACAGCTATTTAAAAAATATATAACCTTGTCTTAGCTAAAAATATAAACAAAGCGAAAGCCAACCGTTTATTTTGAACTCATTTTATTGGTGTTTTGAACATTACTGTACAACTAAACTACGGAATATAACAAAACTATTTTAGTTTCTTTGCAAATACCATAAAAAATATGAAGTCATAGAATCAAATTTGGAAATGATGGCAGAAAAGGTTATACTAAGTTGGTTCAAACATTATTTAGTAAAACACGACTCATTGTTATACTTACTCGATCTCTTAACACAACGGCAGTGGTTGAGAATAATCCTGTTCATATTTAGCTTCGTAATCGGCTTTTAATAAGAAAAATATGAAAATTGAAAACAATATCAACCTTTACGAACCATGACAATCGAGAACAATACAGATAAAATATGAAATGAAAAATGAAGTTGAGTTTAGGTTTAGCGAACTTGAATTCAGTTAATCTATGACATGACTTATTACATGCTTGTCTCTGGTTCCGATAACGGTACTCTCTATATTTTTTTTAGTGGTACTATGGTAAAGCCTTCCTACCTAGTCTGTGGTAAAGCCATAGATGTAGCATATGTACATATATTGGCAACACGAAATACAGAGAGAAGTGGAAATGGTACAAGTGTTGATTAATAAGATTAATAAGATTCTCTCTCTGTATTCCGTGATTGGCAATCACGAAATACAGAGAGAAGTGGAAATGGTACAAGTGTTGATTAATAAGGAAACCACGGTAGCAAAATAAACACAAGTAAATCCCTAATCGTATTATTCACACTAAGAAACTTACATTTTAATTGGTTGGTACTTGTCAACTTAAAATAGTCTATCAAAACGGCTGTTTATAGTTGAAAATGCACCTTAACATGTTATCTTAGTTTTTATTTTTCCTTGCCATATTTGGTGTTTTGTTACCTTTATAAATTATACTATTTCCATTTCTTTATTTTCTCGATGACAGCTCCTGTGAAAACTTGAACGAGCGTCTTTTTTACATTATGTATGCATTATTTTATAAAAATATGACGTTTTCACACGTACAAGGTTATACCACCTGATTCGGAGAAACTGATAGGGATAGGCTATATCGATAAACGTAACACGATAACAGACCCGATATTTTTACAAAATGTAAGAAACTAACTGCTGCCGGATACTTTTGTACAAATTTATTAACTAATATTATACTATATTTCATTACAACATGTTACACGTATTTATTCTTGATTGATAATGCCAAGTACTTTAAAATTTTCGAAGATGTTGTAAAATAAGTAGGTATAGGTAGATACTCGAATTAATAATTATAAAAGGCAGTAATAGCCTAGTCACTAGTGGTTAATATTTCGGTCTCCTGTTCGGGGGGTCTAGAGGGTTCTGACTTTTCGGAATTGTGTGCGTTTTAAGTATTTAAATATTATCATTAACTTGCTAAAACGGTGAAGGAAAACGTTTTGAGAAAACCTGCAGCAAACAAGCAAATTCCGGATTATCCGATATATAAACATATAACTACTTTAATGCAATGTTCATAATTATATGTACCTACTGAAATAAAAATAAATAAAAATACGGTTTCCAGTTAAATTACATAACATACATATATTCATAATTATCATTAGATACTTACATGCTTACCACGTCTTACGTTAGTGCGTCTTTTACGACGGCTAGGATGTTTTTGTTTTCCTACAGAGTATAATACATATATATGTCGGCGACATCCATTGTGGGCTTATTTCATGTCAGGATTTCAGTTTAGGATAGCAAATAAAACACAGGTTCCGGACAAACACATGAAGAACACGTTTATTCAATGATCACTGTCCGGCTTGGCATAAATTCTCTCTTTTACTTTGGTTATTTGGTTGTTTACGCGGAACTCCGTTTCCGACATATTTGATTTACTCAGCGATACGCAATATTGATGTTATCGATCGAGCCACTCGCTCAATCCGCGATATCACATTTTATTAGAACTTTAATAACAACTTGCTCTTTCCGAAATTTTCAATTACTTCAAACCAAAGCAAAACTCAAAATCTTTAACATAGGAAAAATGGCTACTAGTGGCGAGTGGATTTTAATAAACTTTGTATTGCATTTTTTATCCCTAACTACCGTAAACTACCACTGCTTCCAATGTCCAATTATTATCGAGAACATTAAAGAAGAAATTCTATTTTTAAATTAGGTACTTCTATGTGTCTCGTCAACAGATAAATCAACGCGACAATATTCATATGATTAATAATTCATATTGACTGAGTTCACTGTTAGAGAATGCCAACAACACCAGCGTATTTATATGTATTATAATATATGTATTTATATTATTTTATATTTATTAACAATGGAATTATTTGTGAAGCTATTTATTTGATAAATAGCAATTTAAACCCTAATCAGTCTTGGCCGTTGATCGTTTTTTGGCAATAACTTGCCTGTAGTATGTAGTATAAAAATAGTAAATTGTTTTATAATAACTTCACAAAATGTCATTACAATTGAATGTACGGCATAGGAAATAGTGCTTTCTATTTTGTCCAAAATGTCCATCCCTAACGCATAACAACTAACCAAAATCCCATTGCAATTGGATGAACGGCTTGGAATGGTGTGGAGGGCAAAATGAAATATTCTTTATTCCACACCATCTAGCAGAACTGTATACACATGTTGTTAAATAAATGGTAAATGTAATATTGATATGAATTTTTTTAACTAGAAATAATATAATAAAATTGTCGATATCGATTTTTTTTACCGCATCCCTGCACGAGTAGCATAGAATTTTCTGGGAATAGCACTACTTCTTAAAACTTAAAACGAACCTTATTGCAAAGGGACTGAGTAGCTTTTTGGTTATAAATTATAGTTTCTTTTAATTGTATGTTTTTGATTTTTTGGTTTTCAAATTAATTTAAAACTAGGCTTACCTATGGTACGAAACTCCGCCATTAGATAAATTCTAAGCTCTGCTATCATTTTTGCACTCCAAAATTGCACAGTAAGGCATATTTACGTAGTTTATTAAGAATTTAATTTACGCAATGCACAACTGACGCATCTCAGTGACAGTTAAGCAATACCGGCCATTTTCCAGCAAATACGCGGAGCTCCGCGCAACCTTAATGCGTGTGCCACGCCTACTTTGCACTTCCACTTCTCTCTCTGTATTCCGTGATTGGCAATGATGTGAACTATGGAATGAGACCAAAAACCAATTGTTCATGTGTGCGTGATGTGATGTGTCAATGTGTGCATCGAAAATGGTTTTTTTAATGTTTAACTTCACTTTAATACCTAAAACTCCAAGTAACCATCGTAATAATGTTATAACAACATTGATAAACACTTTAAGATACGTAATATTCGCCAAAAAATGTAGGAGTCCACAACACAAATTGACTGTAAATTTTAAAGGTTGCCATATTTTACTCGTTCAACCCGGATTTAAAGATTTAAAGATTGTTCGTCCGACGCTACTCCATGTTTATTAATAGCATTTCAATTACGAAGTTGTTACTAGGTTTATCAAAAATTAACTAGTCAAAGTGTAGATTCGGATGACGCTTGAAGTAAGCGATTTTTATTTATAAGGCTGATATAGTATATTTATATCTTTATTTAATATTTAAATACTCTAAGGTTAGGCCACTGATCAAATAAATTATGGTCTCGTTTGAAGCGTTATTCTCTCTCTCTCTTGCTAACACATCAAAGTACCATAAGCTTCGGAAGCTCTCTTTTACTCTTATACCCAATCTATGTATATTATTTATATCTATGGGTAAAACCGAAAACTGAAGATACCTAATATTGACGTTACGATACTCTAACTAAACGATTACGTTAATCTAAAGGCTACCATGCCTTCTGCCTGTCATTCTACAAAATGTAATGTTTAGCATTTTTTTTAATAAGAAAATGGAAAGTCTGAAAAAATATAAAATAGTATGATGATCTCAATAAACACGTCTTTTAATGAAAAATATCGTTCGCAGTTTTAGACCGCAATTCGCAGTTTAGAGTTCGCAGTAGAGACCGACCGTTCGAAGTTCTGTGCAAAGAGTAATTATCTATGTATAATTTAAGTATACTCTGTCAGTGTCTATTACTACTTGACTTTTCAAGTTGTCAAATGTCAATGTCATTCTGCAGTCAATGTCAGTGTCTACAAACCGCAAACCGTTTTACGTTTCGTATTTTCAGATTGATTTTCAGTTTCACTTTTCAAGTATTTTGTAGGTTAGAAAAAAAATACTAGTGTAGTGTGTTAATGTAAAGCATGCATATTATCATACTTTAATCTATGCATATTATGCATTCGATAACTTGAGATTATTGCATCAGTAATTATTTTACTGTGTTATAGCCATTATAAAAGTAAAACATTTCAATGAACATATTGCATCAATATTTAACCAGAAACATTAAAAGCATCATTAATGCTACGTTAAAGCCGAACAGTAAGTATCTGATAAATTAAATGGAAAATTTACTTTATGTATAGATTACTTTCGTGATATTGTACTCCCGGAAACTTAAATCGGTCACTGATTCTATAATTTTAAAATGTTACTGGAAACTTATTACTTAAACAATGAAAAATCATGTCAACGGTTTCCACATGGAATCTCATATCCGATAATTATAATACATCAAGTATTTTTGAATTTTGGAAGATAATTATCCTTTGATCTGTTATTCAAACTTCCTTATCTACAACTTCAACTCTTTTTTTATATACATCACTTGTAATTTTTTTTTTTGCTTGAACAAAAATTGATTGATTTCTTCTTAAGTTTTTAGTACTCAAGCAAGAATGTCGTCCAGGTCGAAGAGTGAGGCCCAGCATATTGTGTGGGTAGATCTGGAATTAACTGGGCTGGACATTGAGAATGACCATATATTGGAGATTGCTTGTTTGATTACTGACTCAGAGCTGAATGTAGTAGCTATGGGCCCAAACATAATAATACATCAACCAGACAGTATTTTAGACAATATGAATGAATGGTGTGTAAATCAGCATGGTCAGGTAATTAATTTTCTTACTATCAAATCTATTTTGTGTTTATAGCAAAGATGTTATAACAATAGATGCATCATGTTCATAGAAGGTGAGTTAATTTAAGATCCATTCTGATGACACATTCGTAACTATTGATATGAAAAATAAATTGTGTTGTGGGACACCAGGTAGGAACGAAGTTCCTTCGGCTACTGTCGCGCCTGCGCACGTCTCATTTAACGGTTTTATTCCACGCACTTTTTTCCACGCTTACGGTTTTACTATCACATATTTTTCAGTTCTGTCACGCAGCAAAATCCCTATCCCCTCCAAGCCTGCCGTAAGGAACTTTGTTCCAATAATTATGGAACATACTGACTACTGAGCTACATAAAAGTAGGATAATTGGCCGAATTTGACTCCCTAGACTTTTTAGTTATAATATCATTGGTGTAAAGACTAAGACCATATACAACAGCATAAGTTATCTATCTTCAGATTTTAATTATAAAATTGTAACTTAACTAATCATCATCTGGCCATATACAAGAAAGGCAGCTTAAATAAAGTAATTTATTATTTTAGTCAAAAGTTTTTTAACAAATCCAATGCAATTGAAAGCATATTTTAATACCTACATTACATTATTGCCATATTTTTTTCAGACTGGATTAACAGAAGCTAGTAAGAAATCAAAAACATCAGTGTCTGCTGCTGAGAACGAGATTTTAAAATTTGTAAAGGCTCATGTTCCTGAAAAAAGATGTCCATTGGGTGGGAACACTGTGTACATGGACAGAATATTTCTTATCAAGCACATGCCAAGATTCAATAATTATCTACATTACAGAATTATAGATGTTAGCTCGATCAAAGAATTAGCTAAGCGGTGGTATCCAAAGGATTTTTCTAGAATACCTACAAAGAAATTCGAACATAGATGTTTATCAGACATTCTGGAGAGTCTAGAGGAATTAAAGTATTACAAAACAAATATTTTTAAGCCTTTTGAATTAAGCCAGTCAATGAATAAGTCAATTAGATAATTCTAATTAATTATACACCTTGTTCATATTGTTTCATTCACCTGGTTCTGATTCTGAAGAGTACTTTGAAACCGCGCGTTTTAGGGTGTTTTTCTATTGCATATACAACAATCTACGTTACTACGGATTTGTTTGCTATCCACCAATCACATTCATTGTCACACATGGCACTGGTGGAAACGGGCTCTGCTAAGCTATGTTATGTGAGCCAATAAATATGATTTGTGGATAGCAAACCCATCCATAACAACGAAGTGTATCACATCTCTGGTGGAAAGATACCCTTAAGAATGAGGACAAGTAACACCCGCTTGCTTAAAAGTGCGCAGCAAACAAAGTTTGTAGATACTAAATAATACTTAATTAAGTTGTTAGTATAAAATAAATGAAGTACAATTTATCTATTATTATTTTTTAAGCTTTCAACCTTTAGATTAATGATAATAATAATTATGGTCTCAATTTAATTTCAAATACTTCAATATACTGAAATAAATTTGATGTAACATTTTCAGCCAGCATATTGGATAGCAGTTGGTTGGCAGCGTTAAGAAACATTATTTATTTTTAACGTGTTTTTATGTGAAAATCCTCGTTTAAATTTATTTTCTGGTGTAATAAATAGTTTATCTATCCCTCTAATAATGTTTCGAGAAGTGGTAGATAAGGTAGTGCAGATTATAATTTAAAAGTTAGCTGAAATAGGTCAGTAAAAGTGCATACTCAATCGCTCAATATGTAGGTAAATACTGCCATCTATTAATTATCTAATAGCAAGAAAGAAATAGTAACGCTATCCGTCGCCAGATGGCGTAATTATTTTATTATGCGTAAATAAAATTGAAACGGAGGAATTTTATACTTACCTGTACTGTAAAACAACACTGTGAGGAGCAGGAAATGGTAAAAATTAAATGAGGTATAGTAAAGCGAGGTGAGGTGCGGGCTTGAGGAGTGGAGGTAAGGTAAGTATTATTGTCAGTTTAACAATGATATATTATTACTTAAAATGTCATTGGTCCTATTTTTTATTTGATTACTCATTAAAGTAAAACATTCCATACCTGCAGACATACACTTACAACACAAACACCACAAACAACCATGATCCCTTTTTGATCTGATTCGGCCGGGAATAGAACCTGAGACCTTTCGCACTGCTGGCAGATAATTATATGAGATACGGGGTTAAATTTCCCAAAGTATAAAATATTCTACACGTACGATACAATATTCGTCTAAGTATATTCTATACCTAATAATTTTAACGACAGGACACTTATGGCGATGTTGAAACGATTTGCCGAAGATGATATTATCGTAGAATGTAGATCAATATTATCTAACCGTAATTTTTATTCCACTGGATTTGAGTTGAGAATCTATTTTAGTCCAGAAAACAGCAAAAGCGTCAACCGCACGATAATAATACTAATAATAATATTATCTGACCTTTTTCCGATACGTGGCCTTTCGATTTGCGCCGTCGTTACATGAAAATAAAATTCACTGATCAGGAAAAGTTCAGTGATCTCTAATAATAACCCTTTGATCGTCTTTATGTTCACACAGCAGAAATTCTGCTACATTTTATTTTTTTATTGAATCGAATCAGCGAGTAGACTGGCGGGTGTAAAAATCCGCAAGGATTATTTTTAAACCTGTGTTTATTCAGGTTGGTCCAGTTCGTTAGATTAAACGGGAAATATCGCACGGTTAAAAAAATGTCCCGGATTGACTTCAATACATAACAATTGTATTATAGTCAACCTCTAGCATACTCTGGACCAAACCAGCTTTGAATGACTTTTGCGGGGTTTTAAAGTTTTTAACCCTTTGAATAAATAAATCGGTGTTATTTAAATCAAAAGCAGAATATAATAAGCAGTTTTTCATGAAGCACCTTTTATTTGAGTTTCAAATGATGAAATATAAATAAATAAACGCTTACACTCATACTCATACTTCCTCACTAGGATTCCATGTCACGGGTTGCACGGACAACACAAAATAAAAGAAGTACTTAAAGAGAGAAGAAAAGAGAAGTAAAGAGGAGAGTGAATAGGTTTTATCTAAGTTAGTTCGCTCAACACCTCAAGGACTTCATCGCCACTTGCGGGATCATCACCAGGTGGGATTGTTGTCAAGCACTACCTTATAAGAAGTAAAAAAAAGGAGCACAACACTAACATCCATGTCCCGAGAACAAACATTTAGGCTTCTCGCCCACGTCAGACTTTTATGTAGGACAGATAATCGGGCCGATTTTTCCTCTGATGCTAAATGTATCGTATTTTTGAACGACTTTTTGTAGGACGTGTGCGTTGCACTATTGCTAACAGTAGGTCTATTTTCTCCTACAAAAAATCGGTCACCGATTATCGGACGTCGGCGAGAAGCCTTATCTGTCAAATAAAAAAAAAATCCGGTCGGAAATCGATCCCGTGACTCCTCGATTCGCAGGAAGTGCCACTCACATCTAGGCTACTGTCGTTAATCGCTATGTTTGAGTAAATTAGACAGTCAAACTCAATCCTGCAACCTATTAACTTTGCACCATATTTTTGCCTGTGTGGTTGTACTGGGTAAGAATAAGAATTTCATAAGTAGGTATCTCATTTGGAAATACAATACATACATACCGTCATAAAAAAATTAACCGATGGAAAAAGGTAGCCAAGGTTGAAAGGTTAATTAATTGTATTACCCTTGGTCACGTAAAACTAATCTGACGTAATCCGAAAGATTCATTGTTATTTTCTTATCACATTTCTATCTACATGTTAACATTTTAATGCCTTACATTACAGTAACAGTAAATTTTAATGTTAATTTCTGAAAAGAATTATTGTAACGTACAATATTTCGATAAAACACTGACGTATTAATTTAGCGGAGATTTATTACGAAATAAAATCAAAGAAAAATTTTAGTCTATCGACCATTAGCTTGGTCTTCAAAATAATCGGTCCAATAATCAAAACCTAGCGGGGTATGAAAGGTAGCTATTATTGTTATGTTTTTTGGGTTACGTGGTATATTATTTATTTGGGGTGCAAGGCGCTTCATCTTCGACTCCTAGCTGAGCTGCCCTGCGGCATGATCTGCTCACGGTCATCCAGTTTACTTCCGAAGGTAGTCCAGGCTTGGTGATAGGTCTGAAGACTCTGAGGATTTCAGCGTATTTGCGTATAGAATATAAGGTTTCGCTTCTTATAAAAAACATAATAAAAGGAGAGCTGATGTAATATCGACGGTATCGACTGTTTATGATATTGATACCTAAGCTACGTTTATACTTGTAACAATGTAGGGAAGTAGTTGTTCAAGATATTGTTATGCCAACAACCTAACTTTTCCGACAGTTTGTAAAAGTATTCTCGCAATTTGAGCAAAATTTCGTTGTACCGTTGTCGTTAGTTTTGAATGAATTTGTCTTCTATTTTTCTAACTTTTATTACTAGATGGCTCCGTAGCCTAGTTGGTAGTGACTTTTCCTGCAAAGCGAGGGATCTCGGGATCGATTCCCAGAACATTATGTAAGCAACAGATAAAAGTTTGTGTTGACCATACCACTCGCGACACTGGGAATCATTATATCTATGTTTATTTTATAGATTTACAAGCTGTGAAACCAGCACGAGCCACGGTAGAGCAGAGGTCACTGCCACCAATGCAACGCTATCTCTGAATTCATTTTCTTTTAGATACTCTTTTTACTTTTCATCTTTACTCTTACACATTTTAAAGAACCCCGGGTTATGCCATAGCGCTCCTGTAATATCTGTCTCAGAAGAAAGCTCATTTATTGACTGTGTTCTCTCTTCTTTATTGGCTTTGGTTTTAGCTACTATTTCCACGGGAGATGATAACCAAACCATCATAATGGCTCGCCTTGTCAGCTAAAAAACCTTTGGCGGGTTGTCTGATGATGAAGAACTAACTAAGACCAAGTTAATAGTCAGTGAATGATTCATGGGTCATTATCGATTCGGATTGCACGCTATTTCGCGTAGAATGGTTCTGTGGTGCCTCATACATAAATTTCTGTATGTATGTAAACATTTATGTATGTAAGTATAAATTTCTGTATGTATGTATACATACAGAAATTTATATACATAACAGAAATTTATATTGTTCGGAAATGTTACGTATGATGAAATTCCAATTGTAAATGTTCACGTGACTGATTGACTGAACTAAAGGTAGCTGGAAAATTGGTTCGGAGGTTTTACGAGGTAGGTACCGTACCTCACGTACCTACTGTGCCCGAAAGGTAATTTACATAAAACACAACAGGTGTATTCTGTAAGATCTTGGTTTATTTAAACGGGTTTAAATAATAGATATATTACTTGAATATAATAAAGAAATCCACCAATTCGTTTAATTTGCTATCCATCAACTAATCTGATGACAATAAAACGACATTTTGACAGACAACTGGTAAAAGCACATATTTTCACTTTGTAACAACTAACCATACATTTAATTTTCAATTATGTATGTTACAATTATTTAGGTACTTTAAATCGCGCTCATTTTACATTTGCATACAAGTTTCAGAAATTGATATCGATTGCATCTATTACTTAAAACTATAAATATCTACTACAAACGACTACCTACGTAGTAGAAAATGCATTGTTCACAACACATCGGTCAGTACATAAAGTCTGTTACTATTTAAGTAAGTTAGCTTCATAAAATGTAAGTAGGTAGGTACATAATAATGAAATATTTATGAAAATAAATTTCGACTATAATAATTTGGCTTTAAAATCTTAGTACCTAATAATTAAACTGTTATTTTAAAATTCATCTGAAGATAACGGTAAATTAAAATATTGTAATAGATTTAACATTTGTGTGTATAGTACACGAGATATACTACGAGAAGGTATAACATTAACTACGACTTTTGAGTTTTTACATTTTATATCTAATACTACCTATTGTTCCTATTTTGATACACCATTACAATTAATGTTTAATATCTACAACATATATCTCTAAGTAATTAAATATGATCATTACATGTTACGTTTAATAAGTTTCAAAGTTAAATAAATACAATATTTTATCGATATTTACCTGTAAAGTTTTCTGATTACAGTAAAGTTTTATAAAATAAATCTTAGTTTTACAAATCAAAGGAACGTTCGAGTTATCAAAATAATTAATTAGTTATTACTCATAAGAGAAGAGTAAAGAAATGTAGAGTAGATAATTTCTTTTCTATTTCTCTAGTTGTGATTACCCGCGGAGCCTTGCACGAACCGCTCCGCATATCACCGTCAGGCGTCCCAGGCTTGACAAATCAGGTGACCGGTCACATCACTCGCTGGAGTTATTCACGGACGAAGACAAATTCGTTGTAATGGTTCCAGCGATTCTCCTCGGAGTCGACTCCCGGCTTGAGCTCGGCGGCGCCGCCGGCGGTGCCGCTGCCGCAGCTGGCCGTCAGCTTGAACCCGTTCTCCTGCAGCATATCGAAGGCCTGCTCGATGAACGAGTGCTTGAGGAAGAACCGAGACGTGTACCGGTCCGCGAGCCCGTGGTCCGGGTCGCGGGACTCGTTCAGAGTTTCTCCGAACACATCGCGACAGAGCGTCACCTTCCCGCATACGAGGATACGAGACAGCTTCCGGAACTTGACATCGGCGAGTCCGTCGCGGCCGAAGGCGAAGCTCCCGCGGTACCCCACCGTGATGCACCCCTTCTCGCGGTTCGGGGGCTTCGGGTCGGCGTCGCGGACGGCGGTCTCGAGGCCGGCGAGGCGGTAGTGCTTCGCTTCGCGCGCGAGCCGCTTGTGTTCCCTGAAGCAGTCGGGGAGGACGAGTCCGCCGTCGCGGAGGTAGTCGAGGACGTAGCGGAAGAGGACGCCGTCGCGGTCGAAGAAGATGCGTCCGCGGGCGTCGCGCGGGTGGTCTGGATTGTGTACGGCGAGCGCTGGGAGCGAGTCGGGCTCGCGCGTGAGTGTGTCACGCGTGCTGGCGTAGTGCACGCCGCCTACGTTCAGCTCCAGGACCTCGGCCGGCGCGTCCGCCATGACTGGAGGCTGGGGGCGCAGTGCGCGGCTGCGCGCCCCCGCTGACCCACTTACCGCGCCTCGCCTCGCGCCCTCGCGCCATGTTGCCCACTTCAGCTTTTTACCCTGAGATTTGGGAGTTGCATCAAATATTTGTACGGATTATTGCGATTGTGACACGGATTATTGCGAAAAATATTGCATACAAAAAAAACCCACTTTAAAATTTGTTCATTTTATATCGACAAGTAATAAAGTGAATACGCATTATTTAGGTTTAGTTAGCTAATTCAAAACTACTTGTTAGATCTCACCCAAAATTAAATGGGACAACAAGCACCAGATTTCGAATATAAAAAGAATCATTAAAAAAACTCTGTGAATAGTTATGATAGATAGATAGATAGGTAACATTTTATTTAAAAAAATTACAGTCCAATTGAGAACTCCGAGTTTTTCGAAGTCTTATAAGGAAATTTTGACAAAAAAAAAAGGAATTCGTTTTCCGCATATTGGTTAACATCAAATGACAATCAGTCTTTATTTCATTAAAATCTATTTATTCTTTAAAAATTAATTATAATTTTAATAGTATAACTACTGATATAATGATATAATATAATAATACCTACATAACTAATTTCAATAAGTAATATAATGATTACGTTAGTTATCTGTTTCTGTATATTTTTTACGGAAGTGATGTTAGAACATAATTATGTAGGTATTATTAAAGTATTTTTTTATTTAATTAAACCACTAATATTTACCTAACTGTTATCAAGTACATATCATAGATACTTGCTAAAATTAAAGATAAAATAGTTAAGTACATACATTATATAGGCTGTACTTATAACAGTTAAAAAAAATGACTGCTCCATTTCATGTAGCATAACTAAAACGTAAATAAAAAATCTAAGAAGCTATGTATTTAATTTGTGCTAAAAACAAAAAAAAAAAACAACAGCTCGTGAGGGATTTGAACCCCCGACCACCTCTATTAAGGGTATAAATGGGCGCTCTCACCGCTGAGCTAACGAGCCGATAAGTATGATGCAGAATTTAATACATAATTATAATTAATAATATGATAATTACGTAGGAACGTACATACGTACTCGTATATACTTACTTTATCTTTTCACAGAAGTGGCGTTGGAATGTTGATGTTTTTTTATTTAAATGTAACACAATATTATACAATATAATTGTAATCAGGAAACGGGCTACTTTAGTGATCCATGCCTACAGCTGGTACCTATGTACTTAAAATGTATACGAGATAAGTAAGTGGTTCGTACACACCTAAATATTATGTTGATAATTAAGTATTAACATTTATATTTGTTTGTTTTGGATTACAAGATAACAAACATATTGATTTTTATCTATATCTCAGGGCTACAAGTTAGAATTTTGCGCTTTCGATGTTCAAATCATAACCAAATCAATCAATCCAACCAAAGTCTCCCGAAGCGAAGAGAGGGCGGGTCACTAATATAATACAAGGGGGGATCAAAAAGTAATGATAATCAATATGAAATAAGGATATTTTAACTAAAAAAAAATAAAAATGGTTGCCTGTAAAGTCGGTTTTACGGGCGAAGATTTTACGTGACAACGTCTTTTTCTCGGTAGAATATTTATTGATATGAATATAATTAAATTGCGCAATAGGAACAAGGAATTGAATGAAAATAAGAATTGCACAAATTTTAACTATAGAAATATATTTTGTTTACTAAAACATTGTACATGTAAACTTAAACTTAACGCGCCGATTCAATGCGCCTAATTCTCTAGTGCTGCGCGCGCGACAGACCGATCATAGTTGAGTGGGAGAGAGACGCAAGGCATTCGGCGGGCCTCTCTCTCGTTCGGTGACTCATCGTAACGTTACCGAGCGTTACTATTTTTCATAAGTGACTCCCAGCTAACCTAATTTAAGACGTTGTCACGTCAAAAATCTATTTCTCTACATAGTCTCCTAGCAAGTGAATAAATTTAGTCCATCTTTTTTCTAAAGCCATAATTCCCTTTGAAAAAATCTTTTTCTTGACCCTCCAAAAACGCCTCTACAGCAGTCATCACCTCGCTATCGTCGTCAAATTTTTTGCTTCGGAGGTATTCCTTGAGCCGAGGAAAGAGGTAAAAGTCACTGGGAGCCAGGTCTGGCGAATAGGGTTGGTGTTCGATCAATTCGAATCCCGTTTCTTGAATGGCAGCCATCGCAATGGCGGCTTTGTGAGACGGTGCGTTGTTTTGATGAAATAACAGTCCAGGCCGGAGTTTGCCTCGTCTTTTTTCTTTGATGGCCTTCCGCAATCTTCTTATTTGGTCTGTGTTGTAAGAACCTGTGCCGAAACTACTGAACTACCGAAAGGATTTTTGGAAATTCTCCTTAGGGGATAAAAAGTGGATAACCTGAAACTTTAAATTTCTTAAATGGATTTACTTGAAACTTTGTATCCTCAAGTGACGTAAGCAAGCACTAAGGAAGGAATTTTAGAAAAAACCTTGTCGAGTTAAATAAAAGGAAACCGAATTTCACGCGAGCGCAGCCGTGGTGGGCGGAAAGACATTAAAACATAAAATATGTTAATCCGATACTGCTTAGTCTACATTTCACTCCCTTCTATTGTTACTACGGGACGGGCCAAGGGTGCTATCAAGGTGATTGATATAAATGAAATAGTTGAAAGTAGTTTTCAAAATTTAGTTCGGACACAATTACAAACTTATGATTGTGTCAGAACGGCTAGAATAACTCATAATAACTTAATGTGAATTTATTTTCTCGGGTAAATTGAAGCTAGATGCTGTCAACTCCGAGTCGCCCGCTCCCATCAATAACGCACGCCCGGGTTACTGACATGGATGTAATCATTTCCTACCCCTTCAGGAGGAACTCGTGGGAGCCTTCAAGGTCGTCGGCTATTGTTAGCTAACAGATGGTTCGTTATTCGCCGATACTTTGGAAAACTTCTCACACTTCAGCGGTTTCATTTGGCGTCGACAAATGTATGTAGGTACAGCATAACATCGAATTGAATCAACAGTTACCTAAGTACAACAACATAATGTTTACGTACACATTGTTCCTTTGTTTTCATGAGGCTACGTCAATTTCCCGACTAGAAAACTCTTACAATTAAAACAGAAGCTTTAAGTCTGCGGACGAAGTTTAATGAGAATAGAACCAAGTTTAATTGAACACCGTGATGAGAGTTAATTAATTACTGTCTGTTTACATTTTCTGAATCTCGTTATTTTGTGCTTTTAATGTTAAAGTTTTCGACAAATATTGTAGGTATGTGAGCGCACGGATTATTCGGAAAAAACTTCGGCAAGCTTTCAACTTTCCGACATCTGACCCCCGGTCAAGTTTATTACGGACATGGGAAACATCCATCTGAGACGTTGATGAAAGTTACCCTCAAAGGATATCCCTTTCTGGTATACATACCTACTTACCTACTGAAAAAAGATTTTTGCCCTGTAAATGAAATGCAATATCCTCACATTGCTTTGAGTTTACCTAAATGATATTTTTTACGCAACTAGGTATTCTAATACGCTAATACTTTTTAAAGTGAATGTCTTCTTGTGTTCATTAAATGCCACTTCAGGTGTAAGAGGATGGCGCAATGGTTACAATGCAGAATCGCGGTTCCAAGTGTCCTGGGTTCGATTCCCGGCGAGGCTGAAATTTGAATGATGAGTTTAAATTTCTGTTGTCGGTGTGTACGTGTTGTACAATCCCTGTCTCGTGGATGCTATGTTCTTGTGTGGGGCTATGAGTGTGTAGCGTTAATAAAAAAACTAAAAACGTAGTATCTATTTTGACTGTTTTTTAATGATACCTATTATTTTTACGTCCTCCGTAAATCAGTCTCGTTTTCTTCAATACTATATTATTAAAATGTTGAATCAGTGTTTGGGATTTTTCGTGTACTTAGTAACAAAAGGAAACCAATGGATTGATAGTTACAGTATATCATAAGTAAGTACTTAGGTATTTATTATACCTACCTACCTATGATTAGATATTAATTATTATGGTTTTGGTTACAAATGTCTACTTATTGAAAATAGAATAACAGTGGATGGTCAACAATCAACCACTACTTAGGTAATTTGTATTAGGCAGGTAATCGTGTTAAAATTCATGTAGGTAAAGTGCGACCACAACTTAAATCGTTTGTCATTTAGTGTCATTGCGAATTACCACGAAGAGAACCTACTATTCGTCCTCTCTCATTAATTTATGGCTGATTCCATTTCCATAATCTGCCGGGTGGAAGAGGATAGAACACTAAGCTGCACTCAAGCAGATTACAGGAGGACAGTAGGTACAGTATAGCAGAATCTCGCTTCCGTTGCTGAAGTCTATTTAAAAGCAATTCGGTGTTTGGATAATAGTATGGAAATGAGGATTTTACATACCTACGCACCTATCTGAAATGATAAGGCATTTGTTGTCTAGCGATCGATCCAGTCAGTACCTAACGCAGGTTTAGGAATGAATGTCGGTATAGGCACCACCTTTTTGAGTGTCAATGTCGTCAAATAGTAATTTGACATCGTTGACACTCTGTTTACGCTAAAGTAATTGATTAAAGCAGTAGCAGCCAAGTACCTGGTTTGAACGTTGGACTTCCGAATAAGCGAGGCCCGTGTTCAAATCCTGTTCGCAACACGCACCTCTAATTTTCAAGAAATAAAATAATCACTTGCTTCGGTGAAGGAAACCTGAGAGATTTCCATAATTTTCTAAAAAATGTGCCAAGTCTACCAATCTGCACACATAATTCTTGAGCACCGTGATTACGGTTTACCTGGTAACATCAGAACTGGCACGTCAGCGTCTTGAAACAACGGTATAAAACTTTCCCGCTTTCAAATATAAAATTTAAAACATAAAATCTGACAGGTTTCCGACTATGCAACACCAGGGTACAGTCATCAAACTTACCTATAACACCCCGTATTTTTGCGTCGGCGGTTAAAAAGGACAGATAATTCAAAGAATCAGCACTGAAAGATACCATGATTACGTTAACATAGGACAATAAAAGCAGTCATTGTTTCCACTAATAACTTTACGGCCCCATCGCCCATCCCGTCGACCCATTAAGCTGCACTCGGCCAAATTACAGTTGATGGACTACAAATACTTACTCGGCTATTTTTCTCTTTTTCTCATCCACAGCCATAGAATTGTGTAAGTACTTATAAGAAATTCGTTGAACTTTGCTTAAAATGGTTCTGTAGATTTTACAAACGCTTACCTACGTAGATTTGCTTGGTTGTGTGGCAACAAGGGTTTCGCGTGTGGATCGTATTTTACTTACTATAATTTATAATAATTCTGCTTGCGTAAGTCGCTAAACGTCTTGTCATGTAAAGCCTTTGTTTTCCCATTTCCCTATTTAATCTTGCAAAGTACAGGTTTACTGAAAAAAACTCTGGATATGAACATATTTCCGAAAGAATGAAATTTTAGCAGGCTTTTTTTGTGGGTCTTTATTGCTTTTATGGAGATAAATTGTTGGGTCGGTGGGTGCAAAAGGTTAAGGGTACGAAAACGACAGAAAATTTGTAAGTTTTCTACAGAATTTTGTACATAAGTACCTACTAATAACAATATTTTTTGATAAAGTGTTTCGGAAGTAAATACTTAGCTATTTTTTATGTAATTTAAAGCACAAAGTGTTACTTAGCGCTTATTCAGAATATGCAGATTCAGACTTACCAAAATCATGCTCGATTTCTTCTTTATACTTTCACTAGCGACCCGCCCTCGCTTCGCTTCGGGAAACTTATTCCTTCGGTTTGCAAAGATTTAGTTATATATTTTGGATAATTCACAGGATATCTTTATAAATGATAGCTTTCCCCCGCGGCTTCGCCCGCCATAAACCCCTAAATATATAAAAGTTGATAAAAATTTGCGCCCCCCATTTACCCCCTTAAGGGATGTTTTTCGAAAAAATATTTTATACATGTTTCATAACTCTCAATGAAAAATCTTCATACTGAATTTCATTCGAATACCTTCAAAAACGGCAAAGTTTCATACTAACTTTGCACCCCCGTTTTACCCCCTTAGGGAGTGAATTTTCAAAAATCTTTTCATAGTGCTCCCCCACGTTATAAAAGGAGCCTCTGTGCAAAATTTCAAGTTTTTAACCCTTATAGTTTAGGCCCTGCATTGACATGTCAATCAGTCAGTCAGCTTCTAGTGCAGAGCAACTTTTTTCTAATACTTAAATTATTAAACTCTTGATATCTTTCGAATGGAATGTCCGAATTGAATAATTTAAAAAGTTATATAAAGGTAATTAAGCAGTCTTGAATATGAATTAATTTATTTTGATAAGGATTAATACTAAGATACAAATAAAGAGCCTTTTCCAGCGGCAGTATCTCAATTAAGTTTTTTAAATAAAAAAACACTTATTGTGGCATAACTATAATAGTTAGACATATGCCATCGCGGACTTTATTGTAGATATTGATGTCCTTTATAAAACTGTAGTACATCACTTTGCTCTATTATCCATAGTTTTCGCAGCGCACGCGATGTAAAGAATATTTTAGGTATTTTTTTTACACCTTGGGTTACATTATAAGGATCCCTATTTTTTTTCCAAAATAAAATTTAGCCTATGTTACTCGTAGATAATGTAGCTTTCGAATGGTGAAGGAATTTTTAAAATCGGTCCAGTACTTTTTGAGTTTATTCGTAACATACAAAAATACAAATCTTTCCTCTTTATAATATTAGTGTAGATAACCATTTTAAATCGAGGGCATACATTATTATGCAGTTACCCAGAGCTTCAGGCTTCGGAACAACACCGGCGGAGCGGCATCGCAGCTTATACCAAAATCCCCAAAATTCAATAGACTTCAGCGCTCTACCTACGTGTCTTTGTCTCGTATATTTTATCAAACTGCTTCAGCCACGTATGAAACTGCAGCGATGCGATGTTGTAGGGGAGAAATGGAAGATACCTTATGTATTTAAATACTCTATTTCTAATTAATTATATATACTAACTATATATTTATAAATATAACTATAAATTTAATAACAGACATCTGGGATTCTAACAAACTAAGTTCCCCTATGCTACGTTGAATTGGTAGGTAGGTACGTGTTTTAGTCGCAGTCTCAGAGTCAATAATGTGGATACCCGCTTTTTTTCGGTCGGCAACGGATTTCTTTGGTGTTACTAAAATCCATGGGCAACGGTGACCATTGGTGGACAGATCGTCCGTCTGATCATTCTGGGAATATTTCAGGTGTCTACGTTCAAGAAATAGAGTCTTGTAATCATCTTGTAACAGACATATAATGGAGGCATATTAATAGAGTTCCGTTTCCATCATGTTTTTTCACATTACGCCGTTGAGGGAACCGAGCGTTCCGAAGCGAACCGTAGGCTTTCAGTGGTTATTTGAGCGGTTAAGTGCTTGCCAAATGCTCGAATTAAGAGGGTGCTCGAATCTTCCAATTACGACAGTGGTCTTACCCCACATATTAACCATACATTTTACTCGTACCAAGCCAGTTTTGTAAAAGTAATTATTTAATTCCTTGATCATTGGCTCATGAGAAAGCGGTTGAGGTTTCGTACACGATCTACTTGTATCGAACCCTTCACATATTGAATGTTAATATTTAATTAGTTTTACTCTTTACCTATTAGTTTAGCGTTTCATGAACCTTATTTCATGCCAGTTCAAATACCAGTCAAGGGCTAACTTCGCTGAACGTAAATCAATACATATAATAGAATTCGACCACAGTACAGCTATGACTATGAACCATTGCCTCGATCAAATATAATATTTCGTGTATACTTACAAGCCCACTAAGTTGAGTTGTTCCAAAGTTAGAGATGTCTATTAGTGGTTTGTAACTCAGATGAGCTCATTCATGGGTCTGGTCCTTTACGTCTTTAATAAAGCCTTATGGTTTTTTCTATACCTATGTAAGTACCTAATTTAATTTGAATTCGGATATAATTTTGACTTTGGGGTAGCCTTTCGGCAAAAGCCTCCTAATCTTCTTTGTGGGCAGAGTTTAGAGACGGATTTTAGAGGTATCGAAACATATAAGCTAGCTATATATTTCGATTCTAGAATCCGTTATGTATATGATATAATATTGTCATTTATCTTATTATCCGATATAATTATACAAATGCATGTAAATAAAAGACAAATATATAGTCACAGTATATTCAAACAAGGTAAGTAATACTCGTTAACATCATACACAAACAAATAAATTAAAATATCACATGGGTATTTAAAATCTAATTAAATTTAATGAATGAGGTGAAGGTCTTCTAATATATTATGGCTTTACTTAAATGAAAAGGCAAATATAGACTAATTTTATTCAAGCTGAACTTAAATGTGTAACCAATTCAAAATATTGACTGGATATTCTAATATGTCAAGAGGATTGCACAAAAGGGTATGAGGACTATGAGGACTGATTAGATCTTATTTGATTTTAATCTTTCACAGAATGGATGGATTGACAGGTAACATGACCTTTGCAAGTTATGATTTCTAATTGCATTCCAGCATTCAATTAACGACACTAGTATTTAATTTATCTCAATAATGCATTAAGCATATATTCATGTCAGTCAGCCTATCAAAGAATACTCAACAGCCGCCCTAACTCAATTTTTTATCACAATATATTTAACCATCCCGCCTAATCTCAAAATCTTTAAAAGAAAAATCAGTGATTTCTTTGTCATTCTTGAATTCTGCTTTATCAATTTTGCTGCTAGGACTTCCAGTTGTCTTCAGCCAGTTTTTCCTAAAAAGAAAATACATTTTTTGAGCTGCAATTTATATACAGGATTCACTGATACCCCCTTGCACTTTATTATTTGGTAAAATTATTATAGATGCTGATCCATGTTATAAATTGTATTTAAACTAAGTGTCATCAAAATCTGTTTAGTTGTTTATGCATGACATGTTTATGCAGACAGGCAAGTATTAAAAAAGTTTTGACTTCTTTTTTGAGAATAAAGCTTAGATCAGTTTAAAAAATATATTTTAACATGCATTTTGCCATGTTGCCATTTTATTATAAGCATATTTATTAAATTATTTATGTATTTGATCTCTGCAACAAGGAACCCTTATGATAAAAAAGGGTTGAATATGTTATGCATGAGTGTCACAATCACAGTACCTGGGACACAAGTCAGCTAATTTATAAATACTTCAATTGCATTGTGTCCAAATAAGTGTATAAATAATAAATGAATGCTTGAAGTCCAAGCTGTTAAAACTTTTAATATTATGTCTTTATTAGTATACCAAATGTGTCAAACTATTGAGCTATTGGGCAATTGAAGTACATAAATGATCGGTGAGTTTTGATGTTGAATGAAAAATATTTTTCAGACATAATATTGAAAGTTTCAATTGCTTGGACTTCAAGCATTAAGTTACTATATTTTTACTACCTGAAAGTTACAATGTTACTCACATTGACTCCACTTTTTCAGACGGCCCTTCCATCTGGCCTTGAACAGTTCCCTCTGCTGTGTTCCTGCACCATCCCTTGAGGCCTAATTTGTCCGCTTCACTTTTAGTGTACTAGGGGGGGAAATAATCTTCATCATCATTCAACATTTTAATTATTATTTTATGCTAGATATGATAAATAAATGAATAACACACAACTTGCTCATAGCCCGACACAAGGGTTTCCTGTGTTGTGGGTAGCATGGACCACACCCGACTAGTAGATAAACTTTATATACTTAAATTAATATTTAATAACTAATACTTTACATTACAATCTCTGTACTATTCCTTATTTATTCATTTTTTATTTGTTCAATCACCCTAAATGCCTATTTGGCAAAGGGATTACCAACTGTACTAAAATTGCTTTTAGTTTATATAAATGGATATTGAATTTTTCAGATTCTTCCTCTGAAATCTGTGCTCCAATTTTCCATTACTTAAATAATTTGTCCTAGAATTCGTGCTCCGTAATCGCAGAAGCATTTTGAATTGAAAGGTTTGCCTATTTATAATGATTCAATTCAATGTCAATAGATTATTTCAAATACCTTACGGAAGAAAACCCCTTGAACTCGTCCGAATACTTCAAAATCTACGCTCTTCAAAGCCATTGTAGCACTCGCAGTGGTGGATAAACTGTTTACTCTTAAACAATTCGTCAAAGATGTAAGTAACAGCAACCGCAACATTAAATCTGATTGCTTCTGGTCTTTATTTTATTACTAGTAAATATATTGTAGTAATCCGCATCAGCATTGCAATTTGAATTAATCAACTCAACTCATCATTATCAGTTTGACAATTGACAATTTGACATTGACTTGACGTATTATTCTGTAGACCGTGGAGACTTGGAGAGAGAGTGCTGTCACTTCATTATACTTGGCATACATACTTGCTATTTTATTTGGATTTTTATCAATTTTATGGCGTGTTCATCAGTATATATTTTGTTTGACATTAAAAAAATGTAAAGGATCTAGTTATTATGATTAATTTATTTTGTAACGTGATTATACGCAAAAGTGGTAATATTTTTGTGACTAATGGTATATCAATAACAACCTTTGTAAATGTCCCGTCCCGGAAGAAAAGAAAGAAGGCGTTTGGGTTTGGCTGGCATTTTAGCGAATGGCAACATTATTATTTATTATGTCAAACTCAATCAACTCGAACCGAACGAATAAGTCAAATTTTGTGAATTCGACAGCTGTGTCTGTCAATTCGGAACTCAAATCAAATCAGTGCAAAATAAAAATATATTGTTATAAGTTTCCCTTGTGTAATAGGTGTATTTATTTCCAGATTTAGTACTGCTGAGAATTTGTTATTTAGTTCTAAAATGGCTTTTTACAGTTGCAGCAGGTAAAAAAGTTTTGCTCAATATTATGTAACGAACACAGGTTGTTTTCATTTTGAAATGCATTCA
This sequence comes from Ochlodes sylvanus, assembly GCA_905404295.2. Taxonomy (NCBI): domain Eukaryota; kingdom Metazoa; phylum Arthropoda; class Insecta; order Lepidoptera; family Hesperiidae; genus Ochlodes; species Ochlodes sylvanus. The sequence continues at coordinate 2,854,944 of FR990135.1, read as the reverse complement.
AATATTTATTGCACTTATTAGTGTTTCATATCGTTTTTTAAATATTTTTTTATCACCTTTATTAAATTTACTGTTTGTTGTTTTTAGATTAGCCAGCCAATCCTTACTATCGAATTTGCGCAAATTTCCTTCGACCCTAAGCAATGTGCAGTATGCCAGCACCGCGGTGCCTAAAGTGTCGTTCAAGAAATTTGAGCCACCTAAGCCAGAGCATTACGACGACAAGAACGCTCGCCTGAACCGGCCGTTATCACCACACTTGACCATCTACCAGTTTCAGTTGACATCTGTTTTGTCGATCACGCATCGAGCTGCGGGTGAGTGCATTGAATCTAAACCATAACTTAAAACAACTTAAGCTTATTGTACACAATGCTCAAAGAAGCCAAAACAATCAATAACAACAATATTTATTTTACTTGTGCAGTCACATGACCATTGTAATGCATTGTCTGCAATAGGCATTAAGTCCATATTTTACTGTCTATTATCATCATCATTTTTTGCCCTTGTATTTATCAACTCAGCAGATATTTTCTTATACCTAATACTTTGTTCAAGAATCATTTACAACAGGAAACTTAAATTTTAGTATTCATTTAATGATCAGTTTAAATTTATTTTCCATTTTTCAAAGTTAGAACTTTGTATTACATTACATCAAAAAACAGTAATGAGAGCAGGATTAAAACAGTACTGTTTTTTGCAAGCACATTACACAATCATCATTCATACCTTGTAATATCAAAGTAATATTACCACTTAGTTGTTATCTTAATGTCTTAAACAATTAAGATATGCTATTTTTTTTCTAGGTATTGTGTTGACATCATATGCTAGTGCATTGGGAATTGGTGCTCTGGTATTGCCGCATGACATTTCCTACTATATCTCCATTGTGGAGAGTTTTAACCTGTCACCGGCTACAATATTCTTGGCTAAGGTTGTTCTAGCGTCACCATTCGGCTACCACTTTGCTAACGGAATCAGGCACTTGTATTGGGACACGGCTAAAGGTTTAACTATCAAGGAGGTGTACTCAACAGGCTACACCATGTTGGCAGTAGCTGCGGTTATAACGCTCGGTCTTGCCGCTTTGTAAATAAATCAATTAAAAAATTAATTAGGGAAATAATTAACGAGCACGTTTTATTTTTGTTAAACATAATTTATTATTCTCCATGTAAGTGTCATTAAAAAAATTCATCAGACTTTTGTGTTTTCTTTATACAATCTTATTAGTAGTTAAAGTTGGTACAGTATTTTTGGTTAGTTTTGAAAACTTATACTATGAATCAGGTAAAAAAAAAGATTGCTTATTGACCTATGCCACAATGGCTTATGACGTCATGGATTGTTTTGAATTTTTCGAAGTCCAATTTCTCGGTAGTAGCCAATCCCGTGGCAGCATTCTGAAAAAAAAATTCGGACCAGTAATTTAACACGACTAAGCAATTCAATTTTATATGAAAGAGGTATTTAAAACAGAATTGTGACATAATTTTATGGGGGAAGTTGGAAGTATAAAATTAAATTGCTTGAAACGTTTTATACTCAATATAAAGTGAATGCTTCATTAATATCCCTCAAATAAAAAAAATTAGAAACAGTTTTAGCTAGGAAATGTACAATGAATTAGTTAATTTCTAATGAACAATTAAAGGTTTCAAACCGGTTCTGATAGCAATACTTACATTGAATATAACATTGTTATTCTTGAGGAATTCGCCGTAGATGTTGAACAAGTCTGCCCTAGTATCTAGAAGCTGGGCCAAGCTGAGCGGAGTGTGGGCTATGGAGACATCTGAGAGGAAGTCCTTAGCCGACAGCCAAGTTCTGGAAGGTGCCATAGCCACGTTGCAAGTGGCGTTGTTCGAGAAGCTGTCTCGACCACCTTCCTCACGGTTCAGACAGAGAAGTTCATACTGGGATGCGTCGTAGTTTTGTAAGTCGGCACCTGACAGAAAGTAAGAGATAAGTAACTTGATCACATAAACTTATAGGCAATCATGAATTTGTTTGTTTAGTAGAGAAAATGATGAGTGATTTAAAAACTACTTTTCGAATTCTTTAATTATTTTATTAATCGAATTCTTGTGCCGATATTGATTCCAGGTCAGCCGTAAGATAGATGAATATTGAACCACGGTTCTTGTCTTCTGGTTGATCTGGTTGGTTGGTCTGGTTGGTGTCTCTAGGTTGGTGTCTTTGTGTTTTATATACAAGTCAGCACAGATTAAAATTACAAATTAAAAAGAGAATAACAACATCAAACGACATTGTATTTCTTGAATTATTTTTTTAACTTCTGTTCCATCTGAATTTAGTCACAGATGTTACACTGCAGACCTATGTTGGCTATTTGCTCATTTATTAGCTATTTGCATAACAAAAGTGAACGGAATTACGCTGGCTCCGTAAGTACCATACGAAACACCATTCTACATCTCTGCCTAGTACCTACATAGACGGTAAAGTTGTGAGATGTGAGGTAACGCCTTAGGCGAATAATAAAAGTACTAAAATCATAACCTATATCTATTGTCTACGCAATAAAAGAAGTTAACTTTCACTTATAAGAGCTGATTCAGTAGTTTTGTGTACAACCAAAACTAAAGAATTAACCGGAAATCGAAACTAACGGAAACTAGATTTATTGACTGAAACTGGCCGAAAACGAAATAGATCCGATGTTATGATTTCATCGACGATAACGACAACTTTTTTGTCGCTGCAATGTCTTAAGGTGTATAATCATGCAAACTATAAATTTTAAAAGCTATAAAATAAATTCCGTTGAAAAAATAAATCAGTATAAACCAAATAATTCTATTCAGGTATTTCTCGAGACAGAAAAAGGTGTTGTATTTTTACCGAAAAGGAAATTTAAATAAAGAATAATTTTGTTATTCTTGCCTCTTCCAGTCCATCTCTATTGAGTGATGTCGGTGTTCCGGTCCTTTTCAATTAGAATTAGACCACAGACAGCGCGGTGTCCTTCCGTTTCCGGAAGATAAGGTAGCCAGTATTCAAGATAATGTAAATTGGAATGGAAATTTAAATTTGAATGAATGAAAGTTTGAGAGCAGAATTTTGTTCTATAGCTATTGAAATGGTAAGAGAACTTTCCCTTTTGAAGTGAAAACTTCTTTAGTATCGTTGTGATTTGGAAGTCGATGAAACGGAAATGACGCGCAAATGATGCGACAAAGACACTAACACATTTTGACGTGGGAGAAAATGGGATAGGAAGCAATGCAAAATGGCGGCTTACATAAACAAAGCAAAACATCAATATTTCGACTGACAGTATTCGTTTTTTTTTAAGTTTCACTTCTAGCACGTGTGAATTGCACACATTTTTTAAATTAATCTTTGGTATTATGTACCATAATGATATGAAATGTCTCGTCCAGAATAATTAAAACGTGAACTCTCAAAACACTACTTTTCTTGTATTATGCCGTTATATTACTAAGAACGCGGTTTGGTGACTAACCCCTCCACCAATCCGCACTGGAGCAGCGTGGCGGAGTGTGCTAGGGCTCCGGTCTCCGAGAGAGCCGTGCAGTAGTGGTGTTTACTGGGTTGTAGCCAGACTACTCACTGGACACGAAGGCGACGTCCCCGTTCTTCTGCAGGCACTGCAGCGGCGAGCTGTCTCCGGAGCATTGCTTCTTGAAGTTGGAGACCTCCTCGCCTGGATACGATATAACTTTTGTTGTATTCACACTTTATTTTGACTTTAATTTTATTGATGTGTTAACTACTTTAGTATCCTTGTGATTTGGAAGTCGATGAAACGGAAATGACGCGCAAATGAAAGAAACGGAAACATCTTAACATGGGAGAAAATGAGATAGGAAGCATAGGGAAAATTGCGGCTTACGTAAACAAAGCAAAATATCAATATTTGACTAACAGTATTCGTTTTTTTAGTTTCACTTTTAGCACGTGTGAATTGCAACACATTTTGATTTTTTTATAGAGTGAGTTTTCGATACATTTTTTTGTTATTATCAGTAAGGGGTCGTCCAGTAATTAAAGGGCAAGGGCTCACCTTGAGGGTGAGGGGAGGGGGTCGAGAACCTTCTGCAGTTCTGCAGAGTACACTCGTTTGGTCCACAATGTACCAGCTCAGTGCAGTTTATTGTTTGATTCTCCCACTGTGACTCTAGACTACTTTCTTTACTTGACTAATTGTGATTAATAAATCATGTGCGATCAAGCCGACATTAACTATTTACAATACAAATAAGTATTTGAAACATGTCACGTGTGATTCGGGGATTGAAAAATTGCCAATATGAACTTGGACGCCCCTATGTAGCAGGGGACAGCTAATGTTTTAAAATTACACGTATTACCTACTTAAATAGGTATATAGAAATAATATTTGTAAAAATAATTATTTATTATCTCGTGTTCCTAAGTATTAGTTGAAATAGAAAACAGCTCTGACCTTTTGGATTGTTTTCCGGTTTGTCGACGCCAGGCAAGCAAGACCCTCCGGAGAAGAATTGGCCCATATTCTTCACACACTGTGACAGAAATAAAATAAGATTAATAACTAATGAACATGATACTCAAACTTTGTTACCTCTTCATATCGCCAATTAGTTACCTCCTCATGTCGCCTGCGTAAGGTTCAGCGATCTTTTGTGGGGCTCGGTGTACGCTTTTACAATAAATTGCCCAAGTCAATCATTCACCTTCCCTTACAAATATTTAAGAAACTTGTTAAAGAGAAAAGTTATTAAGTATACTATCGATGAGTATATTAATGACAAGGATGCTTGGTAATAGACATCCGCAACCAGTTCCGCTCAAGTTAGTATTTAGGTATATAATGGTAGTACCTAGCAAAAATATTGTAATTCGTTTTTAAGCACTATTTTTAAAAGATGTGCCGAGGAGTTTTCTTTCGCCGTTTCTTTTTCTCCTCTAAGATTTGAAATTTAAAGGCACCTTAGCAAACGGTGGTAAATGCAAAAAATGACGTTCACAAGTGTATTCAAAGTACCTACGTGAAATAAATGATTTGAGTTTGAGTTTGGCTAATGGCTGACAAGCCTTGTCATTCGAGAGCTTTCTCGACGATTTTAATGTTAATAATGCAATTAAAGTGAAATATTAGGAACTCACCTCTCCAGATGAAATTACGTTTTTATTAATGAGGTAGTAAAGCGGCGCCACCAGGCCGCTGAAAGTGCCGAATGAACTGTGGCAAGATCTGAAATAATAACTCATAATGAATCTCGTAACGTTTTACGACCCGGATGGTGTAGTTCCGAGGGTCCTGGGTTCGATTCCCAGCGAGGCGGAAATTTGAATGATGACTTTAAATTTCCGTTCTTGGTCTGGGTGTGTGTGTTCTTGTCTTGTGTGTTGTCCATGGCACCCACGACACAGGGAATCCTAGTGTGGGGGGCTATGAGTGTGTAGCGTTATTTATTTATTTATTTTAGTCTTTTACATAACTCACTTTTTATATTTACTGCTAGTGGACCCGCCCCCGCTTCGCTTCGGTAAACTTGTACTTTACGTTTACAAATATTATGTCACTTGTTATATCTAGGTTCTAAACGACGTAATAAGATAAAATATACCTCAGTTTCTAAGTTGGACCTTCAGCCTACAACTTCGAGAACCTCATCAAATTTAATTCAATAGTTTTTGCGTGATGCGCGGACAAACATACAGGCACACAGACGTTCACAGATACATATTTATGTGGCAGATAAATGTTTGTACTAAGTACCTAATGGGTGTTTGTGATGTGATAATTGTGTTGTCCATGCCGCCCGCAACACGGAATCCTATTGCGGGGGTATGAGTGTGTTAACGTTTATTTATTATTCACTAGTGACCCGCCCTCGTTTCGCTTCGGGAAGCTTAATTAGTTATATATTTTGGTTAATTCACAGTATATCTTTATAAATTAAAGCCTATGTTTTATTCTGATGTGTAAGCTATATTTATTGTAAAGTTTCATCAAAATCCATTCAGTACTTTTTGCTTGAAAAATAAACAGACAGACATACATCCTCACAAACTTTCGCATTTATAATATTGGTAGGATTTATGATTTATTATTACTATACTGAGCACGGGTATCCTCCACCAACTGGTAGAGTATGCTCTAGGCCTCTTTAGGTATGAGGACTCAAGGTAATTGGGCCATTAATGGGTTGAAGCCGAGCACGACTCACGACCATTCTCGTTACGCCACCTGACTAAGTGACTTACTTCTTTCCTCGTAAATCCTCAATCTTGTTAATAGCAGTGCCCTTCTTGACGACTGCGACGGCGTAGTTCGGTTTCTTAGCGTCTCCATATACCTCGTGGAACACTGGGTGGAGGTTGTACTGCTTCGAGGCGGACGCCACTCGCATGTCGTCTACCCCGACCAGGTCTGAGCCGTTGTCTAGTACCTATGGAATTTTTATATGGATATGGAATGCTATGGAATATTAAGTCTACATGAAGAAGTGTAGGGTTAAGTTTTAGGCATTGTGTTAATTTTTTTATTAAAGAGCAAGTAACGCTCTGCTTATTTAGGTTGAACGGTTTATCCCGTAATCTAGTAGGTGGTGAGGTTACTACATAGACCTACGTAGCAGAGTGCGATTCCCGGCTGGGGCAAACATTTATTTAAAAGATACATAATATATTTCTTTTCGGGTAGTGGGTATTTGCGATGTGTTAATTATAATTATTATTGTCCATGGCAATCGTGACTCGGAAAATCCTAGTGCAGGGGTATGAGTGTATGAGTGTGAGTGTGAGTGGGTATCTATGTATACATGTTTATTGTTTACAAACTTACGCTCTTTAGACATTCCTCCTCGGAAGCCTGCAGCACGCAATCCAACTTGGGGCGAATGTCTCTACTGAACGCGAACACCGACATCGCGCGACACTTCGCCAGCGCCACGTTTGATGTCACGCAAAGCCTGATCAAAGGGAATACGCTTAGCGAGTTATTTGCATGTTATTTGTATTGAAATTGAAGCCGCCGTATAATGTTGTTGTTGTGAATAAATTGTGAAGTAAATTCTCCAAGGGTTTAGTTTTACAATTCATGGAGTTAATGTTAGCTAGTCATTGCCAGCGGTATCGTCGTGGCGAAGTCGAAGGCAAACTACCGTTAAGACTATGGAAAGGGAAAGCATTTTTGGGATAGAAACTATCCTATGTTCTTTCCAGGATTTCAAACTACCTCAATCATAATCTAGAGCGCATTAAGCGTGAAAACGTAGCAAACATACAGAGTTAATTTCGCATTTACATATAATATTATTATACTTATACATTATGGATAGTATGGAAGTAGGTAACGTGGAGGGAAAACATTTGTACTTACCACTTTTTTAGAACAACGCGCATTACAAATACATTTATTACCTAAAACGTTAACGTTAACACTGTCATTGTGAAGTAGCTTTTGTCAACGTGTATTACGGTCAAATTTCAAGCGTAGAGGAGGTATCTAGGCTCTAGTCTAGTATGTATTAATCCCGCAGATAGTCTTCCCGCAAGGTTGACTTTATAGGCTGTAATCTAGTGTTATAGGTCGTAGAACGGTTGTATAGTTGGTCTGGGGACTATGTAAAACAAATTGCTTCAAGACATACTGAGGGAGCGACGCTTACGATGGAGGTAAACATTTCAGTCTTCAAGCACAAAAGGTTATTTTGTAAGCGACTCAAAAACTAACTAAAATACGTAGGTAATACCTATGTAGCGCCTAAAATGCCAATTTATGACTTGTGGTTCCAAAAAAAAAGAGGACATCATTGGTGACCATCAAATGACCTTAAGCGTAAAAGCTTTAGATTCCTTTAAATTTTTTCCTTAAACCTATGAGTTTGAATGGCGATTCATACTCATATTATAAAAGTGGACCTGCCGTCGCTTCGGTTCGAAAATCTTGTCCTTTACGTTTACAAAAATTTAATATTTTCCCATTTTTTGGAACATTTTTCTTTGACTCTCCTCTCCTATTGGTCTTAGCGTGATGTTGTATTCTGTATTCTGTAGGTAGGTAAGTAGGTTGTTCAAATTTTCAGACACTTATTAATATTAATATTAATTTCCATTCTATAGTAGATTATAATAATAAAGTTAAATGTTTTTGTATCGGGGAAACGAGGTCATTATTTTTCCGAACGAGATCGAAGATGGCTCGCTTGTTTAAAATACTTTGACTGTGCGCTTCAGCCCCTGATAAAGGGAATAGGTTACCGTGTCAACAGGCGTGGATTGGGGGTAATGGTTTGCGCTCATTACTCCTACATTTCGCAATTCGTTCGCCAGCCGAATGAGCAATCGCTTGGGGAAGGCTAATTTGAACGAAATACTGACAGAATAACGCGATGAATTGGTATTATATTTTGCAACACATTTTGTATTTATTCATTACCTTGATTCTGCATTGGAATTGATTGGATGCTCGAATTGTCTGGGTTGAATACTGAAAAGGGTGTTCGTTACTCTCATTCATAGATTTACATATTTATCGACATGTTTTACTGAGCAAGATTTCGAAATTTGAATTTTAAATTTTATTATTTTCTCTATGTATCTTTAAGATTTATGCGCATATCGGTAGGTAAAACTGTACTGGGAATATTTATTATTAGATACGTTAGGTAATTATGTTTTGGACATGATAACTCTTATCTACCTATTTTTAATAAGGTTAAATATAAAGACCAAAACATCTGTATCAAATCTGTCCACATGAGGTAAACATGAAATTTATGTCTGAAAAAAATTAGTAGCAATTATTGTTTCGGGTGAGGGTACTAAAGCATAGATTTGATATACCAGTATAATTTTAGCCTTTATAGTTTTGAAATAAATTATATAAGTACTTAGTTCTGAATGTGGTAAAAATTTGTCTTAGCGGTCCTAACCTAACCTAACCTAACCTTACCTAACCTAACCTAACCTAACCTATTTTTCACTTTGCGCGCAGTTCGGGGTACTCATCATAAAAAAAAAATAACCTTGAACCTATTTTTCACTTTGCGCGCAGTTCGGGGTACTCATCATAAAAAAAATAACCTTGAACCTATTTTTCACTTTGCGCGCAGTTCGGGGTACTCATCATAAAAAAAAATAACCTTGAACCTATTTTTCACTTTGCGCGCAGTTCGGGGTACTCATCATAAAAAAAAAATAACCTTGAACCTATTTTTCACTTTGCGCGCAGTTCGGGGTACTCATCATAAAAAAAAAATAACCTTGAACCTATTTTTCACTTTGCGCGCAGTTCGGGGTACTCATCATAAAAAAAAAATAACCTTGAACCTATTTTTCACTTTGCGCGCAGTTCGGGGTACTCATCATAAAAAAAAAATAACCTTGAACCTATTTTTCACTTTGCGCGCAGTTCGGGGTACTCATCATAAAAAAAAAGAAAAATCAATACAAAAAGTACGTCCAAACGCAATGAATGCTAACAGACGACTGAAGTAAGTCTAGCGTCGCTTCGCTCAAATAGCGATTTCGACGAAAAAAGCACAGAATACAATTGCGCATGCGTTGGGAGGAGTGGCTGAGCATGCGCTGACATGAGAAACCGATGAAACATGCGCCATCTATCGAGAAAACCGTTTTCTAGCAACTTTTTTATTTGACCTTTCCGGACGCTGAAGGTCATGCCGATCGACTCAGAATCAAAAGTTGAGTCGATTGATATATAGCATCGCCACCTAGCGGTGGACCGGTAAGACCAATTTAAGCCCTGAATGTAACTAATGTTTTTAATCCTTAGTTCTTACCTGACAATAGGTTCAGGAGGGCCGTGTCCTCTCTCGATGACTTCAGTGTAGTTGGCTTTGTTGAGGTAATCCACTGGCTTGATCGGAATGTTATCCGCTACGTGGTGGATCTTCTCGGACAGCCCCAGGACATTCGTAAACCAAGAGGGTTTGGTGCTTGCGCCTTTGGAACCAATTTTAAATTTCTTAGCAGGCTCAAGATTTTTGTACCAAATAGTCCTTAATACTCTTGGTCAAATACACTGCTAGTAAAGTAAGACTATTCTATTGAAAAAGTCAACACACACTTCACTTTTTAGAGGCGACCATCTCAGTCCTCAAGGGTAGCAACATATCTGTGACCGAATTAAAACGAGACTATACCAACAATCACTAACAGGGCTAGTACTACGCTAACGGGACTATTACTAACAATAACTAACAGGACTATCGTTCACTATAAGTCCCTGTCCCAGTCCTCATACTTACTAACAAACTAACCAACTAATGTTCTAATACCGTCTCCTAACTGGACTTACTATCCCAGTCCCCATTTTAGTCTTGTTCTAAGTCGGTCACAGTAATTGTCATGGGCGGCAGCGAAGTTGGTGCTGCATGCTCGTTTGCTACCTTAATTCCATAAAAAAGTCAAACATGTATTTACATAACACAGCATAGAATACGAAAATATCTCTCATTGTGTAAAAACTGCTTTACCGCAGTGTGGAAATAACGACCAACATAACAACGTGATTTGCAAAAATGCCTCGTAGATGGTGTAAATTCGATCAAAGGTATTTCGCACGAAAATTCCGCACACATTACCTAGCACATTTCTGCTTCTATTAGATTGATGTTCGTATTCGGGAAAATTTCGAAGCACTCATTGAATACCGAACCACAAAGTACGTTTATACAAGACAGTCATGAATTTATGATTACAAAGGCTTATCCATTCTATAAATTTCCTTTAGGTAATACCAGAGAGTTTCATCAAATTCGATGCGGTATTGTGAAACACGAGTTTACTCAATGCTTTACCCGACTACTTTTAAAACAAAAGCATCCAACCAAAGCGAGTTTAAAACAAAACAAATACAATTTGTCTACATTGTAGGAGATAGATATAAATTGTATTTACGCGATAGAATTTTCTCTACTTTGTACAGTGTTTTATCAAATAATTCTTTTGATTATAAATTTTCCTTTAAAGCGCTTCCAACTCGGGCAGAAAGTCCCGGATCCGCGTAATAGTTCCGGTGCCTAACGTGGTAAAGTTGTTAGGGCGATTTAAATTGCAAATATAGCTAAAGCTATTTGCTCGTACCTAGCTACCATGCACGCTTTTTAGCTCATAAAATACGTGTCAGAAACCGCAGGATGGAGAATTTAGGTCGAAGTAGTTATGATGCTGATTAAGCACGATTAGAGCAGTTTTGAAACATTTTAAACAAACTAAAGCACAATCTGAATGATGAGCAGAAAAATATTCAGGATTATAAGCATTTACAAAGGCTAATATGAGATGGGTTTGAAGTCATAAGCATTTGTATGTGCCTCTTCTTAAAGCCATATTTAACCAAATGAAATATTTAAGATCGAAAAATCTATCACGATTATTATGAACTTGAAATTCAAGTCTCGTTTGTATTGCCAACGTCGTACGGGGACCGGTAAATAGATACCCTATATTACGAATCATTAACATGTCTGGTGTCTGTGAGCTGTGTTAACACAGACGGTGAATAATATATTTCTTGAGGATTTGTGGTCAGTTTTATGTATCCTTTGTATATAACTTTGTCATTTAAGTTTCAACAATTCCTATTCAATATCGTCATATAATTTTATCAACAAAAGCAGAACAAATTAATTGGCGCTCCATAGAACAATTTGTTTCTTAAATGAACGATTTACCCAAGACATATTAAAACTGTTCAACTTTATTAGTGCTTAATGTTAGCGACCTTATTAAGAAACAGAACTGCCAAGCATTTTATGTTGCTTTTTACGACTTTGCTCGCTACTACACATTTAAAGTCATCTTTTCTTTATGGACGCGTCGGATAGAATGAACAGGCTCGTTTTATGGCCTTATGTTATGCTCCAAATGTTATACGGCGCCATGAAAATTTGAAACAAATAAAATTTCATAACTTAAATTTAAAGCCTTTTTAGAACTCATTACGAATGGAACATGGTTTTGTTTAGTGTCTTATATAAGTACCTATCTATCTATGTGTATTAAGTCTCATAGGATTTTGAAATTTTGAAGGTATCGTGACAATTAACTCACCGGAATCAGCTAATTGCTTAATCTTCTCTCTCAATGGCGTCAATTTGGCCAACACATCGTTGTGCCCTAACAGTCCTTGCCAGGGCCTGGCCGCCCACGAGCATGGCTTGTCTCTAATCGCCTTCTTGCTACCATCAACACACAGATAGGCAAACTCATCTGGATTCTCTGTTGACGGACTCGCTGGTATTGTTCCTACTGGGAGCTGAAATGTTTCTAAAAGTCATCCTGGATTCGTCAAAAGTTGATTTTTGGTCATGTTTAAAGGGAAGTCATGGACGCATTTTTTTGTTTTGTAAAACAGATTTGACGAAGGTAAGATCGTTAGTTATAATTAGGATAAAATCGCGTAAAATCATCTGCAACATCACCGGCCGTGCTGCTAAATATTTCGTATTGAAATGTATGGCGACTGATTTACTTATTGTATTGGCCATACACATTTCAATTAAAACGATTCGCCATAGTTTTGAATGTGCAGTGATCGCGCCATTTAAAAATACCGTCTACGTTAAAAACAATGAAATTTTAAAAGGAAATTTTAGTAATACCGTCTTTTTTAAAAACAATGAAACATCTTGTATTGAGAAAGAAGACACTCACCCCAAAGAACTTCCTCACGTAGATGACCTTAGTGAAGGCGACTTCCCCGCCGTTGTGGGCGAGACAACGCAACGCGCCTTCGTAGCCACTAAAGTTGTCGGGATAATCGCACTTGGCCGGGTCTTCGCACAGTGCACACAGTTGTTTATATTGCGATTCTGTCAACGGCATACATTGGATTTTTAAAGTTTTATTACGACCAGCTACTCATAATTTTATGATGGTAACTTTAGGTATTAGATAAAAAGTTTATTAGATTCTGGTATAAATATGTAATGGGGAAAAAAACAATTTCTCCGCCTTGAAAACTACTGAGTATAATTAGTTGAGAAATTACTCTTACTCTTAGACTAAATATTACCATAGGTCGTGCCAATTTTAGATAACATGATCTGTGCATAATTTGTTAAATTTTGTTGTTCTTTGTAGAAAAAATATAGATTTAAGGTAGTTTGTTTTAATGAATCTTCAAAAGAAGCTTCAATATTATTAACCCAAAATACGAAAACCAAGTACACTTAGCGATTACACTGTTTCCTCTCATTTTCTTCATAAATAATTTACTTTAATCTCCTGTATACAGACAAAATTGAATTCAGTTTACTGTCTCATTATTGAATCTTTTATTTACGAGTATTTGCCTTCATTTCATAAGCCCGTAGGTAGGCATTGTGTATACAAATTAATTGAATAAATATTCTCTTTTAATAATTATTCCTATTGCTATCAGTAATGTCGTCACTCTCTCTATATAAAAATCTAAGTGTGGTTCGTAGTTCAATAACACTGCTCCTAAGGATGCAGATATAATAATTTCATTTGTTATAAAAATACCATTTGTATGAGTACCTACATTTCATAGTTCCATTTGCTATTAAAACTACTCGCTTGAGTGCAGCACTAGACTTGCTCAAATGTTAGTACCTCAACCCGAGAACTCTAGAAAATAAACTTCGTAGCAACTCTCATAATGCTTTGTATGAAATTCTCTTTTATACCGGCTTTGCTGAATTGAATGAAGCCATATGGTTCTGCAGTAAAATGACTAAGATTAATATTATTACTGGAATTTAAGTGGTAACTGAAATACCATATAAAATATTCACTTTATGGTAAGAAGTAGGTATGTCTTTCTTGCTAATATCCTTAAATGTCATTTTCCAATTGAGCAATCCTGAGCTGCGGAAGTTGCAACGATATCAGGTTTCTGTTGAAAGTTTCTGGACTTTGTATAAAGAAGTTTAATCCAAAAATATGCAGTAAGGTTTTTTAAAAGTTTTAAAAGTGTCGGTTCCAATATAGGAGAGTCAAGAACATGAAACGTCATCGCGAGATTGATGCCTTTAGTAGTAGCTCTTCATAGACGATGGTGAACACTTAATATCAGGTGGTCCATCTGTTCATTTGATAGCTATTGGGACAAAAATAATATGTCTAAATGTATTAAGAAGTGTAAACGTACTCCAAGCAGCATTGGTCTTAGGATCCGGTGACCATGTGCCCACGATACAGGATTGCTTGAAGAACGTCGAGAGAGCTCGTAGTTCATTCTCCTTGGGTGATATGGTGCGGTCTGTCATCTTCGGGAATATCTCACGCTTCATCATCATTGTAAGAGGAATCTGAAAGAGTTGGAATTGTGGAAAATGTACAAGTATCTAACAATAAGGTTATTGCTTATCGAAGTTATGTATTTTAAATATCAACATAATAAATAGCGTGTCTGCATTTCGAATAATATTAACAAAGTAACTTATTATTGAAAATCTGGTATTGAGGGTAATTTTATTCCGTACATTTGTCTTAATTTAACAGACGAACATAGAACTTCCTTCTTTTTTGAAGTCGGTTAAAAAAAGCAGTCAACACGTTGAATATGTATTTATAAAGTAAAAATCTCATTGCTTTTGAATTGTTCTCATTTATGTTATTAAATCTGTAGGAAACACTGTAGACGCTGATTTAAATACTTCTACTATCACCCTGGTAGAATATAGCAGCAAAAATTCAGATTTATATATTTTTTCTGGTTTTGCGTCGAATGCTCCCGTGTGCGAATTTGACCTGAATATGCTCCCCGTAATATTGAGTTGAGTGTCCCATATTTTGAAGAGGTCTCTTTATGGCGGCGTTTTTATACCTCCGGCCCAATCAAACTCCTCGCATTTTGCCGATTATGGGTATCATCTGCTTACCCACGTCATGCGTGACATTTACAATAGACCCCTGGATTTGCACTTGACATGATAAATTATGGTAAATATTAATACCATCACTTTACATAAATAAATACAGAAATATCTCACGCCATCTCCATTTTAACGGATGTTTCTGACAGAATTAGGCTTATCTGTATTAAAATCTGAAGCAAAAACTTAATATCCCTCTTTACGAAAATAACGCGGACGGAGGAGTTTGGCACAGTTAAAATTTATATGAAGGAGGCCAGAAAGGTACCTAATATTTTTTATAAGTAATTTTCATATAAATTTATGTTACTCTTTACAGATACCTGTACACACACAACCATGTATTTGGCACGACGAAACATGTCGTTTGAAATGTGTACGTTCATAGCACACTACTCATGTGATCATAGTGTCAATGTGCAAACCATTTGACAAAATTAATAGCGGTCAAATTAGAAGCGTTATTAAAAGTTATGAGTGCAATTGTACTTTTTTTTTAATTGTCAAGTCCCCAATAACAAAGGAGTAATTGTCGTTACAATTCGCAATTCCCGCATTGCTGGAGTCGGTGTCTCTTTCCACATTGACATGGGTTAAGTTTCAGGCGTGGATTGCAAACTGTTTCTAAACGCAGCTGAAAGAAAATGTTCTTTCTTCCAGAAAAATGTTCCTTAGAGATGTTTTCTTTTACCGAAACAAGTTGTGATTTATTTCATACATTGAAATTGTACATAACTGAAAGTAGGTACAGCAGTGGTTGCAGACTTTTGGTAAAATAAGCTTTGAAATATACCTATTTGATCTCAAAACAGATTCACGGATTTTAATAACTCGATATACCATCCAATTACGTAAACCAATTTCTTTAGCGTACGAAAAACATAATCGGGTTTTTTCTTATAAGCAATATAAAAAGCATTACCAGAAACCCTAAGGGTGCAAAATCCGTGGCAATAACTCTCAATATAATAAGTTTTCAATATTGCCGCTCCAGAAAACACTGTAATGACACCAAGATGAAATTTTTTCTTAAAAGCATTCCATTTTATGTCGACGCGTCTGAGAATTTCACTTTATGTACCATCCTCCTTCTATTCTCGAAATTTAATTATGTTTGTCGTGACATTTCTCGACTTTTTTTTAGTAATTTCAGCACTGCTTTTATGAGGGAAACACAATACAACAGTGGCGTGTTACACAGACTGTTAAATTAATGTCTTCGATAAAGGAATTAGTCTCTAATTTCTGGACGAATTGTTTTGAAATCACGGAAAACTAATCTAGATTTCCAGAACGTATCGCGTCGTTAGGCTTACTGAACGTAATTTCCGATTCGTTAGTCAAATAGTCGCTTTGATAGAGTTCGGGCGGTAATTGGAATAGTTAAGCAAATGGCTCAAAATGTACCTTATAGCCGACGTTTCTGTTGACTCCAGTGTGGCATGACTTAAGGCCTTTGAGTTGATCCAGATTGGTGACAGGAAGGTCCTTATGAACTACTATAACTGCTTCGTATCGAAATTCCGCTGGAAGTAAAAGGCAAAATTAAGAACTAGTTTAATTCAGATCCTATATTACTAGCAGGTAACATGTGAGTTCTTAAATATGAGGTCCTTGTCCCTCCTCATCTGATGTAGTTAGTATCAGAAGAAGAAGAATAGAGAAGAGAAGAAGATAAGAGAGAATAAAAAGATAAGGAATAAAGCGACCAAATATATTACCGATTTTTTCTTCATCAGTTAGTATCAGAAGAAAAAGAGTAGAGAAGAGAAGCAGAAATGAGAGAGAATAGAAAAGGAATAAAGTGACGTAATACTAGACTTTCTGTTTGCCACAGCTGTTTTCTATTGATATTATCAGCCTTCGATAAATACGTAGTCGATAAATCTAACCTAACGACTATTTGTATTCCTTATCATCTGGTTCGTGAGTTAATAAATTACCTGCTGATGACCTCAAGATCACTTTCATTTATTTCCAGAGCTCTAATTGTAATGGTGGCATTACACGGGCCACTTTTATCTTTCAAATGAATGAAGATATTAAATCTAACCATTCATATTATGAACCTAGTAAAACTGAAACTAATTATCTCATAAATATAATTTAAGTAAAGTATCTCAGAAAGGGCTCCACCGATTGGGATGATTTTTCATTGATATTCTCGTTTAATAGTAAGTTCAGTATTTGATATACTTATTAATATTCAAATCGCTTCACTTTTATGAATTAATAAAAAATTATAGACTCCCAAAGTCCCATATTAGGGTTCCCTGTATCGTGGGAGCCATTGACAACACACAAAGATGCACTTAGACAAAGAACAGAAAGAACTCATCATTCAAATTTCCGCCTTGCTGGGAATAGAACCCAGGGTCATTGGAACGGCAGTCTGACATGGTAACCATTGCGCTATACGGGTCTTCAGTAAGTAAAATCAAATATACATTGGTAAGGTCATGGCCGTCAGGGGTCCTTCGACAGTTGAGGTGTATTATATCACGTCAGACACCTTACGAGAAATACGGAGGTAAAAATATTATACGCGAAAAGGTCACCACATAAATATTTATCCCACCATACATTTCTCTTTCTGGATAACCCTGCGGTAAACTCCGCACCCTGGCGAGGTAAATAAATTGTTTTACCTTCGTCTTCGTTTCCTACGCATTCTGCGGGGCTGATTAAATGTTCTTTGTTACTTCGTAAGACAAAGACAACCCTTTAATTAGAACCCCTTTGTGGTCCAGTCCGCTGTTTTATCTGCATTCGTTTCAACGTGTATGAGAAGGCTTCCCTGTAAACTTGCCAGACCGAAACGATTCGGAAACGGGAGAAAAGGTTTTGTTGTGTTTTTTACGAGTGGTAAGTTTACCTATGTATAAACCTATATTTTAGTTATGTATAACCCTATATTTAAGTTAGCTAACGAGCATGCAGCACCACCCTTCAATTAACTACCTTAAACAATTATTGCGCAGTAGAAATGGTACTAGGTAAGTACCAGTAGTGCACATGAAAATCCTTCGCTGTGACTTACAACACCGTAACGATTTGGCAATGGGAGAAAAGTTTTCGTTGTTGTTTCTTAGGGATACTAGAGAACTGTACAGGATACCCACGGTTTTTAAAATTTATACGGATGTCGACACAGTGGTATGGGTCAAGGTTAGTCTGGCAGTAAGTCTGACCTTGGCCTTACGCCGCTTACGCGTCATTGTTTCGAAATATTGGTATGAAATATAAAAAATCCAAAGCATCCATTGTGCTTGCTAACATTTTTGTCTGTCTGTTGGTTGACTGAGACGGTGGAAATAATAGAATAGGTACGGACTAAGGACGGAATAAAGACGTGTTGCCATATTCTTATCCATTATCCGGCAGGGTGCACCATGGATAGAGGAGGTGGGTTTGGGCTCAAGGATAAACGGAGCCTCCTACAGGCCTACAAATTATTTACCCTCCAAAACTACAAATAAATCCGAATAAATTGTCTAAAGCCAACATTTTAATGTTAATTATCTTTTCGTATAAATAAATTAATATCTCGAATACGTCGAAAATTTTGCCAAATTGCAGAGGTACGTGACATTTTTGATCAGTGTTATTTGGCCCATAAAATGTTTATAAACCCGACAACGTAGCTATCTCGACCTATCGAAAAGGGTCACTCAATTATTTCCAATTGGAAGGCAAAGCATGTACCATCAATAGGAATTTTCCTTTACAACACGAGCACGTCCAAATTGAAGCCTAAACTGAGTATAAATAAAGTTGAATCTCGACAGATTGTGGGATATCCGCTGGGACTAGAGGAGCCAGGCATTGAGTTGCGAGGGATGTCCTGATCGTTATCGATTGTCGACATAATAATATCTTTATTCATCTTTGACCTGATTGAATGACAAGATACGAATGAATCGATCATGGTATAGGTGATGTTGTGATAGGCGCATTTTGTTAATTGTTATTTGTTACATTATTTTATGCGATGGAACTTTAATATTCCAAGAAAACTTTTAATTTAAAAACTGTTTATTATATAAAATATAAATATAAAATAGTTTGCTATTTTATATAATAAACAGTTTTTTTTAAGATCGACCGAAAATTCAAAAAAATTTGAAAAGTGTAAATATATTTTTGTGTGGATTAAAAAATCAGATTCCAAATTTTCCTCAGCCTGCATATTATTATTCTAGGCCTGGCAACCCTAGTCGGGATTCCCTAAGGCCGAATACGTACGTACCGCATACTACGATAAATCAAACGATTCCCGAGATATGTAGATAAAGATTTCTGTTAATGAAGGATTCGTTCGCTTATAAACCGGTTTGGGCTTTATCCGTCGACGCCGTGTCCATTTCAATAAAATACCTATACGTAGTCTACGAATTGTATGTTCTGGAGGCCGTTGTGGATCCCTACATGTAGATATATTTTAATTAACCGACTTCTGAAAGGAGGAGGTTCTCAATTCGATTGGTATTTTACTATAGGAGAGATGTGTAGGTATCCTCTACAGATTTTAATTTATTAGCCTCCGAAGGTAATTAAGGAGGCCTGGAAAGTACTATACAGTACTAAAGCCTGGAAAGACGTATATTGATTTTCCGTCTTATTATGATCCTTAACGCCTATTTAGCGCACTCTAGGCTAGACTCTGCCAATGAAAATCGGTGAAGGTATTCGCTGTTATCATGAGCATCAAGCTCGTACGTCGCCGGAGCATCCGAGATTTCATCGACTGCTTAGATAGCTGATTACAGCAACCAAAATGCAGAGTCAACGTGTCCTTAAAGGAACGAAACGCTTATAATTTATTTTCATAAAAAAGGTCTGGTCGAAGTACCTACCTACGAGTAGTAGGATGAAGTACAGAGGGATGCCGAAGTAAAATTAAAAAGTAAGTCGGAGTCAGGGTCAGGAATCCAACTACAATTTGTTATTATGTAGATAAGTAGTAGGTATGATGAGGTAGATCTGTACCTTCCAATTGATACAAACCATGGAGTCATGAACGCTTTGTGTTTATGACCGCTATTGTAAACCTATTCGATAAACAAACAATGAACAATAAAGTGTAGTAGTAGTGTGTATAGGCACTGTGCATTGTGTTGAAATAAATAAATTAAACCTGTATTTTCGTTCGAATTGGCATTTCGTGTAACTCGGTCAATGATACAATTTCAAGTTATTGGTAAGTAATAAATTAATAAAGTATTGGACAGTTTGGCATTGTGAGATGATTTAAAGTTATCGCAGTAAAACTATCGCTTTTAGTGCACTTTCTCATCAGTATCCTGGGTAAGTCTTCTCAAATGATTGCGACGCGTTAAACGTTATCGGCTTACTTAGTTCATTACGCTAATGATTGTTAATTTTATTATCACTTATGTTACCTCTTAGGATAACTTCTATTAAAAAGGAACTTATGTATATTATTATTTATGTAATGCTTTTTTTACACCGAGAACAGGATATTAGCAGTATAGGTATAAGATTCATTTCATTTGTTCCATTGTGAATTTCCATCTTCATGACGTCTTCTTTGCCTTCAAATATTGTTTAATAACCTCTTTGTATTTTTGTAAAATACATTGCCAAATATTTCTTGTATTATTTTCAAACATATTGAATTGATATACTAAAAGATATTGTAACATAAGGCAAGAATGAGTAGGCAAGACGGATTGACGTTCAATTAGATTTTCATCCCTAAATACCTGCAATGTCATAAAAAGAGAAAATTAATTTCCCCATCCTGCGCACAATGGTCCGTAATTAGCGCTCGGTCCGCATTGTCTGCCTCCCAACACCCCATTAACACGAGAGATTGAATGCGATTATTGCTTTTGAGTACTTTAAAGTTGATTAAAAAGTAGTTTAATTAAGTTTTCAATTAAAACTCTGTACTGCTATAGGCATCCATACTTCCATACTAATATTATAAAAATACGAAAGTAACTTTGTCTGTTAAGTTTACACGCTTAATTCGATGAACCGATTTAGATGAACTTTGGTGTGGATATAGTTTGAGAGCCTGGAAAGGACATAGTCATAGTCATAGACATAAGGTAGATATCTCGGGAACATATTATGTTCCCATGAAATAATTTTAACGGTAATTTTCCTTATGTTACTCCGCGGGCGGAATTTAGTTTTATATGTAGGTTACATATAACTGTGACAAATATACATATATCAATATAAAACATATATAAATATGGTTTAGACACCACGTCTCTACGAATAGAATGATGAAATGTGTTTCTTTAAGCAAGGCGTCTATGTAAAAAATTTAATTAATTCCCCTCTAAGCTCGATTTAAGAAACAACTCGTTATCGTTTAACCATCTTAGAATTCGCCGCAAAAACTAATTTTGAAATAATATTTTTACCAGTTAAGTTCTTCTTGGAGAATTTGCGAACATTTTTTGTAGCCATTAAGACATATTTAAGTTGAAAAAGAAATTTACATTCCGAACGAAAAATAAAATATTTAAAATGCGAATGTAACTCTGTCTGTCTTCTTCTTTTCCATGATATATAGGTACTTATCAATTATCAAAGCCTTTTAGGCTCAGGTAATAATGTATCGATTAAGATGAAATTTGGTTTAGAGATAGTTTATACCTATCCCAAAAATCCGATCCGTTGGGATAATTTTAACGGTATGTATGGCGTATTTTGTAGTTTTCCTAATCCCACGCGGGCCAAGCCGATAGCAAAAACGATTTAACGATATATAGAGTAGGTACCTAACATAAGAACCGAATAAACTAGGAATTCTATTTTAAGCTTTTGATTACATACGTACCTTTAGCTCAGGGTCCCTCAACATTAATTCCGATCTGTTAGTCAAACGGATCCGACAAACTTTCCTCATCTGACTTCAACCAATATCCATTCCTTCATCCTCGATACGGATATCGGTATTATATATCCAATACTAAGTTGAGTCCCAGATTAAGAACAATTTATGGTATATTTGGTTAGGACAGAGCCGTGGGGACCAACTTGAGATACCCGTATTGCATAAATAACGCTTTGAGATTAATCTTTGTGATGGTTATACCTAGGGCTATTTAATTTATAATGAAAATATTATTTCATGGTAGGTATAATTGTAATTTTCCTATACATATTTTAGAATTAAGTATTTTAGAATGAGGGTACTCACGTGGCTTAGACTCAAACATTTCAATGTAGAAATTAGGCTACAAATATATTTGACAGATTGAAAAAGATTATCTTTTTATTCAACAGCAATTGATTGAGTGATCGTGAATTTGTGGGCGTAGGTAGTGTGATTTGTATCGGTAGGTTTATGACATACCTATAATAATAAGAAGTAACAGTAATATGCGGATGTATCGCTTCCTTTGTCGGCAACTCGTCGGTGGGGGTTTTGGTGCTACCAGTATCCATTTACGACGACGGTAACCACTTACCATTATATTGCTCGTCTGCTTGTTTATCGGATATTCCATATGCTATATAAAGGTAGTCTATAAATTAACATGACTGCAGGCTCGGCTCTAGTACATACACCGCCCGTGTGCAATCAATACCCTGGCGCACTTTTGTATTAAAATACTAGGTCTAAATGGAATGTACCTACTTAAAAGACGCTCTCGGCGCTCCCTAACAAACGGCGCCCTGGTGCACCGCACCCGCTGCACTATGGGTAAATTGCCTGCATGACTGTCTCATGTAACACGAGTCTATCTGGACAACTTACCGTCTGGTTCATCATCAGTCCTGTATTCTTGGAAGACGACGAAGTCCTGGTTGGGGATCTTTGAAGCCACGTACATGTCCTCAGGATCGACGGGCACCAAGTCAGCTTGCCGCTGCTGTACATAGTACAGGCAATCCACTCTATAGTAACAAAAACAAAGATTAATGATACTGACTCGTGGAAGATTACGTAGATAGTAGTAAAACTTATAGGAACCTAAATAAAATGTACACAGACTTATTAACTATAGCTTTAATATACAGAGTATTTACGTTGGTAACCTACATTAGTTTTATTGTAGGGAGAGGGCGCTGCAAACGTTGGGTAAAATCAAAATAAACCTCTCTTCCAAAGTGTTACGATTAAGTGTAGTGTACTTATCTACATAATGTTGTAGCGATAAAACCATCTCAAATAACTACGAGTATGTACCTACTTATTTAAGTAACAATGCCAGCAAAAACCTGAATGAAACGAAAGTAACTCTGTCTGTCTGTCTGCTATCTTTCGTTACTTAATCCCCTGAACTGATTTTGATAAAATATGGTACGGAGATAGTTTGACACCCTGGGAATGACAAAGGATTGTTTTTATACCGAAAATCATCCCTTAAAAACTAGTCCGTAATACTATACTAAACTCAGCTACGCTTCGCTGTTACTCTGTTACCATAGCACTAAAGTAACACGTATGCCAGTTTATAAGTCCATCCCATTTACTTGGGTACTTCGAAATAAAAATTATTATGAAAATGCTTCTCCATGATATTACTATTTTGTATAAAAATCCAAGTCAATCTACCTTTCAAAAAACATAGGGAAGTTGGATTTTTATAATGTAGTCCCGAATAGACTTCAGGAAAACGGTTATATTATATGCTCTTTCGTATGTGTATATTTAAGGCGAAAACTATATTATTTTCTTTGTAGTTAAGCAGTATGTTTGACAGTTAAGTATCGCATCTATAGTTAGTAAAGAGACAGTAAACAAACGGCTCGAAGAACCTGATCCCTTAGAAGTAGTTAAGTGTGCGGTTCGAGTTACAGGATGCCTAATGAACGTCGAGATAGCGCCCTAATGGAATCGCTCTGAATGGCGCTCATCAAGTTTCATTGTGCACCCGAAATATACGACGTTATAGTAGGTACTCTATAGCATTATAGAGAGGTCGTTAGACTGAGCTCTCACTGGCGGAGTAAAAAATGTGAGCAATTGATGTGCTTTGCCGAAAATCAGCGCTGGATTCGACGAAAATAACGAGGTACATGTTGAGGGCGGATTCCTTCACATATACCATTAATTTTTGCTCGGGGCTTCTATATCGGTTCAGCGGACGAAGCGTGAGAAGGTAGTAGACAGACAGACACAGTTACTTTGGCATTTATAATTTTAGTATGGAAGTATGGATTACATTAGCTTTATAAAATAGATATAAAAGTAACAATTATTTCGTGTGCGATAACGCAAGAAATATTTATTCGAAGCGAAGCGGTGGCTGGTGACGAATAAAATTTACTTACATAAGTACATATAAAAGATGTTTTTACCACTTCAAATTGCTATGCAAATGAAAGACTTCCTGGCAAAAAAATATATGACAAGAGTTGATTGACCACGCTATTTGATTGTCGTTAATATGGAAGTTTAGTGATAAATATAAGCTTATTTTGATTCAGATTCAGAATAATGTTGGAGTGGTAACCGTGCGGTTACCCATGCGGTTACACGCACGGGCTTCGAATTCTATATGAGTAATTATTTTTAAATATTTGAGCGATATTGCAAACCAATTTTTATTATGTAAATAACCGGCAACCGAGTACCTACTTAAATGAACAAGCTATGGTCATCGTACCCATTGTATCCCGTAACGTCATGCACGGTAATTATACCGTGGTAATACCAAACCAAAGGCATCACATCACCATTGTTACCGGCCAACAAAGAAGAAAGAATTTACCGGCTCAAATTATCGCCTTCCTCGATCATATCGAATTACAAGTTTTTTTAAAATCTGTCTGTAATATATGGTTTTATGCGATTAAATAGCACCCATTCTAAAATTATACAAACATACCTAATAATCGCAAAACAGAAGTATTAAGTTACACACAACATAAAATGTTGTTATCAGAAAAATATGTAATACATGTAGGTATATAACAATGTTTAAGCCTTCATAATAATTATGAAGGCCTAATTTGTATAATTCTGAATAATTATAATAATTATTGCATAATGAAAAACATTTATTTTGTGGTTGTGGTTGTTTCTAATATCATTTATTCATACCTTGTTACCCGAAACACAGGGAGATCTATTGCGGGAATGACAATTTAAGAGCGTTTATTTATTTACTTTTTAAAGGAGAGCATAATTATGATTGTGACGAATAATATCTATATTTCTTTAACTACCCACTTTTATTCCATAGCTA
This sequence comes from Ochlodes sylvanus, assembly GCA_905404295.2. Taxonomy (NCBI): domain Eukaryota; kingdom Metazoa; phylum Arthropoda; class Insecta; order Lepidoptera; family Hesperiidae; genus Ochlodes; species Ochlodes sylvanus. The sequence goes on along the minus strand of FR990135.1, from coordinate 2,829,905 downwards.
AGTGGCTAAACCACTTGATACCTACAGGTTATGACATTTTCTAGTTATGAACAAACAACAATATGTAAATGCCATCCAGCTATTAGTATCGAACTCGCACACAATAAATAGTATGATAATTATGACTTGATTGACAAGTAACAATACTATAAATTTCGTATCATAGTAGTTAGGTTATGTTTTTTGTTTTCCTACCTAACTCCCTAGTCCCCACTATTTGTATTATGAACTTATTCTTATATAGATAGCCCCTCTCCTGACACACTTGGCTATAGAATTGAAATAAAACATCTCACCTATCTCTAGCTGGTACACATTCCAGAACGGCTTTACTCTTGGTTGGCACCTCCAACATTTCTTCGCACGCCTTCAAATACTCCTTTGGCACGCATATCTTGTCTAAAATTTGTTCATAATGCATAAAAGTAATAATCAAATAATAACAGTTCACATAACTATAAATACACTAATGAGCTAAGCTAATGAGTAATGATAATTTAAAAGAAAATAACAAATGAAGGAAAAAGCGCGGGAAAACACATTTGTAATTTGTATTACTACTAACGCCATCTGTTATTTATTTGCGTCACTTTGAACAAATTACACATTATCCATAATTTTATTATACGAGTATTTCACAATTTTAAGTCACTAATAGATATAAGGTTTAAAAATAGCAAGCCAACGTAATTGTAATCTATATGTAACATACATGAAGTTTTACAGCTGACATTTACTCCGGTCAGGGCCAATAAAACTATAAGATAATTTATCAAAGTCATGGTTACACGGGCGACCACGCGAACGTGTAAACACTACTGGACGCCGTTACATCGCCTTCTTCTTTATATTCAAGGAGCTATCTTTGTTGTTATTATTCTTATTATGCCCGCCTGTGATGATCCTACGCGTATGTGCTTACTCTTCTTTAATTTTGATTTATAAATTTAATTTAGTAAATTTTAATAATTATGAGTAATAGAAGAAACACACATAGAAAAACACTTCTGTAAGTATCTGAAATACATACGAGTATTCTTCTTCTTAACGTCTGCTATTTAAATTTTAGAACTTTTACCTTGATGAAATAGGTACATATAATTAAAAAAAACGTAAACGTAACGTAATTTTACAACGCAATTATAAGAACCTCTACGTACTTAGTAAAAAGTTTTTGGCGTTACAAAGTAGTTTTAAAATATGCGGCTTAAAAAAAGTTACTAACATTAGAACTGTGCTGGCTGAATTTAAGTTAACCAATTTCAGGCCAAAAAAAAACTAAATTATGATGCAGATAAAAAAAACATTATCGTAGCGGATTGTAGCCAATATTCACTGTTGATGTTTGAATTAGATTATTTTAGATTTAATTGGTTAATAACATTAAACATTTTCATTAGTTGGTTTAAAGCATTATGTGTTAAAATAATGAAAATATGGATTGGATACATTGTAATAATTGTTTTACACAGTTAGAACCTGGAATAACATTACATTTGACATCATGTGGTCATATGTTTTGCAACAACTGCTTGAACAATGGTTTGTATTTTATCAAATAAAAAACATTAATAATTTCTTGAAAAAAGTATCATTTCGAAATACATAATAATTATTGTAATTGTTGTTAGGTGGAAAAGAAAGCACCTGTCTCGTTTGTCGAGTACCTTGTTCTATTATGAAGCTTGTACCTGACGTGAGTATATCAGCATGTATAACGTATAACAACTGATTTGTGGTTGTATCTATTGTGGTCATATTGGTCATAATTTCAAATTAGAATTCTAGAAAGTTTAACAAATTACAGATGAATGCGGAAATTCAAGATTATTTTACGGATCCCGAGGAATTAATTAAGAAATCCTGCGAAGTTTTACAATTCCAGAGGCAACATAGACGGCGTTTGTTGTCTTATTTATTACAGTCGGTAATATTCATTTAAAATTATAATTTATATAGGTACTTCACGTTTAACTGATTTGAATGAATTAGTTACTTTTGATTGCATTATATGTATATCGAACATTATGTGTGCTGGATACACTTTATAAAATAGACGAATTTCTCCCATAACGGGAAAAGGTATCTTGGTCTTATGTAATTCTGCCTTGCTATTATTCAACCAGTAACAAAAGATTACAATGATCTTTTATTTTTGTGCCACCTATCACGTATCGTTATAATCACGCATTCTAATTTGGTCTATGATTAAAGTGAAAGTGGAATTGATTTACCATAACAGCTTTTGACATAATTTAAGTATGAAGTGAAAACGCGATCTTACTGGACAAGTTTTTTCTCATTGTGATTTAAACCATTTAATTATTAAATCAGGGATTGTAGGTGTATTTTCGTTTTGTGGCTTAGATATTTGACTGATTTTCATACCTACCTACCTACATATATTTCAATAATTATGTACCTATTATTGTATTATCATAATTTTTGTGCACCGAGGCTATGTTTTAATGGCCCATGCAACTGTTTTATGTTAATACAGACAGATTCGCCACCTGATGATTAGTGTTCAACGTCGTCCATGGAAATCAGTAATACGAAAGTCATCGCCGACGCGTTGCCACCAAAAAAATAAACGCTGTAATGTTTCCAATAATACGAGGTAGGTACTTATTAGGTGCAAACAATAGTAGACAAACGCAAGAAAGTAAAGTAACTTCGACTATGACGACATATCATGATTATTATCGTACCAAAACTTGAAATTTTATAGCTAAAATAATAAATCGCTGGCAAATGACATACCCAAGAAGGTAATAGGAGAGGTTTACCTATGTATTCTCTCAGGAGGATCCAATAGTCAGGTGTTTATATCCAATATCGTATCAAGATTCAAGAGATGAAGCCGTAAACATGGTGTTACAACTCATTAGTTATACCCTAATGGCTTTAAAGCGAGATAAGAACATCGAACATTAATACAGATTAGAGAGGAGTAATTATTTTAATACCTATCGTAACAGAAATATGTATTGTTTTTATTGCAGTCGATTATAATTCTAAAGTTTTTCATCAAACTTTTTGGCGAATGAAATGATTTTTTTACGCAATTTATCTTAGGTGTTGACTGGTAGAAATCGTCTAAATTGTCTATGAAAATCGCAGCGTAACGGAAACACGTCATCAACGTCGGCTAAGGCGTTAATGTTCATGTTATTATAGGGATTAGGGGTGACGTTTATTACGTTGTTATAAACCATTTTTTTTTATCATTGTCATGAAGATGGATTCTAGCCTTTGGGCCTGGCATTATTCATTTTGACGGGGTTTAACTGATTTACTTATAGGTTTCGGGGTTTTTATTAAACTTACCGGCTGAGGTGGATTCAAGGGCTACAGTAACATAAGATCGGTATAAAAGGCTAAGATATCTTATATCCAACATTTGATATTACAGAGTACCATGGGCAGAATTATTAACGACTATTGACGTGACTAATTTGTCAAGTACAGACGTGACGTGATAGTAGCCCGCAGGTTTGTGATCGTAAAAACCGAGTTAAAACAAACGTCGATGGTAGTTGATGAGTAATTGCTAGTGAGAAATTTTTTCGAGCGTTTCCGTGCGTCCCGCTTGTTATCGTTACCTCGTAAAAACTGCCCAGCTGCCCACCCTTGGGTTGGCCACTAACGTCCACCATTTCGCATCGGAGGACCGTGGCGGAGTATGCTCTAGGCTTCCTTAGTTACGGGGGAGACTCGTGTCCTGCATTGGGGTGTTATGGGTAGAAGCCAACGAAACTACCAAAATATTCAGAACTACGCAAGTATCTTAACTTCGTATGATATTATTGTTATTCGTCAACTCATAGTTTTTCACGTCGATTATCTGGTACTGGAATGGAATTGTTTGCCAAGTTTAAAAATACTCGTGTCCTTGCTGAAGCTACTGTGGAATGCATAACAAACCACAGTTTATACCTTGATAATGCAGATATAGACCAGTGTAATGTCTAGTGGAGTGTACACAATACGAACAAAGCGACAACAAAGAAGTTAACTGCGTCGAGCGTAGACAGAGAACGATATAGACAGCTGGTGAGCGTGGCCAACATGAGATAGCACGTGGAAGTACGATTGTAAGTAGTACAAGAACAATCGACGGTCAGGTTAGCTGTTAAATTTGCTTGTAAGTAACTGTGCTTTCCTTGAAAAAACCGACACGCAATGTGAGACAAAACATAGTATCATTCTGTCTCGTTTCTTTCGTGTCATTGGCGTTTGTTCTTAATTTTCTTGTGTGAGTGGGATAGATGGCATCCATTAGTCTATACTCTTCTCTGTCTACGGCTTCGCGCAGCGTCCCATTTGCATTGTGTTGTTACTTGGTGGCTTGGACGCTTGGCAATAAATGGAGCTTCGTGTTGTTACTGGCTTAAGTAGGGTGTTTAATTTTGTGTCTGTGCTGCGTATTATTGTAGCTACGTAGGGATAGCCTTCGCTTTAAGATGAGGATTTATATAGATAGGTAAATCGGAAATCGTGATACTGATCCTTGCGAATGTGAGGGATCTTCCGAATTCTCAATAGGTGGAAGATGTCTCTCAGCTAGCTAGCTAGTTGCCAAATAGGTATCTATACTTAGTATTTTTGTGTATGTATTTTAAAGATTCGTAACAAACACTACGTATGGACAGATAGACATGAAAATTTATAAGGGTTTGGATTTTACATTGGTTTTACGGATTCCTTAAAAACTGTTAAGAACGTGCCTCATTGAAATATTATATAAAACAATCCCATCCATACTGCATTCGGTACACGCAGATGCATGTATTTCGCAAAACTAATTACATGGTAAAGGTAAGCAGGCCCTGACAACTGGTCGGACCACTAGTACCTCTGTATCAGACCGGACTTGAAAATTATGCTCTTTGGGAATTAAACTTTATTTATAATAAAGTTTAATTTTGAAACTTATGTACTATTTAAGATATATTCAGAAATAGTGTTCATTTCCTAATAATAATGGCGTGTATTTTGTAGTTTCTGTTATAATAGCACCTACCTACTTATCCAGCAAGTAATATAACATAATATTAACCACAAGTAGGTTAAAAATTTTTGAAGAAAAGTAGGTATTATTATAACTTTACGCCCTTAAATGTAACAATGCATCTTTAACAGACTTCGAATACCTACTTTGATATTTAAATGCCGACAGAAAGGTATCTTTTTTCTTCAGTTTCTTCAGACTTCTTCTTTTTCTTCAGACGAAAAAGTTTTACTCAGCAAGAACAGAACTGAAACGGATGACCGAACTCTGTCAGAAACAACACAAGCAGCTGAAGGAGTATCAGAAGCTAGTAAAGAATCTGGAGTCTCAGTCAAGTGAGAGGTTTTATGTTTTGTGATAGACGGCAGAATATGCAGCACAACTTGTCGATAAGACATTGGCAATACCTATGATGATTCTCTCAATTCAAACGGGAAAAATAAAACTACCTACCATCTCTAGTAAGTTTGGATGAAAGACTATCCATCCTTGAGTGTAAGCTAAGCTGCTCGTAGTGTACTCTGCTGAGCAATAGACGATGCTATGGCACAAAGTACTTATCGAATGTTGCTGCATTCTTCACCACCCAGTTTTATCCTGACGGCACTTTCTTACCTGCCTATTGTTCATTTGGCTACTATTCTCCTTTTAGAATGAACCGTGACGTTTAACGTGTTTTGGTTGCAGTATCAGATAGGCAGTAAGGAGCGGGACCCGCATTGCCTTTCGAGCTCATTCAATGGCCGATCAATTCGTTTGTAGCATGAAAAATGTTCCACAGCTACATGTAATGGAGCAGCATGGTTAACTCTTCAGAGCATCCTCAATTATAAGGAACCCACTGTTGATGCCTCCATAACATACATATCGAAAACAGATTTTACAATACAATCTATAAATCGTAATCCGCATACATACGCTTCAATTTCCAAGAATCCATCGTATGAAAAGCTAATATTTCCATCTACACGAATGCTCACATTCGCTTGATTAAAAATTCTCATGGCGTCCAATTTTATCTCCAGAACAAGCATCTCCATTCAGTGTCCCCATCTCGCCGGGGAGTAATTTATCCCCCAGCTACATTCAGACCACCCCCACGTACAAACGACCGGCGAAGAGCACCCCGTATAACGTGAGTTCAGGACGTTCCAACATTTATTTTTACTTTTATGGTCGCTTTCGCATGTCGCTGACTTTTCGCTGCTTTAATTCCATGGCGGTAGATCAAGCGGAATTAAGGTGACATTGTAGAATGTAATATGAATTGTGGAGGTAGAAAATGTCCTCTTTGGATTTCGCTTAGTAGTAGTAGGGTTGGTTCTTGTAGACATCTATTACACAATAAATTATTCAGCAATCGCCCTAATCGAAGGAGAAATGAACCAATTCACTAATAGAAAGTGTATTACGCAACTAGCCGATGTGAGCCATCGTAGACTTGCCAGCTATTGTGGAACTACATACACATAAACTAATACTAATACCTAATAATAATAGTAGTAATACCTAATAATAGTAATAGTAATAATAGTAATAATAATAATAAGCCCCTTAAGGGCTAACTCCACGTCCGGCATGACCATCTTATGCTACGTGAGGGGCGGACATTGGAAGCTTTTAGCTGTATACTCACCAATGACCAACGGAGCTCTAGCAAAAAAATAGCGATGCGTTTAAGAAGCAGTAATAGATTACCCCAGGCGGGTACCAGCAATGGAGAATCCCGCCCCGGGCCAACAGGCTCGGGCAGCCCTACGTATTCTGGGGAGGGCACCGTATCGCTACCACTTGTCCAGAATAGAACTGTTGCAAGGCAGGAAAATATCACCGCATCATCACCGTCATCACCCATTTCATCTAACCATAGTTTATTTGAATCACCCCGTTCATCGCCACATTCTTTTGAACACCCAAGTACATCACGATCTTCAACAGCAACCCCTATGTCAGTAATTGTTGAGCAAGAGGCGCAAGCTATAAATCTTGCTCCCACTACTGGCACCAGAAGTAGTGCGCGAATAATATTTACAGAAGATATGAATAAATTTATCTGGCGCACATATTTAACAATCACACAATTGGGAAAACGCACAAAATATACTGATTTACTATATCTACAATTTACGGAAAAATACCCACATATTCAAGTTAATAAACTAAAAATAGGAAACCAGAAGAGAGCTATTGCTAATCATAAAATATTAACTACTGAAATAATGGAAGAAATCAAACAGGATGTAATGCGAAGCACTGACAGTTCATCATTTCAAACACCAAACCACAACACGCTAACTCTAGCTTGTATATCAAATAATTCGCAAAATACACGTAACGCCTATGACCCCAATCAGACACAATCAATGCTAACATCAGTACCTAATAACAATTTATGTCAACCAGATAGTATTTTAGAAAATATGAGACCACCAACAACAAAGGCGGGGAAACAAAGACAACGAATGCAGTGGACAAATGATGTCAATAAACAACTTTTGAAGTGTTATTATATGGTTACCAATAATGAAACAGATCTGACCACCTATAGGCCTCAACTATATAGAATGTTTACAGAAATATTCCCTGAATTAATAAACTTTGTAAGCGAGCAAAGATTAGCAGACCAAATTAGGGTAATTCTTCGCAACAATCGTATCCCACCAACAGAGAGGGAAGTTATCAGGAAGCAAGTCTTAGAAGAAAATCATAATCACCATTCAAACACTATTCTACCCACACGTACACCCACACAAGCACCATCTACGTCCACTGTTATTAACCAATCTCCTGTCTCCAATCATCATAACACCCGTACTCATTCACGCAACACACAGGCGAATAATGACGAATTCACCAGAACACACCAGTTGATACACATCGAAAAAACATTCGAAGAAACTTTGGAAAAATTTAAAAATACTGATCCAACTTCTCGACCATACATCCCTAAACAAAATTGTTCCAAAAATTTTTCTGAAATAGTACATTACATTAACTCAAAAATACTCCCTTATCGAACACATCCGGATCAAGAATTTCTTACACTTCAAACCGTTATATACTGCGCAGCTTATACCGCAGCTAAATCTAATGGGGCAAGAATTGTTGAATTAGATATGCCAAGTAGAAGAGAAAATGTTACAACTGAAACACTTGTTAGGAAGCCAAGATGGCAAATAAGACTTGAAAGAAAGGTGGAGGATCTTCGTGCCAAAATTGGAAGACTAACACAATATATAAAAGGTAATAGAAGCAATAGCCTAAATATCCATATCACTAAAATTCTAAAAGAATTTAAAGTACACACCATACACGAAAATAACAACATAGAACTGATACACTTCCTAGACACGCTCAAACAAAAATTATCTGTCACTAGCAGTCGATTAAAACGTTATAAAGCATGTACACTCCGCAAAAAACAAAACAATAAATTTACATTAAACGAAAAGCAGTTCTACCGAAACCTCCACCAGGGTACCTCTAATGAGACTAAACATAATTCAGACGACCTATATAAATCTCCTTCCACCCCAACAGGTGATCAGTTACATGACTTCTGGTCTCAAATATGGAGCAACCCAAAAATACATAATACTGACGCCAATTGGATTAAAGATGAAAACAGTTTAATAGCAGAAGCTAATGCCATGGAATTCGAAACCATCCCTTTAGATATCTTTCAATCCGTTATTAAAAATCTTCATAATTGGAAAGCCCCCGGCACTGATCACATCCACAACTATTGGTTAAAGAAATTTACTCACATCCATCCATACCTCTACAAACACATACAAAATTTTATTATAAATCCTCAAACGATCCCTCTATACATCACTACAGGAATTACACATATGTTGCCCAAAGATCAATGTGACACTAATAATCCAGCAAAATATAGACCTATTACCTGCTTACAAACTATTTACAAAATTATTACCTCTTGTATAAGCCAACTCATATACTCCCACGTTGAAAAGAATAGGATATTAGCTGAACAGCAAAAGGGATGCCGTAAATTAAGCCAAGGTTGTAAAGAACAATTAGTGATAGATTCTGTTATAATGAGGCAGGTACAACAAAAAAAGGCCGATCTATGTTCAATGTACATCGACTACAAAAAAGCATATGATTCCGTGCCCCACTCCTGGCTTCTCCAAACCTTAGAAATATATAAAATCCATCCCAAAATAGTGTCCTTTTTGCGAAATATTATGGCAAACTGGACTACTCGACTTCGACTAACTACGTTTAAAAATCGAATAGAAACACCACCTATTAAAATATATCGAGGAATTTTCCAAGGAGATGCATTAAGCCCTCTCTGGTTCTGCCTTGCTTTAAACCCTTTGTCTAATTTATTAAACTCCCTTGATATAGGTTACCCCTTGCAATATGATGACAACAATACTGACTCACTGACACATAAACACCTAACCCGCCTTAACCACCTGCTATATATGGACGATATCAAGATCTATGCAGAGACTCAGGAAGGCCTATCTCATCTGGCCGAAGTAACTGAGAAATTCTCACTCGATGTTTGTATGGATTTTGGTATTGACAAATGTAAGATAAATTCAGTAAAAAAAGGACGACCCCACCAACACCATTACGCTTTGCAAACAGGTGAGACCATAGATCCTCTTAGTGAAGGTGAGACTTACAAATACTTAGGCTACAATCAATCTAAACAGATACAATATAAAGAAACTAAAACTCACCTCATACAACAATTTAAACACAGATTGAACTCAGTCATGAAAACACAGTTGAACTCTAAAAATTTAGTGAAGGCTATCAACACCTTTGCAATCCCTATTCTGACGTACTCTTTTGGAATCATCACATGGTCAAATCAAGAACTGCAAACTTTACAACGTCTCATACACACTACGATGACCAAAAACAGAAAGCACCATCCAAGATCATGTGTGCAGAGGATCACATTACCAAGAAAAGAGGGCGGTCGAGGCATTATAGACGTTACCAATCTGCACAACAGACAAATTAAAAATCTTAGAAATTATTTCCATCAAAAAATAGAGTCGTCCGATTTGCATAATGCTGTTGTACAAAATGATCATAAATATACCCCTCTCAACTTACAAGATAGGTTATCTCAGAGAAACGAAAGACAGACAGACGTACAGACAAAAAAAGATGAATGGGCCCTTAAGACTTTACATGGAAGGCACTACCGCGATTTGAACCTGGTTAACGTCGACAAAGCTGCGTCGAACGAATGGCTTAATCGCGGAGAGTTATTCCCGGAGACTGAAGGGTTCATGATTGCCATCCAAGATCAAGTAGTAGAGACAAGAAATTATCAGAAACATATCATGAAAATCCACAGTACAGTTGATACATGTCGACGATGTCAAAGTGCTTCTGAGACTATCCAACATATCACAAGCTCCTGTAAAGCAATAGCCCAAACGGATTATAAGCACAGACATGATCAGATTGCAAACATTGTCCACCAAAAACTTGCTTTAAAATATAACCTTATCACAACACCACCGATACCTTATTACAAGTACACTCCTGAAATTATTCTAGACAATACGACTCACAAATTGTACTTTGATAGAGCTATACTGACAGACAGGACGATTCACTACAACAGACCCGATATAACACTAATAGATAAAATAAATAGAACAGCACATTTGATCGACATAGCAGTACCTAACACTCATAACATACAAACAACAATTGCTGAAAAATTAAATAAGTATACAGAGTTAAAAGATGAGATTACTCGTATGTGGAACCTTCGTAAAGTAACCATTGTCCCAATAGTGATATCCGCCACAGGAATTATCCCGAATCAACTCCATCACGCTATTAGTGAATTAAAATTGCCTAAATTTTTATACATCACCCTACAAAAAGCAGCCATCTTGAACACATGCCGTATCACAAGAAAATTCTTACAGACACAACAGAGTACTATAAATTAAACAAATGGTCTTCACTTGGCTTTGGCCCGTGGATGACCAAATACCGGTTTAAGCCGAGAAGGTATAAGCCAAAAAAAAAAAAAATAATAATAGTAGTACCTATAATAATTATAAGTAGGCACTAGGGATGTAGCAAATCAACATGTAGGCAGCATTTCCTCGCTGTATAGCAGTACTAAATATAATTTATTTAATAAATTAGTTTCCAGATTATATTAATAGAGTAACTAAGACGTAGACCACTTATCTAATGTAATTAGACAACGAATTCTATGTAAACGATATTATACCTGCAATAGGGTATTCCCAGCGATCATTATTATTGCTAGTTCCATTTAAAATAGATGATGTTATATAATATTAATGTAAAGTTGATAACATTGTCGTTATCGCAGCAAGCGTATCAGTCGGGGCTGGTGACCCCGGCGCGGATAACCAAGCAGCGGTCAGCAAACACAAGCATTTTGAGTCAGGTAAGTTACTTTTAGGTATTTTAGGGGGTCACCCATAAGTTACGTCATGAATGGGGGAAACGAGGGGGACAACGAAGTGTGACAAGAGGCAAATGTATGAAAAAGGCACTGTTACTGACTGAAAAAAAATAGCTGTGTGTTGACCTAATATTGAACTAAAGGGGCACAAAGTAACTAGTAGACCTAGAAGCATGAAACTGCTCCATTGGAAATTGATGGTTTGGTTAGAGGTCAGTGTTAGATGACTTTCGACTTAGCCGAGCTGTGGATTTGACAATGGGTGTATGTACTATTTGTAAATGGATTATTATAATAATATTCTGTGCTCTTATTGTGTCTTCGTTTACACAGGATACATTATAATGTTATCTTACCACTTTATTGTAAAGTATGCCTAGTTACCAACTTATATTTATAATATCTAGAAGTGTTATTAAAATAATATTAAAGGGAATTAACCGGAGAACTACAGTTAAATTTAAGATAAGCTCATTATCAGAGAGTATACGTAAACATACATCATAGGTATTATAAAACAGGGACAAGTTTTAATGTTATGACTTTAAAGGACATACAGGAGTATACAAAATATCCTTTTTAATAACTGCTTAATTAAGTTAGTTAATTGAAATAAACAACAAAATCATAAATCATCTTTGCTCTCCGGATGGTTACAACTAAAAAATTCAAATTCTGCGTGCACGGCGTGCACCTCCAATATTTATAAATGATGTTTGTGTACCTATATTAAAATGTAATATCACTTGCTTCATAGAACAAAAACATCATCGCAAACCTGTACACCTGAGAGTTCTCCGTAATGTTCTCAAAGTGTGTGAAGTCCCCCAATCCGCACTGAGCCAGCGTGGTCGACTATGGCCGGCACCCCTCATATTGTGAGACCCGTTACTGATTGAGGTTGACCCAGTTTACTCTAATGCTGAAGCCAGTTGGAGTTAACCTTTGTGTTTCAACTTAAGCGGAGTTGGAAATTTGGTACCAAGTACCAACACAGCTTGATTCGTTGCATTTTAGTCGTCTGGCAGTAGGTATTAATTAATCTTTGACAGACTTAAAATGGAGCTGTAGTCGTAATGCCTGATGTTTATACGTGGTGGTATTGACTCAATTCACTCTGAGCTGCAAGTGTCAGCGTCGAGCGTTAATAACAAATGTATGATTACTACAAAATAGGGCTGCAAAATAATATTGTATTATTAAAAATTTTGTTTACGAACTTAGGTACATTAATTGACATTGACATGACAGTTGAAGCGTTAAAAATTAAAGTTAAAAAAAAGTAAAAACACACGTAACAGTATTTAATAACTACAAGTACAAAAAATGTAGAAAATAATTTCTAATTACAAAGGCAATATAAAGTAAAATAAATAATCAATTATGACTAATTAATGTGGAATTACATAAGAATAAAAGTTAAGTACCTAATCAACAAAATAATTGAATTATAGTAAAGAAGCTTAGGAAACGCAACATACTTAATCTTGATAATCCTAGTCAGGACATCACAAGCTATGAAATAATTGCATCGACATCGGATCTTCTGTACCGATACTCTGAATAATTTTTCAAAGTAGGTAATCAGACTTCTTAAAATTCGTGAAAATTAAGTTGAAAGATTATATTATGCACATACAGGTCAACCGTGTTAAAAAGCGTAGCGAGCGTGTTTCATGATCCAGGGGTTAGCGTCAATGAAAGTTTTTTTTTAGGGAGACTATTATTAGTGTTATTTGCGCGTCATACACGGTTTGTTTCTTGGACACGTAAACAATTTATCGATTAATGAAAGGTGAAATGTAATGCGCAAATCAAAACAACACACAAAAGAAACGACTAAATATTGATGTAAAACGCAATGAATGTTTATTAAATTCCAGAGATCAAACGCTTCAAACAGAATATCGTCAACAGTCACTACACCGCCGACGCCGGAGTCCGTTGGGTACACCAATTTTTTAAAGAATCTCTAATGGTATTCTGAACGCATAACGATAGCCAGCGAAGATGCCGCGCGAATTACATTTAAAAATCACATTCATGTTTTTATTTATGTGAGGCAATCGAGTCTGGGACTCGAATTACTCAGCCAGTTTTCCTCATTCGACATAATCATGTGTATGTATTGCAAGCTGCTAGGTTAAGTTCAATATTGATAATTGTGTATTTACTCAGCTAACATCTACTCGTATATCAATTTCATCTATGTATGTAGTCGAGGTTTGAAAAAGAACAAAAATTTATAAAACATGCAATGAAATTAAAATATCCAAAAAAGGGGGGGTCGCGTTAACCCGAAGGGCAATGCGCTTATCTTAGAGGTTAAGACCAGGTAAGACCTGAGTCATCGATATAGGAGCGTCAGCTACCTATGGATATCTGAGTGACATTCGTCCTCATCATAGCAGACCATACGGTCTCATCGGAAAGATTGCCAAAGTAGACCAGCTTGGCGACTGGCTTACCTCAAAGCAGCTGACCCCGAAGAAACACGTGTGGCATTTTGTATATATGCGGCGGGATTAAAAAACTTCTACAGCGTGATTCAGACGACGGCCTCTGATTGGTCGATTCGGTACGAGACCCCAACAAGCGTCGAATGGCCGCAGGCAGACCAATGGAACAATTATTTATTTTTAAATTTGTTCGAAGAATTTCTTTTAACATGGAGACGTGTTTAGCTCGAACTATAAAATATTTGATTTAAACTTCGGTATTTTTATTATTACCGAAAAAATTGTGAATAACATATCATGATTTTTTATAATAACAATCTGCAAACAGTCAAACGCGGTATACGAGTAATACGATGCGAAGTGGTAATCATCGCCACTGTACCTGTGTAACAGCCGTAATAGGTAGCAATATTGCGTTACCGATCAAGAAGGAAGCGGTGTATTCATTTGTTGACTAGCTCTCCAGTAATAGGTTTCACACAATGCCTGCGGCCCGAAATAATATTATTGTCGAGTAAGAATATCGTCGCGATTAAACTGGTTGGGATTAAAAAGGGAATTTGTTTTTGCCTCGTTACTTAATTTAAATATCATCCTTGTTAACTACCATCATTGTTGTAAACATCTTCACCAATCCACACTGCAACGTAGTGGAGTATTCACTAGGCCTCCTCAGTAATTAACAGAGATATGTACGTGCCCTGTAGTGGACCATATCAATGGGTTGTGAGTAGTAAATTTAAACATCAAGCACCAACGATGCGTTGCCGATGCCGGTCAAGAAAGAAAGAATAGGAAAGAAAGAAACACTCTTTCTCAAGTCCCTAGCCGGAACAAGTCGATTGGCGGCTGATGCAAGAAAGAGTGGTAGCCAACCGGGTTCAAACCCCTAAGCTAAAGTTCTTTTGGGATTAAACTGGTACCGAGTCCAGTGACCTCTGACAGAGGGCGCCGAAACCTAGTCTGTTGTTCAGCAGGTTGCCCCTAGCAGGAGGTCGGCTCGGTCTCAAAGATGGAGCCCCCCCATCAGGGGTGGCTCCATCTTTGGGGTCTTTGGGGTGTAAGGGCTCCCCCTTACACCCCAATACTTCTGCAGCTTTTGATCAGTAACGCACTATGAGTAAGGGAGATTGACTGTGACGCGATATTAAAGCTATTTTCATGTCCCCAGAATTCTGTTTGTGCCCCAGAATGTAATAAATTAATAATGTCGTATAAATGTAGATACAAATAATTATGTCTAGTTTTACATCTTTCTATCTTTAACTTTAGGTGTAGTCAAGGCATCGACGAGGGCTACTCATCAAACAGCCCCTGGAACAAATCTCAGAAAATTTTGTACTGCAATGGATATACACGCAAGTGCTGGCTGAAATAGACGAGTTTCTTGAATTAATGTTATGATTTTATGTTCAATTGTTTGCTTAAATTTTTTAGTGTAAGATTGTGTATGTGTAGTAGGTTAAAAGTAAGGTGAATTACTTGCATGAGTTTCTCAATTAAAATTTTGCTTGCCATTAATAAATAATTTTATATTAAAAAATGGTGTTTTAATTTTAATTTTAGTATTTGTTTAACTTAAATGTGTGTGTGTGTGTGTGTGTGTGTGTGCGTGTGTGCGTGCGTGCGTGCATGCGTGCATGCGTGCGTGCGTGCGTGCGTGCGGGCGTGCGTGTGTGTGTGTGGCCGAAGGAATAGACCGATTTCGATGCGGTTTTTTCATTTCAATGCCGGTTTCCTTGCGGTGGTTCTTAGGTATGTTTGGTTATGTAATATCGGTCCAGCAGTATAAGAGTATCAGCTCTTTCCCAAAATGATGTAAGGCATTTTTGGCGTATTATTACTCGATTAAGTGCTTCACGCGATTACGCGTGCCAGTATAATGTTTGAAAGCTGACGTGATCGACTTGGTTGGCTATAATTAATGAAGATCTGTTCAAGCGTTTTGATGATCATCTGCTCATTACAGATTTTCTGAGGGGTTTAAAAGTAAGTAGGTAATAACGATAACTGTCTCTGTCCCGGCTGGGAACCGAACAAAGGAATATAGAAATACTAATGACTATTATTTGTCTATGATATTGTAGGTACACAAAGAAAAAACAAATCAGATCGGCACCACCTATTAATCTCGTGTACTCATATCATTATATTTTTATTCTGTGAGTTCGATAGTGACTTCTATATAATGATAACGCCACTAATGTACCTATGTATGTATGTACTAAGTACGTACATGCAAACATATAAATGAAACTAATAAAAGCCTGATAAAAACACCACTGATCTACCATAAAACCTACTAAAACAAAAAAAAAACCGGTTTTACTTATACAATTATGCCCTAATCCCTACTAGTACCTACCTACCTATGTAAAAAAATATAATAATTTAGTTCTTGAATATGCTCATCAATGTCTTTAATGTCAGTTAATTGAATATGTTTTTTAAATTTGTAAAAGGCACCATACCACGGTAATAGTATCATATTACATGACCATACTTACAGCCGCCTTAATTAAATGTTTGTTTACTTTTATGAGTGACATGTCGCTAGGGAAGTACTCGTAGGACGATATAAAACTAGTTGGACGTATATATTATTCTAAAGTGATTCTAACGATACTTACATAATATCGATAATCTGTTCTGGCAATTAGAAGTTATGGAAGAAAATAAAAACCTAATTAAAGGAATCCCGAAACCGTTCCGTTACTATCTTTCATTTGGCAGTCGAGCAATGAATGTAATGAATGGAACATCACTGCTTACCTACATGGTGTCATTGTAAAGTAATCTTTTTTGGAAAAATAGTTACGGTCGAATTTTGATCGCTACTATAGTAAATCGTCATTCGTAAAATTCTGTTTATGTGTCTACGAAGGATTTATCCGATGACATCATATATGCTAAAAATAGTCTATAATCAGTTCTGAGTATCAGTGTATATTGAAATGTTCAGAGTATTTAGCATGACCCATATCGGCTCGTTAGCTCAGCGGTGAGAGCGCCCATTTATACCCTTAATAGAGGTGGTCGGGGGTTCAAATCCCTCACGAGCTGCAGTTTTTGTTTTTTTTTTGCATACATTTTTTAACCGACATCAAAATAAAATCGTACCTACTTAAAAAAATTAAACGACTTCTAAAAGGGCTTAATATTATGATATAACAAATCAGGGACTTATTTTTTTTATTGGCACCGACCTGTAACAAAAATTGTACCTAGCAATTTCATATTACCTAAATAATTTTATGTTCAAAGTCAAAGTCAAAGATACTTTATTATAATTATGTTACTATAATGGTTTTAAGATAGCAAACGAGCATGCAGCACCACCCTTCCGCTGCCGTCCATGACCGATACAGAACAAGGCAAAAATAGGGAGTAGGATGGTTAGTCATGTTAGCAGACGGTGTTAGAACATTTAGTTGGTTAGTTTGTTAATAAGTATGAGGACTGGGACAGGGATTGTTATTGGTAGTTAGTCCTGTTAGTTGTTAGTAATAGTCCTGTTAGTAATTGTTAGTAAGAGCCTTGTTCTAATTCGGTCACACATGTGTTGCTACCCTTGAGGACTGGGATGGTCGCCGCTAAAAAGTCTAACCGGCTCCACACCTTTCTAACCGAACACAATAATTATTACACTGTAGAAATGGTTACGGTCTGCGCATATTTATATCAACTTAACTCCAACTTTATTTCGTGTTGCTTACGTGTTAATTTTTAATATTTAATTATTTTTTTTACATCCTGACACTTCTGTGAAAAAGCTAAAGTATCTACCAATTTAATAAATATTATTAATTATTGTAATTATGTGTTGTATTCTGCAAATTACTTATCGGCTCGTTAGCTCAGCGGTGAGAGCGCCCATTTATACCCTTAATAGAGGTGGTCGGGGGTTCAAATCCCTCACGAGCTGTCATTTTTCGTTTTTTGTTTTAATTCAGCTGTTTTTTTTTCGCTTTTAGTACATACCTACTAATTGTTAATAAAAAAAATGCGAATCCGAAAAAAACTGCGCCTGTGGTTTTGTCAGAGCAACGGTGGAGTATTAACGCATTGCATTACGCTACCATTAATTCAAATTATAAAACAAAGTCCACCTTCGCTTCTGTCTGTCTGTTGACGATAAACTCAAAAAATACTGAACGGATAGACAGGATGATTCATGAAAAAGGTTTTGGTGTAAGTATAACCGTTTCACAGACTCACTACCGATACCAACTAGGTGGGTTGAGACAAGGTGTAATGGAATGAAAGCAAGATTAATAAAAACATATGAAGAGTATATTCAAGTGGTACAAAAGTGACGGTCGCGTCTATCAGTGGATGGGCAGGATCCCCTTGTTCTGATGGTAGCCGGCGGCTGCCTCCTGGTGTCCGTGCACCGCGTGGGCGCCCAGGTTGTTGAACTTCTCCAGTTGTTCCGCACCGCCCTTGTAGCCCTTCTGCAGGAATTCGCCCTGAAAAGAGATAATTGACAAATGAAATCAGTTTTTTCGAATTTGGTTTTTAAAAACACTTTTCAATAGTCAAAGTACGCCGTTGCTTCAACAAATCCCTAGTGAGTGGTCTTGGAAGAAGAAGCGGCAAGAAATTCCCAAGGAGTTTTTTTCTACTCACAGTTACAGATAACACTTATTGCTACATAAGGCTATATTTCACACGCATGTCCAAGTAGATCTCATCTTTGAAATACCTAATCATCCAGTTTGTAATAACTCTTCTAGCTAACTTCTGGCTAGGTTCTACCCTGTTGTTAGAGTCTCCCGCCCACATTGACCAAGCTTAGCTCACTAAAGCTTAGATTACAAAGCAACCACTTTAGAGGGAGCATATTAATTTTGATTTGAACGGTAAGTACATAAAAAAATAATGTTACACACTCATAGCATAGCACCACGCTAGAATTCCGTGGGTGCCATGGATAACACCCAAAGTCCAGAACACACCCAGAAAGAGAACAGAATTTAAACTCATCATTCAAATTTCCGCCTCGTTGGGAATCGAACACAAGATTCTTTGAACGGCAGTTGTTAACCATTGCGCCATACGGGACGGGTCGTAAATTTACTTGTTTCTTGTTTCGTACAATCTGCGAATATCTTAGTCTGGACTGGTAAAAATTCATAAACTTTGGGAGTTACTTGGAGCTACTCAAATTGGACTTTGGCATGAAATGTTGCATTAACGAATGTTGATAATAACGAGGGAGAATTCTAATGTTTTAATGTAACTAGCCTCACTGTAATGGCTTTAGATATCTAGATATAATAGCTGAGAATAGCTTTGTAGACGGTTATAAAGACAGATAATGGCTTGGCATTAAATATTATAACGCTAGTAGCGTTACGTTCGTACGCGATTCGTGCTTTTTGATCCGCTCTGATGACATTAGGTATTATAACTATGAGAACAAAAGATAATTGCGGAACGCATGGGACAAAAAAGGAAATAACATGAATTAAGGAGAATTTGACTGCCTCACTCTCAGTGCTCTAGCGACATTAGTACCTACCTATCTATTGAGGGTATAAACAAATCAGACACCACGAACACCCAAGGAATTGCCTGTCAATTGTTGTCACCAAAGCGAAACTTGCAACGTAAGTTGAGCAGAAGGTCAAGAATGTCACGAGTTGTTTAGATGATACAAGTCATTTATTGCTCCAATTTTATTGTATGCAACAGGCAATAAACTGGTATCATGTAAATGAGGCCTTAAGTAGGGTCAGTATAACTGGGCCACAGGCTACAGTGTACGATAATAATTATGGTTTATAAATTAACAGACTTCGATAACTCAACGATAGCGTCGCCTCGACTTTCGTATGATTAATGCATGCCTGACTCCAATCTAGATATAACAATTATCTATGAAAATCGTGCAAATCATAAGCAAACTCATTTGGGTGTAAAATCGAGATAAAACAATTATTTTATTTATGCAAATCATACAAATTATATGCAAATTCCGTGTTGGTGTAAATGTCAATCAATCAAGATTAGAAGTGATACGCCGATAACCCATCAAGGTGTTGCAAATTTGTTTAATTTTATAATTAACGAGCAGTGCCCGCGACTTTGTCCGCGTGGAATTTAACAATAAAAAAATAATATAAAAGTAGCCTAAGTTACTCCTTATGACATCAGTAATCTGCCATTGAAAGTCCCGTCAAAATCGGTCCAGCCGTTCCAGAGATTAGCCGGAACAAACAGACAGACAGATTGACAAAAATTGTAAAAAATGTTATTTTGGTGTAGGCACCCTGTGTATACACCCATGTGTATTTAATAAAAAGCGGTTATTTTAATATTACAAACAGACACTCCAATTTTTTTTATTTGTATAGATTTTCGGGGTAAAGTATATCAGTAAACATACAAAAGCTTACAAAAATCATTGAACAGGTATTATTGCTCACTTCACGCACGTACATGCAGATGAAAGAGCTGATCAAATTGCAAAACGGCCTGTGGTTCGGTGTAGTACAATAGACAACGACACGGTTCGCTTGTCAAACGATCTCTCGCAGACGGACCGGTATTGAACAGAGCTAAGGTTGTCTAACTATCGATGTTTGATGTATCGATAGTACCCCTAAAATAATATTGGTAGGCTGACGATAGCATCGGATTTTTTTACACTACCGGTTTAAGTACGATACGATATTTATGTATATTAAACTTCAATAGCATCGACGCTATCTATTAAATCAAAACTTAAGAAATACCATTGAATTTTGTTTACTTAACGCTAGTACGAAAACAGCAATCGCATTAATAGTAGTAACGACTGTTGCACTTTAATAGAGACATTAATATCTCGAAAGATATAATCCATGCCTCGATATAACATAGTATTGTAAAATTCCATTATATTTACTGAAATTATGACTAGTTTTTGAGGTCACGATACATTGCCAACTTATCGACAGTCGATAGTTAGCCAACACTAGTCAGCAGACTATTCAAGTTTGGACAATATAAAGAAAGAGTGAAAATTAAAATTTGCCCCACGTTTGACATTGGTATCTTATCTATACTGTTTTTATCATTTTCATGCATTGTATTTTTAGGATTCTGTAGTCAAATGATAAAAACCTTTTAACTTCTAAATGTCTGTCGTTTGTTAGCCTACCAGTATTATATGGGTGAAATTTTAAAATTAAATAATATTGTTTAACAATTTACGTTTTACGTTTACGTTAAATTTACGTTTTAGATTTTAAAATTTCGTAAGGGTGTATTTCAAACAAAAGATCAAGACGATTAATTTTTATCATTTCGCGGCTACTCGTTTCGCGGTTGCGTCTGAGAATATAATTATAATAATATTATTTGTGTTTTTTTTTAATAAACGCTCACAAACACACACATGTCATACTCCGCACTAGCATTGCCTGTGTTGCGAGTGGATGGATGGATGGATGGATAACACAAATAACACATCACATCTGTCACATAATATAATAAAATAAAAATAAATTTCTTCCGGCTGGGAATCGATCCCATTGCTTCGCAGGAAGGGCTACTAGCAACCAAGTTGCAGGGTCGTCTACTATGCATAGTTTTTAGACCATTGAATCTTTATTAGGGAAGGAACAATTACCATTCCACCCCGAACAGAGAATTTGTGAAATAGACTATCAATTATGAGCCTCGACACTCCAGGACTATTATTATTTAAACCACGTTTCACAAAATACCTAGTTACCTAAATCATAATGTACCTCATAAATAAATAATGACTTCTTGCAAGGGCTTGTAATTTAAATTAGAAAACTTGTAAGCTTTCATTTCAATCTGCATAAGGAGCAGATTATTCCACCCCTTTGATAATTTAAATACGTCTTTGATCTAAACGTAAAGTTACTTTTCGATACGATAAATCACTGAATGTTAAACCTTTGTTTCGTACTTAACAGATACTTTTAAGTAGTAATTATAGAATTGGGTAATTTTGAGAAGGATCAGTTCATATCTTAGAATAATTACACTATAGAAACGAAGTCCGCCCGGCCGTTTTGAAGCACCTTAATTGGAGCCAGAAATGGCTCCAAACACCGGGCAGCTCATGTCAACGCACGCCAAACGTGTCTCGCGAAAAAAAAGAATTATGACGATTTGTCCAGTTAAATTGTGTCACAAAATATCTGAAAAGCTATTTATGTATTATTGCTAAAAACATATGATTATCCGCAGCCGAAGTTCGGGAAAGTTTCAGTTTAGTGCTTCACTTTAGACAGAGCGCATGTATGAAGACTGTCTTTCTATAGTGTTATTATTCTAAGGTTCATATACTTATTGAAAAATTTGTTCCGAATTTATCTCATCTATCACTCACCTTGTTCCCCTTGGCATCATCAATTTTGTGCTCCGAAACATGATGTCCCTCCTTGCCTTGGGTGTTTGCATCAAGGACTTTTTCCTCGTGAGCGCCTTTGAAGCCCTGTTGAGCCTTTTCGCCGAAGCTTCCAGCATTCTGCCCGACTATTTTGTGATCTGCTTCATCATGGGCCTCATCGTAGAAACTTTCTGATTTCTCTTCCTCATTTTTGCTGCTGGAAGTCTTAAAACCTTTGCTCACGTGACCTTTTTTATGGCTTTTCGCTTTTTTTATTTGTTCTTCGTTGGCACCTGTGGACAAATTATTATATGAATGAAATTTTTTATTTCTTTTTCAATTTTTATTTGTTAGTGTTTTATATTTTATTAGAGACCCGCCCTCGTTTCGCTTCGGGACACTTATGCCTTTGGTTTGCAAAGATTTAGTTATATATTTTGGATAATTCACACTATATCTTTATTAATTATAGCCTATGTGTTATTCTGATGTGTAAGCTTTATTATTGCAAAGTTTCAGCAAAATCCATACCGTAGTTTTTGCGTGAAAGAGTAACAAACATTCATACATCCATACAAACTTTCGCATTTATAATATTAATAGGATTGTTGAATAGTTATTACTTGTGTATTAAATTCAAATCACTTATAGAACTATCTATATAACAAATAATACAACAAACATATTAAGGCAGGGTGGATTTTCGTGTACAATGTGATGTGATTATTATGGGCTGAACCCACAACTTATTTGGCACATTGATTGTTTAAAAGTATAACATGATTATCCTGGTCGTACATGCACTGGATTACAGCACGTGTATTTATACGAATACGATAATGTGAGATAATGTAAATTAAAATAAGATAGCATCAATAATAAAATTTACATACCCTGTTTATTGAAATTTTGTCCACCTTCATAAAACTTTTCATCTCCAGCGGCTTTCTTCTTTGCTTCTTCGTCTTTGTAGAAGCTCGACTCCCCCTTTTCTTCCTTAGCAGCTGCAGCGGCTTGTTGAAAACCTTCCTGACCATGCTTTGTCTCCTCTTCTACTTTCTTCTCTACTTTTTCGAGGTTTTCATCCGCTCCTTTTTTCTGTTCTGCATCGAACGCTTGCTTATCAACGTATCCACCGGTAACTTGAGTATTTAAAAGTGGATGGTAAAGGAGACCATTTCCCAAACCAGCCCCGCCAACTCCAATTCCGCCAAGAGCTGGATTGATTAAGCCAACACCATTTGCAACTCCAACACCACCGGCTCCAATACCAGCACCGTTAATGCCACCAAGGCCAACTCCAGTGCCTCCAATTCCACCTAAACCTATTCCACCAACGCCACCAAAACCTAAACCAAGTCCTTGCCCTATTCCATAACCTCCAAGGTTTCCAAAACCACCTAATCCTATACCTTGACCGTAACCAAACCCACCAGCAGTAGCAACTGTATTCAAAATTGACGATGCCGCTCCTTTATGATCGGCGTAGTCTTCACTTTCTTCAACTTCGTATGAATTAGATAGGGGCAGTCCAGTTTTGGGATCAGATCCTATTGCGTCCAATCGTTCTTTGACATAATCGTAAGGAGTCTTCTCATCCGAAAGTTCTACCGTATTCGCTTGCGTCACTGATATAAAAACGAAACAGAATGTGAAAAATGTTGCCAACATTTTATTGATTGCTGATTGCTGACAGTTAACGACTGATGTTAATAGGAGTTGCGGCGTTTATTTATACTAAAGTTATATTAGGTGGAACGAGACGGTATCTTTGTTGAACTGATATTTTCGTACCACTTTTGAGGTCCGTGCCTTATGTTTCCTTCCTGTGGTATTGTTTCAAACGTCCTAATGAGAACACAACTGTTATAATACAATGAACCGGGGACCTTGTTTTCCAGTTGATCGGAGCCAGCAGTGGGGCGGTTTGCGTAACGGCTTCAATGAGTGACATATTTTCCACCAACTCTTTCTTTGCAATAACAGCGCAGTTACTTGTATCCTATGTTTCTACATTTATCCTATGTTTATACATTTAGCTGTATTTATCTCTATCTGGCTAGCAGGTACATAAAATGCATTAAAAGTAAAAGTCTTTATCAAATTCAATTTGGAACATATTAAATGCGTAATTTATTATATCAATAAATGCGTATAGTTGTTGGGCGGCAGCGGGAGGGGGTGATGCGTTTGCTACCTTAGTTCCATTAAAAAAATGTCCCACCAATTGTAATGGGCCAGTGAGGTTGGTGAAAAGTTTTTTAAATTAATTTACCTAATTTAATGCATGACTACAATACCACGTGTTGGTAAGTGGAGATGAAATCTATGATGAGCGACTGACTTTAGTAGCGTATTCACTATCTATGATGAACCTATATTGGTTGGGGTACGTAGATTTATCAATTGTATTTTTTTCTGTTGCGTCTTATTTTTTGCTGAAAGACATTTAACGAATCCTAACCCAATAACAAGCTCACCTACAATTAAATTTTCATTGATAATTATAAGTCACAAGAAATTAACCGTTTAATTATATTGTAACCTTGTTTTTAAATCTAACGATTTCTCGTTATTGTTTTCATGCGTGAAATATATGTCGAGGGCTAGGCAAAGGTTTTGTTCATCATGCTAATTCAATAAATTAAGTTTACGAGCACTGAATAGCGTGGTAAACAGCCTTGTTGGGTAGTATTGGTTTTCAATTCGGCCATCTATTCCGGATTCGCCACAAAAATGCAAATAATAAGGTACCTAATGTTTAGGTATATAATTATTATAAATAAATAAATAGGTACGTTAATATTTAGTTACATGGTTGGGTTATATACATGGTTGGATTACATATATGGTTGGATTATATACAAAGTAGGTAAAAAATTTACTATTCTTATGCCTCATTGGTTGAATCAATCTGCTGAAAAGTTAGATTTTTGGTTCTAGCAGTAATTGATGTGACATTTAAAATGTTTGAATCGATAAGCTGGTACCATTTTTACTAATGTCGCTCTATAACAATATTCGTGAAGAGGCATGAATTTATTAATAGGGTGTGCCTGATCAAAATAAAGAGCAACAATTTGGTTTACGCTGTACGGTGGAATTATTTAAACAGGCGTAAATCATAGTTAATAGAACAAGGCGTTACTCTGCAATAATCCGTTACCACAATGTATTGGTGCTCGTAATATGTCTATTTAGCTTAAGACATAAGTGGATAATTTCATCCCTTTTTCCACGCACGTTCAAGATTAGGATATACCAATATACATACATTGTGGTAATGGATTGTTTTTTTCGTTAGCAAAATGATAATATCTATAATCTTACGTTGTTTTATGCTTACACAAGTAAACTTATTATGAAATACATCAGATCAATACATTCACACCAAATACAATCGTATCTTGAATTTACAGATGACTTAAAAACAGAGACATCAACACAGAATACCTAGCTACATTCACGAGTTTCAAGAGACAAAAACGTTTGCCGTACTACAATCATTGATCAACATTTTACATTCTGCTGGTGATATTAATGATATGGCATTTAAATGCGATGCTGCAGACGATATGGGTCTCGTCTAAAATCATTGTTATCTAAGGTCATTCAGCGACGCCTTCGACGGTTATCAATTCATCTTCCGAACACCACTTTCTACCCGCACTGTTACCAAAATGTAATGTAATTGATCCGCAACTTTCTCCATCACAATAGATGTAAAATTGATAATGATATATTTTGACTCTATTTTTAAATTGTCATGCAATTGGCAACATAATATATATCGAAGTGCCTACTACTCTGTTTAACGTAATACATACTTTTATGCCCCTATTTTGTGAAAAACGTAATAGGTAGGTATATACGTTGTTCCCTAATATAGTAAGGAAGTGTAAAATATGTGTAAGCCCTACACAAGGATTTCCTGCGTCGTGGGTGCCATGGACGACACACAAGACAAGAACACACACCCGACGACCGACCACAACGAGACCAGATATTTAAACTCATCATTCAAATTTCCAGCTCGCTGAGAACTGAACCCAGGAGTCTTGGAACCGCGATCCTTGCATGGGAACCATTGCGTCATACGGGACGGAACGTGAATCATACCTACGCGCCTCGGAGTTTAGTAGACATTAAGTATACAACAGCCACAGAAGCGCCATAGGGACGATCGAACGTGTGGGTTTGTAATCAGGAAGCGTGCTTATTACCTACCCACTTACATTCACTACAACTAGAAAGAGGCGGCCCTATCGCGCGAGGCAGCAGGCATTTATTTCAAGGACAGGCCCGAGTCACACTACTGTATGATGCTATTACCGTGCTTAGACGTACTTGGTCCATTGGCTGAGGTTGTGTAAGTCAGGTTCCGTGTTATTCAGCACAAGATTTAGGTAGGCAGTCAGTCCACTTTCGTTTTCACCAAGAAATTATTTTACATACATATTTTTTTTCCAAATTCAAATTAATTGTTAGTAGCTTTTAACAGGCGTTTTAAAATGTTCTTATGTTGGTTTCTGTACTGGGTGTGAACATTTATATACACATATAGGTACATAGATATACATGGATAGCAACTGAAAAAGAAAGTGTTTTAACATAGCAACGCATTATAGAAGAAAGTTAGTAATCCTCGCATTTTAACTACAGACGAGAGCTCTGGATATTGCCTGTAATTATAGGGATTAGTAATACCAGGTAGGTACAGTCACAACTTTTGAGTAATGTTAATTCGTAAAAAGGATTGAATACATTTTTTGTTACAGCCTTGTCATAAATGATAGACATGTGAATAAGCGTCGTGTTAGGGTTGTGAATTTTTATAACGATAGTAGTTACTCAAAGAAAAATATAATATGGTTGAAATTCACAATTTCCAGACTCTTTTAACAATTTGAAACGTAGCAAGATTTTTACAAGGTAGCCACAAAATAAATGAAACTTCTCATATTATTTTGTATTAAAAATATCCAATCCGGAGCGCTCCAAAAATTAGGTATGGGTAAGGTAAAAAATGCTAATATGAGCTATAATTTCAAAGAGCAATTTTTCATTCAAAACTAAGTTGTTCCCCATAAGTTATTTCAATCCTCGATAAGGTTGGCACTATGCTGACTGCTATGAAATCAATTTTAGATAAGTATCACTAAAAGTTTAATTTTTGCTGTGTCAATATCAAAAGTTTAAGACTTTGCGTTAATTTTGCCAGCCAGCTATTTAATACGTTCGCTGCGGAGCACCTACCTTTTATTTTCATACAAGATTTCGATCGTCGCAGCGAATGTGTTAAGACATCCAGTTTGTCAGTCATTTTGTACACATCCTATAATACATAGGGTTGTTTGATAGGGTGGAAGTGGCTCCATCTAGTTAGTTAGTTTAGTTTGGTTCTGCATTCGGCTTTAAAATAGATGCAGCAATGACACAGGTCAATTCTGTTTGATGTTGCTAGTTACTGTACTAACCGGCGACTGTACTAACTGTACTGTACATGCCGGCGACGCATCTGTGACGCCTTTGGTGTTATGTAATATTTTGTACATTCACGGATAGTGTTTTCTTACCATTAAAGAATGTTGGCAACCCTACGCTCTACGCGTCGTTATAACTGCGGAATGAAACAGAACAACAATATGCAAATTGTTACGTGTTGCGACACCTGTCAACTGTCATCTGTCGCGCTGTTGACAGTGACGTGTTACTGGAAGGTGACAGGTTGACATGTTGACAGACGGAGATGTATTTAAGTTGATCAGATCAAGTTTAAGAAGCTTTCGACTTTCTACAATTCAATTGGGTGGTTGCTTTGACATTTTAAAAAGATGTGGATCCACTGTAGAATTCAACTATAATACATAATAGTAACTTTTATTTTCTCTTTTCCCTTGTACTCAAAGACAATACTTCTATGCAATCCACTGCATTGCATTTGACAAAATCGACGAGCGTAGGTATATAGTACCCACCTATAACTTTAAATGTTACTCAAAATAATATTAATTAACATTGTTTCATAAGACATTATTGCATTACATTAATACGTGAAGTAAAGTAATTTTACCTCTTTTATAAAAATTACGCGGGCGAAGGAGTGTGTATAAAATTTGGCACAGTTGAGGATCAGTGACGAATTTGGCGAAGGAGAGAGAAAGCTACCATTTTTATGAAATAATTCAGTATAAATTAGTATATAAAAGATTACACAAACTAATATTAGTTACTCTATGTACACTACCATGCGCTTGACACGACATGTCGTTCGAAATATGTACGTTCATCAATGTGAATGGAACCCTTTGACAGAATGGTTTTCAGTCGAATTCGACAGATTATTTTAGTTTTTTAAAATTAAATCTACCACAACCACCTGCAACACCTGCTTGCTACTTAAACTGCTTTAACTATATTTTTTACTATAATTTACCATTACTTGCGAATCTGATTCCAAAGCAAAATTAACTTGTTTAAATTGTCGTCACAGGTCTTAGCCATCAAAGTATAGATTAATTGAATGTACAGTAAGGTCGAGCGGTTTAGGGTCGTCCCTTGATCTAAATTAATCAGATTTGCGACGGAAAAAGCAGTCTCTAGACGGGAATAAGATTAATGGAGCTTGATGATAGCGAGTGGTAGCTATTGAGGGACGGTAATAGATTGACATTATGCCTAAGTGGATAAATTGTACGATATTACATTATCGTTGTATTACATCTTTATTATTTGATTGCTCGTTCTATTTTTATGTACCCATCTAATAAGTCTGGCCAAAAATACTGTTACATATAAACTTTTCTTTTTTTAAACTTTTTAATAATTTTGAATTTGGAACAGAAGTTATGGCTGGACTAGGTACATAATTAACTGGACTATTACAAAAAGCAACTAACAAGACTGACTATCACAAACAGTCCCCGCCCCAGTCCTCATACGTACTTACGAACAGACCAAGTAACATTTTTAATCTCTAGTGTAATATTATCATGTTTATTCAGCTTATAGAGACTTGATCTAGGAACCTTGATTGGCAATGGCAATTTATTTCATACCTCTCAAGGTTATTGAATAAACCCTTAGTTGCGGTTAGGGAAGAATTTTGAGGGGAAATTAAATGTCAAAAGTACACAATTCCCTGACAGAGGGCACTATTCCACATACAAATTCTGTGAGCCTACAGAGTAGAAATACATAGTGGCTCCTAAAGATTTATAATTGTAAAATACGTGCGTTCGGTAGTGAAAGGATGGTCTTGGATATTTTATAGATAAAATGAATTAATTTACTATTGAAGTGAATCTCCCATATCGTCGTACTCTTAAGCTTTAATAAATTGACCGATACCGCATGCAAAGATGACTTTATTTATTTTATTTTTGTCTTATTTAGTTCTCAGCGAAATTTTATTATATTTATGCTTTTAGAAATATTCACACCTAAATGCACTTGTATTTTGTCAAAATGATTAGTTATTTCTTATATTTTTATGCCATAGATTTGAATAAGTTACCTTACGACTACTTGTTTTAAAATTGTCCGTGTCAATAGGTACGATCTGTGACGCTTAAAGTTATTAGACAAAGTAAAACGGTTTTGTCATTACAAGATTATTTAAACGAACGACCACGCTCTCATTTATCTCTTAAATAACATTAATCTGTGCTTGCTGCGGCATAGTTTACCTGTACCCATAAATTTAAGCCCCGTACGCACGCGGCTGCGCTGTGTCAACTATGGCTTTGTTTTGCGGGAAAACTTAATCCAAGTTTAATTTTATTGTTTAATATGAAGGTGTGTTTGTTTCAACTCAAGCTAGTGTCTGCTACTTTGTTTTATATACATAGATACTAACTTAACTTTTATCTATAACACTTTAGGCGATGTAAAAATCTAAATTTAGCTAAAACTCGTTTTTACGTTTAATTTAATGACAAAGAGCTTTGAGCCTGATGGGAAGTGGTCACAGTCGCCTGTGGACATTTGCAACACAAAAAGCCTCACCAATGGTTGCTGGCTAAGAAAGAAAGACGAGGAAAGAGGGATAAAAACAAGGTTGGTTGTTTGACCAATTCAAGCAAGAATAGCAAGTGGTAGTTGCACAGCCGGTTTCAAATCCCTACCACCAGCCTCAAGTACCTTTGGGATTAAACTGGATGCTACAATGTCCTGGACCTCTGAAGAGGTCCCGCGACGCCACCACACCGATCAAACACCACAAGCAGAGGGACGGCTTGAACACAAAGCTGGAAAGCCTCTTACAGACACACAGATACACAGACAGACACGTCAAACTTATAACA
Source organism: Ochlodes sylvanus (assembly GCA_905404295.2). Taxonomy (NCBI): domain Eukaryota; kingdom Metazoa; phylum Arthropoda; class Insecta; order Lepidoptera; family Hesperiidae; genus Ochlodes; species Ochlodes sylvanus. Next base: position 2,799,316 of record FR990135.1, on the reverse strand, counting down.
TCCCTCTTTTTTTCGTCGGTGCTTTATAAAAAAGCATATAAACACACAATATACATTTATTTCACGTTATAAGTGGTCCTTAAAACCAATACATGAACTTATGAACTCCAATCACTACCTATATCGTATTCAGGGGAATGAATTTCGGTCCCAATGTGTAAATGTAATGAAATCTAGCAAAAAGCTTCACCTTTGACCTCGGGAAAGGTGCTGAATTGATTTTTTATTCGCTGAGAAATTTTGCTTACCTTACCTTCGCAAGCAATAAAGGAGGGCAGATGGCAGACGTAGCAGAAGTTTTTATTAGATCCTGTTATCCTTATTTCAAGTTACAGCTACTTATTCGTAGATTAGATTTTCCTTATAAGATTTCTTTGCTTATTTTGTTTCGTATGTTGATGATGTGGTTTTGACACTTCTTTACATTTAATAATGAGCTTATTTTTATATTGAACGATGCCTACGATAATCAACGAGCTATAAAGTATTTTTCAACAACTGTCGGAAGTTTTATGTTGCCTGGGCCTCTGATACGGCTTACTGCTATTTTACCATGACAACCAGAACCGATGGCTTTACGTGCCATCCGAAACACACAAACGCACAGGCAACTTTAGTAACTAACTTACCAATCCACCAATAGAGCGCGCTCGCTAACAGCGCCGATACAAGCCGCCGGGCTACGAACTTCCAAAATAATTTAATAGAATCTTAATTTAACTAAACAGCAATACCAAGAATATCAAGAATAGCATAGATTCTTTCATAATGAAGGAATATAATTATTAATAGGCGTCGTTAGCAGAGGCGTCGAATTGTGTACGCTCTAGTTACGTCCACGAGCATTCCTGTGTCTCGGAGCCATGATATGGGTTAATTAAAACCTCGTTATTTTTTAAATTAATTAAAAAAACGAGGATTTTAAAATTCGAATTTAAAGATTTTTTGTTAATATTCAACTAAGAAGAAAGTGTGGCGTCTTTTTCAAAACGATTGTACGCTCCTCCCTCATGGAAGATAAGGCATTACAAATTAATTGATGTTATTTGAGGACGTACTTTGCACTTTCCTTGTATTTCAAACTACATTAATAATTATTAAATTGATTGGTTTAATGTAGGTATACAATCAATTTATTTAGTCAATAAAGTACCACTGTGGGCAAAGAATTTCAGTTTTCAATCAGCTTAGTAAAAATAAGAAATTAATAAAATACAGACCTATAACTAATAATAAACTGTTAATATTTAAAGATAGAATCTCTTCCAAAATTGCTAATCCGTCTGCTTTTAATCAAAGTGATCCCTCAAATCACTATAATGCTTTATTTAAAAATATTAATGAAGAGTTTAATACGGTTTTTAAATTTAAGTCTTCTCACGAAAATACTAAAAGTAAATTTAGCGATTGGGCTACTAAGGGCATTTTCAAAAGTAGGAACAAACTATATGAACTGTATGATGAGAAAGAATTCAATCACAGTGCGGATTTCCTCGAACATGTGCGAAATTATTCAAAAATATTTAGGGCCGTTTGCATACATGCAAAGTCACTATATATTAGAGACAAAATTATAAACTCTGATAATACAATAAAAGCTACTTGGGATGTCATTAGCAATGAGACCGGTGCTACTAAATCACGTGACTGTAATTATGAATTAATTATCAACGAAAGTAAAATCACCTCTGATATGGAGGTAGCAGGCGCTTTTGAAGATTACTTCCGAAATATACCAATTTCCTTAACAAACTCTCTTCGGTCTTCTCCGGCAACGGCATGTACTCTCTTAGAAGAGGTCGTCGATAAATGTAGTGTTCTGTTCGAATTTAAACATACTACGACGACAGAGATAATTAAAACCTTCCATTCTTTAAAAAATAAAAGAACAGGTGATTTATGGGGAATATCTGTAAAAATAATTAATAATATAATAGATGTTTTAGCCCCTCACCTAGCTGTAATTTTTAATAATTGTGTAGATTTTGGTACTTTTCCCGATCTGATGAAATGTAGCAAGATAATACCTCTTTTTAAGTCCGAAGATAAAACAGACATAAACAATTACAGACCAATTGCAATTTTACCAACACTCAGTAAGGTTTTTGAGAAAATAATGCTAAATCAAATGATTACTCATTTCTCTGACAATAATCTGCTTCATACTGAGCAGTATGGATTTATCAAAGGTCGTAGTACAGTTGATGCAGGTGCTAGGCTCTTAAAACATATATATGAAGCCTGGGAAGCATCACAGAACGCTATAGGTGTATTTTGTGATCTTTCGAAAGCGTTTGACTGTGTAGAACATAAAACATTACTTCGCAAATTAGGTCATTATGGCCTTACCGAAAAGGCACTTAATCTAGTATCAGCTTACTTAAATCGTAGAGTTCAGAGTGTCTGTATAAACGAAGCTATGTCGTCAGGATCCCCGGTTTTGATCGGTGTCCCTCAGGGCTCAATTTTGGGGCCTTTTATTTTCTTAATATATATTAACGATCTTCCATATCATATTAGTAAGTATGCTGATATAGTACTGTTTGCAGATGATACGTCACTTATATTTAAAACAAAATAAACTTTGACGATGTAAACAGTACTCTCAACTATATCTCATACTGGTTTTCTATTAATAATTTGGTTCTAAATGCAAATAAAACTAAATGTGTAGAATTTGTTTTGCCAAATGTTAAAAGCGGAAATACGGCTATTAAATTGAATAACGAAATATTAAATATGGAAAGATCTACAGTATTTTTAGGAATAACTTTGGACTTTAAGCTCCAGTGGGGATCCCATATAGCGACGCTTGCGGGTAAACTTAGTAAGGCTGTTTATGCTATAAGGAAAATAAGACAATTTACTGACGTTGACACAGCAAGGCTCGTTTATTTTGCCTACTTTCACAGCATTATGTCCTATGGTATTTTACTTTGGGGTAAATCGGCAGATATCGATACAATTTTTGTGTTACAGAAGAGACCTATTAGGACAGTTTATAAATTAAAAACACGCGAATCACTGCGTGGCAAATTTAAAGAAATAGATGTACTAACAGTAGCTTCACAATACATTTATAGCAATTTGATGTTTATTCGGAAAAATATGAGTTTATACAAACAAAAATGCGATGTTACCAATCGGCAAACTAGACATTAGTTACCTCCTCATATCGCCTGCGTAAGGTTCAGCGATCTTTTGTGGGGCTCGGTGTACGCTTTTATAATAAATTGCCCAAGTCAATCATTGACCTCCCCTTACAAATATTTAAGAAACGTGTTAAAACACGGCTTATAGAGAAAAGTTATTATACTATTGATGAGTATATTAATGACAAGGATGCTTGGTAATAGACATCAGCAACCAGTTCCGCTCAAGTTAGTAGGTATTTAGGTATAAAATGGTGGTACCTAGCATAAATATTGTAATTCGTTTTTTAAGCACTATTTTTAAAAGATGTGCCGAGGAGTTTTCTTTCGCCGTTTCTTTTTCTCCTCCAAGATTTTAAGATTTAAAGGCACCTTAGCGAAACGGTGGTAAATGGTAAATGTAAAAAATGACGTTCACAAGTGTATGCAGGATACCTACGTGAAATAAATGATTTGAGTTTGAGTTTGAGTTTGAGTTTACCTAACTGTCGGTAATATGCGAGGGAACTTCTGTACAAAACTTACAATATCGCTCCTACAAGTTCACACGTAAGTATTTGATTTGCGTAACTAAACCTACCAATAGTTTTTCTCTAATACCTTTCATGTACCTACATAATTAGAGTTTTATTATATGTTTAGATGACATTCACCGTGATCGTGAGTTTTAAGGAGTAAAAAAAATATTCAGCATAACCAACTGTCTTCTGGTGTATTTGCCTCTTCATTGACCATAAAAAGTAAATTGTAAACGTCGTTTCAGACATTCTATACCCATGTTTTTAATTAGCGATTCGAAACTGAACTTTCATTGTTTAACTGTTGGTTTTAGCTTGTGACTATTACCAGTGCGTAGAAATCTGTACGCTGGCCTGGAAACGTTATTGCATTTTCTTTAGAAAATTTGCATCTGTTTAACTTGTACGCGTATGCGTAAACTTAGAAGGAATTTAATATCCACGGACTGAGAAACACGTGTTTTTACCTGACTGGAGATGGCCCGATGCCATATTGTGAAAATTAAAAATATTTAAGTCTACCTAAGTACTTATTATGTGGTATCGTTGAAAAGGTATTTGAAAATCATCCTTTTATTGTTTTTCATTCGGTATGACAATTTTGAGAACATAGCCTACTTGGTAGTGTCTGCAAAGCAAGGGGTCTCGGGTTCGATTCCCGGCCGGGGCATATGTTTATATTCGTTTGTTCTCGAGTCATCGATGTTAGTGATGTGTAATTTGTGTTGTCCATGCTACCCACGACACAGGGGATCCTGTGGAAGTTTGAACGATTATTTATTGTTATTATTTATTATGGAGTAGATACTCTAAAATATGTAGGAATCTATCACAGTGTTATTCCATTACTGCAGGAAATGATAAAGTATTCTCTATCGATAATACATACAGATGACAGATGTAGGTAATAGAGAATAATTAAGGAAATTAAAAGCTTACATACTTAATTACATTTTCTTGCTTAAATTATACATATAAATACTTATGTACTTATTTTAATTTTAGGTATAAAAAGAAATAAAGGGATCAGCTCATTGATGTAATTTAGAGCTAAGAGTGAATTTTCAAAATTTAAACTTATCTATAAAGCGGTTATTTACCACAGTTATATTAGTAACTTATGCGCCTGAAATTCCTTTCTGCTCAATATCGCTGATCTGCATAGAATTTGTGCGAAGTATCTTAAATCAGGAGCTATTTTCAAAGTATTTTTATGAACTGAAATCATTTTAAATTCCAACGCTGAAGTGTAGTTTATTTTCTAGAGGGAACTTTATAATACAATGCTGAATAACTCTGATCCATTAAGCCGAAAGTTTGAAGCGATATTTGAAGCGTTTCACTACTACGCGTTACTTTCTTAAAATTTTGCAGTTTCTTGAATTTGTGGTTAATTGAAGTAAATGAAATAATATTGAGCACTTACCTAAATTAATCATTTTTCAAAAATATGAATCTTCATCTCTATAAGTCACATAAAACTTTTCTGTACGTCTATATTTTAATTTAAATTGGAAACAGACATGTCAGAATTGTCAGATAACCTGGTAATGACAGCTCCTGGTGGAGATTCTCGGGTTTCAAAATAATTTTTAGTCTGGGCCGGGGATTTCAAATTTTTGAAATCATTTTTCAATAACGACCACGCCAAGCGCTCGAGGAATTGTAAAAGCGTACCCGCAATAAAATCCTTATTTTAGACTAAAATTTAAAGCGAATAACTGCAAGTGATAATAGTAGTAATGTATTGATGTATGATCTAAAGTTTGCATAAAGCCTGAGGTCCCGTTTTTCCGTGACCAACTAAATCATTCCATTCCTTTACTCTTTTAAGTAAAAAAAACCAAAGAGAAACGAAAAATATCAATACCATCCGGATATAGATTAACATTTTCATGGATCGACTGATGAGGATCCACATAATACAGAACTGCATAATTACCTATTATTTAACTAATGCACTGTAGTCTGTAGAGGCTCACTTTTAATAACTGCAACATTGAAGCAAAAGTAATAAAATTGTATATTGCGTTGAAAAGTACGGGAAAGTGTTAAAATAACTTAACCGCATCTTTGAAAAGTTTATTCCTAATAATAATACGAGTAATATATTCTAATAAAGGAAAAGATAATGCTGACATTGAGATATTATGTACTAAAGTACCATATTATCACAATGGCTGATGCTAAAAAACTTTATTTTGTATACTTACAATCCGTAGCATAAACATGTTAGTTAGTTCCTTATATGTATGTATATGTACCTTCTTAAGCTTTGCACTACATAATATAGGTAGGTACACTGCTAATACGCTGAAGAAGCTATACGACTAAGTAAACATTAAGCGAGGATTCCGCTAAACACTCGATCAAAAAGTAAATATTTTGAAAGCGCCTTTAGCGCTGTTAGCGAATACTAACAATGTCTTAAGTGTAAAAATATTACGACAGTCCACTTTCACGTTCTAAGCGAGGAGAAGAAAGCGTGCGGTAAAATTATTAAATTAACAATCTGTAACATAAAGATAGGAAGATGAAAATGAAGTTATTAGTTTTAGGTTTTTAGATAGGCCGCTAATTAAATCGTTCAAACGCCTCTTGAAAGTTAGAAAGGCACGTAATTGAATTGTTAACAATTTTTGTTTTATTGTTGATTTTGAGCGTGGAGATGTTTGATAATATTTAATGGGTGTTACGTGAAAATCGTTTGTTGCAGTGTGGGAATACATGTGTACACTGGACGTAATATAATTTATTAATTGTTGCTTTAAAGCATTCTTGTGATGATGCGCTTGGCGGTTAGTGGGTACACACGACTGTACTTATGCCCAAAATTTCTAACCTTTTTGTTGTGTATGCAATACATACTTGTCATTGGAAATCTTTGTCATCTAGAAAAATTGGACTGAAAAATTTTTTGTGACTCCCCAATTAAATTGGGTCTATCTTACTAGTTAGTTGGAAGTTCATTATAGTAAAATACTACCTATTAAATACGGTAGGTAGTACGTTGCGTACTTACGCACAAATTTACTTCTCAACATTTTTGTTGAGTATTCAGTCCATTATTTTCGTTGGATATTCTAGACGTGTAAATAAAGTTGGACTGAAATTAGTTGAGTGGCTCCCCAATTCAATTGGGTCTAAGTAAGTAAGGGTAATTAGTTACCAGTCCGTAATTTCATTATAATAAATTGATTAGAATATGTCAAGCGAATCCTATTAGTTTGAGAAACACAACTGAAATTTATTTTCAGTAATTCATTCACAAAAGCTATCTCAGTTTTCATTAGAGTCGTATTGTCACCTCGCTTTCATAGTTTTCATTAAGGCGTCCGTTTTTCTGCTGGAATCAGGTCAACATCTATAGACCTGATTTTTCTGTCCACGTGGAAGCTTTATTTGTTCGTTTATAATTCAGTGTGAATGGTTTTCTTTGAAGCTAAATTTTACTGAGAGTAGTACTATTCTACTATCGTTTAAGACTTTTAATTTTATTTATAGCCTGATAAAATTAATGAAATCAGACCAAATAATTCGTGTAGTTTTTGAAAGTTAGTACGGCTTTTCCTTGAGGTTTTCAGATGAACATTCTGAAAGTCTTCGACTGTGGGGGGTGATCTGGCGCCCGGCGGGGGGAGAGGAGGGTGACAGTCCCTTTTTCAGTTTTTTGCTTATATGTCGTAAACTACTAATAATATCTCTTAAATTCCTACTACATTATAAATCTACATTAAATTTACTACAAATAATGTCAAGTATATTTTACTGTAGCTAGGTGTAGTAGCTGTAGAAACTAAGTACCTACGACATGAATATACGTTTTTAGTACTTTGAAACTCAACATAAAGTACTAAAATATTTTGGTACCTAAAACGGACTCCATAATTCCGCCTAACAGATTCGAAAAACACTGCGACGTACAAATAGTGAAACACGTGAGTTATTGCATGCACCTACGAGTGTTTCTTGATATCGAATTAATTTTCGAGACCAATAATACGTTCTTTACAAGTGTTATAAAGGTGCGACACTCATCAAGCTTACGTAGTGGAATTAGCCTGTTATTTTTCAGCTGGCATGGTCACCCGGCCGCTTCTCATTTATTCATAGCGGAGTGATTACATTCTTCAGATAAAAATGAATAGGTGTTTCTAGATTCCACTTAACGATACAACACACATTTCATGATATACGAGTTGTTTTTCTTTAGTTATTAGTGACAGTATTCTGGCGGCCTGGAATACTCACCTCAATCACATGTGCTGAGACCAGGGTGTGGTCAGAGGTGACAGAAGCCCCTGCTTGGTGGTAAGGCTGAAGTCCGGCTACCACTGTCTTGCTTCAGTTTAACCAATTTGAATGCGGTTGTCAGTTGTCACTGTATTGTTAACACTTGGAGCAACATTAAGCGTTTATTTTATTTGAATCATTCCACAAACAGAAGAGATACAACAATTTCTTTTAAATGTTTTTTCTAGTTCGACTAATGCAGATTTAACTAATCGAAGCGAGGACGGGTAAAATTACATAAAACAATGTTTGAAAAACCGTTTTAAATTCGAATGTTCAATCTGGAAAAACTGATTCATAAAACTTCAATACTCATTTGTCTGAAACAGCTTATCATGTAAGGGCAATATTTATTTACGCGGGCGCAGTGTGACTGCGGTGGATGCAATCCCTCGGGAAATAAACAGGGAAAAGTGAGGGATTTAGAGCTCGTTGTTTCTGCGAATTGGTGTTATCTCCAATTTTGTGAAATTGTTTTTCGATCGCCAACTTATTTGTGATAAAGATAGTATAGGAGATATAATATTATTCGTAAAGTTTAGCGAAATTTTAAATTACAATTTACCATAACCAAAGTAATTTACTAAAATGAATTAGTGTTATGCCTTTTGTATACTTTCTACATAACAGACGTACGATCAAAATATGACGTCACAGTTTGCTAAGCACAGCGCTCAGAGCGAGCACACAAGATAATTTGTCGCATTAATTCAGTACAGTAACTTCCACGAAACCCACCCGACTATGAGATGCTGCCCGTACTACTGTTAAGCTCTTGGTGATTATGATTATTAATGCATATACTTATATAATTACACTACTCTACCAGTCCAGTCTGGCCAGCCCAATTAGACGACTGTCAAACTTGGGGACACCAGCAAAATATACAGATACCGGTAGCAAAAACTACAAAAGTCAATTATTAAGGAAGGATGCGTAATTTAAATAATTCATTTAAAGGAATCAATGACACACTTATGTAGGTAAAGTACGGCCGGCGGTTCTTGGCCGCCCTGAACTTTGTTCGGATCGCTGCGCAGAAGTCAATTTTAGGGTCGAAATGGTGGCAAGACGCGCGGGGTGTCACTTTGAGCATTGTTTGTTTTAGTCACACGCTCAGTGTTCGTGTCGCTATCCCTCTCTAAAGTAAAATACCTGCGCACCATATCCGAAAGCCTAACTTCAGAGCGGCCTAGAACCGTCGGCAGTACTATACGTCATTTTTAACGGGCGGCCGCATACCATCCGATTGTCTGATTGTGCTGGTAAACTTGGGTGATATTTAAAAATCCCTACAAAATGGGAACATAGCCTATGTTCCAAACTATACGTAATTTAGCTATATACAAATGCAAATATTCGACTATACTGACAACTCGTAGCCCACTCGTAGCTCGTAGTTTCTGGACACTGCCAGACCCGGGATCCAATCCCGGCTAGGGCTAATTTTAATGTGACAGTTAAATACGAGTATAATAATTAAAATTAAAAAAGCCTTTCTTAAAACCTAGCTTTTATTTAAATAAAGAATAAAATAAACTTTTTATATCACCTAAAAGACAGTATAAATAACAGTAATAACACCCGATATAATAAACCTAATAATGATTCCTATTATGAGGCGTTTTGTGAATTTTTCATGTTTAATTCATACCTACACCTAAACCTTAAATTTGAAATAGCGTGAAAAAATTAACTTCATTCTTGACGAGGTTCCGCCACTGCACACATTTTAATAACCTGTTGTTATCCGTTGAACTTCTACGTTTATCGAAGTTAAAAACGTATATTTATGGTTGTTAGCAAGCAAGGTTCTAGTTAGCAGCAGGTTCGCCGACCAATCTCCGCGGTATCTTGCTGCGTTAACAAGCGTCTCGGGATCAGATAGCGTTCCCGATTAGCGGCAATTAAACCGCGCGACGCACGCGCCGCGTGTCATCAACCTTAGCTACTCGAAAGTTATTCGCTTTAAAAAAAATGGGAATTCCCGAAATCGAATCGTATTTGACTCGCATGCGACTATTGTTTTTGGGTTCCGCTGGTTTAAAGACTTGTATATTCATAAACTTTTTTATTTAAAAATATTACTCTAAAAATATATGCCAGAAACCACATACCATAATCATTATATTGTTGAATGAGAGTAAAGTACATAATCAATCATTTTGTCAAACGTTACTGAATAGGTACTTATTTGGTTTTAATTTCAATAAAAACAATTTAAAAACTGTTTTGTTCATAGTTATGCAAGTTGGACTTGCATAAATTACAAACATATTTCAATTGTCATTTCATGCGTCAATTGTGAGTTACCGATGCATGTGGTTGCGATTGGTCTAAAGCTCTCGTCAAGAATGGAATCTGTACTCCTGAGCATATGACTATAGCCATTAACTCTACCCTTTTATAATCTAGTGTAGGTTCTACAATTAGATAAATAAAAAAACTTAAAAGGAGCTTAATTATTCACCGCTCTTTTTTTGATTGACATTGCTTCTGTGACACCCCTTACGCCAATGTCCAATGTTGCAGACTTTGATTATATACACGGTTGCAGATTGCAGTTGACCACTTGTAAAATGTCATCTTATACCTTATAACTAAGTAATAAACATTTTATACGAAAAATAAGCTGAAATGTCTCGTCCATAATCGTTAAAACGTATAAGCTCCCAAAATATCACTTTTTTGAATTAAGCCATTATATTACTAAGGGTGCGGGTGCGACGTACATCATGTACACAGGTCAGCTGGTACCTACTATGTATATAAAACTCCAATATTATCATTTAAGTTCGAGTTCTAAAACCCAAGGTAGCGGTGATGATGATATCTGTACAGACAGCGAGACCGACTCGTTAGCGAGATAACGAACGAACCCAACGCCTCTCAGCTCTGATACACTAATCGTCTTAACTAATTAGCAAATAAATAAATACAAAAATAAACTGACTCATTCAACTACACGAGGATTGTCTGGGTCGCAAATGGCTAAAACTTTTTTAATATAAAGAGCCAAAAACGAACAAATGTGGTTTGAGACTGAAGCACGTAAAACATTTACGGTTGACTTTAGAAGGAGGGTTTTTTATGGACTTAAGATAGCAAACGAGCATGCAGCACCATCATTCCACCGCAAAATACAATTGTGACCGACATAGTGTCCTATTTTAGTACTGAACACCGACCGACATAGTGTCCTATGTCAGACTGAAATCTGGTCTACGATGGAAGTTCAAATAGCAGTTCGTTCTCATTGTGACACAGAAGTGATGCAATCCTTGATGATTAAGATGGTCGCTTCTAAAAAAGTGTAACCGGATCCACATTGCAAATCCGGTAGGGTCAAGATTAAATTGGTTGACACAAAGCCTGTTAGAGGTCTGACAATGCGTTACCGTATGCCCCGTAACAAAGCCGGCAACGCATATAAAACAAATACGAGTAAACAAGTACTCACATCCCGTGTTATTAGTTGAAACACAAAAATGAGACATCGTAAATTACCGAGACCTGAGAACAAAATAAATATTCATGTGTCACATAAATGTCGGCCTACGGCAATCGAATGATTCGCTTCAAATGCTGGGTCAATTAAATTCAGCTACAGGTTAATAATTTCCTTTTGGGGTAATGAAGCATATTGAGTCAAGTGTTTGTTTGGTGTACACTGTAGTTATATAATAAAGGGTAACTTAAATAAATGTCTAATTTGTTAATCCACATGATTGGCGACTTAAAGTGCTTGCCAAAACATTTTGAAAAGCCAAAGTAATGTGGTTTTCTGAAAATAAATACTGTGTGAAAATACATTCTAACATTAGCTCCCATCGCGGCATCCTCGTCAATGAGTGTGTAGTGTTATTTTTTATTTATTAATTCCAGTTGGTTTGTTTACTAGCTTTATTCAAGGCGACATTACCTATGCTCGTAATCTCACCCACAGCTACGAGTAATATAACTCCATCAGTCTGACAGCCGTCATCGGCTAGACTGTGAACAAGTTATCGCTTTCTATTGCAAAAACCTTCACATATTCCACGCGGCTTATCGAAAATCTGGTTAGACTGCCATTTGGCATTCCTAGAATACAAAAGCAAAAAGTTACAGTAAAAAGTAGATCACAATCAATGCGATGCAGTTCTAATTAGTAATGTAGCGAGACCTGTATAAGGAAACTGGGGTCTGTTAAAAATTCAAGCAATGCCAGGAGGCACGTTTAAGAGTTGTACATAAATTATGTTTTTATTTGGATATGTGTCCAAGGATGCGGGCGATGTTTATGACGTATGACTTTCAGTTTTCTGTCGGCAGCTATAATTTTATTATTACTTTTACAGACGTGCATTCAACTCTAGTTTGGTTAACCATTGATAAATAATTCATGTATCAAACAAGTCAAAACTATCAATATTTAATCAAACTTCCATAGTATTAGGTTGTTACAAATTTTAAACAAGCTAGGTTTGGAAATGTAGCCATGTAATTTTTTTACAGTAACTTAGTAATGTCGAAGCTCATTGGTGCCAACTTCGGTTTAAGATTGTTTAATTTTTTCCATGAGCTGCATGTTAGTACCTAATATGAAGACATAAAGCTTTTTAGAAAAACATTAATGGAACAATTTTCATGCAAAAACTGTCATGAAATTGTAAAATGTATTTTTTATACCTACTTACAAAATATCACTCGTTGGAGTATCTTGTAACCAAATTGTTAAATAGAATATTAAGTCTTAAAGTCGCGTGAAGAGATTTACCGTACACCTGTTATCCTTGGAAACAGTTTCATTCGCTGGAAGTTAAATCAAAATACCAGTAGCGAAGGGCCGCATCGCAATTAATTATCCCCTAAGCTGAATATTTCCATATTAACGAGCCGTGTAAAGGGCTTCGTCCATTCGATAAAGCGCACGTTACTTCTTTAATAGCCTTAGTCTTTTGATAACACAGCAATTAATACCAAGTTTAAATGCTAATTTACCAGGTGTTCAGGTAAATCGCAAATCGTATGCAATAATACCGATTGTGGGCTTGTGACCGTGTTTAACAGAATATCCAGCCTCTCCCAAACTGCTGCTCTATCGTGGACGAGTTTCATTAGGGGCAGAGTAAAGGTCTGAGCACATTAAAACTGACCCACGTGAAACGAAGCTGCCCAACATATTCGAAGAGTTATTGAGTACGTAAATCATCTGCTGTTAATGAATTATGCTTTAATGATCAATAAGACTTTATTGTTTTAACAATATAATTATTATACCTATGAGTGTGAACTTTGGCGAACGGAAATGGAATAAATGTTGATTTATCAATTTTGGTTACAATATCAAGCAGGGTAGCTACTGAAAGTCATTAGTGGAGTGTCTAGCTGTACCCGTTAGGGTTTACAGTTCTAAAATAACGTCATAAAATACATAATTATATGTAGATAAACATTGGAATACTGACCTGAAAGGCTGACCTAAACAAAAGTCGTGAAGCAAATCTTTCTTTCCTTCCTCCGTTTTCTCAGCTCTGAAAATATCTCTGCAATGCTCTGTAACATTGCAGTACCGATACATTACGCTAGTTTTAACAAGGGCGGTTTTGACCCAGACCGTCCTGTCGACAGATCATTTCACAATACTTCGCTCATTTCTCCATGTACGCCTATACCCATTTACTTATCGACCGTCATGCTATCCTTTTCTTCTTGCTGGGTTGCCTGGAAGAAATCTCTATAAAGCGATAAAACTGCACATTGTTCTTGTATTCATTGCCTGTGCTTTTATGTCTGTGTATTTTTTATGATGTACAATCACTAAATTGTTAAGTAAATAGTGTCGCTCATGGCCATTAGTAACACCTGAAAAGACATCACCGATGTGTTGTCGACACAAAAAATATAAATCCTGTAGAATTTGAACATATACCTAGTGGAAGTCAAATCACCGTTTCACCTTCGCTTATTATCCTATAATAAGGCTAAGAAAATAAGCTGTAAATGCCTTTATTTCCAGCTAACGGCCCAGATATCTCGCGCTCCTTGCGTGCCGCCGCCCCTGTTTATCCAACAGACAATAACTCCAAGCATTCGCTGTTTCACGATGTCACGTGGCCTGTTTATCGTGACCCGAATACCTGACATTCTGGTGTAAGCATTAAGAAGTTATTGAGGATAATCATTGTTTAGCGCAGATGCTGAGGGAGATAAATCTTCCTTTTTGAGCCGTTCGGTGGATAAAGGGCTTATTGTATGAAACAAAGAGGTAAAATAGGTAGATACTTTGGTTGTGGTACGCTACGGTCAACTGTCCATATCATTATGATATTAAATGCCTCCTAAGCTACGAACAAAACCTCAAAGCGAAGTCATTAGTTTTACTATAAATAAAAATAATTTATCCTGACAAGGGAGAAATTACTGTTTGATTGTCGGCTACTTACATTAAAAAAAGTAAGTCAGTTTCCCCATACAAACCGTCTAAATTCGCACTTTCAACTCCTATAACTTTGTTACCATACGATCTCCTTCAAACCTCTTGATTTCTTCGCCTGCTGCTCCCCCGCGTCCGTTGCACCCAGTTTCAAGCCAATCTGAGGAAAAAAATCAGAAAAAGTTACTTTTTTAAATGTAAGTAGCCGACAATCAAACAGTACTTTGAAAAGAAGTAATCTAATTCTAAGTGAAATTCGGTTTTCAAGATAAAACAAGTTCCAAATTAACTAAAAAAATTGAAGTTCCAAATAAACTAAAAAAGATTGCAAGTTAAATAAAACCTTGTAAAAAAACAAATTTTATTTTATTATGAAGTATTTGTCTCAGTAAAAATACTTGGACACAAATAATTCCGAGCTGCAAGTTGATGCGAAAAAGGTTTAAAACGTTGACCTAAATGTACCCTGAGAGCAAACTTGTGAATAATTCGAACGTGTAATTTTGTGAGCGCTCAAAGGATTTACGAAGTCAGAACCAATACCCAAAGGAATTACTCGATATCCACATTCCCTGAAGCTATTTGTAGAGAAAATGCTTACACGATGTTAGGGATTTTACAATTTTCACTGGCTTCTGAAGTTGGGCGTAGAAATACTTTGCTAAGTTTTCTTCTCTGATATGTATAAGCGCGTTTCAATGGGCTGCTTTATGTTTCTGTTGTGAAGAATTACATGGATGTTATTGCTGGATTTAATCCTCTCAAAGAACCCTTAAGTATATTTCTACATCTCTAGATAAATAATACAGCTGGTCCATATCTACTTAAACAACACAATTTTGATAAACAATTTAATATCGCAATAGATCCATAACGAATTTGAAAATTTTTGTCTGTTTGTAAGTAGGTAATATTAGTTGGTTCTCGCTAATTTCAGTAACTGGTTATCCCCATTGGCTCAGTCAGTAACCGAATGTTTTATTGAGTAAATCATTACCCTCATAAATCATTCATTAAGCATCATAGTCAAGAGAGAGATTTCAATTAATTTGTCAAAGCGAAATGCGGCTTTATACAAGCTTTTCAGAATTCAACAAAGTGTAAAACTGTAGCAGTTTTTCAACGAGCAAAATGCACAAAGATATTCCAGTGTGAAAACAGGTGTGAACGTGAAAAACAACAAGAAAAACAGCTGCGAAAGGAAAAGGCAAAGCGAGTTAATGTCGAGAAAAAACATTTTCCACTCAGACGTTGATAAATTTCCTGACACTTCAGATTGACCTTGTTTTTATTGGTTCGAAAAGTTATTTTTCATAAGTTTCACGTGTCTTTTTTATAGGATCAGCTGAATTTGACATTTATTTTGGTTGATTGGAGACCATTTATTTCACCAAAAAATTTTCTTTTCACCAAACAACATGTTAAGTTTACCGTAATAAGGCAAATAAATATAAATAGGCAGTAAGGATTCTTTTATGTTTTTTCCCAAGAAAAATCAGACGAGCTATCTGATGATTTTGGTTACCGCATGGACATTAGAACCACTATCCCTACTAATATTATAAATGCGAAAGTAACTCTGTCTGTCTGTCTGTCTGTCTGTCTGTCTGTCTGTCTGTCTTTGTCGCTTTCCCGCTTAAACCTCTCAACCGATTTTGATGAAATTTGACACAGACAATCTTTAGACCCTGAGAAAGGACATAGGCTACCTTTTATTGCGACAAAAAGGGATGAAGAGGTTGAAATAAAGGTTGAAAGTTTGTATGGGATTTCTTCGGGTTTTAAGCACAGCGCCATCTAGGGGTGAACCTTCCTAACTTAAAGAATAAGAACGCCTAGCGCCATCTCTTAAAGAACCATGAAACTTTATATTTAAGCACTTGATAATAAGTTTCCCGAAGCGAAGCGAGGGCGGGTCGCTAGTAGGCTATAATGCGTTGCTGTCCAAGAAGGCACAGCGAAGCAAGAAAGTCCTGGATCGTAAGCCCTTGGCCAGAACACGAGTCACCGTTTGGCGACCGACTCAAACAGGAGGATGGTAGCTAGCCAGGCGAGCTTCGCGGAATACCCAAACGTAGGTAACTGCTAAGAATTTGTACGTTGCGGACTAGCCAATAAAGTTTAATATTGCTATGCACCAGGAGCGAGCGCGAAAACTATCGCGTCCTATAAACGCGCCCTAAATGGAATCACGTTCACTTTTACGTTTGTGGGTAGCCGAGAGATAACATGAGAGGGGGCGGGAGATTAAAACCTTTTTTCAACAATGTGAGGCTTGCTGCAATGGGACCGTGTTTGGCTTAATGTTGTTGTAGATAGACGTGATGTCATAAGCCCGTGATTTGCGGGCTCAGTAATTAAACCGCGAGTTAATTAGGTCAGCCCCTCGACGCGGCGCGGTCGTTGCGCATATTCAATTTGATGGTGTATTTCGTAAAGTTTAGTGGGCGAGTAAATAGATCGCGACAGCGTACTTACAGGACGATCGTGATGACGATCGTGCATGTACAGACATCAATCAATTATTAACAGTTTTCTTGTATGTATTAACATGGATCAGCGTGTTGATCACTCATGACTCGGTTAATCACTCAAGAACGAAATAAGTTGCCGGGCTGTGATCGCTTCCTTAGAAATAGTAAAACCTTAACTTGATGTTTGTATATGGAAGATCATCATTATCATAGTTCGAGCCCGTAATTGTCTCACTGCTGGGCCCGGGGCTCCTCTCAATGTGAAGGGTAAAGTACAGGCCATAGTCCATTTCGCTGGGCAAGTGCGGATTGGGATACTTCACACATCCTTAAGACCATTACGGAGAACTTTTTAAGTCTCTGGTGGCTAGCGTGGTTGACTTTATTGGTCACCTTAACTATTCTCATTGTGAGAGACTTGTTTCTCTGTTTCTGTTGGTGAGAGGTGACCTGAGCTTCCTAAAATAAATCGGCAGATGGACAATCAGACAGAATTGTTTCTTTACAATACATTTTTTTTATCGGATATTAAACCTTAAAATAGACGAGAAACAAGCAAATAATATAACTATAAATAAACTGGGCGTTATTCCCTAGTGATACGCTAGACGCTGAGGAGAAAATAACGAGTCTATCTATCTGATAGCAATATTGTAAAGCAATTCAATTGAGCGTGATGACTCCACGGGAGACAAGTCGCGACTTGTTCCGAAGACATTTGTCGTAAACATTTTTCATTTTAATATTATATAGAAAGTTTTATCAACAAAGTTTACTTAATCTATACTTCTATACTAATATTATAAAGAGGAAAGATTTGATTGTTTGTTTGTTTGTTTGCATCGAATAGGCTTCGAAACTACTGAACCGATTTGAAAAATTCTTTCACTGTTGGAAAGCTACACTATCCCCGGGTGACATAGGCTATATCATATATTATAAAAATGAATTGCTGTGCGTTAGTCACGCTAAAACTCAAAAACGGCTGTACCGATTCGGTTGAAATTTTTTGTGTGTCTTCAGGTGGATCCA
Source organism: Ochlodes sylvanus (assembly GCA_905404295.2). Taxonomy (NCBI): domain Eukaryota; kingdom Metazoa; phylum Arthropoda; class Insecta; order Lepidoptera; family Hesperiidae; genus Ochlodes; species Ochlodes sylvanus. The sequence goes on along the minus strand of FR990135.1, from coordinate 2,781,429 downwards.
AGAATGGTTTTGATTTACAATTGGACCCGGTAGGTGGCGCTGCTGTCGATATGTCACCATATTATTATTTGTTTATTAATTATAGAGCGGTACGAAGTTCGCTGGGGCAGCTAGTTGACTATAAAGAAAAATAGTAAATACATAAATAACACTATACACTCATGGTCATACAATAGCATTTCCTGTGTCGTTGGTGCATTTAACCACACACAAGATAAGAACACGCGCACCCTGACCGTGAATAGAAATTTAAACTTCCTATCTCATTTTCTCCCATGTTAAAATGTGTCTGTCTCTTTTTCGTTTCCGTTTCATTTTATTTGCGCGTCATTTCCGTTTCATTGAATTCCAAATCACAACGATACTATAGAAGTTTTCACTTAAAAATAAGCAATAACTGAAAATGGAGTATTGAGTACAAATCCCAAAAACGACGAATAAATTTAATTATGATTAAATTTAGAAATGTTGAAGTCCCCTGACCATAACAGCAGCCATATGACTGTATATGGCTCGACCGCTCACTGCAGATGAAAGAAACGCGATATTTTCGCGTCGAGATAAAATGACAGATTTATTGCATCGCAGCCACGCTCTCAGCGACGCTAAACAATTATTTTTTATTAGACTTCGGGAATTTGGTGGCTGTCACATTATAGGAATCGTATTTTAAGTAGAAAAGGAAGTGATAAATTCCGTTCAGTTTAATAATATTGCGACTGTCTTTTGTCTTAAATACCTTACGGGTATTTCTTTTGTGTTTTTATAATTATAAGTAATTTATTATGTCTTAAAATATTGTTCTCGTAAGTATCAACAATCTCTGATCAATGTTTCGAAAAATTAACGTACTTTTAATAGACTTAGGAAAACTGACTCATATTAAACATTAAAAAACTTGTTATCAAAATACGTTTCTTGTTTTGAAGAATATCGAGAAAAGTTTTTCCCACGTTAGATTCGGTTACGGAGGGCTGAATATTGCAAAATTTATTTGATAATGACTTCGTAAACTCTTGAGCAACCTTCGCATTCACCAAAAATACTTCCTTTTCTATAATGTGGAGTAAACTTCGTTTACTATAAAACTAAAATTGCGTTAAGTTAGAAAATAAGAGACAAGAAAAATTATGTAGAAAATTATGTGTGATTGTGAGATATTGCGTTGTGTGTGAGTGAGATTTAAGGAGTGCGCACATTACACCAACTCGACGTCAACTCCACTCCGACTCCACTCCGTTTCAACTCCGACGTTTTGTTCCGCGATCAACGCTTCATCGACGTCAACTCGACTCCGTCTCCACTCCGTTTCAACTCCGACGTTCCGTTCTAGGTACATTACGTCATTGTGTCGGTCGACGCGTGGACTACTCGTCTACGGTGAGTCGTCAACGCAACGTCGACGCGTTGGTCTCGAAACGGAACGGCTATGGGTGTAGGGCGGGGAGGGGCCGTACAGGGCTTTTAAGTATAAGTTCGAAATTCAACCTTACTTTCAAAGATATAAGGCTCATAATTGAATGTTAGCTTTGTCAAGGTTTTAGTCGCGTTCACGTCTGTCGGTCGTGGAGTCGTTGTACTGTGCGCAGTCCTTTAATGTGCCAGCGTTTTTTAGAAAATATATCCATAATTATATATTATGTAGGTACGAGAATTTATGACGATGATGATCAAAAACTCGTGTATTCATCGTGTGCAAAGAATGACTTTGATCATTAATTAAATATTTAAAAATCACTTTCGCGCTTAACTCAGAATAAAAAGTCATGGCGAAAGCAATGTTCTAGTAAAAGCAACAATTAAATTATGAATAATAAGTCAAAGCATTCACAATATTCTCACAGCTCAGACAAAGAAAATGAAGAATGAACTTGAATTGAATACGTAATAAACTTTATATTATTTTGCTTTACACGCTACGAATTACTTACGTGTAACGCGTGTCTTTTGTTTGCCTTAATGAAAGTTAAGTAAAAGTACATATTGTATAATAAGTAATTTATTACTGAAAACTTTACCGTTAATATTACACAGGTAAATAAATATCTTCTAGTGTTTACGATATGTTATATTGTACACCATAATAATAACCAAATAATAATAAAGAAATCTTATTGAATGAAATATTGTATGAAACTTATGATTTTAAACTTAACTCATCGCGGATTGTACTCATTTTATTATGATACGGGTACTCACGATATGTATTTTGAAACGCCGATATTTCGACCCTGTTGCATGGATCGTGGTCACGGCGGAACTGCGGTGGCGCGGAGAAACTTTTGACAGGTGACACTTGGCTGGGTCGAAATATCGGCGTTTCAAAATACATATCGTGAGTACCCGTATCATAATAAAATTGTATGTAACTGTGAGTAGAAAAATAAAATTTAAGATTTTAAACATCTCTGTAGCCTACTAGTACTGATCCTACCTGCCAAGCAAGGGGTCCCGGGTTCGATTCCCGGCCGGGACCAACATTTATGTGTCAGATAAATGTGTGTTCTCGGGTTCTGGGTGTCAGTGAAGTGTTATTTGTGTGGTCCAAGCCATCCGCGATATAGGGAATTCCAGTGCGGGAGTGTGAGTGTGCAAGCGTTTATTTATTTATAACTAGCGACCCGCCCTCGCTTCGCTTCGGGAAATGTATTCCTTCAATTTGCAAAGATTTAGTTATATCTGTTGGATAATTCACACTATATCTTCATAAATTATGTCCTATGTGTTATTCTGATGTGTAAGCTATATTATTGCAAAGTTTCATCAAAATCCGTTCGGTAGTTTTTGCGTGAAAGAGCCACAAACATTCATACATCCATACAAACTTTCGCATTTATAATAATAATAGGATAGTTTGTAGTCTGTTCACTATAGATAATACGAGTACCTACTCCGAGCTCCACATTTACAAAGATATTCAGCAGTTTAAAGAATTGTTCTGATAAATCACTTGTTCCGAGCACCCACCAGATGCTATTCGTAACTGATGCTAGGCACGATTTATTTCCATTACCGAGACTATTTGTCTTTTGTAAGAGACAGCATGACGTTTTTCAATTATTCTTTCACACGGTTTACTGAAATGTTGGCCAATCAAGAAGATGATAGATGTGAAACGCAGACGTGTCCATAACAGACTGTAACAAGTTCCGTTTCCGGTGCCGCTATATTAATATTGATAGCAATGACTAAATATTAGATTTATATAATTAAACATAATCATTATTTTCACTAGTGGATTAATAACAATAATCGCAATATTTAGATTCTTTCAAATTAATTAAAGTGTATCAAATGTATTTGCTACATAAAAATATGTACTGACGGCGGCAATATTGAAATATAGGAATAAAAGCGGAAAGTGCTGAACGCTTATTTAATTGTTATTTATTAAATACTCCTGTAATAAGACGTTTATGTTTGTATCCGGCAGTCAGTAGGTAACACCATCATGCATCATCATCGATGCTTTGTTGGGCAAGAAAAAAGGAAGAGGAAGGAAATAAAATACTCGTTTTAGAACTAGTGATCCGCGCTCATTTGACTTCGGGACATCTTGGAAGCATTTCGCACCCTTAGTAATATAATGGCATAATTCAAAAACGTAGTTTCTTGAGAGCTCAGGTTTAAAAGATTCTGGACGAGACATTTCAGCTTATTTTTCGAATAAAATATTTATTACCTATTTATAAGGTATAAGATGACATTTTAAACGAAAAATCCAGTCTAGTCCAAAAATACTTTTTTGAATTAGGCCATTATATTAGTAAGGGTGCGATTAGTAATTCATTTCCATCTTGCATTATACAATTTTAATGTGTACCACATTTAATCGTATAATATTTTTAAGTATTGGTTTTTACAGTAGAAAGGTATTAATTATTCGCAATGTTGAAACATTACTACGATTACTAATCTCTTAACAAAACCTTTGTCATTACAGGCATATCCCTTATCCCGTGTGAGCCGATCCATTTCTCGAAATAACAATTAGGCTACATAATGACCAACAATATACGTATACCAATGATCTTAATCTGTTCAGTAGTTTCCGCGTAACACTCGCATACACACAGTTTTTACTGTGTGTATGAAAAAATAATGTATTTTGGACTCTATTTTCATTATGAACAGTAACATTTTAATTTGCAAAAAAATACAACTATAAAAACTTAATGACTTGGGCAATCATGGGGACTGCAGACATGAGTGAAAACCTAATTTTTTTGAAAAAATCTTTTTAGCACGCTTATCAATCATTGAATGAATAATATTTTGTTGTTAAGTTCAACAAGACTTTGATAATTTATAGTTAAAGATATACATATACTAAAAGAGACGTCACAGCGTGTAAGCGTGTCCGTAAGTTCTTTACAAGTTCTCACTTCAAACAAGTTCAATTGACTCCAAAAATAAACCCCACATAATAATAATAAAAAGTGGAAAAAAAAACAAAATGAAAAATTAAGATTACCGAATGTACGCTAACTACGGAAATGCTTTAAATATTAACAATAACCTCACACCGAATATCACTGATACTACCAACCCATTATTTATATTAACAAGAATAGTTCCTGTAAAGATGATGACAGTGAGCAGTTGAGACAAATACTCAAAACGGTTTAGTTATTTCCCTACGGCTGCTCTAAATTACTTCACGGTGAAGCAGGGCTGGCCAGCAATTTGTTGAAGGTCTAGTTAAGTAATTATATAAAACAGTTGGTGCATTCGTAGTTGGTAAAGGGGTTTACGTTATGCGTTCAGAATATGAGGAAATCCAGTTACGGTAAATGTTACTTCTACCTTTTCATCTCAACTAAGAGTAAAGCACGTATATAGCTTTTTTTACTTTGTGTAAGTTAGCGCTTGTCTAGCCACGTAGTAGCTAACTTAGCCCTTAGATGGTTGAGCGCGCAAACTTAGTTATCATTTATGAGTCTTGCCAAGATAATATAAAATTTTGCACTAGATTTTGCTAGTTTCTTCATTGACCACGGTTTGAATGAAAGAAAGCGAAAAGAGAATCTCTTACGACCGGATCTATCTAGATTCGTGGTTAAATTTTTTATACTTTGATCCATGATCTGTGAGCTATAAATATGACGTGTACCTATTTATTCTTGCTTATACAACATCATCCCATATCTGGGCACTCGAACGTTCAAATAACTTGTCTATCATTACTGTTGTATATCGAATTATTCTTTATTTAATTAGGAGTTTGGCTCTTCATGAGATCTGATAAATTTTTAACAGCGAAAAAGTTATGAGATGAATTTGATTAGAAATGTTTTTGATGGGAATTTTTTTCAATAAGATATTGTTTCCAGCAATATTCGACAATTACTATGCTTGTTCTATATTGAGGCAGAACTAAGATTAACCGCAACCAGTATTTCACAAATCCAGATCTAATTTATCCGGATAGGTACTAAAGCGGCCCTAATCCATTCCCCGACAGGTAATGATAGGGCTAGATTAGTTAATCTACGGCTATATTTCAATAGTTAGGTTCAAGTTTGGTTGTAGGTACACTCATTGTTTTATCTTTCCTATATTTCTTGTGCGAATAAGACTTCAAGTTCTGTAGGCCTTAGAATAATAAAAGGAAAATGCTTCATAATTAGTTACTTTTCTCGTAATTATGAAGCCCTAGAACTTTACACTTCTCCAAAGCAGTTGAAAATTCATAACTATCTTCTGTGTGACTCAAAACGAAGAATGTAAAGTTCTTGAAGTCATTAGTGACCTTCTTCGTAATTAAAAAGCCCTGGAACTTTACGCTTCTTTATGGTTGAAAAACTCGTGGCCAATCGTAGGTAGATCTTATGTCCTGAGGCATCTGACATGAATATTGATTTCATTTTTTTAGGTTATACCAAAAACTTCTCTAATATAATTTGCCTCCAGGACCGAACTGATCAAAATATTTTAGCCGTCCAATTACGGACCGCACTTCATTCGTTACTTCTTTCCAGCCTCGCATCGGAGTTACCCTTCTTGCTACCGATGTCTATGGGTGACGGTCACCACTCACCATCAGATGGCTCGGCTGCTCGTCTAGCTCAAGCACAAGGCAAGGCTCAAGACAAAAAATCCATACATCCATCCATCAGCCTTTACATGTCCTCTGCTGGACGTAGGCCTCCCGTAACTGGCGGGACTCCTACCAGTCCTGAGCCTTCTGAATCCAGCGGATGTCCGTTGTCTTCTTCAGGTTGGCAGTCCATGTGGTCCAACCAAAGATCATTTACGTTCACACAAGCAAGGCTGTAACAGGTTATTTTCGTTTACAAATACGCAAAGAAAGTCGTAACTGGCCCACGATAACTTGTGTAGACACTGTTTCCTGTAATTGTCGATTTGTTCCCCTGCACATCGCCAATGTATCTCTTCTAATTGGTCGCGATAACTTATTGGTTGTCGTTAGTGATTTCCTGTTAGCTCTCTGACTGCTATTTATTGATAATATTTCGTATAAATCAACGATTTCTAACAGTCTTGTCTCTGAAGAGGGATATAGGTGACGGTCGCCTGGCGAGAGTGGTTTCACAGCCACATGGTGTTTGACGGGTTTATTTATCGTTTTTTAGCTAGTTGTAATACTTTATGTCTGTTATGTGTAAGCTCAAACTTGAATCATTTATTTCGTGTAGATATTTATGAATACATATTTTAGGAACGTCATTACCGTGCCATGTAGGTACTAATATTTAATCTGGATATCCAATATAAGCAACTTTAATGTAAGAAAGAAATTTTAAAGTAGGTTTTGTTGTCCATGGAGGTTCTGTAAAGAGTTTATTTAATAGGGTATTGCAGGCTCATCAACGGAATCGACTTAAACTGGTAAAGATTAAAACTCCAAGTTTACAATAGATCGGTGAAAACTACATTTCAATCAGTTTAGTTATTTTTCAGATAAGCGGAAACAAATGCACAGAAAAACCGAAAAAAAGACAAAAAACAATATTTATGACATCTTTAGCGTTCATAAATAAATTAAAATAAATACCCTCCGTTAATGTTTTTCTCAAATATCTTCCATGCATGTACAAGTATGTACGCTTAGATATCAATCAATTTTATTAAATGTGACGGCGCAATCGAAACAAGATGCTAATATCCGGACGACTTTGACAAGTGATGTAACACCCGCAGATAGCTGGACAGTCACGACATGGCGGCGGCAGCTTAAAGAGCCGACATCAGGTTGCACATATATGCATGCTTCTTACATGTTCTAGTGGAATGTCTCGATATGAAGATGCAATCCGTAATAATCCGTGTTAACCTGTTAAATCGAACTAACAATCTTATGACCTCACAACCAACGTTTTACCACAAAATCGTAACCGCCTATCGTAGGCCAGGTAATTCTATACCTGGCCTACGATAGGCGGTTACAAAAAGCACAAAGTCAAAGCACTTCGCTAAGCCAGTATATATGTGTCATTAAGTCAAATTGGAACAGTCAGAATATATTATTTACGTAAACTTTGTATAATTGAAAAGACACAAATAAAACGGAATATTTCTACGGATTATTCTTCTTTCAAATTGCATACAAGCATGTAGTGGCTATTAGAGTGTCACTTAGTTTAATCCCAAGTAGGATTGCAACAATGTAAGAATCGCGGCTGGAACAGGTTACCCCAGGATGCGAACTCGCGCATATGGCTGTAATTTCTATAATGTTAATGGGACACTTTAGTAGTATAATTTTGGAGTGTAACTTTGATGATGTCGACCCATATGGCGCAATGGTTATCTATCATCCCGAACATTTCGATCCATGTTAATTCCATAATATTGTCCATCCCGATTAATTCCTGAAAAAAATGGTAGGTTTTCTTCTTACTGTATAGTGTATCTTATCTATCTAAAAAATAGAATGCTTCTATAATGTAATCTTGATAATGAAGTGGTGTTGATAGTTAGTTCATATCCATTACGAGAGAGCATATATTATGTATATCGTATCTTTACCTATCTTGCATGACCAATAGTTTCTCAGAGCCAAAGATTGTGGAAAAAAGTGTACGTATCTATTCTTGTTTATCGAAAAATGCAATTACGCCTACTATTTATTGTATTATCATTTGTCGGCAGTAAGAGATACGTTTTTAAAACTGTCCTTTTGTTTTCTTGCTCTTGTAAATCTATTTATCAGCCATGAGCGTCCACTGCTGGCCATAGGCCTCCTCTTATTTGCATCATCTGACCAGATCTGCGTTAAGCAACACACCGTTTACTTTATAGTTCTTGGTCTTTTCAGACGTACTCTCGTGACAGAGAAGTCGTGGTCCTATGTTGATGTATCCTATTTTTATTGTGGTTGTGGGTCATGATTGTCTTCCTTGAAGATTGCATCTCTCGTAATGCTATTGTAATTATTTCGTATCCACAATCACAGATGTCTCGGACAGATCTGATCTGCCGGCCGGCCGCCGGTCTGCATACTTAGATCGTGGGAACTTTAAAGATGCGCGTGCGCGTTGATGTCTTTAATATTGATCTGTGCTTTTCGTTTCCTATGGTTAACCACGTTCAGATATTTTACTTGTTTAATATTGTGTAAGTACTAATTATTTAATTAAAAATAAAAATAACAACAATGCAATAACAAATTTTGTAATTATTGACTCCCGTAGACCTTTAAGCTCACACCCCGCCTATGAGTTACGCGTTCGATTCCCCCTCAGGGTAGATTTTTATGATGAAGGTTCTCGGGTTGTGGCCACAAATAAAATAATAATAAATTAATAATACTAATTTTACTAATATCCCATTCTGTTGGCATATTACCGTAATTATAAATATCTATTTAATTTAACATTCTTGAACACAATAAAAAATATAATCCTATTATTTAACGCTTGGGTTGTATTTGACGTTCATCGAACAAAAAAATATTCAAACAAATGAAAATCGAAAAGTTTATGATCTGTCTGCCAACTGACTCGTAATAATTCATCGAATTGTTATCTTAAATCAATGAAGACAAAGCTACCACTTGGCCAGAACCCACGGCGATGTCAACACGAAACCACGGAAATTTGGCTGCAAGCCAGTTTTGACGAGCATCCTATTGTTTTAGATAATACTTCGTTCATTTGGTTATTTTATTTCACTTTGTTCCATGTTACATAACGAAAAGTTATATCTTGTGGAAATGAATCTTCAATTTATGACCGACGAGTTATTTGACACGTTTAACATTAGGTCCCGGTTGATAATGGCAGATAAAAATCGTAAACTTTTGTCGTTATTCTTCTAACATTCGGGCGTGGTGTGACCAAAATATGTTTTCCAAATATTGTACATATTAAAAGATAAAAAACAACACAGATAATGAAACACACATTTTACGACTCCTTAGCCCAGGTGGTAGTGGCTCTGCCTGCGAAGCGAGGGGTCCCGGGTTCGATTTCTAGCAGGGGCGGATATTTGTTGTTTAACACCACAAATAGTTTGGGTATTGAACCCCTTATACGGACATCGCTATCACAAGGTTTTCAGAAAAGGGATTAATATTGAATTCTTCTATATTATTTCTGTAACTATTCGGCAAACAAACAGACAAATCACCCGATAGTAAGTGCTCACTGTCTTCCATGTACTTGAATAACGTCAAAGGCATCATCTTGCATAATGGTAGATTATTTTTCCCGCCTAGCTAACTAACAGGAAAATAATTACCATGCGAGTATCATTGGAATTAAACTGGGTGTTACAGAGTCCAGCGCCTTCCAACAGGAGGTACCTGGCGTTCCGCTCGGTCCTTTGTTTTGCAAGATGCACCATGAGCAGGGCAGATTGGCTTCGATTTAAGATAGACGGAGCTCCTATCCACAACACAAATTATACTAAATAAAAGCTATACAATAGCTTAAAAATTATATAGTTATGCTTCTGTCTTGTATAATTTTTAGATCTGGATAATTGAATTGAAAATGTATGGTGATTGTAATTTGATACATAACGAGTTTAATAACTTTGATCTTTCCCGCTGATCAAAGGGTTCGGTATTTGATTAGTAGGTATTAATAAGACAGCTAAATGTTTGTTCTTAGGTCGTGGGTCTTTGTGACGTCTCACTTGACGTACAATTATGTTCAAGCCAACCGCAACACAGGGAGGCATAATGAAGGTATGATCGCGTAAGCGTTTATTTTTGGAAACATTATTAATTAACAGATCCGCTAATGTAAGACCGGACACGAACGCAATTTTTATAATAACCTATAATATTAATCAAACTGTTCATTCATAACAAAAACCAGTTATAACGCGGAGCTTCCGATTCATTACATTTTAATTAACGAAATAAGCAATCATGTTTTATCTCAATATTTATAACGCCGTACGGCTCGCATAAACGTAACCCAAAAAATTGAACCGTTCCCTCAATGATTACTTGATTACTCAGCTGAGCGGTACGAACTTCCCAACGGCGCGGCGTAAAAAAATTGCATCAAATTTTACTTACGGCATTTCGTCGCGGTGTCGTCTAGATCATTTCACCGTGCGCTTGCGCCGCTTCCATAGCCAATAGTCAGTCGCATTCGAACAACGGCTCGGTACACACGCGTCGCTCCTCGCCGGCCGCACGCGATCCCAGTGCTTTTCAAACACGCATCTGTGACAGTGACATGGTTTTGTGTTCAAATTGGATTCTGTTACGGTGCCATTGAAAACGTAAGTGTCGCGTTTTTTACAACATCTCGATAACAATATAGATAGGATTCGCCGGCGCGAATTTCGCTAATATAATCGAAACTTAATTTATTGCGATCACATCTATCGATCGATGTTGATGCTGATTCGCAATCAATGAAATGAAGCTGATCAAAGAGCACGACAAATCGACACGCGAACCGATACACAAACCCAATTCCGAATGTCGATTAATTACCGATATGCGTTTCTTTCTCGTGCACGTATTTAAATTATTTAGAAATCAGAGTCGTCACAATACATGAAAAAAATGCACGAAATCGGCCGAGCGGCGCGCACCGGCTACGCTGCGGTGGTCTCGCGGCGATGTCACATTGAAAATGTGATGGTGCTACTGATTTGAGAGATTGTGGAAAACCAGATTTCCTGCCAATTACTCTATATACCAAACTGCACTATTACTATCTGCAAGCAAACTTGACCTTTAATGCTTGTCACTCTAAAATGATGAAGAGGTTTCAAATAATTTATGATGGTTTGTAAAATCTTTGTAATAAAATCTCACAGTCCTCGTTTACTATAACATAATTAATGTGAGACAGTAGACGTTGTTATAATTTAATCCTAATCTGTCAATAATGGTAGCTAATTTTTAACAAACTGTCTATTCTTACTAAGTAGCAATAAACTTAACATTTCAAACATCACTCAGACAACTTATTCATAGGTCAGTAAGTTTCTACAATAGAATCATTTTCAAACATATTAAGTGCCAATAATGTTCAAGAAACAATACACCCATAATTTAATTACGCGCAACTAGATACAAATTAAATGTATACTTTAAATCAATTACTGAGAAAAATGGCAAGCCTAACACTAGTTCCAGAATTAATCCAATTGCTAATAACGAAATAAATTAATATCCAAAAATCGTTGAAAATATTCCAAGACTTATTTAAAAACTGACACAATAAATTCTAAGCTGTAACATCATACTTTAGAGGCAACATTTCAGAAAAATTTGAAACTCAGCTCCTTTTATGACGGCTTACATTTTTTGGCACATTAAATTTTACTGTTAATATTTTATTCCAACATTTGCATTTAACGCAGCGTTCACATTATTTACAGTACGATCATCACAAAATCGCAAGAAATGTACAAGTATCTCGACTTAGGATGTTCTTCGATTCGCGTGTCGATATAATGCTCGAGCATGCACAAGGCGGAGATCACTTCCGAGTGTGTTAGTAGCGTAGTGAGAGTTAGACCGTGGACGGCGACCTGGAACAAGCATTAGCGCCCGTGAAGAAAATTAATACGTATGTTAATACACAAGCGTTGAGCGTGACTATAACATGACTGACTGGCCTATTTGCTAATTTTGATGACGCAAATTACAGAGACATTGTAGGTTATTGTTATGACCCATGGATGTTTCTTCTGATCTTAAGAGATGCGTCAAGTGGAAAGTTTGAATTATTGCAGCTTGTTGGACTTCACATTGAGGGCAATAATTGATATTAACAGATAGGTCTATTACGATGTTTTAATATAATTACCTTATTTTACCTTATTTAATTTTATTTTCAGTGATGTTAATTATGATGTTATTTTATAAAAAAATCGAATGTTTTGCTGTATTTGAAACTATTAGGCTAATGTTGACTTATCATTTACTTTTCTCTTATTCATATTGATTATAACATCGTTCTTTATAACATTATTTAACTGTATCCCAACATATTATAATATCAAATTATTAGGCAGTGGTATATCGGAATTTGGCGCGTTCCCGAATACAATCCAGACCGACCACAAATTTGGGTACATCAATTTGATTAATTTAATTGGCATCCAAGCTATCTGAGCCGAGACAGATAAGTTTGTGGATACCAAGATTGTGAATTTGGTTACCGAGGTCCACAACACAATAACTGTTTATTAGACAGTCCGAAACTTTTTCAGAAGAGACACTTATAGATGACACTAAGATTTGTATAAAATTATATATATAACTAGTCGGGTCGTAAGTTCTGTCACGCCCATATTTGTTTTAATTTTGGAATACTGGCCAGATATGCTTTGACTAATTTTAAAAATAGAACATTCGCCCTTTTCAAATATAAAAAAAGTAATCGTTTTTATTCATTTTCAAATATGGAGTGGTCACAAAAGCAAGATAGAGTCGCGGTTATCGCGTTGCACCGCTGTGATTACGCGCCAACAGAGATTTTCAACATTCTGAAAATTTTGAAAATAACTCTACGGTTTCTTTATCGCATATATCAAACGGTACACTGAAGATTCAAGCTTCGAAGATCGTAAGAGGAGCGGCCGACCTCGCACAGTTAGGACACCAGCGGTTATCAAATCCGTGAAGGCGCGAATTCAACGAAATCCGGTGCGTAAGCATAAAATCTTAGCTCTGCATCTGGGCCTAAGCATGACCACGATCAAAAAAGTGTTAAATGAATACCTGGGACTATGAGCTTATCGTAAAAAGACCGATTTTTTTTTGAATGAGCGTTTGAAAAAAATTAGGCTGGAAAGATCCCGGGATTTGTTACGGCGGTACGTGGCAAAAAATACCGCGAAATTTTGTTTTCAGACGAAAAAATTTTTAACATCGAGGAAAGCTATAAGAAATAAAATGATAAAGTGTATGCCCACAGTAGTGAAGAAGCAAGCACGCGTATTCCAAGGATGCAGCGCGGGCATTATCCTTTGTCAATCATGGTTTGGCTTGGAGTCTCATATTCAGGATTAACTGAGGTGTTTTTCTGTGAAAAAGGCGTGAAAACCAGTGCTGTTGTATACCAAAATACTGTCCTAACAAACATAGTGGAACCTCTTTTCCAAAAAATGTTCGAAAACAGACACTGAATATTCCAGCAGGATTTTGCGCCTGCTCATAGGGCACGAAACACGCAAAACTGCCTGACCGCCCGAAGAATTGACTTCATTGGTCATGAAGACTCGCCCTTTTCTAGTTCAGATCTAAACCCACTGGACTATAAGATATGGCAACATTTGGAGGAAATTGTCTGTGCTAAATCTCATCAGAATTTGGAGTCTCTCCGAGCATTTCTGGTTAAAGCAGCAGCATAAATAGACATGAATGTGGTGCGTGCTGCGATCGATGACGGGCCGTGTCGATTACGGGCATGTATTCAAAATGGGGGAGGGCATTTTGAACAATGTAAATAAATTTGAATTGTGCATTTAATTACCTTTCATTTCATATATAATTTGTAAACAATTATCAAAAAGTGTATCATTAATCACATTAAAAGTTTTTGACAAAACTTATGACCCGACTAGGTATATATACTATATATTCACATTTCATTTAAGAAAAAAGAAATTATAATGCTCATATGAATTACAGTCACACATTGCTTAATCTCCCGTTCCCACAAAGGGTACGAAGCAATAAGGGATGATTGGTTTGGATCTCAAGGATGCCTCTTTCATTCCAGAACTCTGATATTCTGAGGAACTAAAATGAGGATAATTACATTACAAACCATTACATTCAAATAAACACACACACGCACACACACACACAGTGAGAAAACGCATTAGTGGCATTAGCAGTACTCTTCGTCATTAGCATTACGGTTTTCGCGATAGGGATTTGGAGGCAACAAAAGGGAATGTTATGTGCAAAGTATTTGCAATTTATTCAAAACTATTCACCGTACCCGCAGACCTGCTCACCTGTTTAATGATGATAAAAAGCGCTGGAATGTCAGTGTTATTTTCGTTTTGTTATTCCGAGAATTGCACAAAAATATGAGTCTCGTTGTAGGAAGAATTTAAGCTTTTAAGCCGTTCGTCTCCTAAGAGATACGCAAAAACGAACGTGCACTTCTAAAACCGCTAAAATATGGTAAAATGGTTACACTGCCTGATTGATTCCGGTAAATGCTTATTAGTTGATAGTAATACGCTTATTAGTTGATACTAATAAGCGTACTAATAAGAACTACTCGAGGTCTTAAATCATAAACTGCTCATGTAAGTTTGAACAAGGCACTTATCCTAAGACAATCAATATGAATGGCCATTTTATTACAAACCACTTGTAATGGAAAACTATTATAAACAAAAGACGGTTGTATAGACGGTTGCTAGAAAAGTACCTTTTGCCATTGACACTAAATCAATATTTTTACTGTAACGAGTACTCACGATTTTCATTATTTATATCGATATTTTTAACCCAATTGCATGGATTATGGTCTAGGCGAGGAAATCGTACCGTGAGCGAAGGTTAAAAAATTCAGCGTCCGCGATGATAATAAGTAGTTTAAAATCAAAAATAATGATGGTTTAGCGATCAATGAAACGAGGAGATCAGGCAAAGGACTTGGTAATCAGCATAGCCAAAAGACAAGTGACAACTATTCTAGCAATTATGCAACAACAACAAAAACTATTGGTTAAGCAAAAGCTTTCAACTTTAAAGTTCATTTGCAATTTTATTAATGGCAAGTAGTAAATTTTAATTGCATTATTATCTCAGCGAAATACACTTTAAAACCTTCGTAGATAGAACGTCGCAATAAACTTAAGAATTACAATTAAATAGATGTTAGTGTAATGAGTCATTTTGATTAAAGACCTACTATTCAACTACGTATTTTGCTACTTACAACAAGAATTACCTGAAACGGTTATTCTTGTTGTAAGTAGCAAAAATGAAGAAAGAAATGGAACTTTTTGTTTTTTTATTAATGCATCAAATGGCCATCAGACGTGCCCGTAGCTTACTTGCTAGTGACCCTGCCTGCGAAGCGTTGCCGGGTTCGATTCCCGGCTGGAGGAATTATTTATGTGACAGATAAATTTTTGTTTTCGGGTCATGGGTGTTACTGATGTGTTACTTGTGTTGTCCGTTTGAGTTGTATTAGTTCTTGTTGGATTTGTGTGTATTAGTATTTATTATTATCATTACTCGGTGTTTAACTATGGCTGTCCTCTATGAACTTATGTACTTATATGTCACAAACAGAATATTCTGTTAAGACTAAAGATTTTTACGTCTGCTGAACCTACTAATTAAATAACTCACTTAACTAAGTTTGTGATTTTAGTTACACAAGTCGATAAACCTCTTTCGGAATAAACATTTTACCTTTTCCACTAATCCGTATTGTATAATGATGGATTCACCCCTTTTCAAATGTTAAAAGAAGAGGCAGCCGGAGTTCCTTCAAATAATGATTCATTAATCGTTTAGCAAGCAATATAAATGCGGCATTTAAAATGTACTTCAAAATAATGATATTACAAACCCCTGAAACTTATAAAAATAAGTGCGTACTTAAGAAAATTAAGAAGCATAAGTAGAAAAATCTTTTTATCCACGTGGGCGAGCTGTGAACAATTTAGTTACGCAAAAGGGCGACTTGTAAGCAATCTAGTTACAAAATGGCACCAATGATTTATCCCGTCATTAGTTGGTAGAAACTAGTCGAGGCGCCATTTTGAAGAAGCCATATTACCATGCTCCAGGGTTTCCAAGTCGTCGCATTAATTAAATAAAATTACCACTTGCATCAGCCGATGACAAGAAATATTCACGTTCTGGTCCTTCGAGCCGGATGCTCTGCTCAGATGTTTACTTTCATCCCTGATTACTGGTTGGGCCGCTCGGGAGCAAGTTTTATTAGTTGTAAGCACCAATGACTTAGGTTTAAACGACAGTACACGGTAAGGACCATAAATCCATACATTAATGGCGTTGAAAACAGTAATCTTAATAGTTTGTGGCTGCTCGGACTACAGTCGGAGAGCTTAATCGCTGTGACAAATTTGTTTGATACTGTTTTGCTTTTTATAGGAGACCGTTAAGACTGTTACATTAATTACGAGTTTATAAATAATATGAAGTCGCGCGAGGTTAACATGCCGGATCGCCGTTACGGGGGTCCTGGGTTTGATATTCAGTGAGGCTGAAATTTGAAAGATGAGTTTAAATTTCTGTTCGTGGTCTGGGTGTGTGTTCTTGTCTTGTGTGTCGCCCATGGCATCCACGACATAGGGCATCCTAGTGTGGGGCTATGAGTGTGTAGCGTTATCTTATTTTTTACTACTACAGTGAAAAAGAAATTGGTTTGGATGTCGTTTAGGGGTAAAGACTTACTTTTCAAATGCAGACAAACAGAAAATACACCTTCCAGAATATCATAGGATGCAGAGCTAGAAGATGTGCAGGGTTCCTCATGATCACGCAAGCGAAGCGGTAAATTTGCGACCAGTATTTGGACCAGGCCCTCCTCGCTGAGAACTGAAATAAAATCGTTACCACTGCCTTAATTCCTTCATTAATTCATTTAGGAAGATAAACCACTTACAAAACTCCATTAATTAATTAATTTAAAGTAATTGATGGTAGGTCGATAAGTAATTAAAACTATAGGTATGTCCACTTAGGTCCCACTTTGACCCTGTGACTGATACTAATTTATCTCTGTCTACGAGTAAGTACTTACGAGTAATTACACGGTTTGCCCATTAATTTGTACTAGAGTTCAGCTCTTCGCTCGAAATTCGACCGTAATACAAAGTAAGTCAAAGAGTTATTTTACATTGAAACTATGAAAATTCACATTTCAAACGTCATGTCACATCGTCAAACGCATGGTAGTGAGCATAGACTAATTATAATAGTGTGTGTAGTGTTTTATTTACATAACATGTATTTCTAGTGCATAAATATATTAGCTTTATTTATTTATTATTTATTTATTTAAATTTTCATGTACACCTTAAACTATAAAGGAAACAATATAGGTAATATTGTACATAGGTCCTGCTTAGCTTTCTGCACTCCTTCCCCATACAAACTTGAAATGTGCCAAATTTCATACTTCTCCGTCCGCGTTATTTAACGTATAAAGGGAAACAAAGGTTTTGCTTCTCGTATTAACAGATAGAATATTTGTATTGTAACTGCATGATAATAAGCGTTTGACATTTCCTTATAGATTGAAACTGTGTTTAGTTCACATTCTATTTAAGTAGCAGCTAATTAACATTATCATCTATACTAGACTGTATAAATCTTGACCCTAGTTTCGTGTTGTGCTCTAATCGTATGACCTAAAGACATTACGTAGGAGTCTAGTATCAGACTTAAAGCCTTCAATGACTCCCAGAGGTAGTGAAAGTTCAGAACGTAATGATAATTTTTGTTATGCCGATAAAATAATACGTGAATATATAATAATACAATATAATGTTCACTAATCTATGATAAAAGCTGAAGAGTTTGTTTGTTTGTTTGACCTAGCTAATCTCAGGAACTACTGGGTAGAATTGAAAAAATCTTTTTGTAGTTTTTTGTTTATTTTTGTTGTTTGGCTATTGGTTATCTATATAACATTACGCTACGACCAATAGGAGCGGAGCATCAATGAAATATGTTGCAAAAATGGGAAAATGTTTCAAATTTGAAAACATAAATAACAAGTTGTCCCAAGCAAAGTGAAGGCAGGTCCATCAGTCATTAATATTCGTGACGTTTGCCTGGCTACCTGTTCTGAAGTGAGTACCCTTCGGTCCTGCCGAGCCTGTTGATACTTACTTTCCTTCTTTCTTGTTCTTGATCGGCGACGCATCGAAAATGAGTGAATGATTACTCATGTGAATGGGCGATGATGACCTCTTACCATCAGGTTGCACGTCTGCCTGACAGGACTGAACTGAACTGAATCCAAGATGCTCTCGACCGACGACCTGGAGAAGACAGCAGGCAACTGCTGGATACACAGCTCAGGACTGGTCAGATTAACCCAACTTAGGGGAGAAGTCTAACAGATTTCCAAAGGCTTATTAATGGATGGAAAGAGTCAGCACCTCACTGGTCCTAAAAACACAGTGAATCTTAGTGCAGGGGGAGAGTATGTGATTGGGTTCAAGCAATAACCTCCTCATTACTGAGGAGACTTAGACCATACTCCACCACGCTGCTCCAGTGCGGTTTGGTGGAGATGTGTCCGTTAATTTTTTATTTTACTTCAATGTGCACTGAACTACGAGTAAGTCTAGATACTTTCTATCATTAAAACTGACTAAAGAATGATTACACTTGGCAACAAAAAATTGTCAAGAGTACGTGACAAGTGTTGCACATTAATTATGTTTAAAAAAACTTTTATTGAAGTGCATTGAACACTATATGTATTGTTAGGTACAACACTCGTAGCGGATGCTGCTAAAATCTTTTTAACACGCTTTCACTTTGTGTCAGAACTTGTTATTAAATTAATTCTATTGTTTCTTTATATAGTAACTACAAATAGTGCATATTTTTAACTCTGGTATTTAGCTTAAGCCGGTACCAAAGACGCTGAATTATAATCACCAGAAAGGCTTGTAGTAGTTAGTATTTTACTAAGATTTTTGGCCGTATTGGGGCAGCGTAGAATACTGACTCTTAAACCATGCGCGCAAACCAGGGTGTGGAAAGAGGAAACATTTATTTCTCATCATTATTGCAGCAAACAACATGACAAAGAAAAAAGGAACTTAAATATAATGACACAAGATACAGTAGCTTTAGTTCTATGGGAAGACCGAACGCACTCAGCTTTGCGCGGCCCCGGCGCAGCTAGAGCCGCATGCTGGTTTTCAGTGCGCCCAGTTCGCATATAACAATAACTATTAGAATAAGTCTGCCCTGGCAATGAAAATCCTCGCTGGCTTCATTGTAAGTGTATACTTACAATGAAGCTACAGACTTAAAGCAAACAATATGAGAAACATTTCATTAAAATGCTATGAGCAGGTGGCGTAACGTCAAAAATAATGTTATATATCTTTCGGCAAGTAGCCGACATTTATCAACGTTATCTTGTTCATATCCCGTTAATGGCTGACTTCACCTGCTAGGAATAGTAGAATAGTTGAATAATGTAGCCATTATTCTATGATGCCGTGTAGTTAATTATTTTGCGAAGAAATCAAACGGGAACATACTTTTTATACCTCTACGAAATCTTCTAAGCGCAAACATCGATAAGTTAGAACTTTATTATGCGCTGAGATTATTTATTCTAAAAGATGCGTTAAAAGTTTATTTCACAAATTCCGTTTTATTATTACAAATAACATGGAAATAGTAGTAAAATCAGAAATCACCTCTATACATTAGAAAGTACCTAATTTTTAAGATAAGTACGTACTTACCTTAAATGCAATAGATTAACAATTGTAATTAATAAGAGTTTCGATATAAAACTCCAGCTCTACGCATACTAAACCCAAAAACCATAAAGCATGGTAACTTTTCCAGCCGTCGGAATTAACTAAGCGAATCGAAACAAAAGCTGCAATTTTTTTGTAACATTCGTAAGCAGAGGTCAACGCCCCGGTAATTAAAATACAATTAAACCATTCACACACTCCGGTGCTCCGACTTCAACTCCAGTTATAAAATTTGTCAATTTCAGTGGTCCGTTACGTGGGTTACAAGGAATTGGGTATTACCTCAACATTTAAAAAAATGGCGTCTATGTTTTGGCGAATTGGTAATGATAAATCATCACTGATATAAATATTTATTTTACCTCAGTAAAATCTTATACTCAAATCTCAAATATTTTTTTTGTAATAATAGTTACAAAAAATGATTCAGATATGAAGGCGATATTTGGTGTTTATTATTATTTTAAACATCTCGTACATGATCCTGCCGTCCATTGTCAACAGTAAAAGCAAATGCACTACCGATGTATTGCTAGCCAACATGGACAGGCAGACAGGTAACAAACCTTATCATCACGTTCAAGTATCGTTGGGATCAAACTGAATGGTACACACAAATTAGCAAACAGATTTTATTTACTTCTTGCAATGCGTTGATTGCGCCCCGTGACCATAACGACCGCGTTGGTCGACCATAAATTTTTTTTTCTTCAATATGGCGTTGGCGTAACATCATAAACTATCAAGATACTAGCAATACTAGTTCGCCCATTTGACAGCTATTGACAAAGACGTTCTAAAAATATTTTTGATGTGTCGAGTAATTTGAAAAACCGGACAAGTGCATGTCGGGTTACGCGCAGTGTTGGGTTGGTTGGTTCCCTTATTACAAGTTAATTTCTTAAGCCAACTGATGCAAATTTCCAGTTCTAGTCCCAAAGTATCTAAGACGACGGATAGACACGGCGAAACTATAAAAAGTTCCAAATTACTGAACCCTAAAAAGCATTCTATACTGAGTAGACACCTTGTGTAATTACATTAAACGTCAAGGAAGTAGGGCACATACCTAATTTACTTACAAGTAATTAGAACGGGGATGATGAAAATTCGTTTCATTGTTGGCTTTGTCTTCGTCTTTCTGTTTGCTTAATGAATTTGGAGGTAATTGCGTAAAGGTGCCTTTCAAATTACATGTATGCTTGTTCACAAAGTCATATTCAAACTTTTGTTGCTGTTGCGAATTTCAGTGTAATTATAAACTTTTCGTTGAGGTATTTAAGTAATATCTACACATCATTCTGAGCTAAACAGCATTTATCCATTAATACGTGTTACGTAAAGTAGTTTTAATGATATGAGAGCACAGAAAAACCTGAGATTTGATATTGTTAAAGTTTATATGAAGAAAACCAGATACTCGTAGATCAATTTTACATAATATTATATGTGTTAGAAGTAAATTAATTAATAAATGGTTTACGTTCATAGTGTCAATGTCTAATGTTTTGACAACTGAAATAACTTCAAGATCGTGTTAAGTTATTGTTTAAGTTATATGATGTATACTTACTTGTTAAGTTAGTTCCTTACGGATCTTTTCACATTTAATATCAGATTCAACTAGGTACTTTAATTTAGAAAATATATCTTTGTACAACACTGGAAGTTATGACTTACGATGATTAACATTACTTGTGTTAATCATTATGTATTTTTTCATCTTTTCAATTACATATTACATTTCTCTATTTTCTACCAAATAATCATCATTATTATTTATTGAATACTTTTTTCTTCGGATTTAAGGTAGGTAGGTACTAAAGGATTATTTGACATGAGTATAATAAATTTAATTTTGTTGATCTGAATATCCCTTACATAACATAACATACGGTTTGAGGTTGCACAATGTTTAAGATAATAGGTTAATGAAGGTTAAAAGCCTCTCTGAGATTTTCATTACCACGCCGACAATCACAAAACAAGCACCACACTTTTCATAGAATCGCGTGCAGGGAACGTAAATAAATTAATCATAAACGAGTATTTTATATCGCGTCGACATTTCTCTCCTGAATATGGTAATGAGATGTAAATCATCGCCGGTACAGCAACGCCATCTGTTACGCTCCCTCACGCAACACATCGAAACATTAGAGTGTGTGTTTCGCTGTAACTTATTATAATATTTTAAGGTTTCGTGTTATACTGGAGCGTTTACATGGTATGTTATGTTACGTAATTTGTCTTTAAATATTTTCACGGTGTTACGCGAATTTCGTCATTGTGTGTTCGGTATGTTAGAAATGGAGTAGTTGTGTCAGAGTAATTATGCGGGTGTAAAGAATAGTTTTTACACGTTAAGCAATGTGAATTTCACTTATTTACATGATTATATTGTTTTTTTAACTTATTATAATATAAGTTAGTGCTAGGTTATAATCCCACCTGATGAAGTCTTAAGTACATAAATATGTATCATATTATTACAACTATTTTCCAAATACCTATGTATTTTTTATCCCATGTCTCATGTTAATCTAAAATTCAGATCGAAAAAATATAGGTTTAAGGGGACGTGACTGAAATGTCTATTGCATTCTAGCTTCTGCCTACGTGTGCCTTATTCGGCCCTAAACAGTAGTGAGAAATATGTAATCTTTAAGAAGTTAATCGCCCATACTTCAATAATTGTAGTTTCTCATTTTAAGTTTTAGTTGTACTTTTATGTATATCTTATGAGAAAAATAGATTTTTTAAACCGAAAGACTAAAACAACGAAAAACAACTAAAACAATAAAGAACGAAAGGTAGTTATACATATAACAATAATATAATATAATATAACAAAAATGACTAATTGGAAAAGAGCTGATACTCTTACACTTCTGGACCGACCACACATAGCTAAGAACCACCGGACGGAAACTAGCTTTCAAATGAAAAAAACCGCATCGAAGTAGGTCCATCTGTTTGAGAGCTACGAAGCCACAGACAAACACAGACACACAGACAGACATCGACGTCAAACTTGTAACACCCCTCTTTTTGCGTCGGGGGTTATAAGTCATTGATAAGAGCTTTATTGCGGTAATAAATACTTTCAAAAAATGTTTTGCTCAAACTTTGTATGTTCAATTAAATTAAAATAAATAATGTTAAGTAGGAAAAAATATCACCCTATACAATAAACTTAAGCTTTGCGACATTTAAAATGAAGTTAGTAGACCTAAATAAATTGAAATTATAAATTGTTACATTCTGCTCCCGAGTATGGTAATGAGATTTAAATCTGTACGAATACATACATCGGCGGCGTCTGCTTCGTTGTACGCCTACACGCGATCGAGCACGGGAAATTAAAATGAATTTTATATTTACCATTCAACGCAGTATTCAAATAAGGACATCGAATTGAAATGATATTTTGTTGTATAAATAAAAATATTTCAATTATTCATGACAGGATAAAATGGTGGAAAAAAATGGTCGAGAGAAAAATTGAGAACCTGCTACTTTTTGAAATTAGTTAAATACATGTAAAATGAAATAGGAATCGGTCTATCAAGTATGTATTACATACTTCGGCTCATAGTTCTCTCAGAAATTTTGATGAGTTTTGGAGCAAATTGATTAATATTTCACGAAATGGCGGATATTGAAATATCTCTAATTACACCAATTCTCTGAGCCGCGCTGTGCTGCCTCGAGGGATCATAAAATGAAATCCTATTATGATCCGGAAGGCACTAAGGCGCTTATTGAAACTAAATTTCCGAAGCTTATACTCGTAACTTGTAATAAATTTTATAGCAGTTGCAATAAAACGTTAATTTTTCGTATTTAGTTGCTAAAATTGGAACGCAATAGCAAAAGTAGGAAAGTATATTATGTACATACCTTCATTCTGTTAGAAGTGGTCCGAACAATCCTGATGATTTCGAAAATCTTCTAAAAAACCTTTAACAAGATACAGCGAAAGTTATTCCTCAACACATTCTCATTCCTCACTCCGGGCGTTCTTGTTACGTATTGCTCTATATTTTTTTAGCCGAGAAGCGAGTAGCCCCGCTCCTGATGGTAATTGGTTGTAGAGCAACAACCCTACTCTTGTAAATTTGAATATGGTCAACCCTAGTTTACTACCAAATGGTACTCGTAACAACCGGGACCGATGGCTTTACTTGCCCTCCGAAGCACGGAAGCGCTCAAGAAATTTTGCCAGTAGCGGTCACCGCTAGCCTTCTCTAATACGGCCAAAACTTTAACATAGTTACGTTATAAGCTGCTTTCAAACAGTGGTTTTCATTCCGGTAAATAATAACTTACACATTACATTACATAAAATGATTACATTAGTTAAATAACTACCCTCTAGCTATAAATATTAACTACGAAAAGTTTTAATTAGTTCTGGTTGCAAGATTGGGGTTACTAAAAACAATTTTTTTCTATTGATAGCAAGTTAATCGTCAACAATCCTATCTGATGGTAATTGGCGATGTATTCCAGGATATTAAGTATTTTAGTAGATGTACAAACTTAATAAAAACATATTCACCCAGATATTGTCAATAGAAGTTATTATTTAGCTGGAAATATATTGGAACGCTTGGCGTCTTGGCCAAGGCATTTAATAATACTCTTTATTGTACACAAAGCTCGAACATATTGGAAATGAACAATTTGCACAACATGTTACAACAGGCAGTCTTATTGCTGCAAAGGGCTTCCACAACCTTAGGAACATTAGCTTGCCAGCTATTACGGTAAAAATATGACTGCATACATTTGTGTTTTGAATTGCACACGGGGATTTGTTGCAGCAATGCATAGTTTGACGTAGTCTGTCTTTACGTTAATTTTTTTTGACCAATTTCGTGATAAACATTCGTTTTACGTCTCTGACATCAATTTTACCATTATTGAAAATTTTGTCTGTCTGTGTGTATGCCTTGCTATACTCATGAACGGCTTGACCGATCTTAATGACAATTGGTATTTCTATATTGGTATTTAGTAATTCAACACGTTAGCTGCTGAGCACGTATACGTCGTGTTTTTTTCCATAGACGATTACGATCGCCGCAGCCAAACTGTTAAATATTTTTTAAATAAGTAGAGTCGATAATAGCTAGGTTCAAATATATTTTACGTATATACGTAAGTACAAAATGTTCACTGGACAATAAATTGAGATTTTAAAGCTTTGTAAACTGATAAAAGAAGATATGGTCGTTCTTTATTCAGTCTGATAAAATAAACACGTTATAAAAATACAACGCAGGCAATTCTATCGTTGGATGCAGTTTTAAGCGCATAAAAAGCGGAGCACTCGTATTTTACGTGTTAGTTGATGCGCAGACGCCGAGTGGCCCACATCGTGGGGACATAACTGCTTGACCAGAGCGGACACACGGCTGGGAGAAACGGCCAGCTGTTGAAGATCTGATCTATAACATATTTTAATCATTATTATTGCGTTGATTATATTTTTTAAATCTAAAAATGTAACGGATCTTTGAAATTTGGTAAAGTCTGTGTGGGAGTGCTTGAGACGCGGAGATAATTATATTAACCGCTATCACGATCGCTTATAAACAAAAACAACATACTGAAATAAAATTGGCTAATATGTTATTAAATAATTATAATTCTAAAATCATACACGTGACGACACTCAAATCATATGGTGATCAAGAAGAACTGTGGTCTTACAGACATAGGTTCATTCAAAATTTTATGTAACATTTAAGAATAATATGACAAATGGAGTAGCAAAGAAAATTTAACATTTTATTTTATGTTCCAAAAATTACGCCTCTGTAATTATTCGTCTTTATTTTTTTGTCGTATAAATAATTACATGTTGTATCTTTGTGTTTTTCATTGTATTTGTTGTTTCATAATATAAACCAATGCACAAACATATTATATTTAAAATCAGTACTTTTATTTCTATCACTTAAACGAATATTGTATAATACACACACAACATAAAACTAAAAAGTTAAAAAATAACATAATAACTGAAAAATATTATTAAAAGGAGTCCCTTTAGGCAAGGTTCCGAAGATACTGGCAGCGCTCCCCCTTTGAATAGCTAGGCTATATTTAAAACCATTCTTCAATCATTAACATGAAATATAGCATTAAAAGCCAAAGAAATACCTATACTGAATACACGAAACACAGTTTTTGAACGAAAATTGTAAAACTAGACAGAAATTTTTTTGTAAATATTTATGCTTATTAACTAAGCCAAGAAGGAGGAAACTTTTAAAATGCAAGCAAGAATAATGTAATGGTTTCGTCGTGTCTGTGTGTGGTGGTCACGGTTAAATTAGTACAATTTGCACGCCGCAAATCATACTCATAAATGGACACACGTATTGTCTTGTGGGAGAATGTGATTATAGCTTTTTACTTTTTCTATGAACAATCAACTATTGGGTTTTTCGTATTGCTGACTTGTACCATTGCAACTGTGTAAACTATAAAACGTTTTGTTTCAAGAAAACATGATGATGATGAAAGTTACGATCATAAATGAAAATTAACAACGTCACAGCAATTGATAATTACCGAAGCAAGTGATAATTAAATTCTAATACGCACATAATTTTTGAAAACTAGAGGTGCGTGCGGGGTTTGAACCCGGGCCCCCAGGTTTGAGAGTCCAACGTTCAACCACACGGCTATCACTGCTATGTAACCACTTACCTTCCGGTAAATGTTAAACAGTTCAGTTTACTCCTCCTCAGTAACAACATTAAACTTATTCTCAACACCTCAGTCTGGTTTTTTCAAACTGGATGATTTTTCTTCCACCGGATTATCATCATTTCATTTGCAATGCAACCTTTCCCTCTTATAATCGCATTCCTGTAAAGTTTTTAAGAGTACAGTTGACTCAGTATACTTAGACGCCGTCGGTATTTCGCATTCCCATCAGATGGTCTTTAACAATCGTTTCTCGCGCGGCGGGCGACCACCTCTTCACGCTAATATCTATCGCCGTGTGGGTTTCTACTCTCACCTTATTATGTTTGCATATTTTTATTGTTTATTCCACACTCAAACGAAATGGAAGCGGAGTGCAATTGGAGCGAACACAGATTTCACTTGTATTATGTTTTGTCGTTGGCACTTAATTTTATTAAGCGGCTGTATTGTGCGAACGGCATCCTAATAGGAACCAATTTTAACGCTCAATTTAAAAATTTAAGACTTTTTGTGATTTCTTTTTTGACGAGACCAGTTTTCGGGTGGTAGTGTCTATGCACTATGATAGAGATAAGGCATTTTTTTATTATCAAACGAACAGAATTTGGTTCGCCTCCTCTTGATAGTGAGTTCTGAGTTCTGACTATCGCCCAAGGTATTAGTACCACCAAAGGCATCACCGATTATGCGGCATGACATGCCGTACGTGCTGTCATGCATATATGACCGTTTAATTGTACGTATTGATTTCTGTGAATTGGCATGTCATTCGCGTCAATCTATACAATTAAACGGTCATGCATGCATGACAGCACGTAAGGCATGTCATGCCGCATGATCGTCTACGGCTACCTTCATTAGACGCGTGTGCATGTTTCCTGGGGAAGGTTTGTCTCAACTTACCCTCAATGTACTAGATAGCCCCGATGTCGAAACAAACATTATTTACATTCATAAAGAAACTAGGGTTGGCAAAGCTTTTTAAACTTCATTCGTAAACATCGTTAGTGACACAAAAAACAAAAACAAGGTTGCCACCTTTGAAACATGTCGGCTAAATACGAGGGGATTTATTTCAAACTGGGAATCCCGGGAAAAGAGCACATTCGAAATTAAATTAGCACCCTATCCCGATTCGTAACGTGTTTGTCTTTTTAATGAACATTCGTCTGACTTCTATTTAAGGGCCCATTACGTGCGCTGTACACGGGTTTCTCCTCGTAATTCGAAAACTGTGTAGCCTTGCAGGTATTGTACCTGCCTTCGAAGTGAAGGGTTTCGGGTTTGCTTGGTCGTTGAACAAAAATATTACATACAAATTCAAATAATATCGCTACAATTTGCAGCGCAATTTCGTGGAGGTGGACATCTAAGTTCAAATAGATACATTTGTTTTTAAAGCGACGATTTTTTTCTGTGGAATTAAGATAGCAAACGAGCATGCAGCACCACCTTTCCACTGCTGTCCATGACAACTGTGACCGACAGAATAATACTGAAATCGGGACTTGTTGTCAGTAAGAGTCTTGTTCTAATTCAATCACAGAAGTGTTGCTATCTTTTAGGACTAAGATGTTCGTCTCTAAAAAATGTAACCGGATCCACATCTGACTCTTGCATTGCAGAGCGAATTCCCTTTAAACCTTCATTCATGTCCTTCATTGACCGAAACGAAGAGAGGACGAGTAACACGCATCCATTAGTGATCCAGACCAAGGTGTAAGTTCCCATGACTGAGCAAGCCCAGAACGTTTACACAATAATAAAGCTTGTAGTAACGTTCACTTTTATTTTAACCTTACCATTAGTATTCCGGCCACGACGGTAGATCGCGTACCGACTGTTATGTCACAGAACGTGAGAATAAGCGTCTGTTATACTCGTACCATGAAATGTTTTGGGACTTCGATAAAAGTTGGCCAACGTATATTTTATGAGATAGAGGAATGGTGGGTTTAAATGAGGTACACATACGTACACTATACATTAGCATATAAATCGCTCTTAACTTCTCGGCCATAATATAATTTAAAACGACGAAAATTTTGCTGAAAATTACCCGTAGATAACTGACTTCAAAAAAGTTACTGAAAGTTATGGAATAATAAAATAAGGGACCTCAATTTTTGTTGTAAGTCGGTGCAGTTTTGTAAAGGTACCACGATGAAAGCAGTGATAGCCGAATGATTTAACGTTGGACTCCCGAACCAGGGACTCGGGTTCAAAACCCGCACGCACCTTTAATTTACAATATTATCTACGTATTAGAATTTAATTATCACTTGCTTTGGTGAAGGAAAATTCGGTGAAGTCCTTCAATCCGCAATTGGCCAACGTCTATAGCCTGTACATTGTGAGAGGAGACCCGTGCCCAGCGGGACAGTTATGGGCTGCGATGATGATCATGATGACTATGATTATATGGCTTTGCTGGCATTGACAGCGGCAGCGTAGCGGAGTATGCTGTAAGCCTCCTCAACAGGTTAAAGGGTAATTAATGGGTTGACGCCCGCCAATAGGTAATATTATACTGTATTGTATTATGGTACCTCACAATATAAGAGGAGAATCGAGCCCAGAAGTGGTTGTGTGTTGCGATGATGATGGTGGTGATGATGATGATGATGATGATGATGATGTTGAAAGGTGTTTTTGTTGCAGGTTGTGTGTGACGCGTCGCAGGGGCGGTGATGCGCCGCGCGCGCCCACTCTCGATACATGCATGCCGCCCGCGAACACGGTGAGTGGGTCTATAAACACTTTAGTACCTACACTGATTTTCGTTTAGGTGGCCCACCGGGCAAATGGAGTTTCTGATGCGTGTTCACCGTTGCCTATCGTCAATAATGAATTTGAAAATTATAACCGACATAATTAAGTATAATTCTCAGTTTTGTTCGTGAAAAACCAAATACGTTGCTGTTGTTAATTTTAAATAAATTTTAAATAATATATTGATTTCAGTTTTTAGTTTTATTCTGAGGGTATTTAAAAATTACTTATATAAATAATTTTTATACTTGTCTAAGTGAGAGCAGACCGTTTGGTTTGGTTAGCTAAAAAAGTTGTTTCCCGGATGTGTTAAAAAGAATTAAAGGTTTTTAAAGCAAAAACTTTTGGGTCACGGTTGTCATTTACGGCAGCGGAAGGGTGCTGCATGCACGTTTGCGACATTAAGCCCATAAAAAAAGTATTGTTTTAACGAAAACTAAAAAAAACAACCCACCATAATAATTTAAAGAAATAAAACGAAAGTAGACCAAGTACCTACAAAACTGCAAATTAAATATTCCTACACCTACAGTAATTTCAGTGAAACTAAGTTATTATAGATTAATTAAAGTAAATAGTAGTCTAAATGGTCAATGAATACATTACAGAGATAAAACACGACGGTAAAAGACCTTCAGCTGTTAATATGAGGCGATTAAACCCTGCTTGCGGTCAGTTAATTTTGATAACATTGTTAAGTAATTCATAGTTAAACTTTCACACTAACACCACTAATTTAATAGATTTGTTTAAACGTAGGGGCAGAATTTTGTATGTTACGTATACCTACGAATAGATATAGGAGAGATGTGTAGTAGATTATTAATCTCGTTTCGTTGGCCGTACTATAGCAAAGTGATAAGGCCTGTTTAAACCATAAGGTTTATAGTTAAGATTAGGTACGATACGAAATAGAAGGCAAGCAACGATGCGTTCACTCGAATTTTCAAAGCTCCCTCATGGTGTCGAGGGGGTTTAAAGACACAAAACAACCATAATATCATTCTTTCGCTCCCCTAAGCCCTTTTGAAGATTCACTTCGCTAACACCTGAAAATGGCATACATGGAACGCTTGATGGTTTTTCTGTACCCAGCTTATGACATACATATCAATCGTATTATATTTCTGTATGTTAGTGGCCAATAAACAGAAGAAAAAAAAGTCGCATTATGTTTAATTTGAAATGTGACGTAAACTGTGACGCTCTAACACTGTCATTATTGCAATAGGATTTACAGTATTGCCGGTACCATCAAAAATACACCAATGACACAACATATCAATCAAAATCCGAGAAAACACGTTTATCAAACACAAATATTATACTACCAGGATCGAACCTGGGAAAGTGTCACTTTAGTAGAAACTCGACTGCTACTACTACAAGCTCGTCAGCCTAGTATTTTTCTTTCTTATTTCTCTCTTACAAAAGTCATAAGAGTTATTGAAATAAAAAATAAATATCTTATTTAAATTTATTGCGCACGCTCTGCTTAGTAACCTATCGAGTTTGTTGTGCACCACATATTGGTAAAACCAGGGATGCTGTGGAGCTCCGTAACCGTACTGAAACTATCGGATATCCGAAATAAAAAACCGTGACAGGTTTTTATTTCTACCCGGCCAAGCCGATAAGCCGCGCGCGAGTCTTGAAGTTTGTTATTACATATTTCTATTGCTTAGTCATAACTTCATCTAATATCCGTAACCGAAACTATCCTAAAGTAACGGATAATCCGAAATAATTATAATCCGTAACCGTATCTGAAACCAGTATAATATAAGTTCCATATCCGTATCCAGATCTGGAATTTCCTATCCATAACAACCCTGGGTAAAACAAAACAAATAAAGAACCAATTTACATCAGTCGATTTATGCCACGCTATCTTATCATAAACAAGATATAGATTGCAAGTAACGTCAGGTTATTATAGAACGTGTAGCCCTAACAGGAACAAGTCGAGAGGCAACTTTGCTTTTTTTACAAACAAAAATAAGCATGGAGCCATCCCGGTCCCGATTTCAGTTTTGTTCTGTGTCGGTCACAGCTGTCGTGGGCGGCAGCGGAAGGGTGATGCTGCATGCTTGTTTAGTATCTGAAAAAACGAATTCAGACCATCTTAGATTTTCACGTACTAGACTTAAATTTAAATATTAACGTACTAGACTTTGCTGGCGGCTTCGCCCGCGTGGGAGTCGGAAAACCACAATTGTGTTTATAGCTCACTGTCACTGTCAATGTATCTGGAACGGTTTAGGCAGCGCACGCCAAGATAGCTCTCGGAGGGCAGGATTTTTTGCGACTTAACGTTATATTATGGCCAAATTACATAAAATCTTTATAAATTGTAGCTCATATGTTATTCTGATAGTATAAGCTATATTACTGTAAACTCTCATCTAAATCCGTTCAGTAGTTTTTGCGTGAAAGAGTAATAAACACACCCACACATATTATATGCTCACAAACTTTCGCATATAATATTAGTAAGGATGAGCATTCACTTCACTTTTTAAATAACGTTAATTATGTTTTCTACAATTTAGTTTTTTTCTCTTCTTCTGCTTCTACCTTGCCAGCTTAGAAAGAATGGAGAAGAACAAAGAAATTGACTCTTGACATTGGTAATGCATTTGTTGTTACTGCTGTTGATTGCGACGGTGACCACTTACCATCAGGTGGCAAAATACTCGTTTATAGGCCCCTGTCGATGCTTTTATTAAAATCTATATACGCGTCACATTGTACAAATTATTGTAGCTTCTCGACCACATTGTAATTCACTATCTGATTCCACATTCAACATGAACCGGTGTATCGTACATTGTGAAAAAATAAAGAAATCCGAGCGTGCGAGATCGTTTCGAACAAACCGCGCAGCTAGCTTTAAATAGCCCGAGATTGCACGCTTTAAGCTATACTAATAATAACGCTAACAGGTACTTTTTGCATTCTGTATGTATGTATGTATGTATGTTACTAAATAACGCAAAAACGGCTAAACGGATTTGAATGAACTTTTACATACGTATACTTTGTGATGTGGAACGGTGCGTAGGATATTTTTTATTCCGTTAAATTGTTTTTTTTTGGTTATTCACGCATTTTTCATTTCTCAATAAATCCAATTCCGAAGTTAACGCATGTTGTGTTGAATGCATAACCTAGCTGGATGTATTCCAAACAATTTATTCCGAGTACGTTTTGTTATCAATTTGGAAAGACATATATTTTTTTAATCTGTTTTTACGATTCATGCGGTAACCAATGAACTTATTAGGATGATATTCGTAATTTTTACTACGAGCCATTTACGGATACATTTTCATCCCGGGAAATGGTCAGCACCCTCGGGAGAGGAAATAAAAGTTAGTACCAACATTCTGTTAAGAGGCAGTAAACAACGTTTGTGACTGCTTTTTTACAGTTCTCGCTATAAATTAATATTGTAAACATGAATCTTATTCAATTATTGACAATGAATATGTGAATAAACGTTCACATTATCAAAACTTCGCATTAGGGACTTAAAAGTAGTAAAGACTAGGATTAGTATTGGTTTGGTAGTAATCTTGCCTGAGAAGTGAGGCGTCCCGCGTTCGATTCCCGACCGGGACTGACGTGTAAGTGACTGCTAATTAATTGTTCGTTCTCGGATTGTGTCTAAAGACGTAAGCCAGTGATAGCCGAGTGGTTTGTAAGTAAAAACCCGCTCGACATAAGTTGTTACACCTAAAATAATATTTCTGATACCTACTTTCGATTTGACAATTCTTTCTTTTAGGATACTGCACTAAATTCAGACCGTTATAAAAATACTCTGAGTAAAAAATAATCTATTTAAATATATTAGTTAATACATACGTAGTAATTTACATTTCATAAGGACTATAATTATTTTGTGTTTCTTTACTTTCTTTTTTTTTTGTTTTAAACCTGTGAAAAAGTTATTTATTACTCTGTGGTGAATAAGCACATCATCCATGCCTCAAACGCGATTTTATTAAACCCTGCACAAAATTCCAATTTTTGGTTCGTAGGCTGGAAAAAAACATAAATAAAAGCGCGGATGAAAAGCTTCCATCACAAAAATTCCCTTTGAGGCATAAAATTTCAATGGAGCAATATTCGGGCTGCGCAAGAATTCCCAAAAGGCTAAACCAATTTTAGATACACTAGCGCCGCGGGCGGCAGAAATTGGAAATACGCGAACACGGGGAATAGCGGAATGAAATTCTTTTTTTTTATCCCTATTCAAGTATTTTTATACTTGTTGATGTTCAAAATATTCTTTTAACATTACGGGATAAGTAAGTCAGTAAAAATGCAACTCTTTAAATGTTTATAATTGGGTACCTAAAGCTTTGATCAAGTTTGATTAATTATATTTGTTAATAACCTGATATTATTTTGATGTAATTCAATTATTACTAAACGGTGGTTTAAAGGGATTTAAAATATTTATCGGTTATTTCTTTAAAAAATGTTTACAGTGCTTACATACGTACCTATAAATTCGACTCTATTCCATTTTTACTAATGACGTCAACTGATAATGAGCCACTTTAGGGCACGGCTCCTTCGTTATAACTGAAGAGGCCTTGAGCGTATTCAACTTTATTATTAGGTTATTAATTGGAGTTCCGTGGACTTTACTTTATGTATTACAAGTCACTGCAAATAGATTGTGACAATAAAGAATCAACTTGTTGCACCAATTAAATCTTATAAAGAGATCAGTTGAGCAGCTGGGCTTACCCTAATTTCTCGATTTTCGGTAAAAGTGTTTTCAAGTAAAAGTTTTGGGTAAGTGTTTATATTAGTCAATCGTACCTGTCAACGGTCGTACCATGTTACGCAACAGTATCCGCCAGGAATCCGCAATGAGGCAATTAATTCGGGCGAACACTTTAGTCGTGACTCCGCACACTAATGTCACTGTTTTTACTCGAGACGTGACTTGTGGATAGTGAAATTAAAAGTGTTAATTTACGTGTCCATTACAATGTTTGAAAGACTTTTACGTTCATTAAGTTAAGGGGTTTATTGTTCGAAGTATTTTTATTTGGTAGGGTTAAAAAAACAATGATTAGGATTAAACAGTATAATTTTATTTATTTATTTTCAAGGATCAACTAACTGTTAGTTGCTGATCCTTGATAGATAGAAGTATAGATGTATCATGAAGTGATGTGTTGAAATTGTTCAAATGGCATGTTCTTGTTACCTATAATGCAACATTGTAACGTAATATGCCTTTAATTAATTATACATTCATACTGCGTGCGCTCATACAAGTACACGCTAGTATCAATTTCGTCAATGAATTTTTATGAGCTGTAAGCAAAACGATACTACGTAATATTGGATCATTAGTTTATTACGAGTAATGACATATTTGATCAATTCATGCACACAAATTGATCAAATTATTTGATTCTTTTACTGAGTAGGTACTCTTTTGTTGCAATGCCACACACGCACAAAATAAATAATAAATATCGATAAGTACTTTGACGTAGTCATATAAAGTAAACATTTTGATTAAATTAAGTCTGAACCAATATACTACTTATCTGCGACTCTGAATGCATATCGCCATGTGGGTTTGTAAATCTTGTTTTATAAGAAACTAGTTGTCCCAGCGTACTTCGTCTTCGTACCGCATTATGATTAAAAAATGTTTTGGTGATATATCGACAGCAACGCCACCTATCAGGTCCAATTGTGAATCTAAACCATTCCCAGATCCCCTTGAACACACACAAAAAATTTCATAAAAATCGGTCCAGTCGTTTGAGAGAAGTTCAGTGACATACATACTCACAGAAGAATTATATATATTAAGACACTCACAGAAGAATTATATATATTAAGATTAAAAAAAAAACAGTGGAACTGTTAAGAATATTTTTTTTTCATTTCTTTCTTTCTTTCACGTGTTGCTTTAACAACGCAGATTTAGATGTTTTGTCTGTGTGGCTATGCACGGGAACAAACTCGGAACGGTTACGGTTCTCCACTAAATAATTTTGGTGATTTTGGGGTGACATTAAGAGTTTATTTTAATTAGGTAAATGGTTTCACTAATTATGTCACTTAATAAAATCCGTCTAAACATTTTTTCGGGTGGGTTGAGACATAGGTTAACCAAAGTTAGAAGTTCAGAGTAGGTAAGTTTTTTACAATAAAGAATTTACTAAGTCATGTTTGCTACTTCTTACCCTAGACCCCTAGGCTAATTGCCAATGGTCTTCTGAGCAAAGTTAATATTTCATTCAATGTTGTCAAGTTAGACCCAAGCCGCCCGTTCTATTAATCCAGATTTATGTATGTTCTAGACCTATTTTATTATTTCTTCCACATTTTTTTGTTCATAATTATTATACCTACGCATTAATTTATCAAGTGCTCATAAGTCACATCGTTTATTTTGCCTCAATAATAATAATTTATTTTTATTAACCTATTCATTAAAACTTGTCGCTTGAATTATCATAGTAAAATCATTAATAAAAAATTTGAAATTGATTTTTAATTTATTGCGATTAGACAGATGAAACTTTACTATAATATAGCTTACACATCAGAATAACACATAATCTTTAATTTATAAATATATAGTGTGAATTATCCAAAATATAAAACTAAATCTTTGCAAACGCAAGGAATAAGTTTCGCGAAGCGAAGCGAGGGCGGGTCACTAGTTATTGATAATTTATTGTTAAATTTTTGTTATTTTGTTGCCAATAAATTTTTATTCGAAGTTGGTTTTTACATTCCGTAAAATTTTACACTACACGATATTTTACGATTACGATACGACACGATTATTTTAAATAAATTCCTAATGATGAGTAGTCTCAGAAGATGTGGCAAGAAACACCCAAGGATTATATTTCTTATTCACAGTTAAAGATAACACTCATTACTTAATTTACCACATAACAAAATATTTAAAACAAACTTCGAGTTTCCATCCTTCGCCATAATAACTAAAAATGAAATTTACACCTAGATCTACCTATACACATATTAATATAGTATTATGTCGCTAATTCGTACTTGTTTATTGCTCTTACAATCAATTGAAAGAAAAATTGATAAGAACTAACCTGTCGTTAACTTTCTATTAGCCAGGTCACTAGTTCACTATCGAATGGGACATCGACCGACCTGCCCTAATTAGATGGCTTTTAACCTACGTTACGTTGAATGAGTGGTAATTGAGGTGGCTTGGAGCAGTTGAGGCGTACCTACTCGGTATATTCAGGTGTGGTTAGTGGAAAATTGGAAATAGATAGATAAAATACTCTTTATTGCACACACAAGAGAACACTGTGAGTTGTTTTATCAGAGTACGAGTATATTTAAATAAGTTGGCTATCTACGGAAGTTTAAAATCAACTCCTCAAGGGTGGATACACATCTGTAGCCGAATTAGAACGAGACAAAATCTATTAGATTTAGAGTGATGTCTTTTTATTTTTCGAGTAATTCTCAGAAAGCTTTTTCATTTGATACCAATATTGTAAGAGTGCATTATAAATAAATAGTTTGCCATCTTCTATGTTCCGCCATGTTGGATTTACGATGACGTCACTGAGTTAATCATGCATTGTCATCCAAACTAAACGTGTATACAAAATTTCAGCTCAATGCTTTGACGATAACTGCCTCAAAACTGACTTGCATGATTTCACCTGAAAGAACATAGTTCAAGCTTTAATTATCACTTGCTTCGGTTAAGGAAAACACGGTGAGGAACCCTTCACAGTTGAGAGTGCTCCCTAATGTTCTCAAATGTGTGTGAAGTCCGCTAAATTGTACTTGGCCAGCGTTGACATTGGCCTGTTCTCCTTAAATCGGAGAGGAGACCGGAACACAGCACTGAGATAGTTATGGGTTACGATGAACCTACTTTTCTGTATGTTCGTTGGTATTATTGGAACGAAGTTCCTTACGGCAGGCTTGGAGGGGATAGGGATTTTGCTGCGCGACCGAACTGAAAAATATGTGATAGTAAAACCGTAAGCGTGGAATGAGACGCGTGGAAAAAAGTGCGTGGAATAAAACCGTTAAATGAGACGTGCGCAGGCGCGACAGTAGCCGAAGGAACTTCGTTCCTACCTGGTGTCCCACGACACAATTATAGTTTTTTCGTATTGGTCTGCCCGTTTATCAACATAAAAACATCATAATATAATATGGGGACTTTGATGCGCGCTCAATGTTTGTTTCTCACCGAAGCGACACAGTCCGCTGTTTGTTCACGTTTTAAGGCCGTTTTTACTTTCGACGGCCGGCAATGAAGGCACTAGTGCGCCTTACCTGTAGGTAGGTAGGTAGACACTGTCTATGGTAATGGTTGGGTCGCATTGTCCCTCACCAGGCTCCCAGGAGACGATTTAGTTCAAAGGAAGTAGGAATCGACGTTTGCAAGGATTTGCCGTTGTAGAGGACGAGATTGTACCATACGTACGACTATCTATATGATAGTATAAATTGTCCAGTGCGTTTCGGTATTACAGATTTTTGAAACTATATTTGTTATTTAAAGTAAAAAATGTAAAAATATAGTTATAATGTTAATAAAAACCGGCTGCAGAAAATATATAAAATCAATTTAATTATAACATTTTTTGTTACTTCGAAATAAGAATGTAATTTTTTTCGTTCCGACAAGTACATGCCTATTTATTCTAATAACGGTAATTTTCCGTCGCATTTTATATTCTCACTTTCGAGAGAATGAAAAATTAATTATGAACGCACGATTACCGCGACTGCGCACGGTTTGAAAGTAGTACGAACTTTGTACATTACTTTTTTAATATCAAATTCGCCCTTGTATTCTGCTAATCTAGTTACAGACATAAGGCATTTGTTAAATACATGAGTCGCAAACGAGTAACGAGGTTTTATTAATTCATCACAAGCCGATTCCAAAAGCAATTTTAGGCGAGCAAACGAAAGCCATTTAATTTATTTTCATTTATTTATTTTGTTTCTTCACCAACACATCTATCCTTACAGGTTAAACCCAATTCAATAGAGTGGCCTTATAATATTTTATGTATAAGAATACACTTAACTATTATAACATAATAAGTAGAAAACCTTCGCGACATTGCGCTTTAATGACATTTGACTCACAATAATTATAATTATATTATTTTTATTTTACCGATAAACTAGCACCACGATCCACCTCATGGGAGCTAAGTGGTCCCCGTCATGACATGAGACCTTCAAGAAGCGGGTCCTCCGGTTCTTTCTTGGCCGGCAACGCGTTGGTGACATGGTATTGCTAATGTCCACTGGCGACAGTGTTCACTTGTGTGATCGTGTGACTTCAAAAAAACATGAACAAAGTTTTAATAAAAAACTTAATAAACTATCTATTCGCTCGTGATAAGGTAATTACCTCTCATTGGCTCGACAATCGCGACTAAGTAGAAATAAAAGAAGGTATATTGACTCTATTGTGTGGAATCTGGGTAGTCCATTGAAAGTATAAACTAGTAGGTTCGAACAAAAGAAATCGTAGCTGACGATAGAATTCATAATGTTCGTTTTAATCCGAGTAGTAATTGAATATTATCGTTAGATCGGTTCTTTGTATTGTTTGTGGGAACGATGGGTATCGTCTGGGAGTTCGGTGAGGTGTCGCTTGTTTCTAATAAGTGATTCCCTGAGGGAAAATCGGTCTTCGTTTTTAATTTGTTCATAAAAAAAATTCTGGTAAACATTTGCTTGGTGGTAAGGGTGAAGCGCGGCTGGATAGCTAATGTAGTCTTGGTTAAGTCAACCGACAAACAAGCCATTTGATGGGACATAAATGTTGGATAAGTAAATATTTAAGCACACTGTTATCGATGGTATTTATTAATGCAATAGATTATCATATTTTTTTGTCTGTATGTCGGATTGTCATTTTGTCTTTGCATCAGTTCTAATCTCAGCGGTTTTCATGGATGTATTGCAGTGAACTTGGATGCATTTTGGATTATTATTTAAATTTGTTTACAAATAAAAACGATACTTACCTATGCAAGTTAAAAGGATCCCGTCTAAACATTTAGTAGTAGTAGGGTACAAATAAGTGGGTACTAAGTCGTTTGCCAAATCAAAGCAAAGGCGATTTACAGTCGTGAATTATCAACAAAACGGTACTTTTCTTTAGAAAATGAGGTACTACTGGCAACACAAGCAGTTACGCTATTTCCTACTTAGCAATGTTTTGTAGTCTCAACACTGTTGCTTAACTTGGACGCTGATTGAAAATTTACTGAGGTGATAATGATGTAGTGCGTGTAATTTCAGTTTACTGTACATCGTTATTCTAATTTTGAAACGGTGCTTCTTAGTTTGTAATCTTATCGAATTATGTAGGTGATTCAGAGTACAGTACATGCTCGTAAACTACATTAAGTAAACGCTTACATACTCATATTCCCGCAATAGGATTACCTGTGTCGCGCGTGGCACAGACCGTACAAATAACTGCCACCAACTTATTACTCGAGAACAAATATTTATATGTCACGTAAATATCTGCCCAACCGGGAATTGAACCCGGGACCCCTCGCTGCACAGCCAGTGTCACTACCAACTAGGCTACTCTAGTGGGATACAATATGAGATCCGATTAATATGTTCTCTGCTTTCTTCTGAACTGTCAACGTTGGTGATTAGATTGGTGATGACGTTGGTGATGAAACGTTGGCTCATTTGTCGGCTATTTAAATAAAA
The DNA here is from genome assembly GCA_905404295.2 of Ochlodes sylvanus. Classification (NCBI taxonomy): domain Eukaryota; kingdom Metazoa; phylum Arthropoda; class Insecta; order Lepidoptera; family Hesperiidae; genus Ochlodes; species Ochlodes sylvanus. Next base: position 2,741,262 of record FR990135.1, on the reverse strand, counting down.
AAATACGAGGAAGTAAATAAGCGACTCGGTTTAAATTATGTATACTACCTGACCATTGCAGTTATCCAACTGATTTTAAAAGTCATGTCGCTATTACCAGTTTGTGTGAAATACCGTCCTATTTAATTCGGGCGCATAACCAAATACCGCGCAGTGGAAAGGATTAATTTATAGAGCTTTAAATTTTAAAGACTATTCTGTTAATTAGCGTTGCACGAATTCGGACCAAATAAATTGGATTCAAATAAATTAAAGAACAACTTTTTTCATAGTTTATTGGCCCCATCATTTTAATCGAAATTGTTTTTGGCTTGGTGTTACGAGGATTCGTATTGGATAGAATAAAAATATCAGATTTGCTTAGTCGAGGAAATTGTAATTAATATTTTGATAATTCTATACCTTTATAAATTTATATATTTATTGAAACATACGTATAAATACATATAGAACAGTTTAAAAATATTTAGACGGGTGACGGCTAGAGGGCTTAGAGTATGTATTTCTAAAGCTAGAGGCAAAAATTCCTTAAGCATTTCCCCGCTTCGGAGGGCACGTAAATTTCATCGATCCCGGTTGTTATCCATAGATAGCAGTTCGGAGGCCTGCGGATGGCATACAAACTTTCCTATAGAGTGGTCTAGGCCTTCTGAGTAATGATGAGAAACCCGTGGCATATATTGGACCATGAAAGGGTTCAAGCCAACCCATTATAATTATGCTACTGGCTTTACTGGCTATTACTGGCTTTCATCTTTTATTGATCACAATTTATTTCTACATAATGTAATTCTTGATATTATTTACAACTTGTTCGCGGATTAGAAAAAGTGACGACTAATATAACAAGGATATTTATCATTAACATCTCAGAAAGCTCCTTGAGAATGTCTACATTATATTAAAACCAAATGATATATTTTAGAATAAATCACACCGCAAATCGTTAACTTGACACTGACACATCTTCCGTTTAAATATTTCACCGACAACGCAAGACGGGTTACTGTCATCATCATCGTAACTTATATTTACCCCACGATGTATTTCTAAGCAAGTGATATCGATTTCAATACGAACCTAAGCAGTGTTGGAGTGCAACGTTCAAAGCAATGCTATTCTATGCTGCTTATTCTTCTGTATTAAGACTCAATAAGTAAATATAAGAAATAGAAAAAAATCAACAATTACTATTAATCTCAGTCGCTGACAAAATTTGTGTTGTTGTATCCAGATAAAATAACTGGAGTCCAAATAAAACAAATAAAGTGGAAAGAAAGATGATCTTTAAAGATAACAATGGCGCTTGCAGTTTTGTTGTACAACTAGCAACGTCTGCATAGATAAAGTCAGTGACATCACAAAAAAACCTTCATGCTGTCTGGGCCCGTACAAAGTCAACAAACCAAGCGCGGAAATATTTAACTTTCTACAAGTATTAAAAAGCTTTTCAGTCAATACTTCGCAAAAACTGACAAAGGCCCAGCCGGACTTTCGATTTTGTATACGGTACCTGTTTTATCACGATTGAGTAACTATACGCTATGATTTAACGTTATATAATGTTCATTTAAGATGCGAATTACATTTTGAAGTTGTTTATTTTTAGTCAATATTCACCTCATAAATATCCAGTAAACATTAAGCCCGGAAATAGCAAAAATAAGAAAGTTTTACTAGTATTACAATCATAATAAATAGTCGCAACATACCAAATATTTTTAACAACAAACAAAACATATTTACAATGAATGTGATTTTAATTTTTCGCTGGATTTTAAACGTAGGTGTGTTGCTTTGAACGTTTTAGGAATGATAATTTCATCATAATTTTCCTTTCTTGTCTCTTACTTTTTAGCCTACAAAGCATCGGTGCATTTGGTTTTACTTTGGTCCATAATTATTATGGAATGGTGACCACTTACCATCAGAGACTAAAATCTGCTGCTTTACAAATGCTTCAATTGCGTCTTATCGGAATTATTTGACACATTTGGAATACAAAATGTGTCAAACAATTAAAACAGGACGAAATCGAAGCATTTATAAATTAGCAAAATTGTGTCCATGGCTCGTTTAATTGCCGGTTATTATTTAAATCTTTTATCGCTTGTGGTCACGATACCGCATGCATACCGGTTCGATTACATCGTGCGAAAATAATTCGTCGAATGACACCTGATACGGTGCTTGATTGGATTCGATGAATGATTTCGATAACACGTTGTAGGTATTTGTAATGTCTTGTAATAAGGAATTCTTGGTAATGTACCGATGGTTATTAATGTATGAGTTTATTATTTATATAATAAAAATCTTACTATCTTACTTCTTGTCTCACTAATATTATAAAATATGTGAAAGTTTGTGAGTATGTATTATATTTTACATGTGTGTTTGTTACTCTTTATAACTGTATTTTCATTTCTTTCAGGTAAACATGAACTTCAGATGGTAATTAGAATTAAGATGGGATTCAAATACATACATCACTTAAAACGGAGGTCAGCGCCTAATAACTATTTTCAATTGTAAAGACAATGTCGAGTTATGTCAATCGCATTCAGAAGTGTGGATGGAAGTGGAAGATTACCAGCTTCATGATTCTACCAAGTGCATCCTGCTGAACTTCGGACGAGGTAATGGCACCAGGACAAGAATAAATTATAAATAACATCTTCAACATCAAACCAGAGACTATGCTAATTGACCATCACATTCACTCGAAACGTCTGACTGTCTTCCTCCGGGCTGTAAGTCTATAAATTCTGAAAAACAGATTTCGAATATCTCATTGAATAAATAATACTCTTTGCGTTGAAGGTCTCTCTCTGGGTAAATCAACAGTGTTGTTAATGACTACGTCAAATTTCGAATTCTAAAGCTTTTCATCATCATCATCATCATCATCATCGCAATCCATAACTAAATTCTTATCCGCACATAATTTTTGAAAATTAGAGATACGTGCAGGGTTTGAACCCGGATACCCAAGCTTTTAAAAAATTTAAACTGTAAACAGTAAGTTAGTAGCCAGTAAGATTTTCCGTCTTACCTTTACGAATTTACGACTTTAGGTCGTATTTCACTTGATAATTTCACACAAAATATTATTTACTTAATTAAATATTTGAAAATCAAAGTCATTTAATCGTCCTTATAATTAAGCACTGATGAACGAACGGAATTATCCGGTTGTCGCGTTTACCGTTCGCGTAATTTAGCGGCGCATAATTAAAACCGCTGCGCTAAGATCCCGTGTAATTGAACAATGCGCGGCTGGGCGGTATAGTGCGAAATAGGCTCGTTTTAAACACGATACCAAACTGGAAGTTGTAATTTAACTGGCTTTAACCCATTAATGACATTAATTAGAAGTGTAACTACCGATCAAAAATAGCGTAATGAATACTAGGCTGCAGCCCAGTAAGCAACGTCAGCCCATTCGTCGTTCTTTTTTTGTTTTTGATTGACATTAGCCAATTACGGCAGCCCTTGTGTAATAGGGCATAAAATAAGAATAAATTGTGAACTTTTAGCGGTTTAAGTGACGTGAGTGATTTGGTACCCGAATGACTGTTTGTATGGAAGGGCGTCCTCTATACTTTATAGTTCGTTGCCCACTACTAAAAAGGCCTAGAGAATACCACACCACGCTGCTCCAGTGCTGATTGGTGAAGGGGTGTAGTGGCCAAGTGACGGAATTATTTATGCCATCCGAAGCCACCCAACATGGCATAATGTTATCTAATGATAACAACCGAGACCGAGTATTGTACGTGCCCTCCGAAGCACCGAAGCGCTCAAGAAATTTTGCCACGCTAGTCAGTGGCCACGCCAGTCATCCATTCAAGTACCGAATGCTGATGTCCACAGGCGACCGTAACCATTTATTAAGGTGGCACATTTGCTCGTTTGACAGTTATACCTTAAAAAAAACCATGTCGAAATCGAAATCCAATAAACATGTCGAGCGATGGCACCTTATTTAAGTGCTTGTTGACTAATTTATTAGCTTGCTCAAAAAATATATACAATTTGATTAAATAGTAAATGAAGCGAAAAAGCCCGCCTCAAAATTTAATTAATCACGGCCACAATTTTGCTTACGCAATGTACCAATTTAAATTACTTTGAGCTTTCCAGATACTTTACCTTTCAGAAATAAGACCGAAATAAACTTAATAGTCTAGGGGATAGTCGTGAAGTGTAAAGTTTCTATTATGAAACTTGATAAACAAAATTAATATCTTTTCTAAATTCTCTGACTAGTTAATTCTCATTAAGTTATTCTCATTATGACTTAACTCAAATTTCCACTGAGAAATAGTTCTATAATTGAAATGAGGTAAAATTTTGTGATGGGTAAACATTTTATGAAATTTGTTTCTCGTTTACTTTTTTGGCTTAGCAAAAGTGATTTTGTAACACATTTGAGATCTTATGGCTCATTATGTGATCACTGATAGATTGTACAGATAGTTCATGGTTATGAACTTTTCGATGTAATTTTAGCGGTAAGCTTATGTCGATATGTTGATGATAGTATACGTAGATGCCAGTATAGATAATGATACAATATAATTATTAAACACCTTAAAATATTATCTATACGTTTTCAAAGGCCATGAAATCTTTTGTCTTAAGCAATACGAGTATACTCACTTTCTACAACATTTAAGCACTCTTTTCTTCTAACCAAAAAAATATATTTTCCTCAAGCCTCATAATGTTAAGTAATCACGGATGTAAGGTCGTTGATTCAACGACGAAGTTATGCAAACACTGCATTCCTGTAATTTTCCTCAACATGATTCATGTGCCGAGGATCCCGTGATGATTCAAAACCAGTTAAGAGATTGTTTTACAAGTAAATAAACTCTTGATCCGTTAATGACCTCTGCGTAGTTTTTGTTAAACACTTGAATAAGAAAAACATAGATGAGTAAGAAATACGTGAAAGTGATGTTATTAATATGTTTTTCCAGTTTTATGATATACGGTAACTTACAATAGATTTTTTACATATTTCTATGTAAATTGATGACAAGCAAGTAGATGCCTGAATACAAGTAGGCGTAAGGATATTTGTAACACCCCAAAAAAGGAAGGCAATTAATCAATTACACTCAAGCTGAAGACCTTTTCTATCACCATTTAGTTCCATAACCAAATTAACATACAAATTCAAAACCAAATTCGATATCATTTAATCATGTGGGTATTTTTGGGATACACATTATTTTTTTTGTTTCTACCACATTACAGATCTTCCCTAGATAAATTTAATTTTGTTAATCAAATTACTATTTTAACATAACAGCAAGCCTCTGAACTACAGAGCAATAATATCGCGCTACAATTTTAAGCTATCGCCCGGGGTTAGGTTACAGCATCATCACTGCGCTCCACATCCGGAGTCTGGTCTCGAGTCGCTTATCTATCCATTATTGGCCATTACGAATACCCCAACAGCGTGTGTACTCTATAAAGACTAAAATAATCCTTTGTCAAATTGCCAGCGAGTAACGATGATGGCGAGGACATTTGACAGGCCGATGACAGTTTTGGTCCAGTACCAAGGCACAAATATCAAAGCGATACACGAAAATGAAATCCACCAAAAAAATATTGGTTAAAATTTTATCATCGATTTTCATTCCTTTGTTATTTTTGATTCTACGACTAAAAGGTTCTGGACCAAAGCTGTAGAGAATTTAATTTGCGCCGAAAAATGTTTTTACAAATTTTATGTGTTTATGTGAATAGTTTGCCAGATAATCCCATAAAAACCATCCCATAAAACCTTGTTTCCACAATGTCGGCAACGGGACAAGGTTTGTGACCCCACAAACTTTTACTTAACTTTGCGAATCAATTGTCGGAATTGGTCCCGAAAGTAAGTATCCAACTTCATTCGACTGTTGCGCAACAATTTGCAAACTTATTAAATCGACGTTTATTGCTGACGTTTGTCTATGTATTCAATAAACACGTTTATCGAATACCTACTGATCGGACTTCAAGCAAATCGAATAGCGAAAGCGGACAAGCCGAAGCATCTTTTGATGCGGATGATGAAACATACGGCTTAAAATGACAAAAATATGAAATATATTTATTTTATATTTATTTATTTTATATATTAGGTATATACTATATTATTATTATATAATCTAATATATTATATATATTATTTTATTTATTTTATATATTTATTTATTTGACGACCCGGATGGCGCAATGGTTAACACGCCGGATCGCCGTTCCGAGGGTCTTGGGTTCGATTCCCAGCGAGGCGGAAATTTAAATGATGAATTTAAATTTCCGTTCTTGGTCTGGGTGTGTGTGTTCTTGTCTTGTGTGTTGTCCATGGCACCCACGACACAGGGTATCCTAGTGTGGGGCTATGAGTGTGTAGCGTTATTTATTTATTTATTTATAGTATTATGCAAAAAATAATAAGTTATTCATAGTCTTAGTTATCCAGTGCTCAGTTATAGGAGACGTTTTGAGTTAGTGTATGAAAACATGTTAGAAGATATTTCAAATGTGCATCAGTTTCATTAGTCAATTGTATTTTAATAGTTGTACGCTCGACTGTGAGACACGTAACTTTACATTTACGACCAATTTAAGACAATGTCTGTTTTCTCTCTATTGAGTGTTGAACTATACGTGGGCTTAAGATTTACTGACTATTGATGGATATCAATCATCGTAAAACTTCAAATTTAGGTATATGTACCAATGATGGATACGTAGGCAGTATTACCGGAACAGTTAGTTCTATTTCTGTATCTAAAATTCTAACTGATCGTGTAATTCATTATTATACGTGTAGGTATTAGGGGTATTAACCAACGCAATAGTTCCCAAAACAATGTTTTTAAATTTTTTTGTCCGTTTGTTGTACGTTGATTTCCGTTGATCGCAGAAACGGCGCAACCGATTTCAGTTTTGGTATCAAATATATTTACTGAGGTTGAGTTGCACTTAGCTTTTGTTGTACACTTGTCTTTAATGTATTACTGATAAACACGCAGTCTAGTCATTTGGTAGTAAGTAAATGATCGCCGCCGATGTTGAACACCGGTCAAAGGTACCAAAATCACAAAACCGTCGAATAAATTAATGAATGAATGTCATCTATTTGTTGATGTCGAAAAAGCTTCATCATCATCATCATCATCATCACAACCCATAACTGTCCCACTGCTGGGCGCGAGTCTCCTCTCACAGTGTGAAGGGTATAGGCCATAGTCCACCACGCTGGCCAAGTGCGGATTAGTGGACTTCACACACCTTTGAGAACATTATGGAGAACTCTCAGGTGTGCAGGTTTCCTCACGATGTTTTCCTTCACCGAAGCAAGTGATAATTAACTATTAATACGCACATAATTTTTGAAAATTAGTGGTGCGTGCGGGGTTTGAACCCGGACCCTCCGGTTCGTCAGTCCACCGTTCAACCACACGGCTATCACTGCTTTTTAGCTTAATTAAATTAGAAAGCTTAGGAACCGCTAATTACTGACTCCGGGACTGCAACCAATACATGATTGTAACACGTCAGGCTTGAGTCTACACATGAAACAGAAGCTGGCCGGCCAGGTAACAACTTATTATTATTACAATTGTTGTATGTTTGCCGCTTTGTCTGTGCGTATCGCATAAACCTCTCTGGCAGTCCACACTGGAGCAGCGTGGTTTAGTGTATTGGAGACTCGTGCTCAGTTGTGGGTCTGTAATGGGTTGAAGCCATTGCATAAAACCTTGTAGGTACGGCTTTGGATTTACAGTGGTGTTTTCCAATCAGCTTGTGGTAACATTTGTTGGTTGTTTTATTTTAATCGGCTTATAAAAATAAGTCAGTTTACAGACACCCGTCTAAATATTTTTTTCGAGTGCGAGTACCTATTAAATTACATGAGGCAAAGTGTGGTGGTCAAAAAGTGGTCTAGAATAAAAAATATAATTTCAGTTCATTTATATTATATAGATATGGTTTTGAGTGAATAAATTACTTGTGCTTGAAAGGCCAGCCCTTCTGTAAATAAGTTTACATAAATTCATTTTTATATAATTAGAACAAAAATATTTTCTTTACTTACTATAAATATCAAAAATCGAAATACTACATACTTCTAGTAGAACTAAATGAATTTCATGATCTTCTATTTATTTACCTCCTCAAACATGTTGCAAGTAGCGTGGGTGGGAGCTTAAAATGAGATCGGTGTTATCAAACTATGTGGGACATGTCGTTTGAAGCATGACAAAGTGTTGCCATATCAGATATTGAGCCCCGTGTAAATACTATTGAGGTCTTTTGTTATTGAGTATCTAGAACAAGAGCCTTATTGTTTTGATGGGAAAATAAACGCTTGCAGTTTGCACACTCATACCCCCATACTAGGATTCTCTCAGTCGCGGGTGGCATGGACTACACAAATATCATATCACCCACGACTCGAAAACAAACATTTGTTTGGCACATCGGAAATCGAACCGGGGACCTCTCACATTGCAGGTAGGGTCACTACCAAATAAAATATTATAATTATACTCCTGTTTCATTATCTAGAATTCTAGACGATAATAACTGAGCGCGTGGTATAAACTACTCCACTAAAGGTCTTAATCCCTGCCGGTTGGCCGTCGGCCGGTCGGTAGCCGTAGCGCACGGCTGATGTCCTTACATTCCTAATATTTTTAGTTAATTTTGATTGCCATTTTTGAAATAATTATCTTGTAGAATTTTCACTTTCTATTTTTATCATTACCTATATGACCATGTTATTTCATGTCCTCGAGTACCTATGTCAAGTGAAATAAATATCACCCAGTATATTGACTTCGAGCATGACTTACACAAAACAATGAATACATTGGGCTACAATGAGCGGTCGTAAGGGGTTTAAAAGCCTCAACTCCGTCAACCCTTGTTAATTAAAGTGGGACAAAAGTTAATACCACCCTCGTCATTTAGACCTTTGACTCAATTTTTTTAAAGTTTAACAGCCTTGAAAGTGCTTGAACGTCATCCATTTGGCCAAACCTCGCTCTAAAAGAGTTGTAAAAAACACGATCTCAATTTAAATTTACAACTATTCAACACACAAACTCACTACCAAGCATAGTAAGCCCACCGCTAGAAAATATACTTCGACGTTTGAGATAATGAAGCCAGGTTCCCCGAGTGATATTTCCCTAGTGATAAAACGGCCTCCTCGTAAATATGGAAGCTTGGAGTAGATTGTGTGATGTATGCATTGAAAATGTTATAAACTTATTCGTTGTAATCACTGTTTTTACTATCGGTTAGCAATGTAGTGGTTCGTTCAAAGCTATGTAGGATTTCTTTATGGTTGACTGTTAATCGGACTTAACATTTGAGCAATCATGATCATAACTGTCGATGTAATCAGATTTCGTTTCAGAATGAAAGGCTAAGGCGGAGGTCTTAAGGTTAAGACTACTGCGATGGCTTTACAGGTTTGCATACAAAATGGTCAAGTGTAATGACTTAGGTACTTACACGTATATTTTAAGAACATTACAGAGAACTTTACATAGGCAAATCCATCCATGTTTTCCTTCATATCGAAACAATATTGTATTTTTTTAATAATATAATACTAGCTATGGCCGCGACTTCATACGCGTGGAATTTTAATTATTACGGGGAAATTTCTATAATAAAAGTAACCTAAGTTACTCTTTATTACATGAGCTATCTGCCAGTGAAAGTCTCGTTAAAATCGGTCAAGCCGTTCCAGAGATTAGCTAAAAAAAAACACACAGACAGACAGAAAAAAAATGTAAAAAATGTTATTTTGGTAAATATACCAAAATATAAAAAAATTACGTATACACGGTACGTATACTGTGTATAAGTACTTAATTTTTGTAATATTGGTTTGCCTGAATTTAAGTAGGTATCACAACATTCAAAACGTACTCTATCTGAGATCGTATGAGCCTTTTTAATATTAAGATAACTGCTAATTAAGAGCTGGTTTAGGTCATACAGGATTATAAAGTAAGGGTACTTTAAAAATTCTTAGTGAATTTCTACCTTCTCTTGTTCAATAATATAATTTGTGCACAGTGTGAACTTAGCATCATAGGTAATCCCGTGCAAAAATCGAGTACCTACTTCAACAACGGCAAATCGTGGCATAAACCTGGGTTTAGGTCACAGAGTGCTATAAAAGTAATTAATACAATTATTTTAAACTATAATCATGTACTCAATACTAAAAACTAATTTTCTCAATACACAAGATGCTTACACTGTGAATTTTACCTCGGACACTTATTTCATTATAGCTAGTAAAGTGCAGTGCTTAAGTCGAAGCGAGCTAAGGTGAAACTTAGCCGACAGTTGACCTTCAAAGGCTGATGACTAAATAAATAGCATGGTATTAGCAAAAGGGCATAAGTCATTTGATGTTAATTGGTTCATACCGTTCTTAGACGCTTATGTCGAAGTCATAAAGCGAGACTATTCAAGTAAACATTTCACATTAGTGTTCTATTCAAATAACTCGAGGTCTCTTTTGAGTAGTTTTTGTATAAGTTGATTTCCCTCAGGATTTGGGGTCGTTTGAATGGGATCGTGTTAAGGAATTTGAATGGCTAGGTATTTTTTTATGTGGAAACCCTCTCGGTTGGATAATAAAAGTAGTAAATGTCGTGGTTGTTTAGTTATTTATGATGAACATTAGCAGACGAACTAAAAACCTCGAGTATTTTCAGGGGTTAATGACCGAATACGGAAAATGCAAACACGTGAACAGTCTTAAAGTTGTCACCACGCCGGTATTTTCATCAGTCCATTCTCAAACCCTATGAGATTGTTTTACTAGACTTAAATTATTAAGATCTCGTTATGGTGAATAACGATCAAATCTGGATGGAATATACGTTTACTAGCGATTCATATGCCCTAGATGCCTAATCGTTGCTAAGGAGGTTTTGGCAAGAAGGATTATCACAAAAGGGAGCTAATAGTAATCTCCTCTGGATTTAGAATGCAAGGACCTGGTCAATAGAGAACCAGTTGCAACCAGTAGTCCAGTTTGCGTCCAAATGTTTAAAGAACCAATTTGCTACTTTGAGGGAACATAAATAGTTAATCCAGAGACAAAAGTATTTCCTGACAACGCAATGTCTTCTGAGGACAGGTTCGACTAAGATTTCCGCTTATCAACCAGGGTCGCTACTAACATTGCTCAGTCGGTATTTACGACTCGATGTTCACAGTACGTCTCATAATACGGCCCAGGCGCAGGCGGTCGACACTTGCTTGTCTTCTTGTCGCCACTGACAGCCCTGTCTGTACCACGATAAGTTGTAAAGGGTTATTCAAACCTGCTTGATTCGAGCACTTGGTATTTTGTACTAATGTTCTCAGTGGGATTCGGTGTAGAAGGGATTAGTTGTGTTAGTGTTGAATAGGGTTATAGTTTTATGTATTTTAGTTTTGGATTTCCGTATAACTCTACAACAGCCGGATCTTACGGTAGGTACCTACGACTAAAAGTTGCAGGACCAAAGTTATAGAGAGTTTAATTTGCAACGGAAAATGTTCTTGCAAATTTTATGTGGGGCCAATATTTTGACAGTTAAACCATAAAAACCATCTGCACCCTTATTTTCACGATGGTGGCCGCGGGAGAAGGGTTGCGATGCGACCTGTGGGGTCGCTTGGATTTAACTTTACGCAAGATATCGAGACAAACGTAACCCAAAATGTAACTTTTAAATGGACTAGTACTAATATATTCGTATCTTGTTTGTATTTGACAGCGGCATTTGAAGTTATGTTACAAAGCGACACACAAGAGCGTCGTTAAAGAAATACAAACTTTGGTTTAGGTAAAATTTACTAATACCCCGTAATTTTAATCGTCCCATTCAATACCTGTTCCTTTCATGACACTTCCCCAACAAATAAAAAATGTAGTAATAATATTATAATACCCTAAGCTTTCGCAGTCGCCACACGCCCTCGCTAATCTCTGCTTGTCTCACGCCATTCACTTTCGTTCCACCTATCTGTTTATTTAATCTAACGTCACTCCATCAGAGATGTCTTGATTTATTTGCCGGTGTAGTATGAAGTTGTTTCGAGTTAAAGCTGTGTAAAATGTGAGCTGCATCGCGGTATTTCTGGGTGCTTAGTCTACGGCTATATTTCGATAAATTCGAATTGTTTACCCACTAGTAAACCCGCCCTCGCTTCGCTTCGGGAAACCTGTAACAAAATTGTTGGACGTAACCTGCGCACGAATTTATTTTCTATATTTTTAATCATTACCTATGACCATGTTCTTTTATGTCCTCGAGTCTCTCAAGTGAAATAAAAACCACCCAGTATACCTTAACTACATACTATCTACAGGTGACGAGAGTTTAAGACTTAATTCCAACTAATTCACAGTCCAGTTACCGCTTGATAACTGTGATCATTTGCGTAAAATGCCTGCTCGTGTACATGCTAATTAAATAGAGCCAATGGAATCTTAATGATATCTTACAAGTAATTGTTATCATTAGGGAAGGAGATTGAAGCTTGAATGCGGTATTCATTAAGGTGCTATCCGTGGAAGTAGATAGAATCATGTTTGAGTTCAATACTTCACCTATTAGTCTGTCTATTATCTACTTCTAGTAACATCCCCTAGCTTCGTTTCGGTAAAATCTGTATTTAAGGCTTAAGTACTAAAATTATAGCCTTATAGCTTGCCTCATAAATGTGGGTGTCATAGACGTAAAGAATTTTTTAAATCCGACCCGCTGTTTTAGAGATAAGCGCTGTTTAAACGCTCATACTTTTAAACGTTTCGTGTTACGGGTGGCCAAGACCATAAATAAAATTGGCATTAAAAACATATTTTTCACACCAAAAACATCTTTTTAATGCCAATTTGTTGTCTCATCGACGATTTGACGGTCCTTGGCACCCGTAACATGAAACAATTTAAATTTTTAAAGAACTTATTAAACAAACCCCCAGAATTAAATCCGAGGATGCCTCGTTTGATAGTCATGACTTGCAACTAATATAGTATAAGACAAATGTATTTAAATAATAAATTATGTAATGGGTGGCATGCGTAGCAGAGATAACAAATCATAAACACCCACGACCCGGGAACCAACATTTACATAAATATCTGCCCCAATCAGGAATCGAACTCGGGATCCGTTGCTTCGCAGGCATGCGCAGGCAGGTATTCTGTACTATAGGCGTTTATAAACAGACGATTTTTTGCGTAAGTTCACTGAGTTAATTTTTTTTATGGATATAAGGTAGAAAACGTGAATGCAGCAACTTTCCGCTGCCCCCCAATCCGCCCATGTTAGCAGCTACTGACCTAGAACAAAACTCAAATGGGGACTCGGATGGTTAGTCCGGTTAGGAGACGGTGTCAGAACATTAGTTGGTTAGTTTGTTAGTAAGTACGAGGACTGGGACAGGGATTGTTAATGTTGGTTTTAACACTTGATTTAGTACCATGTACCATGGCGTACAATGCCGTGAACTCCTCCATCAATCGACACGTGAGTAGACTACGCTCTAGGGCTCAATTATGAGATGTATGTTAACGACAGCTGTTTGATGGTATTATGGCTTAACGTATTCTCTGAGCACGGAAACGATCAAGTAATATTTGCTATTTGCGCTCACCCATTTAATTAACCTCTGAATAAATTTCTTAGATGCATAAAACGTAAGTTTTACGAAGCGAGCATTTTTTGATCCATTCCGATGACATTACTGTAACCATGGATGCGAAAGATAATTACGGAGACGTTTGAGGCAGAAAGCGACGCAAATGAAAATTACGTTAGTTAGGGGAATTTGGCTGTCTCACTTTCGGTGCACTTGTGACATAATTATATCTGTGAATACGAGTAATATCATTGCATTGCGCCCGATATTCTTGACTCGGTTGATTACGTACAATGACTGACAAAAGTCATCGCGCTACGACCGCTTCATCGAACAAATGGATCAATAATTACTATTATGGAAATGTAAATTCCTTCCAATTTCCAGCGCATTCACCAAAACCTCGCAGCGGCCACCAGACGAGAGAAAGTGACTTATAATGGCAACTAGAGCGCGCAAGATAAATTTGAATGAGATGCCCGATTACCGATTCGGGAGCGCTCAAATGAAAGCTGAGGAAAGTGTAAACGACGCATATTATAGCCAACCTCCGTAAATATACAATACAATACAAAATATATTTCAAAGTGATCTGCATCTATGCTAATTTAATTTGTAACGATGCTAAAATTGTATGAAAAATACTGTAATAATACAGTGAAAAATTCTGCAAGGGGGTGCTAAAAAGTTTTGACTAGGTACTTCTTAAAACCTATTACAATAAATAAATGTTTCTAATTATAAACTATGAAAACTGATCCCTAAAAAATTGTAGACCAAAATATGGAAATAATCATTGCATCATCGTGGTGACGTCAATTAGCGATGGTGACCACCTAAAACCAGATCCTCGTGCTTATCTATCAGTTTATTTATCCAATACCTTTAAACGAGCAATTCTGAATCTCGGAAACGCCTCCAACGATTTTTAAGAAATTGAGTATGCGGGGTTTTCATTTGTAGAAAACGTCGTTTTATCTGTGTTTTCAGGCAATGAAAATCATTAGAATGTAACAATGTATAGTGTATAAATATGTTCATCCCTAGGTTACCTTTGCCATAGAATTGTTAATAACGTCATTATCAAATTCTTCTTTTCCTTTCACTTTCTGCATAATGTATCCCAGGGGGGTGAGTATCAAAACAAATACCGAGCAAAGCTCGTTCATCCAGGTACAATGTATAAAATAGCTACATTTATCTATCACAAACACTACCTCAGCCTTAAATCAAACCTGGGATCCTACGCCTTACAGAGTCCCTTCCAACTGAGTTATAGTATCAAAATTGAACCGATAACTGAACGATCGTTCAACGTAAATGCAAAAAAAATACGTTCATAAGTGTATTTATAAAATTAAATACCTACATGAAATAAATTATTTGAGTTTGAACTATTGCTATTGGTAGAAAATAGTTGAGTTGGAGAGTTCAGCTATCATTAGACGATTGGAAACAGTTCAATCGCCGCTCAATGTTCGAACCGTCGAACAATACCACCTGGTTATCTACCGAATCAATTAAATAAGCTATTCAAATTTCAAAAGTACTTTCTACGCGTCCGTACACTGGCCTGATCTTGTCATAATATTGCAGTCAAAAAGGTTAGGTATCGCATTGTATGGAGAAATCACTGGTTTGGCCTTTGTTCGCCAATCCCCGTTGTGACGCGGATAAAGACGTCAGCGAACACGTTGCTTTAATAAGATATTAGAATCGATCGGCTAGGTGTGATAGCAGCTGAATTATTGTGGCAGATTAGTGACTATTGACTGAACAGTCCCATAACCGAAGTGCCTTTCTAATGTTTGAGATTTCTAAATTCTAGTGATGGTAACTTGTAGAAACGATTATTCAATGGGATTACCATTTCACTATTTATCACTATTTATTAGTACTTATATAAATGTATATGGGTGGGGTTTTACGACTTTGCTCCAATTTGTACGACTGATGCCAAATAAAATTTATAGGCCCTTGATCTGTTATTTCATTATTTTATGTTACTGTTTTGAACCCTGTTTAATTATTTTAAATTATCTACTATTTTTAAAATAAATAAAATATTTTTATTCATTAAAACAAGAAAATTTAAAAGTGGCCGTTAACTCATCGGTGATTTCTCAGATGTTACTGGCGTTAGTTACGTGTACTTATTTTCCGTGGCAATGTTCTACGTTTAAATAAGTACTATTATGACCAAATTAACTAGACAACAGTCATACTTAGCGGAAAATCATGCAGAACGTAGAACAAAAAAATACGATTTAATTAAATATCTTTATTAAATACTAGCTGACCCGGCAAATTTCGTACCGCCTCAGAATAAATAAACAAAAAAAAGCCGAATTCTCATATTTAGTTACCTTTTAAACCTCCCCTGGGCTACCACAAATAATTCAAAACCAAAATTAATCAAATCGGTCCAGCCGTTCTCGAGTTTTAACGTGACTAACGCACAGCAATTAATTTTTTTTCTAAACCATCCCTGAACTATAGCGAACAAAACAAAACAAAAATTAAATCGGTCCAGCCGTTTTTGAGTTTTAGCGTACCTAACGCACAGCAATTCATGTTTATATGAAGAAGATTTTTGCTAATACGCTAATGTACAGAAGATATGTTTTTTTATTAAGCTATTGCACATCTTTTATCGCGGGCCTTGAGCGTGGGGACCGAATCCAGAAATTCCGTAACGAAAAAAACCTAACACCCCCAATCAGCGCCATCTAGTACCTTAATACTAAGGTATGGTACGTATGTTTTCTACAAACTAGATGGCGCTGTTCTGATATAACTATATAACTTCTAATAATTATAATTGCATAAGTTGATAAAAAATGCTAACTATATAACTTCTAATAATTATAATTGCATAAGTTGATAAAAAATGCTATGCAATAGCTTTACCGCGGCAGTCTCCGAGTGCCTTTTAGCGTTTTTTACGTACACACTAAACATTTAAATAAATGTAAATATGCTGCCATAACAATGAACAGTTTTATGTGGGTTGTTTGCCTCGAAAATCCATCGGTTCGTAGCCGCTGTCCGCATACAAATAAAATCGGAGCTTAACTGGTAACAAAAAAATAATAAAAAAGGAAAAAATAAAGTAGCAAGAACAAGTGCGAAGAGTTTGGGGTGTAAGTCGCTCCATTCATCTTGAGTCCACACCAAAGGTCCAGGTCCACCTTTGTATTTGCTTCGTGGTCCAGACGAACGTAGGTGAGGGTTTGGTGTGTATAATCAAAGGGTTTGGTATACTCTGCTGATATGGAAAAGACTATCACGCAAGGTCACTTTTGTGGATGGCGCTGGGCTCCATCCATACCTCGTACCTTCCGAATCAAACTGGATGGTACTGTTTGATTCCGAAGGTACGCCTCTTGGAGACATCAGGGGCAAGTCTACTAATTTAGGAATGCTTCAATTGCGTCGCGTCGGTCTAGTTTGATACATTTTGCATACGAAATATGTCGAAGATAAACATATCGACGCAAAAATGCAGAATAACATGCTCTGTAACCCACAAAATTAAATATGTTCACCAGAACCGGTAAACTTTTGGGATTTCAGAACGGTGTGGAGCCGGCTACACTTTTTAGAGGCGACCATCTCAGTCCTCAAGGATAGCAACACATCTGTGACCGAATTATAACGAGACTCTCTTACGTTAGTAATTTCCTGTTAATTATTGTTACGACTATTACTAACAATAATTAACAGGACTAACATTCACTAACAGTCCCTGTCCCAGTCCTCATACTTACAAACTAACCAACTAATGTTCTAACACCGTCACCTAACCGGACTAACTATCCCAGTCCCCATATGAGTCTTGTTCTAAGTCGGTCACAGTTGTCATGGGCGGCAGCGGAAGGTGGTACTGCATGCTCATTTGCTGCCTTAAATCAATAATAAAAAAACGTAACATATGAAAAACGGTTAATTTTAACGCTGTAGGTACAAAATTTTCTGTTGGTCGTAGAGCCACCAGACGTGGAAAATTCGACGCAGGTTTTTTTTTATTCTGCAATAAAAAACTTATCATTGGTGTGGGTTACGTTTTGCGTCGATATATACTATGTAATATAAAGAATCAACTGCTTCAAGCATATTATTTGGAAGATATTATTTGACTGACCTCTTATCACTACTTTGTTTCGGCTTATACCCCTGCATCCTAAATACTGGAATGCCATTCGGGGGAAAGCGAAAAAATATTCACAATAACCATTAACGATACGAGATAAAACCTTTTGACCGAAACGTGGTTTATGGCTTAAAGTTAACCTTTTATTCAGCCAAAAGCCTTTGTTCGGCAACTTAATTACCGCGTTCGAGATAAGACACGCGATTGTAAAAGGAAAACCAATTCGCATGCTTTTTATGACTTGCATATAGGCAACCTCTTACAGCGAAGATGTTAACAATCTTTTTTGTTAATAACAGGTTAGGTCTTGCGTATGTTTATTTGTTGCGATACTGAAGTTTTTAATGAGATAATATGATTAAAGTAATTATTATTATTAGTTATGTTAGTTAATATACGGTGTATCATTAAAGTTACGTATTCAAGTTACGTATTTTAAATTTTACTATATTACCCATTTTAATTTCATTTTATATCTTTATAATTATGTAATATTAGTGTACACTTTGTTTTCCTTTCTTTTCTTAAACTTGTCATGCTATTTGCGCTTATTATTGGAGTGACACTTTTCTTGTATTTTATGCATGTAATAATAACCTATGATTTAGTATATACTTTGTTGGTGCAATTTAAAAAAAAAATTAATAAATCGAAGCGCTTGTAGGCCGGCGGCTTGTGTCGACCCTACGTGATTGAGCGACTGGATGCGGGACCGCTTGTGGCAAAAGCTTCTTGAGCGTTTCCGTGCATCAGAGGGCACGTTAGCTTGTCGGTCCTGGTTGTTATCATTAGATAAAATTCGTTAAGCTATGTCGGAGGCCTTTGGCGGTTTAAAATGGTCCGACACATAGGTTAGCCACTAACCCCTCCACCAATCCGCACTGGATATACCTACTACGCCTCAGTCGCCTGAGTTCAACCGTGTAGACCGTCGTGGTCTTAACGGTTCATATCATATTTTAATACTTTTTAGAAGTTACACTTTTTAGAGGCGACAATCTCAGCCTCAAGTGTAGCAATACATCTGTGACCGAATTAGAACATTTCTAACTGGAATATTAATATTAACTAATAACAGGACTAACTAATACTAACAGTCCCTGTCCCAGTCCTCATACTTATTACCAACTAACCAACTAATGTTATAACACCGTCTGCTAACAGGACTAACTATCCTAGTCCCGATTTTAGTCTTTCTTAGAATTGAATCGGAGTCGCGTTCGATTTGAGTAGTTGTAAAGCACACAGACCTTTACCAACAAAATCGTGTCATTTACGAGTACAACTTGCGGTTTCAGAAATTTGGTCGCATATAAACATCGTTCAGTATTTCGTGGAAGCATTTATTCAAAGACTAGCGACCCGCCCTCGCTTCGCTTCGGGAAACTTATTATCAAGTGCTTAAATATAAAGTTTCATTGTTCTTTAAGAGATGGCGCTAGGCGTTCTTATTCTTTAAGTTAGGAAGGTTCACCCCTAGATGGCGCTGTGCTTAAAAAACCCGAAGAAATCCCATACAAACTTTCAACCTCTATTTCAACCTCTTCATCCCTTTTTGTCGCAATAAAAGGTAGCCTATGTCCTTTCTCAGGGTCTAAAGATTGTCTGTGTCAAATTTCATCAAAATCGGTTGAGAGGTTTAAGCGGGAAAGCGACACAGACAGACAGACAGACAGACAGACAGACAGACAGACAGACAGAGTTACTTTCGCATTTATAATATTAGTAGGGATTACGCCGACCCGACAATCGGGCCATAAAAAACGAACCCAACAGCGGGACGGATGCCATAAAATATTGCCAAAGAACAACATGGGATAGCGAAAAGAAAATAATCGTAAATTGCTTTTCACGTAACGAATAATGAATATTTTTAAGGATCCGTAGCCTCGTGCCAAATGGAACCTTCACTTCACCATTGGCACCGCTGAGATTACATCTAGGTTTTTTATCTGCATGGCTAGGTACTATCATAATTATATTTCTAAAACTAATTGATCGGCGGTGTTTGTACTTGAAGAATATTTGAGAATAAATATAACTGAGGGTATTTATTATTGCAATATAAATACCCTCATACCCTCATAAATATATATTATCATATTATGCACATATATATTATATATATAAAGGGTAGGTATACCATAGATCCGATAATAGTAACAGACAAAATTCTTGTCTGTTTGTTTGTTCCCGCTTATCTCTGAAACGGTTTAACAGATTTTTTTGCAGTTTTAAGTGTTGTATTGTAGTATGTTTTAAGTACCATAAATTACCATTAAATTTGTGTCATTTCAATCATTTTAGTCACGATACATGTTTTTACATTTCGTTCAGAGAAGGATCCTATTAAAATAATAGACAGTTAACTGAATGGTGACTACTCAACGCTATAAAATAATATTGGTAACATAAAGATGCCTCGCTCCGATAGCACGTCGCACCGCAAGCGATAAGGCGGACGTAGCTACGAGCAAACTACATTTTTCAATTCATTCCGTTGGGTCGAAATAATATTTCAGAATAGTAATACAGCTGTGTACTCGTAAATACAGAATACAAAATACATTTTTTTTGTTATTGCTAGATGACCTCAACCCATTTATGGCCTACAGGGCACGAGTCTCTCCTCAAAACTGAGGAAGCCTAGACCCTAGAGCATTGGTGGAGGGGTTATTGGCCAATTTGATGTCAGGAAATTTTATGCCACCAGAAGGTCTCCGACATGGATGGATGGATGGAGATGGAATGACTGCTATTTAACAATAACGTGGCCTACGAAGCACAGAAACGATCAAGAAATTTGCCACTTTTTGTCACCCATCAAACTCATCATCATTCAGGGTCAATGCAAGCCGCTGGGTTATGAGCGAAGTCGGATTAATGATTAAAAAATATAAACGATTATAAAATTAAAAGTTAAGATAAATCGTTTCGAATTTTTTGATTAATAGTTATTAATGATCATTAAAATTTTCACCGTTAATCACCATTTATTACAAACACCATTAAAATATTGTATATTGTTATTGTTAGTTTGAAAAAAAATATGTATGGAGTTCATTTTATACTTTTTATCTCATTTATATTTCCATGAGTTATAAATTAACTAACTTAACTGACTATTAATAATTGACTCAACTTAATTTAATGAATGGTTGGATTTTATCTTTAATTGAAGTATTCATATACATTTGCTTGTCATGTAATGTACCTGCTTTAATCAAATTTATTATGATTAATTTTATTAATCATTACTCTTTTTGAAATACAATCCTCGACTATCAATTAGATTTCCTAGCTTACAGTGAAACAAGCAACCTGCGCTCGAACATAATATTCTCTAGCTCGCACACCTCAGTAAAACCGAAATCGAGCCCATGTACCCGCTATTATCTCATATTCTCACTATATATGCAAATTAGCATGAAGTTTCCTATTTGATTTTCAGCAAAGTCTATTCAATTATATGGTATTGAATAATTTTAGACCAAGAGCCCAGAGCGATCTAACATAACTTATTTTTACATGGATGAAACCTTAAAAGCTCGTGGTGAGTGGAGCTTTAAAGCGTCTGACAAAAATTTTGGCCCATGGAAAGTGTCTGACACTTATGGATACTATTTAAGAATATTATTCTACAAAACATATATAAAAATCAGCCATGTGAAAATAACTGAAGTAGCTTTAATTTTTACCTGCCTTTCTTACCTGGTACCTGCCCAGGTGTCACGAGGTGAGCTTCCACAAGCACGCAAGGTATTCAAAGAACATGGACGCTACTGAGAAATTAAGGTTTCATCCATGTAAAAATAAGTTATGTCAGATCGCTCTGGGCTCTTGGTCTATTTTATTCATGTCACATAAATCAAAAACTAAAACGCGGTTTGACTTAAACATTTAAATAGTTGAATGTGTAGAATCGAAAAAAAAATTATGCTTTTTGCAGCATTCAAAACTCAATTAAGCCGCCGTTTCTTAGCTTAAAGAAAGTGTATTTGTATTGTGTCTAATATATTTTTGTATGTTTTATTTGTGTGTGTCTATACTACCTACTAATACTATGACACAGGTAATAAAAATTATAGGGCGTTGTGTGAGGATGTGAATTTTTATTTAATTTAACATGTTCACACAGGCTTATTCGCTCATTGATAATGATTTAATATTTAATATTAGTTATTAACATAAAACTCGACAATTTATTTGTAGCCAGACCGTGAGCGGACTGGTTATTCGCTACCAGCATATCAATAAAACATGTGCATTCGCCGTATGTTCTCCTAGTCATTGACTACATTTACACCGTCGGAATGAAGTGTAAAATAGTATCTTAATTAAGTCTAACGTTCACACGATCATAACCGCTCTAAATGGTAGCGTTGGGCGCTCGCGTAGAACAGGATTCGTGATTAGCTTTTAATTGCTTGTTTGTTAATTTTCTCTTGACAACTTTCTACCATTTACACGCCGCAAAGCGAGAACTTCAAAAGCTCTTATTTATTTATCATTAAGTGCTATGTAGAACTCTTGTTTGTACTAAGCAGTCGCACAGACGAAAGTGGCCACCGTGGCCAAACAAAACCTAGGTATATGTAGGTAATGTTTTATCACACGAATACCTGAAAAGTGTAATATTATCATACAGTATTCCATCTTCATACAAACGGTCGGAACGCGAATCATACCTACGCGCCTCGGAGTTTGGTATATAGCTCGGTACACAACAGTAACAGATGCACCGTAGCCGTAGGGACGAACGAACGTATGGGTAGAACGTATGGGTAGAACTAGAAAGCAGCCCTAGCGCGCGGGGCTGTAGGCATTTATTTCAAGGACAGGGCCGAGTCACAATACTGTATGATACTATTACCGAGGCGACGGTGACCGCTTACCATCTGGTGGCGCGTCTGCTCCTTTGTAGGCTATTGACATAAGAGATGATCTGTCCGTACATGTTACATAAAAACATAGTACGGCATAGTCGGAAAATTTACAATATTGTGTCATAATATCTACCAATTCTACCGTTACTTTTCGTTCGGTTGTCACAAAACAAGCAGTATTTTGTGCCTGTAAGTCACCATAACTTTGAATAGGCTTTGAAACCATCGAACAACTTCCACCGCACATGAATTCTGTAGCCGAGTTATCTCATGATTGGTCGGACCAGTTCGTCCTACTGTAACATTGCTAGGGCGTGGCGGTAGATGGCGGATAGTGCCGCTAAGGTTGTCAAAAGTTATAGATTAAAAAGCTGTTTCCAAGCGCTTTATTCAACATTTTCGAAGCGCTCCTTTTATTAATTGTGGATGACTTTTATACATATTCGTAGAGGCATGAGTTTGAAATGAGTGGTCGATGTGGTAAAAAATTTAGGAGCACTTCCTTATTTTGAAGGGAACTGAATCGTTAGTTTTGACTGTTCTTGTTATAAGTAGTAGTATTACATAAAGAAACTGATGTTGCCGGGGTAATAAGTTCAATTTTATATGTCTGCAAGTTAAGTAACAATAGTGTGCATAAAAGAAATAATAATACGTGTAAAAATATTGAGAAATTGTACCATTCTTAATGCTTCGTCGTATATATAAATCAAAGACTATGCTGTCATGCACTTGTTGACAGAAAAATCTGTAACAAAATATTCCGTTTATAATAATTTAGGTATATTACATTATTTTGTATTCATAATCATGACTACTTACAGAAAATAAAATAATTCAGAATATTTCTAAAATTACACACCTACCAAGTACAAACATAAACTAGTTTTCTCTAGGTGCCAGCCCTGCACCAGGCCCACAGCAGTCAATTTACAAGATAGCACACGTATTATTTAAATGCCTAAAGAAAGCTATCGACCGGCCATCGGTGCCGGCGCAAAATGAATTTTTATTATACATTATATTCCTACTCACGTAATTGGAGTACCTACTCTTGAACTAACCAATCGATTATGTGATAGCGATACGTTTATACGTGTTTACGCCTTGTTTCATTAGTTGTTCACGTAGTCTCATTAAATGTTCAATTATCATTAACAGCTGTTTCATTAATGAGGTACTGGTAGCATAATAAGTGGGGATTAATGAAAGCTTGGTGTTTTTATGTTAACAGGCGGCATTAGTACAAAGAGAAGTGAGCACTGGTTAATTATTCATCAACACAACCCATAAAACTGTCCCTGCTATAAATGCACAATGTGAGGGGTACAAGCCATAGTCCACCACGTTAGCCAAGTGCGCATTGGCGATAAAACTAAACACATGAAAACATTGTTTTTTTTTATAAACACGATATTATATATTTTATTAATAACGCTACACACTCATAGCTCCACACTAAGATTCCCCGTATCATGTGCGCCATGGACAACGCACCAGACAAGAACACACACCCAAACCGAGAACAGAAATTTAAACTCATCATTCAAATCTTGGCCTCATTGGGAATCGAATCCAGGACCCTTTGATGGGCGACCGGCATGGTAACCATTGCGCCATGCCCGTATGGCGCGCCATGGCATGATCATGAATGGCAGTTGTTTCGGGTGCGGCTAGCAACTACTAAGTGATAAGCGTTACCGAAGCGAAGCGACTGCGGGTAAGTAGTTGCGATAAATGAAAATAATTGGTGGAACTGATTGAAAAATATAACCGCAATTCCCACGTAATAAACAGCCAATTCCCGCTTTATATGGTGGCGTCGCGTTTCCCCTCACGTATGTCTAGTTACCGCCGGAATGGGTGTGTTTTTTGCCTTAATGGCGAGGTAGTCGGTAAACACCATGACTAATAAATTATTGCAAGTTTGGGTTCGTCAAACGGTGGGGTTAAGTTTCGTGTGCAAACTTCAGTTACGTACTTTTAATTTATTTATTGCTAGTTGAAGTGAAAACTTTCCTTCACTTTGAAGAATAGTGTACGCAGGTGTTTGTGTGCGGAAGAGTATCCATCAGTGCAGTTTTATTGTGTGTATGTATGGATGTAATGTGTCCATGTCTAGCAGATTACAATATGGTTATGGAAATACGTGTTGGACGACGCATGGACTTATTTAAAAATACCGCTGTAATTTTCTTACAGATTCACACTTCAAGGTGTAGGAATTCTGTAATTGTAAAACTAAATTGAAAAATATGAGCACGTATTTCCCACGTAATAAACAGTCTATTTTCTATCCGTGACTCGCTGTATATGGCTGCGGCGGTTTCCCGGCAAATAAATAGCAGCACGTATGTCTGGTTACATTACGATGTACACGCTAGTTTTTCTTAGATTACCGCGGATAGAGGTGTGCTGGAAATGATGGCTGAACGAGGAGACACCTCGTTGGTAATCTCGATTTATTTTAAAACTATTCAATACTTTTTTAAGTTGATATCGAATATATGCAGTTAAAAAAATTGTTGAGTTAGTCGGTCTCGCAAACGTAAGGAGCGCTACCACCGAGCGATATTAACTAACTATAATTATTTGGTCAATAACGACATAAAATGTAGAAAAACCTAATGGAGACCCCTCTGGGATCTAACTTTTTATTTATTTTTGTTAATTTTGATAGCTGCCATAATAATAGTAACACGCATTCTGTGAAAAATTCAAATGTCTACACTATTTCCATTGTAAAGAAAACAGACAGACAGACAGCGGAGGCATATTATTATATTAATATTAATGTTATCTTTTGGGTACGGAACTCTTAAATTAAGAGATACATTCCGCACGTCCTTCACGCAACTGTTTCTGGGTATGTTTTGAGTCGATGAAACTAAATTAATAAGGGCAAAAAAATACGAGTATCTACTGCGTGTTATGTTTTATTTAAATCTTCTAGTATTTTTATTTCAATAACTTTATTTTAGGACCCGTTGTTCGACACACGGCCTCCACACTGATTTATAGAGGTGTAAATTAAACAATACCATTTTTTTTGGATTTAAGACAGCAAACGAGCATGCATTATCAACCTTCCGTTGCCGCCCATGACAACTGTGACCGACACTGAACTAGATCTAAATCGGGACTAGGATGGTTAGTCAGTTAGCAGAGGGTGTTTTTAAGAACGTTAGTTCGTCAGTTCGTTAGTAGGTATGAGGATCATGCCAGCCGTATCTTTACGAACTTTATCTCTGTCCAAGTCACGCTATTTTCCTTCAATCAGTCTGCTCTGCGATTTATGAACCTCCGTGCTAGCGATAAAAATATTTACCTCGCATCTCGTCTTCACAAAAACAATGTCACTAAGCGAGCTACATCCAGCACGCATTAAATCAACGTTTCTATTTCCACTGGTCTTCTGACTTGGTTAGTGGACATGTTTTCACTTAATAAGGCAACTCGTACAGCACGTATCGCCATTAGAAATGGGCCTTGAGGCCTGTTCAGATATACGTTACCGCCATCGCTGTGAGTAGCGAAATATATCGCGCGATATACCGACCCGCATACCGCGGGTATAGCGAAACATGTACCTACTGTCCTGTAGACGGTTATAGCCGGACTACACGAAATAAGCTCGTTGATATAGTCTTTCCCAAAGTGGGCGATAACGTCCTCTTGTGGGCGCTGAAGGCCTAGAAAGGGGCGGTAAGGAGTCCAATAAAAAATCGGGGATATTAGAGTTAGTCGTTTTAATTGCTCTCACTGGTAAAAAATTCTGGATTAGAATATAATTTCAACTCCAGACTAATATATCACAGTATAATTAAATTAATTAAAGCAATGAATGATGTTGTTGCTTTGGTAAAGCAAAAAGAAAATTGGGGGGCGCTGAAAAATAATTGACTTTCAAAGTGGGCGATACACGAAATAAGTTTGACAACCTGACTGATATAGACGCTTTGTTTGTTATTTATTGGGTAGAGTTAGTCAAACAAAAAGTTTCGCTACCAATAGTAGAAGTGATATTCGCACTAGAAATACCGCTTCCCCACTTGGATTTTGCTACCCACGGCGGTAGCGGATAACTTGTATCTGAATAGGCCCTTATATCGCGCGTTAGGCTGATGACCCATATAACTGCTCTAGTTTTTCAGTATGGAGCCATTTTTCATTCATCAGTTATGAAATCTGATTGCAATTAGATGTGTCTCCATATAATAAGAGATAACATTTTTAGCGCTTAGTAAGTATAACTAGTAATTTTGGTTTCGTTTCTGGAAACCTGTGTTTTAGCACCCACTTACGTAAAAAGTTCACATCGGATTCTGAACCGATTAAAATAAAACAAACACTCACTTTTATCCCAATTTTAATACACATCAATGAAATGATAGTAGAGTTTAGAGGGGAAAAAAACAGACATAATAACAAAACGTGAAGCTGACAGACATAGGTACAAGAATTCTAAACATGTACTCTACTGCGTTAATAAATACATACCCAGAACAATAGTTTTCATCAAAAAACTTCCATATACAGACAGAGATCAGGTACATTTCTATTAGAAGTATAGATATAGATATATAGATATAGATAAATTTGTATAGAATAGAATATTGGAGATGTTGTGCTGGAGACGTCTCTTAAAGATCCCGTAGACGGCTTTTCGCACCAATATTTCTATCCTCAAAGAGCTTCAACTACGGATACTAAAGTTCTTTGGTCACATCAGAAGTGAGAACTCGACGGTGAGACTGGTAGATCAGGGTCAGGTGGAAGGCAAGAAGACAGGCGGTCGGTCACCAACCTGCTGCACAGACGGGTTTAAAAAAGCAACTGAGTCCACCATGGTCCAACGTGCTAGCAACGCCTGTAACCGACAGAAATGTAAGTGGGTATATTTAATTTTAAACTAATATCTTCGCGGACACTAAACATTATAATGTATACGGGTACTCACGATTTCGAATTGTTTCGCCTCGCCGTCAGTCTCGCCGTGACCATGATCCATGCAACTGGGTCGTAATATCGGAAAAATAATTCGAAATCGCGAGTACCCGTAAACATTAAGTAGGTATAAAGAAATGGAAGCACATCGTCGAGAGAGTAACCCTCCAAAAATTTGTGACACATCGAATATCTCCGTGTACCTCGTCAGTGCAACCTCGACCACTCTGACAAGAGTGTCTGATTAAAAAGAAGAAGATATTATGTTTTGTATACGTAATAAATTATACTTACCGATGACTAAATGAAAGATTAAAGCTTTACCTACGAATATTTAAATTTCAATTAACAATCCGCAATTCTGCAGTGATGCTTTTAAATGGAGTTTATCCATTAATTAGCAGTGACCACCAAAGCCAATACTTTCAGTAAACAGCGTGAAGAGGCGACCCACATTTCATGACAAGCATACAATTAAACGCGGGGCTTAGCGGTGACCACTTGGGATCAATACCACAATGGGATTGTCAACATTTAGTGAAAGTATTCTGTACCATTTATAAATATACTATAATCAAAATGTTTTCTACATTTAATGAAGCGACACCGTAGCCTAATTGATAGTGTGTAGTGTAGTGGCGAAGAGAGTGATCCCGGGTTCAATTCCCGGCCGGGTCAAATATTTATGACGCATAGATATTATATATATGGGTGTTAGTGATGTGTTATTTGTGTTGTTCATGCGACCCGACATAAGTTCTTAATAAGTTGTTTATTGTTGTAAAAGTAATATTCTCTACATAGGATGCTGCGGAAAACACTAACTTTGTCATGGAATAAGCCAAATTACAGACGAGTTACATAATTATGTGGTGATCATTACTCCTGGTTCATAACACCAAAGCTTGTTTATAGGGATGCTCCAGGAGCTAGCGAGGTTGCCATGTAGTTAAAAGTGATTAGAGGCCTTAGTAGGTAGATGGTTGGCTTAATTTAAGGAAATCGGTCAAGTACGAGTTGGACTAGCACACTTAGGGTTCCGTATCACGTAAATATTTAGTCAATAACATCAATAACAATATATAGAGTAGACAATAACCCAATTTCATAAGACATGCGGCCCCTCTTTGAAATTTTAACTTTTTTTTTATTTTGTATTGTGGTAGCGGCCACAGCACACAGTTTGTGAAAATTTTAGTTGTCTAGACAGACAGACAGACAGACAGACAGACAGACAGGTTAGGCACTGAAAAGGGATAAAATACTAACCCTTCTTTTGTGTTAGTAGTCGCGTAAAGTACTTAAGCAGATAACAATCCAATTGAAGACTTAATTGAGTTCAAAAGGGGCCATAGGCTTCAAACAACGGCAATTGTAACCCACCAAAGTACAGGGAAAGTACCAGGCTCACAGCGACTACAAGGCGTCAATCAAGCGCTGGGAAAGTGGACAACGCAAATTTACCTGTCAAAGCGTTATGACGAATCTGAAGAAAGCAGGGACCTCATCTTGTATGTCACTCGGCTCGTTGGTCGAGTGATTGGGTGCGTTTGTAGAGAAGATGACAACAATGTCTTGTAGTCTTGTTGAAAGTGTTAGTTTTGGTGTTACTTGATATTGGCATACCACCATGTATGGAATACCACCGTCTTCTAACGTATTATTTACATCCACTGTAGTCCAATACGCGTTAAAGAAGTGTGGTGATTATACATTGGTTGTCGTATCTATGTAATTCGATGTCCCTAGCAGATGTTTTTTCTTTAATAATTCTAAAAATCGTTCGTCTCTTCCGTAATGTATTTTTGGTAAATAAGGAACGACATAAATCTTATCTTTATTTGCAGCCATTTAATGATAAGTCCAGCATGGTGTGTATTTCTTTACTAAAGTGATTGTTGTTGCTCTTGCTTGCATCGTCCAAGTTAAATTTTATTGTTACATATTGGTTCTAAAACTTGACTTGAGATAAAGATTATATGACTGGAAGAGTCTACATCCTCACAATGTATCAGCGTAGTTAGTGGCTAATTCGAATGTTCAACAAGTTAATAACGCCTGATGTCAATGGAGAAAAGAGACTGTATTATGAATTGCCTGTCTACTCGACCATCGTAAACATTTAAGAGTTTTAATCAAATTAACCAGTAAACCACCAATCTCTTAAAGTTATAAACGCACCCTGAAATAGTCTTTGTAACAGCTATGACCTGCGTGTGGTCTGCACTAGAATGGGTTGCAATAGTGTAGGTTAATATCACACGGGCTTGGCATAAAGTATACGCTAACAGATTGCTAGCGTTGGGACGTCACGAACAAATGGCGTTCCATCGCTGTCCCTACAAGTGATAGAAGTGACCTTCATTTAAAAATATCATTATGATAATGAAATGGGTACCTACTAGGAATATTTCATAGGGGTGCGTTTTCAATTGTTTGTGTTTGAATAAATATTATAAAGAGGAAAGATTTGATTGTTTGTTTGCATCGAATAGGCTTCAAAACTACTGAACCGATTTGAAAAATTCTTTCACTGTTGGAAAGCTACACTATCCCCGGGTGACATAGGCTATCTTAATATATATATTTCTTGTGTGCGTGTGTATGTGACTGAACTCCTCCTAAACGGCTTGACTGATTTGGTTGAAATTTTTTGTGTGTCTTCAGGTGGATCCGAGAATGGTTTAGATTCACAATTGGACCCGGTAGGTGGCGTTGCTGTCGATATATCACTAAAACATTTTTTAATTATAAAGCGGTACGAAGTACGCTGGGACCACTAGTATCATATATAAAAATGAATTGCTGTGCGTTAGTCACGCTAAAACTCAAAAACGGCTGTACCGATTCGGTTGAAATTTTTGTGTGTCTTCAGGTGGATCCAAGAATGGTTTTCATTTACAATTGGACCCGGTAGGTGGCGCTGCTGTCGATATGTCACCATATTATTATTTGTTTATTAATTATAGAGCGGTACGAAGTTCGCTGGGGCAGCTAGTGTTTGAATAAACAGATAAAATTGGATTTTGATTGTTAACCAGCAATCCTTACATCGTGTTCGAAATTTGCGATTGGTTATAAATTTTTAGTACTTTGGTTAGACACTTAACTTACACAAAATTGCATTTACGGCCTAGTGAAGTTAGCTATAATTTTGCTTAGTTATGAGGGCAGACTGAATAGAAGTGATATTGATTTGAACGTTCGGCTCCGAAATTGGCTGAGTTCAAATCCTGCACGCACCTTTAATTTATAAAAATTCTTTGCGTATTAGGAATTAATAAGGTACAGAGGTACCTTTTGCTGAAGGTAACATCGAGAACAAACCTACACACCTGAGAGTTCTATATAATCTTTTCAAAGGTGTGTCAAGTGGTCAAGTCAACCAACCCTTCTTTACCCTTCACATTGTGAGAGGAGACTAGACCGAGCCTAGGAATGAGACAGTTATGGGCTGCAATGACGATGAGGTCAGACATTCCCAAAAGTATCGTTCCTAAACTGTAACCTGGCAGTTTGAAAAAGAACAAGCTTTCATAACATTCTTCTTTAATAAAGTTTTGTAAAGAACAAGTTCGCCTGTGGAAATACACGAACGTTACATTCTTGGGGCTACACACGGAACAGCACTAACGACCTACAGGATTTTCTATTCTAATTACTATAAATGTGGAAACGACCAGTTTTCATCATGTTGCCGTTTATTCTGTCTGATAGAGGATGAATAAGGTAAGCTATTTATTAAACCAATCAAGTTTAGATCGGAGTTGTTTGGATCCATACTGTTATGTATGAAGGAATATTGTCCGTTTACTACCGGTTGTTAAGGACTTACGGCCGTTTACAATATTATGTCCATCAATTTCTCTGGTAGTATGAATTGGTGTAGTAATAACAACTGACACTATGTATTATAAGTAATTTTCGTGACAGTTGCTAGTCATCCGACTTGAGGATTATGCATGGATACAATATTGAGAATGGTATTCGATAGTGGCTATGGATTTGGAATTTATTTTGCATTTTCTTCTGCCCCGTGCTCAGTAGTGGGCCATCAACGGGTTGAAGCCATTTTGTGAAACTTTAAACTACGCTATCGCTTTAGCGTGTCGATACGTAGCTTAGAAGTGGCAATAAGCTCCTAAGGAGAATATTTCTATTCAGAGTTACAAAGAACGCCTTTTACGTTTATTACGTTATTCATCACAACACAACCCATAACTGTCCCACTGCTGGGCACGGGTCTCCTCTCACAGTGTGAGGGGTAAAGGCCACAGTCCACCACGCTGGCCAAGTGCGGGTTGGTGGACTTATTATTATTACGTTATTATTTAACCTTAAATAAGACAAAACGCAAAACCGAAGCAAAACCGAAGCAAAACCGAAGCAAAATATGGATCGTTTTTCGGGAGTAGTGAAACCGATCCCTTAAATCTGTTTACTATAATTTACTTTCGAATTGGGCCCCATAATAACAGTGCTGGGGCGAACGAAAAATGAGTTTACTTTCGTTTAAATGGTTAAGTACCCATAACAGGGTCTCAGCCTCAGTAGAAAACGAAAGTGATGCTATGTGCTGGGCTCGTGAAGCGATATTTTGGTAGAAAGGGACGTTCAGTTTTCTCTAGCTATGAAGGTCGTGTCACTGTTTCGTGTATAAACATTAGGTTTAGGAAAACAACTTGCAGTATAAAACAGTTTACGCAGTAATGACGAAAGTTTAGTACACATTGGATGATTATTTTAAACGTTCTTTTTGGAAATGAGTTTGAAATATAGCCTTAAGTAGTAACAAGTGTTGTCAGTAACTGAGTTTCTTGCCGCTTCTTCTTCCAAGACCGATTAAAGCAGGGATTTATTGAAGTGTTGATTTTGAATTCGTTCATATTTTTAGGGTTCTAAAATCCGTAATCTTTAAATATGCATGTCTTTATCATAATGATGCTCTCCACCAAACCACACTGGAGCACAATGGAGTATGCTTTAGCCTTCTTCATTTATGAGGAGAGCACCATGACCTGTAGTGGACTAATGAGTTGAAGTCAATGGCCTTAATTGACTATTCAACCTGATATCCAGTAGGCTATGAAACTCAATCCATTGCCTCTGTATTATGATTATTTTACACAAATTACAGAAGCAGCTTGGTGAATGGTGTGTAATCATATAATGACACTCGGCGCGAGTAATTCACCTCGCAACGAGTAATTCCACTGCAATGGCGCGTTCGTAATTTCACGGCAACGCCATTTAAAGTTAAATGGTGACGCCGAATGACTGATTATCCAGAGTCTGTTCAATACTGCAATAAAAAGTCATATACTGACATCCAAACACTCGTTTTTCTGTCATTATTTCTTTAATGCACATTACGGACAAACGAGACGAGCTATCTGATGGTAAGTAATACTGTTCCGACGGACATCAGATAAGCTCAAGGCATCATCGGTACGTACTCGTAGCTAGTCAGAAGATAGAAAATACTGACTCTCCAACTCCGATCCGGAACACGAAAAGTCGTCTGCAAACAAGAGAATGGTAGCCGGCCTTCTTTCACGGGAGAATCATAATATCAGTAATAATATATACTGCATAATAATAGATGTTACTAATATAATCCTTACGCAAAGCTCTCCCACCAAGCATTATTACTAGAATAGCAGCACATCGTGGGGCCTACATCATACACAATACTAGTGGATGGATCATCTCTTCGATGCGTCGATTCCATGAAGAGTGAACGACTGAGGAGAGACGAGGAGATTAGCATAGATAAAATAACCTGACATACCTACAATAAAATTAACAATGAACACATTATAATTTAAAATAATATCGCATGTGGATAGATAAATATCCACTTTACTCATTAATAAAACTACCAGATTATTCAACCCACTACGACTAAATTATGTATTTTTTTCAGATAGTAATATCAACATTTAAAATTGTAATCTATTTAACTTATGCTGGCCAATGAAGTTGAATTTAGATTTAAAAGAGAAAAACAAACTTGGCCATTCATTTGCACCAAAACGACTCATTTCCCATCAAGTAATTTGCCGTAATGGCTCGACGGGATCCCCATTTAAACTTAAACGGTCATATCAATCAGCTTCTGATTTTCCAACGTTTTCCAACGAAAGTGTTTTCACCCGATCCATCGTCCGCTTGATTGGTCGACGCTTGTCAGAGATAAGTGTGTGACAAGCGTCGCTTTTGTTTTTATGTTACACTTAAGTAATTCATTGTGTCCACGCATGTGAGACTTAAATAGATGAACAACAATAAATACGTGTTATAGTTTCATCTCATAACCCGATTCAAATTTATATGGGGGTAATGTGTTGTTACGTTTACGCGTTACGTTCTAAATACTTGTATGTTTAATTTCCCTATTTTGTTATTGATGGTGTGAAAATATTGAATTATTTTTTATGGATTAAGATAGTAAACGAGCACGCAGCACATCTATAATTATATCGTGCAAGTAATAGAGCTATCTCTCTGCTTCTCCTGTCAAAGGTCGTATCAACTATCATGTTACGACTTTACGTTACGCAGATTAAGCGTATTTGGATAATCCTTTCACTTTTAATAGAGAGCTTGTTACCGCATTACGCGACATCCAATACCCAATATTATGAGGATATCTTTTCATGTTAGTCGATACGTATCATAACTTGTAACAAGAGGAAGTGGAAATTGAAGCTGTGTTCGGTGGCGCAGTGGTTACAAATTTAGTTGCCTAATTTAATCTGGAATGTTTTTTTTAGTCGCTCTTTGACTATAATTTCTTTTCGGCCCAATGGTTAGCTGGTAGAGAATACATTATGCAATAATCTCGCCATTCCTACCGTAATTTTTAATTGTGGTCAATAAATGTTTGAATGAATACTAAATTCATTTTTAAGAGTAGGGTACTCTAGCAGTGTACTGTATAAAAAATGTCGATAATAATAAAAATGGATTCTAGAAATTTTCTCTGTTTGATTATGCGTGAATCAATTGATTTGAATACTTTTTTTTGTAATATATTGTAGTGTGCTTGGTGTGACATTTTGTGTTTGTTTTATTTCAATCGGTTCACAAATTAAAAAAAGTGTGCAATTCACACGTGCTAGAAGTGATAACTTCAAAAAATATATATTGTTTTGGTCGCGAGTAAACTATACCCTATAAGACAAGTGATCTATATATCTAGCGCTGCATGTTTTAATAGTTTGGTTAGATGTCATTACTATTGTTTTAGCGCTGCAGCGAACTTTAGTTCTAACTCTTGCTAATGTTCCTATCTCATGTTTTCCCACGTTAAAATGTGTCTGTGTCTTTTTCCTTTCCGCTTCGTTTAATTTGCGCGTCATTTCCGTTTCATCGAATTCCAAATCAGAATGATACTAAAAAAGTAATCACTTTAAAATGCCAATATAAAGAATTCCGTCGCACTCAGGCGTTTGGTTTCCCGAAGCGAAACGAGCACGTGAAAAGTGAAAAGATATCAGTATTGAAATACGTGAAAAGATATCAGTATACTTTATCTTATTAATCTTTGTAGAAAATTAGGGTAATACATAATAAATGTACTTTTTTGTTCTTGGAAACCTTTTACCGAATCCTTCCAACTTTCGCAAAAGTTTGAGAGGGGCGACACGTTCATTCAAGTTTAGTAGGGTATTGT
The DNA here is from genome assembly GCA_905404295.2 of Ochlodes sylvanus. NCBI lineage: Eukaryota > Metazoa > Arthropoda > Insecta > Lepidoptera > Hesperiidae > Ochlodes > Ochlodes sylvanus. Next base: position 2,705,912 of record FR990135.1, on the reverse strand, counting down.
GTAATATATTACAGCTCGTTGGATTGATGTTTTCTATTTGAGGAAACTCTTCAAGGTAACTCTGATGGAACTAATACGCGATGAGCAGAATATGAAATAATGTATATTTCTGATTTACATATTCTAGCTATGAAATGTTATTTGGAAACGGAAAATTTCTAGGGTTGAGAATGTAATACTCAACTTACGCACATTATTGTCATGTCGAAAGGACCAATATCGTAGATAAGTTAATTATGATTTTGGGGGTATGTTTCAAGGGTAATCTATTACTCTGGGAACAAATATCAGTCTTTCATACAAGATATTATTGAATAGTGTTTTTTTCTAGCTTACCCAACGCACGGTAATAGTACCTATCATAACGCAGAGAATAAAACTTATTATTGATAAACACTCCTTATTTGAAAAATGATAAAAAATCGTTAACGTGATTTCATAATTCCGACTGACTTTCACTGGAACTTTTATTTCTCGCGATAAAAACAGAATACATTACATTTCATTACTTGACTTAAAAATGCTTGAGAAACGTGAACCAATAAAACTTGGCCCCCATTAACGTTAAGATAAACCTTATTAGGGAAACAAGAGGGAATTTGAGTGAAATGTATAGAATAATCTGGCTCTCTAGTAATAAAATCCTTATTGACACTTGAGATCAATTTACGAGTGAGTTTGTATGGATGCGAACGGTGTGGCTACGAAACAGGCGGCTTAGTCATGATATTTTTTGTAATAGGACTTATTATTGTTATATTTAAGTTCCAATGAGTCCTGGCGGTCCCCCTACAGATTTTCATTTTCGATTTTCCTTTTTTATGTAAATGAACGACAAACGAGCAGACGAGCTACCTGAATGTAAAGGAAAGTAGTAGTAAGTGCTATCTGTAATGTGAGTAGCGTGAGAAGCTTCTTGGAAGTTTCTTGCCGCTTGTTCTTCCAAGACTGGTCACGGTAGCGTAGTTTGACTTTCGAAAAGTGTTTGTAAAAAACCAACTTCGAATAAAATTTCATTTCATTTCAATGCTATTGTCGCCCATGGTTGTCCATACGGTTGTCCGTATTACCAAAAGCATCACTGACGTATTACCGGCCAAGAATAAGGCTCCGCGCAAATTGGCCACCGCGCCCCAGTCACCGGTGACTGCGGCGCGTTGGCGCTTCTTTTAGAAGCGCGACGCGGCCATCGGTGGCCAAAAAACTGTTATTTTGATGAAAGTAATGGGTATCCTGTTAAATAAAGTTGTCGCTGCAACATCAGGTCTGGAAGTCACTGCATATCGTGACAGAACCACACCACATGTGTAAAATGAAGAGTTTCTTAAATAAATAAATAACAAGCAAAATAAAGTTCACGTACAACTATAAATTGAAAAGATCCACGCTTATAGGTTTACATGGTTAGTGGTTACGTTTTCGTTTTTAATGCTAGTACCTATTAAATATTAAATCCGCTTTTAACCTCCTTTACAAAAACATCCTTTTTAATGGCCCAATCTTTAGTATCCATTAATATTATTACGAAACATGTAGTAAAATATTTAAACTGTCTTACTGTACGTCGTCTTTAAAAAAACCTATTTTCTATTCGTCATGGTGTTGAAATTGTGAAACTTTCGTTTATTTCTTTGAATGTTTATATCACTTTATGTGTACAGAGATTCAATTAAAGCTGCTTAGATAATGTTTTATAATGAATGAGTGAAAACGCAGGTTTTTTTATGGAATTATGTAACCACTTTCGATAGACATGAATGTAATGTACAATTAATTATTACGTTGAAAGGTACGTTGACGAATACCAGCTGTCAATACAAAGGTATGTCTAGTCTAACGAACTTTAAGTTCGTTAGAAATTTTAAGTTTAGTATTATTCGCTAGTGAAATTACATAACAATAAACCAATCGTCGCAAAAGAAGTTTAGCCTCAAAAGTTACTTAATATTTTTGTCGTCAGATTTTTGTCACGGAATGACGTTATGAAACCTGTTGTCTTCTGAAGAATTACATTTAATGACAACATTGACAACATCAAAGCCCTCTTCTATTGATTTTATTAATCATCTGTCTATTCTCGAAGATAGCCTACTCGCCAGCCATTAAGATTGTCACAGGTCATATTTGCAAGCCTCAGTCTTCCTCTCCTCCTCTGTGCCACCCCCCTCATCTTATCTAAGCTAATCTTGCTTATCTATGCTGTTTTCAGCATAGATATGAAATTCCTACGTAACAATAGGTAATGCGTTACCTACGGTAGGTTTCGTACAATGTCTTACGTACCTACATATTTTTCTGGTTTAGGCAATAGCTCGGTCAATGAGTATAAAGTAAAGTGATCTATAATATCATTGGCTTTACGTGTAGAAATAATATATTTTTTTGTGATTTATGAAATACAATTTTAATAAGAGACTTTTTTAAAATATAGCTTCAAGTGAAAGTGACCTAAGAAACAAAATAAATAAAAATAAAAAACTATTTTCCTCATAATTATCTACTTCCTACTGTTGTTTGAAATAAAATAAGCTTTCAAATAATATTAATGGTATATAAATGCTAAAAAAGCGTTTGAGTATTTATACGTGTGTAGCTCGATACACGCACACTTTTTTCTTTTATCCGGAAAACGCGCAGACCAATAGTACTACTTACTTGATGGTGAGTGGTAGATGTGGTAACTGCTGTTTATGCACGTATGGCCCATTGCCAACTCACTGACGGTCTAGGAGAATTCTCCAAGTTCACTGTTAAGTTTCATTCGAGTTAAAGCGGGAAATACAGATAAGCAAAAATTTGAAAACTGGTAAAATTGATGCGAGTGAGTCATAAAACGAATATTTGTCACGAAATTTGACAAAAAAAATTATGTACAGAGCGACTATACAGATTAATATAGTAATATAGAAGAATAGACATAGCTAAATTTTGAGCCGCTGAGCCTTTAAAATTTGCAGTAAAAAATAAAAAACTTTTAAAACAATCTTTTATTTAAATGCGCTAAAAATAATAAAATAAACTTTTCCTTAAAAACTTTTACTATCAAATATAACGTCATTATACAATTTATATGAGATAAAAGCTTGTCGCGAGATTTACACGCGAGATTTATACATACATACATACACTGCAAGTTGAATGAAAGCTTTTAAAAAATCTTGTCAACTAAACTGCGCCATGCTAAACCAGGTTGTTAAAACCAGGTTACTTTAAGTTCTACCTACAGCAGTTAAACGAGTTCCGAAACTTCAATCGAAACTTATAGAACTAATAGTTCGGAGCTCGAGATTTTGAACGAAGCACGATTCAAAGGTGAACTTCGGCTGTTTAAAGTTCACTGCAAAGTTTGAACGCGGGACTCTGGTAGCGATAGACGAGCTGCAAAGTTTTACTCTTTGGAAGAATTTAGACCTTGAATATAGGAAGGCATGGAATTTTAAGATTGAACCAAATCGAATGAAAATCTTACTATGATTTGATGATAACGCTGGTCGGGGCAGTGTAGGTACCATCCGTTTCCATCATGCTAGTACCTTCGCCACTGCCACATCGAACGCATATTTGAAATTACATTTGAAAGCCTTTTAAGTCCTAATGTTGTGGAGAATCATGACAGAATAAAGGTTTCTTCTTCTTCTTACCTACACGTGTACATGGTAGCGCAGTAACGGGCACACAAATGAGCCATGTTTGATAGTTTGTTTGAAGGTTCCCTGCTATTCTTTATGAACTTGGGTAGATATTTATTTCTTTCTTCTTTCTTGCCCACTAAAGTATTGGTGATGCCCTCGTTGTTACTGGTGACTATGGGCGAGCGACGGTGACAAGTGGCAAGTGGTTCAAGTGGCTCGTCAATTAGCCGGCTATTTACACAAAAACAATAACTGTGACCATAGCATTATATGAATCCTACCTTCACATCTAACATATTATGTCCGTATTATAAAATCTTAAATTTAAATATAAAAATATAAAAATTTATCCCTTGTTCTAGTTCTCAATAATGTTCTCAAAAGGGTGTGCAGTCCGCCAATCCGCACTTGGCCAGCGTGGTGGGTAGCCCCTCAAATTGTGAGAGGAAACCTGAGTCCACTTGTGGGACAGTTATGGGTTGTGAGCAAGATTTATTGCATGCGTGTTACCAGGGCATCATAATCGCATAAGCGACAAAACTCTTTTCTATGAATAAAAATAGGTTTTACTTTAAACGATAAAAGTCGCGAAGGCGTAGCTCTAAAAATGTGGCTGTTTTACCCTAACATATTTAAGACGTTCCATTTCTCTCGTAGTTCCATTACCGAGTCCTACATGCTTGACCGATATTTTTATCAACTCTCGCTCAGTACCTAAGTGCTGTATGTTATACCTATTCGTTGTGGAATTTATAGTACGTTTGTTACGCGATCCCTTCGGATTTCAAATAAACAACAATTATAATGTGTAAACCTCAGATTAACTTTCTTTGTTAACCTGTGGTGTAAACTACCGAAAACTTAGAGTATGTATTAAGTATCTAAGACCGAAAACCAAATTGTAGCTAGAAAAAATAATGTACCAAAGCCATTTTGTAATAATATAGTTAAAGTTAATTTCAATTTTATACATTACGTACATTATGTAATAAAAACCGTTACACGCTTATAGCTCCAGACTAGGATGCCATCGTACATGCCATGGAAATCCACAAGGATGAACAAACAACCAAATAGATTTTTTTAAATCGTCCTTCAAATAGCTGGTTACCGTCAGGTGGGATTGTAGTCAAGCATTAACTTATACTTTGTAAAAAAAATCTCCTGGATGAGAATCGAACCCAGGACTCTTCGAACGGTAGTCCAATATGGTAATCATGTAAACATTGCGCAAGAAGGGTCGTCAAAGTAGTCAAAATACCGCTGCCAAAAAACTAGTTTTTTTCGATTTTGACCGCAAACTTATCTGGCACGCAGTATACTACCAGGGGACCATAACTTAGAAAAGTAGGACAAGGAAGTTTAATAACAAGTTCGCAACTCCACTCTTGCAGAAACGTCATTTCAATCATCGTTAGTAATGGGCGCGAAAACTTTGTACTGAACTGTAATTGAATTCTTCTGGGAACTAGGGATGGGATTTAGGGATATTTGGCCAAGAGATGATTGCTTTTCTTACTGTTTTGTTACTGTTCAATTTCATGTTAGCACAGAAGTCAAGTCATGTGTATTTATCGATGTTTTGTTCACTTACAAGGGTAGGCTAGGCTTTACACTAGAGCAGCGCGTGTCGTCTATCTTTTACTCAGTGATTCTGAATTTGAATAATTAAAAATTTGTGAGGATGTGTTTGTGAGCTGGTCTGCAACATAATAATAATTTGAGTGCATGACATAATATGCACATACGTTTAGATGTCTATGTACGTAACAATAAATGAATTTGGTACAGGTGTAGTTCTGAACTGTTTATATTCAACTTATTCGTGTGCATGTTATGCATATTCTATCTTAATATTTTCTCTGTGTGCGTAGCGTATCCATTTGTTGCATGTGTGTTGTGGAGTGTTTACCTTCCATTTATTTATGTGTGACACAAGCATAATGTCTATGGTCTCTGTCTGCGTAGCGTATCCATTTATTGCATGTGTGTTGTGGAGTGTTTACCTTCCATTTATTTATGTGTGACACAAGCATAATGTCTATGGTCTCTGTCTGCGTAACGTATCCATTTGTTGCATGTGTGTTGTGGAGTGTTTACCTTCCATTTATTTATGAGTGACACATGCATTATATCTTCTCTGTGTGCGAAACAGAGTGCGCGCACGGGGGACATTTGTCGCCGTGACTGTTTTGTCGCTCTTATCAAGTCCTTGGATTTGTATGGAGATGCGCGCACGTTACGACGCGACAACTGGGTGACATTTATGTCCGCCTACCGGCGTCGGTGACAAAATTGTCACTCTCCGTTCACATTGACGATACGGATGGCGCAATGGTTGACATGCCAGATCATCGTTCCATTGACGCTTTCATATCAATAAAGTTCTGTCACTGTCGCCCTCGTGCGCGCACCTCACCTTAGAAACGCGACGCGACGGAGACAAAAACTTTTATGTCACGCAAACACAAGTCCCCCGTGCGCGCGCTCTTTAACACGTATATTTGTTGCAGGTGTGGTTGTGATGACATGGTGGTGGACGTTCGCGCTGCTCGCGCTGTGGGCGCCCGCTCGAGCCGCGCCGCGGGCCGGCATGGGTGAGCTATTTTACAGTAAGCGTCACTTTTGCACCCTTTCGGCCGGTGTACAGACATGGGCACACTCCAAGCGTTTTAAATAGTTTTATAGGTACAACGCCACCTAGTGGCAATTTAAACAATTAAATTTCGATCAATGCTTAGGTATAAAGTTTGGCCAACGTCTTTAAACTACCTATTTTTAATCCTGTAAGCAAACATGGTTAGGATTAGGACGGCTGGTTAGTTCGTAGTAGGTTCGTAGTAGGAAGTAGGTTAGTAGGTAGGTTTGAGGACTGGGACAGGTGTTGTTGATGATAATTACCTAGTTCTGTACCTAAGTTGTTTATTAGTGATAGTTCATCTGTCTTGCATCTTGCTATTAGGTAATAGTAGGTAGGTATTGGCTGTAAAATTCATGATACAAGTATAGCATAATACTAGGTGTTTATAAGACAGATACATACTTATTAGTTTATGTTATTGAAGTTACAAAAGAAATCATATTAAGTGCATTACTTGTCTAGTGTAACGTAAAAAATCATTGTAAATTTCCTTTGAAATTTTACTGTTAATAAGTTAATAGGTGGGCAGCTTAGTTATTCATGTAGTATCAAACAAACAGCACGATCCGAAACATCGAAAAATACTAGGAACTCACCAGGCGTGTCCTCATTACTGTAAAACCGGCCTAATATCTTTGGCACAGGATAACCTTAAAATCTAGTCTTCAATTTTATTATAGTAAAGGTGTGCTAAGATGTGGATCTTTTACTTATCTGTTAACTCTAATTATACGTAACTATAATGAGTTATAACGTAGAAGTTAACGTTAATTATAAAGAAAATCATACCACGATTAAGCGTTTTTGACACTTATTTACATTTTCACTTATTGACACTTATTTACGTTTTCGGATCAAACTTCGCACATAACAAATTAATGTTTTTCCATGTTGTTTATAAATTCACGATAAAAATAGTAATGAGAACAAAATATTAATCCGTTTAATGCCTGTATTACTACCTGCCCGACTGCAGTATCAGTAGTAACACGGTTAATTTTATTGCTCTGATTGCTACTGCAGGTGAAGCACGGACAATAATAGAAAATACTCCTATTATTACTAAGTAAAAAAATTACATTTTATTCGAAGCTTTTTTCAAACACTTTTCTAAAATCAAAAAAGTGTCAATAAACTGCCTTTTTTACAGAGTGGGAAATCGGGAGATAATTGTAATTGAATCGCCATTATATCTGTTTAGACCAAATGTTGACTGGTACACAACACAATGCTTTTAGCATTGTATCGCCTTTTGTACCACATTGTTTTTGATACATTGAAGTTTAAACAAATAAATAAACATTCATCCTGTATTTGGCCCAATGTTAATTTCCTTTAAATGTTGTTTTCAACTAAGCAGTTAAAATAATCAAAAAATCTAAAAACTATCTTATGAATTACCCTATTTTTTTTTGATGTGTTAACGTTTTATAAATTTATGAACACCGGTAGCGTGCACGAAAAAATGTCCCGTTCCGCCTGAGCCTGTGCGTGCAAGCGAGAGCGTTGGCTTGCAACGCATCGATGTATATCTCTTCCACTCCATCAAAGTATGCAATTAGTCATCAATGTTTTCTTATGACGTTATCACGTAAAATTATCGTCCGTAAACCGACTTTCATAACATATTTTTAATATATCTCCCACGATCACTCACAGTTTTATTATAATGTAAATATGAATAGTAAACATCCTCAATGACACATTTAAGGAATCATCCTTTACTTTGAATTTACCAGTACAACAGAACAATACGCCATGGCCCAGTTGGTAAAGCCGATAACGTAGCCACCTGTGTGTAAATGACGCACCGGTAGGGTAACCAGACGTCCGGATATATCCGGACATTTTACGTGTATATCGCGGCTTACCTCACGCGTTAATTTTGTCGGATTGGCCTCACTGGTTTTGGATCATTCCGAGGTCCTTTCTCAAGAGCCGTCCGACAAGACAGCTCGCTTGCGACTACAGTCGTGCGCGCGGCGCGAATATCCGGATATATCTGGAATTTAGGCCTGCTGTCCGGCTTTTAAATTTTTTGGATATTAAAAAAAAAAGAAAAACGAAAATGTAATATAAATATAGTAGGTAGGTATAGGCATTTCATAAGCTTTCATCCTTTGTTAAACAATAAAAACATAACCAGTCAGTGTAATCTCAAAAATAAATAAGGGGTTCCATACGCCACATCGAATTCCATTACATCGAAGGTCATGACATCGAACACGCTACATCGATAGTTTATTATATCGAACTATCATCACATCGAATGTTTATTACATCGATTGGTCATGACATCGAAAGCTTGTAAAATCGAATGTTCATTGAATCGAATTTATAACATCGAAGCCTTATCACATCGATAGGTCGTGACATCGACAGCTTTAAAACATATAGAACGGACATAATTTTTTTTTATATATTAAATGCAAGAAAAAAATAATTTTTACAATTACTTTTAATGTTATTCATACATACATACATGTACATACATGATACATGTACATACATACATACATGTACATACATACATACATGTACATACATACATATACATACATACATGTATGTATGAATAACATTAAACGTTAGTGTAAAAATGATTTTTTTCTTTCATTTAATATATCAAAAAAAAATATGTCCGTTCTATATGTTTTAAAGCTGTCGATGTCACGACCTATCGATGTGATAAGGCTTCGATGTTATAAATTCGATTCAATGAGCCTTCGATTTTAAAAGCTTTCGATGTCATGACCAATTGATGTAATAAACATTCGACGTGATGATAGTGCGATATAATAAACTATCGATTAACGTGTTCGATGTCATGAACTTCGATGTAATGGAATTCGATGTGGCGTATGGAACCCCTAAAATATGTGAGTTTAATATTCCGTTTTAATTGTCCGAATTTTTCAAATTTCGCGATGGTAACCCTACGCACCGTAGAATGTAACTAGGGCCGTAGTAAAATAATGTAGGGCGCGCAACTTGATACGGGATTACATTTGTTGACTCGAGCAAAAATACGATACGTTTGTACGGCCGTATCTGTTACTTGTGGGATTGAAGATGTACGAGGAGATATTTGAATAAGCGCCTTTACGACACATCGTGTGTCATTGACCTGAATGAAGCTTTCCTTCTTCACTCTTTTTTCTTTTTGTTCCACACGAGCTACCTGATGGTAAGTGGTCACCGTAGCCTAAGGACATCAATCAGTAACACTAAAGCACTTCCAGTAACAAAAAGGGAAGAGAAAACAAAGAAAATCACATCACACATCGCTGACGCCTTTGGTGTTGATGTTCGGTAACGCCGCCTACCATCGGGCGCGTGTGTCGCATATACCATTCACGTTTCACTGCACCTAACCGTCTTAAGCGACCTACAAGGCTCCTCACATTCATTCAGAGTATTACGGCGCTCATTGTAAGAGCCGTCATTTACTACACAGAGAACTAGTCTCTATCACGACTCTTCTTAGCCATTGTACGACGCAACTTGCAAAAGAATATTTCTCCTCTTCGATCGCACAGTCGTACCACACATATAAGCACCGATAGATCTGCGTACAGGCACGTTGCATACAAACTCACACGCACAAATAATCATCAAGTCAACTCATGATTTAATGTGTAGATTTTTGTGTAGAAGATTTAGGTTAAGGAAAGTCTGCACGGGACAGCAACGAACACAAAATAGGCCTTGTATGTGATCTGGGAGCACTTCTTAAGAAGTGCTTAAGCATAAGCACTATAATTTAGGCTTTTATTTTTATTACTAACCAAATAAGCTCCTTTGTCAGATCTATCAAACGGATAGCCCCATATAACTCTTAATGAACTATAAAATCCACGGGTTTTATTGACTTAACGACAGACTGTCTAGATTGCTGAGGCGCTAAAGCGAAGCTGGATTTCTTACTTTATTAGTAAAATTTTACCACTACCGTTTACCTTATGGATGTGTGAAGATGAACGTAGTTTTGCAATAATTGTTGTTTGTACCTAATAAAAAAAATCTTTTCTCTGTCGAAAGGATTCCCTGTGTTGCGACTGCCATGTACAACACAAATAACACATCAATAACACCCATGTCCCGACAACAAATATGTATCTGTGACATAAATTTCTGCCCCGACGGAGAATCGAATCCGGGACTTCTTGCTTCGCTGGCAGGGCTACGAACCCGTCAACTAGGTATAATGGGGTCGAGAATAGTTGAATATTAAACTCGGATGATACGGGTGCAGACTGTAAATTGTATGACAAAGCTCTTGTGTCTTAAATAGACACATAACACCGCTTTGCTTACATTTCTCTTGTGTTATCTCGATGGCAGTAAAACAGGATTATGTGTGTCCGTTTATTGCTTGAAGCGGGACGTTTTGATGGACTCTTAACACTCGGATTTAATTTAATTCGGTTTGACGACTTTGTACCTGACGTGTAAGTCGGTCGTAGTAAGTCGTGAAACCAAATTAAATTACAATTGTTTATTATGCATGTTTTAAAATGTTTCGTAAAATATGGTATAGTATTTTTTTTGCATTATTTATTTATTGTGTCGGAAGTTTTTATGCCGCCCAAAGTTCTTCGATATGGTTTAACAGCTGTTATCTAATGATAAGAACCGACTGCTTTTCGTGTCCTCCGAAGCACGGAAGCGCTCAAGAAATTTTGGCACTAGCGGGCATCAATTTAACTACCGACCGCGCTAGCGTAACTCGGTCTATCACTTATCTTATCTTATCTTAGTATCGACACAAGCTGCTTGGCTATAAGCGCTACTACTTTTTATCTAGTGGACCAGCTCTCGCTTTGCTTCGGGAAACTTGTTCTTTGCGTTTACAAATATGAAATATTTTCATGTTTATGCAACATTTTTCATTAATGCTCCGCTCGTATCGGTCGTAGTGTGATGTTATATAGCCTTTAGCCTTCCTCGATAAAACGACTATCCAACACAAAAATATTTTTACAATTCGAACCAGTAGTTCCTGAGATTAACCCGTTCAAACAAACAAAACAAACTCTTCAGCTTTATAATATTAGTATAGATAATATTAGTAAGAGGAGTCTAGAATAAGATAAAATGAAATTGTTACTTCTTTTGTATTTGTTTATTTAGTCCCTATCTATGCTATACTAAGGATAGCATTCCGTGATAGGTGTCCAAATATCCATTATAACGGAATTAGCGTTATTTATTAGGGACCGGAGTTATATGGATCTTTACTTATGAGGGACTAGGGTATCCCGAGTAAATAATGGCGTATCCGTCGGGGAATGAAAAGCCCATTTCGTAAGATTTATTACCCTTATTAATAATGGCAATGATCTTTTATGTTACAGAAAAAATACGTGGCAAATAACTTTGAGACTCTACGGTTGAAAAGTTGGAAGGAAAGGCTTCAAAGAAAGAAGGAATTTGGTTTCAAGTTGAATTAGAACTTACTCTACGGACTTGAAATTTTGTAAAACGGATTGCTGTTTATTTTGTTGGATCGCTATTTTTTACTAGATCCAGAATAGTGGACTCTGTGTGAAATCGCTCATACAACTACTTACGCTACTAGCATCCAGTATTCCGGATCCAGTAAAATGGACGTTCTATGTGAACGCGCCCTGAAACTGGCTTTATTCAGGAGAAGGCGCTTAGTAAAACAGAAGCGCTTGTCGGTTACGGCTGCAGAAGGCTAAACATAACACTGCCGCATAAAACGTTATGTTGGTTTAAGAGATTAGCATTAAAAATGAAAATGTTACGAAGGTTTGTGATGATATTTTTGTTTAAATACCAGTAAATCCGCCCTCGTTTCGCTTCGGGAAACATATTGTTAGTATCCTTACTGGAAAAAATGTTTAGATGGGATTCATTAAATCAGTATAACCTTTTAAATTGTGAACCTATTGTAATTAAACAAAACGTTAAATGTTACCTTAAGTCTACTCCAATACATGACTAAAAACTGTAATCAAATCGGTTTTTGAGATTGTCGGGAATAAATTCACAGACGTATGGAAAAATATACCAGAATCCAAATTCAATTCATGTGAGTTTTTTACAATAGGTACACTTATGAACGTAATTTACCGTTTCCCAAGGTCCTTTAAGGTAATAGTTTTTCTCTTAATTCTCTTCCATGTAGGTAAATGCCTACTAATACCTATTATAAACGCGAAAGTAACTTTTTCACACTTAATTCGCTGAACCGATTGAGATGAAAATTGTCATCTAGATAATTTGAGACCCCTGACTCGACACAGGATATTTTTTATCTCAATAATAGATTTCCTTGGGATTGCTTTAACGATAATCCGACTCCCTTAGCAGGGGAATCCGCGAGCAAAAACTAGTCAGTTATAATTTTATAAGTAAACATCATGTCGTGAGTACCTAATACACTTTCTGCGATAATGCGAGCCTAATTTTGATAAAGAAACCGAAAAATTTGTCCGCCTGTGTAAAGATAATCGCTGTACCAGTGGAATACTGGTAGAAAGGCGTGGAGAGTGAAATCATTTCACTTTCCTACAAATTACGATAAGAGCATCTAAATAGACCTCCATTTCTTTTATGGTAGCCCTTTAACGAGTAGGGTGACGATGAGTTTTTATTAAGAAACGGAATAACGTACATAGCTGAATTTAATTTTTTTATCATGAATTCTTTTGAAATATTATTTTTAGGTGTTTTTGTCTAAATAATATGTAATATTAATAATCTTGCTGGCTTTTATGGAGATTTGAATGCCATTTGATTGTTTATTCGGTTTCATTTCTCTACGAACGTAATAGATACTTAATCTAAAATCAAATACTTACATTATATTCATTACTAGTAACCTCGCTTCGCATTGGGAAACTTGCCTTATTATTATTACGCACAATCAAAAACATCAAAGGATGCTTTGAATGGATAAAACTTTTTTATTTGTTAACTGATAAATTAAACTAATATAAATGAATAAATTATAGATTTTCTCGAATATCTTAAATGTGCAGACATCGATCAATTGCAGTTTCATTAAAGTTAATCAAATGTCTTATTAACTTATTTGTAATAAGGGAAGTGTCTATAAGACTAACTTTGCATGTATCAAAGGAAAAACCTGTAATTTTCAAAAATGTTGGTTGACATACGCGGTAGCATCGGGTTTCGTTGGTTTTATCTAATTGTATACATCGTGAATCTATACAATTACGCTGTTTATATAATTAGTAACAGCTGGGCTCTAATCTTTGTGTGTCAAGTTCGTGAAAGTTAACGGACGTTGATTATAGTCGTGGTGCGTTTGAGAAGCATTGTGTGAGATGTATGGTTTTTGACACCATCAATTTAGATAGAATATTAATTAAAGTTTATAACGTGGTATTTATTAATAAAACCTGTTGAAAAAGAGAGTAGGATAGATTCCTGTGACCAGTTGGTGTTGATTGTATCTGCGAAGGAATGGGTTCGATTCTCGGCCGAGGCAGATATATTTTGGCTAATAGTAAATGTTTGTTCTCGATTCGTTTTTACCTATATCCGTTCAATACACAGATCCCTAGGACTGACACACAGACAGAAACAGAAAGACAGACAGACGGTCAGGCAGCGAAGGCATATTAATAGGGTTCCGTTTATTGCGGAACCTACGGCTTTGGCTACGGAACTCAAATAAAAAGACCTTCATCAATCTGTTTTGGCGCAGCTTTGTGGATTATGCACTACACCTTCTAAACTACGAGACCTGGTAGGTACTTGCTCATTGTAGAGGTCACGTAGTGTAAGGTTATTGAATTAACCAGCAATAATAACTCGTTACCGGTATAACAGAGGTAATATACCGGTAATATTAATAGGCGCATGACCTGACCGTTAACCATTGATTAAGTGACCCCGATACCGGTATCGGGCCAATGTTCTCGCTTCGGTTGACATCGGTCGCGTGAAACTTGATGCCGGATACCTATCCAGTAGCAACTGTTGGGGACTAATAAACATACGGTCTTTTTAACCGTGTGCGATGCAAAGGAGGGTAATGTGTTTAACACGTTAACTGCTGAGGATCGTAATAGTCGCTTGTAAAAAAAATAAGGTTTTAAATGTTCTTAGCAATTAACGTGTTAACAGTCTGATGTTTTTTTTTGGCGCTCTAGACACCAAACATATGGGTCAGTTTGATGATTTTATATAATACTAGCTGACCCCGCGAACGTTGTTCCGCCATATAGATTGGGAATGATTAAAGCGCGATTTAAATTTGAGGGGTGGGGGTAGGGAAGTGAAGTTTAGCTGACAAATACTTAAATAAAAACTCTTATAATAACTCAACACCTGTCTTCAAAGATAGTCAACAGTAGAGAAAAGCATTAGAGAATATAGAAATAAAGGCACTTTACAGCGAATGTAGGCCAAGCACACAAGGTCAGGCGACAAGTCCAACCGTAAAGCACTCCGCGCCTGGCGAAAACTCTAGCCAGGGCTGACGTAGAGGGTCCGCGAGAGATAGAGCGAATGGAAGTGACTTTATAGACGTTCGTAAAATACTTTATTATATAATATATTTTTATACGCGATCCTTAATACTATATTATATATATATATATATATAAATATATTAATATTCAACATTTGTTATAAATATTTGCTTCCGTTGAGGTGGGCGGGGGTTATTGTAAAAGTTCTCGAAAAAGCTCGCGTGGCGGAGTTCCAGTAGCAGAACTATTCGAACTGATAGCTCTGACATCACGCTCTTACGTCACACTCTGATGTCAGCGGAACGGGAAACTTTTTCGTGCGCGCTGCCCATCAATTTATAAGACGTTATCACGTCAAAAATTGCATCCAATTCAGTTAGACCGATTCGGTAGCGTGAACAAACGCATACACAGGCAAATTTTCTAAATATAATTGTTATGTTTACTAGTGTGCAGAACTCTTCAAGTCTAAGTATTTTCATAAACATAAATTAACAGTAACTATCACTAACATTCCCTATCCTATCTCCATACACAATCCCCATATCCCCATACTTACAAACTAATCAAATAAGTTCCTAACATCGTCACCTAACAGGACTAACTTCCTAGTTTTGTCTTGTTTCTAGGACGGTCACAGTTTTCATGGGTGGCAGAGGAAGGGTGGTGCTGCATGCTCTTACTAAAACCATACAAAA
This sequence comes from Ochlodes sylvanus, assembly GCA_905404295.2. NCBI lineage: Eukaryota > Metazoa > Arthropoda > Insecta > Lepidoptera > Hesperiidae > Ochlodes > Ochlodes sylvanus. The sequence continues at coordinate 2,690,470 of FR990135.1, read as the reverse complement.
ATTGCACACTATCTTCGGAATATAGCAGTTGCAAGAAATACTAAAGAAAATGGCGTGTTCCAATGCAATAAAATTTTGCAAATCGTTTGGAAGTGGGACGTAGGCACGTTACGTTATGTACAATGTCGCCGTGTTGGGAACTATGTTTATTTTAATGAAATTCATAGTTTCGTGGGAAATAGCTGTTATGGCCGTGTAAGCAATATATTAGTGGTATTTATTGATATATCTGAATCGTGCGCGATTATTTGTTTAAAATGTGTTGAAGTGTCTGCGATTTTACTTTATTAGCTCGTACTCTGTAAAGATTTTATGTAATACAAAGCGTATTCGGGAGACATGAGTCTAAAGTTCACAAGTATGGACTTAATGCAGTTATTTTGTTTTTTTTCCCTTCTATTTTCTTGGCCTGCAACGCATCAGTATGCCTTTAGTGTCCGTGTCCATGGGCCATCCGTACCATCCATAACAGGCCATCCCATGGATCGTCTGCTCATTTTCTTGTCGGCTATTTGAATATAAAAAATATTATTTTTACTTCGTTTTATTCGGCGTGTCATATATTTTTTATCTTGATATCTATTTAATAAGTAAAAACGGTGTACTGAAAACTATATTGTCTTTTATCCTACTATCATTGCAGCCTTTTTCTGTATCATTGGGGCGTTGCCGGCTAATAACACTGAGCTCGCTTGATAATCGCACCAGAAACATGTAAACAACAAGTACAAAACAATTGACAGTTTATTTAAGACCGGAGTCGACTGTCGAGGAACCTTACTTCCACAAATACACTAAGCAAATATGATGTGTTCAAGTGTTTCTAGGAAGTTATTTAGCGCTGATGTGTTAGACCTTGCCGAAGGTGAATAAAAGAACCAAGAACAGACAGTAAAAGAACAGAGGCTGAAGTAAAACACAAGTCATTCGTAAATTAACGAAAATAAATGAATAGTTATAAAAACTAAAAACACGCTTTATAGTGCTAAGTGAATAATAATTTTATCAAATTAGTGTATTGTCATCGGTCCTCAATAAATCTACAAAGTTTGAACGAAATCTGGCCGTTTAAAGTGGGTCAAAATCGCGCCCAAAGAAGTCGGTTACAAACAAACATACAAACATACAGGTGAAGCTAATAAAAAGCGTGTAAAATAAAGAATTTTAACGAAACAAAAACCAACTTAAATTAATTTTACGTCACTCAATTATGAGTCCAAGCGGGAAGGTATAAACTCCCAATTAAAAAAAGATTTTATTCCTTATCAGTTAATAAGTACCAAACGAAATTAAAAACAAAAGCAACAGAATAGAGTACCTCATTCTATTTGAAGTCGGTAAAAAATAAATGAAACTATACATAACATTGTTCATATCATAACATTAAAAACAACTGCATCATAGACGATCATACAGAATGCCGTTACGACAATAACTATTTTATTCCCGATAGAATCTCATTAAGCTCCGATTTGCTAAGCAATGTTTTTGATCTTATCTTCTGCAAATATTAATCTTCTAGATCGATGGTATTGATTACATCTTAGATTGTTTAGTTGAACGTAACGCGGTGCGTCGGTATGAAATTAATCTATTGTCAATAGCCCATCGATTAAGTGGGAATAGTAATGCATATTGTCCTAAAAACCTATTATCTGCGTTTGTATAATTACTTGGAGGCAAGCCTTTAACGGTGTTGGGTTTCATACTTTCTATACCTCTATTAGGAGTATTGCAATCAAGGGGATAAGATGCATTTCCATTGCCGTTTGTGTGCCTAGAATTGGACATGTTTTTGAAAATGGTCACGTAAATGGTCTTAATATCTATACTATGTATATTAAAGGGAAAGGATACTCACACTAACTGATTACACTCGAAAATTACTAGAACTATGGATATGAAATCTGGCAGGAAATTAAATTATGAGTAGGAGTCGTCAGTTAAGAACGGATTTTCTCATATTTAGTAATTTATATCATAATATCAGTTAAAAAATAACACAATAACAGCTAAGTAGTTAAATACAAATAATTTCTCAAATCTTTAATTACAAATACAAATTGCAGTGTACCTAATTTCGTAACACTAACGTTAGCCGCGTTTACACTACAGGGTTTAAAATATTCTAGCCATGCGTGGGTTTTGTGGTGAAGGCCGAGTGATTAAACATACAATACATATCATAGTTAACTATAACTACAATTTAATCTGCGTTCATAACTTATTTTTTCGCTTCCCAACTGTTGTCGCTTCCAGTTTCGACTCGTTCACTTGACAATAATGGTCAGCGACTGTAGGGCGTAATTGTGGGATTTCCGCGATGTGCAAACAATTTCACCGACACGTGGAAAGTTGCCGATAACAAAATGACCGCTAGGTTACATACACACCGGGTGTGAATTGTGACACTGTTAAGTTACTAGATAAGATATAGATAGATACATAGTTATTACGTCAAAGGTTGAACCTTGATATCTGGGTCCTAACTTAAGTTTGAATGCTGGATGCATCTCTGTGTGTTACAGTCTACAGTTAAGGAAGTACTGATAAAAGATTCAAATAAAAGGATTTTAGAAAGATGGTGGTGATTAGTCTTGAAAACCTTACCACCATGAATGACTAGGTACCGTTTGAATTAAATTGGGTGGCAGGAAACAGCGAATTCCAACAACAGAGACCACTCACCATTGCCTTGTTCGTAGTCCAGCAATGTACCATAATCAGGGGAGGAGTCGAGATGAGCACCAACCCCTACCTCCCCCCACCTATCCCTTACCACCTTTCATTTTTTCCGAATAAAAGTTTAAAGCCAAAAAAATTAAAATAAATAATAAAAACAAATTTAAACAAAACATAATCATCACAACAAAAAATAACAACTGTATCCGTAACAAACATATCTGATTACTTTTGAGGGTACCCGTAACCGCTGCTAATGCACTATCAATTGGCAGCAATCAATCAGTTGCTAAGTGGATCGATTGACAGTGATCGATCAAACGATAGATCGATTGATTTTTTTTATTCGAATCACTTTGAGTTACCGATAGCTAAGACTTAATTATCGCGGTGTTGTGAAGACTATTACGAGTAGGTATTTATTACTGCAAAGCTTTGATAAATTAAATTAGGGAAAGACAATCTAATTTTTAAATGAAATTGGTTTGGAGATCAGGAGATCAGTGTCTTGTTTAGTAATAGGAGGGTCAGGAATTATAATTAAAATAATTCTTATTTGTAAAAATTTTACTTGGATTGGATAGGATTAGTACTTAATAATCTTTGGGAATAATGCTTCTTACTAATATCGCTTTTCGGAATGAGACCACGAGTGGGTTATATTTTTTTAAGAAATGTTTGTAGCAAACGAGCATGCAGCACCACCTTAAACGTAAATGTAAATGCCGAGAGATAAGCAAAAGATGGTGTTATTAAATAACACAATAAACCTATAACAATGGATTCTATAATTTTTGCCTGTGTAAAGCCACTAGCGGTCAACCATCCAACTACCTACCGCGCCCTTCGGTCGATCACCCAGATCGACGCAAGCCGCCGGGCTATGAGCGAATTATTGACTCATAGGATTAACCATTTCAACGAGGAAAGAACAGCTTTAACTTCATTCTTTCGTCACCTTTATTGACTTTTAACTTTTCTACAGAGTTAACTGTAGCCATGTGCCAGTACCCTTACTGAGAGTGCTATACAAGTTTACTTCAGCTAGACGTTTCCAGCAGATTGCTTTTTGAGATAAGTACACTTGTTGGCGGTCTCTTTGCACTGTTATCGCAGTCTATTTTATAGCGAGATGTCATGAAAGAAAGTGCAATTATTGCGTGCTCGTGCCCAGACATGTGACGAAAATCGTCGTTTAAAACGCGATGTGTCGGTTTTATCGCGAAAACCTTCAGTTGAATCGTTGGAAAGCGACGACTGATAGTTTATATCCTGTCACGTTAAGATGTCTAGTGGATATCTAAATCTAGCTGGGAAAGTCTGAGTTTCATCAGCATCATTTATTGTGCCTACGTGTGGTAAGATCTGCGGGATTGGTGGATTGATGATCATGGTTTCAGCCCATTAGTGTTCCGCTGGAGTCCGATTATCTACTCGTTATTGAATCGTATTCTATCACGCAGTGGAAGTGTGTATTGGTGAAGAGATAAGTGATCAAAAATGTCAAATTCATATTTCCCAAAGGCCTCTGACTAGGGCTTCGTTTAAGGATTATATTATAAAACAATACGTGAAACAAAAACTTTGTCCCTCTTTTTACGAAAATTCGCGTACAGAGGCGTATGAAATTTGGCACGTTTAAAGTTTATATAGAGAAGGAGTGCAGAATGATACTATTATTAAAATATTGTGAATAAAACTACATCAAATTAATAAATAAAACATTACGCACACTAAAATAAGCCATCCTATTCACACTGCCATACGTTTGACATGACGCTTGAAATATGTCATAGGTTCATTGTTCATTCTTCGGATCGGTAATACCTTTGATGATGCTGATATCCATAGGCGACGGTGACCACTTACCACCAGGTGACTCGTCAGCTCGCTTGCCGGCTATTTAAATTAAAAAGTTAACATACCATTTCAGTTAAAGCCAAATATTGCATGAAATGTGTCCAAACTGAAAATTCGATGTATTTCATCTACGGGACTTTCACGGTTTCCATCATAAAACAATCACGTGCGCCCTCGGATGAAGTCTATAGAATGAATATCGGAATCCCATTATCGTTTTCGAAGGCTCACAAAAGCTTACGTCCAAAGCTCTTTAGGTTTCCGTGAGCCATAATTTTATCGAATATTGTTGTTTCCGTGATAGAAAAATATTTCTCTAATGAATTGTATGAGCGCTAGAGGATACAATAGAAACCAAAGTCTTAACGTGTACTCTGAAGCATGATAACACAATTTTAAGACGAAAATAGATAATGAAAGCGTTCTTTTTCTATTTCGAAATGATAATTTTCACTTTGAATTTCGTTTCGTTATAAATAAAGTTAAAAGTCAATTGACATTAAATATACGGCATTACGAGTACTACAGCGTTTACGCTATTTTGTTTTCAACAGTTTCTAATTTTAATATGATTGTTGTCAAGTAAAACAGGCATATTCAGGCAAGTACTTAATGATGACTAAAAATATGTACATACGCATAACCCCACATTATCATTCCCTGTGTCGTGGGTACCATGGACAACTCAACCACACCCAGACCGAGAACAGAAATTCAAACTCATCGTTCAAATTTCCGCCTCGCTGGGAATCGAACCCAGGACCCTAGAAACGATGCCCGGCATGGTAACCATTGCGCCATACGCGTCGTTAATTTAATTTGCCTTATATTACACAGGTTGTCAGTTAGGTACTAGTTTGGTCACATAGAAGTTGTTGTAACTATGAAGTGAAATCTAGACGGGAAAGAAAAAATGTCGTTCTTGAAGTCTATCTTAGAATTAACTCACGTTTAATTATGAAATTAGTCGCTAACTGTTTCCCTTTGAGTATTAAACCCATACTCTCTGTAACGTAAGTGCCTCGCTTCCTTCCGTGAATTTATGTGAATAATTAAAGTGCCTGAGATTTGGGTGCGATTTCATTAATAATGAACATACTGTTAATATTATTACCGACGCTTTATTTGAGTTGAATATGTACATTAAGTTAAATTTCGTAATAACGTTAATAAAGTATAACTTAAGCCATTAGGTACCTATTGATGATCCGTCCTCGCTTTGCCGTGGAAAATCAATACCTTGGTAGCCACGCCGGTAATTGCTACACATTTTAATGGGATTCTTTTTGATGTGAAAATTTCTATAGTATCGTTGTGATTTGGAATTCCATGAAACGGAAATGACGACCCGGATGGCGCAATGGTTAACACGCCGGATCGCCGTTCCGAGAGTTCTGGGTTCGATTCCCAGCGAGGCGGAAATTTGAATGATGAATTTAAATTTCCGGTCTTGGTCTGGGTGTGTGTGTCCTTGTCTTGTGTGTTGTCCATGGCACCCACGACACAGGGAATCCTAGTGTGGGGCTATGAGTGTGTAGCGTTATTTATTTATTAATGAAATGAAACGGAAACGAAAAATAGACAGATACATTTAAACGTGGGAGAAAATGAGATAGTAAGCATCGGCAAAATGTCGGCTTACGAAAGCAAAGCAAAACATCAATATTTGGACTGACAGTATTCGTATTTTTTGAAGTTTCACTTCTAGCACGTGTGAATTGCACACATTATGTTTTTTTATTAGTCAACCGATTAAAATAAATTAAGACACCTGTTTCATGGTAAGCAACCCTTGGTTCATAAATTATCAATATTCCTACCTTACGTTACGGAGGCAATTTTTGAGTTTGTAACTTATATTTAACGTGCAATTTCACACTAAACACGTAAAGGCCAGCCCATAGCACGACTCATCTCAACCATTGCATTGGCAGAAAGCGTGTCAGTCACTTTCGTTAGTTGAGGGCGGAGAGATGTTTAGACGTATTATCACATACGCACTTTCACTGACGTCTGGTGATGCGCGAAGATAGACGTATTTACGGCACCACTCGTTTACTTATGGGTTTGTTGATCTTAGGCGTTTGTTTGCGATGTATTGGTTGACCGAACAAAGTTGGAACGAGAGAGAAATTAGGACTTTTTAACACGCTTAAAATTATGTTGAGTGAAGCAGGGATTGTATTTTTCTATGGATATAAGGTAGCAAACGAGCATGCAGCACCACCCTTCCGCTGCCGCCCATGACAACTGTGACCCCTAGAACAAAACTCAAAGCTAGCTAAGTGGTTGAATCCCGAAGAGGTGGAGCTTAGGTGCTAATCCTGCATCCACATTTAATTTTCAAAAATTATGAGCGTATTAATTGTCATTTAATTAATTAAGTGTTACTTGAAGGTTGTTTTTCCGCAAATTAATAGGTACTAGAAATCCACTCTGCGCTTGAAAATGGACCGTAATTTATTCTGTCAATGAGTGACTTCACGTAGATTGTATTTCTAATTCATTATTATATAAAATTAATATATTAGCTTTCTGCACTTCTATAGTACACCTCCGTCCGTAATTTTCGTAAAGAAGTTTAGTGTACAAAGTTTTTGCTTCACGTAGGTAAGTATTAATATATTATATGTATAGATTTAATAAAACTCGCCGTAATAAATTGTATAGTGGATCTTCTGTATCGGTTCCAGGTTATTAAGTACACGGTCGAGGCGATTGTTTTGTTCATTAAGGTGAAAGAGAAAATTACCGGTCCGGGAGGGTTTCGGCCGCGGACCGTCGTCGCGCCAGTAGTGGTCTCTGTACGCGGTAGTACACACAGTCACTACGTTTTGACAACTTACTTTTTATAGGTTACTTAATTTTAAGTTACCATGCAAAATTGTAATTTATTGAAGTGAAAGCTTCTGTAGTATCGTTGTGATTTACAATTCGATGAAACGGAAATGACGCGCTAATGAAATGAACGTTGACATTGACATAATTATGTCAAGTCAATCTCAAGTGACAATGTCAATGCACAGATAGCTAGCGATACTACTACCATGAATGTTTCGTTAAACATCAATATTTGGACTGACAGTTTTCGTTTTTCTTAAGTTTTCACTTCTACAACGTGTGAATTGTACACATTTTGATTTTTAATCAAGTATTATAATGCTAAATTATCTTGTATTATATCATTAACAGTCCCTGCCCAGTCCTCATACTCACAAACGAACTGACCGACTAACATTATAATATAACACTCTCTGCTAACTAGACTGATCATCTTAGTCCAGATTCGAGTCCTATTCTGGGTCTGTCACAGTTGTCATAGGCGGCAGCGATTTTTTACAATAAGTTATTTAATTTTATTAGAACATAATTTTCGGGCGGCGGAATATTCACATCTAATGATATTTACAATTGGATTATGGTTACTAATTCGTCACTCACGTTCCCCACCATAGTAGTCTTAAACGGTTAACGAAACCGTCTCCGAAGTTCACTAAGAAGTTTCACTTCAATAATCAACATAATCTGTTTTACCCAAGATTCGCTATCCTATCCACCCGTGAATCACTTCAACGAAATCATGGCATTGTACCAAATGAGATTAGATAAACTATAGAGGCTTTCGAGTGTGTAGGTATGTTTATTTGCTCACAGCTACTGAATACGCTAATTGGAAGATTCAATTAGAACACACAGTTTAAGTAAACAACGTGTATTCGAGTGTATTTACATTTTAAATAGCTTTAATCAACGCTGTTTGAGTTGAGTATTAATACTGAGATTATACTGTGTTGAATGAAGACTTAATATGTATTGCTGTTTGTACAGATTACTGGAGATAATTGCTTAGCTTGAGCATATAGCACAGTAAAGTAAGTAGCGACTGTTATCTGAATGAGAAGTTTCCAGGTTCGATTTTTGAAATATATATTTATGTGAATGAATGGAGCAGCGTGGTGGAGTATGCTCTAGACATCCTTAGTTATGAGAGAGAGATCTGTGCTCAGTAGAGTAGTAGTAGCAGTAGGGCTAGTTCAGACCAAACTCTCCAGTTAGGGCTAGTTCAGACACGGCGATAACCGCGCGATTGATAAAATCGTGCGGTTTGAACCGCACAAATGTCGACTGTTCAAACATCGCACTTAAAAGCACGTGGCGACGTCTTCGTGGCGACGCGTCACCACGGCAACAGTTGGTTTGACCGACCACATCCAATCCTGGCTTCAAATCATTAGGACTCGCGGCCGCTCAAATTTTTCCTGACAGATAAAGGTTCCTTTATTGTTTACGACTCATTTATGTAAGACCACAACTCATTTAACTTGACTGTTTGTCAAGTTAAACTTATGTGACCCCCGGAGCCTAGTTGCTGGTAGTGACCCTGCTTGCAAAGCGAGGGGTCCCGGTTTCGATTCCCGGCCGGGGTAGATATTTATGTGACAGATAAATGTTTGCCCTCGGATCGTGGGTGTTAGAGATGTGTTATTTGTATGTCCATGCCACCCTCGACACAGGGAATCGTAGTTCTCGAGCATGACTGTGTTAACGTTTAGGATTTATCATGTCAATCACAATATAAAGGAGTGTGCGTGTGAGATATATGTCTATTTGCTCATTATGAAATAAAATTCAAATTAAATACACAATGTATCAATCAAACATCAAACAATATTTATACCTGATAACATGAAACCTAATGTTTTAATTTGCGTTTAATTAAAACCAATATATTGCGATCGGGCGTGTTTTATCTCGATTCCGATTTTACATTTGCATGCAATTATAGATAATTTCAATAACAGATAATATACAAACTAGTTTTGATTATGCCAGAGACATCATTCGGGTTTGATGGTAATTATTTGGCCCCAAATATGGTTGGACCTAATATAATTAAGTAATTTAGATTATTTGGAATCTATATTTTGGTTTCCACACGTATGTACATACATACATACATAAGTTATTTGAAAAAATAAATTAATAAGGCTGTTGTTTATCTTCATGAATTAAAACGATTTTGACACCGTTTTCACATTCACTAAGACCAATTTTTTATAGAAGTTTTTTTGTTGGCTATTTTATTTGCTTGATTAGATATAGATTTAGTATTTAGTTAAAATAAAAATTAATCTTCTCCATTTGAAAGTTGGTAACCCTAGTAACTAGCCTAGCCTAGTCCATACTCAAATCCATCTCAAAACGTATCCACATTAAATGTAACGCTCATATCAACAAAGTAAGCTTTCATTTAACCTTGGCGTAAAAGACGCATAGGATAACGAACATACGAGTATAATACGTGCCTTATTTGCATAAGACGTATTAGTAGATAGCTTTGTGACAAAGGCGGTTCATCAATCACCCGATAACCGCTTACGTATCTTCGTATGTCACCTACATAATAAAGTGTGTCATTCGAATCCACTAATCGAGTGAGGCTCGAAGAAGATTAATGAGCGAAGCGTTACCAAAATGGCTTCTGTTGGTGGTCCAATGTAGACAAAGGTACTAGTAATTAAGGAGGCTTCAAGTGCTCTGTTTATGTATCTACAGATTTGTAGGGGGCTTGGGTAGGGGTCGTTGGTTACATTTCTTAAGCTAATAGGTAGAGGGGAAGAGGGGCTGATGTATTTTGCTATATATTTTATGATGTATCTACCTAGGTATTTATTTGCCACAGATCGGAGCCGATGGAGACAATTCGTTCACTCAAGACTCGCTTCCCACCATAGCCACGATCTTCAGTCATGAAGGACCGACCAGAGAGAGAGAGAGAGGGGCATTTAATATATGACGCTAGCACCCTATAATATCTGTTTTTGTCGGCAACGCATTAGTGATGCCTTCGTCACTTTATGTCCATGACGCCGGTGACCACTATCCATGAGATGGATTGTCTATTCGTTGCCATTACGGACGTTCATAACTTCTTAGTACCTTAGTTCATACTTTCTTCACTTGGCACGAGCCGAACATCACGACTAACAAGTTAGGATTGCACATGGTAGTGATGTTCAGCATTTAATTAATTAATTAACAAGCTTTTAACGCTAAAAAGAAAAAAAGAGGTCAAACGCGGTCGCGCTGGCACACTAACTATTTAGGATCCGTCAAAATTACGTAGGTACTACGAAGCCCTTATAAATATAATCAAATCTATCATCTGTTAAACAATTTTATACAATACCTATCATAAAAATCTATTGCGTGCAGCGAAAAATAAATTGCATGTTATTAAAACAATACTAACATGTAAATTTCAATTCCATAGGGGAAGTGGTTCTAACCCAGCTTGCTAGGTTAGACTTAATCAAACAAACTAACAAACATTCCAAGTAATGTAATTAGATAGTTCGCTAGGTAAGTAAGCTTGGCTGAGCTCATACGAGCTCCTAGATTGAATCGCTATAGTTATCAAGGTGCCATTGTGGTACACTATTGTAGCTCACAAGTACAATTGGGGTTAAAATAAGCTATAGGCGTCTTTATTTTTACTCAGTCCTGTTAGTTGTTGTAAGTCAAGTTAGTAATTGTTAGTAAGAAGTTCTAGATCTAGAGCATACATTTTTTAATGGATTTAATATAGCAAAGAGCATGACATGTAGCATTCTCGTTCGGCTGCCGCCTATGACAACGGTGAACGACACAGAATAAGACTCAAATCGGGACTAGGATGGTTAGTCAGTTAGCTAGCATACGGCGCCAGTACAATTGAATAGATAGCCTCAAGTGTAGGGACTATACATTGTTGTACATAATATTTATACAGTAAAGGTACTATACATAAATAGTATTGCAGGAATTAGTCATTCTGAGATCTATAACTTTTTATAAATCGTGACTATCCATAGTCGGACCTCCCACGATTAACTCAATTAATTCCGATTGACTTAATCCGGCCGGAATGAAAGTTTCACACTGTGACATTATCAATTTATCCTGTTTACGAGAGAATTCGCTGTAAGCCGCTAGAATTATATTAATATGGTCGTAAATTACGTCAGGTTTCCGAAAGCGCCAGACTTGCAATCGGATGCGGTAATTAATTATTCACAATTAATTTATGCAGCGCTGCAGGGCTGGTCGGACATGCATTATTGAAAGGGGAATTCACCCCGCTCATAGTAATTCGGCTAGCGCTAAGATTGACCAGCAAGTTAATTAGGTTTAATTTTATTTATATATCGTTTTATTTTCGCTGTTTGGCTTCAACTGTCCAATGCGAGGCATGGGCCGTGCAGATAACTAGAGCATATTAAAATATGCTATTCCTTCAGATTTCCCTTTAAATGTGCCCTTAATTTTATCAATTTTTTTCTTATATTTTAACTTTGAATTTTTATTTCGCCTCATCTGAATTGATTTGACAGACCGGGGAAAATCAAGTTCACAAAGTAACAACCGGCAAAGAATGTTGATACACAATCTCTGTCATGTTTCCTAGTAATTAATACGAAGAGCGTCGCGATTAGTAGATAACACCGCGAACCGAGTGTACTATTTCTGTGTGTTAAATGTTCCAATTGTTATATTGCGGTATTCAGCGTTCCGTACAATAGACTAAAAATTGTAGCGTAATCCGATGATTACGTTATGGGTTATGGGTTGCGATGGTAATGACGATTCATTACCATCGCAACCCATAACTGTCCCACTGCTGGGCACGGTTCTCCTCTCATAATGTGAGGGTACAGGCCATAGTCCACCGCGCTGGCCAAGTGTGGATTGGCGGACTTCGCACACCTTAGAGAACATTATAACTCCCAGGTGCGAATGTTTCCTTCACCGAAGCAAGTGATAATTAAATTCGAATACGCACAAAATTTTAGAAAATTGGAGGTGCGCGCAGGATTTGAAAAAACACTTTGTAAGATTAGTAACTTTCTATTTACTGCGGGAAACATATCTGTTTTATTACCCCGAACAAAATGTCTAAGACGGTTTTTTTGACACACACATCATCATCATCATCACAACCCATAACTGTCCCACTGCTGGGCACGGGTCTCCTCTCACAGTGAGAAGGGTATAGGCCATAGTCCACTACGCTGGCCAAGTATCACACACAACACACAATATTGACACACACAACAGAGTAAAATAAAATCACCAATAATTGTTACCTCACGCGAAATAAATTACATCAGTGAAAACCGCTGTCTGTTAAGGATAAAAACAGCCAAAAATCCTAAAAATAACATTCCCCAAAATATTTATTCTCAAATAACTTTCACGTTTTACCAACGAACTCCAAAATACAGGAGATAGATACAAAAAATAATTACCCAATTAAGACGGTAATGAACGACGTTCGATCAAGATGTCGGACGGCGTGCGACCGTCCGACACAATTTCTAGCACGCATTGCGTGCAACACTAACCTATATAGACTGTAAATAGTTCGCATTGACCGTATATCACAAGAGAAACCGTACGCGAAAATGTTATATCACTTTTTCAGACAGTACAGATACGCAGTACGTGAGAGGATTTATTGTAGACCTATCACCTTCTTTGTATGCGAAGAATGGAAATATTGGGAATAAATAAAACCTGTTCTTATATTATGATTATATTCGTAATATGAAGCAGTGATAGCCGAGAGGTTGAACGTTGGACTATCGAACCGGGAGGCCTGGAATCGACTCCTGCGCGCACCTCCAATTAAAAAAAAATATTAGCGTATTAGAACTTATTTATCACTTGGTTCGGTGAACGAAAGTAGTGATGATGATGTTCTATACAATTGTTTAAGTTTTTAGCAAATACAATTGTATCGACATATCGGTATAAGGCACAAAAATTCTTAGTACTCGTTACAGGGAAGTTCCTGAGTTTAGAAGCCACGGTGAAAGTGTATGTATGTGTGTGTGTGCGCGCGCGTGTGTATACCCAACACGTATATCAACAGCAATATTTTTGGTATTACCGATGCCCATGGGCGACAATGACCATTTACCATCTTCGCTCGTTTGACAAAGGGAAATCTCCTGCCAGGTGAGACGACATGCCCAGGAGGCGGCCAAGCACCAACTGATCTTTGTTGGAACTTGTATATGTATATGCGAGCGGTGTAGGAAACTTCGATAGCGTGATTCAGGCTTCGTTACGTCACCGTGTGACGATGTTGCCACACTCGTCTGCTGATATATCCGTCATTTACCCATAAAAAATCTATTTTTTATTTTAAAGGTATTTATAGTTTTCGGTGTTTTTATCCCGTGGCATTGAAACTATAGTTATTACGCAGTTAGGCTATAAATCGCTTGTAATTATTTAAAGTTTAGCTCCAAATAGAAAACATTAATAACCTACCGGGAACGCTACTCTCGTAAAGCAGCGAACAAAAACTGGTAATATCGTAAATTAAAACTATTTAAACTGTTCCAGTCATGAAATATTTCATGGCTGGAAATTTATTTTGTTTGTTTACCCTGCAAATGTATTTTTTAGATGAAACGTTCGTTCGTAAACGTTAGTTCATTAATACAGCAAACAAATACAATTAAATTTATTTGTTGGATGTGGTGAATTATTTTATATTTGTATTATAAAAATCAATATTTCGTCTGTGACGTTCTGAGAACTCCTATCTACACATTTTTAAAGGCATGGCAAATTCCGTAATTTTACGAGTGGTCTTGTCTAATTTAAATGGGACAATATGACAAGCACGCAGCAAGCTTTCGAATGTAAAAAGAATCATCAATATCGGTACTTCCAGTAAAAAGTTATGGATTATTATTTATGAGGTAACACACAAAAAAAAGTAAATGTGTGCAATTCACACGTGCTAGAACATTTCACAACCTTCAAAAAATTGTTTGGTTGGATGTCATAACTATTGTTTTAGCGCTGCAGCGAACTTTAGTTATAACTCTAGCTAATGTTCCTATCTCATTTTCTCCCACGTTAAAATGTGTCTGTGTCTTTTTCGTTTCCGTTTCATTTCATTTGCGCGTCAATTCAGTTTCATCGAATTCCAAAATATGATACTAAAGAAGTTTTCACGTCAAAATACAATCAAATTGATAAACTCCTCCTTTTTTTTGAAGTTGGTTAAAAATAGAGTCCCAGATCGTCTCTTCAACAGGGAATTTCTCATACAATATAACAAATTACTAATAGTAAGTACAATAGGTTTGCTTGTTTTTTTTAAACCTTATCGTGTACATAAAAGCTCGTGTTAATTACACCGAGTTACTTTATGAAAATAAATAAATGCTACGTGATAAGTAATGGGAATGAATTGTGTCCATTTCTCAGTGAGTGGTTCATAAATTCTCACAGTACAATTATATAATCTTTACTGTATAATTTGATTACATAAAAATATTTTCTATTGGAACAGGACCTCTAGAACAGTTGTTAGTGACCTTGTCAGTACAAAGGGCCCAGGTTCGATCCGGCCGAAGCAAAATACTGTGTCGTTGCATGCAGCACTACCCTTCCGCTGCCGCCCATGACAACTGTGACCGACTCAGAAGAAGACTCAAATATGAACTAGGATGGTTAGTCAGTTAACAAACGGTGTTAGAAGGTTAGTTGGTTAGTTTGTTAGTAGATGTATTAGGACTGGGACAGGACTCGTTAGTGATAGTGAGTCCTGGTAGTTGTAGTTAGCAATAGTAGTAAAAGTCTCGTCTTAATTTGGTCACAAATACATTTGTTCCTGAAATAGATGAAGACAAAATGTCGGAAAAACTCACAAACATACCGTGTTCCATCGTGATCTAAATAAGACCATGGTGAAGACGAGAAAAAGGGATATTGATTTCACTAAACAAAATGTCATTGGTGACTGCCGTCCATAAATAAAAGCTCCCATTGAGATGGATGTGTAGGCAATTTGTTCCGCCGATCCAAATGTCTTCGGACCACAGGTGGGGCAAAGCGTGTTTTTCTATTTACTTTTATTCTGATCGTATTCCTAGTAATACCTACTTGCTACACGAAATTAGTTTGGTAACATGTCATCTTTTTTAATGTAATAGAATTCATTACGTAGGTTTTAAGAAAATAGTTGTTGAAGTGAAAACTTCTATAGGCGCGTTAGACGATTAGTAGGGGAAAATCTTATTCGCTTTCGCGGGTCGCGGGCGGGAAAATCGGGTTCGCGTCACGGACATGCTGTGACGTAGTGCGCCGGACCCGTGAAGCGCAGCGGTCTGCTTGATTATATACTGTATACATATTGCATTAAGTTATTTTATAAAGTTTTAAATTTCACTTCTATCGGCAGTCCTGATGACTGCCGCCGTTTTTAGTAACAAGCCCAACCGTCTCATGGTAAGTGGTTACCGTCCACCATGGACTTCAGCAAACCAAAAGCACAAAAAGGGTTAAGAAAAAAAGTAAGCACTGCTTCTTCAGCCCCCAGCAGAAACACAACAAGTGGTTTGGCGGCTAACTCAAGCGAACGGGTGGTTAATGATATCATTAATGATTTTAATGACGATAATAATATTGACTGACCTTTGGGGATAACCGTTACTGACAGTTGCTACGTTGTTAGGCAACGAACTTGGGAATTTTATTCCTGTTCTCATATATGCTAACGAACTGATCAAGTAACATTGTTAATTACACACTCTGCTAACCGGACTAACCATCCTAGTCCCGATTTGGATCTTCTTCTGTATCGGTCACAGTTGTCACGGCAGCGGGCGGGTGGTGTTGCATGCTCGTTTGCTATCGTAAGTCCTTAGTGACAGTTATTCCAATTGGTAGTTGTTAGTTAGCGTCTCGTTCTAATTAGGTCATCGATATTATGTTGCCACCCTTAACTAAGATGGTCGCCTCTTGAAAATGAAAAGTGTTACCGGCTCCACACCTTTCTGGCCGGAACACAATTATTGTTAAATAATTATTACACGGTAGAATTACTGTAGCGGGCTAGGCGGTACTAAGTACTGTAGCGGGCGGTGGTACTAGGTACTCACAAACTCTGGGCACTACCACTTATTGCAAACATGCTCGTTTGCTATCTTAAGTCCATAAACAAGCGCGTTTTTACTTCAAACTTCTAATTTATTAGCAAACTAATCACTAATCCGTCTAGATACGACTCGTCTATAAAAAAGCCATAAGCCACCAACCACGCAGTAATCTGCTCCGTAGTGTATTTACGACAATTTACAAGTACGGTAAGCGCTAACTGTACTAGCATCGTTCTTGTCTTGCGCACGATCTGCGCAGGCGCAGAGGGTAATAACACGCCGCGGCTAGCAGCGACGCGAGATACGATCTATGGACAAGTGCTGCTAACTTGGCGGAGAATGAGTTTTGTATGTAATAGAATCTTTAAGGTACTAGGTAATGTATAGCGTAATGAAGTCTTTAATATAAACAACGCAGACGCTTAATAGATCAGTCGCAGTGTTTCGTAATCAAATCGAACGGCCAAAATACCTTCAAAAATCCTTTCATATTGGTCATTTGCTTCACTTCAGGAACCTATGTACAAAGTTTCAAATGAATCCATTGAAGAAATCAAAAGTTTCAGGACGGAACATAAATGGCAACTTCCAGCTTCTTGCGTTCAGTAGTTTCAACTGTGCGTTGTCTGTCAGTATAACGCAAGTATATTGATATGTTTGGTTTACTATTTTTAAAAAATTACTAGTATCCGTACTGGAGCAGCTTGGTGGAATATGCTCTAGGCCTCCTTCCTCAAGTGGTCAAGGGTCTCTTCAACGAGTCCAGTTGAATTCAATATTTACTAGTTAACCCGCCCACGCTTCGCTTCAGGTAACTTCATTCTCAAGTTTAAAATTTTTTCAACGAAACTATGCAGCTACTGTAATTCCTTTTGGGGTAGCTTGCAAGAAAGGTGAACTGAAAGTACTTTGAGCATTTTCGTTTTTCCATTGGGCATTGTGGAGTGAAGACATTAGTTTTTACACAGGCACATATGCGCGAAACCAGGAGCTTTCGAACAGCGGTTCGGCGTTATAACCGTTGCGCCGTATGAGTCGGGTAAAAATGTCTCCGAAAATTTATAATTATGGTTTTATACTGTTTCTTCTATTCCAATCATTAAACCAATCGGTTTAAGTTACCAGCAACGAGTCGGTAAAGTCGTTCCTTATAATCATTAAGGAACGTTCTTTAGTTACGCCTCGTTACTCTACCAAATCCTTTCATTGTGTATACTATACCTTCATAATGTATACTATACGTAAGCGAAACGAATCATTTTTCAAATTAGGAACCGTGCTATAGAGAAGTAAAAAACATTCCAATATTTCCAGTTAGTGCGTCTAACTGACAATGGAGACGGTCCGAGTCCAGGCGTTGAGTTATTCGACAAATCCGACTAAGAAGTGGACTGAGCAGCGCGTTTCCCTTTCGTTCGAGTACAGTTACCCGTAGTTAGTCGGCCAGCGCTCGCTGATGATTTATCGGCTTTTGTATTTCATTATGATGATGCAGCGAAGTACGCAGGTTTTATTTATAATTATTTTAAGTTATTATTTATAATGTCTGTATATATAATTATCAATACTAGAGGACCTGTCCTCGCTTCGGTTCAGGAAATTTGTTATTTACATTTACAAATGTTAAATATTTAAAATTTTCGTTGATGCTCCGCTCTTTTGGTCGTAGCATGATTATAGCATAGCCTACCTCGATAAATGGACTATCCAACACAAAAATTATATTAGTATAGATTATAATTAAACTATAGAAGTAACTGCGTAAATTTAATATCTTTTAAAAGCTTTTATTTAACTTGCAATGTACACAATTTAACTTGTAGTCTTGCAAGCTGAATCAAAACTATTTCCTCTTTTTCTACGGACTTGGAATTTTGCATATTGCTTTAGTTACGATGACAATGAAAGACAAGCATGAACAGACAGATGAAGGAAACTTCTCAACTGTTAATAGCACAGTGACTAAATTTATTGCTTTGCATTACAATTCACAGCATTTTAAACCGCGTTTTTATTTCTTCAAACTGTTGATTGATAATTCAAAATCAAAATCAAAAATCATTTATTCATCCAGAACATAATGTTAATTAATATAGTTGTGGGATCTTCCCATTTAAGTAATAAAATACTTGTGTTTGGAAAGTCCCCTCTTCCCTGTGTGTAATGTAATGTCCGTTATTGTTGTCATTAGTTCCATGTTCAACTTTGTCATTGATTTGGCGTCTAAATATTAAAATATATGTACTTATTTCTTTCTAATTTTCTCTATCTGCTGCTGGACCGTCTGTCTATCCAGAATTCATACAGATTAAGCTAAAACTTAGCACATTTAACCATAGAACCAATAACCAAGAAAATATCTCGAAAATCCGTGGTAAGTTGTGTTAAGCGATTAGTAAATAAATTACACAAACTAAAGAATTTCGTATGATCACTTATAACTCTTGCACTTAAATGTGACTGTTTCGGTTACTAATGTAGTTTAGTGCCTAAACAGAGAGACAGTTTCCAATCAAAGGTATATAGGTACTTTCTCGACCGCGTTTATACATTTAGTCTTTCAACATATATTTTCGCCGCACATAAAAATAGTTTTATCGTCAACATTAATCTTGTTGGCTGTCAGCATAATGGCTTCATCCAGTATTTATAACGCGGCTTTAGTATTACGATATACATTATGGGATTATGGTCATACATCTTCTTCTCTTATATATACAAATGAATCGCTGATTTTGTTGCTAAGCGCAAATCTCGAGAACATCTTAACCGATTTCGCTAATTCTTGTTTTATAATATTCCTTAAAGTACGAGGATGGTTCTTGGCTACAACCCATTAATGGCCCACTACTGAGCACGGGTCTCTCCTCATACCTGAGGAGGCCTAGAGCATACTCCACCACGCTGCTCCAGTGCGGATTGGTGGAGGGGTTAGTGGCCAACCCAAGTGTCGGAAATTTTAAGCCGCCCGAAGGTATCCGACATGGCTTAACGACTGCTACCAAATGATAACAACCGGGACCGACGGCTTTACGTGCCCTCCGAAGCACGGAAGCGCTCAAGAAATTTTTGCCACTAGCGGTCACCTATCCAACTACCGACCGCGCCCGCTGTTGCTTAACTTTGTCGATCACTTGAGATCGACGCAAGCCGCCGGGCTATGAGCGCTTCGAGGATGGTTCTTACTGAGAGAAAAATTAAAAAAATTGCCTGAAAAAGTCTAAAAACCACACTTTTCTATATTCCCATACAAAAGATTCGTAATAATACTTAAAAGTCAATTTGAACTTTAATACCATACTATAATGTTTAAGTGTTAGTGGAGGCGTTCCGGGAAGGTGTACCGAATAGCAGAATAAGTATTAAAAAACATAAAAAATTAAAGAATCGACTGTTAGGCGGTACGAAGTTCGCTGGATCAACTAGTTTTTAATATTGCAGCCATAGTTAAAACCATTAACAATTTACCGGGCGGCATAATACTTCTGATACTAAGGTTGGCCACTAACCCCTCCATCCACATCGGAGCAGTGTGGTGGAGTATGCTCTCAGCCTGTTCAGTTAGGAGGAGAGACCCGTCCCCTGTTGGGGTCAATAATGGGTTGAAGCCAAGGGTTCTTTACTCACAGTCAGACTTGTACCAAAATGCCGGTACAGTATTGATTTGTGGAGGAGTTAGCAAACCTAAATGTTGAAAATATGGTTTAAACTTATCCCATAAAAATCAGAAACGATTGCTCTGAAGATCCTGATCGTACATAATAATAAAACAGCTGATTGATGTCTGTACATGGGAGACATGAGAGAAAATCTTGGGGTATTTATTTACTCCATCCATTTGCCTGTTTCTCTGTGCGTTTGTTCCCAAGCTGTTTCTGAAATTACAGAAACAGCTTAAGAGATTAGAGTGCTGTTTTCACTGGAGTAATTGTTATAAGCTCGAGGTTGTATTAATGTTTCATTTTATTTTAATGGCTTACAAATATATGACAGTAAATCTTTTCTAAATATTTCTTCAAGCGTGGATATTAAAACAATTGTTTTGACATAGGTTTCCCGAAGCGAAGCGAATGTAGTTCCTAGTGTATCACATACAACACGCATTCATCTTTCTAGTGCATGAACGTTAATGGAAAATAACAGTGCGGTTATAATAGCATGAACAGAATGAGCTATACAAAGAGATTAAACAAACAAGCTGAGTTAGACGAAAATAATGACACGGAAATAATGATAAAATTTCTCAAAAATGTTATATGCAGATTTTACCCATTAATGGCCCACTACTGAGCACGGGTCTCTCCTCACACCCGAGGAGGCCTAGAGCATACTCCACGACGCCGCTCCAGTGCGGATTGTTGGAGAGATTGTACCCGTTTTACGGTTTAATTATCTACTGTACTAATGGTAAATAACCCATTAAGTTCCCCGCATTTGTAGCCATTCAAAACATAATAAAATACACTTCGTGTGAGTCGTCGTGGAGTCAATGGATACACATGCAGGCGGAGTACCGTGAAATTAAACGATGCAATTCACATAGACCTGCGAAGCGAACTGGACTGGACCTAATCTGGTTGCATTGCTGTATATTGCTCCAACTACTTATTGCCGACTAGAATCTTTGCTTACTAACTGAGACATAGAGTAGGCCATTAGACGGTAATGTAGGCTATGCCGATCTTACGTAAGACATGTTTTTAACTGCTCGATTCATAGCAGGATAATGTGTTTATCAGCAAGTGTATGTGCGTATGTTTCTACTTTGTGTTCACGTGACGATTTTCATGATTTTGACGACAATCTATTTTTACATTTTAAGACATGACAATAACAAAATACAATATTGCGAAAATAGGACGCCATATTTTGGAAATGAAAAAAAGGAAAGATCGAAGAGCCATATTGAATAGGTATTTGAAAATCATCTTTAGGTTTTCTTGTCATTTTTAGTTTCAAATGATCATTTAGGATTGATAACGGTTTAAAGTTGGTTTTTAGTTTTAAATTTATATATTATTAATTCGTACAATAATATGTAATATTACTAATTAGAATCATATTTGATTCTAATTTTAGTTTAACACAATGTTGCACACGAAAGATCGAAGACCGATCTGCTGCAAGGTATTTTTAGGGCATTATAAATACAAAATAATATAATAGGTATGATTAATTCATGGCATTATTCAGAAATGAGTCTTAACAAAATCTACAAGAATAAATATGAGGTAACATTGTTTATTTTATTGTAATATGTTCTGAAATATAAAAGTAGAATCCGTTTCTATAAGCAACGTTAGGGCATTTACTTGTATTACAATATCAATTTATATCCATTCTTTGTCCATCCAAGTTTCAAGATACCACAAAAGTTTAGTCATAGCCAAGCCCGACCTTTTGGCCTCAAACCCAACCTCTTTGATCGATGGTTCAAAGTCTCAATGCTTTATTACCTAGTAAGCAACTTAATAATATTTAATTAATGAACAGCGAATATAACAATTTATTTCTAACCGTCCTTGGTTCGCTTTGGAAAACCTATAGCTTAGTATCCACACCTGAACTTTTTTTACACGGGATTCTTTGAAACAACATGCATTTATTTCGTAACTAAAAATAGATCAGTTTACCCATGACCCACTAACAAACATTTTTCTGTCACATAAATATCTGCCCCGGCCGGGAATCGAATCCGGTACGCACTTCGGAGGCAGGGTAACTTCCAATAATACCAAAAATTATCCTGAACGATATACATACATATATCGTCCACGACGTCAAGGAAAAATACGCTCTATTGTATCTAAATCGAACTGGAGTGAATTGAAATGGAAAGTAAGTCGTGAACACTACAAAGGATAATAAAATGGTGCGAATGGATTATTCTGTGATGATTTAGGACCTTTGGTTAAATTTGGTTTGAACGCAAAATCTTAAAACCTGTACTATTTATTATTTTTATTTATTAATTTAGTTTATCCTATCATCATTACGGATAGTCCTGCCAAGTAAAGGTTCAGAACTAATGTTAAATAAAATAATAGTACCTACCATTACAGCATCGTTGAAAGCGTTCTACTCAAAATTGAAGTACTTACTACGTACAGCGGTCTAACTATCAAAAACAGAAGTCATCTTATGACAAAAGTTTGCGCGAATGGCACGTTAAACAGAAGTTTGGGGGCCTATTCTCGTTCTGTTACTTGTTATCAAAAGCAAAGTTTCGTGGAATTTATGATAAAGTGCGAATGATACTTATGAGACGTAGATAATTATGACATGCCATTACGTGGCAGTGATAGCTGGGTGCTTTGAAAGTTTGAATCCCGTACAGCGTGGCCTCCGTTCGAATAGTCATGCACCTCTAATTATCAAAAACTATGTGCGTTATTGGAATTATTTATCACTAACTTCGGTGAAGGAAACCATCGTGGGAATACCTGCTCTTGAGCTGCGTGGTGGGCTATGGCGTGTAGCTCTCATACTCGAGCCCAGCAGTGGGACGGTTGTGTTGATGTTGATGATTGATGGTTATATCTTTTTGAGTCATTGGCGCTGGTTGCACCCCAAGGCTTGTTACATTGTAAATAATTCCATTGTATCGATTAGACTAATAAAAGCAATCGAGATATTGATGAATAAATTAAAAGTTAAAGTCATTCTTTTATCGTATCTACCATTAGAATGGTTACGTTTACATACAATTTGCACATGTTTTGCTTTTTTTCTCATCATCATTATAATCCCGTACAATCGACAGTTGATGATAATACTTTTCTTCTGCTTAAGAAAATAATAACTCGTTAGAACAATCGTATTTTATGACATCGAAATTATTAACACTACTGTTAACAATAAATAAATAATAAATAACAAATAATTCCATCAGAAGCAAATGGTTAACAGAAAGGCAGAAATACAAAACCAATTTAAGATTCTAACACTTAGGTATACTGTGTTAAGGTGTTTTTCAGGGCCCAAAAATTATCAGTACAAGACATTAAGGTAACACTTACTTCTTGACAGTATTTTGGTATTTAAGGTTATTAGGGTATTCGATCGTCTAAGTGTCGACGTGGTCGAAATAAATAAATATGAATGCTTTCGAAATTGCCACCCTGGAGTCATAAAAATACAGGCCAACGATTCCCTCCCTCTTCATAACTTTGTTAAACTTAATTGGAGGAACTTTTTTATTGAACAGAAGTTTACCCCGGGATTATTAATCTTTATGTGATGTAAATTGCTGTGCAATTAAAATTTTGCATACAATTGCCTATAATTGAAATAATGAAGTATTAAATGGGTTAACTTGTGAGTAGTGTAGATAATAATTAATTGGACCACCAGTAGGACCCGCCCTTGCCCTTTTGAGGTATTGTATTGTATGTTATTCTACTATATGAGGTATTGTAATTTTATTGTATACATTACCTAACATAATATTGTAAAAGTCATTTAATGTGGTTCATTTTCAGCTAATGCTTTTAGGTGTAGGTCATAGTTTAAAATTATAGACATTTTAAACACTTATTAATTGTGTTAATAAAATTGGTATACAATTGTGTAATTAATAAATTATGTGTAATAATTGTTTAAGTGCGTATATTACTTACTACACAAGGATATTTCCCAAACTGAAATTAGGTCGGTTACTAATTAGTACATAAACGTCATTACTAATTAGCTTAATAATTAAAAAACAAGTTGAAACAAGTATGAGATGATAATCGATGTTGGTAAATGATATAGCGGTGTTTCTACCTCAATCGAGTGACCACTGACGTCATAAACGATCTCCTTATGCGCGTTAATTAAACGGTAGTGCAGCCACTAAGAACGTTAATGGCGGTTCAACATGTCTTCATAATTGTACTCAGACTTCGGTTTGTCGTATGTCCGAGTCGAATCACTTTTGGACGTGACGATATGCGAATAAGAACAAATAGACTGCAAAGCTTGCTATTGACGAGCCGGTAGGACATTTGTAACCAGTCTTAACAAAATTTTTTACGCTTACTACTCTCATACTCCCCAGGATTCCCGGGTGGCATGGAGCATGGAAAACACAAATTAATAACGCACTATCAAATAATAACTAACACCCGTGACCCGAAAACAAACACTTATCTGTCACATAAATGTCTGCCCCGGTCGAGAAACGAACCCGGGACCCCTCGCCTCGCAGGCAGTGTCATAAACATTTACCGAGTTACTGCGCCCACCATCTTGCACTTTACCTCCATTTACTCAGTTGGGATTACTCAAGCTTGTTGTAAAGTGAAATAAAGTTTGAAAAATATAAGGGTTTTTTACCTCGGGACTTTTGATTACCTATTAAAAAGTATTTAATAAGTTAGTAGGTAATGTAGATAAACTTTGTGTTTTACACTTAAGTACCAAAATTAGGCGAATAGTTTAAGTTATCCCTCTAAGACTGAAGATTATGTGACAGACCAAATTACATACAGGCGAAGCCGCGGGCAAAGGCTAGTATCAAAATACGTCCATATTGAATTGATCGAGAAGATCAATTGCTTTATAGATTCCGGGATTGTAACAAAGGAACAGTTTGCCTAGCGTGTTGATGAAATGTTTGAAAACCAAATTAAAAGTTGCGCAATAAAATTACGGAGTAAGCAACAAGCTCAGTTTTATAAGGTTAGGTGAAAAAAGAACAGAAAATTACATCTAGCGTAACTGAAAATATTCGTAAACGTAATCATGTTCGGATATTGAATGGCGTGCCTTAAAGCGAAATAAACCATAAAATGTTATGTTATCGTTGTATTGCGTTTACGGGTCAGTATTAAGACTAAATAACTCTGTATTTTTACCGGAACGACTCCGGAACGGGATTCCAGAGAGACCTGGCCAATTTGTCCAACTCCGCGACCGATATCTGATATTGCCGACTTAATGATAGTTTTTGTAAAACAAAAATGTGGTTTGTTGTATATTTAAGAGATTGATTTTGAGGGTGTAATTTTATTTTATTCTTACCTGCGCATGTGATCGACAATAAGTTTTTTAAGAGACAAATTTTAGGGATTTTGAAAAGTTTTTCTCATATATCTTGTATGTACAGACAGCGACCAGTTACAGATTAATTATTACTATGTACTTATAAAAGATTATGCAAACGTTCTCATTTGTGTCTTGCTAGAAAAATAATCATCCAGAGAATAGGTTTTAATTCAGTCTAGTTCTAATTCAGTCACAGATGTGTTGATACCATTGAGGACTAAGATAGTCGCCTCCAAAATAAGTGTAACCGGATCGACACCTTTCCAAACGGAACACAATTGCTGTTAAAACAATTATTACACGGTAAAAATGGTACTAAGTACCGTGGCGGGCGGTAGTACTATACCCCGGGCGAACTCTAGGCGATACCATATTCTGATAGTTTTAATATTAGCATATACCTATGTACATATAATACCTACATATATAGACGGTGCTGCATATTTAAGTATGTCTATATTCATAACTACATAATCATCGTCGGCAAGATTAAATTGTCACAAAAAGCGTGTGGTGAACGACCACCGATTACGCGGTGGATGGTTATGTTAACGGTGTCCGCCAATCGTTAACTCAGTCCGCGTCACGGTAGCTCTCGACATGTGATGTCATCTTGTAAAAACGACAATACGACTACATGGTACATCATATTTGGAATACATATACGTGCAAAAGTGATTCCTTTGTAATAACAAAATCAGTAAAAACGTCTATTTGATATTTTTAGCTTTTTTATATGAAGTGGATTTTTTATGGAACTAAGCAACTGCAGCACCACCCTTCCGCTGCCGCCCATGACAACTGTGACCGATCTCGAATAACTCAAATTGGGACTAGGATAGTTAATGCGGTTATTAGACTCTTTTCTGCGTTGTTTGCATAAAAACATAACTTAATATTTCTAAATAGGTATTCTACTATCATTGATTAATATAATTTTCAATTTACATTACTCGTGGTTTGAAAACAACAGTTATTGTTAAAATGTGAGAAATTGAATTTGGATTCTGTACTCTATACGTGTATTTAATCAAGGCTTAAATTGTCATTTCCGATTGAGTTTACAGATGTCGTGCCTAAGTATGAGTAATACTCCAACAAATTGAATTCCGGATCTCATTCCGCTCATATAGGTAAATATTGAGTGGAACAAATTGATTACATTAACGAAAATTTAATTTTTTCGAGTAGTAACAATCAATGCGTACGCAG
The DNA here is from genome assembly GCA_905404295.2 of Ochlodes sylvanus. Classification (NCBI taxonomy): domain Eukaryota; kingdom Metazoa; phylum Arthropoda; class Insecta; order Lepidoptera; family Hesperiidae; genus Ochlodes; species Ochlodes sylvanus. The sequence goes on along the minus strand of FR990135.1, from coordinate 2,663,744 downwards.
TATTTTCTTATTGATGTCTAATAAAAAAAGTTGAAATGAAAGAGTGAACTAAAATGTGCTTACACCTAAACTTTTCGTCACTGATTGCTGACTGCAGAGTTAAAATTTCGTTAATGGAGTTTGAAATGAAATGAATTTTTATTCAAACACTTCGAGAGTCAAAGTATGCCATCGATTCATTATTTCAAACCCTAACTAAATAATCAATCTGTGACGTAAGAGGCTCTATCTATCTTTGAGTCCGAGTCGGTGCTCGTTCCCAGCTTGTGGCCCAGCCTGCTGAACAATGGAGGAAATTACGGCACCGGGCTCCTCTTTTCAGAGCTCGCCAGGCTTTTTATACTATTCCGTGTAATCCCGAAGGTGTTCTGGGCATGGTAGCGGAGAAGCTCTTCTGGCTAGCACCACGCTCTAATTAGGGTCAGCCGCCAATCGACTTGTCGGCTGGGGACTTAGAGCCAATATTTTCTTGCCTTTTCTTCCTCTTACATCTTTCTTGGCAGTCAGCGCATTGGTGTGCACTTGCCTTATATGGCTCCTGCTCGTATACCGGCTATGTACATAAAATGTACCAATACGAAAGCAATTAAAGTTTTTATTTTTCTGCTTTAATTAATTTGATTAGTCCTACTTAGATACTTTTGTTTTTTTAAATAAATATAAAGGTAACTGCCATAATTTTTTAAGTGCATTGCGTGCAAGTGTAAATAAATTGACAGGTAGCAACTAGTAATTTTGCAATCGACTGTACTCTCCAAATTGGTGAACTAACAATCATTTTGTCTCCGTTTATCTTCGCAAGTCATCGCAACAAATTTATTACCAAACCCAAATAATTTTGCCATTAAACATACCATTCTAATCTTGCCAACTTTAGTTCAATATAAATACGGTCCATTTTTAACTGACGCTATTTTTTAATTCATAATGCATTACAAGGAACGGATATTCTAATATGACTAATATTTAATTATGTTTAATTTTGGCAAAAAAACCTTTTGATTCCTGATAATCTGGATAACGGCATTTGGATCCTTGTGCTTAGCACCGTTATTTCTTATTTAATTTGTCGTTTGGAATGGCGTTATAGTTTGGCTAAATCAACGAGCTTTAAAGGGCTAAATGCAATAAAAATATTTTCTGTTATTGGCTACTGAAATAAATATAAAACAGATCTTCAATATAAATATCCAATTCAATAAACCACGACTAAAAAAATCCTCTATGTACTGACGGTAACCAATCGTCTGAACAAATCTTCGTAAATTATATCCAAAAACCATCTTGACCACGTCAGATTTCAAACAAAAAACCGCATCTAATTCGGTTCATTCGTTAAGGAGCTACAATCACAGCTACAATGCCATAGACAGACACACAGACACGTGAAACCTATAACACCCTCTATTTGCGTCAGGGTTGATAAAATAATAAAACTTAATAAAACACCAGAGTTATAACCCGTTTCTTAAATGTGTTCGGCCGTCGAAATAAATTCTTGTTCCAGCAATATTTAACGTCGCTCAAGTAATACCCCATTCCGTTCTGAAACAGCAATGAGAATTTATGAATCCAATACAAACAGAATATTTTTTGAAAATTTGAGGTGAGTGTATTAATGTGGGTTCGACACCCAGTGAGGAGCAAAGTGTACACGTGAAATATTTTTGGACAATTGAGGTGGTTGTGTCAATATAGCGGGTTCGATTCCCAGCGAGGAATTTTAATTTTGAATTTCATTTTTCGGTCTGGGTCTTTTATCTTGTCCATGGCACCCACGACGCGGGGAATCCTAGTGTGAGTTTGTTTCTCGGCTAGCGATTTAAGTAATTTTTTTTTAATACCAATACAAACATAACACTAGAAATAACAACCACCCCGTAGTCTAGTTGGTAGACCCTGCCTGCGAAGCGAGGGGTCCCGGTTCGATTCCCGACCGGGCAGATGTTTATGTGACACATAAATGTTTGTTTTCGGGTGTAATTTGCGTTGTCCATGCCACCCGCGTCACAGGGAATCCTAGTGCGGAGGTGTGCGGAAGTTTGTTAGCGCTTATTATATTATTTATTTATAACAATTAACTGTATAAGCAGATAATGCGCGCTGATCACAGCCTCGTAATTATTCTGAAACAATTTAAATATGTTACATATATCTAGCTTTTATTTACCATTTCAGAGACAAAGCAAAATGAGTAAAGAAAACACGGTGATAAAAATAAAGTGTATATTAAATGGAATGAGTGCATAGTATACTAATTAATTGTATAGTATACAGAGAGGGCGGTAAGGTCGTCCACCGGCGACAGGCGCTGTACCACTCTCATTACTTAGCTCATAACTGTCTGATGTGGGCTCGGTAAATGTGGAAACGGCTTCTATTTTATGTTTTTTTTTTGTTAATTTTTTTATGCCCTGAGCAGGCTATCGAGCTGACGGGGATGAGCTTGGGTCCGATGAGTCTGGGTGTGTGTTGTTATCTTTGTGTGTTCTTCATGGCACCCACGACCCACGTAACCCCGGTGTGGAGCTATGTATGTACATATCTCTACAAAAAAAAATTAACAATATATTGGCCACATTAAGTTTTTATCATAGTTATGAAGATCCCGTAACCTAGTTGGTAGTAACCCTGCCTGCGAAGCGAGGGTCGGGTTCGATTCCCGGCCGGGGCAGATGTTTATGTGACAGATAAATGTTTGTTCTCGGGTCATGGGTGTTAGTGATGTGTAATTTGTATTGTCCATGCCGCCCGCGACACAGGGCATCCTAATGCCTCCGCATTAGGATTCCGTGAGTGAGTGTGTTAACGTTTAAAAAAATGCCTCCATACTAGCATATCACTTATCACAATAGCAGATAGGAACATTAAATAAATACGTGGTATCATAGCAATGTGCTGTGAGTGCTCGCTAATGCTATAATGATGTCGTCATATTACAATGGATTTTGTGAATTATTACCACGTCACTGACAACGCATTACCTTGCACGCACATACTTATAGAGTAATAGTTTAACTGTAACACGTACTCAGATTCATACTTTGCATGTAATTTTTTTACATTGTAATTTAGTATTTTATTTATGTAAACTTTTTTAAGTAGTCAAATTCAAGTCATTTATTTTATCTTCGGAACGAATTAACAGGTCATTTAACAAAACTAAAAATTTACCAAAACTCTGAGAAAATTATGTAAATATTATACATATTTATTCATACTACCTGGTAGAGAATTCAATTAACATTAAGCTCGCCATTTGTACCGTAATATTTTATATTGTGGCCAATAAAGCTTAAATAAATATATTACCTACCTTAAAATTAATTACTGATTTAGAAATCAGTAGCTAACCTCCTTGTAATTAGATCCCGTAATGATTTTTATTATACTAGATATCTTAACAGTTTAACTGTATGTCGATTTGGTCCATTAGGTCTGTGTATTTGTTCCCGCTTATGTCAGCCACGGCTTAACTGATTAGGTTGCGGTTGTGTACTTATGTAATAATGTTAAAGCTTGGACTAACATTTAGTGTTTGTTTTAATTAAATCAGTTCACTAATAAAAAAATTAAAATCAAATTGAAAAAACTCCGTTAAAACATATTCTCGTGTGGGTACTAAGACATGTTTTCCGACGCGAAGCGACGGTCACTAGTCATTTATATTCGTCCAAAAACAATCATTAATCATAATAAAAGTATTGAGCGAAGTTAATAAACTTTAGACGTCTTTATTAAAACAACTTATAAGACCTAGACAACTCATAAACTTCGTAGAGCACTTTGAATTAAGCGCTTCCTCTTGAAGTCGTTAACAATAGGGAAACTGTTACATAAACCGATGTCATAAGCATAACGTATTATCTCAAACAAAAGAAAGCGGTCGTTTCCGGTGCAAACAATGTGTGGAAGACGGCTACACAAACCATTGTTTAAAACATATACTGGAATCTGGAATTAGTTTCGTAATCAAATCGTAACCGAATTACGGATGTTATGGCCCACTACTGAGCACGGGTCTCTCGTCATACAATTTTAGGGATAGGTACAAGCGAGGCCATATTGCAGCACACTGGCCAAGTGCGGTTTGGCGGACTTCACACATCTTCAAGAACATTATGGAGAACTCTTATGGGCAAGTTTCCTCCCGACGTTTTCCTTCACCAAAGCATCTGATAAATGATTAAAGTATATACGTATTTTTTTAAGTTAGAGGTGCGTGCAGGACCCGGCTTCCCCTGTTCGCGGGTCTAACGGTCAAACCCTATGCTATCACTGCTATATATATATTATGAAATGAAATGAAAAAGGTTTTATTCGTGTTAAATATTAATCTTAGTTTTATATTACATTGGAAATAAATAAATTTTCCGAAGCACAGCGAAGGCTCTATATTTTATTAGTTCTTAGTAAATCCGTTGGCTTCTGCGATTTTAATTGTTTTTACATCATGTATGATGCCGCATATAGCTATAAATAATATTTAATAAAAAAAACTTACATGTATCTCGTCTTTACCGCTTGCTTCTTGCCCAGCTTCGGATCTGTCAAATGTCCTGGCGACCAACTACCATCAACTGGCCTATCTCGACCGGATATTGGCTGAAGCGAAATACGGTGAAGGATGTTCGGGGTTCAATTTCGAAACTGAAACCTAGTTTCACGACAAATCAACGGTTTCAGAGCGTGACACTTTACCCTCGATGTGACATAAATGTATCTGACGTTTTGTTGCAAAACAATCGCAACCTTTGTGTCTACGGTTAATATTTGTGTCATGTTCGTGTTACATGCTTTATGACAATGGCTTCGTTTCTTATTTTCCGCCGTAGTTTTCATTGTTTTGAAAAAAATAGCGCCACTTTTTGTAATGCTAACATACAATGCTTTTTGGTGCAATGTTATGGGTTACGACATTTTAATGTTGCTTTCATTTTTGTGATGAAGACGGGTATTTACTTTATGGTGACATACAAGCATTGTTACAGAAACTGTAACCAAATAGTAATAATAAATAAATAACGCTACACACTCATAGCCACACTAGGATTCCCTGTGTCGTGGGTGCTATGCACAACACACAAGACAAGAACACACACACCCTGACCAAGAACGGAAATTTAAATTCATCATTCAAATTTCCGCCTCGCTGGGAATCGAACCCAGGACCCTCGGAACGGCGATCCGGCGTGTTAACCAATGACCATTCGGGTCGTCAATAATCTAGAATTATTTTTATTTTATAATTATGTTATTACCGGAAGATATTGCTTTTGCATTTTGCATATTTACTTCATATTTAGACGGGATTTTTTAAATCGACATTTAGCTTAATCTTTTTGAAAATATGTTGCGAAACGATTCGAATAACTACACCTATAACTACTCCTTGACCTACATTACTACCAAAAAAATATTACATTTAAGTCCGTTAAGCTATTTCGTGTTTTGCTGCTTACTACCTACTATTGCGAAGCCAAAAGGGGTTAAAGATTGTAGCCCGTATGTAGTTATAATTTATGTTTGATTTAATAATATGTTTCTGTAAAACATCATGATTCCAAATGGACAAAAAGGTATCATTTGAAGCGTCTTGATCGACAACTAGTTGTACGCTAGGTAAATTAAATAACGGCACACTAAATTTAAATATCCTCCATAAAGTTCAATAGCGACTGTTATAATATTTTACTCATCAACATTTCTGTTGGAAATATTGAAAATAAATATTGTTTGTCATCAGAAAATTCGTAGCAGAAAATTGTATGCGAATAAAATAAACGTACGGTGGGCATAAAAGCTGCAACATTTAAATGCTCGTTGCATAAATAATGCATGCTGCGAGCCGTTTTATTTTTCTCTTTAATAAAGCAGTAATTTATACAGGCACTTCATTTTATGATATTGGAACAGCGAACGAATTCAGTCCATTTGTTGAGTAGCTTAGTTTTGATAGCTTGGCGGTCTTCCCCTCTCAAGAGACCAGGAAGCTAAATACCATTCCTATCCGGCTGTACCTTTGTTAGTGATGAAGATTATCATTATGTATACTTTATTGTACACCACATAATACAGGTTAATATTACATAATACAGTGGTGTGTTTGTGATGTTTTGTCTGTCATAACATTTTTTACTGTCCTTGAAATATTTAACCACACGACTGTCAAATTATTAGATATTATCTATACACTGATTAGATAATATCTAATAATTTGACAGTCGTGAGGTTAAATATTTCTAGGACAGTAAAAAATGTTATGACAGACAAATTGACAGACTGTCAAATTATTAGATATTATCTAATAGTCGTGTGGTTAAATATTATGTAGGTACTATAAACCGCCTACGAAGCGACGACTCACGGGTTTAATTTTCGGTCGAAGCAAACATTTTTGTTACAGAAAAATGTATTTTTCCGAGTCGTGAATACATGTCACCACTCACGACACAGATGATTCCATTACGCACCTGAATGTGACATATTAAATCATTCACACCAGTTGAACTTGTAAAATCGCTCCACTCGCACAAACCTGCGTTTTATCGTTTGTCGCGATTAAATACGATTTATTAAGCGATTAAACATCCACCAGGTGCAAGATAATAATGTTTTATATCTCCTGTCGTGCCTCGGCGATGGGTTTAACAAATAATTTTGAATCAAAGGGACATTACAGGAGTTTATAGCTGGTTTATCGCGGACGGTACAACGGTTGTAGATACTCGTCATTTACGAGTGATTTACTCTATTCACAGTTTAAACCTGAATTATCATACATCATCCTGTACATGTAATAAAATTATATTAAATCTGTAAATTATCGCTATCTGTACATGGCAGATACATAATTATATGAACAAAACTAAATGATTTGGTGTCGTGGGACACCAGGTAGGAACGAAGTTCCTTCGGCTACTGTCGCGCCTGCACACGTCTCATTTAACGCTTTTATTCCACGCATTTTGACGTGACAACGTCTTAAATTAGGTTAGCTGGGAGTCACTTATGAAAAATAGTAACGCTCGGTAACGTTACGATGAGTCACCGAACGAGAGAGAGGCCCGCCGAATGCCTTGCGTCTCTCTCCCACTCAACTATGATCGGTCTGTCGCGCGCGCAGCACTAGAGAATTAGGCGCATTGAATCGGCGCGTTAAGTTTAAGTTTACATGTACAATGTTTTAGTAAACAAAATATATTTCTATAGTTAAAATTTGTGCAATTCTTATTTTCATTCAATTCCTTGTTCCTATTGCGCAATTTAATTATATTCATATCAATAAATATTCTACCGAGAAAAAGACGTTGTCACGTAAAATCTTCGCCCGTAAAACCGACTTTACAGGCAACCATTTTTTTTCTTACGGTTTTACTATCACATATTTTTCAGTTCGGTCGCCGCAGCAAAACCTATCTCCTCCAAGCCTGCCGTAAGGAACTTCGTTCCAAAAATCTATTATTGGGGTCCTTTAGCAATAGAGCACAAAACAATGATTTTTAGAATTTTTGTCTCTGTCGATTTGTCTGTTGTTTTGTACGTGCTAATCTCGTACACGGCTTTACCGATCTTGGTGCGGTTTTCACTATTGTATTGTGAACACCGCACCATCAAGATGTTCATTTAACATTTAGTATTTGTCTTATTTCAATCAGTTCATAAATAAAAAAGTAATGTCAGTTTAGAGAATCATGCCTAATATTCCTTCTTTGAAACTTTGTAATAGGTTCCTAAAGTGACGCAAGTGAGCGCTAAGAAATTATTTATAAATGCTTCAATTGCGTTGTAATTCGCCCACGTGAAAATATACGGTGCCCCATTTTCAATTTCGAAAACGTTCGAATCGTAAGTTGCAGAAGGAAATTTCGACGCAATCTCCTGTGCAAACGGGAATCGTGTTTGAGGAAGCACGTTCGATGGGAAAAGAAAATTGTGGCGCAATCTAAGATGGAAATGGAAATACGAAACGAAATCGGTTAGTTGCATGCGCTTTGCACCAAGAAAAAAATATTAACAGGCATGTATGTCTTTACCCGTTTGAGCATTGGACTGCCGAACGGAGTTTGGTAGTTGAATGGATGACCGCTATTGACATTAATTTCTTGACGCTTCCGTGCGTCAGAGAGCACGTATCGGTTCAGTTCATCATTGGATAAAAGTTGTTAAGCCATGTTGTCATTATTCCGAAACGATCCAATTTAAGCTTATAGATATTAGCACCATTCAGCCCCTGTACTTACACTCATACTCCAACTCAAACTCAAATCATTTATTTCACGTAGGTATTTTGCATACACTTGTGAATGTCATTTTTTGCATTTACCACCGTTTCGCTAAGGTGCCTTTAAATTTCAAATCTTAGAGAAAAAAAGAAACGGCGCGGCGAAAGAAAACTCCTCGGCACATATTTTAAAAATAGTGCTTAAAAACGAGATAATAAAATAAACATCCAAGAGTCTTACAAAAATGGTAGCGGTCAGCGATGCGGTGATGGTGATACTAAGATTTAAAGGTTATTGTTCAACCCAGGCGAAGCCGGAGCGGGCCACTAGTATAACCATCAAATAACCCTTATGCTTATTCGATTCGAATTCGTGAAGATAATTTAATTTAAAAAGCAATACGCGTAATTTCCAAATGATAAATTACCGATGAAACGCTCAAACGACCGGTTAATAAATAACCCATCAGTAACCCTTCTATTATTCCATTCCAACAATACGTAGCGTACAATGGAATCGGTGTTACTCGGATGAAACGCAGACGTATTTCGTAGTGTATTTTCATCGAGTAATTTCCAACGGCGATAAATTGTTTGTAATATATTGTGAGCCGCGTACGGCTGGCTACCGGTTCCTAAGCATATGGCTTAGGTTACAGGAGATTTTCTGTTTATTATTTTGATAAAATAATCGCTAGAAATCGCTTTTATATTGATTACTTTTTCAAAATAATATTCATAAATTAAAACAAAAATAATCATTTGGTACCCAAATGAAATGTGTCAAACTATTCAGATGCAATTGAAGCATTTATAAATTAACAGTCAGGCCCCTGATGGTAAGCGGATATTAGTTGCACCAAAGACGTCACCGATGCGTTGTCGGTTAAGGGAAGGGAACAGAGAAAGAAACACAGAAGAAACAAACAAGAAGAGAAGAAACAAAGTACTGGCAAAAGATATAAAATTACATAAATTCCATAAAAACTTTGTAGTATTTTAAAGAAAAATTGGGTTGAAGCAATTTCTTATCATAAGCATGACATGGGAATATCTGTGTCTTGTACACTTAGAAGCTTGGCTCTTACTGATCTGATAACTTCTTAACAATGGAAGCGTTATTAGCTTGTGCATTATACTCGTAGCTTATCTTATTTGAAATATTTTTGGTGGCATATTTATACAAAATCGCGTAAGCCCATGACTTGACTCATTTGCCTCGAAGGCTTCTCTGATGCGATCAGCACGCGACGCGGGGAAGTGTCCTCAACGAGCTATCATCTCTATACGCTGCTTTGTTTGACACTGTGCTGATCAGAAATACTCTGTACCTATATTTGAAGAAGTTGCAATGGAATGAAATAATTCTTTGTGGTATTGTGATTGTGTGTGACAATATGAGATTGTGGGCGACCGTGCGTCCGCCGCGCATTTAGGTGACTGGTAAGAATTTGTACGTTGTGGACTAGTCAATAAAGTTTAATTTGGCCGAAAACTATCGCGTCATATAAACGCGCCCTTACGCTCAACAACAGAACTTTACAAACCTGAAGTGCGGTCAGGTAATACGTTCGGAAGATCGAAACGACCATCAAAATTATGATTTATGTTTGATATTTGAAAATCATGTTATTTCGATTTCTTTTTAACTGCAGTACTTAGTAGTGGTATTGTGTAAAATCGTGATTTTGCTGTCTGTTTCCTTTTTTGCGACAAAGTTCAAAATGTTACGGAATAATGTACTAGCCCGGAATATTGCTCATTTACCTACGTTATATCTGTGCCTACTGAAAAGCACTGACAGTTCTAAATACATAGTTCTTGGGCTTAAATTATTAAAAATTATAACGAATGAATCTTGATTAGGATCTACTCTCAAATCTAATTGGTGTGGAATAGCTATCGTAAGAGATAATCTGTTGGCAAATCAGACCTAATCAGATTATGCTAATATTTAAATTGGGGTCAGAATTTAGGAGTCATAAATTACTGCGGACTGCGGATAGGATTTATGCACCGAGTTTGGTATCATTATATTAATACGTGCTGCAAAAACTTTGTACCCTTTTTACGAGAAATGCACGGACGGAGAACACTAATAGTTTATATAGAAAAGGAGCGCAGAATGCTAATATTTTTTTTAAAATTATGCATAAAAAATACATTAAATGAATAAATAAAACATTACACAAGCTAATTTAAGCTATTTACATTGCCATACGTTTGACACGACGTTTGAAATGTGTCATTGGGTCATCGTTTCATACAGTCAATGTTAAGTAACCCTGTGACAGAATGAATTAAGGTCGAATTTCAACCGCAGAGCGAGTAACTAGTTTGTGTTAAAGAGCCGAAGCCGTGGACAAAACATTAATGTAAAGTATTTTTGTTATTGTAAATTATAAAGTTAATAAACCCCAAACATACATTATAATACAGCAGAATAGAGGAAGTATATCCGATAATACACTGAACAATGATAACGCTACGGGAAATGAGGACTGAGAGGCGAAGGGAAATGCTGAGGAAACGGATGACAGGAAACGGATATGGTGGAGCTGCGGGGAAATGATGAAGCTTCGGTGTGGGGTTCTACTCGTATTGTGTTGCATAAATTTACTCGTTATAGGCATACAAACAAGCGAAATACACATGAAGCGCTTGTAGCACTTCGGCTTGCGTCTGTCATAAGTGATCGACCGAGTGTCGTGTCCAATCGAGTGACAGCGGACGCGGTCGCTAATTGGATGAGTGACCGCTAGTGGCAAAAAATTCTTGAGAATTTCCATGCTTCGTAGGGCAAGTAAAGTTATCGGTGCCAGTTGTTATCGTAAGATAGCAGTCGTTAAGATATGTCGGAGGCCTTCGGATGGCATACAAACTGATCAAGCCAAGAACGTTGTATTATATGTGAACAGCCTACAAATTAGCACGTAAAGAAGAAATAAACTCTACGTCTCTCTCCATCCGGAACACGAGGAGACGATATATTCACGCGGACTGTTTTGTACTTGGACTTAGTATGTGAGCCGATATCTAGGTATTGTTGATCGAAGGCTTTAGTGAACATAATTAAAAATATATAATTATGCAATGATTAAAAGACATTCAATAAATTTTGAACTTAAGCATAATGTAAAACGGTTGAATTTCCACCCACTGACGACGCCAATTTACAAATTATTAACGTGTTGTAGTACTAATGTGTAATATTACTTCCTAAAATTATGCACCTCACAGAGGACCACTCGAGAAGCACTCGGGTTTATCTCCTCCCCTTACCTTGATTTATAGCAATGGGCGAAAACGTGCCAGCTATTCCGGCGATAAGATTATCCATTAAAATCAGTTACATTATGTATCTTCGGATATTGGACCAAGTTTCTAAAGCTGGCTTACGTTACTCGTGAATGGGCGAAGTTAAGGATCTTCGGGTTTTATCTAGGAGTGATATCATCAATTTTAATTTTAGTTTTTCCTGGCTGGGTTCGATTCCCAGCGAGGTGGAAGTTTGAATGATGAATTTAAAACGTTCTCGGTCTTGTATATTGTCCACGACACCTAGAAAATCAGCCAACACCATCATCAAACCAGCGCACGAATTTATTTTCACGCGCGTTATTTTTCATTTTGCGAAAGACTCTAATATTTTAAACATATAAACTTTCCTCTTGAATCATTATATCTATTAAAACCCATCAAAATCCGTTGCGTAGTTTTAAAGAGCTAAGCATACATAGGGACAGAGAAAGCGACTTTGTTTTATACTATGTAGTGATTATTATAACGTTTGGCGTACAACACACGAGTCTGTATATCAAAAATTCAACCGATAACGCTCGAAATTATTAATTTACGAACAGCTGTTCCAGGCAGACTAAACAAGAAAATAAAATATGGCTATTGTTCAACCCTTCGGCCGCTCGCAGCGAGCGTGCGGGATGGGTTTATGCTGGCGATGGCAAGTTTATTGCATGAAATTAAATTTTGTCCAAATAGTCGATTTCGTACTGAAACAAAATAAATTTATTTTTCGTGAATTGTGAAATTGTTTCGCTTCATTTATTAACTGTATATTTTAAATTATCGAATACAATGATAAAAAGGCTCGCACATCCATTCAGTTCCATTTCGAAAACGACTCGTTGATGCCGCAGGCGTAAGAATGGTATTGACCACCTACCAACAGATGTTCTGTTTGCTAGGTCGTTGTGGTGATATGATAGGCGGTTCTAAAGTCAAATACATATATTTAAAAATAGTTAAAAAAAAATTAAACGCTGTATTTTAAATAGAAAATAAAATTATTCATAAGAAATTATTGAAATACCTAACACAGACACGAAAATTCTCAAGCTCATCAATACATCAGAAATACTTAAACAGGTATGTCTGAGACTGTTGGAAACAAACGCACAGACAAACGCAAGTCGAGAATTCCGTTAATATATAGGTACCACCAATACTAGTTTTTTTTATCTGCAGACATCGAAAAGTCAACCTTTTATAATAGAATTATTATTGTAGCGGAGATTTTAAGCTGAAGATGAAAAATAAAATTTGTCAACATCTGTTCCAGACAGCTGAAATAAGAAAATAAAATAGTCGCTTTATTTTATGGGCTATAATTATTGCCGTAATAAATATAATCTTATTGCCATCAAGTTGACTTTATACAATAAATTAATCCCAACAAGTAGTTTAATGACGTAGTTAGTAGGTTTAGTAGGAATAGTAGGTAGGAGACAGTTAAGAACATGTTGATAATAATGATAATAAGACAAGTGCGGCTTGCGTCGAATGTCGATAAATGATTGACCGAGTACCTAAGCAACGGCGGGCGCGGTCGCGCGGGTGTGAATTGTAGATATTGCATCTTGAGATTAACATTAATTGAGAACATTATGGAGAACTTTCAGGTACAGGTTTCCCCACGATGTTTTCTGTCATTGAGAAAAGTGATAATAACTTCTAATACGCTCATAATATTTTGATTCTTCGCACAATTCTTCGTTATCTTCTTTATAAAAATGTTAATGAGTCCGTGTCGGATTAATTCAAATACTAATGTTAATTTAATTCAAAATACCTACTAATGGAACATTTAGGTATTGTCGGTCAGTAAGTCTATACTTATAAAGCTATACTTACCATTTAGATTGAGACTTCTCTAATGCTACATTATACTTAATGAAAAGTTGAGAAATATTTTTGAATCAGTGAAGTGACTGCTGATGGCAGTCCATTTCAGCTCGATGGTTTTAGTCCATAAACACATCTCATATCTTTTTCTTTTGTATTTCCGACTTATCTTTAAATCCAAGGATCCTAAAATAACTTCAGACTGACAATATCCCCACAAAAGTCTTAAACAATGTGAAAGTAAGCTGCAAAAATTGGTATTTTATACGGGATTCCGACACCAGACGGCAGATATTGTTGACTTACTTCGAAAATGACTCCAACTCGATTTAGCTTTCGATTCAATCTTGTTTTGATTAGATAGACTCCTTGATTTTCAACTAGAATTTTCTTACGTCTGAATTTCGACAGAAGTTCATTGTTGGTTTCTCATTTATGAACATTATTTATTCAAAGTAATATTAGAAAGAGAAAATAATAATATTCGCATTTTTGTTTATATTGAATAAGGTCGAAAATTAGGGAACCGATTTAATGTTTCTCTAGTAGAATTTTATATTTATATATAATTAAAATAATAATATGTAGAATTACTTGATCCCAACAAAGAAAAATACCAGCTAAATTAAATTAACGTCGAAGTTACTTTGTATTCGATATAGTTAAATCGAATATTTCATAAGTAAAGTTCTTTATTTCTTTTTATTTAGGTTCATCTACAAAATTGCATTGCATTTTTCGTTACATTAAATGACCGACGAACGAGATATATAATAGTGGTCACAGTCGCACATAGCCATCAGGCGGCCAAGAAGGAAGTGGGGACTCGCAAGCTCTTAGCACTGCCATCAAAACACGTAAAAATTATTTGACAGTCGTTTCAAGGAGTGTAGTAACTAACTAGGCTGAAGTCAATTACCACCATGTTTAATTCTCGAAGACCGTTTTGGTAGCAGGAAAGGTGTATGTATAAAGACGCGACAGCTATTATTGGGCTTCAACCCATTGATGGCCCACTACTGAGCACGGGTCTCTCCTCATACCTGAGGAGGCCTAGAGCATACTCCACCACGCTGCTCCAGTGCGGATTGGTGGAGGGGTTAGTGGCCAACCCAAGTGTCAGAATTTTTTAAGCCACCCGAAGGTATCCGACATGGCTTAACGACTGCTACCAAATGGTAACAACCGGGACCGACGGTTTTACGTGCCCTCCGAAGCACGGAAGCGCTCAAGAAATTTTGCCAGTAGCGGTCACCCATCCAACTACCGACCGCGCCCGCTGTTGCTTAACTTTGTCGATCACTTGAGATCGACGCAAGTCGCCGGGCTATGAGCGCTTCTATGACAGCTATTATTACCCACTAGGGAATGCCACGAGTAAAAAATTTAAACGCTACACATACAGAACATTGTTTCATGCTTGCTACTTTGTAACTCATAACATTGTTTTAAAATATTCATCGTTTCCTTTTTGTTGTAGGTTCCCAATAAACCTTAAAAGGTCATTTTTATTGATATCAAAGTAGCGAAATAAGAGGTTTTATATAGGTAAGATACCTATTGCGCCGATCCCAAATGGTATTATCACATAAGTATTATGGGCAAGAGAAGGTTGATGATGATACTTAGAAGCTATCGAGGGTAAGGGTTTGAAATTGAGGTCTTAAAGGTTTCGTCCGTTCTTAGGTCCGAAGTATCTCCTTTATTGGTAGTCCTTAAGGTTGTCCAGCTGAGGTTCTTTACAAGGGTCCCTTTTAAACCATTACTTGGACTTACTTTGCCCTTTGTGGTGAGTAGCCAATAGCTACAGGTATGAATTTCAACAGTTTGAATTTGATTGCTTAAATAAATATGAATCTTGGGTTCTAGAGTTTTGAAACAGGACCAGGTAAATCGAAAATATAATAATATGACACCACCAAATTTAATTTATTTGCCTTATATTAAATACATTGTGTATGAAAAACTAAATATTTACTTAAACTAAATTTAAGTTTGGATGTCCGTACTTATCAAAAAGATTTAAAAAGTGTCAAGTATGGATTTCATTCACGTATGCATGTACTGCCATCTAGCGAAAAATATGCCGACATAATGTAATTTTGCTACCCGATACTAGATGTCGTAGCATTAATTCATGTTGCAAATTTTGAACCTAAAAGATTTTTTTTTCTTATTTTGTTCAGAAAGGTGGTTAAATTTTTTATTAAGTATATTTAATAACTAAAATATGCCTTTGTACCAACGAAAACAATAAAATTGTAAGATTCAAATTTGCTTCTATGCACGTGATGCACTCTGACGTGTTTTCTTCTTCTATGCTTAAAGATTAACGTGTATATTATACACGTTTTACTAACCTACTTTATTATCTAATCTTACTTATGTATTATTATTTATAAAAATCTATATAGTAATTATGTCAAGTATTATAAGTTAATATTTTATTCAAATTTAATGAGTTCTTTTTGTTTTGGTTCCAGGTTACCAGATGTCGCGCAAGTCGTGCACGGTTGGGGGCGCGCGGGGCCTATGTATGTGGGTGCAAGAGTGCAACCGCGTCGGGGGAACACATGCTGGCGTGTGTGTCGATGGATTCATGTTCGGGTCATGCTGTCGACTTCCCGACAAGCCACTTACAGCAGGTTCAAAAAATATTAGTTATTACACTCAATATTAGATGGCGCTGTTAATATTTATCACCATAATTATTCTTTATGGTGTTCATATTTTTGTAGCGGTAATTTTCACTACCGTAATTACCTATAATATTATAATTATATATCACCGTAATTATATATTTCTTTTACATAGCATAGACTTATTTTTTATTATTTATTTCAGAGACATCCAGTGCAGTTACTGTAACAGACAAGCCGTATTCAGCGCCTCTGAGTGCTGCTTCCAGTACACTACCTCCTATCGAAACCACTACTCGGACCACACCGCGGCCGACTATACAAACACAACGGCCTTCGTTCATGACCAAGCCGATAGATGGCGCGCCTTACAATTATCGGCCACCAGAAATAAACATGCCATCTTTAGGCAACCTAGATTCAAGTAGCGAACAAAACAGTGATATTATAGTTAATAAAATAACATATAACAGTGTAAATAAGTACCAAAATGTAAATAGGCCGAGCGAAGTGGAAACTAGTCCCCACAACAAAATCTCATCTAGTCTTAGCATAATACCAGGAGCGCGACCTATGGCCGTATCAGAACAACATTCAGATAATAGCATCTCTTCAGGTGAGCTAACAATCTTCAATCTTAGTTATGAGAATAGTCAATAGATGGCGCTGTTGTCACATTGTTTTTTTTTCGACGAGAAAACTGAGTATGAATATCTTAAGTTGACGAACTAGTAGCCGAGTTGGTAGAATCCACACCTCCCACAAAACCTGCTTGAAATGCGACGGATCCTGGGTTCGATTTCTGGGCAGACAATTATGTGCCAGCTAAACGTTTTTTTATGGAATTAAGATCGCTTAAACGAGCATGCAACACCACCCGTGACACAGCGAATCCTAACGTACCTAGGGGTTTACGTAGGTGAAAATTATATAAGCTTGGTGCCATGTTTTACCAGAATGGGTAGGTAGCTATTTCCTTTTAAAATTAATCGCAAAATTATCTTTACGTGTTTCGACTGCAGTGTCCAGTGACCCAGTAATAGGAGGGTCCGCACCTTCCTTCTTACCTCTTAACGCGCCTTAAACCTTTGGTCTCTCTGTCTTTAACTAAAGGTGATTTATCACTAGATGACATGACTGATAATCTCAATGAAGAACTCGATCAATTTCCAGCACACATAATGTCAAGACCGAACAACATCAACACAATTCACTGGCAGGCGACCACCGAGCCGTCGTTCATCACCAAACCGCGACCATCCAACTGGGAGAAGCCAGCGGGGAAGCCCAAGCCCACGAAGAAGTTCACCACTACCACCAGCAAACCCCACAAGAACCACGTGAAACCCAAAGACCCCATGATGAACATGATCAACAAAACTGATGACGCAACTCCCGCGCCAATGCAGACCACTGCTGCCACTAATAACGTTGGTAAGTAAGTAATTGGCTTCAAACTAACAGCCGTCACTCCAGGAATATACGAAGGCTCATCCTCATACGTAATTCTGAAGTATGTAATAGAAGTCTACTGACGAACCACCTGATGGTAAGTGGTTATCTATTAACATCGGTAGCGTTAAAGACATCACCGATGCGTTGCTGTCTTGACAGAAGGAGGATATAAATCCTCGCGAGGAGGAAATCCTCGCTAAAATCGCCTTGTTTCCGTAACTATAGTCTATAATTATGAGAGACCTAAAAAATCTCTAAATCTAATTTCAAAATTTTGTAAAATTCCCCTGAAATTGGGAATATAGAGGATTTATACTTAATTCATTTTCGTTTTAAATAAGACCTTACAACGATAAGTTGACAATAGTGACCAATAACTATTCAGGATGTAGCAAATTCCATGGATTGGGGAATAATAAGAGATGGATGCATGGATTGGGGAGGATGTATTTACTTTTAAGTCTTTTGCCTTATTTACGTAACGAAATTGTGGTATTTCCCAAATCCATAGTGTAAAATGTAATCGTAGCCTCTTGCCGTTACATAATGAAGTAGAATTGTATGACGCGTGTTTTCCTGGTAACTAATGCATTCTATTTTCAAAACTTTAGTAATAGAATAGGGTATTTGACAGATTTTAGAAAAATATCTCAAATTGTTCAATATAACATAATACATTATGCAGTTTGGTTAATTCTTTGTAAATATCTCTATTTTCTATGAAAATCACCTTCAAAGTTTAAATGAACAAAAAAGCCGCGAAAACGCTAATACGCCATATTAAATAGGTTATGACGTCACCTGGTCAAATAACCATACTAAGCTGTCAATGCTGTCATTGCGTATAGTAAGCAGTACTAGCAAGTGACGTCATTCAGCCAAACCGCGTGTTTTCGATCACGTAATCAAACACGAAAAATTCATTATTTTATTATCGATTTTTAATAATAATCCAAATAATTTTAAAATAATGTGTTGGCTTAATTGGTTTAAAAAATTATATACTTTTAAGCTAACAACATCTATATTTTTATTGTTGTCAAATACCCTATTTGCGCTGAGCCGTCTTTATCTTGACTGACTTTACCCACCCGCAATATGCCTTTTAGTCCTCGGAGACCGCTGTGCTATTAGCCAATTTTATTATCACTTATCACCACTAACACACCGACACGTTCAGGGGTCTAATCATCATTTAATTAACCGTGTTCTAGATGCAAGTTAACGAGGGTCAATGATATTAGGTCGCTGTTCTCTAGGGATTCTTCAATTACTCGGCATAGGGGTAAATGCAAACATCTCTGTTCAGGGCACGGGTTATCTATTTAATATGAAACTCTTGCGTTACTGAGTGACTGACAGACAACGCACAGCCGAAACTACTGATCGCAAGAAGGTGAAATTTGGCATGTACGAGTATGTTCGTTGGAAATTCCCCCCCTAACGGGATAAACAGATTTTTTGGATTTGGCGGGCGTAGCCGCGGGGAATGCTCGTTTGACATAAAAAGACCTGAGGTATACTTATTACTCATACTGGTACAATGGATGGGTTGGAAGGCCAGTCCGAGAAGATGTCATGCTGTCGTAATTCGCCTGGGGATTGCCATATGACTTCTTTACAATCAGAGCCAATAGCAGTGATAGCTGAGTGGTTTGAACGGGGTTCAAATCCTGTGTAAACCTCTAATTTTTATGTGCGTATTTGAATCGTGAGGAAACCTGTATACTTAAGTTCTCCATAATGTTTTGAAAGGTTCGCCAATCCGCAGTTGACTGCGTGGTGGACTGTGGACAGTACCCCTCCCATTGTGAGGACCGTGCCCGTGCCCAGCAGTGCGATAGTTATGGGTTGCGATAACTTATCATATTAAATTATCATAGTAAGCGTTAGCTGATGTGGGATCGTAGTCAAGCGGTAACTTATATAAATATATTAAATAAAAAAACTTCAAAAATAAGTATCTAACATTTTGGTCGATATAATTTTCAGAATTTCTGTTTAAGAGACGTTCTCGAGCGATAAGGCCGAACATTGAATTGAATTCATTACATTTATGGAAGTCTTAATGAAACTAAAGGAGCATTAATTTCCTTTCACATTTGCTCTGAGAATAACTAATTTCCTCATATCTGAACGCGATTTATTCGGAAAGCATTCTTGCTAATATAGGCGATTGTTGTATTCCTAACTGTGAGCGTGATAATTAGCCTCCTATTATAAGTAGGCGATCCTAAACTAAAATCTTAAAAACTGTTAAAAATCTTAAAATTTGTTATTACCTAAATATTTTTAACTGCTTGCTGCCTGACTTCAACTCATTGATGTCTTGAATAGTTGAGTATACCTCTTGACTGAGGAGGTCTAGAGCATACTCCACCATGCTGCTCCAGTGCGGATTGTTGTAGGGGTTAGTGGTCAAATAGCGGCCCACTATTCCTTAACTTCCTCGTTGTTAATCATTATAGCTCCACAATTATGCCATCATTATTAGGTAATTCCCCATTTCCCACCACGCTGCTCCAGTTCGGATAGGTGGAAGGGTTAGTGGCCAATCCAAGTGTTGAAAATTTTTTTGCCGCCCGAAGGCATGGCTCAACGACTTCTAAAAAATGGTAAAAACCGGGACCGACGGCTTTACGTGCCCTCCGAAGCATGGAAGCGCCCAAGAAATTTTGCCACTAGCGGTCACTCATCCAACTAACGATTAATTTTGTCGATCACCGCCGAGCTATGAGCGCTAAAACTATTAATCCTTAAGGGTAGCATCACATGTCACCAAATAAGAAAGAGACTTACTAATGACGACTACCGTCTTAAACCTCGTTTTGAGTCTTGTTCTGTGTCAGTCACAATTGTTATGGGTGGCAGCGGAATGGTTATGCTGCATGCTCGTTTGCTATCTTAAATTTATAAAAAATCGTAAGCAATCACTCGTCGCCTGTGGGACCGGGGCCGTCATGCAAGCAATGCTCTTAGCGATTTCATTTTCCTTGTCTCTCTTCGATTCGTTGCCATTCGGCGATATGCCAAGACCTGAACACGCTTGCTATCTTGGCAATGTTATAACCATCTCGAAATAATTCCTGCCTGTGAGTGGAATTCCATTATGACCTTGCAACGTGGCTATTGGCAGTCGTGTCCAAAGCAATTTAAATACTAAGTTAAGTTCTCTAACGCCGGGTTTCTGGAACCTATCTCTGGGACGATACAGATCAAAACAGATCTGGTCATAATGAAGCAATTGGACTACGACATTCACATTACGTCTTTATAGCCTCACACAATAACAAGAATACATAACATTGTATGTAAGTACTTAAATTGTACCAAACTGCAATACTTCTGGGCTCATTCAATAAAAAACGAGCAGTTTGCAATTATTTGCATAAAACACGCGCTGCGTATTCAATTTGTTTAAAAAGTTCATGAATTTCATCATCGTTAGTACAATTTCGTGCCAATTATAGCAATAAAAATTGCATTCTACGTACCAATTAATATACGTTGTTCGTATCAGGCGTTGCTTTGTGTAAATCTAGGATCATTAAGTTTGTATAAACTTTGAAACTGCCTGCGAACACGTAGTTACTAATAGACGTAATTGTGACTTGCTTCGGTGAAAAAAAACATCGCGAGGAAACTTGCACACCTGAGTTCGCCATAATGTTTTCAAAGGTGTGTAAAGTCCGCAAATCCGCACCAATATGGTGGTCTGTGGTGGACAATGTGGGGTGTACCCCTCTCATTGTAAGAGGAGACCTGTGCCCAGCAGTGGGATAGTTATGAAATAAAATTGTGTTAAGTTATGGGTTGCGATGGTCAGTATGATGTGAATAGCATTCATAAATAACATGATCTGAGGTTTTTCTGACCCGTTTGTCGGTTTAAGTAACGTAATTTATTTTATATTGTGCTACCTCATCATTGCAAAGTACTTTGACTCAGTGCTTCATTTATATTCCAGAGTGTGGAGTTACATCAATGTGGCCTCGTCCAGAGACGCGTATAATGGGCGGCAAGGACTCCAGCTTCGGCAGATGGCCGTGGCAGGTGTCTGTGCGGAGGAACTCGTTCTTCGGCTTCTCCTCCACTCATCGGTGTGGTGGGGCCATCATAAATGAGGGCTGGATCGCCACGGCTGGACATTGTGTTGATGAGTGCGTTTTAGGCAATGATATCTACAAGCTTTTATTTAACTAGCTGTGGGTCAAATCTTGCAAGCTAACTTTGACCCACTTTTCAGTGTCCAATTGTGCTGAATTTTAGAACATTGTCTAGATAAATTTAAATATTTTGTATAAAATTAGATTGTTCTGTAGTTTACTTTTGTTGTTACCTGGTAATTATTCACTCATATTTTACAGTCTATTCACATCCCAAATAGGGATACGCGTTGGAGAATACGACTTCTCGTCGGTATCCGACCAGTATCCGTTTGTGGAGCCCGAGTGGACACTTTTCAGTATCCAATTGTGCTGAATTTAAGAATATTGGCTAGATACATTTAAATATTTTGTATCGCTATAATATTAGTTTGTTCCGTAGCTTACTTTTGTTAGTTACTTTGTAATTATTCACTCATGTTTTACAGTCTACTCACATCCCAAATACGGATACGTGTTGGAGAATACGACTTCTCGTCGGTATCCGAACAGTATCCGTTTGTGGAGCGCGGTGTGGCGCGGAAGTCTGTCCATCCGAAGTACAACTTCTTCACGTATGAGTATGACCTGGCGCTGGTGAAGTTAGACTCGCCAGTTACCTTCGCGCCGCACATAGCCCCGATTTGTCTACCAGCGAGTGATGATCTCCTGGTAGGGGAGAACGCTACTGTTACCGGCTGGGGCAGGCTGTCCGAGGGTGGGGTCTTGCCGTCCATTCTGCAAGAGGCAAGTATTTATTATTATAAATACTAGATTTAAAAAAAGAAAAGCAGCAAAATGTATCCTTTGTCACATGTAATTATCGTACACAAAATCGAATGCGAATCTTTAGGATGAGATTACTACCAACTGACTGGGCTCGTCATATGAAAAATAATATAATGTCGTGATATGAAAGAAGCTACTAAGCATGCAGTGGATCTTTGTGGTATAAAGTGAACATTCCAATTCCTGGACTTTCTATATCCATGAGAACTGAACCATGCTTAGAATGTTTCGTGCACATATACTTGCACCCAACTCATTCTTACTAAAAACGATAAACAACGCTTGAGACAGCTTGATTCTCGATAGAAAAAAAGGTCTTGCAAGCAAGTCCAGGCAAAGCAATTTGCAGCCCGTTCTATCTTCCATAATAATAAAATACCTACAACAGTTGGCATTAACTCTTCGTGTGCTACGTCATTCATAACTGCTATTATTTATTTTCAGGTCCAAGTACCAATAGTGTCCAACGAACGCTGCAAGTCTATGTTCCTGCGAGCCGGGAGACATGAGTTCATTCCTGACATCTTCCTCTGTGCTGGTCACGAGAGAGGTGGCCATGACTCCTGTCAGGGGGATTCGGGGGGACCCTTACAGGTAATCGGATATTTTATTGCATATCATTTTTAACCATAGCTTTTAAACTTTTAAGGAAAAAAAAGGAGAGAAAGCCAAAGTTTACGAGGGCAATTTGGCTTAAACGGAAGAAAATCTTAGCAATTCTGCAATTTCTATCATCAAATACATCTTACAAAAGACACGTTGACGACAAGACGTTGGAAAAAATACAGTTTTAGGCTCTAAAATTTTACTATCGCCACTATCGGTATTAAGAAAAGAATTCCCAGATTTATATGGAGCAAGAATATTGGAATTGACACTAAATAAATATTCGAGAAAATAATGTAGAACTCTCTGGTATGGAGATTTGCTCAGTGTGTGAGTAGGTATTTTAATTTAACGATAGAAACGTGAAAGCATTAAAAATTATAATCCGGATCTAATTTCGAGATGTTTCGGATATAGTTTCACATTAGCCATTAGAAAATAAATGTCTAAGCGAGCTAGTCGCTGAAACGATGTCATTTGGCGCAGCGAACGGTATAAAGGCACAACAGAGACTAAGATAATAGCTACAACATTCACACTGTTAAGTTATTTACACACTATCCACGACGGCGACTCATTAGTGGCTTATACGGCACAAATCTATCATTGAACAGCCTATATACATACGAGCAGCCGGCAGATGGTAAGTCCGATGCTAAGTGGTCAACGACGTGTTGCTGGTAAATATCATTAAAATCCCATACAAAATAAGTAAGAAGGTGCCCAAGTGCCGATGAAATTCTATCATAACTTAGTCAACTAGCCTTTCGACGCCTGGGTAACCGGTGCAAAATAATAACTACTGACGTTTACATGATGTCTAGAACCATGTGGAATTTGTGAGACCCTGAGGCATTTTATACGAATTCATGTGTCTTAAGTATTCATGAGCGACACTAGCGCTAAATGTTGATCAATGAGGATAGCAAGGCCGCGACTCTAGTTATATAAAGCCTCTGAACTTCTAAAAGGTGACATAAAATTTTGTTGGGCCGAAGTCCAGAAGACCCGACGTAGAGCATGTAAGGTCAATCAATTTCAAAGAAATAAGTCGCTATAAAAATATTTATTGTTTTGTCGCGAAGTGGTCTCCCTAATCCGGATGGATGGATACATAGAGCTGTGAGTGTATAGGGGTCTTTAGATGTACAACATTGGCATGTATAATCTTCACAATTTGGCGTAGCATCTCTGTAACCAGCTTATGTTTGGGCCTTAGAATTGTTATAACATATTTTTCAAAGTCAAAAAAATGCTTATCTTTATACTAAGTATGTGGTTTCATTCAGTATGTAGTGTAATTTACCGCATTTTATCGCTAAATAATTTTAAACTTAGCTGTTCATTAATTGTGAATGTTATACGATGATAAGGTATGAATTGTGGTCACGGTTAAAAGTTCATATAACTCGGTTGAAGTACGCTACATAAAAATGAAATAAAAAATGCATTCTGAATACACAAATAAATAACAATTTCAATTTATTTATGGAGTGACTATCATAAATCTTAAAATAAACTTCGGTATGGTTGATATAGGTACTGTTTTGATGGTCCCGTTATGTTTACAGGTCAGAGGAAAAGACCACAGGTTCTTCCTAGCGGGCATCATCAGCTGGGGCATCGGTTGTGGAGAAGCAAATCTTCCCGGAGTATGTACCAGGATATCAAAGTTCGTACCTTGGATTTTGCAAACGGTAAACTCTTAGTAGTACCAAAGCATGGATGCAGTGAACTTGGTGAAGAAGTGTTAAGTGAAAATAACAATGACGAAATAGCCGATAATGTGCGAAAAAACGAGAAATCAGAACTAACTACAGTGCAAGTTACCTTCAAAAATGTTGATTGAATTCAACGTTTTCTGAGGCGTTTTATTAATAACAAAGTCCACCGGGAAGCTATATAGGGCTCGTTTGAGCGAGATCCTGTATTATTCCCAACAAAGCTTCAAAGCGGTGATATATACAGGTTTGGACTATAATAAACGCCCTTCCGACCACTGCTTGTAACTACAGATAACAAATGTATTTTAACAGATTGCCTTGTGCACTCTTATAAGTTTTATGAATATTATTGTAAATAATAACTATCGTTTTATTTTTGTTATTAATTATAATTTGCATAGTATAAATTTCTTTAAAGGTTATACTTTTGATGTAATTGAAAATAATCTTGCAAAGCTTGCAATAATTGCAGGTCGCAAACTAAAACTAAGATGTTTTGTATAGTTAAAGAGTGTCCTGCTTACCGTACGATTGTTTGTATAATAAATATCATGTATAATACTTTTAGATGTAGTGAGGATGTAAAATCTTATGTGTAAATAGCTTAAGTTGTTTATTTATCTTGCCGCAAACTAGCTTTCGTTTACAGTATTATTTATTTGGTTAGCTCTCACGTTAAAAGCTACGCGCCTTTTGTAAATAGCCATGCGTTAAGTTAGTTCCTTATTAGAATTGTTAATTACGTCAGTAATTTAAGATATACTTCATTGCGTAATATATCTTCTATAATCTAATACAATAATAATAGTTTGTAGTACATTAGTATAATTGTAAACATTTTAGACAGCGTGCACATAAAGCCCTCTTGCGTCGTAATATATACCATAATTCACTGCTAAAATGTTTTAGTCCAAATGCAAAAGTGATTCATCCCTTAAGATTGTTTCTATGTAATATGCATCTAAGCATTCGTTATATAAATGTGTATCGAATTCCAAATTGGGATTTATCCAGTTCTCACCACATATCACTAAAATGCTTTTATCTAATTTATCTGAATAGCGCATTTGTTTAATGAACGATTTTATCTTTATCAATCCTAATTCAGAATTTATTAGTATTGTCAAGAGTTAATGTTTTGTAAATAAATCCTTCATTATTCATGCAGTTATGGCTGCATTAAATTAATTCGAATGCCCGAATTGAGTTTAGGTGGATTTTCTTGTTTTGCGTTGTGCCGGTAGTTATCTTGTTATAAAACGCGAATATGTGACCAATTACCAAATCGCTGTTTGTTGTTATAATATTGTATTGTAGCTTTTATGTATTTGTATGGATTTGTTTCACTAAAACTATCGGTTAGAATAGTTCTACTATTGGAAATAATAGAAGGCGTGACCTTTTATTAAATTGGAGGTGGGTGGCTTTTTTAATTGTTATAGATACGCAGTATAAAGACAAATAATAAAAAATACTATTTTTACCAATAGTTTTGAAAATTGTTTTTGCTACGAAAATAAAGTGTAAGAAAATGTTACTTTTGACCAAAAGACATATTATGTACTGTATGTTTGTCTAGATAAGTTTTCTTTGCAGTTAGAAAAATAAAGTGAGATGAAACACTCATACACATATAATATGAACAATTACTTCTTCATGTTTGAAGTGAAACAGATTATTATAAGCCTAGTTACCTATTGACAGGAAAGGATGCTAGTTAAAACAGCTATTTGCAATATTCTATCCAATATTCTATCCTCAGTTAGTTGTCTAGCAACTGTCAAAGAAGCACATAAAATGTATAGTAGTGAAATTAAAAATAATCGCGGGAAACAAGGTCACTTAAAACTGAGTGTGAACCTTTTTCGTCGGTATATTGTAGATTGTGTACAATTTATGACGAAATGAATGCTTTTTTCTTTCATTCTAGTGTATGTTGGTATTAACTATATATTATGATTGGATAGAATATTGGAAAGTTACCCTTTAGTTATCTGTTGGTAGGTAAAATCCATCTATTTCATAGGTATCGGTTTATCGAATGAATGTTTGAGTTGAAAGGTGTTATATAATAGTATTATGAAGTATATTACCTATGATTAATAATTTTGTTTGAATGAATAGTTTATGATGACGTTGACTCCATATTGTTCGTTTGCACAATTTTGTTATTGATTAAACAACGACTTGATTTTACTATTTTTTTATTTCCCAAAAATACTTATATTATATTAAATATCTAATATTAACATAATTTCGGAATTATGTAAAGATGGGAGTTGTTATTTTTTATTTTTTTTATTTAAGCGTATATAATAATTTTTTTAAGTCTTAAAATGTCTTCGTCAGACTAGTATTATATATAGTAAAACTCGTAACAAAATCTATGTGATTTACCCAGACCTTATGTGAATGTAAACTTATGTAACCGTTTAAAATAGACCCTAATTAGGCAAATTGGGTCGGTTATAAATTCGTTCTACGCATTCTAAGGGCTTTACGTAGGCACAGAAAGCTAGTAGGTACATAATTCAGTTTATTTTAGACGCTATACAAGTACTGAGGGTGGTTTTTCTCGTCAGAATTAGAAGGGTTCAAGGCTTTTTCACTTTCAATCTTGGGTATGATTCGAAAATTGTTGGTTCCCAACAATGTTTTGCAGGGCCGATAACCTCTCGGCCTCTGTATAGCATCAGCACCAGTAGAAAGAATGTGCATGCATTGAAAAAAAGGTAGGAAGTATCCAAAAGTTTAATTCTGTTTTATAAGCTTTAATGTGTGTACATTGTTTATCGCATACAGGTCGGCAGACTTAACATATTTTCTCACGACCAGTTCCTACACCACTTTTTTTATAGCGTTAAGGTAGCAAACTGCCAATCACAACTGTAACTGAAAAACAATTATTACTCGGTATGGAAATGGTAGTAAATACTGTGGCGGGCGGTAGTATTACCCCGAGCGAACTCAAGGCTCTACTACCTATTAAAATTGAGTGATTTAAAAACAAAACAAAAGGCAATAAAAATATGACATGCGTGCACTATTCTAAACCAGGTCAGTGGGCTATTGGAACGAACTATTTAATACTACTAGGTACTATAAACCATAATTAACTGTAAAACGATAAGGTTGTCCTTTACGGTAGGTATATGGAATTAGCTTCAATGCATGCCCGGAATTCTCAGCGGACAGGAATTTGAATGGTCATTAGGGTTTAGGGAGGTTCCGGTAGCCGGATGCGACCCGAATACCAAAATTATGTACCCAACTATAGTTAGCACATTATTTAACGACTCTGTAAGTGGACAATGTAAGTTTAGGATTCCCTTATGGCTTCTGCCTATGAACTCATCTTGCTTCCTGTACCCTGCCCGTTCGAAGTTTCTTGGCTAAAGCAACAATTTTAAAATTTAATATTTAGTTACGTCCTTACCAAACTATCACACCACGAATCACAACCGTGAAATTATCATCGTCGCTACCGATAACTGTCTCATTGCTCCCCACGGGTCTCCTGTCACAATGTAAGTACAGGCCGTCTTCAACCACGATGGCCAAGTGCGGATTGGCGGACTTCACACCTTTGAGAATATTATGGAGAACTCTGTGTGTGTTAACCGTACAATGTTTGACGGGTATTAGGTACCAGAAGCGTCGGAGAATCAATAAGAAGGTTCTTTGTTTACCTCTTGAACAGAAGCGTGTTGGTTAAAGTGGGATTTAACTGGGTTCTATAGGTTTACCTCCGATAGGGATCATGAGCCGTTGCCTCTTATGTGCTTCCGTCGGGGGTATTAGCAAGGGTCGATTTGGACTCAAAATTAAATGGTCATACACAATAAAATAATAATAATAATATTCCAGCGAAAACATCACTAACGGAATATAGGTCAATGAGGGGCAGGTTATAAGAGGGTAAGCGGTGTGAAATTATATACGAATTACAGCTACCGGCTACGTTGAAAATGCACCTAATGAGAATTAAAACGCTGCTCGGACACTAAATCTGCTTTAAACCTGTTTTGCTTAACAAGGTTACTTAGAGTTAACGGAGAAACAGCTAAAAGGAAATATTCAACCAGCATTTTACATTAATAAAAATAAAGGAAAGGGGAAAATAAAGAAAAGATAGATTTGTTCATTTTGTAATGGAAGACGAAGACAACTGGAATGCACGCCTGCTTATCTGCTTTGTGGAAATCAATGAAAATGTTAATTACTTAATAAGCCTGCTTCCTGCTTGGAGCAGACTACATAATTAACGCCAGAATAAGCTGGTTACTCGTAAACCCTTAAAACCACTCGTAAATCCTAGGCAATCTTTTTTTCTTATTTTAACCACACCACAATCCAATCTGATGGTAAGTAGAGATGAGGTCTAAGGTGTTGAGTTGAAAACATATAAGTAAGTACCTAATGATACATAGAAGTCACTAAGCCTGGTCGAAGGCCTTCGGGTGGCAAATAAAGTAAATTCCGGCCCTCGGATTAGCCACTAACCCATTCTCCACAAATCCGCACTATAGCAGCGGTGCGGAGTAGGTACGCTCGAATGGGCTCATTTATGAGACCCCTGCCGGGTCATTAGCGGGTTAAAACAAAATGAAATCTTAGTCAATATAAAAGCACTTATTGTTTATTATGTACAAGCAAGCGTTTATAAAATTTCAAGCATTATAAAATGTAATGTTACATCAAATTCTACCTACTGAAATTTACAAAATTTACAACCGATTTTCGCTTACACCTAAAGCATGCAATATACTACGGCCAGCACATTCCGAAAATTTGCATCGGTACCAGCAACCATGACTGGAAATTCTTTACTGATTTATCGTAGTTCATAATTATGTAGCCCTTGTACCAGGCCGATATAATGCAATCGTAATAGAACAGAAATTCCCTTTTGAAATCGTTGCTACAACTCTCAAAACCTGGATGGATTGCTCCGGGAGTATTTTTACAATGTATGCTATTAAATTGTACATCGTAAACTGGTATCGCTCTGGTTACAGGTATTCTTGGAATACCAAATTCCAAGTCTAAAATCCATGATATATTCTCAGTAATATTGACCAGTTTACAAAATTCATCTATAATCGGATTTGGATCTAAAAAGAACATTCTTGCTGTTGGGAATAGTTCTTTTGGTAATGTCAAATATAGTTCGATTGGATCTAACTTTGTATCTTCGTATTTCATACCGGGAACCTGTTCTATTAATACTTCATCTGCTGGGTAAGATTGTTCGATCACTGGTTCTATAGCCGATGCTATGGCTTCTTCAGATGAATAGCACATAACTGGTATTATCTCAGTTATAACTGGATTAGGGGTTATGGAGGGCATCACGGATTCTGCAACCAATGCTCCAGTGTACGGACAGATTTGTGTCACAACTTGTGGTGGTGTCAATACGTAAGGTAAGACTGCAGAATTATATACAGGGCTTTGTGTGTGAACAGTGCTTGGTATTGTACTCCATTCAGTCATTGTGATCGGGTAAGTATACCTTTGTTGCAATTGGTACTGTGGGTAGTATGTTGCCATGGTTTCACCAATATTTACAGTACAATTTCTTCAAGAAGTCTACCACTTCCTAGTAAATTGAAGTAATTTGCTATATTATCTTCTTAAATAATTTATTTGGTAAAACATTTTTTTACACTTTCTGTTGGATATTTCCACGTTTAACAAAATTATTCCTATTTCCACGGCGCCTTAACATCCATGGCTCAACATACCTGAAATTGCACAAGATGATTTAATTTAATTGAAAACTAAATGATAATTATTTACTAATAATTTTATTATTATATAAAAATTTTTCGTTACTGACAGACAACGCACAGCCGAAACTACTGAACACAAGAAGCTGAAATTTGGCATGTACTGTAATTTTATGTTCCTTGGGTTCCGTGTTGAGTGTAGGGGAGCAATAAGAGAGGATTTTTGGAATTTCCCCCTCTAAGGTATTAAATTTTATTTCTTCGATGGATTCACTTGTAACTTTGTATATAGGATCCTCAAGAGACGCAAGTGAGAACTATTTTGGAATTTTGGAAATTAAGAATTTGACGCGGGCGAAGCTGTGACCGGAAAACTAGTTATTTACTTTATACCCTGAAGAAACTTAGGGTTCCATGCTGCTCAAAGGAGGGTTAATTCCCCAGTGATTAAAAAAATTTTTGTCCTGCTTGCACAAAACTTTTTAAAACGATAAGTTGTAGTAACAACTCATGGTTAATACAAATAATTCTATTTAAGTTTATGAGAACTTTAATTCATCCATAACCAGTAAATAGATCCTTTTTTTAATCCTTATTTATTGATTTTTAATAAAAATTGGCTGTAGCATTTAAAAAAATATATAATAATAATTTAATAACACAACTTTAACGTACTAATTTACTTACTTATAATAGAAATCCTCCTTTTAAAAGCACTACTAACAGTCTTATTATACATAATAATATTATTTATTGAACAGATTTATAGTAGACAAGGTTCCCGTAAACAAAATTTAAGAATATTTAAGTATTATACATTGAATACTTTCGTCATGACATTTAAAATTGCAATTGACATCGCAAAAGGCGCGTTATAAGTGTAAACACGATGTATTTGTTAGTGATAATGAAGGTAGTTGAAAATTACGTTCTAAAATTTAAAATAATGAATGAAGTTTATTTACTATATTTATTATAACTACAAATATTAATCTATTTTTTAGTTTTTTCCTACAAAATGTGTATCTTGTGTCAACTTAAAATATTTAAACTTACTTAAATTATTCTTTAAATTCCTGAAAACATTTTTAATCTGTGAATGTTTTGTTTTATATTTTTATACGACGCTACTCTCCAAAATTAAATAGAATAAAAATCTATAAGGCATAAAAGTTAACTAAAGGCTTATTTCAAGTAAAAAGTGCGAAATGAAAGACAGTAAAAATCCATACTTCAGAATATGCCGATTTTAAATAATAATTATTATTACCGTTACAAAAAACAGTTTTAAACATACAATGTACCTATAGTATATTTGTGTGCATCTATATACAAGCCTATTACCGCTTTTTATGTAGTATTATGTAGACGTTTATATAAAAAGCAATTCTATTTGTTCGAAACAATTAACCCTTGCTTTAAGTATCAGAATGGAACACCGATACTTCGCTCTAATGAAACAAACACAACGATATCCTCCGTCGTTCTAACCGAGTCCTTATTTTCAACACAAAAGGGCGATAATCCTCTGCGCAGTTCGTACAGAGATTGTCACTGAGTATATTTTCTGAAAGAATTCTCTCCTGCAAATTGCTTCCCTTGTCGCGATTGTTCCTAACGACTTCCATTGTACGTTTTCATTCGACAACCCTACAGTTGTTGCAGTTCACGATGCCACGGGATTCAAACAATTTTCAATCTTATTATCATTGAGTAGCACATGACGCACACGTAAGGTGTCTTCGTAAAATAGTTCGTATATTGATTTGAGTCCATTTAGTGCTGGTCTAGACGTTACTGTTATAACTATTAGGTCATTATGGCGGTGCTTTTAATGTATTTACATCAATCCGTGTGAACTGAGCCGTATCGATCTGTGTGAACTGAGACGTTCTGTGGTGTGAAATGTCCATCCTGGTCACTAATACTTGAGTATACAATGTACGCTTACATCTTAATATATATAATTCGAGTGTGAGTGTGTATGAGAGTGAACTCCTCCTAAACGGCTTGACCGATTTGGTTGAAATTTTTTGTGTGTCTTCAGGTGGATCCGAGAATGGTTTAGATTCACAATTGGACCCGGTAGGTGGCGTTGCTGTCGATATATCACCAAAACATTTTTTAACGACTGGACCGATTTGGATGAAATTTTTTGTGTGTGTTCAAGGGGATCTGGGAATGGTTTAGATTCACAATTGGACCCGATAGGTGGCGTTGCTGTCGATATATCACCAAAACATTTTTTAATTATAAAGCGGTACGAAGTACGCCGGGACAACTTGTCTGTTAAATAAAGTAAATTGAGCGCGTCTGACTCAATGATTCGCGTTGATTACATACATACATGTACATGTATTGTGTTCCGCCGGCGTTATATGTTTATATGTTTATAGATACATAAAAATATATATGACAGATAGTTGAAAATATTCAACAATCATGAAAATGTTTGGCAGTACTTAATATTTGATTGTTTACATTTTTGAAGAAACTTTATAATGGGATTCGTGAGACGGTTGCGGCTTTTGAATTTTCACTGCATCTGCGCGTACACCATGCACAAGTATTTTCTCTTTTCCTATATTTCTCTTATTCTATTACAGAGCTTTTTAAGTATCACAACAACGGTATTATGTTTCATCTTATTAGTGAACCTATTTATGTCCCTATTTGTTTTCGAGAGGTGAATACGAGAGTAACGTATTTAAAAGTTTTGAAGTGAAAACTTCTATAGCATCGTTGTGATTTGGAATTCGATGAAACGGAAATGATGCGCACATGAAACGAAACGGAAACGTCACAGACATATTTTAACGTCGGAGAAAATAAGATAGAAACATTAGCAAGAGTTAGAACTAAATTCGCTGCAGCGCTAAAACAATAGCCATGACATCTAAAAAACTCTTTTTTGAAGCATTTATAGCACGTGTGAACTCTTTTTTGAAGTTTCATGTGTGAATTGCACACATTTTGTCCCGTCAACTTTAGGAACCACTGATCTAAATAATTAGAAACACACGTTTTTTGACGTGCAACAGTTTTGCCTAACGCAGTTTCCGATTATTTCCGCTCGTAATTATTTATCGGCGAGTCAATCTTTTGTTTATCCTGCGTCGGGTCGCTGAGCTTCTATGAACAAATAAGTTCGGAATCATTTGCCTCGTAAAGGTAAATGGTTAGACGACCCCACAGCCCAGTTTTGAAAGGCCCTGCCCATGAACCGAAAGGCCGCGGGTTCGATCCCGGCCGGGGCAGATATTAATGTGACAGCAGGATGATCTCGAACCAGGAAAAATAAAACCATGTTGTATTTATGAGAGAACCAACATACATAAATATGTATACGTTTGCAATGTTCCGGTTACAAGGTGTTGGTATACCCCTTAGATTATAATGCTGGTATCTTCAAATCAAGAGTGGGCTTTTACAAAGTAAGTGCGATATACCATCTAAGACTACATCACCACTTACCGTCAGGTGTTATTGTAGTCAAGCATTCAATGATACCTATTATGTTTTATAGAATTAAGGTAGCAAACGAGCATGCTCACCACCTTCCGCTGCCGCCCGTGAACACTATGATCGACTTAGAACAAGACTCGAACAAATCTCTCTTTATTTTACATATTCAGAACTTAGTTAATAACTTCATCTTCATCACAATAGCACAAACAATAGTCAAAGATCGTCTTTTAGTTCGCAATGTTCAAATAAAATGAAGTTTACACAGCGTTGCCCTTTTTGGGCCTTTTTCAGCTCGTCCCAAGTTTGCGGTCAAACATTTCGTATTTATAGAAAGTTTTCAAGCAATTTCACCGGACGGACTCGGGTTTTGCTCTGATTTGAAATTATCGGCGGTTTATATTGTTTGTACCTACTAAGTTTCTTACTGTTTTTTAAAATAAAAACGTAGTTATTAAAACAGCTTTGACGATTTACTTGTAAAGCTTTTCCGGCTTATAAACAATGTTTCTTTATACATGTACTTTAATGCCTAGTGGTAATTGCTAACGTAATCCCTGGCGTTATGAGAATGGGTAATAAGCTTTTAAAGCAATGGATGGAAAAAGTAAGATTATATGGTAACATATAAAGTAAGATTATTAAGTTTTATGGGTCATTAAAAGCCATGACGGAGGCCTTCAAGCAGCATAGAATCAGCAGGCTGAAGACCTGAAGAAGACAGCGGGAAGCCGCTGTATTCAGAGGGCTCAGGAGTTGCCACTTAGGGGAGGCCTATGTCCAGCTATGGATTTGGAAAGGCTGATAGATAGAACTAATAAATAGGTCCTCGAATGGAGATCACGTCATAAAAAGGAGCATAGGCTGGACTGCCTCCTGCGCAGGTGGACCGAGGAACTGAAGAAAACAGTAGTACACCGATGGATTTAGAAGGCTTAGGCCTCATATTGGCATTAGGATTCATATTGGCGCAAGTTAGCGGAGCCTTTTGTCCAGCAGTAGACGTGTAAATGCTGATGAAATGATGGATGGTTGCATCTAATAAATATTATGTTGAGTAAAGCTGAGACATTATGGCCAGCCGCTGTAGCATAATCATTATGTCGTCATCTCCTAGCAGCTAGAATTTAATTAAAACTTTAAGTGAAATGGCAAACTTAGATTGTTTACCGTAAACAAAATTTAACTTACCTTTCCCGTATCAATTACAAGAAACTGTTGGGAGCTGAACAGTCGACGACAAAATTGTTGTTCAACAAGTATGGAGCTTTAAACATTAATCTGTGGAGAGGAAACCTTGCTACTCCATTTAAGAATAATGAACTTATGTACCTACGTGGGAATCTGAGATTTGTTACATTTAGATGGGATTTATATTGAAATATTTTTATTTGAGAACCGAATGAAATAACCCAAACGATATAATCTCAAGCTTACTACAATACATGAGTGAAAACCGCATCCAAATCGAGTAAGCCATTTTTACATTAGCGAAACAGAGAGACATTAGCAAGAAGAGTTAATACACAAATAATAATTAAGTACGTATTATGAGATCCAGTGCATTAATAAATACCAACAGGAATTAAATTATTCATTAATTCATGTTTAAAATTAGATTTTACGGGCTAATATTCGTTTATAAGCTTGTTAGATCTAAAATGGTAACAGCTTTAATTAGTTGTTAAAAGCTCATGATTTTCATAATTATAATGGCGTTTTGTTCATCCAATTACCACAATAGCACTTATATGTATTATTTGATAGCCGTTAATATTGGTAGTGTTTAAAATTAAGCCATTTAGTCTAACTGAGTAAACATTTAAATTAAATCTTATTTACGACAAGTTTTAAAGTTACATAATAATAAAAAATAAGAAATGTCTGAATTCCACGGGAATTAGTAGCAGAAACAATTAACGGGGAAAACGTTATATTTTGACACAACGAAGTCTGTCCAGGCAGTTGTTAAGAAAACTTGTAAGGCTATGAAATATTATGTTAAATAGGTATTTGAAAATCATCTTGAACGACCATTTAGATTATATCTCGTTAATAAATTGGATAACTACCATAAATTAAATTTTCATTATAATATACTAAGTATATCAGGTATTTAGTTGAGTTTTATGTTTTTATTTACATTACCTAAATATTGAATTTCCACCTAATGGTAAGTGGCGGCGTAGTCTTGGGCGGTAAAGTGTACTAACTTAGAAGAAACCTATTGACTATTATGACCCCATGGGCCCTATGACTCCAATCATAGATAATTGTGTTAATTTAATTCATCGTTATCATCACTATCATCATCATCATAATCATCATCCAACATCCTAACTGGTCCGTCAATCGGTGATCTGCAACATATCGCTAAGTACCTACTATAAAACAACCGTCTATCTGTCTGAGTACGAATTTTCATGTGGTTTTTACTGTTAGATAAAGTGATTTACGAGGAAAGCTTAGTAAAGTAACGACTTAAAGGCGATAAATACGGATCAAGTCGGAACAATCCATATATCTAGGGATTTTGTGTTACATCACCTCCCCGTGTGAAGCCAGGCTTGGTCGCTAGTCTTGTGATAAATAATATCGGTTTATTTGAGGTGATAATTAATATTTACGGCCCTCAATCCCTTAATGGTTGGGCCATTAAGGGGTTACCCATAATAATAATCCTCAAAACTGATGTGGTCTGAAGCATACTCGACCATACTGATCCAGTGCAGATTGGTCGAGGAGTTGGTGGCTTTGTATGCTGGGATTTGTATGCAGTTTCCACTGATGATTTTTGTTACGCTTGGAGTCATTCAAATAATTTCAATAAGTTCAGTTAATTTCAATCGGTTCACGATTTAAAAAGGTACAGCAACGTAAAGAATCCTGTGTAAATATTTTTTTTGGAGTGTAGATCCTAAGGCATGGGTTACCTTAAGCGATGCGAGAGCATTTACGAAATTGGTAGAGAAAATAAAAACATTTTTACAGACCTTTTATTCTCTGTAACAAATTTTAAATCATCTCATCTCACAACAATAACAGCGGAGTTTTTAAATCGCGCTTCGCGTTAGTTTAATGCGAACAAATCTTTACCGTCATCTCGGTTGATGGTAACAATTTGTTCGTGTAAACAGCATTCATCCACGCCCTCAACAAAGCAATCTGCTGGCGAAATTCACTTAGAGCAATATCCCCATCTATCCTCTTTTGAAATTATATAGTCTGTGTCAAACTTGTCTTTGGACTCTCAGTTTAAATTTGAGTTTGGAATCTCCTTTTGTTATCGGCATTTGTCACGCTGGTCTTACTTATCTACTTTGTGCGCTGGTTATTTTGCTCAGCCAACTATTGAGCACGGTTCTCTCCTCATACATGAGAACCTAAACCTAAAGCATACTCCACAACGCTGATCCACTGCAGATTGATGGTGGGGTTGATGGCCACCCAACGACTGCTACCACACCCTTTTTTCTGAAATAAACTTTAGGGATAGCCCAGATAACTACAATTTATCATTTAACCGGTTAAATAGCAGTTTTAAATATCAAATGACAGTAATCTTCTTAAAAATCCTATAAGTAATCGGCCTGAGACTCTTTATTTACCTAATTATATTGCTACTGTTGAAAAACAGTTTCCTTTTTGCAACGGTGAAATGGTTTTGTGTTTATGAGTGACTGAGAACCACGCAGGGTTACAGCTTAGTTAATAATAAATTTATACTTACGGTACTACATTATAGTTTGAATCAATTTCGTTCGCAAGACGACGGATATAACCGAATATTTCATCGGCGCAAGCTGCGAATATGCGGGGAGCTTAGTCCGTCGCAATATACATTTTTCACTTCCATTTGCGAAATAAATGTGTGCGAAGAACCATAAATCCTCAACATGAGCTATATACAGTTTGTGGTTGTTTGCTAAGAAATTCAAACTTTAAAACTTAGAACACTGATATTCTAAAATTATCGTTAATCAGACAATTATCGTTAAAGCTGAGTATTATATATTTTTTTTATTAATAGCCGACAAATGTGCAGACGAACAACCTAACGGTGTAATTTTAAACTGATATTATCGCGGACACTAAACATTATAATGTATACGGGTACTCACGATTTCGAATTGTTTTACCGATATTTCGACCCAGTTGCCTAACCTAACGGTGATTCACCGTAGTCCGTCGACATCAGTATCATAAAAAGAATCACCGCATCATTGTCCCAGCAAGAAGAAAGAGGAAAAAAAGAGGATATGCATTAATTAATGACTACCCAGACGCTTATTGATATCTCATTTGCTAATTAATTCTCACGAAACCAATTAATAAGCGTTTCAAAGCCCACGTTGTTCTCACGTTTGATGTCTTTGTAGTACGGCACCAGATGTCGCTGATGTTCGACTCGGCACTAAAATATAGGTGAAATCGTCTAAATGTAAATCTAGCGAATCTTGGTCCCTGCTACTCCAAGTTACAAGCCGTAATGAAAACATAATATGCTTCGTTTTATAATCAATCAAATTATTTGACATTGCCGGCAGATTTCAAGAGTCAGATTTACGACTAACTTACGACTGTATTTCGCATGTCTGTTAACGCTTTTGAACACTTACCATCTTGCATCTGCTTATTTGCGTACCAAATATGATTCATAATAAAATAATATGCTCCATAAAATATGACTAGCCCATAAATTCTTATTCCGTTTAGCTACACAGCGTTTAACTAAAATTGAGCATAAACTGAAATATATTCAAACAGCCCACAGTAACACGGCCGGATCCTGTTCAAATTAAACTTTGATGGAAGGAGATTTCGTTAAGACCAACAGAAGTTAATCTAAAACAAACAAAGCTAAAAGTACGCAGTTGCGTTGAATCCACCTGCTACTGTTTCGGAAGTTTTAGACAAGTTTCCAAACAGATGTGCTTGTTCTTCGACTTAGTGATTGAATCGCTAACTCGTTTACCTATCACAGTTCTGTTGGGGAAGTCTTTTGTAAAATAAATACGACAAAATGTCTATTAATTTTGGAACTTCTTATGTTGGTTGTGGGGGTATGGAGGTAAAAGCAAAAATTGCAAAGGCTTTCTTATCTTTATTATCTTTTGAATCCTGCTCCGCTCTCTCACAGAGTCGTGTTAACTGATGAAGTCATTCAGATCAGTCATTCAAGTCATCAGAAGACAGTCATTCAGTCAGTCATAAATCTGACTCAAACTTAAAGCGTCTTCTTACATCTCGAACATACAAAAACTAGCAAACAAACAGTGTACAAGGGTACCCAAGTGTTACAATTTATTTGTACTTCAGGTAATGTGTGAGAATTATAACATATCCTTACAAGCATAAAGACAGTCATAGCGAACTTGTGAGGACGTCGGACTCCCGAACAGAGGCCAGGCCATCTTTAAAATTTCGGCCTCGCTGGGAATCCAACCTAGGACTCTTCGAAGGCGGTGGTCATACGTGGTAACCATTTCGCTCTACGGGTCGTCTATGAATTGGTCTTAATTATTATAAGCTCTATTATATTATAACAGGCGTTATAGGTGTTAGGCGATTACCGCAGGATTGCATTACTGCGTATGTAATTACAAATTAATTGAGCTATAATTAATTAAGACGTCATTGATTCATGAACACATAATCGACAAGTCTTGGGTTACAGGCTACTGAGTAGAGGTGTAATGAAGATAGCAATTATTCTGACATTTTTACTGAGAATTAACTATCGTTAAGTATAAGTTACGATCAACTTCGATCGAAAAAGAGAAAATAATGAATTTCATTTTGTTCATAGTGTAGTTGTAACTGTATATATGCATTTGTATTGTATTTTATAATAGGTATAGATGGATAAAAACTCCAATCACACTTTCAATACCAGAACAACACGTTAGCTATAACGAAATGTGCAGGACAACTTCCAATTTCTGTTCCCAGAGTCACACAATATTCAAACATATTCAGTAATAACCGTAAAAGCCTTTTTTCATTGTCATATCAAAGGGGCAAATATCTTTATACTGCTTAAATGCTACTGCCAATAGTATTCAAAAGACTTTGGAAATCCACTGGAGAGACATTGCGAAAACAAGATATTTACGGGAATGAGGGTGGAAGCGCTCTTTTGGGGATGAGTCACGTAATACGCGAGTCGTGCACAGAGGAAATTTAAGACAGCCGAAATAAAGGGAATTTTATATTAAATGCTATAAGAATAGGATTAGGCAGTGATCTAAAGGTCAAACTTCCTCATGGGTGAACTAAGTTTCATTTTGGCTGGAATCTTATACTTCTTAGAAATTAGGACGTGGCTCGCTTCTGATGAGATCTGAAAAGTCATCACGCTTAGCCGGTACGGATTTGTTTGGTTGGTTTATGTTCGACGATCGTTAGTGATCAAACGAGTTACGAAACTGCGGGTGCGGCCGGTATGGAATACTGATAGTGGTCATTTCTTAAGCACTTCTGTTATACAGAGGGCACAATAAGTAGTCAGTCCCAGTTACTGTTAGTTACTGTTACTGTTAGATAACAATCGAAATGCCATGTTGAAAGAATTTTTTATAGCCTGAAGGGCTGACGTAAAAGCAGACGAGCCACCTGATGGTAAGTGGTCATCGTCGCTTATGGACACGAGCAACACCAGGAGAGTCGCCAATGCAACGCCGGCCCTGAAGGAGAACTCTTTTACACCGTTTTTGAAGAACCCTATGTCATAGCGCTCTGGGAAAACCTCAGAAGGAAGTCCATTCCACAGTTTGCAGGTACGAGGCAAAAACGATCGAGAGAATCGGACCGTAGAGTTTCTCCACGAGTCCAATCGATGTGGATGGAGCATCGATTGGACTCGTGTGTGGTGTAATGATGGAAGGGTGAAGTAGGCACCAAATCGAACAATTCTTCGGAGCACTCACCGTTGTAAAGTTGGTAGAACATGCAGAGACATCCAATGTCTCTCCTAAGACTCAGGTGTTCTTACCTGTGAGTGATTCGTGGGTTATTGACAACAAAGACTTCAGGTAGCATAAAAACTTTCAAAACTTCGGTTGGCTACTAATCTGTCCACGGTTCCGTACTGGAGCGTCGTGGTCTATGAGACAATTATAAGGTGGCTCCTTCTAATTGTCCGCCATGTTAGCCAAGGCCTCACTTTTGACCTCACCTGACAATGATTCCTACTTTACACACCTTTGAGAATATTATGAACAACTTAAGTGTAAAGGTATACATGACAACATGATTAGTAACGAAGAATTTGTTTTGTAGATCATAAAATGTGTTTATTGATTAAATAATTAAGATAGTACAAATAAACTAGCTTCATTTAATGAAATTAACGTAATTTAATTACAGTCATCATTGCACTAAGGACGAAATTATAAAGTAAATGCCATAACAAAAAATCCGTCTCAATCAACGATATTAACTTTTACTTGGTCTAGAAGTTTGGACTTTGTTCTATTTATTTTTTTATATTTAGGATTTGCTTTTACCGATCTTCTGATACTGCTTCTGGTCATAACTCTATCGAAGATTTCTTCACTGGTATCCTCGCTGCCATCATCAGAGAAGTGATTATTCATACTGTCATTCATTTTCTTCGGTCTAATAACTACAGGTTCGATAGTACTGTCGGATAAAATTGAATCTTCTGATATAAGTCCTCTTTCATCTTCACTTGTTACTTTATCAACACTGATTTGTCGCTCCAAAGAAGATTTACAAGGTACTTCTAGATTTTTCTTTTTGTCATCTTTCTTTTTTATATTGCTAGGTTTGTATTTCATCGGCGAGAAATCGATTCTTCGCAAGTAGCTAATAGGATCACCAAAGCGTCTACTACATTTTCTTGTAGCTTTGATTTCAGTCTTTACCTCTTCTGCTTTACTAGCATTATCATCGTTTTCCATAGCGATACCTGAATCAGAATTGGAGTCAATCATAACTGTTATTTCAGGAACTATAACTTCTTTCATTTGTAGTTTTTTAGTGAGATCTTCAATAATTTCCGCTTGCTGTCGAATAATTTCATCCTTATGTGCTAGCTGCTTAGTAACTGCTTCGGTTCTTATGGCTAAGTTTAATTCGTACTTTTGAAGTTCGCTTGACAAAAACTCGAGTTCTTTTTTCCTATTCGATTCAAGCTTCTTTATTATATCTGATTGTTTGACGTAGGATTCCTTCAACTTCGCAATTTCTTGTTTATGAGATGTCGTTAGAAACTTAATTATATTTTTAGCTTCTTGTAGAGTTGTTGGTTGTAATACATTTTCCTTGTCACCGTCTCCAGGCATGCTCTCCATTGTGATCTGGAATGAAAGAAATTTAAAAATTAGGTATCGGTATGTTATCTCTATAGCTGCTGCTTAATAATAAATAATGTATTATTTTTATTCTCATAACCACAAAAAGTAAGTTGAAACAGTACATTTTCCGTTAACCAGAGCGTTATCTTTTCGGAACTAGAAATTTATGTAATTTTATTATTTCGACATGAACGAAATAACAAAAATTTTTTCATTTATCAATGTACAAGTAAGTCCCATACATAATCATAACATAATTTTATACCTACATAAGCGATTTATACGATAAAATTACTTTTACATAAAATCATTTGTAGATTTGATATAATTATAGAAAAACGACATTTTGTACATCACGAATGAAATAAACTAATCAATAATAATAAGTTACGGAAGTTCAATAGCAGAGGTATTTCAATAGTTCATTCCTTAATTAGGAAACGTGCAAATACCGTGAGAAATTTCCAAGTTAAGTTTGAAAATGAGCTTTGGAAAGTACACACTCATACTGAATATAGAGAAGTAATATAACTGTCATAACTTTTAATGTACAAGTGTACAAGTCTTAATTGGTTTCTATCTAGGAAAATGAAAATCAGAGTGACTGTAATTTATTTACAATAACTCTTAGACAGTACAAAATATTATAAAAAGCAATA
The DNA here is from genome assembly GCA_905404295.2 of Ochlodes sylvanus. Lineage (NCBI taxonomy): Eukaryota > Metazoa > Arthropoda > Insecta > Lepidoptera > Hesperiidae > Ochlodes > Ochlodes sylvanus. The sequence goes on along the minus strand of FR990135.1, from coordinate 2,620,843 downwards.
ATTTTACGTGTAGAATTGTCGAGAAATTCTTATCACCATATCACTCCTGCTTAGTCGAAGCTCGAACGAAAGCTTATAATCTACCCTTTCTAAGGGAAACAAATAACCAGTATTTAGAAAAACTATATCCTACTAATAATAATAATACCTTATACAAAGTAAAACAAATACACTTGTAAACGAAATTTGAACACGAAAACTCGATAATCGGTTCATATTAATAGGTGTCAAAAATAAATTTAATAAATCGAATTAACCTTGTAGCCATCAGTAGTGCAATCTGTCAAATAGCAATTAACCTGATCACCCTTGACCAGGTTAATTGCTATTTGATTTTTATTAATAAAATACTCGTAACAACATTCTACATTTGTTGGACTCGAAACTGTCGTTCACTAGAACAAGACAGATTTTTTAAGATAATCACCATCACTAAATACGAAACCTAATAAATTATTGCACTGAAACATTAAAAAATCGATTGCTACAAAAAATATCAACCTGATTTGTAATACTTTGAATAGAAAATGCTTTTAGTCATTACATTGCGTAAACCATTACTAGCTTGTTAACTTATTCCGCGAGGTATTTAGCACAACTAACAATGATTAATGAGTTTCTAACGATCCTAATAGAAATTAAGACGGTCTAATCTACTATTTAGCTATAAGTGCTGATAATTTATATGGAATCTTTTACAAATTTTTATCAGAAGTTAAAACGACATTTAACATTGCATAATTATAGCAATTTGGCTTAATTATTATTACTATAGTGAGTATTGCTACGCGCAGGACCTGGACCGAGTAAATTCCTTATATTTCGGCGTTGCCTAAGGCTACTTTTTATTGAATTAAGATAGCAAACGAGCATGCAGTACCACCTTTCAGCTACCACCCATCATGTGATGTGAACGACCCAGAACAAGACTTAAATGGGGACTTGGATGGCTAGTCCAATAAGCAAAGGGTGTTATTGAATGTCAGTTGGATAGTTGGTTATTAGCTATGAGGACTGTGGCAGGGCCTGTGAGAGATAGTTATACCTGTTCGTTGTTATTAGTAAGATTCTTATTCTAATTAGTTTAATATTTCGAAATAGGTTTATCTCAATAAATAGTACATTTGTGTGATAAATAGCAACTTTTACAATATTATTCATAAACAATAAGAAGATACCGTTGACACTAGAAACTTGTGTGAAACTGAATTCATGCTTGTTATAATATTCCGTTCGCTTGTGAATACTTGTCTTGTTCACAATTGAATTATTATCGTCTCTCTCAAGATGTTTTCCTTTAACCATTCTATGTATTTAAAATAAATGGAAGTATGATTGACTTTATCATTGAGGATTTATCGAGTCATTGTTTCCTTTGTTCATTAGACCGAGAAGGTATTGGCGTATTAGACTTGGCTGTTTTTACATCTCCAGCCGGAATTAACTTTGATTATGAAACCGATATTGTCTTCCTAAAATGGTGGACTAAGTTCACGTCATGGTTATTAGTTTAGTAACGGGAGACCTCTGGCTAAGCTACGTCATCATAACTGTTCTTGTATGAAGTTCTAATAAACTTTGATAGTGTGATTCAAGATTACCACGTCACAGATTATAATTTACCGTCGTCGCACGTGAATTGATTATAAATTAATTTAAATAACAAAATTCGCGCGCACGCGTGTGTGTGCATGAGTGTATGTATGTACGTTCTATGGGCTTTACGCCTATCGTTATGCCCTTTGACTTATTATTACTATGCCCATATAATGCGCATAGTGATTCACTACCTTACTTTTTAATTGATTGCTATTATTTATACCTACAATTAGATCACGCGCCAATTCGTTGAAAGTGCCGAATAAAGTAAATAATAACTAGGTATTTATTGATCCTTAAATATATGTACAAACATAGATACCCACCCAAGAACATTGCTACTCCCCAGGATATAAATACTCTTGTCAACATTTACTACAGACATATTAAACAAAGTTAAACGACAACAGTGCGCACATAAACTGTGAATGGTATCCTTACAAAGTAATGTATGAGTCTACTTTTTGCGACTCGACTTGTAAAAATCCTTCGTGGAACTTATACAATAAAATTAAGTAGGTACATGTACGGTATAGGACCAGGTTGTATCTAACAAAGTAAGGTTTTATAATCCCTTCAGGTAAGCTGATCCTTTTACAACCTACTTATTGACGTCGCAACTTATTAGGTGTGAGACATGACATGACATGCGCGTAGTGAGGGTGTTAACCTGCCTTTCGACCACTATTCTAGAATGAACCGTGAAATATTTATATTTCAATATGTTTTAAATATTTATGGAATAAGGGAAACCCCAAATTCAGTCCCAGTGATGACTCATAAGGGTTCGAACTCTGATTTGCTCTTTAATTAAAGTAAACAAAAAACCCGACTAGTATACTTATAAGATTGTATAAAAGGAAGATTTTGGTCTTCCACAACACAAGGATTTTTAGTGTCATTAATATTTTATTCAATAAATAAATAAATATATAAAAATAAAATCGAGTTACACTTTTTTAGAGGCGAAAACTAAAGTCCTGAAGGGTAGCAACACATCTGTGACCGTAAGAGGACGAGACTTATTAATAAAATTACTATAGCTATCAGTCCCTGCCCTAGTTCCCATACCTACTAACGAACTAGCAACCAATTACTATAAAGAACTAACCATCTTAGTCCCGATTAGATTTGTTGTGTCGGTCACAGTTGTCATGGATATGCCACAGGAAGTGTGGTGCTGCATGCTTGTTTGCTATTTTAAATCCATAAAAACCGAGAGGTACCTACAAAGATGCAGCACGCTGGTCAGCTGTTAAAGTGGTTGTAGCCTTTAGATCTCCATCCATCCATCAATAGATACCCGAAGTTTACAGACCCATGCTTATAAAACAGTTTCGTAACCGCTCAACATTAAATGTGTCGCAATGGGTGTCATTCTTCGAATTCCATCGATGTTTATATAGGTGGAGAGTCACCGTGGAGTCATTGTAGAACCAACCGGTCGACGCTTATAATAACAATGCTGTATTGTTCAACCGACACATGTGACCTTTGCAGTAACAGATGATATTTTTGTTCCATATCCTCACAGCCCTCACTGGCTGCATTTAATACGAGGAACTGGTTTAAAAGTATGCATGCATTCCTTCCGTTTTACAAAGGATGGGAACGTAAAGCGGATAGGGAATTGTTTAATTTATCTGTCGTAATTTAAACACAAAGTTTGATGAGGTAAATTTAAACAACGAAATATATTTGTTAACTATTCTCAATTGATGTAATGCCTAAAAAAATAAATAAAATGTATACCTATATTTTATTTATAACACGAAACCTTCAACGTAATAAATCCTGTTTATAATAAAAATGACAATATTTTGGGTAAATCTACTTAACCAACAGATTACAATTTTGTAAAATGTATTTTGATAGCATAATTAATTTAATATTTACACACTCAACACACAAAGTAACATTCACTCGAGTTTACCATTTTTCCTTATTTTATTCTGCTTAAAAATGTAATAAACTTTATTTTTTGTCCCTATTTTCTTTTATTTAAAATAAAATTAACTGTTTAATGAAATCAGCTACAAAAACCAGCAGTAAGTAAATCTTAGTTTATATAAAATTCTCAGTAATTTCGAAAAAATAACGCTGATTCTAATTCTAAAATTTATAACCACGTTACTATAATTTATTTAAATAATTTTAAATTATGTTAACAAAAAACATTAAAATTTGGCAAAATTTGCATATGAATACAAAATAAATCGCACAAACTTACCTAAACAATACGATCTTGAAAGAACGTCAGAAATGCCATTCACTAATCACTCAAAGACAGAAGAACAATACAGTGCACTCACTCCTCTGAACGTTCACTGTTGACTGAATGGGGCGACATAATAAATTGACTAGTAAGAAACTAATTGATTCCCTACTCTTCCAAACATGTAGTACGTCATCACAATGCAACTTCAACTTTAACTACATAGCGATAAGTTTGACATTCCATTTATGGGTCATAAACCGGTCTACCTGAGCCATCGGGCAAACCCTGTTGGACTAGGTTCGAATACCTGAAGTTATTATTAGATCGTGGGAAGAGGCACATTCATTACTGGAGGTTCTTAGAAGATACGGTAGATAAGTAAGATCTCTTAGATCTTTATTGGCTTTTATTGAAGTACCTGTACATTGGGAAGATTGTCAGTTAGTATCTACTTAGGAGATTATTTATGAAGGTTTATGCTGAAACCAGGGTATCTTTAGAGACGAAAGACGCCGCCCCCTGCTTGGTGGTGAGGCAAAGCCCGGTTGGCTTATTATGGCCGTGAAAGAAATTACGTAAGAAAGAGATAATTTAATGAAAATTACGATAATTAGCCGAATTTAGCGGCCTCACGTTTCACGCGCTAGTGACATATCTACTTATTTTTACAAGCTTTCATTTAACTTACAAACTTTTGTATGTAGCTTAATTAGAACTAGGTACTCTATGGATTTCAAATTTTGTATTTTGCCTTAGTTTCCAGTTAGCATGACCACGTTCATGTTTTGCTCCAGGCTTCAGGCAAGGGAACACCTTAACGGTTAACAGCTTGAAAAAATTCAGTGCCTTGCATTTAAAATTCCCTAAGTATCGTAAAAGCGTATATTAAGTTTTTCAAAGTATTATTTAATTTACTTAAAATATCGTTTTTTAGTCCAAAGGCTGTATAATAACAATAATTTAGTCCTATTTTATCTTTATTTAGTTTAAGTGTTTGTTACCTGTCCCAATTTCCTTTTACACATTTTTAGTGACATGCAAGCAACATTAAAATATTTTAATGTCTTTCGGTTAAAGTGCAGTCATCGACCGTCGACGGAACTGCAGATGACTAGTTATCAGCCATCTGCCATCTATTCATTTGCTGGCTGTAAACTTAAATTCGAATTCAAGTTATTTATTCAGCAATAATATGTAAATTCGGCATATATGTACATACAAAAATCTCATAATTAAATGTATAGTAATGATATTTTACATGCAAACAAGTACTCACGATTTTAAATTGTGTTACCGATATTTCAAATTTTTGGCCCAGTTGCATTGTCTCGTCGTGGATCGTGAATACCCGTTTGTAATGTAAAAGTAATGACATTGAGTACTTACCTACAATAGATCTAACTTGTGCCTTTCGGAATATAACTTAATCACGCAACAATATAATAATGTGAAACTAATAATGCAATATTAACTAACTATCTACTAATCGCCCAACCCTAATCGTACCTAAAACCATCATCTGTATGTCCCTATTAGGTATTAAGTAGGTAAAAGGTTTATACAATAGTTAAAAGAAACATTAAGTACCTAGCTATCTATAGTACACCGAATTTGCAACTACACTCACTTAACCCTTAATTAGGTGCATGGGGTCAGGACAGTTTGAAGTTGAAAAAAAATTATGTTAAAGTGATTGGAAAGCGAACGCGCTCTTTCTAGCTTCCTAACTCCCCACGGGGTACGCAAATCAGTCTGGGTCGGAAACCCAACGCGTACACATTTGTCGCTGCTCTCTTAGGTGCTGACCCCATGCGACCAATTACGTAACAATTTTTGGCAAAAGGTAAGTTCTCATTTTTATGTTTTTACATATATCCATTTTAAATAAATGGATATATCTTAACTTGTATTCGTGTAATATTTAATTTATATACTCTTGTCTTTATTTTTGTAATGTTTTCTTTTTTCTTTTAATTTAAATTTCAATATGAATAAAGAAAATCAGTTACAGAAATAGCTGGAAGATTTATCCGATGATGAGGAAGACGTCGCTGGTTCTACTTAGGATAGTGAAATTGCGGAAGATAATAATACTCCTATACTTAGTGCTCATGACTCGGAAAGTGTATTTGAAGAGTCCGAAGATGTAAAAATGTCCCTGAATCATCGGAGGGTACTATTTTTTATCTAGACAATCTATGTGACAATAAAGAGAAAAACGACAACAAACGAACGAAAAAAAAGTGCCAAATAAATGCCATAAGTGTGGTAAATTTGTTTGTCAGCAACACTTCAGGACTTACAGCATTGAATGCAGAATAGAAGAATCTGTTGATGAATATGAATTACATATATTTTTTAATTGATCTCGGCTATATCAAAAATAAGTAGTTTAAGAGATGTTAGAAGTTGATTTTGTTTAAAGTCAAAGTTATTATTTTATGCATATATTTAATGCTTTATTATAATTATAATAAAGCATTTAAGTATTTTTAATAACACATACTTTGTTTTATTAATTTCTTTCACTCCATTTTTATATATTTGTTTGGGGTCAGTAGTGACCCCATGCGACTATTTGTGTGATTTTCTTAATGCGCCTAATTAAGGGTTAAGTGTACACCTCATCTAAACCGGTTAAGCCGTTTATGAGATAATAAAAAAAAGTTCATTAAAAATCAGAATTAAAAATTCAATATTGAATTGGCACCTTTGCGAAACGGTGGAAGATGTTAAAAATTTTCCTTTCCTACGTGAAATAAATAATTTCAATTTCAGTTTTGAGCTCATATACAGATTATTATCAAATTCTAAAACGATAGGAATAAAACGACGAATTGCGGGTATCATCCGTATTTTCGGGACATTAGAACATAAAATACGGATTAAACGAAGGTCTAACTAGCAAAGCAGGACGTATGTTCATAGTAATTATTGCCTAATGTCCTCTCATTACGAGGGTACGTAACTAAGGTATGTAAGGTAAATTACATTATATCACAATGTCATTGCATAAACATTGAATAATTTCTCGTATGTTCAATCATTCTCGAGTTGCAAAGATCTGTTTACGGAACGTGTATTTTGCATCTCATAATGGCAATGTATCGATCAAAATTGAATTGTATGTTGATTGACATAAATACCTTGTACGCGACTTGGTGAATTGAAAACAAGTTTAATAGCACGGGAACTGCCCACAAAACCACACACTGTCTCTGTGAAGGTTCTTATTACTCATACAGAAAGAAAGGATAGATATAGTTCATTATATGTTTAAATTATAATCAATTTAATTATTAGCAAAAGCAAACACACTCACTAGCACAGGACCATATAATACAACACAAACACCCATGGCCGGAAAACAAACATTTATCTGTCATTTAAATTTTTACCCCGGTCGGGAATCGAACCCAGGACCCCTCGCTTCGCAGGCAGGATCACTACCCATTAGGCAGGGGGTCGTAAATGTCACAAAGTAGATAAGTAAATTAATGTCAAATGTTAAGTGTCAGTTATGATATGAGTATAAAATCCTATGTTACAATCAGGTATTTTGACTGATATTTAAGTATCTGCAAAAGTATGTTACGTTACGTCAACTACGTGCAGGGTTAGTGTGTGATGCAGTGACATTTTCAAAGTTATTTATATTGACATTCTGCTTTTCTTTTACATAATTGCTGATTGATTGATTTGGAATGATAAGGTAAAAAGGTTAAAGTGAAAATAAACAAAGGAAATGAAATGAAATAAAAAGGTCGTAATCACGATCCGAAATAATCGTAGCCTGAGGATTTGTGTCAATATTAAGTGATCGACCAAGTTGAGCAACATTGATACCAAGTAAAGAGTTGGATGGGTGAAGAAAAAAGTTCACGATATACCTACTATGATTAGCTACAAACTCTGAACAGGTTCTTGGTCTAGGCTGTACATAGGTATATCCATGTTAGATGTTGACCTGTATTAAAATTATAACAGCAGAATATAAATTTAGGTTTTTGTTTGAAAAGTTACAGTCAGTCAGATAAACGAATTGAATAAAATATTTAAATATTTATTATGAGTAGTGGTCTAAGATCCCTCCATAGAAGGACCTTCACCCATCGCGTTACGGGATAAAAGTTACTTTTATATAAAATTTGATGTGTTAAAAAACTTATTCAGAGAAGGTTGCCTAAAAATTTTGATGCAAAGTGCGATAAATCAGTAATTAAAAAAATTTTTTTTTCTTTAAATTACACTCATTCGCTTACGCAATAAATTGCATACTAATCGAAAGTATGTAGCTTATAGAGTATGTATACGCTGGGTTGACTACTTTTTTCCGGTGCAATCATTGGGTAGGCAGGCATATACAGGTAAGTCAAAAGTAGTGATTTGCACCCATCCGCTTACGCGGTAAACCGTATACCAAAGTAAAGATAATTTTATTGCGAACATAATGATATAAGGTTGACTGCGAAAAATTGGTGCTGAATACGGGTTGTCGACTTTTAAAAATCTAAATATTCGTGCGAGTATCCAATCGCAGTGCGGCAAAGAGGTCCGAGGAATGTATCCAGTGAGATAGAAAAGGACGCAACATATATAAATACATATAATGTATATTTGTGGCGATATCGGACACACGTCACACGATGACGTCACGAAGCCTGAATCACGCTATCGAAGTTTTCTACACCGCCCGCATATAACAAGTTCCAACAACGATCAGTTGGGGCTTAACGAAAAGTATCAAACAGTTTTTTCGTCTGATCTTTTCAATAACGAAAAATGGACACCGTTCTAGAGTTCACAGCTAGTACCTATGTATGATATAAATAACTGCAATAATGTGAATATCGAATTTTTGTAAAAAGTTATTCTTCAAAAGAAAACAGCGAAAAGTTAAAAAAAAATCAAAATTTTTGACTCAAATACTATACCATCGTGCTGGATATTACTACAAGAAAAACTAAAAGAACTATTTTTGTTAATTGTATGTGGTTTCATGCAACGGACCCTCAATGTGTTAAACTACAACCTGAAAACTGTGGTTGGTTTGTTGATGATTATCTAAAACCAACAGGATTCATTGGGGACCAAACTGTACAAGATTTTACTGAAATGACAGCAGAAGAAAATAGTGACGACTGTTCTGAACTTGGAGATACAATTTTTACTTCCGATGAATCAGACCTCGAATAATGTAAATTAATTTAAAAAAAATTGACATAATGTATTGTATATTAGTATTGCTAATAAATTTTTTTTGTAAAAAATCCAACTCTGTATTTAATATTCGTATTTATGTTTTATTTTATTTTTGAAAAAAAAAAAATGAGATTGCAGTAATAAAGCATTAAAGATCAGTTGGTCTTTGTTAGAACTTGTTATATGCGGGCGGTGTAGAAAACTTCGATAGCGTGACTCAGGCTTCGTAACGTCCCCGTGTGACGTGTGTCCGATATCGCCACAAATATACATTATAATTATGTATTTATATATGTTGCGTCCTTTTCTATCTCACTGGATACGTTCCTCGGACCTCTCTGCCGCACTGCGATTGGATACTCGCACGAATATTTAGATTTTTAAAAGTCGACAACCCGTATTCAGCACCAATTTTTCGCAGTCAACCTTATATCATTATGTTCGCAATAAAATTATCTTTACTTTGGTATACGGTTTACCGCGTAAGCGGATGGGTGCAAATCACTACTTTTGACTTACCTGTATATGCCTGCCTACCCAATGATTGCACCGGAAAGAAGTAGTCAACCCAGCGTATACATACTCTATAAGCTACATACTTTCGATTAGTATGCAATTTATTGCGTAAGCGAATGAGTGTAATTTAAAGAAAAAAAAAATTTTTTAATTATTAATTTATCGCACTTTGCATCAAAATTTTTAGGCAACCTTCTCTGAATAACTTTTTTAACACATCAAATTTTATATAAAAGTAACTTTCATCCCGTAACGCGATGGGTGAAGGTCCTTCTATGGAGGGATCTCCTACTATAGGGTTTGTTTCACGTTCTTTACTTGAATGTCCAAAAATACTTTTTTTGTGCGCCTTCATCTTTGACCCAAAATAAAAATGTTGCTGTATTCAATAGCAGTAGATGTTAATACGTAACTCCTCACTTTTCATTTTAATACAAACATTATTCAACAGGGAATTGTATCAAAATTCAATAAACAGTAAAACAGAAAATCCTGCATTGTCTTCAAAAATATTGGACCGAAAACTATAAAACGTTCGTTAAAACTGCAGTGCAGAGTTGAAACACCTGGGTCCTCTGCAGGCACATAAACTGTGAAACTTCGAACAATGTGGTTTCATACAGGGATGATATGCTAGGCTATTACATTTTCATTGAATCCATTGTAACGCTCATAAGGGATTTGAAAAAGAAAAGTTTGATTATATTGTTCGACAATAACAAATAAAAATTACACTTCCATAACCCGTAATAGTTGTCTTCGTTGTAGTACTTGTAGTGACGTCTTTGCTGCCCATAACTGTCCCCCAGCTAGGCTCCGGTCTCCTGTCACAATGTGAGAGGTACAGACCACAGTCCACCATGGTGGCCAAGTGTGGATTGGTAGACTTCACACTTCGAGAACATTAAGGACATTCTCAGGTGTGCAAGTTTCTTCACGACGTTCGTTGCCGCGCGCAAAAAGTAATAAATTGATATTTGCCCCCGTTCAATGTTCGAAACCTTCTAAGTAGATGTCCATCATACATACGAGTACATCAAAATTCTCGAGTTAGTTTTACTGTAAAATGATAATTACTATTCGCTTCACTACTGTACTTTGCTGTACTGTCGAAGTTAATCAAAGTAGTTACGTAGCATTTACTCCATTAAAAGTTTATAATTTTCAAGCCAATTAGTAGATTAACTGCACGCAAAGGAATTATGGGTGTAACGGAATAATATTGAAATGAATATTGGAATAGGTCGCGTTTGTATAGCAGATTAATTACAGATAACAAGATGAAATTAAAAAACTTAAAAACCGACTAAGTAGGTAATACCTACCTACCAACTGAAAATTGTAATGAGAGAATGGTTGCTAACCAACTTTAATTGCAAATATAAAATAAGAAAAACCCAAAAGGTTTTTAATTACATGTTTAATTATCATTGCTCGTCGACATCATTTAGAGGCGACCATCTCGGTCTTCAAGGGTAGCAACACATCTGTGATCGAATTGTAACGAGACTATTACTAACAACAACTAACAGGACTAACTCACTAACGGTCCCTGCCCCAGTCCTCATACTTACTAACAAACTAACCAGCTAATGTTCTAACACCATCTCATAACAGGACTAACTATCCTAGTCTCGTTCGAGTCTTATTCATAGTTGCCATGGGCGGCAGCGGAAGGTGGTGCTGCATCCTCGTTTGCTATCCCATACCCATTAAAGAAAAGTGAAGATAATAACTTACCATCTGGTGCCTTGTCTGCACATTTGTTAGCTATTAACATAAAAACATCTTATTCTTTTGAAGGAGACAAATATAATAGCATCGAAGTAAATTACAATTACTACATAGGGTAGGTACTACATACCCTATGTAGTCATCATCACAACCCATAACTGTCCCACTGCTTGGCACGGGTCTCCTCTCACAGTGTGAGGGGTATAGGCCATTGTCCACCACGCTTGGCCAAGTGCGGATTGGTGGACTTCACACACCTTTGAGAACATTATGGAGAACTCCCAGGTGTGCAGGTTTCTTCACGATGTTTTCTTTCACCGAAGTAAGTGATCATTAAATATTAATACGCACATAATTTTTGAATATTAGTGGTGCGTGCGGGGTTTGAACCCGGACCCTCCGGTTCGGCAACCCAACGTTCAACCACACGGCTATCACTGCTTGCTTCTTGCTGGCTTGCCTATGTAGTAATTGTAATTTACTTCGAAAAAAAAGTCTAGGTAGTGAGATACGAGTTCGTTCATTCGTATTAAGATAAAGCTTATTTATTGAAAGTTTCCATTTGCGTCTTATCTAATCCTAACACTAATGACATTTATAAGAAACGCCATAAATTATTGTCACATCTACTTTATAAATTTATTATCACATTAATTTACGCGGTTCGGCGCAGGTGGGGTAATGGCATTATAGCCTCCCTGTGTAGTAAAAGTGGTCGTAAGCTCTAATGTAAGTTATTACATGACTTACAACTTGCCTGCAATACCTAAACCTTACAATAAAACAATAAATATGAACTATGACTAAGCTTACGAGGAACTGCAAATGGCCGTCATAAAAACTAGTTGTTTTTACCTAGTATATGCACAATGATATTATAATTATGTAAAAAAGAAGTAGATAATGTCATTCAATTCATTCATTCATTTAATTCATCAAACTGGCTTAATTTTCTTGTAACTATCTCTTTCTGTTTCATACCTTTCGTAATTATCTTTTTCAGCCAAAGTGACATAAAAATGTCATCAGAGTGGATCAATTTTTTTGAAAATTAGAGGTGCGTAGATTAGTTTTCGGGCTCCCCTGTTCGGGAGTCCAACGTTTAAACTAAGTGGTATAACTAACAAGAAAAACTGACAAACTTCAATAAAAGTTGCTTCAGTTTTCGGGCGCTTGGTACAAAAGATCGGTCGTGACCACCCGCCGTTCGAAGTTAGCGTTGCGTTATAGTTTTATGTGACTTACTGAGGATCACCGGAACTGAGTTTTTTCTCTTATCTTTATAGGCTTCGTCAGGGTCGATAAGTTTTATGGTTTTTTGCTTTGTAAACTTTCTGATGTTTTAGTAACATAAGACAATTATGTAACTAAACAATCAGTAGGTATTTCTAACTGGTTATCTACCCGCACTGAATACAACTGTAGTAAAATGATCGAGACGAGATAAAAATTATCGTAATAGTATGATACTATTACCGTGCCCTTACCTACTGTTTAAGGGCGTCAGTACGACTAGTTGCGTATTGTAGTGGTGGGCAAACGTGAAAAGAATAAACAACGTAGAATTTCCATTAATCAATTAAATAAATTTCAATAAAAATCTTTCGTAAAATTTCCATTATTTTTTTTGGAGGGAACCTGCTTCTTGTTTGGCACACAACGAATTGGTGATGTCTTCGGTGTGCCTCGATGGGCCATGCTGACCACTTACTATCAGGATGCTCGTTTCTTTTTTGTTTTTCGGCTATTTATATCAAAAAAAGCAATAGCGGAATCAAAGGTATTCTAACTATTTTAAGAATAACCCAAAAAAGACAATTTATCTTGATACAAGTTTATTAGCAGTTTAAATACATATTTTGTTCATAGTAAAATCCATAATTATATTCCTTGCGTCTTTAACTTCCTCTTTCTTAAGTCTTCTTCTAACTGACAGTAATCTTCTTAATAATTGTCATTTTAGTTATCGGCCTACTACTCCTTCTGATTTATACTTATATTTTGTTTATTTTAAAAAGGAGTTTCCTTAGGGCGCGTTTATATGACACGATAGCTTTCCATCGTGTCGCCGTCGTCTAACTGGGGCCTTACACTTTAGATGCGATACGATCTTTGATAATATACACGTCGATACGATCTTATAATGCGAGTCGCACTTTTTTACGCTCCGATATTATTATGACAGTGATTATGGATGCGAAAGATAACTACGGAATTTTTGAGACAAAAAATAGATGTTAAATGAAAATCGCATTAATTAGGAGAATTTGACTGTCTCACTTTCGGCGCGCTAATGACATCTACGTTTATAATATCACTGACCTAAAATAATTATTTTCAATTAAAAGTCCGATGAAGTAAAAACAGGCCGAGTAAGAGCTTAAAAGTTTAGGGGAAAAATTCCAGTTTTGTATAACCAACGCAGTCCGATATTGGATAGGACTTCGCAACTCTATTAATTCAGTAAATGTAAAGTTAATAAAGTTTTAGAACTGAGTTGCTTTGTGGGAAGTATATCTACAAGTGAAGTATTTTCGATTTTAAATACAATTAATGTCGAATAAAATAATACAGTAAATATTAGCCAAAATTTACTACTTGTCAGCTATGATAAAAATGTGAAAACTACATCTAAATTCATTAAGGCAAAGATAAAAAACAAACAGTCACGCAGACAATTAAAAAAAAGAACATTTAAGGGATAGCGATATTCTCCCAATTTACGTGCTCTCTGAAGCACGGAAGCGCCTAAGAAATATTGCTACTAGCGGTCACCCATGCAACTACCGACCGCGGCCGCTGTTGTTTAATTTTTTCGATCATAAAGATCGACGCACGCCGCCGGGCTATGAGCGCTTCTATATGAAGCAAGTAGCAACTCGTATTTACACCGATAAGTTGCTTTCCATAGATACTCGTACATCCAAAAGTTCGATTGTTCTCCAGAGGCCTAACTTTGGTTACGCGGGGTGGAGGTACAGTTCGATAGAAAGCGTTTAGTGTTCGTGTAGAATTTTAAGTTCACTCGTAGCTCGTAGCGTTAGTAGTTTCGGCTTGGACATTTACTTGAATGGATGGCAATTCGATAAATTTATCGGGCACTTTACTGTTTCCTAGAATCCTATGAGCGTGGTATGTTGCTGTTTCTGGTTGTTAAAGACACACACACACACACACACAGACAAGACGAGACAGAACAAGAATAAGAAAAAGTTTGTTTATGTTTTTAAGCTATTGCATAGCTTTTATCGCGGGCCTTGAGCGTGGGGACCGAATCCAGAAATTCCGTAACGAAAAAAACCTAACACCCCAATCAGCGCCATCTAGTACCTTAATACTAAGGTATGGTACGTATGTTTTCTACAAACTAGATGGCGCTGTTCTGATATAACTATATAACTTCTAATAATTATAATTGCATAAGTTGATAAAAAATGCTATGCAATAGCTTTACCGCGGCAGTCTCCGAGTGCCACATTTTTTTTTATTATCATGTAAGCATTTGAGAAAACACAGTTAATTTGGTATGAGTTAGACACGACACGTCAATTTTATTTATAATAATATGTATACTTACTTACTTCGTCTTCCTTGCTTAGTCTTCTATCGTTACTACTGGATAGACAAACATACTCACAACACTCTTCCAGACAATTTGGGCATATGATACAGTGAAGAGAAAGAGTAGAGTAGATCAGTCTTACCGAATGCAATACGTATCAGCGCAACTCATATCGATTCATATTATCATAAAACGGTTCTTAGACATTTTCAACGCGAGTATCCTCAGAGTAATAAAGGAGGTCGTGTGTCTGTGGGTAGTACGAAACAATATTGATCGGGTAGGCTGAAGTTATTTGAACTGTGGTTTCGCGAAGACTTGATCTCAGTATCGGGATTGTTACTGATTACTGAAAACGGTGATAGCCGAGTGGTTTGAAAGTTGGACCCCCGAAGTTACCGCACTTCATTTTGGAAAATTAAAAATTAAAGGCACCTCTGCCAGGTGCCTTTAATTTTCCAACTTAACAGTATTTTTTTAACAGACATACAGAACCTAAAACGAATAACACCTATATTCCGGCAAAGAATCGCGATCGTATACAAAATAATAAAAACGCCTCATTTGTATTTATGACAGCCGTTTAACCTTAATAGAAAAAGGGGGATAAAATGCAAAAATGTAGCCCTCCCGTCCACAAACAATATAAATATTTTCGTACGGTCATAAAAATGACGTATCACCCGTACACGCAGCGGTACTTCGGTCGAACAGAATTGGGTCATTTTTCGCGAATTTAATCCCGTACGAAACATAAAAGTAATTTTTTCGTCAACTGAAACGAAAATTGATGCCGAACTATGCGGATGACATTGATAAATCTTTGGCGTAGGCTGGATAAAAAATATAATTAATATTGCGCTGATAAATGAAAGTAGGTACATTGAAAGTTATTCATCGATGCATTGTTTTTTAAATTAATAAGTAAAATTATGAGATTATATAAAGCTATTATAGATACTATAATATACCATCGTATATTGAATAAATTGTAGGGATATATCATTAACAGTTTACGAAATACTACCAAAAAAACTATAGAAATACTAATAGGAACCTTCCCCACTTCTCTCCCACCGCCGATTTCCCGGACACCTCAGAAAATAGCTGTAAAACTACATGAATTATTTTGTCTGATCGATGATTTTTGTGCTAAGTTCCTTAGACTAATTCTGTTGTTCATTACTTATTTTAACTATACCAAAATAAGTATGTAGGTACATATATATGTAAAGTTGCCGGTGAATCAATCTATCTATAGAAATAATAAAATTGTAACGTGGTAATAACTACATTGAACACTGGGCGTGTTCAATGTGTGGTAATAAACTAATAACTACGTTGAACACGCCCACTGTTCAATGTAGTTATTACAACGAACACAAGAAATGCCATTATTAGTCGTGACACATTACTCGAACTAAACCAGCAGTAGATCGGTAGGTAACCATTACCTATGTCTATGTTACGGTGTGCAATCAATAAATAGTTTAAATAAATAAATAAATAATAATAACTTTTGAGTAACAGTTTTGTTCGTTTTTTTTACATACATTAATTAATGCTTGTCTACAATCCCACCTGATGGTAAGCGGCGATGCAGTCGTGGGTGGTAGTACTAGTACAAGTACTCGTTTCGCTTCTTTAAACTTTTCCTTAGTACCATTGACATAAATATGTCAATGCTTAGTACCCACACTCGAAATAAAAAGTAGCTTATCCAGTTCTTTAATTATCTCTATACTAAAACTCACAAACAAATAAACACACTTTCATTTATAACTTAACGAGTGGACCTGCCCTCACTCGCTTCAAGAAACTTGTTCTTTAAGTTTACAAATATTAAACACTAGCGACTCGCCCTCGCTTCGCTTCGGGAAACTTATTCCTTCGGTTTATATATTTTGGATAATTCACATTATATCTTTATAAATTATATCCTATGTGTTATTCTGATGTGTAAGCTATACTATTGTAAAGTTTCAGCAAAATCCATTCGGTAGTTTTTGCGTGAAAGAGTAACAAACATTCATACATCCATACAAACTTTCGCATTTATAATATAAATAGGATTTTCCCATTTCAGCAACATTTATCATTGATGCTCACTCCGATTGGTTGTAGCGTGAATATAATATAGCCTTCCTCGATAAATGGACTATCCAACACGACTTTTTCAATTCAAACCAGTAGTTCCTGAGATTAGCCCGTTAATTAATAAAACTTTCACAAACAAACACATTTCTTTTGCGTAAACGTTATTGTATGAAGATACTTGATACATTGAAAAACACTTCTAAAACAAAATCATAATGATGAAGGTCTATTGGAAGGAAACTTTTCCATTTCAGCGGCAATTGGGCTTCGAATCGTCTAGCTGTCCCGACCGACTTTGTTAGACTTATATAATATCAGACCTGACTGGATAGACAGACTAATAATAAGTTTTGTTCTGAAAGTCACATTACAGTTATATGGCCTGTCTGTTACAAGGAACCTTGAGTCTTACGTAGCAATCAAATTGGTTTGATCTGGTTTCCATAAATATTACAGGCTAGTTTCAAAGGTTACGTTCAGTTAAAATCTGTGTGTAATACGGAAAAATGTGTGTATTATACAGAGTGACAAAAGAACATTTAAATTCAAAGTTTCATGAAAGTTTAATTCAGATTTTCAAACATCAAGTTTTCATGACATTGTTACATGAAAGTTCTGAAAATATGAAGTGTGATGTTCAAAACACATTTCTCAAAAATGTTTCGGAAAATAATATTCTTTCCATTTGGTTCTAGAAATATGAAGACAAACTGTTTCATAAAGTTTGTTGAAGTGAGAATACAATACGGGTCGGGGAAGTAAAATTTATGGCTGCTTCTTTCGAGTTTTGTATATTTTTTTAATTGCTTGTAAATGTAATAAATCTTTGTTGAAAAATGTTGTGATTTAACTTGCCATTGTCCCGGAGAATCTATTCATTTACTTATGTTTTAATCGATTAGATTTATTGTTTCTTCTTTTTCGTTTTCCACGCGTTGCAAGAATTAGAATTATTTACTTACTTACAGTAAAATATCGAAAAGGTAACTCTACCTACATAGACCCAAATAATTAAATTTATGAAAATTCAAATAGATAAAAATAATATTTATTAATTTAATTCGCCATCCTCCGCCGTGAATGTGTGTTTGGACGAATCTTCAATTTTAAATAATTTTGGATGATCCGTTAATTATATTTCGTCACAGATAGGGTTTAAAACAAAAGATTAGATGTTTTTATTATTCATAATAATAATAACAATCTCAACCTAAAGCCAAGACAAGATAAAATCTGACATGTAACCAGGTCGTTGACCGCGTTTGATTAGTTTGGTCATTTTCTCTCGCATATTTATGTGGCTTATACCCATCGATGGCCTAAAATGAGCATTAGTCTCTACTCATACCTGAGGAGGCCTAGAGCATAATCCAACATGCTGCTCCAGTGCGGATTGGTGGAGTCTCTCGCATACAATGAGTGCAATTTAGCGGCGATAGTCGTTGTTAAATGTGAATAATAGAGAAATGTTACCGGTGTATAAATTGCAACTGATTCTAGTTTGAAGTTTGTTCAGTCATAATTATCAGGCGCTGGAATAAAAATTATGATTATTAATTGTTCTTTGTTTTGAATTATTTGTGGAAGTCCAGGGAAGGTTTAAAAGGTGAGTAAATAATGAAAAAATGTTTGGAATACCTATAGTAAAATCAAAAAGATTCTGAGGCGGTACGAAGTTTGCGGGATCAGCTAGTACCCAATAAAATAATCTGTAACTGATCGCTGTTTGTTCTTGGAACATATATTATTATGTATAATATGAAAAAAAAATTGGGGCCTTTATTATTGAAATAGAACCGAAAACAATGATTTTTAGAATTTTTGTCGGTTTGTTTGTTTGTTTCTCGGTTTGTCCGTGGTTATTTACGCGCTTATCTCAAAAACGGCTGAACCGATTTCAGTGCGGTTTTCATTAATGAATTGCGGTAAACAATTTTTGTTTTATTTTATTTTATTTTCAGTACAAAAATAAAAAAGTTATGACAGTCAAATAATCACGCCTAGCAATTTTCGACTCTACTAACGAACACGCTTCCCGAAGCGAAGCGAGAGCAGGTTTAGGTATTAGTTCAAAATAAATGTTGAAATATTGAAGTTGACGAAAAGCAAACTGTTCGTGTCAAAGACCACTTGGACCCTCTTTAGTACAAATCCCGACTGCGAAACCTCAAACGACTTTTTTTATAATTTCATTGGCTGCTCCGAGTCGATTCAGCTAACGCGTTTTGCTGCAGATCTATTTGGAGTGGAGCCAATCGCTGCCACCGGATAAGCAATTGGTCGAATACGAATCTTTTAGATGATTGCTTTCGATACATTTTCCTGAAATTATATTATAAACGATTTCCATAGCAGACGTTGTCGTTCTACAGTGGTTGGAATTCAGCTGATGCTGCGATTTAATGAAATCGGGTAAAAGTAATCCCACCAAAAAAAGCGTCTTGACTTATTTTACTTGATTTTCTACCAAGGAAAATAAGTCAAGACGAGGATTCCCTGTGACACGGGCGGCATGGACAACACAAATAACACATCACGGACACTCACGACCCGAGAACAAACATTTATCTGTCACATAAACATCTGCCCCGGCCGGGAATCGAACCCGGACCCCTCGCTTCGCACGCAGGGTCACTTACTAGGCTATGGGGTCGTCAACGGCGATTATTCGGCTTACATAAAAAACATGCTCGTCATTTTTCACTTCTCCATTGAAGATGATGATGTGAGCAAAGTATCGTTACTATTAACAAAATGATTACTCATACTTCCGAGCGGGATCACCGATCATTTATCATTGTTTTGAGTACCTATAATATTCAGGTATAACGCGAATGTTGCACAATACCAAGTTATCAGTTTACACAACATTAGTTGCAGGCATCGCTTATTGCCATAAGCTTATGCATTAGGAAGCGATATGCAAATGCTATTGTGATATGATGATGGGATTTGCGTCATATCAGGGGACTGTTATAATAATGTTGAATGAATTGGAAAGGATAATTTATTACAGATCATTTCACGAATAACATAAATGTTTAGTGAGTTACTTATGTTATCAATGATAATCAGATAATAAAGGTAAGGTAATAAATTGACAGAGGATTGAGCTGTTAAAATTGTCAATGATACGCCGCAAGAAATGGTAAATCGTAAAACCCCATTTTAAAGCGGGAGACCACTGCATTACGGTAATTAATTAGTGGGAAATCGTACGGAACGCAGTACTACAAGAAGAATAAGTTTTGATCATTATAATTGTTTGTCTTACATTGCCAAGTAAGCGCGCTCATTTTATCTCTTTGCTCGCTCAGCCCTTTCTACGCGAGTCTTTGTTAGTGAAAGTGCTAGTATGCAATTTCCACAGCGAGTTAAATGAAGTCTGTCCTGGCGTAGTTCACAGAAAATATATTATGTACCTGTAGGGAAACCGCTTTAACTTGACCCTCTCGATAGTGCTCGATTAACTCTATAATTTCTTACTTTTTATTATTATTTTGTTTGTATAGCGATTATAGTAGTATGTACAATTAAATACATAACAACACAATAACGATACAAAAACACTTTATTGTAATGCATTAAAAACAAATAAATGCCTTGTATAATTTTATCAAAACAAAAAACCAACTTCGTAATATTACTTTTTTATTTCCTGAATACGCAATAGTTAAGGTTAACTTTAAAACTACTCGTCAGATTTTGTCATATGACAAGTATCAACTTTCGGAAACAAATATGTTTTTAAGAATTGTATTCTTTGGGTACAAAATCCTATAGGGGAAGCTTTTCCGTCTTCCGAATTTTGTAGTTAAGTTTCTTAAAATCCGCAAACCAGAGCACTGCAGCAGCTATTATGAGTTAGTAGGAAACTAACTTACTCACTGCGCGGCATTGCTAAGTTTAATGTAATTTATGCAAAGTTTGCGTTCCATCGACGCAAAGTTTCATCAAACTTGTCACTGCTCTTACTTGTTCTTATGATATCGCTTGAGGTTTTTGGTTAATGTTTAAAATTAAACATAGTATATGTAAAATCCGTTTAGAATCCACTTGAACACACACAAAAAAAAATCATTCAAATCGGTCCAGCCGTTTTTGAGTTTTAGCGTGACTAAGTAACGCAGAGCAATTCATTTTTATATATAAGAACATTTATGACGGTGAAATTAACCTGTAACCACTAGTTGATAGAGATTTTATCAGCCGAGCAATGGATCTTGGGTTCGGTATGTTTGTCGTGGGTTAGATATGAGAAAAAATCAAAGCTCAAAAATAATTTTGCAAAGCGTATAAGTACTTTAGTAGGAAATTCTATTTTTAGCACTATAATAATGAAATGATAATTTCGCTCTAAGATCATTAATTATGTCAGTTTAAGTTTCACAGACCCGTACCAACTTTAATGCAATTTATGCTAAGTTTGCTCAAGTTTGATGGAACTTATCATTCCTCTTACCTGAAAAACTATTTCTGAGTGTAAATGCTGGTGTATTCATTATTAAATCATGGCTTTTATTACTACGATATGAATAAACGGTCTGTCCACCATATTGATACCAGATATGTCCTTATAGAAGGCGGTAGGATCATGTAGGAGAGAGTTAAGAGAAGAAATATCTGGTTCGCTGCCAATCTCTTGCTTGAGTTGCTTTACTATCTTTTCTCGTTCTTGTTTCTCAGCCGGAAAAGCATTGGTGATGTCTTTGAAGTTGTGGCGACATCGCACACACGTCACACGATGACGTCACGAAGCCTGAATCACGCTATCGAAGTTTTCTACACCTCTCGCATATATAGGGTGTTAGGGGCTCAAACAGAAACCTTGTAACCACGCTTTTGGACCGTGATTCTAAGTAATACTGCAACGAAAAAAAATTTTTTTGGTGCATTTTTTTGGAACATATAATTTTTTTACAATTTTTTTGTCGAAAATTTTAAAATATTTCATAATTATTCCGGCCCCTCTTAGCTATATTGAATGAATTTTACTATTCTATACAGTCCTACGAGATCTCGAGCTCAGCACCCTAATTATTGTACTGTTACTGAGGTTCATGTTCATGAGTGTGCGACGAGTACACATATTTCAACTAAACTTTCGAAATTCAACCTTGCGCAACAAGATATAAAGCTCATATTGAGTTTTAGTTTCGTCGAAGAGTCGGTGACGGGTGGTAGTTGAGTGGGTCTAATGTGCGAAGTCCTTTATTGTTAGAAAAACATATAATATGAACAGTTTATGAGATGTGGGAGTTATATTACAAAGGTAAACCCTTACAGAAAACGTTCTAGATATGGACTTCTAGGAATATTCGTGCCCAATTCAAATAAGAAACATAATATTCTTAGATCGTAAACATACAACAAATGTTTTTTGTTGGTAAAATATGAAAACGAAGTATTTTACTCGTAATATATTTAGTTTCGAACTTCAACACATTAGGAAACCATTCAGAGCACGGCTTTCTCCTCATAACTGAAAAGGTCTAGAGCATACCTATGCTGCTACCCATGCTGCTCTAGGGTGGATTGGAGGGCTAAGTGGTCAACCCAAGTATCAGAAGGTTTTATTCTACACTAACGCCTTCGACATGGTTTAACGAATGTTATCTAAAGATAACAACCGTGATCGACGGATTTTTATAAAATAAATTTCCTCCAATTTACTTGAAATTTTGAATTGACTCTGTATTTACTTGTTTAAATTGTTGTTTTGAGCTTACTTGTATAAATTTTATGGGTAGATACAATAAAAGATAATACAAATTTGTAATACAACATTACGAGGAATGTAACAGGTACCTAAATTATAAATATTTACCTACCCACAATTATAAAATTTCTAAAATAAATTATTTTGTAAGTACCTATCTATATTTCGAAGGTTATATTTATATACTTAAAACCTGCTTAAAACTATACCAACAAAGCATTCTTTGTCTGCACAAAATCCCAAAATCTATACATGTAAACCTAAGTTGTTTGTTGTTGACCTGAATAGGTACTCTTCAAACGTAACCCTCTTTGGAACGCTTTATTAACAGAGGGTACTTACTACCTACTCAATTACGTTATTAAAACTATGTAATACACTATCGGTTTCTGGTTGTGTAAAGATATTCGCCTCTATAAAAGTGTTTTTGTAGTGGCGAATATCTTAGTCCTAATTGTAACGCATCTTTGATTCAATTAGGACAAAATTCTTTCTGACATCTACTTACTCGTACTGGATTATTACCAACAACAACTAACTGGACTAACATTAACTACTAAGTTTAAATAACATTGTCCTTACCATTTTTTTAATTATACTACAATGAATTACAAAAATCAAATAAAATGTAAAATTTTCGTAATAAAAATGTTAAC
The DNA here is from genome assembly GCA_905404295.2 of Ochlodes sylvanus. Lineage (NCBI taxonomy): Eukaryota > Metazoa > Arthropoda > Insecta > Lepidoptera > Hesperiidae > Ochlodes > Ochlodes sylvanus. The sequence goes on along the minus strand of FR990135.1, from coordinate 2,597,540 downwards.
ACGGCAAAATTTGAATCAAATTACGTAAATTAAACCCAACCGCCTCACTCTCGGTTTGATCGACTCAGATTGTAAATAATACAATATAATCAAGAGATATCATTTGTAAAGTTGTGAGTTAACAGCGAGGTTAACTTCGAGGAGTGGAATGAAAGGCATTTCTCTGTTCAACTTTTAAATTAAAATACCAGTTGAAATATTAAACTCACCGAAGATTACTCGGCAATTACAAACTCGATGGACCGAAAGTTGCTAAAGTCAATCTTATTTCTTTTGCATAAGGGACTTTGTGTACTATTTGCGGTAAATCTGAAGCTAAAAATGTAAAGTGCTTTGTAGTGAAAAAGTGTGCTTCAGCTAACAGTAAACTTAATAAAAAAAACAAGGAAATAATATTTATTTAATAGTATTAAAATGTAATTTAACTGAAAATCTGTCATCCTAACCCCTAAACTAGGTAAGCAAAATTTTAAGCTTTATTATAAATCAATCTTTAAAATTATGTGAAATTAACCGATATTTGTGTTGAGCAACATAAACTCGGACTTTGGTGAATCATGATAACTGATATCAGTTAGGATCTATATTCCATTATTTCATCAAGATGTTTGTCAGTAATTTTGAAGAAAAAACAGTTAATAATTAATTAAATTATTATTATTATAATTAATTAAAAAAATTAAATTAATAAAATAAATGTGCCATAACACATTTATTTTGCATTACATTTTAAACTCATCAGCGAGACGGCGTTATTCAACAAATCGTATTTAGTATAAAATTGATTAGAATCAATTGATGATTCGATACAGCTTTGATCGTCTGTTTGTATTTAGCATAAATATTTCGGAGTGATGGACTCGAGTCGATTGATTATGCAATACAAGGAAATTCTATACTGATTGATTCAACCGCATGTGTTATATTAATATCTGGAACGAATGAGTCCGAATCGAAATTGATAAATTGAGACAGTTATTTATACAGAGTTAATCAACCGATGTGTCGCATTAATATCTCGACCCCACGAATCCTTATCGATAGATGATTCGATAGAGCATTAATTATTTGACCACCATGTCATTGTATTTTGTATAAATATCCAATGACGTTATATAGTAAAAAAGGTGTATCTCGGACTGATGAGTCCGAATCGCTTACTGAACCGAATCCTAATTCAACTACACATAAAGAAAGAAACTTTATTCGAGGTATATAATATATGTTTGCAGCACAGCGAAAAAATAAAGAAAAAAACAATTACTAAGTAACTTAAATAACTAATATACTTAATTATGTTTTACTTAACAACTTATTTATTATTATTATCCGTGCTGCAGCAGACAACACCCGAAAAGGTCGAAACGATTTAATTAAATTTCACACACAAATCCCTAATTACATTATATAGCTAATCGCTAATAATGTCCCGATACAGCCAAATGCAAAGACGAGGAATTTGTAACTGATAGGGAAAATGTTAGGCAGGTAAACAAACTTTAAAAGGTTTTCCGGGACAAGTTAAAATTAATAGCAGGTGTGCAGTTCGCTGTTTTACCCTGTTTTACGCTGTTTGACCCAGTTTGAAACGACGCCGCGACGCTAGTCAAAGGCTCAATAAATTCAATTTGTATTAATCAATTTGTAATAAATTCTGTCGTACATTTTTTGCTTTAGAAAACACACGAGTAAACAATTAACTTGATTATTTTATTTTCGACATGTCTCTGTTTTCCGTGTGTTTTGTGCAAATTACGTATGACACGACCGATTTGACCAACATTTGGCTATGTAATATAAATGTGTGTGAGAACTACTTACATAATTTGTTTTTTGTATAATACCTTTATAGGAATATTGCTATAGTTCGGATAACAATCAATATAGGTACATATTATAATACTCTTCCGTTCCGTTACCGAGTGACTGCAGACAACGCACAGCTGAAACTACTGAATGCAAGAAACTGAAATTTGGCATGCATGTTCCTTGTAGGGGAGCATTAAAAGAGGATTTTTGGAAATTTCCTCTACGGTGAAAAAAATCCATTCAACTGGGTCGAAAGGGTACGTACTCGTATATTACTTAAGTAAATGTGTACAATCCCCCATTAATTACGTTTAAAATCATAAATAACTTATTTATCTTAATGTACTGGATGAAAAAAAGCAAATATTAACAATTACAATATCTTCAGTAATAACATAAAGTGAAACAGATTTGATGTTTAAATAAAACAGCTGTCCGCTACAGAAAGCGTTCAATACTCCGATTTAACTGCTGGACCAAAGGGCTAATTAATCGCTGTAATGAGCGTCTAGTTAGACGGTATTGACTGCTCAATGAATTTGAGGCTTATGGTTGAGTAATAATGAAATTGATTATCAATTTTTCACCCGACTACAGCGGAGGGTTATGTCGGACTTGTATCTCTCTTCGTATGTTAATCTGTTCCCTCATAACTTCTAAACTACTCATCATAACTTGACAAATGAGGTACCGTTGGAAGCATCTTGATTGTCTGCTGGTTATAAGTTATTTAGCGTCATTTAACTGAATTTGGGCCCTCTAGAAAACAACCAACAAACAAACACACTTTCGCATTTACGCATTTAACCGCATTTATAATATTAGTATGACCTGATGATTATTAAAGGCCTGAACAGATCTTCATAAATTACAGATATAAACCAGGTCGATCACGTCAGATTTCAGACACATCAAAATTATAACACCTCTCATTTTGCGTCGGGGGTTAAAAAGGGCTGAAAGTGAGAAAGTAAAAGAAAGTGAAAGTGACAAAGAAATAAATTTATTATTATTCCGAATATCAGTAAACTTTGTATGTTCTAACTTCAACGAGATTTTTAGAATGATATTCTGGTTTGTCTTCAATACGTTTTTTTAATTCCTGTAATAATTGAAATTTTTAAAATCGTTTCGAAATCCAGCAAAAATTAGTAAATTGTGTAAGAAATTCCTTGCTTGAACTTACCTTGCTGAACTTAATTTGAAAAATTTGCAGCTGAAGGCGTTCAAAAGTCAATTAAAACAGAAAGTAATTAGCGATGTATTTAAATATAGCTCGGGAGCGTTATTATCTTTTATCTTTGCACTCTCTTTGACTGTTCCCTCTTTCCTTTTACAGTTCCGTTGTAAATGAACTCGTGAAACTTTTACGAACTATTCTGGAATTCTTGCGTGGTTTTATTATAACACTAGCTGTCGCAGCGAACTTTGTACCGCTCTGTAAATAATAAACAAATTTGGTGACATTTCGATAGCAGCAGGTGGCGCTGAGTTTTTCTGAATCTAAACCATGCTCGGGTCCACAAAAAATTTATAGGTAACAGGTAACAGCTGTTTAGGGGCAAACTTTCTTTATGTTTACAAATACACACAACACGATACAAATACAACACAAAACTATTTTTTTAATTCAAACCGAGTGATTAGCCCGTTCAACCAAACAAACAAACAAAGCCTACAGCTTTTCAATATAGACTATTAGCTGACATATAATAATCAACTAGCTATCAGAAAGAAAGAAATAATAAAATATATTAGAATGGCGAGGTTACAAAAGTTATTCAATGTGGTGAACATCGATCAATATTCACCACATTGAATTACTTTTGTTGTTTGTTGTTTTGTTGGCCTAAACTCGATAATAAAATAATCTCGATCAATGTTCACCACCTTATACCAAACTTAGTCAAACACATACTTCGATGTACCTACCAAAAAGTATAATTTATTTTTATTTATAAGGCGGTTAGAATATGGAAAAAAGTATGCTGATATTTTTATTAAAATAATTATACATATATTTCAGTCAAGTCTTCATTACTAGGTATTTCTACATTAAAGGCTTTACTTTCATTTTTACAAATAAATAAATGTTATTTAACGTAAGTCTATTTGATCCGTGAGGCTCATTAGGAACGACTAAAGATTTTCCAGTTTCACAAAGGCAATGCTATATTTATGTAACTCACTCTAAAAACATTTTTTTCTTTCCTCCAATCGTTTGAACATAACATCAAATTGTAATTGTCTAGGCCTTGATTTTTATTTCATAATGCAGTAAATCTCTCGAGGGCGTTTCCCGACATTTTTGAATTCTGTTCGCTGTCCTTGATTTGTTCTGATAATAACTTTAATGCTGTTACACGCTAACGTTTCTTCCGTGAAGGCATTTAAATAAAAATGAAGTGTTTAATTGGTTGTTCATGAGTTACACAATCACTTAGTAATTGGTCGCTAGTAAGTCAATCAATCAATCACTATACCTACTAATTAGCTGTACGTGAATATCAAAATCATTATCTGTAATTTCAGTCATAAGAAAATGGTCGTTCGTACGCTACAAAATCACTATGCGTAATTCTTTGCTAAAAGGTCGTTAATTAGGAACACAGTCACTTAGACTTCGTTCCTAATTAACGTAGTTTTTTGGTTGTTCAAAAGTTACAATACCTCACTTAATTAGTAATAAGTAATTAGTTGTTATCGATAATCCTAATAATTTGGGCGTAGATTTTATATTTTATTTTATTATTTTATATTTAGAATTTAATATTTGATGAAATATTAAATCCTGCGATCCTACGATGAATATACGCCAGTGTGAAGTGACAGTTTAACTTGAGCTTTTTGAGTTTACAATAACAATTATAAGTTACAGCCCCAACAAGTTCAATATATTCAATTTGCTTTAATTTAACTAAACGCAAACGGACTATATAATTCAATGTTAATAATTTAGGGTGTTGTTTAATTATATTAAGATTAATCTAAAGGGTCGACCTTCGGCTAACCGTACGTAAAGCGTAATCACTTTATTACCGGGATCTAAGGTTTTAATGCTTAATAATGTGCAATTATATAGGTACTTAGTGGCCAGTGCCCTACGTTAAACTGTATTTGATTTTAATTATTAAGATGATTTCGTTATTTGCGTGTACAACATGAGTGAATATGAGTGAATAGGCTTCTGCTATGTTAGCGCCCAAGACTATGTCGCCACTTGATGGTAAGTGGTGGTAAGTGGGATCGAAGTTAAGATCGAAGTAACTTATTAAATAGAAATGACACGTGACCCTTTGTCAGAATGAATTACACAGCACACAGCACAGCGCGTAACTAGTACCAATAAATCTTCTAAGCTAGTACAAAATGAGACCAATTTCTTCAGAGAATTTATGTATTGAAAAGGTCAAGAACATGGATATTTTTGAATTTTACTAGTACGTATCAGGCCGCATATAATCGAGTTATTTAAAACTCATCAACCCGCAACGATGTGCAAAAATACCGTGAAAATTTTCCTCATCGAGATAACCAAAGTCATTAGACCTTGGTAAAGAGGGGTTATTAAAATTTCAGAGGAAAATTTGTTCAAAATATTTTTCGCGATTTTTTCTTAACTTAGCTGTCTTAGCCGAGTTTTTAACGTTGGGTTCCCAAAAAGGAGCTTGGGTTCAAATTGTGCAAGTACTGCCGAGTTTCAATAAATATGTGCGTATAAGAATTTAATTCTCACTCGTTGCGGTGAAGAAAAACATCGTGAGGAAACCTGCACACCTGAGAATGCTCTGTAATGTTATCGAAGGTGTGGGAAGTCCGCCAATCTGCAATGGGCCAGCGTGGGCTATTGCCTTAACCCTCACATTGTGAGAGGAGACCCATTTCCTGCTCCATGCATGTAAATAACAGTAACTGGTGGGGTTATAGGTTTCGGTGACGATGAGTTATGCTGCAGTGTAAAAACTAAAATACTGGTACATAATCTGTGCCTTTAAGTTTATGGTGGGGGGGGGGGGGGGGGGTTGTCACTATACAGATTAGGTTACAGTTTACGGTTTGGTTTGGAATTTTTGATACAATCACTTATTGAGAAATATAAATTACATGAGCACAACTACAAGAAATTGCTGTTTTGATGGTATTCTCAAACCAAATTACTTTTTCTAATGGCTTATAAAATATTTGCCACCTGATGGGGTACTTATTCAAGGCGATATCAAAACTTGGAGAAAATGTCGTGCTTAATATCACTCAGAGATAAAAGTCAAAGCTAAAGGTAGAGGTTCGCGGCCGAGACCGAGACAGGAGACCGAGACCGGAGACCGCGACCGTCACTTTGTATAGGCTCGCGAGACCGTCTCGGTCTCGGTCGCGAGTTGTCGCCTATACATTGCCTATCGCGGTCTCCTGTCTCGGTCTCGGCCGCGAACCTCCACCTTTTGGCTACAGTTTCTGACATCAAATAAAGCTTACTTATAAAAAACTTCAAGAAACCCCGGAAACTTATACAACTGAAAACAACTCTACTATTACTAACAACTAACAGGACTAACTATCACTAACAGTCTCTGCTAAGTGGAAGTCCCCATTTGAGTCTGATTCTAGTTCGGTCACTGTTATCATGGGCGGCAGCGGAAGGGTTGTGCTGCATGCTCGATTGCTACCTTATATCCATAAAAAGGTGACCCCTTCTGGGGTCCAACTTTTTTACGTGTTTATTACCTGACTAAACCTGACGTGGAACTAGAACTCGGGATCCTTTACTCTGCAGATCAGTATCAAATAGGTTCCAGAATGGTCGCATTCACAACACAATCCTATTAATATTAAAATTGCGAAAGTTTGTATGGATGTATGAATGTTTGTTACTCTTTCACGCAAAAACTACCAAATGGATTTTGCTGAAACATTACAATTTTTTATATGTTATTCTGTAACACAAAGGCTATAATTTAGAAAGATATAGTGTGAATTATCCAAAATATATAACTAAATCTTTGCAAAGCGAAGGAATAAGTTTCCCGAAGCGAAGCGAGGGCGGGTCGCTAGTATAACCATATAGAAGCTTCCCATCAAATGTTTCCTACTCGAATTCTTTGGCAAATCCGACAACGAATGCAGTTGAAAATTCATACAAAGCTACCCTACAAGCTTTTTTCAATTCTCAGGTACCGATTCGGTTTCGGAGAACAGAAATAACAAAAATAAAAATAGCGCGTTCCATTTTGGCCAGGTCCGCCACCACCGTACCACCACGTACAAAAAATACCCGAGCGCTATAAAAACTACATTTATGTCTGTTTTCTAGTTCCGTATTAAAATCTAATTATATGGGAGCACGCTGTAAAAATTAACAGCGCTTTTTTACGGTTGGTTCTTCTCGAAATTAAATTCCAACGAGGAAATGTAAAACTGGAGGTTATACTTTTGAAATAACACCACAAAATAAATTATTCTCTCAGTATTTTAAAAGCGAACAGGCTTGTTTTCCTCTCATCGTAGCAACCCATAACTTCCCACTGCTGGGCACGGGTCGACTTCTACATGTGTGTGTAAAACAATTAAAATTAATTATTCTACATAGGTAGCAGTGCCTAGGCTCTACTACAATAATGCATTGTAGTAGAGCCTAGGCACTATGTGGAATAATTAATTTTGCAATGTAGCAATGTTTCGGGTTCGTGTACATACTTTTTAGTATGGTGTTACCAAAGCGAAGCGAGGGCGGGATACTAGTATAGTACCTACCTACTAGTTAGTTACTATGCACCTACTAGGTACGCGCCCATGCATGTGAATAATTTTAAATTAAGTTATAAAAATTAAATATTCTGGGGAGTTATTCACTTAATAAAAATCAACAAAACACAATAATGTCATTAAAATTTTTATAATATTTTCATAGGCACATTAGAACTACACAAGAAGCTTTAAGAGACCTAAAATAATGTAGGTGTTGTATCGTCTCAAATAAAACTAGTCATCATAGTCATCAGCTTAATTAACGTAGAGGAACTTTTAGTATGCGTTGCTTACGACGACGAATCAAACCTTTGTGTGTTAATACACACGACGTGTGCGTACACGGCAGTGAAGAGGCGCCCACACAAACAAGCCTCATTGGTGCAATCACTCGAAGATTATCTACTAGTTTAAATATACACTGGAATCATGATACTTTAGGTACTTATTAGAGAGCGATAAATACGCAGCATGTTATACGCAGCATACAGCAGCACGCTGTTCAGAAAGACTGTATTACTTCAAAAATGTATTACTAATTTACTGATACAGTGCATCTTAATTTTTACTGCAATAGGAAAACAGCCGCTCAAAATTAAATAAATAAATGACGACAGAACAAAGTTCTCATGAACACAAACATCTTTGTATGTTAACTGACATTGTTCCAATATTAATGTATTAGCGTAAAACGCCGGACTGTGTATTCCAGATACTGCCTTACTCAATCTTCAACCCGATTTAAGTACAATTTTGACTAAGAAAGTAAAGGTACAAGGCTTCCTAGAGATGGAGCATAGTAATCAGGCTTTATTGACGGATGCGCCATCATTTCCTCCTTTGAGATGTTTGTTAACACTAAAAGCGTTTGGAATCCGGAAGCTTTGCCTAATCCCACGTCTTGCTCGATCCTGCAAAGGAAGTAGAATTTATATAATCAAATATAAGTAAACACTCAGAAACAGATAGCAAATTAGCATTCCCTGTGTCCTAGGATATAACACAAATGAGGAAATAAAAATTTAAAAACTCAATGATGCATCTCAAATTACTTCCTAAATGTCTGTCACAACTAGGAATCTATAGACCTTCCGGTAGGCAAGATTTGTTGATCTTGTAAAATCTAACTATTACGTACTTAGTATTTAGTGCCCTATTTTAATTTAATACATTTGAAGTATGAAGCTCGATACCTCTTTAATAGGAGCCAACCTTTTTTTATTAATTATATTATAATTATTATAAGTTAATGCTTGACTAAAATCCCATCTGATGGTAAGGTGATAGTCTTGGGTGGTAAAACACACTGACTAATCAAGGTAGTAAATTTCTCTGGTTGCACTTTGATGAAAACTGACGAGGCTATAGCGCCAGGTCCTTTCTATTGAAGATCAGTAGGTTCTGTAGCATCCGGTTTAGTCCGACGGTACTCATCCATATGATACTACCATTAGTACGACTTTTACCCGCTGAGCCACTCACTCCTTCCAAAACTGATCATGAAATGTTTTACGCGTTTTAGTTAGCGTCCTAGATCCAGAAATTATAGGCTCCTCCAGTATTTACACAAACAGTTAATTTGTTTCGGTGCTGTTGTTAAAGAATCTATTTCTAGTACGTCCTACTCATGAGATTGGAATCCAACAAGAAAAATTGATTTGAAAAGCACGTTTGTATTTGTTCATTTTCCGGACAATATTTCCATGAATTCGGTTAAACTATTATTAAGTATACATTGGACAATATCCTTGAATTAACTAAGTAACGCTATGTTAAATACCATTAAATTGGTTTCGGTTAATTAAAGCCTTCAAATTCATTTTAAGGACGGTTTAATTGCTTGATTGGAAATAAATTTCCGTGACATGCTGTTAAATTTTGTGTTAATTTGTTCGAAAGCCTGTACCATAGGCCTTTGGTCTCTTGAGTTTAATTTATATTCTTCAGGCATAAATGAAATGGTATGTCAAGCATAACCATAGCGGGTCCATGGTAATCATTAGTGGAAGTTAATAATAAATGACTTCAAAGCTAAGTTATAGCAAGCTAAAATGTGATCCCGTCTGCTGAAAGATTCAGTCAGCTGGTTCGATTCTTATTAACGTAACAAATTGGTGTTTGTTAGTCCGCCATAGTTACCAACATCTTAAAAAATATCTTTACAATGTGTTAAGTCTCAGTAAATGTAATATTATCATCACATGTAACGCAACATCCACTTAATAAGGTAATAAATCCATTCTTACACCCAAAAACCTTTGACCTCACCGAAATAGGCCGGTTTTCGAGAAACCCATTACAGTATAGGTTTACGCAACAAAATTGCTTATTTAACAGTGATGTACGACCTTAACATAAAACTTACATGTCACCAATGAAGAGCACTCTGCTAGGATCCGTGACACCAGCCTGCTTCATAGCAAACACACCGAACATCTTGCCTGGTTTCCCCAACTGCGTCGGCTCTCGTTTCGATTCAGACGCCACTATTTCAGTAAACAGTCCTGTACCTGCGAGATAAATGGCCGCTATAAGCAATGTATACGAGAACATGTAGCCAATTTCCCGATATATTGTTCAAATATAAGCACTTGTTTATTTCCGAAGAAAGGCAAAGCACTACCGATTTATCCGCACATCAAAGATAGCTCCTTATTCTATAAATATAAAAACCAAGCGTCAGCATTTTGCTACCTTAAAAAACCTCCTTTATTTGAGAATATTTCATGAAATAATGATGAATTATTACGAAATCGTCCTACTTATTCAATATCAATTAAATTTCCTCTACTGTTGCACCCTAGTAAATACGGCACCCGATTTTACCTATTGGCTGACAAAGGTAAGATATCTAGTTTAATTAAACAAATTAATTATCTGCATCGTTCTAGATTCCATAGGTTATTCGATTACATAGATCATTCGATTCCATAAGTTAAGGTGTAATTTGACATTGCCCTGCTAGAAATTGTAGCAGGCACTCAGACTTCACGAGGCAAAAAGGCATTTAATAAGTTTTTTGTTTAATTTTTATCTATAAAAGGAAAAGTCTACTTTTTACTTTGACGAGCCGGATGGCGCAATGGTTAACACGCCGGATCGCCGTTCCGAGGGTCCTGGGTTCGATTCCCAGCGAGGCGGAAATTTGAATGATGAATTTAAATTTCCGTTCTTGGTCTGGGTGTGTGTGTTCTTGTCTTGTGTGTTGTCCATGGCACCCACGACACAGGAATCCTAGTGTGGGGCTATGAGTGTGTAGCGTTATTTATTTTATTTTATTTATTTTACTTGATAATGATCCTGTCTGCGAAGGGAAAAGTCCCTGGTGTGATTCCCGACCAGGCAGATTCATTTATGTGACAGCTAAACGTTTTTACTCGGGTCACGGATGTTAAATCTATTATTTCTGTTCTCTATGCCACATGAATAAAAAAAAATATTACCAAGCGCTAAAGACCCTGGCTTCAACGGCACATATTTATCACTCGCTCCATTGATGAACAATACGTCAGGTCTATTCAGGTAAGTGATTGCTTTGTACATCTTGGGAATGTTGATCTTGAAATCACTGTCCAATACCACTGCACCTATCTCCTCATCATCTTCTAAATACTGATGATACTCTGTGTAGAACGCCGCGCATAATTCCGGCTGTAATTATATAAAAATGTAGGACTTTCTTTGCTGGGATGAAATACTGGGATGATAAGAGCTTTATTTAAAGCATATTCATAATCAACGTCGCATCGCAACCCATAACTGTCGCACTGCTGGATTCAGGTCTCCTCATAATGTGACGCGTACAGGCCATAGTCCATCTTCCTTCATCGATAAGACATACAGGCATCCTTACGATTTTTCCTTCACCGAAGCAAGTGATAATTAATTTCAAATAATATATGAAATCGCTTGTTCAAACCCTTATTACTGCGGGAAAATTAAAAAACGTCTTCTTTAGAAACGTTTCGCTATCATACTTTAAAATTAGTCTTTGAAGAATAATTAAATCTTGCCTTTTCTTAAAAGTGCTTCTTATAATTACTGCTATTTATTAATTCAATAGCAGTATATAGCTGTATGTATGGTTAAAAAATCAGTAGATTACATACATTCATATGTAATTAACTGCTTTCTAGTAATAATAGTATCTAAGCTTTGATACAGCCCGACGGACAGTCACATGTACGGACATGGAGAAAGTATAAGAGGTTCCTTGGTGATAGCGGAACCCTAATAAAAGGTTGTAAAATAAGCTCTGTTCATGTTTCAAAATCCCTCGAGTAATCCCTAAACGTAAACCTAAGTATCTTAATGTTGGGGCCACACTAACGAAAACGTCAACGTCAACGTCAATGCTGAACATCGCGATAATTATTGCGATAAAATTAACGCGATAAAGTGAGTGGCTACAGTTGACAAGTGTGGCCCCAACATTCGAACTATCGCCCAACGGCAAACGGCAATGTGAATGCCGTTGTAAAATTATCGCGTTAAGTAGTGGCCACACCAACGTTATACGTCCGTCATCGCGATAATTATCGGCGTTTCCCGTTAGTGTGGCCCCAGCAAACAAAAAAGAAAGATAATTATATAGATACTTACACCCTCTTTGCATTTAAATCCGTATTCTTTCAATACTTCTATTGTTTGTGGGCAGGTCACACAAAACACAGATTTTTTGAAGTTTATCGATTTTAGGTACTCTGCGATTGCCTTTGAGGGTATTGTGAGATTTTCCTGTAAACAAATATTAGTTTATAGCATTAGGTACTAGTTTTTTTTCGCGGCTTCGCCCGCGCGAGTATCAGAAAACGACAAAAAGGAACACATTATCGGGATAAAATATCCTTTCCCAGGTCTCTACTGTCACTAAATTAAATTTAATCTAAATCGGTTCAGCATTTTAAGCGTGAAAAGGTAACAGACAGATATACAGAGTTATTTTTGCATTTATATGTCTAATAATATTGGTAAGGATAATAGGTGGTATAACTAGAGTTCGCCTCGGGTAGTACCGGGCGGTACTACTCGGTAAGAATACCCGATGGCTTTAAGGAATATTAATTAAATGTTTCATTGTGTTAATTACGTATTTGTAACTCGCAACACAAAACGTCATATTAGAGCCCAGCTTACATGTTATACAATTCAGCTTATATGTATATCTAAGCTTACATAATATTGCAGCTGTTTGCCTTTGTCTTGATATGAATTTGCTTCATATTATTCGATCTCTTTTACATTACAGAATACAATGTTTTCCGTAAATTGGCAATCAGCGGCAACAAAGCGGTTGTTATTAGGTTACCTGTTTATTATAATACCTACCTAGTAATATAATTATTATAAGGAGGTCCTGGTTTATGATTGTTATTTTATATAAACGTAATACGGAATGAAGCATATTTATATCACATTGTTGTATTTTGTATGCGCCGGGTTAAAACGATGCTTTAGTAAGGGTAATGTTGCATTGAAAAAGTAATTTGGTGATAAAAAATCCTAAATGTAATGGTTTTTTATTGAACGGAGTGTATACTCTGTTGAATAAAAAATAATTAATATGGATGTATGAATATGTATGTATGAAAAAATATGTATGTATGAATTAATATGTATGTAAAATAATTAACACGTATGTATAATTAAGATAATTAATTTCTAATGTGCACATAGTTAAAACAAATCCTGGAGGATGCGAACCTAGGACCGTTCATAAGTCTAACGTATAAACGTAATCATATTTATGAGTTTTTTTAAAGTGAAATATAAACAGCTGTATTGCAGACTGCAGTGAGTTACCAACGTAACCCTCAGATGAACTGAACACTCATGTTTGTGACGTTAACTGACGTCAGCCTCGTTATAAATAAAAACTGACGATTTTCCTCATCATTTTTGAAGTAAAACTCATACCTTGCTTTACTTTTGAATATTTTATAAGTACTTGCAAACCCACCTCGCTTCTCTTCGAAAAACTTACCCCCTACCTTTAGAAATATTTGGAAGGCATTATTTTAATTGGTATATACCTTCATTTATTGAATACGCATAATTAGTGTAATTTATATGCCTTACGTGGGAAATGATTTATATATATACATACCATACAAACCCTACAATACATACCCCATACAAACTCTCACCCACCTTTTGGCCACTTTAAGGGACGGATCTATTCAATGTCCCAAACTATCTCCATACAAAATTTCATCTAAATCGGTACAGCGGGTTAAACGTGAAAAGACGGACAGAATGACATAGAGTTACTTTTACATTCATAATAATATTAGTACATTATTGAAATTATTCAAGTCAAGTTAACGCACTAACAGAGACACCAACGGTTTAAAAGCACGGAGATAATAATTTATCACTAAACAAATGAATGAAAAAGTAGTTATATGTATACGAAAAAATCTTATCGCAGTATATTAGCTAGAGTGTTACGCGTAGGGTTGCCACCTGTACTATATAACATAGTATCGTACTATATTTAAGTGAATTGTACTAAAGTAGAAACATTGTATTACAAAATAAATTATATTTTCATCGTTGATTCAACATCGCGTTTTTTTGTAATAACTGTGACCAAAAAAACGTAATCGATGAATCCTTCAATTTGTTAATTTTGAGGCTAATTAAACTTAAACTTCTTAATGCCATAAAACAATGGAGAAGGCAAAAGGGTCAAAATATTACTATCAAATACACCTAAAATCCGAGCTTAGGTCATATACATTACATAACTTTTTATTTCACTTCAATACATGCAGTATTTCCGAAGTTATAAAGACGAGAAGTTCAAGCCCTTTTTTGAATTTCCGCGCTTACGCTATGACGTCACGACGTGGCTCGGCCGCGAGCGAGCGACGGCGCAACTATAGAAAATATGGGTCTATGCAGTTCAAAAATCTATAACTTTCTTATTTCTATAGATACAGACTTGAAATTTTGCATAGATGTAGTAGATAGTATGTGAATTATATATGTCATTTTATTATTGATAACTAAGGTTTGCTCGCGGCTTTACTTGAGTTTAAATTAACATTTCGGTCAAAAATCCCTATCAACTACGCGCGACTACTGAGAGATGACGTCATCGAGTAGTGACCGCCCGCCTGCGTTTTTAAAAAAACCAACGTCCGTAAATACGCACTTTGATCGTTAATATCTCAGCCATTTATTGAGATATGGAAAAAGTAAAAACACAGTTTTTCTTGTAATTTTTTATAGATTTATTTGACGTGTAAAAAAAAATTCGTTTGCCTGGTCCATTAACGTGTACTGTATTTTTTCCAAAATGTAGAAGGTAAGAATATTTTTTGTATTTTCTTTAAAAGTATTATACTATATTGTGTCTACATCGCACAAACGTCACACAGTGACGGCACGACAAGCCTGAATCACGCTATCGAAGTTTTATACACCGCTTGCATATTATATACTAGTTCTAACCGAGATTAATCGGAGCTTGGCCGCTCCCCGGGAATACGTTTCACGCGGCGGGAGATCTCCCTTTGAAATTATATTTTTATCACTTTCTGCTTTGTTCCATTTACTTCTTAAACAAGTTGGCACTCCTAGTTACGCTTAATGATTCAACAAGACATACGTAATTGATTTAATAATAGCCTAGTCATTGCCACTCATACTACTATGATATTGATTGATGTGATTCTAATATCATTCTGGCAGATTATTATCTAGTGTACGGTTTTTATATCCATTGTTTTTTTATTAATCGTAAATTATTTTTACTTGCAGTTCTGTTTAAAGTTGATGTAACATTTTGTGGAAATTTATTAGAAAACAGGTATAGATATTATATTTTGTTAAATCCAAAATTGATCCTACGTCTAAATTTTTTCCGTAATAAATAGCCCCGAATGAAAAAATCACAAAATTAACCTAATGTCACCCAAAGTATGCAGAACAACTTAACATGGTCTGTTCCGGAATACTTCGGAATCCGGAATACTTTCCAATCTGAATTCGAATTGTACTTGACCTGTTTTATGTAAATAGCCTTCTTATATATTTATAACACTACTAAATATTTATAACACTAATAGTTAAATCCAAGTGAGCATCACCGATAAACGTAATTTTGTTTGTATTGCGGAGTGGACGTCGCATATCGCTACGATAACGTCAATATTGTCTGATTTTACTTTCGACGTTATATCAAATGACTAATCAGATAGTAAAATTCTGTGCTTTTTCGTAATTAAGAGTATCACAGGGTAAAGCAATGTTAACATGATTAAAAATTACAATTTCATGTGGTGAATTTTACCCAAAATATAATAGTACGAATTACGATTAAATCGGAAGTCACTGAAATGCTACGGTCAATAACGTTCTACCTATATTTTCTCGAAGGGTGCTCGCGAGGGCATTTCTGGGCCTTCACATGTAATTGTACAAATGAAATAATTATAACAATATAAAAAAAATGTTGATAAAATAAAAACTACTGGACCAAACTATATTAACTTTTTGCATCAAACTAAAAAAGAATCACGTAAATAGGATCATAAATCTCTGCGTAATCGGTGTACATACATAAAAAAATATATCAATCGAATTGAGAACCTCCTCCTTTTAGAAGTTGGTTAAAAATAATGATTTCATTTTGTCTATTTCTGCCAGTAGGTATAATATGTTTTTAAAAATGTTATTGATATTGAGGTTAATACTTTAGGATGTGAGGTTAATATTTTTGGATTTTTTTCTATATATCTGTGTTGGTGGATGTTTTTTAATGTGTAATTGTGTGATATAACGAACGTTGTTGCTGTTAGTCAATGCGAAAATAAAATCTGACTCTTACACGATGAAATGGGTTACTTATTAAATTTATATAATTCAAAAAATACCAATTATTTAGAGTGCGGGTACTATTTGTAATGAATTGGGTTTCGAAGCGAAGTGAGCCAATTATTATTAAAAGTAACAGACGGATTATTAAATCAAAGGTTAATTTAAAAGCTTCGTAATATCTGAAGACTAAACTCATCAAAAAAGAAGATTTTCTACGTGAAATGAAATGAAATGAAATGAAGTTTATTCAGTTGGTTTTAAAGAAACATTAAATTTGTTGAATGCTCTAGCTGGACTAACCACCCTAATCCCTGATTTAAGTGTAGTTCTAGGGTGATCACAGTTGTCATTGGCGGCAGTGGAAGGGTAGTTGCAAGCTCGTTTGCTACCTTAATTCTAAAAAAAATGTATCCAAACACTCACGTAACCAGACTTAATTCCAGCAGCGTTGAACAGGTCTTCGTAGTTCTTACGGGGACGAATGCTGTTGTTTGAGACGAAGTGCACAGTCTTCCCCAAGCGTTTCATCAGCTCAATGAACTCTCCGGAGCCTGGTAACGGGGTTTTAGCCCAGATCACTCCTGGTTAAAAATTGGTCAATTATAATCCATACTATAATAATATATACCTACTACACTATAAAAATTATGGAAGCGCTCATAGCCCGGCGGCTTGCGTCGATCTTAAGTGATCGACAAAGTTAAGCAACAGCGGGCGCCGAACGTACAAATCCAGACCTATTATTATTATGTATTATTATTATGTACTCCTCAAAATTATTAATTTAATAAGTTATTGTTATTAATAGAACTAATTTATGTTATTTTAAGTTGACATTTTCTTTTCTTTTCATTTGTTATTATTGACTATTTGTAGTTATGACTATCGAATGCATTTTGTATTATTTAAATATGATTGACGTGTTAATTAGTGTAAGTGATTCATGTCGTTCTAATTAACAATAAATAAATAAATAAATAAATAAATAAATTAATTAATTAATACACTCTCTATCTTTGTAGGGCTTCGCGGAAACTACGTAACACTGTGATAGTATGTAATAGGTTTACACAACAGTCAATATTCCAATCATAGTGTAGGTAAAGTTCTACCCGTATATTATGTTAAATTACTGTATCCTACAACTTTCGTCGCCAATTAGTAACTATCCCCAAATCCTCCGAGAATGATAGGCACCTCGAATGTCCTTTGAAGTTTCAATGGCAATATGATATTGACATTGAAACATTGGCATGAGATATTGAGTACCCTACTAAGAACATCGTATTATGAGATATATTATTTCGACAAGAGCTAATACTTGTTAAGGACTCTTAAAAGCCCTCGATTTGCTTCGGAAATCCTTTTCCTTAGCACTCACCCACGCACTTGAAAAAATGTGTAAACAAGATTCGTTAAAATAGACTTATCTTTTTTATTGAAAAAAGTTTCCAAATTGGTAAAGCTGTTTATGAGATCAGCAGGAACACCCACAGACAAACTACAACAATTCATTGCTATGGGATCCATTGCGTTTGATAATATTCATAATCTTCTATATATAGACTTCTATATAATAAGCAGTGATAGCCGTGTGGTTGAACGTTTGACTGCCGAACCGGAGGGTCCGGGTTCAAACCCCGCACGCACCACTAATTTTCAAAAATTATGTGCGTATTAAAATTTAATTATCACTTGCTTCGGCGAAGGAAAACATCGTGAGGAAACTTGCACACCTGAGAGTTCTCCAATCCGCACCGCGCGTGAAGTCCGCCAATCCGCACTTGGCCAGCGTGGTGGACTATGGCCTATACCCCTCTCATTGTAAGAGGAGACCCGTGCCCAGCAGTGGGACAGTTATGGGTTGTGATGTGATGATGATAGTATAGGGGGATCATACCATATCGGCATTTTGACAGGTCTTCTCTATTGAAAGTCGCTACGCTTATCGTATGTCTGGATCTGTATCCTATATCTAGATCTGACCCCTTGCAAAAATATCAGACCTAGAGACATTTCTATTGTTGGTGGGAATTTTGTAAAGCTTCTTTGCTCGCATTTTTCAACAAATGGTACGAATACACCACTCAAGTGCATGGCCACGGGCTCATTCTATAGAGGTGGTATCCATATTGCTCTCTTGTTATTTCCCAAGGCAATTATGCGTAGTGGCAGTAGGGATATATGAGTAATGAGTAGGTGAATATCATTATCTTAATTATCTATGAGGCTTATTAAATGAGTGTTTACAATAATTATTATTCACTCTAATCTAACAGGAAGTGTAAATGACAGATGCTTACAAATACAGTTTATAAGCAACGTTGGCTGTATGGCATAATTCTTTGCCAAATGATTCCCTATCTTTAGCGTATTTCCAAATGGCTGAATTTCACGTTTCATGTTTCTCTGAATCGCCTGTATTTCCTATCGATGTTAAACGATTTTAATCCTAAATTGTATTGTAATAAAGTTATTTTCTGAATCTCGTACACTTTCTGTTACATCAGAAGGTAAAACAATGGGCTAATGTATTGCGTGTTACATGCATGTTATTCACGGAGTGACGACGTGTGGAGTAGATTGTTAAATACTCTAAAAGGTATATTATGGATAGGTACATTGCTACTACCGGGTATCTCTCTCTCCCTCGTTCTTTTTCTCTACCCCTCCCGCTTCTCTCTTTATGTGAATGTATAATCATTATCAATCGTAACTTTACGAACTACACTAATTGATAGTCATACATGCGGTACAGTCACGAGCAATAATATGTATACATTGTCACGTTTTCTAAAATATCTTAACCTGTACCATTATAGAAAGAAGCGAACAACAATTCGTTCTAAATTAACTAACAATTAAACGATGTCAAAATAAGGTATAATATACAATTTAGAACGAATTGTGGTTCAAGTTAAGATATTCTAGAAAACGTGACAATGTATACATATTATTGCTCGTGACTGTACATACCGTACCCACCATACGAACATCATTTTTTTGGACAATTTTTTTATTTTTTATTGATTAACCTAAAAAAATACAGATAATCCCAAATTTGCACTTCCCTACCCCCTCAATCAAATTTAAATCGCGCTTTTTGTATTCATTCACTATGTACAAGTAATCTATTTGGCGGAACAACGTTCGCTGGGTCAGCTAGTTATTATGTCTTTATGTAAGTCTTGTGTAGACTACCAACCGTCCAGATCTATACAGACTATAATAATAAAACACGTTTATACTTATAATGTCATTGAATATAAATAATATTTTACACTGCATATTTTATACCTACCTAATATTTATCAATTTTTTATCAAAATTAACAAATTTGTCGCTTTCAGTATTTAATTTAATATAGAAAGACTTTGTCTTTTACAAGTGCCTAAATTGGACGAATAGTTTAGTGTAGTTTAGAATAGAAGTTACCACGTTAAGCTTGAAAATTATGTGAAAGACCAAATTTCACGCGGGCGAACCCGCGGGAAAAGGCCAGCATACCAACTAAATTGAATTTGGTTACATGGGTTTTCAAAGCTTCAAAGAGTTAAAGGAAAATGTTCTCTTTTCAATGACTCATACGGTTTGTTTTACCATCAACATGACGAAGAAGGAAGTTACATTGCCTACTTATTCCATGATTACACGGTTTGGTATGCTAATATAAACAAAACCATTGTAACTCGTTGAATGAAATTTCTTCCCCGATAAAACAAAACAATATCAAGTTATATCAGAATTCTTTTTGGATTTTATTACTTTGTTTTATAGGTCCACATAACATAAAATATATTTATTTAAATGTATACATAAGTACCTACTAGTACAAAGTATTGGAAAATAATAGGTAAAGTTAAGTTTGTTTTTGCTAATAATTAGGTATAAAGTTAAATGTACCTAACTTAATTTCTCTTTTTTGTCAACATCCTTTAATAAATTTAAAACGTAAAATTAGATTTTGATGACTGAGATGGTCGCCTCTAAAAAGGGTAGCCGGCTCCACACCTTTCTATCCGGAACACAATTGTTTCACACTCTATAGTCTTTGATTTTATTCCTTTTCACACCAGCGACCATATACCGGTTATTGAAAATAAACTACAGTCCTTTAAATAATATTTTTATTGATATGTAGTTACAACAAAAAAGCTGACATCAGGGGTTGAAAAGTCAAGGTCATGCTCAAGGATCATTGTATCGATTGATCGACCCTCCTCACGTAGTAACAGTAGGTACTAAGGTTAAAGGTAAGGATGAATTTCCATCGATATGTAGGGTGTTGCCACACTAATTGACGTGGAGTGGCCTAAAGCCGACGGCTAAAATTAAATCTATGACTATAACAGGAAAGATAATCTCTTATTATTTATCTAAAAATTAACATTGCACTATATTCATATCTTTCTTAAACAAATTTTGATATCATACGCAAGAAAACAATATAAATTTAACATCACTATATAAAATCAACAAGTCATGGGAATTGTCATACCATGATATTATCATTACATTAGTTATAATAAAACCATTGAATAAAACATTAAAAAACATAAATGAAAAGATACGAGTATTGATGTGTGAAAACATTACAGACCTTGTTGCCATATCAACAACGCGTAAATGTAATCATAAGTGACGCAACACTCACCATCGCAGTCCGAGAACACATGGTCGAACGAATTAATGAATTTTTTCAAATCACTAGTATTGAGTTCGTGTAAATTTACTGGTTGCTCCATTTTTTTTATCACAACACAACACTATTATGTTTGACACGTGTGTGCCTAACCTACAGGCCGACACGACTGCGTCTGCGTGAACGTGAAGCCAACGCGAACCGACGCGACGTCTACCTATACTATAAATATAGAATGGGTGATTCCTATCGTTCGTGTGACGTTATTAATAAGGAAATTGCGTAATTAAAATATATTAAAACACGTGTGGTAAATTTACGTAACAGATGAATTAAAGAACTGTTTCAAATAAGATACTGTACTAGTGTACTGTTTTCTTTGCGATAAATGTTTTTAAAGTACCAAATTTTATATTTGGTAAATATTTTTATAAATCATGATTTAATACTATATGTTATTTATTAAAATGTTTTACAGTTACTTTGCTACTTTATTAAAACTCTAGATTGAATATTAAGTATGTAAAACAAATATTTTTTTGACTTTTACTAGCGGTTAAATAACCAACGTGTATAATAAAAGTCCAAAAACAATTATGTATTTGATGTCATACTAAATTTTTATTCTTTTATTTTATATTATTATATTATGGTAATATCACCCTTGTTTTTAGTTTTAGATACTTTTATTCTTTACTCTCGATTAAGTTTTTATATTAATATGTTATTTATTAATAAAGTTATGTTGTCTTATTATTACTCGTATTATTGCATCATATCATTTAAAAATTGTCTACCTATTAAAAATTGTTCATTAACGTTTAACTAACTAAATAAACAAATATATATTTTTATAAAACAATATAGTTGTTAAATATTATCCAATTATTCATCAGAGTAAAATTATTGCAGTTAAGGTAAGGAAATGAAATGAAAATGATATTAATAAAAATCACTTTTATTTAAATAATTTAGCAAATCTACATACTAACAGTTGTGATTAAAATGTGAATAAAAAATCGGTCAAGTGCGAGTCGGACTCGCACACGTACGTACACACCTCTAACTAATTTCATCCATTACAAGAAAATGACAAATGAATGTCAAACATCTAACAGTGCATGTTGAAAAAAATTTTTATTTTCGCGCATACATTTCAAGGTAGCCGTGGCTCATTTAATGGTCACACAATTATGCGAATGTGCCTTCGCACCCCACACATTTTTATTAATTTTGTTTTTAGTGTTAGGTACAAATGGTATAAAACGGAACCCTATGAATATGCCTCCGATGTCTGTCAATCACAGGGCTCTATCTCTTGAACGGAAATAGGTAGCCACCTGAAATTTTTTCAGAATACGTGTTACGGTGGCCGCTATAACAACAAATTAAAAAAGAACGTAAAAGTTGGTTCTTACATATATACACCTTATCTATCTAAAAACACCAAATACGTAGCATCGCCGTAGTTCCACGGAGCATCGCCTATCTATCGATTTTCTGTTTGATTGCAGGTTACGACCGTCACCGTGTCCTCGAAAACAATTCATACTATCGATGGGGCTATCCAATGATATAAGTAAAAAGTTTACTATATCATCATTTGGGGTATCAATAAAATTGAAATTTCTTTATACTTAATTATTTTTGTTAATATCTATCGAAACTTCGATCGATCTGTCTTGTACACTTATCTTGTTCGCTACCTAGAAGTGACTGCTAGACTCGGGTCCCCTCTCATAATGTGAGGGATGTAGGCCAGCACGGTGTCAGGTTTCAGCGCGATGTATTCCTTCATCGAAACAAGTGATAATTAATTTCTAATAAGTTTAGAATGACAGTGTGTTTAACTCACAAACTTATTTACGAGTACTAGCGGTTTAACTGCAATAGTCAATGTAATGTATCGTTGGTTTTGTATCGATATTTAACTAAAAATAAATATAATTTCATGCCAGTCATAATCATACATTTTTGATTCTCTTCCATTTTACCAGGCCTCACAACGTTAGCTACATATATTATGTAGGTATATCCATTTTCAAATCACTTGGGAAATGTGTATCGCATTTAGCAGGATAATTGAGAGGTTTTTTGTTTGTTGTTTGAACAAAAAACAAATCAATCTTTTGTTCAGACAATCACCGTTTTATAAATTACACCAATCAACGGAATTAGTCGCGCTGAAACAATTGATACAATTTCAAATAAAAAAGGTTGAAACTCTTTGAACGTAAAAAAATATTGGTATCCAAGTTGACATCGAACTGTTCTTGATATTGTTCACATAATTACATAACTATATATAATATTCAAACAGCAGATTTATCATTAAATCGTTCGACGTTTATAGTTATCTATATAATTATTAAGTTGGAATAGGTTTGTCTGATTGTAAAAGAGATTAACCCATTCACCAATTCCACTAAATTATGACAAATACTTTTATCGGTTTATGTAATAAACAACAGTTTCCATAAATTGGAGTACACACTGGTCCTTGAAACATAGTTTCGATTAACTCATTTACAAATATTATGTACTTACGTACTCGTACATGAGAATTAATCAATTAATAAACTATTGCTATTACTATTGAATTAATAATAATAGTCGATGATATTTCACTCTACCAAAATTCACAATAACTAATTTTTGTCGCTTTAAATAATTTACGAAGTTTAAACATACAAGGAAAACTTTATCAATTAGTATAACAAGGACGGCGAATTTCCTTCCAAGCCTCAAAGATATTAAGGCACCCCTATTTACGGAGGCTTTGATAAGAATCCTTTCCTATAAAAGTTTCATGACAATATTAAAGTTGGTGAGTAATCAACCTTATAACAAGATTTATTATCATTTAGTACCAGCTAGCGACGTACTGAGAGGCTCTGGTCCTATTTGTAATTGAGGAAACTTGATACTACACGATATTAGTGTTAGTCGAGTGGTCTGAACTGAAGGAAAATATCGTAAGGAAACCTGTATAGGTTTCCTTGTATACCCGTGTACCGGGTGTATACCCGAGAGTTCTCCATAATGTTCTTAAAGGTGTGTGAAGTCCTCAATGCGCCCTTGGCCAGCTTGGCGGACTATGGTACACCTCACAGTGTGAGATGAGAACTGAACCCAGCAACAGTAATGGGTTGCGATGACAATGATACTTCACCACGCTGCTCCAGTCTGATTAGTGTTTTCATTCACAATTAAAAGTACTCATCTTGATATGACTTAACCGGCTACTGACAACAACTTGACTTTACGCATTGTAAAATTGTGCCGTGAGCGATAAAATGGACACAAATGACAATTTTTATTAGCACTGTCTTGCTTCGAAACACAAAGGAACGTCAAAGAATCTGATCACAAATTAAGCGGTGAACCATGCGATCATGCACTTCAACGATCGATTTGAGAAGTAAACGAGGTCAGCAACGTCTTAAAGATTGCGCTATTAATTGGTCATCAGAGTTCACCATGAGTAGAGTTGGTTTGGATAAACGTTCGTTCATTAATGTATCGTCACATAGTCTATAAGCAGGCGACAATCAAGATGCTTATTTATACTTCCTTTATTGAATCATCATAAATAATTTAAGAGTTTTGTGGGAACAGATGAACATACATACATACAGCCCAGTCAAAATTGTAACCCTGCTTTTTGCTCTGCCGTATGCGTGTAAAAAGGTTCGTGCTTCAAAAGGTTGGCAGTTTGGCACAGTTAATGTTTATACGGAGTGAAGAAAGTTTTGACGCAACGTGTCACATTTGAAATGTGTACGTTCATAATGTCAATGTGTATTAACTTTTGGGAGAATGGATTACAGTCGGATTTCGATTATCTAGTTACATTGACTTATTATTAATTATCATAAAATTGCTACGTTTTACTTCTATAGGATAAAAGAAAGAAAAAAAAATATCATATTGTCTCGTTGTCTTCATGTATAGTTATGGAAATTTTCATCAATTGAGTACAAATACATCACGAAAATAGGGTCTTACAAAATAATACCTAATATTAATATACAATATAATATTACATCCTTAATTCAGAGACGGTTTCTTGAAGTTAGATTCTTATTAATTAGTTTAATGATACAAGATCCAATATACATATAATTTTCCTCAATACTGATCACATACGCAAACAGTGATACGACTCGGTGTGGAGCGTGACTTCAACAAAATGTAATTAAAATAAGCAATATTTTATACACCCATAAAACTGAAGGATTGACTAGTATTACACTAATAGGACGTCGGAAACACCCATAATCCAATTACAAATATTTATGCGTCGGCTTCGATTCCCAGCCGGAGCCAGGTCGTCGATTATTTATTCACCTAACGTCATCCTAATACTGAAAAGCGAAATCTTTTATTGAAATATGAAGTTCTTATAAAATTCGTCTATTGAAATTTGAGCTTTTCAATGAAGTCACAAATTGCCTGAATAGCAAACCATCCTTATTGCAACTATTAACCGAACATGCTTTCTTGTACCATTCGTGTAACTTTTAACAAAGAATCAGGGGATAGAATTGATGTCCAAGACTATTATTTTATAAACCGTCACGCTTTGCGTCATCATTTATTTGCGTACTGAAACAAATTTCCCGCAACGGTGTTCCGTTCGATTACAATATGGCTGTCATCAAATCAAGAATGAACATGAACAGGCTTCTCAGTTAGTTGGCTTTACCTCCTAAGACCACGCTTACCATTAGGTGGGATTATTGTTGCGCATTGAGTTATAATACGAAAAATAAATGTGAACCGCATATATTTTGGAATCTACATAAATATTCTAGTGAATTTTAATGAGAACAAACAACAGAATTTGACAGAGTACAATGATAAAAGTCATCGAGAACTTACCGAGCGGTTCATAAGGGCTTCTGGCAGGAAATTTTTCGCGAAATGTCAAATGGATTTTGAGATTTTACTAACAAGGATTCTTTGGAGTATTCTCGAGGGTTACGGCCCCTTTATAATAAAGTAAGACATTAAGAATATAATATAGAACAAGGTAAGATAAATTTAGATGCCGTCAATCAAGTCTCAAGCATAAACTGCTGTTTTTTGTGTCTTAAAATGAACCTTATTTCTAAGACGAACTTTTTTTCATGTATAGTCGACGAGTTAGGTGGTGGCAAGTGGTCTCCGTCGTCCAAGAACATCGGCAACACCAAACCACCCACCACCTTCATCACCGTGGGTAGTTAAGGTCCCGCAATACAGTCCAGTATGAGGCTGTGAGTGAGAGGCTTTAATTCAAGGAAAGATGGAGGTCCTTCACCCCAAAATAAATGGCGCAAAATAAACTCAATAATCCACGCATACAGATCACAAGTGATATAAATATTATTGAAAGTCAATTTTATCATGAAACAAAAATATTTTTATATTAAAACAAAATGTACTATCGGTATCCCACAGAATTAATTCCTGAACGCAATTTATTTTTGATACCACATCGACTAGTTCACTTTTAATTTTTATTTGCAATGCATATCGAATCAAAGAATTTCGTCAATTTAAATGTTTAAAATTCGAACGTTTAAAATTTGACAATTCCAGCCAATGGTCGTTTTATTTTCAGATCTGGATAAAAGGATTGAATTTAAATTTGGAATGATTCAAAATTCGTGATTTACGGTTTTATTTTTAGCACGTAGCGGAGTGTTTGCGGCCGGTGGACTTTCAAACTACAACTTTCTGTTGTTGATTGGAGCAAATATTTGGTTTTCAATTGTTGTCGCGCTGATTGGGTTTCATATCGTTTGGAGCTGGTATTATGCTTTGGTTATTTTGTAGATTGTACCTGTTGGAGGTTTTCTTTTGTTTTAGTTTATATTAAGACTATTGTATTGCATGGAGAGAGAATTGTGTAGGTAGGTACTATATAGGTAGGTGGTGTTTAGATTTTTTGTAAGGAATTTGTAGTTTTATTTAATATCTATCTCGTCCTTGACACTTCAATAGGGCGGCAGTATCATAGTATTAAAAAATTAAATAATGAATAAAACAACATTTTTTTTTATTTTCCTTGAATCAGAAGTATTTTTAATTTTATTCGTACTAGTAACTGGCTTGTGATATTAAATCTTGCTGATAGTACGATTAATTAAAGTTTCGTTTACATTTGAAAATACAGCTGCCATATTTTTCCCATTAAAATAATATATCCATCCACTGTTACTTGGGTTGATTCAGGGATTCTAATACACCACCTATACATCCAAAATATGTTCAAGTATTAGAAAGCTATGTGAACCCTGAAAATATTGAACTCTATTTTGGTCGCGCAGTCAAAAGCGAAAATAATGTAATTGAAACCACATTACACCGAAAAGCCTGAACTACGCAAATATAAAAAGAGCAACAATCTTACAGCGGCCGCATAAAACTTTTATTTGTTAGTCTGAGATCAGCTAAGTTTACGGCTATGGTAACTACCGTTGTCGCAGCATTTGAAGAAAAACTCTAAATATTTTCTCAGGGAACTCGAACTGCGCGCCTAATTAGCGCGACAATTCTCCACCTTTATAGCGAGATTGTAACAAAAGTTTCGAAGTAATAAACGAGTTAAACCTTGCTGTGTGATCTTGTACTCCCGACTGCGTGTTCCAAAACTTTTTGCGACCTGCGTAAAGACGCCGTTTGGTGTAATTAAAATAAAATAAAAATAGGTATTACTAGTAGCGTCTCGATCGCTCACTGGTCACATTATATAAAATGTTCTATCCTATGTATCCTATACACATAGATCCTATATTCTATCTAGGGTCTTTTAAGTTAATGCTTGAAATTAAAAACACGCGAATCACTGCGTGACAAATTTAAAGAAATAGATGTACTAACAGTAGCTTCACAATACATTTATAGCAATTTGATGTTTATTCGGAAAAATATGAGTTTATACAAACAAAAATGCGATGTTACCAATCGGCAAACTAGACATATGCACCAATTAGTTACCTCCTCATATCGCCTGCGTAAGGTTCAGCGATCTTTTGTGGGGCTCGGTGTACGCTTTTATAATAAATTGCCCAAGTCAATCATTGACCTCCCCTTACCACCCTTACCACGGCTTATAGAGAAAAGTTATTATACTATTGATGAGTACATTAATGACAAGGATGCTTGGTAATAGACATCCGCAACCAGTTCCGCTCAAGTTAGTATTTAGGTATAAAATGGTAGTACCTAGCAAAAATATTGTAATTCGTTTTTTAAGCACTATTTTTAAAAGATGTGCCGAGGAGTTTTCTTTCGCCGTTTCTTTTGCTCCTCTAAGATTTTAAAATTTAAAAGCACCTTAGCGAAACGGTGGTAAATGCAAAAAATGACGTTCACAAGTGTATGCAAAATACCTACGTGAAATAAATGATTTGAGTTTCAGTTTGAGTTTGACCACAATCCCACCTAATGGTAAGTGGAGACGTGGTCTAGGGTAGTAGAGCGCACTAACTTAGTAGCAGCCTAGTCACTCTTGATTTGAAGACACCCACATTGTAATCGGATGGGAACACCGGAACTATCTCCACGTTAAACTTCATCTAAATCGGTTTAGCAGATTAAGCGTGAGCGGGTAGCAGCCAGACAGGATTGCTTTCACGTTTATTTTGATGTGAAATTATTATTTATGTTAATGGTTTAATTTAATGTTTAGCTTTTTAAATTATCAGCAATATCGTTAACGGTTAGCAAAAAATCTTTCTTTTATAAATATAAAACCTAACACTCTTTTACTTACATTCATCACATCAGCATTCTAGTCGACATGATGAAAATAAAAAGGCTCTTAAATAAAACGCAATTTCATATAATTTTATTTTCTTACGTTCAAACAAGACTAGACTGTATTGAGCACTAACCCAATCGAATTTAATATTTTTCAGCACTACGTGACTTCAATTTTATGTGCCTAATGTATTAGGTCATTTTGGCGAGACAAATATTACCAAAATGAAAGAAGTGTAGGTACCAATTTAGGATACAATTTGTGTCTAATAATTTTACAGTAGGGTTTTTCAAAATTGAGGCACAGCTAACTAAAGCTCCATACAAATTTTCATCCAGATTTTCACATCAGAGGGTTAATATTGAAAAATAATGAAGGACATATTTTTTTTATATCCAAGTATTAGTAACTATCCACGCATATTATTAACCGAGGTTTCATACAAATTTTTATCCCCTGTTGCACACCAGGGATTATTAACATTTAAAAAACTTTCCAACTCCGCAAGCAACAATCACCGAAAGGTTTTATGGTCACTTTACTGGACAGAAAGTATCTTGGTAGATGATGTCTCCATCCAAATTAATTGGAATTCACGAAAATACGCATTACTCACTTTGCACTCTCCCTCCATCTGTGATCTCAAACATTCCGGAGTTTCCAAAGTTTTTATAGACGCTTCACGCCAAGTAATTTCGAGCGGGCGTCTGCGTGCGTTAATGAATTTCTGAAGCCCTTGCGTATCAAACTTTTCTCGTTTGCCATGATGTATTCCGTCAAGCTGAGCTGAAGGATTGATAGGTTACCTGAAAGATTTAACCGACTTTTTTAATGTTTCCAACATTAGAATTAAAGTTGGACTGGAAATAATTGCCCGCGTCGGCCCGTTAGATTATAATTGGGGTGTCTTCAAGTCAAGAGTGAATAGGCTTAGGGGTAATTTTCTCTACCATCGTCGCAATAAAATGCGTTACAGACAACGAGACTACTGGCTGTTGTTTTAAGTTATAATATAACACAAGCAAGCCATATTAGTTTAAGATACAATTGTAAGTCAATATTGGGTTAAGGCACTCAACCGTGCACTAATTGAGCAATATTCCCGTTCCTCTTCTACAACATAAATATCTTATCCTCGCCTGAAGCCTATGTCCAAAATATGTCTACTTACGCCATACGCTAATCCCCGTAAACTCTCCCTCGAGTTGGCAAACCAAACAACTGGCGTTCCCTTTCAACCGGGACGAAACACAAACATGAGAAATTGCCCTAATTACTAAACACACTATGAAACAACAAGGTACCGTGTTAATCCTTTTACCACAGTGTAGGGACTTGAAGCGGTCCGAAGCCTTAATGTTTGAAGAAAATTCGGTACTGTCGGATCGAGATAAAGAGTGACATAATTATAGGTAACGTACAACTTTGATTAGTATCCTGGTGTTTTTCTCCCTAAATAAGTGAAGTTTGACAACGACAGTCGTTTCAATTGTGAGTAATTCAGATTTTGGTTTCGAACGTCAGTCTTGTATGGTAATCATTGCGCCATCCAGGTCATCATTTATACGTCACAAACAAGAATCAACAAATCCCTATCAAGAAGTCGTTAGCATGCTATGTAAAAGGGTATACGTTAGGCTGTTTCTATAACACCCGCTGGCGTTTTGGGGTTCTTGAGATGTCTGTCAAAATCGTTTATTTAATACATTAAATTACTACCTGATAGGTGGTACCTTTGTGATGTTTACCTGAGACATGAGGATAATTTCTGCAAACCTGTGTCAGATGCTTTTGCAAAGTGTCAGTCAATCAGTGCTTCTGTTTGATGCTAATGTAGTTATCACCCTTACTAAAATGAGCCGTGAAATGGTTTTATAGTGATTCAGAGTTCTTAATGTAGCAATAAAAACTCCAATGTCTGGCGACATTACTTGAATGTGAAAAGACATAAATGCGAAGAATGAGATGATTATCGTGATTTCCCGATTCATCATACATTTTAAACTACTGAGGCTAGGAACATGAAAGGGTGTACCTTTAGTGATGAAGGCATTTTTACCTGACTGTGAAACGATTTTTTATGAAATGGGATTTATGATTATTTTCGCATCAAGTTGTCTTATTTCCATAACGAACTGCTAATTCAGCAAGCAGCAGTCGCAAGGCCGCAGACGGAAAAGATGTCCAAAATATTAATAACCACTTCAGTATAAATCGAGAAACAAAGGGAGAAGTGTCTTCAATTAGAGCGCGAGGTCATTCGGCTCACCGAAGGTCCTTCGCCTGAGAGTTTTAAGGGATTATAACTTTATTGTCCGTAAAGCAAAGCTACAGTTGAAAAACAGACATTTTATCGATAATAAGGAATATTTATTGGTTTTATATCTTTTTTTAATACGATTGTTTTTTGTTACGACTGCGCTAAGCAAATCGCACCCGTAGTAATATAACGGCATAATACTAAAAAGTAGTGTTTTGAGAGTTCACGTTTTAAATATTCTGAACGAGACATTTCAGCTTATTTTTCGTATCAAATGTTTATTAGTTAAGTTATAAGATAACATTTTATATGAAAAATAAGGTGAAATGTCTCCTCCAGAATCTTTTTAGAAGGAATTCTAGAGAACAAACCCGTAAGCCGATTTGGATGACTTACGTCAATCGATTTGTCATAATCTTGTAAGTGTCATGATAGTAACAAAATTGGTGATGTCAAACTTTTAACCAAAACTCTGTACATAGCAACAACATTTAGGAAATAATGATCACTCAAGCTTTGAACTGAAGCACTCAAGGCAAAGAGCCTTCCTGATTCAAATTAATAAACCACACCTTTCATTGTTTCACGACATAATCGTCGAGTTGCTTTGAACCGCTGAACTTCAAACCTTCTTCACATTTATGTATGTAAATCATGTAAGGTAAATAAGTACTATAGTTAATAAACTAAGATCTAAGTTGCGATGCTAAAAAGGACAGTTTCTCAGACTTGCTCTCAGAGTTAGCCGGCTGAAGTGACAATGAGCAGGCCACATTTGGAAGGGCCATTGACAACCTTGATAAAAATAATACAATAGTATCTCATAATTGCAATTAAGTTTAAATATTAGGTAGCAGTCGTCAAGCCATATTAGAGGCTATCGGGCGGTATAAAAATTTCCGACACTTGGGTTGGCCACTAACTCCTCTACCAATGCGCACTAGAGCAGCGTGGTATGCCTCTTCGGGTAGTTATGAGGAGAGACCCGTACTCAGTAGTAGCCCATTAATGAGTTGAAGTCAATAGCAATTATATCGTTTGGGATTGCTATTACCAACCGTAAGACGTAGGTTGTCTAAAGACGACGGCGAGGTACATGTTTATACCTCAGTAATTGCTTTCCTATATTTGTATGAAGTACTTACAACGTGTTTTCGCTTACAAACGCTGACGGCAGATCCGGGGGCAAGAAGCGTTCCAAATTCAAATTAATTGAAGCATCGTTGCCTTTGTTCCTATCGTTTAAATATTCCCCCGTCAACGTCACCTCTCAACATGGTATAATTTCACCAATTCTGACGTGGGGTAAATACCTATACCTTGAGCGTGATTTGGCATATCTTGATTATGTTATGATATTGGAGCCAATTTTTATTTATTTAACGTTATGAACATAAATTAATTAGGTAATATACCTCTATGACTAATTATGGCCTCCCTCCCATACCCCCCCCACCCCATTTGCGAGATGTACGTCCATATCAAAAGAAAGATAACTATAGATCCATCAGGTTCGTACAATACGAGGCGCGATGGCCCGATTTTAAATCTGCTCGGATGACATTAATGTAAATAGGGATGCGAAAGATAATTATGGAACGTATGGGACAGAAAGAGATAGCTAAAAGAAAATTATATTAATAAGTCACTTTCACAGCCTCACTTTCGGCTCACTAGTGAAGTTTATAACAATATTGTCCAACTCAATAGCTGTTTAATCGTCATGACATGTTACACGTTACTTTATAGAAATATAAACTGACGAATATACTTGTCTTGTAAGGAAAATTCATAAAGGTGCACATCACTAGTCTCGTGGGTAGAAAATGACATGTTTAGATACCCGTACGCGGTATTAAACATTAACTATATCAGTTTACTACTAGCGGCCTGGTAGCGGCCCTGCCTGCGAAGCGAGGGGTCCTGGGTTCGATTTCCGGCTGGGGCAGATATTAATGAGACAGATAAATGTTTGTTCTCGCAATGTGTGTGTTATAATGGGTTATTAGTGATGTCCATATTGTCCATGCATGGCATAGGGAATCCTAGTGCCCGCCGCACTATGTTTGTTTATTTGTTTATTTAATTTTGTTAGCAAATTAGATAAACTTTTTAAACACGACCTATTTCTGTCTGCAAATTTAAATTATTTCCAAAGCACGAATGCAAATAAAACCCAGCAAATAATACCAGAACTTTGAGCAAGTAACACGAACGAAATGCAATAAAACAGGAACTGTGACGTTGACAGAATAAAGTTTAATTTGCTTTATTTTATGTTTGGAAACAGTTTTTTCAGCAAGTTCTATTGCGTGAAATTCGGTAACCGCTGGCATCCATATAACGTTTATAATATTGTGATGTGATGCAGGCTTTTAAAATACTGTTATGATATTGGACGATAGATGTTTTCGAGTTTGAATGTACGCTAGAGAGCGTTATTATCAACTGGCTTTTGCATGTGGATTGCCTCAGGTTTGTATTTATAACCAATTTTCAAACAAACGTTTAACTCTTGGTTACCAACCTTATGCTGAAATAAGGTAAAATCCGTTCTTGGCTACGTGTTATATTTAGTAACATCATCTTTGAACTATAGTCATAACATTCTATGGGCTTGAATCTTAACAGCATAATTTATTTAATTTCATCGAAGCTAATATTATAAAGAAAAAATATTTGTATTCTTGTATTTTTTAATGTTTGTACTAATGAATAAACTCAAAAATTACTGGAAAGATTACAAAAATTATTTCACCATTAGAATGCTACATTATCTCTTAGTAATAATTATGTGTATCTCATATGGGTATCATTATCTCTTAATAATAGTAATATGCTATAGTTATACTGTACATTGCATCCGTGCGAAGCCAATAATGAAAAAAAAAGAATAATGAAAGTTTATGCAATGGTTTATTCTCCGTTGGCCCTTTTTGATTATATATTATACAAGACACATCTGACAATTGCCAAGCGTGCAAGTAAAGGCAAAACTAACTTTGCCGAACTCGCAAACTTAGTTTCGTCACAGAAGACAACCTCTGCGGTAGTTACCAATGGAGGACACTTTGCGCGCCCAGTGTACGCTATTGTAATTACCTTTGTACACGTAATATCATAAGTTTCATCTGAAGTGATAGCTTTATCGACTAAGTTTACGTCTACAGCCATCCAGCGCATTTAAAAAGGCTTCGTCTGAAAGGCTTTGCCGAATGCCGAACCAATGGTTTGCCGATAAAGCTTGTAGAATATTAAATTTTCTTAGTTTGGATCCAAGTAAGGCACTACAGTTTCTTTCTCCTCCTCAGTCGTACACTCTTGACTAAGTAGACGTGGTCTTATAATGGTGGGTCACCATTGTATTGCTAGAAGATTGCAGGTCTTACAGTACGTCTCCATCCATCCATTCTATTGATGGCATTGCGACAACATTGAACTATATAATACGCTCGATAGGAATCGGAGAATGACCCTTGCTAGATGACAGGACTACATTCTATATCCAAAAATCTCTAAATTCAAAGGATTTCTTCAGGATTGAGGATACATTCACTGTAACCTGTTCCTGTGGACAGCGGAGGAATGACGAGGAGCCATTCGGAGCCAATGTAGGATATTCAGCATTCAACCTAAATGTATTTTTTTTTTTAATGAAACATCATTATCATCATCTTTTGATAACAACTTGGACCAAATGCATAAGTACCTTTTGTTGTATGGCAAATTGTATAGATATAGTTTGTATAAGTTATCATTTACTTGTATTATATCCATTTATTCTACTCAATATTTCGTTAAGAGTTACTCAATGCGGACGTCAACCAACGATTACGAGCCTTTTCATCAAAAACACTTAATGCTCGACGCCAATTCACTTGATGGCAATTAGTGGGTAAAGAAGTCTTCAGTAGTTACGTAATTTTAGCACTTCATTTTATTCAAGTTTATAACTTTAGCACCGTGGGTTTTAGTTTGACAAAGCTGTTAGAGAGCATCAGCAGTGAGCATTTAATGGATAAAATGAATTTGATGACGTGTATGGTGCAATGGGATTATTCTCCACCAATACGCACTGGACCTGGTGGAGTATGCTCTAGACCTCTTCAGTTATGAGTAGTGGGCCATTAATGGGTTTAATCCATGGTGAAATGGGAACTGTACCACACTGCCGTTCAAATGGTTCTGGTTTCGATTCTCAGTAAAGTGGTTAAAATTATTTGTTTAAAATTCTGTTCTCAGTTTGGTTGTGTATTCTGTTCTCAGTCTGGGTGTGTCTGGGTGTGTCTTTGTGTCCAAGGCACTGGGCCCACAAGGAATCCTAGTATGAGGCTATGAGTGTAACGTCATAATGAAGATATGACGAAGAATAATAAACATAATTCTATAGGATACGCGTAAGTGTCTGAGGAAGTTTGCTGAACTAACAAAGTTAGCTTCCGCACAGTACGGGACGTAAGCGCCACTTCGCCAATAACTTGTTGAGCACTTCTTGTTACTTGCCCGTTATTGTATCATATTATATATTATGTCTTTCTTGGTAACTTTCTTATTATTTGTAACATATACAATTTTTTCACTAATAGTCTCTGAAGTACAGAGTTTCTGCAGTTTATTGACTGGCATGAGTTCTTATCTTGTTTTTCTTGTAAACAGCGACTGAAGAGCAGACAATATATCTGATAGAGAAGAAGAAGAAGCGAAGAAGCAATCACCGTAGCTACCCGTAGCCGTGAAATTAATGTCTATACATAAATTACACAAAAGGTAATACGCTTACCATCTTTGGACATCACCGCCATTTAACATCAGGTGGGATTGTTGTCAAGGATAAATTTAGCATCGTATAAAAAAAGATATCAGCGTAACGTTGTTGTTATAAGGAACGAAGAAGGTAGAAATAAAGTTTTGGCTCCCAAGCGTCTAGCCGGAACAGGAACACATCAAGTGGTTTGGTGATGACTCGAGCAGACTGGTGGTAGTAGACTACTGATCGACTATTAATGGGATAATTAGTAACGTACGTCTCCCATACCAGTTGTTTTTTTAATTTTTGTTTAGTTCTTTGTTCGTCAGCCGGTTTGTGTGTTTTGTTTCCGCTAATCACAAAAATGACTGACTCGTTTTTATGCGGTTTATATTGGTTGTGGACTATATTCAACGTAATATTTTCTAGGGCGAGTACGTACAGGTTTTCCGAAGCAAAGCGAGGGTGCTTAATAGTCTCAAAATAAAGTCCAAAGACACACAAAGAATATGGTTACACTGCAGTATTAATAAGGTATTTGAGTGTTTCTGTAGTCTCAAGTTAAACCAATAAAACCACAATTTTTACGAAAAAGAATTATGAGTCTCATTTAATCCTACTTTAATGTCACTTAGAAAAAACCGCACTGTATAGTGCCATAATTAAACTAGCAGTTTATTTTAAAGTAATGTAAACCAAAAAAAATGTTAAACGTTTGTAAAAGGATTTTATAAAAATAAGTTTTTTTACCATAATAAAAACATTTACTCAATTAAATTGTATAATTATATAAGTAATTATGTTTTATGTAACAAAAAACATAATTACTTATATAATTATACTTATTACAAATATTAAAATAAAACAACAATTATTAAGAAATCCGAAGTATTTCTGGACTTATGTGAAATCTAAAATAGGACACAATGTTATACCCCAAAATTTAACATACAATAATATCAGCTCTAGTGACAGTATAGAAATCTGTAACCTTTTCAATAGTTACTTTAATTCCGTTTTCATTCAGCCATTAGTCTGCGATCATAACACATACTTATATTCTAATCCTAGCACACAACACACAACCGCGTCACTTGACATTAATACAATCAAAATAGATCAAAGTTTAGTTAAAAAAGAGTTGAAAAGTGTCAATGTAAACAAAGGTGCAGGCTACGATGGTATTCACCCTTTATTCTTATCTAAATGTGCAGATACGTTATCGGTTCCAGTTACACTCATCTTTGCAAAGTCACTTAAGTCGGGTACCTTTCCCGAACTTTGGAAAAGGGCTCTTATTACTCCTATACCTAAAAATAACAATATCAACGACATCACTCAATACAGACCTATTTCAAAATTGTGTATTCTTGGCAAGCTCCTAGAAAAAATAGTAACTGATCAATTATCATATTTTATTCGCAGTTGTATTTCACGTAACCAGCACGGATTCTCTCGTGGTAGATCTGTTGATACTAATCTGGTAACATTTACAGACTATTTAATGTGTGCTATGGATAATAAATTACAAATAGACGTTATATATTCTGATTTTTCCAAGGCCTTTGACAAAATCAGTCATTTTGCCCTGTTAAATAAACTTTGGAGTTCCGGTATTCATGGAGACTTATTCCGCTGGATAAAATCGTATATTAGTAATAGATCTCAGGCTGTATCTATCAGAGGATTTATATCAGACTTTAAATCTGTGCCCTCGGGCGTGCCACAAGGCTCCCATCTAGGGCCATTGCTCTTCAATTTATATATTAATGATATTGAAAACTATATCTCTAGTAACTTACTTCTTTATGCTGATGATGCAAAAATTTTCAGAGTTATTACAAATGAAAGTGACTGTGCTACTCTCCAACAAGATCTCAATTCCTTGGCTAACTATTGTTCTCAAAATCAACTATTCTTAAACCTCGATAAGTGTTCGGTTATAACCTACACACGTAAATACGATGTTATCAACTACACCTATACTTTGAATAATAATATCCTTACCAGAGTAAATTCAATTCGAGATTTGGGTGTAATATTAGATTCCAAATTGTCATTTAAAAATCACTACGATTATATTATTCAACGATCGAACCGGCAACTAGGGTTCCTACTTAGAACATGTAAACCTTTCAAAAGCACAGTCACCTATAAAACTTTATACTTTTCGCTGGTGCGATCCATACTGGACTTCGGCTCTGTGGTCTGGAATCCTTATCATGCATGTCATATAAATAGAATTGAGAGGATTCAAAAAACTTTCTTAAGGATTCTTGAATACAGAGTTGGGTCCCGGAATGTATCGTACAGTACTGCATTAAAAAAATATAAGATTTTACCCTTAAACCTACGTCGGCGACATCGTGACTATATGTTTTTGTACAAAATTTTAAATAACTTCATTGACTCCCCTGACCTCTTAGAAAAAATATACCTTAAAGTACCCCTCAAAAGTATTCGCAGACCCAATAATTTATTTGCTGTTCCTACATCGAGCTCTAAATACACCTCAAACTCATTCTTCAATCGTTGTTTGGCTGTTTACAACAGGGAAATCGGTCATATCGATCCTTTTTGTAACTCTTTATCTAAATTTAAAGAAGAAGTAATGCATTTTTTATTTGAAAAAATTTAATACACCTTGTTGAATCTACCTGCTAAACGTAACTACATACATTAGATGCATAATTGTATCAGTAAAACTGCTGTTATAAGTACTACAATGTCTTGTCTAATAGTATCAAGATTACATTAAAACATAGTATTATATAATTAAGTGTTGGCACTCAATGTCTGTAACTAAACATAACTTTTCTTGGAATATATGAAATCTTATGTGACTGTTTGTGTCCAAAATAAAATAAAATAAAAAATAAAATTAATAAACAAGTGAAGGCAATAAACTTTTTTTATAACTTCATAGGTGGCAAAAGAAAGCAGTAAGTAGAGCCACGTAATGGTGAACATCACCCATGGGCATCAACATAATAATATAAAACATGGACATATAAAAACAATATAATTATATTACCAAAAAATCTTTTTCATCCTGAACTCGTATTTCTTCTTAATAATAAATAAGTAACATTGTCTGAACAATCCACTTGATATAATAAAGAGATGAAATTAAAGCACAGACGGCTGAGCAAAAAATTTAAATGTGGTTGAGTTATTACGTTTAAAGCAAACATTTAATTTCATGTGCGCCTACAGCAAAGCCTCTCACAATTAATTACAGGGATTAAAACTTCGAACAAACAAATTTTTTATGTTACGCCTACGCTGTGTGTAAGGGAAGGAGACAAAATTATATACTCTTCTCTTTCAGCGATGGTGACGTCAGCAGTTATGATGACGATCGTGTTGTGTGGTTTAGTTGACATTGACTTGCTGGTTTCAATCTGTTAATGGCTCAGTAAGCACGGGTTCTTCTCGTACCTGAGGAGGCCTAGCGCATATTGCACCGTGCTCTGGTGTGGATTAGTGAAGGCGGTGGGACTAACCCAAGTGTCGGTAATTTTTTTGTCGCCCGAAGACCTCCACATGGCTTAACTACTGATATAAAGTATGCTTGTTTCCAAAATTCCAAACAAACTGCAAAGTGACTGCGAGGTGGCAACGACCTATTTATTTGTTCACCCAGTAGCATAGTTGGTTGTGACCCTGCTTGCGACGCGAGGGGTTTCGAGTTGGATTTCCAGCCGAGGCAGAGATTTATTTGAAAGATAAATGTTTGTTCTACGGTCGTGATGAGTCTGGAATCCTATGTATGAATGTGTAAGCGTTTATTTGTTCAAAAGACTCTCTCACTCTAGATAACTACATAGGTCTTGTTTGGCAGTTTGCAAAAAATAATAAAAATAAATTATAATAACACTATAGTACCACGAAAATCAAGTATCGGATTAAAATTAAATTGCTACGGTATTTTCCTTGCAAGCTCCGCCGAGCTGCGGTAATGACGTCATTACCGTGATGTCATTACGAACTTTTTTTATGGTTTAAGGTAGCAAACGAGCATGCAGCACCACCCTTCCTCTGCCGCCCATGACAACTGTGACCGACCTAGAACAACACTCAAATGAGGACTAGGATGGTTACTCCTGTTAGCAGACGGTGTTAGTACATTAGTTGGTTAGATTGTTAGTAAGTATGAGGACTATGACAGGGACTGTTAGTGATAGTTAATCCTGCTAGTTGTTGTTAGTAGTAGTCCAGTTAGTAATTGTTAGTAAGAGTCTTATTCTAGTTCGGTCAAAGATGTGTTACTACCCTTGATGACTAAGATGGCCCCCTCTAAAAAGTGTAACCGGCTCAAGCTGCGCCGAGCTGCGGTAATGACGATATGGCATTATGAACTTTGCCAGACTTACTTGACTTGAATTTTGTCATCTTTTACAACTTAATTGAACTTTTCTGACTTTATTATTTGTAATTCTAAAAATAATCATAATACTCGTAATTCTAAAAATATTAGGTGTAATATAAAATTATAATATGTATTACAATTGCCTACACATCAAGATCTTGCCCTTACTTTACCGTAAGTACAAGTTAGTAAGTCTAAGTAAGTCCGTACTTACAAAAACATTATCAGGAAACCAGCGGAGATTCTCCGCAGTGTTTGCCACGGCGTTCAAAGTGTGTGAATCCGTACTTGGCCAGCGTGGTGGACTACTCACATTGTAAGAGGAGACCCGAGCCCAACAGTGGGACGATGATGATAATCCAGTTAATGTAACTGAATGGATGATGATAATCCAGTTTATGTAACTGGATTATCATCATACGAAAGCTCAATAAATAAATAACACGAAAAGGAGTTCTAGTTTGTAATTATCCAAAACAACCATTACCTTTTACCATAGAGACAAACATTCCGACGGTATCCTTGCCAAGAAATTAGTCACTACCGCTCAGATGTGATGCTCAAAGCTCATTCACTAATTCAGTTCAGATGTGGTGCTCAGTTCACTCTCTAATTAACCCTGCAGTGGTCGCGTGGACTACATATGTAGTCCACCAATACAAAATCAAAAATTTCTCAGAAACGATGAGCGTTGGTTTCGTATGTCGCTAGGTACTTTTAAATGAACAATCAAGCAACACACTCAGTGCATTGCAAGCGCCGGTCTCGTGTTGTTGTGATACAGTAGCTCCGCAAAGATCCTGGACTACATACGTAGTCCGCGCGACCAACTACGTAAGTATTTTTCATATAAATATTTCTTTATTTTCATATATTTTATGATATAATCGGCATAAATAGCTAATTTTAACTCTTGTTTTACTTTTTTGTTTTATTTTTAATTGATGTTACTTTTTATTTTTACAATAAAAATGGACGATCGACAAGCTGCACAGATTGAGGCGTGGTTGAATGAAGTTGATGACGAGAATGAAGACTATCAAGCTCAGATGATAAAAATATAATTCAAGATTGCATGTCACTTTCTCTCGATGATCAGGTAATCGAGCTGATAACTAAATACACCAATATGAAAATAAATTACATGAAGGAAAAATATGCAAGACAAAGAGATGCTAACAACACAAATGAAATTGAAATTTGGGGCTTCATTGGCATTTTACTAATGGCTGGAGTAATGAAGGTAAGCCGATCAAGCACTGCATATGTGTCGCACTCTAGAAGATGGCCTCTAACAGTGTTCTTGATTTGCTGAATTTGAGTGCACTCAATGCATTATGCATCTATACAGCAAACAAAAACTATGGAAGGGTTTGCCGTCGTGACTTCTTGATCGACTTGTCTCTGGCATGGAGGGAACTATTGGCCCTGAAGAGACTTATAAAAAATCGTTGCCAAGGTCCCTAACAATCAAGATAAAAGACTTTCTTAGTAATATGGTACACAGAAAGACAGCTACCATCCACGGAGGCAACGTCGAGTAATGTGGTGCGCCGTTGTCATGATGGTGGAAGAGCGCGCAATAAAAATACCAGAAAGTCGTACACAGCATGTAAAACGTTCATTTGTAGAGATCATTCAAAGATAATTTGCCTTTCCTGTGTAGAAAATATCATAAGTGATTAATTTTTAGTATAAAGATTTATTGCGATCTCGCTTTGAGCGTAACCTGGGATTTTTGTGCCAAATTAGAGAAGTTTTTTATTTTTGTTTTTTTAATTATTACTCAGACACTATGATTACGTTTTGTTGATTTTATCTTTTTAAGAACACTGTACTAATTATACTTTTATAAGTAAAATAAAGATATTATACTTAAATATTTTTTTATTTCGATTTAAAAATGGACTACGTACGTAGTCCGCGCGACCACTGCTGTCTCATTTAGATGCGCGACCACTGCAGGGTTAATGCCCAGCAAGAGTTATACCGAGGCAAAACAGAATCCGGATTGTAATAGTTCCGAAGTGAATTAC
Organism: Ochlodes sylvanus; assembly: GCA_905404295.2. Taxonomy (NCBI): domain Eukaryota; kingdom Metazoa; phylum Arthropoda; class Insecta; order Lepidoptera; family Hesperiidae; genus Ochlodes; species Ochlodes sylvanus. The sequence goes on along the minus strand of FR990135.1, from coordinate 2,555,353 downwards.
ATGCATTACATAACGTTAGCACAGTTGGAACGGGTCCAACTTAATTTTTAATGGCTGCTAATAAATCCCTTTATTTTAGTTTATTTCAGTGGAGATTGTGTTAAACGTTGCCGTTAGTAGATACTGAAGTATATTTAAGTCATCATTTATATCATCATACATTTATAATAAAACTATTCGAAGATATTTGAGAAACACTGTAAGTAAAGGTACCTATTTAATAACAATATTAAGCAAATAGATCTCTTAATAATGACTAATACAAAATTTTAAATAAATATACACAGTCCACCACGATGGCCAACTGCAGATTGGATCACTTCATACACTTTTGAGATTAGATGGAGCACTCTTAGGTGTGCAGGTTTCCTCACATGTTTTACTTCACCGAAACAAGTAATAACACGCACATATGTAATAGGCACATCATTTTATTCTCCTTGCGCACCCTAAATAAGTTTAATCATTTTATACAAATCTTTTCAGCCGTCTCACAATGTTATCGTGAGATACATGCCAACTTTATTATTCAGAATCTCTACACTTTCATTACATTACAGAAAAATGTATTCAACAGCCTTTGTCCTCGTAAAATCTCACACCGCCTCTGGTATTCTCGAAATTACCAAAAGTATGTTAAATCTAGGACACGTGCGGAGGACAAATGAGGTAATACTAGGGCCAGATGTAGGTAAAATCCTATGCTCACTAATTACACTCATGGAGATTAACGACACTTTACCAAAGAGAGAGCTCACGCCATCAGAAACAACGAACACCCTAAGCACATAAGTTTAAATATGGGAGCTGGTGAAAACTACGGATTTAAATTACTTTGAAATAAGCGCCGGATTAAACGTGCACGTGTTAGTTCGACAGTCACGTTTTATACGGATAAATTCCACGTTTGGATTGTGAACAAAATCTTTGAAAGGAATGGTGAAGGTCTTCAAAGTTTCCAACTTTAGCAATTTTTTTAGGGAGCGTATGGACATCAGTTCACACTTATAAATGAAGTACTAAAGTGTTCTACAAGAAAACGGTTGCGTTCAAGATTTCCAACACAACTCAATGTCTCCTATTAAATAAAAACAATGAATATAGAATCACAAAATATAATCATTCGAGCTTTTTAATTTGATTTGCATAATTCTCTTTATCCATCACAAAGTATGCGTAAAAACGCTGCAATAACGCGCATCAAAGTATCCCGTATGTTTTCACATTAGAATGCACGATATATCAAGTAAGCAAGTTAGGGATACCAAGTTTCTGAAGACAATGCTGGCGAGATCCTGACACTGATAGATGATTGCTAACGATTTGAAGGCCTTAATCAAGTTAAGTGGTACATTTTGTACCTCATGGGTTTGAGAGTTGAATCGGGTTGCCAATCAAAGATAAGCCCGAGGGATGTGTTTATTCGGACCTAATGTCACTTGAAAATGTTTGGTGGTTTCCAAGTGCGTAGTTGACTAATATTATATAATGTATGTATAAGGCACAGAACAGAGAGACAACCTGTCTCTGTCTTCCGTGGTATTATGTCTGACTGCTGTGCGTAGGTGTTTAGGAAAAAAGTACAACATTATTTTATTTCGAGATTGTAGCTGCAGATACGATATGATACTTTCAATTTACACTTCTTAATACTTCAAGTATTAAAGCGAAAAGCAGTATTCTGGGACGAATACGTTTGTGGTGTTGTGGTGGCTTGTTGATATTGCTTAAATAAGTGAAGAACTTGGGTATTTTTTGTAAAAGGAAAGATTCATAAAAATCTCCGCTTTATTGAGCATGTAAAACATGCTCGATAGGGTTTTGCCAAATTTCTTTGAACTCGTTATTCAAACTGCCTAACTTTAACCGTTACGAGCGGCTGTTGTGTATTTACTACTTGTACTTAACAATTTTTCTTTCTTGTTTTCAATGCCTCCGCAAAGTTAACAATACCCTATTTTATTTAGGGTGTAGCAAAGAAATAGTTTTTTTGTAATTAACTGAAAAGTGTCCCCCTTCGTCCAAGGACATAATTAAACATTTACCGGAGAAGACCGGGTATAAACCTCTTCATCAATATTGACAATTGCGGCTCGTATACCGGAGGTGGTAACCTCGAAACAAGTACAACGACTTTCCGCAGTTTTTGTCATAAGTCTCCAAAAAGGGAACAGTGAGTTACCATTCCAATTCGATTAGGCCTAATACACAACCATCGGTAGGAATTTCGGAATCTCCAATGGGAACGCTGTGAACTATACCTTACCGTAGACTAAACCATACAGTGATAAATACTCCTACTAGAAAGTCCCTTAATTATTGTAAGTGCGTGGTTTGTTGGTGGGAGTGAGGGATGTTCCATATGGATAGGTGCAAAGTAGACTAATACTAACTTGATTCAAATAAATGTGTTATTATTAGTTAATTACCAAATAACTTATATTTTATTACACAAATCTCTCTGGTATAAAATAACACAGAAGTTCTCCTCCGTGTCCCAAAAGATTTCTGTTATCTCTGCAGTCCATTTTTTTAATTTACCGTGATGTTTCTACCGTTGTTCTTTTCCGTATTGTGAGAAAAAAATACAAAACTCTTTCGCCCTCTATTCGAAACCAGACGTGGAACTCAATGAAGGGTACGGTTTACTTTACATTAGGCACAGATTAATATTATCACAGAGAACATCATTGCATTCGCGGTTTCCGCGGTCAACGGCTAACGAAGAATTTTACCTTTATACATTATTTTTAATAATTATTTTAAAAAAACTTATCAGAGTTTAAAACGAAAAAGGTTATGTGTTCTCGGTTGATGGATTTACGAGTACATCATTATGTATATCCATCAAATTTTTTTTGTAATTTTGCACATTGTTCCTCGGTAAACACATCTGTTGACAAATCCATGCATAAGAATTGCAACTTCTTAATAGATGCATCTTTAACCATGGAATAAAAAATCAAAATGTGTGCAATTTACACGTGATAGAAGTGAAAACTTCAAAAAACTGTCAGTCCAAATATTGATGTTTATTTTGCTTACGTTATGTAAGCCGCCATTTTGCCCTATAAGGTATTGCTCTTAGGACCCCGACCTCGGAGCACGTAAGCGGATGATGCTTCCTATCTCATTTTTGCCCACGTTAAAATGTGTCTCTCTTTTTACTGTCGCTTTTTTGCGTCATTTCCGTTTCATCGACTTTCAAATCACAACGATGCTAAAGAAGTTTTCACTTCAAAAAGTAAAAGTTTCTTTTTTTTAAGAGTTATAATGATAAATGTGTGCTAATTCTCTTTTTTTTTGTGGAGTGTATGTCAATTGTCATTGTGTCTGAGATTTTTTTTGATATTGTAAAAAATTGGCAGTTCTATCTACGATCGATTCGATCTATGTGATGTACCTACCAAGCGTTGTTAACTTTAATATATTTATTTATTGGAATCAAAGCAGTCTCTAGGGTGAACTGCACTGTGAGTTGTAGCGAGTGTATTGTATTCTAGACGAAGTCTCGGCTAAGGGGCCTGGAAATTGTTTTACGTGACGCGTTATAACGAACGGGAGAGGTCTTGCTGTGCGTGTTTCGAATCGCTAACTTTCGCTCTCTCACTTCCGTTTTAATTCAACTCTTCCATAATTAAGTCAATGGCCTTCTGATTTTTAAAAAGAAGCATAAATTTTAGTCATTTTTTTGTTAAGTATTTTACTGATTAATTATATGAAATGGAAATAGGTAAAACATCTCACGTTTAAGTTTAGGCCCTTAGGTTTAAGGCCTTAAGGTGTTTGGTATAATAGTTACAAGTATCGTTGAGTTTAACCTGGTGGTTCAGGGATCTGGAACAAAGGTTGCAGATCCCTTAACCACCAGGTTCAATTAAATAATTGAAGGGACAGTTGCCATTTTTATTGGTAGGTCAGCTGGTAGTAAATGCTCACATACAACCCTAGGATTATAATACTTCTCGATTATATCTGTTCGAGCATCGATAAAGTTAGACTCATAAAGTGCCGTAACGTTTTATTCTGAGCGAAAACCTGCAAGTTGTAAAGGAAACGATAAGCTAAAAAGCGTGTTTTATCGCTATCTCACGAGTTGTTCCTGAGCGCCAGTAGCCGCAATGACGACACTTATAACTTGCTTTATGACGACATAAAACCTGAGATTAATTAAAAAGCCAGTTACGATCCACATAGTGGAGGTAGCTGTAATTACTTAGTTTTATAATGCGTTACTTTATGTGGGTTACTCTAAATTATATTACAATGTTTGTTACCAGCATTAGCAAAATAAATAAATATACAGGGTCTTCCGTAATCGGTGAACCACCGGAGATTGGTGTTAGAAGAGACATAACCTACGAGAAAATGATATTCTCATGACGTCATTATTTTAGGATTAATGGAGTTTTGAATTCCATCGTTTCTTTAGTTTATTATTATTTTAATACAAAATTTCATGAAGATGATGATTTAATTTCAGTTATAGGTAATAGTAGCCAACACAAGAGTCTATTTTTATGCGGCACAAAGACCTCCGTCATTAGGTACTTAACAACTGCTTTATCGAGACCAATGGTTGTACTTGCCTTCCGAAGTACGGAAACCTGCTAAGTTTTTACCACTGGCGGTCACCCATGTACCTACCGACCACAACCGTAGTTGCTCAAATTGGTCGATAGTTTAAGATCGCTTGATAAGTAAATATATTACTCAATAACAATTAAGCGATTGAAAAAACCCAACCAGTGATTTCTGCAAGCACCTTTAATTTTCAAAAAATATGTGCGTATTAATTTAAATAAGAAATTAATTGTCACTTGCCTTGCCTCGGTGAAGGAATACATCGTGAGGGAACCATACCATGCATACTTTAAATTCTCCATTATGTTATCAAAATTAATGTGAAGTCTCCCAATCCGTACTTGGCCAGCGTAGTAGCTATACCCTGTACTTCAAATCGTAAGAGAAGACCCAAGCGGGCAGTTATGGGGTGGGTATGCCCAGTGGGGCAGTTATGGGTTGTAATGATAAAATTACATAATAGGTATATGTACGTACGTAATTAATTTAAGCAATAAGACATCCGTCTATAGTGGTTAGTTTCGTCAGTTCCAAATTCGACTAACTACTAACAAATGGTTCACATCAACTGTCTCAACTACTGAAACATCCACAGGGGTTACTCAGTTCAGCTTAATGGTATTACCAAGTTTAGGAGTAGCTTAACTAAGACTTTGATGTTTGGGTGTAACCAACACAGTAACGCTTAAGTCGAATAGGTTTTAGGATTTTCTATACTTAATTGTGGTGGAATATAATTATTAACGAATAAAAGAAAAATGGGGCATTTTGAACGGACTTCAAAAAAGGAGGAGGTTTTCAATTCGACCGGGTGAACTGATTTTGTTGTTTCTTTTTCATTTGAATGCTGATGCTTCCCTCCGTGTCCTTCCAGTTCTGACAATGGCATCCATGAGAAAACCATATAGTTAAGTCTTAAATTGGTATTTCATAAACAGGCATATTTTGCAGACCAATAAGTTTTTATGGACATTAGTACCTAACACTAAAGAAATCACTTATGCATTGCCAGCCACTAACGAATATTATTTCGATGTAGGGCGGTAGCAAACCTGGGAGATGAATTACCCCACTACCACGCAAGTACCGTCGGTATTAAACTGGGTGGTAAAGACTTCAGAGATTTCCAAAAGAAGGGTCAGTTAACTTCCAAGAGTTTGACATGAGTAAAAATGATTTTCTAACGTTAAAATAATAAATTGAACATTTTTCTTTTAGGATGAAATAAGTTTCATGTACGTCTGTATCTGTTTATTTGTATGACGGTCTATGGGGTCCTAAACGGATGAGCCGAATTTAGTATTATTCTTTTTTAAGTTGACTTGATAGAGAAAATCTGTTCAGCTCTCTTCTAATTGTTGAAATGATATGAGTCTGTATCTAAAATGATATTACCATACTAACCATAACTGGAGCTAAGCTGCGGTTTCAAAGCGTCGGGTTCTGCCTGTATGAGAGACTGTAAGCGAGTAGCGCATGCGCGGTGTCTGAGCTTTGTACTGTTGCCTACCATATAGCGCAGCACTGTTCTAGCCACTTCACATCTCCGCTGTTCTGTTCTGACCAACTTACATCTCCTCTCGATTTTGGTGGAAATATATAGCCCGCTCCTCTCAACTTTGGTGGATACCCTTACTTAATATTGGCACACATTTTATTAATGTTCTTCCCACGGGTTCTTTTTGTGTCCATGAATTATGGCCCATTTTACAGAAGTAAATCTCCACATCGAGGTAAGCTCACCTAAACTCGAGCATTTTGCCTAATCATCGTATTTCACGAACCTCGAGGTAATGACGCTCCGAAGCTTTCAGCATTTCAGTAAATAAAAATATCCAACAATGCTTCCATAATAACGTCCATAAAGATTTAACAGCGCAACGGCTATGGAAAGGAAAATGAGAATTTCCTTTTCACCGCCATCTTGGCTCACAAAAGCATTAATCGCTGTAAAGCTGAGTAATGAACTATTCAGATGCTGTGATTCTTTATAGCTTATATTTTTCTGAAGGTCTTGAAGTTAGTTGCAAAACAACAATAGCGCGTGACTAGCGATATTACCATAATATCGGTTCGCTGTTACCTCATATCGATTTTAGTGCTTACACTCAGTAAAATATGAATTGTATGACAAGGGTGATAGGTTCGATTATTGTATTGAGAATAATATGAATAATACGGAAATATGAATAAGCCATTACGACGTTGATTGTCAATTGTTATGATATTCAGGACCGATTTAGTAAATTATCGTTTAATTTTGTACCTACTAGTTACCCTCTTTGCTTCTTTTTTTATTGATTTAAGGTAGCAAACGAGCATACAGCACCACCTTCCGCTGCCGCCCATGACAACTGTGACCGACTTAGAACAAGACTCATTATGGGGACTGGAATAGTTAGTCCGGTTAGGTGACGGTGTTGGAACATTAGTTGGTTAGTTTGTAAGTATGAGGACTGGGACAGGGACTGTTAGTGAATGTTAGTCCTGTTAGTTGTTGTTAGTAATAGTCCAGTTAGTAAATGTTAGTAAAAGTCTCGTTATAATTCGGTCACAGATGTGTTGCTACCCTTGAGGACTGAGATGGTCGCCTCTAAAAAGTTTAGCCGGCTTCGGTAAACAACCACCATAAGTACACGAACTCGAAACTTTGTTCTAGTAAATTTCAGACATTATATAATTATTAATTATCTAATTTTATTGATTTCGGAGACAATTTTTGGTTTTCTACGCAATTATATTATAATTTTTTACTATAGAACACAACGATATTACAAACGTATCACTAGCACGGCGAAAGTGAGGCAGTAAAATTCCACTAATTATTGCAATATAATGTTTATTGAGCTATAAGAAATCTGTCTCATACGTTCCGTAATTATCTATCGCCTCCATGGTTACAATAATGTCATCGGAGTGAATCAAAATGTGCGTCTCGCGTGTTATCAACGTAACGCAACTGTAATTAAATTCTTTGATATAACATTTAATAAATAACGCTTCACACTCATAGCCCCACACTAGGATTCCCTGTGTCGTGGGTGCCATGGACAACAAACAAGACAAGAACACACACACCCAGACCAAGAACGGAAATTTAAATTCATCATTCAAATTTCCGCCTCGCTGGGAATCGAACCCAGGACCCTCGGAACGGCGATCCGGCGTGTTAACCATTGCGCCATCCGGGTCGTCATTCAAATCGTCATTTATTGCAGGAGTTGCACAAATGCTGTCAAAACAGTACTAACCTTTTCACAAAACCTCCATACTAACTAATACTTGTAATCCCGCGGGCATAAATCCGTTTTCTGTCATAAAAAGTATCCAAGGGACAACCCCGTAATATAAGCTACAAATACTCGTACGTTCAAAAGAGCGTAAAATAAGTTTTCCTATAAGAGAACGTTGAATAGACTTTGATCGTATTATTACTTGCCGATGGGTTGAAATTTTGTTCAATGTTCAGCATGTTTATGAGCAAGTAATAAGTTGAAAATTTTAAACCCGTCTACGTTAGAGTAATATTGGAAATTTTAGCGAGAATGGTAGCTAACAAAGTTTAAATTACGATATAACGGGATTAAAATGTCATTAGAAGAGATAGATCCCAAAATAATAATTGTTTGAATCTTTGTGTTTGTCTCTTTGTGTGTTTGTGCGCAATCTCAAAAACAGTTTTACCAATTTAGATAATTATTAAGCTTGTCACTTATGTATTACTAGCTATGCCCGTGTGCCTGTGTGACTTCATCCGCGTTGAATATAACAAGAAGGTTATTAAATTTCTAAAATAAAAGTAGCCTAAGTTACTTCTTCTTACATCAGCTATCTATCAGTGAAAGTCCCGTCAAAATCGGTCCAGCCGTTCCAGAGATTAGCCGAAACAAACAGACAGACAGACAGAGAGACAGACAAAAATTGTAAAAAATGTCATTTTGATATAAGTATGTACCTACCGTGTATTCATCCATGATATACACACTCACTATAATATCCTCAAAAGGTATGTGAAGGTCTAACAACTCGCATATGACCAGCGTGATGGACTACGGCCTGTATCCCTGACCCTGTGAGAGGAGACTGGACATGCACGCCGTTATGGGTAACAAAGATATCAATACAATGTGGAAATAACGCAACAACATACGCGTCCCTAAATAAAGAAGAAACTCTGTGGCAACAAAATTGCCCCAATTTACAATTCCATCGCTCTGGAGTAAAATTTAGTGTCGCTACATTTATTTCGCTAACTATCGCCAGAACTAACGACGCCACTGACATGCTAATATGCCTCGTCAGGCGCTATTGTGCACTTCAAATAACTTTATGCACCTTTAGATTCACGTATGACACATTTGTCGGGTTTGAGCGGTCCGCAGAACTTATCGCTCATTTGTTTGTACTCGTATGATTTAAAATTTAAAACTCGTAAAGGATACCTACATTTTAAACATGTCCGACGACATTGACCTACGAAATGTAGTCTGCTGTGACCATTGAGCGAGTGTACCAAAATGACGATCAATAGATCAAAATGGTGAAAGATTGAGAGGTGAATTACTACCAAAAATTAGACTACACGACGATCATGACCGCCAAGAGTGAGAGATTGAGAAGAGATATGCTGAGAGAAGAAACAATGAAATGCAAGTTACCAACACCAACGCACTGTTCAATTAATGTTCGGCACATATAAGGATGGCAGTCATCGCTTGGTTCATTCACTCACACATCATGGTCATACGTACAAAAGGTATGTAAATAGCCAATAAATGAGCAGACAAGCTCCTTTATATTTAGTGGTCTCCGTCACCCATGGACGCGTCGTGACGTAAGAAAGTACTGGCTTTGAAGATAAAAAAGTGCCTAAATTTGTCATAGCTCGTCTCATTTTCAATGGTTTGATATGACCCTAACTAAGAAGTTAGCAGCCTTCACCTTCACAATACAGCGCTATAAGACTTCAAGAATCCATAGTAAGTTAATTCAACAAGTTCCAAACCTTGATTGTTTCACGTTACTTATTCATACGGTAATGGAGGTAATTTTGGAACAATTGTTCTGGGAATTAGGCATATTATAAGTTATGGATAGACCAATAAAACGTTGCTTAGTATTCATTACTGTTCATAATTAATATCCAATCTTGTCTTAAGATAAATTACAAGGATAAGTAAAATGTATGATAATGTAATAATAAATTGGCCTTATTGGGGCAGCCTACAATACTGACCCCATTCGCACGCCGGGAGGCCAGGGTTTCGTAAAACACTACAGAACCCGACACACAACCACCAAGTCGGTGGTATTGGTCGGCCAGAAAACCAGGGGCCCATGTTTGAATAGGTTAACTAGTGAGATGTCAAACTATTCCGATACGACGCAATTGAATTACTTTTTAATCAGCAGACTTGGGCCTCGGGGTGTCGTAGCTAACACCCTCTTGAGTACTGGCTTGAGAGCCAGTAATGTCTTTCTTTTCACTTCCTTCTTCTGACCGGAAACCCAACGGGGATGCCTTTGGTGTTGCTGTTATCCATAGTCGACGGTGACCACTTACCAACGGGTGGCTTGTCTGCTTGTTTGGTCGACTATTAAGATAAAAAATGAGAAAATGATTTTGAATTAATGTTAGAGATACTAATTTAGGCGGTCGAATGAAGGTTTACGTTTGGCCTGCATACTCGTACGAATATTAAATCTCTCGATTCGCTGAACTACACACCGCAGACCGTTGTGGCCGTAGGCAACAGCATAAATTCTGATTCAAAATCATTTATAATCATTGTTTTTTTATAATTCACAAGTATAGACCATATTCAGGTTTCAGAACCCTACCCTACCTTCGTTGCCTGTATGTCCGTCTAAATAAACGAACAGACGTCCGACACAGGGTTTTATCTCTTGAACAGATAATTATAGATAGACAACTGAAATTTTCACTGAATGCGTGTTACCTAGGTACTATGGCCACTAATAAGCATAACGCCAAAGGAGGGGTCCCTTTGGCGTCTTACTTGGGTTATACTTATTGTGTAATGGGCAAATTACTAAACTAGGGCGACTAGAATTTTTTTTAGAGCGAGAGCTGTGTACCTTTCAGTTGGTCGTATAAAAAATACGATACACGCAAAAATAAAGCATTCATATCGAGACGTGCAAAATAATCCAAATGAAAACATGCCAACTGAAGTGTGACCAAACGAACTTTGCACCGCGATAATCCTTTGATGTCTCTCAACCCGCTCGTAACCTGTAATGTGATACAGTTAATCAACTGGATGGTCACAAAAAGGTTTTACTTACAGTTAGGATAAAAATAGTTTATTCAATATTTGTCGATTTCAATACTTTTGTTGTATTCTACAATTGTTGTTTTAAATAAATCCTTTAACTTTGCTGACTTTCTGTAACTAACAACAACAGTTTTAACGACGCTTTGCGGTGTTAAAATGACAAAATAAACATTTATACAAAAATATAAGAAATAAATAAATAGCATGATAATTGAGACATTTCGTCTTAGTCCAAAAGGTTAGCAAAGCATCTGGGGACAGTCAAAATAAAACGAAGTTATACTCGAGAATTCTCTACCGATGTAAATTTTTTATGAAATTGAGACTGGAAACGAGTATGCAGCCTTATATACCCACCCTTATATCCATATATCCACCCTTAGGTACCCTGCCGGCCTTGGCAACTGTGAATGACACAGAATGAGACTCAAATTGGGACTAAGGTAGTTGGTATAGTTAGCAGTGGGTGTTATTAACAATGTTAGTTGTACATACAGTTCGTTAGTGTTATGAGGACTGGGAGAGGGCCCGTGACAGTAACAGTTAATCTTTATAATTGTTGTTATTAATAGTCCAGTTGAGAAAGTAAACTGGCTTTTATTTGAAAATTAGCTTTTCCCACATTAAAAAAACACATTTAACATGTGCATTATTCTTTTCAACTTCTTTTTAACCATGTTACAAGGATCAAAAGAAAATATGTAAAGCAATACATTTATACCTGAAAGTGTTTTTGCACAACTTGTTTCCTAGGTTGTACTTAGAATAAGTTTAAAGTGTTGGGAGTACCCACTTCTCCGTAGATCTTTAAGAGTTTATTGCAGTGAAAAGTTTGTAAACTGTACCTGTGAGTAATTTTCGCTGCTCCTTTATAATAAGTCCGCAACAATAGTGTGGATAAAAATTTAAATATAAGATTTTAAAAAGGCAGCCTTTCAACCAAGTTTTTTAAGTGGCGAGCACGCTTTGTTATGAGATATAGACGACGAAACCGATCTCAGGATAGACCAGACTGGCGCCAATTACTGTAGACCTAACTTCAGTAGTGGATCCTTATCTCGTAGGTGTCACGAGATGTTAGGTCTCCGTCATCTAATAACTATACGTCCTTATTCCTCATCCCTGTAATGGTCTTTTAGTCCATTTTGAAGTTAGACTTAATTGAAGTTGAGTTAGACTATTTTGATTTTTGATTTATTGTTCTTACCACATGATGCTGATGTTGTATCAATATTGTTACTTGTCAAGAGAAGCAAGGTAGGGTGTATAGTCCACGTTGGGCCAGTGCCAATTGTTAAACTTTGAGATTATTATGGAGAACTCTCAGACGTGTCGATTTCCTCACGATGTTTTCTTTTTACGAAGTGAAATCCTGAATTGGGAAATCCTAAATTTCTCGCATCTATAAACTGGAAAATCTAATTATTATTATCTCAAGTAGCAACAGGCTCGATCCTCGAATTTTTATAAGAACTGGGCAATCACTATAATCGTCCCATCAAACCTTTTCATCCAAACGACTGTGCCCATTAACCCAACGGAGCGTGAAAAAGGATCCGAAATATTTGGAACTAGCGCGCCGTCCCTCTTTAGCGCTTTTACATAATATTTAAACAGATTTAGGGTTCTCTGCCGTACAGAACCTTTATTTGATATTATCAATGTGTTTGTGTTTATATGAACGTTCAGTGCAAACTATCAGTTTTATGGAAGGCAACAATTTAAATAAAATATTACCTACTCTTTTAAAATATTGTACAAATTGTATGAATAAATAAAAAAGACTCGGTCCCTACAGCAGTAGTGCTATTAGTGTTTGCAAGCATTATGTGAGTTTTTAAAAGGAAATAAAAACAGCTGTACCATAAAAGCTTCCTGATAAAAATCCACGTTTTGATCAGAAAACCAGCACATCTACATTTTCTACATACAGTACAGTTAGAAAAGCACTAGGGATTAACCATGTTCGCGTAACATGACATTTTGTTATTGCGACGACGGTATAAAACGAACTGTATAATTAAAATCCATAAACTTTTATAGTAAAACGTGGTTAATAGAAATGGAAAATTCCAATATCAAAATGTATGCTAGCGTTTATTTCCCAAAGGTTTGACTTGTTTATGAAGATTTTTAGGTAAAAACATATTTTGTTATAATGACGATTCGAACAGCAAACTTTTTGTGAGAATCATCAAAAAACGACAAAGAAACTTATAAGGTTGCGAATTTCAAGATTTATCGAAGGCTTCCATGTTTTAATCTTGTTTGATACAGCAGTTGTTTAACCATGTCGGTAGTTTTCGTGCGGGAAAATTTTGTTGCCAAGCGATTCTCCCACCAGTATAGCGACCTTAGGTGTGAATGTTCTCCATAGCGCCCACGTTACAGAAAATCCTAGTGGAGCTAGAGTATTTTTGTTTTCAATAGTAACCGGATTTTGGACCCATAACCTCAATTTCTCACGAAAGCACGTCATAAATAAAAGATGACAACCACCTTACTCGTAGCTCCACAATACTCGTACCTGGCGACTAAACTTTTGCTCCAAAGAACGGTTACGTAGGCACGTGAGAGTTAGCCCTAAACTTTCAGCGTCTATTGAGCCCGACGTTACCTAAGATTTATAAAACACGTGATATACTTTAAGCTGTTAAGCCCACAAGTGTTTCGGCTCTTTACTTAAGGATATGAGGAATCTAGACTTTATCAAAGGGATTACGTTTATATCGTTTCCCAAATATCAGATACGATGTAGCGTATCTTAGGGTTGTGATTGTGATTGCACTGTAAGTATTGTTCAATTCCAATAACAATGAATAAATCAAATTGTCATTTCCGGTTACTCTACCCAGCGAACAATAATACCTCATGAATCATATTTGCAACCCATAACTGTCCCAGTGCTGGACTCAGGGCTCTTTTCACAATGTTATTGGGGTACAGGCCATAGTCCACCATGCTTCAGTGTAGATTGGTGAACTTCACATACTTTGAGAACATTATGGTGAACACTCAGGTGTGTAGGATTTCTCCCGATGTTTTCTATGATCCAAGCCATTGATAATTAATTTCTAATAAACACCATACTTTTTGAAAATTACAGCTGCGCGCATCTTATGAAGTTAGGTTCCCCTGTACGAGAGTTCAACGTTCACACTCCCTTATACCAACTTACTTTACCAAACTACCTTTCATATAGGTAATATATTAATATTGCTATTATTGCTTATACCTTAGAATTATAAATAAGATTTAAATTTTACTTTAAAAATGTTTTATATACTTAAAAGTGTCAATATCCTTTAAACCGAAATATAAAGCGTCCCGTAAGCAACTTAGCAATTGAACAAATTATGTCCTGATCAACTGAACATTTGCATTACCATCGTATTCGTTACCATTCCACGCACCAGTGACACGTGGCTTTAATCCAATACACTATAATAGACTCATCTGCACCAAACCGATTCAAACGGTTTAATATAACTGAAACGATATTCATAGCCCGATTAACTGCCCTAGGGATCGCATGATGATACGGCCGAATTCAAAACCAATATGGCAGCCAGATTTTACGAGCGGCAATTTTATTGTCCAATACTGTGTAAACGACAGCTTGAATAATAAAATCAACAATAAACATCGGATAACAACACTCGACAAATTACGACAATTGGAAATTATGGGTTAAGTATTTGGAGTTGTGTTACTCTTAACGGATAAACCAGTGACTTAACTTTGCGCTGACAGTTATAAGCTAAATGTTAAGTTCGAAATTTAAATTCGGGTGCTGGTAAGTGAGAGTTTTATGACAACTAGTGTTCGTCTAATAGTTATAGTTCTACCTTGATTTATTTTATTATTAAAAGTTATTTTAATGTTTCAATAATTAAAAAATGTTTTAATGATATTTTTATTCGGTTTTTAATTTTTTTATTGGTTACATTAAGGTTTGTCAATAGCTACGACACTAAATGATAACGGTAATTAGTTCACAAACAAACCTGAAAAAGGCAAAAAATAGGAATAGGTATTAACGAAGTTAATGCGCTTACCATCTATGGACATCCTCGCCACTTAACATCAGATGGGATTGTTGTCAAGGATTAGCTTAGCATCGTATATAAAAGCACTTGAATTATTTGCTTATTTGTTTCCATTATTCATTTAAAGATTTCCATACAGAGCGTTCAGTGATTGGCTTAAGCGCAATGCAGCGTAGTCTCTATTCATAATTGAGGAGGCTTGCAACGTACTCTACCAAGATATTATGCAGTCGAATAGCGTATATGGCCGTACGGATGTAGCTTAAGAACTGCTATATAATCATATCAACAGGGACCAACTGCTTAAGGTGGTCCCCAAAGCTACGAAAATCTTAGTAATTTGTTGCCACTAACAAACACGAGTGCCAAGTGCGTCCACTTTAGAGCTGGAGGCCTACTACGACAAACGAAAGTCGACGTTTCGGACGACTTTTTCCTACCAGTCACGGTCGCCAAATTGTGTTTCATGTGAAAATATAGAATTTTCTTAAGAAAACTCAATGCGATTTTCGTATATAAATCTATTTTAATAGAAAAGGAACACGTAATAGTAAGAAAAATTCCTATCCGTCGTCCGAAACGTCGACTTTCGTTTTTCGTAGTAGGCCTCCAGGTTCAAATTGTGTGAACCCTTAGAGCTTCGCTAATTAAATCGTAGGGGTTTGAAATAAGATACATACATCTTGTCTTAAAGACTTAGAATTCCCTACAGATTTACTGAGTTATACAGACTTAGTTATTTTATTGGTCACTGTTAAAAAATTCGCAGTCTATTTTCAGTATAATTATGACTTACAATTTTAATTATCACTTGGTTCGGTGAAGGAAAATATCGTGAGGAACCTAGGAGGTCTCCATAATGTTTGTAAAATCTGCTTTTCCGCATTATTTTGCAAGGTTTTTGAAGCTAAATAATTAAGTTCGTTTAACCACAGACAGGGCGACAGTGGATGAACTTGTCTTTATGTTGGCGTTTTTACTACAGTGATTACCAAGGGTGTTGGAGAATAATGGCTTGCATGTTTCATTACGTTCAACGTTGCTGTTTTTAACAAGAAAACTTTACCAGCGTAATCATCATGGTTATAACCCGTTTTGGCTGCAGTGTCAGAAATCCAGGATTCAACTAGGGTTTTCTGCTTTTTTGGCTTCAACCCATTAATGGCGCACTAAGGTCGCAAAAATGGGTCTCTCCTCATACCTAAGGAGGCCTAGAGCGTACTGCAGTACGTGATGCAGGCTTTAATGACACGTACTTTTTTAAAAATTTCATTTGTCTAACTGTACTTCGGTAATTAGATTCAAAGTTTCTTTCTGGGTCTGCAATGTACGAGTATGACTGACGACGTCCCGTCGGTAACTTCTTACCATCAGGTAATAAATATTTAAATATTTTAGGCAATGAGCAGAAAATTGTATATTCAATTGGTATATTTATCTTAAAGGCAAATAACTACAAGAGCAAACTCGATCAATCTATATCAATGCTAAAATAAATGTCACGGAAAATATAGTATAACCTTGTTTAATGTATAATCTTCTATCAAAGAGAGAAGCGACCCCACACTCCTATTAAAATTACGAAATGGTTGATGAATTTAGATTGGTATTCAGAACACAAGAGTAGGGATTTAGAAGCAATTCCCTTTTTGATCTCTCCCGTGCAAACAACAAAACTCTGCGGCAGCAGGTCTAACCGTCTTTGCATAAAATATTAGATAGGCCCAGTTCCTCTTCTTGGAAGAAATATACGGGTCTCAAAAGCGATTCGGAAATAATGAAAATTTTTTTGTTCCCTTCCGTGTTTGTCTCAACGTATTTAAAATATATTAGGTACGTAATATATGGAAATATAATCATTAGTTACCAATACACTTTCATCTCCGTCAACTTAAATAAATAAATAAATAAAGTAAAGAAAGAGAAAACGTAAATAAAAAAGTAAAGTAAATAAGTTAGTAAAGTAAGAGTTTATATAAATGAATAAATAAACTCACACTGGATTACACCTATGATTAAAAAATATAGTTACTTACAATTTTACTCGTATTTTTATTTTAACTAATCTATATGTAATAAATCTGTAACTGATCGCTGTCTGTCCATGGAAGATAAATGAGAAAATCTATTACTGGTGGTCTTTATTAACGCAACCCAAAAAATGGTTTTGTACGCGCTAAACTCAGAAACGGTTGAACCGATTTGGATGCGGTTTTCCCTCATATATTGTGGTAAGCATTCACTTAACATTTCGTTTCTGTGCCGCCAAATGAGGCAAATTTAATTTTATCATCCCGTGTGTCTCCATATTGCAGAGCGGTCGCTAATTCAAGGTCTTTCTTTCTTATTATATAAACGTAAAAATATTGCAGGTGAGAAAGCAATGAAGTTGGGTTTAGTACCTATCGCTTTAAGTATGTAGTTTAAAAAAATGACAATCGTACTGCTTAATTTTTTTATTTTTTATTTATAGCTTTGTTAACAATTAAATATTAATTAAGTTTAACAACACCTGGTCTGTATTGCTTCATGCTTGCTTAAAAGTGAAACGTGTTTAAGACTGTTGTTACGTCTCGATTGAATACTCGTCGAATATTAGACTTATTTTCTCGCCGAATAGTCGTGCAGGAATATGACCACGAATGCACCTATTACGTACTGGGTTGAAATATCGGCGTAAAAATATAAAGTATACTTATTTAAAATCAACGAGACGAGATAAAAAACGTAGACATGAGTTAACACTCTCAAAAATGTGCCATCAATATTAAAAAGATGATTCTGGTAAAAAAGGTAAAAAACACCTCTAAGCTTTTTTCACTTGTTCTATCTTACATTATACTCTAGAGTTTCATTAGACTTTCATATGACTTTCTTCAACTTTCATTCATCATCATCATCATCACAACCCATAACTGTCTCACTGCTGGGCACGGGTCTCCTCTCATAATGAGAGGGGTATAGGCCATAGTGCACCACGCTGGCCAAGTGCGGATTGGCGGACTTCACACACCTTTGAAAACATTATGGAGAACTCTCAGGTGTGCAGGTTTCCTCACGATGTTTTCCTTCACCGAAGCAAGTGATCATTAAATTTTAATACGCACATAATTTTTGAAAATGAGTGGTGCGTGCGGGGTTTGAACCCGGAACCTCCGTTTCGGCAGTCCAACGTTCAACCACACGGCAACTTTCATTAGCAACAGAATATTAATTGAGTTCAGTTAAACAAAAACAACATCCCCACAATCGTTGAATTTCGTTCTAGAAGAATGCGAGCCCTAACATCACAGTTATTATACTCGCCACTACATTATATATTTAAACCCAATGTACCATCTTATTGAATTCCTCGCAGCAAATTCTTGCAAGCAATAAAGACATTCCTTGGCGCAACGCAATTCCTAGGAAAATGTGTACACAAACGCGATGATAGCGATTAGCGATAGCGGATATCTTTTTGTAAAAGTAAACTATACAAAAAATATAATTAGAACAACTTCGACACATTTTTTATTTTTACATAATACTAGTGGTCCCAGCGTACTTCGTACCGCTTTATAATTAAAAAATGTTTTAGTGATATATCGACAGCAACGCCACCTACCGGGTCCAATTGTGAATCTAAACCATTCTCGGATCCACCTGAAGACACACAAAAAATTTCAACCAAATCGGTCAAGCCGTTTAGGAGGAGTTCAGTCACATACACACGAACACAAGAAATATATATATTAAGATTGTCATAAGGCGCACATATGAACCCTATTTGAGTATGGCAATGTAACGGGAGCGAACACCTTTTATGTTAATGGTCAATAAAATTTTAATCTAATAAATTAAAATTTTATGTTAAATCAATTTTCGATTTTCCTTTGTTTCCAGTATTTAGACTTACCATTTGGTTGCGAAGGACGTTTAAGACTAATTATTTTTTTATTATTTGAAATAATAATTTGTTAGCTTCTATTGTAATGAGTATTTAGTACACTTATTACTTCTAAGATGAGAATATATTTTCTTACTTTTTTATGTAAACAACCAACAAACGAGCACACGAGCACCCTGATGGTAAGTGATCACCGCCGCCTTTGGACTTAAGTAATAATAAAAACGGTCATAGACCGGTGGCTTGTGTCGATCTTAACTGATCGACAAAGTTAAACAGCGGGCGCGGTCGGTAGTTGGATGGGTGGCAAAAACTTCTTGGGCGCTTCCGTGCTGCGAAGGGCACGTAAAGCCGTCGGTCCCGGTTGTTATCATTTCGTAGCAGTCATTATGACATATCGGAGGTCTTTGGGCGGCATAAAAAACTTCCGACACGTGGGTTGGCCACTAACCCCACCACCAATCCGCACTGGAGCAGTGTGGTGGGGTATGCTCTAGGCCTCCTCAGGTAGGAGGAGAGACCAGTGCTCAGTAGTGGGCGGTTAATGGGTTGAAGGATGAACCCAATAACAAAAACATTACCAATTTGTTATCAGCACAAAAGGAGAGGCTGTTGTCAATAAGAAACCACAGATTTATTCACGACAATTTGAATCGCGTCTTCCATCACAGTGCGATTTCCTTAACTCAGTAAACCTTTCACCCACTTTCCACTAGGTAGGTACTGCAAAAGGCCTAAAATACTAGGTTAGCTGAATAACTGTATTATTACTTACTACGATATTTATAATGCCATAGATTACCTGTTAACAAAGGTACATCTCCCGGTAGGCTAGATGATCGTATAGCAGCGAAAAATAATACGTAGAAGTGTAACTACCGATCAAAAATAGCGTAATGAATACTAGGCTGCAGCCTTGTAGGCAACGTCAGCCCATTCGTCGTTCCGTTTTCTGTTTTTTACTGACATTGAAATTAACTAATTGAACTTGTATGTATGCGAGCGTGCGAGCGAATGTGTTAAGGAGTGCGCACATTACAACGACTCCACGACCGACCGACGCCAACGCGACTAAAACCTTGACAAAGCTAACATTCAATTATGAGCCTTATAGCTTTGAAGGTAAGGTTGAATTTCGAACTTATACTTAAAAGCCCTGTACGGCTCGCCCTACACCCATAGCCGTTCCGTTTCGAGACCAACGCGTCGACGTTGCGTTGACGACTCACCGTAGACGAGTAGTCCACGCGTCGACCGACACAATGACGTAATGTAACTAGCGTCGGAGTTGAAACGGAGTGGAGACGGAGTCGAGTTGACGTCGATGAAGCGTTGATCGCGGAACGGAACGTCGGAGTTGAAACGGAGTGGAGTCGGAGTGGAGTTGACGTCGAGTTGGTGTAATGTGCGCACTCCTTTAATTGATGATTCAGGTTTGACGCGACGTCTCTGTGTTACGGATTGTACTATGTCGTCACAAGCTTAGTGTAATGATAACTTCATTTGTATTATAAAAAAAGTACATTACATACATTAAAAAACCAGGAAAAATCACTCATCAAAATTTTTACTAATAAAAAATTTAGTTAGTTTTACTGGACTCGTCGGCGTCGCCCATAAAACAGTACGAGTACCTAGTCCAGTTTAAAAAATTTTATGTGCAGAAATCTGGAATATTCAAATATAATTACATTTACTATCTACTAACCTTATCCTGATAACACCTGAACCCAACCAAAGCGTCACATGTTTCTTGCATAACAACATTGGCCAAACATTTCTCACCCAATAAATTTATCCGTTGTCAAATAAAGCCAATGGAAAGTAGATTTATTAGGGACCCCAACTTAAGTATTTACAGTGCTTACCACACGATACCTGAATGTGTTGTTGCATATTTTCAGCGCTTCGAATAGTTACTAAACATTTTTGCTCATAATATATGTATATTAAGCTTAAATCCCATTAATATTTTAAATGCGATAGTTTGTATGGATGTATGAATGTTTGTTACTCTTTCACGCAAAAATTACCGAATGGATTTTGCTGAAACTTTACAATAATATAGCTTACACATCAGAATAACACATAGGCTATAATTTATAAAGATATAGTGTGAATTATCCAAAATATATGTATAACTAAATCTTTGCAAACCGAAGGAATTAGTTTCCCGAAGTGAAGCGGGCGGGTCGCTAGTATGTAATATGTATGAAAATTTAACTTAATGAATAACTTGTACCTATATTAAACTAAATTGTATAAATTTAAATTGAATATATATTATGCAGTTTTCTCATGGATGCCAATTCCCATTGTCAGAACTGGACTGAAAGTTCGTATGAAAATCATTAAAAATTTCATCCGCGTGGGTCAAAGCACCGGCATAATAATATATAATATAATAAAACTCTATAATACACATACGCGTGTGTTGAAAACATTATTTACATAGGTTTACCGTTTATTAAGATTACCCAAGAACCTTTCTCAAGCCTCAAGCGCTCTCGTTGCGGTCGGCACTTGAGAAATATCTTCGGGTAGTATAGCGTCTAAAACTATAGCGTCGCAGCTACAATGTAAGTAAGTAAGCCGCTATAATATTATAAATTTTTCCAAAGTTATCTTCAAATTAAAATAGTAAAAAAATGATAAATGAACGAATACACTAATACGTCACAAAGGAATAAATAACACTGGAAAGTCTGAGAAAATACTTTAGACGTGTTGTAGGAGTCAGTTTTTATGGATTTAAGCTAGCAAACGAGCATGCAGCAAGCACCAACTTTCCGCTGCCACCCATGACAACTGTGAACGACCCAGAACAAGACTCAAATCGGGACTAGAATGCTTAGTTCTGTTAGTGGAGGGTATTATTAATAACGTTATTTGGTTACTTCTTTATAGGCATAACAACTGGGGCAGAGACTGCAAGTGATTGTTAGTCCTGTTAGTTATTGTTAGTAACAGTCGAGTTAGTAAGTCTCGTTCTATTTCGGTCACTGATGTATCCTTGATCCTTGTCAATCCTGTCAATTTTGAGGACTAAAGTTGCCTCAAAATCGTATACCCTGGGCTACTATGCTTAAAAACTTAAGAAGTTATATACTCAGACATAGACGTAGTAAAAGTTTAATAAAATAATACAAGAACGTCACTAAAAACCGGCCCCATCACTATCAAAGCGCTTTGAGCGGGAAAGTAATATTACTTCACCCTACTTTACACTCCATTAAATCTCACTCGTCACGATACAAAACCCCTAGTGCCTTCAAAGCATGCGATCACAAAATTCCGAAGACTGTAAGACGTAATGTGCTAGTCCTAATAGGAAAAGTTGCAAATTGCCAAAGTTTAATGGGATCTTTAGGTATTGTGACAGTTTACAAGCAAGAGAAGTTGTAAGTGCCTTCGATGCAATTACTTAGGGTTATCTTGGTATCCATCATCGACAGTATTAACCTATCTTTGTAAGCAAAACAACACGATATTTTTTTAAGCTATTAGTATAGGTAATGATAGTGATTATATTAGACGTAATGTGCCAACTACCAATATAATTTTAAAATATCATCGCGGACACAAAACATGTTTGAATGTAAACGGGTACTCACGAAATATTTTAGCGATATTTTGACCCAGTTGCATGGGTTATGGTCACGGCAAGTTTCACCGTGACCATGACCACCACCATCCATGACCACCAAGAAACCAAGAAAACAGTAATTTGCACAATTCAATTGAAGTAAATTAATTGTTTGATTAAAATTTTGCTTCATGATCTTATCGCATAGGTACTTTGTATGCGTGATGACACTGAATTTAAACAATCCCACATCTAAGAAACTTTGCAGACGCCAGCGTGTTTTAATATAATACGGATTAAATTTTGTCATACTAAATGTTCGTTGTCAAATTGTCTTACAAGGTGAAATTGTTTAATATTGTAAATGTGTGGAATATTGGTTTAATACATTTTAAGATTAATTAAGTGTAGCAAGGATATTAGGCGTAATATCCTTACTCTCCTGCTCATTATACTTTTGGAGGGCACTGCGACTGTAAAACCAGTTTATTTAGCAACGACAATCAAGCATCATGAGTAGGACGGGACCGATCATATAATATTTATTTGCTTCTATCCTCCTCCTAGAATCAACTAAGAAAATGTTTTAAAGTGTTTTGGTTACTTTCACACACTCCCCAGTTCGCGCATTTCCTGTATTGATGTACAAATAGATAATAATGCCAATAATAAAGCATAAATAGGACAACAGAAGGAATAAATCTGGAGAACATAAATTTTATATTAATATCTCCTTTAATCTGAATCCATGCGGGTCACATTATCGGCCACCGGGGTCACCAAAAATTAGGACTATAATGCTGTCTTAAAATTTAAGATGAAGAATAAGATGTAAGAACGTAATTACAAAGAGTTGTTTATAAAAAAAGGAATGAGAATAATTATTAATTACAAAAAGTTCGTATTTAAACTATTCTTAACAAACTCTGTTTAAATGGGAAGTCGGCAAAGTTTAACACTATCGCGATGCAAAAACGTCTTACCATTTATCTTTGTCGGGAACTTAGCGCCCCCTGAAAGCGTTTAGTGGCAGAATTAAAGACAAATTCGGGATGGTGTTTTTGTAAAGTGAACTTTATTGTTCTCGTTACAGCCAGTGTTTTATTGCGCTTTGCGAGTTTTGTAAGTGGAATTTGTTAATGTATTTTAATTCTAAACAAGGTTTAATTTTACGTGTAACGTGAACGATTCGCAGTTGTTAGAATTTATTATCTTTTCTTACTTAAGTACTATTTAATTGTAAAATAGTTAGTGTTTTAACGAAGTATTTAAATTAAGCCTAGCTCGTGAATGCTTTACAAAAGAACCAAAAACTAGAAGTCTGAATTATAAGGTTGCTTACTGACTCTGTAAATATTATTTTACATTAGAAATATCTCATTCCCAGTAACATTACATTGTTATCTTTGTATCACGGCAATCACAACACAGGAAATCCTCGTGTGGGGCTATAAGTGTGTGCCGTATTTTAATAGTACATTACGATACGTGTGCGTAAAGTAGCTTATTATTGCACGGTGTGAAATTAGCGCACGAGCGGAGCGAGTGCGCTAAACACTGTACAAATAATATAGCTACTTAACGCACGAGTATCGTATACTATTTTATAGCACAAGTGACATAAACCCGCCTATACTCAAACATATAATTATTTACAGGGAAATAAAAGAAAGAAAATGTTTACGAAGTTGTTGATGTTCATTTGATCACTGACTTTAGACGTTTGAGTTTTGACATTAATTTGTCTGCTTTACCGACATGTCAAACGTCATTCAAAAGTATTATTAATTTGTCTGCTTTACCGACATGTCCAACGTCATTAAAAAATTATTGTAAGAATATATTATAAAACTATATATCTCAAAACATTTTTGCATTGATTCCGGAGCATCAATAATTAAATTATAGGCATACATTTACTGAAATTATATTATGAAACATTTGTAATTAAGGATGACTAAAATGCGGGTTTAGGTTACCTAGCAACCTAAAGGGTGTGTTCCGATATACACTAAATTACACTGCGAGTCCACTGTCCACTTGTCCAGTGCTCTTACTGGTGAGAAATTCGTTCCGTTATGGATTTACAATATACTGACGCAGTATCCTTGGTAAATATTATGACGTCATAAACGTTGCCATTTTTGTACTCGTAGGTAAGCACTGGTGTTTTCGAGGTAAGATGCTTTCAGTGCTTTGATCTCATGATTAAAAGCGTCCAGAAATTTAAAAAATGCTATTGATTATTATTATTAAATATTGTTTTACAAAGCGGCCGTTTTATTATGCGATTAATTCAATTAACAAATTATTATACTGGACTGCGTTCCGTTTTAAACGTAACCAGTATAGTTAACTATAAAGGAACGGCTTCGTAGTATACTAAATTGACGTCACACCTTACAGTGCTCGCAGTGTATATCGGAACACACCCTTAAATATTCGTACCCTCCATTGAGTTATTTATTACTAGTACCCTCCATAAATATTTGTTATAAATTTGTCTGCTGCCAGATTCTAAGTGTCAATAGTGTAAGTGTCATCTTGTGCACGGTGTGAAGTTAGCATCATAACCCGTGCTATAATCGACTACTTTACGCACGGAAAAGCGTGGCATAAATGCGGGTTTAGGTCACAGTGTGCTATAAAATTTATTTATAAGACACACCACATACACAACTAAAATACTTCAGTCTCAATTTCCATTGTCATATGCTGGAAAATGTTCTTATTACATAACTTACCGCCATGGCTGAATACTATCGGAAGGATGAACAGAGACCAGTGTCAACAGGAAGGCATTGTCTAGGCTCCTCAGTATTGGCTTTCGGAATACCAAAAGCAGGGGAATAAGGCTGGAACTGAAAGAAGGATAGAAACCTTTATGTATTTCAAAATTTGAGAGATAGGTACTACTTTTACCTTCCTATCTTCTAGTATCTTGGCCGACAAAGTATTAGTAAAGCTTATAGTTTCTGATATCCAATGGCGAAGGTGGAATCACCATGTGGCGGTTCATCTGCTCATTTGCCAGCTATTAACACCTCAAGACCAATCAAGTATGTAATGGACTGTAAGGTCATCTAACTTCGTAAAGATAAAGATCGTTACACCAAAATGTCTATTAAGGCAACCGCACAGCACGTCGCATCACTTTATCGCTTGAGCCCCTAAACCGACGGAGGACCGTTTCCACCGACACGGCTTACGGCTCATCCGCGGGAATATCTTAGCAGAGAACGATCGAGAAATGTGTCACCGTTACTGCGAGGTTTAGAGGGTTAAATCCATACTGGTAGGTACTGTGCATAGCAAGTGGTTTGTGTTAGAGAATCGTGACAAGAATCGTGTCAGCTTCATTTTGTCAGTTTTCAACACTTGTTTCGATGGACTATATTTTTACATGCTTTTTAAGGTCACAACTCACAACCAGGTTTTTGAACGAAACACGGCTTGCGGTAGGAGTAATTTATTTATTTACTATGTTTCATTCTTATATATTCATGTGTATTTTTGTATAAATCTTGGTTCAGACAGGCTTCTAGATAGTTCTCAGCTGTGCCCGATGTCCCCTCACGTTTGATGTAAGTTTCAATGAGTATAATTTTAATTGATGTCGTTTACATTAAGTGTACCAAAAACTTGGATGACAACCGTCTCGCGACTGTCGGCTGCACGGAGCAGGAGTAACTGCCTAAGTGTTTGTTAGGATTTTGTAATATAGGGATGACGTTTATCACAAAAACCATTTTTTATTTTCAATTTAACAGCCATGCCTTTCGGTCTTACATTTGATTAGTGATGCTATGCAAGAATGATAGTGTATTCCTATTCTCTTTTTATTTTAATTTGGCTTGGCCCACTACTGACCACGGGTTTTTCCTCATACCTTATTTTTGACCGCTGAGAAGTTAACTGTTGCTCCCTAGTCGGAAGTTCTACCGGACTGATTGTACAGGGTAACGTTCCTGAAACAACACGGAAACGGTCATAGATTCATGATATTATTGGTTACATATCCCTATTGTCAAATACGGCTATATTAACCCAATTAACAGTTAGTAGAATGGTTGATTAGCTTCAGATCCTTTATGTTGAGGCAACACCAATAATAAAGAGTTACTATTGGTTAGCCGCTTAAAATATCTATTTACAGATAACATTCAGTCGTTTTTACCTTTACTTCAAAACAGGTTATAGAAGCACTCATAAATATTTATGCAAAAAGTCATAAAACCCCAACAGTTTCTAAGATATTCCACGTCCATGAAGAAATAAAAGCAATCTCTAGTCAATATTCAGACGCATTTAAAGTGATATTATAAAAACGTTCTCCAACTTTTAGACCTGTATAATCGAAGCAGAGTTCAGAACTCGGCAACTGCGCAGCTCAGTTCTGTATTGTAAATTGTGCTGCTTCCACGGAAAGTCTTCACACTGATTCCAAATATTAACATAATCCGGAATTTCACTGGAATTATTCATATGTTGCGCAGTCGTTGCATAAACATCTGTAACGGACGCTGCAGGAAACGAACTGAATAAGATATCGGATGGACTGCGACAGGTTGGGTGTGCGCGTCTGGGATGCAAATGGCGTTTGAATGATTTTAGGACCTCCAAAAGTCTGAAAAGTCAAGCCATGTACTCTGTAAGGTCCGCACCACAATTCAATTTGTCACTTACTTTTAGCTTTGTGCACTTCTTTGTCATATAAACTTTAACTATGAAAAATGTCACAATCTTACGTGAATGCATTATCCTTAAAAATAAAAGCTTGTAAAAAGGTTTAACGTTTACAAAATTTTACGATCGCATATAATGTAAGAATTAAACTAAAAGAGGAGTAAAGAAAGTATAAAAAGTATCAACATATTTTATTACGTCCCGCATCATAATTAGAAAATGTAATATAACTTCCTCGATTACGTGAATAAACACAAACACAAAGTTTTAAAAATAAATAATAGAATAAAACGAAAGATTTTTTCTATAATATGGATTTGGTTTGTTTATTCTATGCAATGGAACATAAAATAAAAAAACCAAATCCGTTTATCATAATATTGAAATACATTTTTTTCTATTCACACAATATAATTTTAGAGTTCTACAATAATATGAGCAGAGGAACGCATTTTCCAAACGATTACCTAGACAAACAAGTCTATGTACTTGTTTGTCTAGGTAATACCTAATGAAAGGCTTAATTATAAAATGTGTGCGTCTTCGGACTTCCGAGAGAAGTGATAATGAAAATAATCTAAGTTGAACTATTTAATATTGAAATTGTTGAACTTGTATACCAGACTATTTAACTGATGGTGACTCATCGTTGCCCATAGACACGAGTAACACTCGGAGTGATCAATAATTATATTGCCGAGCAAGATGGATGCTGACGGTTCGTTTATTTCGTACAATACATTAAAAACATTTTACTGCACACTACGTAGCAATAACAATAGGCGGTCTCTGGTATCGTGGTATCTAATGCCTGGTAGGCAGGAAATCTTATCAAATGGAAAAGTACCTAAATGAGGAGTTTGTTGTACAAGCACAACTACAGAATGTAGCTTTAATTAAATAAGTCATTAAGTACAGAACATGCCACATGAAGAGATGTATAAAGTTATAAGAATTAAGACGAAGAAATAATGAGCAGAAGTTAAGAACAGGTACTAGGTAGTTTACTATGGTTAGTAAAGGAAAAGCTTTACAAATAAGTAAAATAATAGGTAGTAAGTATATACGTTGCAGGATGTTTTCTGTACGACACAAGGATAACATCACTTCCTTGCCACAAAACAAGAACTATAGCGATCCTTAATCACGAGTTCACGAGTTTAGCTTGCGGCTAGGTTCTTATTACGTATCAGGAGAGTAATTTCTATCTAAGTTATTTTTTATGAAAATAGACGACAATCTGGCAGATAAGCCACCATAGTAAATGGTCACCGTCGCTCATGGATATCACTGATTACAAAGACGACTGAGGAACCAGTTTTATTTAATTTAATCTTTATGAACTCCTTAAGAATTTCCTCGGACAACCTCAATGCAACGCAATTTAATGCAATCTCTATTAGTTTCTATGACACGAGACTCGACTAGCTGTCCTCTCTCTATCTGATAGTGATAGTAAATTACTCGCTAACGACACACTTCTAATTGGTACAGTACTAAAACGGAACTGTTGAAGATATCGGACTTCCACTAAATGTTACGTTTTAAGACATCATTAATGATATAATAAAGATTTTATTTTTGAGATCTAATCACAAAAATAATATATTTGTTAAAAATCTATTTTAACCAAAGGTTGCCTATAGGATCAGATATAACAAACACGATTATCACTAATAGCGTCATCTTTTGTGAACTCTGAGTATATTTTTTGGAAAATACACTATCATATTAGAAACAAACATTTATTCTTGTACAACCTGAATCTCAAAGGAATACCTACTAGGTCTGACGGAGTCTAAATCTTACGGAGGATGGATTATTAATTACACGGTTCCCTGAGGTTCCAAATTGTGGTTAGACAATATGCTAAGGACCTGAGGTAGCAGAGATTAATATTAATATTTAAGTAATACTGGTATAGCTGCGAGCGCTCATACTCGTAGCTCTGCTTATGTCAATCTTAAGTGATCGACCGAGCAACTTCAGAACCGGTGTGTAGGTGATCATGTCACTGGAAATGGCAATATTTCATGACTCCATTGGATTTACCGTACGCTGTGTTATGATAACAGAAGAATTTTATATCTATTCTTAGAACAACAGAGAAGAAATAAGCAGGAAGTGTTAAGATGAGGTGAAGTGAGGTAAGGTTAGGCAAGGTGAGGCGAGTAGAGATGAGATGAGGTGGGTGTCTTCCAAATGTTTCTGGCCAATGCCTAACGTAATGACACTGGCCGGCGAACCGGGCAATACCAAAGGGATTAAATAATTTTAATTTTAATTATTCACCGCTCGCTAAAGTAAGCTCTTATCCGACTTTATACCAAGACTACATGCGACATTGTTGTGGCGAAAACTCTCATATTAATTAATATTCTTAGTGCTCATAGCAGGAGTATTTCAAATTCCATATTTAATATACAGGGCCACAAACCACTTTGTTATTGTATTATGTCGTCGAAACATTAAGAGGCAATTTTATACCCGTATGGCGCAATGGTTATCATGCCGGATCGCCCTTCGAAGGGTCTCGGCTTCAATTCTCAGCGGGGCAGAAATTTAAATGATGACTTCAAACTTATGTTCTAGCTCTGGCTTGCGTGGGGACACAGGACCAACACGTAGAGACCCCTTTGGGAGACTTTGATTTGATGTATGTATGGTCAACAAGTCGGAGAAAATCAACTATCAGCTTTGGCACTTTATTTTATGAGTTTGTGGATCATTATAGACAGAAATCACTGAAGCAAATAGCGAAGCTGGTGAGACATGAGCATCGGACGTGTCTCGACAGGGCGATGCATTGCTAAGTCTATACGGTCTACCGGTCAATAGTAAACTAGATGTTAACTGGTAAACCACAGTCGATAAGGTAACGGAGTGAAATTTATTTAAACCCGGCTACGTTATAGGAACGTTATAGACTACGTTATAGGAATTTTGATAATTTATGTGAGAATATTAATATCCAATATCCAATTTTAGATTATGAACTACATATATTAGGTATGGTCTTTCGAAATTGTATAAAAAACTAACAAAACTTTTTGTATAGTAGGTATATGGTATCACTGATACTCCACCTAATATTAGTTAGTGGACTTTGTTTTATTTATATTATACCTAACGTCCAGTTGGCGCCGTGTAATATTTTGATTACTATCATAATCTTGACTCCCAATATTAAGGCAAATCAATTGACGTAAGACTAAGTACGTACTAAGTAAGACGTACGGCTCTATTACGGCACCAAGGATCAAAGGTATACCAATATTAGCAAAAATCTTGATCCTTCTGTGCTTTTCGGGGTACGTTTAGTCGTTATTTCCAATTGTATCGTTAGATAAGAATCATTAACGCATATTGGAGGACTTAGGACACATTTAACAGTCTACTAAGCCTCCTAGACTGAGATCACTATATAGAAGTATCACTATATATTTCAGAAACGAACAAGGTAGATAAATAGTTAACGAAACCCCTTGCTTGGTAGTCGGTAGCTGAACTGGCTTTATGTAAACGGTTAGTAGGCTAGATAGGGGAACAGATACAATGCACACACGGGACAATGCTGAGGTAAGTCGAGTGCGGTTGAGTAGAAACTCCGTGATTGCATGCAGACTAGAGCGTGTTTTGTTCAAAATTACATTGGTTAAGAAATCTGAGATGGAAATTATAATTTCGTAAACAAACGGTCTTAACCTGATGGTAATTTTATTGGTCATTGCCGTCCGTAATACCAAATGCATTATTGATGATCACTGCGTAGCCAAAAAAATTCAGGAACCATTTATTAGTATGCTATTTATTGGTTGTCTAGTTATAACTATATTTGCTGTATCCATGTAAATTAAAATATTTTTTTATGTTAATAGTCGACATATTAATAATATAATGATTCTCATTGTGTTTCAGAGCTCGGTTCGTTTAAACACACTTCGAAAACATTTTTGTCAGTCGTGGTCCAACAGGTAGAAATCACTACTTAGTACACGCCACGGCTACTTCGTCGTTTGGATACTTTTTTTTTGCGTTTGGAAAGTTGAGGAAATAGCTTACCGGGTTCATTTTAAGATCGTATAATAAAGTTGCGTTCCATTTTTAATTCTTATCCCAAAACATATCAGTAATGGCGTAGAAGATGGACGTAATAAAAGCACTGACATAACGTTAGTATTCTGAGGTATCTATGCAGTTTGTACTGTTACTGTAAAGTGGAACACGATTTGCATAGGAAGCGCTTGTAGTTAACAACAAAGTCGTCAAACGTAAACAAGTTTGTATTGCAAACAATTCAATTATTTGATCACGTTGAAAATGTCATTATTTACACTCAGTTTTTTTTTTTGTTAAAAAATAAAGAAAGAAATAAATAAACGTTAACACACGCATACCCCCGCACTAGAATTCCCTGTGTCGTGGGTGGCATGGACAACACAAATTACACACCCATGACCGGAGAACAAACATTTTATCTCTCATATAAACATCTGCCCCGGCCGGGAATCGAGCCCGGGACCCCTTGCTTCGCAGGCAGGGTCACTACCAACTAGGCTACGGGGTCGTCAAATGGTTCTTTTTAAAGTAACAAAATTACAGTAAAAAGTTTAACCACAATATTATATAGCTGTCTGCTCAACGAAGGGTCCAGGGTTTGATTCCCGGCCGAGCAGACATTTATAATTTGAGACAAATAAACGCTTGTTCTAGGGTTGTGGCTTTTAAATAATGCCGACTGCAACTCAGGTAATCCTATTGCGGGTTGTATGAGTATGTAAGTATTTTTTTTATTTATATTTTCGCATAATAATACATTTTTATTCCATCAGCCAATCATATTTCAATATCACTCAATATCACAGTAAAGTGGCCAATATCAAATTCCACATCTTTTCGCATTCGCAAAGCCGCAGGTGTTCTTGAATATGAAAATGTCCAATTTAATTCACTTCGCGGACCCACCGATTCGCTTTGCGAATTGCGACAGCAATCTTCATCAATACTTTTTAGGGCACAGAAATAGGGAGATGAAATACAACAGGGCAAACCTTCAGATGCGAGAATAGTGGACGCCGTTCGGGTTTGAAACAAAACCTGTTTTTAACCGACTTCTAAAAGGAGGAGGTTCTCAATGCGATTGGTATTTTTTGGTACTCAGCATAAAAATTTGGTCGTATAAAAAAGTGGTTGGTGCGGCCTCTATTTTAGTATTCAAATGGAGAATACCCTTGATTTCGATTGTGGGTTTTTTATTTTTTAGGGAAGTACAAAAGGTTAATTATGTAATATAATAATATATACTAATTAAAATATATACTGTTTAAAAATTAAATTTTGCTAAGCTACTAACTAATTTGTGATTAAAGTTGAACACAGAACTCAAATTACACGTTAAAGCTACACGAATCACCACTTGCTTAAAATGAAGGCCCAGAGAGAGCCATTTCAGAGTTATGACCAGCTTACTCATAATTCACTTCAATGGAATTAGAATTATTCCTTCGTTAGATAGTAGGGATAAGCGTTTAAGTGTCCGTTTTGAAATCCGCGTCATTTCTGCCAGTTCATTACTTAGGAAATGCAATTTGTTTAATACGATTTAACATTTTCCAAGAACTGTAGGACTTACAATGTATTTTTTTTTCGGATAGATTGTAGTACCTATGTATACCCACTAAAGACATAATGAAATGGTGTAGGTATGTTATTAGGTAACTGATGCCTTTGGTATTGTTATTGATGTCTAATTACGATTTCTATGCGTTTTGTATTGTTATTTAACGTGGCTTGGCCTGATTTTAACCCCCGGCGCAAAAACTAACACCCCTCGTGTTATAAGTTTGACGTCGATATCTGTATGTCTGTCTGTCCGTGTGTATGTCTGTGTCATCGTAGCTCTCAAACGGATGGAAAGATTTTAATGCGGTCTTTTCATTTGAAAGCCAGTTTCCTTGCGGTGGTTCTTAGCTGTGTTGTTTAATATCGTTCCAGCAGTGTAGTAAGAGTATCAGTTCTTTGATGATGATGATGATGTAAGGATTTTTTGGCGTATCATTACTCGATTAGGTGCTTTACGCAAGCCGGTATAATGTTTGAAACTATTGTTCCTAGCTACTCGTATAATTTATGAAGATCTGTTCAAACGTTTTATCATCATCATCTCATTACAGATTTTCTTATCGTAAGTATCTTACATACTTAATAGTTATAAAGTAACTTATTATATTATTATATTGATATTGATATACTCGTACTAACATAAAAATGTAAAACTTAAAACCCAACTAAGTAATTAAGGGAATGGTTGCTAATCATCTTAAAATCATATACGAGTAGGTAGTATCATATTAAAAAATTGGTAAATCATTTTACAATAATTTCAATTTTTTATACCTGCTTTCCACCAATTTTCTTAGTGTAATAAAATATTGATGTTTTACTAAAAGGATTTTCAGAGTTCACGCAAACAATTTATTACAAGAAATATCTCTACTTCAAGGTTGGAAGAAATCTGCTACAATTTATTCTTCTCAGTTATTCCGAGTTCACTGTTAATGAAACTTTTCTCATTTCCAAGGAAGTTGCGATAAAAACAATCGCAAAGCATAATTCATTGAGGCTATATTCAATGTAGACTTTGGACTCCTTTAAGTAGAGATAATGTACTGTAATTGTGAATTCATAAATCTATTTTAATAATAAGTGTGTATATATGACATTGGGTCCTTCAAGAAGCGGGTCCATCACTTCCTTCGTGGCCGGCAACGCGTTGGTGACGCCCCTGGTGTTGCTAATGTCCATAGGCGACGGTGATCACTTAACATCAGGTGACCCGCCTGCTCGTTTACCTGCTCAGGCTAAAAAAAAAGGTTAATTTATTTATTTGCACAATATAATTTATTTTGAACATTTTCTTTCTATAACTTTAAACTATAGCAATGAAATATCATTTTTGATGTTATTTTGACGATTGCTTTCTTTCAATAAATAATACAACATGATTTTTAGAGTACACATTTTATGGTCCTCTTTCAATACTGACTAAGTAATACAAGTATAAAAAAAACATAAATTTCCAAAAATACCCAATAGGTAGGTACTTATTTTAAGTACACACTTTTAAACGTATCCATTCTCAGTCTTTCATCCCATGCCATCTAGAAAATACTTTTTCTTATTCTAAAACAAAATTTAATTCTGCAAAGATGTCTGGAACAAATCCAGATGGGCTTCTTAACCGAAGTTACGAATTTTTTATGGTAATAGCCGAAAAACAAGCTGACGAGCCACCTGATGGTAAGTCACCGTCGCCGCTGGACATCAGTGACACCAAAAGACAACACTTCACAATTTAACAAAAGGAACATACACATTGCCGACCAGGAAAGAAGGAAACTACTAGGTCTCAAGCTCCCAGCCCGAACATGAGGTCGTTTGGCGTATCGAGCAATATGGTGGTAGCCGCCGGCTTCTGCTCCACCACCAACCACCAAGCGAGGGCCGTCTTTTGTCGCCTCTTACAACCTTTGATTATATCTTACAACATCTTTAAGATAAGGAATAAGAATAAGGTTAGTATTCTAGGCCACCCCAATACGCATTGGTTGGTATTTTTCTTTTTACATTTTCGTGAAAACCCACAGACACGCTATCTAATTATACCTAAGTGATGACCGCCACTCATGAACGTCCTTACACTAATCGCATCACTGAAACCTTGAAAGACAAAATGGATGGGGGAAATCTTATTAATAGACCTCCGACATTGTATCCGAAACACCCTGAAGCATTTCCTTGTTAATTCTAAAAGGAAGACACCGCATCTTAGACCAGTACCGTCCTTTAAATATGGATAATATCTTGCTCGTTTAGCATAACACATGCGGAGGAGTAACTTAGTTACTTAGATAACTCAAGAATGAGGGAAGTTCCATACAACATCATATTTGCACCGTTTTGGCCCAAGAAACTGCTCCACTTGGGTCTGTATACTCAGGTGCAGATGTAATAAAATATGGTCCAACCATCGTTAAGTAGCCCATATTCAATGACCTAGATTCGTTCTTATTTATAGAGACCATTTATAGTACGTGATTAAGGAAGTAAATGTTAGCGCAATTAGGCGCGTTAGGGAATTTGTCTTGGACATGGTTCGTTTGTAACGTTCGGTGTTAGTGAAAGCGGATTTGGAAATTTTATTCCTCATAAATTTTATAACTCCCTTCAGTTATATTCTTAGAGGGTATTTTCTCCTCAGATAAGTTGGAAGAGAAACTGAATCGTATGATACTTAGAGTTTGAATATTTTCTGTAAACAAATATTTTTGCCTTTAAATAGTTTTTGTTTTCTTTCGAGGTCTAACGGGTTACCTATGATATATTCTGCAATCCTAATAGTTTCCTGGTCGTAAAGGATGCACTTTGTTACTGGGTACTGTACCACCCAAAATAATGTAAACGATGGTATTTTTTATTTATAACTAAGTACGTAAAAACCTTTTACACAAAAGTAAAAAGTTTCTGAGTAGGTATACGGAAACAGCTGTATTTGAGATTTTATGTTGTTTTTAATCTGCTTATTTACTTTGATGAATACAATTTACTAACATTTTTAACGGTCATTATCTATAATAACGTTATTGCTAACACGAGGTTGACTAACTTTAAAGCTAAAATTCTCCGCTAATCGCTTTATCTCGCCCACACCCTCCCCCATCCTAATGGGTGTGTACATAGCATTCGATAAAATGGATTATATTCCACTCGGTGTTCATCT
Source organism: Ochlodes sylvanus (assembly GCA_905404295.2). Lineage (NCBI taxonomy): Eukaryota > Metazoa > Arthropoda > Insecta > Lepidoptera > Hesperiidae > Ochlodes > Ochlodes sylvanus. The sequence goes on along the minus strand of FR990135.1, from coordinate 2,519,481 downwards.
CTATCCTTTCTCTGTCTCCATCGCTTTCTCACCTTTAGTTTTATTTTATTATTTTCTCTAGCAGTTTCTTACTCAACATTTTTTATCGCGAAATCCTTTTAAAAGACGAGATTAAAAATAACCTAAGTGGATTGCTACTAACACTTCCTTGCTATTGCTAATTTTATTACACTTAAGTTTACGGTATTTAAAAAATGTTTAGTTACTGTAATAGCAAATGATATTTTATACTATAGGGCAGATGAATGAACTGATCAAATTGACTGACGACTTTTAGAAGATAGCAGGCATCCACTGGATTCTGAAGGCTACGGGAAAATGAGAGTGGTGCAAGTTAAGGGTGAGGTGAGAATTAAAGGTCTAGCAGTAGACATATAAGCGAATACGAACTGAAACTCTATAGACATAATTTAAAAATAAACAAAAAAAATTAATAGCCCAAAAAGACAAGACCCAAGAAAAATCCAAAACGACAATTTAAACAAAGGGGCAGATATCGACGCTAGAAGCAATAATATGTAGATTGTAGGACAAAATTTAAATAGAAAAGTATGGTCTATCTCTATTCTGGTTTCAGCAAACGTAAACAAATTCAATATGCATTTATTCGGAGCTGTGGCATGGTTCATTTGAATAACTTTAGAGGATTTGGCCCCATCTACTTTTTGCTCTTCACCGATAAAGTTACTTCCTGGACTTGTTGGCTTTATATTATACTGGAAAGTTTCAAAATAATTGCTTATTCCAGCTGCAGTTCTGTTTCGAATTGCATAAGCGGTTAGTTAAAAGTTAAGAAAAGTAACTCACTGTTCTGCGTTGTTTCAATATTCCCGAATACATTTCAATTACAATGGTTCCATTTTCCATTTACAAAATCACTATTTTTCGAACAGTTGGCAAATATTGTCAATTCCAGAGCCTAGCCTAGCCTGTCAATTCCTAGTTCATTATTTTCATAGATAAGCCTCTCTGACATATTTGTCATGTTGCCGACTCCAACGACTACTTAACGTCGGATGTCATGTTTCGAATATAAATATAGCCAGAAAATACTAATGTGTGTAGAAAGTTAGTCAGTGTGGTTCAGATTTTTTTCTTATTTAACCTACACGTAAGCTTGCACAGTTGAAGTTCAATTGTCATAATTAATAAATTATTTATTCATGTAACAAGAGTGCATAGATGTTGCGAAGATAGGTACTAAGGCGAACACGGTGTCTCCCCCCCCCCCCTCTCGAGAAGCGGCAAAAGCCGATTACAAAAAGCTTCACGTCTACAAGACGAGCGACGAGCATCTTTAAAATTAATAAATCAGGAACATTTTGCTTGATTGAGGAACATATTTTTCATTCATGCACCTAAAAGTAATATGGTAAAAATTTTTATTTATTTTATTTAATAAAAATAAATAAATAACGCTACACACTCATAACCAGAAACTGGGATTCATTGTGCCAAGGATGCCATGAACAGGAGCAAAGGCAAAAACGCATTTTGGCAAAGGCAAAGGCGCCGGGCGAGACGTTATGCCCGGGAGGTGGTGAAGCCCCAACTGATCGCTGTTGGAACTTGCATAATTATACATATTACATGCGAGCGGTGTAAAAAACTTCGATAGCGTGATTCAGGCTTGATGGCGTCACCGTGTGACGTGTGTGTGATGTCGCCACAGCAGCATATAATTTTCTTAGGCACTTTTATTGCCATTCAGAAGTATTAATATCAAATATGGAATATTAACACAGCCATCTAAAATTTCTAAATAAAACGTCTCCATTTGATTCTATAACCAGCATCGTTTCCACTTATTTCTAACCCTACTTTCTAAAATAAGAAATATCGATTTTTAATTATTCTGATTTTTGCTATGGATCTGCCTGTAAATCCCAACGTCATCGCTGTAAAAAATATGAGTACGAGTAACTTTGCCTACTCTGTTTTGTGTGACCAGTCGTAAGTTTATGAGAACATAAAGCAAAGTCTATTCATTTTATGAGTTGACTTTCATCACAGTTTCCCTTAATTTACCATTCTGTTATCTTTATTTTTGTTTTACGGCTCTTGCAGGCAAATTCAGAATATTTAATCCTACGAATTAAAAATTTTCTCATAAAGTTAGCGTTGGTAGAGGGTAAAACCCATCATAGCTTATAGACACCAATCATTTGTTCTACTTTTCAAACCAACAGGTTATCTGATGGTGAGTGACCACCGTCGTCCAAGGACTTCGACGGTTAGAGGCCTCTTTCAATCAATCAACTTAAAAGTTAGCGTCTGAAAATTTAATGACTAGTTTCCCATTAATTCATTCATTCATTGCAGCGATGACTGCACCTACCATCAATTCGGGTGGCTCCTCTGGGCGTATGTCAACTTCTTGCAAATGTATAACTATTCCACTGCTAGGCTCGTGTGTAATGTGAGGCGAGGGGTACCGGCCATGGTCCATTATGGTAGTTTTGAGAACGTTCTGGAGAACTCTCAAGTGTGCATGATTCGTCAAATCGTTTTCGTTTTCGTCATTTCGTTACCGAAGCAGGCGACAATTAAACTATAACACGCAAAAAAATAAAACGTGCATATAGGTTGTAATGTGCTGAGTAAGGACGTGTATCATATAGCGTTCCTATCGGCGCAAGTGTGCCTTGCAGGCAGTCTGCGACCGGACGGCAAGATAATGTAGATAATTTTATGTCAATCATAAAATTAAGTACAAACGTTAATGGTATTTCCATTGAGCTCCCCCTGACCACACTACAGGTGCATGTAGGATTCTAATCCATTCCACTCGGGAATCCACAATACCACTTTGCTTTTACTCCTTACTATTACGATACAAAAACATTGCAAGTGACGTGACCCTCAAAAACAATATAGAACACTCAGTAAATTACTCTTCCTTCAATCCATCAGAGACACAAAGCACGATTGTAACCAAATTTCATTTGACCGCCTAACCGTACAGTAATTCTACCACGTGTATGATCGATTTATGCGTTATCTTCTCTGAAAAAGAGAAGTAATAGTACCATTTCCAATCAAGGAACAAAGGCGTCCTTTTCCAGTAGATCACTATTTTGCCGAGACAACAATAGCCTTTGAATCAAAGGAACATTCCTCAGTTTGCCGTAAACCGTTTAAAAATGGAATAAAGAGAAAACACAATTTCCTGCGTAGACTACTGTAATTATTATCCGAAGCGTTCACTTTGTCTCGTTTTGGTACATTTTCATGCGTATGTTTTTGTGAAATACTTAGAAGACTCGTAATGAATCCACGCGACATCGCATAGACACGTTTAACAAGCGTAACTTTGAGCGGATTTTGTTTGTTTTAGTAAATTCAAGGAATATGTTTTACAAAATAATAAAATTGAAATAATGAAACCTAATTAAATTTAATCCTAATTTAAAGCAATGAAAAACATCCATGACCATCAAATTAATAAAAATCGTAATGATGTTAATGAAACGAAATATGAAATGGAGATAGTCGAAAAACGAGCAAATGAACCAAGAGACAAGAGAGAAGAGAAAGGAGAAGAAGAAGAAAGAGAAAAGAGAAATTGATTGCAGCTTGACCATCAGTGACACCGAAGATTTGATATCTTCGGTTTGATATCTTCGGTGTCATTGATGAATGAACTGCCGAGCAAGAAAGACGAGAGTGAAATAAATTGATATACTTAAGTAAAAAAAAAAACTAAATAATTTAAACCGTGTGACACAGAATTTTGTGAATTTTGGGTCCTATTTTGTGTTTGTACCCACTGAACCTAGGCACATTCAGAACTTACATCCATTAGCAAATAAATCAGTTTGGAAAGTATGCTGCTGCGTAGAGGGGATGAGTGGATTGGATGGCGTGCGCTTTTGTGATAAATGATAAATAAATAAATGATAAATGATAAATGATAATTTATTTGCAAAAATGTGGTTACAATGCTCTTAATTATGTACTCTGGTTGCTCACATTTGCCAACAGTAGTGGCATGCAAATTATTTCATTGATTAGATCAGATTTTTACAATTTTTATAATTAATTAGATATAAAATAACAGAAATTATAATAAATAAGTACATATGTCACAATTTAAAATTTATATTAAAATTATATAGTTCAATTGGATTCAGTCAGATTTGATATTATTATTATTTAATTACATACAATTATTTAATTATTTACTTACATGCAAATCAGTTGATTATTATTTAATTACATATAAATTACAATTACATTCTCTTAATTATTCTTTCGCTCATAAATTCTTTTACAGTATAGTAACATTTTTCCAGTAGCCATACATGTGTTTGTTTTTTAAATTGAATTAGAGTCAGGTGTTTGAAATTTTCTGGTAATTGATTATATATTTTTATACACATGTGATAGGAATTTCTGGAGCGCATTTCCGTTCTTGATGGTGGAAGCCTTAATTTATTAGAATGCCTGCTCAAAAAACTATAATAGTCACCTTTTCTTTCGAATAGATAATTATGTTTCTTTACAAATACACATACCTCATAAATATATATACATGCCAAAGTTAATATTTTCAATTCCTTGAAAAGAGGCCTGCAACTAGCGTCCGGAGGAGCATCACACATAGCGCGGATGCAGCGTTTCTGTGCAAGGAACACTTTATTGAAGTTTACTGAGTTTCCCCACAGTATTATCCCATATCTTAAATTAGATACCACGTAGCCATGGAAGGCCTTTAGAGCAGTTGCTAGGTTACTAATTTTTGGCAGGCGCCATAATGGATACGCAAAACGATTTATTTTGGAACATAGCTTGTCAATATGTTCCTTCCAAGAGCAATGATCATCTAGCTGTATTCCTAGAAATGAGATTGAGTTCGTTTCAGCGATAGGTTGATTAGCGTATATTACATTAAGGTTAGTAGTTTTTGAGTTCTTAGTTTTGAATTGTATATATTTTGTTTTGCTTATATTAATTTCGAGATTATTGTCTTTAAGCCAATGAATTAATTTCTCAATAGTATTATTTATCTCCAAATTATAATTATTTTTATTAATGTCAGGAATTATAAGGGCAATGTCATCGGCAAATAATGAGCATTGGTCATTTGTCACTTTTATTATGTCATTAATGTATATTACAAAAAGAAGAGGTCCTAGTATGCTTCCTTGAGGGACGCCAATCCTATTATATTTTAGATCTGATTTAATTGTTACCTCTTCTTGGTTTATGGGATTTACATTATATATTTCCACATATTGTTGCCTATCGCTTAAGTAGCTTTTAAGCCAGTCTAGTGCACAGCCACGTATACCGTATTTTTCGCATTTCCATAAAAGTAGCTTGTGCGAAACAAAATCAAATGCTTTGCTCAAATCAATGAATACACTAGTTGTTTTTATTTTTTTATCGATATTCTCTAAAATACTATTGACAAGATTGAACGCAGCAAGAGTTGTCGATTTATTTTTTCGGAAACCATTTTGGTAGGGGGTAAGAATATTATATTTTTCAATGAAATTAGAGATTCGAGTGTACATAGCTTTCTCAAATATTTTTGAAAATATCGGAATAATAGATATTGGTCTATAGTTATTTACAAGAGTTTTATCATCCTTTTTATATATAGGTTTAACTATAGATATTTTTAAATTAGATGGAAAAACTCCTGTTTGAAATGATAAGTTTACTATATGATTAAGAATTGGTGCAATCAGCTTACATGTAATTTTTATTATCTTTGTTGGTATATGATCATATCCAACTGAAGGCGTGTTTTTCAGACTCATGATAATTTTTGTAATTTCTTCTGCAGTTGTGGGATGAAGAAAAATCGATGCATTATTAGTGTCAATTTTGTATTTGTATATATTCGTGGTATTTGTATTTATTAATGTGGAAGTGAAATTTGTAAAATAATTATTAAAGTAGTTAGCAATGTCATATGGATTGGTTATAAATAAATTATTATGATTAATTTTATTAATAGTTTTGTCAGAACAATTAGTGTTTATTTTATTTTTTATGAGTCGCCACGACGCCAAGCATAGATTTTTTGAGTTATTTAGGAACTTTAGATTGCTTATTTTTTGTGCAGTAAGCATGCATTTTTTAAACGTTTTACTGTATGTTATGTACTTAGATTTATAAATTTTAGTGCGCTTCTTGTAATATTGAAACCTTAATTGTCGTTTAGATTTGGCCGACTTTTTTATACCTTTGGTAAGCCAGGGAATATGACTCTGTTTATTTTTAACCTTTATTCGGATTATAGGGAAGCATAGTTGAAAAAACAAGGAATAGAGTTCATGAAAACTGTTAAATGCGCTATTCGTCTCAGTTTCATTGTAAATTTCTGACCATGGTAAACGACAAATACTATCACAAAATTTTTTAATATTTTCTGCACTAAAATCTCTACGTTTTGTGTATTGTATTTTTGGGATAAGTATTTTTTCTTTCAGCGGGACCGTTAGCAGTTGCCCGGTGTCATGATCCGATAAGTTTAGATTTAGTGTTTGCCCTGTTGCGTTATGTACATTACTAATTATTTGATCCAGACAAGCTTTGGCCCTCGTAGGTTCTTTTATATGTATAGTGTAGTTAAAGTTTTCTGTAATACTGGTAAATTCGGATGAGATTTTATGTTCAGGTTTTAGCAAATCTATGTTAAAATGTTGTGATGTTGGTAATACGAAATAACGAATCACAATGATGCTGAACACGAAAAAAAAACAAAATCTTATAAAATTATACAATCTAATTATATGCTACTTTTGAATCCAAAGTCAAAATCAAATTATTTATATCGCTTAACAACTCAGTCAAGGACAGACAAATTTTACCAAAACGTTTTACTTAATGCCTATACGAGTATATATTAGGTAAGTACTTGTATTACCAACTTACTAACAAAAAAATACTTTTGCATCACCAATAAAACAGACTTATAACTGCCATTTGTGTTATTCAGACGATTATTCTCATAAAAAGAAGGTAAGGCAAAAATAAATAAATTCTTATTTTATTTTTTGATTCTAAATGCACCGATAAAATTTTAATATTTTCCAAGAAAATCTTTTCTTCTTCTTGCTAATGTTACCGACTCAGCAGCGACTCTTTTCTTACAGAATGTTATGTCTACAGAGTTTTTATAACCTTCTAACAATCTTTAAAAATATTTTAAAATTGATAGTTTGGCATAATACCACGCATTGTTATACATTACCATCTTGTACTAAGAAGTTACCAGCTACCTTCAACAGGTGGGATCTGGTACCATAGCCTCTACAGGTTGTTCATCAGAGTACTCCACAGGACGATAAGGATGCCTCAACGATGGGGGATTACATTCCTAATTTAATTAGTACTTCGATTAACTCCTCTCACTGTTATATAACATGTATGTAATACGAGTATAAAGCAATAGATACTTATCTATTTTATTGCAAGTTCCACAAAACAATAAACCGAGACAAACAACAAAGGCAGTCAACAACCTATCTTTCAATCTCACCCGAGTCCAAACAGAACTAGTGTTTCGAACAATCTTTGAGAGGAATTTAATTTTCGAAACGGGGCACTTCCTTCGAGGCGTTCGCTGGCTTTGATTAAAAGCGAACGGGGTTGAAGGCTTTGTCTTGCTGTGGCAGGTTTTTAATCTGTGCCGCGTATCACACTGGGGCGTCAAAGATCTGTCGCAGATGTCTTAGAGGTAATACTTGTATTATTTGATCCTTTGTTTTTGTTACAGAAGCAGTATTACTTTCTATTTTCCTGTATGTTCTTAATACTATTTGTTACATAAGTATATATATGAGAGCAAATATTTATTCTCCAATCCCATGCTGGTAGAGCAGCGTGGTCCAAGAGACGACAGAGCCGACCCCTGCTTGGCAGCAGGACTGAAGTCGGGCTGGCTACCACCCTCTCTCTTATCCCTCTCTTATTGAAGTCACTCCCTCACTCTTATTGAAGTCAGCCGCTAAACCACTTGTCGTTACCTCTGTCAAGGAGTTTGATAGACAGTACTTTCTTTGTTTCCTCTTCTTTCTTTCTTGTCCGGCAACGCGTCGGTGATACTTTTGATGTCGCTGATGTCCAGGTGACGGTGATCACTTATAACTCTTCTATAAATATAAAAAAATCCCTTTCGTTCGTTCGATCTAAGCGCTCTTCTTCGATATTCACAAAATTTTCGACGACCTCGTAATCTACTTGGTACATTGCCTGCGAAAATGGAGGCCCGGGTTCGATTACCAGCTGGGGACTTTATAGGATAGATAATTGTTTGTTCTTGGGTTGTTCATGTTTTTGACGTCTCATTTGTGCGCGTTCATGCTATCCGCGTGCGTGTACATATTTGCATTTATTCTTAATAGGAATTCTTATAAGGAAACAAAAATACATCGAAAAATGATACTTACATCTCTTTCCCGGTCTGCCTTCTGAAGATAAGCGGAGACAGTTATAGGAATAACCACTCCGCTTAGTTTATGGCGGACGTACGGATACTAAAATAAATAAAAGGCAGCGAAGTCTACGGGAGTTGTCAACCGGAATCTCCTATCTTTAACGCCATTGGCTGACGCGTCACAAATAGAGTGCGTCAGATTATACAAAGGAGGTTTTATTGCGCTAACCTTTTTTATCTCTCCCATCGCTTTGCCGCTTAGTAGTCATCATTTTCTTTCTTTTTAGAAAAAGGTAAGCATTTTTTTATCTTTATACGTTTCTTTTGTAATCGTTATATCAGATTGGTTATATTGCTGAGTGGTATTTTACAGGTTATGGATTATTATTGTATTATTAAATGCATTTTCCCTTTCCTATTAGTAACTGGCCTCATTTTGCTTCGGGGAACCTTTTCCTTAGTAGTTACTGTGCTACTTACACAAAGTGAAAAAAAAACAACATCTGCAGACGGAAATTTATTTATTTACTTATTTATTGTCCTCGTTTTTCGCCAGTCTGAATCCTAACAGGAACACTTAAGCCTTAATGGACGTATCTGTCCATCAAACAATAAATTGCGTAGGAATTTGCAAAAATATATTCTGTTCAAATCTGCTTATGACCTCTAAACTTGACGCGGCATTGTCGGTTTATACCCGGGGGAAATCAAAGGAATCCAAATCATCAAATCAATGCCATAATGTCATTGATTTCCCTCGCGAAAAAACGTCAAAACCATTTTCTTGATATACTATTATAGATGGAAAAATATTTGCGCAGTTTTGTTTTGATAAGTAACGGTAGCTTTAGGGGCTAAAATGAGATTATGTCAGCAATTTTTTATCTGAAGCAGTTGTTAGTTGTTTTAATATTTGTCTTCCATTAACTTATTGGTATTATTATATTGCTTGTGTCTTCTTGTGTATCTCTTGCTTGTGTCAGCCGCCAACTCGGCTCCGCCGACTCGTCATGTTCTGGGAACGAGTATTTACTCACTTTCTCCGCGCCGTAAGATAAGAATGGAGTACCACACTATATTAATTTTATATATTTTAATAGCCGACCAACCTACAGAAGAGCCACCAGGTAAGTGATCTCCGTCACCCAAGGACATTAGCGAATGGATTTTGATGAAGCTTTACACATCACATATATGTAGCTTACACATCAGAATAACACATCCTATTAATATTATAAATGCGAAAGTTTGTATGGATATATGAATGTTTGTTACTCTTTCACGCAAAAACTGCCGACTGGATTTTGCTGAAACTTTACAACAATATAGCTTACACATCAGAAAAACACATAGGCTATAAATTCTAAAGATATAGTGTTAATTATCCAAAATATACATAACTAAATCTTTGCAAACCGAAGAAATAACTTTATCGAAGCAAAGCGAGGGCGGGTCACTAGTACAATATAAATTAACGAAGGGTTCCTTTCAAATGCCAAGGTAAAACCATGAGAGGTAAACCTACGCACACACTCTCAAGCGGCCATACGTTACCGTTCTGACGACAGGACAATGCATAGATAGTAGGCACTTACCACGCCGCGAATAATTTACACCTACCATTGAAGTTTAGCTATTTGAAGTTTTGCATCAGGAACTCAGTCTCTTCAATCTTATGAAGGTACTATCTATCTGTATTGCTGGTATATGTTATCTTTAACCGGAAGTAATTTATTCCCAAAGAATATCACGACACAAAAAAAGGACTTGACTACATAGTATAAAACAGTCGCTTTCTATGTCCCTATGTATGCTTAGATCTTTAAAATGGATTTTGATGCGGTTTTTCTTAATAGATATAATGATTCAAGAGGAAAGTTTATATTATATTTAGGTGGTATGAATACAATATTATTTTTATGTGGACACCGGAGCCTAGTTGGTAGTGTTACTTGTTAAATTATTAACTAGTTCATTTCATTCAATCTCCATATTTAGTTCGCTATTTAAATTCAGCTCCTCTTGCATAATACTTGGAATTTATAAATCTCTTCCAACCAGGGCAGTAAAATCCGTCTTTCACAAACACCTGCATAGCTAGTTATTTTTCCCGTTCCCGCATAGAACAAAGACTAATAGACAAAGGCGTTCCTCATCGCTTTAAAAATCGGTGTCAAAAAGGATAATATATGCATGCTAGGAATTCTCAATGCTTTGTCTTTGATGACCGCCGCGCTAGCATTCATAATTTTAAATAGCTCCTTTATATTCTTTTATCTCATTACTAGCTTTTTAGTAGTCGAATTTTTTGTTTTAAACTCATATCAATAAAACAATCCTGTAAAAGCGAAGAAGCTAAATTAACGGAAGCAGAAGTAGGTTGGTTCGGGGACAATATTTTCAATCAAACAAATGTCTCATTTCCTTCCCCACGTGTAATAAATCAGAAGATAAGTTTTCCATTCCCCGGTCCAAGTTATGAATCATTTTGATAACACTTCGACGTAATGACGCTGCAAGAGTTCAAAGTTAAATTTCTGCCAAGTTAGTGTTCTTACCAGTTATTTTTATTTACCAACCTTTTGCCTTATTAGAAGAAAAAAGTAGAAGGCAGACATGGAATTCAAAGCGAAAATAGGAAGCGAATATATGGTAAATCCCCATTAAATCCCTAAAAATACTGACTTTATTATAGTTATTATCTGTGAAAGTTGTCTATGGCTTACTGAGCACGGGTCTCTCCTCATACCTCAGGAGGCTTAGAGCATAGTCCACCACGCTGCTCCAGTGCGGGTTGGTGGAGGGATTAGTGGCTATTCGGGCGGCTTAAACAAACATGGTTTGATCACTAACCCCTCCACCAACCCGCACCGGACCAGCGTGGTCCCAATTGTTAAAACAACTAGGACCGACGGCTTTACTTGCTCACAACTACCTTAGTCGATCACTTAAGATCGACGCAAATCACTATGGCCTATACTTCTCGCGTTGTGAGAACACATCCGAACCCAGAAGTGCTACAGTTATGGATTGCAAAAATCAAGACAAGTTATATGTAGATTTTTCGTAGGCGAGGAGCTACACACCTTACTTCTACACAGTTACGAATACTATTTGTAGCTGTCCACGAAATTATGCTCGTAGCTCAAAAGCGTAGCATAGAGTTATTATTAATTATGCCGTTACAATTATAAAATTGCCGTGTATACATTTATATTGAAAGGAATACGTTATGTAGCAGTATTAATTAAGGGTAATTAAATTAAAAACACATTTGAATGTTTTAAAAAGATATATGTACGTATTCGATGGCCCCGACTGCTCAAATTATTACTGTCTAATATTTTTTCATATTGGCATGAAATTGTAGCTGTGATTCGCATCGTATGATCAAAATTAGTAAATCTTATTATGTTATGTTTAATGAATAAATAATAGTCGTGAAAATCAATAACGTAAATAATTACTTGAATACATTTAATTTTTAGAAATGTGATTATTTAGAAAAGTCAAACATACACCTTTACACATTACAGACACCTGCCTTACATACTAAGATAAATCAAAAGGTGGCAGACTTAAAAGAAATGTTGAAAGTAATAAAAGTAATGTTAAAATAAAGATCCATTAATGATACATTTATTCAATAATAATATATGTATGTACTTATAATAAAAAATCAGTCGAACAGTGACTTTAAAATACACAGACAACTTTTTACAGGCAATTACATTATAAAAAACAACGTTTATATGTATCTCAGTCATAATCATAATTATCTTTCGTACTATATTTAAAAAATGTATGAAATTACATCTGGAGTATGGAGCATCTTGGTGTACCGATGCTCTATGCCTCCTTAATTATAGAGGCATTGGAAATCAATAGCGATGTTAAGCAAGAGTGCTTAAGGGTTCACTAAGGGATGTATTCATGCTATAATTATATTGAAAGTTAACTTCGTAGAGAAAACAAAGAGGTTAATACCATTTCTTATCAGTAATCGCGTTCACTCATAAACACGTTAATGTGCAATTAATTTGAATTATAGTCCATTACAGTAATTACCATCAGTACTTAATGATGAAGCAATCCATAAATTATATTAATAACTTTAAAGGTAATATGTTTCAAGGAGCCACTAATTTTCTTCATGTAACAAGTTTGAAATTGTGTTTTGATTAATTTACAATATGAAATTTGAATTATAATTAGGTATGTTGATAAAACAATTTTTGCGTATTCCAAATTTCTACAAAAACTCAATTGGATTTATCCCTTTATTCAGTTTTCTTTCGCACCCCGCTATTAAAAAGGTCTAATCTCCCGAGGGCCGTGACAAAAACTCCGCCTTTTGTTTTTATAAATGATTGATCAGTCTCACTTATGAGAACACAATTAAGATGACCCGAGAAATTGGACCATCCATCTCGTTCAGTCTTTCTCAAAGTGGAGAACTAAAACGAAATTTAGAAATTGGGAACAGTTGAAGTTATAAGGCGACAGTTAAACCATTACTATATTTCGCTTAATTCCTAAATCGGTTTTTAAGTGAATTTTGTTATTCGAGGTCTTATAATTATATGATGAATACATGACATTCATTACATTAAAAACGTTAAAAGTTGTATAGGAAATTATTGTAATTTGATAGTATAAAAGTAAAATGTGTTTGTGCATGGTGACGTATAAAATGAAAATAGGTATGTAAATAATTATTGTTTATGTATACATATATTAATTATGAGAATTTCCTTGTAACTTATATTAGTGTGTTTAATATTTCATTGTCTAATTTAATGTATGTCAAATGCATTATAATATAAATATATTAGCTTTCTGCACTCTTTCTCTATTTACACTTTAATTGTGCCAAATTTCATACTCCTCCGGTAGCATAGTTTTCGTCAAAAGGAGTGAAAGTTTTTGCTTGGCGTATTAACATAATATAGATCTGGATGGGCCTTTAAATATGTCGATGGACAAAATGAGTTTGAGAACCTATGGTGTAGATTGTTACGACAAGGTCGGCTTACGCGATTGGAGATCAAATTGATTGGATTCCGATTGTCTACGGGTGAACAATCTACCTTGGGAACCAATACGTCTTTAACAATGCGTATTGTAAGGGTTTTAAAGAACATGGTGTACACTTGTAGAGGGTAAGTTCCCTACTACTTCATCACTACATAGTTTAAAACAAAGTCGCTTTCTCTGTCCCTATGTATGCTTAGATCTTTAAAACTACGCAACGGATTTTGATGCGGTTTTTTTTAATAGATATAATGATTCAAGAGGAAAGTTTATATGTATAATATATTAAAGTTTTGTATAAAATGAGAATTTGCTGTTCACATTGTTGCAATGTATCATTCGTTCTCTTGAAAATTCCCATAGTTTGTAACACGCCTTGCGCTCGTAATTTTTGCATTTTACGCGCGCGCTACGAGCATTCAAGAAGAATTCTCGCGTAGAATTATTTTGGTCATTGTTTTGGACTAACAGAAAGAGTTACCAATCAAAACAGCTTACTGTATGCTCAATTATAGGTACTTGATGTATTATTTGGTTTATTTCATTTCATACCTTGTAAGTATTTATCGTGACTACTTACTCTGCTTCGGATTTTTTTAGATATAATCGTAGCTATAAACCTTGAAAAAATAAATAATTATATAAACTGGTTGAAAACTAACAGACACTCAAATACTAGCATTCGTGTATTAAATTAAAAAACATATCAGTAGTTTCAGGCCTTCTTCGATTTTCCTTTAAGTTTCATCAGAACAAATAGATTGGGTTACAATATCGGGAGCCCTAACATACAAGCGGCTCCCCTTTCGAAGTCATCACGCCAGTCTGTTTATTACGAAACTACCGAACACAACAAGCTGAAATTTGGCATGTATGTTCCTTAGGAAGTGTAGGGGAGCAGAGGATTTTTGGAAATTCCCGCCCTAACGGGATAAAAAGGGCATAAACTGATTTTTTGGAAAATGGCGGGCGTAGAGAATACTCGTTACGAAATAAAAACTCAAGATAAACAACACCAGGACCTAAACTAAATAGAATCAAAGAGAAGTAGAGGGAGATCACCTATCCGTTGGACCGATATTTTTGCATTTATAACACCTGAAATTGTATAATTGTACTTGTGAGAGCAAATAAATGGATTTTTTGTTGTTGTTGTTAGTTATATTGTAAAATGTGTCTAAATCCACAGTTCACGCATCCATACAACTTTTCCAAAACAGAGAAGCCTGGAGGATCTTAGTGGGAAAAACAACTGATAACCACGACCCTCAGACGACACTACGTAAAAGAAGAAACCAATTACTGACAAAATATTTTTTTGCTATCGAACAACTCAACAATTCATTTGACGCATAACATAATGACTACCTCATAGCCTAGTTGGTAGTGACCCTGTCTGTGAATCAAGGTGTCCCGGGTTCGATTCCCGGCTGGGGCTGATGTTTGTGTGACACAAAAATCTTTGTTTTCGAGTCATGGGTGTTAGTGCCGTGTAATTTGTGTTGTCCATGCCACCCGCAACACAGGGAATCCTAGTGCGTGATTTATAATTAATATCAGTTGTTAATTAAAAACAGGAGGCCTTATAGTTCCACTAGTATTATACAAGTTTATAAACAAAGGATACGGGAATTTCAAAACTTGATTAATAACTTTTAACATTATAAAGGAAACTACTCGAAGTACAAAAGTTTTGATACACCTACGCGTTCTCAATATAATTTTATGCATTCCTTATAAGTACTGACGAACTTAATTACCAACTTCGTGATTATATTGACGACGATGTAGCCTAGTTGGCAAGGACTCTGCCTGCGAAGCAGGTACCGGGTTCGATTCCCTGGCCAGATATTTATTTAACAATTCGTTTTGCTTACGAGTTTACGAGTAGAACTATCTATGAGGCGTAACTATAAAGTGTTCCTATAAGAAAAGATTATACGACTTTAACATCTCGTTACTGGTAAGTCGAAAACGTTCGGTTTAACGATTGGTAAATATAGGCGCTACTACTGGGCGTTAGTGGTTACAGAGATTTATAAACTCCAACATTATGAGTAAGCATAATATATGAAGCGAATCATTGTATTAAAAACCATGCATGTAAAAGTATGTTAAGGTTTTAATTGCCATGAACTACTCTTAATATACTCGTAGAAGTACATTAGTTAGCTGGAAGCGATTAATTGCCGTATAAACAATCGCTTTTGCAGATATGCACAGTGTAAAATTACCTGTATACATGATTCGCTAATTATTTAAAAAGATTAATAATAATACGTAGTATACTAGCATAATGAGTGGCATGAATAACTTGTAAGGCGTATTGGTTAGTAAGCTTTGACATGAACCATCCTGTATTTCGTTTTACTTGTTTTTTTATGGATATAAGATAGCAATCGAGCATGCAGGACCACCTTTCCACTGCCGCCCATGACAACTGCGACCGACCTAGAACAAGAGTCAAATGGGGATTAGGATAGGCGGTTAGTCCGGTTAGCAGACGGTGTTAGAACATTAGTTGGTTTGTTTGTCGGTAAGTACGAAGATTGGAACAGGGACTGTTAAGGATAGTTAGTCCTGTTAGTTGTTTTTAGTAATAGTGCAGTTAGTAATTGTTAGTAAGAGTCTTGTTCTAATTCGGTCACAGATGCGTTGCTACCCTTGAGGACTTTAAAAGTGTAACCGGCTCCACGCCTTATCCTACGCTATACTTCTTATATCGCGGCTTACCTCACGGCTTTATCTGCTCATTTATAGATAATGTGGTATTATTATTTATTTATGCCTACTAAATACCTTAGAAAGAGCTACTTAAAATGCGCGAATTGTGAATATTACCAAACATTTATGCAACCGCATAGTTTAATGAAAATGCATGCAATGCAAATCTTTGGGAATTATTTAAAATTTTCTTTATTCATACCAAAGTTTCTGAACTCTTGAAGAGAATTATGTCTTAAAATGAAATAGAATTCAATATTTAAGTTACATGTCTCCTTAGAGTCGAGGTCAACCAACTCTTCATCCAGGTGAAAAGAATTGTGAATGACAGGATATTAATGAGGGTATTTATTAATGCTATGGACTTCATACTCGTATACACTTTTTGGCTGTTATTCGAAACAAAGAGGTCAAATACCAGTTTTAAATAAGTTAGTTCACAAAATCATCTGTAATTTTATTAGTGTAACTGTACACGTTTTTGTACTAATTATGTCTAATTGAATTATTTTGTTGATAATTTTATTTTATCTTATTCCGCGTTTATTACTCATAATTATTGCTTATTATTGGACTCTATATTGCTGCAAAATAATTATTTTTAACTTTTTGTACAGTTTGCTTACAAATCGTGTTTTTTTGTAACTATAATTTATTTATAAAATACTTACTTTAATGACAGTAAAGTTATTTAATAATTACGATAATAAGTACACTTCATTTTGTCTTCTTCGCCTAACAAATATATTATTGCACAGTTTTAGACAACATTATGTATGCTTAAATAATAATACTCGTCTACAAAGTAATATAGGTAATAGTATAGTTGAAGCCATCTAATAATATCTTTTGCAGTATCAATCTCGAGTACCTATCCTAAAGGAGTGTTTGATAGAGAGGGCAATCCATCTTAATCCCGTTATTGGTCCACGGAGACGCGGCGGAATGGAGTTAGCGGCCCGTATAGGACGATGCACTTAAATTATCTGAAACTAGCGACCCGCCCTCGCTTCGCTTCGGAAAACTTATTCCTTCGGTTTGCAAAGATTTAGTTATATATTTTGGATAATCCACGCTATATCTTTATAAATTATATCCTATGTGTCATTCTGATGTGTAAACTATATTATTGTAAAGTTTCAGCAAAATCCATTCGGTACTTTTTGCGTGAAAGGGACATTCATACATCCGTACAAACTTTCGCATTTATAATATTAAAATAGGATATAAACTAATGTTATAGCGAGTAGTTGGATAACATAATGTATTTAAATGTAGTATGTAGTTTTTGTTCATGTTGTCTTATACTCACCTTATGTATTGCGGTATATCTTTGTATAAAATATATGCATGTATTACGTCAGTCGTTATTGAGCGAAATAATGGTCCACAATAATGCATTCATTTTAACGCCATCATGCGATTTGACCACAACGCGTTATCGCTTCGTTCGCTTCAGTCTTCGCTTTCAATCAGCAAACGACTCCGGTCGAAACGGTCATCGTCACCCATGGATATTAGTAACACCAAAGACATTACTGCTTTGCCGACAGAGAGTGATAGAAGAGGAAAGAAAGATACTGGCTCTTCGGCCCCCAGCTAGAACGCGATAGGTCGTTTGGCGGTTCACTCAAGCAAGTGGGCGGTAGTCAGCCAGGCCTCAGCCCTACCGCCAAGCCTAAAGTTTGTTCGGAATGAACCAGGATGGTATAGAGTCCAGCGACCTCCTAGAACAGGAGTGAGGTGATGGTGGCCGGTCCCCTTCTAGGTTCATTGTTCAGAGGGTTGCACCATGAGCAGGTAAAGTCGACTCGGACTTAATGGGGGACTTTTTACACACTAAAGTATCTCTTCAAGAATATTCCTGCGCTACAGTGCGCTTCTGATGATACCCAGAAACATACTGGTAATGAAAACAAACCAAGTTACGCCAGCAATATAATTAAACGTTGAGCTATCCTAACCTACTATACCTAAATAATACAAATATTTGTACTACAGAAATACTCGAGATTGTTGGAGTCGTACCAGCAAACGCAAGACTTGGCCAAATAGCTGTAATTAAGTCGAACGAGGCGCAAAGTGAAGTAATGTTCGGGCGTTCAGTTTTGGATTAAGTTTTAATTTACAAAACTATCCATACTTCCATAATAATATTATAAATACTAAAGTAAGTCTGCCTGTCTCTCTGCTACCTTTAACGCTCAATCCGCTGAATCGATTTTATGAAATTTGGCATTACTTTACATAATACAAAGATCAAATGGACTTGAAATAAAAACGATTGGATTGTAGTATAAAATACCACTGTGTCTAAACCTAGTAATTACATTTGTACTAGGAAAACATGAGATTGTTAAAGCAACAGACCGGGAGACTTGGCCAAATACATGTAATTAACCAAACGAGGCGCTAGCGAAACTAATGTCCATCTAAAAACGCAACTAGTTACGTAAAGTGCCTTGGCAATGGAATTGGAATTTGCTTCCAGATTTCAGCTATCAACATCGAAATGCAAATAATGTTGTTGTTCGTGGGGTAAGGCACAGCTTTCACACACAGTATTGCCCACCAGTAGGCAACGTAATACAAGACAAATTAATCATGATGTTGTTTAGAATTTCATGGTACTTATGAAGGGACATAAAATACTGTTGTACAGTCTTCCAAATCATTTTATTCAAAGACAACTTCCAGCCCTTCTCAATATTTAATGGTTGGGCATGGAATGGGGTAGATTGATTTACTAGTACCTTCGTGTTTCAGAGAGTAGGTACATTAAGCAATTGCCTTCAAATATGGTTAAATAGTAGTTATGTCTTATCAGGTCCCCTCAGGCGTTTAAAAGCGTCGAAACTCAAGTTGGCCAGTCGCCAACCACATCAGTATTGGAGCAACGTGGTCGCGAAAGCTGGAAGCATGTAGTCGTAAGTATAGTATATTAATAGCTTTTTGTACCTGCCTGCGAGACGCAAAGTACGATTATGTGGTAATCAGTCTATGTACGTTTGTTTGTTTCTTTGTGGCGTTCTACAGATCATAATTATATATGTGAGGGCTGTTCTTGGTTTTTCTTACGTCAATCGATTTATCTTAATTTTGCAAGTGCAACGACATGACAGTAATCAAAATAAATATGGCGGCAGCTAGACGGCAAATTGTAAAAAAATCAAAATGTGTGCAATTCACACGTGCTAGAAGTGAAACTTCAAAAAATCACGTAATCACGTTTGCGCGTCATTTATCAGTTTCATCGAATTACAAATCACAACGATACTATAGAAGTTTTCACTTCAAAAATAAGACCATACTTATTTGAAAATCATCTTTGGGTTTTGGGTTTCCTGGTAAGTGAATATACAGTGTACATATAGTGTGTGTATACAGTGAATATACAGTACAAAATACTAGCAATACATTTCGGCAAACAACAAAAATACATTTCGCCGATAGCCCGGCGGCTTGCGTCGATCTCAAGTGATCGACAAAGTTAAGCAACAGCGGGCGCGGTCGGTAGTTGGATGGGTGACCGCTAGTGGCAAAATTTCTTAAGCGCTTCCGTGCTTCGGAGGCTTCGGAGGCCTTTGGGCGGCATAAAAAAATTCCGACACTTGGGTTGGCCACTAACCCCTCCACCAATCCGCACTGGAGCAGCGTTGTGGAGCATGCTCTAGGCCTCTTCATGTATGAGGAGAGACCCGTGCTCATTAGTAGGCCATTAATGGGTTGAATCCAGCCAGCGTTTCTTGAAATGATAAACACCATTCCGATTTCCAAAAACTTCTTCTTTAAAATATGCTCGGTGATTAACGAACGTCGAAGCATTATGCCATTAGTATCCAATTTAATGGAATACCTAACACACGTATAATCTGATCAGGGTAGATAGGACATCGCAAGTAGGTGCTTCTCGTTAGTCGAGTGTAGGTGGATGTATCTAGATGACGTATCGTTAGGATGGTGTTTCAGTACAGTTTCGGTTGTCGCGGAGTGCGGTTGTCTCGCGCGGTTGCCTGAAATAATTCTTGATGTAAACTTGTGCGTTACCGCGTATTGGATTAGAATTTAATTGTGGTTGTGTGACTTTTGTGCTGGACATTCTATTTTTGAAATCGGATTCTGAACTTGTTGTTGTAAGTATTGGTTTTTTTATTGAATTAATATTTTTTTGCAAAACATACTTGGTGCGGAGCAGAAAATTCAAAATATAGCTTTTGAAATTAGCTAAAACATTTTAGTTTTTCAATACGAGTAGATAGGTACACATAAAATGAGAGATATACATCTACTGTACATATTACATTTGGATAAAAATAAGTTTCATCATCGCAACCCATAACTGTCCCACTGCTGGGCACGGATCTCCTCTCACAATGTGAGGGGTACATGCCATAGTCACCACGCTGGCCTAGTGCGGATTGATGCACTAAGATTATTGGTGACGAAAATAAGATCATTAAAATCAACTTAAAATCGTCATCATTCACTTTTTCAGTAAATATTTTTAAAGATAGATGAATATGTACTATGGTAGACCTGATTTAACATAATTACACATTCTGGACTTCATTAAGTTATTAAGTCATTAAAATTAAAAAGTTTAAGTACTAAGCCACCAAAATTGGGTAGTGAAAATTAAAAAATTGGTGGAATGGAATGGTAATTATCAAATTAATAATTAATTTGCTGAAATTAATACAACCGTCAACGATACCTCATCAATCAATCCTTTTTTATTGATTTAAGGTAGCAAACGAGCTTGCAGCACCATCTTCTGCTGCCGCCCATGACAACTGTGACCGACTTAGAACAAGACTTATATGGGGACTGGGATAGTTAGTCCGGTTAGGTGACGGTGTTAAAACATAAGTTGGTTAGTTTGTAAGTATGAGGACTGGGACAGGGACAGTTAGTGAATGTTAGTCCTGTTAGTTGTTGTTAGTAATAGTCCAGTTAGTAAATGTTAGTAAGAGTCTCGTTATAATTCGGTCACAGATGTGTTGCTACCTTTGAGGACTGAGATGGTCGCGTCTAAAAAGTTTAGCCGGCTCCACACCTTTCTATCCGGAACACAATTGCTGTTAAAACAATTATTACACGGTAGAAATGGTACTAAGTGCCGTGGCGGGCGGTAGTACTACCCCGGGCGAACTCTAAGCTTTACTACCTATGTAAAATAATTCAATTAATTATTCTGTATATTAAAATAATTATTATCTACATTATTCTACATAAAAAATTTCGCACTCCGAATATTTCGATATCTTATTTTTAGAAAATTAAAGTAAGGTTCATAAAGTTATAAAGGAGCATGGACCGCTCCTTTATAACTTTATGAACCTGATGGTAAGTGTGCACCACCATAACTGTCCCACTGCTGGGCACGGGTTTCCTCTCACAATGTGAGGGGTAGTGGCCAACGTCCACCACGCTGGCCAAGTGCGGATTGGCGGAATTGAGAACATTATAAGTACTCTGAGGTGTGCAGGTTTGCTCACGACATTCTCGTTCACGTCAAAGTCTGCGAAATCCGCCAAACAGCACTACGCCAGCGCAGTGGGCTATACCTCACATTGCAAGAGGACACTCGAACTTAGCTGTGGGAGTAATGAGTTGTGATAATGTTGGTAATTCAAAAAGTATAATAAATCCATTCCACAGTAACATCTTTTATACATTCGTCGCCGTGCCCAAACGTAATTTCTTATGATCAAATATTATTAGAATCGAAGAAACACTGCAAAAGGGATTGTGAGCAGAGTCATTAAAATATTATACTTCCACACAAAAATAAGCTGAAAATTTTCCACAATTTTCGTAACACCGGAACAAAGTTCCCTAACGATGCCTGCGGTGGGAGTTAACTGGTATAGATCGTCTATAAAGACTTGGGGACGTAACGGAAACGTTAATGTTATGACTGTGATAATCGAATTTTTGATTATTTGACAATTATAACCGGATACTACGCTCAGGATTTGCTCCAAATATGGGAACTCCTTAACGGTTAACAGTACACTGACAATAATGGTATTTAAAATTTACTTGGCATTATAAAAGCGTGTTTGTAGATTTTCGAGCTATTAAAATGTAAATAGAGAACAAATGAACAGATGAACCATCTAACAGTAAATGAACACCGTCGCTCATGAACGTCAGTAACACCAAAGGCGTCACCGATACGTTGCCGGCTGAGAAACGATGGAACAGGAAAGAAAAATGCTTGAAGCATGTCTTTTTCTGCTATTATACTACACTACACTACATTGCTTTATCTTCTTATATACAATTCTCGTGTCACAATGTTAGTTACCATACTCCTCCGAAACGGCTTGACCGATTTTTATGAAATTTTATATGCATATTCAATAGGTCTGAGAATCGACTACTATCTATTTTTCATACCCCTAACTGATAAGGGCTGTCCACCCCTAACATTTTATTTTTTGGACAAAAGTATTTTTTGGTTATTTTTTATGGTGTGGCATAAAAAAATATACATAATCCCAAATGTTCACTTCCCTCAAATTTAAATCGTTCACTACAAGTAATCTATATGGCGGAACAACGTTCGCTGGGTCAGCTAGTATCAGTATAATTGTGTCGTCTACAAAAACTGTGAGGGCGGGTGGCTTTACCCGGTAGGGGCTGATAAATCGGCCGGCATTATGTTCTTAAGCCCCATAAAACTAGCAGTTACAAAAGGTTCCGTAGATGACGCAGAAATTAACCAGTAAGTCTACTTTATGTGTTGGTTGGGTTTTACTAAATTGTCTGTGAACTGTGTATGACGTTGATAAATTCGAATCATTTATCTTGTCTCAAGAACGAACTTAGGAACTTAGGTAATAAAAAACAAACAATTTGAAAAATTTTGCCTGTATGTCTGTCTTTCTGTTTTCTCGGGCTAATCTATGCACCGACTGAATCAATTTTCATTAGACTTTCACTGGACGATATAAGAGGTTATAGAGCAATACATATTGTACCTTATTATATACATAATGTATTTGTACCGCAATATTTTATATTGTGGGCAATAAAGCTTAAATAAATAAATAATAATATGTACTTTTTACACCAGAACTCCCACGGGATCAGGATTTACGCAGGAAAAACTCCCACAACAAGTCGTGGGCACTGCTAGTTAAAAATAAAACCGCTAAATACAAAACTTACAGGTTTTTCTTTCTATTTGTAGCGCAAAGAAGTAAAAAATACCGATCGACAAATTATATGTAAGTTATAGTACCATTCATTATATAGCTCAGTAAAACTAATGTATTAGTCGATGGATCCTTCTAACGCGTTAATATATCTTTTCTTCCACGACCTAATGGACTTAATTCCTCTTCAAATGAAAGCGGAAAATATTACCACAGAAGATTATCACAGACTGGTTGAAATGTATATGTATAGAGAATTGGTGTAACATAATGTGAGTAATCTGTAGGTATACAATATACATAGATACCTAAAAATGAAACCTAAAGTCTTAAATATAATCTATAATCTTAATCGCAGCTTAATCGATTTTGATGCGGTTTTAATTGATTTATTGTCTTAAGGTGGCATGGACGACACAGTTAAGACAGAACTAACACCCCTGATCTGACAACAAACATTCACTTTTCACATGAATATCTGTCACGAACAGAATGGAACCCACGGACCCCTCGGTACACAGTCAAGGTCACTATTAACTAGGCTTTTGTTAAACACTAAATCTATCATCTAAATTTGTTTAGTCGTTTCCATGTGGTAAATGTATCTAACAGCCAGTAAAGTAGACAGACGAACAAAGATCATAATTCACATTCAAATAATAAGATACCTTAGTTTAGTACCAAAAACATTTAACATTAATTTAGTTACTTGTTCCGCTTCAAAGTAAATAAACTAAAGTAATTAATTTCGCGTAGGAGTAAACTTTAAGTAATTCATTATATTTTAATGTACAATATTTAAGTGTTATTCTAGTTGTTTCGTATCTTAATCTCGTCGAAAGTCTGAACAAATATGAAATAAGTTGTAACACTGTTTGAGACTTTGTACCGAGTTATATTTTATTGGATACATTTATTTTCATTGTATAAAATAGGTCAGAGTTTAATAAGTTTCAAGGTGTTCTGAATTACAATCACCCACTTCTAATAAAACGGAGATAAATTTTTACATTACGTATTATTAGTTATATTTTATTTCAAGGAAAGTACTGTAGTAGACGCACTTGGAACAAGACTCTTAGTAAAGATTACTACCTGGACAATTACTAACAACAACTAACTTACTAACTACCACTAACAGCCCCTGCCCCACATAATAACGAACTGAGCAACTAAAATTATTAATTACGCCCTCTGCTAATTCGACTAACCGTCCTAGCCCCAAATTGACATTTCGCTCGCCCGCAAGAATACTGTATTAACTCTAAAAACTTACTTTTTCAGGAGAAGCGATTAAAGATTTTAACTACAAATATTGTATTGACACAACTTTCGTAATTTGCTTATTCAAAAATGCAAACGATTTTCGACCTCATTCAAAAGGTAGAACGTACTTTTTTTATCCGAACTGTATCATAAAGTCAGTTGTGCCAAATTTTGACTTAATACTGTATTCTTCCGGACAAGCGATTTGTTCTGGGTCACTCATGATTGTCATGGACGGCAGCGGAAGAGTGGCGCGACATGCTCGTTTGCTATCTTAAAAATAAAAAAAATGCATAACAATTACGCTCAATTTTTCTTTTGTCGGCAATTATCATAAAAAAGCCACAGTATCACCACAAATGACATTGCACACGAGCGGCCGTGAAATTATGTAGCCACTACAATGCTAGCCATATTATTATCACAACGACGACTTTTTATTCAGCCACACTGCAACTACATAAATCTAAGTGTGTAATCAGATTATGGCTACTCTATGTCTTAATTGTTAGATGTAGGTGATGAGGTTTGCTGCAACAAACTGATTAGATTATTTTATTAGCTTATATATTTTGTGATGCATAAACTTAAATGTAATGCAATTTTTTTATTGATTTAAGGTAGCAAACGAGCATACATCATGTTTACACATGTAATTGCCATTGCCATTTTATTAATATACAATGTATAAAATGAATACTTATTAAAGCGTTCACAGCCCGGCGGCTTGCGTCGGTCAGTGATCAACCGAGTTGAGCAATAGCAGGCGCGGTCATTCGTTGAATGGGTGACTGCTAGTGGTAAAAAAATTTTTAGAGTTTCTGTGCTTCGGAGGGTTAGTTAAGCCGTAGGTCCTTGTTTAAGCCATGTCGAAGGCCTTCGAGCGGCATAACAACTTCTG
This sequence comes from Ochlodes sylvanus, assembly GCA_905404295.2. Classification (NCBI taxonomy): domain Eukaryota; kingdom Metazoa; phylum Arthropoda; class Insecta; order Lepidoptera; family Hesperiidae; genus Ochlodes; species Ochlodes sylvanus. The sequence continues at coordinate 2,493,998 of FR990135.1, read as the reverse complement.
ACACTTAAGTTAGCCACTAAACCCTCCCCCAATCCGCACTGGAGCAGCGTGGTGGTATATGCTCTGGGCCTCCTTAGCTACGAGGAGAGACCGGCGTCGTGTAGTGGGCCACTAATGGATTGAAGTACTCAGGTACATATATGATTGGTTTAAAAAATATGTATTAAGGGAATTCGTGTTCTTTATATTTAAAAATGTTACTTGCTATTTTAAGAACTGGTTGCCTCAAATACAACGTTGTGTCGAACAGTCTACGGATATCGGCTGGTATTGGATTAAATCGAGCGGAAAACAAAATTTAAATCTCCTTCTTTGTATATTTACAATACCCTGAAGACATGAAAACAGAGAGAATTTAAAGTGTTCCGTATTCTTAAAACAATTTTATGTACTTTAAATTTTTGTTACTACTACTTACTAACTTACTAGTAAATGTACTTGCGTGTGCGGGGAACCAGTTTCGTCCAAGAACCCAGGAAACCCAGGAAAACAAATAACATCGATTCCTGGGGCACACAAACACAATTCAACCCTCGTGATTTGTGTTAAATAAGTACTTTGGGAGCTTGGATATTAAATAGGTCTGTTTAACATTATCCGTCATCCTAAAAACGTTTTTAACCGTCCAAAATACGTTCAAACCACACCGTGTTAAATTAAATTCAATACAACTATCCTAAAACTATTTACCCGAAATCCAGTTACCCGTAACTTGTCGGTGCGGAGTTTGGTCTTGTGGATAAGCCGGCCCCTTTATTAACACGGGACACATTTAATTGAAGCCCAGGTATTGCGGTGTTTAGCTAGTCTACCGAAAGTTTGCTGACCATAATCAGTTCACAGCAGCGATGTATTTATACAGACGATAAACGAATATCTACTCGTATTTCACAAGGTATAATTTAAAAATTTAAAGTCATGACTATTTAGTAAGCATTGAAATTTGTTTGAGTGTCAATGGGAGTGACAATGGTTGCTGATCAACTTTTAATGGTTAAAGATTCCAAGTAGTCATTTGAAACGATACCCTCTTGTACCTAATGATACTTACTCAATGGTAACCAGTAACATTGTCCGCCAATGTTTTTTTTCTTTTTCACAATAGTGCATGTGTTATATTGATTTTTGATTATTGTTATGTATAAGACATAATATAAGACTTGTTTTGTAAGATAACAGTTAAAACAATTAGCGAGCTTTAATAAATATGTACAAGTTTACGTGGATCTCTTGGTTCGTAAAACAACTAAGTTTGTACCAGGGATTTAACAAATAGGTAAGTATATGGACGTAATATTATCAAAAATAAGCTTGAGTATAAATAGTTTTCAAATAATGATCCACGGAAATTTTCCCATCCGTACTTCGCCAGAACGATGAACTATCATAATAATTATATTAAGTATGTGAAGATTTCCATTGTGATGGAAGACCTTAAAGTTATGTGAGTCAATATCTGTTTCAATAGTTTTTAGTTAAGTAGTTAAGAATTTTAATCACTAACGGTCATACATCCAATAACTGATCTCGATCGACACAAGCAGCTAGATCATTTATTTATTTCAATAGGAATGCACTTTTGATATCACTAATGTCCATGGGCGACGGTGCCCAATTGGCATCAGGTAAGTCGTCTGTTCGTATTTGGCTATTAACATAAAAAGGATTAAGAAAAGAAACAAGTTACTTAAGAGGTAATTGGACCAAGAACTACAATTTTAAGCCGACCTTAAATCGGATAAGACCCTTATCTAACAAATTGGTGGCTACGAGAACACAAACAGAAAAGGCATTTCCCATGGCCACTTTAATGCAAAGGTGCCATTAATTTTGGGTCGGTAAACTTGTGCACACTACATGCTGACCGCAGTCCAATGTAGTCTTACCAAATAGATACTTGGAGACTCAGTAATCTTCGTTTGGTTTTGATAAAGTTAAAGGATGTTTCTTGTGTAAATGGCAGATAAATGTGCTGACAAGCTGTCACCATTGTTAGTGATCAATATCACCCATGCGTATATAAACTATAATATATGATCTTTAGATCCAGTACTCTCTTTATTATTCTTTCTTCCTTGGCCAGCACTTATCAGCAGGTGAATCGAGTGCTCGTTTGACGGCTATCAACATAAAAACATACTTCGAATTATACGATCAATTTCAGATATCACTTAAACGGAAAAAGTTGTTGCGTTTCATTGTCCATTTTCAAAGTTTATTTCGTATATTCTTAATATTCCTAGTACCTATACAAACGAAAATTAATACTTCGACTCACGCTTCGTTTAAATACTCGGCGAGAAGAGGCAAAGACGCGGCAATGTGAATATCCAAACGACAGTCCGTGTTTATTGCTAACCAAGAGTATTCTTGCGTTCTCAAAATGGTGTCGGTTTTTTGGCACGGCGTGGCGCAATTATGAAACGATTATTCCACTACATTTGTGCGTAAATAATTGTATGATTGCATAAATAGAATTAACAAGAAAAAATATTTTATATCTTCATTTGCGAATAGATACACTTAAATAAACATACAGCTGTAACAGCAAGCGTAACGTCGTCCTATTTTTAAAATATCTGTGATCACTGAATATGCAAATAGTCCTTCACGAATATGGAAACGGGTGTATTCGTGGTCGTATTAGTGCACGATTTATTCAGTCAAGAAAGTCAGTGAATTATTCGTCGTGTATCTAAACGAGGCGTTAGATATAACAGAATACCAATTCTCTGAATTGTTTTCAGAACAGTCCAACAAAACAACAAAAGCGTTGGGCACAGTAGGTACTGTACTGATGACTGTAATAAATTATACTGGATTGTGAAACTAAATTTTCTTTGGTGTAATTAATATTATTAATGTACAATTGTACTTTGATACTCAATTTATATTGCTTTGTTTTAGATGACATTTATATAAATGAGTGTTTTATATTAAAATGCAGTAATAACCAATTGTTTGTGTGTTGGACTCCTTTAATTTTTATTTTCAAAAATTGATTATCTCTTACTTCAGTGAACGAAATCATCGTGCACACATAGTGTTCGCAAAGATGTGTTTAATCTGATCCAGATTTGGGAAACATGTTGGGCTAAGACGACTAAAGTGTGGTGAACAAAGGTCTAGACCCCCACACTGTAAGCCGATAACAAGTGCCCGTTGTTATTTATAAACACTTCAATAAAATACATCGATAATGGCATCGTCCATTCCGTTTCTGTAAATGTTTCACAGTAATATCCTCAGGAGTGTTCGGGTAATAAATTGACAGAAATGTGAACAATAATAATTTTCATTGCCGCCATTAAAGCGCTCTCCTTTGTTAGCCTGGACATCAATTTTATTGTTATTCAAAATTTTGGGTAATACTTTTAATTAAGTACTCAATTTATCTAATGTTTTGTTTCACCCAACTTGTAATAAAGAGGGTAATTTAATTTACGAGTAGTTATACAACGTATAATAGGGTAGAATAGGTTGGGCACAATTTGAAGTTTTAGGTACTTATATTGTAATAATTATACCCGTATCATAATAAAAATTGTATGTGTCTATTGCCTAGTCAGATTTCAAGGTTTCGAATTATAACTTAATTATTACAATATACTTAAAACTTCCATTGTACCTACCTATTCTGATTCAAAAAGTACATGTCGTGAGTCAACCTACTAATGATACGTTTTTTACGCGTACAAAATACATTATTATCGTGAGTACCAAAAACATTATTATCATGATATAATGTGTACAATCCGCGATGAGTTAAGTATAAAATAATAGGAACAACAAATAATAGGCCAAAAACTTTGGCCAAAAAGCATCAGTGTCGCTTTTGATGTTACTAATGTTCAAGGCCCCGTAATAGTTTACGATCAGAATAGTCTACTTCAGGCAATTTACGTAAAAATGCCGTTTGAAAAACTAAAACACCCTTAACTAATGCTAAGTTGTATGTATACAATATGTACATACATATATGTATAGATCAAGTTAACAGAAGCGTATTAAAAATACTCTTAGATCCAGAGCTAGTAGCAGGTTAGAATAATGAAAAAAGGCAATACATTGAAGTGTACTATCATAAACGTACATCGATCGAGGGATGTCAACATTCGACAACTGAAAACAAATTGTACATACACAACGCCGCTAGCATAGCAGTTTTGAGGAGTCATGCATCAAAATTGAAAAATGGTTCTTTGTCGATTTACGTCACTTGGATCAAACATGGCGTCGATCGTCTTGTTACAACGATTTCGAAAAATCCTCTCTTAGTGCTCCCCTACACTCTCTAAGGACATACATGCCAAATTTCAGCTTCTTGCGTTAAGTAGTTTCGGCAGTAGGTTGTCTGTCAGTCACTCAGTAACGAAAGAGTTTTATATATTGATAATGTAAGTAATAGATATTTTCTGTTTCATTTTTGAGTTAATAATCTTTTTCGTAATAAAATAAACGACTCGACAACAGGGATTTACCTGCCACGTTAATATGTGACCCGCCACATCGAACCCGGGACCCTTCACTTCGCAAATCACTTAATATCTCTAACAATGTGGTTTACCTAAAATAATATTCCTTATTATTATATTATATGCGTGTATAGTCCAAATGTTTGTCAAAAGCCAGTACCTGCTTTATTTTTCTCTTCGTAACCAGCCTAATGTCAGACCATTAATCATTACAATAGCTCCGTAATTTGTTTCATTCGTGTTGTAGCTCTAATTCGGTTTATGATTTGGCAGGTGTATTCGTGAGGTAGAGCAACCATAGTACTTGGGCTAATTACAACTTTTACTACTTGGTAATTAATTTAATCAAGACCTGAATAATTTCACGGAATAGTTACATTATATCAGTAGAATGAATACGAATATCATAAATGCGAAAGTAACTTTGTCTATGTTTTCAAGCTTAATCCGCTGAACCGATTTAGACTAATATTGCTATAAGGATAGTTAGACACACGGGAGAGGACATAGGATAGTTTTTAACCCAGAAATCATCTCTTCGGGGGGTCAAAAAGGAGAAGATAAGTCTTATCATAATTATTCTTGTGAGATTGTGATTTTTGGTGACTTGGCTCACGGGTTTTAGGTATTTTAACGGTATCTTGTACGTTCCGATTGGTGAAGAAAAACACCATGAGGAAACCCGCACACAACGGAGAACTTTTACCTCAGTATGTCCCCAAAGGTGTGCAAAGTCTGCCAATCCGCTCTTGGTGAGCGTGGCGGACTGTCCCCTTACGTTGTGAGAGGAGATCGTGCCCAGCAGTCAGGCAGTGATGGGTTGGAATGATGATGTTACGAGTAATATGCTATAGTGGCTATAATTATGGTGTTAATGGACTATCTACAGAGAATGTACTTACAAAAGCATACTAGAGCAGTCACGTTTCAAAACTTGTTAAAGTATTGTTCCAGAAAAGTTATTACAAGAATACATAATTTAATATCATGTATCTTTATGTTTCTCAAGGGTCCAGTATGTTATTAGACTTAGGACAGATTATACAAATTTAGCCGATCCTTTGGGGTAAGTTCATTATTTACGTGACAGTTACATAGTTAATACTAGTAACTACCCTTAGTTCACTTTGGGTAAATTATCCCAGAGTGTCTTAATTCTTAATGTCTTAATACTTTTTACCATGACATGTCTTAATACCCAAACTAGAAAAATGTTTAGACAGGATTGTTTGATTATCTTTGGCGTCCTTTTGATTTGTGAAATAGTAGTAGAACCTAGACTTTGCCCTGGGTAGTGCTGCCGCCCGCCACGGTGCTTGGTACCATTTCTACCCTGTAATTATTGTTTTAACATCAATTGTGTTCTGGATAGACAGCTGTGGAGCCGGTAAGAATTTCTAAGGCGACCATCTCAGTCCTCAAAGGGTAGCAGTATATTTCTGACCTGATTAGAACAAGACTCTTATAATATAATAGTATAATACATATAATAACAATTTATAGTCAGATCATTGTTTCAAAAACCACTCTAAGCTTTTTATTGTCACTTACAAATATCGTGTGAAACAATTTGAAAACGTTAACTTTTAACAATACCATGTAAACAAGCACACACCAATTCAATTTTATTAGGTTAGGTTTCGTTTTATTGAATTGCTTTGTTTGTTTTATTTATTGTATGGATTGTGTAAACAATGGAGTGATTTTGTATAAAGAAGTGCTGGGATTAGTTTGATCCCACAAAACAGAGTTCTATTGTAAAGCGACGCGCCAAGTACACAAAATTATTAAATAAAAATGGTTTTAAATTTAACTTGAAACGTTACAGAACAATAAAAAAAAGTCGTTGCGAATGTAAAAAACATGGGGTACTTGGTGTACCTGTTTGTCCAGCCTAAACTCTGGAATGGCTTAATCGATTTTAATGGGACTTTCACTGAAAGATAAAGGAGATTATAGGGCAATATATGTATGTATAGGCTACTTTATATTCTGTAATTCTCATGGGATATGGATTTACGTGAGAAAGCTCGTAGGAAATTGCAGGCAGAGTTAAGAACAAATAGAAATGAACAAAGGGTTTAGGAACTTTTTGTTTGTTTATCGGTATGTTTATATTTATATCTGGTAATTTCGAAAACGGCTTAATCGATTTGCTTACGGTTCTCACTATTATAAAAATCCAAGTCATAAAAGTCATAATTTAAATTTTTGACAAAATTAACGAAACAGTTGTAATAAAAAAGGTTTAAAATATTTTGGGAAACCCTTGACTAATGGAAAATAATCGTATAAGCCCCAGAAAATCCGCCAGGGGCTAAATTGTGGTAGATTGCCCGTGTCGTGTGCTGTACCAATTATTATTTCAATTAAAATATAGCCGTACAGAAAAGTGTAATGTGTACGGGGACCCACGATTTCGATGACATAAATATCTGCCCCATCCGGGAATCGAACCCAGTACCTGCTCGCTCGCTTCGCAAGCAGGGTCACTACCAACAGAGTTACTGGGTCGTCATTTTAACGAAGTCGTTTGAGTATGTATATGGGTCTTATTTCGTAGAAATCACATTCTAATACTTTTCAACCCAGTAATGATCCTTCAAACTAAATTGGTGATATTACGTCTACAAAATAAGATCACAAACATTAAGCAAAGCCTAACTATGATGTATCTATATATTATCTATCTTTGCGCAGACATAAAATTGGACTGTAATATCAGCTCTATGTCATTTCAAAACTGGGGAAAAAGTTGGGAGAAATTTTAGACTGACCAATATTTAAGCTCCTGAAACAAAGGTTGACCTTTCATGACGCGTATAATATATATTCGTGGGTCGGCTACGCAATTATACGTGCTACGACTAATATTTTGTTTGTAGGGTCAGCACCTCAAGTAAACGAATTTTAATTATAATTATGCGAAATATAATAAAGGCCGAATTGGGGAGTAAAAGAATATGACCCTTCGCATGGATTGTCTAGGGCAGTCTTTCTCAAAGTGGGCGATAACACCATCTTATGGGCGCTGAAGATCTAGAGGGGGACCGTAAGGGGCCCAAAAAAGGGGGGGGGGTGTTGAATTTGGTCGTGGTTAGTTCTCACTGGTTAAAGTCTGGCTTAGAATGTAATTTTAATCTTCAGTCCACACGAATATGGAATATTATAATTAAAGTAATGAATGTCATTGTGGTTTTGAAGTTTTGGTAAAGTAAAAAATGGGTGTCGCTGAAAAATACCTGACTTTCTAAGTGGGCGGTAAACGAAAAAAGGTTGAGAACCTCTGGTCTAGGGTGTCCATCTTTTCTCGATTGAACTATGAAATTTTAATCTGACCTAGGTCACATTAAAATTGAAGTAGTTGAATTTTATACTAAGTGCTAACGCTATGTGCCTAAATGGCTAAATAAAAAATGAGTTTTGTTTTATTTTATTTTTATTTATCAGGCCAGTTTCTCGATTCTTTCTTGGCCGGCAACACGTAACATGTCTTGGTATTACGCTTCATAGGCATCGATGACCAATCTCGACGTTAGTTTTTTTTGCTATAAATGACAAGATTTTTTTGCAAACGGTACAGGAACACTATAGTGGCACAATTCCATGAAATTTGGACTCCGTACGATATTTTATTCATACACCGGTACAATAAAGGGTGTAATGGTCTAATGAGCTCGTCCGTGCGTTCGGAGCACGTAACGTTTTTTCCTGTGTGAACGCTAACGAGTTTTCTCTTTCTATTGATGCGAAAAATGTTTTTAATATTCTACGTCTGAACATTATGAGGATTTTTGGTGAGCCCAGTCGTTTTGCTTTTAAACATGATTTGTTTAATTTAATCTTGTAGTACGATGTCCTTGCCTAATATTTCTAGTGCAGAAATTAATTATGCTCATAAAAGTGTTTTCTGTAAGTGAAATCTTATTTTTTATTTACTTAAATTTTATATTGTAAAACTAATTTGGAAAATAATTTTGGTGTTCTAAAATAACTGCAAGTTCGGTTGGAATTTACTTTTAATTGTATGAAAATGCATAGATATTGTTACGGTAATTGTATCTAAACTTGTTTTCTCTTTTTTTTTAGTATCTTTAATAAAAAATAATTGTTTTGTATTTCAAGAATTTTAGCATATTCCTGCGAACTCTTCAGATTATTCGGGAAAGATTTCTCCGCAATATTATGTTATTCTACTAAATATAATGGTTGAGAGATTTGAAGCCGGTCTAGTCGAGTATGCTATTTTAAGACTTCCGACCACTACCAGGTAACGTTTTTAGTATAAACATAGCAATAGATTTCATAGCACTAATAAAATTTGACCAATAACGGATTTCCTTACTGCCGATTGCAATGATCTGCATCGCATTTATGAAATAATGTACATAAGATGATGAAGGTTTCTTATATTCGACAAAATTCACTTAACATTAAACAAGAATAATTCCTAGATTTTAGTATATGCAGTATCAACGCAAACATTTGAAACACTTTACACGAGGCATTCAAAAATGTTTGGAACGCCGGAAGAAAAGTATTGAAATACGAGAGCACTGGAACTAATTAACGTACGTTGAAACTGTTGAACAAGTTTGCGCTATAACTGAGAAATTTGATTAACCATTCCGAGAAGTTTTTGAATGAAAACATGCAACCATGTTGAGTTAGATTTCATGAGAATTATGTTTTTGACTTGATACAAGAAAATGCTTAAAAATTATAATTTTTTTAGCCAACGAGCAGAGATATGGTTAGTTAGAGACGCGTTGTTGGGTAAGAAAATTCGTAAAAACCAGTAAGTTCGTTTGTTATAAAATTCCATAATATTTTTGCCGTATTGCGGTGGAATATAATATTCACTCGATCCCCTGCCGGTAGACCAGGGTGCCATAAATTGAAAAGTGTGTTTTCTTGAAACTTCTGTGTAGTGACAAACAGGGCTTTGTTAACGCACAAACGTGTGTCTTTATTGGGTTCAACATGACTTAATTTAGTCGACCCTATTTTGAGAGGCTCTCTAGAGAGTTCTGGACTGCGGCTACAAATTTGATTCGGCTGATTTGTTAGCTTATCTCTTAGTGACTAAAGATATTTGCAGAGACGATTCTAGAAAGCTGCTTAGGGACAGTAAGGCATTGATATGGAGAATAAATATCGTAGGAGATAATGTAGTCCCTTGGGGAATGCCGACTGTGTAAGCAATAGCAGTCAGCGATAACCATAGTTCCCAGGAAAAATTGCTCACACAATTGTGCAACTACAGGAAGACCAGTGATCTTTTACCCTTATCTCATCCCAGGATGCCTGAGATTCAGTGAGCTAATTTAATTAATGGGTTGAAGCTTTCTTATCTTTATTTCATTATATTCTACAAGTAATCTAACACGGTGTGGACTTGAGTAGGCTCTGCTTACCGGATTATGAGGTAATCGTATTACGCGTGCTCTATTTCCGTCACTGAAGTAGAGCATTAGGTGGTTTAGCTGCATAATTAACTTGTAACAGGGTCAAAGGCGCTGCAGCTGAGACAGTTGGTTGCTGACAAGAGGATTTATTGTGTCAGCGGTCCTGGTACACAATTCAAGATAAATTTGAGAATTATTTTATACCTACAATACAATTCAATAGTACTTTTTTGTACACCGACTAGAAACAGAAACAATGTTCAAGTATAAAAATGTCACTACTAGGTACTAAAAAAATACTACAAATAAAGAGATGTGGTCAATAGAGATAAAAGTATGTAATAGCCAATCTTATCGCTAAGAGCGATCTCTTCTAGGCAACTAGTCTTAAGGTTTGACAAAGAATAGTCAAGAGAGGCTGGGCGAACATACAAAAAGGTTACACATACAAAAAGGTTATACAAAAATCTTTCTATCTTTTAAGGATAACTATAACTATGACGTCCACAATAACCTCCGCCATGGCATATCTATAAAGGAGGAATATTCAACCCATACATTGTTTTGTTATATCTCAAAGGAATTAGGCAGCGTTTTCGCTGAAAGCTCCGAGGAGGCCTGATTTTTTCCGACTTTCTTATCAGTTATCTTCATATTACAACGAGTTACACAAAACTTTAATATATTATATACCTAAACCTTCCTCATGAATCCTTCTGTCTATTGGAGAAAGCCGCATGAAAATCTGTTCAGTAGTTTTGAGTTTGCAATTGCGGCCATAACGCTTTTTCGTGACAGAAAAATCCTAACACTCCCGTCTTTATAGAAGTTTCACTTCAATATACCATGTACTAAACTAAAAATTTATCAGAGTAAGGTAAATTACACTAAAGGGTAATCTAAGCATCTTTAAGTTTCTGACGCGCGTTGGTAACGTCTACGCAACAAAACTCAGTTATTTATATTGTGTATTGTACAAAAGCAATACGTAATTACTTATACATTCGACGCAACAATATTTTACGACATCAAAGTAAATTTTATTTCACAGACAAAAATAAATATTTAAGTGAGTAATAAATGGGAACAGCTGGAAATAATCTTATGGAAATATCGTAAATATTATAACGATACATTAACGATAAGGAAAATATACTAAGATACTTGTCGCAGCGTAACCGTGAAGCTTTTTTTTCGTTATATCGCAGAAGGATACAGTGCGCTGCTTATAAATATTTTCTATGACATTTAGAATTAGATTATTACTAGCGAACCGCCCTCGCTTCGCTTCGGGAAACTAATTCCTTCGGTCCATACAAACTTTCAACCTCTATTTCAGCCTCTTCATCCCTTTTTTTCGCAATAAAGGTAGCCTATGTCCTTTCTCAGGGTCTAAAGATTGTCTGTGCCAAATTTCATCAAAATCGGTTGAGAGGTTTAAGCGGGAAAGCGTAACAGACAGACAGACAGACAGACAGACAGACAGACAGACAGACAGACAGAGTTACTTTCGCATTTATAATATTAGTAGGGATTAATGTTTCAGCAAAGGATAATAGAAGAAAAGAACATACATAAGAACATGCCTTGTGAAATTATAGAATAGTTTAACAACTTGTTCACAATTGTATTTATCTTTTTCTAAGTCTAAAACTCTTGTCAGATTGATCGTGGTGGCAATGACGTCCATGTAAAGATATTCGTGGTGTCGTAAACTTTCCCGAAGGTTGATCTCTTGAGGATTTGCTTCCTTTTAGGCCGTTAGATTCGTTGCAAATATATTGAACCTTGGCGGACTCAGTAGCTTTTGGACTGAAGTAACGTGGTAGAGTATGCTCTAGGCTTCCTCAAGTATGAGGAGAACCCCGTGCTCAATAGTGGGCCATTAATGGGTTGAAGCCAATTTTTCAAGATAGAAGACGCATTTATGATAATTTAGGAACGATTTAAACCGATGGCACTGTTGCGAAGCACGCTGTATACTTAGTTTTGCGCTGATTGATTAATTAAAATTAATAAATTATTTAATCAGCTTTTCTTTCGATGTCAATCGTTCATCGCTTTCTTGTGTGTAATGAAACATTCAAAAACATTGTACAAAAGCATTGGTGAGTATGCTTCTGAATAATATGATATAATATATGTATTATGTTTTAATGATCGGTGTATGGGTGAGCCTAATGGATGCGATTGTACTGTTGAGGTAAATGGGATCAAGATTCGGCCATAAACCGAATGCCTACCGAACCGTAAAGGCTACGAACGTAATTACCTTTTCATGAAGCTCAACTTTGTATAGAGTATTAGTTGGGTAATATTCTAAATCTGCCACTGAATTTAACTATTATTTTTATTAACTAGCGGGTTCGCCCGCCTGGGAGTCCGAGTACGACTAAACATTGCTAAAATTATAAAAAGGGAACGTATTATTGAAATAAAAACTACATCTCCGTACCAAATTACATCTGAATTAATTATTTTTTATGACCAATGACTAATTTATTATTACTAATTATTTAATTTTTATTTTAATGACCATTAATTTAAAATATAATCTACACCGATTTAAAGTTGGCACCTTAGTAGCCGGGTTGTTAGTTTTCAACTAATATCTCGTTGTCTATTACATAAAACGGGCACATTAGCATAGATTTAAATGATTGTGTTGAATTATAAAGTTTAGCCACAAAACCTGCAATTCAGATTTCCTCTGTTAGTGCTTTTAAGTCTACATTGATATATGAATAAAGTTTGCTCGTACCTATATTTATTATAATTTACCTAGATTACTGCGATCCAAATCTGTAACAACTTCAATATAACCCTTTTTCTTTTGTTGCAGAAGTTATGCAGACCAGAAAACGTCACAGGAAGAGACGGGCAAGGAATTGCGTGAAATGTTGAAATTACGCGAATATGTGACTTAAGTGTTAAGTATAGATTTCAAAATGGCGTGGAAGCCTTGCTCAATGATGGGCAGAGCTCCTAACAGGGATTTGTTGGTGGTGGCTCTGTTCTTGTGTCAGACAATGGTGTGTGACAGTCAGTGTCCGAAGGTCGCTGAGAAGCCGTTGGAGACGAGAGTTCAGGATGCTTCCATAGTTTTTAGGGCGGTTGTTGTACAGACGCATTATATGGTGAGTTTAGTTTTTTAACCGTAGTTGTTAGTGGTAGTTACTAGTTGGTAGTGACCCTGCCTGTGAAGTGTAGGGTTCCGGGTTCAATTCCCGGCCGGAGAAAACATTCATGTGACAGATGTTTGTTCTCGAGTCTTGGATGTTAATGCTGTGTTTTATGTTGTCCATGCCACCCGCGACATAAATAATCCTGGTGGGGGAATATGACTGTGTAAACGTTTATTATTCGTATTATACGTTTTTACGTAGATGGATAATTTTCCCACGTTGATTTTTTATGGAATTAAGGTAGCAAACGACCATGCAGCACCACCTTCCGCTGCCACTCGTGACAACTGTGACCGACTTAGAAGTAAGTCTGGCTGAAAGACGGTGTTAGAACATTAATTGGTTAGTTTGTTTGTAAGTACGAGGACTGATGCAAGGGCCGTTAGTGATTGTTAGTTATTATTAGTAATAGTTCAGTTAATAGTTGTTAGTGAGAGTCTTGTTTTAATTCGGTCACAGATGCGTTGCTACTAAAGACTGATATGGTCGCCTCTAAAAAGTGTAACCAGCTCCATAAAACTAGGTGTTACTAAGAGTATCGGCTCCGGTGTTTGATTATAACGTATAACGTGGGTGACTTCAAGTCAAGACTAAATAAGTTTTTTGTAAGTAAGTCCATTCTAGAACTTTATTACCACTTAACACAAAACCCTTCCTTTTGGTCTCAGATTACATGGCCATAAATACAACAAAAACAACTACTATACTCCGACCGAGATTCGAACCCTGTTGTTGCGCAAATTTGTTGTTAGTTACTTAATTGTTCTATTTTATACTATGTTGCCCTACGTAATAAATTAACAATACCTTAGTATTAAAATATTAAAATAACACGGAATACAAGATCAAAGTCTACAACACATTGCATCCACTCAACCGTGGACTCATTAGTGGATGAAATGAGTTGCCCGCGTAATTTATGCCAGCAAAAAGTGGTTGCTTGACCGGCGATGGCTAAGCGATAGGAGATAAATCATTCTTCTTGGGCAGTGCTTCCCTTTACATGTTTCGAAAAGAAATTGATTTGTCAGCGAAATTGGTGGATTAATTAGTTAATTAACATATTTTATCTGTCACATAATTATTTACCCTGGCAATTAAACTTGCTATTCAGCAGGCAAGGTCTTTATTTATGATTAATATTAACAATTAATATTTTTGACCGGCAACGCATCGGCGATGTCTTTGGTGATATCTTAAATAATGCAACTAGTGACGTTATTGGTTAAAATTAGCGGATGTTTTTAGAGCACCGCTACAATTTTCCCTGTCTATTATACAATAATGTTTGCTATCTATACGAGTGTCAACTTATATAAAAAATTCTCGTGTCACAATGTTAGTTACCATACTCCTCCGAAACGGCTTGAACGATTTATATAAAATTTTATATGCATATTCAGTAGGTCTGAGAAACATAATTATATTTTTTTTTCATTTTTTGGACAAATTTTTTTTTGCAGTTTTTTTATGCTGTGGCATAAAAAAATACACATGATCCCAAATTTTTACTTCCCTACCCCCACCCCTCAAATTTAAAGCGCGCTTTTTTTATTTTTGTATGAAAAATAGTTCTACTCGTAGGTATGATATGGTGGAACAACGTTCGCGGGGTCAGCTAGTTATTATAATTTTGATTATAAAATTACCTCAGGGACTATTGTATTATTTACAGACTATGGCCACATCATTATTCTTTCACGCTCATTCACTTCTTTCTTCACGTGATAGCGATTCACGGACTCATCACAGATATCGATTTTGCTATTTACTCGCTGGTCCATCGCCACTCGTGGAGCGCTTTCCTTATCGAAGATCAATACAAATTTTATTGCGACTGCAATGCAAATGCAATCAGCGTGCGTTCAATTCAGCGTAAAATTATTTCCAATGAGCATGGATTATTGTTTGCTGCACAATACATACCGCAATACAATAATAATTGTTGACCTATTACTGGATGGCTTTATCTGCCCTTTGTATTTTTTAATTCAATCATTTGGCAGTTATTTTATTATTGGTCGATCCATTGGGCTTTAGATTTTACGCTGTTAAGCCCCTTTTTCTCAGGAACGCGTGAAGGAATCAAGCTGAAACTAATGTTAAATACTCAAGTCAAAATCAAACTTCTAAGTCAACGCAATCAAAAGATACGGCTTTATGCTCTGTTTATAAGAATCTTTGAATTGACGACCCCGTAGCCTAGTTGGTAGTGACCCTGCCTGCGAAGCGAGGGGTCCGGGTTCGATTCCCGGCCGGGGCAGATGTTTATGTGACAGATAAATGTTTGTTCTCGGGTCATGGGTGTTGTGATGTGTAATTTGTGTTGTCCATGCCGCCCGCGACACAGGGAATCCTAGTGCGGGGGTATGAGTGTGTCAACGTTTTTTTTATATATTTCTGAGAATTCTCCATACGTTATGGAGAATCATCTCAAAGATGTGTGAAGTCCGCCAATCCGCACTTGGTCAGCGTAGTGGACTACGTACCCCTGACATTTGTAAGTATCGATAAAATGTATTTATAAAATATACAATTAGTTTTGGTTAGTTCACGTGTGATGGCTCAGGGCATAGCAAATAGCTGAGCGCTCAACCCGAAGGCCGGGGCTAATTGGGTCATTGCATAAATAACAGTATTAATTAAACACACCTAAGTGTGTGGTAGATTTATTTTTAACTCCCGACGCAAAGAGGGTTGATATAAGTTCATCGTGTTACTCTTTTTATATGTGTAGGTAATAGCTGTTGAAGAACTAAATTGATTTTCAAACTTTCCACTCTTAATAATCCAAATTAAATAGATATTAACTGAATTAAACTAGGTAGAACCGGATCGAATTAGTATTCAATAGGTCCTTAGAAGTTTTATTTCAAAAAAATTAGTATACGATAGATCTTAAGTATGTAATTTAAATTCAAATAGCTATTGCATTATTAAACAAAATTAATAACTATTGCATTATTAAACAAAAAGTCAAATAAACTACAACAAAATTTAATAATGTCTTAATTGAGTTTGAACCTATTTTACGTTCAATTTTTAGTTTTAGTTTTTTAGATTTATACCCGTGCTTTTGACTCGTCTACCCCACTGAGTCCCCTTTTTATTTACCCCCTGCCTCCCCATAAACGTGTGACGTTTTTTATCAATGGAACTTATAGAAAAAGTCTAAATTTTGCCTATTCATAGCTTTATGTTTACAACTCACGCACGTTGTACAAAGGTCAAGTATTAGTGAGGTACGGACGTAAGTCTAAGTCAGCAAATTTTGACTTGAGGCATATTTAATATTGATTTAAATGTTTGGGGCTTTTGGGCTGTAAGGGGCTCGATCCGTTCTTCAAATCACCTATACTTAATAAATTATACAGCATGACACTTTCTCCACCACAGTTCATTAATTGAGTTACATAAAGTTAAATTGTGTCGTGGGACACCAGGTAGGAACGAAGTTCCTTCGGCTACTGTCGCGCCTGCGCACGTCTCATTTAACGGTTTTATTCTACGCACTTTTTTCCACGCTTACGGTTTTACTATCACATATTTTTCAGTTCGGTCGCGCAGCAAAATCCCTATCCCCTCCAAGCCTGCCGTAAGGAACTTCGTTACAATAAAAAAAATATGACGTTAAAACATGTTCCCTTGTAAAATGACAAGTTTGAAACTGTGTTTGTCAACAAGCACAGACTATACATAACATTTATTATAATTATGTGACGTTATTTATATTTGGTGTGATTTGGAAGTGATTTAATTGCAGTTAAAATATTAGCCGTGCCCGTTACGGCTAACTAATTCATATCAGAACACCCTCAATTCAATAGAACAGGGTGTCATATGGCAACACATATCATATTATCACCCCCAATTCAATAGAAAATGGTGTCATAAGTGGCGGCAGGTGTCGACTTCTGC
Organism: Ochlodes sylvanus; assembly: GCA_905404295.2. Taxonomy (NCBI): domain Eukaryota; kingdom Metazoa; phylum Arthropoda; class Insecta; order Lepidoptera; family Hesperiidae; genus Ochlodes; species Ochlodes sylvanus. The sequence goes on along the minus strand of FR990135.1, from coordinate 2,477,012 downwards.
TTGATGGCGGGGCTGAAGCGTGGCTGGAGACCACCAAACGGCTGGTCGTGTTCCGGGACCTTGAGAGCCAGTACTTCCATTCCTCTTCCTTCTTTCTAGGCCGGCATCAGATATGCCAATTTATTGTCACCTACTACACGTTCTCATCATCACCATGGGTTGACTGGTAGAGAATGCCAATAGGCATTAAGTCCGCCATTTGTAAATATAGCTTAAGGTTGTTGCAATAAAGAATAAATAAATAAAAAAATAAATGCCTATGGTGTTACTGATGTTGTACGCCGTTTGTACGCTATTAACATAAACCTATTATGGAAACCTTTTCCAGAAAATATGTATCTTTTTTAAACCAGTCCACATCTATCTATCCCATTTGGAAAAACTAGATCTTGTCGAGGACACTGTAGGACACTGCCTCATTAATCACAGGAGAGATATGTACCTCTAATGCGTCGAAACCATTTGGTTCAGACAGTTTCTTTAATCATTTTTTCTACATTCTTTCTACAATTCATAGCGAGCGAACTTAAATAACAGTAATATCTTTTTGAATTCAATGAATGGAGTTCAGGTGTTTCACTTCACTTATTTCAGAATTGCTCACTGTTTAAATAAGAATTTTTAAACGAAGAAAAATATAATTTAGAGTTCATTTTTGCTAATAATGTTTTACGTGACTTTCTATCTCTCTGTCTTCTATTTAACTTTTAAACGTTCGTCCTTTGCTAACGACCCTGAGGCGCAGTTGGTAGTCGATGATTTTTTATGTAATGGACTAGGCAAAAGGGTCAAAATGTTACAATCAAATACACCTAAAATCCGAGCTTAGCTCATATACATTACATTAGTTTTTATTTCACTTCAATACATGCAGTATTTCCGAAGTTATAACGACGTGAAGTTCAAGCCCTTTTTTGAATTTCCGAGATTTCGCGCGCTTACGCTATGACGTCACGATGTGGGTCAGCTGCGAGCCGATAACGGCGCGACGCTTGGTCCGGTGAAATCCAATGTACTTTGGTGCGTTTTGGCGTCTCGTTTCATTTTGTTTTGATTGTCTTCATTTTCATAATACCAATAATAGTGTGCTTATATTTTAAAGGAATAAAATAAATCATCCTCTCAAGTGAAACGTGAAGTGTGTAGAATGGAAGAAGGTTTTTTAAAAGGTCAGTCGGACAATCTGCCAAGGGTGGATAGTTTGATGGTGGCACTATATTTCATGAAGAACCAGGATTTTACGGCTGCCGAAATTCGTGGAATAAAGATGAAAAGGTAATATGTACGTTCTGAGTAAGCATTTCCTAATTCCTACTCTCGGGTAGGTATTTGTTCAAAGTTAAACCGAACTGGAAGTGTGTGTTTCATTTAGTAGGTACCTACCTATTATGGACGGCGATAAAAAAATACTACCAAATACTCCCAATCAACATCTCGAGGTTTTCGATGATTATATTATTTTAGCTCTGTGTTTTATTAGTACGTAGGTAAGTTCTAGTAGGTAGGTATTTACGTAGTTATTAGGTACTTTTCTGTTAAGGCAAATAGGTAGGTACCTACCTAAGTGCCTACCTGGCTATTATTATAGTTTTATAATAAACCAGATATTTTTCAAATTTTATCCATTGTCCGCTTTAGTTTGTTCATTCACAGTTGTTTTTTTAATAAAAATAAATAATACCTAGTTAAGAAATTCTTACTGCTGTCATCCACTTCTTCCTCATTTTTGGGTCCAGAGGCACATTAAAAAAGAGTTTATCGGGTGTTTTAAATGTTGAATTGAAACACTGAGGCACAATACAGTATTTTTTTGCCATTTTGTCGCAGTAAACAGTAAAATTTTAATATTTACTGCGTAACTGCGTGCGAACGAGAGCGCGACTGCCGAATGACCCAATATATGACGTCATCGAGTAGTGAGCGCCCGCCTGCGTTTTTAAAAACCAACGGCCGTAAATACGCACTTTGATCGTTAATATCTCAGCCATTTATTGAGATATGGAAAAAGTAAAAGCACAGTTTTTTTTCTAATTTTTTATAGATTTATTTGGCGTTAAAAAAAAAACCCGTTTGCCTGGTCCATTAGTCAACAAAACGAGCAGACAAGGCTCACCATCGCTCATCATTATGGATGAAATATCGCTCATGGACATCAGTAGGTACAACGAAAAGTATTACCAATGAACTGCTAGCCAAGAAATAGGAAGAGAAAAGAAAGTATTGGCTATTGGATCTCAAGCTCCTAGTCGGAACTCGACGAGTCAGTTTGGCGGCAATATATGAGAAATACTGATTGAATTGACCATGAGGCCAAACATTTCTTGAGCGCTTTCGTGCTGCAATTGCGCTAAAGTCCTTCCGGAGGCCTTCCGGGAGACTTAAATCTTTCGACACTTGGGTTGGCCACTAACATCCCATCAATCGCCACTGAAGCAGGTAGAGCATGCTCTAAGCCTCAATTACAAAGGGTTGAAACCATGTCCTAAAGTTCTACCGAATTATCAGATAAACGGTCAGCAAATACAACAATTAGGCCCCAGAATCGTCGAAGTTGGATGCGGATCAAGAAATTACAACGTCGAGTGCCCGCATAAAACTCGATGGAGAGACTTTCTCTAGATAAGATCTTAATAGTTAAACAGGTCTAGTAAAGCATAACGGAAATAGGATATTAAAATGTAAAGTGTACACTCAACCTAGATACTTAAACACGCCTGAATAAAATGAGACCGAAGTGAGTATTCTAATCTTTTAAGCGTAGATTGGCGAAGTTAGCAAGTTTAAATTAATCTCCTATCTTAACAACGCTAAAGTTAAAGCCTATTAAGTGAAACTATACATTAAAGTTAGCTGTGTTAAACCAGATATTGGCACTTAACCAAGCGACAGGATTAACAGCGTATACGCCCCGCAATTACATCACAAAATAAACTTTAAGGCTTGATGCGAAAAACTCGCATTTGCTAACGTTAGTGTATTTGGCAACGGTACTAATCGTATTTATTGCAAGTTTTGTTAAACAACAAAATAAAGATACATAATGCTACATTGCTCCACTGTACGGAATAAAATCTGTACCTACAATTTATTTAGTATATAAAGTATTTTTGGATATATAAAACCTCAATGAACAATATGGGGTAAAGATTGAATGAAAAAAGAATATTACCAGATTTACTACTGAAATTTAGTCTTCCTTAATACATATTAATACATTGAATTAAATACATATTACAAGATATTTGAAAATTGACCCCCTTAAAGAGTAAAATAGCTTAAATAAAATCATAAAAGCTAAAGAATAAAAGCTTCTATGAGATCGATATCTGTACATAGAAGATATTGGAAAATACTGTTATTGGTAATATTTAGGCATAGTTATCCCAAAGCAAGGGTACTATGTACCTATGCCTTAACAGGTACCCACAAAAAAGTAGATGCCGTATAGCGATTTCATAACAAAAGAGCGGTAAGTCTTAGAAGGCTGATCACGTTCAACGGAACGCACACACACAACCATAAAATACATCCAATCTGCCAGACGGGCTCCATAAGCTACACATTTAATGAGTCGACATGTTCAATAAATCTTCAAATGTATATAAACTCTTATTTATTGGCACTTCGCTGATAGATTTTGAGATGCACAGCGCAATTTATATGGGATTTCGGGGAAGTCGTTTATTCAGGTATTCCCAAAACGTCGCGTCGACGCTCTGCAATTTCTCTTCAGACCACAAATTTGGTTTCCAATGTGGTTTCTAAATTATACCAAATCCATACATAACAGTATTTTATAAAATAAACCTGACTTAGCTTTGGCTAAATTTAGGTATAACTTAACTTTATAAATGTTATTTTTCAATAGCCGTTTGGTTCAAAGGTTAGAGCGAGTTAAATGTAATGGTTAAAAAATGTAAAAATAAAACTGAGCGCGTATTAGTGTACGAAGTGAAACTTCCTAACGACGTATAATATTTTTGTTGTGTTAATTTATAGCTGTTTTATTTTATTTTTTAAATTTTACACCAACTCCGTCCCGACTCTTGACTTCGTTCCTACTTTAAGTTCGACTTCGAATTCAACTTTCACTTTACTATTACTTTGTCAAAATCAACTTCAACTTCTTGAACTACAACTTCAGCTTCAACTTCTTACATTTCAAAACAAAAGTGAGTTTTTTTATCCTCTGAAAAAATTCTTCCAAGTCGATAAAGAGGTTTTTTTTAATTACTTTATGATTTTCGACCATAACAATTAGTCTACAATAACACTTTATAAAGTTTCACACTGCATAAATACATGTCTCTAAAGAAGTCGTGTGCAGTGTTTGCACATCAAACACGCGGGTAAAACTCCAGCGTAAAAGGACTGCTGTCTAATATAGCACGTCCACATTGCCTGTGGACTAAAAACAAAAAGAAAAATATACGAAACGCGAACAAAACGTGCAGCAGTGACAATGGACCACGGTTTACCCTGTAAAATTCACTCGTTATAACGCATCGTCAGGGATGAAGGTCGTGACAGATACCTTTTATTTCGTATATGTTTATAAAAAAAATATAATGATTATGAAGTCATCATACCTCGGTATATTATAACTATGAGGTAAGATACTTTATTATATTAAAAACCACCGACTAAGAAAATCTGTAATGAGCTGATGATCATCAAACGCTTGAACAGATTGTCATAAATTAATAGCTAGGAACCAAGTCGATCACGATCACGTCAGCTTTCAAATATTATACTGGCACGCGTGAAGCACTTACTCGAGTTATCATACGCCAAAAATGGCTTACATAATTTTGGAATAAAGCTGATACTCTACACTGCTGGACCGATATTAACCAAACATAGTTTAGAACCACCACAAGGAAACTGGCTTTCAAGTGAAAAAACCCGCATTGAAATCGGTTCATCCGTTTGAGATCTGCGAGTACGATGCCACACACAGACACAGACATCGACGTCAAAAAAATGTTGTGAACCTGAAATAACTTGTCTAATTTTACAATATTTTATTTAACTTGTACGTTCGGGGCAAATCTTGATAGCTGAATTAGTACAACTTTTTCTTATTCTACGGGCTTGAAATTTTTTCATATCCGGTAACAACAATAATAATTATAATTGGGTAACAATGCAGTTTTATGCTCAGGATTGGCTCCAGAAAAAGGAACTCATTAGCGGTTAAAAGCACAAACAGTGACAAAATGTTAACAAGTGACAAAGTTTAACAAGTCTGTTAGTGTTATTAATTTATTTTTAGCTTTTTAAAACGTTGTATTGTAAGGCAACGTAAATTCATAGCTTACTCTAAGACAAGCGGCCATGCCTTATAAATTTTTTGACTATCATGTTGACTTAATCAGAGCTTGGCTCTGCGTGAGATTACATAATTTTCTCATTCAGTAGAAGTTTTGCGAGACTTGGTTTCATTTTTTACAGGTAATGGTTTTTATAAATTAAAAAGACTCCCAACTGGAGGTGACTAAATTAAGGAAACAAAGAAATTCTAAAAAAAAGTATTACATCACTTTTTTATCGCTCATATTCTAGATAGGTACTGCATATAGGTAACTAAAATGCTGAATATAAAATCGCCTTTATACCCTTATTTCAAGAGAGAAATCTTAAGATACTCGGGCTTTTCGGGTTATGTGAGTATACCCTAGTATGGACATCTGGCGCAAAGGGGGTAGCTTCGGGTCCTTGGAGGAAAATGCCGGTGTTCCTTACTCTTCGGTTGGTATAAAAAAAGTAGGTGCATTTACGTTTTAAGATTCCTGAAGTATTTTAGAAATTACATTTACTTTTTTAGATTCCTAAAGTATTTTAGGAATTTCTAGAAGGGTCGGCAGCGGAAGGGTGGTGCTGCATGCTCGTTTGCTACCTTAATTACATAAAAAAATATTTTCCAAAGGTACCTGTGTAATGATTAGTGATTGACGTCAAGACAATTGATATCGTATACTTTGTAAAGTAAGTAAGTACATAAGCGTGTGTAAGGATTTAGGTATATTTTGTATCGGATTACGTTACGTTTACTGTCCTCCATCACATCCCTCTAAAAGCGTCCACTCATCACGTTGGCGAGTGTCAGTGAAAGTTTTATTTACACACTGTATTCGCATCCCAAAAGTGTTTACTGGAAACGCCACAAAAAGGTTGCTCTGTTGGAAAAAACTGACAAGTTGAGTGTAGATGTATTTGAAGAATTAAATCGGGGCCTTTGTAGCACGTTAGCAAATGGTCAATTCTCTATTTTCACTACGACACTAAAAATAGTCTGAATATTATTCTTTTTACTAAAAATTAATAACTGAAATAACTGAGTTATGGTCCAGCTATTACTTGCAACAACTAACAGTCCTTTCCCGAGTCCTGATACGGTACTAAAGAAGTGTCCCACTAAAACGCTTAGGCCCCAGTTGGACGACGCGATTATATTCGCGCGGCGGCCGCGCGCTAGTTTTTTTATCATAACAAACTAACTAGACTAACCATTCTAGTCCCCATGTGAGTCTTGTTCAAGGTTGCTCACGGTCATGGGCGGCAGCGGAAGGGTGGTACTGGATGCTGTATTGCTATCTTAAGTTTATAAAAAAGGTCTACATACGCTCTGAATAAAATTGTACGAGTATGTTGTAGTCTCCTTTGTATCCTCGGTATTGATTAATATATCCGAGGGTGTATCATTCATCAAACATAAGTAAGGATAAGCAAGATAGTATAAAAGAAACGGATCGTTAACAAACCTAATCGCTCTCCGAACAAGCGTTCGCCGGAGCGTGTATTGGAACAGATGAAAACTGCGGCTATTCCGTTTTTCACCAATAAAATTTTGCAGTGCGAACATTCCATTGTATCGAATACGTTACACAACGTATGACTTAAAAACTCACAACCCGATTACGTAATAGGATTTAGCAGACTAATGGTTGGTGGTAACCGTCCCCATGGACATCAGAAGCATCGAAAGCTACGATGCGTTGTCGTCATGAAAGGAAGAGGAATGAAAGAAAATAATATTAAAAGTTATAGGGTTAAATGGTTGCTAATCAACTTTAAATCGTGGTAATGTGATGTTCATGTTCACTCCAAAATGTGATTTTCATGTATGTACTTATACAATGATACCCCACTTTAGTTCATAGTAGGTCATGGCATATTTTTCTCTTATTTATTCATTCGTTTACATAAGTTTTTACAGTAGAAAGCATTTCAAAAACCGGTTCCATTTTGTTGTCGCCATATTTAATTTTGATTATTGTCATGTATTTTGCGATATTTGCAAGAGTAAATGAAGTAAGAAAAATTGATTGACTTGAGAAATAACTCTTTGCAAACGCAAGAAATATTTTTTCTGGAAGCGAGGCAAAGGCGGGTTTACTATGCGTAGTACTTTCTAATGTTTCGTGTGAGTATTGCTCAGGAAAAATAAATAAACGCTGACCACACTCACACCCCCGCACTATGATACCCTATATCGCGGGTTTCATGGGCAAAATAACACATCACTAACAACCATGACCCGAGAACAAACATTTATCTGTCACAGAAATCTAATATAACTCCCGGAAATCGAACCCGGGATCCCTTGCTTCACAGGCGCAGGCAGGCAGACCAACGGGTCCGGAGTCGTCATGGATAAAAATGTCTTTTCCTGCCCCAACTAAAAGGGATGGTTTTTCTCATATCATACGAATGACACAAGGATGTCACATCAATTCGACGGGTATATAATATTCGTTGCGAGGTTTTAGATTGAATTAATGTCAAACGGAACATCAGGATACACGGGTCTGTTTGGTGATGTGAATACATTTATAATTTGTCAACGCAATTATGTATCTGGAAATAACCCTCTTACTTCATTTTACTAACTGGACTATTAATAACAACAACTAATACAATTAACTATTACTTACGTATGAGACGGCAATAAATGAAAATTACATTACAATAATTAGGGGAATTTGACTTTCGATGGCTAGTGACATATCTACGTTTATAATAACATTAACCAAATATACATTGATTGATTATGCCACTCAGTTAGCAGTCACAGTCAATAGGTTCACATTAATAATGACAAATATAATCATTATAACCATATTTAAAACAAAGATTTACGATTTTAATACTAAAGATATAACAATGTTTTAACTTAATGTATCTAACTCTTTGATCCTACCCAATACCAGATACTTATTAAACGCTTAGCCCTTTCATATTAATATCGGACCGCCTGTGGCTTCAGATCCTACACGTGATTATGACTTTGGGTACCTTTATTACAGGTTAATATTAGAACTGTTAATATAATCTATTCGCTGTACAAAATTGAAGAGGCATTAATAATAAATTTTGTAATCTCATTTTAATTACACAGTGATTACGTACGACGAAGCCTCGTTGGTAGTGACCCTGCCTGCGAAGCGAGAGGTCCCGGGTTCAATTCTCGACCGGGGCAGGTGTTTATGTAACAGATACTTACATGTATGTTCTCGAGTCGTAGATGTTAGTGATGTGTAATTTATGTTGTCCATGCCACCCGCGACACAGGCAATCCTAGTGCAATGTGTAATGGGTATGAGTGTTAACTTTTATTTATTTATTTTATTATTCAGCATTGGCGTGTATGCAAAACCATGTTTTTATACTAGTTTAGTGTTTGGTTATAATAGGGTTTGGGAATTCCCCACAATTTCAAATTCCCACGACAACAGAAAGCCTATAATCAAAGTGCGGCTAACTCATTCTTTTTCTCCGATGTCGTATTCTTCTTTACTGAAGAACACGATCCCTGCTTCAACGCCACCCCGTCATCTGCCTGTCTTAGAGCGTCGATAACGGGATGTCTGTTATTTTTAATGGAAGAAAAAAAGACTTATTTACGTCAACAATGTGTCTCTAATAATATTTTTTTGTTTCAGAGTAAAACACTAGACTTAGCACTAGTGTCTATTTACCGAGGGGGCATGGAACTGGCATCCGTCAGTCAATACTCCGGGTCACCTTACAATACCACAGATAGGTGAGTTACCTACATTTCTGTATAGATTCTACATTGAAAGGGAGCTTAGTTCACTATCGTCATCGAGACCCATAACCAGTAACTACTGGGTTCGGATGACCTCTTTATATTGTGCTGATTGGCAGACTTCACACACCTTTGAGAACATTGTGAAGAACTCTCATGTGTGCAGATTTCCTCACGATGTTTTTCTTCACCGAAGGAAGTGACGATTCATTTTATGCATGATTCGAACGCTGGTCCGCGATGCTCAGGACTCCAAAGTTGAAACTACTTGGCTATAACTGCTAAGATAAAGTTACATGAGATAAATCTCTCCATTTCGTAATTTATGATAGTAAACACATTTATTTTATTGTTACTCTTATCGATTTCCTAATAATCAGTTACAATAACAGTAATTGAGGACGGTAATTATTTGGAGATAAGAGAGATATAGTCACAAGATAAGAACCATTGTTGTTAGGGAGAACTTTTACATAATAGAAAAGCATTCATCTATCTCGTGTATCAGATAAAAATCAAGCAAACTCGAAGCTTTGATTCTGAAAAAAACTATTTTTGATAAAGCGGCAATTCCAATGATCAATTGGCTGTATTATATTGAATGTCTATCTGATCACTTCAGACTTTTCAACTCATCGAATCGATCAAATATTTTAAGTTCGGAGCAAACAAAGATTGTTTCAATAAATTAAGTCGAGGGTTTGCAGTTTGAAATAAAAAGTTGATGTTTAAAAATGACGTAGGCAAACAAGAAAATATCGACGGTACTACTACAATCCCATAAATGGTACATACGAGTACGTCATTTGATCTTTTTGTCATGACCATCTGGGCACCCGAAACTACGTTTAGTTTAACAAAAATAAGTCTAGACGGTAAACTTACCTTTAAATCCGTACACGACTTTTCCCGTTACTTAAATTTTTACTAAAATTTCTGGCGAAGAACAACATCAGAGGAAATCCAGTAATTTTACGTTGGACTATCTGCCACGTGCGGGACATGCCGGTTGAGCTCAGCCGCTAGATCTTCGATTAGACGGAGCTTTCGGGACTCCTCAGCTACCTTCGTCAGTCTTCGTAGGATCCAGGAATTTCCGAAGAACCTTTCTCTCAGCTACTAAGACCTCATTGCTCGGTCTTACGGTCTTTTGTAGATGTCTATATTAATTCTCCTACAGAAAACTCTAGCAGCTAAAGTTTCAGTTCAGCAGTACTAATAAAAACCTAATTAATTTAACGTAACTTTATACAAAGAGTAGGTACTCTAAATTCAAACTATAAAGTAATACGTATATTACACGTTTAATCATAAAATAATACGTATATTATACAATTTATACAATAACGTTAGACGTTTACTACAAAACAACAATGGTAATAATGCCCGCAGCGCAGTAGGTATTGAGGCGCCTAACTTTGCTAAGTGGGGACACAACTTTTGTACGTGCCTCAAGGGCAATGTGGTTGGAACATCGGTTTTATATGTGCTATATTAATATATTGAGTTGCGTTAAGTTTTTTGTTTTTTATGTACCTTAAAAGATGTTTAATATTAAATCAACGAGGCCTAAAGCGTACCTTAGCATGATGCTTCAGTGTAAATTAGGCGAGTAATCCTTCCGCAAAGTAAACTTACGAGTGTGTTCAAAACATACATAGTTTACGATTTATCACTCGAAAAACACGTTCTGAAATGTAAGAAAAACAAACTTTAAAAGAAATTGTATTTTTAACGTGCTAAGTTAATTAAGCCTTACATAATATATGATGTCTCTTTCAAATATGTTTCTTAATTTATGACTACATAGGGCATCATGTTGCATTTAGTGTCATAAGCACATCCATGGTGGCTATCGCTTCTAATGATACCTTATTTGACGAATTACAATAAGTAGTTCAGAAGTGCTGCGGGAACAGATAACCATACATACATATATGTATACATACTATACATACATACCTACGGACTGAAATCATAACCTTAGTGAGGGTTCACTGTAGTCAAATAAACAATACTATTTTCTAAAATTGATAACGCCTTTGTTAAAATCTCAAATAAAGAAGAAAAGAGAAGTAGAGAGGATAAAGAAGGGAGTTAAAGATTAGTGTAGAACTTAATAATGTAGAGTTCGACAAGTTCGCAGTCGGTTAATTGAATTTTGTTAGAAAAGTACGTGATGGGAATGATCTAAGTAATGATACTGTTAGAACTATTCACTTACTCTCATCAGTATTGAATGAGGTAGTGATCAGCAGTCCGGGAACACAATGGTCGTTCAAATTCGATTTGAAAGTAGTTCCTGTTTTCAATAGAAAAGTTCTTGGATTCTCGATTAGAAGTTTCTCTAGTGCCTTAGATGCAACTCAATCTAGTTTAATAACGATTTTTCACTAGAAATACATATATCTAAACATATAAATACCTTAATAATATATTAATAATGCAACTATGACTTGGTTTCCCAACTACGCAACATAATGGAGCATAGCGACATCCCACACACGTCACACGGTAACGTCACGTCAAACCTAAATCACGTTATCGAAGTTTTCTACGCCGCTCGCATGTTCAAGTTCCGAACGTGACCAGTTAGAGCTCGGCCACTCCTCAGGCATGATACTTAGCCTGGGGGACTAGCATGTATAATTTCAATTTCTAAGCCGCTCATAGGTCCACAATGGCTTTGTTAGATATTGGAAGTTTCATAGACATACTAACTTGTTACCGCCCGGCCCTCGCTTCGCTTTGGGAGGAATGTCTAGGGTAATACTTATAACATACCTTTCTCATGAATGTGGTAATCATACACAAAACGATTTTTTCAAAACATACTGGCAGTTCCAGAGATTAGTGCTTGCAAACAAAAAAAACTCTTGAGCTTTATTACTCATACATATAAGTGCCTATACATATTTCAATCCATTTACATAGATCATAGTAACGGTGAGATTGTACCTATATAATATTGTAAAATACTACGATCGTGAATACCAGTTACAATTAAATATCCATGACGATAAAAGTGTAAACGTAAACGGTTCAAAATGTTTAAATTGTAACTCTTTTGACTTAATTATTCAATGTTATAATTATACGCACTGACCTCAACGTATGCAAATTAAACCCGAATGTAATTTGTGTTATTTAGGTCTGTGTTTTGAGGTGTACCTTCCAATATACATAATGGTAATATAAATACTGCACACTTTGCGGATATTTGGGTTGCATAAGGCTGCATATTTGACGTGAAAATTTATTTAAACAGACTCATCTCATTATTATTATAAAACAATAAATGACTAGGTAACAAACAGATAACACAATAAATAAAAATCAAAATGTCTGCAATTCACACGTGCTAGAAGTGAAACACTTCAAAAAATAGTTTGGTTAGATGTCATAACTATTGTTGTCATAGCGCTGCAGCGAACTTTAACTTTGTTCGAACTCTTGCTAATGTTCCTATCTCATTTTCTCCCACGTGTTGTGTGTTTGTGTCTTTCGTTACCGTTTCGTTTCATTTGCGCGCCATTTCCGTTTAATCGAATTCGAAATCACAACGATAGGTAGGTACTATAGAAGTTTTCACTTCAAAAAATAATGAGTCCACTCGAATTCCAATGATTTAATTATTATTTTAGATACCTATTTGACATTAATGAATAACGAAATACGAGTAAGTTTTGTTATTATTTATGCTATTGCCGTTTGAAGGGTTCGATTCCCAGCGAGACAGATTTTTGAATGATGACTTTAAATTTCTGTTCACGAAACAGACACGGCGACAAATGTCCCCCGTGCGCGCATTCTCTTAACGATTCCCACGTTTCGATTCCGATATATCGGCGCGTATCGATCAAGCGCGCTCTTATCATCGATAGCTCTTGAAGGAGATCCTTGCAGGGTAAGGATATCTTTGACAAGGCTTATCTCGATGTCTTATTACGAAGGTTACGCTTTTTTAGAAGCGATCTCAAGGGTAGCAACACATCTGTGATTGAATTAGAATAAGACTCTTACCAACAATTACTAACTGGACTGTTATGAAGAACTTTGCTTAACGCAGTATTAATTAATGTTCTGAATTTTTGTAACTATTGCGTGTATAAAAAAAGAATAAATAATTTAATTAACCAATGAGATTCAAATCATACACGGTCAGAGCATAACAATAATTTATTGTCATCTAAATAGAAACCCGACCTAGCTTCGCTTTGGGAAACTTATTTTGTTTTAATTGAATACTTAAATTCCATTAAAACGTTTTCACTTAACAATATAAAAATGTAAAAACAAAAAATTTACGTCTTTTTTGTGAATTGATTCCAATTAAATAAAATCAAAATTACATAGCTTGTGTTACTAACACGTCGTCGTATTAGTGTTAGTGACTTATTTAGTTACTAATACATAAGTGATAAGCACCAAATCTGTTCAGTTGTTTCTGAGATTTGCGAGAACAAATGCAGAGACTAACAGACAAACATTCTTTGGGATCTATGTATTTTGTTAATAAATACCTACCCTTAGCAGCTTGTCTGAAATATTGATCAATTTAACATATAAGTAGGTAACAGTAACAAGAAATGTTATACCTACGTATTTGATTATAAAAAATAAATTTAAAACCACAGGGAAACCTCAATTTCATTACGAGAAGTATTCTTGCTCTCGACTCGATGCCATCTCATTACCAAGGAACCGGGCTGAAATATTATCTCGTGTCGACATTATCTTAACTGAACACTGTCATACTCGATATGTATAATAAAGTAGAAGGCATCTCTTGTGACAATGTATGTTGTGACGCTTTCTATGAAATTGTGTGTCGCATACGCGAACATTTACTTCAATTGTGTTGATCTACAATGTCAGTTGTTTCGCATTTCATTTATATGTAAATCGTGCGAATGCGGAGTGCAGGTAAAACGTTGATCTTAGCGCTTTACGTTTGTATTATACTTTATTTTAAAATGTTTTCTGTTTTTATTAAAAGAGAATCCATGTTTTCATATTGGCTTCAACCCATTAATGGTTCACTACTGAGAACTGGTCTCTCTTCATCATTGAGGATCATACTCCATCACGCTGCTCCAGTGAGGATTGGTGGAGGAGTTACTAGTCAATCTAAGTATCGGAAGATTTTGTGCCACCCGTAGGCCTCCGACATGGCCTAACGACAGCTATCTAAAGATACCGACGGGTTTACGTGCCCTCCGAAACACAGAAACGCTTAAGAAATTCTACGACTTTTAAGTGAACTTTTACGTGTCTCTTCAAGTCGTCAGTCCACCCGGTCGAAGGGCGCCCTATGCTCCATTTTCCAAGATGTGGTCACTATTCAAGCTCCTTTCTTCCCCAACGGTTATAAGTCCTTCGAACTATGTGACCAGCCCATTGTTACAGCTAGGAATGCTTAATAGTTGTATCAGTAATCAAATCATGGGACTTGATTGTTATCGATTTGGCTTTTAAGACATAAATTATTCACAAGTTGCTGAGCAGTCCGTTATTAAAGTGGTCGTTTTAATAACTTGGCTTTTAGAAGACCGTAAATAGTTTCCAGTAACAGACGCGATTCAGGCTTGTAGACATGTAGGTCAGACAATTCCGTTCCCACGTTTCTGTTATATTCCTAGGTGAATTTAAGCTGATGTATTTATAGTTACAAAAAGAAAATTGAACAGAAAATACATTTTAATGTTTCACTTGTACTAGTGATAGTTTAGGTAGAACTATAAGTTCTATAGTTAATAATACGTGGATACCATGCTGTATAAGTATGATATGTGTATACTTTACTTGATGGTATAGCACAATAATTGATAGAATGTTTGGATAGTAAATATTGGAATGTTCAGGTGTTGGCAGAAGCAAAAAATTACGTGTTTATAAGTGTTTTTTTTAATGGTATTAAGATAGCAAACGAGCATGCAGCATCACCCTACCGCTTTCGCCCATGACAACTACAACCGACCTAGAACAAGATTCAAATGGGGACTAGGATGGTTGGTCCGGTTAGAAGACGTTGTTAGAAGATTGGTTGGCTAGTTTGACGAAGATTCTTTAGCACTCTCCACTATCATGTATTTGCTCTGAGTACCTACAATCAATTCGGCGATTATCAAAGATTTATACTCGTATCTTTCACGACTCAGGCTTGAGCCTTAAAAATAAACTAACCGCACATTTTTGTAAATAGTTCTTTGGTTTCAGTAATCCTAAATTTTACTCAAACTGCTCTGTCTGCATAATTAGTTTTAATAAATTGGTAAGATAACATTCGCTTGTCCGGAAGAATACAGTAATAAGTCAAAATTTGGCACTCTTAACTGATTGATTGACTTAATGATACAGTTCGAATAAAAAAAGTACGTTCTACCTTTTGAATGAGGTCGAAAATCGTTTGCTCCCTGAATAAGCAAATTACGAAAGTTGTGTCAATATCCCTCTCGTAAGAAAGTACCACAATATTTGTAGTTAAAAGTTTTAATCGCTTCTCCTGAAAAAGCAAGTTTTTAGAGTTAATACAGTATTCTTGCGGGCAAGCGATATATTTTTTCTAATGAACGATGTACGCATCTATAATTGGCAAGCGTACCTGATAACACTTATTGTATTTGTATTGATTTTTATAGCAAAAGTTTTTATTTTTATTATAAGCTTGCTGATAAAGAGTGCTTATATGAAGTATACAATGACTATGAATATTTTACGTAGGCGGGCCCTATGTTTTATGATATTCTGGCTGTTTTCTACAAAGAAAAGGAATCATCCAATATTATGGTATATTGACAGGAAATCATGGCTCTTTTTATGATGACAAGGGTTGGACAGGTAAAATATTTACTGCAATTTTTTTTTGTTCTCTTGATTGAAATAACTATAAAGCTTAGGTAGTTTTGCGCTGTCTATAGGACGGACTCTCACTTTTTTCACGAAATTAAGTTAATTCTTGACAACATATCCCATCAGATATTAAGTGGCGATGATGTCTATAACTTAGAAAAAGCCTATTCAATCTTTTCTTGAAGACTCCCGCAACAAAAGTGGATGGAATGTTGACGCGGGCAAGTTATTCCAATCCTTTGCAGTGTGCATTACCAACCACGGGCAAACCGCATCTTCCGTGTCGGTGGAATATTAACAATGTAAGGATCGATACCGCTGTACATCGGCTCGTACGATGGAGGAACGGGTTGCGGGAATTAAGTCGTGCAATTTCTGCGCACACTCCAAAATGCACCCTTATCATGTGCACTGGTGTTATTCGCTTGTAACGGTTTCGAAGTATTGCCCGTCTTTATCACGGGATTAAAACACCTTTCAGCAAAGGGTGCTCTACTGCTATCCGAGGTGTCATGCCTGAGGAGCGGCCGAAGTACGATTGTTCATGTTGGAAAATTGGAAAATGCGATTGGTGCAGAAAGCTTCGATAGCGTGATTTAGGTTTGTGGTGACGTCACCGTTAGACATTGCGATGCCACACCTTTCTAACAGCATATCCGGTGTTGATTTCTACATCAGTAAATAAAACCTAAAAGCACTGATTCGATCCCTAAATATTATAACTGGAAATAATTACAAGCATAACGTTCATAGTACAAACGGTGTAAATAAGCAATTCAAAACAGAAAAATAAAACAATAAAGGCACAGTATTGTGTGGATTACCTTCGTTCTAATTTAATGAAAGCTTTCAGGCGGATTGACGACGCTTTTGTTTCATTAATGAACCGAAAGGGATCGTTGATTGAGTTTGTGTGATTAATTAAAAATTTAGCTGTACTTTAATGCAGGACAAAATAAAACTGATGTTATACGAAGGAATATTTTGGCGTGAAATGTCTTTCATTTCGGTTGTAAGTGGCTGTGTAGGCTGTACTTGCGTCCGAGGAATACTTTTTGGGAAAGGGATGGAGCTATACAAATAGAAAAGGACTGGATCACAACGACTTTATGTGTAACGCCATCTGTTCGTGCGTCTGAAATCTACAAGTAGTCTAATAGGTGGTAGAGCTTAGAGTTCGCTCGGGGTAGTACCACCGCCCACTATGCCTATGTACCTAGTAGTACCATTTAGTAATAATTGTTTTAACAGCAATTATGTTTCGGAACTGTATTTTAGAAAGATGTGGTTCCTGGATACATTTTTTTAGACGCGAACATCTAAGTTCACAAGGGTATCAACACATCTGTGACCGAATTAGAACTAGACTTGCTAACTGCTGCTAACTGAAATATTACTAACAACTACTAAAGGATTAACTAGCACTAACAGTCCCTGCCAAAGTCCTCATACCTACTAACGAACTAACCAACTAAAGTTCTAACGCCGTTTGTACCTTACCATCCTAGTCCTGATTTAAGTCTTATTCTGTGTTGCCAACATGTGTCGTTGTCATGGGCGGTAACGACTGGTTGGTCTTGCATGCTCGTTTGACATCTAAATGACATAAAAAAGTATCGCAGACAAGAAAAGATACAAATTGATGACCATTGCCGCGGTACTTGACTTATAAAACTCTGCATAACTTTTCCCTTGATATCTTATTGTCTTTTTAGCTTAGCCAACCTTTTAGAGTACGTCAATTTCCATACAAACTTTATTCATTGCGAAATTATGAATAATTCTTTTGTCACCCTGAGTCAATTGTAAAAGTTTGTTCCATCTCTTTTGTTTAATTAATGACGTAAACACAGTGAATATATTAAAAACATGTACAATTTAATAGTACAAAATGATAAAAATTAGTTAGTAGGCAATAAAAATGTGAACATCTGACACGCTAATTGCAATTATAAAAACGAAGGCCAAATTACCAACATTTAAATCTATGATTGTTTCTAAGCCACAACGGCGAATTTTGACATGCAGATTAGATAGTTTACAACCAAATTTAATTTATAGGAGAGCTGATCTTTAATGAGATCATTAGTGAACAAGACAAACGTTTATTTGTGATTGTAACGTCTTATAACAATTATTATAACAGTAAGAGCTTACGTTAGCATGGATAATTTAGTTAAATACGTTAACGCTTTACCTCAATCTCAAGCTTCGATATACTGACTACGTTGGCACTAACTCAATAAAAGCTTTTACGCAAATTGCTTACTCCATTGTTACATTAATGAACTGAAAGGGATCGACTGATTGGATTTGCTTAGGTATTCGACTGCTTTCATTGTTAACAATTGATGATTTTAACATCGAACCGGATCTAAAAGTTTCCTTCTCTCTAATGCCTTGAATACGATATTATAATTTTGAAACCCTGTCTTTGTCTTTCTGCCTCTTATAATCTTGTGCTTTGGTATTAACTGTACCGAGTTTAAGCAGTGGCACATTGCGGCTGAAGGCTTGTCAATAAGTTGTGCTTATTTTAATCAGCTTACTTGCTTTATTTGATGGTTAACCTTGGCATCACAATTTGAAACTTCTATAATTTGTAGTCTAATTAAAATTTAAGATTAAATCTTAAATCAAATCTAAGACATTTGTACTGACAATAGAATCACGGTTCCGTACCCAAAGGGTTCCAAACGGTACCCTATTAAGCCTCCGCTGTCTGTCGGTCAGTCACAGGACGCTATATTTTAAATGGAAATAGGTAGATACCTGCAATTGTAACAGAATGCGTACAACTGTGGCCGCTATCACCAACACATTAAAAATATTTAGATCTCAAAGAGAGTCCACTACACGTGGAACGACACACATGGTGCCAAATCCCACCTGTGCGAGTCGCACCTGGCCGTCTTTTTGTTTTTTTGTTCAGCTTTAGATGGACTGTTTTCCAAACTAAACGTGTATAAAAAAATTCAGCTTGATTGGCGGAAGATATCTGACCGAAATTGAGTTGCAAGATTCCTACTGAACAAACATTAGATTAGTTCCATACATACACATTGTAAGTTAAATAAAAGCTTTTAAAAATATTAATTCTCCTCCCTCCGCGTGATTTTCGTAAAAAGGGGTACAGAGTTTTTTAAATTCTGTGGGAGCGGTGATATAACCTTCATATTCCTTTGTCGTATTCTAACTAAAAGTGCAAAAGCTTCGCAAATAACCTCGTATATTTTATAAACCTTGCGCACCATATTTGTTTCGTACAATAATATTTTCTCGTTACCGTGTCAATCGTAAGGATTGAGGAGTTACACATAAATGCTTTTACCGGGACTTGTAGAGTTTGCTTACAGAAATTTCCCATACTATTAGGTATTTTTTACCTCAAAGCATTCTCTGCAATATAAAAATAATATAATTATTATTATATGATACCATAAGAAATTGTTTCATTTATCATTCTGGTTTAACGAATTTTATGCAAGAAGCGTGTTTTATTCAATAACTAGTAAACCCACCCTCGCTTCGCTTCGGGAAACCGTCCTAGATGGTCATTGTTAGACGTAACCCCCGCACGAATGTATTTTCACGCGCTTTAGTTTTAATTTTGCGATAACTCCTAAGATATTCATTTAAACTATATGGTGTACCTATAGTTTATCATAATTTGGCTGAAATGCCTAAAGTGACTAACATATTTAAATCGATAAAGATTTTAATACTGTACCTATCCCTCTAAATAGCTTTCCACTTAGGGAATTGTACGTGACATTTTTTTAAAACTTACAATGGGTATAGTAAGCTATCCTTAAAAGATAAACATATGCCATCGCGGACTTTCTTGTAGAGCTATAAAAGAGAAATATTCCACCCATACATTGTTTGTTATATCTCAAAGGGTTTAGGGTGAGTTTTCGCTAAAAGCTCCCAGGTGGCCTTATTTTTCTGACTTTTTAAACAGTTATCGTCATATTTCAACCAATTCACACAAAACTTTAATATATTTTATACCTAACCCTTCCTCACAAATCCCCCTGTCTATTGGTTAAAACCGAATTAAAATTCGTTGAGTAGTTTTTGAGTTTATCGCGAACAGACAGACAGACAGAACCGGCGGGGCACTTTGTTTTTATGTAAAGATTTATTTTATTTATTTAAATTAATAAATAACTTTTCACTGCTATGTTTGGTAACAACCCGTTAATGGCTCACTACAGTGTACGGTGCACGGTCCACCACGTTGCTCCAGTGCGGATTGCTGGAAGGGCCAACTCAAGTGTCGGAAGTCTTTAGGACAGGCTATCTATAGAATATAACAACTGGTTCTCACGGCTTTATGTATCCTCCAACCGTACAAAAAATTTGCTACTAGCGGTCACCTATCCAACCACCCACCACGCATGTTGTTCGTTTATTTAGTTGACCACTTATCTGTGTCGTGAGAGCCGTGGACAATACACAAAGACAAGAACACACATCCAAAACAAGAATAAATTCAAAGCGATGTTCGAGCGACAGTCCGGTATGCCCATTGCCCTATACGGATCGTCAACTTATACTTATAATAGTTACTTTACTTATCTACTTTGTGCTGAAACTAATGAATTATTTTGTTCACAGACAGGTGAATCTAAAAATTAATCAGTTACTGGTGGGCTGTTTTAACTGGTCCATGGCGTCGCAGAGCGAGCTGGTGGTCTTCGCGAGAGTCAGTGACCCCGCGGTGGATCTGGAGACTACTCCTTCAGATGGACCCTGGCTGGAAGCCACGGCAGCTGCCGTTCCTTGGAGTGTGGGAGTGGACATTGCGATATGGAACGCTGTCGGTGAGGATCATTTAGATAAGATATAAAAAAAACAAAATGTGTGCAATTCACACGTGCTAGAAGTGAACATTAAAAAAACGCATACTGTCAGTCCAAAAATTTTGCTTTGCCGCCATTTTGCCGATGCTTCCTATCTCATTTTCTTCTACGTTAAAATGTGTCTGTCTCTTTTTCGTTTCCGTTTCATTTCATTTGCGCGTCATTTCCGTTCCATCGAATTCCAAATCACAACGATACTATAGAAGCTTTCACTTCAATAATATTGTGGTGTAAGGGCTCTATCCGTCCGTGACTCTAAGACGACTTAACCTACGCATTGCACAATGACCAACGGATGAGGTTATGGTGTCAGATCCCTCATGTTGGTGGTATCTGGACTGTACTTCGTCGTCTACGTATCACAAATCGTCATTAACTACGACGATTTGTGATGTTTGAGGGGTATTTTAAACGCCTTGGCGGCTACCACTCTCCTAAAACCGATAGTAAAATGCTTTTCATGTTTCGGTCAGCGTCAGTGAAAAGCGGGTCCCTCGCTCCTTTTTCGGTTAGCAATGCCTAATAGAATTCTGATGGAGTTTGAGATTTTACACATGGGTAACTTTTATTTACTCGCAATAGTCTCCGTCATTTTTGGTATAACCCTTTAGTGGCCCATTACAGGACACGGCTTTCTCCTCATAATTGAGAAGGCCTAGAGCCTCCACCTTGCTGCAACAGTCACTTCCCCCTCAATCTATTTTCTCTTTCTCTCGCTATTTTTCACAAAAAAATACTCTCAATGTGTTGTAACCCAAAAACAATGTAGCTACCTTAAAAGTTTTACGTTTTTTGAAAAGTGAAAATCTCTTGCAATTTCTAGTGTTACGAAAATGGTATCCGCAAACCGAAAGTTCATTTCGCTTACAGCCCAATATCCTGTTATTTACCTACAGCTTCCGGGCTTCGCTCATACCGGATGGGAGCTGCAATTCGCTGAAGTATCATTTCCACACAATTTCTTTTTTGGCATAATAGCCTTAAGCTACTTTTGTCATTGTCTGGTTTTTTATTAAAAAGTCGATTCAACTCGGCGAGATAGCACAATATTTAGTTGTCCACTGCTGGGAACAAACTTACAATATGAAGAGTGAAGGTCATAGTCCCTCATATTATTCAAGTTCGGATTGGCTTACTTCCCCCTATATTTAAGATCACTTCACGGTTTTTGAGTTATTAGAGAAAGTGTGAAATTCAAACACTCAGAACTAAACAATATACATAGTACTTACAGCAGTCAATTACACTCAGGTACAACACCAATGACTAGTAGAAACGATTACAAAGTAAATAAACGAATTAATTGAAGTAATGTTTACAGGTACGAGTTAGATTGGTTCACGAATAATTTGTATTTGACCAAATGCAGATTATGCGTTCATACGAATTCGACGTATTTCTGAAAATTAATTATCCATCAAAATGATGTACCTAATATATTTGAAAATATCACTCAAATTCAATATGAGGTTTGTTGTTTGGAAAAATCGTAGAATCATAAATTTTACTCGTATTTCAATTATTTCAATGTCATAAAACATTAGAGTGCACTATGTTTTATTTTTTATTTTTCGGCTTAAAACCAGGACTTTCTTCCATTATATCTTTTGTCTCTTTTATTTACTGGCCAGCAACGCATTTGTTATACCTTTAGTTACTAAATACCATGAGCGACGGTGATCAACTATTAGGTGCTTCAGCAAAAAATATAATAGCGTATCTGCAAAAAATATATAACACTTTTAAATCATAAAATATAAAAGCTATACTCGTAAATAACATTACCTAAAAGTTTTTTCAGTTTCAAAGCGCTCCATTGTACATTGCTACGGTTATTAGTTTTCGTTCGGAACTTCCTTTGATTTCCGATAGATTCCAGAACTGTATGGGGCCGGCGATATTGACAGATGAGCTCCCCAGTGACGCTGTTATTGCGATAGTTGTGCATAGTTGTTCGAAAACCTCGAAAAGTTGCGGCCCAACAATAGAAATGACCGAACTCCATTACTGCAACTTTTATTTCCTGTGTGAATGAGAAATGTTTTTTGTTGTCCCAATTCGAGTGGTTTTAGATGGCTTAATAACATTATGGAAGAGAAGTATGCTATTGTTACTTCGTGTAGTTATTTGGCATGCATGATCATTTCGAGTAAGATCAGGGATCAAGAAGAGGACTTTTTGCGATTCTGAATTTATCATGAAATGAATTCTAATGAAAAGAAATTTAATTCCTTGGTTTTTACAAACACTTTTCGAAAGTCAAGTGGTCCTTACCTTTAGTGTACCTTTGTTGGTCTTTGAAGAGGCGGTAAAAAAATAACTTAGGAATTTTGATTACACACAGACAGACAGTATAGACAGACAGACAAATTTTAAATGAAATATAACTTAGCTTTTAGTTCTAAAAATCTCAATGTTGCTTATTGCTATGGGGAGAACTACGATCGGTATTCATTATTCGAATCCGCAATAATGAAATACATGGACGAAGTAAAACTTCAAAAGTAGCTTGCGAAGTTTACCGGCTTATGTGGCAGGCGAAAATCCGTATAGCATAAAATTCATGAAAGCTTAAAAAGTTACAAAGTGACTCGGTGAACTAACTAAAATGTGGGAAAATAAAAGCTCTTAAAATAGGCGGACAGACTGATGCCTTCATGAGTACCTATAACGATTATTTATTGATCGGAATTAGGATGCTTAGAACTACATAAATTGATACCAGTTAGAGTCCGCCTATGTCCAAGAATAACGTCCATTAATACCTCCGAAATGATGGATAGAATCGGATGTCTAATACGTATCATTCTACATTATGACTAATCGCATATGTGACAAACGCGGCAGTATCATTGCTTTTGTACAAGAATGATGTATTGGGCCGAATTTCTATATACGCGTAAAACGAAGGTCGTTGGCTCACGTTAGCTTTGTTGGATAGCCGGTTTTTAGTTTTTCCAAGCAAAATATAATCTAACAGAAATAATGAAAATCCACTAAGAGTCATTAATCCATTATGACTAAGATAATTATTTTTTCTTTTCTCTTATTTGCTGGCTGACAGCGAATTGGGTATGCCATGGATGGTGTTGCTGAAGACAATGATGTCTATAGGTAACAGTCACCACTTACTACATGACTGTGTCCGCTCGATTTTCCGCTATTTATCAATTAAAACATACGTAAAGTATAATGTAATTACTATTTAAAGGGACATTGAAGAAATGATCTTCATATATTATTTAAATGTTCAAGTAAATGTTTAGAAGGTGCTTTTGGTGATTTTTGAACAAAAAACTTCAATACATTTTAATCACATTTTAATCTTTAATTAAATTATATCTTAAATTACACAATTTTAATCTACCTTTTATTAACCTGCAGTCGTTTTTGGACTTTGTCGCTTAATTAGTTTTTACTCAACACAGTCCAATCATATTGTCATTCAAAGGCAAATCCAAAGCAATTGTCGTTTACATTACTTGTGACAGCTAACAGCTGTTAAATTATGCTCTTGACACAACATACTCGTACTTGGACGCAGTCCATTTAGTAGCGCAAGTGAGCGTTACAATAAGAATAGCACAATAAAATACGTGAGAAGTGACGGAAATGAACAATTTAGAGCTTTCTACACTTGCAGCGACATTGCTACCTTTTGCAGCTTTACGATTTGGCCTTTTTCTTTACCTTTTCTAAGCACTAGGATTCGTTCTGTAATTGTAATAGGTGAGCAATTAAAAGATTGATTGAAAAGAACGTATTACAGACACTTTGAAATTATTAGCGAATACATATTTCAACTAGTATCCATAAATGGCGACTGGGTAAAAGGAGCACAGGTCGACTCCCAGATGAACTGATGACCTAGCTTTTTTACTTTTAATTATTTGTTGTTATAGCGGCCACAGCAACACGTATTCTGTGAAATTTTCGGTCAGACAGACAGACAGAGAAAAGTTCGTAAGCTTATTAATAGGGTTCCGTTTTTTTTCCATTTTAGTACGGAACCCTAAAACAGGGGAGCTTTTGATTACTGACCCGCCGCGCGCCGACTCCTCATAGCACGCAAGTAATTACTTGAGCAAGTAATGACGGATGACCGATAGAGGCATAATTTTGCCTCTATCGGTCATCCATCATCTTGAACTAAGTCGACCGCTTTCGATATGAGATATAATAACAATGATTGATACATTGCTAGATTCATCATCATTGTAACCCATAATTGACTCTCTGTTAGGCTCGGGTCTCTACTCAAAATAAATACTGTAATCCACCAGGTTGGCCAAGTGTGGATTAGCAGATTTTTCACACCTTCGAGTACCATCCGGGTCGTCAAAATGTACAATCATTTTGACGACCCGGATGGCGCATGGTTAATACGCCGGATCGCCGCTCCGAGGGTCCTGGGTTCGATTCCCAGCGAGGCGGAAATTTGAATGATGAGTTTAAATTTCTGTTCTTGGTCTGGCTGTGTATGTTCTTGTCTTGTGTGTTGTCCATGGTACCCACGACACAGGGAATCCTAGTGTGGGGCTATGAGTGTGTAGCGTTATTTATTTATTTATTGTGGAAAGCTCTGATTTGTTCAGATTACCTCTCGATATTTTCTCACGAAATATCACCTCAACAGATCTTAATTTTAACCGTGTGCCTGAGAATAATATCACAATATTTAAACATCTACGTTATTGTACACAGGGTGGGCAGGATGGGGAGAGTGGGGAGTTTGCAGTAGAACATGTGGGGGTGGTAAGCAGACCAGAAGACGGTACTGTTCCAAAGGCAACTGCGAGGGTTTTGGTGAACAGGAACGGTCGTGCAACTCATTTGAGTGTGAAGGTATGGAATATCATTTCTATTTTTATTGTATTTTCGTGAAGGTACCTGCTACCTGCCACCTTCTTGCTGGAGTCAACTGCTATACGACTGGTGGTGGTATATCGAACAGCTAGAAGTTCGATTGAGCCAGTGCATTCTCTATTTATCTTCTCACTTCTTTCTTGGCCGCAGTTTATTAATTGAATTGAATTAAATAGTTTACTTTTTAGTATGTTAACATAAAAAGTGATGATATACACAAAGTGATGATAATAAGAATAGCAAAATTCAGTTTCGTAATATTTGCCAGTATGTTTTTGCTTAATTGGACACTACGTACCTAATTATTATATTAGTCGTTTAAACGTAGATAAAACTATATATATATACAACAATGTATTTTTATTATTATGAAATTATATTGCTACCTACTCGTACCACAAGGTTTTCACCTAAGTAAACCACTGGAAGAGTGTCTCTTGACATAAATCCGCCCTTTGAGAGTCTAGTACGTATGTATCGTGTGATAAATTACCCTTATTAACCAATGGCGTTATTTTCAGGCGCAATAAACCCGCTGGCACCAGGCGCCAGGCGCAACTTCCATCCAGCCCAGGCCCGATGGGGCCCGGTGCCAGACAGACTGCATGCGTTCAGTCTGAAGCCAAACTCGTACATCTGGATCGCGTCTTCGGAGCTCTTCGCGGCTGGGAAGACATTCCCGAGGGAATTCACACTATTCATCTCGTTGAGGCTACGGCCTGAGGTTTGTTTGCTGTAGTATCTTTATTTGGAAGATTTGTGTGTGTAGTTGTGTGTGAGTGATATTGAAGTGTTATTTTTTGGATGAGATGTAACTTTTAAGCGATTAATGATCATTATAATATTTTATCAGTCCATAATAGTCACGTCGTCGTCTACAACCAAACCGGGCCGCCTGATAGTAACCGGTCATTTTTACCAGCTGTAAACGTCTACATCGTTACATCAAAAGCATCACCAATGTATTGCTGAATTCTTTTACTAGTTCGCTGCTACTATAGCAGATAGGCCTGGTGCTTGGCCTCGCTCATTTATCAGTAAAATTCACTAAGCAGGGAAGGTTAGATTCAAGGAATAAAGTTTCAAATCCCTAAATTTCTAAACCCTCCAGTTTGACCTATACATAATCAGAGTACAACTGTAATCTATGACCTTAAAAGCCAAAATAGTATCTGACCTGAAAACATAGCAAAGCTTCTGTATTGCAATAAATTAAAAATAACTTAAGATTAACATAAAACAATTAATTATTTACGAACACTTCGTAAAACAACCCTTAGTATTCGGAAATAAAATTTATTAAGCTTTTACTTTGTAATTTTCCGATTCGGTTCAGTTCGAATTGACGTTTTAGACGCGCTTGAAAATAGAACATGTATTGTTTTCTCTCCTAATTTAAATTATAGGATAGGAACATTTTTCAACGAATTTGGTCAACAAGCACTTATGGCAACTCAAATTGCGATATCTTTTCCTCGTATCTTCGTCGTCCATCGTAATATGGAATAATAAAACGTAAAATGAATTTTAAAATTTATACGGTTTTATAATTATTTTGTACAAACAATTTTAAAATTTTAAACTGCCCTGCACTGCAGAGACTCATAATAATAATTTACAATATTAAGTATGATCAAAATGTTTTAATGCTTGGTTGGAACTTTTCATCTCAATTTTGTAGAGATAATTTTTATTTTGTTTCATGAATGAGAAAGTTACATTAGAGAGGTATAAGCAACATATTTTGAAATAGTATCTTTACACAGCCTCCAGACCTCTTATCCCGCGGGAATATATGCGTTTCACCTATGTGATGTGAGTTACAAATAAGTCAAGTATAATCCAAAACTGTTTAGTAGCGTCTGCGTGATATCGGAACAGAATCTGCTCTGTCTTTATAGACAGATATTGTAAACAATAATAAAAAAATATTTTGAATTGAATATTGCCATCTTAATAAAGCCATCTCTTTGGGAGGTAAAATATTTAAAAAAATATTAACATGATTGCGTCATTTTAATCACAGAATATTACATTCAAACAATCAAAAACAATCTTTATTCCAACTAACTTAATACAATAAAAAATAAACGAAAAACGCTCAATTTCTGAACGCCTTATACAAAAATATCCTAAGGCCATTTCTTAAATTAAAAATAGACATCAGGCAACGTAATTAAAAACGTTTTACGGAGTGAACAGTTATTGGCTGTTATTGTAATTCAAGTGCTATATTGAAGTGATTAAAACATAAAATCTGTGACATTTTTGTTATTATAAAGTCCCAAACAAAGAAAAATTAGAAATTCTTTTCAATAGACTTGGAAAGGCACTGGACAATAAGTAAAAGTTTTATAAATAAACGACAAATGACCAGACGAGCTATCTATTGATAAATATAATGATCACCGTCGCTTAAGAACATCAGACACCCCAAAGCCGTCACCAATACGTTGTCGGCCAAGGAAAATTAAGTTCTATGACGAGATTACGTGGTCAATAGAGGGCTATTGATGGATTGAACCCATTTTATCCGGCTAGCTATCCTTTCTTCTAAAATCTACTGTGAAATGTTTTAAAAGTGTTTCAGATGTAGTGTCAAAGTCAGTATTAATACGGGTTCCCTGCTCCTTTCTTACAGGCAACTCGTCGGTTTTGCTTTACGTGTTCCTGAAATACAACAGTGACGGTAACCAGTTACCACAGGTGGCTCGTCCGCACGTTTGGAAAAAGAATACGACAAAATTGCAACAATATTCTTCATCATCATCATCATCATCATCACAACCCAAACTGTCCCACTGCTGGGCACGGGTCTCCTCTCACAATGTGAGGGGTATAGGCCATAGTCCACCACATCGGCCAAGTATGGATTGGCGGACTTCACACACCTTTGAGATCGTTTTTGGAGAACTCTCAGGTGTGCAGGTTTCCTCACGATGTTTTACGTCACCGAAGCAAGTGCTAATTAAATTCTAATACGTACATAATTTTTGAAAATTAGAGGTGCGTGCGGGGTTTGAACCCGGCCCGCCGGGTTCGGGAGTCCAACATTCAACCACACGGCTATCACTACTGTAACATTACTGCGAAGAACGTACTATAAAAACAAAGTTAGATAAGCAAAATTTACATTAAGGTAAACCGTGCATGTAGATATTCCGTATTGAAATATCAAAGGATGCTTTTGTATCTAGGAGAGATAATATTAAGATATTCTTTCGCTTGATTTATTCACAACGTGCATTCACTTGTAAATGTATTGATAAAAAACGGATGTGATATTATTATGTCTTTATATAATATCGGTATCGGTACCTAAAAACGTATCTATCATAATAATCCGTAAATCCCTTCAAATCTCTTCAGAACATTGGGCCTACCTCTGTGACCATTGTACAATATACCTACCATTATGTATCCTATTACCTATACCTATCCTATTACCTATTGGGTGACCGCTAGTGGCAAAAATTTCTTGAGCGCTTCCGTGCTTCGGAGGGCACGTAAAGCCGTCGGTCCCGCTTGTTATCATTTGGTAGCAGTCGTTAAGTCATGTCGGATACCTTCGGGCGGCTTAAAATTTCCGACACTTGGGTTGGCCCCTAACTCCTCCACCAATCCGCACTGGAACAGCGTGGTGGAGTACGCTCTAGGCCTCCTCAGGTATGAGGAGAGACCCGTGCTCAGTAGTGGGCCATTAATGGGCCATGTAGCCATGTATCCTATTATAGTCAGACTATTTACCATTTCTACCGTATAATAACTGTTTTAACAGCAATTGTCAGTCAATTTAACAGCAACAAACATCGTCTCCTAACCAGACTTACTATCCTAGTCCCCATTTGAGTCATGTTTTAGGTCTGTCACAGTTGTCTTGGGCGGCGACGGAAGGGTGGAGCTGCACGCTCGTATGTTACTTTAATTCCCTTAAAACTATCAAATTGTATTTCTATTCGATGTACGAAAATCATTCTCCGTACCGAGACTAAAGTCGCAGGCCCTGACTGACAACTTATATATTTTTTATATACAGTAAAAATCGTTATCTGATATTCGGCAACGTTGGTATTTTACGTACCTATCTCTACAAAATTGTAAAATTGTAAAAAATTTGTAGAGATACGTAAAAAGTTGTTACTACAAAGGAATAAGATTCGAGTACAGTACGTGCATGCTTCAATTTTCACAGTAGCGCTGGTCGCTAACCAAATCGCCTTACAAAGCTACACGGCAACGATTTACACAGTTAACTAAAATTGCAAGCGACTAGTTCATTCTGTTCGAAAATATTGACCAGAACGAGAACTTATCCACGAAACCGATTCGAACTCGATTTGATTTTAGATTTTGTCCCGCTTTTAATTCTTTACTTGATTTTTTATTCAATCGATTAAAAAACTAAAAAATATTTTAACATTTATTGGAGTTATGATTGTACTAATCTACTCGTATATTACCCTTTTATGTGTGTCTGAGCATATTATAATAATAATTGAATCGTAAAGGTATATTTGGAATGAAGTAACGTTACTTGCTATTAACTGATCAATCAATCGGAAATAATTATAAATCATTCATAATCATGCGTTTAAAAATATGATTAGGTACTCCAAACATATTTTTGGGCTGACCATCGCTGCGAGCAGTTATCTCGCGGAAACCACTGAACAGATTTAGGGTGAGATCTATAGATATAATTATAGACAACGAACATTGTTGAGGGGTAATATTACGAGTTATTTATAGTATCTTTGTTCAATTGTCAGATTTGTTGCTGCGGGCAAAGAGGCATAATGGATTAAATATCAATTTATATTAATCGTAATAAAAATGATTAAGCACCAACTTTACTCCAGGCAATTTAAAGACAAGGCATATATTTCACGAAGTGAGGCGATGATATAATATTACTAATTATGAAATATTTGTCTATATTATTGCACTTATACACTATAAAATAACTTATTTGCTACGTTAAATTCGAAGAATAATAATTAACTGGAGCAAATTAAAGAAAACATCCTATAAACATAAAATCGTCACACAACCTCAAGGATCTAGGTCATCTTACCCAGTGACCTTGTATATTATTAGTTCTCAGAATATTAATCCGTATGTACTCGTACGTATCAATATACGTACGAGTACATAATAATCTTATTAATTGTAATATTGATTCAAGGATGGTAGAAGCCTCACCAAGTTCACAAGAACACGAAACTCCTAATGAGACCTGAATCACAACTTCATAAATTAATTTAGATGTTACGTGTTGAAGCTTTCGAAGTAACATATTATATCCTGGGGGATAAGCAAGAATAAGAACTAATTTCGTTGTTGGAACTATGGCTAATACTTTGGACATGAGATTTGTATGAGTTTAGAAATTGTCTGAATATTACGTGTTAATGATTCTATAGCAGTTGAATGAAAGTATAACAATACGTTACGTTCTGTGTAGGAGTACGTCTATGTACTTTTTATGTTTTGGGTGTAAAATGACATGATAATTATGTGCATGTACATTATATTGTGATATGATATGAACAATTCTTGATCAATCAATTAAATTAAAAATAAATTAGATAATTATTTATTAATTGTATAATAAATATTAATTTTATAATAAATATAAATTGTATAATAAATATAAATTGTATAATAAATATAAATTGTATAATAAATATTAATTGTATAATAATTATTAATGTATAATAATTATTAATTAATATTCAATTCCCACTTACCATCAGGTGGGATCGTAGTGAAGCGGAAACTTATGTTCAATAAAAAAAATTCTTGATCAATCGAGATGAGATGTACTCATCGAAACGCATCCTGCTGTGTCATCTTTTTGCAGGTGACTGGGCTTAATTTCGCGAGATTTTTTATGCTGACAAATGTATGTTTGTGGTCACCGTCGAACATTGACGTCAGCAGCTTCGAATCACCGAGGCTCTGACGCGTCGTATGCTTTTTCCCGTAAGAATATTATTTTATACGGCCCTCACTTGGATTCCAGTAACACCCACGACCTGAGGACAAACATTTATCTGTGACATAAATGTTTGCCCCGGCTGGGAATCAAACCCGGAACCCCTTTCTTCGCAGGCAGGCATACTACCAAATAGGCTACGATTATATTAAGATTATACATATTAAAATGTATTCAAATGAGATACTCGTATAATATTAAAGGATGTTTTTGTCCCCAGAGTGGCGGTTACGGCCAAGGCACCTTATTCTCACTTCGCTCTCGTCGACGCTCGGGGTCTTTCTTATCTCTGGAGCTGGCTGGTCGAGGAGCCGCCAGGCTGGTCCACGCTGGGGGAGGCATCTCCCGGTCCATATACTTGGCGGTACCACTGTATGATTTCAGATGGCATCATATTGCTATTAGGTAAGTGAATCTTATAACCTCTAAATAAAACATACATTCATTCGTTCAAACAAACAAAAACTTTTTTGTAGTCTCTCATTCAATTTTCTTAGTGTTTGTTCACACTGTGCAACGTGATATCGCGCTCGGTAATCGCAATATAATTATTATTATCTGAACTACGAAAAAAGTCAGATTAAACACTACAAATTTTACAAATGTTATTATAATCATCTCTAAAGGTAAAAAAGATTTTTATTTTTCAATTATGTATTGCGAGAAAAACGGTTTGTGCATTTAATAAGTTTTACCATGTGGAAAGGCCTTTGTAAATGTCTGACAAAATTAAAAAGCACGTAGATAATTGTATTTTGCCTCGAGCAATAAGTTCAAAGTATTTACGTGTATTATAAGAGGCAAAATTTATCTGTTAGGGGCACAATTTCGTAGAAAAGTATGTTGTAAATATGAGGGTTAAAAACACTAAACGAATTTCACCTACAGCAACTAAAGTTGATTTACAAGTGGCAGCTACTTTAAAATCCTTTACAAGTATCACTTAAAAAGGCAGAGAATTCCAAAACAAAATAAACGATCGCGTTATTTGGGAGACGCAATTACTTTAGCCTGAAAATGCGATACTTTTATTCAAAAGCTTAATTTACCGAGGAGCCAGAAGATCAAGTTTATTCAGCAAAAAGTAGCTGTTTTCAGCTTAAATATTACCATAAAGTTTATGTAAATTATAACGCGAAAGATAAATTTCTTGCATGACGTGTTTTACATAGCTTCAACCCATTTATAGCTCACTATTAAGCACGGGTTACTCCTCGTACTGAGGAGGCTTAGAGCATACTCCACCATGCTGCTCCAGTGCGGATGGTGGAGGGTTAGCCCTATCCAATTATTAGATATTTTTATGCCGCCCGAAGGCCTACGAAATGACTTCTTCATAATGATGACACCCGGAACCGACGGCTTTACAAGCGCTGCCGAAGCATGGAAGCGCTTAAGAAATTTTTCCACTAGGAGTCAATCTAACTACGGCGCCCTCTCGATAGATCAATTAGGATGGACGCTGGCCACCGGGCTATATTGTAATAGAAGTAATAGAATTATTTAAATACCAAGTTCAACTGACAGCTCCCCCAATGATTATTACGAAAAGCTATAACTAACTAATAAATGTATTTTATTTTAAGGCTGAATTGGAAATAGATAAAGTATTCTGGCGGAGACTCCTCTTGAAACCAACTTGCAATCATTGCATTGGTGATTCAGCATTTCCCTAGGGAAATCTGACCCTTTCAGGATACGGGATACGGGTTTTACCCAAACTACATAGATTTCATCGAAACGACGGCGATTTCTTTATGGTTGGAAACAAAAAAACATATTCAAATTAAATTTCTTTATATACACGATGTTTATCTATAAGTGCCCCGAATTTGCAGATTTTGAAACATTCAAAGGATCAAAGAATGCTTGATCTTTAACGCCTGGGGTAATATTAAAAGTTCGATGACCGTTATTATCTTGCCCTTCACATCATAACAATCTTTGAAGTTTGACTTTTGATAAGGATACAAGATGGAAACTATTCAGTTTACAGTACCATGCACTGTATATGACAATTATGTCTCTCCTTACCTAAGAAGATTATTATTAGGAGGTTATTCCTCATAAATGAGGAGCATACATCAAGGCCTTACTTGTGGTCATAACTGAGGAGGCCTAGAGCATGCTCCATCACGCTGTTGGAGTCCTGATTGGTGGAAGCCAGTAATCTTCATATTTTAATGTAGCTCGACCTCCATGTTTGGTGATATTTCAGAGGTTTTTATATCCATTTAAGGTAAATGATGTCACCAAATCTTTATAGCTGACAATCGAGGGGACGGCTGCATAATATCTAGTGGTCACAGTCAGAGCGATACTGGCTGAAAAGAAATCAAGGGATACGCTTTAGCTGGTCCTCCATTACTGTGATGGAAACGCATGTGAACCATTTCACTGTCGACTTAAGAAGGGTAGGATCATAGGAGGATATATGCCAGGATTTTGCCAGGAGGGCAAAATGCCATACCATTATGGTACATGGTATCGATGGTACAGTTACCAGCTACCTTCAACAGGAGGGACTTGGCTTCAAAGCCTTGTCCGCTGTTCAGCGTTGCACTACGAGTAGAACGGTTTGCTCGAAGTCAAGATAGATTTCCTTACACCAATCTGTTCAATTTAAATCAAAATACTGTGTAGTAGCAGAAATAATAATACTACCTTTACAAATCATCAAAGCAACTGTTTAACGAAATTTAAATTTGTTCTAGCGTTCACGACGATGACACAGTGAGGGTATACGTCGACTGCCGTTGGCTAAGGACCGATGTCCTTGAAAAGGACGCTTTAGACACTCCAAGGGATGCTGATCTCATTATAGGCTATCTCTTCTCGGTAAGTGGAAGCTTTATTAAATAGAATCGTGAGCGGACCGTGAAAAGGGACAGCAAATATTTACAGAGGACTCATAAATTTTTCAATACTCTTCCGTGTCTGTTTATTTTATGTAGTTTTTTCCTTTGTGTGCGATTAATTCAAGTGACGCTCGAAGTCTTTGAAGGGTAGGGTATTGTTGAAACATTTGCTATGTGTACAGTTCGTTTTTTATTTACAACTTTCATCTACCTTATACATTAACGCTGACGATACAAATACAGTTTATACCTTGTAATACTTACGATTAGAAGTGATGCAGAAATTATACGTGGTCCAGTTATAACTTTAGTATGTTCGAGTCTAAAGTGTATAGAATTTAGTTAGTGCATTATGCATTTACATGCACGCGAACCTTCCTTTAACGTACTAAAATTATACATTAATCCTAGTGTACCCCAAGTAAAAAGTTTATACAAATGATATTTTTGATGTCCAAGAATTTGGTTTTATAACTTGTCCCAGTGCGACCATAAAATGCCGTTCCAGTATGAAATTTATAGTTGCAAAAAACTTGGCGAAAGTTCAGCGCGTAAAAATACGATAGTATAAAAACTCGTTTATTTTATAGTTACAGGATAATATATAAGGAGTCACTTGTTATGCTAAAGAGCTGGAAATTTCTATGCGCCGTTTCATTACAAAGCGCAAACCGTGGATATTTTTGCTTTTTGGTTTCAAAGAAGTTATCTTCTATTGTTCAAACATATCATTACTGTACGGATGTTGTACGGAAAAAGATTTTATGGAATTAAGGTAGCTAGCGCGCCGCCCAAGACAACTATGAGCAAATTGGAACATGACTCAAATCGGGACTGGGATAGTTAGTCCGGTTAGGAGACGGTGTTAGAATATTAGCTGGTTAGTTTGTTAGTATGAGGACTGGAACGGGGACTGTTAGTTATTGCTAGTACTTAATAGTCAAGTACAAACATTCATACATCCATACCAACCGTCGCATTTAAAATATTAATAGATTGTATATTAATTATTCAGCTTCTGTATCAAACCAGAAATTGTAAAGAGCGGTATGAAACTTAAAATGAAGTTTCTCTTTTGCGTTAATATTAAATAGAACTGTAAGAAATCTCAAGCTGCTAAGCATTACTTTGCGTTTTGAGTGCGCTGTAGAATAAATAAATTAGCGATAAAGCTCTTCTCTGTAGAATGTAACGGATAATGTAATTATGATGATGACCAGCTGTTATGACTTTCTTGATATAAAAATATCATGTATTTATTATTTACGCACGAGCAACTACTATCGTAACCGACTGAACAATTAAAAACTAAGGCCTTGTGACTACTACATTATAGAGACGAATATTAAGCAGGTATGTCGCATGACATTTGAAATACGAGTATGTTCCAACGAGCAGATAAAACATAGAAGACGGCCTTCCATACAAACAGTCATTCGAAAATGGTATGTACCAACTCACACACGAGATCAAACACGTGACTTAAACCGCAGAATGTTCACAATTAACCCTCACGTGTTATCCACGTGTTAACGTGTTGACCTTGATAGTCTGATGCTGATGATTTCAAAACTCCAATAAATAATTCCTGTACCTACGTATCATCCTTTTTAACCGACTTAAAAAAAGGGAGCTCTCAATTCGACTTTAACGTTTTTGAGACCATTGTCTCTGCCGGGCGTTGTCTATCAGTCTGTGCGGTTATTATCATGTAGATATTTTCAAGAGTAAAATGACAATGTTTATTCTGTTGACAGGGTGATCTGGAGCAGTTGGTGCTGGTACCGAAGGCTGGTCAGGCTGGCAGCCAATGTTCCAGCCAAGTAACCGGGTTGACTACACCGTATGTCACATCGAAAGACGTGTAAAATGGTTTTGGATTTGACGTTGGATTTTTTTTGTTTATATTTAATATGTTACCATTTATGTTAACTTTCACCATTATTTTGTTGACATGTTTATGAGTGACTTTGTTCATTTAATTAGATTCAGATGGGTTTCATATAGGTCGTATTAATAAAAGATTCGTAAAATGTGTTTCAGTGCTCATATTATATAAAAACGGATTGTTCAATGATAATTTTAATTTTTTGACGTTATGTGTAATACAAATCGAAATGTTGTAGTGTGGTACTGTTATTGAGAATAAATACAGAACACATCTTTCTTTGTTTTATAAGAATAAAATGTATTAAGTTGCGAAATAAAATTCATAGACTTTTTTCTACTTTTACTTTGTTAATTAACATTGATGTAAATAAAAGTTACAATATTATTAGCCATAGCTATACTGGATAATGAAATTTGTGATTAATGGACTATAGAACCTGACAAATACTAATGTATGGTTATTTTAATAAGTAGACAATGTTAATATTTTGGGATAACTCATAGAAAATAAAATAGTTTTTATTTTTTATTTCAAGCCAGTGCTTCTTTCTTCTCCTATTTTAAAACGAATGACAATTATATTTTGTATAGTAAATATGCTTCGATTATTGAAAACACTTATTTTTTAACTTTTATGTTGTGGAAAGCTTAACCAATAGGGTAGGTATTTACCCATTACTGCTGATTTTTACAAAATACGCTTATAATTTACGTTTTGTACCGTAATTTTTAACGATTTGTTTGGTAGAATATGAGCCCATTAAAACATGATAATAATAAAGTTTCTTACAATATAGCTGGCCTATTGTAAATACAATTAATTATGTAATATTACATCCATTGAGTAAGTAAACGCAAACTATTGTAAAATGAATGTGATCAGAAATTTTTTAGCTATAGGTACTATTGTGTTAGTTAAATCTTATTTCAAATAGTTGCAGTATTCCACGTGCAGTAGGTTGTAAGGATGGTAAGTAAAATGAAAATCCCTCTTCTGATTTTCAATGGAACCTATTTTTGGCGTGATAAAAGTAAACATCCCGGTAATAGAAAACATTTCAATACCAATTTCAAACACAAACTATCAATATTTTTTCCAGTCGACTAACCCGGATTTTTTCGGATTACACCAGATAAATTCGGTTTTTAAGCTATGATAGGCAAAAGCGTACATAAATAGGATACAGCAGTTTCTATAGGTACATATTGTATCGCTTTGCCGCGCCATGCACATACCACGGCGCTTGTGAATAATTTGCGCTTCAGTAACTTACCAGTTAAGCGCCTCGTCTAGGTCTCAATTTTTAAATCGCTTGTTTAGCGACGAGCGATTTCAAGTCATTTTTACCTGACCTTGTACTGATATTAAAAGTAGTCGCATTACTCTTTAATACGGAATTAGCAATGTCGAATGAAAATCACTCGTAATGAGTGCTCGTCGCTCGACGAGCGATTCAAAATAGAGCCCTCGCTCAATGCTCTCACCACGTCGCATGTATAACTTGCCTATAACCTAGTCATTTTGTTATAAACATAGTTTTACCAGATAACATTTACACCCTTAGTTAAATTACTTGTAATCAGAATAATCTGAAACATATTTAAATGATTATCTGTGTTTTATTAATGTTCAAAGTATTATTTTAAGTATTAATATTTATAGATGTTAGTGATTGTAATACTCATTTTAGTTCTATATTTTAAGAGAACTGCTGTTTATATTTCTCTTGAGTAAGTAAATAAAGTCGATAAAATAACATTTTGTCTTTTTGCTGTAAATCAATCCTTGGACACAATTTATGACAGCTCTAAGCCATGAGCGAATACTGCAGGGCATGCGTCCCTCCTCATATTTCAAGGTCTAGAGATTACTCCATCTCCTTTCTATCGTGCAGACTGCAGATTAGTGGAGATGTCGGTGTTCGGTCTTTGCGATAATATGCGTGCACAATGTACCTATACATTTAAATAATTATATTATAATGGACCTTTAGATTTTCCATCCCACAAAGAAAACATGTATTTACAGTAAGTATAAGGTATTCTAATACACAAACTGGCATCAAATTTTTTAGAAAAACATGTTTTCTTTATTAATTTCTTTCAACACGTGTTTTCCCTCAAAATGGAACATCGTCAGGTAGCTCAACTTTACGAATGTCAAAATGGCAATCTTGTTTCTTGGCCATACGATTCTCTACACGTCTGTTCCAAAATCGACCGAAGCTCAAGACTGCACTAGGAAACATAGAATTGAAATGTTTTAACTAAATACACAATAGTTAAAACCGAAAGATAGCCAGGATTATGCGGGCCCGTACCGAGATACTGATACAATGGCGCGGTTCATCGGGACTGCTATCTCATGCGGGCTTGCTATTGTAGCTACTGAAATACCACTGCGGACCTAATTACAAGTGTGTAGTAGAGGTGTAGGTACAATTCAATTGCTTTATCTATTTAATGGTTTGGTGATTCAGGTTAGTAATGCTGGCCTCGCAAGGGTCAAGTTCTACCAGGGAATATTTATATGATAAAAAAAGGAAATTACAAGTTGGGTCTTGGTTTTTTGTGTTGTCTAGGATTTTTGAGACTACAATAAGAGTTTTTTTAAGCTGTGTTTAATAATATAAAAAAATGTTTACAGCATTTATTTTAGGCTTCCGTGAACAAAAAAACGGAACCCTATTAATATACCGCCGCTGTCTGTCTGTGTGTCTGTCACACAGGGCTCTATATCTTGAAAAGAATTGGTAGTACCTACCTGAAATTTTCACAGAACTACTACTATTACTGTAGATATAAGTAACCTTAAAAAAATAGATGTTTTCTACATTCTATCTTGTTATTGACCAATAATTACGGTAATATCGCTAATAAAGTAGTACAGAAGCCTACGAGTTCGACTCGCACTTGACCGTTTTATTACCTAATTCAATCGACTGACTCACTACAGGTTGTTACCTCATAAAAAATATTATTTACTCAGACTTACTTTATGCTTACGATTTTATATCCAGGTAAAAATATCTCCAAACACATAAACCATCTTAATATAACGACGATAAAAAAGACAAAAGGCCTCTTATATATTCAAAGTCCAATAAAAGAAGCCAAAATGATTCCCCGCCCTATTGTTTTAATCTTATGAGATCCCGCGGGTAGGTTTTATGTCTTCCATATGCACTTAAGCAGACATCTTACAAATTGCCGTACGCGTCGACTGTTAGCACGTCCGCGGCATAAATACGAAGGGGATTTAGTAGGCTCCATACGAAGAATCCGTTATAAAAATCTGAGAAGTATGATTGGTTTGATAGAATTGTCGCTTACAACTTATATGCGACAATAATAGTAATTAAAATGAATACTAAGTATTGAATAAAAAAATAAAAAATGAGTTATTTGTTACATCATGTTTTATTAATTTGTAATATTTACGAAGTAGCTAAGTACTCCGTTTTTACTTTCATTGCTTCATTGACTACAATTCAAACTTTGAGAATGCGGAAAAATATTATTATTTGGTTAGCCACTACCTTGACACAAATTCGCATTAGAATAACGTCGTGGAATTAGGCCTCCTCACTTATAAAGAGTGTCAATAATAGGCTATTATTAACTTGATGCCATATTTGATTCCGTCTGAACGCTTATTGTCGTCCATATTAAGTTACACTAGTCTTGTTCAACATTACACGTAAATTTGACATACTCTATTCATTGTGAAGTTCACTCTTGAATTAATTTACCTCGAGCTGTTATATTATATTATTTACTTATTGTTCAAGTATATCTATGTAATTTGTATATTCTATTTGGTGTGAGGTTTACACTTGAACAAATTTACTATTAGGTGTAATATTTTATCACAGGTATTTGAGTCACTTTGCACAGTTACCCAGCTTTACCCAGTTTACTCGATATTTAAGGCATTTTGGGCTAAGTGACATATTTCCATAAGGGAATATACCAGAGGTATGAATCCTATTAAATCAGCTACCTTTTTATTAATTTTATTTAATTCAATGGTAGACGGAATTTTTAAATTGACTTACCTTTTTTTTGTTTGTACCAGTTACAGTAAAATAAACACTGTTTTCCCAAAACAACTTAGTTGTAATTTTGTATTATTACATCAATGAAACAATTACTTAGTATATTTCAGAAAGTGCTCGTAGACAAGCTTCCTACAAGCGTCTTTCAAGAAAGCTCGTCTGTTATCTACTGGCAAGACGTTGCAAATAAGCGTGCCCAGAAAAGTTAAGTAGTATTAATAGAAACAGTTGAGTGCTTGTAATAAAAGATTTGCAAAAGATCGGGGTATTCTATAATGGTATAGCAGCAATAATGAAATTTCTATAGGAGATAAGGAAGGTTCATCGATATCGTCATCATTTAAAATAGAGTATAATAATTCTAGAATCACACCTTTGACGTATTGAAAGACATTTTAATTATGTCATAGTATTAAGAAGACCAACAAGCAGACGCGGCATATAATGGTCCCGGTCCAAATGTAAATGGACATATTATGTCCATGGTTCCACAGACTGTTGCAATCACTGAAACGTTACTGAAAACAAGGAAGAAGAAAGTAACTTCTATCTCTCTTGCTGAAACACGACAAGACAAGTCGTATGACAGTTGACTCAAGCAAGAGGGTGACAGCTAGCTAAGTCGGACTTCAGCCCAATTACCAAGCATAGACCGGCTACTTACACCTTTTCCAAAACCCTTGCTGGCAACGGATTAGGGTCAGTATTCAAGGCCTGTCAAAACGTCTAAAAGAACTGTCTAAAACAATCCATTTACATAGACAATTAGCAATATGCGGTATTAACCTTATCATCCTTGATAATCTTATGAAACAATTTAAGTTTAATTCTTAAATTGAAAATGTCATCGTAATATGATTATGAAGTACGAACTGACTTTCAATTCAGTTTTAATGTCTTTCACAGCGTCCATTCAAAGTATAAGATAGGCCATATTCCACTCACGCACGCTCCACCGTAATTGGAATTCTCGGCGAGATTGTGATCTTATAAAGGCAGATCGACGTCAAATAAATCACGTGTTTTGCGTTTTGAAGAAGATTATAGCACCAATATACGTGATTTTATCTTCAAATTTGTTTGTAAATGAAAAAATGAAAATGAAAACAGTGAAACCCATAATGAAAAAATAGAATTAAGGGATTTAATCTGGAGTTTCG
Source organism: Ochlodes sylvanus (assembly GCA_905404295.2). Lineage (NCBI taxonomy): Eukaryota > Metazoa > Arthropoda > Insecta > Lepidoptera > Hesperiidae > Ochlodes > Ochlodes sylvanus. Next base: position 2,435,410 of record FR990135.1, on the reverse strand, counting down.
TTACGAATCCTATTTGAGAATATCTTCGATAAATGGATAACAAAATAACATTTTCGATTCTAAATTATATTCGTTTAAACATACCTATTTTGAATATTCTATGACATAGAATATTCATAATAATTAATAAGACCATAGAATCTTTAATCCTGTTAATTGCTAATTATTGTGCATGTTTTTATTTTGTGTCTATTGCCGTTTCGGGAACGAGTTTCATAATTGAGGAGAATTGCCAAAGAAATTCAGTAGGTACATCATCAGAACTGTATGTTCCGGTCCCTTGTCCATCCTGTTAGAGTCGCTTACTAACTAAACCCTAATAGGGACTTTCCTAGAACATTTTTGTACATTGCATAATGGTTAGAGTTTAAAAACAATTTGAACTCTATTGTTAAAAAGTTCTGAATAATATTCACCCAAAATCGCGTAGCTTTAATAACTTTTGCTTCGCGCTTCGAACAGCTAACGACGGATGAGTCTCGTTAGGAATTTGGTCTTAAAAATTCTTAACAACGACATTCTGCCGAGATGTTTCATGAACAAAGTTTTGCGAAGTTCATCTATCGCGTTCGTGTGTACTTAAAACCTTACCAACAAGAAGGGTGAATAAAATAAAACCCAGTTTGTGGGCAGTTTTGTTGCCAAATTATGTTGGTATAAAAAAGAATAAAGGCATCATTAAAAACCTCTTAAATCTTCTCTCTTCTCTCTTAAATCTCCTCTAAAAAAAATCTTAGTTGGGGGAGTAAGTGTGGAGTCCCGGGTTAGATTTCCGGGCAGATATAAATCATTGTTTTCAGGTCCTAAATTTTATTCCGACTTCCTTTCCGCTTCTCCTTCTAACACAACTCACCGTAGGGTTTTGTTGAAGAGATGGTGTTTTTTGACTTCCGAAAAGTGTTTGTAAAAATCACCTTCAAATAACTTTAACTTCATTTGATTTCTGTCCATATGTCGTCAATACCTCTGCCATAGGCGCAACTATCTATTGTATTATAGCCATTCTATCGCCGATCTACATCCAAGTCGGTCACTTACGTTTAAACAAGCTCAAGGGATTAAAAGTGGTTGAATAGCTTGCTTCTTGATAAAGAATTTTCTACAAAGATAAGAATCAGTTTGCATTGACCGACTTACTGAAACGGCACTCGAAGAAGGAGAGCGATTTTATCAATTCTTTACTTTCTTACACTACGTTCCAAGGATTTTTATTAGAAGTAGATGTTCTAGACTCAGTCAAGATTATGTTGGTACTGAAAAAGTTTTTATGTTGATTACGTGAAGATGTTTATTCATTTTCTTATCGATTGAAAAGTAAACCTACCCTCGTTTCACTGTGGGAAACTTATTCTTTACGTTTACAAATAACACCAGCCCCTAAAACAATTTAACCAATGATATGCAAACGGGTACTCACGATTTTGAATGTTTTACCACTATTTTGACCCAGGATGGATCATGGCCACGGCGCAAATTTAGAGTAGCTTTTCATGGTCACTTAGTACATATTAAATAGTTCTATTAATTATCATGGGTGATATTGAAACAACAGGAAAATTTTCATCTACTACCAAATTTTTAACGTTTCAAAATTCAATATCAAGATAATTATACATAATGTACATACATACAATTGCAAATTGCCAGTCTTCTTATATAAAACAAAGTCACGTACAACTGTTGTTGACGTCAAACGAAGTTGGAAATAAATTGTAACGAAAAAGCGTTGCCGAAAACAAAGTATATTTTAATTTATTCAAACACCATATTTCGCGTCTTTATAAAACTCGTCCTATCTGAATAGACGCAAGCTATAAATGAACTTCGCGGAACTTCACTCACAAACATTACGATGGAGTGTCGTTTGTTGCGAAGTGAACCTAAATTCTTTATGAGACCCATCCATCTTTCGTCGCCCGAAGTTTGACCTTTGGGAGTTATTAAGCTCAAACCCATGTTTTACCTTTCACCGAAGTATTTATGTTCTTGGATTGTTACTTCGTCCTCTTTTACAGTAAGATGTCTTATTATCACATGGTATTAAGCTTCTTAAAAGAGTTAATAGGAGTCATGGCGGGGTTATTACAAAGCATCTAGCTCCCATTACCCCGCATGTTAGGCATCGCGAATTAAAGTTATGAAATCAAGGATTAGCTCCCATAACCCCCTTCTCCCCTATACAGGGTGATTTTTATTTCACTCGACATACTCGAGGACATGAAAGAACATGGTCATAGGTAATTATAAAGTCAAAATACACGATAATTATTTCAAGAATGGCGATCTTATTTATCTAAAAACACTCGGAATGTATTAATAAATCATTGTAGGTATATTAATTATTAAAATAAGAACGTATGTACGCTCTTATTTTTATTAAATGAATCTACTGACATCGTCGGCTCCCAAGATTATGCTATCTCTAATTGACAAGCCTGTAACCGATTGTTGTAACCGATTGACCTGTGACTTCTAAATAATCTTAAAGCGTATTTACGAGGTCCTCGTAAAGCCGATTTATCGTAAAGGGACCTAAAACTTATTTATCACAAGGTAATTGTGTATCTTTTTTATTGTTTCTCTTACTCCATAACAAACTTGAGTCAATAATTATAGGCTTCATTCTTCACTTCATCATGTCGTGTAAAATAAAAAAATGGGTTAAGTTCCAATCAATAACGTCAATAGACTGTGATGTTCATTATAGTGACGACGACGTTCTGTTTTCATAAGAGCGCAGTCTCGCCGAGAATTCCAATTATTATAGAATGCGTGAGATCAATGCGATACTGCGACGTCGACTGCTCAGAATATGCTTATATTCTGTGATATTTACATGATTATTAAAACGTATTGAACCGATAAATAACACACCATGAGAATAATAATGATAAGATAAACGAATACGACAATCGCGTTTGGTTAAATCGATTACTTTTACAGAATATTTTAGTAAAAATATACGTGGTAACGATACTAAGCTCTGTATTTTTGGTTGTAAGCGGGGGAATATATCGGGGATTTTCTGGTGTTTCGGAAGTCATGAGGAAGGCCGTTTATTAGGTGCCATAATTCTTATGTCTGTTAGTTTGTCAACTTTTGCATAGAATGAGCATAAATAAGTAATTAATACGATTTTTTATCACAGGCAGGTTTTACTTTGTTTAGCTCACGGACATGTTTAAAGTCGGCGCGTTGAACAATTAATAAATTGCTAGTATTTTTAAATATAATTATAATCCTATGTCTGCTATGAGTATTAAATAGTTCATTACTCAAAGTACCTTTGATCACAACAACATTTATATCAACTGCAAAGTAAAAACTTAGTTCTTCGCTTTAGTAAGCATTAAAGAATGCGAAGTTCAGACCAAGCAACGTTGTGAAAACGGAAAATTAGAAGTTGACAACTTTGAAATGAAAAATATATAATTATGAGTCTTCGTAATTTGTACGTTGTTCGTGTTTGTTTATAATTAATTATCAACGATGACTTGTAACAAATTGAAAAAATATATAAGACCAAAAGTTTTAAATGAAAATGAAAGTAAGTCATAAAAATTACAAACAAGCTTTATCTGCAGTAGATATTTCAATAAAAAGTTTTTACAGTTATGTTTTGAATGAATTCTAAACATGGCGTACCTACCCCAATTAAAGGCCTTAACGAGCAAATAGAGAGAGCTGCCTCATTTTTATATTTTTCTTTCTAATGCAGTGCAGATTTTATTTGTGTATTTTATTTTTTTAACTATTATTCATTTCACTGACTTTTTTATTTCATAGCTGACAAATAGCAGACAAGCCTATGATAGTATGTGGTGGTGGTGGTGTGTAAGAACGTTGGTAACACCAAAGGTATCACCGATGCGTTGTCGGACAACACAGAAAGAAGAATAAAGAAATAAAGTACTCTCATACATACTGTTAGACGGAATACGGGAACAAGGGATAATGTGCAATACTATGGTCGCGCCGATGTGACCCCATCACTAGCGAGAGTTTGACAGCTCTCTTACCACGCCCTTGGACGAAGTAAAAAGTTGTGGCTTAAGAATAAAATAAGTATTTAACCAGGATATTTTGTCTCTATTAATACAATGGAATACGACAAGTCTAACGGGCGACAAGATAACAGAACAGTTGCTACCTGGTCTTCAGCCCTATTACAAAGCAGCATCTACCATCTAACGACACCCTGGCACGCCAACAGATATTCTGGGCCACCCCAATACGGCCAACTCTCCTACTATTCCACGGTTGATTTTAGTTCACAAGTTACTATCCAGACGGGTAAGAAACCTCTATTACCTTACGTAAGTATCATTGAGTTAACTTGTGGTAAAAGCGCGGTCGCATCCAATCGAATAAGTTCTATTTCCGGTTCCCCTCGTTTCCCCCTTAATTCTATCATTATTGCTTCGTTCATTGGCCGATTCATCGATTCTATCAAATAAATCATTGCTCTATCGTATAACTCAGTCAATATTGTGTTTGAGGGATACTTTGGGATTATACTGAAGAATTCACTTATAATTAATAAAAATATACTACCTTTCCTTCCTATAAACTACCTTGCTTCGCTTTGGAAAACCTATGCTTTAGACACAAAAAAATGTGTAAACGGGATTATTTAAACTGACATAATATTGAAAAAAATATTATATTAAATATTAAGTGATATCACTAAATAGTAATAGTATATAATGTAATCATACATCAATGCGCATGTAATCGGTTGAACCTTTCTCTGAAAGCAAAAGGATCAAACGCACTGTTAACTAAAAAAATAAATCCGAAATTAGTATTATGGAAATACCTTTCATTTACTAATATAATTATGTATATCAATGAGTATTCGTTTTATTATAATGTTGGTAAAGAAGATAAGACTTCGGCCCACAAACTACAATAAATATAGCACGCGTCCTTCCTCGTAATTAAAAGCCCTAGGCGTATTTTGCCGCTCTAGTGCAGATCGGTGTAAATTTTCAGATAATTTTATTATTAAAACGGTTCAAAATCCCTTCTTCATTCAATGTATAGGATTCACCAAATACGTGTAAAGCAAGTGTTAAGTACTAAGTAATTCAACTCTTGCTCTATAACTTGGTGAAGAAAATCATCATAAATTTGGTTTTAAAGCACCTTATGCGACGTGCATACATGCTCCGTCGGAACCGCTTTTTGTAAAATGAATCGTTTAAATTCATGCCAGTAAAATTGATGTGTTTTAGTAGATGTACGTTTTCTGCGAATATAATTGATTATAACTTAACCTTAAGTTATAATCAACCGCACATTTGTTATTGTTACTCAATTATGAGGCGTATATTATCACGTATTTTTCGTCTTTTACAAGCTTTTATTTGATTTGCAATATTTTATGCATGTTTGGGTCACATCTTGCAACTGAATTTTTAAGTATACAACCGATTGAGATGATGCTTGTGACTTTCTAAATTCAAAATGGCGGACCGTTTATTTTTTGTGCACTCCATTATAGAGTAGCAAATAAAGGGGTTGCTGAGTAGAATACGGAAAATGAACAGAACTAAACCTTTCAGCGGTAGCAACACGACACCAACATAACTTCAAAATCCATGAAGTATAAAAAACTTTTAAGGGCTTCATTATACAAAAAACCACACCCGCGTTAAGACTCCTTAATCTGTTGAAGGTTTTAACAAAAATATTCACTTTATGATTAAAACTTTATGACTTAGAATTTTCTGTAATACCTAATATTAAAACCCAACTTCGCTTACGATAAAAATTGTATTAATTTTACGTTATTAAAGTAAACAGATAAATAATTTACGCTGATGATAATTTAATCAAAATATTCCGGTATTAAAATAGTGAAAACATAATTTTTCCTTTATTGCCCGCAAATTCACTAAAGCGCTCGCTTAATGGAACCTAAATTAAAGAGACACTTTCGAGAAAATATCCGCAAAAAGAAGAAGCGAGTTTCGCGGAAAATATCTGAGGTATTAATTTACCTCGGAGCGATATTCTCCCAGGCGTTTTCTTCTTTACACTCTTATAAACTAAAAATATTAACAATATAAGAAATTTTAATAATCATTGCCTTTTAACCCGACTACAAGATTTGTTCTAATCTTGTGAGTATTCATTAAGATATGACAGTAATCTAAATTTTATATGACGACTGCCAGATTGCGAAAAAGAAAAAAAATTATGTCTTCGAATTATAATGTGTATGGTTGAATAGTTTTATAGAAATAATTTTTGGTTTCGGTAATTATTCTTTATATGAAAGAGCTAGTTTAGATAAATCATAATTTAAATTTGGGTAGCATACATTCTCATTTAAACTTTTCATGAGACGATAAACAATTTTTTCCAACTAACTCCTACACAAGTCGTTAAGGAACTTTGTTTGAAAAAGTCTCTCAAATTATACGTGTTGTATACTGAGTATACTGATAGTAATAGGCCTATCATTCAATATTATCACGACACAGAGGTACGAACATAATATTGGAATGTCGCCAATTATGTTCCATCTTGTAGCTGATTAATAACTGCATACTTTGTGAAAACAATATGGAACTGAAGTTCACATGAAACTGGAATCAAGAATTAAAAAAGCGTACCGGTATAGTGTACACACGTACGAACGATTTGGTTACGACATATTGTTTTTAGGGTTCCATACACAAAGAGTGACAAACAAAACCTTATTATAAGTCTGTCACAGGGCTCTAACTTAACTAATGAACGGACATAGGTGTTTACCTATTTCCGTTCACACACCTGAATTACACCTGGGGCTCTATTTTTGAATTTCACCGATGACTTATCATATTCGTATACGAAACATTTTCACATGAGTGATTTTCGTAGCGAGTGGTTACAATTGCTGTATTTTTGAACCATTCGAAACTATGACATAAATATTTTAATCATTTCACGCAGAAAAAATGTGAATCGGTACTAATCGGTAATGGAAATAAACACCTATAACGTGTCATAGCCTGAAACGGAACGTTAAATAGCGTTATAATCTGTGGTGCGTAGTGCAAGATTTGTGTCATCACGTTTAACACATTCTGTGGACACATTCTATCGGGCGAAATTTGAATTTGAATATTTCGAATGGTCTAGACCACTCGAAAGAAGTCTTCTACAAACTTACAAAACTTTACAAAAAGAATATACATACTTAACCACTACGTTTCAGTCGTTTACGCGAAATAATAAATTAATTGTATAGATGTATAGTGGTAAATTTGATTAGATATTAGTTAGTTGTAAATTACATTATAAAATGTCGCAAAAAAGAGCGCATATCTCAAGAGCACAAAAGTTAAAATTAATTGAGATTTTGGCCACAAAGCCGGAGCTAAGAAAGGGCAAATTTCTATTATTTTCTGTTATGAACGTTTGTTGCAATATTTAGATTTTAAAAATGTCTATAATTATATTACTTTTACAAGTGCTGATTTCCAGCATAACAAATACGTAAATAAAGGGCAAATTAAAATACTCATGCTCCGTGTTACAGTCCATTTTATTGAATGACAATATTAACACAATTCCTTTGGGTTTTATTAATCGTAATGTTTATTCTTGAAGATGGCATGTTGCTGGCCAGTAACGCTTTGCTGGAATACCTGATACCTTTGTAAGACTCGCAACTCAACCAACTAACTATCAATCAATCAACTAATATCTCTCCACTCCTCAGACCCGCACCTCACCACTCCACACCGCGCCTCATTAGCTTGCCAGACCTCACCTCACCGCTTCACCATACCTCAAATTCTACCTCTACTGAAACAACTGCGAGGAGCAGGATCAGCAGGAAATGGTGATATGAGGTGTGGTGAAGTAAGTCATTTCATTATATTGTTACGAACGCGGGGTTCGGGATTTGGAGTTAACACCGCTGACTTATTTTTGAAAGATTTATTAGGCGATGAACACGTCACAGACACAATAACCGTAGCCACATCGCAGAGTAAATCGTAATCCGTTGGTCGCTGGGGTCGTAGATCCAAACACACTGTAGCCAATTCAATGCTGAAATCTGATGATCTGCTGGCCTCCTTCATTAATGGCTTCAATTCCTCGATGAGGCTTCTTGCCAGAGCCTTGCCTTGCCTTTTTTTATAAAAGTTTTTTCGCAACTGCTAAAAGGTGGTTCACGGCTAAAATTCACATTCTTCACTTCGTCGTCCTCGTCCTCATCACTACTGTCGTAATTCATACATATGTACTCCTCTAAGCTCACTATTATTACTATAATTAATTAATTATCGAATTATAACAAAAAATAAGTAATAAAATGAGATTACAACAAGAACGTCACCAACTACAACCATTCAATAATAAACTTGACAGTTTGACACTGTTTGACATTGACACATTCTATCGGGCGAATTAAGAATTCGAATGGTTAACACCCAACGATAAAAGAAAAAAGAGGATATGCCCTAAGGTCACGTGATCTGAAGCCAAAATTAACTCTAAAAAACTTTTAATACAACACTTCATCATAACAACACATTAAACGCATAAATCTAAAGTTTTTATCTAAAAATAAAGTTCAAACAACGCTTACCAGTTACCAGTTTAATGAAACGTGCGACATATTATATTGTACTTTGTCTTCAAACGCAAATTGTGACGTGTAAAAATGATACAGATATATTTTTGGTATTGTGGGCCATGTTTGCATGATATTTGTTTAATGAAAAGTTATATATGCAAATTAGGGCCTATCCTCTCTTTTCTTTAATCGTTGTTAAGACCAAAGACCACTCGCTCGTCTATGCGAATTCCAAGGAAATATGAAATTCGTATACGTTTTCGTGATTTTCGTATACGAGTGAAATTCAAAAATCGAGCCCCTGAATTTCTACAGACTGTTAAAGCTACACTATCATCCCACCTCAAGGTAAACAGTAGCCTTAGGTAATAAAACGCATAAACTTGTACTTTAAAATGTGGAGCCATTAACACGGTTAATGTTAAACTTTTTGACACGAAACAGCAATATCTTCCGTCTCATTCCCGCTGAAATTGCACTAGAAACGATAAAATAGTACTCAGCATCTATGTACTCAGCTGTTTAACATTCGCTGTTATCGTGTCCCTGCCGCAGCCGAGGTTAAATTACAGCTCTGAGCAACACCAATACGACATGCACCGACCGCTGACTAAAGATTCCATGCTAGCCTGGTACATTATTTGCCAGAGCTTTTATCTCAGTGCATATAAAACTAACTTTATACTTGTAACCGCGAAACATATTCTTTAGTATTTACCTACATTGGAAATTAAGTTTAGGCAGGATATTTTAATTTTTAACAAGATTTAAACATAAAAAATATTATCATATACAAGCTCACTAACATACAAATTACAAAACAGAATCTAAATCGTTTAAATAGTTTTGAAATTTGCAAGAATAATACAATACATATTATCAGAACAAACGGAAAAGTCAAGAAATAAATTTTACGGTAATTGCGTCACTTTGACGTAAAAAGGTCATAATTATATGCGTAGATTCCCTCTTTTTTGGTATACTGCCTACACCATTCACTCTACATTCGTTCATCGCTATTCAGTGGAAACGACTGGCGTGTCCAGCCGATTAAGCTTAGTACACAATATAAAATATTTGTACAATTCCCCACAGCATCAATGACACAGGAAATCCTAGTGTGAAGCTATGAGTGTGTATCCGTATTTAATATTGCCGTTATTTGGCATTACTTACCGGCATAATAAATACTATGCAACCGTAACGTGGTACTTAATAACAGCGGCTATTAACCATTTGCTGTTATCGCGACACTCGCGCTAAGGTTATATTACTGGTCTGGAGCCGCGCCAATGTTGCATCTCGAGACTACGAGTAAAGCCTTATTTACATGATACCATTTTCTTGTACATGCAAGAGCAATAATGGTATGCAATTAAATACGCGCAAGAATTGCCATTCAAGAATTGTACGCGACTGTTTACACGCAGATTATTGAATACGATAATTGCATGCGATTATTGCATGCAAGTCTTGACAAGACAAATTTGTTTACACCAAGGCAATTCTGTTTATGAAACAATTGCTTTCAAGTTTTGCCTTGTCTAAACACATACTTGTACCATTTTTTGACGTGTTGCTTCAAGTATTGCACGTATTTGCATTGGTGAATATTTAGTAAAACATTTTTTGCGCTAGCTAATTATTTCAAATGAGCCAAATAGTCTTAAAGTTCGGTTCTGCTGATATAATAAGGTTCATTAAAAATTTATCGCGATAATTAATGTTTAAGAGTTAATGAAAATAAAAATTTATTTTAATATCTATAAATTATTTATTTATATTTTTACGTTCTATTCTCAATATTTCGTGCCTCAGAAGAGCAGCAACGATCTACACACCCTCACTCACTGCACTCACGTTTGCAAATGCAGAGAGAATTCAATAAAATTGAATACAATAATTGCATAAGAAATTATGGTATATGCTGTTTACACCAAAGTGAAACTTCCAACGCAAGTTGAGCAGAAGGTCAAGAATGTCACGAGTTGTTTAGATGATACAAGTCATTTATTGCTCCAATTTTGTTGTATGCAACAGGCAAGAAAGTGGTATCATGTAAATGAGGCCTAACTATTGTGTGCGATCCTAACATACAGGGAAGTGTACTCAGTTATGTCATATCTGTCAAATCGTTAAAAATTGTAACTGAAGATGGTCCGTATATTGAAAAGTTACATTTGGGGTTGCAATTGTTATAGAACGCAATTTAATTTTTTAGATGTCAAGAGGGGGTTTGCATTAAGTTAAATCCAAGTTTGTGATGTCGCAACCCTTGTCCTGCGTCCGCCATTGTGGAAAAAATGTGGATACAGATGGTTTTTATGGTTTATCTGGAAAACTATTGGCCTCAAATAAAATTTACAAGATCACTTTTCGTTACAAAATCCTCTACAACTTTTGTCCTGTAACTTTTCAACGTAGAAATAAAAATAGCAGCATTTTACCTGAAATAAAATGCATATTAAAATACTTACCTCACTGGAAGCTTTATATTGAGATAGCATATCCGTTTCCGTCGAATTTCTGTCAGTTTTCGTACTTTAATCCCCCCTATGTCCGGTTTTTAGTGGCGCCACCTGGTGGCAGCGTGTCGAATTGTAAAATAAGGACACACTGCTTTTTGACTCATTGGCTTTATTTGCACCAGGCAGAGTTTTAAGTGAAAGCTTCCAGTGAGGTAAGTATTTTAATATGCATTTTATTTCAGGTAAAATGCTGCTATTAAAACACTGCACCGTCACTGGAAGCTTTATATTGAGACCTGTTTGTTATCGCCTGGTGGCGCCCCAGTAAAAAATGCCAATGTGAATATTTATGATAAATTGAAAACAAAAAATTTTTCAAACATAATAAACTTTTATTAATGTAATCAATAGTTTTACAACAAATCATCATTAATTACTAATAAGGTAAGCAATTACATAAGTTAATGTAATGGATTGAATAAATTTGTTACATTATCGGTATTGTTTGTATTGTCAGTACCCTGTTTTAGCTCACGTCTGTAAAAAAGTTTAAAAGTGTTTTCAGATCGCCAATTTCCACGAGCTAAGATGTCGTCCATGGAATGATTTTGTGCCCAACTTTTAGAGGCGACTGCGGAACGAATACTTCCAGGACTGTCTGCAATGCCAGCTTCTTTAAATAAAGTTTTAACCCAGCCGCCTATAACTGTACGTGATGCTTGTTTAGGTTTACCTTTTGTTGTTACAAATAAATTATGTGTGTTTGCAGCATTACGTCTTTCATTTAATAATGTTATAGTTTTCTCTATCCAGTATACAGGATCAAGGTTACAATTATTTTGATTACGTAGCAGCTTCCAACCAGACTGTCTGTAATTACTGCTGTCTGTTTTAGAACCAAACTGTGGCCAGACTATTATACTATTATCGGATCTAATGCAGTGTTGAGTATCTATTCTAAGTAATGTCAAATCATGTACCCGTCTGCCAGAACAAAGTAATAATAAAATTGCTGTGTGACGTGAACATTGAAAAATATTATTACTGTCAATTGTATAGTTAGTTAAAAATAGGGCTAATTTACTGATGTCCCAAATAGGTGGCTTCGATACTTTTGGATTTTTTAAGGCTATTGATTTCAAAATATGCTTGACAAGTACATGTGAACTTAAACGGCTTGATGTTTCGACATTACACAATGTGGACACTACAGATTTATGTAAAAGAATTGTACTATAGGATAAGTTATGAACTAAGTATAAATCAGATAAAAATCTAGCTAATTGTGAACCTGTAGGACTTTTATAATTAACATTATTTGTGACACACCATAAAGTCCATCGTTTCCAAGCTACTTCATAAGTTTTCAAGGTAGACTTGCGCCAAGAATTTCTAAGTAAAGATATTTGATTGGTGTTCCACGTACCTATCGCTTCAGTCCACCCCCACATTTCCATACCTCGAGGATGATCGTCTTGACATTTGGAGGAGGGAGTCCCGTTGAGGTGTCGACCAGATGGCTCTGTAAGCGTTTCAGGGTGAATGGTGCTGCTAGGGCTCGGGATTTCAGGTCCGCGCGCCAAAAAACCTTCTCCCACCGAGGAACTACAAGAAGGTATATTCCTGTCGCCTGATTGAGGTGAATTAGTACTCTGGGAATTAGAAATGGCGGTGGGAATACCCATGCCAGGTGGTAGTTCCATTGCGTACTGAATGCGTCGTGAAATAGGGCTTCCTTGTCTTTTAGATCTCGAGATGCATAATTGCATACTACGTGTGCTGTTTCTGATGCAAATAGGTCTATAATCGGAGTCCCCCATTTCGCGAATACTTTTTCCACACAAGATGGAAGCAGGTGCCATTCTGGTGGCCGGAGATGTCGCGACAAGTGATCGGCATGGTTGTTGTACTTGCCCGGTATATGGTGGATGCTGAAATGAATTTGATGTTGATCCATTAGGTTCAAAATTTGGTGTGTTATTTCCAGAAGCGGCAGTGACTTCGTTCCTCCTTCTTTCCGGAGATATGCGACTGCAGTCCGGTTGTCGCATTGTATCAAGATTGAGCTGTGTTGCATTGAGTGAGCGTGTCTCTCTAGTACATGTAAGATAGCTAGCATCTCCTTGCGGTTGCAGTGTAGGGCTTGTTCCCTGATTGACCAACGTCCTGAGAGTGTCAGATTGTTTAGTTGCGCTCCCCATGCTAGATCCGAAGCATCTGTTGTCAGAAAATTTTCTGGAGGTGGGTAATGGAGAGGCGTTGATGCGTGACAATTCTGAATCCACCAGGTTATTTCCTTCAGTACATCTTGCGGCATTGGATACGCCTTTGTTGAAGGGTTCGGTAATGAATTTATGTACATTAACAATCGTCGATGATTTAGCCGCCCTCTTGGAACTACATAGCTGGCAAAGCTTAGAAGACCCTCTATCCTTTGAAATTCTTTTAAAGTCAACCTTTCCTTTTTGAGAGCTTCCTGTAATTTTTTGGTTAACAATATGATTTTTTCTTGTGGTAATGATTTTAGGTTGTGCCAAGGTTTCCATATTATTCCCAAGTAAGTTATGCATTGCTGAGGTTGTAGAATCGATTTCTCGAAGTTTACTAACCACCCGAGGCTTTGTAAAGTCTGTACTGTAATTTTCACATGATTGCGAAGAGTGTCTGCATCTTGATTCACAATTAAAAAATCGTCTAGATAGACTAGAATTCTCACATTCCATCTTTCTCGCAACTGTTGTGCTACCCAATTTGTCAGAATGGAAAACGTTTTTGGTGCAGTGCTCAAACCAAAAGGCAGGCATGTCATTTCTAGTAGTTCTTGGTTGTATACAAGGCGAAGGAAGCACCTGTGAGATTTGGTTACACTCAGATGAAAGTATGCTTGGGACAAGTCTACTTTGCACATCCAGTCTTGTGGTTGCAAGAAATCCGGTATGCGGTGCATGTTTATTAAGTGAAACGGTTCGGTTTTCACATGGTCGTTTAGCGCTTTGAGGTTGAATATGGGACGGAAGGTTTGATTCCTATTTCTTGTGCCAAAACCCAGCGGGTTTGGGCACAAGAAATAGAGGGGAAATGAAACTTGGTGTTATCTGTGCAACTTCTAAAATCCCTTGTGATTTCATTTCGTGTACAATTTCTGACATTTCTTCGGAGACAGGAGTGTGAAATGGGCCTTTTAGGATGTTCGGTAAAACAAGTGGAGGTTTTCGGTAAAAGGGTATGCGATAGCCCTTGATCAGTTTTAGTATTATTTCTGGTGCCCCCATTTCCTCCCATCGTGTTTGGTATTGTGATGTGGGGACCTTATCAGGGTCCCCATGTGATGAGGGGCGCGCGTAAGGTTCACCATGTGAAGAGAGGAGGCGGCGGGAAGGTCGCCCAGGGGTTAGGGTAACCCCATGAGCAGTAAAAAAGGCACAAGTTCGCGGTAAAAACTGAATATATTTCTAATGTCTGAGCTATCTTATATACTACCAACTACGTGTTAATCTACTGGTATTAACTTATCTTATTCGTGATTAAATCTTCAATAGTTAATCTTAACTCTACGTGAATAACTAATGTTTAATCTATCATCACACCACATCATCCCTCCAAAAGAAAAAAAAATAAAAATGTTATACTACATTTTTTTTTTCTTTACAATTAGCAATCATAAAAGTGTTACAATAACAATATTACCACTTGAAATATCAACACAAATTATATACTCTTATTACAATAATAGAACAAGTTATTAAAACAATAATACAATACAATACAAAATAATTAGCTATCACAATACAATTTTGTTCTATTCTTATGAATTACATCTATCTTATTTTTTCTTATAATTTTTACATTTGGAGATTCATCTTTTATCACTACAAAAGGTCCTTCATAAACACAATCTAATTTGCTTCCTGTTTCATTTTTGACTAATATTAAGTCACCTTCATTATATGTTACAGGATATATTTTTCTATTATACATTTCTGTCCTTGCTATTTTACAATTTATTAAATTTTTCTTAGCGTCAGCTTGAGCTCTCTGTAAACGATATTTAAATTCCAATGGATAATCATCAAAATTATATAAAGGTTCAACAGTTCCATTTATGAGATTACTCGGTAATCTACAAGTTTTCCCGAAAACTAATTCATAAGGCGTATACTTGGTGACAGTATGTACTGTTGTGTTGTAAGAAAAACACCAATATGGAATCCAAGAACTCCATGACGATGAGTTGTTATTCGTCTGTATTCTCAGATACGCACCTAAAGTTTTATGAACGTTTTCTAACGAACCTATACTTTCATGATGATATGCTGTTGATATCGTTTTATTGATGCCCAATATATTACATAATTCAACCATTACTTTTGAAATAAACTCAGAACCCCTATCTGTAGCGATACACTGAGGTATACCAAACCTTAAAATAAAATTTTCTGCTAATGCTTTTGCAACTTCATTTGCCGATTTATTTTTTATTGGATACGCTTCCACGAATTTCGTAAGCTCACATTGGAGAGTCAATATGTACACGTTTCCATAATCGTCCCTATCGAGTGGACCTACTATATCTAAATAAATTTTCTCAAACGATGACGATGCCGTACTTGTAACCGTCATTGGTTCCTTAGTGTTTCGGTGAAACTTTTGTTTTTGACACTTACTACACTTTCGAACGTAATCTACCACATCCCTTTCAATAGATGGCCAGTAGTAATACTTCTTTATATTACTAACCATCCTTCGTATACCCGCATGACCACTTGTGGGTAAAATATGGAAATCATTCATGATAACCTTTTTTTCATCCTTATCTTCCACTCTTTGTGCACCAGTCACCACACACACTTTAAAATCACCATATAACGAACTACTGTTCTTCTTTAAAAATTTAGCAATTCTCATAATAATATTCGCGTTATAACGATTTTTCAATATAATTACTTCTTTAATGCCTTTCTCAATACAAAACATAACTATTTCTTTCGACAACTCGTCTCGCGATGATGTCGATAAAGAATCATAGTTTATATAAATACTCGAGTTTTCTGGCATATACATTAATTTACGCGACTTTGAAAATATTTTCGTACATTTCTTGTTACGTAACAACTTTTCCCACTCATCGAAGCCTGATTGAATTAACTCAATATCGCTTCCTTGTTTCTTAAGAACTTCAACGATCCTAGGTTGGTCATTCCTACAAACCGTAGAGTCTTTTTCGTGAATAACAGAGTTCTCTGCCTGTAAACGGCACTGAGCTCTTGTCATCACTGATATAGTTTTCTCATGCATAGCTTTCAAATCATCACTAGAAATCACTATTCTCGATAGCGCATCTGCCAAAACATTTTCTTTCCCTTTTATATATTCGACCTGAAAGTCGTATTCCTCTAAACATAAACGAAACTTAGTTAATCTACTTGAGGGATCAGACATATTAAACAAGTATAAAAGTGGTCGATGATCCGTTTTAACAATAAACTTCCTTCCATACAAATACGGTCTAAAATACTTTACTGACCAAACTATAGCTAACAACTCCTTTTCAATTATTGGGTAATTTAACTCACTCTTTCCCAAAGATCTACTTGCATACGCCACGGGTTTTCCATTTCCATTACACAACACACTCCCTACTGCAAATCCTGAACTGTCTGTCTGTAATATGAATGTATTGCTGTCAGAAAAATCTGGAAAATCTAAAATTGGGGGACTCACTAAAGCATCTTTTAATAACAAAAATGATTTTTCGCATTCATCAGTCCAATCAAACACGACATTCTGCTTACACAACTTATTCATTGGTATGACAATATTAGCAAAGTTAGGAATAAATTTTCTATAGTAATTTGCAAATGCTACAAAGCGCTTTACTTCATCACTACTGGAAGGACGCGGATAATTTTTTATTACCGCTACCTTCTCCGGATCGGGTGAAATGCCATCAGATGAAATAATATGACCTAAATAAAGAATTTGTTTCTTTAAAAATTCACATTTTGACGGGTTTAATTTGAGATTAACTTTTCTTAAACGTGAAAAAATAGACATAAGATTTCGGTTATGTTCATCTAAATTTCGTCCAAAAATAATTAAATCATCTAAATAAATTAAACATTTATCATAATTTAATCCAGACATGGCTACTGTCATCATTCTACTGAATGCACTGGGACTAATCTTAAGACCCATTGGTAGCCTTCGCATTTGAAATTGACCTTTATCTGTTGTGAAAGCTGTGTACTTCCTACTTTGTTCATTCAATTTACACTGATAATATGATTGAGATAAGTCGCAATGACTGAAATACATAGCACCTGAAAGTGAGTCAAGAATTTCATTGATATTGGGTAAGGGAAATTTGTCATCCTGAATCCTTTCATTCAACTGTCTGTAATCCACAACCACACGCCATTTTTTCTCACCATTACGGTCCGCTTTCTTCGGCACAATTAAAACAGGACTAGACCATTCACTAACCGATTTTTCTATGATATTATTGTTAAGCATTTCCTGTACCTGCCTATCAACTTCCTTCTTTTGAACAAACGGTATCCTATACGGTTTCCTGTAGACTGGAGAGACATTATCTTTCAATCTTATTGACTGTTCATATA
Source organism: Ochlodes sylvanus (assembly GCA_905404295.2). Taxonomy (NCBI): domain Eukaryota; kingdom Metazoa; phylum Arthropoda; class Insecta; order Lepidoptera; family Hesperiidae; genus Ochlodes; species Ochlodes sylvanus. The sequence goes on along the minus strand of FR990135.1, from coordinate 2,417,741 downwards.
CATTTGTGACAGTTAATTTATCCCGTGGTAAATGGAAAATATCTGGGTATTTTGCACATATTTGTTCAATGCTTAATCTCTCTTCATTATTCAGATAATCGAGTTTAAGCAAAGAAAATAATTCCTTAACCCGTTGGACGCTTCTATCCGTTTCCGCAAAACAACAATATTCGTAACTATTTAACGGTTCTATTTCTACGTTTTCTAAATTACATACCACTTCTTCGGAGGTCGTGTTTAATATCCTAATGGGTATCATCCCATTCCTAGGAGTAGCTACTCCGTTAGCTAAAAAGACACCTTTCTGTAACTCTTTTCTAAAAACAACACAATCTTCCGTTCTATTGACGGGAAAATATTTAATAACTTCACAACGCGGAGCAATAGTTAAGGAATAATTATAAAACTGAAGGGGAATTGCAATTTCCTTGCCTTCACATTCCTTTAAACTTAACTTATTCCTCGAAAAATCAATAATACCTGCATATCTCTGCAAAAAATCCTGGCCAAGTATGCCAATCGATTTACACGGTAAATCTTCAAAAACATAAAATTTATGTACAAACGAACATCGTTCAGTTTGTAACTTTAAATATACGTAACCTATTGTTCTTAATTTACCACCAACTCCATTAATTAACAATTCATCCTTAATTATTTTATAATATAACGCATTCATCTCAAAAAAACTTTTCTTTACCGCTGATAATGATGCTCCGGTATCCAATAACCACTCAAACTCTATGTTATTAACAACAAAATTAACCCAATTGATACTATTACATGTAAGAATATGATTAGACTTCAAAAACTGACCTGTATTAACTTCTTTACAATTATTATATCGTGAACTTGATATTCCATCTAAGTCACGGTCAACCGACTTTTGCTGAATGTACGCTACATGTCGCTGGTTTTGCTGACTACGCGTACTGCGATAAGCATTATTTTTAATACCACGATCGTGCATACTACCGGAATGCCATGCGTTTGCATTTTTATCTTCTCGGCACGTACGATTAACAGCTGATTTATTTTGCGAGTTTATATGGCTACACCGATTCATCATATTATTTCTAAAATTTTTGAACGGTTTATAATGCCTTTGAAATGGCATGCATTGTGATCCCGACGAAGCACAATTTTCGTCTTCAGCCACTCTGATTGCATCTTTTAATGAAGTTAAATTACGAGCAGTTACGATAGTACCCAGGCGCTGATTACTAAGTCCGTCCGCGAATATTTTTACCGCATATTTCTCGTTTATAGGACGCAAAATTTTTAACGCTTCTTGGTTTTCTCCGGCTTGAGCAATAGTTAAATCAATCATTAATTTTTCAATTTCCGCTCCGAAATCATTAATAGATTTATTGTTTTGCCTAACGCGAGCAAGTTTAGCTTGAATAGCGACATCAGATTTAGTCGTAAGCAAATATTTTTTCATATCTGCTATAAGGCTATTTACGGAGGCATAACTCGACGACAACCGTATTTTAGCTCCTTGACTAAGTCGTGTGGCAAGCACGAATTTAATTAAAAGGTCGCTATCATTTGAGCCTAACATTGAATCATACAGCTCAATTGCGTCTATCAAATCTTGGGTTACTTGCTCGTTTCCGTTCATTTTCGGAAGCAAGCTAACCGCTGTCTTCAAAGAAAATTTTTCCGACGCCATTTTTACTTATTATACTTAATTCGCGTTAAGTCTGTACCAATGAAGCTAATATCGCAACAAGAATATAAAAATAAAATTACGCGCCTTTACTACTACGTTGCAGAGTGCTCATGCTATGCTTAATTTATCAACATAGTTTCTCAACATAACAACATAAATTCTCTAAACATACAAAATGGTATCCTCCGATATTAAAATACAAATTGATCATTACAAAAAAAAAATAAAACAATATAACTGACTCACAATGCTGCACGTGTACGATGATGCTGGCTACGGCCGCTGCTACATGTAGATCGCGTTGTTGGGGATGTCCGCTTCAGAGGAGGCTCAGAGGGCTCCAACCCTCTTTCTTGGTCCTTGTACCGTTGCCTCATTGTTCCCGAACTGAATTTCGTCATAAAAACTTGTATTGACGCGCCTCTTATCCCATGTTTCTTTAGTTTTCCATACGCCGTGCCGTTCATACACCGGGTTTCTTTGGCCATTACTCGCTGCCGTCCAGTATCTTCGGCAAGGGGTTCAGGTACAAACACGGTTTCTAGGTTGTCTAGAATCTTCGGCCGGTATAAACGCCGTCCGGGCTCGTTGGCAGGGTCGCCATGTGATGTGGGGACCTTATCAGGGTCCCCATGTGATGAGGGGCGCGCGTAAGGTTCACCATGTGAAGAGAGGAGGCGGCGGGAAGGTCGCCCAGGGGTTAGGGTAACCCCATGAGCAGTAAAAAAGGCACAAGTTCGCGGTAAAAACTGAATATATTTCTAATGTCTGAGCTATCTTATATACTACCAACTACGTGTTAATCTACTGGTATTAACTTATCTTATTCGTGATTAAATCTTCAATAGTTAATCTTAACTCTACGTGAATAACTAATGTTTAATCTATCATCACACCACATTTATTTCTGGTGCCCCCATTTCCTCCCATCGTGTTTGGTATTGCGCTAACTGACCTGCTTGGAACCGTTTCGAGTCATTGCCTGTACCTTCTTTGGTTACCTTTAGGACCTCGGGGAGCATTGGAGCGTCCCCGGTGACTACCGCGGTCGGAATGCGAGCCTCGGTTAAGAAAAAAGCCTTTACCATTCGAATTCATAGTATTATTATGATCATAGTGCATATTAACTGAACTTCTATGGTTCGTGTTTTGGTATCCACCCCGCGAGGGTGGGTTGCTATAGGTCTGCATAGGCATGCATGTATTTTGTTCATAGGTATCGTATTGAGTTCCACGCGATGGAACTGTGGGTTTCATTACGCCAAGCCCCCGCGAGAGGCGGCGATTACCTTGGTTAGATTTGGTTTGTGAAAACAATTCAGATTTAGCGGGCCAGAAGGCTTTGCGAACTCCGCCAGCTTTTTCTAATGCTGATGTGAATGGCTCAGCATCAAATATATTAGAACATGATGGAGGTATTCTATTCAGTGCAGCTTTCAGTAACGGGTCCCTAGCTTGGCTTGTAATAGCTTCACGGCGCATCTCAATAGTTTCTGCACGATGTCCACAAACTAATTGTAAAAGATCTGAAGTGATTTTGTGTAAGTCACCTTTTAAAAATAACTCTTCAACTTTTTCGCTTAAATTAACGCAGTTTACTTCTGTATTTTGAGCCCATGAAAAAAGATTTCGAATATTGTCTTGTAAACATTCTTTTTGTTTTAAAATACAATATGTTATAGCTGCATATGATTTATCAGCATTCGCTAGGTGACGTAACGTATCGTACTTTTTGACCTCATCGTTAGTTTCTAGGTCTACGAAACCCGGCTTATGGTTGTATGATTTTTGTGTCTCCGCATATCTAACCTCTGCCCATGAACTATTATTGAAGCGTTGAACATCAACTAACATTTTCAAATAATTTTCAGACGTGTGTGGCATAGCTGGTTCTTTAAGTTTCGTCTCAATATTAAAGGTAAAGTTAGAACATGAATTTAAACATTCAACGTCAGTGCATCGCTCGTCAATATTGCTTTGTTCATAGAAACCGTTATTTACATTTGAAAATTGTACGTCACTTTGAGAATTTGTTTCTATATGATTAGACTGATTCATATTCTGACGAAGCTCATTGATTTCACGGAATAGCTGGTCCATCATGCGAGAAGAGTGATGAGAACGCTTACATTTCTTATGGCGATGGCGACGTGACCGTTTACCTCGCCTGTGGCCAGCAGACGATGAACTCGAAGAGCTGCTCGAGGAGCTGCTGCTGCTGGATACGCTGCGGTCTCGCTTGCGAGGCTGCCCGCTTGGGCCAGCCACAGGTTCTTCAGTCGGTTGATTTTCCATTACAACTATGAAAATAAATTAAATTAAAATAACTGTGGGTAGAATATAAACTTTGTTACTGATATTCCTTTAAAATACGTAATTAATCCGAACGGAAAAAACCGTTACACATTGATCAATTACCAGAAATCGAATTTATAGTAAAACACATGATTTACTTACTTTTATTGTTCTCAAATACACTGTGTAAAATTAAAATGTTATTTCACTTACTCAGTTTATTTCAATTTTAAACGCTAAGGTGTATTTAAAAATCAAACGTTATTTAACGGCCGTTCACAATCCCGAATGCTGTTCTGTGAACGTGTTGCTTCGACGGAAAACTAAACGCCAATGAGTCAAAAAGCAGTGTGTCCTTATTTTACAATTCGACACGCTGCCACCAGGTGGCGCCACTAAAAACCGGACATAGGGGGGATTAAAGTACGAAAACTGACAGAAATTCGACGGAAACGGATATGCTATCTCAATATAAAGCTTCCAGTGACGGTGCAGTGTTTTAATAACAATGTTATCATCATCTATCATTCAACATTCTTTTCATTATTGACATAAGAATCTCCCCTATTAAAAATAAAATTACGTCCTCTGCCAAATGCAAAGTCCAAATAAACATTATTAGCACAACAGAACCCAGAATAATGGTTTTTGGAATTTTTGCCTGTTTGTTTGTTTGTTTGTGTGTCTTATTCTCAGAATAACATTAGATTTTGGTGCATGTTATGTCACCAATGTATAATTGTAAGCTTCACTAAAAATTTTGTGATTGTTTTATTTCAATCTGTTCATCAATAAAAAAGTTACATTAATTTAAAGATTCACGTCTAACAATTTTCGAGCGGGTACTTTATTGCTTTTTATACTTTACTCTACTTTTATTTTACTTTTTTACAGCTTTCCCGAAGCGAAGTGAGGGTGGGTCTACTGTGATATGTATGTTATTTTGTAAGCAGTCAAAGTGTAGATTTGAGCGTTACATTACAGAGTTGGATTTTCTGTTTTAAAAGGTGTGCGCACTTTGCACTTTGCGATACGGTGGTGGAATCATAAACATTACGTGCATACACTTAAATGAATAAATGATTTTGAATTTGAATTTTGTTAAATCGTTCTTAACGCCGATGGTGTTTGTAAACATAAATACAAAATTTACCCAAATGAATGGCGGGTCTAGTCAATAACATAGTATTGAAGTACGTTAGCAGGCACACAATCATTAGTCAAAGGAGATGTATAAACACGATTGGCGCAGTTCCAGAGAAGTAAACCCAACAGAAGCTTGGTTTCTGCAACGTAAGTAATCAAGCTTGCAAGAGTGTAAAATCTGAGAGTTTCAAACGAAGAAAGTAATAATAAATATTTATAAATTTGTAGCGTGACGCTTGCCCTGCAGAACTATGCTAGTAACTTTTAAAACGTACCTATATAAAGCAAAATTGGTTATATCTATTCAAACACAATTAAAATTCGATTACAAAATAATTACGTATTTTTTGTATCTACCGCCGTTTCGCAAAGGTGCTTTATAAGTTTTATATAACCGAGGGGAAAGGAACTCGATTACGAGAGACTTGTATTCGAATTTTAAAATCATATGGAACATTATAATGTTATGAAATATCTATTCTATCATGAAATATACAACAGCTGTTATTTCCTCGCCAAGGCGCCATACTTACCGCTGTTCTATAGTAACATTTATGTATCTTCGAGTTAAATGCACTGGAAACGCTCCAACATAAGTTCCCTCGCTTTTGAATAACGACTGGGTACGGACCTGATACCCACTGCGCCGCACTGACTGTGATATCAGTCTAATGATTACGCTACTTTGTAATGTGGAGGAGAAACGTGGTTATGGCGTGTTTTTACGGTTATTATCATCATCGCAACCCATAACTGTCTCTATGTTGACTACGGGTCTCCTCACACCAAGTGCAGATGAGCGCGGATGGTGTGAAGACATCGTTGAGAACATTATGGAGAACCCTTAGGTTTACAGGTTTCCTCACAATGTTTGCCTTCACCGAAGCAAGGAATAGTTATTCAATATATTAAATAATGCAAGGAATAATTCATAATATTTAATGCGAACATTATTTTTGAAAATTAGTGGTGCGTCCAGGATTTGAACCCAGGCCGCCCCTGTTCGGGAATCCACTTAGCTATCACTGGTTTTATAATGGTAGATGCCACCGAACATCTTCAATACAAATAAATAAAATTTGAGTGTCAGTTTGTGATATTAAAATATTCGCTTTCAACTAAGTGCATAATAGAATCCACATTTATAATAAGACTTTAGAATTTAATTTATATTAATCATATACCTACGAGTATAATACGTTTTTTAATCAATTATACAGTCTGAGATGATGTGTAATCAACGAAAATTTTTCATTAGTTTCGTCGTACACATTTTTATAAAGTTTATTTAGTGAAATAATAAGAGAGTCTATAGTTTAATTCAAGTTATACCATGTTCAGGGCGAAAGCAACACTCATCAAGGCGTTGCGCGGAGTTGCTAGTCTTTACTAAGCGTGCCCCGTTGCGGTGTTAATTTCAAAGGGTTTGTGGCAACTATATCAGCCAAGCAAGCGAAACTTCCTGAGTTTCAAACGCTTCCAAAGAACGTTACTTAGTTTCAGGAAAATTATAAAATGTTATTAAGCGTCTGAAATTGTCTTTTAAATCAAAATAGCAAATGTATTTCAGAATGGTGGACCCGCCCTCTACACCCTCGTACGCACATTCGGAAATTTATTAGGCCTGATTCTTTAAAGTGACATAAGTTCTTTATTTCTCTACATCTATATATATAAAAGGAGAAGCTGATTGACTGACTGACTGACTGACTGACATATCAACGCAGGGCCTAAACTATAAGGGTTAGAAACTTGAAATTTTGCATGGGGTTTCCTTTTATAACGTAGGGGAGCACTAAGAAAGGATTTTTGAAAATTTACCCCCTAAGGGGGTAAAACGGGGGTGCACAGTTAGTATGAAACTTTGCCGTTTTTGAGGGTATTTGAATGAAATTCAGTATGAAGGTATTTCATTGAAAGTTATGAAACATGTTTAAAATTTTTTTTCGAAAATCATCCCTTAAGGAGGTAAAAGTGGGGCGTAAACTTAGTACGAAAGTTCTCTGATTTTATCAACTGTTATATAATTATTTAGGGATTTTTGGCGGGCGAAGCCGCGGGTATAGGCTTGTTGTAATAAGTATATTGAAATATCATCAACCCATGTAGTTGTTCGATAAAATAATGATAATTTGGTTGGTATATTCCTGGTTTTATGGTTCTGTCTAGTTTTATTGTAGGATATTGGAGTAGGATATGGAAGTAGCCGCCGAAGTAAGCCGTTGCTAAGTGGAACTGGAGAAAATGTCAGATTCGTCTTGTGACTAAGTATAAGTATTTAGTCCAGTCAAATTAGCGAACTCAAGCCGTTCAGCCGTGACCACGATCCATGCAACTGGGTCGAAATATCGGCGTTTCAAAATACATATCGTGAGTAAATGAGTACAATCCGCGATGAGTTAAGTTTAAAATCATAAATTAGCGATCATCCTCTGAATGAGAGATAATACTTCAGCTGAATTTTCGTATACACCTTCATTTTGACATCAATAAGTTGTCTAAAGTCTCATAAAATCTTGTCTCTGCGTCCCTAGTTAATTTGATCTTTTATAAGCTCGCAAAATTTATAACTAACTGAGCTATCGCCTTGTATCAAACAGTTACCAATACCGGAAACTGATACAGTTCTCCATCTACTGCGATATTATTCGAAGGGTGCTATAAATAAATCCAAATCACTTCCCATTGTTTTACTTTCACGATAAATATCAAGAGGCCCACATCTATATGATTTAAGGCTTGGGCTGTACTCATCTGAAAGACAGTACCTACGTAGCGTATTTTTGGTTTAGTAAGAACACAAACAAATATGCCAATCTCACCCAATAGACCTCATCCAAACTTAACCGATAATATAATTCAATTTTTATACAACTTATATTTTTATGTATCTAAATAATTTTTACTTCAATACAAATTAAAATATTTTAATTGCACATCAATTTAACTACTTATTAATTAACATTTAATTATTAATTATACCAACTAAGCGCCAAGGAAAAAAAGTGCAAATACATATCAATACCTTTTCATTGTTTACAAGTATGTAGGTATATAAATTACTGTTATTTAATATACCATTTTTTGGACCTTGTGAAAAAGATGGAATTAAGTAAGATACAATATGAAAAGATTTATGGTATGGTATCAAAATCTAGGGTGCTAAGTCTAATTAGTAAGATTAATATAGTTTGATGGTCAAATGTGGCACGCAAAACGCGACGTATCGTTCGCCAAGTTTGTTCTGCACCTTAGCCGCGTTCCTTTCAAAGAATGTGTGGCATGTATCAGGGAAGTACGTGAAAGTTTTCGAGTTTCTGAAGCTTTGAAAGTGAATACGCTTTGGAGCTTAGCAAAGTTTGAGAGCTTGGTGTTTTGAAAAGAGGCAAACAGTTCGGGAGACTAAAATTTGTTTGAGTACTCATAATAATGAATGTCTTCATAAATGTAGCTATTGTCAAATAAGTAATAAAGGCTTTCGTGACTTGGAGAGCTCATTAATTTACTGTGCCCGGCTCCTAATATTATTATACTATTAGACTCCTAAGGAGGTATTTTCATCCTTGAGTCTAAGGATCTGAAGGGCCATCTTTGAGCCAATATAATCTACTCATGGTGTCCTACTGAACAACATACAGATAAAAAGCTTGTTGTAGGTCACGCTGCTCACATATTTTGTTCCAACGGACAGTACATGGTAGTAGGGTTTCTTATCTGCCTGGCTGGCTCGTGGAAGTGGGTGCGTTCTAGAATTGATCTTGTAATATTCTATGTATTTGTCTACTATGTTATTTGCATGGTAAGAATGAGTGTGTAAGTCGAATATTCTTATTCTAACTAGCTTTGCTTTGGGAAACCTTTGCTTTTGAAACGTATTTTATACTGTTTATAAATAGCTATAACTTATTAGGTAAATTTTATCGTTCATAGCACGGCGGCTTATGTCTATCGTAAGTATTCTACTGAGTTAAGTTACTGTGGCAAAAATTCTAGAGCGCTTTCATGATACCTGAAGCACCTTCACCAAACCATGGCAATTAGAAATTGTGTAAGAATCTTTAAATGGTAAAAGATTGTTTTTTTGGTTTCCTAAGTTTACTATCCAAAAACACAAAAACTAACAAATTTCGCCCCCTCTCTTCATAATATTAGTATGAGTAGATTGTATGCGAATAATACTAGAACCACAAAAAATACTAAATTCAAGAAGGAAACATTAGATCACAGCAAAGGAATAATTCCTCGTAAGTATCCTCCAAATAGAATTAACCAGCAGAGTAATGGCTTCCGGAGGTGAATTAAGAAGATTTACGAATACCGCTGTTTACAGAAAGAATTTCTTAAGGAAACAGTTTGAGTTGTGTTGAACTTTCGTTATCTAATTTTTTATAGGTAGAAATAATACTATAAATAAATGATCAATATCTGTACAAGTTACTGCACTAGCTTAACAATCTACTTTCGAAGTATAAATAGAAGATTAAGCGGGCGTAATAGTAATGACAATAAAATAAAATTATTAAATAAAATTAATAATAATAGCGACAAATAATAACAACGACAAATAATAATAATGTAATACATGAAATGAAGCAGTTTATAACATCATAATAATTCTGCTATAATTTGTACAATAATTTTCTTTTTTAATCAAATATTCTCTTATATTTTAATAAATACTCGCTCCTAATTGACTTTGCATGCAATTTACGCCTATAAAATTGAGACCACTTAGCTATAATTGTACGGCCTGTACAATTATAGCTAAGTGGTCTCAATTTTATACGTTGGCGTTATATCCAATGAATAAATACAATACATGAAGTTCCAACATGCTATAATACTACGGCATATTCTGCTAATCTGACACTAAATTTGATCATGTCATGAAATATGAACAGATGTCGTATCGGTTACATGCCAGGCGAACTGAACCGAATATTACCATCTGGCTTTAAGGCTTGCAAGCTTGACTACATTAACAGTGTAGTTGTAGGTAACAATGCTTTCTCCTCGGTCGGCAAGGTGTCTTTAATGTTCAATTTTTGGTGTTACTGATGTGGTAGTTGGCTGTTGGTGGTGGCGGTTTGTCTTGCTTATTTGTCGTAAGTTAAAAAAGTGCTTTTAAGGTTATTTCATTTAATCAGTACAAAAAATAGTAGGTACTTCTCATTTAAGAATATCGACATCACTACATAGTATAAAACAAAGTCGCTTTCTCTGTCCCTATGTATGCTTAGATCTTTAAAACTACGCAACGGATTTTGATGTGGTTTTTAATTGATATAATGATTCAAGAGGAAAGTATGTATAATATATTAAAGTTTTGTGTAAATTGGTTTTCCCGAAGCGAAGCAAGGGCGGGTTTACTAATATTGTTATAATATGTACCCAGATTTTCTTCCATATCAATAATTTTATATTTTATTTTAATTTGCAATCATTATGCACACGGCGTCGGTGATGACATATATTATTATCAAGTCCTAAAACATTTTCTTTTAAACATTTAGGAACTCTAAGAATAATGTGTAGTTTATTTGGTTGAAATAATAAACACTTATTTTCGTGATCGTAAGAAATGAGTTTTCCGAAGCGCAGCAAGCCACTAGTTTAGTTTATTCAATTAATAAAAATATAATAGTATGCAAGATTAGGATCTCGGATGAATTCTATGCTAAGTAGCAACCTAAAAAGTTGTTAAATAAAATGCGCATGTACGAATTTACTATCTTTCCTACAAAAATATTCCCATTTTCCGAGTGGAATGCCACGCTTTTGTATAAAATACGAAACAACGGTGAAGGTGGAAATTTCTGGAAACTTGCATGTAATGCATAAAATATCCCTTTATTGCATTGCACACGGTAAACGCTCTTACACATGGGCCACTTCACCATCAGTTAGCAGTACGTAAACAACACTCAACTTATCCGCTTGGCACTAATTCCTGTAGCAAATTACAGTTTATTGTTCTAGTCACGCACTTCTGACGATAAATATAGTGCAATCAAATCTAAATTAAAATAATGGATATCTATTTGAAAATAATTTATTTAATAATCTGGTCAACTAATTACTAATTACCGCATGTGACCGCTAGTGGCAAAAAGTTTCTAGCGGTGATCGCTAGTGGCAATAATTTCTTAAGCGCTTCCGTGCTTTGGACGGCACGTAGAGCCGTCGGTGCCGGTTGTTACCATTTGGTAGCAGTCGTTAAGCCATATCGGATACCTTCTGACGATAAAAATTCCGACCCTAGGATTGGCTACTAACCCCTCCACCTATCCGCACTGGAACAACGTAGAGTATGCTCTAGGCCTCCACAGATGAGGGGAGATCCGTGCTTAGTAGTGGATTTAAAAATTAATAAACCTTTTTGGTAATAGTTCAATCTTTCGAGTCATTCACAATTTGGGCTAATCTGAAGGATATGACATTGAGAATTAACTCGGCTGAAATTCGCCTAGCTTTTCGTATGTATCATAGTAATAAATATCAATGTCTAGAAATATCAAACCTATATCAATCGTTTTCAAATCGAATTTCCATGTATTAATATTAAAGACAGTGGGCCGCAAGTAATAAAGGTGCCTACTGACTAAGGGCTGCCCCATAATCTGGACTCGGTAACACTTTTTAAAGACGATTATCTTAGGCCTCAAGGGTAGCAACACATCTGTGACCGAATTTGAACAAGACTCTTACTAACAATTACTAACTGGACGCATAGCCTAGTTGGTAGTGACTGTCTGCGAAGCGAGGGGTGCCGGTTTCGATTCCCGACCGGGGCAGATATTTATGTGACCGATAAATGTTGATTCTCGGAGCGGGTGGTAGTGATGTGGTTTTTGTGTTGTTCATGCCACTGGCCACACCGGGAATCCTAGTGCGGGGGTGTGAGTATTTAAGCGTTTTTGTTTATTACTAACAGCAACTATCAGAACAGACCCAACTATCATTAAAGTCTCTGCCCCAGTCCTCATACTTACTAACGAACTGATCAACTAACGTTCTTAATAACTATTTGATTCTTATTCTGGGTCGGTCACAGTTGTCATCGGTGGCAGCTGAAGAGTGGTACTGCATGCTCGTTTGTTATCGGAAATCTATAAAAAAGTAAAACCAGTCTTTTTTTGTAATTTTATGTTGTACCAGTAATATGTAAATGAGTAGCGATGTAACATGCGCATGTACTTAGGTATTGGCTAAAACAAAATGCACCTTGGTTCAGAAATATAAAATAGCTCTTAACAAACTATTCAGTAACAAACATTGTGAACGACGTTGACAGCCCTAGGTAGTCATGACCGATATCAATATTTTAACGTTGCGTACCAACGATAAAACATTGCTATCGACAGGGCATGATACGGGTAGGGCTGTCTACGACATTTTGATGTAAACCCGTGCATCTATATGTGACGTAAACCTTATATAAAGTGTAAGAAGTGTTATTTACTGATCCTTCCAAGACCCCGAAAGCTTATGCTAAGTATGTACGACGTACGTGTTTCCTTATCAAAATGCGTGATTAACAGAGGGTTAAGAAACACTTTGTAAATGTAAATATTATGTACATTGTGGGTACGTTAACTCAATGTAATTCTAATACATCCCACGAATAACATTATCTATCGTTAAGTTTTAAGATATACACAAAGACTTCTAACCGAGATCTAATTTAATTATTGGTACTATTCGGCAATTTACACTTAAAAGTAGTATAGATCATAGATTTAGGTTAGACACTAATAAAGATGTGTCGAGGACTTAATAGTGACGCGTGCACAGAAACTTATTGGTGACCCTGAATTGGTTGAAACCAAACTGAAAAGTCTCGAGCATCGGCGCAAACTATCCATCCTCTCGGTATTCTTTAATACCTTTGTTTTGGAGAGTGCGCAGGAATTTCATGATTTAATTTCCTCACCCCTTTGCACCATTAGACGAACGGATGCACGGCGAGTATTCATCGCATTGTCATGAATAACTCTCCAGGACGGATGGGATGTTTTGCTACGTGTTTTTGTTACGCGTACTACGAAGGTCTAGAATAACATCCTCGCTTTGATTCTGATTACAAAGTGGGTGTTTTCAAGTCTATAGTAATCAGGCTCTAGGTAAAATATATTTTTTTAGTCTAAAATATTCTAAACGAACGTCTATCTATTAATTAATTATTAATGAATTTAATGATATTAACTACATTTAAAATATTAAGTTCATTATGAAACTACAAAAAAAGATGAACAATAAATCAATGAAATTCCCTAACAATATCGGGTGTCGTGAATTACAAAACAAAGTCGTTTCTTTGATATATTATGTTTGTATTATTTGCCGATTTTCGACAAATAAAACATAACGTTCACGTGTTTCCTTAGTACAAAAGTAGGGTGACCGTGGTTGAAATTAATTTTAAGAATTTCCGTATTTTAGTACAACAATAAATGAAAAGTTATTTCTAAAATCAACTCTGAAATGTTGTATTTTTTTGGTTGTAATGTAAAGGGCCATGTGACTTATTAAATGGCATCGGCGAGCACTTACCATCAGACCCTCTGCTTGTTAATCGTAATGATGTTGCATGATGAGTACCTAATTTACCCCAAAATTGTTTTTTTTAATACAAAAAGTCCTTAAAAATTAAGTTTTACAAAGATTAGTTTAAAAGTTTGCTTCAAAATATACCTATATTTATAATATACCTATATAACTTAGTATTCCGAAGTAAATGGTTTGAACGTTTGTCGTTTTCTTACCGAAGGTATGTTTGTAGATGTCATCGTTGAAAAAAAAGGTGCTTTTTATTTTTTAACTTTAAAATTCAACCAAACAAAAATTATGTCCCAGTTCAAACCTCAAAATCAGGAAAATCCGTTTTGCCTGCCTCTGTATGTAGCTCCTAATTTCTTTCGAAGGAGGTCGGGAATAGGGTCATAAAATTCGGTACCATCTGGTCCGAGACGTTTCGTTAGCGTACGGTACTCGTTTGTTGAGCTTTAGGGCCTTACCTTCTCGTACCTAGGTTTTATCATAAACATATTTAGGTATCTTTATAGATACGAGAACAGCATGAAATGTAGCTTATATGTTACACACAGAGGGTATTATTAAATACAAAGTGACCTTCAGAGACCGCTCATAGGCTACACTATAGCATGACTTATAGCGAAGTTTCATTCCAATTGTAAGAGTTTCATTCCAATTTTTATTATTGATTTAAGGTACCACCTTCCGCTGCCGCCCATGACAACTGTGACCGACTTAGAACAAGACTCATATGGGGACTGGGATAGTTAGCCCGGTTAGGTGACGGTGTTAGAACATTAGTTAGTTAGTTGGTTATTATGAGGACTGGGACAGGGACTATTAGTGAATGTTAGTCCTGTTAGTTATTGTCAGTAATAGTCCAGTTAGTAAATGTTAGTATGAGTCTCGTTATAATTCGGTCACAGATGTGTTGCTACCCTTGAGGACTGAGATGGTTGCCTCTAAAAAGTGTAGCCGGCTCCGCACCTAGAAGACATGCGTTGGTTCAACGTTGTAGCCAAAATAGTCATGTCCCGGGTGGTATGGACAACACAAATAACATACCACGAGCACCCACGACCCGAGAACAAACATTTATCCGTCACATAAATATTTGCTTCGGTCGGGAATCGAACCTGGGACCCCTCGTTTCGCAGGTAGGGGTACTACCGACGAGGCTACGGGGTCATTCATTCATTTCGGGGTCAGTCATTTTATGAGAAATGTGGCACCCCTTACCGCAACACGGTCTTGCTTAATCATTGTGTGGGTTGAGGACAAGGTAAACCTCTCAGAGAAAAAGTTAATCTCGACCTAATTACGCATATACGTTACGAGAATTTCGTGTTAGTTTAACTGGTATAAGGGTAAATTTAAAATCATTTCCGTGCCGAATTTACCCGTACGGGAATGACATCCGCATTTCCTCGAGATGTTTTCGTTTCCTAAACGTGCACTTCGGATTTTCGTGCGTAATTCCCGGAAAATTCCCGTCAGCTACGCCGTAAATAGGTGAGATATATTCCGAAATATTTCGAACATGATACGCGGCTGTCTATTTTATTGAATCCGGGTGGCTGCTTGTAATAAAAGTGTAAATATTAAATATCAAATATGTATGTGGTATGTACAATATTGTATCATGCTACTGTCGAGGCTTTACAAATATTCCCGAGCTAGATATAACGTCTTTCAGTTTGTAAATATGGACTACTTTTTATGAATGTGGCATGGAATATGGAATGAATTTTTCACTACACACTCTACATCATTGTCATACATTACATACATACAAACAATAATAAATTCTAAATGATCTATGTGTGTGTTGTCGAAGATATTAAAGATAAACTAATATTGGGGGTTTTATTAACACAATAGATCCCTTAACAATGATTTTTAGAATTTTTGTCTGTTTTTCAGGTTTAACCAATTTTAAATGCGGCTTTCACTGATATGATGCTTACAAGCAAGTAAGTAAGCAAGCAAGTAAGAATAAGGATTTATTCTTACTTACACACGTAATATAATGATACATTGAGACTCCTAACACAGAAACACAATCCCGCACGGTTTCAGTGAATGTAATATTTCTCATTTTCCGTGTATTATGTTTCCGGTTACAGTTTCCTTCTTCGCCGAAAAACCACAGATGGCGAGCTTTTGATTTGCCCATAATGCTTATCATCGTAATAATGGCTTTCGGACAGATTTATAATTAAATATTTTCCTTCTATTCATCCATCAGAATAAGAGGTCTAGCGCTGATTGCGCATATTGCAAAGCAATCTTTTAGGGTGTATCTCAAAAGAAAAAACGGATCCCTTATAGGATCACTTTGTTGTCCGTCTGTCTGTCAATAGACTTTTCAACGGCTCAGGCGGAACGTGACAATGACGTCATACTTTTTCGTGCGTGCAGCCGGCGTTTATCGATTTATAAGACATTATCACGTCAAAAAATAAATTACATGTTTCAAAACATCGCATGCTTGAGTTTTTTATGAGATTTTCATGTTGTATGGTTTGACCTCTCACCATTCTCACATGGACTACACATCTGAAGAATGTCATACATGTCCTTAACGAGCGCTATATTTTCCATTTCAGTTTCCTTGTGTACCAGTAACACACGTAAAGGCTGCATAGTAACATACGTAAAGGCTTGGAAACATTATTACAATAACTCATCATAATCTTCGTTTCATTGATTATACATTTCTACATATTACGTTTCAAATAATTACTAGTACCTAAGTACTAGCAGAACTACATTTATTCAGAACTAGTGGACCTGCCCTCGTTTCGCTTCGGGAAACATGTACATTAGTTTTTCTCATATATCTTCTATGTACAGACAGCGACCAGTTACAGATTTATTATTAGTATAGTTTTTTAATACTCTATGTGTGCACTAGGCGATAGACACCACTTACCAGTTGGCTCATTTGCTTGTCTGTCGAATTAAAAAAAAACATTGGCGAATAGATTTAAAATAAGATAATATATTTAAAAGAACGTTAGAAGCAGTTTACGGATGTCCTAACATTGTAGTGGGCACTTAGCGCTAGGGAGAATTTATGCCTTTTTGCTTCTTACAAACTAATAAAAAAATATACAGAGTTTATTTTACACAGTAGTGTAAAATTTATATCTGTGTACAGCTTACGATGACTGAAATGATGATTTATATTGCAATGGAGGAATTTTATACCTCTACTAAAACAACTGAGAGGAGCAGGATTAGTAAGAAGTGGTGAGATGACGAGTGATGAAGCGAGGTGAGGTGGGGTGAGGCGAGATGAGGTAGAGGTGAGGAGAGGAGGGAGGTAATAAGGAAAGTCTTCCAAATATGTCCAGTGACCAACAAAATTTCACTGGCCGGCAAGCAGACCATCTTCAATAGTAGGTATACAGATGAATAATGAATAACAACAATATCGTAATCCACTAAAACGGGTTCAGAAAGGATGCATAATTATTTTATTTCCCTTCATAATATTGCTCATTGTGCTAACTTTTTCCTACCTTATATTCAACTTGTATACATATAATTAAAATTTCTAGTGGTTGGTGCATTTATAGATCTTTAACCATGACACAAGCCATAGCCATAAGGGCGTCGTATAAATAGGTGGGATAAAATACTATTCTAATGCTGGTACAGTATTTCCACGCCTTTATTTGCAAGTGGGGCCTGTTGTGATTTATACGACATATGACACACCGCCAGCGAGGACTGGCTTCTGGGATATTTTGGAGAAAAAGCATCATATAATTTGTTATAAGGAAAACCTTCACAAGAAAATTATTACTTGAGAAAGTCGGAATATCTTCTTGACTCCGCACCTACTCGCTACTTACACCCACTTGTTCACTCTCGAACACTCCTCGATCGATCGCCTACGATGAACAACTGTTTATGTCCTGAATATATTAACTTGAGCTATTTAAAACAATGAAAATAATATATTATTGTTAACCAAAGCGCTCATAGCCCGGCGGCTTGTGTCGATTTTAAGTGATCGACAAAATTAAGCCACAGCGGGCGCGGTCGGTAGTTGGATGGGTGACCGCTAGTGGCAAAATTTCTTGGGCGCTTCCATGATTTGGAGGGCATGTAAAGCCGTTGGTCCCGGTTGTTACCATTGCAGTCGTTAAGCCATTTTGGATGCTTCGGGTGGCATAAATATTCCGACACTTGGGTTGGCCACTAACCCCTTCACCAATCCGCACCGCTGAACACTGTGCACAACTGAGCACGGATCTCTCATCATACCTGAGGAGACCTAGGGCATACTCCACCACGCTGCTCCAGTGCGGATTGGTGGAGGATTTTAATGCATACAAAATACAAAGACATTGTGCAAATTGAAGTGCAATATTTGTCTAGCACTGAAATAAAATTTTCCAAGTTTACTCAAATGATACGTGAACATGCATTGAGTGGTCATTGTGAAGCTGTTGAACTCGAATGGGCAGCCACTGAGCTGGTAAACGTTTGAGAAAGTTCATTTTGCATCGCAAAATTGCTGTCGCAATGGTCATTTTATGAGTTATTGGATAAGTTGGAATGGAATTGAAGTATTCGCTGAGTATTCACCTGACGAGAAGTGGTGCTTGGATTTATTTTTATTTTTAACTCGTTCAGAATACCTATAGACTATAGACTTATTAGCTTTAACTGAAAAATGACTGAATATAGTTATGTTTACACCAACGTAATTTCATCTGTACATCTATACAAATAAATAAAACGGGAGTGTCTGTTTGTAATATTAAAATGATGACTTTTTACTAAATGTATATGGATGTATACACGGTACATATACCAAAATAACATTTTTTACAATTTTTGTCTGTCTGTCTGTCTGTTTGTTTGACGTATCTCTGAAATGACTGGACTGATTTTGACGGGACTTTCACTGGCAGGTTGCTGATGTCATAAGGAGTAACTTAGGGTACTTTGATTTTAGTTTTTTTTGTTAAATTCCACGCGGACGAAGTCGCGGGCACAGCTCGTTATGAATAAATAATGTTTTGTATTTAAAGCAGACAAACAAAAAAACGAGCAAATTGATGGTTAGTGTTGCAGTTTGATATTTGTTCACCGCAAAGGCATCACGTCAAAAGGTGGCCGGCCACGTTTGCATGCCATATTTGCCATGCCTTGTTTCTGTTGTTCTGTAACAGAAATACATAAAAATATTGCAGGACTGATGCTAGTATCTTACATAGATCTTACATAGGATAGGACATCTATTCTTACCTATAATAAAAGACGAAACACTGCTAAACAAACTACTAGAATACTTACTCCTAGCACAATATTACGAGCAAAATATAACAACTTTAATTAATATAATGTCATTATGTTCCGGACAAAATACAATAAAGTTTTAGTCAGATGAATGACGTCGCGAAAGGGCAATTTTTCAGCAACTACAACATAATGACAGGGGTCGTTAAAACAGTAGATGAATAATGCGACCGCCGTCATCGCTAACGGACGAGTCACACTGAGAGCGAGATGTGAATGAAAATACTTTAAACTACATTAATATTACTGCTTGGTAGAAGGGCTGAGCGGGTGTGTAAAGGGTTCCACGCATCGGAAAGTTCAAGCCGGCGCCCCCTGCTTGTGGTGAACCCTGTACAATGATAAGGAGGAGGTTACTGCGCTCGGTCCTTCGTTTCATAACTCCAGCGAGTTAAATACAGTTTAATCCAGAAGGCAATCTAGACTTGCTGGGTCTTGCTTGAGTCAGCTGCCAAACGAGAGAGAGATGCCAAATTTTAAATTACTTAATTTACGTCTACTTCTTCCGCTCTTGGCCGACAACAACAGTTGGTTTCCTGCCCGTGGACGTTAGTACAAAAAGCATCGCTGATACTTCGCTGGCCGAGAAAGAAGAGGAAAAAAATAAAATACTGGCTCTCACGCTCCCAGCCGGAACAAGACAAGTCGTTTAACACCTATGAAGTTCAATACTAGTCACAGCACAGCAGTCACCAAGACAACAACTTTATTATTTAAAGGATAAAATTTGAAAGGCAGACCAAAAATTATGTCGTTAGTTATTAAATTTAAAGTGTTTTGCATGTAGTTACAGACACTTTGTACGTATTTTTGTTTCCTTTTTATTAAAATTGTAATAAAGCCGTCGTTCGATATTTGCCAACGATACAACAAGTCCTTTACGCCCCCGTTATTGTTTGCTCAGTTATTAATGAGACTCTGCGATATAAATATACGACAAATATATTTTTGAGATATCTCATTGTTCCTACGAGCTGAACTGAATGTTGCTCAAATGATCATACTCATGGCTGTAACGACAAATCAATGACTGTTAAAAAAATATTTCCGTTTTGCGCGAGTCTTCATCAATCTAAAGCTAACACGATTTTTCTTTTTTTCTTCTCCCTTTTTTCGTTGCGTAGCAGGCCAGCAACGCATTGGTGATGCCTTCGGTGTTGTTGATGTCCATCGGCGACGGTAAACATCAAGTGGCGTGTCTGCTCGTTTGACGGCTATAACCATCAAAATAATTATTAGAAATAAAATCGGGCGGTGGTGGTTTAGTTAGTAGCGAACGGACCTGTAAAGCGCAAGGTCCAAGTCTTTCTGGCCAGGGGGAATTAATCAATATATAAAACTCTTCCGATACTGAGTGACTGACAGACAACGCATAGCCGAAACTACTGAACGCAAGAAGATGAAATTATAAATAAATAAATAAATAACGCTACACACTCATAGCACCACACTAGGATTCCCTGTGTCGTGGGTGCCATGGACAACACACAAGACAAGAACACACACCCAGACCAAGAACGGAAATTTAAATTCATCATTCAAATTTCCGCCTCGCTGGGAATCGAACCCAGGACCCTCGGAACGGCGATCCATGTTAACCATTGCGCCATCCGGGTCGTCAATTGCGATCATAGTACTTATACCAAGTTTCATAAAGAAATCGTGTGTTGGTGTATAAAAAAATCCAAGCCCTTTATGACGTACCAATATAGAAATGTATATTTTTTTTCCTTATATCAAATACAGAATGTCAATTACCTCTTATATCTGATATGAAAATTTTTAGTAATTGTAAAATATTATTTACCTACTGCAATAAATCAAATTTGGAGCGTGCATACGTAATCTTTTCTTCTATGGCCATATTCCTACGTCATGATATGACCAATTGACTGTTGAATCGTGTTTAACAATTCGCCTCACAACGTGGTCGTTTCATGATACGATCAAACATAAATTTGATCATGCTATCAAAATAGTTCCATTTTCCGCAGCTAGAGGCACTGAGAGAAATGCCAGTGTTTTATAAAATTGTCTATCACGAAATTGGTAGTTTTACGATCGGGTCCCCGTAAAATAAATCGATAATCGGATAAGATAAAAATACTTGATGTTGAATAGAAACAGTTGTAGCCGAGTGGTTTTGGACTACAGAACCGGGGGCCTGATGACGAAGCCTGCACGCTCTTCAAATTTCCAAAAAATATGTGCGTATTACGGCGCGTTCACATAGAACGTCCGTTTTACTGGATCCGGAATACTGGATGCTAGTAGCGTATGTAGTTGTATGAGCGATTTCACACAGAATCCAGTATTCTGGATCCAGTAAAAAATACCGATCCAACAAAATAAACAGCAATCCTAGTGGATCCGTTTAAACGGATATGTTATTAGCGTATGTAGTTGTGTGAGCGATTTCACACAGAATCTAGTATTCTGGATCCAGTAAAAAATACCGATCCAAAAAAATAAACAGCAATCCGTTTTACTGGATCCGTTTAAACGGATATGTTATTAGCGTATGTAGTTGTATGAGCGATTTCACACAGAATCCAGTATACCGGATCCAGTAAAAAATCCCACACACGACGGAAATACTGACCCGTTAAAACAGATCCAGTAAAACGGACATTCTATGTGAACGCGCCCTTAGATCTTGCTTCGGTGATGGAAAACATCGTGAAGAAACCTACACAGCTTAGAGTTCTCCATAATGTTTTCAAAGGTGTGTGAAGTCCGCTCATCTTGATAGCTACAATTCCCCGTGTAAATCGTGTCATATCATGTTATATCCATATAAAAATGTATCTGATTGCTGTCTGTACGTAGAAATAAAAATATAAGAACCTCTACAGTCATCTATTGGTATCATTAGGGGCCTTGAACAGCGGAATAGAACCCGAAACAATGATTGTTAGGATTTTTGTCTATTTGTATCTACGTCACCAATTTCCGTTTCCACTAATACAATATCTAGTCTAGGGATTGTGTTATTTCAATCAATTTATAAATAAAAAAGTTAAAGAACAGTTTTCGAGTGCGTATTAAAACACAGGATTTCTACATTAGGTACTATTATTACAAGATTATAACAAGGTAATGTGAGTAAGTATAAACCAGGCTGTCTCATTAACATAATTAACCACTCGCTTCATACTACAGCCTCATTTCAAGTGACTATAATTAGGTAGAATTAAATTCAGGACCTAATAAAAGCCACGTATCTTCTTCATCAACGATCCTTTTAGGTATATTTTTTCCCGAATACAGCGAAGTAAAAAGTAGAGTTATAATTACGGCCCGAGTATTTATGTATGTATGTTCATCTATTTTCAGAAATTCTAAACTACTTTTCGTAATTCGACCAGTAAGATTTTAATCCATATCCACGACCCATGTGACGTAATGGTTACTATGTCGGACCGTCACTCGGAGGGTCCTAGGTTCGATGATAATCGAGGCGGAAGTTTGAATGATGAGTTTAAACTGTTTTTGGTTGTGTGTGCAAAGACAGGTTTGTAGTGTGTATAGTTCATGGCATTCACAACACTGTGAATCTTAGAATGGAGCTATGCGAGTGGATGTTATTATAAACAAAAAATTATAAATGTTTCACCAATATAATAAGAGCGACGTTGCATGCCTAATCCATTATCTTTTATTACAAGTATAGAAAAAATCTAACGGGTCCAGAGATCACCACACCCTGGTCACATGTGGGACATTGATACGGCATACAATTTTAGACTGTACGGGCTTACAGTTTGTCGAATGAGTTCGCCAACCGAATTTAAATTTTTAATATTCGCTGAGGATGTTAAGCTGCCAAAAGGAGTTTTGCCTGCAGCATAAACTCCTTTAATGACTGAAGTTTCTAGAAACGTGATTTTTAAGCAAGTAAATATTTAAAATTGGAATTTTCTACAGAAAATATACTTAACCTCTGCGGTGTAAGGGGTTCTATCCATCCTTGAATCCTAGCCAACTTTTGCTCCTAGCTGAACAGCGTGACTTTGTCGCATGAGAGAGAGAGAGGAAGAGAGAGAGAGGAAGAGAGAGAGAGAGAAGAGTCTAGAGATCAAGCTCTTATCAGTAATTAATTTTGCCCCAATGACTAACTACCTTACTACTAGAATAACCCACAAAATGTCCCTGCTACAATTAAATACCTACAAAAATAATATTTTATGTAATTAGAAATTTTAACCCCCATTTTATCATACCTCGCAATAGGATGCCATGGTACATAAATTACACACCACCAACCCCATGACCTGAAAACAAACATTTATCTGTCATATAAATATGTATCTACTCCTCGCTTCACAGTCTACGGGGATATCTGTAACACAATTAACATAGTCGTATTAAGATGAATACATTCTTTATTAATAGTCACGAATGAAGCAAAATATTTAATAAGTACAAATTAAATTTTCCCATGTTGGCGTATCGTATGTAGGTACATACTTTGTATACTGAACGCAATTACAAAGCTGGAGGGAGTTTACTTCGGACATGTACACACAAACTCGTATTGTACTGCTGTAACAAGGATTGTCCAAAGAGTTCTATTAAAATATTTCAGCTTTATTTTCTCCCGTTTGTGCAATCTAAACGGAAATGTACTTTGTTACTACAAAGCTTCCTTGTTTGTTTCAAGATAAAGTTTTGGAGTAAATATTTTTTATGTCCATTAACCGACAAAGGAGCAGAATAGCCACCAGATGAAGTGGCAACCGTCGTCCATGGACGTCAGTCACCAAAAGCATCGCCGATGCGTTGCCGACCAAGAAAAAAGAAGAAAGAAAAACTGTGTTTCATGCTCCCACCCTCTCCTCAAAAAAGAAGAAAGAAAAACTGTGTTTCATGCTCCCTCCGTCTCCTCAAAAAAGAAGAAAGAAAAGCTGTGTTTCATGATCCCTCCCTCTCCTCAAAAAAGAAGAAAGAAAAACTGTGTTTCATGCTCCCTCCCTCCCTCAAAAAAGAAGAAAGAAAAACTGTGTTTCATGCTCCCTCCCTCCCTCAAAAAAGAAGAAAGAAAAACTGTGTTTCATGCTCCCACCCTCTCCTCAAAAAAGAAGGAAGAAAAACTGTTTCTCATGTTGGCTTAAGGAAGGCGGTGGTAGCAAGCCAGCCGGGTTCAGGTTAGTCCAGTAAACTCTGAAGAGAGGGACCAGGTCCGTTGTGCAACGCGAGCCAGGAAGGTTGGCTTGGACTCAAAGATGGATGGATGGATGGACATTATTGGTTTGATATAATACAGTCGTAAGTAATGAAGTAGAATTGTCTCGTTGAATTACTTCGTGGCTAAACTTCTTAACTTCTTCCGTCCTGTGGGCATTTTAACTTCAACGTTTTTATAGTTATGTTATATTATGTATATTCTTTAATAATTTTTGAAATCCTAAGCCCCCTTAACTTCATTAAAAAGTTTCCTGATCGCTCAATTAAAACTTCTGTAAGCAAACAAGTGCACGGTCGAAGGGTAGAAAGTTTTCGCAATAATTAGTACCATGACCTTACAATGAATAGAGAGAGATCATTAAAAATAAAGGTTGTTAGAAGTCCAAGATTAGAAAGGAGATGTTTTAAAACAGAAATAAAGAAAGAAAATAAGTATATTTAATAAAAAATGCTTACTTTATAACATAATATTAAGAGAATATTAATACAAACAGAGGTTAACTTATGAGGTAACAGTAAGCATTGGATGGAAAGGATCGCACTCAGTATTTCATGGGTTAGATACAGTAACAGAGTAGGTTAAACTTAAAAAAATGTTATAATATCCATAGCACTAGAAAACTACCAGTATAGATATACATAATAATATAAAAAAAACAATGTGTGCAATTCACACGTGCTAGAAGTGAAACCTAAAAATAAATGATGTGGTGTCGTGGGACACCAGGTAGGAACGAAGTTCCTTCGGCTAATGTAGAATCGACACAAATTGCAAAAAAAATCGTGCTCAATTTTATGTAGGTTTTCTTGATTTTTCTCTTAAATTTTGCTGATTAGTTTTTATTTAAGTACAAGAAAGTATTTAGGAAATTCAGTATTTTAGGAAATAATATAAAATAATATAAAATATA
Source organism: Ochlodes sylvanus (assembly GCA_905404295.2). Classification (NCBI taxonomy): domain Eukaryota; kingdom Metazoa; phylum Arthropoda; class Insecta; order Lepidoptera; family Hesperiidae; genus Ochlodes; species Ochlodes sylvanus. Next base: position 2,392,673 of record FR990135.1, on the reverse strand, counting down.
ATATATAAAACAATAATATAAAACCCATGTGTATCCATTGTTATATAAAAGTATAGAATAGAAAATAAAAATGCATAAATTTCATTTGTGTTTTATTTAATTAGAGAATCTTGTATATTAATCAAATCACAAGCTATAGTAAAAATATGGTTAAATGGTATATTTGTCTGTTCTTGAATCAAGTTAACTAAAAAATCATTATAACGCTCTAAGGCTTAATAGAACCAAGGTTAAACGGATTTGCCCTTAGTATTGTCGATGGGTTTACGGGTAATTTGATTTGCCCGTGCTCAGATTGATAGAACCATGGGCAAATATTCCGTTCGGTCAACCAGTAGAACTTCGAGATCGCACCACGGGCAATAGGCTAAAATTTTAAATTTTATTCGTATAATTTGTTAACTAATATTATTTTACTTCTGTATTGACTAGCGTTCCGGCTAGTCGCTTAGGACCCAGTAATTTCTTTCTTTCCTATTCCTTCTTTCGCAACTTCCGACCTTCTTCAGCAACTCGTCGGTGATTAATTCCATCGGTGATCCAAGAAGGTTGGACTCTCGAACAGGGGCTCTGGGTTCGAAGCCTGTAAGCACCTTTAACTCAAAAAATGTGCTTACCTATTAGAAATGAATTATCACTTGCTATGGTGAACACCTAGAGTGCTCCATGATATGCTCAAAGGTGTGTAAAGTCTGCCAATCCGCACTTGGCCAGCGTGGTGGACCATGGCCTGTACACCTCACATTTGAGAGGTCATCCGAGCTCAGATTAGACGAAGTAATACCTCTGTGTAGTTCAAGAAAATACTGTAAAACAAAAACCACTATCTAACGACAGAGACACGCTTCCAATATTCTTGTTTAATAAATTAATGTATGTATTTGACGTTTCAATTTGGAGCCTAATTCAGTTCAATAAACTTGAATATTAATACTATGTAAGTTATTCTGACTTGAAAATTTCTAGAGATTTTGACTAAAAGGTTCTGCCTTATCTTTGTAATGTATCTAGTTGAAGTGTTTATCTATGATTTAAAAATAACTGTGTTTTCTCAACATAAACTTATTTTAATTTCTGTCTGTCTGTGTGTCTTTCCGTTTGTCTGGAATAACCTCTGAAACGGCTAAAACAATTTTAATGGGACTTTCACTGGAAGATAGAGGATGTTATAGGGCAGCACACTGGTTCCTGGGTTAATCTGGAATTTACGCGGGAAAAACTCTCACACGAACAAAGTCACGGGGGCACAGCTTGTTAAATAGAATATTATACAAATGGTATAAAACCCGTTAAAAATCCAAGTATAATTTTGTGCAGGATATTCAAGACAAAAATATTCTAACCATTAAAGTAAACAGCCACTGCAGCTAGGAGATTCTGAAAACGTCAAAATATAATTTAAATCCTGTCCAACCACGTCCAACTTTCAGCACTAAACCTTTTCTCATTAAACCGAGGCTTAAATCTGTGACGTTTCACCGTCAACAGTTTGAATAAGTACCGTATTTTACGTAACAACTTCATGTCACTGCAGACATAATGATATGACCGCATTAATACCGAAGCTCTCATAATACCTACTGCCGGGGTTGGGAAATAGACTAACTTCGTCGTAGCAGAGAATTATTTTTAGTCTACATACATACTAGAGACACAAATCTATATTTGTTTTAATATTTAGATTAAATGTATATAACACAATTTTTGACCGTGCGAATCTAACAGAACTTTAGGGGTTGTTCCGAGAAGATAATTACATTTTATCGGTTATATCATCGCTTTAATGCCTGTTTGAACAAAAGAAATATTGTTCTAGGCCCCATTCTATAATTCCATGTATTATAAGGTCTTGTCTAATTTTTTGGTATGAATGAATGAATGAATGAATGAATGAATGAATGAATGAATGAATGAATGAATGAATGATTTATTCCAGAATTAATTATCCTACACAAACAGAAAGCATACAATATAACAATACACATCATATTTTATGAGACAACTTTGAGTAGGCAGTAATTATCTGGAAAAGGGACCGACTCAGCAATATACTAGCTGCCTCAGAGCAGCTAGCGCTGATCTTCCGCTGGCCCACTTTGGTGATACTCCGGCAGGCCAAACCGTACACACACAAAAGCAACACATTTCGTTTTAAAGGAGTAAAATAACAGAACTAAACTTAACAACAGTAAAACTAAAAATGTAAGATAGCTACCGTAATAATATAACTATAATAACTATCGTAAAGATTAAAATAACAACAGTAAAGAATATAAAACAAAAAAATGAATATAAATATATAAAATAAAAATAAAACATTATTTTAGCAACAAAACAAAAACAACGGTAAAAAAAATAAAAACGTAAGACCACAATAATAGTATCATTAATACTCATTGCTTAAGTGCATGTTACTTCTAAAATCTACTACGTAACCAACGTAGGTCGAAAACGTTAGTAGTTTGTGTATGTGTGTGTGTGTGTGTGTGTGTGTGCGCGAAAGTAAGACAGGGCGAGATAAAGAATTCTCTATACGATAAATGTTTTCAAATGTGTATAAAATCTGGTAGTGTGAAGAGATGAGTGGGGGAACCATGAGTTGTAAAAATGATAGCAACTTTGCATGAGTTTGTACAAATCATTTTCACGTTATACGGTGTCATAAAAAGCATGTTTTGATTCAATTTTTTCTTAAAGCTTTTAGATGTAATAAAAACTGACATAAAATTTGTTACGCAAATGAAAAATTTATACACTCTCAAGAGCGACATTAAATGAATGAAGGAATGTGACACTTCTGTGAGATGGTGATGAGGATTTCACGGAACAAAGGAACCTTTTCTTAATTGCTAATTACATATTTTTTGAAGTGAAAACTTCTTTAGCACGATGAAACGGAAATGACGCGAAAAAGCGACAGTAAAAAGAGACAAACACATTTAACATAGGAGAAAATGAGAGAGAAAGCATTATCCGATTGCGTGCTCCAAGGCCGGAGTCCTAGAGCAATACCTTTTATGGCAAAATGGTGGCTTACGTAAGCAAAGCAAAACATCAATATTTGGATTGACAGTATTCGTTTTTTTTAAGTTTCACTTCTACCACGTGTGAATTGCACACATATTATTAATAGTTTTATTCTACTGTACTGTAATTTACAAATGAAGCAGCGATATCCAATGGTTTGAACGTTTAGATTCCCAAACAGGGGACATGGCGAATCCTACACGCACCACTAACTTTAAAAAAAATGTCCATAATGAATTTAATTATCGTTTGTTTCGGTGAAGGAAAACATCGTGAGGAAACCTGCACACCTAATAGTTCTACATAATATTCTCAGATGTGTGTGAAGTGTGGCAATCTGCACTTGGCCAGCGTGGTAGACCATAGCGTGTACCGTTCACCTTGTGAGTGTTTTCAACTCTTTCCCACTTTGATACAAAATAGGCTGACGACCCCGTAGCCTAGTTGGTAGTGCCCCTGCCTGCGAAGCGAGGGGTCCGGGTTCGACTCCCGGCCGCGGCAGACGTTTATGTGACAGATAGATGTTTGTTCTCGGGTGATGTGTTATTTGTGTTGTCCATGCCACCCGCGACACAGGGAATCCTAGTGCAGGGGTATGAGTGTGTTAAAGTTAATTTATTTAACTGTGACATACAGACAGTCACCTGTCCAGCATATTGAAAAACAGTCACAGATTTTATCCTAATAAGCGTTTAGTATAAAATCCTAAAACCACGTAAACTTACCCTGACCTGTTTAACAAGTGGTTTCTGGTAAAGAAAACGTTTTACGGGATCCCGAACACTGTTCTCAAACTAATTTAAGAGGCTCATAGTACGTGACTGCGACAAGTCGCACGTTTAGATCGATTCGCAAGACGAGTGTGAAAACTTTTGTTGAAAGAAAATGAATAGTAAATTGCGACTTGCTAAAGATTTTGTTGGACCTTTGTTTTAGCTCAGCTAGACTAGTTTGAGGTTTTTGAAGTGAAAACTTCTTTAGCAGCATTGTGATTTAAAAGTCGATGAAACGGAAATGACGTGAACAAGCGACAGTAAAAAGAGACAGTCACATCTTAACGTGGGAGAAAAAGAGATAGGAAGCATTATCCGCTTGCGTGCTCCAAGGTCGGGCTCCTAAGAGCAATACATTTTACGCCAAAATGGCGACTTACGTAAGGAAAGCAAAACATCAGTATTTGGACTGACAGTAGGTATTGGATTTTTTGAAGTTTTCACTTCTACCACGTCTGAATTGCACACATTTTGATTTTTGTTGAATAAAATATCTCATGAGCATGCAGCACCACCCTTTAGTCCAGTTAGCACACTTTAGTTGGTTTGTTCGATAGTAGGTATCAGGACGGGGGTTGGGACTGTTAGTGCTTTTATGTTAATTCTATCCAATACTGATGTCCATATTGATAGTGACGATGGTGGTCACTGACCATCAAGTGATACATATGCGCGTTTGCTCGCTAATAACATAAAAACGAACATAGTACATGCAAATACAGGTTAATAAAACATAATCATTCTTGCCGTAAGAATTTTCATAGGAGCCAATAAAGGCCGCACACGTTCTCAAAACCATTTCTCAAGTGCGGTTCGTCAGAGTCACGTTCTATGGACCCTCTGAATTAGGTCGCGAGTGTGCTGTGTGTGGGTAACTTTACCCAGCCAGTAGACGAATACAACTGGTCTTTTTGTAGAGAACCACTTGCTACCCAAGATTAGGCCCTTCTAGCGTGTTAAGGGCTTGTTTTTCTTAGGTACTGTTGGCAGACTTAGAATACGAGTTTCAATACGGTCTGTTATTTGCTCTGGTTATTTCTTTCCACGGAAAAGTTGCGGAAAACTTTCTTTCGAATTCTTCAAAGACTGCATTAAGTAATAACAGGTCTCAATCCATTACTGTTTGAATGCTGAGTTCCAATGTTCTTCTACAAATAAAGATATTTATACATATAAGAGAAATGTATGTAATTTAGACTCAACTCAAACTCAACTCAAAGTCAGCGTGCTAAATGCTTATTATTAATAATTCCAAGTAAAAGCGGACAATGCAATTTCTTTTTAGGCTACCCACCCTCGCTACGTAACAATGCCATTTTAGCCGCAACGGAAACTATTGCTAGTCATTTTTTCAGGAACTGAATAAATATAATGAGTACTTCAATTTATCGATTTATTTCATCTAAAGGATTAGAAAGATACAATTCCTGCAATAGTCACAAAAAGTAGTAATTTAATAATCCTCCAGTAGGTAAGCCTATATCCTATCCTATAGGTAAGCCTAGTATGAAATAAATATTATGTAAACGTTTTTATAGCTAGTTCTTATGTATTTTCCCCGGTAAATGTGAAGGGCATCGCCGTGTAATCCGTTAATACCGCCTCGCGCACCTTACGAGATAATTCCGACCTTATCTACGCTGAGCCTTACACTTATTTCGACCTTCGTAAGCTTTTCCTGAAAAATATAATCAACACTACGACCCGGATGTTATATTAAGGTAAAACAAGAATATCGCTTCGCTTCGGGAACATAATCCTTAAGTTTACGACTAGTATTCATGGATCGTTTTGAGTAAAATTTTAGATGCAATATAAAAAATTTATTAGACAAGATCAGAGGGTGATATATTATGTGTGGAAATTTTCTTTCAGATAATTATTTTAATCGATAAACTTTAATATGTCGCAAAGGACGTAGAGTACAGCGTCAATATGCTCACTAGTAAATGCTCTCGCTTTGCTTCGGGAAATCTTTTTTATGACGTTTGCCTCAAAATGGTGGTCAGCAGGCAGCTTCAGCTCTACCACCGAGGGGGGGGGGGGGGGGGGCTGGCTTCAGTGTTCTCTTACGAAGGGGGTGATACTTTTTATAATTATGTATGAAACAAATCAGCCATTTAATTATACATAGTATAAAATCTCTATCGCAGAAACGTACTATTGCTAATTGAGTAACAAATTCGCCTCGTAAATATATTAGGTACTATACAAATAAAAGACTTCTTGGCTGCCACAGACGAGCTTAGGTGAACATGATATTATTATGTATCATTAACAAGTATCAGAGGCAAAAATGTATCATTGAGGAAACCGCAATTAATTGAGCATGAAACAGAGCAAAGTGAATTTATTACGTCATAAATATGCATGAGGTTGGTGGCCGTTAAATGAATGGAGTGTGTTGCTTATCCTTTTTATAATAATATAATTATGGTGTCGCTTGCAAGAAAAATAGTTGCGAAAGTAAATCTACATATGTTTGAGGGTTTCTTACTTGAAATAAAAACTCTAAGATCACACGCATGATTATGTATGAGTATGACTTCAACCCATTAGAAGCTTACTACAGTACATTGTACTGTACTACTAGTACTATATAATTATGCACACTACCAGACGTTTTACACACAGCACAACGTGACATGGTGTGTCATTTTTAACAGAAAAATTACTGCTGAATTTCAAGCGCAGAGCGACCCGTTCTGTAAATCAGTTTAGTAAATCTTAAACCTCTTACGGATTTTTTCATATTCCTAATTGCATAATCCCGTCTACGAAAAAGGATTTAAGTAACAGATATATTTAAAAGACGGTGACAATTTTTTCACAGTAATTAAATAAACCAAGATATCTGAATAACCTAATATACCACGTGTCAAAGCAAGCCGCAAGAGAGTTTAAGACTAGCCAACAAGATTATTTAACTATACTTGGAGAAATCCATTTAACGTTGATCTCATCACTCACCTAATGTCGACTTTATGCATCTTATTTTTGAGTTCAGTTTTCACGGTTACAGAGATTAGGATATAATAGTTTATAGAATCACCAATTTACAGCTGCCATTCACAGCTTCTGTGACCTAACAAACTAGTTTTAATTAGGTCAAGTAAGAAGTTCCACGCGCTCAGTTATTGTCGATTCCTTTTCTAAATAAATCGTAAGATGTTATTGTAGTAAGGTGATCCGTATACCTGGTAACATAAATAAATCGTTATTGAATTTGTCTGCGCACCTGTCTGTCACGTGGACGACACACAGATAAAAAGACATAAATTGACGGTGTTACAAAATTGGAAGTTTGTTACAAAGTATAAGAACTGTAAAAGAGACCTGTTAAAGAAAGTTATGCCGGTTAGTGAAAGAACATAACACAAAACGTAAAGCAATGTAACGCAATTTATCACAACACAAAATAGCGTGGAGAAAAAGTGTTATTATACTTTATGTGTTGTAAAGGTCCATAAAGGTTTTAATATTAGTTTCTATACTATCTACCTATCTATATAAGGGTCTTTGAGAATAATATCCGCAAAGACACGTTGAGCTCTGGCTTCGCTATGATTTATCGCCGGTCAAGATATAGTGTCCGAGAGTACATCCACTGATATTAATTTCTGCTCCGAAAGCTTTAGTGAATACCACTGAATTTTAATATCTTGCTTTATAATACATATGTATACTTTACTTACTCGTATCCTCTATCAATAAATACAAATAAAAATATTTAACTTAAAAACCCCTTAAATTTAGTGGAATATGAAAATCAACAATCAACCAATTCAAGAGACGAATTTAGTAATTTATAATTGCTTAACATAATTGTATTTCATTTCCTTCCATAGACCATTCAAAAAGTTTTAAAACGATAAATGTGATTTTAAAAAACATGAATAATTCAGTATTACAATTTATGAAACAAACTAATATCAAAACAAAAATCGCAAGCCCATCGAAGTTGCTGAATCGTTGCATCAACGAGGAGGCTTACGGATTGGCGAGTATCGACTGTAACTTACATTAGCACTATATCCTAGAAGTTTCTCCAAGCCCGGCTTTGCAATTGTTCATCGATTTATTATATCGCCAAGATTGTAGCGCACTATAAATCATAATAAATGCTATATCTCCAGTCACATAACACGGCTATTTTTGATGGCATTTGTAGCAGGTATTTATATTTGCACGTTGGAAGCAAGAATATGGTATGAAGAAGCTGTTCAAATATAGTTATTATGATAAATAACGTTATCTACAATCTCAATGTAATCTTTATGTAGTCTATATCCAATGTAATGTCTATAATTTATGTGCTCTTCCTACCTGTAAACTTGTCAATTGTAAAGAACGAAGAGGCGTTACACGTGTCTAGCTTCGATTTGTAAGAAAATGTATGTGATAACATCCACGAATACGCTACGATCGAAATGGCGTGGATGGTGCTAAATCTCTTCTGTTGATGGTTGTTGGATTCTGTGCCACATAAATTAATCTCAACGATGCTCGTATTATATTCCTCTATTTAAAGCTTGTTTCCCAACTATTACAATAAAATCCAAAGCCGACTGCTTCACATTCTCTTCAGAGACTATGGCCCGGGTGGCGGAATGGTTACCAGGCCGAACGAGTGTTCAAAGGGTTCTGGATTAGATTTCCAGCGAAGCGGAAAGAATCATGAGTTTAAAGTTCTGTTCTGGGTCTGGGTATATTCTTGTGTTCATGGCACCCTTGACACAAGGAATTCTACTAATTCTTTGACCCCGTAGCTTAGTTGGTAGTGCCTTATCTGCGATGCGAGGGGCCTCAGGTGTGATTCCCAGCCGGGGCAGGCATTGAGGTGACAGATAATTTTTTGTTATCGGGTTGTGGTTTGTAAGTAATGTATTACTTGTGTTGTCAGCTCATCGATTCCTAGTGAGAAGAAACGAAACGCTTAGAATTTCACTCATCACACACCGTAACTCTATATTCAACCACATCCGACGTTGCTTAACTTCGTCAATCACTCACGGCCGTATATACCATTGAGCTATGAGACTTGACTATAACTAACATTAACGCAGTATCCTCGAAGATGCGGTGAGCTCGGCCTTGTCATGATTTATAGCCGGTCAGAAGATTGCGGTGTGGAATATCTGGCGATTATACTCCACAACGTGCTTCGTATAAGAATTAATTTTGTGACGAAGCTTTTATATCGGACAAAGAAGGTTAACGTTAACTAAACATTGCTGAATGATGAATAACGTTGGTCATTCAGACCCAAGCAAGAGGCTAGCGCGCTCAACACCCTACCACCAGGCTGAAGTACCTTCGGGAATAACCGGGAATTTCGGAATTCGGATTCGGGAAATAAATATTAATAAACTGTATGGTACAGAGTTCAGCAATGTCTGTAAAGAGTGACCGATCCCCATAATTTTATATCGTATAAATAAATAATTTAGTATTCCTAATGTGTTTTTATATTTACCGTACTAAGATTGTAATGCTAATGGCTTGTATACGCTTTGGCGCTAGCTGTAAGTACTGCAAGCATCTGTTATAAATAAATAACCTCCTTCATTGTTCAGCATGCTGCAAGTAGCTATTTTTTGCAAGTATTTTATAAAAATTCTAAATTAAATCCAAATATCTGTATCTCTATAAGAGTCCAAACGATATATCATAGCTAGGATAGCATCCACTAGTTAGTGCGTGTTCAAATTATTATTCATAAATTTTATGTCTAAAATAAAATCATTCATATTCATCTTTTATTCATGAATATTGTAGAAAAAAATTTTTTGTGCCAAAAGTAGTAGTTTATTATAAATTCGCAGGATTATTTCAAAACCTTTTATTAGTTTTTGCGTTTATCCTTTTTCGCTGTCATTTGTCATCGGACTGACATGGAGGAAAATACGAAACTGTCGACTTATCTAATTTCTACAGGCTTTTTCTATCTCACGTTTCTACATTGCGTCACTTGGCTGCCCAAAATGTCAATAAAATCCGTCTTCCAATATCGTCTTAGATTTCCACCTTTTAGCTTTGTAACTTTGGCAAATTAATCTTGTTATCAATTTCCAGAACGGCGATTAGTGAAAAAAATATCACGCGACACATTAACCCTAATGATAGCCAATTAAGCAGTGATTACCCAATTTTTTGACAGGTGGATTTCCACCTGTAATCGAACCTGCACGCACCTATTTTCAAAAATGATGTGTTAGTAATAAATGTCACTTGCTTCGGTGACGAAAACATCGTCAGAAAACCTGGACTGCACACATGAACAATTTGTACTTTGCTAGTATGGTGGACTATAGCAATACATTGCAAAACGAGACCTACACCCAGCAACGAGGCATTATGAGTTTTTCGTAACTCATCACTGAGGCATTATGAGTTTTTCGTAACTCATCAGTGAAGCATTATGAGTTTTTCGTAACTCATCAATGAGGCATTATGAGTTACGAAGAACTCATAATGCCTCACTGCTGGAAGAAGAAGAAGACTCTTGATTCCAAAACACACATTAATAAGACATTATAACTTTCAAGTTATACCTACTTAATGAATTTTACTTATACACATGTCATATAGAAACGTGTGAACATTATACATCCAATGTTGTATCGGTTAAACCCTTTTAATAAACGACGGGAATTCAAGCTGCTCAGATACTTACAGTTCGTTAACCCTTCGTACCTTTTCCGTTTTGGACCATTATGATGTCATCAACACCCTTTTTCCGTAGAAGTTCAGAACCTTTTTACTTTATTCTTAAACTTTTGAAAATGGGTAACCGTTTGTATTCCATTATGAGGAATATATCAATAAAAATTTCCGCCATATTAAGTATAGCGGCTTAGAATACTGACCCTAATCACCCGGATACATCAAGTCAGAGCAGGTCAAATGAGGCGATGGATTGCCCTACATATTAATTTGTCACACAAATAATCTATCCCGACAGGGGATCGAATCCGGGTCCTCTCGCTTCAAAGGCAACGTTGCTACCAAATATTGTATTATTAATATTATTATTAGTCATGAATTTGGGTTTGATAACCTGAATTAAATTAAATAAATAAAAAGGAAACAAATGATTGAAGACCCCGTAGCCTAGGTGGTAGTGATCTTGCCTGCGAAGCGAGGGGTCACGGGTTCGATTCCCGGCTGAAGCAGATGTTTATGTCACAGATAAATGTTTATTCTCGGGTCATGGGTGTTAGTGACGCGTAATTTGTTTTGTCCATGCCACCTGCGACAAAGGGAATCTTAATGCGGGGGTATGAGTGTGCTAGCGTATATTTAAATAAATAAAAAAAAAAAAATATTCGTTGTTATATTTATCTTACGAAAATACTACTTGTTTCACATTTTTTTGTTTCTTCTATGGATTTAACATAGTAAACGAGCACACAGCACCATCCTACCGCTGCTGCCCATGAAAACTGTAACCGACCCAGAACAAGACTCAAACCGGGACTGGGATGCTTAGACTAGTCAGCAGAGAGTGTTATTATGAAAGTTGATTAGTTAAATAGAAGGTATTATGACTGGGACAAGGACTGTTAGCGATAGTTCTTTTAGTTGTTGTTAGTCCAGTTAGTAATTGTTAGTAACAATCTCCTAATTCGGCTACAGATGTGTTGGCCCTTGAGGACTAAAACGGTCGCCTCTGAAAAGTGTAACACGCTATTTGCTATTATTATAGTGTTTAAAGGATAAACTAGTAGATATATTATATAACGATAATTGCCATAAAGCCCTCATTTCGTATTCTGCATTATCTAAAACGAGTCACGTCGTAGCACTCAAGGAAGGTGATCCGGTACTTTGCGTTGCGGCATAATGAACACCGCCTTTATCTGACGTAATGTGTCATTATCGATATTAATGACAGGGAAGTGTTGTTTTTACCTCATCGAATCTGAATAAATTAATCAAAAAGTAATAACAATACTTTATACTATGCCATTAAGGGATAAGGAGTTTTCATGTCTGGAGCCAATCTTGAGCGTAGCATTTGGTCGTGTTTATCATAAAATTGCATTGGAATACAAGCAATATGCAAAATTTTAAGTCCTTAGTGCAAGAGGAAGTAGCTCTAATTCAGCTTGCAAGATTTGACTCGGACATACATACAAACATTGCATGTTACATAAAAGCTTTTAAAAAGTAAAAAGGCCAGATTAATGTTTCAATCATTCTCTTTCAGTCAATCTTAGGGCAAGGATTCAACGACAAATTCATGCAAGATTGAAGAGGCAAGAAAAAAGAAAACAAGTAAGAAGATTGATTGATCGATGGGTCTTTTTAATCGACTTTATTTCAATAAGAAGCGTATTGTTTATTTAAAGTGATAAATACCTACACCAGGTTCAGTTTTTCATTCAATTATTTATGTCTTGTTTTTTAAATATATAATAAAACGCGTGTACCCTCTTAACCCCTCACTAGGATTCCGTGTGTCGCGAGTAGCACGGACTTCTTAAATATTAGATGTCTAATACTCACCACCCGAGAACAAACATTTATCAGTCACATAAATGTCAACACTGGCCGGGAACCGAACCCAGGACCCCTCGCTTCGCAGGTACTATCAATAAGGTATATCAAGTCGTCGGTTATTACCATTTTATAGTTCATCATCATCATCGCAACCCATAACTGTTCCGCTGCTGGGCACGAGTCTAGTTCTCGTCTCGAATTCGTTCGAGCCTAATGTTCAACCACTTGGCTATCACTTTAAATTAGGTCAAATTTTTATAAAGTTTTTAGTTAGGTCTATAATTATGCTACAGAAGATAGTTAACACTAATTGCACTTCCAAATTCTTGTACATTTACACACATTAATAAAGTGAAGAATCATATTCCACAGGATAACCAATTCATTATAGATGTTTACTATGTAATACCTGAAACGAAACGCAGCGCCAAGTAATGATCGTTGAAATGTTCACACGTGCGACGCCATCCTCGGTAATGATCATTGAAATAGCGTCACGGAACTCAAGCGCGATTGGAAATGAATCGGCTTACGTGTGTCGAGTGGCAAGTGTGGAATATGAACAATATTAAAGTTTAACATTTTTAATTTATAAGAAACCCTCAATATTTTTAATTTATAAGATGGCCTTGACTTATTGATGATGCACTACAAGGTCTCTCCTGATAATTGAGGACGCCTAGACCCTACTCCAGCACGCTGCTCTATTGTGGATTGAACAGAAGTTATTAATTTTTATGCCACCCAAAGGCTTCCGACACGGTTAACGATTGTTTTATAACGATAATAACCATGTTCTGTTGCTTTTATGATGAAATTTTTTTTGTCACTAAAAGCCAAGCCTTCACATTTAAGAGTACTCTATAGTGTTCTCCGGCACTTGGCCAGCGTGGTGGACTTTGGCCTGTACCTCTCACATTCAGAGAGGAAACCCTGATGAAGAATCATAATTATGAAAAAGAAAGGTCCTGATTTACTGGAAGGCAGAACTCAGAAATATAAAAAATGTGTAGCCTGATATTATTATAAAATATCGAATATTATTTTCAGCCTGCGAACAAAAGGTTCGCGAGGGATTCAATAGGACTCGCACATCTGTAAGGTTGCGCTGAGTAATTGTTATTGATGTTGTGTCGGGGGATTTGTGGGTAACGGATTAGATTACATGTGACGAGTATCAAGTGGGGAGTAGGTACACTTAATTATAAGTGAGTATAAAGCATCATAATTTTCAAAGATCCTTAGGGATTCCTGCTAACGTAATTATTTATTATACTTATAATATTTATGAATGTCTATTTTCTGAATGTGTATGCTACGCCGCGAATGTTTTGGAACTGAAAATCAGTAGCTGTGACTCGCTTCCGCAGCAAATACTGAGAGCGATCCTTTTCATACAACGCTTGTTCGTATTGGATATTCTCTTCTTTTTATGTATGTAATGACACATTTTAACGTGGGAGAAAATGAGAGATATGAAGCATCGGCAAATGGCGGCTCACGCCAGCAAAGAAAAACATCAATATTTGGATTGTCAGTATTCGTTATACTCGTATGTAAACTTACCTATTACAACGTATTATAATTATGATAAAAGTATATTATAGTAGTCATAGTGATAATGATATTACCTATTAGCAGTCTCTCGCGTAATTAAAATTGTTGCATTACAAAGACCTCCGATAGGCTTAGTAAACAACTCTTTCTATGTACACTGAATTTTTTATGTCATAGCTTTATTTTTCGTTGAAATAAAACTTTCGTTAACAAGGCCTTCTTATAATAAAACTTATAAAAACTAATTTTTATACCTACTTATTTGTCTTGATATAGTTTTAATATCAGGATATACTCGTATTTAGTTTAAAAACAAAAATGTAAGTCTGTTTTCACGTATAAAATCATTCAGTTTATTCTCAATTCTACTTTCAAAACACATTAAAGAAAACGTATTCCGAAGGTAATATCGTACCGCAAAGCAGAATTTATTTAAGGGGAACTGGCACAATACATACTGTATCTGGAAAAACTTCAATTTACTTTACAAAGGCAAATATAGGGCTTTTAAAAGAACTACTTCTGCATTCAGACTCGCAAAAGAACAATTGATGGGCATATATTCTAAGAAAATAGTAAAGAACAATAAGATTAAGAGCCTCCGTTTCTCGGTGAATTCGCGTTTCGATGTCACATATTTTATACACCGTGGTGTAATGTAAGACTGGGAAATTATGTCATAATATTAATAAAGTTTATATACTTTAAGGTTTCATTTAATAAGTACGAGTATTATTATTAGTAGTATTTAATTTAATTATACCGGGCGGGTTACTTTAAAAAAATTCATGCACACAACAAAGAACACTATTAGTCCAGTTAAAAATTAAATTTCGCTTTAATAAGTATTCAGACAGTGTTAAATGAACAATTCAAATGTACTCATAGTATTGAAGAACTTTTTAATTCGCTTTTGTTCATTAAACAATTATTATTTTAAAATGTTCTGAACGACCCAGAACTTTTGACGCGTTCGCAGACAATGTTCCAGACACAACATAATTTTTGTACTAATTACGTCAAAGGCTGTTGAGTGTTAGTGTCATTCACACTTGCGACAGAGACGCGACAAAATGTCGCACAATGTGATTGGCGGACACAAATCATAGCATAGTTTGTTATGGCATGAACTGACAAACGAGCCATCTGATCGTATATAAGTGGTCGCCCATGGCTTGGCTTCAACCGGAGGAGGCCTAGAGCATACTCCACCACGCTGCTCCAAAGCGGACTGGTGGAGGGATCAGTAAGCGTCGCCCGTGGACATTAGTATTAATACTGGCATTACCGATGCTTGTGAGTGAACAACACTGTCACTTCTGCACGCAACTGTACAAAAGATATCTTATTTATATCAAGTAACAACAAGGCAGCGCAATTTTGTCGCGTCCCTGTTGCGTTACTGTCGCATGTGTGAACAGACACTTTCCTTTCAAGGTATAATTAAAAATATGTTTTTACGACGAAAATTTGTAATGTTCTACAATTTTTTATTAAAGGAGTGAGTACCAGACAGTTTTCAGCTGTATGATATATAAAATCTTAAACGCGTGGGCCGTTTCTTCTCTAGAGCGGCGACACGTAAGAGCAATATAATGGTGTAATTACTTTTCTTTATAGCATAAATAACAACTAAAACCTCTGAAACGGTCAAATAGATTCACAATTAATAGCTCGAAATCGATACTCGGTAATTATCATTACGAATGATTAATTAACCACGAGTTAATTCGTGCCATATATTTGTGCCTAATAAAAAGGCCCCACTAATTAATTCCGACCTGATGGTTAAATACAATGCAAATTTACTGTCGGACAATTTGCAGAAGTATTTAAATACAAAGTAAAATATCATCCTCTGACCGCATTCCCGCTTAATTTTATTGTTTTGCTATAGATTTAATGTGACAGTAATAGACACATAAATCAATAGGTAGTGTCGGACAAATGTCAATGTGCCAGAAAAATTGTGTCATTTTTGAGTATAGGTAATACATACATACCTTCAGGCGAAATAATAGCAGACGATCTGAGGGTAAATTAATCGCCTCCCAAAAGCATCACAATGCGTTACTTGTTTAACGAGAAGCTAAGGTCCTGATTATTACTAGTTCAAAGCATCATTTTAATTATCATGTATAAGATTTCTTAGTTAGATGATTCTAGAGGTAGAATGATAACCATGGTAGGTAGCGAGACAGGTATAAAATCTCACTTATTTACGCGGGGATCTACTATTACTTTTACTAAGTGAGTGGCTAAAAATATTGGATTTCGTGGCCACTTATCATCTAATGAGATTTTTGTCCAACATGAACATAATTATTATTTAGAAGTGCGCATAGTCCGGCGGCTTGCATCGTTATGTAACAGCGGACGTGGTCTGTAGTTGGATGAGTGACCGCTCGTTAAAATTAACGCTATAAAACACGTTATATCGTGATTAATGTAATGTAAATATTTTAAAACAGTTAATCGATCATTTTAAACTTTTATTACACTTCGGTGTCACATACGGCTATGCTAAATGCACCGGACAAAGTTGAATCCATTTAAAAGTTAGTTCGGGCGGAGCTTTTAGCGCAATAAATGCCTTCCTTCCTTTACTTTCTTAAAAGTTTCCTCTAAAACAAAAAGATGGAGAACAAACCGGCATTGCACCGGGTGACTAACTCGATACATAAATCAACTTGAGCTTCTTGAAAATGTATGGTAGTAAACGCTATCTACTGCCTAACTGGACATTACAGGTTATAATGCTCAGAATTTTAAACAACGCCATAGATTTAGTCAATGTGCCGTTTACCCTTGAGGAGTCCCCTTGGCTGAAAACAATTCTGAGTATAGTATCAGAAACGGAAAGTTAACAGGCTTACCTGTCACTAGTGTATGGCAAGTGTCACCTGTCAAAAGTTTCTTTCCACCACCGCAGTCTCGCCGTGACCATGATCCAGGCAGCTGCGAAATATCGGTAGAAAATCGTGAGTACCCGTATACATTATAAAGGTCATGTATGTCCAAAAGATGTCTTGTCATGGAAACTAATGCAATATGTCAAACTTCAACTCTGTAAGAGAAAGTAGTTCTAATTCAACTTGCCGGATTTGCCCCGAAGAGAGAGACAAATATTGCGGGTTAAATAAAATCTTGTCAAAATTAATTGAAATCGTTAACATTACTTGTCCTCTTCTGTTGCTGGGAGCTTGAGAGCCAGTACTTTATTTGTCTTTTTCTATCCTTTTCGACCAGGGACGACAGTGTCCACTTACCATTTGGTGACTTGTCATTTGTTGTCGATTGTTGTCGTCGGCTGTTACCGTTGAAAAAATGAAAGTAATAAGAAAACATAATTTTGAATTAAAAAAAAGAAAATCTACGTTTTGATCAACTTTATCGCCGGTTTAAATCTCCGAAGTAAACAATCTCCTATATTCAAGTGAACAGAACTCTGGCGCAGTGTACCTGTCTCGCTAACTCAATACATAAATCAGTTTGCGGGAGATCCGTGTAAAATATTTATATCGCAGCCCGGTATGGAACTGGACTTTATCCGAGGAGACATTTATCTGAATTTATCTCTAGACCTTAACCACAAATCTTAGTGTTTAGACGGTGCGGATATTTATGATAAGTCAAACTTTACCCCGTACGAACCCCGTAGGCTGTATGGTAGTGACCCTGCCCTTGAAGCAAGGGGTCCCGGTTTCAAGTCCAAACCGGGGAAGATATTATTTATTATATTTATCGTCATATACATGATGTATACAAAACATAATAATGCATGTATGCAGATATCATCGCGAATCGCGATGTTTTGCTTCACCGAAGTAAGTGATAATTAGATTCTACGGACATCTTTTTTTAAATATGTAGGTGCGAGGATTGTATCCCAAGCCCCGCTGGGGTAAACTCCAAAGTCTTGGCTATCACTGTTTAAAGTTAAAAGTTTACCCAATTTATAATTAACAGTTAAGCGCATTCACAACGATAACAAAATGTTTTATTCAACACTTTCAGTTATCCCCTAGCGGCTGTGCTTTGTGAATCTCACGCCAATTTATCTGCAAACATACATAATTAATACTACCCTTGCCCGTAAATCCCAATAAACAAGTTATCTACAAGAGCTATTTCATACGTCTAGCCCTCAATGCATACTCGGCATAGAATAAATAACAAACAGAATTTATACCGAACAGAATTTATACAGAAATTAATACCAAGTTCCTATATTCAACAAACGATTCGTTTTGCTAACGGATTACTATTCGAACTATCTGCGAGGCGTAACTGAAAAGTTTTCCTCTAAGAAAAAATATAAGGAACCTCTTTTATGACTCCGTTACTGGTAACTCGAAAACGATCGATTTAACGATTGGTAAAATATAAGATCGAGGCATAAGTACCTAATATAAATTATTCTAAAATGGAATGGAGGAAATAAAATGGAGTCAAACTAAGTACCTACTTGTCATGTTCCGGCTAGGGGGCATATGATGCTTGGGCATAATATAAATGATGCTTGATTATCCAATTAACTACATACTTGGCACTGTAGTTTCAAGTCATTTGAAATCTGTTACCATTTTTAGTAAAAAACTAGCTGATCTGGCACACGTTTTTCTGCAACATATTTTAACCAAGTGATATACCTTAGCTCATCAAATACAATTACTTTTCAGTACTTCGATGTCTCTCTATGATCTCTCTGATTTAGTTAAACTCCACAATGACGCCACCTACCGGTTTCAATTGTGAATCTAAGCCATTCTCGGATACACGACACACAAAAAATTTCAACCAAATCGGTACAGCAGTTTAGGAGGAGCTCAGTGACAAACACACGCACAGAATAAATAAAAATATCTATTGAGATATACATATCCACACTTCATAGATAGATAGATAGAAAGGTAAATAGAATACTCTTTATTGTACATACATGATAATATTCACATCAGCTTACATTAGACACAGTACAAAAGGTGGCCTTAGCGCTAGACAGCGATTTCTTCCAGACAACCTTTATTTCACAGTTCATCTTTATAAAGAGTTTACTTTACTGTTTTGTATTTCATCTATGACCCTCAGCTAATCGGTTACACCCTCTGGACATAGTCCAACACCAATAACACTTTCCATAAATTTAAATTTATTGGAATTTGCCCTCTACATGGAATACACAATTATCGATCGACAGAATATGGTTAATATTCCTTTAAAGCTTTGGTTTGTGGTACCCTTGGTGGTGGGGAAGGCCCGGCTGGCTAGCTACCATCATCTCGGTTGTTTCAGCCACCAAGACTTATCGTGTTTCAGCTGGAAGCGTTAGAGCCAGTATTTTTTATACTCTTCCTTCTTCCTTGGCCGGCAAAGCATCCGTGGCCCGATTGATACAACCATGGACAAAAATGCCCTACCCTACCAGTAGAATTCTGGGATCGAACTACGGGCAATAAATTATATTTGGCTAAAACAACCAGATAGTTAAAAAAATTACCTTCCTTATGCGATATAAAAAGTCTCCGATAATTATTTTTTAATGGAGTTATTAGCAAAAAATGGTTTTTTATTTTTCCTGAACATTTTCACTTTTCCGATTACCGGATTATTCGCGGGGGGCGTCGAAATGTCGTTTATTTTTAGTATTACTAACGTCCACGGGCGACCGAGACTGTTAAGGAGACACTCTCAGTTAAGTAGAAACTTGCAGTTGAGGACAACAATCAGGAAGCAACTTCCTCACGATATTTTCCTTTACTGATATAAGTGATAAATAATTACGCAATGCGAGCAGGATTTGAACCCAGATTCCCCTATTCAGGAGTCCAATGTATTAACCACTTCTCCGTCACTGTTAAATTATAACGATTCTGTGAGCCTTGTGAATCTCCGAAATTAGTCTGAGTTGAATTGGTATTAATAAACTTATTATTTCCAGAGAGTTACAGACTATTACGTAGCTAATAAAGATCGCCAATATTAAATAAATGGTAAGTGAAATCAGCGAGTCGACTCGATTTATCTTGAAGAGATAAGCTTAACGAAGACGTTTAGACAGCGAAATTGATTTAAAAGCAAAACCCTTGTTTTACTTCAAACGATAAAAGAATAAATATTTCTACCTTATTATGTAACTAGTGGATCTGCCCTCGTTTCGCTTCAAAAAATTTTTTGATATAATATTTTCCCATTTTCGCAAAAGTTTTCATTCCAACACAAAAATATTTTTTCAATTCGAACCAGCAGTTACTGAGATGAGCCTGTGTAACCAACAAACAAAAAAACTCTTCAGTTCAGTAGGGAGTATACCAGCCGGGGTTTACGAAAACATAATACGAATAATGCCTTAATAAGAATACTCATAATACAAATACTGATAAACAACATAAGTTTCACTAATGGAAAATCAATGAAAAGACAGAATGAAAGAAAGATATTATACTGTTTTATTAGCAAAACGTCTACTCTCTGTAGACATTTTGCTAAAAGACATTTTCAACTTAGAGAAGTTGTAATAACAATAGCATGAAATGATTAGAGAAATACAATTGAAATTTCAGGGAGAACTCTTAATCTGCGTCTACACGAATATAATTTAGAAATATCAATTGTTTCCTTTTTGTTCAAAACAAACGGGTCATTGTTTGTTTGTATGTACAAACATGAATAATGGAAATACTGAGCTGAACATTCAAACCCGGATATACCTATATTATACCTATATTACAACTTGTCTTTCCTAAAAATTAAATGACTCGCACTAATTAAAAATAATATCCAACCGTTTATTCGCGGTCCCAGCAAATCTAGGCGCTAATACCTTAACACGTCGCCGTTAGGCATGCTACACAATGGCGACAGCATTCGAAAGTATCGATCTGATTGTCGGCTACTCCGTTCGCCACGCATCGTCGGCTGTTACTCAAGGATGCATGGATTACTTACAAGTCAAAACAACGATGAATCTGATTTTTGTGGTGCATGCTTGTTTTCTTTTCACCTATAATCGAGTAAGTTACATTATTGGAATCGCATATTTACAGGTTAAATCTATTAGGGATTTCCAAACAAATATATAAAAATCGGTAGGGTTTTAACGACAGCTTTGGTAGCACCGAAATTGAATAAAAATTGTAGGTTGTTTTATTGTTGCATAATTTTACCTTACTTTTTTAACTAGGTTTAATTTTTGAAGTTATACTTCTCTATGCGCGTTATGAAAAAATTGTTGAGAGTGAAATTTTATCAGAAGTTGGCGCTGTAACAAAAAATTGGTAGAAGTTGCTGAGGGTAAAGTTTTGTCAATGTCTTATGTCATGTGAATGTCAAATTTATTTGTTATACTGTCATGTCTATTGTCAATGTCATTTTCATCTTAATCGAATTACTTTTTTTCGTCTACAACGAAAATCGTATCTTTGTATTAGCCCGTATCCCAGCGTTCATCACAACGAGATCGCCCGTTGTTAAGTTATCAGCAATCCGATCGCGTCCCGACCGGTCAGTGACGCTACGTGGGGAGTAAATCGGTGATGTACGTGATGAATACGCTGGATCACGTGAGGATCGTAATGAAACGCACTGTTTATGTACCAATGTTAGTAATTGCCTTGGCAATCTTTGCCTTGATTAAGTGCTTTTGTTGACAGCTTTAGGTACAATTTGAGGTTTTGATATATCGATATTAAACTGGATATTAGATTGGATTGGATGTGTTGGATAAATTCAAATTGAATATTCTGGAAACCTGTGTCGTTTTTTCAAATATCTTTACCCACATTGGCGACTGTTTTTTATGACCTATACAAGTGACCTAGAAATATTCAGTCCAGTAGTAGGGCTTTTATGCTGCGATGATGAATTTCTAGAGCTGTAAATTAAATATACAAGTCACAACTCAAATCAATTACCAACGTTCAAATATGTACTTTAGTACAGCGATAAATCTCGCATTGTAGTTCCGCGGTTAATCACTAAAGTTCCCGACCCTGCTAAGATGTATGCGCTCATCTGCCCCGAATACGTCAGAACAGTCCGAATGGACTGAAAATTCCAACCCCATTCCAGAATGGCCGCTTCGCCAACATTGAATGGTGATGTGACTTAGAATGACTTCGCTTATTGCTGTGGTAGATTTGAGTTCGGGTAAGAATTAAGTGGTTTCGGGTTAGTAGCGGTTGTGTTTATCCATAAGAGTCCTTTGGATATTAACACTCACACTCTATATTATAGCAGTAATAGCCGAAAGGTTTGAACGTTGGACTCCCGAACTAGTGGGCTTGGGTTCGAATCCTGCAGGCAACACTAATTTTCAAAAATTTGTGGTATAAGAATTTAATTATACTCGTTGCTTCTGTAAAGGAAAATATCGTGAGGAAACCTGCACACCTGAAAGTTCTCCATAATGTTCTCAGAGGTGTGTGTAGTCCGCCAATCCATACTTGGCCAGCGTGGTGGACTATGACCAGTACCCCTCTCATTTGTGAAAAGAGACTCGTGCAAAAATTTTCTTTGCTCTTATCTTTTATATATAATCTATGGATACGATGCTTATACAATTTCAGCCGCCGATTTCTAAGCAACTTCAACTTCATATTTAGGTGGATTTCTGACTTCAAACGACAACTTCGTTCATTTGTCAATATTCTTACGCTGTAAGTCTCGAATTTCAGACAAGGGTTCACAGACTGTGTTCAAAGCTTTGATATATTACAAAGTCTTACTTACCCTTTTACAGAGCCTATGAAATATTTGTACGACTAATGAATTGTTTGTCATGATTACAATATATTTTATGTGATTCAACGTAATAAATGTACGTTGAATCACATAAAATATACTACAGAGGGTAGAGTGAAAAGTTAAGAATTACACCAAAATATCGTATTGTTAGGTACCTATATTTTATTTAGTAATTAGGCTACTTTGGATGGTCATTTATTATTCAAGTCAAGAGTGAATAGGCTTCAAAGTTAGTGTGCTTTACCACCCAAGATAAGAATCTTTGAGTTTTTAACTCTGTCCTTTACCTTAACCTTTTTATGGAATTAAGGTAGCAAACCAGCATGCAGCACCACCCTTCCGCCGCCGCAAATTACAACTGTTACCGACCTAAAACAAGACTCGAAAGGGGACTAGAATAGTAAATCCGGTTAGCAGACGGTGTTAGAACATTAGTTTGGTTAGTTTGTTAGTAAGTATGAGGACTAGGATAGGGACTGTTAGTGATAGTTAGTCCTGTTAGTTGTTGTTAGTAATAGTCCAGTTATAAATTAGTTAGTAAGAGTCTTAAACTCTAATAACAACTGGCATGGAATTAAGATCAGAATTGCAGGCCGTCTCCATATTTCAAATGTTGACACATTTACCAATTTTTACTTAAATATAAGAATTCGTGAGCATTTAGCTCTTATTCATTTATTTAGATCTTTTAATCTAATGGCTTGCTGTGAAAATTGATGATGCTGGATTCATAGCAACAGTCATAAAATCCTGTTTATTTAGTCGAATTCATTTCCAGTAAAGATCAATATCGTGAACATTAGTGACGGTTACACAAATACCCATGTGAAATGTTCATTGCTGTGTAAACGATTTATGCGTTATAGTGTTTAGAAGCACCGTTTTGGGCCACAAATTGCAGAGACTTACATGTTTATGCGATGCTTGAAAGCAGAATGCACTTATCGAGGTCATCTGTAAGCACTATGTGTTGTTAATGGAGCAGTCGTAGTGTCATTTGGTATATTATTTTATAACAATATGTATCCTGAAGGACTCTACTAGTTCTCAGGATCAGGATCAGGATAGTTCAGGATCTTATAGTTCTTTTCTGTGTTTGATTTTGAGATGTGTTGTACTCGTATATCAGTTGCTTTACCCCACAGTAAAATGCCATAAGACATAATATTGTGGTAATACATAATTGTAAAGTAAACGAGCCTAGCAGTTTCGAGGTCAGTAAATTTTATATACTATTGATTTTATATTTTTAAACATTACATAATGACCATGTACTTTCATGTCCTCGAGTATGTCAAGTGACTAAAATTTCACCATATATAGAGGTTACTGGTTTCGCGCTGTATGTTAGTGTCAAAGCAGTCATTTAGTATGATATTTTCTAACAATGTTTCCTGAAGGACATCAAGGCTACATTTTTTTTTAATTACGTTGCTAAGAGCATGTACCGTTCTTTGAAAGCAGACTAGGCCGTTGTCAAGAAGGAGGCGGTGAACCTACTTCTGGAAAGACTCCATAATATAGCTTTGTGGAAACACCAATAAGATGCACTCTATGCATTGGTTTGTAAATAAATCAGTATAAAACATAAAGACATACCCGTTTACAAACTATAGAGTTTCATTACGGGGCTCACACTCTAGGGCGGGGTAGGCCCCGCATATTCATGACGTAGGATTAACCCGCTCACGTAGCGCCATTGAGGGCGGCACGCGATCGGGATGCTGATAGCGGAAGGCGATCTCATACTGATGTATAGCGACGGAAGGGTTAACATAGCGTTACTAGTTCATGGGCATACACATAATATTTTTAACCGACTTCAAAACAGGAGGAGGTTCTTAATTCAACTGTATTTTTTTATGTTTGTTACCCCAGAACTTTCGACTGGGTGAACTGATTTTGATGATTCTTTTTTTACTTGAAAGCTGGTGACTGGCTGACAATTTAAGACTTACCTATATGGTTTTCTCATGGATGCCATTGTCAGAACTGGACCAAATTGAAGTGGGGCCATACCACAAGCACCAGCTTTCAAATAAAAATCAAAATCGGTTCACCCAGTCGAAAGTTTGAGGTAACAACATTAAAAAATACAGTCGAATCCAGAACCTCCTCCTTTTTTGAAGTCGGTTAAAAAGATCATCATCATCATCATTGCAATCCATTCGTAACAGCTTCTGCTGGGTTCAAGGTTCCTCTCACGATCTGGGGATGTAGGCCATAGTCCACTACGCTGACCAAGTGCGGATTGGTCGACTTCACACGCCTTTGATAAAAATATTATGGAGTACTCTCAGGTGTTAAGGTTTCCTTACGATGGTTTCGTTCACCGAAACGAGCGCTCTGATAATTAATTTTTCATATGTACATAATTTTTGAAAATTAAAGATGTGTGCAGAATTCGTATCCAAGGGGTGTTGTTAGTAAATAAATTTAAGGAAACTATATTAAAATTACTCGCAGGTTTATATCTAAAAATTGAACACCATTAAATACCATAACACAAAAAAATACGCAAACTTACATACGACAAGCGAACAAAAATAAAGACGTACCTAGTAACAAATCTATAGTAGAAACGATAACATAACAGAAACATAAAAGCATCCATTTCTATCCATTTTCTATTCAACATTACTAAACTGAACAAAAAACACAGGCTTTCAATCAGTGAAACCTTTGTAAACAAACGTTTGATTTCCAAACGACGAATTCGATATTTTGTTATTAGAAATCAGTCAAGTGAGAGTTGTAGGATACAGAACGTGTTTTACTTTGATTTACTACTCAGTCAAAAACTTGACGACACCGTATCTAGTAGAAATTAGTTAGACCGATAGTAGTTAATATTGAGTTAGTGACCTTGGCTGCACACCGAGGGATTCGATTCCCGGTCGGGGAAGTCATTTATGTGTCAGATAAATGTTTGTTCTGATGTTTTATTTGTGTTGAATATGCCACCCGAGACACAGAGAATCCTAAAACTGAGCTTCAGTGAAAGCGTTTATTTTAGTTATGTAAGTTGCAAATGATATAAAGTCATAATTTCAATATTTACATTTAAATGCTATGCGTTCTAGTTACTTACTATTCTTGTATTGTATACGGATATCTCGGCTCAGTAGCATGGATCATAGTCATGGCGAAATATCAGTATTTTTTTTTTTTTGGAAATAGTCGATGCACGACGAGCCATCTCAAATCAAATCAAATCATTTCTTTATTTCATGTAGGTATTTTCAACACACTTATGAACGTCATTTTTTGCATTTACCGCCGTTTCGCTAAGGTGCCTTTAAATTTTAAATCTTTAAGGAGAAGAAACGGCGAAAGAAACTCCTCGGCACATCTTTTGAAAAATAAAAGGAAATGCTTACAATTACATTACTGATTTTATACCTACATATAAATACATTCATACATACTAACATGAGCAGAACCGGTCGTGGATGTCTATTGCCAAGCATCTTTGTCATTAATATATTATTATATTAATAATATATATCTGATGGTAAATGCCCTCCGTCCCTCATGGTCACCAGTAACATCCAGGGTATCATCGTTGTCGGCCAAAAAGAAGAGAGAGGAAATAAAGAATGTACAGTTACTGACTCACAATTAAAAGGGCGCCGAGCAGGTAATAGCCGTGTGGTTTGAACTTTGGGGTCTTGATATAGGACGTTTGGATTCGAATCTTGCGCGAATCTCTGATTTACAAAAAATTTGTGCGTATTATAATTTTGATAACATTTTCTTCGGCGAAGAAAAAAATTGTGAGGATACCCGTGTATCTGAGAGTTTTGTTGGTATACATAATTATAATTATATGTATATGTTGAACCATAATGTTGAACTCACTTCAACGTTGAACGTGAGAGGACTGTGCCCAGCGTTGGGATGGTTATGGGTTCCGATGATGAAGTTAACGTGGCAGGTGACATGATTCTTATGCCAGGGTTTATACACATAAAAATCAGATTTCACTGTGATTCAGTAAAAATCTAGAGTTAATTGTCTTTATACGAAGATACGAGTAAATATTCGAAAATTTTCATTTCCTTCACAAACAATATTGCGCCTTTCACATGTTACCTGGAAGCTTTCGGTAAACAATTTATCAATTCAGCCGTGAAAGCAGGGGTTCAACCCTTAAAAATATCCGGAACTCAATGGGGATCAGTAAGGGATTGGTACCGATAATTGGGTATCCCATCAAAGTTACGGCGTTAGCGTATTTCCGATTAATTAAAGTGACTTGTCTTATCGTTAACGATTAAACATACATGACAGGGGTTTTTAACCCTAGAATGGCTTCGACCCATTAATGGGCCACTACTGAGCACGGGTCTCTCCTCATACCTGAAGAGGCCTAGAGCAAACTCAACCACGCTACCCCAGTGCAAAACTATTTGATCTATGATGGTAGTCTATGAGTAGATATTATATGACGATAGATTTTATATACGCGATATGACATGATATTTGGTAGTTTATGAGTAGAAGACATCGGTTAATAATGTATTTTGTGATATTTCACTACATTGGGATAAAATAAGGGTTGAAAGTTTGTTTGAAATTCCGCCGATCTTAAGGTAACCATGAAAATTGTTATTTGGAATTGCGGTAGATAAAAGATTCTTTATTCTTTGGGTAGAAATGATAAAATACCTGCTTCACACTTTGGTATATTATGCCTAATTAAATGCGGATATTTTATATTGTGATAATATTTTTTTCTCTCGATGGTGTAAAGCATTTCAGAGTAGAAAATGTCAGCCCCTAGCGGATTATCTTGGGTTTGTACTATAATTTCTGTTAGTCCGGGGTTTTTCAAATGTTATTTTATCCATTTTTGATCACAACCTTTTCAGCCGTTGTGGATATTTGAACATTTTTAATTTTGCTCTTTTTAAATTCGCATATAGCTTATCGCACGTAATATCAAAAAGGTAAAACTTTATTCTCGAAGTTTCCAATGCGCATTCTGATCAGTAAACAACGATCGAATCTTTCCGTTCCGATCAAATGGAAATGTTTTACATTATGGTTGGAATTTAACGAAGGGATCCATGTGGGTTCGTAATGATTCTGAAAATACTATGTCGATATTAACTGGAATTGTAACCAAAAAATATAAATAAAATAAACTTGTGCGTCTCGGGACGCCCGACAGAAATGATAACATAAACTACCTAATTTAAGTTGAACTATTTCATATTGAAATTGTTTAATTTGACAAAAGCTCAATTAATATTAAAATGACATAATTAAATTTAATATGAATTAGGTATATACAAATAATTATGTTTAATTATATTTATAATAATTATACATTTAATTAATTACATTAGAGTGAGAGAGGAGGAGTCTGCCTACCGTTGCCGTATGCGTGAGAGAAAGGGCAGTCAGACAGACTGGCGCCGTAACGCGTCACGTAACGAAGCGGTTTGCCCTCCCATAATCACTTCAATCAATCAATCAATAAGTAATCACTTCAATAAATGCTTACACATTCATACCCCCCTACTATAATTCCCTGTGTTGTTGACGGCATGGACAACACTAATTAGGTACACATCTCTAACACCAATGACCGGCGTCTTCGTCGATCGATCGATCATGGATAAGTGATCGATCGAGTTAAGCAACAGCGGGCGCGGTTGGTAGTTGTATGGGTGATTGCTTCCGTATTTCGGAGGGCACGCAAAGCTCTAGTCCTGCTCAGTTATGAGAAAGGACGTGTAGTGGGGGCTTTAAATGGGTTTAAACAAATATTATATAAATACAGCTTTCGCTCGACAACTAGAAACAGATGAGACAAACCTTCAGCGATCAGCATTAAACTTGAAACAATAACTAGCTGTAACAAACGATCTAACGAAATTGTAACTCAAAAATTATTTAGTGATATTCTTGTTTCGTTACCATTCAAGAATAAACTTTAACATCTAGCTTTAAAGTAGGAATTGGCATGGATAAAGTCGTTGACTAGCTTCTGATGCGAACAGTACACTAATGGCTCGTTAACAGAGAACGTTCAGTTCCCTGCAGCGGCCACACGACAATTGCATTAATCAACACCAATTGGAGCAGCATAGAACACAATATCGGATGCAGACAATGTAACTATCAATGCTGTGAGTTTATATATGGGGACGTTTACTCTACTGATTATAAGACAATATAACTACTAAACAATAATTGTTGTGTTCAATTATTTTTGAAGTAGGTACTTATAACAAAGTTTGAATTTGGAGTTGAAGTGTTAGTAGGTTTTTAATGAGGCACACTGACTTTACAACGTACATACGCACATTGACAAAAAAATAGGTTACATACATTAGTGTTTAATTTAATTTAATTATCACTTGCTTCGATGAAGGAAATCATCGTGAGGAAACCTGCACATCTGAGAGTTCTCCATAATGTTCTCAAAGGTGTGTGAAGTCCACCAATCCGCACTTGGCCAGAGTGGTGGACTATGGCCTATACCCACATTGCAAGAGAAGACCTGTGCCCAGCAGTGGGACAATTATGGGTTGTGATGATGATGATGATGATGAACATGTAAAACAGACGAAGACACTGGCAAACTATATACACAACAACATAATTATACATCTTCTAGTTTAACAACATTGCTTCAGTGTTGGGTCACGGTATTTGCATATTTGATTGAATGCGTCTCTGTCAATATTTGTGTCCAATCAAATTTTAACTGCAATACTAAATATAATCCCATAATTTGATTATGACATTGGTAATAGAGTGATTTGAATAAAATAGAAAAATATATTTTTAAAGCAACTGTTTGCGGTCACATTGCTGGCATTAATTTGGAAATTGCATCAGTTTCCTGACTGAGTTCTGTCCTAATTACATGCCAAATTTGAAGTCCCTAATAATTATACCTATTTACAGAAATAAGCCAACTTAAAAGCAAAAAAAAATCTTTCCCCCTATTAGTAATAGTCTCTACCCGCCCTTGCTTCGCTTCAGAAAACAATGCCTTCGTACCAACACTCGAAAAAATGTTTAACACGGGAATCTTAAAATTGATGAATAAATAAATAAATCTCGTACAGTTTGGTCAGCGTCAACAATGAACGCGGCCACCACGCTGTCAGTTGGTACGAAACGTACCAACTACCAACTGACAATTTTGAAACTTGTTAGTCATACGCTCTTAACAAAGCGGTCGTGGGTCTCTCGGGGCTGCCGTGTTACGAAACATTTACTTGTTTATATTCTGTAAATATATAATATGCATGTATTATACCTGTACATCATCTGGAAGAAATTATCTGAACGATAGTGAAAACCGCATCGAAATCCGGTGCGTTGTTTAAAGGATTTGTAAAATTTAATCTTCGTTTTATAATACACAGTGTGTGTAACACAAGGATACTTAGTGCATGGATGTGTATGTAACGGCTTACTTTATTGTAACGTTAGACTAAGATGAATTTGTACAAAGATTTTCATGGGTTTCACACTGCACTTGATTTCATTCTTCTTCGTAATTTTAATAAACATTGAAAGGATATTTATCATCTAGATGATATTTAAGTAGCTCAGCTCATTTTCACAATACAAAACAATTTATTTTTGAACTTGAAATAAATGAAATGTCCTGTTTCTGGAGCGAAAATCATTAAATATTCCATTAAGTCCACCAATTCACAGGCTTGATTAATCACCGCGTTCCATGAGTTGCTGCATTTATAAACAAAATTGGCTCATTAATTTCATACATAAGAACTAGTGAAAATAATTTATTATTTCTCCGTACTATAAATTATTTTCATCGTTGAAAGGTAGGCTTTATACAATCCGTTTTAATGCATTGAAAATTTTATATAATGTATTTTCATTTAGCCTTTTGGTATATTTCTATGTAAAATACTTTTATTATTAACGTAAATATTTATGATATACCTATACGTTTTAAAGTGAATACGAGCAAATACAATATCGGAAGTTTCGCCATTGCCTGTCACAGCGAACTTTCGCGTACTACGCGCGCTACGTGCCGCGTATATTGTACTAACGCGACGCGACGCACGACGCGGATTTCAGCGTTACGACGTGTAGCACGACGCGGATTTCAGCGTTGCAACGCGGTCACGACACGGAATTCAGCGTTGCGACGCACACTTTTTGACCAGACGTTGATATTAAAATATAACTATACATTTGAAAATAATTACATACATTTATTTTCATTTAGAATTTATTTTGTCTACCAACACCGACTACATGCACTGATGACCGAAAGAAAGCAGCGGGAAGCTGAATTTCGAATGTGGTCGTGGTGCCAAACCAGTTTATGTCCAGCAGTGGACTTCAAAAGGCTGATAGACGTAGCTATATCTATCTGCCTTCTTTTTACAGCCGTAAAAAGAAACAAAACCAACATACCATGTGAACAATGTGGATATTACCTCAACTAGATAATGAACAATAAAAAATATTCAAATGTATTATTAACGAGGTTACATAACTGGAATAACTCAATTTTTATCGTCTTAAAGTTCCACCCTATAACTCACCCTTATGTGTGACTCCCGTAACTACCGATCATACCCACGTGTAAGTTATAGACCTACTTTCACCAGACTGAAAACGTTTTGGATGGAGTGTGCATGCTTAGATTATACTCTTCTGAAATAGTTTTCTTTTCGATCTCATCCATCCAATAAATGGTATCGGAGTATCAGGTTGATGTATTGTGGTGGCGACAGGTGTTCTTGCCATCGGGTGTGCGATGAACGATCAAGATTTTATAGCGGCCTTTTATATTACGTCTTTGTGTGTGTGTGTTTGTGTGTAGGCGTAAATATACACCATATTTTATGTACAAAATTTTTGGAGACAAACAGATTTGATAGTTTTCATTTCATTTAATTAGGTAAATGTTACAATTATTTTATTGGTAGTTATTTACAAAATTATATTTATTATTAAAATATTATAGTAAATTGCACCGCACGCTTTTTTACTACGAGTATTTGAATTGTTTTTTTATTACCTTATTTTTATTTTTATCTTATTCCACATTAGTTAGTCATAATTGATTATTGGACACTCTATTGTTACGGACATTTAAATGTATTATGATTAAAAATTATTTTCTAATTTTTTGTGTTGTATTTATGGCCTTGTACCAAAGTTTTTAGTTTTTTTTTTTTATTATAATTTTTTTTATTTAAGTTTTATAACTTAAGGGATAGACTTTTCGAATGATACATCAATTTTATAAATAAAATGTTGCCATAAAATATTTCTCGCTCATCACTCGCCGACAATGCGACAAGTCTTTTAGAACGGTAACTGAACGTCATTTTGTGCTGTGTCGCCATAATGGCGCAATTTCCTTTATAATGTTCGCTCTATTTTATTTTGTCGAAAGTT
Source organism: Ochlodes sylvanus (assembly GCA_905404295.2). Classification (NCBI taxonomy): domain Eukaryota; kingdom Metazoa; phylum Arthropoda; class Insecta; order Lepidoptera; family Hesperiidae; genus Ochlodes; species Ochlodes sylvanus. The sequence goes on along the minus strand of FR990135.1, from coordinate 2,360,649 downwards.
TTTATAGAAAGAATAGTTCGGAACATTTTATGTAGAATTGAATATAGTGATACATAAAAATGGTTTAAAATAACTATCGAATAAAAGATTTATCAGTAGGAATATTAATGGGTTGGACAACGATATATTATAAGTAAATAACCCCATACCAGGATTCCCTGTACTGTGAGTACTTCACTTGAAACTTTGTATATAGGTTCCTCAAATGACACAAGTGAGCACTAAGAAAGGAAATTGAAAAAATGATTTTTTTGGAAATTGGCAGGCGAAGCCGCGGGGAAAGCTAGTACATAATGTCTTTTTAGCTACTTGTCAGTCTCGAAACCTCAACTTAAAGACTTATCCCAAAAGACCCGAAACTTGTAAAGAATAACAAAGCTGTAGGAGCTGCCTATTTGGTCCTAAATCAGGGTAAGAATTTCTTAATTGCGCCAGAAAAAGTTTTTTTTTCTGAATTTCGCACGGAATTTCTAAAGGTGTGTACTAATTCTGAAGTTATGTTAAGATACATTTTCCGTTTTGTGAAGGAATGTTAAGACGCATCACACAAATGAAAATGTATCTTAGAATCTTACATACACATTTTTTGCCGTAATTGAGTCTGTTCATAATAATTAATTAGATACATTAAAAATATCTCATGAATAAAATGGAAATGTTAACAGGTTTAACATAATATTTATACAAGATGAAGATTTTATATTGCAACCGCCTTTTTGGCTGTAATTGTGTCTGAGAATAATATTTATGAAGGAACAGTTCAATGTGCACAATATAGCAAAATTAAGCATGCTAGACAATATTTATTAAATTCAAACGCTATGGTGCGATGGATACCATTCCGAAGATTTCAAAGGGTACGATTCCTAACGAAGGCGAAGTTTGAATGATTTACATTTAAATGATTGTTTTTGTGTATTGTACATGGCAACCACAATACAGGTAATGCTAGGGTGAGGTTATGAGTATGTACATATGTGTGTGTGTGTGATGATAAAATGACAATAAATTATATTACTATTCAAGCACGACAAACAGCTAACAGATGACAAAAAATTACTGGAGCGAATTGGCCCAAGCGTTATTCGACGACAAATTGCTACCTCGACGAATGTTCGCTCATTGGGCCGCGCCTTTGTTTCTGACGACAATTTATTAATGTTATTCGCTTCTTCCGCTGTTCAGAAACGGATATTAATATTGGTAACTAAGTATATAATTACTATACTATGACATGACACCAACTAATACAAGGATATAGGTAACAGTTTCACAAATTGCCATCCATCGGCTTTTTAATGGTTATAATTAAGTCATATTACAATACAAAAATATTTATACAGCGACGCAAGTGCCGAAAATTTCCACTTCAAATAACATTCATTATTCGTCATCCATATCGACCTTGTTCAACACCAACGGATATTAATTTTTGTGACGCGCTCCTTTTGTGATCAAAGCGAAGGAAATTTCGCTGATATCAATAAGACAACACAAAACATGACATATTGGTAAATTGAGATTATATACATGTTATACCCACAGTATGTTTATATTAAAATAAACATACCGTATATAAGATATTTTTTATTTATCAAAGTAGTAGTTTTATAAAATATTTTTAAAATATAAAAAGTGATGAACTCGAAAGAAATAATTGTCAAATATGAATATAAAGAAAAAATGAAATTGTTAAAAAATTACTATACTTAAACGCACACAAGAAACGTTACGAATTTGTGATTTGTGAACATGTTCAGATGAAGTCAAAGCATTGTAAGAAATATATTTTACAATACGGTTTTGTACTGTTACTGTTTAAACAAATAAAGAAACTAAAAAAAACTCAAATCATTTATTCCATGTAGGTATTTAGAATACACTTATGAACGTCATTTTTTGCATTTACCAAAGACACCTATACGCCTAGTATGCATATGTAAGTAAGGTAAGTGTAAGATATTCCGGTATATTAAGGCATTTTCTACTTAGAATATTTATCCATGCGAATAAAAGCTACAAATATATTTACATTTCCTTTGATTATATCCCTTTATTGTTAACGAAATGGACGTCGATTAAAGTAAAATATTAACAATCGTTATTTTAATTAAGGTTCTAAGAGTTAATGGAACATTCCAAGCGTTATGAGTCTGATGAGCTATTGAAATCATCCAGTTATTCTTTTGAATGGTTTTCTTGTTTCGTGAAAATAATAAGTAATTTTAATTTGAAATCATTAGCAATGCCGCTGTTTTATTCCTGCCGTGAAAAAACAAAAGGTATTTAGAATACCTAATTAGAAAAGTGCAGTAAAACTTTCAAATTATGTAAAATAAAATACTTTCAAATTATGTAATATATTAATCATAAACGAATATATCTAACTTTTTGTGTTAATATTGTAATAAAAATGGTGGAAAATATAGTATAGGTGGAAAAGGCTAAAGTTCGCCCTGGATAGTACCTCCAGCCATGGTACCATTTATACCGCCGGAATAACTCACCGCGTAATAATTGTATTAACAGCAATTGTGTTAGAAACTGGTGGCATCGGTTACAGTTTTTAGAGGCGAACATCTTAATCCTGAGGAGTAAGTAACATCTCTGACCTATTTAGAACAAGACTTACTAACAACGACTAACTAGACTATTATGAACTAGACTAGCACTAACAGCCAATCCTCATACCCACTAACGAACTAACCAACTAACGTTCTAACGCAGGCGCCGGTGCCGTTTGTTAACTGACTAACCATCCCAGCCTCAGTTATCATGGGCGGCCGAGGAAGGGTGGTGCTGCATGCTCGTTTGCTATCTTAGTTCTATAAAAAATACTTCACTTTATGTTAGTTCTAGTACCCCGCCCTGGATTCACCTGGGTAAAACGAAGGTCTATGATAATCCCATTTTGATTAATACAACACATATTTTTGAATAAAGTAGCCACAATGCCTACATGGCCTACATGGAAAACAGACACTTAAGTACTAATCTATTTATTGATTAAAATGTGCATGACCTACTACTGGTCGTCGGTATGTACACATAACCTGCGTCTAACGTCCAACACTGCGTGTACTAGTTGATTATTCAAAACAATGCATCATTCTCGTTACTTCCATTCACTTATTTCATTCTCTGCGCTGTACGCGACAATATTTCAGCTTTCGCAATTGTCAAGCTGCGGTAGCTGTGACACTACAATATATCCTCGTACAAAGGAGTAACCTCTCCAATCTCTGTCTCTCTCTTACCTTATATGTAGAAACGATTGGAACGATATTTGTTTTCATCTCCGTGACATGCATGTTTGCGGTCATTTTGTTTCCCCTTTGTGTTTACTACTTTAATATCATTCACACTTCTATTTGAATGTGGATTAAATACCTAGATGTATTAGTAAATCATTAAAAGGTTCCATAGCATCTTGGACTTCATCGACAGTTAGGAATTTAAGAAGGATTATTTTAAAGGTTTAAGTAATTACTGCTCATGTAATGTTATGTTCTTTAAAGCCCGAAAACGTATAATTTCCACTCTCTTAGTACAGCAAAATTTATTTTATTATTATATTATATTTTTTACAAAAGCTTCAAAAAATAATCTTTGCTCAGAATTACAATCTGTTTTTATATTTTTTATTATATTACCTACATATTTGTACACTCCCTCTGGTGGGCGGTAGATTAACTTTATCCCCGTAAGTCTACAAAATTAAATGGTTCTGACAACCACCCTCTAGATTTAATGGCACCATTATCGCTGTAAAATCTTGGTGAAAATCAGCGCTTTTTATATTTGACATAATCTTTATCCTTTAGCAGAATACTCGCTCACGCGTTCGGATTCTTTACCATTTTTTAACAGATTTTATAGGGCCTCATGTAGAATTGTGTTTAAAATTATTGTTCATTTTATGTAATTTGCAAAAATGAAGATCGCACCAATTATGATGGAATGAAATGCGAGGTGAAAATTTGAATGATGAATTTAAATTTCCGTTCTTGGTTTGGGTGTGTGTGTTCTTGTCTTGTGTGTTGTCCATGGCACCCACGACACAGGGAATCCTAGTGTGGGGCTATGGGTGTGTAGCGTTATTTATAACAGGTGTTCATATCACACAATTCGAGTCAATCGTATGTGTAACTGATCGATTGAGTTAATTCTTTCATGGCTAGGTCGGATTTTGGATAGTTGTACGGTTCTAAGAAATATAAGGTGCATGATTATCATGATAAAGTTTATAAGACGTCAATGTGTCAACGGTCAAAGGCGTCGATGTGGAAAGCCGTCGCCCATGGACATCATCACAGCACAACACCAAAGGCATCGATAAGTTATTTATTTATTCATTCATTCATTCGTTCATTCATTCATTCGTTCATTCATTCATTCATTCATTCATTCATTCATTTAATTAATTAATTATTATTAATAGGATACCCAACACAGATAACACTTAATACACAACTATAGAACATAATGCTAGAGAGTAATCGACCAGAAAAGAAGAAAGACGAAAGAACAAAGGTACTGGCTCAAGCTTTCAGCCAAAACATGGCTTGTCATTGGGCGGCTGTCTCAAGCAGGGGTGGTAGCCGAGCCAAGCTTAAGCCCTTTATCACCAAGAATTGCTTCTCTGCTAATAAATCATTTAATACATACACTGAGACGCGTGATATTTTATATTATTATATTCTATTTAGCTTCCGCAGCTTTCGTTTGAAATATCTGTCGAATACGCGGTTCCAATTTCGTGTCGGGTGGGAAGTCGTGACAGGTGCCGTATTTTATTATTTGCGTGTGCATTTAAATATCCACCCTATCTTGGGGAAGTGTGTGTGATATACGGCTTTAAAGAATGGAAAATATAAGTAGTTTAAGAAAATCTTTAAAAAACTGTTGTTTTAATTATTATGTGTGGCTAACATCCCACCGGTACGGACGACACGGTTTGCCTCGTCGTTCGTAATGCGCATCGCAAAGGATTTGATAGCTTGCCCGTATCGGGATCCCCGCTTGCTTTTGATGTGGAAGTCTTTAAGAGAAGAGTGAATAGCGGTATGTAATAGCGAAATGTAATCAATCAATCCCACCTGATGTTGAGTGGCGATGATGTCCATGGCTGGTAAGCGTATTAACTTAGTAAATACCTATGTATTTACTAAGTTAATACCATAGTCCATGGCTGGTAAGCGTATTAACTTAGTAAATACATAGGTATTTACTAAGTTAATACGCTTACCAGCCATGGACATCATCGCCACTCAACATCAGGTGGGATTGACAATCATGAGGCACGTGATAGTAAGTGATCAACGTCATCCACACATTTCGCACCCTTAGTAATATAACGGCAATACAAACAAGTAGTTTTTTGGGAATTCACGTTTTAAAGATTCTGTTGTTAGATATTGCTTTTTTATTTTTACTACATACTCGACCATATCATATTCTCTCTAAAAGTATGTTCCAAAGAATATGTTAAGCAGCTATCAATTGATAGTAATGTTCTTCTCCTCATCCGAATTCCAAACGACGCCATAAAAGAACGCTTCATAAATCGAGCTCAAATCGACCCGATAAATACGGTGTGTTGATTTTTAACCTTATATAAATAAGTAACATGGATTTTTGTTACATTTTCGTTATTTTTATGTAGCTAGTCGACAGACAAGCTGTTTAAGCACCTGACGGTAAGTTATCATATGTGGACATCAATAACACCAAAGGGATCATTGAGACGTTATCGATCGAAGAGTTATTTATTGATTTATAACTACAAACTGAGAAATATCGTTCATTGTCACCGCTCATACTAATGCTCCAGTTTAAGTTAGTCCTCTTCTCACAATATGAACGAAATGAGGACATAGGCGACCACGCTGGCAAGGTAGACTGACAGACCTTATAGGCCTGTGATACTATTATTCAAGCCTTTCAGGTATTCATGTCTCTGCATGATGGTTTCTTTTACTGAAATATTTGCTTTGGTGAAAGAATAATTTATTTTTAATACGCGTATGTTTTTGAATAATTCAAGACGTGCGAGATATTCCAACTCCCTTTGTGGGAAAGATTGATGTATAATTTCATCAAGCTATCACTGCCATAATAAATTCTATGATTTGTTTGTTTTCTTAATTTACATGTAATGTGAGTTAATCCATACTTATACATATATTAATACGACACGAAGGTACAAGTTTATTCACGTCCACCGAGTTTTCCGCAAGCCGGATACCACTTCCATCGTCGTTTAATAACTCTGACAATTTTAATGTAAAATGTAAAATTAAATCTTGAAAATAAAATTTATTAAATACTAGCTTTCCCCCGCGGCTTTACCCGCCTATTTAATGTTCACATGCATAACTTGAGTAACCTATATACAATGTTGCAAGTGAATCCATTGAAGTAATAAAAAGTTTCAGTTTATCCCTTTTTATTTAACAACAAACAACTTAATTACTTTATAAAGATACTAGTAAACCCGCCCTCGCTTCGCTTCGGGAAACCTGTCCCTTAGTACCCAAGTCCAAAATTGTTTGCGAAAAACTATAATATATTATACATATAAACTTTCCTCTTGAATCATTCTATCTATTAAAAAAACCCCATCAAAATCCGTTGCGTAGTTTTAAAGATCTAAGCATACAAAGGGACAGAGAAAGCGACTTTGTTTTATACTATGTAGTGAAAAAAGGCAATGGAATGTTGGGCAGAGCTTCCCCAGGACGACTGCTGGAGAGCGAAACGAATGCTGCGCAACAGTCCTTAGCTCTTTTATTGGGTGGTTGCACGTGGTGGGGTTGTGTGTTCGGGTTCTAGTAGAGGCGCTGCTAACAATATTATATTATTATAATAGTTGATCCGGGAAACACAGAATGATATACAATATTTTGCTGTTGTCAACGTTCCCTGCAAAGTGGAAAGGCCCGGTTCCTAGAACCGGAGAATGTCGGTTCAAATCCCACCTGGGTTACTAGCGAAAGAAATAGAAAATATGTTTTTGCATAATGTGGATGGAAGTAATGTATATTTTTATGTCTTCTTTCCATAAACTATTTATAGGCATGTTAAATATAGAATTGACAATAGACTTATTGTACTGTTTTTTTTTGTTATGGCCGTTGTTAAACTTATGATAACTTGTAATATAAATATATTCAAGAGTTGTCACTTCGGGAGACCAGATTAAAGACTTTCACTCGATGATAGGACATAATTTTTTTATATTTTTAACTGTGTATCTTTATAATGATAGAATTTCATACCTGCTTTTGATTTTAAGCTGAATTATGTTTTATTTAATTTACTTAGTAGTCCTCCGACACGGTAACGCAGGTGTCCAAATTGCTTCCAGCGCGTCCAGAAAATCACCTGCACTTAGCCAGCATATAAAACTATGTAACATTGTGGAGGAATCCCGTACCCAGTAGTAGAAGAATTGTAGTTTGTGATGAAGCTATCACCTATGTTTAATTATAATCCGTCTGTATGTTTGTCATCTATGTATTATCGAGAGAAAATCCACACCGTCAAATTGATTTACGCATTATGAATACTTATCGTATACTTGAACCGAATCGACATTGATAAGTAGCATTAGACCCTAATGCAATGAAACGTGACTTAAATCGAATCCAGATACCGAAAAGACCCTTTGATTGAAAGCATAAAGCCCATTTTAATTTTATACGCGAGTAATTTGATTGGTTCCCAACTCATTGTATTGACTGATGGATTATTCTTTCTTTTTCCGCCGGGTAGGCGTAATTTATGCGTCGATTCGGCTTTGGGCGCTTTTCCACTTGGATTCTTATAATAAAAATAAGCTTGTAGACTTTTAGATATAATCAAGTTCAATAAAATTATATAAGTCATAACGTTGCTGGCTATCTGTTTATTGTATGTGGTAATAGACAATCAACACTATAGTGCTCAAAAGACATGTCTAACATACATCTGATTACCTGTTAATTTATTTATAAAATTACTGCAATTTAAATTATAATATAAATGCTGCAAAAGAAGCAAGATAAGTAATCCGTTATCAGTACTGACTAGAACGTTTTAAATAAAATACCCAATAAAATAGCTAAGTACCCAATAAAGTTTACGATCCCAAACAGTTTAAATCAAGAAACGTAAATGCTATATAAGCAAACCTTTTCTTAACGTAGTTACCCTACCTTCATGGCAAGGATATTTATTTTAAGATCGTATCTTCACCTTTATTGATCAATTATTTAAAACATGAATATTTAAAGCATGACATTACTTTAAGTTTTAATATTTTTAAACGATTACTTTACTATTTATAACCTTTATTATTCTACGATATAATACGATTGAATAAGCATGTTTCCACTGTGTAGTTCAGGAACACAATTATAGATGGCGTGATACCATTTTGTTAAATCGCGGTGTTGTCATACCTTGAAGAACGTTTAAGACGTTTTAGTAGTTTAAGTATAAGTAAGTAAATCATTTACTTGCTGTAAAACGTAATTTTGGTTTGAATATACAGCATAACAATTTCTGCTACACAGAAGCACAATAAATTACACCCTCCACAAATACAAAGCAATTGAATAAATCACACAATAGAATCTAACGAAATCTCAAATAAAAGAATCTAATCTTAATAGAATTCTTAATATCATCACGACATTACTTCCCACGATCGCATTGAAAAGGAAAACGATTTATTGTTCAAAATATCCATTTGCTCGTCATGTTGTTTTTTATTTTGGTATGAAATTTTCGAATCAGGCTATTTGGACTGGTTGTATTACAAAATATATTATATTGCGCTATTAAACGTTAAACTATGTGTGATCGTATTCTTATCATTTTACTGCTCATGAAATTGACTCGTTAACATTAAATTATCATAAAATTATTATTAAGGAATCACGACAAAATATTATTATACAAATACGCTTTTATTTTATTAAAACTCTATAGGGTTTATTAAAACTCTATAAAGTTTAAATTATTCTCAAATTTCGCTTAATCTGTACAATTAATTTTGTTAATTTGCTAAGGTAAAATGACTGTATTTTTTCTTACGAACAATGTACCTATATAATTAATTGGCAAGCTTACCAGATATAAATTATAATAATATTGTATATGCATTGGGTTTTCTGTAAAACTAGTAGACACAGTAACTGTAGACACGGATACAACTATTGCAACTAAAAATAAGCTTCATTAAAAGTAAGAGAACGAAGGAATTCTCCTTCAAGGCCAGCGCTCCATTGGTGCCTCGCCTGGTGCTGCTCGTGTCCAAAGGCGACGATGACCACTTCACAGTCACGTGGCTCGTCTGCTTTTACGCCAGCCTTTCGTGCTATATAAAACGTATTTGTCGCTTGTGTTGAAACAAGATCCTTTTCTAAAGCACTTTTTAAAGAGATCTTGGCATTTAGATAAAATGCAAATTTATTCATTGGCGAGAAAGAAGGCAGAAATGAGCCTACTGTAGATTTAATTTAATCTGGAGATAGTAATTTACTTTTCATAGAAAATAAGAAACCCGTTAAAGCTTTAGGTGAATTCGAAAAGCCTGTTGATTGAAAAGTATTATTACAGTGGCTTCCCGTAACGTTTATTAGAAAGACAGCGAATCAATCGACAATGACAATGGACACCGTTGCGATTAGGGAAATCACGAATATATAAGTATACAAACTGCATAATTTGAACTATATTTTAACACTATTAAACCCGTCCTCGCTTCGCTCGGAAAACCTGTCGCTTGGTACGCACATTCGGAAATTGTGAGGCGTGTTTTTTTTTATTAAATAGTAATGTTCATTTAAAATCTAAAAATGCTTTAAGTAGTATGCCTCTACGGAACCTGATTTAAAAGGATTTGTATCGAGCTCGCCCGGGGTAGTACCATCTCCCGCCACGGTACGTAGTATCATTTCTACCGTTTGTTTTAATAGCAATTGTGTTCCAGATGGACAGGTGTGAATTTTACTGTTTTAGAGGCTACCATTTTAATCCTCAAGGGTAACAAAATACATACGTTGGTTCAGAGTCAACGATTTCCAAGTATCGTTCACTGTTAAAGCCGATTTCGGATTATAAAGCTATTAAGGTTAACTACCCAATTAGTGGGTTTTACACCACTAAGATTGCATTTGATAAAACAAAAATTTAAATAAATTATGTGACAAAGTGATGCTGTGATGCGATGATCATTGTAAAGTAGTAGACTCTGTAGAAATAATACAACAAAATAAATATATAAAAGTTTTAATTGAATGAATTGGTAACATAATTTTTCTACAAGGTTTAATAATAATAAGTCTTAATAAACAATTATGATAAGTAATATTACATATGAACTAATTTTGTAAATTCTACATTAAAACCATTACCTTCTCCCGATGGCTGATAGATTTCATATTCTGATAAAATCAGTGCAATTACAATTTTGACATGTAAGAAACCGAGTCTTACGCCTGAAATTAAAAATAACATTATTATAAACATAATATGAACCATTACAAAATACTCACTAAATGTTTCAAAATCACTAACCAATACATTTTCTGTTCCCAACACCAGTTGGCATATAAGCATCAGATATCACTCTATCAGCTCTAAAACGATCTGGATTGAAAACCTCGGGTTCATCAAAATATCGCTTATTTTTGTGCAAACCACTGATGTAAATAAAAATTGGTGTTCCTCTATCAATCCAAATATTCGTGTTAGGTATCTGAAAAAATAATGTTTACATAACCACCAGGAAGTAACAAAATATTTATGACCTAAATGCAACATATTTTTTTTGTTTTGTATTTTAGTCAGGGTTTGATAATAATCACAAATCAACATAATATAACTATGTAAATTATTGCAGTTTTATCTTGAGATATAGGCAGGTCAAAACACTTGTACCTTGGTATCGTCAGTACACCATCAGGATTAAAAGGTCCTACCACCATAGCTTCACAGCCACGTTCCTTTGATTTAACAATAAAACACAAAAAATTGAAGATTATTTACATTGTAATCACGCAGAGTGTGTCGGTCAAGACTAATAGGTGGATGCAATCTATTACTTTCTGCAATACATTGATATACGTATTTCATTTCATCAAAGGCTTCAATAGTCCATCCATATTTACCAAGAGCATTTTTAACATCCTGTCTTGCCAGATCCTGATACTCTTTATGCTTTGCTAACTCCACGAGAGCAAAATATGCAGCCTTTGTGCTTGTCTCAAAGCCAGGAAAAAACGTTAGCGATTGAAACAAAATATTGTCACCCTTAAATGCTGGAACAATTTTTTTGATAATGATTAATGTTTATTATAAATAAGCAATTATATTCAAATTACTCAATGACCCTTAGTAACAAATTTAAATTACTTACGATACAACGGATTTTGCGTTCCATTCTTCAGTTCAATAATGAAGTCAATAAAATCTCCTCGTTTGATCCTAGTTTTATCACGCAATTCAAAAGAATTGTAAAATATTTTACGTACAAACGTTGCATTAAAAAAAATCATAGATCCAAACTTAGCTACAATTTCAGGCACGAAAAATAATGTAAACAATGCAAACATGCGTTGAAACGAACAGAAATAGGCCATCACTGAAAAGAAAATTGAATCAAAATATAAACATTTCATTTACTTGAAGATGAAACAGTAACGCCGACATCATCATCATCATAATATAAACACTGAATTCATAAATGTACTCAAAGTGACTGAAGTATCAATTTGCAGACTAGTGGGAGCTATCATTTTGAGCGTCCATCATGGGGTTTGAACGAGCGCTAGGGAGTTTGTGATGCGATTCGATGGATTGCTTCACACCTTTACTGAATCCATTTTCATCAAATTTTGATTCTAGAGGATTAAATAACCTTATCACTTTATTTTTGGAATTTCATAGGTTCTGCAACTGCTAACGATATGATAAAATAAAGACTATCGCAGTAAATGTTACTTATGTCCATATATCCATGCAAAAAGAAGCATTAGGTGATTTACATACGATACAACGTTAACACAACGTTATACTTACCTATAAATAGCATGAACTAAGGTTTACTTACTCTGTTTAGTATAGTCCGATTTAGGATATTTAAAAGAATCAGTTTTTATTCCAAGTGCAATATTAGCTATAAGATCAGCTCCATATTTATGATTAATATCTTTAACATCTACGCATTTTGAATCACATTTTTTGATGTGATTGTTTAAATAACTCATCATAGGTTGTGCACTATCTGTTATCAACGGAAGCATTTGCTTTAGTTTGCGCTTTGTGAGTGCAGGGGTTATTTTTTGTCTTAAATATTTCCACGCTGGATTATTAACTGAAAACAGTGTTGTCATACCAAGGGTATCTCTCTGCTGTAAACCCCCAAAATTGCGATTGGGAAAGTTATGGAAATCACGAATTAACATCTGTTTGATAATTTCCGCGTCTTTTAGTAATAGGCATGGTTTATGAAAAAAATAAAATCCAATGTAGGGTGAGTCAGAATCTGCTTCAGAAACATTCTCCAAGGTACTTTTATATGAAGAGCACAAGTTTCCAAATATTATGTTTGTATTACTCAATTGTTTCACACCTTTTCTTTTCCAATAATTTAACTTGTAGCGCGCATAGACATATGCGACTATCATTAGTATTATTGACAACGTCACAGTTTTAGTGAATCTTTCATTGCAAATTGTAAGATATACTTCCATTGTTATCCATGAATACAAAGCAAAGCTAAAATAAATTATAGCAAATCAAAGGTTTTTAATTTTTCCCCACTTTATTTTACAAAAAATGCTATTGATTGCTATCATGAAACTAAAACTAGGGTCCATCCATCCATCCATCCATCAGCCTTTAGTAGTCCACTGCTGGACATAGACCTCTCCTAACTTGCGCCACTCGGACCGGTCCTGAGCTTTCTGAATCCAGCGGTAGCCCGCTGTCCTCTTCAAGTCGTCAGTCCACCTGGTCAGGGGGCGGCCTATGCTCCTTTTTCCAAGACGTGGTCTCCATTCGAGGACCTTTCTTCCCCAACGGTTATCGGTGCGTCGAACTATGTGGCCAGCCCATTGCCACTTCAGCCGGCTAATTCTCTGGGCTATGTCGGTTAACCTCGTTCGTCTACGGATTTCATCATTTCTAATGCAATCACGTAGAGAAATACCGAACATAGCCCGCTCCATAGCCCGCTGAGCGACTTTGAACTTGTGCATTAGGCCAATAATGAAGCACCACGTCTCGGTGCCGTAAGTCATCACTGGCAACACACACTGCTCGAACATCTTCGACTTCAGGCACTGAGGTATTTTGGACGACAAGATGTGACGCAACTTCCCGAACGCAGCCCATCCGAGTTGGATTCTACGAGTGACTTCTTTCACGAAGTTTGACTTACCCATTTGGATCACTTGTCCCAGCATAATATATTCAAATATATTCGTCTACAACTTCGAGAGCAGCGCCGTCAACAATAACCGGTACAGGTGTGACATGGACATTTGACATGATTTTTGTCTTGTCCATGTTCATCTTAAGACCTACCCGTTGTGAGGCGCTGTTCAAGTCCCCGAGCATAGTATCAAGTTCCTCCATGGAACTCGCCATGATGACTATGTCATCGGCATATCGCAGGTGTGTAATGTATTCGCCATTCATGTTTATGCCACGTCTTTTCCACTCCATCAGCTTGAACACGTCCTCCAACGCAGCGGTGAACAGTTTTAGGGACACGACATCCCCTTGCCTGACACCTCTCTGCAATTGGATGGGGTTCGTTGCTGTGTTGTGTACTCTGACGGACATGGTGGCTGATGCGTATATACACTTCAACACCTCGATATACCGATAGTCGATCAGGCACCGCTGAAGAGAATTTAGTACCGGCCAGGTCTCGATAGAATCAAAGGCTTTCTCATAGTCCACATAGGCAACACATAGCGACAGATTATACTCCTCGGTCTTCTGTATAATCTGCAGCTGTGTGTGTATGTGGTCTATGGTACTGTAGCCTTTTCGGAATCCTGCTTGTTCGGGGGGCTGGAAGTCGTCAAGCCTGCGTGCAATGCGATTAGTGAGCACCCTTGAAAAACTAGGGTAGGGAAAAATCATGTATATTTATAGGAGAATTTTATTTTTAAAGTATATTTAATTAACACTAGTAGACGTCGTTGTGGTGTTTGGTTTTAAATTTTTATAAAATCTTCCTCTTTTTTTGATCTAAGATATTATTTCAAATAATCTTCTGATACAATTACACCAGCAGATAAAAAGTTTTAATGTATACTTACAATATATTAATGTATAGAATATACTCTATCCTTCAGTTACAAAATGTTAATAATAAAATTCCATTGCAGTTTTATATATTCCCTGGTGTTGAATAAGTACTTAAGTGACAAAGATTACTTGAATGTTCTACCTACCGGACCGTCGTGATCTGTTATAATTAATAAGCATAGTTTTATTGACACGAAGTACAAACTTGATGTTAATTAGGTTTATTGTCACGGAGCCCACGATGAAAATAAAAGAAAACCGGTCAAGGGCGAGTCGGGCTTCCTTACGTAAGGTTCCGTACCGAGCGATATTAACTCTGATTATTTGGTTAATATAGATCACGATATATGACAAACTAATCTAAAAAGTTCTAAGAAGATTTTAACATTAAGTAAACTTTAAAACGAATAGATGTTTTCAATTTCTATTTGCCATGTTATGTAGTCCACTGTTATCTAGTGGCAACATCTATCGCTCCTTATTCGTAAGTTCAAATCCTTGACTGTTCTGTTTTATAAATTCCTTTTTTGGAACGAAATTCCTTAAGGGGCGTTGTGGAGGGGTACCCTTGTAGGCAAAATAAGTCCAATAAGTAAGATTTAAAAATCCAAGATGGCGGCTGCGCGAAATTGTTAATAGTGGCGTACGCTATCAACAGTTTAATTTGTAACTACATAGCACAGTACAGTGCTGCTTCACAATGTTAATTCAGATGAGAGTACCGTAGTAGTAGATGGCGTTGTTATTATAAATCATCGTTAACAAGGTATTAAGATAATTATGTAAAGTAGTTTTTTATTTTTATTGATCATAATAAAAAATGTATATCCGAATAATTATTTTCTTTATGGAATGTAACATGAAATTAATATTTTTATAATAAGCTTCGTTCCCCTCTGGTGTCCCACGACACCACTCGTTTTTTTATTAAAATTTGATTGTTTTACAGTTAGAATAGAGTTATTGAGACATAATTATCCTTATTTATTTATTTCTGTAGCTCGAAGTTTCGTTTGTACCTTGTATGGGAGTTTATCTTGGGACTAAAAATAACTAATAATTTTAAGGTAATCATTTTTAGGTAATAATTCTAAGGGTTATGTGATGTGACATTGTCGCTTTCCCGCCAAAACTCCGCCGTTATATTACAACCTGATTCTAGTGGCCTGTTGAGTTTAGTTGCAGCGATGTTAACTCTTTGGTTTTCTAACAGATAGCGTTAGTAGTAGAATAACACTATATCCAATGAATACAAAATTGTTAATGTTCATTTCGTTATAAAATTATATTTTTTTGGCAGATAACACATCTAGATATGAAGTTAAATTACTATGTTAAAGCACAAATCCATAGGCGTGACAGTTTTTCAGTAAAGTGTACCAAAAATTGCTCAGAGTGGGATAGTGATAGAGCTCGACTCGCTCGCCATAATAAAATATGCATTGAATGAATTTACAACACTATTTCTAGAAGGTTTAATAACAATAAGTCTGCATAGGCAATTATGCTAAGTTATATAACTTATGAACTAATTTTGAAAATTCTACATTACAACTATTATTTCCTTCTCCCGATCGCTGATAGATTTCATATTCTGATAAAATCAATGCAATTACAATTTTGACATGTAAGAAACCAAGTCTTACGCCTGAAATTAAAAATTACATTATTACAAACATAATATGAACCATTACAAAATACTCACTAAATGTTTCAAAATCACTTACCAATACATTTCCTGTTCCCAACACCAGATGGCATATAAGCATCAGATATCACTCTATCAGCTCTAAAACGATCTGGATTGAAAACCTCGGGTTCATCAAAATATCGTTTATTTTTGTGCAAACCACTGATGTAAATAAAAATTGGTGTTCCTCTATCAATCCAAATATTCGTGTTAGGTATCTGAAAAAATAATGTTTACATAACCACCAGGAAGTAACAAAATATGTATGACCTAAATGCAACATATTTTTTTTGTTTTGTATTTTAGTCAGGGTTTGATATTAATCACAAATCAATATAATATAACTATGTAAATTATTGCAGTTTTATCTTGGGATATAGGCAGGTAAAAAACACTTGTACCTTGGTATCGTCAGTATACCATCAGGATTAAAAGGTCCTACCTCCATAACTTCACAGCCACGTTCCTTTGATTTAACAATAAAACACAAAAAATTGAAGATTATTTACATTGTAATCATGCAGAGTGTGTCGGTCAAGACTAATAGGTGGATGCAATCTATTACTTTCTGCAATACATTGATATACGTATTTCATTTCATCAAAGGCTTCAATAGTCCATCCATATTCACCAAGAGCATTTTTAACGTCCTGTCTTGCCAGATCCTGATACTCTTTATGCTTTGCTAACTCCACGAGAACAAAATATGCAGCGTTTGTGCTTGTCTCAAAGCCAGGAAAAAATGTTAGCGATTGAAACAAAATATTGTCACCCTTAAATGCTGGAACGATTTTTTTAAGAATGTTTGATTAGGTTATTGAAATGATTAAGTATGTACATACGTATACGCTTCATCAACGGTAATTTTAATGATAGTGCAGTGTTTGATAATGATTAATTTTTATTGTAAAATAAGCAATTATATTCAAATTACTCAATGGCCCTTAATAGGAACAAATTTAAATTACTTACGATACAACGGATTTTGCGTTCCATTCTTCAGTTCAATAATGAAGTCAATAAAATCTCCTCGTTTGATCCCAGTTTTATCACGAAATTCAAAAGAATTGTAAAATATTTTACGTACAAACGATGCATTAAAAAAAATCATAGATCCAAACTTGGCTACAATCTCAGGCACGAAAAATAATGTAAACAATGCAAACATGCGTTGAAACGAACAGAAATAGGCCATCACTGAAAAGAAAATGAATCAATATATATACATTTCATTTACTTGAAGATGAAACAGTAACGCCGACATCATCATCATCATAACATCGACACTGAATTCATAAATGTACTCAAAGTGACTGAAGTATCAATTTGCAGACCAGTAGGAGCTATCATTTTGAACGTCCATCATGGGGTTTGAACGAGCGCTACGGAGTTTGCATGAATTCGATGGATTGTTTCACACCTTTACTGAATCCATTTTCATCAAATTTTGATTCTAGAGGATTAAATAACCTTATCACTTTATTTTTCGAATTTCATAGGTTCTGCAACTGCTAACGATATGATAAAATAAAGAACTATCGCAGTAAATGTTACTTATGTCCACATATCCATGCAGAAAGATTTACATACGATACAACGTTAACACAACGTTATACATACTTACCTATAAATAGCATGAACTAAGGTTTACTTACTCTGTTTAGTATAGTCCGATTTTGGATATTTAAAAGAATCAGTTTTTATTCCAAGTGCAATATTAGCTATAAGATCAGCTCCATATTTACGATTAAGATCTTTAACATCTACGCATTTTGAATCAGATTTTTTGATGTGATTGTTTAAATAACTCATCATAGGTTGTGCACTATCTGTTATCAACGGAAGCATTTGCTTTAGTTTGCACTTTGTGAGTGCAGGGGTTATTTTTTGTCTTAAATATTTCCACGCTGGATTATTAACTGAAAACAGTGTTTTCATACCAAGGCTATCTCTCTGCTGTAAACCCGCAAAATTACGATTGGGAAAGTTATGGAAATCACGAATTAACATCTGCTTGATAATTTCCGCGTCTTTTAGTAATAGGCATGGTTTATGAAAAAAATAAAATCCAACGTAAGGTGAGTCAGAATCTGCTTCAGAAACATGCTCCAAGGTATTTTTATATGAAGAGCACAAGTTTCCAAATATTATGTTTGTATGACTCAATTGTTTCACACCTTTTCTTTTCCAATAATTTAATTTGTAGCGCGCATAGACAAATGCGACTATCATTAGTATTATTGACAACGTCACAGTTTTAGTGAATCTTTCACTGTAAATTTTAAGAAATACCTCCATTGTTGTCCATTAATATGAAGCAAATCTAAAAAAAAATATAGCAAATCAAAGGTTTTTACTTTTCATCACACTTTATATTATTATGTTACAAATGATACATTGCTGTCGTGAAACTTACAGTGCACCAAATCGGCTCGAAAAATCAAATATATTTATAGAAGAATTTTATTTTACAAGTAGTTTTTACACTAGTATACGCCGTCACGGTAATGATAATTATCTATATAGTATTACGACTCGGCTCTGTTTTTTTGAAACAAAAGCCTGCAGCCCCGCGTGGCTACGTGGCCACGCAGTGCGTAAACACGCGCTAGGGCTGCTCGCCTTCTGTATTTTAATTTCATCTACTTACCTACTTCAGTTTTTTTCTTTTACCTTACCTAGGTATAAAAAAATGTGTAGTTTTGTGGATTAAAATAATTATACAATTATATTATACAGTATTATATTGTAAAATTATTATGTGTATTTATTACAATACAATATTTGTTGTGAATAAAAAGGTAGCTTCAACAAAATACATATTATTGTGTTTTTTGATTAGTCTTAGTCGACTTTATTAGAAAATTCCACACTTATTATACTATTGCATTGCACACTTATTGTTTGATGCATTTTGCGCCTCGACTGAGACGTACGAAAGGTTTCATTGTTAAATTTGATTGCATAAAAAATCCGCATTCAGGTAAAAAGTTTAACTAAAAATACTTTTGATAAACATGGACAAGGAGGAGAAAACGGAATAATTATCTTGAGCGAGCGTGGCGCTAGTATAGGTAAACGTCAACGTTAAACGTTAACACACTCATACATCCTCAATAGGATTCCCTGTGTATTTTATAATTTTATTATTAAAATTGTGACGGATACCACGATGAAAATAAAAGAAAACAGGTCAAGGGCAAGTCGTGCTTGCTTACGTAGGGTTCAGTACCGAGCGATATTAACTCTTATTTTTGGTCAATATTATGTATATCAAGGTCGAGATAGATCAAGATCAAGATAGATGACAATCTAATGTAAAACGGCTAAGTAGATTTTAATGCCTTTAAATAAACGTTAAAATAAATTAAAAGTAAAAAACTTTTTTAAAACAAGTTTCCATGCCACCAAGTCATGCAAACTTAGTATTCCATGCCACCCACGACACAAGGAATACTCATCATCATCATCATCATCACAACCCATAACTGTCCCACTGCTGGGCACGGGTCTCCTCTTACAGTGTGAGGGGTATAAGCCATAGTCCACCACGCTGGCCAAGTGCGGATTGGTGAACTTCACACACCTTTGAGAACATTATGTAGAACTCTCAGGTGTGCAGGTTTCCTCACGATGTTTTCCTTCACCGAAGCAAGTGATAATTAAATCAAGGAATACTATCGTGGGGGTATTCATGTGTAAGCGTCTATTTATTTGTTATTGACTAGTTATGTCCGCGGCTTCGTCCGCGTGGAATTTAACAAAAAAAATATTGAATTTCTAAAATAAAAGTAGCCAAAGTTACTCCTTATTAAATAAGCCATTTGCCAGTGAAAGTCCCGTCAAATCGGCTAGCTGTTCCAGACATTAGCTGGAACAAACAAAAGGACAGATATACACACAAAATTCTAAAAAATGTTATTTTGGTATATGTACCGTGTAGATATACATCGATCGATAAAATCAATATTGCATATCGCTAAGTAGGTAAATCAAATAATAATATGTCGAAACGAAGTTCCGCGTAAATAACCAAACTAAAAGAGCGTTTATGCCCAGTCGGACAGCGATAATTGAATAAACGTGTTCTTCATGAGTTTGTCCGGAATCCTGTGTTTTATTTGATATCCTAAGCTGAAATCCTGACATGAAATGAAATTTCATGAAATGAGCCCACAATGGAAGTTATGTGAAGAATACCTAATTGCATGAAAATACATGCTACACAGAGTAGAATCAAAACCATGCAAACGCCCACACCCGGCCTACCTAATGCCGAGTTATATAATTATGCATTGAGTAAAAAGCGGTTATTTTAACATTACAAACAGACACTCTAATTATATTTATATAGATATGGACTTACATCGACTAATGTTATCATCAATTTAGTATAATAGTATAATAGTGAAAGAGGAATTTTTCGTTTGTATTTTTTAACCCAACAGTAACGTGCACCGTACATCCTTGTATCTGCATAATATTATGTTAAATTGTATGCATAAAGACACTTGAATCAACATTATTTTTATGTACATATTATTACTACTTTTCCATTTGTTCCCTTGTGACCTTCCCGTTGTAAGTACGTACGTCATGTTCAATAATAACTGCAACTGAGACTACCATTCGCGTGGGATTTTTTCTACGTTCTAACGTACGTTCTACGTTCTACGTTCTACGTTAATTTCTACTTAAATCTACGTCTTATGGAAATTCCGGGATAAAAAGTAGTCTGTATGTTGCCCTATAGCCTTCTCTATCTTCCAGTGAAATCCCATTAAAATCGGTTCAGCCGTACCATAGATTAGCTCGGACAAACAGAAAGACAGACAGATAAACAAAAAAAAATGAGTTTTAGTATCGTGTAAATTACTATAATGAGAAAACACAGTTATTTTGAAAGACAGACACTTCAATTTTATTTATAAGTATAGATAAAATAAGTTACAAATAGTGCGCAGTGCCAAAAACTACGCAAAAACAATAAAATTGTATGTGTTCCAAAATATGCCAAAATAGGTCAAAAGTAGGTAGTTCCTACTTTCTGGGAAATGATGCAAAGAAAATTGTCGGACTTCACTTTGTTTATAGTCCGTTTTTACGTAAATAACTGGTAAACAAGCAGACGAGCCACCAGGTAGGGAGTGGTCGCCGTTGCCCATGGACATCGGATAAACCAAAGGCGCAGCAGATGCTGGCCAAGAATGAACATATAAAAAAAAAATTACTGACTCAAACGCTTTTAGCCGGAATACTTCAAGTTGTTTGTCGGCTGACTTATGCAAGGTGGCTCAAAAAAAGTCAGGCAGACGTCACGGAATTATTAAACGTGCCCTCCGAAGCACGGAAGCGCACAAAATATATTAACTTAAATTCTTCTCTCGACTCTTAGAGACCCTATTTTGCGTGGTCAATATTTTATGCTCGTATAGCCGGCACCTTCGGGAATTGTCAGACGTAATTCGTTAAACTGACATGACTTTTTATTATTGAATTGATTGAAATAACACAAACACTAAAAAACTCATTCATTATAATATTTTTAAAATACAAAAGTTATAACACTTGAAACTTGAAAGTTATAACACTTTTTCTATCAACGGTAGGCTTAAAAGAAATATAAAGGAATTAATTTAATGAATAGTAAGAATAACTAGTTTGGAACCTCAAACATAATCCGCTGTCGAACTTTTGATAACTTTAACATTTTCGTAATAAAATTCAAAACTTTTATTTGGTTTAATGTCGCAAACTTTTCTTCGCGTGATGAGAGTAAAATAACCTTCGCTTGAAAGTGCATTATACCATACACTTGCGTTAGAACGTAGTCGCTACTGTATATAAAGAATATGAAATAAGCTCGGGCTTTTATGAAAGTTTCAAAGAAACTCAAATTTTTATTCAGAAAACGCTATGGCGAGCGGTTTTGCAGGTCAATTGCACTTGTGTTGAGAGTTTAGTACTTTATTTTTGTGCTCGAAATGGTTATATTTATTACAGTTTTTCGCGCTGCTACCAGAAAAATGCGCGTTCGCTGCGAGCGTAGTGTGCAGGGTCTAGTAGAGCTCAACTATTACTTTACGAAAGTTACATTCTCCGATTTTAGGTCACAGAGTTTTAACATTTTTTCTAGCCGACAGCTGGTAGCTAGCCAGCCGGGTTCAAAACCCTACCACCAACCAAAAGTACCTTCGGGAATAAACTAGATGATAAAGAGTCCAGCGATCGCTAAACAGAGGAACTGGGCGCTGTAACTTCGTCCATTGTTCATCAGAATGCATCACGAGCAAGGAAGGTCGGCTTGGACTCAAAGATGGATGGACCCCATACACGCCAATATTAAAATTTAAATCCTACGAATCTTAAAGATATAAAAGAGATACGAGTATATTACAGATATAAAAGAGTAAAATTACGTCAGTATTATTCAAACTCAAACTCAAACTCAAACTCAAATCATTTATTATCAAATCATGAATATATTCAGTATTATTGCTTTTCACGTTTGCTGATCAAATGAACTTGAATTGTTATTATAAATATTTCTCTTTTCACAATCCTTAACAACATTATTATAACTACCAACCTTATTTTTATAACGCCAGGCTTATTAATAGTAGGTACTTTTAACAGTTTACAGTGATGCCTTTGGTATTGCCGTTGGTATTGATGTCCATGAGCGATGATTTACCATCAGATATATGGCTTCTATGTTCGTTTGTCATTTTGATAAAGAACTCCAACAAAGGCTTTTTTGTTAATCAGCCACCACATTCCTTTTATATCTGGTGCGAACCATTTTGATAATTCAACAAACGTATCATTTTATACTTTTATCGTTGCGTACATTAAATATTAACAGAAACGGGAACTCACGATTTTTATTATTTATATCGATATTTCGACCCAATTGAATGGGTCCAACATTGTTGGATCCATAAATAATAAAAATAATAAGTAGGAACCCGTTTCAGATAAAATTCGACAAACATCTAAATTGTATTATTTACATATTCAACACGACGACAACCTCATTCGTTTACGGATTGTTGTTATTAAAGAAATAAATCACGTACATTTTAGTGTTTTTTCTGTAACTCCCAACTTAAAGTTCTCAACTGAAGCGCGCCTTAACTTCTTAACGAAGTTTATAACGAATTTCGCTCGGTGCTTCCGAACGTCTTTATTTCAACCCGCAGCTATTTCTTTGACATTGGTCACACAACGCGTACGAGTTTTACTTATACAGTTTGTTTGAAAGTTGTAATATATTTCTCTTATTATACACCGCGGTTAAATGCTGAAACTTTACCGATAAAGGATACCCAGAACTTATGATTTCCGCGCTGACTGAACTTTTGCAAGAATCGAAGTCTGATCCTAGAATTGGCAACTTTCGATTCGATCGATGACTGAACACGTCTTCAAAATGATTCTGTTTTATTTAATGTAAGTTAATGCCTGCGACTTTGTCTGCGGAATTATTGAACTTTCGACTGAGTAAACTCTAAGATAGATGAGTAAATTCCAAATTTCAAGTAAATAAGAAAAAATGTTTTTATAGTTTTTCATACAAACTTTTAATTGTTTAAGGGATGAATTTTCAAAAAACTGTTTATGAGTGCTCTCCTACACTATACGATTTTTTACAAGACTAACCATGTTACTTCCGTTTGAGGCTTGTTCTGAGTCGGTTACAGATGTATTGGTCGGCAGCGGAAGCTGTAGTGCAGGATGTTCGTTAGCTACCATAATTCCATAAAAAAAATCATTTGACCAAAAAAATTTCCGCCCACGGCAATTCTCCTAAAGTTTTGGTAGCGTAAGAATAAAGGGAAATATCGACGTTGTATTTAACTCATTCCAAATAATATGAATTATTTATTGAAAATCATTAAATTATTTTACTCTAAAGTTTTATAGAATAATAATCAGATAACTGATGTTTTCTATCGCAAGTCTCAACTGAGTTCTTTAACAGAACAAGCTGAGGTAAGAGTGCTCATAAAAATGGTAATCCATTCAGCGTTGGATGGGAGTGAATGGCGCGCAGATTCAATCGTAAGGTGAATTTTAAATTGAATCTATTTAACTTTTTATGTTTTTTTTATTTCTACTGAAGTGTTCGTAGCTCCCACAACTAGGGGAATAACCTTTATGAAAGAAGTAGTAAAAACGAAACGTTTTTAGTATGATAAGTGAAATGAATTAAAGTTTCTTATGGCGCAATGTTTACGTACGTTTTCGATTCATAACTATAATGGAGGAACCTACTCTTCAGGTATTAAATTAGTATAAGTTTACCTTCTAATAATTTGCGAGCAAATTGCATAAAACTAATCTGATAATACTTTTATAAGAGGTGAAATAGTAAATTAAATAAATAAATAAACTTACTTTATGGCAGATACGTTACAGTCTCCTCATCGATCCTCCTAACCGCTCGTTATTTATACACCTATGGTGATATTATAATGAATTAATTAAATAAGTAATTACTTCATCACTATTGAATTTCGAATGCAGTTTAATCTCAATCACTCACTAATGGATACAATTAAATTTGTCAACGGCAGAATCAATTTTCATCAGGGATGGAAATGGGTGCAAAAATCATGTGCGAAAATACATTTGAGGTTTTAACTAGAGGTTCATTAAAAATAAATTAACGCATTTGAAGTTGAGCCCGAATCGACCACGCGATATGGTTCTATAAAGTAAATGGTTCCAGAAGTTATTTTGGTTCTGTATTTACCCTAGACACTTATTTTATGTATATTATACTCCTCTACCAAATAGCACAAGATCAGCGTGGTAGGCTATACCTAGGTCTTGGTTACGAGAAGAGATCCGACCCCTGAGTCGGCTATCATAATGGGTTACTGATGTTTGCGACTTCGTCCGTGGAAATTTTGTACTTTGAAAAGGGAAGTATATAAATTCCATGTTTAATTACCACAATAAGTAGGCTGGTCAAAAAAGTAGGTATCGGCATTTATTGACAATTATTTTAGTGTTAAAAGCTGGTGAATGAGCAGTAGAACCATCACGTAGTAATTGGTCACTACCACTCCAAACGCGTAACATCTGAATACTAATCCACGCTGGCCAAGTGCGGATTGGCGAACTTCGCAGACAACTTAAACTTATACTTAAAACTATATACTTAAAAAACATTATGGAGAACTCTCAGGTGTGCAGGTTTGCTCACGATAGTATCCGTCACCGAAGCAAGTGATAATTAAATTCTTATACGGACATAATTTTTGGAAATTAGAAGTGCGTGCAGGATTTGAGCCCGGGCCCCTGGATCCAGTCCAATGTTCAGACCCCTCGGCTATATGCAAACTCACATTAAATTTATTTAAAATGATTTAGCACAACTTTAGCAAGTAGGCCGTTTAAACTTTAACTTCTTTGAAACTGTCGACACTTTTATAATAACACCAGAACACGGTAAAATTTACATTAATCATCACGGCGTTAGGAACTAGCGAACGCCTAAAGACACCTACACACAGTCCATTACCATTATCGCTAATAGTATACCGATGTAAATAGGGTATTAATTAAACTGACTTCAATTTAGCTAATACCATTATTTTCTCCTCTAAAAATCGACATTGTCCTTAGAATTAATTCTTAGCAACCATTCGCGTCAAATAATACTATCTTTACTACTATAAATCATTGATGGTAGCTACTGTGAATCAACTTAGCATGATAGTTATTTTTACCATCTATCAAATATTTAAATTTCTAAAATATTTATATATGACACCAATAAATGGAGTCAATTTATTTACACAAGCACAAGTAATGTCATAAAAAAATGTGACTACGACACGGAAGTCGGTTGAACCTGCTTCTGTGGATAAAAAAAACTGTGACTTGACTTATAATTGCCCATATAAATATTCCTAATTGCTAGGCAGTTATAGCCAAGAACTTTGAACGTAGGGCTTCCAAAAAGTGAGGCCAACAAGTCAACAAAAACATCTTAGGGAAACATGCTCAACATAATCTTCTCAAAGGTGTGTTACGTCTACCAAATCGCACATGGTCAGCGTGGTGGACTATAGCCTTTATCCATCCAGGCTTACCCGTTGAGACCAGGTAAGCACATACTATAAACTTGAAATGTACTATGTGCAGTGTGTAACCATCTTTATAAGTTACAGAAGCTAAGTCATCCGTCAAAGGACAATGTCCATTTTCGGCTATTCGTGGACAGGATGCTCAAGAATAAATAATTACACGAAAAAATATATTTTGTTTTTTAACTTATATACGCGAATTATTTTTGTAGCCAATTACTTTTTTCAAATAATGTGTTTATTAAAATAATTCTACTGATAAACACTTCCTCTTGTCACATACACAGAGTAGTCTGGTCAGTAGAATTGAAACATTATTGCTTTATCGATATATCGATGTTATTTCGAAATATTAATTCTCACAACAAAACTTAAGTGTGGTACTAAGATACGCGTATAATCAGCAATAATTATAAATAACGTAGTATTTTACTAGAATAACATAATAATTATTTTATGTACGTTGCTATTAAAATAATTCATGATAATGAAAATCGATCGATCGATCGAATGAAATGCTCGAATCGATGTTTTCGAATTGATGAATTCCCAACTGTCAAATGTCAATCGGTGGACATAGTAATCTATGTTCAACTTTACAGTTTACTTTTACAGTTTTACTTCATACGTAGTGGTTATATTCTTTGTACTTTACTTTCATTTCATTTCAAGTCCCTGACTGAAGTCGTATTGTAATTGTATTCGTTTTGTCTTATTTTTCGCATCGTGGATCGTGGATACAGTCGCCTGTGTTTTTCATCATTATATTATTACGACCTTTGGCTTACGAAAATGGATTTGGACTCTACTTCTCTCGTTGACCTTGGTACGCTTACCGGCTTGAATATGGATATTGTGCATCACTTGCACAGGGACACGATCGACACGGAGGATACGACATATTGTCTTCAGAGGAAACCGTGCAAACAGTACATTGTTTGAACTGTGGTACTGACATCACGTAAAGAAGAAGCCCTTGTCTTGACTAGCTTGACCTTAGATTTGTTATAGCACAGTGGGTCGCTCCGCAAGTGGTACGTATTTAATAACTTACAGTTACAATAGTTATAATTACTGTCTTGATAACTTGTATTAGGTATTAATTGTATTCTTTCGGTTACAGATTGGACATGATGATATGGTTATGTAATTCTTACTGGGTAGTGGCTTTAAATATTACCAATCGAGAATTCAGTTATGAACAGCCCTCAACTAGTGGCCATTGGAGAATTATTTTTGTTCACTTTTTTCCAAACACGGTATGACAGTTTTCCATGTTGCTGCAGCCTTGATAAATAAGTTTCACCAGAGAGTAACAGACGGCAGATGCAGATCATATTCTTGACATAATAAGATTGAATTTGTATACAAATGATCTTGCTGACTTTATTACAATAAATAATTTTAATAGAAGGTGGACACAGTTTCTTACAATTGATGAACATAAACAGTGTATCCTTTCCTAGATTAGATTACAATGAGCTAATATTAATAACTTGTGGTACTTACCAATTGAAATAGGCTTGGTCATACTATGGGGAACATGTAGGTAATGATAGGTCTGCAGGGATGTCGCCAGAAACCTACTTTTAGGATTTTCATTGGCCCCATATTTCAGATTATTGCGAGCAAAAATCCAAAGTCAGAACACAGTAAACAGAAAGGTGTATTATATTTATAAGTATATTTGTATGGAAATGAAATACATGGCAGAGATGATATAAAACAATGTTGTTGCAACTGCATTGTGGGCCGGAGAATGGTTGGTTGCTGTGCTCATGTAATGACAGTTATTTGGTTTCTTAGCTGGGCAAGGTACAGAGATGATATAAATGCACCTACTTAGGTCTTGGACAATATATTAATTACTTATGAGTCTGATCAATAAAAATATGTCAAGGAGATTGTGCGTTTTCTTTAAAATACCTACAATATATTTCTGTCAAATAACCAGTGTAAATAATATCTGGTTACAAAACAATTATTATTTTCTTTTTTAAACTGAGTAAAGGTATTAAGCCTATATCATATTTATGTTGAAATGTGGTGTTCACGGATAGCCAAATGTTCATACAAAGTGGACATTGTCCTTTGATTAATTAAATTTAGTATTGTTTAATCAAAACTTGATTAAGGCTCGGCTGGCGTCGTAAAATTCTAACTTTTGACGGTTACCTAACAAAACAGGTTTACAAATTTGGCGTCAGCATTATTCGGAAATTATTATGAGCTTAGGCGCTTCATTTCTAAATTAAATGTTCTTTGTAGCTTAGGCGCAATTATCAACCTGAGTATTTACTAAAAGATTATAATCGACTTAATGATTATTAGCGAACATTTTAAAATGTATTTTTAAACTGTGGCGACATCGCACACACGTCACACGGTGACGTCACGAAGCCTGAATCACGCTATCGAAGTTTTCTACATCGCTTGCATATATACAAGTTCCGACAACTCGGCAGTTGGGGCTTCACTGCCTCTCGGGCAAGACGTCTTGCTCGGCCGGAGATCTCCCTTTACCAAAAAACCAACGCTCCCAATTCGATAGAAACTATCTGGTGTCTTTAGAACGAAGTGGATCCCATAACAATGATTTTTAGAGTTTTGGTCTGATTATCTGTATGTTAGTTGGTCTATGCCTCTGTTCCCGCTAATCTCAGAAACGGCCTAACGATTTGAATTTGGTTTTCATTAATGTATTGTAGAAGCCTTGAGGCAAAAATTCGTATTTTTTTTATTTTGCTTACAAATAAAAATAATGTTAATTTAAAAATCCTGTCTAAACATTGTTTCCAGTATAGGTGTAGTATAGATTACCCGTTTCGAAGTAAGGCGGGTCTACTAGTTCATCATAAATTGTTAGATGTTCTTTTGTCGCATTTATTGTGTTACTTATATCTAATAAACGCCAAAGAAGGGTACACAAAACGACCAATTTAAACCCATTCACAATAGTTTCATAGAAGTTTGCTACTCAGATTTCAACAATCTTCGTAACTCCGAGAGTTTTTTGATATTTACATAATCTCACCTAGACAAGCTATGAAAACTAGCGAAATCTCTGACCCTTTAAAAGTTTAAAGCATTCAAATGCGGAATGTTTTTAAGAAACTTCATTCTACTTCTGTGGTTTTAGACAGTTCATTTTGATTCTTATTAACGTAGCAAATGAGTATGATGTCTACCTATTTCCAAATAAAAGTATGGATAAATGGATGGGAACTGGACCTTTTCTCTTTCTTGTTTTGACGTGACAACGTCTTATAATTCGGTGGCACGCATGAAAAAACATGACTCATGCGTTACCGTCGTTACCGTAACGGCGTAGCAATCGGCCTTTGCGTTCGGCAGCGTTCGGCAGCGTCCGACATCCGTCTCTCTCCTACTTGAGTGAGCGATGCGTCTGCGTGGACAGCTGCTATACTATAGTACATTATATGTTTTGATCGAGTATCAAGTGCAGTGAAAAGTGAATGTGGTGTCAATTGTTTATAGCAACGATAATTACAGCGATAAAGGTAATGATTCTTTCGATATTAATTATATATTCAGTGATATATTGTCAAATAGGTATTCGTGCTTTCATCATTAAAATGAATAGCATCGGTCCGCTAGTGCAGCGATTGTAGGTTATGCTATAATTGACATTGACAAATCTATTAAACAAATGAAATTAAAATTTTCTTTTGAAAAATGCTACCATTCTATCAGTATTTTCTTAAGACGTTGTCACGTTCAACTATCGTCAGTAAACCGACTTTACACACAACCAATTTTTTCTTTATTGGTTGGTCTGTGATATCTTTGGTATTAATGATGTCGAAAGATGTGGTAACCACTTACCACCAGATGACTTATCTGCTCAACTGTCGGCTACTTATGTAAAAAGATTTGGGATACTGTCAGCCGTGTAACAACCGACTGTTTAAACCAATTTCCGTACCGCATTGGCAAACACCTAATACTCATTGCATATAAATAAAATAATAAAAAACACACTTTCATACCCACGCACTTGAATTCATTGTGTCGTCAATTTTCGTCAGGCTTCATGGACAAAACAAATAACACATCAGTAACACCCACGATCCGAGAACGAGCATTTTTAAAAGATGTGCCGAGGAGTTTCTTTCGCCGTTTCTTTTTCTCCTCTAAGATTTAAAATTTAAAGGCACTTTAGCGAAACGGTGGTAAATGTAAAAAATGACGTTCATAAGTGTATTCAAAATACCTACGTGAAATAAATGATTTGAGTTTGAGTTTGAGTTTGAACAATTATCTATCTATAAATATCTATTCAGGCTAACAGTTGAACCTGAGACCCCTCGCTTTGCAATCCAGTACCAACTTGGCTAAGGGTCGTTAAATTGAACACATTTAAACATAATTGCAAAATAACCAAAATACTTGGCCATTACATAGATTAGCCCAGTCTTAAGAAAGGTAGAGTGTTCGTATTTTATGTACCATTTATTCAAATAGCCTCTTAGGAACTTTATTGCATTGTACAACGCTTTACGCGTCGTTTTAAAAGTCGGCCATTACTCGTCGAATTGAAACATTTGACTAATTGTGTTACTATTTACAAAAAATAGATAAGAAGGAAGGTATTAAAAACAAATAAATGAAACGCTACACACTCATAGTCTATATACTAGGATTCGCTGTGTCCTGGGTGCAATGGAGAACACACAAAATAAGAACACACACACACAAGTCAAATCAAGTCTGCTAATTTATAAATGCTTCAATTGCGTCGTTGTGTTTGAATAGTTTGACCATAATTATTTCGCATGCGAAATGTGTAGGACAATGGAATGGTGATTCGGTATGGTAACAATTTCGCCGTATGGATCGGTCGTCAATAATAATAATTAGTAATTGGAACGAAGTTCCTTACGGCAGGCTTGGAGGGGATAGGTTAATTTTCCTCCACTGTACTCTACTCCACCATTTCACTTCACTCCATTCCGCTCCACTTCATTCCACTTCGCTATGCTTCGATCTGCTGCTCTGAACTCCACTCCATTTCACCTAACCCTCTTTTACTTCTAGTGTCTGTCTACATAACTAGTCTACATATTAAGCAATAGTTGACATACATCAGACTCAACCTAATTTGTTGAATGTTATAACTTTGAGTCTACTGTGGTTTGCACTTCACGAGATTCCAACACTTTATTATTCATTATTAACTTACACTGCAAGTTTAGTATTAGAAGTTAGATACAGTGTCAGATGTAAACTTATGTAACGATGTGTTAATGACTCCATTTCACTTTGCTAATCTGTTTGAAAGTGAATTTGTAATTTATAATTACACAGTAGACGGTCGTTTAGTGTGTATTTCTAAAAATGCAAATAAGTGACTCCTTTTAACTTTATGTCCTTTTAAGATCTCTGCTAGTCTTGTTTCCTCCTGGAAAACGGACTGTTATCTTTTTTGAAGGTTGCTGCACTGTGCACGTTTATCACCTAATCCTATCACGGCATGCTTAGTGATGAGATGTATTACTCTTATTTATTTTAATAAAAACGGGTGTTTACCAGTGAATAGATAATTAACAGATGCTATTGTAATCAAGTATTAACCACATAATTTTTATTTGGTATACCCTATACCAAATTTGGATTTGGATTTTCAAATCTAAAGACATTATATAAAATATAAAAATATAAATATAAAATATTAAGAATAAAAATTATTAACTGTTAAATCAGGTACACACAAAGTTTTTAACGGTCTTGTAAAGTTGTTTTCATAAGATGTTTAGCGATTGAAATGAAGCGAATGGAAAGGTGAAATTTGCTTAAAATTTTACTGATAGTTTTAATGGTTGGAGAAGTAAACAACAATATCAAGATGACTAATAACAACGCCAACGAAACAAGAAAAATTATGTAAAAAAGCGTATTAAAAAGGATCAGACGGTTAAAATATTTTTATCAGAATAACAAACAACAAACAATATTTATCATAACATCATTCTGAAGAGCCTAATAAAATTTGTTCTACAAGATATATATTGTATTTTTTTCTATGTTATTTATTCTTTACTTTTATTTATGTATTTAAAATATATCTATGGTAAAAAATAATAATGAAAATCATAGATATAATAAATAACAAAACAATTAAATCAATAAATCAACAAGTGATCAGAACGACTGAATTTGCAATATTAGCTACAAGGACTTTAAATTCGCAAGGTGGCACATTTTTGAGCCGAATGTTATTACCTCGATCCCGTGTACCGAAAAATCTTAATTATTCACTACTGACAGACAAACAACTACTACTGTCGCCGTCAGTCGTCGTCGTCGTCGTCGTTGGGTCATATGAATTTATATTACCAAAATGTTAGGGGTATCCGTAGCAAGATACGAGAGGTAAAACTCAATATTTTATCTAATAATTATGATATTATAATCTTTACAGAAACTTGGCTTTGCGACAGTGTATACGATGGCGAATTTATCGATAGTCGCTACACAGTATATCGAAGAGATAGAGATCAAACACACATAAACAAATTTAAAAACGGCGGGGGGGTCTTGATTGCTATCAAAAATAACTTAAAGTCCTGTAGAAAACCAGAATGGGAGAGCAGTTACGAAGACCTATGGGTCACAGTTGATATAGTTTTACATGGAATACCAAGCTTTATTGCTATAAGCGCAGTCTATCTTCCACCACCCATCAAAACTGAGACACTAAATGGTTTTATAATAAATACAACTAAAGTATTAGAAAATAATGAACTTACATTATTGGCAGGAGACTTTAACCTGAGTAGAATATGCTGGTCTGAACTACCAGGTCTAAACTACTTACAACCATCAAGTAGTTGCTACTTAGATTCTATATTCGTAGACTTTTGCGAGGAACATAACTTGAAACCATTTAATACCGTTAAAAATCATAATGATAGAATTCTTGATCTGGTACTATCAAACTCTTGCCAATTATTGGTATCTGAAAAAAAAAACCCTATCAGCACAATTGACAATCACCATCCACCACTAAACGTAAATCTCAATCTAGAAAAGGTGAATAACTTAGATGAATGCTTAGTCGAAAAATACAATTTTTACAAGGCTAATTACGATGCAATCAACCAAGATTTAGATAATGTGCCGTGGCTAGATCTATTTAAAAACTGTAACAACGTCAACTCAATGCTAACGATTTTTTACAATACACTAAATACTATCATCGAAAAACATGTCCCTAAAATCAAACCTAAAAATAATAAATATCCAGTGTGGTACAACAATAAACTCATTCGTACATTAAAACAAAAACATAAGTACAGAACAAAAGCCAAAATTTACAAGAATCCATTAGATATACTTAAATATGAATCGTTAAGATCTGACTGTAACAGTCTAATTCAATATTGCTACAATTCATACATCGCGGAAATAGAAAATAACTTAGCCAAAAATCCCAAATACTTCTGGACACACTTGAAAAATATCAAAAAATCACCAAACACTTATCCTGATCGATTGACACTTAATGCCAGGGTTGCAGATGACGGACCAAGTATTTGTAACTTATTTGCTGACTTCTTTTCCTCAGTTTATGACAATAGCGATTCGCTCTACCCCAATAACTGTGATGTAAAATACTCCTCCGTCAACCATATCTGCTCCGTCCATATTACCAACAATGAAGTCATTCAGAAGTTAAAAAGACTTGATACAAAGAAAGGAGCGGGTCCCGACAACTTACCAACGCTTTTCTAAATAGGTGCGCTTCATCTTTGTCAACCCCTGTATGCATGATCTTTAACAAATCTCTCCGAACCGGAGTTTTTCCAGATACGTGGAAATTGGCAAGAATTGTTCCTATATACAAAAAAGGCAGCCGTGACAATGTTTGTAACTATAGGCCCATTTCACTACTGTCTGCCCTGCCAAAGGTCTTCGAGTCTCTGATACATCCCTTATTATCGAGCCATGTACTTCGTGGGCTCTCAGAGGCCCAGCATGGTTTTGTAACAGCTAGATCAACAGTCACAAACTTAAGTAGTTTCACGAGTTTCATAATTCCTTTAGTAGACTCAAAAAGACAAGTGGACGTTATATACACTGACTTCTCGAAGGCCTTTGACAGGGTCAATCACAAATTGTTAGTGACAAAGCTCTCCGCTTTTGGAATAGGGGGCACTTTGTTGTCATGGCTCACCTCGTATCTATCTGACAGATGTTCCTACGTCGCAATCAAAGGTCACTCATCCCAAATATTTAGTGCGACATCTGGAGTGCCCCAGGGATCCATTCTAGGACCTCTTCTATTTAATATCTATATAAATGATATTACGCAGTGCATCCAAAATTCGAAATATTTTATCTTTGCCGACGATCTTAAATTTGGTTCAGAAATACTCAATAAAAATGATGCTCAAGCCTTACAAACTGACATCGACAGAGTCGCCAATTGGTGTCGTTTAAATGGCATGGATCTTAACCCTGCCAAATGCTCTTATATAAGTTTCACCCGAAAGCGCACGGTACTCGAAACCAAATACTCCATAAATGATAGCCCACTTCAAAAACAGGAATCCATCCGTGACCTAGGTGTCGTAATTGACTCAAAACTACGATTTAATCTTCACACCGAACATATTTGTAGATCTGCTCGCCAAATGCTCGGTTTAATATTTAGAAACGCCAAGCAATTTAAAAAACTCCAGACCAAAAAACTCCTTTACATTAGCCTGGTTAGAAGCAAACTAGAGTATGCCACAGTCATCTGGAAC
This sequence comes from Ochlodes sylvanus, assembly GCA_905404295.2. Taxonomy (NCBI): domain Eukaryota; kingdom Metazoa; phylum Arthropoda; class Insecta; order Lepidoptera; family Hesperiidae; genus Ochlodes; species Ochlodes sylvanus. The sequence continues at coordinate 2,325,775 of FR990135.1, read as the reverse complement.
CCCAGTTACCAAATACATAAGGATCGCCTGGAGAGTATACAGAGAAAGTTTACAAAATTTTTCTCAGCAGGATCAAACAAAAATTTGTCCTATAATTCACGTCTAAAGAAATTCAACCTCAATACATTGACGGATAGACGTATACTTCAAGACCAGATTTTTCTACATAAGTTACTAAACGGAACCATCGACAACACGGAATTGTTGAGTCAAATATCTTTCAATGTGCCTTCTCGCTTGCCACGGCACATAGTTCCATTACTCAAGCATAACCCCTACAGAACAAAACTTGGGTACAATTCCCTAATACCTAGGATATGTCGGCAGTATAGGGAACTATGCAGCAAAGATAAGTCTATTGACTTATTTAGCAATAGCTTATCTACGTTTAAATCAAAAATCAAAAAAAAGCATTACTATTTGATAGGAATATGTGTCAGACTTTTTCTCACTATTAACATTTTTATAGCTTATTAAGCTTAAAATACGTTTGTAAATTACTTACTTTTGTAAATTATCACCAACTTTTCCCAAAATTCAATGTTATCGTAAAAATATCATTATGCATGCTGTAACTACCTATAAGTGAAATTATATGTATTTAGAATGGTAAGGAAATATTAATTAAGAAAGTATTAACATATAATTTTGTTGGTGGTTCATATTAAATAAATAAATAAATAAAAATGCACTTTTTACAAAAAGGACCAGAATACTAATAAAACGCTGTCGTACGTTACCTGAATACAGTTATTACCTCATCTCGTTGGCTTTTTTAAAATTACATTCATCCACTGAGTCCACTGGGACGTAGGACGTATTCTTCTCATCACTGGCGGCACTCTGACCGGTTCTAAGCCTCCTAAATCCAGCGAATGTCCGCTGTCTTCTTTAGGTCATCAGTCCAACTAGTCGGGGTCGCCCTATGCTCCTTAAAACAACACTTACTGCCCTATGCTCCTAAAATTACATTTACTAATAACAAAAGCCATAGGACCACAAACAAAGCGCATGTCGAATATAAACGCAAACACACTGGAGGGGTATAAACCAGTACGAAATAATCTTGATATAATAACCCTTGAAGACGCAATAATAATGCGAAGTGTGATTAATTTGAGACACGCTATAATTGACTTTAATGTTCAAAGTCAAACGTAATATAATTTTGCGCTTCGCAGAATACAAAGTCGAGGAGTCATCAAACTTAGGCCGTCATTAGTATTCCATTTAAGTTCAACGTACATGATACCTTAAACTAACTTCACGCGTACATCTTACGTTGGGTCTTTGAGTGAGACAGTTCTAATTAACTGTTATTTTATAATTATGTTTAACATTTACCTACATATGTACGTTTCGAATGGTATTTAGATCACCGATTTTGTTAAGAAATTAGTCTAGGATATATTTCGCTGATTTCCTATCATATTATCTAATTTATCTAGGGTATACTAAATCTGGGTCGTATTTTGTACTATCATTTATGTTTCTAGCGTTAATGTATGATTTATATCAAGCAACAATGTTGGCTTATAAAATAAATTATTTATGCGAAATATAGTTCAAACCATGCAGGCACCTGTACTTTTCAATAACAACATTCAATAATCAAGGAAAATATCTTGACGAAACCTGTCTTACACACCTGAGAGTTCTCTATAATGTTCTCAAAGGTGTGTGAAGTCCGCCAATCCACATTTCGCCAGCGTGGTGGACTATGGCCTGTACCCCGCACATTGTGAGAGGAGATCTGTGCCCAGAAGTGGGACAGTTATCGGTTGTGATGATGATGATGAACTTAATAACAATAATAATATTTTGATCAATGTACACTGTAAATTATAACAACTTTCCAAAGCAAGGAAAGCTTTAATATAAAAACTCTAATTTAATGTGACGAAATTTTAAGGGAATTTTAAAAGACCTACTATTAGATACGACCACGAGGGTGTGCTATTTGTCGTAGTTCTAGATAATAGTAGAACAATATCACGAGAAAAATCTCATGCTATAGCATACTGAAACGGAGAACATGTTTAAAATCACGTACATACAAGGATTGAGATAGGATTTCACATTTATGTTACTTGCAACTAGGACCTGCAAAATGTTACGACCAGTTCTAACTTTACTAAGCTCAAGCTTTGTAGCTTTGTGGAATCTCACGTGACATTGGATTGTAGAAATCAAATCTTATAACGTATTATTTTCTACATTACTGGATGGATTATTGCGTAAGTGAGGGCGGGTTTACTAGTAACCAAATATTACGTAATAATCCATCCATAATCGTATTGTTTATTGATAGAGTCCAGATAATAGTTAAGAAAAATATAAATAGAATACTTTGAGGCTTACATCAAAAATACGTTATGGCTACACACCTGAAATTTGATCGTAAGCCTTCAAAAACTTAGCCCTCACCGACTCTACAATGATTGGATCAGGAAATAAAACTTCCAATCCACATAGGATTGGGAAGTATGTATTTTATTTTTCAACATATTGAGCAAAACTCGAACGAGTGAATACTGATCATTAGGCCCGGCCTTCCTAAATTTATTCTTGAACTTTAGAATATTTGATAAGTATGTGAATCGAAAAACGCCTCTTAATGATCTAAGAATTAGTTTCTAAGAATTCAAGTACTGCCTCTGTACTTGAATTACTAAGAAAGCAATAGTTTAGTAATAAAATCCATCACTGTCGATCTTAATAAACGCTGGAAACTCTAAATTCCTTCAATATTTCTCTTTAATTAAAATTTTATTTCATTTCTCAATATATTTTTCGATAATGTTTGTCGGTGAATTTCATATACTACGTATTATGTACGCTTGGGAAAATGTTCAGTTTGTTTTATTTCAATCGGGTCACAAATAAATAAAGAAAAAATTATATTATTTAAAAATCCCATCTCAATATAAAGTAAGTAAACATAAAAATATGTTGCAATTATTGCGGGTCTCCAAAAGGTTTTCGAAAGTAAATCATAGCTACTCATCGAATAATTAATAATATATAAACATATTTGAACCTAATAATTATGATTCATCAATACTTACTTATTTACTACGTCGATACTTGTCTAGACGACAATGCAAAACGAAGACGACAGACCCAAGTCTCCTAATTTACGAGTATAAATGCTTCAATTGCGTGGTGTTTGAAATGCGACAAAAGGTGTCAAACTATTTCGACACGATACAATTGCGGCATTTGTAAATTAGCAGACTTCGGACCCTAGCATTTAAATAGATAGATATGCTCCCTAAATGTTCAATGACGCTTATCTAAACAGTTCAACGTTATGTAAATGTTAGATCCATGTCCTTATATATGAATCCACGTCTTAAAAAGTTTTTAAATTAGTAACTCGTTGAACACAATAACATTTATAAAAGCATATTCACTCTTCTCTTGAAGACTCCGAAATGATACTTTTAGATACTTGCTATAAATAGTTATAGAACGAAGTCTGATAAATATTCAATGTGGGCGTTAACGATCGTGTGAAGTCCTCTTTGAGGCCTTGAATTCTAATCAGCTTTTCGTCTGATAAAGAAAAATTTTAGACAAAGGTTTATTTTGCGACTGTACTAGTTCGAACCAGTTGAATAAACTACATAAGCTAAGTTCTTATTTTGAATTTCTGTTCTCACTTGCTCGGTAAAGGAAAACACTGTATCAACCTACAAACTTAGGCAGTTTACGCGCTTACTCGCCGGCAATGGGACTTACTCGCATGGGACAACGGAAATGATTTCAACGGTGTGTGAAGACTGCGAATCTGCACTGGGCATATAGGAGAAACAGCAATCGGCACGTCAATATCTGAATTAGCCCACATCTATAACCCATGTAAACATTTAAAAATATTTTTACCAATACAATTGCGTAGTAAAACACCTATGTACATAATTATGTATACATATCTCCAGAGAGATGTTTAAGTGCAGTGAAGACAGACAGTGAAGTATTATATCTCTCAATATTTTTTTAATTTTCAAGTATTTTTCTGGTTAAGTAAAACCTTTTAACGCCCGGATAATTTATCACTAGTAGCAGAAAGTACTTTAAAAATCCTCGATGTCAATAATATCAAGGATCTTTTTAAAGGGTGGACTGGACACATAAAGTAGCGCCAGTGAAGATCCGGTGACAGCGACTGTAGGAGTGACGCAGCATTCTGTAGGCTTCAAGTGGTATAAGAAGATACGGGGGAATATACTTTGTAGCCAACAATCCAATTATCATTGGCACATTCAAATTAGGTGTTACTATTTTGATAAATATGCCAAATTTCATATTCCTCCGTCCGCGAAATTTTCGTAAAAGGGGTAAAAACCTTTTCCTTCATGTATTTATATAATGATGTTGTGTAATTGCTCCCGTAAAGCCATATACGGCACTCTTTTGGATAAGTATGGATTCCCGTGGAAAAAAGATATTTACCGCAGAAATACTCGTATAGCTTAGAATTACATCGATCCATTGATCTGTTTTGGCATAAAACAACGACAAACAAACACACGTTTGCATTAATGATATAACTATGGATTTTAATTATTTGATAAATACTCATAATAATTATAATTATTATGTGTTGTTGTTCGTTAAATTTAACCCCCGTGTGTTACAAACGTTAAGTTGCGAAGTCAGGGAGTTTCAGTCAGGTAAGTGACTCTATTCTTGCCGCCCCGGGCGATAATTCATTTTAAAAGAGAAAAGGATCTAGATGGGAAAATCAGAATGAAACTAATTTCGTTTCATGACTTCTGGTGTACTTTTATTTACTAAATGATTTTATTGGGACTGGTTACTACTGATTGACTGACTAGTGTTACCAGAATTTTAAATTTTAAGTAGAAATTGGTAAAGATGCATGACTCCTGACTCCTCCAGATAGTTCCAAGTTTACTGGACAACCAAGGTCAACCATTCGAAGGTGTAAGGCATTTTATTATACTCTTAATTTTAATGCCTTAAAAATGTAAGCACATGAACTCTTTCTTTAGGTATGCACAAAAATATTTGACACTGGAGATATTAATTCTCGGGTACATGCCGGAGAAAGTTTCCCGAAGTTATAAAATATAGAAACCCTTATAACATAATTATGTTAAACACTTAGGGATATGTAATTAACGGTATGTATATAACTAGGTTTACATTTAATTTTTGCATGACTTTTTAATGACATAAATAGCTGACCAAGCAGATTCCTGGCTGCTGGTATAATTATGTCTATGTTTATGGAATCACCGACAAGTTAAGAAGAAATTGAGTAATATTTTGTAGAAATCAAACCGGCTTTAATTATTCAAAATAACATCCAATCTATCGACATAGTTAAATTTACGACTTTCAGGATTTCCAATTTACATCAGTATAAACGCAACGTGTTAACTCTGGCATACACGCTTCGAAAGTTACGGTAGGAGTCAAGTTATAAATGAATTCTAAGATTAAATTTGAAGTGAATCAAACTTTCTCGACTGCCACCATTGCCAAGAAGTGAAGATTTCTGAACAAATAACCTGCAGATGTGCTTGAGGATATTGGTCTTGTGAATGTTATTATTAAGTTTGATTTCGTATAGAAATACTTTTCCCATGTTGCTTGTAATATTTAGGAAATAACGACACCAAATCGTGAATCATCATGAAGTGTACTTAATGGTTCTTTGGCAAAAGAAGATCTCCCACCAGGCGAGACGACATGTCCGGGAGGCGGTTAAGCCTCAACTGATCGCTGGTGAAACTTGCGAGCGGTGTAGAAAATTTCGATAGCGTGATTCAGGCTTCGTGACGGCACCGTGTGACGTGTATTCTACCATCATGCAAGTACCTTCCATATTAAACTGGATAGTAAAGACCTCAGCGACCTCAAGTTGGGGAGACCTTGTCAATAATATATTAACGCTTGTCAACTCTCTAGCTTAGTGTGTTTTGGTCACGTCAAGACAGGTCACAAAGCTCACAAAGACTCCTAGACCGATCACTTGGTCTCTGTTATAACTACCCTAAAGTAAGCTGAAAACCGATAGAGATGGAGGTAAATTACTTATACGTATGTCAAGGACACGTGAGTATTTAATTTACCTATAATATTGAAGAAAGTGACAAAAGAAGAAGCTCAATTGTTAGATCACTGCTAATCAAGGAATATGAATATTTACACTTGGGTATTGATTATTGCGAAACGCTCATAGCCTGGCAGCTTATATCGGACCTAAAGGATTGACTGAGGTGGTTGACACAGATCCAGAAACTTCCTTGCAATGCCTGACGACTTGTAACAGTAGTGATTTTCTTGTGAAAACGTATCCAATTTTAGTTACATCCAACTTGCATCAATCCGCTGAAACAAAGTCGCAAAGCTTCAGAGTAACAACATAATAAACCATTTTAAAATGCCCGGCACGTTTTCTATTTCACTCTGTGAGTACAATTTTTAAGTCCGCGCAAAAGTGATGTGTATAAAGTCGAAACGTGAGTCTCGCATTCTGAATTTATGTCTGTATGCACTCCGCCGAAGACCCGGTTTCAATTTTCAAGATGAATGTGTCAATTTCGCTGGATCCGATACGAAATTGATATTTGCAATTTATTATCATGAATGCTCCCGAGACCAAATTTTGTATTTTCGTTTTTGTCAGCCGTTGATCGGGTTCGCCACTTGCCCGCCAGTATTGCTCTCTAATATCTCTCTGTAATGTCATTCACTGTAACATGAAGTGAACATTTTGTGGAGGAACTGGTGATATTGTTTATTTTTTATCTCTTTCTCTCATTCTTTTTATCTTATGACATTTGTTTTCAACTTTGTGACTTTTTCGGAACTCATTTTACTAATAAATACTCGACATTGGAGGTATTGTTGGACATACGTACAATATATTATTAATAAATCGAATTGCTTAATCGTTTTGATTAACAAATAAAAACGAATAAAGATCTTCCGACATTTTCAGGAAACCGAAATTGATCGATATCATAATGTATGTAATAAAATTAGATTCCAACTACGCGGTGGGACCAAATACTTGCTAACCTATCATTAATAGTTGGCGTGACGCAACGTTGAACGACTGACTGGAGTCATGTTTGAATATTAATGCTAACTGAATTTCGTCAGATTCTGTTGAAGCGATTAACAGTTGGCCATGATTTTGTGCGTCGCTGAAACGTTCATTTAATATCGACTGAATTTATACACACTTCCAGTCAAAATAAACAAGTACAGTTTGGTGAAATTCGGATGGCCAAAAATTTAAATTCAAATTGATCCCTCCTACCGTGGTCTGTCACTACAACTTAGTTAACTGCATAGTTAGCTACCACCTCCTTCTAGAAACAACCGTAAAATATTATTTATCTTACAAAACTGTATGAAAGATATTTGATTTTTTTTATAGAGGACTATCTGTTCCCGCGACTTCGTGTAATTTAACAAAAAAGTTATTAATTTTTTTAAATAAAAGTAGCTTACGTCATTTTATTACATCAGCTATCTACCAGTGTAATGTATGTGTATGTACCGTGTAGACATCTCCTCATACACATTTATGCATTTAGTAAGAAGCGGTTATTATAATATTATAAACAGACACTCCAATTTTGTTTATTTGTATAGATATTTATTTAAAAAAAAACTATTTTTCTATTTTACGCTCTGTTCGTTTGCCTGTGCGCTTATTCCCGCTAATCTTACGCTAATCTTAGAACTTTCGTAACAGATTTGAATGGGATTTTCACTATTATTAAATAATTACAAAAGTTGCAAACTTAAAAATATTAATATTCACTCCATTATATTTTCTATCATCTCTTAACTGCTAGCAAAAAATATGCTATAGTCTGATGTCTAAACAGCAATAGCTACAACAAATAAATCTATTAAAAGCAGAAGACAGAAACGCAAACCAATTTCGAGTTCATGACGTCACATGTGTTGACATCGAACAACGCGGATGGATCAGTCACCCAAGATATTATGCAACTGTTCGACAGCAACACTACTGGGAGTTCAGATAATTGCTTTGCAGTAATTAACTGGCCGGACGATTGAAGCGCCGTTTGAATATTAATGCCAGCCGAATTTCTAACGGCACGTTTTGATGCGACTAACAATTACGCTACTATTTATGTCTTTAAGTAATTTCGGTATCGATTGTTCGTGATCCTTGTTTTTAAATAACGAATATTGCTAAGTAAAATTGAATGCAATTGATATCAATCTGTCAATTTTTAAAATCATTTTATTATTACTATTGTAGTCATTAAGTGAGCAATTGGTAAATGTTTATTGAAGTATCATCATCATCATCATCACAATCCATAACTGTCCCACTGCTGGGCACGGGTCTCCTCTCACAATGTGAGGGGTGTAGGCCATAGTCCACCACGCTGGCCAAGTGCGGATTGGCGGACTTGACACACCTTTGAGAACATTATGGAGAACTCTCAGGTGTGCAAGTTTCCTCACGATGTTTTCCTTTACCGAAGCAAGTGATAATTAAATTCTAATACGCACATAATTTTTGAAAATTAGAGTGCGTGCGGGGCTTGAACCCGGGCCCCCATGGGAGTCCAACTCTCAAACCGATAGGCTATCACTGTGTCTAACTATAAGTACAAGTGAACTGAGTGGTGAACATTGTCTAAATATTGTAATTTTTTTTACTTCTTATAAGTTAGTGCTTGACAACAATCCCACCTGATGGTAAGTGGCGATGAAATTCTTGAGGTGTTGAGCGCACTAACTTAGATAAAGCCTATTCACTCTCCTCTTGAGATAATATTATGTTTCCTCGCTGCCTATTTTATGGCACAAATCAATAAAGCAAGGAAGAATCAAATCGCCGGAGAATAACACCCGGGAACTCTGATGATTTGCTTTGCAGTAATTAACAGGGCGGTCGATTGAAACGCCACTAGAATATTAATGTTACCCGAATTTCTAACAGCACGATTTGTATTAACAGTCGTGTCACGATTTTCGGCTACATTTAGTCGATGGGCAATAATAGAAGTGATTCGATTTCTGAATGTGAGGAAGTTGGTGCTTCGGAAAATCAGCTGAAGTGGTATTTCAATACACTTCATTACGCAGTCGGAAATAGCCGGTAGTAGCAGGTACTGCGATCAATTCCGTGGCGTTTGAAACTTAATGTGCAACTATTGTGAGTTGCCTTTGCTATTTATCCTAAATGATTAAGCACCTTTCTCAATCAGTGTTAGATGCAAAACATGATGTGGCAGATGATGACATGTTAAGCACATGTCAGAGACCTTTTACTCGTATATACTAATAATTATCGGCATTTAAACTATTATTGTGGGTAATTCGATTTAATTTGAAACCTACAACAATAATCGATTAAATATGCAATTGATCCCAAAACACATTTTTTTGTTGTTTAATCGCTCTTTTAAAGATATAACTGTGGAAGTAAATTAGAGAACAATTAGACCATAATATAGAGAACGTTATTATCACTCTACGAAAAGCAGACGAAAAAATCCAGCCTCTTCATAAATATTACTTAATTAAGCCTCATTCATTATACCTACTGTGGAAATCTTCGGAAAACCTTAAAAGACCATAATAATTACTCTCTATTAACACGGCTTGATGTTATCGTTCAGATTTATAGCCGCAATGAATAAATGTCCAAAACAGACGGTTTTCTAGACTTTTTCATTATGTCAACGTCAAGATGCACACTTAATTAATGATAGCGTCATTATTGTTCATTTTTGGAATCACTATCTTTGGAATAATTTCGTTATTTTATAACTAAGTATACTAGGTACTAGTGACTCCTTTGCTTCGCTTCGACAAGTGTTTTAATTTTAACTAATACTTGCAATGGAAGCAACTTTTGCTTACATTTTTCAAGCGTTTTTGTATAATTCTTTTCGAATTAAATATAAAGGTAACCAGACCCTTAGACATCCACGAATCCGCAGTGAAGCAGCGTGGTGGAGCATACTTATAATACTAATGACTATACTTATAAAAATGCCGAGTATCATTTAGATCTGTTCAGTGGTATTCGCGTGATACTCGAAACAGACTCACATTACGATCATCAAAAATATTTTATGCTCTACATCAGTAAGAATGCCATTGTCGGAGCCGCGATGTAATGCAAAATCGACCGAGCAATGTCTAGTCCACGATGACGTAATAACCCAACCAATCCGAAAAAAAAATCCTAAAAAATATTAAAGTGAAATATCAGCTCAATGTTACTAAAGGATTTAACCCGAATCAAAATGTCAGACGACTGCACAGAACGTATATTTTTCCCGTATGATTAAAATTTAACAGCTCTTCTAAGCTAATACGACAGATGAAAAGTCGTATTATTATTCTCTGTGAGCAAAGCGCATTTGAACCAAGCCTTACAACGACGGAATTATCTTATTCACATGGAGGGGGGACATGAACTCGCACTCTGGGAGACGAGGATTCAAAAGAAGCGAAGAATCTTCTATGTAGTGCCCAAATAAACATTCACTTACACACACACACACACACACACACACGCACATACCCACAATAGGTTTGCAGGACCGTTTGAATTGACGGACATGCCATACTGTAAAAACTTGTATCAAAGGCATTCTCATTACGAAAGGTTATTACAAACTGGATGATTACTTCAAAGATGAAACTGCTTGGACTTGAGTTTGAAATATAGCCCTATGTAATTCCATCTTATAAGTGCTGTCTGTAAATGTGAGTCGGCAAAACTCCTTGGGAGTTTCTTCTAGCAGTGTTAAGTATGGCGTTCGAGGCTCGTAAGTCGGTCCACACTACACGAATTTTGGCTCGGCTCGTCTAGCGTAGACCCACCCTTGTAAACTCGCAACTGAACTGAAATTACTTACTGTTAAAATTATTTGGACATTCATAAGGATTGAGGTCTTTAATTTGGAGGATTAGTTTTTTAAATTATGTGAAAATTAGAAATTAAGTGTAAATAGCTTCTGTCAAGGTAGATTTTGTGTGTAGCTTTAAATTTTAATAACGTAAATAAAATTAAACCTCCACTAATCTGCACTGAAGCAACGTGGTGACCCTCTATTCCTCCAGAGTTAAATCCATCTTCCATGCTCAGTTGATCATTAATGGGCCGATGCCAGATACGGTTGTTTTTCAATTGAAAAATAATAAAAACTTTATTCAAAAATTCCTGAATTAGTGAATTAAATACCTCCTTACATGCCAGGTGAATCTGAGTCCCAAAAGAGTATTCTAATGAGGAGTGTATAAACAATGATTCAACAATTTTATTAAAATAAGAAATATTTTTGTTCTTGTAGCCAACCCAAATTTGGTAAATTGGGTTGCCATGACATTATTTGACAATGTAACACGCCCTAGGGGTCTGTTCCGTATGAATACATTAATTTATTTATCTAATCTGCGGCCATAAAACGGGCGATTTTACAACAAAGTAGGGTACAATTTGGATTATCTCTTAATCTACCTACAATAATATATTTATTATAATACTAACTACCCCAAAATATTGATCAACGATCAAATTGTCGCTGTATTGATTTTGGGACACTAGACTAGACATCTTGATCGCCACAAAGTAACAAACAGGCAGACATAGACTGTTAAACATTTCCTTTCGCTTAACGTTGATCCCATCGGTCTATGTGTATGTTGTATTTACAAGTTACTTTGCATCGGAAAACTTGATGCCTTGGTACGCTCAAGAAAATGTTTAAATTAACATAATATATTTCTTTAAACTAAGTGAAAATACGTCTTTGAAAACTACATTCAAATCGGTTAAGCTGTTTCTGAGATTAGACGTAATACAATAACTTTTTACGTCAGTATAATTAAAATTAACCAGCTGTTAGCCCAGTTTCCAGAAATGTCCAGTGTTCGGTTTCCCAGCCGGCAGACAAACCACCTAATGATAAGTGGTCATCACCGCCCATAGACATCGGTAACACCAAACATCAAAAGAAGAAAGAGGAAATAAATAAGCACTGACTCCCAAGCTCATTGTCGGAACACGACAAATACGGCAGGTAATTTTGCTATCACATCAAACAAACATCTCAACATCCATCACGTGTATCGGTAATGTTTTGATACTCCTCATAATTAATGGCTTCAGACAATGCTCGACGGTGCTACGTGTAAGAGCAATTACACGTACGGATGTCAAATCAACCGACATTTGTAAACATGCGTTTCATGAGCTCGAGGCAATAATTGCGTGTTCGTTATATTTGGAGTGGAGTGGATACTGTGTTTTTTTTTTAAATCAGTCACATGAACAAATGATGTGGACATGTGATCTCTGAAAATAAATTTGATTTTTGTACTTTTCGAAATTCTCTCTCTTGAGTCCGAAACAAGCTCTACTTATGGTGCATCCTGTGATAAGGGTATGTCATCAAGTTTCTCCAGTTGGAGATCGTCAAGTTCTGTACTACCATAATTAATACCGAATCTGGGTAAGAGTTTACCTGACAAAAACATGATAAGAATGTGTGGCTCTAGTGTCAGTAACAAGCTGGTTTCCTGTCCGGTATAAATAATTTCAAAACCAGTTTAATAATCAGAGAAATTTTGTTAAAATTTACATAAAGCATTAAGAATGTAGGTTTTATGGAATGTTGTTAATTACATTCAGACGTGACAGACGATGCGTTGTCGGCCAAAACGAAACCACTAAATCAGTAACTAAGTAATTAATAATAGAAATATTTGTTTCAGTTGGCAATAAAAGCAACAAAAGCAATTTATATTATAGATACTCTTGATACTCTCGATAACGTAAAAACAAGAAACAACCGTAAATCTCATTAACCGTTCATTTGTAAAAGTTAGCTTTGGTGTGCCCGCAGTACAGAGTTTAATACATTCCGATCTCAACAAAAGAACCAGCATTCATGAGAATAAAGGGGAGATAAAAGATTCGCGGAAACCTCAAACACACTTTACTCGGTTATCGATTTTTCCAAAAGGTCTTAGGTAAGCTCCTTCCCAGTTTAGCACTGTAAGCAGTACCACTATCAACCACACTATGGAATCCACAATATGAATTGGAGCGAACAATTCAATGCGTCAACTAAAAATCCACTAGTAACATTTTTCAGAGAAACCCAAAAAAGGAAATCCCTCGCAATGGAAAAATTAATAAGCATGTCTTTGTTTTAAGAGTTGTTATAAGCTCCTTAGTTAAATAACGGGTTTTAATTGTCGTGTTTTTCCATACATAATTATTACAATCGTTGCAGCAAAGGTGTCAAACATGTCGTACAGTGTCAAAGATGACAGTAACAAGTAGCTTTTTAATATTAACTGAACTTCATTTGAATTTAATTAGTATTCTATTAAAAAATTAACAATTCTTAATTTATACCTACTTATACGTTCATTGTTGTTTAATATGAATCCTCTTTATAAATTATCCCTTGTCGGCACAGAGGGTCGAAAAGGTATTTCCCTCGTTACACTGTAACGGTTCGTTTAGCGGCAATTGTAATTAATTAACCGCGGTTACCGTCCTGAGGATTTTCTTTCTGCCGCCCGATAAAATCTTGATACAAAATTACCTCCCCTTCATCCTTTTTCGGGTACAATTTGTTTCGAGATCGCAGCAATGTCTGAGAGCCAATGGGAATTACATTATCTTTCTCGAGATTATCTGGTCTTTTTGCCGCTGTTGTTTTGGGGAAAATTATTATTGACACTTCCTTTGAATTATTTGATTGAAGTTCGTAATTTGGTGTGGAAAGATTTTTGTCAATGAAAGGTCCAATTATTTGAATGGAGTGAGGATAAAAGATTTTCCAGTTTGTTTATTAGGAGCAAATGATGTATGACGAAGGCTTGATTTTGCATACTGTCTACTTGACAATAAGCGATCATGAAATCTTTGGAAGGTGTGAGCCAATTTATTTATTTATGTAGTACTCGTACCAACAAAGTGCGTGCGTGCGTGTGTATGTACAAACAAACCACATTGCTGTAGTCCCAACAAAGTTAAACTCTTCCCTTGGTAAGGAAGGCCAAACTATCTTCAAAGAAGTTTGGAGTATTCAATAGAGCTAAACGGTATTTTATGTAACGGCACAGGATGCTGTTCTGTAAAGAGCTAGTCCGAAGGCCTGTAGAGTACTATTTCCTTTGGGCCGAAGCTCCAAACAGCCAAGTGTATCCATTCAACTAAGTTCAGCGTCAAGCTGTTTATCTTGTTGATCCCAACATGTATATGACTTACCATTTATATAATGGGTAATGTTCTGACCGAATGTCTATCTAAATGTCGTCGGTTAATTTCCATCTTCGTGTACTATACGAAGATGGAAATTAAATTGGAATGGAATTGGTGTTAAACCAATTTCTATCAAGACTTCCGGGGTTGGTCGGATTTCCCATCACTTCCTGCGTCATACGTATAGGTACGTGGAAGTATAATAACGAACTTCCCATATCAGGCTTTTCATAGCGTTATGCATAATTATTCTCAATGAAGCGGGTTCGTAATTTCCTCCCGCCAAGCTTTTGCTAATACCAGGGGGTATTACCACTTAAGAGTCACACTGATCACTCACTGTCATAATTATGACCTATTTGTCTTTTTTATTGCACAGTTCATAAACTAATTGCAAGTTAAGTGTCATCCCAAACAATTATGTTTATTCATACAATAGTAGTAGCCTAGGTGGTAGTGACCCTGCCTTCGAAGCGAGGGGTCCGGGGTTCGTTTCCGGGCCGGGGAAAATATTTATATGACAGATAAATGTTTGTTCCCTGGTCATGAGTGATTGTGATGTGTTTGTTATTTCTGTTGTCCATACCACCCACGACACAGTGAATTATAGTGCGGGGGGTATGAGTTTGTGAGCGTTTATTTTATATTTACTTTATTTAATTAATAATTCTTATTCTGTGCAGTCTAAAATTTCACCCAAACGCACAAATTATCATATAAAATCACTTATGAAAACTGTATATAAAGTTCTTATTTAATACCGTCCCATTATTTTTTCATTCAAAAGTTATTCGCTTTGCTGCACGCCTCAAGCCTTAAGAGAACAATAACCGATATTGTTCTTTGAGGCAACACTCAATACTAGAACAATGAGGAGTAATAACTGAAATGAAATCTTTGGACGGACACAAAGGACAACAACTGAAGTTTAAGTTGCTGCTAAATTGTTAGTGAGAAGCTGACAATTTCATTTTTTTATAATCTATTTATTTTGAAACGCTTTCTTTTTCGAAAGTATGTATCTTAAAAAATCAGATGTTAAATTATAATTTATTGTACACCTCGATAATATTGCAATTACGAACCATTCGCGCCCCACCAATCCGCATTGGAGCAGCGTGGTGGAGTATGCTCTAGGCTTCTTCGGGTGTGAGGAGAGACCCGTGCTCAGTAGTAGTGGATTAGAACATGTTTAAACCAGTCAAATTGACACCAACATAAGAATACGCAGATTAGATGATAAGTAAGTATAGTAAGAAAAGCGATAGAAGATTATTAAAAAAATCAGAAGAAACATAACTAAAACAAT
Organism: Ochlodes sylvanus; assembly: GCA_905404295.2. Classification (NCBI taxonomy): domain Eukaryota; kingdom Metazoa; phylum Arthropoda; class Insecta; order Lepidoptera; family Hesperiidae; genus Ochlodes; species Ochlodes sylvanus. Next base: position 2,310,197 of record FR990135.1, on the reverse strand, counting down.
TTTTTAGATCACTGCCAAGGATTCTAGAAAGATGTTAATCCTTACCAATTCAATTTACTTAATATAATCTAGGATTTTATCCAAAAATAATCTGTAATATTTTAGGAGAACAACATTTGGATTACTATTTTATCGTAAATCTCTTTCAATGAAAAACAAATGAATCCTTTGCGATAAAAGTTTAATGATTGCTTCAAACACAGTATTTAAAATCGGAGCTATCTGTTATAAATAATGGACAACCTGGGACGAGAAATTAATCGATGCTGAGTCACGTCAAAGCTGAAACGAGGATTAATTTCCATTGTTTATTTTCTAACTAGTGAGAATAGTCAAAACATCAAACGTTTCATTGTTATCTCAATGCCCTTTCATTACGGTCATTGTCAGTCTCTTTGCTCTTTCAAACTTTCTGTAGTCAGAAAAGCGTACAAACATTACCACCCATTCTCTAAATATGTATAAGATAAAACAAGAGATAAGATTGGGCAGCAGTGCAATTTTATACAAATTCTTATCTCATTTGCGTTTCTTTCGAGTATGTCGTTCTGAATAAAATTTAAATTTGGTTTGAAATCCGAGCTTAGACAGAGCAAGAAACTAGTTTAACAAAATATTCCCAAAAATTTTTAGTTTTGTAGCATTAGGGACGTTAGGTAACTGCACAATATTCTACAATGTCATGTACATAATCCTTGCTACTTGGTGTCGTTTTAACCGACTTTAACAAAAGGAGGTTCTCAATTCGACTGTATTTATTATGTGTCTTACCTTTTGAGGTAATCATCCAAATCGGTACACCGAGTGAAAAGTAATGACTGTTTACTCGGTGTACCGATTTGGATGATTTTTATTTTATATTCAAAAGTTGGTGGTCATTGGCTGTGTTTCATAGGGTCCAGTTTAAATTTGAGCGAGATCTGACGAGCAGTTGTTGAGTAATCTCAAATGTTACGTGTTTAATTGACTCAGACTACGTTGATGATGTTCTCATCTAATAAAACAAGTCTTATAGATGCAAAATGGACAATTTTTAAGTCGGTTTTTATTTGTATGAATTATCGTATAAGTCCAATATTGAATGTCTTATCTCCAATTACTAGAAGTGGGTCACAAAATATTGGTAATAGCACTTTGTCGTACCCGTCCATTCAAAATTCATAGCAACACCGGCAGGTGTACGAGCCGTACCATGAAAAAGTGTCCAGTTTCCTTTTTCATATTGCGCGGCTATCAATCAATGTCTGTTGTTTGTCCGAAAAACGAACATCGAAAAAACTCAATTTCGGACAAAAACTTGGCACCCAGCGCTAAAACATTTAAAACAATGCTGTAATATTGACAATGTGATGGATCGAATTTCAAATGTGGAGATTTGTGAGATTCGCTCATGCATATGATGGAATGGGACTAAATGGCTAACGGATTAAGTTGTGATGCATATATCTGGTTTTGTTTACAGATTAAAGCTTGCTTTTACGTAGGTAATTAGGTATCCATTACCATGTACGGGTCTCTCCTCGTAACTGAGGCCTAGCCTAGTGTAAACTCCACCACACTGATCCAGTGCGGATTGGGTTAGGTTTTAATTAGTAACGTTTGTTTTTTCTTATAAACTACTAGTGGACCCGCCATGGCTTTGCTTCGGGGAACAAATGTAAAGGTACGAATACATAATATAATAAAGGAGTGCGCACATTACACCAACTCGACGTCAACTCCACTCCGACTCCACTCCGTTTCAACTCCGACGTTCCGTTCCGCGATCAACGCTTCATCGACGTCAACTCGACTCCGTCTCCACTCCGTTTCAACTCCGACGTTCCGTTCTAGGTACATTACGTCATTGTGTCGGTCGACGCGTGGACTACTCGTCTACGGTGAGTCGTCAACGCAACGTCGACGCGTTGGTCTCGAAACGGAACGGCTATGGGTGTAGGGCGGGGAGGGGCCGTACAGGGCTTTTAAGTATAAGTTCGAAATTCAACCTTACTTTCAAAGATATAAGGCTCATAATTGAATGTTAGCTTTGTCAAGGTTTTAGTCGCGTTCGCGTCTGTCGGTCGTGGAGTCGTTGTACTGTGCGCAGTCCTTAAATCTGTAAGTGTTCACTATCTGTACATGGAAGATATAATTATGAGAAAATCTTTTACTGGGGGTGTTTATTAACACAATAGAACCCAAATCAATGATTTTAGGATTTTTGAAGTGAAAACTTCCATAGTATCGTTGTGATTTGGAATTCGATGAAACGGAAACGAAAAAGACAGACACATTTTAACGTGGGAGAAAATGAGATAGGTAGCATCGGCAAAGTGGCGGGTTACGTAAGCAAAGCAAAACATGAATATTTGGGCTGACAGTTTTCTTTTTTTTTAAGTTTTCACTTCTGGCACGTGTGAATTGCACATATTTTGATTTTTGTCTATTTATCTGTTTGTCTGTGGTTTTGTATGCTTTAATCTTAGAAACGGCTTATCCAATTTGGATACGGTTTTGATTTAGTGCTTATAAGTCTTGTGTTTATTTTATTTCAATCGGTTTATAAATAAATAACTTGAACATAGTTATCAATTTTCATACCACCTAGAACTAACTTCATGCTGTTAAATTTAGGTGTCGGTGTGCGCGCGCATCGTAAAAATTCACTCTCATCATTTTTCTCCATCGCGCCAAAAGAAGTATAACTTCAAAAAGGTTATGTCAACTTAACGAATCACGCCGAACAGTTTTCGAATGCGCTTAGGTACTAAAAACATGTTTCCCGAAGCGAAGCGAGGGCGAGTTGACTAGTATTAAATATTTTTCCATTTATGCAACATTTTATGCTCCCCTCCTATTGATCGCAATGTGATGTTATATAACCTATAGCCTTTCTCAATAAATGGACTATCCAACAAAAAAGATTTTACAATTCGAACAAATAGGTAGTTCCTGAGATTAGCCCGGTCAAACAAACTCTTCAGCTTTATAATATTAGTATAGATTTATAGTTTTTAGTTCATTTTTATGTTAACCCCTAACATAAGATTAGATACTCGTATAGTCATTGGTCTAATAACGACGTTATGCGTGTTGTTGTTAGAATAGCCTTATGATGCGGAAGGCTTCAAAAGAGAGTGAATAGGTTTTTACTATGATAGTGTGTTTAACATCAAGGACTAAGTACATCACCTCTTACTATCGGGTGGGATTGTTGTCAAGCACTAACATATTCTATGTAATAATGTATCTTTAATATTACTTCAATGTTATAAAAATGTAATTCTGACCTGCATGTTGTTGCAGCAATATCTGAAATCAGCAGGAAACTCAACTCCTTATAAACTTACAATCATAACGAATAGTTTAACTTCTTAGAGTATTTTTTTTGTCGGGCTTTAAATGTTATATTTTTACATAATGTTTATTACGATAGGCATGAAAGACTTAAAGTATATTATTAATTTTGTAATTACAAATACACTCAGTATTAAATTTAGTTACAGATTATAAACGCCATGTACAATTTAATTATAAATGTTAAATTTCAAAGCATTCCATTAATATTTTTTCCCTTAATATTCAACGCAAATGCTGGCCAATTTTTAGACAATAAATGGTGGAAAGTTAAGGATTTATAACAAAATGGAAATCGGACTTTTCCGGATATTACCTAAGCAATTATTTTTTCCCAGATGGAAATTTGAATTGAGGTCACTGTCAAATGAAATTTATTTCTAGATTTAAATTTCCTTTTTAAAGCGCGACTCGTAATGAGTGCGGAAACGTTTTAAAATTCAGTTCAATTTTCTTGAAACTTAATGGCGTATAAATGAAATTGTAATTTGTGTAATGGAGAATTTCGCATAATAATCATTTGTCTGAAGATATAATCTGACCTCCTGAAAATTAAATCCGCTAAGTTTAATGACCTACACGAAAAGGTTTATATTTTTGTCACGTCATTCAAACCTTAAAATCACTGGACCCATTTTAAACAATTTTTCGCCTATGGAATGGCATATATTGTATTATCATTGAGTAACATGAGGTTTATTTTTAAAAGAAATTAGTGATTCCTACAAAAATTCCAATGGCGTGAATGGTCAATATTTATATGTCATTTACTACCTGATGATGTCTTCGACATTTTCGAGTATAGGTTTGGCTTTATGTTTACGAAAGCGAAGAGAGTGCGGTTTATTAGTTTTAAATAAAACTAAACAAAATTGGCTGATTTACATAAGAGTAAATGACTTAAAAAAATATATTTGAATCATTTTTGGTCATCTATTAAAATTAATATTTCCAATGTTAAAACCCCACTACGACAGGAAGACTATCTATTTCAGTGCCCCATCAGTCGAGTGTTGTCAATCTTCTAGTCTAAATAAGATCCATCAGGCCAAACTAGAAGGTGTGTATCAACAGGCAAAAAGCTATTTATCTTGAAACTATCGGGGGAAACAAATTAAACACTTTAATACATGGGGCGTGACTAAAAAAAGAAAAGGGGGATGGAAAAAGCGCTATCGGATAGCGTCGGTGTAGTTATAGAACCGGACTAGAAGTGTCCTAAGTAGAGTGTACTGTGACTTCGACTTCGTTCGACTTTCATTGGCAGACAGCTGATGTAATAAGAAGTAACTTAGGTTATTTTATTATAGATTTTTTTTAAATTACAAAACATACCTAATATAAAATAAATTCCTCGCGGACGTAGTCGCGGGCATCACTAATTTATTATAAGTTAAAGCTTGATTATAATGCTACTTGATGTTTAGTGGTGATGTAGTCTTGGCTGGTAAAGGGCACTAACTAGGTAAAGCCTTTTTCAATCTTAATGTGTCTCTCACTGTTGTTGTAGGTACAAGCAAACTATAAAAATTTGGTTCAGCGATTAATTATTTAAAATGTTTTTTCTTTAAGACATCTTGATCTACTTGCTTTCTAAATGCGAGTCATAATGAGAAAAAGTACACCTTTTTCTCATTATGACTCGTTATTCATAATTTTAAGAATATAAAACATTAAAATAATTTAAAATGACACATCTATTAACCACGCATCTTTAAATTCAACTGTCAGTCGCGTCTCGTGACGCCGGTGAAAAAAATCCCGTGTCCCCTCCGATATCCGGATTCTAAATCCGTACCGAGTTGCGTTGCTTCGACATTTAGTGTACGCATTCTTTTGCGTTTCATTAGTATATCTCTTCTAGTCACTTTCAGTTAGTGAAAGCCATCTGCTTGCTATCCATATTGCCCGTTAAAACCATTCGTCAAGTACTGGTTCGCGGATCTTTTTAAAGATGTCAATAAATTAGGTTACTTTAAAACTATTATTCTTTACTAATGCATATGAAGAGGCCACTTTTTGTTAATTGATTTAAGGCAGCAAACGAGTATGCAACACCACCTTCCGCTGCCACCCATGACAACTGTGACCGACTTATATATGTATATATATGAGGTGAAACTTATCTTGTGATTTTATCATTTCCATATAAATACGCACACACAATGTTAACTTTGTTGGTGTACCGAATTAAATAAATAATTAAATAATAATACGCCTGATTGCTAAGAGCCAATCAAACAAGGCACGTTATGTGTAGACCGACATTGCAGAGATATATTTAGCCCTTGAGAAGACATAGCGCTGTCTAGACGTATCATCAGCTGACTACTGACTTTCGGAATGTCCTGTACGGACGCAGAATGCTAAATTAGGTACCCGTCTAGTGGGTATTGATTTTTAGAGGCTCTCAAGAATATTATTTATTACACATACTACATTTACATTTATGTATTTTGGAGATCAGTTTACGTCTCCTCGCCTGTTCTAGCTGATTTTTTGGGCATCATAAGAAATTCCGATTGTTATTATCGGATTGAACAACCCCATTACCAATTTGCAAGTACATACCCATACTACATATGGCTTGGCTTCAACCCATTAATGGCCCACTACTGAGCACGGGTCTCTCCTCATACCTGAGGAGGCCTAGAGCATACTCCACCACGCTGCTCCAGTGCGGATTGGTGGAGGGGTTAGTGGCCAACCTAGTGACGAAAATTTTTAAGCATCCGAAATGGCCTAACGAATGGTAAAAATCGGGACCGACGGCTTTAAGTGCCCTCCAAGGGACTAAAGCGCCCAAAAAATTTTGCCACTAGTGGTGACCCATCCAACCGACCGCGCCCGCTGTTGCTTAACTTTGTCAATTAGTTAAGATCGACGCAAGCCGCCGGGTTATGAGCGCTACAACTCCTATTTTACTAATACTAAAATAGTTTAATCTATAAAATTCATAGGGCAGTGACATCCGACGTAACTACTCAAAAGCTAGCAAGGGACCAGCGGTTAATTTAAACTTATGAACAGACGAACTGTTTTACGCCCTAGACCATATTAATGCCGGAATTCATCCTTCAGATTACATTAATAGGATTTCAAACTCATCAGGCTCTTAACTTAAACAATATTAAGGTCCGTATTTACCAGTCACAAACATTTAATATAGACGAATAAAGAGATCATTTTAGCTACAGCCCTCGACAAACATGTCATGTAAGTGTGGCTTTTTGAACTTTTTTAATTAATTCGTTTCGAGCGCCAACTCAAACAAACTGCCCTAAAATTTTACGATGTCCAACGAGCTTTATGCCGCCATTTTGCGAAACCACAGCATCAAATGGACGTTATTAAGATAAAAATTTAATTATGAAACAATAATTTTTTGATTTTTCAATGTAGCTATTTTAGTTTTTCATTACATTTATAAGGATTTAATTATTATATCATCAAACCAATTGGCGTAGTGTGGAGTGGTACGTCTCTCGCAGATTTAAATTTTATACATGTACATAAACAGTACTAAAATTATCGTTATCATTTTAACTGTCAGATCCTTCCATATTATGGGAGGAGGTAATAAATGCAAGTTTTTCTTCTCTCGGAGCTGGCCGAGATCAAACATACATACTAGTAAAATCCACACGATAACGGACCAACCACCATTCTTCTGGAATTAAACGAGGATTTTTTCCAAGATTGCGGTTGCAACGTTTGCGGTGTTGGAGACACTAAAAATCGAGTTCTGTCGCGTGTTGTACCATGTTACTTACATAAGACTTAGTTTTTAATACAGAGTAGAGAGAGTTGTTGTAGTTATTCGGTTGTTGTTTTTCTTTGATCGGTGTTGCGTCGGTGATGCATGTCGGTGGTAGACGTACATGGACAGCGCTGCCCACTTGATGTTATGTGACTTGCATGCTAGTCTGTCGTTCATTAGGTAATACATAAACGTGACATTAATACGTCAGTACTATGTCAGTCTATGATGAATTTCTATGAATAATATTTAAATATCCTCAATCTTCGTAACTCGACCCGAGTGAAATACCTAACCTAACCTATTATTGCAAACTTAGTCACCAACATAAAAGGAATTGACTCACAAGCCTCTTGATTCATCCCGAAAACTTCAACTTCCGGAAGATAAAGTGTCTCGTTTGATGCGATTTACTTTAAAAATCACGTTTAAATTAGGAACGCTTCAATCGTTTAGGGCAATGCGCTGTCATTCAGTGCCGCATTCTATACTTAGTTAATGAGAATAGGAACTTCAATTTCGGCGCTATTAAAGTTGGGGGCCGGACGTTTATTTTCGGTTATCTCGTCTAGTAACAAGGCAATAAACGAAATTTCACCGTCCAAGTGCGTTTTCCTGAGTGAACGAACGCGCTACGCTAGCTTGTGCCGTTCTATTTATAAAAACGTATGAGGGCGCCCGCCTTTCGTCTCTTTTGTTCCTATTTCAGTGAAAAATAGACAGGGTGTTTCGGGATGCGCATGAGTCAGTGACGATCGCGCGTGCGCAAGACTCGCGTGCCGGGACGTGTGATATTTTTTATTAAATATGGTGCTTGTGTTTCAAAATGTGCAGTGAATTGATACGAAATGCATGGAACCGCCGACACGGTATGTTGTCAATTTTAACGCCCGTCTATTTTTGGGTGCGCTGAATACTCGCCGGTTCAGCTGGCTAACCAAATATTTTTAGTAGTTATAAATTTTGGTTGAACCGTTCTGTTAATTGGTAAGACTAATTGCCTTTTACTGCTCGGTTTCTCAGATCTAGTTACTTGTTGTATTTCCTATTGAACGGAGTGAGGACAAAGGCAATTACCATGGAAAAGCAAATCTTTCTGTAGATTTGTGAGAATTTGTCATAAATAGGTAATAACAATAAAAAATAGATATTTGTAAAACTTATTATATAAGACTTATGGTGTAGCGAATCTGGTCGGTTTATACGATTTTTGATATTCGTAACATCGACACTCAGTAAAATGTCTGTAACAAATTAGGTAAAACAACATTTTTTATTTAATTGTGAAAATTACAATTTTCATAATAAAAAAAACATTAACACACTCATACCTCCGCACTAGGAATCCCTGTATTATATAAAAATTGTATGCACCAAAAGGAACAGTATGGATTTTTCCTCAGAGAATTTCACTGCGAGTATGTATACTGTTTTTAAAAGCCTTTATTCATCTTACATTGTATGTATGTACCTATTTTTCTATTGTAACTATAAAAATAAAGGGAATATTATATTTTTTTATTTATATTTGAAAGCAACGGATTTTGTGCATTAAATAAAATAAAGCTAGCGTTGCGGCAGAAGTGGAAAAAAAGATTAAACACTCGAAGAGCAGGATTTTCAGCACGGGATAAATTTCAAAGCTCTCAGAAGTGAGGTTTTGAAGTGGGAGCCCTATATGATATTTTTTTATAAGTGACAATAACTGAAAAGGAAACGCAGACCGTTATTCCAGGATTATTACTATTTAGTTGGGATATAATATGTAGATACCTACTGATAATTTAACAGTACTGCAAAGTAGTCTCTAGCTGTCATCTACACATAATTATAATGATATTATATGTATAAGTAAAATATAACACTAGCACGTCAAAAATGGGGTAGTCAAATTAGGCCAATTGGCGTACTTTTCATGTAGCTATCTTTTTCTGTCTCATACGATTCATAATTATCTTTCGCATCCCTAGTTACAATAATGTCATCGGATCCATAAGTAAAATTTGCGGAGGAACGTAACGCATCTATAGTTTTAATCCGAGCTCAAACCAGAATATAAAGCAAGCAATGTTCGAATTCAGAATTTGAAACCGCTAGTCTATCACTGCTAATTAAACAAAATTAGTTTTCGGCAAATGTTCTAACTGAGGAATATGCGAATACCAGTATTTTAATAAAGTGCTGACCTCGTTGACACTCATAAATTCGCTGGCCGCATTTTGGTTAATTTGAGGGCATGGCCGCAGCGACCATACTTAATAATGAATAGTTGCAAACGTTCCGAAAAATATTTTCAGAAACATTGCAAGTACAAAGTACCTAATTCAAATATTTGATTTTTGTTTGGCTTTAATATACGGGTGTAATGTAATTATGTTATGTAGCGACATTTATGGTTAAGCCATGGCGCTCATAGCCTTAAAAGAGGTGGACTAAAATCGGGAAAAATTTGTCCCAGTCACAGCCATTGAGAGAATTGAAATGTTAACATGGTAATTTAAACACGGTTTAAAAAAATCATTTAATCACGGTTTAATTTCCTACCCTGCCCAATTAATCTTCACAGTTCAAGTTTTCTAGGGATTACGTATGTAATCCAAAAAACAGTCAGTGAGTATACTTCTAGTTTTACATCATTTTTTATAGTCAAAACAACCCGAAACATGAACAAAATACACGAAAACAATCGTAAACTACAGCAATTACAACAATGGAAATGATCACTATGATCAGACATTCAAAACCCCGGTTGTCGTATCCTAGTAGTACGAAACATGCTAACTATGAGCAATTACAACTACCGAGAATCCTTGTCTTTGTCTTTGTGTTTTCAAAATTGTTGGGATATTATATTAAACCATTTTCGCTGTAGGCTAAGACATAAAGGACGTTGGGGAATGTTATTTGCATAGACCGAATTCATTGTAACATTTTAATCGTAGAGTTGGTCACGAATAGAAGTGTTAAGAACTTTTCAAAGATTAAATAATAATTACTGATTCTAACGTACATTAAATATTACTTTAATAATAATAATAGTAGTATCTTTATTGATAAATATTTAATCTAATTTAATTATTCTACTATGATTAATGATTGATGTGCATGTCATTGTAACTTTGACAAAGTTTGAAACTTACTGTTATTATGGAACTAAGTGGTTAAATAACACAAATTTAAAAATGAATAGAAGTCTAGATGAAATCATGAATTTATGCATAACTTTGTTGTCATTGTCACACACTTGTTACAAATTAACATTGCTCTCTTGTTCTTCAGTTTTTTGTTTTTATAGATTTCATTTCTATTTTTTCTCAGTTCTATGGTTTGAGTTGTGACTTGCTATGGCGGTACGCGGAAGATAAGTGCAATACAGAAATAAAGCCTTCGCATCAAACATAACAGAGTGAGAGTCACATTAAATGTTATGATTAAAATGGGTACTCACTATTTTATGATTTAAACCGATATTTATAGAAGACTTATTGACATAGTTAGGCATAGACATGTATGTCATAGTTTGTTTTTATTGGAAGAAATTATGAATAAATTATTCAAATTTATATCAAATATTTTTTAAGTCGTTATCTGTTTCTGTAAGCGTTTATTAATTATTTACTGATGTTTTATGACTTCAATTCGAGTACTAGTACCTAGAGTTCACCACAGGGTAGTACCATCACCCACCACGGTACTGAGTACCATTTCTACCGTAACAACCACAACTATACAAACACACATTCTCATTAATTTATTATTTTATGTGTCTTATCCACCCTACAGCCAATATTTACTTTCCTTCTACGCTTTGAAAACCTAGATCTGTGCGCAATCTAATTTCCAACTAAGTCATCACAAAAATTACTTCTGAAATATAAGATCCAAATGGTTTACCCTCAATTAAATTGAAAGTCTATCCAAACAACTTCATCTTACTTTATACAAATTGTTTTGCAGCTCTTCATTGGAACGACAGATAAATTATTACCATGGTAATTGTTTATTCAAAGTTTTGATCGCTGATCGAGTTACCGGTAACTTAATTAATTTGTTTCTGTCACAACAGTTTGCGAAGACGGAAAAATACGTTTCATTTTGTATATTAATTTAAGACTGTAGTTAAATATCTAGGGACCGTTATGAAAGTGTCGTAAGAGGCGAGAGTCGGTCGGGCTGAATCCCAGCTGGATACCACCCCCTTGCTTGTGTCAGCCACCAAACGACTTGTTGTGTTTACGTACACATACATATCGTGAGTACCCGTATCATAATTAAAAAAATGTGTTTAGACTGGGAGCCTGTATTTACTACTACTAAATTTTCAAGCAAATAATAAGTAATTGTTTGATAAATGTTTGCAACAGTACTATTACTTCTATACAAACATGACTACAAACCTTACGACTACTAAATCGAGTAATGGTCTGAAAACAACGTAAAATTCCACGGATAGAGTACCTGGCGGAGCTCACCTATTGTTTCGAATAGCTTTCCATAAAATTCGATACAAATCCATCCGTCCAACATGTAAATTGGACAACTAACCTCCATTGAGACTAATGGGTTACTGATCCTACTCAATTTGTACAGATCCGGTGACAATCCCTCTGTAAATGGACGCCACTGTGGAAATTGTGCTATTTTTCAACATTCCTGAGTCCCGATTTAAATGAACTTTGACATTTAAATGAAATTGACAGGTTTGTTATTTTAGTAAGCTTTTAAATTAAATTAAGTACTGGGTTGTAAGCGGATATATTGGTCCGATAGTCTGTGTTATCTATCTTTCAATTTATCTCAGGGATTACACCAGGTCCATAGGCCCGTTTGACCAAATCGACGCAAAAAAGTTGAGAGGATAATGTTTTATTGCAAATTCTGAATCAGAAAAAAATCTGCGTTTAACGGTTCGAGTCTCTTGGCTCTACGACCAATAGAAAATTTTCTATAGCGGTGGAAGGGACCCTTTACAATTTTTATGCATTACTAGCGACCCGCCCTCGCTTCGCTTCGGGAAACTTATTCCTTCGATTTGCAAAGATTTAGTTATATTTGGATAATTTACACTATATCTTTATAAATTATATCCTATGTGTTATTCTGATGTGTAAGCTATATTATTGTAAAGTTTCAGCAAAATCCATTACGTAGTTTTTGCATGAAAGAGTAACAAACATTCATACATCCATACAAACTTTCGCATTTATAATATTAATAGGATATTCTGATATCTCAAAAGTTTATTGGCTATGTTGAAAATTTTCTACTTTTTGAGTTGCAGCGTTTTCGCTTTTTCGCGTAGAACTGCTACTCTGTGCACTGATGCCTAGCGCAAGAGACGTTGGACCTCCTACTAAGCGCGCGAGGTCATGAAAATCTTAGAAGCTACTGCCGTTACCATTTGAAGTACAAAGCCTTTGGTGAATTAATGATCAAAGCTACGCAAACATTACTTGTTAAGGGCTGCCACTCCGGGCATGACGCGGATTCTACGAACTCAAATAGTATCAAGACATTCCAGACTCAGGGTTTAGCATCGATTGTTGTCAAGGATTCTTATTAAAAGTAATGTTTATGTGGCAATCGAATGCCACCGGACCATACTTTTTAAATAATGTGAGCAAGCAAATATAGCCACCTATGATTGTCCCACTGCTGGGCCCAGATCTCGTCTTACAATCAGAACGATACAATAGTCCAACAAGCTGGTTAAGTGCAGATTAACAGAACGCTCTCAGGTGTGCGCTTTCTTCAATGGAAGCAAGTAATAATTCATTTCTAATCTATACATAAATGTATTATTAAGTTGAAGAGTTTGTTTGTTTGGTTGAACTAGCTATTCTCAGAAACTACTACTTAGAATTCCAGAAATCTATATAACATCACGTTACAATCAATAGGAGTGGAGCAGTAATGAAAATATCGCAAAAAGGAGAAAATAATTATATTTGTAAACGCAAAGAACAAGTTTCCCGAAGCGCAGCGAAGTCGTTCAGAGCGTGACGTTAGAATAGTTCTGCTACTGTTTATAACAAATGGTGAATACGCGACAACGTGTTTTGTGTTTTTGTATTTATTTCTACTTAATATCTATATCGTTATCATGTAAAATTATCGTCCGTAAACCGACTGTCATACAACCATTTTTTCTTTATACATAAACCAATAAATGTTTCTTAAGGTAAGTTAACTATCGCTCATCTACTTTCCACTAGGGAAGCATATCCAAAGCTCATATTCAAGGATAGGCATAGGGGAGCCCTTTAAAACCCGCTAAAATGTACACATAGGTACTCCCAGATGACAGAAATACGAGACACGCAAAGGAGGTTATATCCGTTAAAAATACCCGTAACTCCGCTGCCGCAAACTGTTAAAAGGATCTTAAATATCCTTATAAGCTTCAACTTACAAAATGATGGGGAGAAATAGAAGATGTAATTTGTCATAGCCGCCAGAACTGACACCAGCAATTTGTCGCCCATCTGAAGTATTCCGAATTTAAATTTCAGAGATGAATATTTATGAATAAAACCTTACGTTATGTAATTTAAACTGACAATTAGAACAACGAAATGAGTTCTCTAATGGAGATAGCGGTTTGATATGTGTGCGTTTATCGGTTTATATAAACTCACACTTATATCTCGGCCGCTCATTAGAACTTTTCAAACTCATTATTTATAAACTCTTTTTCGGGAATAAGTTTTAATTTGGTATTAAGAGGTTATATCAATCAATGCTTTAAGGATAAGAGTTTTTGTTTTCTTTGGTATTTAAATTTGGATCATTTTTTGTGTTATTCTACAATATACCTACTCGTATTGTCTTGAAATATCAATTGTAAGCGAGTTGTATAGCTTTATCTTTTGCCAGCTGTTGCCTATATTGTCTCTCGTGGAAATATTTTTTCAACCCCTATTAACTAAAAGAGTGGAATATTTCAAGAAAATTTTTCTTAGCTGACTTCCCTACATATCTGCCTCCCTGCCTTTCACCTTAGGTCAAGTACTTTTCAGTAATTCGCATTTAATCAGCGAGTGAGTATCATTTCTACTTTTTACAGTATCATTTTTACTCGTACATATATAATTATGTAGATAATTTCATTTATTCCATATGCTATACACACACATTACCTATAAGCGGTCCTTTGATATGTGGCTTGAACATTTCTATAATGCTTCAAACGCTGATATTCGCTTTTTAAAGTACAAAAATAATTTTTATATATCGCATGTAAAATGCATAATTATGGACTATTCCTAGAAGTGTACGAAATCGAATATATCAAAAGAGATTTAGGAATTCTCCTCTACGCTCCTCTAAAGTTGACGTTGCATTGTAATATTTCTTATGTTAACATTGCAATACTCATCAACGATTTCCCACTATCAAGTAACTGGTCACTTTTCGTACTATCATCATTGATATATAAATAACCTAAATAATGATTTAAAGTACATAATAATACTTGTTAAAATATATTAAATTTGACAACGTAATATATTAAGTTGGACAACGTGGTGGGCTATGGTCAGCACTTTTCTATCAAGAGCGTAAAGATGACACATTACAATAACTCGTCAACTCCGTTTCCCAATAGAAAACCATTGAAATATGAGCTCTAAATCGTTTTCCTTACGGTGTACATGTTACGGTAATGGGTCCATAATAACCTAGGTCTTCACGGCATATGAGGAAGTTTATTACGTTTTTATTAAGTTGCAACGCGCTATAATGGCACCGGTTTAATTAAGTCGTTCGATGAGGAGACGACGCGACGTAATGAACAATGGGGCAAGGTATAATATCAATGTGATGTTGGATCGATCTTCACTATTTAACCCCTGACACAAAAAACGGGATGCTAACGATGGATTATTTAAGTACAAGCTGTGTATCTGTATATTTGTATGTATGTCTGTAACATCGCACATAAACAGATAAAACTATTTAGATTAAGTTCTTGAAGTGAAACTTCTTCCGACGTACTCACGAGAAAATTTGTAAGGGGTAAAAATAAGCACGTTTTTTGGAACGGAAGTTGGGTTACACGTTCTCTTAAACAGGAATTTTTGTAGATATGTTTTCCTATTTTAAATCACTATGGCTAAAGAATTTACTACAGCAATAACATTCTAAAGTAAAGTACGGTATGATGTGGGTATGATACAGTGAAACCGCTTTAAATTATGTAATAGGAAAAAATGTATTCGGTAATGAAGTTTCACTTCGTACTTGCATAGACTAATACGCTCAAACCTTTTTCCTATTTAAAAAGTGGATTAATCAAATATGTTCTTAACTATATTCAAAAGAAATTTACAGCTATTTCCTGGACCCCGATTCTCATTTTGTAGAGATAATCTCTAAGTTTGCCATATCTCTACTGTGTCAATCTCTACGAGACATGTTGGCAAAATCTCTATTGTATCCAAAAACGTCATTCTGGGCCACAATAGAGATTTTATCTTTCGACATTACCATTAGACATATGAAATTTACGTTTCGTTTTCTAGACTACAGCGACGCCAAGTCAACAAAACACGACTACACGTAAAAAAAGGTTTTACAGTACTCAAATCATATAAAAGTATAAAACAATCACTATATTATTCATTCTAAACTATCTTTGAATAGTTATAATTTATTTACTTTGATATTGCAGTTAAAAACCATTATAACAAAAAGACTAAGCGTCGCATACCGTATAACGAAACATTCATGGCAGTAGTATGTTTAGCTATCTGTGGCATCTGCCGCATTTAGGCATCTCTGCATTCTGTCATGTCAATGTCAACTTGTCAAGCGAATGTTTGTTTATTAATTTGATATTGATGAATTTGATGTTTATATTATAAATAATATTCATTTTGACTTATATACATGTTTGCTTTGCTGTTTGATTAGATTTTTCAGTTTGTTCTAGTTGTTTTAAGCCCATAACAGCGGCTGCGGCTGTGTCCGCTGCAGTACCCACTACATCGCAATTTGACAAACACCTGTGGGCCAAGGACATGAACATACGTTTTATAAACAAGTTTTCTAATTTAATAGGAGAAAAAATGTATCCATTATCAATTTATCACTGAGAACCAATACGAAAACCTTTCATTATAAATCAAAGTCTTAAAGACGAAAACGAACTGTCAATAAAATTGTGATTTTGTGAACATCAACATTTCACATTTCAATCTCGAACGACAACTGTACAACTTGTACAGTGATTGGTCAAAATTTGCGCTGTACAGTACAAGGCAAATTTTGACCAATCACAATTGGTCAAAATGCAAGACATTTCGATCTCGAACGCTGCGGACCATTCGTTGCATGTCGAAAGAAAAGGCTCAGAGATATCTCTAATGTGACATCCCGAGAATAAGGAAATTAGGTTTCATTAGAGATCCGCCATGTTTTTCAGAGATATCTCTGTTAGAGATGCATCTCTAAGAAATGAGAATTGGGCTCCTGAACCGATCCGCAGCTACTCTAAGTCACACATTTAACTCATAACAACCATCTTTTTGCGTTGGGGGCTAAAATAAAAGGGACCCGTTTAATAATTCTTCAAAACAATTTCAAAAGCCGCACGTTTTTTCCCATTGAAGCGGCAATTCAGACGTGACTGTTAAACACTTGAAAAGAACAAAACACCACCTCGAGGCCTCTCGGAGGAAGTGTGAAATGCGTGCACGTTTTGTTTGTTCTTTGGGGACTTGTTTTATTGTCGTGAAACGTAAAACAAAGTTCACAATCACTGTTTTAGAAAAAATGTGTTTATAAGAAACTTGGGAGGTGAATCTAGTTATACTTTTGATTGGGCAGGGGTCAGAAACAATTTCAAAATTTACAGGTCTGTAAAACAATATTCCATTTACGTGTATACTATGGGTAGGTACTAGGTAATAAAAAAACTAACTGATTTATGTCCGTACGTGGAAGATATTCGAGGAAAACTACTATCGTGTAAAAAATATTTCAGGGTCTATTTTTGCTCGGAGAGCTCAAAGATCATCAAAACCAACATTTTTCAGCTCGTCAGTCTTCCAGTTTTTTTTCAATAAGTAAAAAAATCCACAAGTTTAGGATAAGTTTACTTGCCAGTATTACCCCACTACAATTTGAAACACCATATCAATGATCAAAATACGCACAACGTTAAAAAAACAAAGAAGATCCTTTAATCAGAATTTCAAACGGCGTTTGCTCAGAAAAGTTTCGAATGCAAACGCAAATTTCCCTTCTAAAAGGAAAAATAACAAAAAAGAACCAACGAATGAACGGAATACAATCGGGTAGGCACCAAATCTCATTACCATCTGCGCTGTGCGTGTTCCTTTCATTACCGGGACGTGAGGTTTAATAGTATGGAAATGAGTTTCATTGAATACGATCCGGTTTTCGCGCAGACTTTTGTTCTAATCGAGCCGAAAATACGATAAGAAAAATTCGCAAGAAGCTTGCGCTAGTCATTCGTTCGTTGAAAATATAGCATTATATTTTTGTACGAAGAAAAAACAACTTTGGTTGTCTACATATTGTGGTTTTTTGCGTACATAAGTAAATAATCGACAAAAGAACAGACGCACGACATGGTGGTAAGTGTTCACCGTCTCCCATCAACTGTAGCAGACATCACTGAAGCGTTGGCCAAGAAAACCCCAAGCCGTTACACGAAAAGTCGTTATTCAGCATTTTCAAACTGAAGGTAGGCAGAATATTTGACTATGCAACAATCTGTCATTTAATTTTGACGAAGGTACAAATACTCCATTACGATTCAAATTTTTTTGTAAGTGTGTACTTATCTTCTATACAAATAAATAAAGTTGGAGTGTTTTACTAAATGCATATAATTATATTATTATGTACTCGTATACACACGGTGCATATACCAAAATTTTTTTTTTTACAATTTTTGTCTATCTGTCTGTATGTTTGTTGGAGCCAATCTCTGGAACGGCTGGACCGTTTTGACGGGACTTTCACTGGCAGATTGCTGATGTCATAAGGAGTAAGTTAGGCTATTTTATTTTAGATTTTTTTTACTTAATTCCACGTGGACGAAATTGTGAGCACAGTTCGTCGTATATACGAGTATATCATGGAGTTGAAAGTATTTTATTTTATTTTATTTTCCCCAATTCTTATTGGTAGTGAAAAATTCAAACAGTGACAGCATCGCCTGGCCGTACCTGGTGGCTGTGATGAAAAATGAACAAAATGTGTGTGTGTGAATTGCTCGCGTTGCCAGTGGACCGAACAATTTTCTTTTCAAGCCCCGTGTGCTTTGACTGAGTTCACTTGACAAGGATTTTTTAGACTCTGTGCTTTGACCGAATTTATGGAAATATCTGGTGTCAATGGAATATGAAGAAGTTTTTTCTATCGGCGGTGTGCTTTCAGTTCAGTGTTACATGTACGTTTATTTTACTCCAACATTTTCAATATTTATGATCATGCATTTATTTTTTTATTTACCACCGTGCCTAAATTACTAGAGACTGCTCTTTGCGGAGAAAATAGATGTTGTCATTAATTAAAAAGAAAGCAATGTAGTTAATAACAAGTCATAAGGACATACAATACAATACATAGAATATCGTATGAACATTTATTTCCAGTTCATTAATTAAACATTAATTATTATGTTTAAATTGAACGTTATTACTCGCGTTTTATAGAGATACCTTTACAATTGCTTCATATCATTATATAATCACTGCTTACCCACAAGATATTCACAGCCACTTTAGAATATAATTATGTTGATTCCAAATAGTCGTGCGCTGTGTAATTTTCGGCAGGTTGAGCGCAACAGGAATCCTCTAGTGGAGCTTTACATCTGTTGGATTAATTATGCAATACATATAGAACAGGTACGTGCGACATAATTTGTAGTAGGATTATCTTATCATCGTATAAAAAAGTAAATTTAATTTTGATTATTTATGTAGAAGGATTTGTAGAGATATTATTAAGAGTTTACGAGATATGAGTAAAACTGAAAAAGAGACCTCCCCGCAGCCTCCACAGTCGGGGACTTTTAAGTATGTTAGACCTATCTTTACTTTAACTTAGACTAATACGAAATTATTTGAATTAGCATTCAAATTCAAATAATTTCGGTAAAACTTGCAATGCAATTCCGTGGCCACAGGAGATGGTAGGTACGGTACATACATATTTATTTATTTTTAACTCCCGTAGATGACGCTTCCACCGCATTGACTTTGAGCATTGCGGCTCGTGGGCCCCGGGTTAGCGTTGCCCCACACTTACCGAAGTTTTACAATCGAGTGGTTTACAACGAATAGCATTATTAAGATCGGTGTAGTTACACATAAATGATAATAATACTATTTGATGTCCACTTACACGGAAAATATTTGAGAAACACTATTTATTAACGCAATCTTATTTACTTTACGTACTTACTGTTTGGCAAACAACGCCGAACCAAATCCATCTCAGCTACCGGTAATCTTTTTAACCTGTTACTGAGTGCAGAGCAATTTAAACCGAAGGCCGTAACCCAGCTTGATCCCGACACAGTTTTTCCCGTTAACCGTTAAATGAATCGTGAAAATCAACCCCCTGATTGCCGAGCGGTGACAAATGAAATTTTCCGACGAGCTGACTGCGGCGATAAGACCGGCAATGTGCAATTTTGTGTTGCCGGCATCATTGCTGGACGTTTTGGCTGTTCGCCGATATTCTTTGTTGGTTCCATTTTTAAATTTAATTCAGTTTACAAAATGTGCGTGTGTGCGTGACGTACATTGATAAAGACGACGTGGTAATGACAAAATTGTCAAATTTAAACACCTATGTATATCAAAATCGAGTCCATACATGTCTTCAAGTGAAAAGTGAACTTAATTAAGGATAAATCGCCACTTATTTCGTACTTACAGTTCAATTAAGCTAACAAACCAAGTGATGATAATTATTTGTCATAATTATATAAATCACAATCACGGACACGTTGGTGGCCAGAATTTTTAGACGGGATTATCTTTTATTGACTACTTTAAAAAAAACAAAGCTCGGTAAATGTTGAATGAAGTGTACACTAC
Organism: Ochlodes sylvanus; assembly: GCA_905404295.2. NCBI lineage: Eukaryota > Metazoa > Arthropoda > Insecta > Lepidoptera > Hesperiidae > Ochlodes > Ochlodes sylvanus. The sequence continues at coordinate 2,290,016 of FR990135.1, read as the reverse complement.
ACTAGCATCAATTAAAACCGCATCCATATTAGTTAAGGATTGTCAAATGCACGGACAAATAGACAGACAAAAAATTAAAACTGTATTCATAAATATTATGAACATGTTTATGGGTATGTACAGACATAATTTATTTATTTATTTATACGTTATTCCACCCTTAAAACTAAGTGGTACAAAACGTGCCATTAATGCTTTAAGCATTCTCAATCAGTCGACATTTGGTTTAAGCAGTGAAGCAAAATCTTTGTACCCCTTCTGAGGAGGATGAAATTTGGCATTTTTTGAGTTTATACAGAGAATTTGTTTTTTTTTTAAATAATGCGTAAAAATACTGTATATTAATAAATAAAACATTACACACACTAATATAAGGTACTCTATTCAATCTGCCATACACGCATTTGACGCGACCTTTAAAATGTGTCACAGGGTCATGATTCATAGAGTTGACTCTAATGTTAAGTAAAGTAATGAGGATTCGAATCTAGGCCCTCCGTCCGGAGTCCAAAGTTCAAACTACTTACCAATCATTACGTGTTACGCGAAGTTAAATAGTGAAATCACATCTTAATTATAACACAAACGATCTTATTAAATTGTATTAAACAAAATGTTTTCCACTCAACACAACCGTAAGTCACAACAAAATGATTAACTACGCCTCTGAGCGAATCATTACCAACGGATGAAACAACGCTATTGAAACGAATTATTTACATACATGCAATATGGATGGAGCATGTTGAACACAAAATTCAATAAATAAAACAAATGAAGGCTCCCACGATCATGTCTCTATTAGATTCAATCATAGCATGAACACACCAATGAAACCAAAAATAAATACAATCAAGAATTATTTAATTAAATTATCAAAAAAACTGAAAATTTTACAACAATAATTGTTTGTTTGTTAAGTATGTAATTTTAAGTCAAAGCTTGATTACAATCCTACCTAAAGTAAAAGCCTATTCACTTTTGACTTCAGGACACCCACGTCCATAGGTCAGTAAGTTTTATTAGTAGGTATATATGTGTGAGGACAGAGAGAATTCATCTTGTAAGCATTACATACATACAAAGTGTATTAATATTAAATACGCCTTATTAAAATAAAGAGCTTTTGTTCTGGTTACTTCGAATTATTAAAACAGGGTTTAATAAGATCATCACCTATCTAACAGTCCCATTGCGAGACTCGGGTCTCCCCTCACAATATGAGAGGTGCAGGCCACAATCCACCACGCTGGCGAAGTGCAGATTGAGACACTTCAAACACCATTTAGAATACCATAGAAAATTCACGGGTGAAGTTATAGTCACAACGTTTTCCTTCATCGAAGCAAGTCATAATAAATTTCTTTTCATTACTTTTTAAAACTTAAAGGTATGTACATGCACCCAAGTCCCCCTGTTTACGAGACCACTTGGCTATCAGTTTTAATATGAAATTCAATACATACTCGACACCTTATTGCGATCAAATAGTGTAAATATCCAATTGAACATAGCGTAGCTTACTACGTAACGCGTAGCTCGTAGCAGGTGTCGCAAATACTCGTATTGACACGTTACATTACAACTGACAGGTAATGGCGAGATTAATCACATTATTTAACGTCGAATTGAAATTCGACTGTCTGAATTCGTTTACCCAAGGGTTAGTTTACATTGACAGTATTAACGTATACTATCAATGTTTTTTTTACTAAATAAATTTGTAATACTTATTGAAAAAAACTGGTGCGTAAATCCGTACGCACAGATAAAGTGAAACTTGAAACGTAAAGTGAAACTATGAAATTCAAAAGCGTATACTATTTTAATTGCTTGTTTTAAAGTAATAATTTTATATACTTTATTATTAACATTTTTACTTATTTGATTCCTTTTTTCGTCGATGGAATATATACATTTATAATAACTACAATTGTTCACGTTCGCAAAAAACTTTTAACGCAACCGTACCCTTCCTTTCCATTCCAGTGACTCACGTTCCCCCACCGCAATAGTGTTCAACGTTAAACAGAACTGTCTCTGAAGTCCACTTATAAGTTTCACTTCAAAAATATTAATCTTTCGACAGTTTAGCCAGACAACCGTTTAAAGGTTTCTGAGTTCTGTCCCAGCGGCCTTTATTATAAAACTCCGTACCAAATTTACGATCATCTGTTTACGCAATATTAATTAAAGGGCACAGTGTGCTTTCTTTACGGATTTATTTAATATCACTTATTGGGTAGTTATAAATGCATTCATGCCTGTAATATACCTAAATAGAAATGCTTTATCAAACCTCATCGTCATTGTAAAATAAATATGATATTATAATTTATTTCCGGTAAAAATATGAAGCATTATATGATATTCTGATAAATATTTGGTTCTCAATTTTAATTTGTCGATTTATTTGCTTGCATTTCTGTTTCAGGTACGGATCGAGTTTCAATTTGTTAACGAAATTAATGAATCACGTGAAATTCGCATCAGTACGTATTAATTACCCGGATTGCTGAGTTAAAACGGGTAAAATGAAATATATTGTGACACTGCAACAAAAACATATTATTTATGTAAGTACACACATACCCACACTTATAATGCAAAATTTCCATGTTCAATATAATATTACAAGAGTCGATATTATTATAATTATTACTGGAGAAGTATTGTGATACCACTTAAACAGCTTTAAGCTGAAACATTGTTCCATATTAGGATTAAAGGTTTATGTAGGATATAAGGTATAGTTGCGTAGATGTTTCTGTATTAGCAATTACATTTACAAGTATCAAAAGCTTTAGATTAACTGTACTACGAGTATAATTATGTCTTCGCAGATTTTTGCTAAGTGGTCTAATATTACGAATAACAACTACGTACGTTATCTACACAGTAAAGGAATCGAATCCTTAAACCTCGTTCTGCTACAAAGTTGTTTTTTTTTAACTTATTATACTACTTTTTATATTGTCACCTAATCACAATTGAATATGTATAAATAGTACCTCGAAATAGATTTTAGCATATCTTAAATCTAATCACCATTCCGTAAACTTTGTTCAAATCCGCGTATTTGGTTCCTCTTGAGGGGCTTGGAATGTGGCGCAGGGGACCCATTTTGCTTCGCTGAAACACAATTCAACTCAAACACTCTCCGGGGACAATTGAAATGCCAACTAATATAAACAAGAACCTCTTACGAATGGTTTGGATAAAAGGTTTTTTGCAAAAAAAGGTTTATTATTTTGCCACCCGGAAAAAGTAGTACGCTAACGCGCTGATTTACAAATAAATTTTATTTTATAGATACCAATTAGACACAGTTTTTCTTGCATGAATAGTCATAGTAATGATTTTTAAAATTACAGCGTAGTTCATTTATAAAAAGTGAAAAAAATTCACTCGCAACACATCGACGATAACATAATCAAACGCTTTTTAGCAGAAAATTTATGTAACGGCAAAAATATGAGGTTAATTTTTCTGCTAGCATAAAAAGGTATGAAAAATATTTTTATTACACCACTAAATACGACCAACGTTTTGACGTCTGCCGGTAATTACAAGAACTGCGCTTTGCGGGTACTTCACCGCTTAAAGAGGCACTTACGAAAATAGATTTTTATTATAACGAGAGAAAGTAATTTCCGAGTTACCCTCCAAGTATTTCAATACAGAAATGCTTAGAAATTAAACACCGTATAAAGTTCAGGGATGGTTGGTTTTTAAATGTTTTTTTTATTTACTCCCTCCCTCGTATGAAGAATGCAAGATTTTCTTTGGTTTGAAGTGGAAATTTTAATGAACTCTTCATTTAAAATAGATTTTTAACAATACTAAATAAATCCCTTTTTAATATCTTATTACTCACAGAGTTAATTAAACGTACATCAAACGTGACGACATTGGGAAAACATGCAGATAGCAAAAATCTTGTATGTACAAATAAATAAAATCGGAGTGTCTGTTTGTAATATTAAAATAACCGCTTTTTAATAAATGCATATGGATGTATGTATAATAGGTACGTATACCAAAATAACAATTTTTTGAATTTTTTCCCCTCTCTGTCTGTCTGTTTGTTTCGGCTAATCTCTAAAACGGCTGGATCGATTTTGACGGTACTTTCACTGGCAGATAGCTGGAGGAGTAACTAGTAAGTAACGAGTAAGGAGTAACTTGGACTACTTTTATTTTGGAAATTTAATAACTTTTTTGTTAAATTCCACGCGGACGAAGTCGCGGGCACAGCGAGTACGAAATGTTGTCACTACTCGTCTTACTACTGAATTTGAATGATGTACAGTGTTTACCGAGTATCAAGCAGCGAAAGCTCGTTGGTATCGAGTATGTAGGTTTCCTCGCGATATTTTTCGAATAAAAATCCAAACAAGCACACACATATCAATAATTGCAGACTGCGGCATTGGAAACTAAGTCAAGTACAATGATTTTAAATTTTACGGTCTGTATGTTCGTTTGTACATGTTTATTTTCGCTAACCCTGTAAAAATTCAGCTATGTGCAAGTCGGACTCGCTAATAGTACACGTTAAAAAAATCATTTTTCGCTTATCATAGCAAGCCGCTCTATGGCTCAGCGGCAAGCTCCGGCACTCAGCACAGCACAGCTTATTGATGGTGTTGAGAAGATAATTAAAGTAAAGACAGGAAGCATTTATTATAGAAGTATTTCGTACCAGAAAATGTAAATATCATCCCCGAGACGTCACTATTTTCAAAATTATCGAGTTTTGAAATTAATTGTACGCTTTATCTGTATCTATCTCAGTGTGTACACATACATACGAGGTATGTCCAATAAATACGCGAACTGAGGCCATAAATACTTTATTTTACAAAATTTCACCAATATTGATTTTGTCCCCTTAAAAATACTCCCCATTTGATGCAATACACCTATTCCATCTTTTTTTCCAGTGCTCAAAACACCCTTGGTAGTCCTCGGCAGTTAGGCCTTTCAATTTCCTCGTCGAGTCTTGTTTAACTGTTTCCACATCCTCCCAGTGTTGTCCCCTCATCACCATTTTGCATTTAGGGACTAAAAAAAGATACTGGGGGCGAGATCTGAATCTCGCAAGATCAGGCAGGACGGTGACAGTATTTTTCGTTAGGAACTCACGAATGAACAATGCCGAGTGAGCAGGTGCATTGTCGGCAACTTCGGCACGATTTTTGCACAGAGTTTTCTCAAACCTAATTTTTTTGTAATGATTGTGTGAACCGTAGATTTACCTAAATTAAGTTCATTAGCAATCATTCACACAGTTTTCCGGCGATCAGCAAGGACAAGAGATTTCACACGATCAATGTTTTCATCGACTCGGGAGGTTGACGGTCGTCCTGGTCTAGCCATCTTTGAACCGCTTGCTACATTTAAAAACCGATGTTTTCTTCAGAGCATTATCACCGTAAACAACCCTTATCAATTATCTGTAATTTCCTGGGAATTTTTCCCGAGCTTCGCTAAAAACTTGATGTCGATTCGTTGCTCAGTAATTTCATCAATTTTCATCTCGACAAACAGTAAAATCACGGTCCACAGAAATGAACACAACGGGCAAAATTTTACCAGCCCAGTGTTCAGGCGAGTACTGACAGTTCTTTTGGGTCCAAGGAAGCCCGTTACCTAGTGAGCGTGGCCATACATTAGGGCACGGCCACCATATTGAGTCAGTTCGCGTATTTATTGGACAGACCTCGTATATGTATAATTATACATACTATAGAACCTCTTAGGCTGAGATGCATAGACGATACTTAGACTTAGCTCAGCTTACTCAGACTTTACTCTGACTTAAGACAGCGTTCGTATTTATAAAGCGATCTTTGACTTGGCTGAGTACGAGCTGAGAAAAGTCTAATAAGTTCATGAAATAGACGACTTACCAAAAACTATGGCCATTATCCGAACAAAAATAATGGTCCCAAATGAACCTTGATATTATGCGGTTTCTAAGACATTTAAATTTTTCGTATTAACAAACAGATAGATGGCAGCAATCAATTATGACAGCTTATGCTGAGCACAATCTCAGCGTGACATGTCTATAAATACCAAATCGCAGTCTTTGCAAAGTCAAGTTTTTCGTAAGTAAAGTGTGAGCTAAGGCTAAGTATCGTCTATGCATCTCAGCCTTAGTTCTTAAAACGCGAGTTTCAATACACCTAATGTGTACCAGGTGCGGGTATCATGATAATCACTGTGACTGTAAAATCGTTTTAACTCATGACTAGCGCAAGGCTTTTATTACTCACAACCGTTTACAGTCAGCCACCGATGTTAATTCACTGCGAGGTTCTCAAACAGAGCTTTAGCTGATTTACTGGTTGCTGTTCGATACGTTCAAATCATTGTTTATCACGTCGAGCTATAAGTTATGGCTGTTGTTGCTGTAAGTGCAATAAGAACCTACGAGCGCGGGTATTTGATAACACATTTGTGTTTATGTGAAGCTAATTCGTGAGACCACACATGATTTAGAGGACTGTTTGGTGCACGTATATATATGTGAAAACGCAATAGTTCCTAAAATAATGGTTTGTAGATTTTTTGTCTGTTTGGCTCTTTAATTTACCTGCTAGTCTCTGCAACAGCTTAACTGATTAGGGCTGACTTGGACTTTATTAAGCTTACTATTTCCAAACATTTCTCAACTAAATAATTTTACTTTGTAATTTGCCGAAATTTCCTTAGGAGGATGTTTGTTTTTTTCTGCCTTAACATTCTAGTCATCTTAACGACTTATACTTCACTCCGCACATCTCTAAATTAATGTTATCTTAGAACATTACATTGTTACGCAAGATTTTATGTTAAGTAGGTCAACCCATAACTTGCGGGTGTCCAAAGCATTCCCTTGTTCATTACCCTCCAAAATTATTAAAGTAAAGTTACAAAAGCGGAAGTTTTATCAAGTTAAATGTACTAATCATTTTTAATTTATTATCTTCGTTTAAAATGAATTATTGGAAACATTTTAATAGCTCGGAAATTGAAGTTTGTAACTCCATGTCTATTTTTCCAATTAGATTATACTAGCTTTCCCCCGCAGCTTCGCGAGCCAATTTCCAAAAATCCTTTCTTAGTGCTCACTTGAGGAACCTATACATAAAGTTACAAGTGAATCCATTGAACTCGGTATGGGTATACACGGACGCGGTGCAAACGCGTGGTGGACGCGCGACCGCCGCGCAGTCAGGTAACTGCTACGAATTTGTACGTTGTGGACAAACAATAAAGTTTCTTAAATTATTATTACGTAATAACCTTAATAATTATTACGTAAATTTGCTATGCACCAGGAGGGGAGCGCACAGTTGCCGCGCGGCAGCCGCGCGACAGCAGTTCTCCATAATGTTCTCAAAGGTGTGTTGTCCGCCAATCCACACTTAGCTAGCGTGGTCCATGCCCTGTACCCCCCACATAGTGAGAGGAGACCCGTGCCCAGCAATGGGACAGTTATGGGTTGCGATGATGATACAAACATTGCAAGTTAAATAAAAGCTTGTAAAAAAGTCTGCAAAACTGATTGCAAATTTGATATTGCTCTAATACCGTTTTGTTAACCTTAATTGTCTTACAATACCTAACTACTCACTGGACAGGAGATTCATTACTTAATACATATTTCATCGCCTGTTGGGTCTCGAGAGCGCTTTGAGTCCACGAACAATGACCTTTTGAAGGCTTAGGGGACTGATGTTATACTCCCGATAATGAAACTGAATTGGGCCTTTGTAACATTATCTAGAAATATCTGTCAAAGCAAGACTTCGGCCTTAGTTAGTACAAAATGTCCTTTAAGATAACGATTAAAGAGATTTTGAAATTAAATTACATTACCAGCGGCATGCGGGTATTGCCTTTGGTTTGGAAAAGTAGCTCTTTGATTTGTCATGAAAAAAATATATATAAATCGAAGGGCTGACGAAAAGCACGTGATAGGAAGTGAGCGAGCTAGATTAGGGGCCCAAGGCTGATTTAAATAGTTAGATACATTTAGTGTAGTAAATGTGTCAAACTATTCAAACACGACGCAACTGAATCATTTATAAATTAGCAAACTTGGGCCCCAGGGGAGTCGCCAATGCAACGGTGGCCCTGAAGGAGACGTCTTTTTACACCTTTTAACGAACCCCATGTCATACTCATAACGCTCCGGGAATACCTCAAAAGGAAGAAATGATAATTATATACCCAATTTAATAGGATATTACGAGAATAATAGCTACTTCATTGTACGTCTTGTGTTGTATGTCCGTGAATGACGGTGACTATACAAGGTGATTCGTAAGACACTTGCGATATTAAAGGGGGTACTCAATATTCGATTCTCATTCCAAATATGTAATTAAAAGGGTGCTTAAAATTTGACGTAATTATCCATTACAAACCGATAATATAGAAGATATTGTTCGCCATACATTCCGTGAATTTTTAGATAATTTTGATTGCCGTTTTTGAAATGATAATCGTGTAGTGGTCGTGTATTTTGACTTTATATTTTTAATCATTACCTATGACCATATTCTTTCATGTCCTCTCGTATGGCAAGTGAATTAAAAATCACCCAGTATTTCTCCCCGCCACCGCAGTCTCGCCGTGACCATGATCCATGCAACTGGGTCGAAATATCGGTAAAACAATTCGAAATCGTGAGTACCCGTATACATTACAATGTTTAGTGTCCGCGATAATATCAGTTTAAAATTATATACCTACCAAGTCTTCTGCCGTAAGTCAAATGATGGAAGTTACTCGTAACACTAACCTAGGAATAGGGCCTAACACCATTTCTACTTCACCATTTCATTTTCACTAATGAATACGAAAATATTTTATGTGGGGCAATAAACAACAGTTATTTGTCACAAGACTTTTATACTCATTCACTGAATTGCACATCAAATTGACCGCGTAATTTATTCTGTAGTTCACTCAATTAAATAAACCCACAATTGAATCATTAATTTAATTTACTTTAACATACACGCAAGACAATAAAATTAAATGTGTGTCATTTACAATGAATACAATTGTACACAAATTTTAGATTGCGTTTCAGTGAGGCAAAACTGACAAAAGTATTCACTTGCAATATTTTATGGGCCAAGTTGTGAAATATGACAATTAATTTGCCAAAACCTATTGATGGCACCTACAGGGCACGAACCTCTAATCATAATTGAGGAGGCCAAGATACGAGTATTGCACTACGCGGCTCAAGTGCGAATTGGTGGAGGCTTTAGTGGCCACCCCAGGGTCGAAAGATTTTATGTCGCCTGAAGATCTCCGACAATACATGACAACTGCTATCTAACAACTAATTACTTACTTTTTTGGGATGGGTAAAAATGTTAAACTCGCTTCAGGACACGTGGTCTTATTGAAAATTCGTAAGACGGGTATTTTAGAATCAAGGAGCTACTCAGATACTTTGTAATAAAGTTACTTTTTAAACTGTCCGTGTCCTCTTCGAAATCATCATCCTTCTATCTTGGCCGGCGACGTTGATGGTGACCACTTACATGAGATCAATCAATATACTCGTATATAAAATTCTTCCGTTACTGAGTGACTCACAGACAATGTACAGCTGAAAGTACTGAACACAGGAAGCTGAAATTTGACATGTCCCTTGGGGAGTGTAGGAGAGCACTAAGAGAGGATTTTTGGAAATTCCCCCTAAGGGGATAAAAAAGGAGATAAACTGAAAGTTTTTATTTCTTCAATGGATTCACTTGAAACTTTGTATATGGGTTCCTCAGGTGACACAAGTAAGCACTAAGAAAGGATTTTTGGAAATTATGGTATGTATTTGTAAAACATATCAGAAGAAAAAGCGCTGTCGAGTTCATTAAAACATTTCATCGCGTTCAATCATGCAGGCGAAGCCATGGGCTGAAAGCTTGTTATTTATATACTTAGAAGAAGAGCAGTCGTTAACTGTTCCTATTACTTTGGAGCTATAAGCATATAACCAAAATGAAACACCTTATCTGTAAAGTCCACACGCCTCTATTCAAAACATACACTTACTGTGAGCAACCTATCTAATTCCATTTCAAAGATACTCAATCCTCACATTTATAGTAGTACTAATCACTCGAAAATGAAACCCAAACCAGCAATCTGGGAATACTAAATGGAAAGGTATTTCCGCATGCGAGTATCACTGAGAACGCCAATGTAAAATCCATGGTTTAGATCGCAGAGGCGCACCGAACGGAATGTGATTTCGCATTTTAACCTGACTGCGCGATACAAAGGAGGGAATGTGTTAAACAGGCATGTTGTAGGATTGTGTCTTTGTGGCACTCTAGATACATAATTATAACATTTAAAGCGCATACCACTCTAAGACCTAGCTAACCCCGTAGGCTCGTCAAGCCCACGAGTAGCTATGGTTGGCCTGGGCGCAAAGATGGATAGAGCCTCTCACATTTCATAAGTATTCCACTAACCAAATTCCATCCGTGGCAAGACAAATTCTAGTTGGCAAGCATACAATTTCCTGAAATACCTCAAAAGGGGCATTACATCCGAAAATGGATAACTATTCTACGTTTTATGCAAAAGCCTGGTTTCCTTTCAGAGAACTCGCCTAGCCATTCCGCGGTCGCGAAATTACTTCAGTGAACTTAGTTAATATCTGGAGGGTTGCTAGGAAAATGTTGCCTAAGCGATGGATAATACTACCCATTTCAAATTCTTTAAGTCAAGCTACGTCTTGACCTTTTGAGTGTGTTACTCGTATTTAGTCACAAGTTTTGTTTCTTTCTTTGTCACTTTTGTCACTCTCTGTGATTATACCACTTCCGTTATTACACACATGCATAAAACTATATATCTTTATGACACACATATGCACGGGCACACGACACAAACACGCGTACACTCACCTTGCTTTAATTTATCTTACAATATTTTTATTAATTATCCTTAAATTACACAATGAATATTGTTTCTGAATATATTATTAGAAGTCGATAAAAAGCTTGAACAAGACACTGAAACCCGAAACGCAATCTAATTCGGTGACGGCCACCACTTGCCATCAGCTTCTCTTTTTTTAATACGCTTTTATTTTTTGTTGACTATTTACTTATATAAAAACACTAAAAGGCACTCGGAGACTGCCGCGGTAAAGCTATTGCATAGCATTTTTTATCAACTTATGCAATTATAATTATTAGAAGTTATATAGTTACATCAGAACAGCGCCATCTAGTTTGTAGAAAATATACGTACCATACCTTAGTATTAAGGTACTAGATGGCGCTGATTGGGGGTGTTAGGTTTTTTTCGTTACAGAATTTCTGAATTCGGTCCCCACGCTCAAGGCCCGCTATAAAAGCTATGCAATAGCTTAAAAACAATATATGACTACACTACCCAGGGGACGCATATAAATAACAAAACCTCCAAATAATTTTCACGGTTGAAGCACATAATAAATGTTAAAGGCCACATAACATCGGGGAAAATAGTTCTTAACGAAGATCAAAACGGACCCTCATTGTGAAAACTGACTCCCTCATTATCTCGGTTTAAGGACGGATGCTCCACTTAACAAATCCGAAATCTGACCTAACGTCGGAATACCTTCATACCTAAACGAACTATTATGTAATAATAATAGACTAGTAGGTATTCAAAAGCACGTTCATTTTTTGTTTTAAACGATCAGAATTGAATATTCTGTGTACAAGGTGCAATTAGTAGATGAAGAGAAAATAAAACATGAAAATTTAAAAAGCAAAAATATTTTCTCGTATATTTGATGGTTGGCTGAAATTGTTATTGAATGTATTAATCTATATCTATACTAATAATAAATCTATAACTCGCTGTCTGTACCTACATAGAAGATATATGAGAAAAACAAACAACATGTAAAACCCAAAACAATGATTTTTAGAATTTTTGTCCGTTTGTTTGTGGTTATGAACGCGCTAATCTCAGAAACGGCTTAACCGATTTGGGTGCGGTTTCCATTAGTATACATTGTGGTAAGCTTCATTGAACATAGTGTTTATTTCAATTGGTTTAGAAATAAAAAATTTATGGCAGATTAAAGAATCACACCTAACAATTTTCGAATGTGCATACCAAAGGATTAGTTACCCGAAGCGAAGCAACTTTACTAGTACTGAATATTTACTAGCAAAGTCATTTAGTTACTAGAATTTTACAGCCCAGTGGACTGTTATTATAATCGAATGAAGGCATCGTTGAGAAGCTCTTAAACGTCTCACAAGCTACAATTATTAGGGTAATTCGATCTTTTATTGGCGGATTTTTCGCTTGAGATTTTTTTCCATTCCATTTAACTCCGCGGGTCCGCCTATGAATTTACTTTTGTGAATGGCCACTCACTCCCGTCTAATAAGCCTTAAGTTTTGAATACATTTTGTTATGTAAAAATACGTACAAAAAATTATTATAAACTTTTATATACATATTATTATTGGAATGAATGAAAACTGCTTCCAAATCAGTTCTGGCATGCTTAGATCAGCAGAAGCAAACGTAACAATAGACACGATATAAAAATCGACAATTTTTCATTAAATTTTAATAGAAATTAAATTATTTTGCTAAAGGAGCAATACTAAGTAAGTAACTGTAAGATTATCTCCGATTATCTATCTGTAGTTCGTATTTCAGTCAATTCATTAATATGAATAATAAAGAAAGGGGAAACCAAGGAAAAATATTGCGTGCCGCATAACCATTCCATCAACGTTTAGAGGCAATAATGAAGACAAAAACGAACATTAGGTCAAGTGCTGAATGTATTTCATTTCATACAGGGCATTCATTATGTGTAACGTATGGGCGGCTAAGTAATATGAATTACGATTTGATTCATAGCATTACGGTTGTAATAAATCAGGTAGGTTTTTCTATAGCGGTAACGGATTAGACGGATTTGTTTACTTATTTTATATAGCCAGGTGGTTTGTACCTAGGACTCCAGTACAGGGTAGCTTGGGATCAAACCTTGTACCTTGGATTTTATAAATTATGTACGTATTAAAAACTGATTAGGTATAACTTGCTTCGGTGAAGGAAAACATCGTGAGGACTCCTGCACACCTGAGAGTTCCATAATGTCCTCACAGGTCTGTAAAGTCTGCCACTGGACTTAGCCACCGTGATGGACTATTTTAAGACTATGTTAAGTTTAAGTTCACTAAATAATATCCTTATGCCAACATTTTCCATAGCAATCACATCTGTGAAATGCATCAGGAAGAGTGGAATCATGCACGAATAACTTCAAAATAAACACAATTTTAGTACCGTTTCAATGTTCTGTTCCTCTAGTGTACAATGATTTACAAACCCTCCAAATAAGATCTCGTAAAAATCTCGGCGCGTCTCGTAAAACAAGGCCGTATCTCATTCACGCGTTCCTTAGTGCCGTAAAGTCGGACTATTGCACCACGCGTTAGGCAAACTTCAGGCACTTCGTAAAATATCTTTTTCCTCCACTGCGCGTCGCAAAAAGAGTAACATGGTTATCAGCTTGTATGTATGTTTGTTCGTTCGTTTGTAGTGTTCTAGAAACAAACATGCAGGCCACTTTTGATAATTCTTACGTTAATTAAGTTGCCCTTATTCACCTTATCATAAACCAAGATGTCAACAACCCGACGAATTATTGTAAAAAAGAAAATATTTAAAATGAATGAACTATGTTAAGTGGATTGGTGTAATCCTTAAGTTTCGCTTATTTATTAACCCTCAACGCAACAAGAGGGGAGTTATAAGTTTGACGTGTCTGTGTGTTGGTTTCTATATCGACATAAATTGTATGCCTTTATCTAAATTTCGAAAGGTAATAACAAAGTAATTAAAACTAAATTCGCCTTGTCTACATCAAGGATGAGCAACCAGCGGCCCGTTAACATGTTTATGCGGCCCGCCAAATTCTAAATTCATTTCTAAATTGAATTAATTTTATTTTTTTTATTCTAATATTTATTATAAATAAATAAATTATTAATAAGAGTCAATCTATGTGCGGCCCGCCAAAAAATTAAATTTAAATTGGCCCATTGATCAAAAAGGTTGCTCACCCTTGCTCTACATTATATGTACCTACACTTGTAAATGTAAACAAGTAGTGTATTACAATGCGGTTTTGTAGTGTCTTCTTTATTGCTTCAGAAAGTGATGTTTACCTATAGTGTGTTTCTTTTTTCAAATAATATATCAACCGTTGCGTTGGTAAACATAATAAATAAATAAATCTGTGTGTGGCATCGTAGCTCGTAAACGTTTTTGTTTGAAAGCTGACGTGATTGACTTGTTAGCTACAATTTAAGAAGATCTGTTACGCGTTTGATGCTCATCAGCTCATTACCGATTTTCATCATCGGGGGGTTTTAAATTTGTTATTTTTAATTCTACTAAAAGGTCATATAACTATTAAGAAACAGCAACCGTTCAGATGGGTCATCAAACATAAAAAAATAAACAGTGGCATAGTTTTAACCATATCAAAAGGTCACTCCGCCATTGCAAATAGTTTCACGAACCGCCGTCTAGTACCCCGCACTCTGTTTCAATTCCCTGATTAGCATTCAGAGTACGTTGTAACGAGGTCCAATATAAACTTAAGTCGCCGCAATCCATACACAATTTGCGTTGAATTGTAGACTAATATTGTCTTGACGATGTAGTTGTTGTAGTTACACACATTTCATCAATTAAGTGCTTCTGACACTTGAGTGAAGTCACAGACCCCTCCGCCAATGCACGTAAAGTTTTAACTTTTAAATAGATTTGAAAAAAAATCGATTGGAATTTACTTAAAAATTAAAGTTGTTCTTGAGTTAGGAGACGTTTCAACACAAAATGTCCGATAGAGAATGATAAAAGATATATCACGGGACTATCAAGACTGCATTTTATATATTATTTTGGGAAGCAATCATCGTCACCCGTGGATATCAATAACACCAAAACGTCACTGATGTGACTGATGCGTTGTCTACATTAAAAAGTACCACTCGAATAATAGCTTTTACAAATCTTTAGGTCCTGCAATTCATCAAAAGCTCGGAACACTAAACTAAGCTCTCTATTTTCATCCACTAATTTGCATACTGAGTGGGGCGTAATACGGGGCATGTCGTAAAGCCCGGGCACGGATTGTTACGCTCTGACGGAAATAATAGTGATGCAATGTTATGGCTCCTGTGAGGTACTGGCCAAGTTATGGCCTGGTGGGTTATAGGTTTTTAACAGGACCGACTTTGAAACCCGCTTGACGAAAAGGAAGTAATGTGTTGAACAGTTCACGTCTTTTATTTATGGAAGAGGGAATTTGAGAAAGTAAACGAGTATGCACCGTGTGTGGGCTGCTTTTGATGATTCTTACGTCTTTTCAATGCCTTAATCTTGCGACCTTAATCTTATGTTTTTTTGTGCCTTAATCTTATATTTCACTGTTTTAACATTTAAGTGCGTGAATAAAGTGCAAAATATAGCTCCGGAAAATTTAATTTGCCTCGCGAAACCTGATGTCTATAGTAATAATAAGTCAATGACTAATATAGAAATTAGGCACTTTAAATGTATTGAATCTCGATCTGTATAATTCATCATCGATGGATTGCGGACCAAGAAACAATAGAGAAGAAAGGAAGAAAAGCAAAAGCACTCAAGATAAAATACGACGAGTCGCTTGGCGGCTGACTTAAGAATGGTAGACGTAACAAAAAATACACTGACTTACATATTTTCACGGCCATACAAAACACGTCTAGCTCAAAAGATAACAAAAGATACTTTGAGTACATCTGTGTATGTTATAATCTACTGATCCGTATTTTAAATATATTAATGTTTGCTTTAATTTATTATATTTTAACGTTCAATTTAGCGCTTATCCTAATACTATTACTAATTAGAAAAAATGTATAATATATATTACCAAAATGTTCGTGGCTTGCGAACAAAGGCTTCAGTATTCTATAGAAGTGTTGCTATGAATAATTACGACATAATTTGTTTGACGGAGACATGGCTTAATAGTGATTTTAGTGATAGCGAGTTGTTCGATGACCGTTACATCGTATATCGTCGCGATCGAAACTACAGTAGCACTAGCCAGAGCTTGGGAGGCGGTGTTCTTATAGCCGTGAGACGTCATCTCGTAGTTGAGGAGCGAAGCGACTGGCATTCATCTGCTGAGGATATCTGGCTCACCCTCTCTTTTAAAAATGGGACGTCAAATAGATGTTTGAAGTTAAATATATGTGTTGTCTACATTTGCAACCAAAATTTAGGTAATACTTTACTGGCTCAGTTGCAAAATTTTTATACAAAGCTAAATGATATTGTACTGAATAACTTATCAGAGTCTTTTTTAATTATAGGCGATTTCAATTTACCGAATATAAACTGGCTACCAGCAGATGATGGTCATTCGTTTTATGCAACAAATATTCAAGGTACATATCAAGCAGATCTTTTCGATATTCTAAATACATGCTCTTTACTCCAATATAATAGCCAACTTAATTGTAACAATAGGATTTTAGACTTAGTTTTTTGTAATAACCATATTGATGTTAAACAATGTCCTGACCCTTTGGTTCCTGAAGACCCACACCACGCTGCGTTATGCCTTTCTGTTTATTTTATTCAGCAACGTACCTTAGCAGTTCTGCCAAGAACCCAATACTTATTTTATCTGGCGGACTATTCGTCAATCTGCAATGAACTTGACGACATAGACTGGTCACTTTATCTTGGAAGAGGTTCGGTCGAGGAAGCAGTATCCTTCTTTTATGACACATTATTAAGACTACGGGATGCATATGTACCTTGTAAAACGGTAAGCAAATCTCCGTGTTATCCTCCTTGGTATAAAAGTCCGCTGATAAAAACACTAAAAGAAAAATTTAAATATCATACGAAATATAAGAAATATGGCAACCTGTCGGATCTTAAATCTTTTATTATACTGCGAGACCGCGCCAAAATTCTTGAAAATGCTATGTATAACGAATATGTACAACTTGTAGAAAATAACATTAAAAACTCACCGAAAACTTTTTGGAACTATGTCAAAAGTAAGAAGGCCTCAAATTCATATCCAGCGACTATGAAATATGATGGACGATCATCAGAAATAGGTGAAATCATTTGCGAAATGTTTAACCAATTTTTCAATGATAATTTTCTTCACAGAAATGACACGAATCAACACAATTTTAATGATCTGACTGATAGTGACTCTTCCATTAATCTCAGTTCCGTGGACATTCGAGAGGCAGAGATTGCTAAAATACTTAAATCCTTGGACCTTCGTAAGTCGGCTGGGCCTGACGGTATCCCGGCCATTTTTATCACTCGTTGCGCCGATTCTCTTACCATACCTTTGAGTATTCTGTTTCGTCGCTCCGTCCGAGAAGGTGTAATCCCTAACATCTGGAAATGTGCGTTTATTACCCCAATACATAAAAAAGGGCCCAAAGATGAAGTACATAATTACCGTCCTATTTCTAAGTTGTGTTTATTCGCTAAAGTGCTTGAAAGGGTTATTTATAATCAGGTTTACTCATGCCTCCGAAATACGTTTACTGAATCTCAGCATGGATTTTTAAGAAACAGGTCAACTGTCTCAAATCTTGTTGTTTGTTCAGACTTTATTAGTAAATTTATGTCTAAGCCAGCACAAGTAGACGTAGTATATACAGATTACAGCAAAGCTTTTGACAGAATTGATCACATTATTCTGTTGCGGAAATTATTTTTAATTGGTATCAGAGGTGACTTGTTCCGGTGGTTTACGTCTTATGTTGAAAACCGTAGTCAAATGGTTGTGCTTAATGGGTACAGATCTTCAGCAATACAAATACCTTCAGGTGTGCCCCAAGGGTCCCTGTTAGGTCCCCTGCTATTTGCAATATTCATTAACGATATTGACTTGTGCTTCAAAAGTTCTAAGGTTATTCTTTATGCAGATGACATGAAGATTCTTTGTCCTATCTTTGACGTAGCAACATGTTCCACTCTTCAGCAGGATCTTCATAACTTAGAAATTTACTGTATCTCTAATAAACTTGAGCTAAACGTATCTAAATGCTTTATCTGTTCATATACACGTCAACCTAACCCCATTACTTATAGTTATAAACTTAACGATACCTTTATTACTAGAGTAAACACCATAAGAGACTTAGGTGTTACTTTTGACTCCAAATTACTCTTTGACGTGCACATTGATCAAATGATAACCAAAGCAAATAGGGCCCTTGGATTTATACTTAGATACTCAGCAGATTTTAAAAACATAAAAACGTTTAAAATACTTTACTGTGCCTTTGTTCGCAGTCACTTGGAATATGCTTCACAGATTTGGAACCCACAGTACAATATTTATATAGATAGAATCGAGCGCATTCAAAAACGTTTTCTCCGTTTCATACAGTTTAAAGCAAAAAAAATATTTTCTAATTATAACCTGCGTTGTAAAAACTTTCACATTCTTCCTTTATATGTGAGAAGAAATATCGCAGATTTGTCATTTTTATTTAAATTAGCGAAGGGTATGATTGATTGTCCTGAGTTATTAAGCAAACTGGATCTTAGAGTACACTCACGTAATATTCGTAAGCCAACCCTTTTATCAGTACCGGCAGCCAAAAATAAATACAGGCGAAATTCATTCTTAGTGCGTTCTTGTAATCTATTCAATGAAACAGTGTGGAATGTAGACATTGATTTATTTTTCACCAACGACGCTCTACTTAAACGCACACTTACTAAGAAGTTTTTTAATTTAGAATGTTTTTAATCTTTTGTTTTTATTGTTTGTATACTACTTTTTTTTTTCTGTTACACTTTGCCACACCTGTAACATAATCTATCAACTTTTGAAATGTGTGTCTGTTAATTTATCCTATTAAGTTAGATGTGAAAATTTGTAAATGGCCTTCACTCACTATTTTGTTACTAGGTTATTACTCAATGTATTAGCTGTAAGTTTTCCAAATATTAAAAAATAAAATAAAATAAAATAAAATAAACTCGGTATCATAGTTGGATATACGCGGCCGCCCTAATTTACCAGGGAAAGCGGAAAATTTGATGAAAAAATTCACGCCACAACTTGGCATCGGACCGGCCTTTTCGCTCACCAATTGACACGGTTAGTGAAAGTAGAATATGCGGCCAATGTGTGGGTGCGGCAACAAACTATAACACTCACTGTCTTCTTCATTTCACACGATTATCGCGTCAATTACGTTTTGAATACGATGGAGAACTGCGCAATTGGTTCGCTCTACGGTTTTAGAACTTTAAGATCAGACGGGATTCAGACGTAGTGGTACGTCATGGCGAATCGGTTCAAGGATTTTAAGCGTCGATCGCAGATCTGGTACTGACATGTACGAGTAATTGACCGGCCTTGGCATAATTTTATTTACTATTAACTGTTTACAAGTGAATAAAACTCACCATCTTGGCCGGCAATACGTAGTGCCTCTGATATTAAGGATATCTATGGGAGCTGAGCATCATATTATCATCTTTTGCTCTTTTTAAAAGTTAGTAGGTTATTAGAATAAAATCTTTATAACATTCAAAGCAGATTGCACACTGTGTATAAATAATATCGAATATTATTAACGGGAGTGACTACCAAGTGGTTCGAGCGTTGAACTCCTTAACTGGGGGGGACCGGGTTCAAATCCTGCTTGCACCTCTAATTTTCAAAAAACAATAAAAACATAGGTTTTTAGGAATGTAAAATTCTAATACGCATGTATTAGAATTTTACATACAAACATTTAATCACGCCTCTTTCCCGTAGGGGTAGGCAGAGACCACTTCTTTCATACATGTTTCGCTTCGTCCACTTTCATTATTCCATCATACATGCTCTTCGGTTTAGGGTACTCTTGACCTGGCCTTTTTTTAAGACGTCCCTGATTTGGTCTCGAAACGTCCGCCTAGGTCTACCCCTTCCAACACTTTCATTCACACTCGCCTTATGCACTTTTTTAATATTATTGGTGTGTACACCCATGACCCATTTGGCCACTATTTTCATTATAAACGTTTAAAATTACGCCTCACAAATAAATGAATCCTCTAAGCAAGAAGCTGAGAGAGTTTCAAACAATTCATCATATCATTTTTCTGTACGTGCTGTCATATGTTCTACTCTAGTAAAGTCAAATACAAAAAGCCCTACAAAAAGTACGCTCACGTAAAAAAATCAGTCCGGCCTTTGAATATAAAGCCGGACCGTCAAGAGCAATGACCGCAGAATTGTTTTGGAAAATCGTTTTCTTTGCCCACAAGGATTTAATATTCTCCTTACGTCTGAGATAGAGGAAAGATTAAGTGTTTTTTGTGCTTGCACATCAAAATGCTATTCAAATCTCATTCATACGATTCAAATGGCTTTTTCATTTGAAACAACTAATGTTTAAAAGAAGTTACAGGGATATAATCCTTGTAACATTTGTATAAAACTAGGGACTGAAAGGTAGTTGTACTCAGTATTAAAATCTGAATTAATAGACGCTTTACATAATACTATATTTTTACATGTTTTAGATAAGAGAAATAACATAGTCACAAGTCGGCAAATGGCAATGAGAATAAAAATTCGCAGATTATTTATAAAAAGTCAAGCTAGTGTTGTGCTATTTACTAATGTGACATTAAATATAAAATTTTCTATTTATTGTTAAAATAGGTAATAATTATCTATTGTGGTCACAAAGTTGACTCATCGATGATTAGCTACGAAACTTATAATTCCTGTGCATAAGCATTCCCTGTGCCATGGGTGCCACGGACAAGAGACAAAACACAGACACCCAGACGTAGAAGAAAAATTTAAAACTCATAGTAGTAATCAGTGTGCCGTGTAGTTTAATTATACAACACCTAATACAGTGCTAAGTTTGTCGAGCCGGAGAGATAGTCAACAGTGTGCGACTGTCCTTAACAAAACCAATTTATTAGCATTGTCAACAAACACTTAAGCTTATAATAGCTTAATGTAACTTGTGTTATTGTATTAAGGTTGTGTTTGGGTTGTATAATTAATATATGGTAGAATTATACAGGGTGTACGTATAATTATATGTATTCTGTACAACAAAATAGTTGACTAACAATTTTTATTCTACATTTTTATACCCAAGGCAGAAAATATTAATGTTAACACTAAAAAACTCATACCCCCACAACCCCTACACTCTGTGTCACGGGTGGTTTGGACAACACGATCAACACACCCGACGGGGAATGGAACCTGGGATCTCTCGCTTCGTAGCCAGGGTCACTACCAACTAGGCTACGGAGTCGTCAAATATATTTTTTCTTATAATGTTGTCTTAACTGAGTCAGTTATTATCAGCATCAAAAATATTTGAAAAAAGATTACTTCAAGTATCAACTCAGTAGATCTCAGAACAATAACTTTAATGTTAACATTAAGTTAATTCAAATCGATTCATAAAATTACGCCAATTTATAAATCGCGTACCTACACACATTATTGGAAATATCTTGTGAAGTTGATTTGGTTGACATAATATAAATATTTGTAAAGGTAAGTAATATGTCTGGCGAACTGAAACGGGGATGGATTTTCTGGTTAATAATAAAATGTATCTAATAATACGCAAATATTTGTCATTACAATTCCATTAATCTGTGCGAGTGAAGCACTAAATAAATATTGAAATCTCATTACATCGGCGCTGAAGTGCTTTAGCAATCAGAATCCTCCCGCAAGGGCACAGAGGTTGTTATATCTTGACCTTTCACCTTTTCAGTTCAAAATCACCGAAATGTTTGTTAACGCATTTGGAAATTCGGAGAATCTTTGACGTACGTCTTGAAAGGACAATGATGATTGAAGTATGGGACCATGGGCTAAAAAGTCATCAAAATATATTTTTTGATCAGCTTAGTTAATCATTTTAAAATCAATTAAAAATTTACCTTAGTATTTTTACCGGTAAACCCTGGTTTAAACTATTTATAATATAAGATCATTTCAGTTCAACAACTTCTCGCAATAGATGACAACTTCATTCATTTTACTCCTGATTACTATGATTTTTTTACACTAGATCACGTGCTAGATCAATAATATTATAATCATAAATTGGTAAATTGTTTAGTTCCGGTTTGTTTCCGTACTTAATTATATCTTAAATAAAATCTCCTTTTCAAAATATTGATTATACCTAGACGACGGTAAGATTAAAAAATAATAATTATGGTTCTGGAGTATACTTGACGCATGAGAAAAGTGTAGGCAAAAGTAATATTTCTCCTTTGCTTAATAGGTGACAATAAAAAAAAACAAAAGCACTAAGGGAGGATTTTTGGAAATTCTCTCCCTGAGATGATAAAAAGGGGATAAACTGAAACTTTTTATTTCTTCAATGGATTCACTTGAAGCTTTGTATATAGGCTTTAAACATGAAGTTAGTCATGCAAACGAAAATAATATTCGAAATTATCTTCATATTAAACTATTAAACTATAACCGCTAACAAAGCTCAATTTAAAATTAAACACTAAACTTGAGCGACATTGTTTGTAGAGCAAAGCAAACAGGTCTATTGTTAACAGAATAGTGTAGAGTTCGCATGTCGCTACAAATCATCTCTGTGCGGTGCTTTACCTGAATGTATAATAGAAAATTCAGAGAAAGACAGTAGAGCATAATCTGTGCTATTTTAGTATATTTCATTACAAGTAATAGCCACATGCACAGAAACGGTGTGGTGGTATGCACAAGGCCTCCCCAGACATGAAGACCCGTGCCCTGTAGTACACACACTAACACACACTACACACTAAGGATTTATAAGTAGTGGGCAATATTTATATATAAATATTGCCCACTACTTATAAATCCTTAGTTTGTAGTGGGCAATATTTATAATATAAAGGATTTATAAGCCACGAGCACCAGCCTCTCTAGTAATTCAATAACCCGGTCATTTTTTTATGGAATTAAAGTAGCAAACACACATGTAGCACCACCGTACCTCTGCTGCCCATGAGAACTGTGACCGACCTAGAACTAAATGGGGACTGGGATTGTTAGTCCGGTTAGGAGACGGGTTAGAACATTAGTTGGTTAGTTTGTTAGTAAGTATTAGGACTGGGAAGTCACTCTTAGTAATAGTCCTGTTAGTTTATGTTAGTAAGAGTCTCATTAATTCGGTCACAGATGTGTTGCTTTCTTGAGGACTGAGATGGTCGCCTCTGAAAAGTTTAACCGGTTCCATTTTACGTAACAAAACTTTACAAATGAAAACTATCCTGTTTTGCGTTTCCTCACCACTCCTGCATTGGTGTAAATTACCATCTTTCGTGGAAATTTCTGAACTCCGAGCGAAAGCACTATCGAATATACGCTTTTCTACGAAAATTATTCCAAAGACAACTTAGAATTGTCAAAGGGGCATGGGAATAATCAAATTGCCAGACCAGGTAATGTTGAACTACGAATTATTACAAACATAATTGAGAGCTAATATTGTTTGCAATGTTTGCCCTGGTTAGTACCATTATTCGGTGTAATTGAGTTGTAATTATTATCATTGATTGGCACATATTGTTGGCTGTTCCTTGTGTTCGTGACAATAGGAACTATTATGGATCTAATACTCGAAGCTTTGTGGATAGGTTCGACTTCAATTAGTGTGAGTTGTCTAAATTTCAAAGGACAATGATCATTAAAGTATGGGAACATGGGCTAAAACGGCGTCAGAATCACTTCATTTGATGAGCTTGGGTAATAAAATCGATTAACAATTCAAGTTTGTATTTCGCAAAGGTAAATAAATAAATAATCCAGGGTTAGAAATATACGAGTATTAATGTTATTATGATATTTACAGTTCAACATAATGTACTTTCTCGTCATAGATGACTACCTCATTCATTATACTCATGATTATTATGATTTAACATCTGAATCAGATGCTGAAGCAATATGATTACCAAGTACCAACGTATTTCAATTATACCATAATAGTTTGTTTTACAAACTCTTACAAAATTTCCTCGAAATCGAACCGAGAAGCCTCGTACAAGCAAAGTCACCACCAACTAGGTTCTTGAGGTAGTAAATAGACATCTTTTACGAGGAACATAATTTTCCTTCCAATAGCGTGTAGCTATCGCCTTTCTCAGCCGTTAACCTTTCAGTGTCGCAACTCGCGGTCGATTTACCCCAAATTGCTCCAAAAACAAGCGTCTGATTATAACATTCAAACCTATGAACCTTGAAACAGATTAACACTTTTTAACCTGGAAATATGATGCTTTAGGTATAAACTTAAATATTGCATGATAATAAGCAGTGATAGATACAAGTGGTTCACCAATGCGCAGTGAAGCAGCGTGGTTAAGAATGCTTTAGGGCTTCTCAGTTATGAGGAGTGCGGTGCTCAATAGTGGGCTATTAATGAGCTGAAGGCATTGAAATTCTTTGAACGTGGGGCCCTCGAACAGAGTAGCCCCGAGTTCAAATCCTGGAAACACCTCTATTTTCAAAGATTAAGTGTGTAAATGTTAAAGGAAAATGTTGTGAGTAATCCTACATACAAGAGTGTTGGCCATAGTTCCATAGTGTTTTCAAATGTGTGTGAAGTTTGCCAATCAATACTCTTACACTTGATCACTGTTTAGGTCATTACTTATTCTGTGTTTAAGTTAAGTAAATAGTGCCATGGAAACTGTTAACATTATTTTGTTTAGATTACCATGCAAATGTAGGTATTAACTCTCAGAGTAATTTATCTTAATGGATACAGAGTGAAATATAAATGTCTAGAACTACATTTTGAATATTAAACAAACCACTACTCTGAGTATGATATTATGTAGGTGTATGCTACGATTACGTTTAGCGAATAACTACTGCGCTCCCTTAGCTTTTTTATGGACCCAAGATTCAATAGCATGCAGCACTAACCTTCCGCTGCCACCCATGACATTTGTGACCTAGAACAGACTCATGTCGGGTCTAGGATAAAATAGAAGTTGGTCCAGTTAGCAGAGCGATCTATTTCTATTAGGAATGTTATTTGGACAGTTCGTTTGTACGTACGGACTGCGGCAGCTTCGCTTTTAAAAACCTATACCGTAGTAAGCACACTCGAAAATATTCGTAAAAACCAATTCTAATTGGTTAAGCCGTTTTAATAGCAATTAAGATAACAATAGCAGTTTAACTATATGGTTTATATCAAAGGTTTTATAATTCCAAGAGTTTTCCATAAAGTGGATGTCATTCATTTATATCGTTTTCCGCGTCGCATGAAACTCAACTGCGTCTTCATGCTCCATTTGGCTGGTACCGTGTTAAAGAAAAGGGGAATACTGATCTCTTAAGCTCTTTAAAAAAACTTAATGATCTATAAGCGAAACCTTTCATAAACATAGCAGAAAATTAAACCACGCGTCCCTTTACGTTTGTTATGACCGTTTTTCATCTATTCAATCTAACTATCCATTTTATCTATGGATAAGTTGAAGATAAAGTAACTATGACATTTCGAAAGACTGAACCACGCTTTGGGTTCTATTTTTTTATTTTTTGTTATAGAATAGAATAGAAGAACGTTTATTTCACATAACTACTGTAGTAAACAACATGACAAAGAGACAGAGAGCTTAAGCACAACACAACACAAGAAACAGCAGCTAACAGTAATAAGCGAAGACCGAGCGCACTCAGCTTTACCGCGGCGCCGGCAGTGCCAGAGCCTCAAGCTGCTGGTTAAGGTCAAGGCAGCTGGTTAGCTGCCACAGTAACGCGCATTCTGTTGAAATTGTAGGTGTCTGCCTATTTCCAATCAAGAGATAGCCATAATAATATGTCAAACAGACAGACAGCAGAGACATATTAATTATGGTCTCGTTTGTCAACTTTGGGTAAGGAACGCTAAAAAAGTTGAGGGTTTATATATCCAATTATTGTCGAATAGCTAGTGGTGCATGTTTACATAGTGGGCAATATTTATGTACAGATGACTGATATATTTACTGAACGTATTTTTATCCCCAAATCTACATCGACTCTACTACTACGACTACGAACACGACTATAAAAAAACAAATTGTAGTGAAAGACTAATTCGATAACTTTAATTTTATTTAAATCTTACATAATACCAACGAAGCGCCGGATTACTACTTCGATTGAAACATTTCAAGACACAATGAGCATTCTAAGAGCAGAGTGTCAATACTTCAGCGCAATAAAATCTCAGTACTGTTCTAATGGCAAACAGTTCTCGAGTATACTTTATTGGCAGAGCACAAGACCGAGTACTTTTGAGGAAACCCTTTTAGCTTTCCCGAGATGAAATAAGCGCCCGAAATTGTGAGAGCTTCAACGTTGATATATTCTTATTGGAAGAGACAGAGATAAGATAATATTATGGAACCTATTCAAGTGTCTCATTAACCTTCGCTTCGTTTCAGGAAAAATGGTATCAGCAAAAATAGTGTAAAAAGAGTTCTCCTTCAGGGCTGGCGTTGCACTGGTGACTCTCCTGGTGTTGCTCGTGTCCATAGGCGACGATGACCACTAACCATCAGGTGGCTCGTCTGCTTATTTCGTCAGCCCTTCAGGCTATAAAAAAAAGGAAACTTGCCAAGACCTATACTTGAAAAATGTTTAGAAGGGATTATTTCAATTGAAATAATAAATAAATATACGCTTGCACACTCAGTCATGTCAGTATGTCAGTATGATTCCTTGTGTAGCGGGTGCCATAGACAACAAAAATAAGGCATCACTAACACCCACGACAGGACAACGAACAGTTATGTTACAAAAAAGCCTTCCCGGGAATCAAACCCGGGACCCATCGCTTTGCAAGCAGAGTCACTAGCAACTAGGCTATAGAATTATGGATCTTAAAACTTTCCAAATTTCCACAATGAACAATATCTTCAGTGACGTACACATGCCATAAGTCTCTTCCAGCACACACTAACCTGCGATATTCTCTAAGTATGTCCCAGGCTCTCAAATTAAAGGGTGTATAATTTACGCGGGCAGCATTACAGTGTGTATTTAATGTCGTCTCCACACCTGTGGCTTTGTTTATTTCAACAATTTCATCTGCAAACGTACTCGTTGTTGGTAAATTACTCAATTTAAAATTTATAAATACTTTAATTGTGGTAAATTTATGTGAGGTGTTTCAAAACAAAATTACTAATGAATTACTAACTAAAACAATTTTAATGCTGGTAGTATCATTAAAATAATTGTGTGTCCAACAAGCAGGATAGATAATCGAAGGCTTAAGTTAATTTCCAGATATAATAAAATTGCCAAATATCGCCAAATTTTTATTTTAATAGCATACAATGTCAGTCATTGTATGCTATTAAAATATATTTTTTATTACATTTTCCCCCTACTAATTTCAATGGCAAAGCGAATGCCCTATTCGCTAGTAGCTAATACTAGGGCATTTGCCGCCAGAAACTTGCACAAACTCAAACTTAGTTACTTCAAGTAGACAATGAAGTGTCAATAAATCGACAAGTGGCTGGCGTCTGTGCCAATATTCCCTTCGTAGAATTTCCTTCACTAACAACTCATATAATCCATTTATCAATATCAATAAAAGTTCGCCAGTCGAGGAAAAGTCTGGAACATTTTATTCAAGTTCCACAACTATTGGAAACAGAAGAAAGTAAGACGAACATTAAAATACCTTGTAATAAATTGAAAAGGTGCCAATGGTAATAGCTTTTCTGAGACAGTAAGTTTTAGGGACTTGGTGTTTGATATCTGTATTTGTAAATTTAAATTAAATATCATTTCATCACATAGCACATTATTTAATTTGGTAGGCTTTTGTTTCCGAGGTAAGGCAAAACATTTTTTTATAATCACATTATTTTTGTAACTATAATTTTACTATCTTTTTGTTTTTCGAAGATTGCCATTCCGCTATTTCTAGGTGGCTAGATAGTTACTGTCTAAGTCCATACATTACAAAAGCCGGTATCAACTTCCGAGCTCGGTTCCACCCGCACCTCTACATTACTCGTTCGGCATTTCTACATAAATCAAAGGACCCTTTGTTTATCTGCGCTAATGCAACGCTCAGCTGTCGGTACGTTAATGGTAGACGCAATGCCGCTGCGGCTACGGCTCAGGTCATGCGTCATGCGTTATGCGTCACATGTCGTCTTAGGATTAAAAAGTCGTGGCATACAAATTTTACTAGCAAACTTATTTCATTATGTTGTTAGTAGAACAATATTGTAATGATTTTCAGTTGCATCGCATGCATGTTCATGTTAAATCCCTACTCGTCGTTTTGTGGTGCTGTAAAATGTCACAGAAGCGTGAGATGTGTGTATGTGGGCGTTAACGAACATGTAATTAAGCTCTGACCAAATAAAAGTGGAATCCGCAACCTTTGCGGGTAGCGGAAGATATCGCGTGACATAGCGGCCAAAATACCGCGGCTCGGTAGACGATATCGCCGGACGGCGCGGTATAAATGCAAGCGTCCTTAGGCGTCGTAAACAAAAGCCACATTGGAAGCTTCTTTTGTCTAGAGTGGACGACAACTAACAAATTTCAAGTATACCGGTAGGTTCAGACCCGCACCAATAAGGTGCGGGTCTGAACACAAGGAATATCGCCCCACCATCCTCGCTATTTTGCACCCACGTTCCCAACGGATACTGCTTTTATATGAACAGGCCCTTTCACAGCGCAAGCCGCAATGCCGCGTGACGCATTTCAAGTTTATAGTAAACGTTGAATGTCGTTCACCCTCAAAACTGAAGGGTGAAACCAAAGAAAATAAATAGAACTTACATAATGGTTTTTTGATTCATCCGTCGTCGGCTTACTCGAATCTTTGAAGACAACGAAAGATGATTAGGGTTTTATAACATACATATTATTATGCGTAAGTGAGATATGACTACAGTGTATTTTTTTCTCCTTCTAGTTTATTCGCGATAGATTCCTAATATGAAGACACTTCGAATGAATATATTATACGCCTTTCAGCTGATATAAAAGTAAACGTTATTTTCAGGTTCAAGGGTGTATTCGTATGATACAAATAAGCAGTAACGAGGAGAGACGATAACTCCAATTTTATACAATTTATCCTTCCCTCCATGTACGCAGAACATTTGACAATGGTTTAATATCTATAGAACTATTTTATCATAACAGTCGACAAATAGGTAGAGAGCACTGAATTTAATAAGAGGACCACGCATGCCGATTTCAAAAACATCATTAGTGCTCTATACTTTTTGTTCTGAAAGTTACCGCTTGACTAAGATCCCACCGTATGGTAAGGTGCGACGTAACCCTTAGACGGTAATGCGCGTTAACTTAGAAAAAACCTATTCACTCTTGACTTAAAGGCACCCTAATTATAATCGACCGAGAACACCGTACAGAACTTGTACTTCTATAGAATTACTTTATTTACTTCTATATATTACTTCTACAAAATTACTTTATTCGTTTACGTGTTCCAAGCTGAGGGCTGACAGCTACCAGTACTTTCTTTCTTCTTGGTTCTTTATTGGCAGACAACGAGTGATGCCTGTGGTACTGTTGTATGGACATGTATGGCTCATGGGAGCGACGGTCATCACTTGCCATCACGTGGCAAATGCCATTACAACACTTGCCATTAGGTGCCACTTACCGTTAGCTCGTTTGTTGTATATTTACAAAAGGAATCTTGAAAATTGAATAAGTCGCGGTCGGAATTTCAACCACTTCGCGATCAATTTACGATAAATTACCCACCACTTAACCCAAAGGTTATTTCGTGATAATAAATAACTTTATCAAGATATTACCCATGCTAGTACTTCAAACATGCATCGGCTCGCTTTCGCAATTTATCTCCTCATTTCACTTTCGTCTTGACACGCCTCGACGCGACTTGATGGATGGACTGGAAGAGTAGAAATTTATTAGCCATTACTGTATTTGCCTCGATAAATTATTGAAATTTATGGAAAGATAGCATATTCATGAAGGGTTCATCTTTAGGTAAGTGATTTTTTTGGGATAAAAACCATTTATGATTCGGAAATTATCGCTTAGAATAAATTGGTCATTTTTATGATTTATGATTGTAGTAAGTAGGTATAGTTATTTTGTTATGGGATTCTTTAAATTGACTAACCTTATTTTTGTGGAC
The DNA here is from genome assembly GCA_905404295.2 of Ochlodes sylvanus. NCBI lineage: Eukaryota > Metazoa > Arthropoda > Insecta > Lepidoptera > Hesperiidae > Ochlodes > Ochlodes sylvanus. The sequence continues at coordinate 2,259,750 of FR990135.1, read as the reverse complement.
TAATTAAAATTCAACAATCACTAAATTTTACCCCTAGTGTATTATAATCCAATTCCTATTGTATTTGCTTTGTATTTGTATTTTATTTGTATTTCCTATTGTATGTAATTCCTAGTGTATTATAATCAAAATACAAATTCGTTAACAAATTTAATGAAACCTAGCTAAATCGATTTTTCGCTCCCGAAACACCCTGCATACTAAATTTCATGAAATTCGTTGGAGCCGTTTCAGAGATTCAGATTATATTTATATTCATAATTATATGCGAATTGCTCGTTTAAAGGTATTATAGATTTGACCCGTCACATTGACCACCAGCTATAAACGTAAAAGTTATCGTAAATAATTATTACGACTTAGATACAAATCGTAAAAAACCCTTTTAAACCGTTAAATTATCTTACAAAAAATCTTTTGCATCTTCCCTATTTAATATTCAAGAGTCGTATTCAATTCAAAACAAGCAATTTGTATTTAAAACGACTGGGTAAAAGAAAAACGAAGTATTGTAATAGTATACCGTAGAATTATTTTGTTCGAAAATAAACCGAAAATTTTCTACGATTTGAAAAGATGAGGTACGAAGTTATATTTCATTTTGTTTAACACGTTTTAATGAAATTCTTTCTAATTGCGCACTACTTCTAACATTGCTGCTAACGTATTTTTGTCATGCTTCAAAATTATTAAGAGCTATTCGCTTTAAAAATAAGCTCAAATACCTTACTTTTACAATCTTACTGTTTAAATTATAAATCACATCGTGTGTAAACGTACTGTAAAATAAGGCCATGAAGCACAAGGTATTGGAAACGATTTGAACAAATAAAATATTAGTTTTATACTGTAAGTATCTTGACATAAAAAGGGTTGAATTTTTTTTCTTCTACAGGTTTGTAGGAGGAAGACTCATATTAGGACACTTCTTTCAAAATCATAAGTTAAGTACTTTTGGGAATTGGAAGTAATATAATCTTTACCATCGAGTATCTTAAATATGGTTGAAAGATTCTGCCCATCTGGCAAAAAATATTGTAAATGACAAAGTCATGAGATAGAAATATTAACTTTAGTTGAAATACTATGTGAGTGCACAAATATCCACTAAAACTATCACGGCACTGAGCCATCTCTCCACGAATCTCGTTAAATTTCCAATTTGTATTCTAATGAAACTGACGCGTTTCGTCAACTTCTAAGATAGGTGCAGCGTGTTGAAAACGCTATCGGAGACATAATTGGGGTCCCGAAACGTGATGTAGAATTGTAAAGTCTAACCTGCCTCGGATTCTAAGTTAAGGATCATCTATATAATATTTATAATGTACTATTTATGTATAATTAAGTAACAAAGAGAAAAAGAACAAGAAAGTGGGTATGAATTTTAGGATAAGAATCAGAAAAAAATTAAGTTCACAAAAAGTTTCAAAACTGATCCCAATGATGTTGTTGATGTCGATTCTGGTGTTGTCAATGTTCTTCTTGTGTGATTCTTCTTCTTGTGTCTGTTCTTGTGTGAGTGAATGAATGCAAACTTTCCTTAATTCCGTCTGTTTCCCCAGCACTTAACAATATATAAATAGAATGGGTCAGGTTTTTATTGGATCGCGTGGGACATGGTTCCGCATTTCCGCAATAGGAATATTCAGGATGCACTGCTATATTTTTTTTATAAAATGTCCACCATAATTCACTTGATTAGGACTGTGCACCTAATAAGGAAAGGAAGATTCTGAAAATCTGGTGTGTTAACAATCACATACGTGATTTCTGTGCTTTGTTAGGTTACGAATAAAATAATACCTAAGGTATTCTTATTATTTTCAGGTTTTTGCTTTGCGCATTTTGGGTGTTGCGTGTGCGTTTGAATTGGGATGATATTTGAATAGACTGCTGAAATCTTTTTCTTGCAATAAATAAATTTTCAGAAAAAGATAAAAAGAAATAAAATCAGATAAGTTGCTAAGCATTCCAATTTTTGGTACTGACTCGCAAACTGAAATTCTGACAGAGGCTTTGTACCTCATTGATTTATTTGTACGTAATTGTTTTTCTGTTCTGAAGCTCGAAAAACTCACAACACAAACCATGTGCTGGAGTATGAGCGTAATCGTATTTATTATTTACTATCCCTGGACACAACACAGCCCATTCATCTTCCCTCCGTTTCCACCCCGTAACCTTATTACGAGCAACAGAGCGTTATAAATTACACTTGCATTTTTAAGACCGCGTGCCACTCCCCTAAGAGTTACAGAATATTTTATCAGATCCGGACTTGAAAAACTGCTCGATCCAGCTTACATCGATTTCCCGAACGTAATCCTCGGAAATTTGGTTGGAAGTTTATATTTTCAGAATATTGAAAATTTAAGTGCTTAATAATACGCTTTTTTATACGAGTATACTTAGAATTTAAAAAATAAAAATCATGATGTAAAAAAATAAACATAGCACACAAAATTTAATGTCAATAAATAGTTAGACAGATGACATTTTGCAAGTATCAGGTAATTTTATGTAAGAAGGCCAAAAACGAGAAATTGACTCAAGCGTCAACTAGTATGATAATACTCTAGTCTTGTGTCTTACCAAAGAGTAACCTAAAGCCCCCGTTATACTGAGCATAGAGGTGTTCACTATTGTGTGCAAGAAATCACTACTGTCTCAAATTTTGAATTCTAAACGGGTTGGCAGGAATTCGCAAGAACACGCAAAAAAAGCAAATAGTCGACATAACAGAAACGCTAGATCGTAATCAAGCGAAAATGTATGATATAATTTCTAAAAATTTACTTCTCCAAAAGTTGGCAGGAATTTCTGGGAATTTACGAGTCGAAAATTCTCGGGAATTCTCGAAATAAGTAGCCGTGAAAACAAAAAACCTGAATCGTTTTCGAGCGGAAATTTTTGTAAAAAATCACTACCAGCCTTAATTTGTATAATAAATAAATATCTACGTACGTAGTCTTTCTAAAGCTGGTTGTCCTTAAGGGGTTAAGACTTTAACCAAGGACCCCTGTGAAAATATAAACCCCTAAACAGGCGAGCGCTCACGTAGTGAATTTACACTTTAGCTCGATATGATCTTATCGCCTATGATTCGATCGTACACAATACGAGGGTAGACGAAATTTGCGGACTTAATTAGGCTGGACCATTTATGTAACGTACATATGTCATTTGATGTCTGGAAGTTATTCATTGTTGTGATAATTTTCTAAACTGGAATTCTTGATAGATTCTTATTTATATAAATGTACGAGTATATTCCATTTAATGTGTTAAAAGTAAATACATCTCACAAAACATTTGTATAATGAAATGAAAAACAAAAACCAAACATAAAACCATTCTTAACAATGTACGACACGACATCATGACTGTATTATTTAGAGTTCAGAGGGCCTCAGTATTATTATAATTTTATTACCATAACAGAAAGATCCACAACTTCACGAACGAAGACATCTTTGGTCACATGCTATTCAGACATTTTGTAGTTTTCTAATTTCTTTTTTGCTAACATAGTGTATTTGTTTATATCATTAGAAGGTATAAAATATATATTATTGCAAGAACAAATTATTTTACCTAAATAACCTCATATTGCATAGTCTTATACCTACCTACATGTCATTGCTCCCATTAACTACAAATCATATCTGTCCTATCTTAACTGGAAAACGATGTACGCCCGTTGCAAATGTGTTTCAAGGTACAAAAAATAAGTACATAAAACACTTGACTAAGCCAGTAAAGTCTGGACCATGTATTCTCCATTAGCAAGTTGAGTTGCACTAACGACCTGTCCTATCAAAAAGCACTTTTAAGTCCTAACTACAGAATAACTTTACACGACTCCGAAAGATCAACGACGCAAAAATTATCTTTGAATTTCTGGCTGTCTGTTAATTAGATTTTTTTTTCTTTGCAGATCAACATTCGACTCAATGTTTCGAAAGGTGAGTTTTTCAATTATTTTCAAAATAAAATTTAAATCTACATTGCTGGATGTGGCTGCCCTGCTATATTAGCCTTGGAATTTTAGACGTTTTTAATGAAGTATTTATTAGTGCGTTTATTACTAAGTGCTTACTTACGCATAGTTACTTAGGTACGTAGTATTTTTAGTAGTACGAGTTGATCCTTTGTTGCATTTTTATTACATAAAATAAATTAATCCTGAAAAATAATCCGAACTGATGGTAAGTGGCGACAAAGTTCAAGATGTTGAACATTAGCCTATTGACTCTCCTCATGAAGCCTCCAACATATACCAACATAATACACAATATCTCATATCATTCATTCTCCTTCCATCGTATAAAATGATGTAAAAGTACACAAATCATAGCAACTGAATAAGTAATATACCAAAAAATATGCCTTTAATAAGAAACAGGAAATGTAAACGATACTCTCAGTACATAACCATATACTCCTACGTCCAAAGTTATACGATATTATGTTTGAATACAAACTCGTAATAAAAAGGCAATAATAAAATCAGGTTAGAAATTTGCAGAAACGAGGATTTTGATTGCTTACAGAAGCATTGCGAAGCAAACGACGTCTATGACACCGGCGTGACGGCTTGTAATGTTGACGTGCAGTTTTAAATATTTTTAACATAATTATTTAAAGTAGCTGCTGCTAAAGCTGGCTAAAACTGGCTTAGAATACAATTTATAGAATATAATATATACGGGGTTTATTTTACGGAGTTACATAATGGTTGGGTCACAAAGGATTATATTGTCGTAGCCACTAAAATCGTGTACACAAACTATTTCCGAATACGTTTTTTATTAGATCAAGAAAAAGTTTAGAAAATAAAGAACAACAATTTTAGTATTTAATCGTATCACATACTTAAATAATGTGAATTGATAAGAACTTGTTTAATAGACAGTAATTGTAGTTCACAATACTTCATTGTATGGTTTCACAATACGTCGACAACGCGTAGCATCCGATAGTATTTTTATTTTTATCATTACGCGTCGGTGTCAGTGTCAGTTAACGAAACCCTGAGCACATGAATAAAGAATTCAAGCAGGAGGTCAACTTCTCTGATCTTTCAAATTGGAAACATCAAAGGATGCCGTAAAAATTCTTTTGATTATAGAACTCATACTATGTATGTCAAAACTTAATTTATCAAAAGTCCTCAGTCTTGCAATTCGGTAAATGATTTTTAATTGTTACGTTCTTACTTCATACTTGTAACCTTGTTACAAATGTAAGAGATAGTGGCTGAAACTTAAATTAAAATAGTCTCACTCGTACTTTGTTGAAAACTATTGTTTCCCCTACTGCAGTGTGGAATCATCATCATCATCATCATCATCACAACCCATAACTGTCCCACTGCTGGGCACGCGTCTCCTCTCACAGTGTGAGGGGTATAGGCCATAGTCCACCACGCTGGCTAAGTGCGGATTGGTGGACTTCACACACCTTTGAGAACATTATGGAGAACTCTCAGGTGTGCAGGTTTCCTCACGATGTTTTCCTTCACCGAAGCAAGTGATAATTAAATATTAATACGCACATAATTTTTGAAAATTAGTGGTGCGTGCGGGGTTTGAACCCGGACTCTCCGGTTCGGCAATCCAACGTTCAACCACACGGCTATCACTGCTGTGTGGTGTGTGGAATGCGAGTCCTCAACTTCCTTTTGTTTTTTAATATATACTTATGGCCGACAAACTAGCAGACAAGCCACCTGATGGTAAATGGTCACCGTCACTATCACAATGAGTGACACGGTAACACCGAAGACATCACGGATACGTTGCGGACATTTTGCGCCGTATTAAAGCGGCCTAGGTTACTGGTCCCAATCCATTGACCCAAAGGGTAAGAGATGACAGAAGGTTTATAGACTGTCTGTGTAGCTTCGTTAATCTATGGCATGAACTTTGACGTCACCGGAAGAGCGGCGGAAACGGGCGCGCCACGTTTCCTCTCCGTCTGCTCGCGCGCAAACTTGATCAGTCATCGCAAATTGTGATCAAATTGAATACAGTGCAACGGAACGGTTAACTGATTCGATTTCAATATTTGCGACGGCAAGTTGGATTGATGTTTGATTTAGTTTTGATTTAAATGTTAGAGTTATGTTTTTTACTTATTTAGAATTTATCAATGACCATAAATACATAGTATCAATGTGTACGTAATTTGACCAGGTTAATAAATCAATGAAGTTAAAATATTCTCAGAATATTTAAAGAATATAAAAATTGAGTAAACAAATAATGTAATCTGAATAAATAAATAATAAATTAATCAACATGTTTTGCTATCGGCGGTCACAAATTACTCGTAATTCCTGAATGCGTGCCTCGTTGCTAAACCAATTTGGTTTTTAACTAGGCGTCTCAAATTATAATTATATTTTACAATAATAAACCCGCCGTCGCTTCGCTTAGGGAAAATTATGACTTTCAAAAATGTTTAGCATTTCAACCAAGCCACCTCGAAGAACTTTATATCGGTTTTTCTTATAAATTGCTTAGACAGGACAATATTATGTTTGTTTTTCTTTTAACTCTTTGAAAAAAACCGAACACTAAGTGTAACCTTAAGAATATTAGGCATTTATTATGCCTATCAACAGGCACAAGACCTCGTGTCACCGCTGAGCTGGACAGATCAGATTAAAGCTGCTGTGGACGCCCCCGTCCGCGAATGCACACTAAGAGCAGCGATTCGTGAAGAATGGCGGCAAGTTGTGAGGCTTGCCACAAATACCACACCGGCTACACTTTTTAGAGACGACCATCTCAGTCCTCAAGGGTAGCAACACATCTGTGACCGAATTATTACGAGACTCTTACTAACATTTAGTAGTAGGTAGTGGACTATTACTAACAATAACTGACAGGACTAACATTCACTAACAGTCCCTGTCCCAGTCCTCACACTTACAAACTAACCAACTAATGTTCTAACACCGTCACCTAACCGGACTAACTATCCCAGTCCCCGTATGAGTCTTGTTCTAAGTCGCAGTTGTCATGGGCGGCAGCGGAAGGTGGTGCTGCATGCTCGTTTGCTGCCTTAAATCAATAAAAAAAACAAATGACCACGACCACTTTGATTTATCAGAAAAAATCTCACTTAAATCGGTAAACATGTTTCTGAGATAAGCGTGAACAAACGCACATACAAAGAGACAAAATTGTAAAAAGTATTATTATGAGACTTATTTCGTTAATAATACCCTTATAATACAATAATATTATTTAACATCTTCCATGTGCAAACATCGATCGATTACAGAATAATTATGTATAAGTAAAGATAATCTCAGCTTAAGATAATGTGGCCAGAAATAGATATTGTCTTACCACCTGGTCCAGTAGGGGTGAGTTTATAGGGACGGAGGTTAATGCACTCTCCAACCCCTAGAGATGAATACTTTCTAAAAATACTCGTAATTTTAAGGACATCATGTGTACAGACAAAACACGTGCCACGAGTTTATGAATTATTAGATCGTACAAATATTATTTCCAGAGGAATTATAAGAATATTTATAGATTTCAAAAATATTTATCCTCGGGGAAGCTTATTAGATAATCTTCTTTAGGGTTATAAATATCGCGATTTATATTAACTAGAGACTCGATCTGCACTCTAAAATCAACCATAAAACTTTCTGTTATGAATTTCTTTACGTTGACGATATAAAATAACAATTTATTTATTGAATATATTTGTAACACAGAAAAAAAGCTTCCTGAAATTCTCGATGTGAACTTTAGCTTTACTAAATCTGAGACGTAGGTGTATTATTCTTAATTCCGTTTTATCTTTACCTAAATATCAAATTACTTTTACTTCGAATCAATGATACTCTTTAATTTATATGGCATTGTGCAATCGTTAAATTGCATCCATTACTACGGAAAGCTGCAGAATTATGTAGAAACAAATTAAGACCAGCTTGGATAGCCTAGGTTTGAACCTTGAACTCTCCGACAGAGGGCCTGGATTCAAATCCCGCGCGCACCTTTTAAAACACATATTTTCAAAAATATGTGCTTTAGAATTCAGTTATCACTTGCTTCAGTAAAGGAAAATATCGTGAGGAAACCTGCACACCTGAGAGTTCTCTGTGACGTATGTGAAGTTCGCTAATCCGCACTTGGCTAGCTTGGTGGACTGTCTCCTTGTCCTGTAATCCTCACACTGTGAGAGGAGTCCCGATCCCAGCACTGGGACCGTTACGCATTGCGATGATGACACATTAAGAATAAAACATGCAACCATTTAATGACTAATTAAACCCAGTCATAACACCACTCAGCCTAAATTACTTAAAACAGGATATGCCAATACATTTATGGTATCAACAGGACACGCATAAAAGTTGTGCAAAAAGTCTTGGGGAACAATTAAGCCCATCGGATGCCGGCTACATCCGACCCCCAGCGGCGGATGCCAGCGCCTTTCCGCTACAGAAATAGCCGGACGAGAATAACCATGCCCTTAGGCGGAATACACATAGAAGACCGGCTGGAGAATTTCTTCAAACGATGGTAGAACTAGGAATTTATTTAGGTACGTATAAATTCAATTGTCGCTGGGTTCTTCGATGCTTGCGCATCACGAGATGTATTATACTTATGTCATAAATATTTTTTAATCGTATTTCGACTTTTGAGGTCTTAGTTGCTTAAATTTTGTATTAAAGTAATCATAACAATTTTATTTACCAATGCAGACGGCATTTACATAGTTATCTGTCTTCTGTAATCTGACCAAAAATAGTAGCCACTTAGGTACGTAGCTAGCTAGGTATATAATAGACAAAAAGGAAACTTACAATTTCATTTCACATAGGTACATTTTGAATATTCCTCTTACATAGTGGGGTTCTAAGCTTTTAACTTATAAAATATTAACATAAGACCAAAAGCTTCAGCACGTTGCATATCGTTACTCCTAAACAATAAACAAGTAAGTACGTACGTACTTCAAAAATCCATCAGATTATCTGTTCGCTGTGGACTTTTAGCTTTCGACTTTGAAGAAAACTTTCTGTATTGTTGAAATAAGTATAAAACACGAGTGCGCATTGCGAAGTTTGGGGAAATACTCAGAGAGGATTCCACGTCGAGGAGGGCTGACAGTTTTGCAGTAAGCTGAGTACTGACTGAAAATCGGTTTTATTACGTGTTTTGATAACGTTTCAATTTATATCCAAAGTCACTGAAATAATTGTAATAGTAAGTATAGCTCAGTTGCTGGTTACCACCCGCAAAGCGAGGATGTAACTACTACGTGGATCAGTGATAGGAGCGTTCCCGTATATATTCCTGAATACCTAAGCATTTCTATCGATTGATAACAACAATTCATAATCGATTCGAATCCTGCACGTACCTTACTTTAGTGAAGAAAATCATCGTGAGGATCGTGAAACCTGCACATCTGAGAGTTCCCGAAGTTCCATAATGTTCTCAAAGGTGTGTGAAGTCCGAAAATACGCAACCAGCGTGGTGGACTATGGCCTTTAACCCTCACATTGTGAGAAGAAAACTGTACTCAGCAGTGGGACAGTTACGGGTTGTGATGATGGCGATATTATGACACATCTGAGTAATCGCTATCAGCACACGTAATAGGTCGATAATCCGTGCAACTTTTCCTCTACTCAATAATCCTTTTGTAACAAAGCGGTTTGACAGATTGAGATTGTATCGCTTTATTCAATTTTTTTACTTTTTCATTTTACTTATCATAGAACGGTTTGAAAATAAATTGAAAAATCAATTTATTTACCTTCGGATTGAAAATGTTGATACACTGAATATTGCATTATTTGTTGTAAGCTTTTACAATACATATTGGAAAGTTTTATCGCATCGCGTATATTACTCATGAACATAGTATGTACGACGGTGACCAGTCACCATTAGCTGGCTCGTTTATTGGTTATTAGCATAGAAAATTTATACCTATTCGTAATCATAACATAATTGCACAATATATATGAAAATATATATAAAAATGAAATCCTATTTCCCTTGGTCACGGCATCACGCGTAAACTGCCGGACTAATTTCGCTAATTCTTTTTTGTTGTATTTGTTATTGTCAGGAGAAGACACTTATGAAAGAAAAAATTAAGAAAATTCCGCCGAAATTATAAAATTCAATAATACTTATTTTCTAATGATTTCCACCATATTCAATTTTCTAATGTAACCTTAGCGCTTTTGACACTATAAACTTTTTTAATGTAACCTTATGGCGTTTGACATAACATTGACAAAATCCGTGCTGCAAATATCGTCAAACATGATGTAAAAAATCTGAATTTCTTAGTGCACATCATCATCATCATCATCATCATCATCACAACCCATAACTGTCCCACTGCGGATTGGTGGACTTCACACACCTTTGAGAACATTATGGAGAACTCTCAGGTGTGCAGGTTTCCTCACGATGTTTTCCTTCACCGAAGCAAGTGATAATTAAATTTTAATACGGACATAATTTTTGAAAATTAGTGGTGCGTGCGGGGTTTGAACCCGGAACCTCCGGTTCGGCAGTCCAACGTTCAACCACACGGCTATCACATATCTTAGTGCACATCACAGGTTAATTGAATACTAGTACATAAAAATATTTTGCTCTCAAGGAATAGAAGTAAATCCTCGTCTGCTTCAAATTCGCTTTGAAATCGCAGATATAATCTGTAAAATTTCAATTCCCCTTTGTCCTTTCACGTCGACTTCTTTCAGAGGTTCTGCGAAACGTAGGTATTACAAACGTAGCGAAAATGGAATCTAAAATCTCTTAAAGATTTCGCTCTAAGAAAGTCTAAAGTTTTGATTCCTCTAACGTACTGACTATTTATAATGGTTGATTTTACCATCGTTTTAGTTAAAGTTACAGTTACAGTACACAATTTATAACCTACGGAGTAATGAATACAGCACTATTTTTTATGTTAACAGCAATAATCATCAGTGAAACTTTAGGCATCACTGATACGTTTCCGGCCAGGAAAGAAAGATAAGAAAACTGTAACTCTAATCGTCATTTTTTCGCATTTACCGCTGTTTCGCTACGGTACCTTTAAAATTTAATTTTACATTTTAAATCTTAGAGGAGATAAAGAAACGTTGAAAGAAAACTCCTAGGCATAAATCTTTTAAAAAATATAATAGTTTAAGAAATTAGTAAGAAATTACTGGCTCTCAAGCCCCAGCTGAAACACGACATGCCTTTTGGCAGACTCAAGCAAGAGGATAGCAGTTAGTCACAAGGGCTTCTTTCTGTATCATCTTACACCCTGGTTTGCCACCCCTATATAACAATCATTTCCAGGCGTCCTTGTCACTTCACGTATTGACGTGAAGTGATAAGGACGCCTGGAATGTCGCAGTCACTACAATAATCCCGTCTTCCAAAATCACCAGACAAAGACAATCAGTCGTATTTGATATGATAATTCTACAGAATTCTCCAATAATACGTTTTGTGAGGGAGTTCCAAAGAAAAAACGCAAAAAGCGTCCGTTTCCCGTTGAAGCAGAAGTTGATTTTTAATGTTATTTATTCCCGGTACAGCTGAGGAAATTATGCGGGGAAGCGACGGGCGTGATGGAGAGACTGTCAGAGGCATTACTATGCCGAATCAATTTCAGTGCCCCTACCTACGGTTGAAAAGTATATTTTTTTAGACAAATTAGTTTTTGAAGTGAAAACGTCAAAGTCGATGAAACGGAAATGACGCGCAAATGAAACAAAACGGAAAAGAAAAGACACATTTTAACATGGGAGAAAATGAGATAGGAAACTTCGGCAAAATGGCGGCTTATTAAAACAAAGCAAAACATCAATTATTGGATTGACAGTATTCGTTTAAAAAAAAACTTCATTTCTAGAATATTTAATAAACGCTATATAAACCCTTACACACTTATAGGACCTTTGTTGCGGGTGGCATGGACAACACAAATAACACCCACGAACCAGGAACAAACATTTATCTGTCACGTAAATGTCTGACCCAGCCGGGAATCAAACCGGGGACCTCTCACTTTGCTGGCAGGGTCACTACCAGCTAGGCTACGGGGTCATTAGAATGCGGTTAAAAAACAAACAAATTTTGAATGCGACGACTTTCAGAATATGTGGATCATGTTTTAAAAAAAATACATAAATATAACACGGCACGGCAACTTAAAGCGGAAAATTTGGAGTTTCTACAATTCGAAAGTATTTTAAATCAGATTATCTCGATCGAGAACACAGAGTAACCCAAGTCGGGCGACGGTCTTATCAACACAAATAATTTCCCATTACAAGAACACACTAAGCCGCCTTTCCAATTTTCTAAAATAAACTTTCTTTCGCGCCGCCACCATTGTAACTGAGCCGATGTGTTTGCGATCAATTTGCAATGGAAATGAAAGACGAGGGATGACTGGGATAACTCGTTGTTGTAGCAGATTTTAGATCTTAAGGAACATTTCTTTTCATTTGTACCACTCGAACAAAAACACATTTTTTAATGTAATAGCCAAAAAACGAACAGGCGAGCCATATTATAGAAAACTGTCACCATTGCCCAGAAACATTAAAAACCGTCACCAACAAAATTGTCGATGCGCTGCCGGCCAAGAAATAAAGAAAAAGAAAGAAAGAAAAAGAAAGAAAAAGAAAGAAAAAGAAAGAAAAAGAAAGAAAAAGAAAGAAAAAGAAAGAAAAAGAAAGAAAAAGAAAGAAAAAGAAAGAAAAAGAAAGAAAAAGAAAGAAAAAGAAAGAAAAAGAAAGAAAAGGAAAGAAAAGGAAAGAAAAAGAAAGAAAAAGAAAGAAAAAGAAAGAAAAGAAAGAAAAAGAAAGAAAAAGAAAGAAAAAGAAAGAAAAAGAAAGAAAAAGAAAGAAAGAAAGTAGGTACAGGCTTTCAAAGCTCCCAGTCTGAATACGACAAGTCCGGTGAAATTAAGAATGCGTGAAACTTATATATTATAACGCCTAAAATTACAGAGCACCAATGTTTCCGGTGCCAGTACTATAGATTTAGTACTTATAGATAGGTTTCCGAAGCGAGCGCAGTGTACACGAGAATCACAGTTAATATTGCGTTGCTTTGGCTTACGGGAATGGGACTTTTTCAACGAAAATATTGGTGTCACTAGTCCCCTGGGACTACTGGGAAGAAAGAGTGTCAGTTGTCGTGGGACATAGTGGTGAGACCCAGACTTTCCTTTTCTTATATTAATAGCAGATAAATGAACCTGTTGATTAGTGGACATTAGATCCCACGGGCATACGACCAAAGATATTCCAAGCCAAAAGGACAAGACTATTTTTAGCAAGAACTAACAGGGCTAACTAACACTAAGTCTTTGCTCCAGTACTCATACGTACCTACTAACGAGCGAACATCTAACATTCAACGACACCTGTTAACGGGACTAACCATTCTAGTCCAAATAATTATGAGTCTTGTTCTGGATCGGTCATAGTTGTCATGGGCGGCAGTGGAAGGGATGTATCGCTTGCTTGTTTGCTAACTTAAGTTCATAAAAAAATGTTCGAAATCAAGAGGGGAGCGGGAAACTTTGTGACGACTGCGTACAATATTTATACGATCATTTTAATGTCTGTCTATCGTCCGTCATGGTTTATTTTTAAAATCTCTATCTCTAACCATCGTCTACATTAAACTAGTACACACAATGGTATATGACACAGTGACGAAGTTACAATGTTTAATTTTAGAAATAATAAAAAGAAGATAACTTTCAAATTACGACTATGCAAGCTGATTTTAGGTTTTTAGGATTAAAGTTATTATCGCTTGGTGTTATGAAACGACTCGTACTTGACTGGCTTTTTTGTTTTTAATACTCAAAACGATATTTTATTACATAATCTTAATAAATATAAATCTCCTGTCACGATGTTTGTCTTCGATGGATTCCTAAACTACTTAACCGATTTTAAATTAAATTGGCACACCGTGAGCAGTCTGGTCCAACTTGAGAGATAGGATAGTTTTTATATATTTTAATTGCAAATTAAATTATTTTATGTTTAGTTCATTTTATGTTTAGTTTTATGAATTCCTCATAGATGGCGCTGTTGGTTGATTCGTCAATAAAAGCATTCGTTTGACAATTAGGTTGCGAAGACACCCGGTAGATGGCGGTGTTAATGTATTATAATCACTGAGCCACAGCAACGCGTGGTTGGGACAGCTAGTAATATATGTTTTATTATAGGAATATCTTTGATTGAATCAATTTAGTTAAATATCATAAATCATTAATGTCTGCGGTGAAAAGAACATTTTATCAGCGTTCCTTCCTCAATAACTTACCTACAAAGAACATCCCGAATCTCTCAACCTTTTCACTTATTATGCAGATAGACAGAGATATAACACCACAAATTCAAGTCTACTCGCCTTCTGCTCTAGGAAATAGCTTTCAGGCATTCATGCATGCAAATGTCAATCTCATTCACCCCGAATAGCAACGAAATTCGCTTGCAGTATTAATGTAGACAATTTCCCTTGCCATAATTCTTCAGGACATTGCCATCGCAGAATTCTACTGAACGGGCATTAGACAAATGGTTTCTGTGAAAAGTGAGAAGTGTCGAATTGATATTGAAATTATATAATTATTTACATTAATGACCATTATTAAGTTAATGTCAACAAAAATCCCGTTTTGTTGTGTGTTACCCGATGTGTTGCTACCCTTGAAGACTGAGATGGTCGCCTCTAAAAAGTGTAGCCGGTGTGGTGTTAGGCGTGATTCTTTAAACTGACATAACTTTTTTTAATTATTAACCGATTAAAAGGAAATAAACAATACATGTTATGTGAAGCTTATCACAATACACCAGTGAAAACCTTACCCAAATTGGTTAAGCCGTTTCTGATATTAGTGCGTACAAACCCACAGACAAACAACGTTAGGAAACTTCTTATTTTTTTCTTCATCTAAGAAAAATAACCTTTTTTTAATTCACTGGAGGCGGGGGATACTCATTCATTGGAGCAAACAGTAAGTACATGACATTAATACGAAACATGACAATGTATCAATGTATATCAATGATAATAGCCAGAAAAAGTTCGCAATAAAACGAAGTATATTACCAAAATGGATTTCATCTTCCATATCGTTCTTCTATACAAGCACTAACGTAATGATACAAGGCCCTCGTTGATGAGATTCTCTTTGTTGCCTGACAAACACCCAAAATATTACTTTTACAACATAAAACTATTATAGCATCGTCTGTTTATTTGTAAATATTTAAAAATATTTGCTAAGTTAATAAATATATACCTAGTTACATAGTAGCAAAGATATACACGACAATTGGCCGAGTTTGACTGCCCCACTTTCCACGCGCTGGTGACATATCTACTTCTTTTTTATCAGTATCATGCGTTACTTAGCGGAAATCCTATATTATCAGTATTAGTCTACTTTACAACAATCCGTGACTACCATCGGTGATAGCGTATACCGTAAACATGCGTGAAAACCTCCTTCCCTACACACCAGCATCGACACGTTTGTCGCCTTGAAACGAAGCATCATCAAGGTAAGTTGACACTACGATAGGCGTTTATATATCAACAGATAGGACCAAGTTAAATCCAAACAAAAAATCGCTAGTGTAATATAAATTACTGGCTGTTGCCCATAGATTGGTATTGATAGGTGGAAGTAGTATTTTATATATTTAGATTCAAATTGAAGCGGTTTGGACCTAAAATAAGTAAGCTCCGTGCAATTTTCTGAATGCAGGTCCAACGGAAAATGTTAATGCTTCAGCATTTTAACTGTTAAAAGTTTTGATTATGTTAATTCTAACATGAAGTAAACAGCAACTGTGCAGGTCAGCTGATACCACGATAATATTAAATATTCCGGAACTGTTAACGACGGGTTGACCACAGTGTAAAGATTTATAGTAGCTTTCAATTTAGAAGGAAAAACAACCAGAAAGATTTATTTGCAAATAAATTAAGTCCTCATGATGTCGACACAATTTGATCATGTCATTTTCTCGACAAAGCATATTAAGTTATAAAAGTCCTCATTGATCAAAGTTACATATACTTACAACGTTTTAAGTTATTATTTTAACGATATTTTCAAAGAATTCATTTAGTGCGTTCAAAAAAATCTTTAAAAAATTATGAAGCGGTAACCCTTAACGCATCCCGGAATACTAACATAGTTCCGGGAACTCGCTGCACCCCGCACACCACACTCGATAGATCAGTCTAGAATATTTTAGTCTAGACTCTAGACTAAAATATTCGTTAGCCGACTGGCCGTTGAAGTTTGTTAGACTCTGGCTAGTCCCAGTGAGGTCAATGAACAGCGCGCGTGTACCGAATCGCTACCGTACACTGCTGAAACTTGCATGTACTCCTGATGAGCTATCAAATTTAACAGACTTTGAACTGGCAAATTTTACCGAGTGTACTCGATACTTAAATTTTATTTACTTACCTATTAGTTGAATATGGAATTCCAAACCAATCTAATTTTACAGAAATCGTACATTGAATATATTTTTTCAGTACGATGTTCACGTCGTAACCTGCGCAGTATATGATGTAATGAGTTTAGTGTACGTCGCTGTCGTAGTGAAAGTGATGAGCAAGGGATTATAGAACATAATGAAAAAACTTAACTGACGTAAGGCATCAAATTCATAAGCATATTGATTAATAAAAATTAGTAAGTTTTGATTTGTTTAGGTTTACTAATGAAAACAGAAATAGGAGCCCCGCGCAGTGGGTTTCCGTCGACAAAATGATATAAAAATGTAAAAATAATAATGTAAAAATGATATAATTTTAACATAAAAGAGGCTTACCAGCCACGGGAATAACTAGTATAACTATGGATAAGTAATGTTAGACGGAGATGATCCAATAATATACGATTTTATATTGTTGCCGTAGAATTTAGTACAAGAGAGATAATATGTTTTACTCGTCATGTGAATTGATATACCGATATATTAAATGTCATACACGGGACCATTTATTTATAAAGCCGTACCTAAGTATAAATATCGAGATCTAAAACTTTTTGTTGTCAAAATGTGTATCTAGTAAATGGTGCTTAGTGGTTTTCGATAACGTTACAAATTAAACTTTTTTATTATTTCTGAGGGGAATGTACTTCTAAAGGTACCCAAAACTACAGGTTGCAGATTAGGTAGGTTTAAATAAACAATTAAATATACGCTCACACTCATACCCCGTTGTATTTGTGACACAACAACGAATATGTTTGTTCTATAGACTTCAGACACAGAAGAGAAAAACGGAAGACGCACGCGGTTCGCCGGCCAGCCGTAACGTCGGCAAACTCGCGTCGGAGCTCGCTTAAGCTATTTAGTTTGTGTTTGCCATCTTGTTGAACAAATAACTATTGTTTATTAAATTGTATCCTCCTGTGCCAACCCTACCAAAATAGGTATAAATTTTGCTCGCTTCTTAGAAACTTTGACTCTGTTCCGTTTCTCTGTGCTTCAGATAGCAAGCGAGTATCCAGCACCACTGCGCCGCTGCCGCCCATGAACTGACCGACACAGAACTAGATCCAAATCGGGACAAGGATGGCTAGTTATGTTAGAAAAGGGTGTTATTAACAATGTTGGTTAGTTCCTTATTACAGTGAGGGCAGAGGCAGGGACGGTTAGTGATAGTTAGTTCGTTTTTAACAGTAAAACAAATTCGTCCTGATTCACTAGGCAGGCTAAAGAGCTGAAAATAGAACAAATATACCTTATTATATATACATTAGGTATTATTCAAATGCGTTATGGTTCATATAAACTGCAAAAAGTAACTTAAGACATAGCGTGCACCTTCAAAATCCATTACAAAGTGGTAAAGCCAAAACAATTACAAAACATCTGAAGGCTCATCGCAATTTAATTAAGTTTTGCGGGTCGATTGAGCTGGCGTTATTCCTCTGAACGGAATGTTGGAAGTTCATGACTCGTGAATCATTAAATTACTTATTGCTACAAAGAATACCCAATAGCTCAATACAAATTATATTCGTATTATTAGTTTTTAAATTTGTTTTTTTTTATTGTCAGTTAATTAGTATGCGGATAGGGACAGTATGTCGTAATAAGAGTGATTGGTACCAGCCATGGGCGACAGTGACCACTTAATATTAGATCAGCTCGTTTATTGCTTATTTACATAAAAAAGGTTCTCACCGTTGGGTCATAGACACCATCGTCTTTATGGCGGAATTCACCAATAAATTATATACATCAATAACAAATCATGCACATCGTTAATAATATACTCGTAAAACAACATTATTTAAGAAGCACACGAGTGAAGTTAATAAAAGTAAAAACTTAGCTTGAGTTGTTTACCACGGTTAAATTTTTAACCAACTTGCTACAGCGATGTGCTGGAGCAACAAACTGCGGTTATACCGTTATCCTGCTAACATTGTCTAGTTGAAAATAAATAAGTTTTAATGAAAATTTTACAAAATAACCCGCATAATTCAAAAACTAGTTTAAAACAGCTGTTTATTCGCCGTCGCCGGTAGATTGTGCTAAGCTGTGGTAAAAATAGTTAGAACGTAGCACACGAAGGATAGGGGTTCAAATACTGCGTTCATTTTGAAATGTTCGGAATGATTAAAAGAACTAATTTAATGATTATTATGAGCCCCTGGTATTCAGAATGATCGGTGGCAGTGATTATTTTGTATCGGGTGACGTGTTCGTTACTCCTTAGATTACCTTTTAATTCGACAGCAGATTTACTGTTTTCGCTACCAAGCTGTTGTAAGGCTTCTTATATCCCATACAAAATAGAATACTAATTGGATCACACCAATTCCAACTGTCAGACTGTCACATTTCTCCGAATTTACTGAACCAGAAATATAAATATTTGGGGCAAAGTAATAATAGCCTAGAAGTTTAAACATTGATCTCCCAAAGTTGGTCTAGCCTAATTCTGATTTTGAAGTACATGTTAGAAATTATTAGTCCTGGGTTCGATTCCCAAAGAGGCGGAAATTTGAATGATGAATTTAAATTTCCGTTCTTGGTCTGGGTGTGTGTGTTCTTGTCTTGTGTGTTGTCCATGGCACTTATAATGCACACATTCATAATGTTTTCAAAGATATGTAAATTCTGCCAACTCTCATTTGGCCAGCGAGGTGAACTATACCCGAGGTGAGCTTGTCACCAGCCCACACCATACCAGAAGTGAAATTATGGCTTGTGACATAATATATTACATTCCCGTTGCACAATTCAATCAACCACTTTATTTACGCTGATCAGGTTTTTAAAATGGTACCCAATCTCATTCTTAGAAGAGGGTAAACTTAAATGAGTCTACTGATAGAATAATTAATTATGGTCTAATGATGTAGAATTGTACAATAAGAAGTAGGTTAAGAAAAATTTCACATCCTAGTGCTATTGAAAATAATTTCAAATTAAGAATATTTCTATTCAAACACCTAACGAGATTTTTAATGACGTAGAAGTGATATACGTACTAGCATGCGGTTCACCTTGTCTTAATTGGGCATGGTAAAATGTACGTTGAAAGAGAGGCACTACTTTTTTTCTATTAAGTAATGCTTCGGAAATGTGCTCTGTCTTGAAATAAAGTAACAGACAAAGCAACTCCTAGGTTCTCATACCTGCCTCGTATGTCTAAGATCCCCTCAGGGTAAGCTGATCCTACTTGACTTAGCATCTTTTAGGTCTTGGTGGATTTTCTTTTGACTCAATCTCAAACTCAAATCATCAATTTTACGTAGGAATTTTTAGTACCTACACTTACGAACGTCATTTTTCGCCGTTTCGCTAAGGTGCCTCTATTTTAACCTAACCAGCAAATATAAGTAGCGTGTCCCCGTTCAACTAAGAACTTTTCAATCTTCCTGTTATGAGGTGGGACGTACAATAGCTACTGGAGTCCAAGTTAACGATTTTGCGTGGTGAAGTACAGTATTTGTATGTGCAAGGCCAGCTTCCTCCATCTTTTTAGGATCAAACGTCTTTTGCTTGTAACGATTGCCGTCAGGGAATTCGCAATAAGCCACTCCTTCACTTTTCTTGTCCAGCGTCGTGCCAGTAATGCTTATGGAATTACTGATGTCTACTGACCAGATGATTATGAATATTGACCATCAAATAACATTTTTTACCGGCTTTATTAATAAAATAGTCGAGAAGAATAGAAATCGGGATCGAATCGGGATTTATCTGAAGAAGTTTGAAAAATGTATTAAGAATATCACATTGGAAGACGGATTTAAGTGTATGTAATATTAAATTTAACTTGTGGTCGAAACATCAATATAATTAAGCCATGAGGCTTGGATAAACAAAGTTAATTCAACCTTGTCGGAAGTCTATAAGCGGATTAAAAAGTTTGGCTGCCACTAAAAAGGGATGCTCAATACCGCTTTAGGTACAATTGAGGGTCGAGAACCAGTTGTTTTACGTATGTAAAATCCCCTGTTTGTTCGATGTTTTTTTTATATTCCTCCTAGAGGATGTAAAAAAGGGAAAAGTTACTTTAAATTTCCATTTTCTTTGCAACTTAGCCGGCACGAATTACACAGATGAAGCCGCCTGAAAAAAATAGTTCTAGAAGTCTTATTATAACATAGCAATAGAGCAAAATTATTTACAGATAGTGAACTGGTACTAAGGAATAAGAGTATAAGATTAAAAAAAATTAAGCAGCCATTATTTTAGGTAACACGGCATCGATAATGTATAGCTTAAGAAATTATTTATTCTGCAAGGCTAAATTTAGTCTTGACTTAATTGGTAGTTACCAATTGGCGTTCACAGGCTGATAGGAAGATACTATAGTCCAAATGTACATCAATGTCAATTTTATCACTCCAGATTATTTATTCCCAATTAGTATCACTCCCGATATATCACTCCCATTTTCTATCACACCCATTATACCAGTCCCAATTGGTATCACTCCCAATTTCTCTCTAATGTAAATATGTCTCCCAATTTGTATATTTCCGATTTGTATCAATGGTAAAATAACTGATCGGCTGTGTTTAGAAATTTTGAGTCTGTTGCGTTGTTGAAAGTTCGCAAGTTCGCATGATCGTTAGTAACAAAATCTAGTAAGTGATTTTATACTTTAAAACAAAAATCAAAAATTGTTACCATATTTGTTAGCATTACTTATATCGGTATCGGTTTCATTTCAATTGTTTTACGTAATACATGACTTAAGAATAAAATAAATAGGGTAAGATGTTGTTACATTTAACAATGCATAGAGTATAAGGAAAGATCCAACAAATAAGGTAAACTCTAGCCATTTTAACGCTTGAAAACTCTCATGCTTAGGTTACATAATGTAGAAAGCGACAGAGCTCATGTGTTTCATTATACATCAAGTATTCCGCTTGAGAGAGTTCTGTTAAGAATCTTTGTATAATAATATTTTCTTTTAAAAGGAACAACATTACTTTCTATGTATCATATACATACGTTGTTGGTAGGTATAGTATAGATACATTTTTTATGGTATTACATAGCAAACGAGCATGCAGCATCACCCGGAAGGGTGCCGCTCATGGCAACTGTAACTAATAAGTTGGTTAGTTTGTTAATTAGTATGAGGACTGGGACAGGGACTGTTAGTGAATGTTAGTCCTGTTAGTTGTTGTTAGTAATATTCCAGCTAGCAATTTGTTAGTAAGAGTCTTGTTCTAATTCGGTCACAGATACGTAGCTACAAATTCAAAATTTAAAGCGATTCATTCATATAGGTAATTTGTTATGGTACGTCATTTTTGAGTATCTATATTTTTACTTATTTATCAATGAATTTGTAGATTTTCACAGGCATCGTACATTGATCTAGCCTGTTCTGAAACATATTATTACCAACCGTAAAAAAACAACGGAGCCTCACCTTAGCAGTAAATAATATGATCTAGCAAGGCTCAGGAGAATTTGGAAAAGTGCGCGAACTCCTTAAAACATTTCATAATATTGGTTTTACATATCGCGTCTGAGTCCTGAATAATACAGAAGCACTTAACATCTGCGACAGAGCGTGTGGTAAATTAAATTTTAATTTCACCAAGACGTTTTCCGCTTTCTTTATTGCTAGCGTAGTAAGATTGAAAATTGATTAACTGTGATCACCCATCTGTGAAATATTAGCGTTCTTTACAATTGTGTGGGCGATTTCGTATAGCAGACAAACGTTGCCAATATCAAATCCAATATTTGTTGTACATTCAAAAAATCTCCGTCGCAAATTTTAAATTGGAAAGAGGCTTAAAGTTGTAATTGAAAACCTCGAGAACGGTGAAATGGGCAAAATAATATTTGTTGTAAAATTACTTGCAATCGTTTGAAAAATACTGAGCACAAAGTGTTTTTAAATTGTTGTACATAGTATATTTCATTATTGATATCGTAAGATTATTTGTTAATATATATTTTTCTTGTTATCAAAAATTTTAGTATTCCCGCATAAATTCAAATTTTACATGATAATTATTTGCTTTTTACGTGGTATGTTTTCTGAGAACGACAGAATAAGGTTCAGGACACCAGGCAATTATTAAGTAGATACTACGTTTAAACCTTATTAAAATTTGTTTACACTTTAAAAGAATCAGCCTTTCCATTTAGCGAAAAATTCTTGATATTTAATTTATAGAATAATTTTGAAGATTTCCTAGATTTTAAGCAAGAAACAACAACAGAGTTTCTATATCTTTCACGACAAACTAGTCGTTGGTGAGACCAGTCCTTACACAACCACGATTAATCTATGGCCCACTAGGGAAATAATTAATCTTGCTTCCGAAAAATATGGCGCAAATAAGTGCTCCTAAGAGGGTTTTCTGCATTGTTGCTAACTCGGGGAGGTATAAAGTTTTTGTTATCTTCAGGAACGCGGAAATTACGCCTTTCGTGAGAAGGGTGTCGATTTCAACTCCATTAGTTTAAAGGTCTGATGTGGATTGGTTTCAACCAATTTTGATTTGATTGTTTTTTCGTTTATTGAAATTCCCAGAATCGAACTCTATCGCGTTTTCTTTTGGATCGTGAATGTTTGGAACCTTATCGCGTTAGCAATTTTTGATTACAAATGTTTAAAACTAGGTGATGACTATAATAAGTCATCATCAGATCTGATGCTAAGCATACCTATTGTAGTCCGATAATTAATTAACCTTTACGTACTGAACTCACCATCAGGACTCTCACAACGTATTGTGAGAGGAAGCAAATAAAGAAGGAAGAAGAGACATCGCAATGTTCCCTCTTCCTTCTTTATTTGCAAACAACACATCGGTGATGCCTTTCATGTGGCCGATGTCCATGGGCCACGGCGACCACTTACCGCCAGCTCATCTGCTTATCATAAAAAAACAATATCACAAAAATTAAAACAAGAATTACTTACGTATAAGAGAAACAAACACGATCTCATTAAAACAATAATACAGTAACCGGGATGGAGCTCGCAAAAACAATACTAGTGAAATTAAAAATAACTGAGCAAAAATGCAGGTCGAGTCAGAAAACCGTAATAACAAAGCGAATGGACAATAAACGCCAGCTCCTGAAAATGCATTATCAGAACTTCGACGTTGAGCAACAAAACAATGAGAGGAAATTTGCGCAACGGGGCTATGTTTTATAGATGGCGAAAAATGAACCCTTCAAGATATGTAAAGTCTACTTCATCAATGTGATAATTAACAATCTATTTTTTAACAAAGTATAATAATAATTACGCTACACATTCATAGCACACTAGCCTAGTGAGATATCACAACCTGGACCTTTCGCGTCAGGTACGCCTCAGTTTAGAAAGGCGTGGAGCCGACTACATTTTTTTAGAGGCGACCATCTCAGTCCTCAAGGGTTGCTACCATTGCTATCTGTAGATTGCTATCTGTGACCGAATAGGATCGAGACTCTTAATAACAATTACTAACAGGATTATGACTAACGGTTTCTGTCCCAGTCCTCATACTAACTAACAAACTAACCAACTAATGTTTAAACACCGTCTCCTAACCGAAATAACTTTTCTATGTCGTCTCCATTTGAGTCTTGTTTTAGGTCGGTCACAGTTGTCATGGGGAAAAATGGATCACTACCAACTTAGCTTAACCATCGACACGACAAATATGCTAAGTCGCACATTTCGACAATTGTCATAGGCGGCAGGGGAAAAATGGATCAATACCAACTTAGCTTAACCATCGACACGACAAATATGCTAAGTCGCACATTTCGACAATTGTCATGGGCGGCAGGGGCAAAATTAATCACTACCAACTTAGCTTAACCATCGACACGACAAATATGCTAAGTCGCACATTTCGACAATTGTCATGGGCGGCAGGGGAAAATTGATCACTACCAACTTAGCTTAACCATCGACACGACAAATATGCTAAGTCGCACTGTTTAGTATAGTATCGCCTATTAGTTATTAAGTATATTATTGCGTTACTTATTTTATCATTTTTAAAAATTTGGTTATTTTACTCAGCGCCTGATGCATCCTAATGGCATCTTTATGTTTACGCGTCGCATCGTACTCGGCGAACAATTAGCATTAAGTACCGTGTATGTTCTTACCGACATTAATGAATATTACATTACAACTCTTTACCGTGAACTGTGTGGTGGTTTTATTTTGCCTTGACGAAGATTTTAATTGCTATAATACCTAAACTACAGCGGCAACATTGGTCACTTCGGCTGGATTATTTACGAATAATTTGTGGTGATAAATTATTCGCGTGTTGGATTAATAAATCTGGAAGTTAAAGTTTAACTAGAGGTCATTGGAAGGTTAACCGCGTGGATGGAAGAAGATAAATTTGAAGAAAAGGCCAAAAAGTTGAACTTATTATGGTACTAGTGTTCCATTGATTTCCACCCAACACTCTGTTATGGTATTATAAGTATTTTGTAAGTATAAAAGCTTCGATTGTGAACAAGGTTGGTGAATACTTACTTTGATTACTTTTAACTATTAGTCATGATCAGTTAATTTATTGTAAAAGTTAGAAGTGATTAGTAATTAATAATTTAGTTAGTTACTTTCAAGTAAATATTGCCTTTAATAATTATCTACACAGTTTCTTAATTAATTTGTAAAGATTGTTAAGTTAGCAAGGTTGGTGAATACTTACTTTGATTACTTTTAACTATTAGTCATGATCAGTTAATTTATTGTAAAAGTTAGAAGTGATTAGTAATTAATAATTTAGTTAGTTACTTTCAAGTAAATATTGCCTTTAATAATTATCTACACAGTTTCTTTAATTAATTTGTAAAGATTGTTAAGTTAGCATTCAAATCATAATTTATTCAATTTCTTAATAACATTGTGTAAAAATAGTTCAAGTAAGTGTTAAAATCATAATTAGATTATTAAAGTTTGGTCATAAATTGAAATTACATTGTTGTTTCTAATTTTTTATTATTCGTACTTAAGTATTACAGTACATAGGAACATCATTGTTAAACACACATTAAGACGTTTTTATAAACTAGCTATTATTACATCAATTCCAGGTGATTACATACCAGCCTCGCAAGATGACGCAAGAGGTAAAACTTATTCGTCAACGTGCAGCCTACAAGGGACAATTAACGTCATTTTCAAGTTACATCGATGACTTGGATGCTGCTTCTCTAAACACCTTCGAAGTTGACGAGTTGCAGTTACGTATCGCGCGGATGGAAAAAATGTTTGATCGTTTTGAAGAGGTACAGTTGTCTTTAGAGTGCCTAGTAGATGAGGCTGAATCTCACCTACTAGAGCGTAGGGAATTTGAAAAATTATATTATAAATTGCTTTCACAAGCACGTAAAATTCTCAATGATTGTAGGAGGGCCGAGAGTGTTGCGACTGAGGTAAGTGTACGTCGCTCGTGCGCCCACAACAACATTAAGTTGCCTACCATTCAATTGCCAAAATTTAGCGGCTCCTATGACAACTGGTTGGAGTTTCATGACACCTTTTCCAGCCTCATTCACGATAATGACGATATAGACAATATTAATAAATTCCATTATTTGAGGGCTTCGTTGGAGGGATCTGCTGCGGTAGTTATTCAATCCATTGAGTTCTCATCTGCCAACTATTCATTAGCCTGGCAGATACTATGCGATCGCTATGAAAACAAAAGACTGTTAATTCACAATCACGTCTCTGCTATATTTAATTTAGATGTCATCACAAGAGAGTCGTCAGCTAATTTAAAACGCCTTTTAGATCAAACTAATAAACACTTACGAGCTTTAGAATCCCTAGGAGAACCAACTAAACACTGGGACACGCTTCTCATTTATATAATTACACACAAACTTGACAGCAAGACATATCGGGAATGGGAGCAGTCTATAAAGCAAGATAGAAAAATAACATTTAACATATTTCTGTCATTTATTAAAAATAGGGCTGACTTATTAGAAACCATAGAATTGTCTACATCTTCAAATAAAAGTCATAATAATTTATGTTCACCTAACATCAACAAGTCTACCAATAAGATAAAAACTTTGGTTTCTGTTTCTGATAATAACTGCAGTAATAAAAATAGTTCATTTTCTAAACGTTGTCCTAAGTGTAATAATGATCATAAATTAATTAATTGCCCTCATTTCTTATCGCTCACTAATGAATCGCGACTAAAATTACTGCCCGAGTACAAGGTGTGTTTTAACTGCTTACAGTCCGGACATTACGCTAATAATTGCAAGAAGCCAGGCTGCAAGGTTTGTCGGCGTAAACACAATACACTGGTGCATGTCTTGGATCGTAATAACAAACCGGTTTCTGCGATTAAGGGTGCGACACATCATAACTCGGATAATAACAACATCATGCATCCCATTGCGCATACGCAGCTACCGACACAGCAGCCGCCCGAGTCGAGTGCTCGCTTATCACTGTCGGCAAGTGTCGCTGCGCTGCCGCACACTCAAAACGGAGATGTGTTATTGTCCACTGCGTTAATTAAAGTATTCGGTAAGAACGGTAAACAACATGTCGCTCGTGCGTTGTTAGACAGCGGTAGTACGACGTGTTTAATGACCGAGGCACTGCATGAGAAACTAGGGCTGCCTATTATTAGGATAAATAACTCCATTTTAGGGATCAATAATATTACGTCACAAATTAATAAATCATGTCGCTTACAAATAAAATCGTTAGACGACAGTTATTCGACGAATATACATTGTTTTATTTTGCCTTCAATTACCAATAATACACCATGCAAACAGATAGATTTGTCTGTTATAAACATTCCGTCTGATATGTGTCTTGCGGATCCACACTTTCATATGCCGGCCGCTATCGATATATTGATCGGCGCGGACATATTTTGGGACATTTTAGGTACTCAAAGGCTTACGTTAGGAGACGGACTACCGATACTCTGTGATACGAAACTGGGTTGGCTCGTATCAGGTCCCATTAAAGGTGGCCATGTATCATCGTCTCAAGCCTTGTGTAACTTTGCGAAGTTAAATGTCCAGTGTGATGAGGATGTTCATGACATTCAAAACCAATTAACAAAATTTTGGCAGCTCGAGGAGGTAAGTACAGACTTTGAGTACTCTCCGGAGGAAAGGGCTTGTGAAAACCATTTTATAAAAAACACCACTCGCTTAGATAACGGTCGATTTTGTGTTAGAATCCCACTCAAGCAGTCACCTGAGTTACTAGGGGATTCTTTGTCACGAGCGAAGCAGTGTTTTCTTTCCCTAGAGAGAAAACTTAACGCAAAGCCTAAACTCTTGGAGATGTACAAGGATTTCATGTTGGAATATGAATCCTTAGGTCATATGACTCAATGTCATAGCATTATTTCAAACCCTAATGTGCATTACATTCCTCATCACGGGGTTTTACGTGAATGTAGTTCCACTACAAAGCTGCGAGTAGTTTTTAACGCAAGCAGTCCTACTACCACTGGCGTTTCGTTCAACCAAATCCAAATGGTTGGGCCAGTGGTGCAAGACGACTTGCTATCCATTCTGCTGCGGTTCAGACAACACAAATATGTTATCGCAGCAGACGTGGAGAAAATGTATCGTCAGGTGTACGTTCATCCAGATGATCGAAAACTACAACAAATTATCTGGCGCCATAGTCCGTCGGATCCTCTTAAAGCTTACCAGCTTAACACCGTCACTTACGGTACGGCAAGCGCTCCGTATCTAGCAACAAGATGCATGAAGCAGCTAGGACTGGAGGCTTCCGACAAGAAAGTTGCCGATGCTATTATCCATGACTGTTATGTTGACGATTTGTTAACTGGTGGGGACGACTTAGAAGAAGTCATTAATTTACGTGACGGGGTCACTTCCACATTAGCTTCTGCTCAAATGAATTTGAGAAAGTGGAAGTCTAACGAGCCTCGGGTACTTCCTAAGCCTGAATCTCCACAGTCATCAGTGAATTTAAACATCGGCACTTCCGAGCCTAGTAAAACGTTAGGACTTGGGTGGTTACCAAATTCTGATCAGTTGTGTTTTCCAAGTGGCTTGGTTGCCGGTGGAAACACTAAACGCGATATTTTGTCAGTAATCGCACAGATTTTGACCCGCTTGGTTTGCTAGCTCCTTGTGTTATTGTTATGAAGATGTTGCTTCAACAACTTTGGTTGGAAAAGTTGTCCTGGGATGAACAACTACCACCTGAAATAAATAAATTGTGGGTTGAGATAGTCGTAAATCTACCTTGTTTAAATGATATTTATGCCCCGCGGCGTGTTATTTGCGACTCACCGAAATCCGTTGAATTCCATATTTTTTCTGACGCATCTGAACGTGCGTATGGCGCATGTCTATATGTTCGTAGTGTCAACGATGATGGTGAGGTGGTAGTGCGCCTGCTACTTGCTAAGAGTCGTGTAACTCCACTTAGGTTAACCACTATACCGAGACTCGAATTGTGTAGCGCGTTAATAGGTACCCGTCTTTATAAAAAGGCTATCGCCTCATTACGGCTGGAGAATGTTCGCACTGTATTCTGGACGGATTCTACTATTGTCTTAGGGTGGTTGAGAACGTTGCCTAGTAAGTTGCAACCCTTTGTTCGTAACAGGGTGGCAGACATTTTAGACAAGACATCTAACTGTCAGTGGAGGCACGTAGGTACCAAAGACAATCCTGCAGATTACATTTCCCGCGGAGTAGATATAAAATCTATAGCGACTTTAAACAAGTGGTGGTCAGGTCCATCTTTTCTTTATGAGGACGCCTCACTATGGCCATCGAATCATTTATCTATTAATAACGACACCTTACCAGAATTGAAGTCTAGTAATATTTCTTTATATAGTGATATAGCTAATAATAAAATTTATAATAATGAATTCATTGATTTTAATAGATTTTCAAATTTCTTAAGGCTCAATCGTACTGTGGCATTTATATTAAGGTTTATTAAACGTTGTAGAAAGCAGTCCTGTTCTGGTCCTCTGTGTACCGACGAACTGCAATCTGCATTAAATGTAATTATCAGGCAATCACAATACGAAACTTTTCCTGAGTATAAACTACTCATTAATAATAAAGAATTACCTAAGAAAAGTCCTTTATTGAAATTTAATGTTTTCCTGGATGACAATAAAATAATGCGTGTGGGAGGCCGTTTGTCTAATTCTGACTATTTATATGAAAAGAAACATCCAATTTTATTACAGTCCACTCATAAGTTCACTAAATTATTATTTGATTATGAACACCGACGGTTACTGCACGCCGGGCCACAATTATTATTGTCTTCCATTAGAGAAACGTATTGGCCGATCAGAGGTCGCAATTTAGCAAGGCATTGCTGTCGACTTTGCATCAAGTGTTGCCGAATGAAAGGGCAAACTGTATCACCTATTATGGGTAACTTGCCGCAGCATCGCCTTCTAGCAGGTTTTCCTTTCCAAAATATCGGGTTAGACTATGCAGGCCCTATTCAGTCTGCTTCCCGCCAAGGTCGTGGGTGTAAATTAGTTAAAGTCTATATCGCCATTTTTGTGTGCTTCGCAACAAAGGCCATTCATTTGGAATTGGTAGGCGACTTAACGAGTAACACCTTCTTAATGGCATTGCGTAGATTTATATCACGCAGAGGAAAACCTACAAACATTTATTCCGACAACGGTACCTCATTCGTTGGCGCGTATAACGATATTTCCAAATTTTTAAAGAACAACTGCGATTCGTTAACTGAAGTTATGGCTAATGACGGTATTAAATTTCATCTTATACCAGCATATTCTCCTCATTTTGCTGGTCTTGCGGAGGCTGGTGTGAAGTCAACAAAGTATCATTTAGTTAGAGTGTTGGGCAATTGTCATTTAACGTACGAGGAACTTTCCACAACGCTAGTTCAAATCGAGGCCATATTGAACTCCCGGCCACTAACGCCTCTCTCTTCAGACCCTGAAGATTTGATGCCCTTGACTCCTGGACATTTTATAATTGGACGTCCATTGACCTCTCTGCCTGCACCGGACTATCTCGACCGCTCCACAAGCATGTTGACCAGGTTCCAGCGTATTGAACAGTTACGCCAGCACTTTTGGATCCGGTGGAGCAAGGAGTATGTGTCAGAACTCCAAGTACGCACGAAATGGCGCTCCAGCAAAGGTGCAACATTGAAGCTAAATGCTTTAGTTCTTCTAAAAGAAGAAAATGTGCCACCATTGAAGTGGAAGTTGGGTCGGATCATTGCGGTGTACCCGGGCACAGATGGCATCACCAGGGTTGCGGATGTGAAGACTTCGAATGGTGTACTTCGGAGATCATTTAGCAAGATTTGTCCCCTACCTGAAATTGATGATTTGGGTTGAAAGCGAGGCTTTCAACGCCCGGGGGCATGTTTAGTATAGTATCGCCTATTAGTTATTAAGTATATTATTGCGTTACTTATTTTATCATTTTTAAAAATTTGGTTATTTTACTCAGCGCCTGATGCATCCTAATGGCATCTTTATGTTTACGCGTCGCATCGTACTCGGCGAACAATTAGCATTAAGTACCGTGTATGTTCTTACCGACATTAATGAATATTACATTACAACTCTTTACCGTGAACTGTGTGGTGGTTTTATTTTGCCTTGACGAAGATTTTAATTGCTATAATACCTAAACTACAGCGGCAACACGCACATTTCGACAATTGTCATGGGCGGCAGGGGAAAAATTGATCACTACCAACTTAGCTTAACCATCGACACGACAAATATGCTAAGTCGCACATTTCGACAATTGTCATGGGCGGCAGGGGAAAAATTGATCACTACCAACTTAGCTTAACCATCGACACGACAAATATGCTAAATCGCACATTTCGCAAGAAGCAAAACGGCTTTGGTCTCAAAGCCTGGTCTCTTTTATAATGGAAAGTCATAACGTCAATTATTTCAGCATTATGCTTTTCTGAATACAATTTTTGTTTGATTTCGAACAAATTGGAAGTGCGCAAAAACGTGTGTGATTCGCTCCGAAAAGGAAATAATAAAGGAATTTATTCGCGTCGCGATTCTTTGCTTTATCGTTGGTGGTTTTGGTTTTATTAAAAGTCGTATCAGACGGTATTTCACGATATTTCTCTCCCTTGAGAGAATGCGATTAGGGTTGGGGAATGAACCGTGTTATGTACTCGTATATTTTATATGTGCTTCCGTTTTGTATGTAAGTACGTGCTATTATGAATTTAGGTCATTGTAGGTATGCATTTTTAACCCCCGACGCAAAAATGGGGGTGTCATAAGTTTGACGTATCTGTGTGGCTGTGTAGTGTGTGGCTGTGTGTGCTGTCTTACCTAAAGAACAAATAAATAAATAATAATATGTAATTTCAACTATATTATGCTAAAAAACTATTTTTCTTGTATCAGTAAAATGTGGCAACCCTATATTGAGGTACAACTAGAGAAATTAAACGAAAGAAATATCCCTAGATTAGCTGCATTATAAGGCTTACTAAACGAAAACATTGTGTTTAAAATCCGAAGCCACGTACATGAGAAATTAATAAATAAACTTGCTATATGGAAGAAATTCTACATTGTGTGAATAAGACTTTGATTTTTATCTTGCTAGTTAGCTGCGATAGCAGTGTGGTTTGAACGTTGGACTCCCAAACGGGGGCTCGGGTTCAAATCTTGAAAGAACCTCTAATTTTCAAAAAAAATCGTATTAGAATCCAAATATCACTTGCTTCGATGAAGGAAAACATCGTGAGAAAACCTGCTCTCCTGAGAGTTCTCCATAAGGTTCTCAAAGGTGTGTAGATCCGCCATCCGCACTTGGCCAGCGTGGTGGAATGGTCTTTACCCGTTACATTAAGACAGGAAACCCGTGCCCAGTTGTGGGACAGTTATGATGATGAAGTTAATTCAAAGTATCAAAGAAGCTTAATGTAGGCTACATTTTTCGAAAAATTCTTAAGACTTTATTGGTCGACATACTTATTAACTAGTTTTTCCTCATACCATCACACTAGAAGTCCCTGTGTCATGGATGACATGGACAACACAAATATAACATCACAACATCCACAGCCTATCACATAAATATCTACCCCGACCCAAAACCAAACCCGGACGCCTCGCTTCACAGACAGGGTCACCACCAACTAGGCTAATGTCGTCAATTATATTAAATGAATAAAGATTGCTTTGCAATTCATCTAATAATTCCCATCATTCATGGAATAAGTACAAGGAATCTAATTTAACGGCGCCTGCTCACTCCCACGCTACTCCCACTAATTTTGCTGGCGTCATCGAGATTTTCGTCTTATAGCTGCCTTTTTATTAGTATGTCCTTAGATCTGCTTCCTACCGTAAGAACATGATCTAAGAACACGTCTTTATTAAGAAATTATAAATCTGTTTTAGTTGACTTTTTACTTACTCATAGCCTCACACTTGGATTCCCTGTGTGCCATAGACAATTCACAAAGAGCGCTCGCGGGGCTTTTCTGGACCTTCAGATGTAAGTAATTGTAAACTGTAATCATGATTACATTTTATACGTATCTGGTCACACGTAATCTCTGTCGACTATTAGTCGTTGCGATGTCGCATATGAACAGACAGACAGGTTTGCGAGGATAGAGCTGCGTGGTGCAGTTCAACTTCGACGCTTGCAGCGCTGCAAATGTAAGTTGCAGTCATTACTGCGCTCTGCAGTAATTATGGTTGAGCTGAACTGCGCGGAGCCGGCTTAACGGGTCGGTGCTATTTCGTCATTATTTCGAAGCAAAATCGAAACGCACTTCGTGAAATACTTGAAAAAGGATACAAAGTAAGTACACGTTGTTCAAACTTCAACAACATGTAAGTGTAAAACTTAGTGTTCATTTTTTACACGTTGAGATTTTACAAACGTTCACATTTTTTTACAAGAAAGACAGGGACCAAGTGTATCTAGTAGAAGTCGTAAATTGAAGTAATAATCTCTGCCGTAGGTGGTAGAAAAATACGTAACGATTTTACGTATTTTTCACATCCACGTCACGCCAGTAACGCAAACTTTTTACTGGTTTACGTCATAGTAACAACTCGAACTTTTGTATTTAGCTCAGACACGATTATTTTTAGTACTATGCATAAGTAACTTACTCTTAACATTAACTCATTAGGTATGAAACTATTTTCAACCAGACAGCGAAACCCCTCGACCTCTCACCAATGGCTGATTAAAATACATTGTGTTCAAGTGTTATTCAAACTTCGAGCTACGTTCGCGCGTTTGTAGATTTTTTATTCAAGCTCCATTTTTTGTTTGCATAGGTCTTCCGTGTACTCGTCTTTTTTCATTTTTGCTTGGTTTTTATCACCCACTTTTAAAATTTCGTTTTGAAAATAGGCAGTGTTTTTTTATTCCTTTAATTAAACATTTTTTATTCATGCTAGCTTTTGTTAGATGCTTCAGAGCTTTGCACCTGAAGGGCCTATTGCACCCACGAGAGCTTTTGGACTAAAGTCTGTTTTTTAATTCCGTAGAGTAATTTGACAGGCGCTAATGTCTACTGCAAAATTAATATTGTTCGTTGTTTTGATAGAAATATTTCAAGATTCCAGTTTCAGATTCCAGATTCAATCATAAGAAATTTATTTGACTTGTTGGTTATTTTCTTGAAAAGTTAATTATTCTTGATTCAATATATTAATTAAGTGGAATTATCGCCTTGGAATTGAAAAGAGTTGAATCGCAATCTTGTTCAACGGCTAAATTGTTTAAAAAATGTTTTGACTATATTAGTCGAAATCGTTACAATATAAGTTGGTGGCGATTAGGATAATTCTGACATAAAGTCATGGTCAGAATAAACTAGATTTTTTTGAATAATCTGCCTTACATTTTTAATTATCTCGGAAAAAAGTTTAAAGCAAACAAATCGTTAAATATAATAACTTTTTTCGATTTCCGATTGCGGTACATATCTGTTCAAACAAAAAAATACAAGACAAGAAATTTAAAATTACTTGGGATTAAAAAACAGAGTTCGTCAGAAATCAGTAATTCCTATCGTATATTATTTCTTTGCAGCTGCGCTACCAGGAAACAACAACGAAAAGAAAATAAAATTATCTGAATCTGTTTAAGAACTAGGAAAAAACTAATAATTATATCCCAACCCAATCAATCCCTAAAAGTCGTAACCCATTCGCTAAGTAAGGTTCTTTCTCACAAAACTAGATGTCGCTACTAGTACTCTGAATCGCGATAACGACTTTACGGCGTAGTATGCTTAAGTATCTAAGGGACGCTTCTTATGAGTACATCTATAACCAACCTCAAATAGATATTTTTGCATACGATATCTATGTACCAGCATAGAAATCGTCAGGTATTATTAAGTAGCATTACTGCACTAGTAAGTCAGGGTTTGCTGATCGTTGGTGGTAAATTGGTGACGGTAATGTTTGAGTTAAGTTTTTTATTGACTTTAGTCATACAGCCATTTTGAGACCTTCAGGTGGCAAAAAACATTCCGACATTTGGAAACTTGGAATGGTCCACAATCCACAACACCACACCGGTGCAGCGTGATGAAGTATCATGAAGTATGCTCGGACATGAGACGGCCCGTGCCCTATGATAGGCTATTAATGGGTTGTAACCAGCTAATTGACGTATAGAATAGGTACGTTGGTGTGAATGCATTTTATTTATTTTTCTCTTATCGGGAATACAAATTCATATCAGCTCGATCGAGTTTATAAAGTTGTAAAATTCAAATTTTGTTGGATTTTGGTCGATGTTTGGATGTTAAGAGTACCTATTTCCTCAATTTGAACTTTTATCAACATAGTTTTTTTGGCCAATAAAATCATTCAAATCAAATCTGCGTGCGTCCATAACGCATTATGTGTTTATACTAAAAACATTGTACAAAACAATTTTGTGCGTTCAAAATTGTGTGCAAGCTAATGGCAAGCAACACTGAATAACATGGTTTTGTACGTACTTACAAAGTTTAATGTTGCTTGTAGTCCAAATTACAGATCATTCGTGCATCTATAAATACGCACTGTCGGGTAAGATGAGCGTAGTAATACTGTCCAATACAAATAGACAAAACAAGCTTATACAGATCAATCAATTCAAAACTGATTTACCTAATACCTTTGAAAAGCAACTAAACACATAAAAAACACGGACTGAATTCACTGAATACAAGACTACTTCTTGTCCTACGTCTAATAAAATGATTAGCGCTCTACAGATGTCGCTACAATCGAGAAAATAATTAATTGCCTTCAAACTAGATGGCGCTGCCAGTCCGCTGAATCACGCCAACGACTGTACTTCGTAGTTTGCATAAGAGTAAAAGACGACCGAATCCCGTCAGAAATTAATTATCTACTTGCTTAAGTAGTTTTTTTGGATAACGACAGCCTATGTTTAATCATAGCTATCGTTCAGAAGCGTATTATTAGGGCCCGTTTCACCGGTTACGGATAAAGTTCCGGATAGCCCTAGGAACTCAACTCCCAGATAAACTAAATTTTTTGGCTTCTCAGGTAATCTGATAGAAGTGACAGAGAAAAGTGTTGGTTAAGCTATCTGCCAGTTCAAGTGGCTGTTAGGCGTTATCTGACGGATAAAAAATGTTTCAAGTGGCGTTTCTATACCACATTTGGAATTTGAACTGTAGTACATCATATTATTATAAATCCTACTATTTTCGTTCTATAATGATAAAATTATACTGGAAAATATTAAAAAAGTCGAATTGGATTATTTTGAACAAAAGGTATGTTATTAATTAAGTTTTCAAAATAATTTTCAAATGACAATAATTTACGTAGTAGTAACGAAACGCAAAAAGCGACGTTGCCGCTCCGTCAACTGTTAAGTGGCAGATAAATTCCTAGGGCTATCCGGAACTTTATCCGGAACCGGTGAAACTGGCCCTTAGTAGAGTAAGGGCCCGTTTCACCGGTTACGGATAAAGTTCCGGATAGCCCTAGGAACTCAACTCCCAGATAAACTACATTTTTTGGCTTCTCAGGTAATCTGATAGAAGTGACAGAGAAAAGTGTTGGCTAAGCTATCTGCCAGTTCAAGTGGCTGTTAGGCGTTATCTGACGGATAAAAAATGTTTCAAGTGGCGTTTCTATAACACATTTGGAATTTGAACTGTAGTACATCATATTATTATAAATCCTACTATTTTCGTTCTATAATGATAAAATTATACTGGAAAATATTAAAAAAGTCGAATTGGATTATTTTGAACAAAAAGTATTTTATTAATTAAGTTTTCAAAATAATTTTCGAATGACAATAAAATTTACGTAGTAGTAACGAAACGCAAAAAGCGACGTTGCCGCTCCGTCAACTGTTAAGTGGCAGATAAATTCCTAGGGCTATCCGGAACTTTATCCAGAACCGGTGAAACTGGCCCTTAGTCTACTAGTCTAGTACTATTACTATGTAATGTAAGTGCTGCTTATTAACTTTAAAATTTAAAATTATTTGAATGTCTAATAATATCTATTAATTCTATTATATCTATCTAATGTAATTAGTTATGTCAACGGTGTATGGTGTATTGTATATTAATTATCTATCTTATCTATATCGCGGTTTACCTCGCACGATATTTTAATAAAACTGTCGGATCGCCCGACTTAGCTATTCTGGAATTCTGCGTCTGAAGTTTTATTACTCCAGCAGAGTTGACCAAGCTCAAAGCTGTTTCATTTTGGTTCCGGTTTAGTAGTGTAGGTAGGTACTGACGTAACTGACTAATGTTATATCAATAGAGGAAAAAACTTTACGTTCCTTTCTATGTATGAAAGTATTTATAAAACTGTTCCTGTCCATTAACAGTAGTATTCTCTAACTTATGTTTTCGTCGTTAGTACCTACAGTAAACAATAAAGTAAACAGTGGCGGGCGGTGGTACTACCCCAGGGTAACTCTATACAAAAAATAAATATATTATGTAGGTAACCAAGGTTTAATCGTTTACATTAACTACGACACAAATCCCATCGGACCACAAAGATCTGATTTCCAGAATTTCGTCATTTATTTTCCCTGCGAATTCGAACCGCCGAGGTGTAAAAATTTCAAACGTATGTTCGTGACAATTATCAAGGGTATTGCTGCGAAACATTTTACTACGAGAATTATTGTGACAGAGGTATTTTTAAATTAAATATTAAGACCCTTTTTTAATATTTGTTACTCGCATGAATGGTGATTGTAGGTTTTATTTTATGATATTGTACGTATTATGATGGGATTTACCTGCCAGATTAATAAAGATGTACTCGTACTTTGTTTTTCGTTAATTCTAGGGAATTAACGGACTGCGGCTAGTAATATTAAAAAATGTGTTGTCTAATCGCTTAATAACGCCTTCATCTTTATGCATTAGTACTTATTGTAAAGTTTACTCCTGACTTATACCTTACTCTACCTGTCTACCTAAGCAAAGCCGCAATGAATTTATTACTCTACACAAAAAAGACATTACACTGTGTAACAAAGCCCCTGCATCTCATAGATAAAACAAACGCTGTCGCTTCCCATCCCGAAATTTGCTGTTTTATTCATACGGTAGCTTCGAAATTCAAATCGCAGGAGCATAAAAATTTAGTGAGTGCTATTATCGAGGGTATGCTCGAACTTTCGTCACTAAATTGCGGGCGAAATTGCTAACGCTCTATGTAACAATAGGGTAGTCCACGGATACGTTAAAATGTTCAACATTACAATAGCAGTGGATTTTAAACTTATACGCGAATCAACAGAGCGTATCATGTTATTTCATTGAGTTATGAATGAATGTATAAATAATTCATTAAATTACACTTATAGCCAAAATAATTGGGGTCGTCGAATTTTAACTGGAGATTTAACGCTAGGCGTGCATCGATTGATCGATCTTGACTGGTCTTTCGTGATTTGGAGTACATTCCAGATCTCTTAAATTACAGTATCGTGCAGTAAGTGGGTAATGGTTTGGTGGTGAAACTGGGATGAGTTTATAGAATACCTTCTTCAGGATAATAAAAGCATTCACTAAATCTTATTCTTATATTTCTCATGTTTGTGGCAAGAGCAATAGATCACTAAACAATATCCTGACCTTTAAATATCTCATAAGTAACTGGTTAGAAAGCAACAATTGCAGAAGCTTATATTCATCAAAAACCTTGTATCAATCAATGAATCTAGGAGATTTAAAAATTACGTCAGTGTTATAGATAGTAGAAGATGATGTAATTCATTAATTGAGGGTTTCAGTTTCTTTTCCTGAATGATGACTTTTTTAAAGTGGTAGTGGAGATATTATTTGTACTTAACATGATTGTGCACAATCAAGCTTTTTCCTAATTTGTATTTATAGTTTGAGTCCACCGGTAGTCCTAAAGAATTAAGTAAATTAAATAAGCCTCATCAATCAACGTGTGAAGTGAACCTTAATCTTCACAAGTCAATTTGTAATGACCAACAAAAGTTATGCAGAAAATGAAATATGATAATATTCGACCCCCGAGCGAACCTCCCGTGGATGTGAGTTCCCCAAAGTTGGTATCGTTAAATTAAATTCCTCTGCAGTATTGCCCACAAATCACAGCTGTTTCAATTTCCGATTGGCAAAACGGAGTACAGAATTTCAGGTGTTTTAAAGTTTATCTGTGACTTGGGAACTAATGAACGATTTAGAACGTTCTTTAAAAGATCAGATTGTCGATCAGATTTATGGTAATTCTTGAGAACTGAAATTGAACACCGCTCTTGTAAATGGGATTGGCCGTAATACCTTTCTAAGCGGAACACACTTTCATGCAGCAGATTTGACATGATGATTGACGAACCGCATGACGAAATGGTGGCCATGTGGGATAGCCTTTCGATAGGCTTCTGGGTTCGTTTCCCAGCCGGGTGGAATTTGGATAAAGAGCTTAAATTTCTGCTCTTGGTCTGAGTGAGTGTTCCGTACCACCAAGCGATAGGTATAACCTCTAATTATTTGGTCAAAAGTCAGCGGCGGCGTATAAATACACCACCACCAATGGTCACCGACACCACGAACATCAGAAACACCGAAGCGTTGCCGGCTAAAAGAACATCTACTACTTTTTTTACGCTACCACCAAAGCATCTGATGGTAAGTAGTCATCGAGATAATATTGAGGCATCACCAACGCTTTGTCGCCTGACAAGAAAGAGGGGGACCTACAATGATTCTCAGCATTGGGACAGAAACAAGGCTTTATCACCATGGAAGTCCTGTAGCATTAAACTTGGTGCAGGTCCAGTGAACTTTATTTAACCTGTCGCCACAGCCTCGTCCGTTATTCAGCAGAGTGTACCACAAGCAGAGGTAGACTTGGATTCAAGAATGAATGGATGCCTTACAGCCCTATTTCGTAAAATTCGGTAATGTAGCTAAGTCCGCTACGATTTTGCTATATCTGCTGCGTATAGCGAAGATTGAATTTAAACGAAGCTGTCAATAAATAATACCCAACTACCATGCAACCTCAGGTGAGCCGAGTGACGCGTTTTGCACGTTTAAAACGTTGCCACGGCATTCGAGCACGGAGCTTGTTAGCAATGCATAATGAATGAACGTGTTTTCAGTATTCGGATTTTGTGCGAACTAATAATTTCGAAATTTCGTTTGTTATTGCCTAGCTCTTGAATATTTGAGTGTACTCCTTTTGTTGATCAGATTTGATTTTTTATTTTAACTCTAAAGAAAAACCTCGTTAACCGTCTACGCAGCTTTTATGATATGATGTTTTGTGAAAAGCTGCATTTGAAATTTAATTTTTTAGCGTAAGCTTTGAAAATGTCTGTATAGATAAGTACTGTGTATGTTTTCAAGATAATGACGAAAGTAAAAATGCATTGATGCAAAAAAATATAAGGTAACAATAAAACAGACAGAAGTCACCAGACGTTGATATGTACAAAACAAGTAAGCCGTTTTCCAATAACAAATTGCAGTGGCGCTCTCAGCAAGGTATTAGCTTCAGGAAACGCGAAAGCAGTGCACGCGAAATAAAGTGGAGGTAATGGAAAACTTCAAGCCGTTGGAAAAATAAAGCTGACTTTTGGATTTTTGCAGCCAATACTGAACACACTGTGAAATTTCGTACCATGGAAACTAATCTGCGGATTTTGTTTGAACGTAGTCGTGTAACCGTTTTGCATTAACTTGTTTAACGCGCATTTGTGGATACTATTGCCGCGGACAATTAAAATCGATGAATTTGGATTAACTGAAGTAAAATCTGAACTAATTTTAATTTATAACGTATCGATCGTAATTTATAACTTGAACTTTTTATCTCTTGATATAGTTCGTGTGGATGTGGATAACCATTCGTTTGTTATAACATTATTTAAAATTGTGATAACTGTTGACAGAGTAGATCGATGTTAATGAAATAAAGAGCTATATTTAAATCAAGTAATAAAGATTAAATGTTACCACATGATACCTCGACTACGGATATATATATTTTTTAGTTACTATCAGCCTTCTTGCCAACAATCCGAGACAACATTGTATGAATGTATATAGTTAATTTCTGTATCTTTAGACACGGTGCGTGGAATGTACACGATTAAGAATTGTAGTAGCGGTTGTTGTACCGACAAAGCAAACTAATACTAACCGCAAAGATTTCCGCAAAGCAACGCATCAGACGTTACTGTTAATATTTTTCATTTAAATTTATTACAATACAATGCAGTCACTTCACGCGAAACCTGTAAGTCTTTCAGTATAAACAGACTGGAGATAAGTACTGAAGTAAGACTGTGAAAGCTTTTTACACAACACAAAGCACTTATCGCTACTTCGACAAACTGCATTATAAAGTTTTTCGCCAGCAAATAGGTTTGAGAAGCACTGTGCAATGGTTGTTTTATGTGAGTAGTGGAGCGAAGTCTAGTAGGTAGTAGTGAGTTCTGTCAATATGCAATTCAATGTCTGGCTTCAACCCATGGAGGGTATGGGTCACTCTTAAACTGTACTCTCCTAACAGGGTTCAGGACAGGACAGGGACAGGAGGAAGGAGACCTAGAACATACTCCACCACGCTATTAGTACGATTTGGTGAAGGAATTAGTGGCCTCCGACATGGCTTAACCACTTCTAATCTTCTGATACCAATTGGACTGAGCTTTTCGTGCTCTGCAAATCACGGAAATGATCAAGAAAATTTTGATGCGATGTCTACTGTTAGACAAATACGTAATCTTTTACCAGTGAGTGATAATATTAAAATGTTTGTTTTGTTTCAATGGTTTTGAAATAGAAAAAATATGTGAAATTTAATTACTTTGTGGGTAGGTAGAACAAGGCATAGGTTTTCTTGAGCGAAGCAAGGATGGTTATTAATACCATTGTGTTTTAAATTATTGTTTATATTATAAAAGGAGGGCTTTATGCATAATATAAGCTGATACCAACGGATTAAAACATTAAGGAGTTATTAAAGAAATACATTGAAATATACAAATATTACTCAGCTAACCGCTTAGACAGTAGGCGCCATTAGATGAAATTATTATTAAGTTTCAAAGAAAATTACGTCTGATTTCATTACGGCGCTCATGGCGCAATGGTTACCATGTCGCACTAAAGTTAAAAAGATCTGGGGTTCGTTTCCCAGCGATAAATTTAAATGATGAGGTTCAGCTTCTGCTATCGGTCTGGGTGTGTATTATTGTCTTTGAGTTGACCTTGGCACTCACGAAACAGGGAATCCTAGTATGATCGGGTTAATACTTGT
This sequence comes from Ochlodes sylvanus, assembly GCA_905404295.2. NCBI lineage: Eukaryota > Metazoa > Arthropoda > Insecta > Lepidoptera > Hesperiidae > Ochlodes > Ochlodes sylvanus. The sequence continues at coordinate 2,217,387 of FR990135.1, read as the reverse complement.
ATGGGGTGTGTAACGTCATTTTTATTATTGTTACCATGTTCATTACAACTTTTGTGAAGTAATCGGATACTTATTTACGATTAATATCTAAACCTGCCTTCATTTCTAAAATAAAAATCATTGTTTTGCGTTACTAAAGGTCCGAAAAAAAAGTTTTTTCAAAATTATATCATCCATGTACAGACGATCAATAACATTTTTATTAGGTACATATATTCTGCCATAACCACAGCTAAAACCACAACGATAGATAGGTATATGTAAGGACATATACCTATCTATCCATAAAAAAACTAGATTATACTTCAAAACTTCAAACCTACTAAGACTTGGGTGTAAACTTTACGTGCTCACCAGCGCAGGATCGGTAGGATTAAACCAAGCTCCGTCAAATTGGATTTTGCTTATTTCGACGCCAGTGGAAATTGCCGAACGTACCACAGGAGATTTATAATAGGCCGAAATGAAAATAAATTTAAAGATTCGCTTTAAATGGATTCCGGCATTCAGTAAGTAATAGAATTTATGTTCCGTATGTTGGTAAAGATTCGTTTTAAGGGTTACATACGTGCGAAAAAACTTCATCATCTGTCTGTCTGTTTAGCATTTGATTTTCTACTCATCTACATTTTACAGATAAAGGTATACCAAGATTTCAAATAAGAATAGAGTATTGACCGAATAACGCGTTTTCATAACAGTTTTAACAGCCTTTTGCGAATAAGTCCTTTTACAACTACACGTCATTTTGCGACTAGGTCTAATGTTGACTAAGAAAGGTATTGAATGGCAAAATGGAAATCATTCACTAGTATAAAATGTCTTATACATTTGCAGCGACGTGCGTTGCCGCGTTGGTATAAGCATACGTTTGCTTCCTTCTGGCCGATAATGTATCAGTAATGTATTTGGTATTACTTATGTCCACGTGGGAGTGGTGACTAATTGCAATCTCTCTACTCTTTTTTGTCTGCTTAAAGAACAGAATTCTATAATAAACGAGTTCAGTACAGATCAAATCGTGTTGTTTACTTCAACACAATTATCAAATCACTTTGCAGATCAGGAAATAGAACTCTGATTGTACCAAACAGAATCACAGTGTTGCAAGCAGTAACAGAGACCGTGTAAATAACAACCAAAGTGCCGCCAAACGGAGCTGACTGAATGGTTGATTGAAGCAGAGATCTATTATTCTACTTGCTGCTGACCAATTTGAGAGACAGTCAAACTTTGAATTTAGATACAGTCATGTTTTAAGAAGCATCATTGTATTAATGCGTGAAGCAAAAACTTTGTACCCCTTTTTACCAAAATTGCGCGGACGGACGAGTATGAAATTTGGCACAGTTATAGTTTATATAGAGAGAGCAGAATGCTCATATTTTTTTGAAAATAATGCATAAAAATAAATTAAATGAATAAATGAAGATTACACACACTAATATACATAATAAGTTACTTTATTCACAGTGTCATACGTGTGACGCGACGTTTGAAATGTGTCATAGGGTCATCTTTCATAGAGTTAATGTTAGGTAACCCTTTGGTAGAATGAATCACGGTTGAATTTCGACCACAGAGCGGGTAACTAGCTTAGTTAACTACACGAACTTTACCAATTCAAAAACTGTTTTAAGAAAAAAACTAAATTGAATTCTGTAAACCGAATTTGAAAACCTAAAATAACTAATAATACAAAGGACCCGAATTCAAAATCCCCACTTGCAGTATTTTACATTTTCGTATGTTAAGAAGTAATTTTCTTACTTAAATATACAGCAAATGGAGGTAAACCAGTAAAACAAATAACGATAACTTCAAGTTTATCAACATACTTACCCAAAACTGAACTTCCAAATCATATTGATCCAGACATTCGCTAACTAACAATAGTATTGATCCTTCCACACTATGGTCCGTAGCACCAAGTAATAGAATGGTGTTCGGACTAATTGCCATAAAGTGCCGTCAAATGGAGCCAACTAAGATTCTGTGGCTGACCGAGAAATAATGTTTTGATTGAATTTGATCAGTTAGTTTAAGCATTAAACTTTAAAGTAAGATTACTTTGAAGTTTAATGCTTTAACTTCAACAACGGGCCAGTAGAATGCGTGCGAATAGACTACTAACAGTAATATCCCGAACACAGTAAAGCTAGGTTAGGTTTAAAGACTTTATTCTCACAAAGACTTAGATTAGTCACTTACATGAGAACATTAAATAGAAAAACAAAATTTTAGTTCGTTACGTTCGTCAATTGTAAATATTTAGGTGTGTACTCAATTAACACATTCATCTATTTTGTGTAATTATTTAAAACATATTCTGCTTATTTAGTTTTGAATGTGTTAAATGAGTACACATTTTTAATGTGTGCAGGTATGTTATTAAAAAGCTTCGCTCCTTCAAATGTTAATGTTTTTCTACCATAGGACGTTCTAGTTTTAGGTAGGACAAGAAAGCTGGCTCTTCTCGTTGCTGGTTGTCTGAGGTGTTTTGCTTTTGTGAAAGTGATACTGGAATGAATGTTTTTGTCAATAATTTTCCGGATTAAAAGACATGAGTGGTAAATGTATAATTGTTGTACGGTCATAATTTTTGTTTCAGTATAGATTTTTGAGGTGGATGTTCGAAAAGGATATTGGAGCTAATGAAGTAAAGTAATTCTCAGATAAAAATTTACAAGTATTTAGACACAAAATTGTTTTATGATTTTCCTGGGACTCTCTTGATCATAAATAAGTGTTCCTTACGTAAACTTTTTCTTATTATCTATGTAGATATAATAACAGTAACCCTTCTACGAGTAAATGGATCAATTATTTTTAAATTGATCCAAATATATATAAATTGAACCTATATTGACTTCCGTTAAAGTGCTACTGGAATCGTTGGTTGGAGACAATAAGAAGGAAAGATTTCTGATGATTTTGTTGATATACCGCTGAAAAATATTGAAAAATTCTAGCCTCATTATTTCACGGTTTGAGTCAACTTTAAAAAGTAAACTACACCAGCGATGACGGACGCGGTCAGAATTTATATTGATGACCGCAAGTTATAAGTAGACATATCATTTGACGTAACTTAACCGGCCCAAACTTTTCTTAAGCTTTTTATATTAGAAAGAAAGATTACAATCAGTTTATTTACGTTACTATAAGGAAAAAGAGGAAGCTAAATTGGTTTATAATTATGTTTCTCTACTGTGCTGTTAAAGTTTACGACATGACAAAGCAGAGAAAAAGGCAATAATTTAACTGTATGCAAATTATGGCTAATATCATTAATGATAGGATATTGGTCATTACTCACAATGCATCCGCCCACAAAGTAAATTTTAATGTAGTTCTCGTGGCACATGACTATTAAATACGTCTTCGTAATCAGACATAAATCAACCCTTTCAGGTACGAACAATTCAAAGAAACTTCGATAAATTAAAACAAACCAAATAATGAAGAGGACCGAAAACTTTTGGGTACTGTGACTTATTATCGAACATAAATTAAGTGGGCGATAAATTTAAACAATAAATTCTTGGAACTCGATTTGTGGATGTTGTTTTTGGGATAAAAGGGGAAAGGTCGCCTTCCCTTTGGATAAATGGAGGAAGGTCATATTGGAATCGGGAATTGGGGATGGCCGCTGCCAAACTTTGCTACTAAGTAGGTTGCGCGACTAGATTTTGTAACTTAGGTCTAACATTACATTAATTGTTGAGAATGCTCCTTGATTCTTTTTCACATAATTATAATCGAGTGTTGTAATATTGGAGTTGTTTTGGCATGATCGCCAATTTACCAAATCTTTCCTTTCATCTTGCGTTTCATCAGTGTTGTTTAACATACATTTGTCTACATCTATAGACATTTCATTTCCTGTACGCCCAAACTCGGAGCCTGTCTCTCGCCTCAAATGACTTATCTACCCTCTTTTCTATGCTGTCCTTTAATTTCCGGCGTGAGCACTTTATAGTTCTTGTCGATAATAGTTGGTGATGAAACAATGGATCTTATTTGGGGATAAGGAATTCGTTTTTAGAATGAATACTCGTAAGGAATGCCAAAGTTACTTTAGTCGTTGGATATATAACAATAATGAAGCTAATAAAAATTGTTAAAAATATGTATACTTTAAGCATATAAACGCCATCTATGAAACCATCTTATAACTAAGTTAAGCATCGTAAAGATGTAGTACGCTAGCAACCATGAATCAGTTTTAGTACACAACAAGATAACAGATGGCGTTGTTTCGGAATAAAGGTGTTAACAATTTGTTTACAAAAATGTTCAGTTAACTTAAATAATCAACGAGCTAATTATTTTCCGCTGTAAATCATATTGAAAACGTTGTTTGACATAAGATTAAAAAAAATCAAATTATGTTTTGTACTGTTATCCTACTAATTAACGTTTTGTTTGTTTCAGATCACTCATCACGAACAGCAAACGAATAATTCCACTCGATTAGTCAAAATAAAGTTCCTAATCCCTACCTAGGTGTAAGTTAGCTTAAAATGTATAATTCCAACGAATTCCTGCATAGCGCGGGCGTGAGCCGGCATATGCAGGCTACTGGTGAAACACCTTCTCAGAAAACTAGCATGAAAAGAAGATCATGCGAGGTTCCTTTAGGAGACATATCCTCTAACAACTTCAAAGTATCCTTAGGAGACATCACTAATATAAATGACGGTTCAAATTACGATTGTCGTTCGCTTAGGTCAATTAAATCTGAAGATAGTCGCCTTAGATACTATCGACCGATAGATAGCCGTAGTGTGAAGAACTTTAGATCTTCCCTAGCAGATATTTCATCCTGTTCCCTATCAAGACCCCCAAGTTACGACCAGCTGTCGCGAAGGTCCATTCTGGACGGCCCAGAGGGTCAAGGTATTACGTCGAGCATCGAAGGAGTTCTGTGGTCGGATGAAGAAGAGAACGAATACTTCTACCATGAGAACATCACGTCTGCTTGGAATCAAGGTAAATGTTCTATTTACATCACATGAGTGTCTAATTACCTACATTTCAAATATTAAAACTTTAAACTTATATTCAGACGGAAAACTGTTAAAATTACAAAGTATGTGACGTCACTACAGGAGCGTCACACTTTTTTGATCGCGTGTGACATTGTGACAAGGACTTTCTCTTAAAATCATAAAATACGTGTGACATAGTTAATGGTTGACCCTTAACTCTTAAATCTCGATGTCTTAACCTGTCTCATTAACCGTTGCACGCACACAAAACCACACATCATGTGGAATCGGACCCTCAAATCGCGGAGTTCGTTGCCCTATAGATGATCAATGGTCATCCGATGCTCATTTACATAATTACCAGCCCACGTAACGCGGGTCCCAACAAATTGACGGGACTTGCCTGTGTTTATAAACACAGTTTCAAACATGGCTGACAAACTGTTGCGTGTGTGTGTTACGTATATTCGTTATCAAGTATCCGTGTTAACGTGTGTTTACACTATCAAGGGTTGTCAATTCAGCAATATTATAATATTTAAGTTGTTATAAGTCTAATTTTGTTTACTGATTTACGTCATTAATATCGTAACTTGACAACTATTGAACAGGTTTAATTTCTTCGTCGGAATTAATTTTCAATATACTTTCTAACCTACCCTACACTGTATAGTACAACAAGATTCATGGACCTAGGTCAATCAATTAAGGCTGTGCGTTATCTGTCACTCAATATATTATGTAAAGCGTAGGTATTATAAATTATCTACCACTGGATAGAGAAGTCTTTAGTGTTTTTTGCTTAAACCGAAGTGGTATTAGAAGCAATGAACCGACAACTGCTTGACACGGTTCACATGACAAAAAGAATAAAATATTGAAAAAAAAAATACCTCATTTCCGATAGGGACAACCCTATAATCTTTAAAATAGATAATACAGGTGTCAAACCACATAGGATTAGCTTCGGATGTATGTAAAATTTTTAAGGGTTAGTAATGGGTAGTAATCCACTCCCACGCAGATATTTCTTGGATAACATTCTTAAAGAATTTTGTATATTTAAAGGGTTTTTTGAATAAGTAAGTCCGTGACAAGTGTGGGCTGTGAGTGACTCTTATTACTTACAAGCTAATTTGTGATGCAATCATCTTTGAAGGCAAGGGAAAGAAGTTAAGTTATGATTAAATACGTTACCTCAATGTACTGCTAATGAACAATGTTTTGTGTCATAAATCAGTGAAATCCGCATCCAATTCAGTTAAGCATTTCGGAAATTAGCAGGAAATAATGCACAAACAAAGTAACAAACGGACAAAATTGTGTTAATATAAATTCCATTCCAGATATCAGTCAATTCTAGACCCAGTTTTTCTATCTTCCTTTCCTCCTTGTGTGGGTGTGCTGTACCACTTTCCACCAAGTTGCTCGTCTGCACGTGAGTCTGAAAGTGCGTGAAAGCTTTATTTACTATTGTATAGATTTAAATAATTACATTATGCCAGGATAACTAATTAAAAAAATCAAAATGTGTGCAATTCACATGTGCTAGAAGTGAAACTTAAAAAAATAGTTTGGTTAGATGTCATAACTATTGTTTTAGCGCTGCAGCGAACTTTAGTTTTAACTCTTACTAATGTTTCTATCTCATTTTCTCCCACGTTAAAATGTGTCTGCGTCTTTTTCGTTTCCGTTTTGTTTCATTTGCGCGTCATTTCCGTTTCATCGATTTCGAAATCACAACGATACTACAGAAGTTTTCACTTCAAAATTATTTGCTGTATTTTTTATGTACATAACCCTAAACCAAAATATCAAGTTGGCTCAATTCCAGCACTCAGAAAAGCACAAAACTAATAAGAGGTACTAAGTACTAACAACTAACTAGCACATGTACTGAGTAGTAACCAATCAGTGGCCAGCTACAATATTTTATCCATAGATACGAGTAGCTCTGATTACAAGACTCATTATCAACAGTTAAAATACCATTCCCCCTTCACCGACCACATCCATCAAGATCCTATCACAATGACTTTACAATCTACTGCGCTCGTGTAGATAACCGTTCACAATGTACACAAGTAGGTACCCTCCGTTTATGTGGGTAGAAACATAAAATTCATTAGTTCCTCAGATGACGGTAGTTTCTTTAACGTATCTAGCCCCTGGCCGATAAGAGATTTTTATCCACGAAATTGATTTATAGTTCCAAAGGTTCGTCGTTTAAAAATGTGCTAATCGTATTGTATTAAATTACATAATTCATTTTAAATAATTTCATATTTTCATCTCCTTTTAATCAATTAACTTAAGTTTATTCGTATAGATGCAATGATATATTACATTACACTAGATACGCCACCAACGCTCCTAACGCGTGCAGTGGAAACAACCCTACGTGAGACCGTTGCAATCAGTCGAGCTGTCGGCTGTCATTGTGAGCGCACGTGTCGACTAAATACTAAAAAAAGGTAAAATGCCTTCTTGTGCATTTCGAAAGTGCAACAATTATGATAGAAAGGTAAAGAAAGAGGACGGTATATCATATGACAGGTAAATGTATAAAAATATTGAAATTTTGAATAGATTAATTTATAATTTGTAATTTTAATGAATCACAGCTTGTTTCCAAACGATAAAAGAGATAGAACATTGCTTCACTCACAGGTGTAACAAAGATAGCACATACGCTAAGATCATAGATTAGAGGCAACAATGCAGACAGTAGGTACAATAGGTAGACAAGAAATTGTTAGTGTAACGATGAGATTTTTTTATGAATTTAGGCTGAATTCTTTTGTTTTTGTGACACTTATGGTAAACGTCAATAGACGTCAGTGCAATATTTCGGTTGCGTTTGTCAGGTTTCTTTTTTCATATAAGTAACATGTCTACCTCTTTTTACTTATAATGTCATTGTATAGATGAAATAAACAAAAATGATTATTATAGTTCGGAAACTATAGTAATAAATAACTGCAATAAGTTAGTTACTCCTTAGTTATGAGGTCTTAGGGCGCGTTCACATAGGACGTCCGTTTTACTGGATCCGGAATACTGGATCCAGTAACACGACAGGTAATATTCACACAGCATTTTGGGCGCGTTCACATAGAACGTCCGTTTTACTGGATCTGTTTTAACGGGTCAGTATTTCCGTTACGTGTAGGATTTTTTACTGGATCCAGAATACTGGATTCTGTGTGAAATCGCTCATACAACTATATACGCTACTAGCATCCAGTATTCCGGATCCAGTAAAACGGACGTCCTATGTGAACGAGCCCTTACACTCACTCTGCAGTCAGCCATTCGGGTTAAGAATGACCATTTGGGTCGCAACATTGGGTCGTACTACAGAATCTGCCGTAATCAGCTCCTTAAAGGAGTACTTAATAAGATACTTCATTTATACTCTATTCCGGGTGGTGTGGTTGCATAGTGACACCAGGTTAAAAAGTAATGCTATCAATCGCAAGAAGTAATCACATACGACTTACCTGGCACGATAAATGAGCTTTAAACGTATTGGCGGGGAAAAGTACGAGTAATTGGAGTGACTACCCTACCATTTGTGTCAACTGTTCTTGTTTACTAAGTAAATTTCAAAGCATCTTAGAAGATTCTATGTATTTATAGGTATAAAGTTGGCAGTTAAATGTATTCACGCTATACGCTATGTAAAATACAATTTCCATTAATGGCTATATTCTGACAATACCGAAACAATAAAATTCCTTGTATTTCCGCAGTTATATTTAATTTTTTACGAACAAACTTTATTTTTGCTTTTGCCAAAAATAAAGGATAATTATAATATCGTTCTAATACTTACTTACATAAATATCGTCCAGGCCGCAACTGATATCAACTAATATACCTACCTAATACGAAATGTAAGTGATTTTAAAATATGTATCTTATTTTTAATCAATGTCTTATAAAACATTCAAAATGATATGTTGTAAACGTTGCGAACTTTTCGCTAGTTGTAATTTTGAACTCAATAGAGTGGGAACTTATAGTACCGACTGTCTCCATAGAAATATAATTGGCACAAATGTCTGGCTCGTTTTTCATTGGCATATACGTCGCGATATTAAAATTATTAACGTTTAGGACATTGAAATATTATGACTACTATGATGCTTAGTTGGTACAGTAGCAAGTGTGAATACATCCGCTTCGAACCAGTTAATCACATGACTGTCTAACTGCAAAGTAATCTCATGATTATGGGCCGTAATGTAGAGGTGTAAGGGTCTTCTTCTTGAGTCCAAGCCGCCTCAGTGGCCTCGTGGGGTACCCTCCAGAACGACGGACCACTTTTCAGAGGTCACTGGACTTACACATGTTACTGCATGCTCGTTTGCTATATTCAAGGACTTCATCTCCACTTACCATAAGGTGAGATTGTTGTCAAGCACACTACCCTATAGGAAGTTAAAGATTAAGACTTAGATTCAGAAAAAACACCACAAACTAAGACCACAAACAAAGTTGTTCAGTAGAAGTTGAAAAATCTTTCACAAGATATGCAACAAAGACAATAATATAAAGTCAAGCTAAATAAAAGCGTTTAAAATTAACTGCTCCCCATAACTTATGAGTTGTATCTTCCGCGTGCTTCAAGGGAAAGCAGAATTCAAGTTGACAGCATCACGGACCGGCCTCTCATGGGTACTAGTATTATCAGAAACATGCGGCAACGGCAACGGATATAGAACTACGCTTAAATGATACTGGATTCCACTTTCTAGCAGATTAAAATGCTTAACACACACTCACACACACAAATATACACTAGTTACTTGGATCGTAAAGAATTATGTGGGATGTGTTGGGAACACGCATTCTGATGATATTATGTCAGCATAGCCTTGTGGGTAGAGGCCCTGCCTGCTAAGCGAGGGGTCCCGGATTCGATTTCCGGCTGGGCAGACAGTGGCACATATAATTGTTTGTTCTCTGGTCGTGTACATCTGTCGTTAATAACAAATTTCTGCTACCCGCATATGCTTCGTCTAGACTGCAAAGTCGCAGTAGGTAATTAGAGTAGGCTTGTGGGTATTTCTTTAGGTACTCTTTATTAATCCAGATCAGCTTTAGTTAGTAGCCAAGTGGCCAAGTGCAATCAATTCATTTGGTGTCAAGTGGCTTCCGCAGTACACTGACCTTTGTGGCCAATGTCAAACTGAACTACTTAACGGATACTATTATTGGCACTGCTGTGGACTTTATAGCCTGAGGTTGACGAAAAAACTAACGGGAAACGTCACCTTTGAGTTGTCGCCAGGGAAATCGGAATTGAACAACTTCTGAAGGAGAACCCCGTTAACACAATTTTTGAAGAACCCCATGTCATGAAGCTTTTGTAATAATGGAACGCATAACGCTGCGGCTAGCCATTGCAATGCGCTGTCATGCGGTGAGGCTGTCAGTACGGAATCGCGGATTTTTATTTGCTCAGATTTGGTCTTTTAAATAGACACTTGAACGTAAAACCTATACTATTATATTAATACGCGAAGAAAATATGTTGTAGGTCCTACAAATTTTTACATACATATTACGTGCACGGAGATAATATGAGGTTTGGTATAAAAAAGTGCGGAAAGTTAAAATTTATATAATGACTACATACTAACTGCCCCCGCTTTCCTTTATTTTCAATAGCCTATAGCTTCCTCATGAATTTCATCATCATCATTCACAAAAAATAACCCGACTGGCGGTTACAGAGATTAGCACGTTACACACATAAACTAAAAACTCTTCAGTCATATTATTGTATTTCGTTAAAAATTTTAGTCTTTTAATAAATATTATTTATTGAACTCGGACCATGCAGGTCTTTCTTCGCCAATTTTCACCAAGCTGCAACTACATATTATAAAATATTCGCGGCATTATATATGCAAATGCGGGGAAAACGGGGCTAATTCTACGGCTAGCGTTGATTGAGTGCACTGGATTAGCCATCTGTCTTATCAAAACGGCAAGCGGACAAAGATGAATTTCTTTCTTTCCTATTTTTTATATATAAAAATCTTCTTACTGAGTGACTGACAGACAACGCTCAGCCGAAACGACTGAACGCAAGAAGCTGTAATTTGGCGTGTATGTTCCTTGTGCTCTCCGCACTAAGAGATAAAAAAGGGGATAATCTGAAACTTTTTATTTCTTCAATGGATGGAAATTTTATAATAGGTTTCTCAAGTGACGCAAGTGAGAACAAAGAAATGATTTTTGGAAATTAAGAATTTCACGTGCGCAAACGAAAAACTAGTGTATTATATAAGTACTTCAACCGTTATATTTTACGCTGTAGAATAAAATTATTTAATAGGTTTTCAATTCGCATTGAACTTTTAAATTATTCAATGAACATCACACGAGCCACTACGTTTAACTCTCTGTGTTTTAAACCAAAAAATTAAAATGAATCGCGCCTATCGTTGTAAGTTAGCAATGCAACAAGCGCATGGCACACCATTACGGCAAACGATGAACACTTTTTAGATTTTCTTCGATTTAATACTTGACAGGAAAGTAAAGTTAATGAGCATAGAAATTCAAGCTTTATCAAGTTGATATGTCATTAGGCTACTGGTGACAGTATGAGTAGGTTAGACTGATGGCTTAGTAGCCCAGTAGTGGCTTACTGATCGAAAGTTCTGAGTTCGATCTTTAACCAGAAACATGTGGCTTCAACCCAAATGGTCCATTCGCTACAGGCCATAGACCTTCAAGCTGATCAAGTGATTGGCGGACTTCAGACATCTTTGAGAACATTATGGAGAACTCTCAGATGTGCAAGTTTTCTGACGATGTTTTCCTTTACCGAAGCAAGTGAAAATTATTATTGTGGTTAATAATAACATCCATCCATACTTACAAGTCCACTGTTGAACATGGGCCTAACTTGCGTCACTCTAAACGGTCCTGAGCCTATTGAATCCACCGGTCTTCTTCGGTCAGTTCACCTGGTCAGGTCAACACACGGTCTCACAGACATAATTATGAGATCACGGGGGTAAACCCCGAATAAATTCATCAGACAACTGATGATTAATTATTCATGAACATTTCTGTTGATATTCATATGTAATTAATTAATAATGTAAAGGGAGATCGCGTGTTCACTTACCTAGTGAATTTGCGATCAATTTGCGTACATGATATGAACGTCTACACATAAATCACATACCGGTGATCGTATAATCGCGTAGAACTATCGTATTGAAAATCATATTTTTAATTTTCGTACTTTCTTCTTCCTTCTGTGATAATGGTGTTGCAGTAGTATCTATGTGCCTACATAGACAACCCTCAGGTTTCTCGTCTGCTTGTTTAAACTCAAACTCGGATAATGTTTTGTTTATCCTACCGGTTTATCCATCCGGGTCACTAGTGTTAAATAAATATAAAAATATCCCAATTGGAGTCAGTAGACACCAAATATTTTGCGTACAAAGGGACTTTCTTTCGAAAAATGTTTGTCACTGATCAAAAAAACAGTCACGGCAAATAAAGAGGTTAATACTAAGAAAACAACCGAATAAAATCTTTTTTTTAATTAACTTAAAAATCATATAAAAATGCGTACAATACCTAATTTTAACCATCTACTGTATATTTTTTTCTTTATTTTTCTTCACAAGCATCCAATCGGTCAGTACTCGACCGGCGGCAGGAACTTTCCTCGCTTTCCAACCACCATGCTTGCTATAAATAATAACGTTCACACGCCACATGTATTTAAATAAATACACCCACTTTCCCTGAGGGACGAACCCCATTTACTAGTTATTATTTATGGAAAACTTTTTAAAACAAACATTTTTGTTAGGGCGTCGATATAGCCAGTGTTAGTATCCATTATTCCATCATGTCAGCTCAGTAATATCATAAATTATTGGATTGTTAAGTTACCCAATAATTTCATATTTCAGTGTTCAGCATAATCAATTAAACAGAAGTTCTAAGATGAAAAAAAAGTAAAACAAGGCTACAACGTGCTTTGATACTATTTAAAATAAATTAAATAAGGCCTTGTTAAAAATAAATCATTTATATGTAAGCGTTACGTGTACATAACTTTTGTTAATAACTAATATTTTTCTCTCCGATAGCGTTCGGACAAATGAGGAGCCTCTCTCGTCCTCTGTAGGAATTACTGAAGAATGTCCTACGCCTGCTCTCACGAGCAATTTTCTAGTTTGCTCACATTAGTGTCACTAGTTCTCTTGTTTACGCTAATTGCATTTAATTGAGCTGTTGAAAGCTTGAATAACTGAGCGATTTATATAACACGAATGACCCGCCGTACCTTCGTTTCCCCATATTCACAAACAATACTTCAGTGACTCACTAGGTTCCGTGCCTTTGTCAAAATTGATTCAAATTTAATAAGAGCTATATTACCCTTCGATTTTAACAAGCGCAGTGTAGTGGACTGCACTGAAATATTGTTTGCGATTATCGTGCTAACTTTTTTATAGGTATGGTAACCATGTCGGAAATTATAGTTACTTTGACTAATTATAAATTATTTTTACTATCTGGTGCCTCGTTTGCTCGTTTACCGACTATAAAAGTAAAAAATCGGGTCGTTTGACGGCAGACTCAAGAAAATTTCGCAGAAAATATATAAAAAATGAGAATAGAGAGTAGTCTGAAAATAGAGATACTTTTGTCTCCATAATAACAGATCATAGTTCTGCGTGAACACTACTCCTGCATTACGTCTTACGTCAAACGAGCAACAGTTTCAATTAAAACTCATAAAGACGACTACGCACGCATCAAATTGCCGCCTCGCCAATGAGAGTACAATGATTTAATCAGCTTAAATTGCTCAAATGTGTCAATGTGCACGCGTCTTGGCTGAATTAATGCGTAATTTAAGTGTCTTCGTGCAATGATACTGGCTTAGTGGCGCCTGGCTATACAAATTATTGGGTAGGTACCATTAACCCGTACTTATTTCGCTTCGGGAAACATTACATTTACATAATTATATTACTAGGGTAATTACGATGTATATTTTATATGTCCTAATTCCCCGTCTGTCTGTCCATTGAACGTCTAGTGGTCCAAGGCAGAGTAGAGGGCGCTAAAAGTCGGGGCAGATCACCAAGGAGATAGACTGAAAAGATAAGAGATGTGCTGAGCGAACCGCTGCATCAATGCACAAAGAAGGCAACTGTCAGAGAGAACTGGAGATGGATAGTTAAGCGAGCCACAACCTCCCTATGACGACCACGACTGCTCTTTCAAGAGGAGCTGGAGCATCGTCTAATCATAACAAACCCAACAGAAGCTACCACACAAAACCGGCAGTCACAAAGTCACCACACGCCTAACCAACGATCATAAACAGTCACCTCACTTATTTCATGCAACAATAAAGTTTAGCTTATAAATTGTCGGTGAAATTAAGATCTCTCCAAAGGTCATCCTACAGTAATCAGACAAACAGCCTTAGACTTACCCGACGCCCACTTTCCCCGACTTAATAAGTAAAGGCGATCTTCATTAATGTCGGACTTACCCGCCCCTCACCGTTTGCCAAGGATTTCCCTCGAATTGACCTGAACAATTGAATAGTGAAAGTTTCGTGTTATTGTTAGCTTATTTAACGATATTTGCTCTCATTTACATCGGTTTACTTTGCTGCTGTCGGTTTTAAATCAACATATTGTACACTAAGTGAAGAATAATCAACGTGATCACGGTCACATCAGGTTTTTTGGACTTCAAGTACAAGTAAACATGATTCAACCCTTTAACGCCCCACTACTAAATACGGGTCGCTCCTCTTAACTGAGAAGGCCTAGAGCATACTCCACCACGCTGCTCCACTCTGGACTGTTGAAATACAATCTAACAGGGTCTAGAAGCAAATGAAGAGCGCCCACACCACCACTCATGGTAGGAGTATCCATTCATCTTTGATAAATATAAAAATACGTAGAATCCCGATTATATAGTTCCGCGTAACTTATACACCATTTGTCCAGAAACTATAAACAAGGCAAGACGTTTATTCATCACACATCCGTCGACTGCACAATTTCTACAATAATTCCCTTCGGTTGTGTAACTGTACTGACTGCGCCTTCCGCGTTCGATCATAAAAGCGATGTTCTTTGGAAACTGATCCGTTTCTATTTAAAGTTAAACTCCGGGATTGATTACGGAAACGAAACAAAAATAATAAATATTTATATAATTTGTCTTGGGTCTTACGCTGTCCACACACTTATACTCGGAATCGGCTTAAGCTGGTTACAAAAAACTTTGTTTATAGAGTCACCTGTGTCGTGGGTGCCATGGACAATACCTACTCTAAAAAAACACCCAGATCGAGAACAGAAATTAAAATTTGTGCCTCGCTGGAAATAGAACCTAGGACACGACTGACGGCAGACTGGCACGGTTACCAATCCGCTATACGTGTCCGGCGCGGCTCGGCTCGGTACGGCCGATGCGACGCAACAACAGCGGATTTAAGCGATGCCAAATCGTTTTCGAGTTGATAAGTGTGCGCCAACTGCCGCCACAGTTCACACATGGTAAGTTACGTTCGTAATATTAGTAATAAAACATTCATAATTAACCATATTATTAACTACAGGCCATAACGAATGTTAATACGCAGAATAATTTAACATTTAATAAAATTGTAATGTTCATTTTGTTGGCGCAAAATTTGAAGTACGTAGAACAACTAATTATTGCTCAAAAAAGTAAATTGGTATAGTACGCCCGGCGGATCATGGCCGCTCTAAAGTTAGGCTTTCGGATATAGTGCGCAGGTATTGTCTTTAGAGAGAGATAGCGACACAAACACGGAGTGTGTGACTGAAACAAACAATGCTCAAAGTGGCACCCCGCTCACCCCGCGCGTCTTAACACCATTTCGACTCTAAAATTGACTTCTGCGCAGCGATCCGAACAAAGTTCAGAGCGGCCAAGATCCGCCGGCCGTTCTTTACTTGATTTTACAAAGAACGCCGCGCGCCGTCTCCTATGCGGTTTGTTATGAGGCTGTTGCAATGATAACAATTCCACAGTACAGGTGGTGCGTACCATCTTGCTATTCCCATAAAAAAGTTATCTTCCCTATAAGGACATACACTCAATAATCAATCTATTTTAGTCATAAAAGCATGCAATATCCTTAGCAAAAAAACCAGTTGTTACGAAAATAAAAAGCTGAGCATTCATTCACACAGCGACTGCTACTGGTGCAGTCGGCAAGACAAGTGTGTATCAATATTGTACAAATGTTTCTGTTCGAATTAAAGTAATAGAAATGTATCTGGATGCTGTAATTACGTTTGCAATGGGCACCTACAATCAACCTCTTAAAAGTACTATGGTTAATATAAACACAGCTTCATTATTGAACGCGTGGTAGCTAGCCAGGCACGTAATAAATTATGCCACTATATTTGACTATCTTTAGAGAATTTATATAAAACCAATTATTTATTTATTTTATATGAACCATTTTGAGTCTCTTAATAATAATTAAACAATTGAGGACATAATTGCGCAATACACTCATTTTGTGGAGACACTGGCCCTTGAGTTTAGTTACGAATTATTTAAACAAAAACTAATATTATACGTGTGTAAATGTATTTGATGGATAATTTTGGCGGATCAATCTGATATGAACTATTCAATATAATTATTTCTTTTGCTGCGGTAATGGTTTTTTGCTATGCTAAATATGTGGCGCTTTAATCAAACTTATCCGATTCTAAATTTTAAACCCTTATTCATATTCAAAACATTTTAGAACACCATCTACACGTCAGCTAGTAAGTTATGTAAGTTGCGATTATCCCAGCCGATAGCTTTAAGCTAACCTTAAAAAGGACTTGTATCGGTGACTGTCCAAGCTCGACATGAATTTTCACTCCGACGCATAACAATGACAACAGGTTGCGTTGAGCCATTTATGTGGGTATAGCGAACAAATTAGATAGAAGCGGGGAAAATTATGAATTTAAAAATTTGGTACCCTCGATTAAGTTGAATGATTAAAATTTAATTTTAGTGAAATTTGGCTCTTGTTAAGTGAGTTGTCATTTCCTAAGACGAAATAAATGTTTTGAATTTGAAAGGACAACCCCAATTCCCATACAACCTCAGGCCATGACTTGACAAAACTGAAAATTTGCCATCAATTAGAACATAATATAATGTATAAGTGACACAATTTTCAGGGCTGCCAGCAATGGCCATTTAAAGTAATCGTAGGATAAACATAAGGTTTATAGGTTATAATTTTCGCAAAGTAGGTATTGAGTGTCACTTTGAGTGTTACCTGTTTATTGAAGGAAATATCAATAAATGATAATGGTACTTAAGTCAAGTTTTGTATAATTATCTTTAATAATAATATACTAATTGTAAATTCATATTTCTTGACTTCAATTCTTTGACGTTCATAAGTGTATGCATCATACCTACATGAAATAAATGATTTGAGTTCGAGTTTGAGTTTGAAAATACCCGTACGTACTACGTTCATAGTACCTACATACTTATCAGTTATCATTAGGTATCTATTAATTAATTGCGATGATCTGTAAACCTATAGGAAAGTACGTGCATTTGTAGCTAGTACAATATTAAAAGGCAGTTCCTTTAAAACAAAAAACACTGCTTTTACTATTATCAATATGACAATTTATTAGCTAAACCAATATTAGGCAGCTATATGTAAGTAGTCTTCGAAGGGGAATTCAAATTAAAAACAGTTTCTTTTTTAAGATGTTTAATCATTATCATCTTCATTATAATATATTAATACATTGTCCAAGGATTGTGCAGGAGGCGCTATATTCTCTTGGTACCTTGCCCAACCAAGGTACCATATAATGCTCATAGTATGAGCACAGCAACCCACAGTCCTTTTCCCCACCACGCAGTTGCAATAATATTGAACTATGGCATCCCTCCCGCTTTTTGTACTATCAATCAAAATATATACAAAATAAGTTTTTGAACTTATGTGCCTAGACTGTATTCGGCCTCTTAACAACCACGTGGTCTCCGATACCGACAGCTCTTGTAGTAGATAGCTGTCGACCTCTCTGCATACTTCAATCGTATACCTGCCATTTGCTCTTATATGCTCCCCATAATATGACCGAGCCTGTTTTAATTGGTATGTACCAAGTGAGATGAGTATAAGCTCACTAAATGATAGCTCAGGAAATTCTCTTAAATTATCTCGGTCAACATCAATGGGCTGATATTCAGCCCTACGTCTATTTACGTTATTATTAATGATGTAATAACTTAGTCGGTTTTCTACATACATATATTGATGAATCTTCTGGAGAATTTCCTGAGCGTCATCGCGGTTTGTTATGGGGGGGTGAAAAGCATTAATTAGAGCGGCAGCTACTACAAAATTAACCATTAGGTTTTTAGAGGCTGTGTTAAAATAATCCTGCCTAAGCAGTTTAAAGTCGCGCTTAAAACGCCCGTTGACTACCTCTACTACCCACCTACATATTGTAACTGCCCTGGATTTGTTCGCTGCTAAAGTTGGAAGTTGGGATTCACCCGTCTGTAATGCCCCTGGAACATATGTCCTGTAGCCATAATCATTAAGATATGGTAGTGCATCGCGAAACCCCCTATCTAAAATAAAGGCGTCACCAGGTTGAAAGTATTGTCTTAATGCAGAATTATCTTTAAATTCATTTTTCATAATTTCTGCATCAGAGGTAGTAGCGGGATAGGGACCCAGCACTTTTACTATGTATCCATGTGTACACACCATCAAAAACGGTTTTACTAGATTTTGGTACTTGTGGAGGCTGTAAGTTTTTTTTTGATATGAGTAGTTACTGCTTTTTTGCACATAAATATATGTGCCATCTAAAATAACTATTGGTTTTATATCACCGTTGTAGTCACCAAACAATCCATTAGGAATTAAAAGATTTCTATCTATTATTTGTTCTCTGGTAATATTATTTATTCCCATATGATGAGGCACAAAATTATCCATTACGTTTTTTCTAGCTTTATTTATAAGTGTACCTAGAGTACTTTTTGGTATTTTTAACAGTGACGGTCCCCAGTTCTTAGCTTTATTAAATTAGCAGCTAATGAAGTTGACCCCCTTTTATAATTTAACAACTGAGGTAGCCTACTCAGAATCTGTTGAAACTGTACTTTATTAAAACCTACCCAGTGGTAAAAAATATGCTCATCAATGCTGTTAATATTTTCAAAGTCCAGCAATTTAGATTCCACATCTTTTAGGGTCAACATGTCTTGTACTTGGTTTGCTGTAAACGTGTTATTTATATTTTCAGTAATTCCATTTAGGAAATCCCATAATGTGCATGATAAATGAAAATCACACAAGCGGTTATTAGGTGGTACATAATAATTGTACATTTTTAGCAAAAATTGACGCTTATTAAGGGGAACATTATTTCCTTCTCTTCTCTGACACCCTTCAATAAAACATCTGCTCTCTGTTACACTTGGTCTAAAATAATCGGGTAATATTATGGAGGCTACAGGGCCAGTAGGGATTATCCTTTCAACCGGTTGAGGTTGTTGTGCTGGTTGTGATGGTTCTTGCCAATTATTTCCTTCTACTGACGAAACAGGCTCATTGACCGTTGATGAAGATGAAGCTGATGTTGAGGGACCCGAATGGAAGTGTCGAGTTGCTGTTTTTGCTCTTTGCCAACAAGAGTGACATACAACACTTGAAGCACCAACCTAAAAATAAATAGCAAGTTTGAAAATGCTTGAGACTGAAAGAAATACAATTTCTATTTAATTTTTTTTTTAAAGATGTGTGTTGTTTAGTAATTTATGCTTACACACTCGTACCATCGCAGAAGCATTTCTTGTATTGCAGGTGGCATGGACAACACAAATAATATCACTAACACCCAGGACCAAATAAATATCAGCCCACCAGGATCAAACATGCACACTTTGCATTCTAGACTTTAGAATAGACTTTATTGCCTTGGTGGTGATAGCCCAGAGATGAACAATTCAAAATCTCCTTCGAGATTTTAGTAACCCTGCTGCACACGTCAATAGTGTTCTAATACTGTTTTTTAACCCCCCTCAATATTGGCAAATATATTCAATGTACAGACACGTTTTTACAGTTTTATTATAAGTATTGATAAACGCTATAAAACTACACACCGTTCTTGGTAAGATCCATTCCTTTATAACATCCCTTATTCTGCGTTCTTGCTCAGAGGCAGTACCTAATTGGTGAAACCGTATTCTTCTTAAAAGAGACCGTCCACAGAGAATGCAAACTCGACGGTGCCCCATAGATTCACTGCTGGCGACATTCCAACAAGCTTGGCAGACAAAATCATTAGAATGGACCTGAAAAAATATTTAGTTTCATTAATATTAAGTATGCTTATAGTCAGGGGTCTCAAATGAATTACATGGGTATGTATAAAAATCTATTAATAGTAGCAGTAGCAGTTTAGAGATTATAGAATAACTAAGTACTTACAACTTGAGGAGCGATCCATTCCCGTACAATGGCAAGTATCGCGTCATCGTCCAATGATCTTCTTCCAATAGCATTACAGCGATTGGTTGCTATTCCACAATTAATACACAGATTCATGTTGATTTCAAGCAAACCTGTTAAAGGTTATACGAAAGCAGGATTCAGTTTAACCGGTGTTCTAGCCAATGTCAATAGAGATTGCAGGGTACGTAATCCAGTGTTCAGGCAAAGGTCAGTCAGGAAGCAGTCGATCTCGGAGTCCAGTATTCAAGCAGAAGTTGTAGTATAGATATATAAATCGCAAAAACAACGTAAAATCGCAAAAACAACGAAAACACATTCACCAGCGCAAGAGTACGAAAGCGAATAGAAAACAGAACTCTAATCTTAGTGACATTGACATTTTGACATACGTAGTGATTGACATTTGACAAAATGGACGACATTTTTAAATCGATTCATTGAAGTACTCAGTATCGATTTTTGTTTTCTTCTAGACATCAAACCACCTCAATAAAATAATAGTAGTTTAATTTGTATATTATGGATAATATCAACATACATTTCAAACATATTTCATTTAAATAAAGACGTGTAACCGTGGGAACGACACCCAACAATCGATTATTTACTCGATAGTTAAAATAATGTAACGTTACGAGTTCCCATGTCTACGTACGGGCAAGCCCTATTTGCGCACTATGATAAACATTTACAGAGATAGCATTTAATAATACGATTAAAAACTTATAGTGTCATAGTGTCAGATATTTACGGAGACAGTGGTAAATAATAAAAAAAGAAAAAATTAATATCTCCGTTTGGCCATTGACAATAAAGCTAATATTTATTTACGTAAATTAAGTAAATAAGACAATTTTTTTGGTATATAATTGATACGTGTCAAGTCTTGGCCGGAAATTGGGTCTCTCCTTTAAGCAACTGTTTGTACTTGAAACGGAAGTAATATATTTTTAACTGCCTTAAATAAACTAATAAAATGTGAAATGACTTTAAGTTACTATTAATTAAGTAAAAGCCCTTAAAACTTTATTTGTCGTAATTGTTAAAACACACAATTTACATATCTACAGATTTCTTAGTCACAGAGAAAATAAAAGCATTCAATTCAATGAACAGATTATGCATTGCACACAATAACCTTGGGTAATACTGTTTTTTATTATTATCGCTTCTATGACAAAAGCTCTTAAAATATCCGCTTTCATAAACTACTAGCATTAAAGTTCCTCAGACAGGTTTCAACAAGTCTCATCCTGTGTCCTTGCAGCATTTTAGCCGCCTGATAGTTTTTACACCGTGAGTCATCGCACACATGCAAGCCCTGGCGCGCGTCGCGGATTGAAGTATTTTGCTTATTATATAACCCTTTTTAACTTCAATAACTCTTCGCCCATTATACCAACCTGGTAGTTAGTTACTTAATTTATAAAACTGATCTAAAAATCGATTAATGTTAATGAAAAATAAATTTATTTTGAAAGTTTTGGGACTGGTGAACGGAAACTAATTAATTTTAATCGCTTGGTAACGGTTACCACTTGGGTACACACCATGGGTTTTTGGTTCAGTTGACTTTTGTTTGGTTTAGAAAAAGAATCGTATTAGATAATTTTTTCTTATTACATTTTCTAATAAATAACAGTAGAATGTATTCATTGCAGCCAACGTATCAATTTGTCTTTTCGTACGCTCAAAGAACGTAATAAGATGTTAAACGCAATCTTAAATAAAACGTTTTTGGAATGTTCTTTGTCGTCTACAAACAGTAAACGTCTCTCATACAAGATACCTACTTCACACGGAAAAAATATAATTAATTCCACAAATAATCGTAACGCGAATTATCTATTTCCAAATACCAGATAATATCTTTATCATTATAATGTAAAAATTATAAAATTTAACACAACATTTTTAATTTTATTCGTGACTTTAAAGCCAAAGCATGACTACTGTAAGCATGTATCCATTTATAAAATATTGAAACATTATAAGACATGCCCATGTTTACATTGAGAAATTGTATGCAGCATTTTAGGTTAGTCCTTAGAAACTTTTTGCAGATGCGTCATCGAGTCAACGCTCGGATGCGGTCCGTTTATAATAGTCTACCTTTTTTTAACCCTTTTTATTTAAATATTTTATTTTTATTGGGATTGGGATTTTTTTTCTTATTTTAATAACCTGACAGTTATTAAACGACGGCTTATATTTCACTTTATTATTTAACTTTTAAGTATAACTTCCCCTTTTACATTATTTAAGATGTTATATCAAAATACAGTTTAATTTATGTATTTCAGGTAAGCGGTAACGTGGGGAATATTATACTCGTAACAACACCAATGATTTCGTAAGTAGATACTATACATCTTGTTTTTTTCTCAAAAAATAAAAAATATATACCGTATGTTTTGTAGGTACATACTGATGATAATAAAAAAACGCCTGTTGCACCAAAATAAACCAAGAGTTTTACCAGAAAGTTTTAAATGCCAAGGTAAATATGAAAATCATGCATAAATATTAACTGGTACCTATTGTTGGCCCCTGACGGGCCCTCAATCGGGACCCTTTAGTACCCTACCAGTAAACTCGTTTACACGCGAGTCACACGTCACGGGACAATCTCACCAATTAATCTCTGGATAGGGAACACCATAATATATGACGTCATAAAATTGGGAATGTAAACTCATTTTGTTTTAAGAAATTATAGGCACAAAAAGGCTTTAATAAATGTATTTAAGACGGAACGTGCGTGTTATATTGATTAAGTAGAGTGGTTTGTGATGAAACAGACTCTAGGAACTTTTCTAAGGCGGGATCAGTTCTGGCAAATAAAAAGAGTATTTTCTCGTGGTCTATAAAATGAAAATAATAGCGTAAGCGCAAAAAGTTTGGAGGAATTAATGCTGCGAACGGTACTTCATATGCTCCGAAGCGCTCATAACATAGCACTTAATTCAATTGGTGAATAACTGGTGGATAATGGTTGACATAAATGAAGCTCTATACCCTGCGTTGGACACCAGATTAAGAAATTTAAATCTAGTTCATTGTCATACCAAAGCGCATAATGATATTATTTGTCATTAAATTCCAAACACACTCAAATACTTATTAATCAAGTTACCAACAGAATAGTTCGTTATTCGAATCTACTGAAAAGGTCATGTATTCACAATCGATACAGTTGCAAAACAACAATTTGTCCATGCAATTAAATCGATCAAATTACTGGATCGTGTGTGATTGATCAATGTGATCATGAGATTGGAATTTATTCAAATTGTGGGTGGTGGCACCTTTGTGGCGACGGATCCATTTAGAGTTTTGGTAATGTGCAAGATTGCAGTGGTTATTTATGGATGGCCTTGTAACCTAGTGGATCTACCTAGGAAACGAGAGGCCCAGGGTTCGATTCCCAGACATCTATGCAGCCGTCGCAGGGACATCGTCGATATGTGTGTGATGTGATGATGTCTTAAGTGTGTTGTCCATACCTCCGGCGACACAGGGAATCTCAGTGCGGGGGTATAAGTTTGTAAGCTACATTTATTATTCATTTGTTTAGCTAGATTTCTTGAAGCTCTCATAGTCTCCCTTTTATAATATAGGCCTCATAATCGAGTAGGATTACGCCTACACTCAGGGTTACTCATCCGAGAAACATACACGAATCTCTTAATTTATCAATCGAGATCTCCTCACCCAGGCAGGGTCTATTTAATATTACTAACATTTCTCAATATTATATGACCGCTTAATTTTGTCCATGACAGCAACATTATTCGAATACTTATCAACAATGAGAAATAACCCCAAACTACACCATCAAATAAACAAAACACCAGATCTGTCGTATAAATCCATCCGTAAAACAACGAAAGAAATGTTCACTACAAAAAATCTATGGGAATGGCCGTAGTTTGTCGAACGCCTAAAAATGTATCGCGCGCCTCCTCAGTACGGGAACGGAATTTTAAATAGGGAGTCCTTTTGGGGAATGGCGGGATGCCGAGAGGTCTTCAGGCCGAGTGATGGACGAAAAATGCGACCTCAGCGTCCTTGGAATAACTTCTTATTGTCTACGGAATGTTCTTTGTAATCAAGAGGCGTAGACAGGAACATTAAGCGCAAGACGAAACAAACATTTATCAATTAATCAAAGTCGGAATACCGCGACAGACAAACTCGCTACCAAGGTGTACCTGACTACCTGACACTAATAAATAATGCTGAATCTCATTGTTGAATAACAAATTAAAAATGCATCTGAAATGAATGTCCTTTTATTTTATTTTCTCGAACATTCGTTCATCAATCAACATTAACGAGGCCAAAGAGAAAAATCTTCACGATCCCAATAACCATAATTTTATGGATTTCCGATAAATTTTCGATTCAAACAACTTTATTAACAGAGTTTTTAGAGTAAATTTTAATCATGTGTGTGCTTGAAAAACAATTTCACGAGGATTTCTCAAATAGTCTTTAATGTTAACGGAGTTAGGTCTAAAATTAATTTCAATAATAATCTTGCATTTAAGGATTCGTATAACGTCCGTTCGCACCTTTTTACATTTCTTATTACATATTAATTTGCAGCTTGTTATCGTTTTCACCATTACCTAATAAGTTTTGGCGAAAACTTATCCTGTTAAAATACCATTGCCACGATACGTAAAACACTTCAGGCACTTTATTACACTTCTTATTGGAGAAGACTAATACTTTTAATTTTTAATATTTTTTTTTGACAATTGCAAACTGTTTTAATTCCTATAGTTAAGCACTGGAACTAATTATTACTGTTGGATTTTTACTGCCAACTCGTTGCATAATTTTTAAGTAGATAAATTATTTTCAACTTAATTGACTTGTTGAAATACAAAAATAATCTATTTTGATTATATTATTAATGCACCTTTGCTCATTATTCATTTTGATTACGTTAAATTCTGCGTTCCTAGAGTCCATAGGTAAGTAAATTTGGAATTTTATTAAACCAATAAACTGAATATTCCAACATTTAATTTGTAAACACAACAGAGTCTTGTAATATTCTGTAAATCATATCCACTGCAACCGGCTCACCTGCTTGTTCTGCCTTTAAATATTTCGTAATTTACGTTGTCAATTTAAGCGCAATTCGTAAAACATATGAATCCCCAATAATACGGCACCTGTTGGTAAAAGTGGGTTATAATAACCCCCAGTTTATTACCAATAACGACCTCAGTGTGGCCGGCAATCTCGGTATCCATTAAAACATTAAGTGCGTACATTATGTCGACTCCGGTGTATTTCTGCTCTGCGTCTACACACCGTAAATGCTCAATCACAGCTTTTAGCATATCGTTAACAGTATCGAGTTGTAAAGAATCGAAATCCTCCAATATGGTTGCATTATAAAACAGAACGACGAGAAAGTTGAACTGATCAGACCTTTTGTAATCAGATTCGTCGTAAACCAGCTGAAATTGGAAATGTTACGATACTAATTTGTGTTGATGAAGTGGCAGCTTTATTTACAAGCTGCAATTACGCTTTAACTGCAGTGTGATCGGTTCAAATTGAATATCTTTACCACTATTTTTTTTCATAAGATGTAGCAAATCAATTCTGTATTCCCCAGTCAGAAAGTGATGAGGTATCTACTTAAAAAAATGATTCCACAAGCAATATTTGTATTATATCATTCGATGCCAGTGCCGAGTTAGCTAAATTATAATTATGTGCTTAATCGATAAATTGTGACAATGTAGTTAGACGTATTGAAATTGTTCTTTGAAATAGAATATCTTGTTTCAGTAGTAGTGGTGTAAGAGGCTCCATATATCCTTGAATACAAGATACAACCTGTGCTAGTGGTGAACGCTATGAACCAGCAAAACAACCGATGAAAAAATACAAACACAGTGTTCGTCCATATCATCGCAACCCATAACTGTCCCACTGCTGAGCACGGGTCTCCTCTCATAATGTGAGGGGTACAGGCCATGGCCCACTACGCTGGCCAAGTGCGGATTGGTGGCCAATATTAACATTTAATTTGTCCATGTAATAACACCTAATTGTGTTGTGGTTAGGCTAAAAACCTATGAACTTAATAGTATAGAATACCGCTAAGATAATTTTAGAAAGTTTGCTTCCTCCTTTCATTGCTCTTTAAACAAATATTGCAGGAATACGCGAAATAATTGTGAAATCACTTAGATTAATTTTGTACTTTCACTGCAAATTGGTTCGAGTCCAAATCTCTGTAATCAAAATCGAATTACCTATTAAGATTGTAATCGCGTGTGTTCTGAAAGACTAAGGCTTAAATAAAAATAAATTTTGGCTGTCTATAATGAAATTATTTTAAGCCTTGTTATAGCTTCATTAAAAAGAGCAACATTAATTATTTTAGTGTCGTCTGTATGTCCACTTATTGTTTTGCTTTTATTCTTATTATTAGCCATTAGTAGTAAATAAAAACTAATAAGCGTCAGCCGTTTTGTTTTGTCGTAAAATAGTCTTTTATTGACTCCATTGACAACTCCATATTTGTCAGATCGTCTTTCCATATTCCGTGTGAATATGGAAAGACGATCCTTTTCTTTGTATTCTCTGGTAGAATTATGAAGACAAAAAGGCTCAAGCACAAATCTGCAATAAATGATATCATGGTCAGAGATCGAACTTGCATAATCTTGCGCCGCAGTTTGGTTGAATATCGATCGATCAAAAGAGCGATGTAAGAGTAGTACCAAATAAAGCTTAATCTCCCTTAAAGACAGCATATACTCACAATAACGACGAAGAAACAATAAAATATTTTAGTCAAAGAAAAATTAAACATATTTCAATTAGTAATAACCTGATTCCAAAACTTGTCGGTGATGCGTAAAAAACATTGTGTAAATATGTCTTTTTGGGTGGTTTTGTCAAACTGGATCCAGGGTTTAAGATTAATGGGCCACCAAATTATATGGTGGTTGCGCTCAACAAAATTGCGGGATGGGATTCGTATTCCCTGAGCGTTCGAAGCCATAAAAACCCGTAGAACGTGTGGGAACCAACCAGTTATGTCCAAAACCGAGAGTTTTTTTTTCTCCTCTCTGTCGTAAGGACGCGGTGATCCGATCAAATTTTTATGGCAGCAGTAATATACTTACAGCGTGTACCCAATCAATTATGGAAATTAATTTTTTGGTCATCAATACCCAGTCTAATTAGTCGATTCAAAGTATGGTAATGGCTGTAGTTCACTATTAATTTGATGCAACGTATGTGTAAATCGATCTTGAACTTTTTCTTATGTAACAGCATCATTTGATCTCCGATATACTGATAAGATCTTCGATTTCTTACCGGCCCATCGATTAATTTCTTCCCGATATTTTAATAACTTATAATAAAACTGTATTCAAATTCGGAATCGACTCGGACTTTTGATTTAGATAGGCTTTATATGGATAAAGTATAAAGTCTAAAATACTTTGTAAGAAGTTTTGTCTGTCTACTTGTCAATATTGCTGTCGTTCAAAGTATTTACGTTGTACGTTAAGTTGAAATTAAATTAAGTTAAGATGATATTTGACAATTATGACAAAATACTTTAAATGTTCGTACTGTTCATAATTATACTTTATGCGTGAAATAACATTATATAATAAATAAGGCTTAATATTTACAATATTACCGAAACCTCAAGCAAAATTATCAGCTAAATAATCTAGCAATAAGTACACTGATAATTTATCAGTGTACTTATTAAAAATAATTCTGTATTTAAAATTTTAAAATTGTATTCTTCAAATTCATTGTATCATGTGGCCCACTGACTAGTGAATTCTAAAAATAACTACGCGAGGGATGGTATTTTAGTGTAGTTGGAAGTGTAGGAACAATGAGTTCCATGCGTAGTGTATGCGTAGGGCTCGACCCTTCCGTAATTTGTATTTCGCGTGTGAATAGCTTTCGAGCTTATTTTAATTCTACGTTGTGCATGCCAAATGTGAGATTAATTTGGCAGGAGTCCTCGCCTGCTGCAACTACATTTGTTATTAAAATGTAAATTTTTAATGACTCCTATGACTAGTTAGATACCAATAAATATTTTAAAAAATTGGTAGAATTTGGTCACTTCGAGAATCTTGTTTCCTTTTTATTTAAATAATTTTAAAATACATTAAATTTAAACGGATTGAAAAAAAACAGTAAATTAAAAAAAAAAATGGTTGCCTGTAAAGTCGGTTTTACGGGCGAAGATTTTACGTGACAACGTCTTTTTCTCGGTAGAATATTTATTGATATGAATATAATTAAATTGCGCAATAGGAACAAGGAATTGAATGAAAATAAGAATTGCACAAATTTTAACTATAGAAATATATTTTGTTTACTAAAACATTGTACATGTAAACTTAAACTTAACGCGCCGATTCAATGCGCCTAATTCTCTAGTGCTGCGCGCGCGACAGACCGATCATAGTTGAGTGGGAGAGAGACGCAAGGCATTCGGCGGGCCTCTCTCTCGTTCGGTGACTCATCGTAACGTTACCGAGCGTTACTATTTTTCATAAGTGACTCCCAGCTAACCTAATTTAAGACGTTGTCACGTCAAAAAATTGAAGCTTACTACAAAACAATAGACCATCTCCAAATCGATTAGGCTACTTTCTGAGATTAGCGAAAAGAACAAACTAAAAGACAAAAAATTCACCCCCCTCCCTACTCTAATAGTCTCACCTCAAATGTCTATGTCTATACAGACATCGCTTAGTTACAGTTTAATAATGTATAGGTATAGATAAGATAAAAGATTTCTGTTAGAGTGAAAGTCTAGTCCAAATAAAACTGTTGTAGTTAAGCGATTTAAACTTGTTTTCTTAAACCGGAAACAGGGCGCGTTTGGCAATTTTGGCGGCTTACGAGACACTTAATGCGTTTGCATTAAGCCTCGAATCTGGGCCGAGAACGTGACTCTTGGACGATTTTGTGAAAAAAAAATTTGACTCATTTTGCAATCATGCAGTTTGCGGTACGGTGCGGCTTCTATGTCAAGGTTTCCGGATTGTAACGTTTGGTACTTTCTTTTTGTGTTAACTTCAGTTTTTAGATGCTGTGATGCTGTTTATGTATTTTGGTTAAGCTAAAACTTAACACTTCGTTTAGTTATGACTATTGTTATTTTTTTTGTTCGGAACAAAGACTGGCTTAGATATTACAGTCAATTAAACGAATTAAGCATTTTAGCCTACATGTAACATAAATTTAAATAAGATGATAACTTACTTATTTGGTATAATCTTGAAAGGCAAATCAATAAAGTTTCATATAATTAAAAATTGAATTGTAACGATTAATGTAATTATAATGTAGATAATGTTTTACGTCTTACAATAATTATCACTAGACCTACTTATAATGAAATAAACTGACCTAAACTTATTTAGTTGGTTTTTAAGCAACGAATATAATGTACTTAATTATGTAGAAAAAAGTTCATGATTTTTTATTAATAAATTATCGAATTTAATTTTTAAACCTTTACTATCGGATGAAAAATCTTGTTTTGAACACTCTTAAAATATCCACTTGTGGAAAACTATAGCTGATTACAACAAAGTAAACCTTATAGGCCATAATCATTGTTCTTAAGTTATCAAGTTTTACTTCGCAACTGAGCTTTGGGTTCAAGACGCGAATATCAGCTTCATGTTTACGATTTCATTCACAGCGGTTGGAGTGTAGGAAATGGAACAATAACACTATGAGCAAAGGGCATTTTAATCAGATTATCGGGCAGGTCGGTCTGGCATGAATCTAGCCAAGCGCGGTGAACGCAGTACGCACATGTTAACGCGGCGGCGTCATTCGCGTCGGTAACTTCTCGCGCATCGGACGTAAGCGCGTGCGCCGCCATTCCATAACGAACAAATTCAAATTAAAGACAGTGACATTCCCGTTTGTGTTTTTGTGTGTGCTTGTGATCACTTTTGTGTGCAACAGACCAGTGCTTGTGACAAAGGATATGTTCTAAACATTCAAAATGAATTCAAAAAAGTTGGAGTACTTCAAAGATGACGACTCTGTGGACGAGAAACTCAACCTCAGCTTCCTAGGTAATGTTTTATTGCTGTTATAAGTTTTATTGTTGATGTTTTGATGTGGCATTTTATGGGCCCTCAACAGAATGTGAATAGCTAATGGTTGGTGCGGTAATTTATTATGCCTCTGATAGGAATATCAAGGAACATACGTGCGACCAATGATAAGATTCTCTCTTGAAGCTTGATGTGTCCTGCTAAGTTCGTCGGGATCACAGCTTATAAACTTAACTCTGTTGCAATATCTAATACTACTACACTAATAACTAGTAACTTCTTTTCACACCTTCAAATGTCTGCTTTTATCTAAAAATAATACATCATCCTTACTTAAGATAACTAAGAATACCCTGAATACCATAGTACCAATATCAAGATTAGTATGGTTCTTAAAAGTATGAAACAAGATAATTATAATTAAAATAATAAATAACATATAGATGAACAGACACGGAATTACAATGATAAGAAACGAATCAAAACCTTTTTGATAAAATTAATGGATTTCGTCAGATTTTGAAATATATGTCAATGATCTTGAAACCATAGACGATACGGGATCATACGTGGGGGTAGATTAGTCATAGATTTGTTAAAGTAGTATAAATCCTACCATACTTTAGTGACTCAGATGATCCACTGAAGCTGGAATCAAAGCCCACGCGATATTGCATTGTCAAGGAAGTAATATCTTCAATTGTTTATTTTTACGCTAATAGAATTTTAATGATACTTGATGTAGATGTTATAATAATTATGCTTATGACTTGTTTTGTCGAAGTGTTCTGTGGCTTATGACGATTTTGAGCATTTTTTGCGCGTTGTATCTAATACAACGGATGTTATCCAAAGCTTATCCACTTTAAAAATTTAAAACAGATTGTCAGATGTCAATTTTAAATACTTTTTTTGTTATACTCTATTTTTTACATTAATTGTGTATTCTCAAATTTATTTCATTAATAAAATCTGTAAATTGTCTAGCTGAAAAAATGTGCTTGTTGTGGCACCCTATAATTATGGGTTCACTATTACATTTATTATTCTTTAGCATTATATTCCATAGTTTTGTATTAAGTGTTATCTGTGTTAGGTGTCCTATTATCAAATAAATAAATAAAGCTTACCTTTTATGGCAATTCGGTGTCTATGTTAAAAATATTTTTAATGCCAGTGAGAAAACATCTGG
Source organism: Ochlodes sylvanus (assembly GCA_905404295.2). Lineage (NCBI taxonomy): Eukaryota > Metazoa > Arthropoda > Insecta > Lepidoptera > Hesperiidae > Ochlodes > Ochlodes sylvanus. Next base: position 2,185,527 of record FR990135.1, on the reverse strand, counting down.
GCTAAAATCAATTACATTTTCAAAGAGCAACAGGCCTGTCTACTTGTCTCTGTCTAGATAATAGGCTTAGAAAGGGTAGGGGTTATTACCAGTTTGTGTGATACGCCATGGGAGTATGCCCTTCGAAAGAAAACGCACTATAAGGTAATCACGATCCATTCCGAGGCAAAATTTATTGGTAGGTAGGTACGTTATTCAGAGTTTGGAATTTTAGATACATAATATATTGTTGACTATACAACTCTGATTGAGAGGGATATTTTGGTCTTAATAACCAAATGTTGTAAGGATGATGATACATTATTATAAGTTCTTTGTAAAAAGTGTTCAGGAAGAATCCCAGACAGTTAACAGAAATAATTAGGAGGAAGAATTGAAGAATGATGTGTTTAACATTTAACTACATCTAGTTCAGACAGATGCGAATTATCATTATAAAAATCACTGTTATAAAGTTTAATTTAAGTTAATGTTTTTTATAATGTTAACAATGTAATTACTTAAAATCTCAACAAGATGTTAATAGATTTCCAGGTAGAACTTAAAATGATTGTGTGCATGTCATATGTATCGATAGCATAGTATGTATCTATTTTGTTTAATCCATATAATCAATGATTTATATGAGCAACGGGAAAATTCTGCAGCCTGTATTATTTCCGTATTTATGCTGATTGATTGTAGGATGCAAATAAAGATCGTTTATAAAGCAGGATGTTCGATCTTAGTATGTCTTATAAAGACCTAAGTCAATTATGTTTTCGTATATTTCGAGACAAATTCTGTTTCTACAACACATTTCCTTATATGTATTAGAATCCGTTAATCATAAAACCAGTTCGAACCTAAAAAATATTTGATTACCATTTTGGATTGCAAGACGTTATACATATAATTAATATTTCCTAACTTCGTTGTAGACATTTTTATCTACCTCAATTTGAAGAACATTCAGATTCCCTTCGCATAATTTTAACATCACGGATTGATAACCCTCGAAGGTCCAATTAAAACCAGTTCTTTTTATAGATTATTCTTAATTTTTTATTGGCAATATAATTAATTTAATTACTGCCACACATTCGAGTCTAATTTATTATCAGTCATATGTTTCGATAAGTATGTAATGTTAAATTTATTGGAGTCAAAAATATCTTGTCGCATGATCGAGAGATAAATTACTTCTGATTGTAACTGGCGGCTTTCTGGCATGGAAAAGTATGTAAGTACTGGAGTTTTATTTAATTCATGTTTTGAGATACGAGTTACAAGAAGGCATAATACGCCTACAGGCGGGTACAGTTATTCAACATTTATAAACAAACCTCGCAACTTGAATGTGGGCGTAATTTGAAATAATATTGATATACAAGCGTTTGTTTTAACAGACCTTACTTTTATTATACCTGCCACTGTATCTGGTCAATGAAATAAGTAATCACATTAAACATCGGACGTTCTCAAGCTAAGTATAGTTAAATTGCGACCGCTAAAGCCATTACCCGCAGTAAAACCTCTCAAATAAGCTTTCACCGAGCCCAACGACGTTTAAGAGGACATATTGATAATACCTTTACAAAGAGACGTTTACTTCGATATAGGTAATGGCTCAGATTGAGCTTCTTCCAATGAAGTTGATTTTATTAGATGAAGTGAAATTTAATCCCTAGTAAATAGCCTATTTCATTTCATTTAAATGCTATCCGTCGACCGAATTTGTATTCTTACCTCTCTGGGTCGGTCGGACAGCAGCCAGTATTAGTTCAAGTATTTTTTGTCTGCTGTCTACAACGTGTACGACCCATTTTGTAGTGTACACTTTAAGTTAGTATGTATGTCAATAGCGTTGTTAATCTACCGATATTGTCGTTCTGTTTTAAAATGGTTCGTGTGCAGATTTTGCTTTTTGTAATATATCGCTTATTCGTTATTTTTTAATTGGGTCTGGTGTAGATTATAATATCTTGTATCATCATACAGAAGTAATCTACTATTTATCTCATTCTACGTAGTTACATAATATTATGATTTAAATTTGTTTTCATGAAGTCTGTAGTATTTACGTTCTAAACATATCTCTATATCATTCAATGACAGTTATTTATGAATAATGATACCAATTACTTGCACATATACATTATAATATATCAAGGGAAGTTTATCATTTATTACATTTACAAACAGAACCATGTCATGATATGAGCGACCATTTATAGAAGTGCTCATTCTTGTGCGAACCTTGAATTACGTCAATATCGCCTTATCAATCATATATCACTGTATTTTGTAAAGAAACATGTACAAACCTGTTTTCATCATAGCAATATACGTTACCTAGTTTCCGGCTAGTAGCTAATATAGGTCTTGTGTACGACCTTACAGATTTCTTTGTTGTAGTGTTTTTATTATCAGTTTACGTCATCCTATAAACTTGCGTTCGTTCTTTGTTTGGTGTTTATTTAATATTGAACTTAGCAACAATACTAAGCCTTTATTTTTATATCTAAAACTAAAAGTCTAACAATACTTATAGGTGTATCTAACCTCACAGTATTTATGCTTTATTAATTACTAGCTGATAGTCGATTCTTTTATTTTTATTTTTTTTAATACTTTTTTGCTATTCAGGACACCTTCCCGGAACCCCTCTACTAACAATTAAACTTTGTGGTATGGTATTAAAGTTCAAATTTATTTTTAAGTATTATTACGAATCTTTTGTATGGGAATATAGAAAAGTTTGGTTTTTAGACTTTTTCAGGCAATTTTTTAAAATTTTCTCTCCGTAAGAACCATCCTCGTACTTTAAGGAATATAAAAAAATAATTAGGGAAATCGGTTATAGGAAATCGAAAATCGGAATCAGCTGTTCTCGAGATTTGCGCTTAGTATTCATAGTTAAGACAGGACTACGTCTGTCAGGTCAGCTAGTATCTTATAATATAAATAATGTAGTATGTTATAAATAGGTTATACTTAAATGTTTGATGTTCGAATTAACACAATTACGTTGTTTTTTATTTTCTTTAATCAATATAATGAAAATGAAAAATGTTTTTATTGATTAAGAGGAAATGCTATGGGTCATTTTTCCATACAAACGTTCTCGACTAATCCCTCGCTGGTTTTTGACTCTAGATCAATAATTTTTTTACACAAGAATAATATCATCATTATCTATGTCGGTACGTTTTGATTTTTTTGATATTTTTGTTTTCAAAAGTTTTAGGCTACTTCAAACAGCGCTTAAAACGGCCAAATAAATATGCCGCAAACAAACGCCTAGTACACAAATTGTATAATAATTAGCACAAAAAGCTAAACGGTCCGACACAGAATATCTCCTTCCCATTCAATTTCCAAAATTTCGTTAAGATTGCTTTAGTTTTGGCGGGGGGATTAGTCGAGAACGGAACCTCGATTTTGATGATTTTTGCCTCGGGTTTTTACACGGAGCTGCAGTTGTCCCTATCGCACTGACATACACGCCGCTCGCATGCGCGACAGAGATATTGAGTGAAAAAATCCCAAATTTGAAAAAGGGTTCGCGTGGTATTTCCTCTTAAAACATGAGTACGCAAGCAAGTCGCAAGGGCCCCTGTACTGGGTTGAGATCCCGTGTTACTGGGTGCCCCGATCATCCACCGAGGCGAAATATATTTTAATCAATTTACTAATTAATACTTTACACTGATATTGTGTGCAGGTGCGTGCGTGTGTGTGTATAATTCTGCTAAATTTTCCTTTTTTTGATGGATAAATGTCAGAATTATGAAATTTTGTCCAGTATCTACCTAATTATGTTAATCTTCATTAGTAGAAGTAGAGCCATTTATATCTCGTATTCCGATCAAAGATTTAACTAACCCGATGAACTTAATATAATGTAACTGTTACTCGTATAATGCCGAAAGATATAAGACTGTTGTAATCCTTAAGATAAACAAATTCGTCAGAGCATGGAAGTCTTGTGTGGTCGATAACACAAAAAAACTTTATTAAGCCGTCGTCGCTGAGCCACTTGAAAACTTCTCGAGTTTTAGAAGTGCAAAAATGGAACGCTTACTAAAGAATGTGACATCAGAGTTTAGCAGACAGTATTGTTTTAAAAGAGGATGTCATCAAGTTACCGGAAACTTAAAATTAGGAAGATAAGCAATTTTCGGAATTCGGAAAGCAAATTATTTGTTAAACGTTTTTGTAAGGAAATACATAGGGATACATTATTTGTTTATAAAAATGCAAGTACTCAGTGTAGATTGTACTCTATCGTTTTATATTAATGTCATATGAAAATGTAGGTCGTTAGACACCAATTGTAATAAACAAAAGAAATATTACTTAGGTTACAACCTAAAGATCATAGGGTCACGGCGAACAATGACCGCTGCAAAAATGCGGGTGGGTTCAAATGCACATGGGTGCAATTTCCGTTGGAGATCACGCGTTCAATGCCAATGGAATTTTGAAACTTAATATGTATACCGGGCGGCGATATAAAAGAAATAGTATTCCAATGAAAAATCCCAGTTCGCGTTCGTGATCACTTCACTCCATTAAATTTTGTTATTTTGGCTCAATTTATAGGTATGAAGAATTCCCTGACCTTTGACAATCTCTTTTGGCTGAAGTCCAAATCATAATAACACTATTTCATTCACTTTAGTTTGACACTGACAGTAGACACTGTAGCGGTGATAGGAATTATTATAAAACTTAGAATAAAAGTTTCCTCAAACCAATCCTGCGTGTTGAATTAATGTACAAAGATAGAGAAGAAGACTTAAAAGAATGTGTAAAAGTATATTTAGCTAGACAATAATTACATAGACAAACGCTAGACGGATTAATGTTTAAGTACAAAAACAGATGTTAGTAACAAAATTTGAGGCGACTGAAATCGTAAACCTGACCTATCTCACTTCATTGGCAAATATCCAGCTACCATCCGTAAAACGAAGTGATCACTTCATTAAATTTTGTTATTTTGGCTTAATTTATAGGTATGAAGAATTCCCTGACCTTTGACAATCTCTTTTGGCTGAAGTCCAAATCATAATAACACTATTTCATTCACTTTCCATAACAGTTTCATTTCATACTTCGGCGTTAACACCTTATATATGAACACTGACGATTTTATTAGCTTCTGAATCTGGATCAAGGACTTTTCAAAACGTTGTAACTTTCATAATAATATGTAGGTACTGGATGTACTTAGTCCTATTGAACAGTAGAATACATGGATTTTTGAAGAAAACATGTACAATAAAATAATGTAAAGTAACTAAGTATGATGTACTGCCGTTCCTACACTATACCCTAAAACGTGAGTCAACAGATGTGCTGTGCGATGGTCCTAAGACAATGCATCAATATCATGGAGCCTAAGCAAATACAAACCAACGCGCTTAAAATAATAGTACAGGTATACTAATTTGTTTCCAAAATATTGACTGTGCTTTTACTGCTTCATATGGTTTTCTGACTTTTCTGAACATGGCATGGATACACATATCGGAGGAAATACACGCTATATTAGAACCAATGTTTACTTTCAATACTGTTTACTTTGAAAGTTTACTACAAATGCTGTTTCAAAGGACGCCAGGCAACATGACTGTTCTAAGAATTCAAAGGGACAATAAAACAGAACCATGTCTGAGTTGGGGTAAAATGTAATTGGAACTAAAATATTTAACAGTTCACTGAAATAGGGGATTTCTTAGAATCAAAATTTTTAAAGTTTAGTGCATTTTTATTAGATTTGATCTAGATTATATCTACTAATAAAACTTTCACCTGTGCAGGAACAAGAAAGCTTAATATAACGGATTCTACAAACCAAACAAACTTCTACCTGCGATCACTCATAGCAGTTTACTCGTTAAATTAGCGTATCGAAGTGCAATGAACCTAAACTCAAGTGCATTATACACAACTTTTGTTATCAAATTTAATATCGTATACGGAATTATGGACGTAACTACCTGTGCTTCATGACTCAAAGTTGTTTGAAAGTCTTGGAGCACTTTTGATGTAACTTGCGTTCCTGGCACGGAAACAGCCGGTCTCATTCAAACACACATTCAAGTACTGCTTACAAGAGTTTCTTATATACCATCTGTTTTGCTGTTTTGATTTGGTGTTTAGAAAGGCTAACATACTATTTAGCAGCAGCAATCATTGCAAAATTTGTCAATGGCATTTCCAAAAATGAATTTGCTTGCATGTAATCCGAATAAACGTCAATATGATTGAGGTCATCCAAAACAGTTTTATTAAAGGAGACAGTTGCAAAATCATCAAACAATTGCACATTATAGTCACGCTGAAAGTGATGGTCAGACAAATTGAACTAATCATTTTGACATTGAGTTTATGTTAATTTACCAGCTGGAATAACGGTTGGGTAAAAACTGCCGTTTTTTGTTAGAGACCCTCACCCGTGGGTTCATCGAATACGGGTATAGCTACAAAAGCAGGTGTATAAGTTTTTGTATCCCGGTTTAGTCTTTTTTCTGGGACGTCGATAACTTGTTTTATAAAGCGATCAGTTTTTATTTTGTCTGCGAATCGACGTTTATTCGGCAACATAATATCGGGTTTGTTTTTAACGTTTTATTTTAACTTTCTACGTAGATTTCGAATGTTTTGATCGAAGATCGATTGCACCATCAGTTACCATGCCGGACTGCCGTTCCTGGGAATTGGGATTTTATTCCTATGCAAGGCAAAATTTTTAATGATGAGTTTAAATTTCTGTTCGTTGTGGGAATGGGTGCTTTTGTGTGTTGTCCATGGCACACTCGGGGAATCATAGTGTGGGGCTATGAGAGCGTTGCGTTATTTGATTGATACATATGTATATCTTGCATAAGTCTACAATTTTTCCAACCAAGTAAAAGTATTCCGGCTTACAGCTAAATTCAAAGTAACAAATTGTAATACATTTAACGTTACCGAATACTATTCGATAGGGAATCATAGTGAAAGTAAGTTTCGTGACCAATAAACATTTATGGTAAAACATTGCGTTGACTGCGAACACCGGCTAGTAACACTTTGATCCCCCCACGGGACCATCGTGTTGCATAATACATAATTGATCTAATCTTATTACGTTCTGCTTAATTGATAACAATTAATAATATATGCATTCAAAAACAGCAGGTGCACAAAATAGATATGAAATGTCTACTGGAAATAAAACGGTAAATAAATAATAATGGTTTGTCCTAATAATATGAGTAAAATGAAACATAATAGTTTTACTGTTTACAGCGTAGGTACTAAAAGACCGCTATAATAAAATAAACTAATTGCTTTTCTAGAAGTGAATAAAATAATTTCCTCAATTAATAATTGCGATAATAAAATGAGTAATAATCCGCATTTAGTGTGCGAAGTGACTTTACAAATTTTAGAGCAATTACGTGCATAACTGCATAATATATAAAACTTACGATACCTAATCATAATTATCACCTTTTTTGAACTCTATAAAATAATAAACATACTAATATTATGCCCATCAACAACTCAATTCAATCCTAATATGCACTGGCTGGAAAAATGATGTCAAAATAAAATCATGTATTTTTGGGCACGAATAATTTTCTTCATGTTTTTAATTTAAAAATTATGCAAATGTTGTTGACGCAAGTAATTTATCACTTGGGGTGTGAGTATTTCATCACGTGGACTTTTTTGGCTTGAATTGTTAAGTAAAGCTATTAACATTTTTGCCCAATCTATGTTTTTAATTTGTTTAAACCGCCGTCTTGAGGATATGTCAGAGTAATTACACTTGCCAGTCTGATTTATCAATGAAATATTGCGTACAATTTTTGTATTTATTAACAATGTTTTTAATGTAATAAATTTAAAACTTTAAACAGAAATGTTATATTTTATAAGCGAAAAATTCCCAAATCGAAGCGAGAGCGGTGTTACTTCTCTTTAATATATTTCCATGGTATAGTTAAAAAACTCGGTCGACCATTAATTACGATCGACAAAAATATAAGGTAGAGCACTTCACTATTACTTACTCATTTTTGAACTCTTCTGATTAAAATCGACTTCAAATATCTTGTTAGGTTGCTTCTAAATAATAATTGTTATACCTAATAATAATTATACGTAGTGTTGTATTGTGATCTTATTAATTGAAACACGATTATCCAGACCAGCGGGTGGGAAGCGTCCCGTGGGCGGCGAGAATTGATTCTTTATCTCTTTCGTATTGCGTGTGACTGACAGAGATGGAAGATAGGACAATCTCCTGCTCACTACCGAAGAAGCGAGTCAGAAGTCACTTTTTGTGGTATGACATTATGCAGTGCAGTCTGTGCTAGTGATCGTTAAAGTGTAAGAAAACAAAAAAATAGTAGTTTTGCTTTTTATAAATCAAACGTTTTCATATAATGGATGGAATTACATGCTTGCGTGGATCCCCATTGGGATCTTGCTTTTTTAATCAAAATTTCAGAACCTATTTCCGATCAAGAGATAGTGCCCTATGACAGACAGACAGACAACGAAGGTATATTAATGGGATATTATTATAATCCCAATATAATCCCAATTCACAAATACTCAAAGTTTTGTCTAAGTACACGTTCATGAATACATACCTACGAGTAAATGCGCTTATACTATCTTTTATACATTTATTAATACTGGAATATTCACAGCAATAAATATATATTAGACAATAAAAAAATCTACAAACCACCGAAATTCGACCATAATTTTTTAAAATAAAATGAAAATGGAAAAAAATAATTCGACTGCACCTTCGCCTATGTCATTTAATGATATAATAATAACTATCATTGCAAAATTATTAATAACTTTCTCTCAGGATGTAAAAGGACCCGCCATTTGAGAAGCCCTAGCTGCGTAAAAAGGATCGTTGGAACTGGTCAGGCGAACTACCTGTTAATGTAGGGTTGTCAAAATTTTCCGAATACCCATCGAAATATACATAGGAAACAAGAGGGTTGGTTAAATCAATTTCGAATTAAATGTGGTAGTGATGTTTGAGCCATATTTTTAATTAATAAACATGGGTTATCAGTAAGAAGCTTTTAAAAGTGTGTTATCGTAGAAGTGAGGAAATATATATTTATTTTTAGTCAATATGTGTCTGATGTAACTATCTACTATTATTTAGAAATTTTATCTAAAATACGTCACTATATCAATACACAATGACTATAAATCGATTTTCTTTTTTCGTGTTTCATAATTGAATTAATGAAATATTGAATTATAAATTCACATTAAGCGATAAATTTTATAGCTCGTATAGGGAAATTGTTGACAACAATGACATAATTTCAATAAACTGGGACGAGTGACAGCCCTAGCTTTATGGAATAAAAAATGACCACGATCCCAAATAAAATAATGAGCGTACGGTTTTGTTTCCTTTCAATTAAATTGGTATCAATGGAGCTTGCTCGACTTATTTCTTACCAATGTAGTACGAATTTAACGAGTAATTTTCATAACGATGATAAATATCACTTTATTTTATGAGTTCGAGATTTTTGTGGCTCATACTTACACTAATAACGTTTTCAACATTCTGTTTTGGATGTTATTGCGTTGGTTGATTATGTAAAAACCGAATAATAATTTTAAGTAACTTTATATAGCTTATAATATGCATTAGTCTAAAACATTCTAATATGTGGAAAAAAATTACGTACGAAAAAATATGGAAGAAACAACCAATCAGTGCTTTTCTAGGTAATTACTGGGTACTTACTTAAAGTCTTAACGACGAAGGAGGTAAACTTAATCCAAACTAAGTAAAATCCAGAGCTTAAAATTGGTTTATATCTGTATATATTGGCTACAACCCATTAATGGCCCACTACTGAGCACGGGTCTCTCCTCGTACCTGAGGAGGCCTAGAGCATACTCCACCACGCTGCTCCAGTGCGGATTGGTGGAGGGGTTAGTGGCCAACCCAAGTGTCGGAAATTTAAAGCCGCCCGAAGGTATCCGACATGGCTTAACGACTGCTACCAAATGATAACAACCGGGACCGACGGCTTTACGTGCCCTCCGAAGCACGGAAGCGCTCAAGAAATGTTTGCCACTAGCGGTCACCCATCCAACTACCGACCGCGCCCGCTGTTGCTTAACTTTGTCGATCACTTGAGATCGACGCAAGCCGCCGGGCTATGAGCGCTTATATATCTGTATATATACTTCTATGTATACTTAGATATATCACGCATAGTGTATTTGTATCCTGAATTCGTTTATCCTTCAATTCAATACTTTGTTATGCACATAAGCCCAAAAATGTTGTACGCTTAATCTGAATGAACTTAATGACACAGTTATACTGAAACCCCAAATTTACGTTCATTTATATTCATGTCCTCGAGGCAATAATTATCCAATCAAGTGTCGAAAACCATACCTCACCGACAAAACCAATGCCACATGAAGAGTTATCACACAGTGACTAGGGTCATGTGTTTCGTGTAAGAGAGTCATAATTATAAATTGCGTAAAGTTCTCCTGACATTACACTTGCGAAGCGATAATAGGACGGTTGTAAACACACGGGTTTCTGTTTTGATCGTAATCACATTGTTTATTTAAAAGCTTTGCTGCCGTTGAGTAGTCAGAAGTGATTATTTTTTACATTAATTTTGTCTATTTTTAAGATGTGACTAGAGTTTGATAGTTGTAGCTATAGAAATAGGGCGTAAGCGTTTTTTACGCAGTAAAGGTACTTTTTCGTCTTTTTCTGTCTGGTGTAGGTTATTTATTAAATGAAATTACAGTTGCTGAATCAATTAGTTACAGTTGCTCTAATCATAATAAATTGTTAATAGTCTATCACTCCATAGAAAAAGAAGTGTTGCAAACAAAACAAACCTTGAAAGAAAATATATTTCTGGTTTTATAATGTAAATCGAATATTACAGTTCGTATTTTAATTAATGATGGGGGACGATCGTCAGGCCAAGAAAGCGTATCTTGGAATCCCAAGTGGCCGACGCCGTGGAAGCAGATTTGCGTGAGCTGCGAGTTGCAGACTGTCAAGAGTGGTTCAAGACCGGCGAAGATGGCATTCATTCATTGCATGAAATGAAAAAAAGACTAGAAACATGTTAATTATTTTTAAAACGCTGCGTGTGCCACAAGAAAGTCGACTCGTAAGTCCCCGCGCGAGTATAATGGGGTCGATCGTGCCTGGGTACGGGTTTTCGACCACGGTTATAAAGACACTTGCCATTATCTCGGCTGGGGAAGATCTAACACATAAGAAACACTTTATCTAGTTTCCAATTATTATTAATGAATCTTTGATTAGCTTTGGAGCGAGGAGAATTCACGGATGAAGTATTGATGTAGGGTCGGGAAGTATAACGGAATGTTGGTTATTCTCTTTGTTTTGTATTTGATGTTGGTTTATGTATTTTTATTTGAAATCATTTTATGTTATACTTGTAGCGTCCACGATTAATATGATTTTGTCATTCTTTTGTAGGGTACCGTACCCAAAGGATACCAAACGGAAATCTATTAATATGCCTATGACGCTGTTTGTCTGTCTACCCGTCTGTCTGTTTCATTATTTCTTGTCACTTGTTATAGCCAGGCCCTGATTATTCAGTGTATCGATGAAGAACTCAACTCAAAACTGTCACTATATAAAAAAAAACACTAGAAGGAGACTGCCGCGGTAAAGCTATTGCATCGATTTTTTTATCAACTTATGCAATTATAATTATTAGAAGTTATATAGTTATATCAGAACAGCGCCATCTAGTTTGTAGAAAACATACGTACCATACCTTAGTATTAAGGTACTAGATTGCGCTGATTGGGGGTGTTAGGTTTTTTTCGTTACGGAATTTCTGGATTCGGTCCCCACGCTCAAGGCCCGCGATAAAAGCTATGCAATAGCTTAATAAAAAAATTTCACCATATTGCCAAACAATACTAAATAATAGGCTAGGTAAGGTTTATGACATTATGGAGAACAATGAGTTATATGTTACGATATTTACCTTCACCATAGTGAGCGATACGCACAACGCACATTACTCTTAAAAGTAACGGCCTTTCCTTTATGTATTCCCGGTTTAGGAGAGTCCCGTGCCCTCGAGTTGGTCTGTAACGTATTGTAGCCGTAGAACAAGCCAAACATAATTTATGCGCATGTCATCGCTATCTCAAGTGGAAAGGTACACTTGAAGAAACATTCCGCTAAATGCCCGACTAAACGCATTAAAAGTTATTATATTACACAGCAATATACTGTTACAATCTGCAATCCGCCGCGGGATCTAGTGTAGCGAATGCGTGCTTTCGTCCATTATTTCATTTTCATGATCGGTCAGTGATAGGGTTGTCTATTCAGAAAAAAAAACAGTTATTAATAAAAAGATTTTTTCTTTAAAAGTAAACGATTCTTCTTTCTACGAAACGTGTCTTTTCGATACAAGTATCGTAATTTTTTTGGTTGCTAATTTTGTGAGTTATCTTTTTTCAATAGTTAAGATGCGATTAGATTCCTTGTATTGCGGTAAGCATAAATAAACACTGATAATATACTTATAATAATATTATAGACACAATTATGACTAAGTTAACCTTGTATTCCGCGTAGTCGGCATCCATACATATTATAAATTATTAAAATGTTAACGATTAAGACACATTGCCACGTAAAGTTATGAAAACGTATTCCGAATATTGGCAAGTTTAGGCCAAATCAGAAGCTTAATAATCCGTATAAATTAAGATAATCTACTTGAAGTGTCTAATAAACTTATAAATATTTAGTATAATATGGCACTGCCCTCAATCTGAATTACTAGCAGGATTTGAATATACCTACCGGTTTACATAACTCATGTTATAAACAAACTTTATTCTGTCCTCGATATAATTTGCTCTTTTACGATGTAATACTGTTTTATAGTTATGACAGTTTACACTAAAGTTAAATAGGAAAAGAAAATATATAAAAAACTTTTTCGTGTAAAAGTTCTGAAATTAATAATACTACATATTTACTACTATGTAATATGTAAATTATTATGAGCATACAACGCCAGTTGCACTTTTTGATCCACTCCGATGACGTCATTGTAACTACAGATGCGAAATATAATTTGGGAACGTATGTGTGTAGAAAGAGTTTTATGTAGAAATCTTTTTACTTATATCATTGATCCAATAAGTATTTTTTGAGCTATTTTTTTTTTAGTTTTCGATAAATGTATAAATGAGAAATACCAATTTTTGGCAGCCCTATCAGTTATAAGGCAGTATTGTTGCTAATAAATTTGTTGGGAACAATGCTCTTCAAACTTTATTGGCGGTGTCATTCACGACATGACCTCAGGCCGCGAGGAAAGAAAATTATGCCATCTGTTTTCGCGGGAATTTATATCGGCGCAAAAAAACTTTACAAGACAAGCGAGCGAACTTAACGAGCTTTTGTAATTATTTTACTGTAGAAACCGCGTGAAATTATCTTCGCATTAACTACGCTGTGCTTACATATTATATTCAATTGTTACACAGAGGTAGTTATAAAGATGATAGGCATAAAACTTGTCGGATCAACGCTTATTCTATGTATTGTATTGATCGGCTTCTGCTCGGGTTCTGTCTAATTTTTGTGACTCGCTGCTCGCTGGATTTTGCGGATATTTCTTCAACAATATTATAGAAAAAAGGATAGTTATTAGTATACTAAAAAAATGACGAGCATAAGTGTATTGACAAAATAGCTACATGGATAAATGAATTTTAATTTGATAGCAGTAACGTATTTTCACTATAAGCCTTTTCTACCGTAATCATTAAACCAAACTTAAATTGAAACTCAAATAAAATATAAAGTACCTAATAAAAAAATCACTAATTATTTATGTTGTGTTATAACGTCCCGCTTTTGATGAAATTATCCCACTTTTTACACATAGGTATATTATGTAGTTTGAAAACCTGCTTTTCGTTGAAAAAATATCTGTCAATGTTGGTATTGAACGTCCTTGGAACTTATAATAAAAAGTAACATATCTTTCTGTTATTGACTCCATATTTCGCTTGCCCGCAAGAATACTGTATTAACTCTAAAAACTTACTTTTTCAGGAGAAGCGATTAAAGCTTTTAACTACAAATATTGTGGTACTTTCTTACGAGAGGGATATTGACACAACTTTCGTAATTTGCTTATTCAGGGAGCAAACGATTTTCGACCTCATTCAAAAGGTAGAACGTACTTTTTTTATTCGAACTGTATCATTAAGTCAGTTAGTGCCAAATTTTAACTTAATATTGTATTCTTCCGGACAAGCGAGTAGAAATCATATTTTTTATCAAAATAACATGTAGGTACATACTTGAATGGCTTTACACAACAAATTAGCCATACACTTCAACTCAACAACACAACAGAATGTCACAAATCAACATGTTGCAACAGCAACGCCGCATCTTCCTCGCATAAAACCACAGGCAAATCTGTATAAATTACATTTTACGATGAAAGGCCGCAAAACTAATAATCCTTTGCCATCTCTAGTAATAAATGTTAATGTGCGGGCCGCGGAAATACTGAATATGTCTGTGGACATATAATTATTATATGTACGTACGTCAAGATACTTAACAAACAGTACCTATTCTAATCGATGTCGCCGCTGTATTCTTAAACAATGCGAAGGAATTAAAAAGTGACGTGTACATTTCCATCAGTGAATATATGAAATGAATTTGAATTTGTAAAAATATTTTAAAGTCCGTTCCTGCAGCATATTCCAAAAACATTGCTGTTGTCTGACAGTTATTTTATGATCTGCGCGTCGTATTTGAAACACATTAACAAAAGTATTCGCATAACATACCATTAATTTCCTACGCTGTAGATGGTAACATTCGTAATTAACTCATCGTAAAAACTGAAACATTAGCGAAAACCTAAAATGTCTTCAAATGGACGACTGACACATTTTTTTCAATGTAATTACATCATTGGGCGGTCAATGTTGTTTGTATCGTCGCAATAATACAATAATACTACTTGAAGCAGTGCGCTTCACGGCAGAAATAGGCTTCCATTGACCAGCGTAAACGATATCTCGCTACTATAAATTGAACTCCGACAACGCATCGTTTACACTAAGCCTGCGCCGTTAACTAGTGGAAATAGGTTGCACTAAACCACAGTTACAATAAATTTTACATCCATCCATCCATACTGATATTATAAATGCAAAAATAACTGTCTGTCTCTAGCTATGGCTCATACGTTTTGAGTTTAATCCGCTGTATCGATTTTGACGAAATTTTGTATGGAGATGGTTTGAGACCCTGTAAACTGTAAAAGATAGTCTTTATCACGAAAATCATTCTCTAGGGCGGTGTAGAATGCAGATAGGGTGAAAGTTTGTATGAGGAATTCCTGTAATCTTAATATAGGTATATAATTCTTCTGTGAGTGTGTATGTCACTGAACTTCTCTCAAACGACTGGACCGATTTTGATGAAATTTTTTGTGTGTGGTCAAGGGGATCTGGGAATGGTTTAGATTCACAATTGGACCCGATAGGTGGCGTTGCTGTCGATATATCACCAAAACATTTTTTAATCATAATGCGGTACGAAGTACGCCGGGACAACTAGTAAATTATATTGCGTTAATAAAGGTCCGTAATAATAGTTATAGTCTTATGTCTTCCATATCAGACAGTGATCAGTTAAATTTTTATTACATGTATAGATTTTGAGTAGGTGAAGACATCGGTTTCTAAAGCCAGGGCGGGTTACAAGTTAAACAAACACAATTTTTATTTAGAACATCTATAAGCCTCGCTGCAATAGAACTCGTGTACAGAAATACACCTATGAATTATAGCTTCTGAATATATGGCAATATAACCCATTAGAAATTGTCAACTAAGAAGTTTAGATAACTTATGGCAATTAAGAAAGACTTATCATATTCGCTTCACTCATTAGACCCTGCCGGAAACTGCTGACATCCTGCAGCGCCGTGAAAGTCGACGTATTTAATACCAAAATAAATTGTATTCACAGACCTTTAGCAGAGAAATCTAGTAATAAGTGTAAAGTATAAGAACCCAGCAATTTTGCTTGCTTTCACTTATTGAAATCGTATCTAAGTAATAAAACTGTTATTGTATACGTAACGGCTTACGGAGTTAACATTGACTTTCTTAGTTTAATTCTTATATCCATACTAATATCATAAATGCGAAAGTAATTATGTCTGTTACTGTTCACGCTGTTACCCCTCACACTGTGAGAGGAGACCCGTGCCCAGCAGTGGGACAGTTATGGGTTGTGATGATGATGATGACTGTTCACGCTTGATCCCGTTAACGATTTAGATAAAATTTGGTTTGAAGATAGATTGAGTGAGACCCTCAATAGAGCATAAGATAGTTTAATCTAGGAAATACGTTCTATTTGGATAATTTTACGGGTAGCTTGTAAAATGTGTTTTGACACATTATTTCATATTCCTCTGAGGTATAACCATATATAAATAATACCTACTTCACTCATTAATTTTGGAGCATGACTAGACAGAAAAATTTGGAAATTCGAATGATATCTTACATAAACTATAAACGAAGGCGTGGTTTGTGTTTCAAAAAGAGTTTGTAAAATCAATTTCGAATAAACATTTCATTTAATTTCACCGGCGCAGGAAACATCAAGATAACTAACTACTTTAAACCTACCAATAAAGTTCCTATCACCTAACACAACATTGTCGTGCAGTAAACTCGTAAGTTCCAAAATCAAACCGTATCTACCGCAGACATGACGTTGTATCGCCGATGGCCAACACTTGGCTAGGGTTACCATCTCAAAACGGAACGTCCGGGCAAGTATCTGGGTGTTACAAAAAATCCAGACATTTCTAAAAAATCCGGACATTTTAGTTACAAAATAAAATTTTAATATTTTTTGCTTAATATTACGTGTATATTTAAATTTGAAATAACAATTTAATTATTTTTAATTTGACGCTGTTTAGTTTTATTTTTACAGTTTGGTAGAAAGCACATCGAATGCTTATTTTGTATCAGGGTAAATAAATAAAACGGACCAATTCAAAAGAAAAGTCCAAAAGTCCGGACATGTCCGGATATCTGGTAATCCTACGCTTGACCTAAAATGGTAACAGGAAATAAAACTTCAAAGATAACACAGCTAATGTTGAGTAAAGGTGCTTCTACATTAGACTGGAGCGCACTCCACGACGACTATTCACGTCAGCTCCAATTTATCGACACCCTTAATGCTTAGTATTAGTTAGTACTTAGTACAATCTGCTCTTACGTTATGAAAGTAGTTCAGTTACAGATGCGCTGCTACCCGTGGACTATTATTATACGAATAATTAGGGACGGTATCCGCTGTCTGTTAGATACTTTCATACAACAAACATACAATAATAGATTAATACGTAGTTTATAGTACCATGAACTTTTATATTAAAGCCTTGTAATATAATAGCGATTATTTCAAAGATATTTGTACTTGGCCAGCGTGGTGGATTATGGCCTGTACCCCTCACACTGTGAGAAGAGGCCCGTGCCCAGCAGTGGGACAGTTGTGGGTTGCAATGATGTTGACTAAAAAAATGGTTGCCTGTAAAGTCGGTTTTACGGGCGAAGATTTTACGTGACAACGTCTTTTTCTCGGTAGAATATTTATTGATATGAATATAATTAAATTGCGCAATAGGAACAAGGAATTGAATGAAAATAAGAATTGCACAAATTTTAACTATAGAAATATATTTTGTTTACTAAAACATTGTACATGTAAACTTAAACTTAACGCGCCGATTCAATGCGCCTAATTCTCTAGTGCTGCGCGCGCGACAGACCGATCATAGTTGAGTGGGAGAGAGACGCAAGGCATTCGGCGGGCCTCTCTCTCGTTCGGTGACTCATCGTAACGTTACCGAGCGTTACTATTTTTCATAAGTGACTCCCAGCTAACCTAATTTAAGACGTTGTCACGTCAAAAATGCACATAGCTCGAACATCGACCGAGTTAAGCGACAGCGGATGCGGTCATTAACTGGATGTGTAACCGCTAATGGCAAATCTTGAGTACTTATTTCCTGGTTTCGGAGGGTACGTAAAGTCGGTTGGTCCCGGTTTTTAATTAACGTATAAAAGCAGTTGTTAAGTATTGCCTGCGAAGCTAGGAGTCCCCTATCGAAGACACCCCAACGTGGGCGTTAGTGATGTGTTATTTGTGATTTCCATGTCCATGTCAACCGTGACACAGGGAATCCTAGTGCGTGCATGAGTGGGTTAGCGTTCGTTTAAAAAAGAAAGTAAAATCTGGCGCAGTAAACTGCATAAGAGCATAATGGTACAGTTTGTGTGAGGGACTTGTTAATAGTCCACGTACATAAATAATGATAATGAGGGTAGTAAACCAGTAAAGATAAGCTCTGGTGGAGTGAAAACAGTGTAATTGCGACATCAATTAGTTCAAAGGCTGCTTTCTAAATTCTTACTTAGAGCGGCTTGGTATGGGATAAAGATGTGGATGTTTTAAATTAGTCGATGCTGGATGTAAGTGAATCATTTGTTTTAATCTTAAAAATAGACTTATTTTTCAAAATCATGTTCTTCAAAAAAGGTGTGAAAAGAGTTCTCCTTTAAGGCCGACGTTGCGTTGCATTGCTGACTCCCTTGGTGTTCTGTTTGTCTGTAGGCAACGTACAACCATTGCCGTAAGGTGTCTCGTCTGCGTATTATTCAGCCATTCGTACTATAAACAATAGGGTGAAAGCCTTCGAGGGCCACAAAACCACGCTGAAAGCGAATTTGCTGCACGCGGCAGCGTTGACCGTTGAAAGCAAATCTATGTGTTCCATCTTATGGCCACGAAATTACGCTGCAAGAAGACGCTTGTAGCGTTAAAAAGTCTCTAGCGTGGCGTGTTTTGTGGTGAAACTAGTAAATAGTGTTTGAAATATTACCTACTGCAAAATATGGGTATAGTAATCGTCGTACGCAGAATTAATTCAAATAAATTAAGTATGAATTCATAGACAATCATTTCTGTCTTTTAAGGCCAAATAAATAAATGCAAGTTGTGCCACTAACTACGATCTTGATAATAGATTCGTAAAATTCGTAAAATTAGTTGAATAATATACATTCAATCGAAAATAAATTCTAAAAGACCACTGATGCCAAGTCTTAATTACTATTAGTCTATTGAAATCTGAAGATACAAAAATCCCAGATAGTTTTCAAATGACAATCAACATGTAATTTCAATGAAATGACAATTTACGCAGCCATTGCTGTTTACTTTTTGAAACAGACTTTATCATGAAAATGCCGATTGACCTTTTGCACAAACAGCAAAGTTTATCATGAGATACAAATGAAGACAAGACCTATAGCTTTAAACCATGCCTTTCACTCGCATAAGCCTTGACCGTGTATAAGGCCACGAGGCACTTGTTACAGTCTCGTATTGTCAAATCTCCCACAAGTTTGCGTTTACTGGATTAGACTGCATATTTTTTTATGTACGACAAACGAGCAGACGATCCACCTGACGGTCAGTGATTAACGTCGGCCATGGTCAACAGCAGCCAAAGGCATCACACACCCTGCCGGCCTTTGAAGAAGAAGAATTTTCTGAGTTTTTCTAATTGAAACAGAGAAATAAAGTGACTCTATTTTGTCAGTAATATGTAATCAGGTAATCAGGGTACTTCTTATTCTCTTTTTGACGTGATAACGTCTTATAAATTGATAGGCTGCGCGCACGAAAAAGTTTCCCGTTTCGTTGACGTCAGATCGTGTCGTCAAAGCTAGCAGTTAGAATAGTTCTGCTACTGGAACGCCGCCACGCGAGCTTCTTCGAGAGCTTTTACGATAACCACCGCCCACCTCCCCGGAAGCCATTATTTATAACAAATGTTGAATACGCAGTAACGTGTTTTCATCAATGTTTCTTTATGACGTTATCACATAAAACTATCGTCCATAAACCGACTTTATAAACAACCGATTTTTTTATAGATTTAAGATTACAAACGAGCACTCAGCACCTTGCATAAAATTTCGGTGTACGCTTGTCAAGCCATCCAAATTTGTCAATGTCCTATCCGTCGCTATCTCGCTATCAGCTGACAGTGCGACTAGTCTTAGTTTAATTGTAAGTTAACTTGAACGCGGAATGACCAGATACGGCCGTGGGAATGTCGTTGTTACACTTACTAGTAAATCGCTTGTTAGTTTGAGGTGCCCGTTTTGGACACCTTTACACATTCTTAGGTGGGAATAATGCGATTTGATGCTATCTAGGACCTTATAGCGTATTGCTTGTTTGTGTCAATTGTTGGATCAACATGGGTAGACAATGCTGGAAGTGGTTGGGAGTAAGGTGGGACGATTAGTGAGGTAATTGAGCGCTTCTGTGCTTTCCCCTTTTCCCTTTTTGGATATAGGGAAAAAGCTTTAAGCACGTATGTATACCGACTTTTGAAGGGAAAAAGGTTTTAAAAAAGTGTGTTTGCTGTATATTTTTTATGCTTTTTATCTACATTTTCTTGTGTGAACGAACGGTCTCTGTAGTGCCCATTTGCTTTGTCTCTGGAAAGACCGTCTTGGCATTAGTCCCCTCTAGGAATTTCACAGCTAAAAGTAGCAGCGGTCGTAAATATAATTTTTCCTACTATAAAGTCCACATCATAATATAGTAATGACACATACTCCAATTGAATTAAGCTTAAAACATCTCCTTCCTCATAGAATTCACTATAAAAACAAATAAAAAAGTAGCTTTTGCGCTCAAGAAATTAAATCATTATTATCTTTTCAAGGATCTACTTTAGAGTTTAAGTCAATAAATAAATCGAGTCATAGTCCACACGCCGCATTTCTCGGCGACTTCAAAGGCTAAGCTGGTCTGCCAATGCCACAGGCCTACCCACTTGCTTTTTATTACTAAGTACCAGTATATTTTATGCGGTCATGTGCAATTAACATGATTCTTGCATTATACCGTAAGTTTAAATAAAAAACACTTGTCTATAATTAGTTATATTACCCATTAAGTGTCTGACGCAAATAGCTGAAGTAGTGATGTTATTATGGAACAGGGCTGTGTGGTAAATATTTTGACAATCCGCACTTGACCAGCGCACTCTGATCCTTAACTTTTCTCATTGTAAAAGGACGTGACTAGCAATGGGATAGTTACGTGCTGCGATTTTGACAATATTTTTCGGGGTTCGTGTCGAATGATTTGGATGGAGTGGCTTAAGATATGACATTATACATGGTATTTCTGGCTACAGATATTACAATAAAAATGTTTTTAATATTACACAGATTACAAGAAACATTATTTGTGAGACACACAAAGTATGGAATCGTCATCCAAGTCTGAAGCATGTCTGACGTAGATTTTTGATTGCTTTGACGATAAAGTTTCAGTTTTCGACCATTGGCACCGGGCGTACTTACGCATTCTACTCTTATTTATACTCATGTGCATGTACAACATTGTTAGAGGTCATTAACCGCTCACACAACAAAATCGCTATTCCTATCTGACCATTCTCTATCAGTGAATAATAAATTACTTGATCTTTAATTATCGTGTCGAAGGATAATAGAATGCGATAATTTATAACCAAAGACGAACTAAGATAAATGTATGTAAATCACAATGTTATAGAACTATGTTTTAAACGTGACTACGACTATGTAAAAGTTCTGTTTTGATGGTGTCATTTATGGCCTGCTTAAAGAGTACCTAATTGTCTTAACTTAATTTCATCGTAAGCCGTGATAATTTATTTATTTAATGACATGAAGAGATTTTTTTTCTTTTCTAAACGATTCTTCAAAATCTATTCCAATATTATCAGAAGATCATAAGTAATTATAGCAATTTTGTATTTAAAGCTGAGTCTTGGTTTTTGCAGAAAAATCCAATGTGAAATAAAGCACTATCAATGTAATCATATTATAGCTTTTTCTGGTTATAAAATCAATATCCCATCCTTTTATAAGACTTCTCTCCCATTCTGATGCTAAAGACAAGGTTACACTTTAGGAAGTCCATGCTTATGCAGCGAGCGAACGGACGTGTATCCCAGCATTATCTGAACACCAAAAAGCTGAACTCAAAAGAAAACCACCGTCGCGGATAATTCATGAGGCATTGAATTCCGAATATGGAGTGCTTGAAAGTGATTCCGAAAATGCTGACCACAGGCATGCCAAAAAGGGACGTCCATTCCGATCCAGTTTCTAACAAGAATCAAGTAGGCCCGCAAAAAGTAGACCCAGTGGAACAGTGATGTAGACGTGCATACGTATGTGTAGAAAATGATATGCTATTTTCCAAATTATATGTCAATTCGGGCTTTAGAAAAGACAGAGACAAAAGTTATTCACAAATACCAAACTGATACCTTATTGTTTTGACGACCCCGTAGCCTAGTTGGTGGTTTGCCTGCGAAGAGAGGTGTTTTGGGGTCGTTTCCCGACCAGGGTAGATATTTATGTTAAAGATAAATGTTTCTTCTCGTGTCATGGGTGTTAGTGATGTGTTTAATTGTGTTGTCTGTGCCATCCGCAACACAGGCCACGCTAAAACAGCGCAGTATTTTAGCGTTTTTATTCATATGATTTTTTTTTTATTTATTGAATTTTACTAATTTTATTTGAAACTCAAACACATGTAAAAAATAAAATCTAACAAACTCATGTCATTAACTAGGCTTCTGCTATTAAGCAAAAAAAGACTACATCGCTATCTTAATAATATCAACAGACCCGTTACAAACTAAAAGCTGACAAATGAAGAAGATAATTATTCATTAACGTCAAAACAACGATAAGAAAAAAAGCTGTGATAATACTGCCAAAACAAAAACACCAACCAAACTACGATAGAAACTCGATTATGACGTATCACGAAACGGTCCGTGTCATAAATGAGTGTCTATTTAAGGAGGATTATAGCATTAATCTTTTAATGCGTTTCAGATCAAAGAAAAGTGCTGGTGTCTTAGCATCACGAGTCACGAAAGGAAAGCTTTAAACAAAGACGGCCAACGCTGTTTATTACTTTCAAGTTCATTGCATAAGCCGGTTGCAACACCAAATTACTTTCCCAATCAAGTGTCGATCACCGTTTTAAATTACAATCGGGCGATAGAACAAATGTTAAGTCTAAAGTGATATGCTTTCTACTTGTAAGAACTTGATGGTTTTTTATTAAGTTGCAGTACTACTTACTACAAAAGGGTAAAGTATTGTTAAGTAAGTAAGTATTGGTAAGTGTAAAGCATCTCGGGAAAGCACCTTGGGAAAGCACCTTGGGAAATTACGTGGAAAAAACAGTTATGTAATAAACCTAAATAGTCTTAACACGAATAGGCCTAGAGCCATCCACCAAGCTGCAAGTCAAGTTAGCAACTAAATCAGCTGTAGGATTTTTTTATGCCGCCCGAAATACTCTTACATGGCATCTAAAAAAATGGTTGCCTGTAAAGACAGTTTACGGACGATAATTTTACGTTGTAACGTGACAATGACGTCATACTTTTTAGTACGTGCAGCCGGCGTTCATCCAGTTATAAGACGTTATCACGTCAATAATCGAAAAATACGGCCTTATGTGTTGTCTGAAGCCTGGCAGGTAAGTACATCAATAATATCCTCGTCAAATTCATACAATATATAAGAAATGCAAAAGTTAATCTATGTATTAATATGTTAGCTAGCTTTTTAAGCTTAATCCGCTAAACCGACTCAGATGAAATTCGGTATGGAGAAAATTGAATTATTATGGGATCATTTAACTGTATTTTGCCGTTTTCAACTCCCACATGGGCGAAGCGGCGGGCAAAAGCTATTAAGTCATATTTTACAATTTTCTATTACTTTGTTAGCAAAAGTCGTTTGCTTTTATGTTTCATCGCTCAAGTTACTCGGCGTTGGTCAAACAAGCCATCCTGGCACTCTCGTTAGACTTTGATTGGCTATTAATAAGTTTAAAAGCGATACTTACAGCCGATGCCTATCTGGGCTTCGTAATCTCATTAACAGGGCTAGATCAGGCGCCAGTATCTAGTTAGTTCTCAATTAATAATATTAGAGAAAGCCTTGACGTGGTAAGGACTAGCATTATAACTGGAATCAACTTGACAGAGCATAACTCGCCAGTAATGGCAAGAATTGCGATGAAGGCAAATTAAGGCCTTTCTAGTCGAACGCTGATCGCTGATCGGTGATTGCCTTGAAGAATGCCAGAGTGAAGAGTTTTATATGACGCGTCATATCCTTTGTAAGTGACGTTTTCTAATGCTGAATAACTTTTATGATATTAAGTGCTTTCTGTATGAATGCGAATTATAATGTAATTTGTAGGAAATGCCATTTTCTAAAACACTTAGTACATTAAAAAATTACATTTTTTTGGGCTTAGCGTGCATTTATCAGAGGACGCAATTTTATTTTTTAGATGTCAAGAGGGGATTTTTGGTGTCGCAACCCTTGTCCATACGACCGCGATCGTGGAAACTAAGGTGCAGATGGTTTTTATAGTTTTTAGCAAATTTTTAGCAAACTATTGGCCTCACATAAAATTTAAAAGTACATTTTTCGTAGCAAATTAAATTCTCTACAACTTTGGTCCGGTACCGTTTAGTCTTAGAATCAAACAATATTATTTTCTATCAGGTGGTTTGCCTGCCTATTTGCCAGCTCTTAACTATACACTAAAGAATTAATATTTTGTTTATGTAGACATTTACTAGTTTCTTTATAAAATAGGCCAACGATATGACATACAATGCAAACATTTCACAAAGCATGTATTCCCCACATGCATTCGTTTCCACACAATCAAAATATGCAATCTCAACGTGGGAACCGCTACGACAGCTTTCTCACTCTTTTATACGTTTCTAACTTTCTTTTTAAGGTTTATGTTCGTTTTATGTTGTTTAATTTTTGGTTAATATCTTCGCTCCGCGGGTCATTGTCCCTGACGGCGCTACGCAAAGGAGGGTAATGTGTATATCAGCCTATGTGTGTTCGTTCCTTTGTAGCGCTCTATAGACGAAGCGCGTTGATGATTTTGACGCCAATCGATTTGTCTAATAATTTATTTTTTTGGAAAAAAGTATTACAAATTTTATTCGTATAAGCTCTTAAACTTATATACAACGTAAAATGTCAATTTAAACATTTATTTTAAAAAGTAATAACAATCGTTTTGGATGCAGATAATAAGAACGGTTACCTGAAGCGAAGCGATGCCGACGTTTTACTAACAGGTAGTACATAGAAACATACATACACATACGTTAAAAATATATACGCCTAACTTTTTAAAGATATTAAAATAAATCTGTATCATTTTAATAAATTATCTTTTGTGTATTTTTGTAATATATGCAACCTCCTTGACATCTGACATTGTGATATTAGGTTTTAATAAAAAGCTAGTGGGCTGTCTTGGGGCAGTCTGTCAATGGAATATAACTAATTTGCTAACGTATACCGTTTTTTTTATTACAATATCTTCCACATACATGATATTTTGGCGACGAGTACCTAACTTCACGCGTGTTTTGAATATATTGTTAAAGGTTTAGTAAGTGGAAGTGAGTAAAATGTTAGGAAATACAGCAAATATGTTCGGTGGCAGCCTCGCCTTTGACCATCGCTCACAAGAATGGAGTATTTTTCGAAGTCGTTTTATCCAGTACTGGACGGCGAATGACATTAATAGCAACACCGATAAGTCTGGAGTGAAGCGGCGGGCATTACTTCTGACCGCGATGGTGGAAGAAACATTCCGCGTTGCTAATGATTTGGTTTTTCCAGCGGATCTTGATAACGTGGAATATGAGACGTTGTTAGAGAAATTGACGAATCATTTTCAGGCCAAGAGATGTACTTTTGCGGAAAGATTTATATTCTACTAGTGGTCCCAGCGTACTTCGTACCGCTTTATAATTAAAAAATGTTTTAGTGATATATCGACAGCAACGCCACCTACCGGGTCCAATTGTGAATCTAAACCATTCTCGGATCCACCTGAAGACACACAAAAAATTTCAACCAAATCGGTCAAGCCGTTTAGGAGGAGTTCAGTCACATACACACGCACACAAGAAATATATATATTAAGATAAAGCTGAACAACGCCCAAGTGAAGATCTAGCCGAATGGGCTGTGCGAGTCCGCAGTTTGGCGCGCTTTTGTGGTTTCAAATCTGAATTAGAGACAGCCCTACGGGATCGATTTGTTTTGGGGTTAGAAAATATTAAGGAAAAAGAGAGATTATTTGCCGAAGATATTGAAACATTAACGTTTTCGAAAGCTCTGGAATTGGCGCAAAGTGTGCATTGCGCACGAATGGCTCTACTATCTGCGAGGAACAGCACCGTCGCGGCTGCCACGTTCCCTGTAGAGACGTCAGCGCAGCCTGTGTTTGCGATGCGGGCCGCTACAAGTAGCAGCGCCGCCGGCGTCATTCCGAGTAAAAACTTTATTTTGTCACGAGTAGCAAGATGTTGCGATGTATGTGGTTACAAAAACCATAAGTCGGATATGTGTCGTTTCAGCAATTATAAGTGTCAAAAATGTAATAAAAAGGGTCATTTGAAGCGAGTATGTAAGTATAAAGCTATGGACAGTAATTACTTAGGGACAGATGATGACAACGTTATTGGAGATAAAGTTTTAGTTAAGCATTTTTATAATAACTGTAATAAATGGCGTTGGAAATATGGAGTAGTAAGAAGCCAATTAGGCACTCGAATGTTTACTGTTTTTATACCGGAATTGAATTGTATTGTAAAGAAACATGTGGATCATTTGCTGGCGTACAAAGGAGGGTCGTCAGTTGATGTACCTGATGACATTAGTATTTGTGAGTTTGAGGGACACGCATACAATCGAGCAAATTCAGAGCCTAAATTGAGCGATACCGCAACAGCACTGATTGCTGAACCATTAAAGAATTGTACTTAACTATAAGTCTTAAAATAGTTATTTTGTATTTAGTCGGGGAGGGATGTAATATATGCAACCTCCTTGACATCTGACATTGTGATATTAGGTTTTAATAAAAAGCTAGTGGGCTGTCTTGGGGCAGTCTGTCAATGGAATATAACTAATTTGCTAACGTATACCGTTTTTTTATTACAATATCTTCCACATACATGATATTTTTATATGTTTTTTTAAACCAGAAAACTAGTTCGAGAGGCAACTTCAAGAATCGATATCGACTATTTATTAATACAAGAACATACAAACTTAGATTTTGGCATAGAATTTAATTCACATTCATTTAAATATTTATCAAATCATAATATCTATAGATGCTATACCTATACCTGCTCACCTGCTATACCTGCTCACTCTACGGTAATCTCAGTATTTCTTAAGCTACTGCACTTCGGTGGACCAATTTGAGAACTAAATTAATGGCAACCTGGATCTCGACTATAAAGTGTAAATTGAGTTTTGCGTATTACGATCTCGCTACCGTCGGAGATTAGCGTTAAGCGGTATCCTCGCTTTAAGTAGGTAGCAGTGAACAACTGCATAGTGGTTACAATATTTCTTACTTCGTCCGGAGATTAAACCAACTAACTGTGCTGTGTGGTTACTTTAAAAAATTCAAGTCATAAAATTTAATTCTAGTGCACAGTAAAGTGTGCTTCATACAAATTTGAAAAACTGAAAACACGCTTTTGTTAGTTAATTATAAATGGACAGCTATACATTTAATCACTGTTCTGTAAACCTTTGAGGAGGACCCTTGTCTAAAGCCAATCCTAAGCGTAATATCCAGCCCTGCTTATACATTTCATTACTGGGTTGTAAGACTTGTAAGCATGTTTTTTTGTATATTTGTTATTATACGAGCTTGTATCTTTGCACTCTTTTAGAATTTTATGCGGTTTCTAGCTTGTGTCTAGTATCTAACAGTGACGCAGCTACCTAATTCCAGCTAATCCTAAAGCGTGTTATTATAATCATTATTTAGTTTATGGTTACTAAAGTTGTTTTACTTGCCGTTGGGTTTATAGCATTATACAACACCTAGCTGTTGGATAACGGTTCAATAATTAAATTAATTAAATGTTACTATAATAATAACATTAAGGAAATTATACAGTTTATTTTATTACAGTAATAGGATGTAACTACATTCTTTAAGTTTTCGCTGAAAAAAATTACTTACCATTGTAAGTAATTTTTATTAATAAATAAATTTATAAAGTTCATTTATTTAAAAATTTAATTATTTTATTAATAATTACATTTTTGAATAAATGAACTTTTAAGGCAGATTTAAACTTATTGCTTTTTAATAAACAAAGGAGACTGGTACGCTTTCATACAATCTTGGGCCTGGATAGTAAAAAGATGAAAGTAGTGCCAATTAATAGCTATTATATTATTAACCTTTAATTGAAAATAAAACGGAATTTGTCAATCTGGGAGTAGTGATAAACGAGATTTAGTAAAAGTGAGGTTATAATATGAGACTACCTATATATTGAACAGCTGATTTTTGAAGTTCGAGTATTTTATTCTTAAACATAGAACATTAATATTTTGACGGCGTCCGTGGCGCAGCGGTATGCGCGGTGGATTTATAAGACGGAGTTTCTGGGTGCGATTCCCGGCTGGGCCGATTGAGATTTTTTACCTGGTATGGCGTCGGGCAGAAACCTAAAGGGCGATTTTATCCTACGTCTAACAAGTTAGCCCCCTTCCATCTTAGATTGCATCATCACTTAGCATTAGGTGTTGACTGCAAGCACACTTGGTGTCGAATAACTTGTAGTAAATAAAAAAAACTTTTAGAATGGGAGGATGATAAAACGTAAATGACTGATGAGATCATAAGTAAGGGTAAAGAAGTGGTAAAATAAAAAACACTTTTTTTATTGATTTTTATTCCTCTCAATTATAATTAAAATATTGTCTAAGAATGTATGTCTTGATTGTATGCGTCCCCGAAGTAACCACAAGGTATTTGAAGCTGACAGCTCTCGAAGTAGGCTACTGCTGACCTCCCTGGACACTTCTATTACATAGCCATTGTTACCCCTTACATGCTCGCCATAATAAGATTGTGCTTTATTTGATATATACCTAATGAGATAAGAATTAGTTCACTCACTTGTTGTGACTCGGTTGTTCTATCTGCAATAAACCTACCTCATCATTATCAACCTATTGACAGCCCACTACAGGGCCAGACCACCCTCCTTATAGTAGTCTAACCTCTATATAGATCCCCTATATGGAGCTTAGACCCACTGCACTGCTTCAATGCGGGTTGGTGGGCTTAAGGCAATAATATTTGATTACTTAATGGTCACTATCAGATGTTAGTAATAATGACTGAGACTGACAGCTTAACGTGCTCTCTGAGGCACAGGAATATAAAACAACTAACTCAATTCCAGGGTAAGAGTAAGGTTCTTTTCTTATTCTATTTATTTAAAACACTTTATTGCACACCCTTATAAAACAAAAATACAAAGTAAAATAAGAAAAGAACCTTATGAATAAGTCTGTCTTACCACCACAGTGATGTCTCCCAGATAACCTTTGCAAAAAGGAAATATTAAAATAGCACAGGTTGGTGCGGCAAATAAACTTACTTAACAATCTACATTCTGTTTTACAATAGTACTACATGGCAATACTAATAATACACAAATAGCTATAAGAATATAAATATATACATATATTTATGTATATACATACAACACTGTTACATATAGAAAAATTCTTGGAAGAAAGAAAAATTCAGTAGGTATCATTTCACAGCCCAACCCATGACTTGAACCCAGGACATAGTAATCTATGTGGCATGCATAAGTAATAATGAACATTCATTTAACTTACAGTTCGAGGTATAATCCACTCTTGTATTACATTATATATTCTCAGTTCATGAGTTGAGCCAGTGTCAAGCAGATGACTGACTCATGATGAGAGCAACCACAGCGGAAGCAAACATTACGGTGGCCAAGTTGTCTTGGTTGATCAACAGCTGTTGGTCTTTGTGGCAAGTCCCAGAAAGCTTGACAAACATCACAGTTGTTTACCTGAAATATGAAGTTTTTTATTTCATGAAATCAAGACTACTGAAAAATATACTTTCGCCAAACCACATTGGAGCAGTTTGGTGGGTCTTTGCTCGGAATCCCTCTCTGCTAGAGAGGAGGCCTGCGTCCAGCAGTTGGATGTGAATAGGCTGATGATGCTACTCAATCGATTTCGGTATTTAGTTAAATGTTAACAATCTTTATCTACCTTTTCAAAAAGTATAATTCACTTTTAAGCATACGGTTGATAATAAACAATATAAGGAATCCTATAGGTTAGCATGGTAGGTGCCAGTTAGCTAATAAATAAGTGAGTACTTACAGGCTGTGGTGCACGCCATCGACGAATCACTGACAAATTCATTTCATCATCTAAAGCTCGTTGATAGTATTACTATACCACAGTTCACACTGATCCATGGTGTCATCCAATCGATAAGCCGGCCAATCCAAATATCCAATAAATCCAAAATAACGAGCCAAAGTCAGACGTGTAAGTGTAAGACGGTGTCGATTGATTTTAGACGGGACTTCTGTCATTCATTGTCATTATTGTCAAGTGTCAACATAGACAAAAATGAGCAGTGATGAACATCGATTTTCATTTCAAAATCGATTAATGATCGATTGTTCGATCGAAAATTGATTTTGAGATTTCACTTTATTACATAGATAGATGTCTTGTTTCACAGTAAATTAATTTATTTGTAATAGTTTTAATTATTCTTAATGATTGAAAATAACATCTCATGAAAAGCCTTTTTATATTTTTATATAATTGTTTGCACACATTCTTAATATAATCGATTATAATTATCGATTACCTATTCTATTTTTGATCCTAACTTATTTTTTAGATTTTTCATCTTCTAGATTGTGAATTAAGCTGATTTTTTAAATATTATAATAGAAAAAAATAACGCGTTTTTTAAGCTATATTTCAACTTATTACAAATTGGGCCCAAAAGTCCCCGTCTCCTTTCTAACGAAAATAACATTTAGGTACTTAATTTGTATTATATTTGATTACACTAATGAATATAATTCTAGCCAAAGTATAGCTCGAACTCAAGCTCAATAAAACATAATATCAATTTCACACAGCCTGAGTCAGGTTTTTTGACATAAAATAAACACTTTACATACATACATATTACCTATACCGACATATCTGAATAATTCTACTTAAAACAATTTAAGATTGTATAATTTGTATAAATTAAACAGGAGCGGGTTTAGATGTGACAGATAAATAAACATGAATTTATTGCGTATTATACACGACGTTAATTATACAGATAATACGAACGACTGGCACGTGCATTTATTAGTACGATATTGCAACATGTTTCATCTGGTTTACACGTGATTAAATAATCTTTATGTCATGGTAATATTTATGGGTAAATTAAATGGTTATTATGTAAACAGTGATAACCCAATAGTTTAACCTACGATTCATCATGCCGGAGGTCCGTCGTAAGATCATCGGATATTCGTTATAAAATTATTATTGTATCAATATTTTATAAGATATGATTATTTTCATGTTCCTATTAATATCTTGAGTCAGAAAGATTTGCGATGAATTGTAAATAAATCCCCTTTTATCTTGCAACTTTAAAAATGATACATGTTAATATTATTATTTTGTTTATAAATAATTATTTCTTATAAATTATAGTATTTTTGGTAATTTTATAGTAGTGTATTAAATTAATTGAATTAAAAAATTGAACAAAAAAAATTTTAGTAATCATATAGGTCTCATAATTTTGTTCTTCTGTTTCAGGTAAGGATTTACTTTAGATTCAGCAAAACATAACGACCGATCGATCGGTAAGAAATAAATCATGTTACGTATTTTTTGTAATAAAACAAAAGAACTTTTTAGAAACAAACAATGCACGGAACATAATTTCAAAACATTTCCAAAGACAGTTTGATACTATAAATAATTTCGAGATATTGCAACTTTCTCTCGGCGAACCAGCAACTAAAAGCTTTTCAATCTATCCCTAATTAAAAATCTAGGCAGCTGAACCCGCCTCCAGATATAAGCCACTTTACTTATTCATTACTAGAAAAGTTTAGCGAAGGAAACGCGAAATATATTTTTCCATGAACAGTGAATTTTGGAATAAATGACAAATTACATTATTAATCATCTCAGTATACAAATAATTATTAATATTGATTATTTTCAGTGAACCTCTTCATATAAATATCCCCAAAACCATACATTCCGCCATTAATCACCGAAGCAACCTAAGTGAATCACTGTAAAAGTTCTTTCTCGCGAAAAGGAATATTACGATTTTAGTTGCGATAGCTGTGCAAAGTTCCGTTTGTAATATTATTAATATCATTTTATTAGCTGATGCGTATACATACATACAGTACGTTTTATCATTGATTGATAAACTGATAAGTTTATAATTTAAGCATAATAGGTCGTAATGATATTTTTTATAATTTTAAGTTGTATGTTTGAATTAAGTCTTCTTCAAATAGACATTCCAAAAATCAGTGTTATATTTATGATCTATTGCGATAATAAATACCCTCATTAAAAGTTTATTTAAATATCTTTCACATACCTTTGTACAAAATTTCACAGATTAATAACAAGTCATTTTAACTAATACGATAGTGAACAGTCGAAGTGAGACTAATGTAAGCAATCTCCAAAATTGAAATTACCAAAACCGATTCGGTCTTTCAACATTCAAATTACAAACGAACGATTAATTAATCGATCGTGGACATCACCGAGCCTAATCGCTTGCAGTGAGACAAGTACCGAAGCACCAAGAGGAGAGTACAGTTACACGACAGGTAAAATGATTAACGCCCTAAGTGAACCATTTGATCAAAGCTAGTGATTGGTGGAAGAAATACTCGCTTAGGAGAGTATGGTGTATAAGTTACTAGGGATGAGCGGTATAATCATCTTAATGTATAGAACAAAGACTTCCGTATATAAATTTCAGTCTTTTCTGTCTTGTCTGTCATTTCTGTCTATAAGCACGGGTCCATAGTCGCTAGTAGAATACTTTTTGCTCTAGTAGGACGGGTAATGGTCAACCCATGTAGTGATTAACCACTGATTAAGGCGCCCTACAGAATATATGAGCAGAGAAGTTTAGTTATTCCATTCGGATTAGTTATATTTTAAAATATTTTCTATTCCGGTCTGATCCCCGTAAATGCTATTTGTGCTCAACCACTGAGTGAGTAGGTATCCTTTCGCTTTAATTGTAGTTATGTGCCAATATTATTACCAGCCAGAGAATTAAAAAAAACATTGTAGATAAGATGTTAAACTAGACGATGTTAAACAGATGTTAATGTTACGAAGATGTTTAGAAATCGCTATCAAATTGTGACCTACTACTATCTAACAGTAGGTGTTAAAAGCCGAGGGTTACGGGGGTCGGTCTATTTGACAAAGATTTAAGCATTTAACCTGTACATTTAACCTATCTAGAAACTTGAAAGGTCTTCTCATGTTTTTTACTTTGTTGTAACTCTCAGACTGACATAATACTTTTCCTATGTGAAACTATGGTTTTATTTTGTATACATTTTGCAATGATACTGGTATTCATAGTGGGTTAGTATTAACGAGCTGTATAGTAATATGTTTTTGATTAGTTGTAACTTCGACTCCTGTAACTGTGTCGAAATCTATACATACCTATAATGAACGGTAGGTGTTGCTTGATTCAGTCCCCGAACGACTTGTCGTGTGCCGGCTGGGGGCCTGAGAGCCAGCATTTTCATTCTTTCCTATTCTTTCTTTCTTGGATGCCTTTGGTTTTCATCATCATTTACTATTGAGTAGCACATTTGCTCATTTGTCTGCTATTAACATTAAAAAAATTAGATAAATGAATTGTGTGACGCATTAATGCGAGCATTTAGTGTTTTTGTTTTTTTTTAATTCTGCGCAGATTACTAATAACAAATAATAAATAATGCATATCGCGTATCAGTTTTAAAAAGGGTGGTGACGTGATCTATGACGAATTTAGCTTAAAATCATATTTATTTCAACTATAGAAACTCTAATAAACGTGAAACTTAAGTGACTTTGTCCTATAATATGTGCATAAAGCAACAACTATCATAATGTCACAACTAATGTTCTAACACCGTCACCTAACCGGACTAACTATCCCAGTCCCCATATGAGTCTTGTTCTAAGTCGGTCACAGTTGTCATGGGCGGCAGCGGAAGGTGGTGCTGCATGCTCGTTTGCTGCCTTAAATAAATAAAAAAAAATTAAAAACGAAAGATAAAAATACAGCTTTACACAATTATATTAAAAAAAAAATTCAATGCTTACGGATACAATCGCTGGCAAATCCTAACCTTAACTAAGATAAAACTATTATCATCAATCACAAAAACAAACAAAACAAAATAATCTGGTAACTTTCGCTTATAGAAAGTGACCAAATGATTCGTCTTGTCAAAAATTAAACAAAAAAAGTACAAAAGCCTCAATGAAAGTGACAGTCAAAACGGGCAAACAAAACGCACAGAGGTTGAAATGTCCTCCCACGCGGGCAAAAAATTGGCAACAAAATTGTTCAAAAGTGGAGTGTACGAACACAGGAGTTTCAATGGCGTGTTTCGTAACAGTATTCGCAGACACGCCGTCGTGTTTCTACAAGTTCTCATTGATATTATGAACGTGGGCGGACCACTCGGTCAACTCCATTCATGAATTGGGCAATAGTGCCTACGCGGCTAACGGTAAGATTATAGAGCCATACTAGTGAATTACTAGCGTTAATTAGTACAAATTTGTGGCCTACCGTAAATTTCATAAAAGAGGAAGTAGTTAATCAATGTAATTTCTACCTGCTATGAGGTCTGTGTGTGGTAATCAATATGCACTTTTATACCAATGAAAAACTTCTAAAAATAATAAAATATCTAGTTTGAGTCTCTGAACTGACCTTCTTGTTTTTCTTAGCCGGCAACGCGTTGGTCCCGCCATGGGCTCGGTCCTTGGGCGACGGTGGTCGCTTACCACCAGGTGACCCGTCTGATCGATTGTCTCTGTTTTTCGCTAATCAAATTTGTTTCTTTTTTTAAGCCTAAAAGTATAGTTTTTTAATTGAATAACCACAGTGCTGAAGTGGGTAAAAATTAACTAATGCGTTAAGCTATCTTATATTACTTTTCTAAGAAATTGATTGCGAGTAATTGTCGATATAATACACCTGTTACTAAATTTATGTACATAACACAACAATCACTAACTGATGTAAAGATTTGTTGTTATTTTATTATCTAGATTAAATTATTGTTATCAACAAGCTAGGCTATGATTATAGTTCTTAAATATGTTAATATAAAGTTTATTGTTCTTAAAGCTAAAGTTTACGTCATATTATCATAAATATCTCATTATTATTCATAAACACATCTACAACGCAGTAACTTATGAAATAATCAAACAATCAATATAGCTGGAAGGTTCGAACAATCAACCTCTTAAGATTTATTCATGAAATCCAAACTACTTAGGATTTATTATTTCCAACACAGATATTCACCCACGCTGTACAAATAAAATGACATTTGACGTTATTTGAAATGTATTAATTGGGATTGCATTCGATGATAAAGAGATCGGGTTTGCGTCAAAGTTTTTGTCTGCTAGGGTAACAAGAAGCGCAGCGGGTTTTTCATTTCCTTTATAAATAACGAATGTTACTGTAGTCTTAACGAAGGGTGGAGGTATGGTGTAATTGATAGTTTTTGTTTGAACTGCGCATGTTACGTCTGGTCCACTTAATGGCTTTCTTCTGTCAGTTTGAAACGGAAGTTACAAGCTCCGAACTGAAGTATCTAACGAGACGAGTACAGGTATCGGCAATTTCTTACTTGATTTTGATTTAACTTTATATTCTGATACATTGACGTACATGTTTCATAGAAAGTTGATAACTGATCGTGTGGTGAAAATATTTGACGCAATATTGCTAAATTTTGTGATGGGCAACTATGTCTGTGATCGTATCTATTACCTGTATGTCATCATATAATTTATTACGTTAGAACTGAAAAGTTGAAGTGTATGTACCCATAGTGAAAACTCTTTAAATTTATAGAATGAAAAAATAAAAGCTTTCATAAACAAATACAATAAACAGTTTATTTTTAAGTTAGCAAAAAAGCTTTTTACAAAAGTAGTACTTAAGCTTCTCTTGCCAAAACACCCTTAGATCGCCTAGATCGAGCTTTTTCACGGCGTCTAGGTTTACATTTTTCAACCTTTTTTTCATGTTTCTCCATTCCCGAATGTTTCCAAGACAATCAACAAACTTAACATGTCCATTAAAACTTGAATAGCCTCCATTGTTTTTTCTAAGAATGGCAAATCGTTCCATCATATCTGATGCTTTCGTTTGCTAAGTATTTTCATGTTTTCTAGAACATCCTTGATTTTTTTTGTTACTTCATTCGAAAACTTTCATAAGTACCTTATGAAATTTACGTGAAATTATGGAAATCTCGATACATGTACTCTTTTATTTAAACACGCTAGTAGAAAATTGTAAACACCCCATTTTTTATCTTTTCTTGTCAACCGAACTTTTTGTTTTTGTTTCATAGCTTATGGTAGTGTTATGAATAAAAAAAGGATTTATGTTGAATTTTTTGTTATAGAACTGACCGATTTAAAACGTATGTTCATGTATGATCTCAGAAATACAAGTGAAAATGTTTAAGAATAAAAAGTAATTTATACATTCAAATTTATGTTCAATTTTTTAATAAAGATTATGGTCAAAATTCAACCACTGGGAGAACACTCAAATAGTACAACCGCAAATCTCTAACGAAATATAATCAAGCATCTATCTAATCGTGTCGAGTACTTTCCCATTAAGCCACAATTATCTGTAACTCGATATCTTAACCGAGTGAACTCAATATCAGTTAAGCGTAGAACTTTTGAACGAACTCGCAAACCAATTTAACACCTCGAATTTATTACAAGCGCATGACGAAATGACACTAATTTGTAAACTGAATCGACCCTTGATTGAGGCCGATTCGAAGCAAATTGCTTTTAAATTAAGAATAATTCAATTTTAATTTTTATCAGATTATACAAGCAATAATTCATCTGCGTAAGTGACAACAGTCGAATACGGACGATTTATCGAATCGCATTTTTTTTTACGATTTACTCGTATTAATATTAACTTATTCTAGAAAGAACGGACGCGAAGAAATAATAGATGTCCAATTTTTTATCCCTTTAGTGAATTCGGATAAGTAAAGTAAATTCAAAATTGCAAGTAAATTGGACGAAATTTTTAATCCTATTTCCTATAGTTTACGTTACCCATAGGCATCGTTTAACATCAAGTAGCTCAACAACTAGTTTATAAGGTATTAAAATAAAAAATCTATTGTTATGCGTGTTGGCTACATAAAGAACGATATTAGCACTTATCAAACGAGTTTTGAATACATGAATGTATCGACAGTCGGCAGGTGATTGTTTTAGTATTGGATAAAAAATAAACAATGGCTCCAGTTTTCTAAGAAAAATGTCTGTGGAATGATAATTTAGAACAACAAAATATTTTTTTTATTACAATTAATGTATTGACATTAAAATTATTATAACTCCACCTAGCTCTTTGCGCAATATGTAAGATAGCTTTCTCTATCAGATTTTTGTATTATTTATTTTCACAGAATGCGTGTTACTGTGGCCGCTATCACAAAAAATAGTTAAAGAGTTAGATCCAAAAGGAGGTCCTCATACAAGTCACCTTAAAAATGGAGTTTTTCTACTCCCAATCTTGTTTTGACCAAATAATTAGAATTTCGCTTGGAGGTACGGAACTATAGAATCCTACTAGTGTGACTCACACTTGATCGATTGTTTTTAATTGCTTCCTTACAAGCTCCGAAGTTAGAACAATCATAGCACGACCGATCGAGTTTCCAGACTAAACTCTGCTCGTAGACCTCTGTTTACTAAATTTCAACGCAATGCGATAAAAACAATGTTGCGCTTTGTATCGGTGTAAACATACATACATAATTCAGTCCAGCTGTCGCGGAGTTCGTTTCAATTATGCAAGAACTATGCACGCGCTACGGCACTTGCATAATAAACGCTCGGCTGCATATGCAATAAAATGCACAGTTTATTCCAGTTGTGTATGAGCTTAAGGCTTGACGTTAAGCTTTGGTAGTATGAGTAAGCTATAATAATCAATGACACTTGAGAAAATTTCCAATTTGTTTTAGTAGAGGTACAACATATAACAAAATCTCTGCTTCCCTTTATTTGTTTATAATTTAGTTTTTTATTGTGGCATTACAACGTACTCAAAAGCTTAATGCGAATCCTATTTACTTCGTAGCACTGCAATACTAAATATGAAACCTTCCTGAAACATCTTCATAATATGTATCTCCATAATATAAACTCATTGCGAAAGGA
Organism: Ochlodes sylvanus; assembly: GCA_905404295.2. Taxonomy (NCBI): domain Eukaryota; kingdom Metazoa; phylum Arthropoda; class Insecta; order Lepidoptera; family Hesperiidae; genus Ochlodes; species Ochlodes sylvanus. The sequence continues at coordinate 2,146,848 of FR990135.1, read as the reverse complement.
CACCCGTGACAGTACTGGAACAATTCTGAGTTGAGACAAAGGCAAGTGACCGAAGTGGTCAACGTCGTCCATGGACATCAGAAAAATCAAAGCTGATACATTGCCGACCAAGAAACAAGAGAGAAGAAAGAAGAAATGACTGAAGCCCCCAGTCCGAACACGACGAGTCATTTGACGCTTGACTCAAGCCCCCAGCCCGAACACGACGGGTCATTTGACGATTGCCTAAAGCCCCCAGCCCGAACACGACGAGTCATTTGACGATTGCCTCAAGCCTCCAGCCGGAACACGACGAGTCTTTTGACGATTGACTCAAGTAAGATGGTGATAGCTATCCAAGCAAGCTTCACTGAAACATAATAACACCAGCACGTATTACAGCGATGCTAATATTCAATAAATGATTAATATCAAACTATCCGTTGTACTCAAACAAACAAACTTACTACGGTCGACTTTAAACTACTTTTAAGTTGTGGTTATTCAAGTGACATTTAAAAGTGTAGTAACAGCTTTCCCGGTAAACTGTCTCGGTCCGCTGGGTTTCGTAATTGGAAGGTCTGAATTCGGATACTATAGGCTGTTAGGAGTTGCGCAAGCGCCGATACTTTGTTACAACGGTTGTTTGGCCGTAATACGCACATATGTTTGAAAAGGGGGGTGTATGCGTAAAGTTTCTAACGCTAGCCATACACACTAGGGTGTACCTGTCAGGTTTACCTGTACAGTTGAACTGCACAGCTAAAAATTTAGTTAAATTTAAAATCATGGTAAATACTTTCATTGCGTGATTCAGGTTTGGCACCCTTGGTGTTTGTTCATAAGATTGTTCTGCTTTCTATACCAACTGATCCTAGTGCGGGAGTAGGTATGAGAGAGATGAGTATGAGAACGTTATTATAACATCAAAGTACCCCCCGCTGAGAAAAATCTCGTGTTATTATTATTATTATCAACCACCGGTCTGACATAGTTCATTGCACTAAACTAAACCATGTTCGGACATGCCAAATATCTAGTTCTGTTTGCACAGATGTTAATATTTTTCAAGTCTACTCCGAAGCTGAGGTCATGACACGTCTTGTAAATGATAACTTGTTCAACTTGTTTATGTTAGACTAAACATGTGTTCTGCATAGAAATCTCAATGTTTAGAATAGCTTGACTTGGATGGCTATTTTTTGCTACTTGAAATAATACTTAAAAAAATGTCCTCTACGGGGTACTTGCGAATATCTGACACTGAATAATTTCATTTATTCCGGCTACAGCTGACGTCATTTCTTCGGCATTGTATCTAAACTTGTCGAATTTATACAAAAATTGCTGAGATGGAAATTAATTTAATTTCAAAACTAGGCAAAATCACAGGATATCTAAAATATTCCAACATTACTTAAATTATATTATTCTCATTCACTTTATTCCCTCCAATAAGTGTAGAAACGGATTTCTATTTTACTGTTTTTATTATGTTCATTCATCACAACCCATAACTGTCCCACTGCTGGGCACGGGTCTCCTCTCGCAGTGTCAGGGCTATAGGCCATAGTCCACCACGCTGGCCAAGTGCGGATTGTTGGACTTCACACACCTTTGAGAACATTATGGAGAACTCCCAGGTGTGCAGGTTTCCTCACGATGTTTCCCTTCACCGAAGCAAGTGATAATTAAATATTAATACGCACATAATTTTTGAAAATTAGTGGTGCGTGCGGCTATCACTGCTAGCTATGTTTACTTACTTACTTACTTACTGTTTTATAATGTTATGTGGACTATTTTAGATGGTCTGCATTCTATCATTCATTCAAACTATTTCCAGCACATTTTCCAAATTCAAATTAAAAAAGCCTTTTCTAAATCGCGATGTTATTTTCTGCCCATTTTCAAGTCATTTGAACACAGCTTATTTGTAAGGCTGTTGCAATAAAACATACATAAAAATACAATTTATTAAGCGAATAGTATAAAAACTGAACGAGGCGTTCTGGTGTCCGCTGTGACACAACACGTGTTCATAGGAAGGAAGTGAACAATTGAAGTCCTGGGAACATTCCGCTGGCGCACTATTATTTTTAATTTTGTTACGCGCTGCTCACAAATGTTCTGCTCTTGAAAGTTCAACGGATGCAGTCCCGCAATTATCTAGTCCATTCTTCGATGTTACTTCTAATTCAGTAGTCATATCGATATTTCAAACTTTTAATAGATCTGAAATAATCTGTTCCGGCTAGGGGCCTAAGCGCCAATACCTTGTCTCTTTCTCTTCTTCCTTGGTAGGTGAAACATCTCTGATGCCTTTGTCGTTTGTCGGTACTGATGTTCATGGGCGACGCTGGCCACTTACCATAAAGTGGCTCGTCTTCTCGTTTGTCGTCTATTACATACATTTTTACAGGCTATTCTGGCACTGACTAACCATGTCTATGAGTTTTAAATTTATTAGTACCCGATAATTGTACATAACGTATTTAAACGGCACACTTCGTGTCCCGACGTAGACAATAATTCAAGGTTGGTATTGAAATTTACTGTACTGTACCAGTCGGGATATGAACCCGTGACCCGATGTTATCGGGTCTTTACCACGAGCGATAAACTATGTAAAGTATACCTTACGAAACCAACAGCCGAGTAATTCAACTCATGCGCAGAGCTCTGGTTACAAATGCGTATCTTAGCAGAATAGATAGTGTCTAGAAGAGATAGGTGAAATCTCATTTCATGTCTAAGTATTATTTGCCAAAAACAAAAAACCTCTAAGTTTTACACACTCATACACTCAGACTAAGGTTTCCTGGACATACGACGTGAGAACAAACATTTATTTTATACCCTGCTACCTTAAAATAATAAGTTGTACCTATGGCAATCACCTGGTGCAGTCACAGCTGAATAGCCTTCTGTCTTAAAGCACCTATGAACCCCCAATGGTAACTAATGATGCTGTGTGAAGTCTCGGGGCTGTTAGAAGAAAAAATTGAATGGTGATTGTGATCGCTGGGCTATCTTCTTTAGACCTTCCTTTCATTATATGTTTGATAACAGTTGCTAGATACCTGTCATGTAAAATTTTAGTATTGTAAGAAAATACATAAAAATCAATATCAGGCCATTATAACAATTACATTAACAGCAGTTATCATAATTGCAGATAATAAAATCTCAGTGTGATATTTTGCACAATCATAAATCGAACTGCTTAAGAGAATTAAATAAAGAATTAAGACGTTTACGGCCATCTTACTTAAAGAAACGACTAAAAACGATCACGGCACAATAATGGTCAAGAAATTTAAAACATGGCCCCAAAAGAAACTTCCCGAAGAACCACTGTTCTTTACAAAAAGAACATTTATCCACTTACTCATTATGCAAATACACTGCGTTGGTGGTCATTGAAATATGACTCTCATTCCAGCGTGATTAATTCCAATTCGGCATATCCCTTGTAAGATCAAGCCAAAGAAATGCTGGCAGGACAATGATCAGAACAGATTTCGATATTTTGGGCTTATGTAATTTGATAAGTATCTTATCGTAATATTCGATTTACTTATGCTATTCAGCGTAGTCAATAAACTATTGACAGTAATTAAAGAGAATAATGATAATATCATTATAAAAAATCCGATTGGTAAACTTTAAATACGTTTGCTCATTATTAAAACAATTCTTGTATTGAGGTGTTATTAAAAAATAATGCATTTTTGACTAAGGAATAATAACTTATGTTGATGTTGAAAAATACATAATGAATCTTTACGACAGCTATTTTTTGGTGTATACATTATATAGTACACTTTTGTTCTCATTTTACTCACAATATTAAATGCGTACAAGAGTAGGTACGCATGACACAATCATATAGAAGTTAGCTATCAGTAGGTATGCGAGATTCCTTGTATTTATACAACTTAGTACAAATATTTATCATGTTTATCAACAGTTCTATTGTAAAAAATGATTAACTGGAACCTATTTTACTTTTGAAAATAATGTAAAATAGCGAGATTCGAAAAAATACTTTGAATAATGCAGCAGCCTTTGACCATTGATCTACGTCGCGATTGGAATAGAAGTCATTGACGGGATCTTGTTAACATTCAGACGGTAAATAGATTTTATCGTCAATTTCATGAACTTATGTTAATTTGCATCGACCTTTTTTAAGGAAATTAATACATTGTGTTGTTTGTAACTTACGCCGTTCATAATACTAATATGTATGAGTCACATACACATCGAAGAAAAAAACGCTGATATCATAAAATTCCATATCAGAATTCCTGAAACTCTGAAATGAGAGAAAAAGTGAACTAAAATACGAAACCATAATGGATTGTAAGTACATAAAAACACAATTTTTTATGTATGATAGGTTACCTATAACTGCCAAGATAATCAGAGTTCAACAAAAATGTTTGGTTGCACTTGGTAATAAAATTATACGAGTACCTAGATACTTCAAATCGGATTTTTAGATATTAATGCTTATTTTAATTTTGTATCAATAGAGTATTCTAAATGTACTCGTATACCCCCGCGGCTTCGCCTGCCAATTTTCAAAAATCCTTTCTTAGTGCTCACTCGCGTCACCTAGTGCTCCCCTACTATCCCCAAGGAACATACATGCCATCAATCACTCAGTAACGCAAGAGTTTTATATACATATTGATAACAAAATATCATTTAATTTGAATATACATACCTACCCACTTGCACTATTTGACACTGCAAATGCAACATAGTTTACCAAGCGTAAAAACCCATTTTTTTATTTGAACTCAATTCATTACAATTAGCAGGTTATGGTCTCGTGCACTACAATACCTTTTTCAGTTTTGTGCGAAATAATATTGCAGTCTGTAATGGTTTTGTTGAATATGTCCCTCCTTTTTCACTGCCGGTCAACGTACGCATTATTTTTGCGAACATTGTCAGGCAGACATTCCAAACGGATGCTCTAACCGGAGTTTTTTCAACAGGGTTATGTGTCATAGTTTCATGGTGTCTGGCTTTATTTTTAGAATTATTTGCGTACGCTTTTTTGTTTTCACTATAATTACCTATCTATAGAAAATATTGTATAATAGTAGGTATAAGAAGTTCCTATAGAAATAGATTTTTAAGCTTTCGATGAAAGATCTTTATAAAATAATTTATAAGTAATAAGTGTCAAATGCAAAAGTTTACAAATTTTATAAATTATCGTTAAAGATAATTCTCTCGATGTCACAGCATATTCTGAAAACAATGAAGCAATGCTTCTGAGGAATTTATGATATCATAGCATGATGCCATTGCGATAACAGGATCGAGAATGTTAATGACAATTATTATGCCACTGTCACATCTACTGTTAGTAATGGCATGCAAATAACACAGAGCTCAGTGTTTTATGGGTTTGCTTAGCTTTGTCATGTTAATATTGTAGGTCTTGATGATCCGCAACGGCTAAATTTAAAGCCATTAGCAGTGACCAAACAAAATTTTAACTAGTTTGAAAAAGCGACGAGGATTAATAATTACATAGCATGAGTTTTCCAGATCTAAGTGGCTTAAAATCCAAATAAGTCTGTAAAATAAAACAGTATCGAAGACCGGTTATCGCTAGTTAAAGCTTCACGTCTTCGGTAATGATAATCCAAGACAGGGCAGTATTTCTTACAGGCAGCCTATAAATCCAGATTGGAGTTCTAAATCATTTTATTATAAAAAATCTAACGTCCAAAGCGGCGAGTTTCCTAATCGCTCAATCTGTAGCTGTTGGCGGTACCAGATCTACTGCGGTCACGATATTATCGTATTGCGTACACGCAAGCATGGCCATTTTTGTATACGCTACAAACTGTTTGTGAAACTTGTTTGTAGATACGGTTCACTTCATGTGGACGAGTTAATGGTTGACGAGTGGGGCTATAATTTTGCCTTTGTACTCGTTGACCAAGGTTTTAGAGAGAACAAAGTGAATAGTGAATCAGAAACAAAAAGAGACAACATGATAGATGGTTCGTTTCTATTAATATTGTGAAGTGTCAATGCAAGGTTGTGAGCACGCTGCTTACGGGATGATTTATTAAAGGTACACTTAAAGTTATCTAAGTTCGCTATCTTTATATGGATGTAATTTCTAAATCGCAAACTATTTTAAATGTTTGTCCGTCTTGTAACTTAAGCAAGCACTTCATTTTATCTGTAAAACACATACTGTAATGCCATTACTTTCTGCCACTTAACGTGCTAATGATAAACACGCTTCTTTTCGACATCCTCCAATCGCATCAACCATGAGATATACATTTCTGCTTTAACATCACCTGCCCCGGCTTTGAAGCGAAGATTAACGATAATGGACACGCTTTATAAGATATTATCGCCTGTAATATCAAAGTGCCGGTGTTACTTCACTGATTATTTAACAGTGCTTCATATCACAGAACTTCGTGGAATTTACCTTTTCTTTATCTTTCTAAGAAAATATGATGATTGTATGATTAGGTATTTTGTTTTCACATGAACGTTTTAGAAAAAAAGGTTCTAACGATTCAAAAGTTTTACGACTCTATTAGACTTCATTAAACTAATATATGCTTTATAAACTTTTCAATTGATTTATCTAGAAACAATTATTGTTTAGGAAACAAGTATAGTGAAACCATTGACTTATTATTACTATGGACATCCAGTCTCATACTAAAATCGCGCAAAAAATGTCCCAGTCAGTTATGTCATGTCATGTCATGCAGTTAACAAGGTAATTTAAACACTAAGATCATTACAACACGGTTTTATTTCGATTGCAGTCGTGAACGCCAGCCATTGCAAAAATAGAAATGTTAACAAGGTAATTTAAACACTAAGATCATTACAACACGGTTTTATTTCGATTGCAGTCGTGAACGCGGAATTGTTGCTCTCCTTGCGTTTTGTTGCTCATTAGGCTCAGACATTTTTTAGCGCGGACCCGACGTCCATAGTAATAATAAGTCAGTGAGTGAAACTAAGTAAATACACATTAAGCAACGTATGTTTCATTCAACCAATATGCAGAAAAGTGCCACTTTCACAAGTCTAGATCGAATGGAAAGCTATGATATGGCCCCTTGCAGCTAAACACACTCCCGCTCGGTGTTTCGTAAACCAAACCGTAAATCCGATTTTATTAACAACAAGCAAAGCCCAACAACCGGCAGTAACTTCAACAAATCGACTGTTAAATCAACACAATCATTGACGGTAATCAAAATTTGATGTAAACGGTAACTGCTACACCCTCCAGCGGAATATTATAAACGGAAACAATAAATACAGCATTAAACTATAAGAAAGTGAGAGGTTACGATGTGAAGAAAAGTCGTATCTTGATAACGGCTCTATTGTGAAAAGCAATGAAATAACTACTTTATCACAGGGAACTAAAGTCTACCTTAAGATAACAAACAGATAAAGTACAAGTAATTATAATTTGCTTCCCATATACAAAATTTACAGCGATAGCTTTATGCGTTACACTGATTAATTAAATGATAACTGACTCAGTATTAATTTATTATGTAAACTGCTCTCGTCTTAAATCTACCTCATTAACGTAACTTCAAGCATTATCAAAGAAATTTAACTTAGCTGAAAGGTAAATTTATTGAAAGCTAAATCAGAGAGACAAGGACAAATTTGGGTCTTAACATTTCCGATTCAATATTGAGAATTTGCTCGGCAGATTTGTATCTCGTAATGCTCATTCATTTTAATTATACACCGTAGGGACTCGCAACATTTTTTTAATTATTCATGTTATCTTTTCATCAGAAAGTGAATACCTTTGTACCCTGGTGAATCGTTACCTGAACTTTACCTAGTTTCTCTTTAACTTTTAGTAAAACCTCTTATTTTGCTTTTATCGTTATTCCAAAAAAAAATAGTCATGTTATTTATAAGCACAGCATTACTTGTAACATCTGCATAATATGTTTTGTTAAACGTATCTCTGAAAAAGGCCCATGTGTAGATCTTTGAATGAAGCAGTAGTGACTGTTTTTTTATTGTATCATAAAATATATTATCAATTAAATGACAGTATTACACTCATCGGAAAAATGTACCAGATGTAAATAATAAAGTAGTAGGAAATAGTACAGTAGTTTAAACAAAATGTAACCAATACTAAACTTGTATGTAATACAAAAACCGATAGTTCACTAGTAAGTTCTATGTGTTCGTCTAGATAACTAAACAAACGCCAGTGACTCTCATAATAAATGACACAAGAATACATATTTCATGAATTTTATTATTGATAGAAAATCTTAGTACATCAACTTTTCGGCGTTGAGAAATTAATATTACGACCGGTCAATGTCGAGATCTGTTTTAAGCATGTCTTAAATATTGTTTAATTTATCAACTTCAATATTTATCACTGTATCGATTTTAAGAATATTAATGATCGCTTTAGTTTTGTGTTATCCTTTTTTATCTGATCCTTTCTGATTGGTTCTGATGTATATGTTATAGTATGATGACTATAGTATCCGATTTATATGATTCAGTCATATAATTATAATGCGTATCACTTATATACTTTGCAACTTTTATTTTGCTACTGCGATAATGCCAAATATTACACTACAATCCTACTTGTATTGTTGGAAAATTCTGAAAGTGCAATTTACTAAAATAAATGAACTTGGAAATTTTAAAACGTTAAGTTACACTAGTAGTAATCATCAGCATAAAAATAAGTTACTTATCTAACGTGCTTCAGCTGAAATACTTCACAATCAATTTTGATAAGAATACCCTTGTATTATAAAACTACTAAAACTATTATAGAAACCTTTACCTAGAATATAGTTGTCATCAATAAAAGCAGAGTTTGAGGATAACGTCTAAACCACACTCCAGTACAATCTTATCTATCGAGGTCACGATTATCAGTGAAGCAATATCTACTATATTATCACCAATGCTGAAATTGCTGGGTCGTAGATTATCGGAGTAAATGGTACTTCTATATCATAGTTTGAACATGATATATTATAACTTAGTTTAAAATCTTAAAATTAATAAATGATATGATTTTTTTTATTCAAATGTTAATGATAAAAGAAGCAAATGAGACTAGTGAAAGTGATTAAGTTATACACAAAAATAAAAACTTGGTATAGCTACAGGTAGAAAAAGCGTGTGTGAACAATTGTAAATATTTGACTATACCTATAAATGTCCGTTTTGTTGAACTTTTAAATCTTATAGTTACGCTGATCAGTATTAAGTTTTTCTGTTAAATAAAATATTATGAGGACATCTGCATTATCATCATTATCATCATTATCATCATCATCATCACCACCCAACTACCGGGCTCGGGCTTTCACTCACGATATTCACTATAACCTACATAGTTAACCAAACCTTGACCTGTATAATTAGTTCAGTATATAACCTTAACTGACATACTTAGAAGTTGTTCATAATAATTTAAATGTGGTAGGAGCTAAGCTATCTTTAACCTTAATTCTGAGAGGACAGTAAAGCCTGGCTAGAACGCTTATTGTATATACAAAGTACCTACTTAGTTTTTTTCAAGTCATCAAAATAATTCCAGAATGCGTTACACTTACTTATCAACTGTTATTGTTAGAGATAAGAATAAAAAAGATAAAATGTGTAATCTTATATTTATCATTGCTGGTCTGTCGTCTGCATGGCGCCATGTTTATTACATTTACAACTGGTGTGATCGATTAAAGGATAAATAAACGAATTTCCATTTCACTAAAACAATTTACTTGTCTGATAACATCGTAAAGTAGTCTGATTACTGCCTACGTTGGCATTACTGCAGTCCTCGTATCTTGTTAGGGACTCGTCTGAGCAACAACTAGTTTCGATTATAGTTTTTTATTTGAAATAGAAGTATCAGGCATGAGTGATGCCATTGCACGCTTCATATATATTTATGGTTCCAACCCATTCAGAGCTGGTCAAGTTTGTAGTGTACTCAATGGAATTCTTGTTGGGATTGATTGGCTAAGATAAAATATTGAGTTAGGACTACACTCACACACATATTTTAAATGCACAAGCTCACATATTCACACGCAGAATTGCGGACACTTGGGATCACAATTTTATATGAAGCCACATTGAAATTCACGATGATGTAACGCTTAATCTTAACATTGGCCCTAGAACATTTATAAAGATTGTTCAGCACCTTTACTTTTCTTCCAAACTACAACTAGGTTACCGATTATCTTATTAGTTTGTGCTATGTTCGTATTGATTTGTTATTGATGGGTTCATATATTTTTATTTAAATATTTTAATAATCTAATGTTGTTTGAGTCCATTTAAATTTTAGGTTTGCAAATAATCTTATTCGCTCTAACTAACTTATAAAAAAAATTTGACTCTCTTTGCTTTCAAATCCTTTTCAATCAGTTATTATTAGTCACTCGTATAGTACGACAAGTCAATATGACAATTTTATTATCGCCAACGTCGGCATTACCTTGTTTCTTGTCTTATAAGGACCAGTTGTTTCTTTTTGCCACTACAATACATGACTCGGTTGCATTGATAAATGTAATTTACTTATTATGGGTACCTATTTACAACGTAAATTTCAACTGATCGACTGATCTGTAAACGGACAATATTTGATCAAAACTGAATAATGCAATAGATACCATATATAAGGTAATAGAAGGTGAGGATAAGGGTAAAGGTAAATAAGGTGAAGGTGATGGTGAAGGTAAACTTGGAAGGTAAAAGTTTAAGCCAAGTCGGATCGAGAAACGGAGTCGGAGGCGGATTCAAAATATATGAATATAAAACCTTCCAATAATATAAAAATAGACGAAAAATCGTAAAGAAGCGTCACTTTGTAAGTGTATACACTAGTAAGAGCACACTTTTTGTACTGCAGTTTTGGATAAAGTTACTTTGGCCTATTAATATTATAATATGTATAATTATAAATTTTCCTTAAAGTGGGTAAAGTAATAGAATTACTTAACACCTAGTTTGGTAAATAGAACAATTCACTGCTAGGATTATAATTTCCGCTATGCATGCTAAACTATTACTTACTGTTGGCAGGTGTAATTAAGGCTTAAATCGATCAATTGGATGTGATAAAACCACACCTAAATCAGTTTCAACCTACTAAAATGGCTGCCCATTCATTCAGGAGAGTGTTAGGCAAGCAGCTATATCGATTTAATTGCTAACTCACGTTGATGTTGTTGTCTCATTGCTAGCGTGTGACGATGTTATCGCTCGTGAAAATATTTCGTAATTCGCTTAAAAAAAGTAAAGAACTTCTTATAGACTTTTATTTATTTTTGTTAAACAAGGTAAAAAAATCTATCTTGGTAATACTACTAACGATTTAGATTAGATTAGATTTTATACTATGTAGTAAATACGTTGTTTCGGGTTAGATTCCAATCCGAGGCAAATGTTGAACTCTTTGCCTTTTAAAAAAATATTTTTAAATCTATGTATAATTATTTCTCTTTTTTAACTTTAGAAAGTTCTCTTTTTAACTATCTTTTATATGAGATACTTGTATCGCTTTTACTTTGCTCAATGTGACTTTAAATAGTTATATTTGGCTCTCAGACAGTAGCCTTAAACAGTGTCCGATTCGTTTTGTCGTCACGGACTAATCGTGATCCATTTTAATATTTGAAATGATTTTACTGTTAATGTATTCGGATCAGTCATTAATTTTCATTCAACGATGTTTTTTGATTAGTTGTAATTTTCTTAACATCTTAAGCGTGAATTGACTTAAAGAAATTTTATTATGTTACATCACAATTATTGATAACTTTGTATGTAGGTACTTGTTTAAAAAAACATTAAATGCCTGGGCTAACTCAATAAATACTAAGTTACTGCTACAAAGTTTTACTCCTATTTTTGCCCTTATGGATAAAATTTTCAAAATAATTTTCACAGTAGGTATTCACACAATATATGGAACCCGTGGACACATTATAAGGAACCCGTGGACAAAATTTCGTAATTATAGGTCCTTTGGCTCGTGCTGATGTATTTTTATGCAAACGGAAGCACTTACGTAACAAATCCTTAATAATAAACGTTCTGCTTCTGGAACTTGTAATAATTTACACTAATTTAATGCAACAGCTGCCTCAAATTCAATTACGTTTACAAACGGTACCTTTATTCAAAAATTCATAAAAATTTCCAAAAGTCTTTTCTGTTTTATTCAACTAACGCAATATGTACATGCCAAAACATTACTCGTAACACTGCGCGAGCGGAGGCTCGTAAACTGATATCCCGTAGGGCAGTTAATTAGGTATTAAAATTCCAATACCTACAAAAGAACCTTACGTCTAGGATGTAAAGGTTATATTTGAAAAGCAATAATTGTAATCAACTGTGCATAATGTGCCGCCGACCCTAAATGAGTGACGCATTTTAAAAACAATCTTACTTCGTGAAACGTAAAGTATAAGTTTAACTCTGTCACGTTGGAACTACAATGTTAGAGTTAAAATCGACGTTATCTTTATTGGTTTAAAGTTCAAATTTAATTGGTAGTCTGATAAGAATAAATGCATGTGGTCTTAAGACATTCCTTGCCATAAATAGCTGGGTAACGTATCGGCGGCCGGCGCTTATATTTACAAGGACCTCATATAATGCTCGAATGCTGTTTATAATAAATTAATTAATAGTACCTACCAAAACGTAATCTTCAGCATACTCGAAAATCTATACAAGATACGTAATTAATTTACTTGAAACAGACACTTAAAAGGTTTCAGCAATTGATCACATACATAAGTCACAAAAAACCCGTTTAAAAAGAATAAGTAGCCAAAATTTTTAAACACCTAGATAGAAAACATAGAAATCCATAATAAAGATATTATTATGTAAAAAATAAAAGGCCTTAAATAGCACACATTGAAACAGAAAACAACAAAGGAGTCGAAAGAAATATAACCGAACATAGTTTGCATGGCGTGTGCCAATTTCCATAGTATGGTGGCGAGGTTCACAAAACGGATGGTGTTATCAGCCGAACAAACAATGGAAGTTCATACATGGAGAGTAGTATTATACAACCAGTTCTAACTAACTTGGCACCTCAATAATTAAGTATAGAAATACAGTTCCTTGTACCAAATCGTTTAAGAGATGCGATAGTGAAATTAAGTTATTAAATTTCTCCTATAGAGTTATTAAATTTCTTATATTTTGTACTGATGATAGTATGTTAGTCTGTTATATCGATTTTTATAATTCTATTGATCAGTACAGGATCCCAGTATATAATATTAAAGTAGACGGTTATCTAAAAAACATCGCTGATTACGAGTAAGATCAAACGCACATTATCTCTAAATAACAATTTATTTAACGTAACTCATATTATGGTCGTTAAGCTAAGGGAATCCAAGGTACTTCTTCTTGTATTGTGAGAACTACTAAGACCATGTTGGTTGATTTAATTGAATTCGATCGCATGACGGTTAAAAGGTCAGGACCTTTCTCGGAGCAAAAACTAATTGCTTTAGAAACTTTGTGAGCAAATGTCATACGTTAGTATTCAGTACCTACCCTTCAAAAATGGATAATTTACTCCTTACGACAACGTAAACTACGACGATCAACAATTACACCTACACGCTTAACTTTATTTTAAGAAGGCATATTATATTATATTATATTAAGCAGACCTTCACTTTAAAGAAGTTATTAACTGAGAATAATCTTACCTATTCTGATTATATTCATATTTTTGAAAAATCTTAATAATCTGAGAAAAATCTTAAATATAAAGTTAGATTAAAGTCAAATTTTAAAAATTAAATATTCAGAAGAAACAGTTTTTTGTATTCAATGCTACGTCGTTGGTCGTATAGCAGTCGGAGTATCCTACGTATCCACGGTATTAAATGATCGTTTAGCTAGCAAAAACATGATTCAGTAAACGATTCCTTGACCTTTCATTTGTTTTATTGTCATCAGAAAGGTTTGTTTGAGTTACAATTACCACAACTGTTTTTGTGATCTTCTGTTCTTGTCTGACACAGTAGTGTGTGCCAATGAACAATTCATTTAACGGTTATTCTTGTGTGTAGCTATGGGGTTTAATTTAATTCTATTGTATTAATTTTTTTAATCTCGCATTTTTTTAATTCTAAGTATTCCAATCTTTATGATTAAAGTTTAAAGTTTTGTTATAAAATTCTTACTTATTTTATTAATCTAATTTTCTTTCCACAGGTAAGTCGTTGACATCATCAAAGGCATTAGACGAATAAAGATGCTGAAGTAGAATTAAAGGTAATATAAGATTATTGCTCACGTCATTCCAAATATATATGAATACGTAAACCCTTTACCCTTTACCGATATTTATCTATAATTGGATGTAGAATGATCTTAGTATTATATAATATGTAGAATATAGTATGAGTTAAAATACTTCCAGTTAAGGCAAACCCCTTGTAGAATAAGGGTACAAAACCTTTGTTAAAAAGCTGCATTTCACTCATTATAAGTGTATTGTTTCAACAAGATTCATTCATGAACTTTTAAGGTGCTTTATTAGCAACTCTGGGTACCTCTTTGTTTCTAAAGTATTAGCTTAATTGCGCCAACGACTGCAAGCATAATGTGCTGTTATAAACTTATTGTCCTTAATACGAATAACATTACAAGCTTTAGAATCCGTGCGGCTACTAACAGTGAACGAAAAACCGATTAAGTATAAAGATAGCACACCAAATTCAAAACACTGCGGATTTTAGACAATTTTAGTCTAGAAAATCATTGTGAATTCGAGAACTGTGGCATTGCGAAATCCTGCAAGCGAATGATACAATTGCAAAACAACAATTTACCTCGACAAGTTGGCACGAAATGCCTTAATAATGTCATCAGCGGATTTGCCTAGTGTCTTGTATAAAACGCATTCAAATGTAATACTTCGTTCAGAACGTGTTGTCCTTATAAAGATATAATCCTAGTGCCAGCATGTGGCAATAACAATTTGCCGAGAACGTGCAAATTTGGAATAAGCCATCTAATAAATTCACAAGGCATAAGATGAGCAGACAGGTCCTAAGTGACACAGAAACAGCTTTCATGTAAACCTGATGCAACATTAATGATTCATGTTTTCTACCTGTTCTGTATATCTGTCTGTCATCCTGTAAGTCTTAGTAGAGTAGAGTTAGTAGTAAAGTTAAGAGTGTAAGGGTAACTGGATGAGAACGATTTTTCTTGAATGAGTAAGTCTATTCAGTAATCGGATATTTAAAAAAATGGTGTCTGAATGATACCTAAACTTTTACTGATTGATGTATAAGTGCTTTCCCGAAGCGAAACCGTGGTTACCAGTTTGGGCAGTTTGTAATAAAAGACAGCGATATGTCTTGCCTGGCAAATCACAATATGGTACAGATTCTCATCCGGTACTCAAATTTGTTGCAACAGCTCCACCTATTACAGTACTTTGCATAAACCAATTAAAATCTAAATTGCCGCAACCCGTCAGTTCCTGTAGCGATAAAAGGGCAAACGATAAATCTTCATAGAAAGGAGTTTAACACAATTCGTGACTGTAATGACGTCTTAAACTGCTAGCTGGTTATTTATTACCATCGCAGTCTTGGACACAGTCGCGGGCTCCCAAAATCATGGAATTATGGTTCGGGATGTGCAAACAATAAGTGGAATATCCAGATTAATTTTGTCGATGAAGTTTATAAAGCTTACCCACACACACTCCCGCACTAAGAGTTCCTGTGTGGCAGGTGTCATGGACCCTCATGACCTGAGAACAAACATTTATCAGGTGGGCTGTATGCCTGCTTGCCCGTCTCTCTTATAAAAAAAACTTATAAAGCAAAAATTAATGTTTAATTAAATGCTGAGTTACTTAATTTTTTCTTGATTAATTCTGTTTTAATCCTATGCTTGTTGCTGTTGCTTTTAAATGTATTGGGATGATGAAGAAATTTGTTTTTGGAGTAATGGGGTAGTAGAGGTAATAGAGGGGAAAAATAATAGTTTTTTGGAAAATCAGTTAAAAATATATCCGAGCAAGCCAAACTACTGACAACAGCTAATACTCGTAAATTTTTGATACCTTTGAAACCCTGTTTTTGTAATCAGGCGTTCACGCCTCGCTCCCAAGGGTACACATCAATCATTGTGTGCCAAAGCCTTGAACTTGCGACGTCTAAAAATAGACCCGCTTCGAAGAAATCATTTATTTGTCTGCATGTTCATTGCTTGAGGTGTGCGTGTGTTCTTTCTTACTGCCTCTCTTTTTTCTGTGCACAAGAAAAATAACTATGTTTTCATGTGTATTATCCGTATAAATGGATAGATTTCCTTTTCTTCCCTTATCTGTGAGTCTTAAAGCATCAAATTTTGTACACGGCATCCATATAGAACTGAGGTATTTGATTACTTAAGAAAGATTCTCGTATATACTCTTAAGGGGAGTAACTTGTAAAACTCAACATAAAGTGACTTTAACTTGAAATGAAATTGAAAATCAACGTATGTCAACGCTAAGAAGCAAAACAACAATCGTTATTTCCAACTATTAAAAAGATGCTATAAACATCATTTAACACCATTGACGTTGTTATCATTTTCTAACTAATGAATATCACCTGTGAAATTGTTATTAAAAATTGTTTATAGCCCCCAAACAACCATTAGTATCGGCTGTAAACTTGATGGAGATTCGCGGAGAAAGTCCGGTGCCGCAATAAATCTTATAACGCTATTACAACGATATACCTGGGCCGTCATAAAGCTATTAGACCAACCAAAGACCACTCAAAGAGAACTTCTAATCAATCAATGTGTATATATCATTGACTTATTATAACCATGGACGTTGGGTCCGCGCTAAAAAATGTCCGAACCAAATGAGCAACAAAACGCAAGGACAGCAATAATTTCGCGTTCACGACTGCAATCGAAATTAAACCGTGATGTAATGATATTAGTGTTTAAATTACCTTGTAAACATGTATACTCTTGTGATGTGAAACTGGGACATTTATTTCGCGATTTTTGTAGACGACCTGATGTCCATAGTAATAATAAGTCAATGGTATATATGTATAAAACTCTTTCGTTACTGAGTGGCTGACAGAAAACGCACATCCGAAACTACTGAACGCAAGAAGCTGAAAGGCATGTATGTTCCTTGGGGACTCCTCAAGGAACATAAATGCCACTTATAGTAGGAGAGCACTCAGACAGGATTTTTAGAATTCTAAGGAAGGATTTAATGACGGTATGTTTTTATCGATGACGGATGTTTACCGCGGATAATAAAAGTCTATAAATTACCTGTACACGACGTAACGTAACGTAACTAACAGTCGCCCATCCTGCGACTCCTGATGCTACTTGAGTCTACTAATCCTCTACATTCAGTTCTCAGTGTCACAGCCACAGCTAACCGATTTCTCCTCAAACCACGCCCGTTCAAAGCTCAGATGCGTTCGATGACATTTGGGCCGACCGATATTCTTTGCGCCCGCCATTTTCGCATTGACATGCTTCGATCAGATACGTCCGTTCGTTCAGCCACAGTAAAATTGAAGAAGTAAGATAAATAAGTTTTGTTTTGGGTTTTTATGTTATGAAATATAAAATGATATTCGATTACTCAAGAATACTATGGACTAATGGAATGGAATGGAATAAGGCAAACTAAAATAGTTTGCCTTATTTTGTGTCACCGCAGTCTTTGAAACCGTGAACGGTTTAATAGACAGCAGCGGAAGGGCGCAGTCCTATACTCGAGTGCTATCCAAAAAAATGTCAGTGGGCTTTTCCTAAACTGGACGGATTGTGGGCGGTTTGGCTTCTTATCAATTAATTGAGTCTACTTAAACACCTGAGCTGTTTAGAAATACAGAATATTTAAGTTCAAATTTAGATTCATTGAATGCCAGTATCTTGTCCTGAGCATGATTGACTAAGAAATCAGTGATGGAGAACCGAAACATCCCGCAATTTAAGTCCTCACGTGCTCAAGTTCCAAACAGATACACCATATTTTTCTATTTTTACTGTGGTACAATGGTGAAATTACTCGGGATCATGTTGTAATTTGTTTCGAGTGGCGAGTGAAAGCTCGTGGCAAATGGTACGGCCCATGATACGTATCAATGATAGGCAATTCGAATTTAGAATTTATTTCGGACCGCGTCGTACTAATGATTTATTTGTGTCGTAATATATGCGTATTTACCATTGGTTCTTAATGTTATTATTATCTTTTTACAAGCCATTGTTTAATTTCGTAATGGTTTTAAGCAATGATAGCTTGACATCAAGCAGTGTTTTGATATAAGTAATTTGATCGTTCGACTCCCGACAGGGGGCTTGTGTTTGAAGCTATGCTATGCTAAAGTCATGGTAGTCACATCATCATCAGCAGATATGGTAGTAACATCAGTCGTGGATGATATTAAGATGGGTGACGGTCAATAAAAAGTTACTTAAGCTTCTGGGCTTTGGAGGTTTTGCACAAACGCCATGCATCCATCAAACGCTTTCAACTATTTCATCAAACAGTTATGTTACTCCAACTTACTACTTTTTTATATAAAGATACAAAGTACATAGAACTTGTAATGTTACAACATACTTTAACTTAAACTTATCTCGAATCGTGATCTTAATCGTTCTCGTAAAAACATTTTTATATTGTTCTAAAAATATTCGTAAGTTTTAGACGGTCTTATTTTATGACTTAAACATTGCAGGGTAAGCTCGAAATTTGTTTGAAATTTCTATTTGTAGCAACACTGTGTTACGCTTTTAAACTTTTATTACGTTTAGGGATCCACGTGAAACTAGAAACCACTAAAAGCATCCATACGGTTACGTGTTCTGACGAAGTAAGCTTGCGTTTGTAACCGAGTGGCGAAAAAATCCCTGGCGTTTCAGTACTTCGGAACGTGCCTGTTTGATAGCAGTAATGTTGTTAAGCTATTTTTTTACATCGGCATAAGCTTCGGTAACTAAGTTAAAAGAACATAAATCTAGCCGTAACGACCATTTTGGAATAAATCACGAAACATTATAAGGCGGAGGACGTTGTAGTGAGATATGATGACATGATAACAATACAAAGGGCAAATCTAAAATCTAACAACGTAACCCGGCGGGAGGGGGTATTAAAAAGTTAACAACGTGACACGGGGGATGGAGAATTAAAAATTTGCTAAAAACATCATGTAATAGACAAAGCAATAGCAAACCATAGATGGATAATTTAAGAATACAACTTCACAAAATGTACAATCTTCCTACTATTCACTAGTTTGATTAGATTGGTTCGATGTTGCCTTGACGTGAATAAAGTGGTTTACTGTGAAGGGTCGCAGCGAAGCCTTACAAATAAAATCGTACATGGCTACCATTTGCTAAATTAGATTATTGTTAAGCTGTGCAATCATTACTGGATACAGTAGATAAACTGTTTGTTTTCACTTGTGTGTGTGTTGTAAGAGATTTTTGTTATATTTGTGAATATATTTGCATTTCAATAAACACTTTACATAATAATATGTGCCCATTAAACAACTTTCGCTCGAAGGACCAACGGTTTTTCAACGATAAATTATAAATAAGATTTATAAAAAAAAACAAATAGTTATCTGCAGTAAGGTTTTTTAAGATAAGTTATAGAAACTGAAACCGCAATTACTAAGAATAGCAATTACAAAGACTGGCATTTTTAACAAGTCTGTTGTTCATCACTATAATTATCTTCATCATCATTATCTCAGCAATATTAGTCTTCTGCACTCATAGGATTTCTAGCATTCCATATTCGATACCTATATAGACAGCAGATAGGCACAGTTTTATTTATTAGTACATATACGATACCATGTATGATATTATTCAGTTTTAATTAATAGAAACAATATTACAAACCTACATACAACCGAATACAGTCATGGGGACAAGTATCACCGTTAACTGCCTTATGAGACGAGGATCTATACTGGACAACCCCTTATCAGGACTCCGGTCGGTAATTAATGTTGGAGATAACTTGTCTTACTACTTAACTACTTCGCTAACTGATCCCATGAACTTAGAGTTGTGAGTAATTACAGTACTACCTGGTATTAAGTTCCTCGCCAATCTTCGGTTATCTTCGGCGATGGAGAAGCCATTAACGACCTGTAATAATGTGTCCCTTTCTCTCTTGGTTGAAATTTAATATTTCGTTAAGTATAGCTCATTAGATAATGCTGTTTCGAAAATATACAATGACTACATAAACTTCCAAGTTCTTAGACTTCATCTCATCCATCCTTCACTTTCCAGAGCATGCTCTACGCTCCGTCTGAGAAGGGTGCATTTTATGCTGCCAGAAGGGCTCCAATATGGCATAATACATAATTGCTATCTAAAAAACCGGAACAAAAGGCTTCAAGCGCCCTTCGAAGCACGGTAACGCTCAATAAATATCACTTGTGTAAACAGAAACTCACTTCACACTTGGTTTAGTTTGCACCAGAGCCTTCACATGAGATAATTCTCTTCACTTGTGCCGTTTGGTTGCCAAGGGATTTTTGTGGGTAGGATTCACATGTCACCCGCAATCTCTTCGGCAACCAAGCAACCCACAACCTCTTCGATGTTTGAGTATCTTTAAACGATTTCCCCCTTAAAATACAAAAAAGTGTAATATCATACGTGACATAAGCCTGGTTTGGGTCCTGGTCGGGGTAGATATTAATATGACAGATAAATATTTGTTCGCGGGTAATGGGTAGTAATGTGTTACATTTGTGTTGTTCATATCAACCGCGACACAAGGAATCCTAGGGAGCTGGTATGAGTGTTTTAGAGTTTATTTATTAGAATTTGTACGTTGTATGACGTTTTCCAAGTTTGGTTTTATACCTCTTTTCATCTATCCACAACTTTTCTCTTTCTCCAATTCAGCAAACCTGAATATTGCATACTCTGGAGTGGTCAGTCACATACGTGCTTACAATCCATTCGTGAGGTGTTTCTTGTTAATGAGAAAGCGTTCTGCAGTGGGATTATTGTCAACGCGAGCACACACCTTACACCTCACATTTGAATAGCAACGGTAGCTCGCTCCTCATTTCAAATACATTTCGCGAACGAGTGACTGAGCATTTCCTACTCTGATAGGTGGATCTTGTCTTCATTTTTATCAGTGTCAATGGTATGACTCTTAAACCTATTTCATCGCTTCGTTTTGGGAATTGTCTTAGTACCCTAGAAATAATGCTTAGTCGAGATTCTTTAAATTGGAAAAAATATTCATTTTATTTGCGAACCGATTGCATGGATCCGGACATTTACATAGATATTATAAAAAGTCAGGACATTATAGATTTTAAGAAAAAATTAATTTGATTCGTGGCAATATGGCAAGCCACATCATTTACAGGCATTCAAAGTTAATTGTTTTTAAGGTCACACTGATTGGTTGTATTTTTAAAATACAATAATAAAGGTGAAAGCGTATCCAATGCTTATTTAATTTAAACATTTTATCATTTTTTTAACTAGACAAATAAAAAAGCCCGACAAGAAATTCCGGACATATCCGGAAAACCCCGGATATCTGGTAACCCTAGCTGCCCAGCAAAACCTATACTGGGCCCATCTCTACAACCAATAAAAAGTATCTACTGTTACACCCAACACACGAGCACGTAGTCTATCAATTTCCAACACCTTAAGTTCAAAAAGAAAACAAGCAGCTTCCATACAACCCATTTTTTACTACCAACAACATCAAAGCCAGTTTCTAGTTCAGTTTTTATCGCGGCTGGTTGTTAAGTAATGCTAGTAACTTATGTACTTACCAAATGTGTATGTAGAACGGAGCAGAGTGGTACAACGGACATGAACCGGTGATATTATTTACTACCAACACAGTTGTAACACTGATTGTTGAAGCGAGTTAAACAAGTGTAATAAGATGTAACTGTTGTCTGATTGCAGTAAGTAGTAGTTGTTTGTAATCGTAGTTTGGAAGTCAAACTCCTGTTTGTAGGTGCTGGATGGAATTTTTGTTTTTTATAGCATACGAAGCACTCATAGCCCAGCGACTTAGGTCGATCACTGCTCTATCCGATATAAAAGAAAAAAGTGTACGTCGCACACACGTTCAATCGAACTGTACACGAATTCCTTAAAGTACCAGAAACAGTTAAACTATTAAGCTGGCTAGTCATGTTGCGTGCGAATGTACCATATAATGTACCATAAATTATGTACGTACAACATTGTGGTACAACGCTACTAGGTACTACTTGATGAGAGCTTTCTCTCGCTCAGCGTCTAACATTCGATGTAGCACAATATAAAATATATGTAGTATAAGAACATCGCTAGTGTGAGCTTACGAGTTACATGAAGTTCGAGTAAATTATCTAATTCGCTTTTGAAATACATAATTAAGAATACACTTACAACACGCTGATTGGAGTTAAGGTTTTATATGTATACTTACATGATCTTTGTTTAGTCTTAGAAAATCAGGTTCTCATGAGTTCATTGCTTGTTTTATAGGAAACATTATCGGAAGAGAACCAACAGCTAATTAAATTGGCCAGTCCTTCCATTCAGAAAATTACTTCAAGCAATTTCAACGAAGATTTTTTCCCCATCGTTGGAGGATATCCTGATGGATACCAGATGATACGTACCACTTGGTTGGAAACGCCACGGCATTACTTGGTAAAGATGTTCTATTATTTCGGTCTTTTTTTACATAATATAAGTTAATGCTTGACTACAATCCCAGCTGATACGTATGGTAAAGTGCACTAACTTAGAAGCCTGGTCACTCTTGACTTGAAGAGTGTCTTCAAGGGACATTGTAATCGAATGGGAATATGGTGCGTCGGGTTGTTCGATGGTGGGAATAAATCATACAATTCCTGCGCACATCCTCCAAAATATATCCTGTAGAAAACTGAGAGGCTGGCAACTCTGCGCCTATGCTCGAGACTTGGATTGAGTCTCGATACTTGGGAGAGATTGGTCTCAACCAATTTAATTAAGGTCACCAATTAGCCAATCCAATTAGATAAAAAAATTATGCGATAAAAATCATGAGATTTTTGCACTTTTCTCCTATCCTTCTGTGTTGCCAGCGACTGATTATATAGATCAGACCATTGGTGAAGTGAAGAAGGATATATAGACACTTTACGAGTGAAGTATGTATATTAGATTCCTTGATGAATTCCTGTATGAAACATTCTGTATATTGTATCTTGAGTACTGATATCCTACTTGTCTTCGGTTACAGATGTTCATTGAAATGGCTACTTGACCTACCTACATGATTGCTACTACTATATCAATAAATTAATAAAAGCTATCTGAGCCGGAACATCTCAACGACTTCGAATATCTGTCTCCTCTCAAATTCCTATTCTTGACCCACATCCATGACCGCGTCATCTGCAAATTATTGAAGAAGTCATATTTTTTTATGTATTTAGCCAACAGTCGAGCCACCAAGTATTCACAGTGGACATCAGTTACACCAAAGCTGTCAAGCCAAGGCGTCGTTGGCCAGGAAAGCAAAGGAAAGGAAGAAAATTATGCACATTATCAGTATCCTCTTGTTATCCTACTTTAACAAAGGGGATTTGATTTCCAAAAACTTGCACCATTATCTTCGTTGATTGTAGCGTTGTGAAAGATTTGAACCCACATTTCAGGGAGACCTAAATTTCCACAATATGGCACTATTACTGAGTAATGCAGTACCTATGTGTAGCCCATTCGAAGCTTTCTCCGTGACCAGGTCTGATAACTCTCTAAGCGATAACTGTTCGCAAACCAGAGATTTATGATCCGAGTTAGCGTTTAAGGGCCTTTCAAATGCTGCATTCGAAACGTCCGTCGGAACCTGTATCTGCAGATTTAGCCAGAATATTAAATTGATTTAAAATCCTGATAGTATAAAAATGTACCTACTGTTAGAGTTGTAATACTTGTTTCGATTTCTTTTTAGCCGACGGCGCTGACGTCATGCCCTTGGAGCTTCCTCCTCTCTTATTTTCTTTCTTAGCCGGCAACTTTGGTGGTATCGAGGCTCGTCTGCTCGTTTGTCGGCCAATTACAATTCCCTCATCATAATCAGACCCCATAACTGTCCCACTGCTGGGTTTCTTTTCACAATGTAAGGCGTACAGGCCATAGTCAAGTGCGGGTTCCGTTTTCCCTGTAACTATAGAATGCCATCGAAAACACAAGGAACACGCTATAAAGCTCATATTTCAATGCTTTCATATGAGTTGAGTTGGATTGGAGTTGGCGTCAAATTGGTGTAATGCGCGTCTTAAGTCTATTCACTATTCAGGAGGCCGTTAATGACCAACCCATTGACATTCAGACTTCTGTCCATCAATATCATCACAGATACGCAGAACTGGAACGTCTCGTGTTCTCGATCCACGCTTTCACTATAACTTTGATAGCTCTCGAAGCGATAATTTGCAATGTCAAAATTTATGAGCCTGGTTATCGTTTGAGCGTTGTTAGTGTTTAAGAAAAGAGTGAATAGGAAAAGTGTGTTCACCATCTTAAACATCATCTCCACTTAACATCAGGTTGAATGTTTGCCAAGCATTTTTTTTATAAAATAGAGCAAAATGCCGTGATAGGCCAGGGGTTTGAACGGATGAAATTGATTTTGTATCCTGCACTCGCCCCTAATCTTCAAAGTTACGTGAAAAGTGAATATTTGGCCCTTTGGGATTAATTTTCAAAAATCCTATGTTACTGCTCCCTACACTCTGTACTTGTAACGATCTTGGTCTACTGATCCAGGCCATGCATTGTTGTCAGTCCGTAAGTGTTATGTATCAAATATTACGAAATCAATATTACGTTTCAGAGACAGTTTTAAATTTTTTACAGATTATGTGCAATAATTTGCGTAAGTAGATGCAATTTTTTATCTAGATTGGCTAATTTAAATTTCATTCGAAATAATTATTTCGCTCGTAAAATTTTATTGAAGACATTATCGTGCAAATATTTAAAATTACTTAACTTGTATAATCATTGCGTAACTTTTATTTGCAGAGGTGTATAGGAGATCGTGGGCTTTATCCTTCACATTGTGAGTGGACTCACGCCCAGTTGTGGGACAATTATCGGCGGTAATGAGTAATGGTGTTGTGATTTAAAATTTAGCCTAACTTTTGATCGTATACTCCTAACTATTACGCACGTCTATTAATTAACGTCATTTAATTAACCGACTTCAAAAAGGAGGAAGTTCTCAATACGACTGTATTTTTTTATGTTTGTTACCTCAGAACTTTCAACTTGGTGAATCGATTTTGATGATTATTTTATTTGAAAGACCAGTTTTCAAGTAAAATTGTTGATTGAGAACAAGAATAAATGCGATAGGTAGTTACCTACTTAAGTCTGATTTAAGAAAAACAGTATACAGAGAGATTCCGAGGGGTAGTAAAGTTAGTTCTACCTTTCTTTAATTTACACATGGGCACTTCTGTTTTATATTTTTTGGTATAGAAGACAAATATACTACAGGTAAAAAGTCCCTTTACCTTGATTCTAAAAAGAAACCTTAAAAGTTCAACAAAAGCTCAACTTACATAATAAAAAGTTGAAAAAAGTCCGCCACATGATACTTAGCACCTGTTTAACACCTGCTTACATACATAAAGCATGTAGGTACATAAAAAGTTACCTAACTAACTAACTAACTGACTTAACTAGCTACCGAAGCGTGCTGTCAACATAACATGTGTATTAACTTAACATAAATCTCGATAGGTAATTGATTTGTTTTAAGATAGATATGTCAAAATACGTAAATTAAATTTATGCAACAATTATTAATTATGCAGTCTTATAATAGAATAAGTAAACAGTAATTATCTTGAGGTTTGAATGCCGGTCTTTAGCTCGGGGAACCTGGGGTCCGAGTAGCTGCCGTTGCTAGTTTTGTGTAATGTATTGTATATTGCAGTCATATGTATTATATACATATTATATTTATAAAACTCTTCCGTTACTGAGCGACTGACAGACAACGCACAGCCTAAACTACTGAACGCAAGAAGCTGAAATTTGTCATTTCCTTGGGGTGTGTAGGGGAGCACTAAGGGGATAAAAAGGGTATAAACTGAACCTTTTTACTTAATAAATGGATATAGGTAACGCAAGTGAAAACTAAGAAAGGGTTTTTTGCCGAATTACGAAATCTAAAAACACATTTTCCCCAATATTTCCATTCCCGCCTACGACACGATTAATTACAATCTCAGAATGACGTAAACGTTTCGATATTAATCTTTAATATTGAGAGCAAATCCAATATCCTACAACTCTGTAATAGAAATCGATTATTTATTGTGGCACTTGGAATAAATAATCAATCTAAAACCACCTTTATATCAAGGACATAAAGATCAAAGTACGTAACACTGATATAATGTTTGAATTGTTTATTCGTTTTGATTACATTTCGATTTGTGAGTCGATGACTATTATTGTGATTTGAGTCGATTCGGATATCTTTTTTGTAAATAGATTTGTTATTAGATTAAATCTAATCTTGATATATCTAATGTGATAGATTTCCCTTTTATTACAGTTGTCTATCAATGACTTCAGAATCATTAATATTATTGATGTTAATGATGTCCTTTTACCATGAGGTGTCTCAACTGCTTGTTCGGCGGGTATTTACATAAAAATATGATAATGAGGTACAGCTTCCATCCATCCATCCATCCATCAGCCTTTAGTAGTCCACTGCTGGACATAGGCCTCTCCTAACTTGCGCCACTCGGACCGGTCCTGAGCTTTCTGAATCCAGCGGTTGCCCGCTGTCCTCTTCAAGTCGTCAGTCCATCTGGTCGGGGGGCGGCCTATGCTCCTCTTTCCAAGACGTGGTCTCCATTCGACGACCTTTCTTCCCCAACGGTTATCGGTGCGTCGAACTATGTGGCCAGCCCATTGCCACTTCAGCCGGCTAATTCTCTGGGCTATGTCGGTTAACCTCGTTCTTCTACGGATTTCATCATTTTTAATGCGATCACGTAGAGAAATACCGAGCATAGCCCGCTCCATAGCCCGCTGAGCGACTTTGAACTTGTGCATTAGGCCAATAGTGAAGCACCACGTCTCGGAGCCGTAAGTCATCACTGGCAACACACACTGCTCGAACATCTTCGACTTCAGGCACTGAGGTATTTTGGACGACAAGATGTGACGCAACTTCCCGAACGCAGCCCATCCGAGTTGGATTCTACGAGTGACTTCTTTCTCGAAGTTGGACTTACCCATTTGGATCACTTGTCCCAGGTAAATATATTCGTCTACAACTTCGAGAGCAGCGCCATCAACAACAACCGGTACAGGTGTGACATGGACATTTGACATGATTTTTGTCTTGTCCATGTTCATCTTAAGACCTACCCGTTGTGAGGCGCTGTTCAAGTCCCCGAGCATAGTACCAAGTTCCTCCATGGAACTCGCCATGATGACTATGTCATCGGCATATCGCAGGTGTGTAATGTATTCGCCATTGATGTTTATGCCACGTCTTTTCCACTCCATCAGCTTGAACACGTCCTCAAACGCAGCGGTGAACAGTTTTGGGGAAACGACATCCCCTTGCCTGACACCTCTCTGCAATTGGATGGGGCTCGTAGCTGTGTTGTGTACTCTGACGGACATGGTGGCTGATGCGTATATACATTTCAACACCTCGATATACCGATAGTCGATCAGGCACCGCTGAAGAGAATTTAGTACCGGCCAGGTCTCGATAGAATCAAAGGCTTTCTCATAGTCCACATAGGCAACACATAGCGGCAGATTATACTCCTCGGTCTTCTGTATAATCTGCCGCAGTGTGTGTATGTGGTCTATGGTACTGTAACCTTTTCGGAATCCTGCTTGTTCGGGGGGCTGGAAGTCGTCAAGCCTGCGTGCAATGCGGTTAGTGAGCACCCTTGAAACACTTCCACCCTTGAACAGCTTCCATAGTATTATATAATCATAATTGTCACGTCCGACTTGCAAGTTTCTTTTGTTGACTAGAATTTCCTGCGTCATTATTTACGAGTAGTCCAGATTATTCCTTGAGTATATTCAAGGTTACTACCTACCTATTAATGATTAGACTCTTAATACGTAGGATAGTGCATTACTACCTTGTTACATATATAAAAAAAATTGCATTCTGCATTTCTTACGCGTAAAAACTTTCACTGTGACAATTTCTTAAAAAGGGTACAAGGATTTTCCATCACGTATACAGATAATTAAATCATAATAGAATAGTTTAAATTACATTTTATAATATAGTAATGCTATTATTATTATTATAATTATATAAAAATATGCCATACCTGCAACTTTTATGTTTATTAATCGCCAATACATTATTCCAAACAGGCAACCAGTTAAGCAATATGAGATAAAGCTACACAAACCAGATGTTTATGGATTTCCTTTAATGATGCCTTAATCAATGTCGATTATAACACTTAAACCAACACCATAAGGTTAATAATTCCATACATCATTACAAATTTCCCGGTTCTACCAGTGTTACCATATAATATCTAACCTCTGATAATGAATTCATGATCTTGAATACATCAAAGGCTTAAGTTAAATGTGAATTCCAATATTGATAGATACCTATTTTCATATCGTAATTGCTTTATTAAAGACCGTAAATCTTGAGTCCGTTAGCCGGTAGCAAAGGGTTCTTCGTTTGAATTTTGTATGATTCTAATATAAATCATTCGGAATGAACGACTGAGATTAGTCTTCATTGAGTGAATGTAGAGGGTCACGTGCATAGAATTTCGGATAAATAATCGGTTTATCCATTTTTACTGTTTGAGTCTATTTACTTACCGTTTTTTGTGTGAATGTCTTCTAGATAGAAGTTACAGTTACAGTTCATTAAACGTACATATATCTATATGTACGTATAATGAACTGTAACTGTTCGTTCAACCAGGACCGCGTCTTTACTTGCCCTCCGAAGCATGGAAGTACCCAAGAAATTTTGGCACTAGCGGTCACCCATCCAACTACCGACCGCGCCCGCTGTTGCTTAACTTTGTCGACCACTTTAGATCGACGAGCTATGAGCGCTTCATAGAGAACGTACTATCAAGATATTATCAACGTATTATCAAGATATAAACTATGCTATGTCCTTTCCAGGGTCCAAACTATCTCCAAATACAAAATTTTAACCAAATCGATTCAGTGGAATAAGCGTGAAACGTAGCAGAGACAACAATTATAATATTAGTACATATTATAGTCTAATTTGATTACCTACTTACCTTATTAAATAGACTAAAATAAATAAATTGACGAGTTTCAGTAACTTATAACACAAAATATAGAGAGTAACTTATGTGTATCCATGATCTATGCCAATTTTTTTTTTTCCTATTTTAGTTGCAGGGTCAGAGAGCCAGTAATAGCCAGGGGTGTCCCCCCTTTCTTTTAGATCGATAAGACATCAATAATAACTTTCTTGTCACTCATATCCACGGGTGTTGGTGAAAACTTACCATCATTTTAGTTAGTTCGTCGGCATTAAAATAAACGAAGTTCTTTACAAGGGATACAATTTCAATCACGTCAGTTAATTCGCCAAAATGCCAAGTACCGCTGTCAGTGCTATCACTTTTACGATAAATCTGACAATAATTGAGATGAAATTATTTTAAAATGTGATATTAAAATAATATTTTTACGCAATATCTGAGCAATGATACGGTCAATGTAGCGAGTGACGCTTGACTGAATTCAACGAGATAATGTTTCCGCATTTAGCGATTATCTCGGTGATCCGAAACGTGTACTTTTACCCTGCGAAAAAGCTTTCAACTTCATAACTGTTAAGTGTCAAACTCAAATGTGATTAAATAATCAATGACGTTATAGTAACCTAAGTAACAATGCTAGCATGTTTCAAACGAACATGGAGTCCTAAGAAACAATGATTTATTGAAAATATTTTTTCAAACGAACATACATATCCACAAACACTTCCATTTCATTTTTTATGTATTTTTCTGAAAGCTCTAAATAGATATTGCGTTCACATTTTTCTTTTTCAAATTTTTTATAATACAATAATAATAATGAATGAATAATGCCTATTTATTTATTTATTTATTAAACACTTTATTGTTTGTGCCTATCTTCATGACTGGCTTTCGCAATTTAGAACTGTTTATTATATTCGATTTTTATCGTTTGACATTTGACGTTACGTATACGGCAATGATTACCATGCCGAACGGCCGTTCAAAGGTTCCCGAGTTCGATTCCCAGAGAGTCGGAAATCTGAATGAAGAGCTTAAATTCCTCTTCTCGGTCTTGGTGTGTGCTCTTTTCTTTGTATGTTGTCCACGGCAACAATGACTAATGGAATCCTAGTGTAAGGCTATAATAAGCCAATAGCGCTATTTATCTTTAATTACGCAGTAAATGAACGCAGTTACTCAATTACTTGACATCCTGTCCCATCCCATATGATATTTTAATCCGCGTATTACTCGATCAAAATCACGATATCTCGTTGAGAGATGAGCAAGACGTCGGTCGGTCGGTGGCGCCATATTAACGAGCTGGCGTTCGAGCAAATCGATCATGCGTATTGAACGATCGGCTCAATTGAGTCAGCCGAGCAGACTAGCTATTTACATATGGATGCGAGTGATTTTGAGTTACTGCTCTTAATTTATAGATGACCTTTTGTGTACTTGGTGTTTAAGATTTACTATTTTTAAATGACGTCAAAATAACTTTGTGACATTAAAAATAACGACTTTAAAAAACCGTGGATACGTAGAGTTCCGTACCGCCGCCGTTTCGTATGTTATACTTAATTGGGTAAGGAACCGTATGTTGATTACAATTATGATACTATGATAGATAAGTAAAATAATCTAATTAAAATATTTATTTTATAGGTTAAAGATATTTTAATGACTTCATCATGCATCGTTGACCTTTTAAACGCAACCGCTTTCAAATATTGATGCCAACTGCCTACACATTATATTTGCAATCAAACTATTTCATAAGCACTCAAGCATAACATCTTTCCAAAGTCAGGCATCTAGAGATTAGTAACGCATCTTTGCGCTAATTTTTGCGCTATTTGATTTTATTTTATGGATTTAATAAAGAAAACAAGCATGCACTACCCTTCCGCTGCCGCCCATGACAACCGTACGGCACAGAACAAGACGCAAAGTGGAACTAGGATGGTTACTCCGGTTAGCAGAGGATGTATTGTTATTATGAATTTTAGGAGGAACTTCTGAACTTCTCGAAACCGATGAAGAACGATACCAAATTAAATGCAAACGGGACCTTTCGACTTATGGAAATAATAACAGCAAACAATAGACGATAATTCTCGGAATTGATTCATTCGTCGACAATTGGAGTCGAATGATCTCACTTGAGGCAATGTGCACCGGTTGTGTCTAATTGTCTCTATTGGCCACTGAAGGGCATAGCAATCGGAACGCAAATAAATAAAAGCAATGATGTCTTACACCACAGCGTGTAAGATATCACAGGCTCACAGCGAGTTCTTGGCAGATTAGCTAAACTTATCGCCTTCAAAAATGTTATTGGAACAAAGTTCCTTGACGCAACAAATATTCAATAGAAAATTTCTGTATTGTCTGGAAAAACATTACATAACGGAAACTGGGACGTTTTTTCCCTCCCTTTCTCTCTTGAGTTTTTATAAGTGTATCTATTTCGTTTTATGAAATTTTGGCAAAGGGAGATCTCCCGCCTGGCGAGACGATATTCCCGGGGAGCGGCCAAAGCCGAACTGATCAGTGGTCAGGTCAACTTGATACTCGTATATGCGAACGGTGTAAAAAATTTCGATAGCGTGATTCAGGCTTGGCGTGACGTCACCGTGTGACGTGTGTGCGATGTCGCCACAAATTCTACTTGTAGCGACGCAAAAACATGTATATTGCATCCAATTGTGGTGTGATGATAGATTAAACATTAGTTATACACGTAGAGTTAAGATTAACTATTGAAGATTGAATCACGAATAAGATAAGTTAATACCAGTAGATTAACACGTAGTTGGTAGTATATAAGATAGATTAGACCTTAGAAATAAACGCAGTTATTACCGAGAACTCTGGTGCCTTTTTACTGCTCATGGGGTTACCCTAACCCCGGGGCGACCTTCCCGCCGCCTCCTCTCTTCACATGGTGAACCTTACGCGCGCCCCTCATCACATGGGGACCCTGATATGGTCCGCACATCACATGGCGACCCTGCCAACGAGCCCGGACGGCGTAAATACCGGCCGAAGATTCTAGACAACCTAGAAACCGTGTTTGTACCTGGACCCCTTACCGAAGCTACTGGACGGCAGCGAGAAATGGCCAAAGAAACCCGGTGTATGAACGGCACGGCGTATGGAAAACTAAAGGCGCGTCAATACAAGTTTTTATGACGAAATTCAGTTCGGGAACAATGAGGCAACGGTACAAGTACCAAGAAAGAGGGTTGGAGCCCTCTGAGCCTCCTCTGAAGCGGACATCCCCAACAACGCGATCTACAGGCAGCAGCGGCCGTAGTCAGCATCATCGTGCACGTGCAGCATTGTGAGTCAGTTATATTGTTTTATTTTTTTGTAATGGTCTAATTTGTATTTTAATATGGGAGGATACCATTTTGTATGTTTAGAGAATTTATGTTGTTATGTTGAGAAAGTATGTTGATAAATTAAGCATAGCATGAGCACTCTGCAACGTAATAGTAAAGGCGCGTAATTTTATTTTTATATTTTTGTTGCGATATTAGCTTCATTGGTACAGACTTAACGCGAATTAAGTATAATAAGTAAAAATGGCGTCGGAAAAATTTTCTTTGAAGACAGCGGTTAGCTTGCTTCCGAAGATGAACGGAAACGAGCAAGTAACCCAAGATTTGATAGACGCAATTGAGCTGTATGATTCAATGTTAGGCTCAAATGATAGCGATCTTTTAATTAAATTCGTGCTTGCCACACGACTTAGTCAAGGAGCTAAAATACGGTTGTCGTCGAGTTATGCCTCCGTAAATAGCCTTATAGCAGATATGAAAAAGCATTTGCTTACGACTAAATCTGATGTCGCTATTCAAGCTAAACTTGCTCGCGTTAGGCAAAACAATAAATCTATTAATGATTTCGGAGCGGAAATTGAAAAATTAATGATTGATTTAACTATTGCTCAAGCCGGAGAAAACCAAGAAGCGTTAAAAATTTTGCGTCCTATAAACGAGAAATATGCGGTAAAGATATTCGCGGACGGACTTAGTAATCAGCGCCTAGGTACTATCGTAACTGCTCGTAATTTAACTTCATTAAAAGATGCAATCAGAGTGGCTGAAGACGAAAATTGTGCTTCGTCGGGATCACAATGCATGGCATTTCAGACACATTATAAACCGGTCAAAAATTTTAGAAATAATATGAATCGATATACCCATATAAACTCGCAAAATAAATCAGCTGTTAATCGTACGTGCCGAGAAGATAAAAATGCAAACGCATGGCATTCCGGTAGTATGCACGATCGTGGTATTAGAAATAATGCTTACCGCAGTGCGCGCAGTCAGCAAAACCAGCGACATGTAGCGTACATTCAGCAAAAGTCGGTTGACCGTGACTTAGATGGAATATCAAGTTCACGATATAATAATTGTAAAGAAGTTAATTCAGGTCAGTCTTTGAAGGCTAATCATATTTTTACATGTAATAGTATTAATTGGGTTCATTTTGTTGTTAATAACATAGAGTTTGAGTGGTTATTGGATACCGGAGCGTCATTATCAGCGGTAAAGAAAAGTTTTTTTGAGACGAATGCGTTATATTATAAAATAATTAAGGATGAATTGGTAATTAATGGAGTTGGTGGTAAATTAAGAGCAATAGGTTTCGTATATTTAAAGTTACAAACTGAACGATGTTCGTTTGTGCATAAATTTTATGTTTTTGAAGATTTACCGTGTAAATCGGTTGGCATACTTGGCCAGGATTTTTTGCAGAAATATGCAGGTATTATTGATTTTTCGAATAATAAGTTAAGTTTAAAGGAATGTGAAGGCAAGGAAATTTCAATTCCTCTTCAGTTTTATAATTATTCCTTAACTATTGCTCCGCGTTGTGAAGTTATTAAATATTTTCCCGTCAATAGAACGGAAGATTGTGTTGTTTTTAGAAAAGAGTTACAGAAAGGTGTCTTTTTAGCTAACGGAATAGCTACTCATAGGAATGGGATGATACCCATTAGGATATTAAACACGACCTCCGAAGAAGTTGTATGTAATTTAGAAAACGTAGAAATAGAACCGTTAAATAGTTACGAATATTGTTGTTTTGCGGAAACGGATAGAAGCGTCCAACGGGTTAAGGAAATATTTTCTTTACTTAAACTTGATTATCTGAATAATGAAGAAAGGTTAAGCATAGAACAAATATGTGCAAAATATCCAGATATTTTCCATTTACCAGGGGATAAATTAACTGTCACAAATGTGTATGAACAGTCAATAAGACTGAAAGATAATGTCTCTCCAGTCTACAGGAAACCGTATAGGATACCGTTTGTTCAAAAGAAGGAAGTTGATAGACAGGTACAGGAAATGCTTAACAATAATATCATAGAAAAATCGGTTAGTGAATGGTCTAGTCCTGTTTTAATTGTGCCGAAGAAAGCGGACCGTAATGGTGAGAAAAAATGGCGTGTGGTTGTGGATTACAGACAGTTGAATGAAAGGATTCAGGATGACAAATTTCCCTTACCCAATATTAATGAAATTCTTGACTCACTTTCAGGTGCTATGTATTTCAGTCATTGCGACTTATCTCAGTCATATTATCAGTGTAAATTGAATGAACAAAGTAGGAAGTACACAGCTTTCACAACAGATAAAGGTCAATTTCAAATGCGAAGGCTACCAATGGGTCTTAAGATTAGTCCCAGTGCATTCAGTAGAATGATGACAGTAGCCATGTCTGGATTAAATTACGATAAATGTTTAATTTATTTAGATGACTTAATTATTTTTGGACGAAATTTAGATGAACATAACCGAAATCTTATGTCTATTTTTTCACGTTTAAGGAAAGTTAATCTCAAATTAAACCCGTCAAAATGTGAATTTTTAAAGAAACAAATTCTTTATTTAGGTCATATTATTTCATCTGAAGGCATTTCACCCGATCCGGAGAAGGTAGCGGTAATAAAAAATTATCCGCGTCCTTCCAGTAGTGATGAATTAAAGCGTTTTGTAGCATTTGCAAATTACTATAGAAAATTTATTCCTAACTTTGCTAATATTGTCATACCAATGAATAAGTTGTGTAAGCAGAATGTCGTGTTTGATTGGACTGATGAATGCGAAAAATCATTTTTGTTATTAAAAGATGCTTTAGTGAGTCCCCCAATTTTAGATTTTCCAGATTTTTCTGACAGCAATACGTTCATATTACAGACAGACAGTTCAGGATTTGCAGTAGGAAGTGTGTTATGTAATGGAAATGGAAAACCCGTGGCGTATGCAAGTAGATCTTTGGGAAAGAGTGAGTTAAATTATCCAATAATTGAAAAGGAGTTGTTAGCAATAGTTTGGTCAGTAAAGTATTTTAGACCATATTTGTATGGAAGAAAGTTTATTGTTAAAACGGATCATCGACCACTTTTATACTTATTTAATATGTCTGATCCCTCAAGTAGATTGACTAAGTTTCGTTTATGTTTAGAGGAATACGATTTTGAGGTCGAATATATAAAAGGGAAAGAAAATGTTTTAGCGGATGCGCTATCGAGAATAGTGATTTCTAGTGATGATTTGAAAACTATGCATGAGAAAACTATATCAGTGATGACAAGAGCTCAGTGCCGTTTACAGGCAGAGAACTCTGTTATTCACGAAAAAGACTCTACGGTTTGTAGGAATGACCAACCTAGGATCGTTGAAGTTCTTAAGAAACAAGGAAGCGATATTGAGTTAATTCAATCAGGCTTCGATGAGTGGGAGAAGTTGTTACGTAACAAGAAATGTACGAAAATATTTTCAAAGTCGCGTAAATTAATGTATATGCCAGAAAACTCGAGTATTTATATAAACTATGATTCTTTATCGACATCATCGCGAGACGAGTTGTCGAAAGAAATAGTTATGTTTTGTATTGAGAAAGGCATTAAAGAAGTAATTATATTGAAAAATCGTTATAACGCGAATATTATTATGAGAATTGCTAAATTTTTAAAGAAGAACAGTAGTTCTTTACATGGAGATTTTAAAGTGTGTGTGGTGACTGGTGCACAAAGAGTGGAAGATAAGGATGAAAAAAAGGTTATCATGAATGATTTCCATATTTTACCCACAAGTGGTCATGCAGGTATACGTAGGATGGTTAGTAATATAAAGAAGTATTACTACTGGCCATCTATTGAAAGGGATGTGGTAGATTACGTTCGAAAGTGTAGTAAGTGTCAGAAACAAAAGTTTCACCGAAACACTAAGGAACCAATGACGGTTACAAGTACGGCATCGTCATCGTTTGAGAAAATTTATTTAGATATAGTAGGTCCACTCGATAGGGACGATTATGGAAACGTGTACATATTGACTCTCCAATGTGAGCTTACGAAATTCGTGGAAGCGTATCCAATAAAAAATAAATCGGCAAATGAAGTTGCAAAAGCATTAGCAGAAAATTTTATTTTAAGGTTTGGTATACCTCAGTGTATCGCTACAGATAGGGGTTCTGAGTTTATTTCAAAAGTAATGGTTGAATTATGTAATATATTGGGCATCAGTAAAACGTTATCAACAGCATATCATCATGAAAGTATAGTTTCATTAGAAAACGTTCATAAAACTTTAGGTGCGTATCTGAGAATACAGACGAATAACAACTCATCGTCATGGAGTTCTTGGATTCCATATTGGTGTTTTTCTTACAACACAACAGTACATACTGTCACCAAGTATACGCCTTATGAATTAGTTTTCGGGAAAACTTGTAGATTACCGAGTAATCTCATAAATGGAACTGTTGAACCTTTATATAATTTTGATGATTATCCATTGGAATTCAAATATCGTTTACAGAGAGCTCAAGCTGACGCTAAGAAAAATTTAATAAATTGTAAAATAGCAAGGAAAGAATTGTATAATAGAAAAATATATCCTGTAACATATAATGAAGGTGACTTAATATTAGTCAAAAACGAAACAGGAAGCAAATTAGATTGTGTTTATGAAGGACCTTTTGTAGTGATAAAAGATGAATCTCCAAATGTAAAAATTATAAGAAAAAATAAGATAGATGTAATTCATAAGAATAGAACAAAATTGTATTGTGATAGCTAATTATTTTGTATTGTATTGTATTATTGTTTTAATAACTTGTTCTATTATTGTAATAAGAGTATAAAATTTGTGTTGATATTTCAAGTGGTAATATTGTTATTGTAACACTTTTATGATTGTTAATTGTAAAGAAAAAAAAAATGTAGTATAACATTTTTATTTTTTTTTCTTTTGGAGGGATGATGTGGTGTGATGATAGATTAAACATTAGTTATACACGTAGAGTTAAGATTAACTATTGAAGATTGAATCACGAATAAGATAAGTTAATACCAGTAGATTAACACGTAGTTGGTAGTATATAAGATAGATTAGACCTTAGAAATAAACGCAGTTATTACCGAGAACTCTGGTGCCTTTTTACTGCTCATGGGGTTACCCTAACCCCGGGGCGACCTTCCCGCCGCCTCCTCTCTTCACATGGTGAACCTTACGCGCGCCCCTCATCACATGGGGACCCTGATATGGTCCGCACATCACACAATATCCGTATGCACAGTAAACTACTGATTTCTCAATTCTCCATGACCATGTACCTAGTCTGATTATACCGTCTATGTATGTATGTATGGTGTTTTATTTTGTACTAGGTACAGACTCATCATGTACTTGCAATTTTAAATTCGATCTAAAGTTTTAGAGCAGTTTATCTTTTGTCCAGTTCCAGTGTCCCTACTGTTGTGGGTGTACTTATAACCCTCGGAAAAGTTTTTAAACTCAACATACTTAGTATAAAGTGAAAGCACTCGAGCCTAAAAAAGGTTGGTTTTTATAGCAGCTCAATCAGTGGTGTTTGTTGACGGAGCTCGGACTACTTGCCTGAGTAAACAACTCCATGTTAAAAAGTTGGGAGCATAGAGTAGAAATGCACAGTGGTTACAGAAAAGGTGAAGTCGCTATTGGTATTCGCGTATACTGTGTGAATGGATCTTGGAGTTTGTTTCGTTTCAATAACAATGTATGGCTCTACAGATCTGGAATAAATTTAACTGTATACGAAACTTCTTTACCTTTCTAAAGTTTATTTGTGGACATCCGCCATTTGGTTACCTTTCTACTTGTGTACCAAATTTCAACTTTTTACGGAAATATCCAAAGTAGTCCTAGTACTTACGTCTATAAAATAAAACAAACACAAAACGTTATCCCGAGACTGTTACAATATAGAGAAAACAAGACCTAAATTGGCTAAGCCCTTTTTAAGATTGAAGAGAACAGACTAAAAATGTAAAAATCATTCTTATAGTATGGATTCATTGCATTATGCAATTCACTCAAATATGTTTCCTGCAAAGGCATCTAGGCTCCACCGTTTCGCACTGGTGCAGCGTGGTGAAGTATGTTCTAGGCCTCCTCGGCTATGAGAGACCTGTGACCTGCAGTAGGTCATTAATGGACAGCAAAAGACATAGATCAGTTAAGAGATTTATTAAGTAGATGAAGGTTAAGTCTCTGCTCGCAGTTACTCTATGGCTTCGTACAAAAGGGTTATAAAGAGGGACTAGTGCAAACAACGCCCCTCTGTCCGGCCACGTCACTCACATGGTGTGACAACGTGGGTTATGGGGAATGGAAGAGTAAGTCAATTCGCTGCTATAAATATACGCACAGATCTCTAGCCGGCGGATGTATAACGGATGTACTTAGGGATAGTCAAACATTACCTAACTTTTTGCATACAGTAGTGTCTTCTTTTAACTATAATGTCTCTATTCCATGATTACATATTAATAAAATATAATTGATCCATGTCTCTACATTGAAGATAATATTTTTACGAACGCAATAATTCACATAACTATTATTTTTAAAATTTTGGTCTGTTTGTCTGCGTCACAGAAACGGTTATTAACGGTTATAAAAGTACCATAATTATTATTGTAGAAATATACCGTGTTTTATCAAGTATCGGATATCTTTATCTATATAATTCTTATGTCCGTGTGTATGTCGCTGAATTCCTCCTAAAGGGTTGGACTGATTTTGATGATTTTTTTTGTGTGCGTTTGAGTGAATGTCTCGATGGTTTAGGTACTGACAGGGTACCGGTAAGTAGTGCTGTTGTTACGTTTTACTAAGAGATCGTCCTAACTATTGAAGACATCGAAGTGTTGCCATAAAGATAGTTTTCGCATATGATGATTCCCAAAGGTACCGATATACATTTTTAAAATATGTATGTTGAAGAACAATATCTGCCATCTAGAGTAGTACATACCATACAAAACACACTGTATTTATAGATGAGCTGTAGACATGCGCCAGACGAATTCTTTATTCAAATTCCTGTCCATATTAACCTCGTGTAGATGCACCAATTGTTCTGTGCTGTGTGGGCAGGAAAAGCTATGGCGCTTAAATTTAGGATGTCTCGCATAAGTACAGCTTGCGCGACTAAGGAATTATTGTCATGGAGATGTAGAGTTGGACTGGAATGTTTAACGTTCAAATGTTGCGAATGGTTGGATATTCTTTAGTATGAACATTTCTTTAGGGTACGTATAATATTTGTCTTTAGGGCTTACTTCTGTGCTTGAAAATATGCATTTGAAATATCTAAGTAAAAACTATTTCAAAAAACATTCCTAAAATATTTGTAAAAAAGTGTTAAACTTCAAATATTTTAAGAATGTGCATGCATTAATGCACGCAGAAATTACTTCATAATTTATGTAAAATTATTATGACGACTTTAACGTTACCTATACATAAATATAAATACTATTGAAGTGTCTGTCTGTGATGATTCTTATAGTTATTTACACGATACTAAAACACGAACTTTTTTAAAAACTTTTTCTTTTATCGGTCTTTCTATTTATCCGGGCTAATTGTAAATTTTCACATAAAGCTTTTCATACTTTATTACCGCGGACACTACAAATTAAATTCATTTTTACATCCATCCTTCTTATTCTTGATGCAGTATTTAATTTTTCAGCACGAGCGTCATGACATCATTGTCGCATCCAGTTAACTTTATGTATATCCGCAACAGACTCAATTTGCGTTCAAATCACGAACATAAATGTTCATAACGCCAGCCATATCTGCACTACTAGGAATGTCTGTGTCGTTTGCTACTTTTACCATTAAGAGTGACTTTTGTATGTTAAAATAATGTATCTTAGTCTGTTTGCATAACTACAGAGTTGCAAAGTCTTGTCCTACAAAATAGATTTTTTGGATGTAAATAACCGATACTATATACTTTTCTGATTTGTTACTTTTATTCTGTCGTCCTTTACTTTACTTTACTACTCCGTTATTTGTATTTTGTTTCTTTTACGCCCGCACACATTTACTTTTCGTGCTGCCACTGCTATACCAGGCTGCCTGCAAGAATTCCTTTAAAGTAATAAGGTTATTTCGTTTGCCTTCCTTTTGCTTTTATTTTTTCCTCTGGGCCTGGCCTCTATTTGGAGGTACGTTTTGTTCTGATCTTCCCCTGCCATAAGTTGTGTAGCTCCTCTGAAGATTCTGTAATGAGGTTAGTTGTAATAGACGTCCAAGGCCTAGCTGAGCTTGTAGCTCACGTCACCAAACTAAAAAGATCCGTAATGCGTAAGCTTTAAGGGGCACATTTAATTAGCAAATCCTGTGTTTAAGTGATTGCACATGATTCTAAAAAGCATATGCTAATAAGTGCCGGATAAACTAATTGCATGCGTGTCCCTACATGTATACAGTTGCTGTATACGGGCAGTATACCTGTATCGCTTTTTTATGCAAATGAGCTTGTAATCTATGTTATGTTAAGTGGACTCTACATCTCATATACCAAATTTAGGCATAGAAAGTACAGTTGATTCTAAGCACTTTAATCGATACTTATTGCTGTACAACTTTTTTGTTGTTCAAGTTTATCTTACTATCAGGCGGATCGTATGTCTTGTTTTTACTGTTTTTGTATCTGTCAGACTTTCGAAGTCTGCTGCTGGACATAGGTCTTCGCTAATAAGTACCACTCCGATTGGTCTAGGACTCTCTGAGTCCAGCGGCTTCTCGATGTGTTCTTTAGGTCATTAGTCCACCTGATTGACGACCCGGATGGCGCAATTTTTAGCACGCCGGATTGCCGTTCCGAGGGTGCTGGGTTCGGAAATTTTAATGATGAATTCAAATTTCCGTTCTTGGTGTGTATGTTCTTGTCTTGTGTGTTGTCCATGGCACCCACGACACAGGGAATCCTTGTGTGGGGCTATGAGTGTGTAGCGTTATTTATTTATTATTTATTGGGTGGCGACTGTGCTCCAACCAAAACATGTTAAAAAATGGATAATTTAAAAAAGTAGTTATAAAAAAACTAAAAGGATAACTAAGGCAACAATAAGAGAAAGAATATTTTCAGTATGTTATTCTATCCCTGTATCATTTCCTAGCTCTATTCACAAATGCCATCGAACATGAATCTGGTTGATACGGAACAGATAGTCAAGTTAGACAGAAGTCTCGGCAAACAGATGCATTTATAAAACAAGCTAAAATAATTTGAAAATTTTAGAGCAAAAATATGTAAGTACATCTGCAAGCCATTTGTGTTCCAAAACAGAAAGAAAAAGAAACTTGAAAATGGAATGATATTTTTTGCGGAGTACAACACTTCATCAGTTTAATAAAAATATTATTACGAAGAATTGAGAAGAATGAGATTGACAAGAGTGCAAATTTAATAAGTAATAGTCAACTAATCAAACGTGAATGGGCGGTGAAAGCACTTCATAAGCGGACTTAATGAAACCTGAAGTGGAAAATAGTCAATAACCATGACTCGACAG
Organism: Ochlodes sylvanus; assembly: GCA_905404295.2. Classification (NCBI taxonomy): domain Eukaryota; kingdom Metazoa; phylum Arthropoda; class Insecta; order Lepidoptera; family Hesperiidae; genus Ochlodes; species Ochlodes sylvanus. Next base: position 2,104,563 of record FR990135.1, on the reverse strand, counting down.
TTTTGTCAACATTTTGCAAACAATTTCTTGAATGGCTAATTAAATTGAAATAACATTTATTTGTGTTTGGGGCATGACGAATATGATTAGGTTCACGTGGAACTCATTTAGTTTTGTAACACTCGCGGTCAAGATTGGTTTTCTGTTACATTTTTTTTTCTAGAAATCCCGAACACGTTTTTCTTAAATTAAATATAAGCCTACCATAAGTTAATCAGACGTAATATAAATTAGGTAAAATATTTTTACGAATAGGTAAGATTTGCAAAAATTGTAGAAACAAATATTGTTAAAATTGTTTCATTTTTAAAACTAACAAAATGTTATAGCTACAGTAACACAATTAAAAAATATTACAGTTAGAAAATAATAATTTAAACGTAACTAATTTTAATTACCCTACATAGTTAAACCATGGCTTCGTTTAATCACCAAGGCCAGCCCATGAGAAGAAATGGAAAGTAACTCCCAAGAAGTTATTTATTTATGAATCCGACCTTTACAAATCGACAGATTTAATAGCCCATAGAATTACTTAAGTAATGCGGGATCACGACTGCGGTAACAAACTAACAAAGAATCCATTTTATATATATATGCCAACTTTCTCTTCTCATTGTACCCTCCCCGTCACGAAATCTCAGGGCGTTGTGCATCAACTGTCAAAACACTAAAACGTCTCTGTTTGTTATGATATCATTTTGATGTTGTTATTATGGCATTTGGAAATTGAGAAATGACATGCTTTGATGGTCACGTCTTGTCGTATCCACGGAAATAGACATAATGGAAGATATAATCGAAAGTGATCTTCGAGGTATAAAAGGTAAACTTCATGTTCATGCTTTCTCTTCCTGTCTTTTCTCTTCTCTTCTTGGCCGGCAACGCATTGATGATGCTTTTGGTGTTAGTGACGTCATAGGTCACTAACGCTGTTTCCTATGTCCCCTATGGCCTATGTGGCCTTTACCCCCAGGGTTGGCACGTCTGCTCGTTTGTCGAATATTTACAGAAAAATTCCTGTAAATTTCTATGGTTGACTATAACCGTTTATATGTTACGTACCACCCTTAGCCGTGGAGATGTATTAGTTTACGGACTTCAGTCCTATTTGGAGACGTCACGACGAGGACGACCTCAGTCCTATTTGAATAATTTGGAGACGGTCCTAAAGGAAAATTGAAACTCTGCATTATAAATTCTCTTTAGTAGTGGCATGGACTTGACACAACAATAAACAGAGAATCGATCCCTGGACTCGTCGACGAAGGTAAACCTCTTTTTTATGTCTGTTACCTCTGAACTTTCGACTGGGTGAACCGATTTTGATGATTTATGTGAGAGCTGGCGCTTCCAGTGTCCCCTTTGGTCTATCTAGTTCTGACAATGGCATCCACGAGAAAACCATATTAGTATCAAACTATTTTAAAGTCGGTTTTTTACTTGGAAGATTATTACTTAAACAGCCGGCCATTGACTTATTATTACTATGGACATATAATCTCATACTAAAATCGCAAAAAAAATGTCCCAGTCAGTTATGTTGTCATGTCATGCAGTTAACAAGGTAATTTAAACACTAAAATCATAACATCACGGTTTAATTTCGATTGCAGTCGTGAACGCGGAATTGTTGCTCTCCTTGCGTTTTGTTGCTCATTTGGCTCGGACATTTTTTAGCGCGGACCCGACGTCCATAGTAATAATAAGTGGATGCAGCCGGCAGACGGCTACACGAGCCGTCTGGTAAGCGGTGACCGTGACCCATGGACGTCACCGATACAGGAAAGAAAGACAAAAGAAAGAAACATCACCTTAACTACACTCAAAAATTTATTTTACAAAAAGCTCACTCAAAAGTTAAGAGCGGAATGTGACACAGATTTTAATTTGACTTTTAAATTAAATGTTTAACATATCGCCAGTTCAATTAAAAAGAAACGCTTAACCTATTAACTTTAATCGAGTGTTCTCAGTATCGTCTAATTGATGCCTAATTTACATTTAGATTCAAGTTATAAACTATTTATTTGTACTGCCCTTATCCAATTACGTATATCTAAGAATATTAAACGTAATACTGTTGGTTTTAACGAAACGTTTCGAAGATAGCGGCCAATGAATAACATCGGTGACCATTATTGGGGACTGGATTCGGGTTTTTTTTTCTGGCATAAGGCAGTTGTCCCACCGCCGGCGAGTAAGCGAGTAACTATCGGCAAGTAAAAAATGTTTAGACGGGACTCTTTAAATTGTCATGCCTTAATCGTAAACCGATATAAATGAAACAAGCAATAAAAGTTACCCAAGCAAACTATGCATAAATGAAAACAGCGTCTGAATATTTTAAGATGTTTTTGAAATTACTGGAAACAAAAGCACAGGTAAACAGACAAGCAGAATATTAATTAGATTTTATTTATTTATCATCATACATACATATTAACATTACAATATGTCAGTAGCGTAACGCGCCCACACGATAAAGCTTACCATCTACATAAATGTTATGTTGCATCTACAACACAGCCACCATGTATAGAAGTGCTCCGTAGCAGCGGTGGTTATACCATTCTCCATACGCGTAGGCAATATTGGTTTTCTTCTCATTAAATATTGATTTACAGCCAGTGAGGGACTCGATTACTGTAAACAAATTAGTTTTAAAAGGAAGTTTACTTGATTTGTAGGTACTGTATGTATCCATTTTAATACATAATTCCTTATTTTCCACATGCCCGATAAATTCTTATTTTCTTTGTTTTAATATACTTTTACTTTAAACGAAAGGTACCTTTGTCAAGGTCAACGTACAAACTACGATTTGTAATAATCTCAATTTTCTATCCATATCTCTAGATAACTTAGTATGTTATAATAATAATAACTAACATTGCAACCACTCGTCTGTGAGGCGTCCCGAATCGGGACGATTCTTAAATATGCGCATCTGTGACGCGTCCCGAATCGGGACGCGTCAAGCGGCCCGTTTTGCTTATCTGTTCGCACTTGAGTTTATGTTTATGCGTTTAACCATAACAACGTAAGTTTTGTTTATACTAGCTCGGCGATAAACGGCCAGACTTTTACTTTAAACGAAAGGTACCTTTGTCAAGGTCAACGTACAAACTACGATTTGTAATAATCTCAATTTTCTATCCATATCTCTAGATAACTTAGTATGTTATAATAATAATAACTAACATTGCAATATAATATGTATATGTTTTTAACAGTTGCTTATGGATATAAAAACATCGCAAATGTTACTTAATAAATAATATGAAAATAATTAGCGACAGTTTAGCGCCACCACATTGCAAATCCAGTTTGAAGAATGAAAGAGTTCAGATTACCCGCACAATGGCATCGCGTTACCCGCTTCCTGGTAACGTCCACAGTGCCGTTACACGCACTGAACAGCTGTATCTAACCAAGTTAAATTACAGTCAAAGCAGTTAGACGCTCTACTACACCCGGAATCATTATTTTATAAAGAACCAGCTTTCCCCCGCGGCTCCGCCCACCAATTTCCAGAAATCCTTTTTTAATATTCCCTTGCGTCACTTGAGGAATCTATATACAAAGTTTCAAGTGAATCCATTTAAGAAACAAAAAGTTTCAGTTTATCCCCTTTTGCGAATTTCCAAAAGTTCTTGTTCAGCTTCTTGCTTATTATTGATGTCGATGTTCTATACATAATATGGCTAGCCTAGTTGGTATTGACACTGTTTGCGAAGCGAGAGGTTATATTCTGAAGGGAAATTATATTCTGAAATTGTAGACCAACTATCTGAGAGTATGTGAAAAAAAAATCATTAAAATATCTGCTCATTTGTGGACTCAGCAAATAAAAGTAGGGTAAGAGTGCCCAATTTCCGAAAAACAGAACAAAGGTCAATATCTCGAAAACGGTGCCACTTTTACTGAAGTGATTTTTTGACATCTGATAGGTCCATGTTCAAGCTATCTCCCATTTCAGTTTGTCGTACAACTTTTGGGACAGGCAGTATATAATAGCTTAGTTGCGACGTGAAAGACGGACAAACAAACACGCTTTCACATTTATAATATTAGTATAGATTAACGTACTTAGTCCTTGACATTTATTATACAAGGTGTCCCAAAAATAATGGATAGTCCTATAGCGCCTAGTAGTACAGCTATCTGACGCTAAAAAATACACAACAAAAATATTCCAAGTAGTGCCCAAAATATGAAGTTTACAAAAAATTATTGACTTTACTTTACTTCTATGTAACTACACCACGGCCACAAATTAATGAAATTTGTTGCAATTTTTGTGTTGTCTTATACTTCACTTCATTCACTAAACTATTAGAATTGCAGTAAAGAGTATGGGTACCCTTTGTATTTTTTTTGGAAAAAATTGTATCAACTTCAATTTTTAGCATAAAATTTGACAAAATAATAATTTTGAGAAAGTTTGAGAGCTTTTCGTGAAAAAAACTATGAACGGAACGCATCTATAGTTAAAACGGAAAGCATCTATAGTTAATAATACATATATTTGCTTGTGCCTCATAATATGTTTCATAATACTCGTAATAAAAGATTCAAAAAGAATAATTTTGGCAGTGTTTTACCTTTTAAACTCCACACGTCATCATTCGTATATGTACAATGAGTCCGTTGCGCCAGGCACAGGTCTGACTCACCGGCGCCTGCCACCATTAAAGGCATGCTGAATCGTACAATTCGCACATAATGAGCGAGGTGTGCTCACGTGTGAATGAGTGACGTGTTAATGTACGCTGATGTTGTGATAATGAAGTAGCAGTGTTACGGCTCAGTGGTTTAGGTGTTTGAAGTGCCTCTGCCACAGAGTAACGCTCTTTGTTGTGTGTTAATTGAGTGAACATAGATGAAAAATTGTCAGTTAAGAATAAATTAATAGTAATTACCTATCTGTTTTATTAAAGAGCGCTAAGTTAAAAACGTAAACTTTCAATTAAATCAAAGTAATCATTTTATTAAATGCCCCGGGTTCGATTACCGACTGGGGCAGACATTTATTTTTGTTCTCGGGTGATAAGGGTTATGTTATTTATGTTGTCCATGCCACTCTTGAATCAGGGAAACCTAGTGCGTGGTAGGGGTATGAGTGTGAAGCATTGAAATCACCTTGGACCTACACAATGTGGTCTGGTTTCGAACAATTGACGAACGGAAATGCTAATTTTTACGTGTGCATGACGCTCACGCGCCACTGGGTGTCGTGAATAGTGATAAGCGGAGCGGAAGAGCGATACAATTTTATTTTTATTTTATTTTGGTCACAGACATAAGATTTCATATATTACAAAAAACTATGTTTAGTTACAGAGAAAAAACTGGTTTTCCAGCTTTCAGCCGGAACACGAGAAGTCGTTTAGCGTGTAGCGTTATTAATGGCCCACTACTGAGCACGGGTGTCTTACACAGGTATACCTGAGAAGGCCTAGAGCATACTCCACCGCGCTGCTCCAGCGCGGATTGGTGGAGTTCAGTGGCCACCCCAAATGTCAGAAGTACTGCCACTGTCGACTACTTTCCTACATAAGATATTTGAATAGATACTTGTGGGCGAAGACGTAACTCGTGACTTGTACTTTCATTTACGTATATGGATATTAACAGTCGAAACGACTAGATGTGTATAAGTTACCCACTCAAAAGCAATACTGGCATGGTTTTGTTTGAACTGCTATGAATTCGCTTTTTAAGAGGTTCATCGTTTGTTTTGTTTTCCAAAAAAAATGTTTTGTTGTGTTGAATTTGAAGAATTTCAATACCATTTTTTTTTACTTTTTATAAAGTAGTGCTTGACAACAATCCCACCTGATGGTCAGAGGCGATGAAGTCATTAATGTTTTTAATAGAGCATCTAACAGATGAATATAATTTTAAAGTAAGCGCTCTAAATAAATTGCGTTATTTCTAATTAAAAACAAAGTACATAGAGAACTTTGACAATATTAGAGAAATCTCTTGTAAATAAAAATTTAAATGATACACCTGCGGACAAAGCCGTAGACAACAGCTAGTAATGAAACATGAGCGTAGGCAGACGTTTTCGTAACCATGGAAACTGAAAGTGGAACAGACCATGATAATCTGTCAAAATTTCTTAATGCCAATATGATGTCAAAGCTTTAATACGAAGGAGAGGTGCAAAGTTTAGAAGAATTTCAAGGCAAGTGACTTGTTTTAACATGGTTTAGTTTGGTCTATATCAGTTTATCTTACCATCTGTGACAATCTAATATCATTTATCTAATATCATTCAATTCAAATTCAAAATAATTTAATCATGTTGTTTTCAAAATACATTTCTGAACGTATTTTTTGCTTCGATCGCGATTTCGTTGAGGTGTATGTCATTGGGTGTGTTTATCATTGAGCAGAAACGGCGAAAGAAATTCCTCAATTCTATTATTTAATATTGTTATTCGATATTCAATATTGTGATATTCTTTATTCTTATACAAACTAAGTATACCTAATTCTGGGACAAATTCGAGAACAAATGATTACTCATAGGATATGCTACTTATAGTGACTAAGTAAGTAGTATTGTGTGCATGTGGTGTAAAATGTACCTACATACACCCATTGCACGTTGTTAAATCGCGCGTTTTCTAATCGAGTTTTCGTTTTTCAAATGCAAAACGTCAAAATATGTGTAGAAGGTCTACTAATCATCAAGTAGCATATAAAAAGTAGAAGTAAAGTAGAGAAAGTTAAACATTGGGTAAAAAACTATAATGAATTTAACATCTAATATCAATAAACGTTTTACTTATCTATACATATTATGTTATAATATACGTTTTTCTCTTACTTAAACTTAATGTGCCCGTTTTGGGGCTTCTTCCCCTAATACCTTTCCAGAAGGTACTACGGTATATACTTGTGGGTACCTAAGTAAATGTTGTTGGTAAATAAAAACTGAAGTTGACGGTAGATAACAACCGTTCCGGTGGTCTGCCTGAGGCGAGACCGTTTGATGGTGATTGTACCGTCCGCTCTACGATATATGGGATGGGTCCATTAAACGGTCTTACATTTGCTCGCTGTTATAATAATAGGTTTGATTACACTTTTTACAACTTTTATATAACTTACCTTGCTATAAATCAGGTTTTGGTACCTTTTTCAACTACTTCCAATTAAATGATCGAGGCAAAAGTTTTAAATAACAAATTGAATTGAATAATATTTTGTAACCTGTACGACAATGTTATAATATGAGATAAAACTGTACGTGGTCGATGTCTGTACATGAATTATAAATAGAAAACGTAATTTCCTGATAATTTTCGTTTTTTATCAGTTTGTCATCGGAAACAGCTTAACAGATTTGGATGCGGTTTTGTCTTGCGTACTTGTTCGTTGTTTATTCGATCAATTTTAATTCTTGTTTTATTTTGACCGTTTCAATAAATATTAAGCTAGATGTCAATTTAAAGAATCCTACCTACATATAAATTGGTTTCTTCATTATGAGATGCGAAGGCGGTTCCAACTATCTATCTAAATAAGCGACGACACAGTACATAGATAAATAAGCCATGAAATAGTAGTAGGTATGAAATATTTACTCAAGTGTACAATAAGTTCACAAGACCCACAAACCTAGTTTTAAAATTGAAAAGTGTCAACGACAAGGTACACTCGTATTGCACAAACCAGTGGCAACGAGACATTAAAGGCGCTACCGATGTGTGGGTGGACTTGTGTTGTCATGCACGAGTATGTATGTGTAAGTAAATATTTACTACGACTAAACATAATTATTAATTTACGCATTTTTTGTGTTTGGTTAAAAGCCAGTGCAAAGCTAATAAATTTTTGTGCGATTATATTTCTCAAGTTCCTTTCACGACATTTGGTACAATATGTTATTTCCAGTAGGTATTTATTTTAACTTCATCTTTTAATCCGAAGACGTCATACATTAACATAAAATACTATACTGGATTTTTTTAGGTTGAAAAATTAAACGAAGAAATTTTTTTATACAATTTTTAGTTTCATTCAAATCATTTGGCAGAATATAATGTATGATTATATTCTGCCAAATGAATGTGCCGTACTATGTGCCGGTACTTATTTTAACTTCATTTTTTAAATCCGAAGACGTCATACGGCAAAGTTAAAAAATAAAACGACGCAGCACAACTTTCTTATTAAAAACAAAACGAATATTGCTACCTCGCGCATACTCGTATTCATAAGTCCCTAAAAGGGATATTCACAGCTTGACTACGACAAAATTTAATTTATGAAATAATATTGTGACCGCAAAAATAACAACGCCCTCGTAAACAATCGCAAAACCTGTCATTACCATCGCATTTTTTATTTTATTAACTACAAAATATAACCGGAAAATGCAAATCGTTTACAATAACAAATAAATAACAAAATAAAGGCAAAAACCAACTCGTTGCGATAAGAATTGATATTATTGTTATTGTGCAACCGAATTGATTATTCAGTTTTGGGTATAAAAATATTTTATTTGACAATTTGCAGCCGAATAAAAAAGTAAAGTGGCAATATGTAAATGTAACTTCAATTGAATCGCTTAAAACCATGTGGCTTTTGTCAATTGTAAGTAATGGATCAATAAAGGTTTAAGGTTTAAATTATTGATTATTATGCAAAATCTTACCAATCTGCACTGATGCAACGTGATGGAGTATGCTCTAGGTCTACTCAGTTATGAAGAGAGATCCATCCCCTGTGGTGGCCATTGACGGGTTGAAACCAATATCGGGCATGAGCAGGTTTTGGCTGAGAGACACTTTCACAAGCATTTCTATTACTTGAGTATTTACTTGTGATGTATTAAGATTAGAGCATTCGCATTAAATTGGAAAATGCACGTCTTTGATTGTTATATTAATTACAGGCGAATGCTCGTTGGTCAAGTCGAGTCTCGGATTGTCACGTTACAGGGGAATGCATTCAATGAACGATATTGTAATCCAATCGAATCTTGGAATGTTACTTTACAGGCAAATGTTTTCAGAAAGAGTCTCCACTAAGAAGCCATTTTTAACCATACATCGTTAGATGTCTACTAGTGGTAGTTATACCACTAGTAGAGAGGGACCTTAGAAAAGCTTAGTAAAATACCCTTCAGCTCAATTATTCATCTATTCTTAGATACATAGTAATTCTCACAAACTTACCACATTTTGGTGTCCAAGCCATACCTGTTCCGTACCTAATATTTGCCGATAGCACTGTCCTATTTGCCCAGGTGAGATGTTTCCTGCTGCAGCGCCGTTGTTTAGACAACAGTTTAACGGCAGTCGAGACGTGGTCGTCTCGTCTAGTGTTACGTGGGTGAAGTGTGTTTGTTGCTTGTGAGGTTTGTTATGTTGGCCCTACTGCGCCTCCAGCCAAAGCTTTTGTAATAATATTTGTGTTGAGAGTAGCTCACTAACATTGACAGTGGATCTGATTACGGGATACAGAGCGTAAGAAATACGTGTGCAGCATTACCGCATCTTTTTAATGTGACCGTAATTAAATTTAAATGATGTTATCCAATATCTGGTATTTAGAATTATCTACGAGTACATACCAGGTAGCAAAGCTTTAAATTAATATATCTATTTCTTTAAGTAGTATAAAAAGGCCCATCTGGCAAATGAACTAAATATAAGTAAAAAGTAAAACATTGTTAAACGGGATTTTAAATAAATACACTCAGAAATTAGAGAAAAAAACGTACAAACAGTCAAATCACTAAACTGACAAACAGACAAAAAAGCTATAATTCTATTGCGTTATTTAATACCGTTGCCTTAATTAACCTGCTAATTTATTAGTCCTCACTAACTCTCTCTCAAATAACTTCCATGTGTAGACATTGATCAGTGAGAACTTTATTCAATCAATTCTATGTACGATTACGATTCGAAATTGACAGAAGTAAGTCACCCAAAATGGTAACGATTAAAGAATGACTTCTCACATTTAAATAGTTCTCGCGCCTCGTTCCAGCTCGCCTTGATAGTTCGTGACGAGCGGAATGGTGTTAATCTACACCGCTTGCGAGCGAGTTACTGACCTGATTCAGAGAAGCTCTGCGATTTCAATGCTCGAGTCGCTAAGTGAATGTGTGACCGTTGAAGATTACGGACACTTACAAGCTATCAACAATGTTGCTGTATTTACATGGTGATTTGATAGGTGCGATTGCCTATTTAAGTTCACTGTGAAGGATTTAATGCTAATGTTAATTTATAAACGAATTTATGTTCAATTCTTTTAGATTCGCTATTATGGCTTTTCGTTAGGAATAATTCTTATATTTATTTTACGATATAAATTGTGTGGTCTCGTCATCGTCCTCATTTTTAATTAAATGACTTTGGTAAAACGGAGTTGGACATTTTAAATTAAGGTATCCAGTCAAAACTAGTAGTAACTAGTTATAACGCGTTTTAACTAAATAAAGTTTGACGTACAAATATTTACTTTTCTCCTCAAAGAAAGCCATAAAAATGACCTTCAGAATAACAACCGACACATTCAAAGGAATACCAAAGAAATCCCATGAAACCAAATTTGTCATTGCCCGAAATAGCGTCAGGAACCCCATGCCCCGTGCATGTATGTTTATTTTCAAAAGATAATTTACGATGTGCATAAAGCAAACTTTACTGACAATAATTCATGTACTGATTAGAATTATTATTAACATGAACTTCGTTTGATAAAATGTCGTTTAATTTTAAATTATGTTTGCTGCGTCGTACGTTTGATGTCGCTGGTGTGAGGTCTGTTTATTTACGGAGTTATGCAGTCATGGTGTTAATATGACGTTAGCGAAACTTTTTGTAATTCAGATGCCTTATTTGATGCTGTGTTCGTCCTATAAGTCCTGTTGTGTTCTAATTTGTATTAACATTTGAGATGAAAAAAAATTGTGGTGGAGTAAAATATGCATCATCATGTTAATGATGATGAAATAAAATGAAAATGAAATGTAATATTTACTGAAATACTTATACAATTGTTGCAAGTTATACAAGTGTGCAAAGACCATGGACATTTGAGAGTACGGTGGCCTTCACACCTCATTACAAGCGTAAAACCAGCAATGACTTAACCCATTGTCCTCACAGATAAGACAGGCCGTAACTATTATTGCCTTATCTGACGCCTTATTTGTTTGTGTCCTTAATACAAAAAAAACTCGCTTCTCACCACAATTGTTAGATATGGTGCCAGTGAATCTCCAATTAAGTCACAAAATATATTATGCACACTTTACCAAATCTTTGGATAAAAAACATTGACTTATTATTCCTATGGACATCGGGTCTGATACTAAAATCGCGAAAAAAATGTCCCAGTCACAGCCATCACGAGAATAGATATATTATAAGGTAATTTAAACACTAAAACCATTACATTAATTTCGATTGCAGTCGATTGTAGCTCTGTTCGCGTTTTGTAGCTTATTAGGCTCGGACATTTTTTTGCGCAGAACCGACGTCCATGTAATAATAAGTCAATGATAAAAAGTCATAAAATTGTTGCAGTATTATGGAAAATGGACAAAAAATCTTTTTCTTTCTTCCTTTCTTTAAATCATAATTATCGTCAGCTGCGTCCGCAACTCCGTACGTTTGATGTCGTTGCCGTAGGGTCTGTTTATTTTTAGAATCGAATGAAGGTTATTTATGTTCCGTCTGCCGCACGCTTAATGTTTGTTTTATTGTTACAGGTACTGTCTGCGGTCATCCTACTTTCCATATTCCGTCTCGATTGGATGGTGACAACATTAAAAGTATAAGGGACTCCATCCGTCTTTGAGTCCAAGCCCCAGTTAATGTGCACCCTGTGGAACGCAAGAGGTTGAGGTGCCTGATCCCTTTTCAGACGTTGCTGGACTCGGTACCATTCAGTTTAATTCCAGAGATACTCTAGACTGGTGGAAGGGTTTTGAACCCGTCTGCTCAGGTACCACTCTCTTGCTTGAGTCAACGCAAAACGACTTCTCTAATACCAACTGGGGGCTTGAGAGCCAGTTTTTCTCTTTCCTCTTCTGTGGAGTAAAATTTATTCGTTCGTAGACCAAAGTTCATGGCAGGCTATAATAGGCTAGTTGACTAATTTTGAAAAACTAAATCATAGTTTGCCAAATTTAACTGAATTTAACTTTAATTAATTTAACTGAAATATTAATATTTCAGTTAAATATTAACTGTAACATATTTTATTTTATATTTTCATGAACTATTTGACGTTTCCGTCAAAAAACGCGTCGAACTGTCATGGCGACTCGTGTGACGTCATATGTTGGAAAACGAAGAGCTGTTTGGTTGAACAGAAAGACCAAAATGCTATGTCAAGTTTGTTTAGTTTTGCAACGTGTGACGTCACGCGTCGTATTGGCGTTCGCTGTCACGTGACTAGTGACTGTAATTTCGGGATATTATTTCTCAAAAATTGTTATATAATCATGATTTATTTAATCAATAAGAACGATTTTTCGCATTACATATTGCATCACATATTAAACTACCATAAAAAATAGAAATCTTCAAAATATTTTCTTACTGTCAACTACCCTATTGTCGCCTACACCCAACTATAGAAAAGCGAAGTATTCAGTAATATGCCAACAAACTGTGTATCTCCTTACCGCGCCTTAATATGACGATACGGGAAGCCGTGCGTTATATCAAACGGCTTGGAGTCTAGTTTATGGCCGCCTTATTAGGTGTGAAGTGGTTAGCGATAATATGCAAAACTTGTCGCGATCTGACTGGCTTAGTGGTAGATATTATCACGTTAGCTAAGATCTTGAGTCGATTCCGGGTAGACGCAAAATTAATTCAATAGAAAATCATAAAAAAATACTTTTTGCACCATAAAAATTCCCAATATGTATATAGGCACTTCGCAATTATTAGCGAAGTACATATTGGGAGCAAAATAATGGATATGGATGGATAAGGATATAAATGGATGGATGAATAGGTACTCTAGACCTCCTCAATGACGTCACTCATGTCTAATACTAAGCCATCATGCGGTTCATATCTAAATGATACCTACAAAGTACTGTGAAACATAATGGACATTTCAATTGAGTACCAAAAATCCAAACAAAAGCTATAAACTGCTGCGTACCACCAACGGCACAAACATTTATTATTCTAATTAATGAAGAAGTCTTGGTGTGACGTCATCACCAGCTCCATAGTAATCAACTATACGAGTATGCGTGTAAGTAGACGTAACTTTAAGGAAGATGAATCGTTTAAGAGATGTGTATGTATTGCGGAGATTTTTCACTGGTTCTTATCGGAGCAAAAACATGTTCCGACGTGATCTTACTTTTAATAATTGAGTGTCTATAGTTCTGAACTTTAAAATAAAATGTAATAACGCTATACACTCAACTCAAAGCCCCAGACTAGGATTCCCAGCGTTGTCGTGAGTGTTAAGGACAACAGAGAAAAAAACACATTCCCAGACTCATCATTTAAATTTCATGCAAGTGCATGATGGTAAACTTATATTGGATTTGGATACTTTACTTATTTTGGATTCTCTGATAAACAAATATTAATAATAAATTAATTAAATTAATCAAACTAAAAGAGATAGTGTCAACAGATAGTGTCAAGACAATGTTATTGTGATACAACAGCATATTTGATTTATTATAAACACTATTTGTACTGAGATATGTTTAGTTAATCTGTGATGCTAAAAGCAAGCTAGCTACTCTGTACCATGTACGATTTATGCACAACTTAAACTGGACTTTCAGCTTGTTAAAGGTGAAAGTCCCTTTAGTATCTGTCATAAGCTTTTTACTCAGATAATTATTCAACATTATTCCTTGGAGTTTAAGAACATGTAAGTGCCTAATAGGTAGGCACGTTAATAAGGTGCTTGTTGACTGCATAACACTTTTTTAAAATATACGTAGACGTATCATCTCATTGCAACCAATAAATATCCTATTGCTGGGCACGTGTCTCCTCTTACAATGTGAACGGGTACAGTCTCTAGTATTTCAATCACTAAAACTAATAAACTAAATCACTAAACTGTGATATGCTTAAAAAAATCATAATTATTTCAATGCACTTTTTATCAAGAGAGAGCAATGCACGAGAAAAGTTGAGAGAGAGTGGACATATAAGACATTACAAATATGTAATGTAATAAAAACATGTTATGTAATCGGAAAATAGGAACGTTTTTGAAAACGAGCAACGTTTTTCGAATACGAGTACAACCTTTTTCGAAGGGAAGTAAAATAGAGTTATTTGTGTAGAAAAGTATATACTATATGAAATCGAATTCAATGTAAACAATTCCCTCTCCGCGGCCAGCCTACAAGATTTCCACTACCTACTTCTTTGATTGTATTTTATTACATGTATTTGTATTCTAGTGAATAAGGTATCGTAAAACCTATTGATTATAGAGCCACCGTCAACCAGCCGGCCTACATCAATTAGCATAGTGGTTCCTACATAAATACGCCTGATTTAGGTATTATTTACTTAAGCTTCCTTGTAACAGGAGCATAAGTTAAATCACCTTTACCAAGTTGTCTATAAGACAAAATATGTTAAAATAAATCAACATTCCAAACGAAAATCTAAACATAATAAAACTGTAAGTAATCGATGTTTGTACTTGGAAAACTAATATTGAGGTAGTAAGTACGAGTGTAGTTATTTTATAAAAATTTCTTATGATTGTTTTTACTTGGTCTTTGCATTTGTTCCCGTTTAAAATCGGATTATATTAAAACTTTAATGTAATATCAACTGTAACTGTATTACGAAATGCGACTGTTATAATGTGGTAAAGATAATACACGCCTCTGCTGTCGGGATGCAGCCAATTTCGTCACACCATTACAGATTATCTTATTAGGGGCATGGATAAAACAGGGGCATTATATCCTTCGCAGGATTCAGTAATTTGCTCAGTATTATTAGATTTTAACATCATAAGTCATAGTTAACTCATCGCTTGTGCGTCGCCTCGTAGTTTCAATTGGGATGTCTGATTCAAATATTATGTACTGGTAATTATTGTGCAGTTGTATACGTACCTATATTATTGCGTATTAAGAATGCATTATCCTTGCGTCGGTGAAGAAAAATGAATAGTAAAATAAATATAGACTTACACATTTTATACGCCTCCGTACTAAAATACCTGTCAGGGTACCATGAACAACACGAATAACACATCACATAAATGTCTGCCCCAGCCGGGAATCGAACCCTGGACCAGCAGGGCCTCAACCAACAAAAAAATTTAAGAAAGAAGATTTGCAAACCATCGCTTGTTTAACTCTGTAGGCGAGCATAATTTCATAAGAATTTCCGCAAACAATTATCTTTTATTTTTCAATTTTAAGTGAAATCTTTGCATTCTCGGAATGATGATTACTGCGCATTATGTCGGGGCCCAGGGTAATTGAATATGATCAGTACAGTAACTTGAAAATGACGTTTAACTTACACAATTGTTCGTAGTTAACTTCAACATTGTAAAAATAAAGTAAACAAGATACTCAGTTTTCTCAGCCGCAATCAGGCGTAGGTACTATTTGTACATGTTAGCATGAACTTCTTTCTCATGCAGTTAAATATATTTCTTTTTAAACATGTTTCTATTATTAAATCAAGTCAGTTAATTTCGTTATAGTTATCCTTAGAGTTGTTTAGTTAGCTTTACATAGCCATTAAAACGTTACCATAATAGTAAAAGATAAGATTTTTTTTCCTAACCACATGTCATCCATAAATATTTTCCATAAACAGGTACGTTATTTCCAACCAAACCCAGCCCAAACGCCTTAACCTTACTTTTGAAGTTTCTTGGACAAAACTCCGTATTTCCAAGTACCCTCAAACCGTTTACAAAGCCAGCAAGTGTCAATTACGTGCGTACGAACAGACGTGCACTCTCGTTGTTGTGTGTGATTTGTGGTTGGAATGGTTCAAAATTGCCGGTGAGTAACTGCCGGTTTCCAGCTATTTGGAATTTGATTGAAAACATGGTTTGTTTAGTACACAAAGTAGATAAGTAAAGTTTAGTACGAGGTCGGGTTAGGTATTTACCATAACAAAGGAGCAACACTTGAGTGTATACTCAAGTGTTGCTCCTTTGTAACCTACTTGATAGTTGATACTTTATAGGTTTCAACTAAAATACTCTAGTACATAGTTACAAATTACAATATAATTATATTATAATATAATGTAAGGGTTTGAAATTCAACTGCCATAAGAATGGGCACGTTCTTATCACTTTTTGGCGTGACGTGCTATGGCAAATTAAAACACCGTGAGGTTAGGTGACTGTGAAGTTCATAAGGTCTGAAGTACGTGTGAAGATTATGACACGACTTCAAATCACGAGTCAATAGATATAGATTATAGCCTTAACATTTCTAAAAACATCGT
Organism: Ochlodes sylvanus; assembly: GCA_905404295.2. Classification (NCBI taxonomy): domain Eukaryota; kingdom Metazoa; phylum Arthropoda; class Insecta; order Lepidoptera; family Hesperiidae; genus Ochlodes; species Ochlodes sylvanus. Next base: position 2,088,082 of record FR990135.1, on the reverse strand, counting down.
TATTATCTCTAAAAGATAGAAAACAAACACTTACATGTTCAACAAAAATACCTCATAATTGGATTCAGCGAACCACGATTCGACTCCTCATCACCATCGCAACCCATAACGTACCCACTGCTTGACTAGTACAGTCAAAATAAACAATCAAGAACCACGATAAGAACAAACAATTATTATAGAAACATTGACGAATACATTATTTCTTTATGATTCCCCGCGGTCGAATCGTGGGCACAGCTAGTTTTATTTAAATAAGAAGTAGATAAGCGATTAGCGCGCGAAAAGCGATCAGTCAAAATTGGCTTACTTTTCATGATGTTCAGTTATCTCTTTCTCTCTCATACGTTCCGTAATTATCTTTCGCATACATAGACCCATAGGGACATACAAATGCCATCATAGTGGGTCCAAAGATGTAACTCGCGACGTATGAATATAACGAACCTATAGTTTTAATATCTTTCTAATAGTAACTTTATTTGTATTCTCGGGAAAAGCGCTGTAAACTGTATATAACAACTTTATCTCAAGCACGACAAAAACACAATAAAAGGTCCCAAGTAGATCTGTACTCGGTATTTAGGTATGCAAGTATATTTCTTCTCGAATCACGGTCTGAGTCAAGAACGAGGCCGTAACTCGACGCGCGCGCAAACAAAAACGCGTCGTTAATGCCGGCTTGCATTCCTTGCAATATTTTTATGTGACACACGGTTGCAGCGAATATCCAGTAAAATTTTCGGACATAGGACAATAATGATTAAAATAAAAAAGAAGATAGGGGACTGTTTCTTTACATATCAATATCCAATTTCAATAAAAAGTGAAGTGAAAAAAAAATTGTTACTTAGGTTAAATAAATGACAAAAAGTAAAGTATAAATATTAGCTATGCTAGCTAAAGTTTTAGCTATGTTAAACTTGAAGTGAATAAAACAGTTATCCAAATTCTATTATAACGAGAATTACTTCGTGACATCGCAAGTACACAAGTATTAATTCTCTGGATCGCCGATCGCATTGACAATCGACAAACACGTCACTATCACCCAAGACCCGAAAACAAACATTTATCTGTCATAAATGTCAGCCCGGCCGTGAATCGAACCCAGTACCCGTAGGCAGAGCCACCATCAACTGAGCTATGGGATCGCCACAATCTCTATTGCATTATACTTGCTTGCCATTGAAAGTATCCGTATGTGTCCGAGGACAAACCCAACGTACGTCAAGTGTGCCATTACTAACATTTATAATATCGCGAGCGGAACGTTTTTCCCGTATCACGTTACTCCAGATTCACGTCCTGTCCTCTCGCTAAACCGACTTTTTCATCACAAAATAAAAAACACGTACTGTACTATCAAGCTTCATGTTATCTTGAAGTATGATGTTTAATAACAGTATCTTTGGCACACTTGTTTTATCGTCGGCTAGGAGATTTACAAATAGGAATAGCGTTAGAGACACGGAGAAAGAGAGAGAAACGTTTGAAACTCTAAAAATAGTCATTTTGGCTTCTATTGGCCTTGTAAAGACCCTTCATATATTTTTGAAGTAAAACTTCTTTTGGCGCGGCTCAGATTTTTCAATATAGTAGTAATATACTTAAATATCTCCTATGTACAGACATAAACCAGTTTCAGTTTAATTGTACTTATAGATAACATTATGGAAATTTAAATTCCAAAGCATTACATTATTCCTATCGTATACCAAAATATCGTATACGTAATATATCTATACATCGTTGATTACTTTGAATTAAGTTTGATGCTCTCGTATTTATCACTGGAGTTTTGCAATGTTGAGCGTTTAAATTTATTGTAATTAAATTGAATTATCTTTAATATATAAATATTTAGGTATGGCATCTAACAGGCGATAAAAACTTTTTGTTGTGTCTGTTATATATTACGTATACATATATACATAAATATTTTGTTAATACATCTGTTTGTCGTCGCCATTTAATTAAATCTAACTTATAAGCAGAGCTAAAGTTTCATTAAAACGCATAACATCAATGATACGTATGTAACGAATGTATATATCAACACATCATTAATGATGTGTTTCATTACTCGCCGGAAACGTTTCTTTTGCTGTCGGCATCATTTCAGTTCGAACATACGAATTATGGCGGCGATGTTCGCGTATCATTAGTTTCAAAGATGTTTGAGATTTGTTACGGTTTCTCAATTTAGGGATCCGTAATATGTAGGTACTAATGAAAACCCTTATAGAATCGCTGTGTTTTTCCAATGTTGATGGCAACGATTGAAGATTGACTGGGGGTTTAGACACAGAGTAAATAAAAAATTTATGAATCTAGACTTCACATTACAAAGACATAATAATAAAAATGTAACTGATTGATGTCTGTACATGGTTTTTTTTTAAGAAAAACTACGTACGTATATATAGCTATAATACATACTACTACTAGATACAATGACATTTATTTGTAGAATTTTAGTGCATTGCATTCCTCACTCCTCTACCTAACTAGTGACCCTAGATTTAAAATTACTATCACAGTACAAGTCAGCAAATAGTCCTCAAGGGTAGCAATACATCAGTGACACAGTCACAGTTGTCATTGGCGGCAGAGGAAGGGTAGTTCAGGATGCTCTTGATATATTAATTCCATAAAAAAAATTGGTTGTCTGTAAAGTCGGTTTACTGACGATAGTTGAACGTGACAACGTCTTAAGAAAATAATTTCCTTTGAATGAGTAGGCAAGCACAATAAAAGAACACTTTTTCAATACAAGTAAAGTCATTTATTAAAAATACCTATTCGACAATATATCACTGAATATATAATTAATATCGAAAGAATCATTACCTTTATCGCTGTAATTATCGTTGCTATAAACAATTGACACCACATTCACTTTTCACAAGCTCACATCAATGCCAATTTCAACATGACCGGAAGATTCAGCCTAATGATAGGAGCTAACGACCCAGCTTTACGGGTTGATTATATGATAATTGTCATAATAAAATCATTTAATACTCGATCACTTGATACTCGATCAAAACATATAAATGTACTATAGTATAGCAGCTGTCCACGCAGACGCATCGCTCACTCAAGTAGGAGAGAGACGACGGATGTCGGACGCTGCCGAACGCTGCCGAACGCAAAGGCCGATTGATACGCCGTTAAGGTAACGCATGAGTCATGTTTTTTCATGCGTGCCACCGAATTATAAGACGTTGTCACGTCAAAACATACACGGAAATAATAGCCACACTTAGGTACTCATAACTTACAGGACAATCTATACAATCAATTCTTTACACTTCATAAGAAACAAAACACACTCCTGAATACATTTTTGGACAGAACCTTAACACGTGCGAGCACGATTCATACTTGATCGGTTTTTTAACCTCTTGTTTTGATGATCGTAGTTTCATTGCAGGCCATTTCTATAATGAACTTCTAAACCACTAAAATGATGTACGAAAAGAACACGCGTGAGTTTGATTTGGTCATAACAAAATGGGATGGAGAACCCTAATTTTAGGTAACTTGTATGAGGAATACCTCATGGGGGTGGAAATGGGGTAATAACCCTATTGGGGATCTAACTTTTATACTTTGTTGTGATATGCGGCCAAAGTAACCTCACTCCTAACCCTCAAAACCTAATCTCTCTCTTCTTGGAAACTCTCACATCAAAAACTAGATTAAACCAGATAAAGTCCATACGGCCTACAAACATGACATACTAGTATTACTCTGAGTCTATAAACTCCCTTTCAGATTTAGTTTAAACCGAAGCGACCTTTAAGAATGTGAACGGTTGGGTGCAGATAAGTAAGTCCAAACTTATTTTTATCTCGTCAACCCAAAGTGACGCGAACGAAAGTGAAATGGCGGGTGTCAAATAGCCAGTTATATAAAGCGACAGCTTGTTACTTGTGGACGGTTAAAATTGTAACCCGATTTTGATGTGAACAAATTACTGTAAACATACACCACTTATAAAACATCGATTTGAATGAAATAAAGTCTAAAATGTTACCTCAATATACGGATTGTGGATTCATTTTGAATCTCCTGAATTGATGAAAGTAGTTGTGGTTTGATGCAATTTTAAACACTCTTTTTCGTCTTATACCTATATGTGTATATTTGAATAAGTATTGTTTGTTTCCGTTTATATTGTACATATTAACCTTACCCTAATTTCTTCCAGGCAAGCTTATTATGGTACTATTGACTAAAGGTCATTACCCCGGCCACTCGGCCGCACACTGTTGACCATAAATTCAGAGTATTTTTAGATAATTTTGATTGCCATTTTTGAAATAATTATAGTGTAGAATTTTGAATTCATATTTTTAATCATTACCTATGACCATATTCTTTCATGTCCTCGAGTATGTCAAGTGAAATAAAAATCACCCAGTATATATTAAATGTATGAGTCTAGTTAAACATTTTAAGATAGATAGGTTGAAAGCCCGTCCGTAAATTGCACCAATAACGGTGACATCAGAGCTTTTACTAGGTACTTGAAAGCTCTAATTAAGGAGATAATCTTGATGTCGGGTGATCTAAAGAGGTGTCTATTAACAGGTTTGTTCGAATAAATATGTAAAAGGAAACTGACGAGAGGACACTTGAAACTGAGGCGTACCCATATTCATACGTTGATCCCGTGTCCCGTGTGAACGAGAGCTCTCATTTGTCAGTGTGAACTAGGTTTTACTTTACTGGTGAGAATTTTAGTACGAGGACCCGTTTGGCGGAATGGTTACCATGCCAACCGTCGTTTGAAGGATCTCAGGTTTGATTCACAGCCAGGGAAAAAATTGAACGATGAGTTTAAATGAGTCTTAATGTGTAAGTTTAAGTTTGACGTAAGCAAAGCAAAACATCAATATTTGGACTGTGTATTCGTTGTTATGAAGTTTCACTTCTAGCACGTGTAAATTGCACACATTTTGTTTTTTTTTTTATTTATTTATAGCCGTGAGTGACCAAAGGCTATAGAATTTCCGCCAAAAAAGATAAGAGAAGAAAGAAAGGAAGTACTGGCTCCCAAGAAAAAGTCAGTCAGTAGTGTATAACTTTGGTTTTTTATGATATCATAAATGTAATTAGTACCCGAATTTTAATGCCAATGCTTGACTTCAAGCTCAGATGATAGTGGCGATGTGGTCTGGGTGGTGAAGCCCAATAAGTAAACTTGATAACAATATTATATCCTAGACGTTTTATAAATTTCACGTTATATTCAAGAAGTTCTATAATAATGTACTTTATAATAATTTCATAAATATGATAAAATGATTACCATAGTACTTCAAATTGGTTTATAATTTCTATATTTAAAATACTTGCATTCAAAACGCACTGTAGCGAATCTCAAGTCTACGTAAAAAGCTGTACTTAAACATACCTATTCAAGCCACACGATAGTCGTGGTAGAATCGAGAGCAGGAAAACCTAATAATACCCGTCCGGTGGCTAGTGATGTAAGGGCACGTCGATAGAAAAGATCGCCATCGATAAACGTGACGAAGGGCTGACGCGGACTGCACTTCGTTAAACCAAACCGTTACTTTTAGACGCGAACGCGTATAATAACGACTGCCTTGATTTGTTTCATACCCTTCAGAGCATTTATAACTGTTATCCAATTATGCATCTTATTTTATAACGCGTAAGCGTAAATTTGCGTTGCCTATTAAATATGAATGTGAAAGGGATGTGGGAAATAAATGGTCTGCTCGAAGATAGTTCAGATTATTTCTTACTTTAAGCTATAAATAAGTAAGATTAGGTTACTTTAACCTTTAACCAATTGAGACAGAGAAGGAATAGAATGAAGATAATACTGTGATTTGCGTTTTAAAATACACACTGAAGAAATCCAGAGCGGATGAGAAATGTCGAACAAACAAAGATGCTTTAGTATTTTCATTTCTTAATTTTATATAGTGCTAACTAAGAAGAAAGAGTTTAAACATTTGGCTTCAACCCATTAATGACCTACTACTGAGCACGGGTCTCTCCTCATACCTGAGCAGGCCTAGAGCATTCTCCACCATGCTGCCCCAGTGCAGATTGGTGGTTTAAAGATTAATCTATTTTAATCAAGAAGGAGGGTTTATAAAGTTATGGAATATGTATTCTGTGGTTAATCCACAGAATACATATTCCATAACTATGTGGACAGTTGTGTATTATCTCCATTAGGAAGTCCATAAATTAAATATTCTTCATATTTAGCTCAGGCATTTTCTAAAAATGTCTACTGGACATAAAACCCTATAATTTGCCCTCAATTAACAGAACTAGACTCTCGGAATTTAATGTCTCTTCAGATCATAAAACTACCGGATCAAGAAATTACCTTATTAAAACACAAAGAAAATATTTTTATTTTATCTCTTTATTCATCATTATCGCGTAAATGATGATTCTACAGATTTTAATATAGACTGATGCACGTGAAAAATTGAACGGTATTCAAAAACGATTACAAAAAAGTACACAGCGATTGATGTCTTATTCTTAGCGATTTAATACATTTTCATCATGATATTGTCTGTTTCAAAATCATAAATTGCGATATCGATATAAGAAGGGCGGATTTATTGATGAATATCGATAAAGATCAAGATGTCGGTTGATACCTCCGCCTCTTAAGTGAGCTCTTTATTAATTTCTGCCTTATCACTACGCAGGTATGTTAAGAAATTAACCGATACATTGCGTCCTGATTTTTTACTCGTTTGAAGTGTATTGCTTGCGATTTAGTTAATTGCATCTTGTATTATATACGAATAACTCCTAAGGTATCCACATATTTCCGTAATTTCTTAATAGGGTTGCAAATTTTGCCGTGATAACGTCTTATAAATTGATGAACACTGGCAGCGCGATTTCGGTTACACTTATTAATTATTTGTAAACTGAAAGAACATATTTCCCGAAACGAAGCGATAGCGGCGTATCAATAGCTACTATTCTAAATAGTATATATTAATAGTTAGTAACACAATTTATATCTAACTAAATGTAAATCGTAACTAAATGTATATTTTCTAAAGCGTAAAAAGTAAACACACATCGATAACTTTGTAACAATTTGAGTTAATAAACGTCACTAGAGGTATGAAGTTACGGTTTAGTGTGAGCCTTGTAAAGGCTTCGTTGCGGACGGGCTGCTTTATGAACAGATACCGGGAATCTGCCGGGACATGTTATTGTTAATAACTGGTCTCAGTGGGTCCGGATAGCGACACATGATGACACCAGTTAAGCACACAATTATGGATAACAATCGCTAAGATATGACTGATGCTGATCCAATTTGAAATTCAAAATTATATTATACTAAGACGTAGGATAGTTGGTAGTGGCCCTGCCTGCAAAGCGAGAGGTACCGGGTTCGATTCCCGGCTGAGGCAGATATTTATGACAGATATTTTTTTTGTCCCGGGTCAAGGGTAGTGATGTGTATTTGTGTTGTCTGAGCCACCTGCGACACAAGCTATCCTACAGCGGAAATATGAGTGTGTTAGCGTTAAAAAAATGTGGCAGGGTCATAAGTAATAAATCCCGTTTTTCGGGAATCGGGACAACAAATCTCGCATTTATAATTCCGACTTTCAGGGGCCTACAGATATGACCCGGTTCAACCTTGACCAGAACACCGGACATCTCGAATTTAAATAAAAAAAAATCTTTGTACTTTGGTCGATAATTTTGCAAGGAAACAAGAAAGTAACTACGTAAAAATAACATAATACTAATACTTTGCTTTCACCGAGTACGAATACATATAAAGTTACAATTAATAATTTGAAGCAATAAATATTTCAAAATACATAGAATCTAATAATAGTACTCCGCTGTCTAATAGCCACCGAAAGGAAACTAAAAGTAGCGATAGCATCGTTAGATAAGTCTAAAGATATGTTACAATTTTTATTTAAGTACAGTATTTGTGTGCCTCAGGCGCGATAGTGAGATTATTAATAATATTATAATGTAAGTATCCCAGTTTAAAAATAACTTAGATGTCTAGACAATGTTTTGGTGAAAGCAACAAAAAGAAAGCAATTTCTTAATGTACATTTTAAACCAGACGCTCTCGCTCGGTTCGTTTGCAAAGCCAATTCCATAAATTTTGACATCTACTGGCTTTTTTATTACGCGTTTTATAGCTTTCAGGATATTCTATGCCTTCGTTTTAAGCGACGATTGGTGTAGTTCTAGAAATTAATTTACATAGTTTTCAAACATTTCAAACATGGCATACCTACCCTTAATACTCGTAGTGCATAAACATACACAATTGCATCACAAGCGCGACCCGACAACAAACAATTTATCTGTCACTTAAATAATTACCTGCAAGGGTTCGAACCCAGAACCTTTCTTCTTGCAGGGTACCTGTTGAGCTACGACATACATGTATTGCATGGTAAAACACCAGTCAATACTTTATTTAACCGACGTATATGTTAAAATTTTATACGTTACAACACTATTCTATTTAAAAAGAGCGCCAATTGTGACAGTTGTCTAATTTACAGGATAGTCAACGCAAAGGCAACTCATTATAAATTTATGTAAGCGTTGTTTTGTATCAACCTTGATTTATTACCAATTATTCAAGTCCATTGGCTATCCATGTTTAGAAAGCAATTAATTAAATTAACGACTTCAAATAGATATGGCCGTGCAGCATATCAGTACTCGAATCTCCTTGCTTATCGGATATCAACCTGCTTTGGTATCGGTGATTGGTCTTCCGCTCTAGTTACCTATGGCCACATAAGGCTGTAGTCAATGTATTTTGTTCTTGCAGCGTAAAACACCCATTGTGAAGTTTTAATTAATACTTAATTAATAAGAAATTGCGCTGGTAGTATTATAAATAACGCTGTTTCAAAGCAGCTAAATAGCCTCATAAACGAAGTACCTTTGTGAGTGATATATGTAAGTGAGTGGCTATAGCAGCGTCACTCAAACTTGTAGCTTAAATTCACGCACAACTTTTTCAGAACAAAGTGGCCTTACCGGCCTGCGGTACCTAGGAGTTAACTGTCAGAAATCATCGATATTCTGTGGAAATAGGTACGTATCGGAAACACGTCATCAATAACGGATATAACGTTTGAAAATGTTTAAAAAGTATTTGAACCCGAAATAGTTTAGTTAGTTAGTTTTGTCAGCATTTGTGCAACTAATTTATAGAACAACAAAATGTGTGTGTACTCATAGCCTTGCCGAAGCAAAGCAAGGTGTTACTAGTATATAATAATATAAATTTCACGATTCTCCAAACCTCTTATAATTTACTAGAAACGAATTACAATAAATATTTTAGCATAATATTCTATTTATTTAAAGATAACTGTAACCCTGCAGAAAATGGTCGTCACGGCTGTGAAACCGCGACTAATGCCTGAAAGAGCTATTTAAATGACATTAAAGCACAGATAATAGCTGATAAAATCTTCTGATCTTTGTTTTTTTACAGTTTTTTACTTCGTGTTGTTTACTTTACCGTTGTTGTTATACTTTTTTTTAATTAGTAATTTAAACAATATATAATATATTTGGAATTTAATAACTTTCATATTTTAATTATGAACTTTAATTAGGTTGTTTATTTAACACAGTAGTAATAACGTTAACTATTATTATAAAATTAGCCCACTAAAATTATATATAAACATTTTGAACAAACCTGTGAGTCTCTACCATTATAAATTAGGCATAATAGACGAGAAAAATATCTATTTGGTTGGGGATTTCATCCCAAGTCCTTTCACTCAGCAGTATTAGTACTAACTAATAAATGGTCCTTCGAGCCTTACTCCAAAAGTCAACAAGATTTCAATTTAGACAATAGTTTTCTGTTAAAAACATTACCACTCGCTGTTCTAATACATCAAGCTGTCTTAGGTAATTTGCTCTGCAAGGCCAGCAGACTGAGTGAGTTCAACACACCTAATGACATAATATTTGTGACTCACTTGCTGACTTATTTTACGACGTTGTAACGACTTCATTAAGCCGTTTTTCGACTGCCCCGTCTTCGGGATTGTTTAAGATCTCATTAAATGTTTTAATAGTATTTTTATTTCGGGTGCTTAATTTTAATTGGACTTTTGTTAAATTAATTAAGCGTAACGACTACTGTATTGGCAATTCATTCGGTTTGGTAAATTATAACTCAAAGCGATATAAGATGTTTGCATTATTTTCTCTTTCTCAAATCATCTCTTTCTCGCTTATCTCCCTCTTCTTTCTTTTATATTCCAATTTTCCAACGATGACTGAAACTCAACGAGTTCACTTTTCCTGGTGTATGTAATGTCCTGTATTTTGAACGGGAAAAATAGATTCCATACAGGGTTCGTTCCGCCTATGTTAGCTCCAGCTATCGTAAGTTATTATCCATCTTTAGTGTACTGGAATCCGGAAACGCTGAACAACTTCATTCAGGTGACTGTGACCTCACGCAGCATCTGTCACCTGGAACCAACAATACAATGCGTAATAGTAGCTATTGAAAATGCTGACAAATAAGCAACAATGCCCATACGCTCGCTAGAAAGCCTGCGCCCGCGGCAGCGAAAGTGTGGACACGGTTATTACATCTACAATCGGTTGGAACCGTTTGGAACCGTTTACTAGCCGTTTACACAGTACTGTAGGCTTTGGGAATTGCGTTTACGCGTTTACCAATCAAATTGATTGGCTAGTTTTTATTACGGGTATTTACGTTGCTCGTGTGTATTTTGACGACCTTATGGCGCAATGGTTACCATTCGAGGGGTCCTGAAGAAATTTAAACTCAAATTTCCGCCACGCTACTTGCGTGTAAATTTCTGTTCTCATATAATATAGAATATAAGTGTGGGTGTACTTCAGCGAAATATAATGAACGTGTATTTTTGTCTTATATGATGTCCATGGCACGCACGACACAGGAAACCCTAGGTCTGTTCAGTGTTTCAAAGAAGTCTTATTGCCTGATTTATGAATATCAAATTGTTTACATATTTTAACTTTAATAAGTTTCATGTATAATTACACACAAGTAACTTCACTGTACATAAGTTGGCTTTCAAGTCGAAATGTCATAACGGCTTAATTTATATGTCTCTTTAAAGCTCCATTAACCGAAGTACCAACAGTTAAAGGACATAAAACGGGCATTCTGATGTTCGATCCAAAAATCCATTTCTAAATACTTAGCCGAGATTCGATCTTTGTTATTCTTTCGGCGCTTTTAATGTTACAATTAGGCCGTCGTAAAATCAGATATTTTCTACGAAATTACAATTTTATTACTTACTGTTTATATTCATTGTAGGTATATAAATATCTACTAAGTGTATATAACTAGTGTCTAATTACATATGTATGTAAGTAGCTCACTTGAACTATCCAGTACTGCACTTATAAAAGTGCAAAAATAACTTATGAAAGCCTATTCCCAATTCCAATGTGCACAAGTTTGATGACTTCATATCTGTTCATTTCGCCGTTTAATAACTAACTTAGGTAAACAAATTCGTTAAGTACGAACCATCACCCAAGTAGGTACCTCATAAACATAATTTTTAACTATTTTCATCGCAGTCGCAGTCATTATTACTTTATTCCACATTTCACCAATCTGTAACTTCGTGTTTGGACTACAAGGTTACATAGTTGCATAGAGAAAATATACCAGGGTCTAATAAGTTAAAGCCAACACCTCATTAAATCCTGTCAAACATGATATCCTGTCAGTCATGGGCCATAAAACAGCTTATACTTGAACGGACGTGGTCCATATAAAGCTAGAAGTAGCCATTTGTCACTTCTTATCATGATAGCAATCAACGACATGTACCTAAACTAATTAATACGTTATCTTTAAAAATCAGTATAGCATTCAGAAAATGTTGTAGTCAACTTGTTTGCCAAGAAAATCCATGTTCCAAAGAGGTCAAGATTATACGGTAATTGTTGCCATTTATGGTGTATATTTCTAGACAGAAGTCTTTAGCGTATAATTTATGACTAAATTATATGTTGCATTCTGGCAACATTCGTTGCTAATATGCTCTAGTAATCTATAATAATAAAATTGTAACTAATCGCTGTCTGTCATGGGAGACATTTGACAACCTGTATGGCGCAATAGTTACTTTGCCGAACCGCCGCCCGCACCAACACCGTACTTGGTATTCAAGCAACAAATATGTACTTTTTCTTGGGTCTATAAGACAACTTATTTGACAAAACCAATTACCTACTACGATCCGGAAAATGTTGACCGTAAGTTTTGTGAACGTCAAACCAAACTGAAAAGTTGGAAGGCTAAATTTCAATTAAAGTTATCATGGTCAAAGGAAGGTTAACTTTAACAAATCGCAGTATAACTAACTGTACGCCGGTTGAGCGTGAGTCATGGGGCATGGCGCTCTGATTCCGTGACATCAGAGATTGCTGTAATTACCTGCCGCTGGTATCCTCCGCAGGTAGGGTTACCATCTTAACATTGGAAAAATCCAGGCATTTGGATAATAATATAAAAAGGGTAAGTTCTACAAACGTCCAGATTTGGATACAAAATATACTTTTGTATTTTTATTTCTTTTCAATTAAGGTTCATTGAATTAGAAGTTGCAAGTCGATTGTTTCTGAGATGACTTATGTTTTCACAATCCATTATCAGCCTTTACAAGACCACTGTTGGGCATAGACCTCCCCAAGTGGCGGTATGAGCAGTTATGACCCTTCTGCATCCAGCGGTTGCCCGCTATCTTCCTTAGGTCAGTCCTGGTCAGAGGGCGCCCTATACTCCTTTTCCCAGGCGAGGTCTCGAGTATCTTTTGTAAGATGTATGATATACCTACTGGAGTATATCATACCCATATGGGTTTATTCTCCCGCCATCGGTATTTAGTTATCAGTCGTGTATTAAAAATATAAAAGCTTTTAATGAATACCTACCTTTGTTTCATTATAAAATTGTTATTCAGTTCTTTTTCATACATAGTAAACTAAAATAGCTGGACAAACTCAAAAGCCGGAAGGCCAAAATTCCGGCCTTGTTTAAACAAATTCAAACGTTTGGCAACTCTATCCGCGAATAACGTTTTTATTGCAAAAACGTCTCAACTTTTGTACAGTACTTGCTTTGAGGTCAGAGTAAAAAATGAGAAACTAAACTATCTAACCATAATAATATATATGGTAAAATGGCGTAAGGCGGAACATTAAGAAATATGATCAGGAAAATATTGTCGAGCAAGCGAGCTCGCGTCGTGGAGAGCTCTTGAGAAAGTACCTCGGAATGGTCCGAAACTAGTCGGGCGAATCCGACAAATATAATACGTGAGGTAGGCCGCAATATACACTCAAAATGTATTCAGACACTCACGAATCATTCAGTGCTAAAATATACATTATACATGACGGCGACCAATCACCTGCTGGCTCGTCGCATCGTGTCGTTTGCGAAATTATGCATCAGGCAACTTTCAAATGACTTCCAGGACTCTATCTCTTTCGTCCCATCTTCGTACTCAGAAATAGACAAACGCAACCTTACGTAATCCCATTCAAAGTCCTATTTCGCGCACAGCTTTTCAGTCCTATTCAAAGCTGACAACAGACCAAAACTAAATGTAATATTTGTCGTTTCAATAAAAAGTCGCATTAGAAAACCATTAGCATGCCTCAAATCATTCACTGAGCACCAAACCAGTTCTCCAGTGTGTGGTCTCCAACAATTAGCTGAATAAAACCACTCTGCTCATAAATAAGACGGGTCAGGTCATAAATACAGCCGTCGACGATAATGCGTCCACGCCCGAACTCAGTAATACCAAATGTTGTAAATAAGTCGTAATAGGATGTTGTTTGTTTTTGTGCTAACTAGCGACTCTACGATTTAATTTAACTTGTGATTTGAACGATTTTAACGTTAATCTTCTAAACATGGGAGGTGGGTTCGATGCTCTACCTTTCAAGAATTAGGTGCGTATTCGAAATTAATTATTGACTACTTGCTTCAGTGAAGCAAACATCGTGAGTAAACTTGCACACCTCAGAGTTCTCCATAATGTGCTCAAAGGTGTGGAAGTACACCAATCCGCACTTCGCCAGCGTGGTGGACTGTACTTGTACCCTGCAGATTGTGAGATAAGACCCGTGTCCAGCAAGGGGACGGCTATATTCTCCAGACGTCTCCAATGACGTTTCATTAGTCTTTCAAATACATAATATGTATGTGAACACAGCCTTTAACTTTCACAGTCAAATGTCAACGTAAAGTCCCCACGCTATCACTAAACCCATCGATGGTAACGCCGTAAACAACACCTTGATTAACACCATATAACGGGAAAACCTTCCAAAACTCGTTACAAGTCCATTGCGATCAGTGGAGAAACTAAAATTATCCTTAAATAATGTGTACTCATAATAAAGCTGTAAGCTGAAAAAATGTGTCTTCATAGGGCCCATGGAAGCCAAAATCATGATTTTTAGAAATTTTTTCTATCTGTTTGTACGTGCATCACTCAGAACTACCGAATGAAAGGAGACCGGCGGGTTTTCTAGGAGTGTTCGGCCTGGTCACCCACATGGATAATTTTTATGTATTCTCGGAGCGTATTTTAATTGAAACTAATTGATATTTGTAATTTCTTTAAAGCACTTGTCGGTGTAGCTGAAATGATTATTTAAACTTACGTGTTTCATTTGACAGTTGACTCCTAACTGACTGGGTAAACTGAGGTTGTTTTTGATTAACACGAATCTAATAGTTATTGGAAGGTATTAAGTTAATTCATTGTCTTATTTTTAATTTAAAAGCCAAAGTCTAAAACAGAATCCACGGGAAAGCACTAGAAAACACAAAAAAATATTCACGAAGTAACTGAAGCAACAACTGAATGACAGCTATTCATTTCGTTCGTCAGTCAGCTGCCATAACACACCACAATACGCGATGTCAAATCAAACCACAGACACGATATGACATTTACGCATCGATCTCTTTGATCGATTATTCGTCATCGTCATAATTACAGAAAAATGGATATTGCTCAGTTCGTACTCAATAAATCTGATTTTATCGAGTATAAGCGATGAATCAAACAGAATGTACGATAAAAATCACTGTGATTTAATGGTGATAAATAAACCGGCTTAAAACACCAAGAGTTTTTGTATAAATCGATTCACGAAATATATCGATTTACTAAAATTAAAAACAACGTTTTCTGCAA
Source organism: Ochlodes sylvanus (assembly GCA_905404295.2). Lineage (NCBI taxonomy): Eukaryota > Metazoa > Arthropoda > Insecta > Lepidoptera > Hesperiidae > Ochlodes > Ochlodes sylvanus. Next base: position 2,072,795 of record FR990135.1, on the reverse strand, counting down.
GTTGACAAGTTCTACGAAAATGCGCATACGACATTTTAAACTAGAAAAAAATTACGTATTTTTAGACCTACGTGTTGTTCTTGTAGGTCTTGGGGCCGAAAACCGCCAGTCTCCTTTGATGACGTTTACTCAGTTGTATTGCTGGAGATCTAACTTAAAAACTGGGACATATTTAATTTTTGCAAACTTAAGGAATAAGTTTCCCGAAGCGATATACGATACTCATACGATATCTCGAAAACAACTTGTCCTATGAATATGGAAATTGTCAGGGTGATATTTTATTAGTAGGTACGAGAGAGAGACGTCTTAGCTGACGAGCTAAGACCAGGTTTTGTCGTATTTCACCCCCAAGAGGTAAAATAAGGAATGAAAGTTTGTTTGAAAATCAATTAAAAATACTCCCTTGCGGGCCCGGCCGCGGGCGACACCTACTACCTACATTAATATAACCTTACTTTCAACAATAAATATTTTAATGGGTTTCTAAAGTAATTCGAGAATAATGTTGATTGTAAAATGCGTAGTTTAGTGCCTCGCCAAATAAGGATAATTTTATGTTATATGTATAAAGTTAACGGTTTAATGTATTTGTAGAAGTAAAGGAGTGGTCGACCCAGTGACCTCGAAAGACCAATCGCTCTTTCCTCATCCACTGTTCTATAGCCCACAAGCAATGGTATGGCAGATGGATGGAGCGCCCATCCTCAACCGTTCAAATTGCTTTTTCAATGCAGCTTGACAGCTTACTCTGGCTGTTATATACGAGTGAAATGCCATCCTCTTTAAAATTAATTTTATATTAAATACGTTTCATTGCTTAAATATTTTTGTTGTAAAATGTAACATCATAACAATGCCTTTTATTTTTTTTCTATTAGTCTGATTGTCTCTGCATTTGGTCTCGCTTATTTCACAAACGGCTTAACTGCTACATCAGTGCATAACCACATTTGAATGTGATGTAAAAACAGGCGGGAATCATTAATTATTTTATAGCTTTATTTAGCAATCACTTTAATTTATACTTAAAGCACTAGTGGACCCGCCCTGGCGTCGCTTCAGGTAACTTGTCCTTTGCGTTTACAAATATTTAATATTTTCCCATTTATGCAACATTTTTCATGAATTCCGCGCTCCTATTGGTGGTTGTGTGATGTTATAATAACCTATAACCTTCCTCGACAAATAGACTATCTAACACAAAAATAAATTTACAATTCGAACCAGTAGTTTCTGAGATTAGCCCGTTCAAACAAACAAACAAACAAACTCTTTAACCTTATAATATTAGTATATCTACCCAGATTCAGTGTAATAAAAAAATCCATTTAAAGAATCCCGTGTAATCATTTTTTCAAGTATTTCATGAATGATGAAGTATTTCATAAGATGTCATTCATGAAGTATTTCATGATGAATGCCCGAGCGAGGGCATTCACTAGTAATATAACAAAACACACCTGGCAAATATTTGCGATATTGGGTTTACGACATATAATTATACGGTACCCTTTAATTTAATTATGGCTATAAACAGTGTACCAACAGACCCACAACATAACAATAATATTAAAGTCACTAATATCAATGCTACCAACTGTTGCAAAGTGTTGCGAAAATCCAATGTGCTATCTAATAATAACTAACCGGGAATAAAATAAAAATAATTTAAAATTAAACTAGATTTTTATAGTCATGTTGACTACTCAAGAAATTTCCAACTTTTCCTAATATCTTTTATTAGTGCCAACGCTAGAATTCCAATCCATGTCGGCAGATAAACATGACGATGCAAAACGATCTCCCAAACAAGCCTTACTTTGGGGTGATATATTAACATTATTAATATCTCTATAATATTATTACAGGTATTATCTTGCTCGAGTCAGCCGCCAAGCGACTCGCCGTGTTCCTACGTTTTATAAACTAGAGAAACTACAAGAAGTTCATTAAATTAAATAATAATTTTATTCCTTTACTTTATGACGTCTCTTAACTTTCATTTATTCTTACTAGCAATGCAAAATTACAACAAAGTTAAAGAACAAATTACTTTTTAATATCATTGCATCGTCAAATAAGGTTCCCAGAAACGTGAGAGGGATTATAAAAGGTGGATTAAACGCGGCACACGACCCAGATGTCGACAGACAATAAACACGTGGCACGGCGGGCGCAGATAATACACCCCAATTGTATTAACACTCCTAGTCTATGCGCAGATGGGTGTCATCGTTAAATGGCCAATAAATATTAACTGATAATAAAGACAAGGATAGCGCATATCTCTATCTTTATCTTTTTTACCATTTTCTATATCAATACTAATAAAACTGAGAAAAACTTTTACTGGTTCTATATTAACGCAACAGAACCCAAAACTTTTGGAATTTTTGTCTGTTTGTGTGTGGTTTTGTATGCGCTAATCTCTGAAACGGCTTATACGATTTCGGTGCGGTTAGCCCTGTTAGCAGACGGTGTTAGATCATTAGTTGGTTACATTGGTTAGTTTGTTAGTAAGTATGAGGACTGGGACAGCGACTGTAATAGTCTAATCCAGTAAGAGTCTCGTTCTAATTCGGTCACAGATGTGTTGCTACCCTTGAGGACTGAGATGGTCGCCTCTAAAAAGTGTAAGTGTAATATTTGAGAAATCTTTATTATACTTTATCTAAACAATCGATACTTTGATCTATCTCTTCATTATAATTTCATTCCTATTAAAATTTGAAAAAAGAAGGTTATTAGTTGGTACAACAACAGTGAAGAATAACGGCATTACGTTATCATAATGAGTTAATTAGCAGCTTTTCATTATCAACTTCATCGTTAATAACTTCATCAACGCCAAATTGGTGTGATAAGACGGGTGTAAACGGATTCCCAACAAGATTTTGATTTAAGCAGTTCATGAAAGATCTAAAATGATTGTCCAGATATGTATGAGTTTTTAAGAACCAGTATTTATAACGCACCGGGATAATTCCCGCACCGGTATTAATAACAACCGGTATTATATGCAGTTACGCATGTTACGTCGTTTAAAAACAATATCTGTAAGTATTCGAGGTGTTATGAAATTTGAAACTTAATCCGTGAAAGTGACTTTCGAAATTTGTATTTGTTTCTTGTAATTTTTTGTTAACTACTTTAATAAAACGTCTACTAATAGTGAACAAACACCCTGTACATTAGACTCTTGAAAAGGAATTTTAAATTCGTTCCCAAAGTAAAATTGCGTTTAAATAAATAGATTATCCCTGGACGAAGACGAAAGTTTCAGTTTTCTGTAATAAATTAATATCATTAACAGTCGCTCGATAACAAGTTTTTATTTCCAGCACAACGACAACATAGTTTTAAACAAAACAGGTTAGGTTAGATTACATTTTCAGTAAAACAACAAATTACAAAACCATTGCGACATTTCCTCATCGATAACAAAACTTGATCTTTATCAACAGGCAATGTACTCAAATCTAGGCAACGAATATAAAATCTACAGGAACTATTAAAACCTATCGCTATCAGCCGATCTGGTTTGGGAACATACGATGACGTCACAGCTTGCTAATTACTAGTGAAAGCAACTTCCACTCCTATAGAGGTTTTAATTGGTCGACTTAGATACGACTTTGTATCATGGGAGATAAGAAGCTCGTTTCTTTACTACGACACGATGACGATTCAACTTCTGTACGACTGTTGTTTTTATTACCAAATGAGCATGCAGATCAACGTCTGGACTTTTAATTTGATGCAGGTTACATAACAATTGTCCGTGAGTTACAGTGCGGACTTTTACCACTATTACCTAATGTTTTCTTTTGGTTAAAAAACTAAGGAAATAGGACAAATCCTCGCTTATCTTATATCCATTCGTAATGATCGTGTAATTGTATTGAATGTTTATGACATTTATTGAAAGTACCCTTAAAATAATAAAAATCCCAATAATGTCTCAATTGAACTTTTAAAAGTGTGTAAAATTTGCACACATATGCAATAAATTGGCGTCACCGTGCCTGCTAAAGCATTCCACCTCCGAACAAAGATTTGACGCTTATAATTTTATTATCAAATCCTAAAATATCATATCATATCCCAAATACACAACCAAATAAAATCTTGGTGCCCTTTCAATTCACATCTGTCGATCGCAGTCCTGTCGTAGTCGAATATATTAAAGAAGATGCCGATCGTATCGACAGATTCCGATCGCCACGCCGGCCGTTTGCGCCTCCCACGCTAATAATCCCGTGCTTATACTGTTCAGCCTTAAGAAGTACCTTGGCTTGACCAAAGTAATTGTTTATATCATTTCTTACACATAAATAACGGCTTATGAATGAGTGGAATAAACTTGAATTGCTAACATAAAATTAATATTAGATTTGCAAAACCTGGAGTGTTCCCGGTTGATAAATCAACCAGGAAGGGCAGCCAAGCAGTGATAGCCGATTGGTTTAAACGTTGACCTACCTTACAGTGGGCCTGGGTTCGAATCTTGCACGCACCACTAATTTATAAAAAATATGTCACTATGTGGAAGCGCCACCTATCCTATGTTTACTCCTTCCCTTACAATCCCTTATTTCCGAACGCACGTATATTAATTAATCTGTGTCAACGCGCGCCCGGATTCGCTGTCTATGTCAAGATCGCGTAGCATTCGTTCGCTGGATTCGTCCTGTGCGCCTCGCCGTCCCGCTGACGTTGCGCGCGCGCCCTTTTCGTTTCTTTCGCCGTTAATTCCGCTAATCGCCGTTGGTGTTACGAATCAACGTAGCATCAGTGTTCGTGTCCCTCAGTTCAGTGGAGAAGAGCACGTACTGCAAACGAAGACCAGCAGCCGCCGTGGTAGACCCGTATCGCCACGAGAACACACCGGCACAAGGTACGTGCGTTCTTTCTCTCCCATATATCCCGCTGGAGGAGACCCCTCCTGGTCCTTCGCGCTACCCGCACCCCTGGCAGCGGCTTGAGGCCTGTTTGAGCCCGTCATCGGGGCGACCTTCCCTCCCGGCTGGCCTGACAGTGTTTAAAGCCGCTCCATTTCTGGTCCTTCGAGCCGGATTTTGAACCATTTCTGGCCCTATGAGCCTAATATTGTACCTTTGTAGTCATACAAATCCCATTCCTAACAAAAATCGCCGCAGTGTTACTAATTTTTCTAGTAATTTACGTAATTTTACAATTTTCGCGACCGCCATTTTGTACCATATTCGCAAACTCGCCGTCCGTCCGCTATGCCTAAATTACAAATGGCCGACAAGTCTGATAAAGATTTCATTAAAAAACTAAAACTTCTAGAATGTAAGTGTGAAGCATATTTCGAACGCATTCAAAATATTCACGTCACCGCTAGGAATGCATCAGATCCTCCGTCTATCGAATTATTTTTATCCAATTCGGAAACGATCGAAACTATCCGATCAGATTTTATGCATACTTTAAATGAAATTAACGCGCTAAAAATGGATTTCATAGATGATTACGTGCCCGACTACAAGAAGTGGAGTGCATTTGAAGACATATACAGTCATGTAATTCGCGCTAAAAAACGTTTACTTAATTCGAGTGATCAACGCTGCGAGCCATCGCGTTCGTCGCCGTCGTCGGTACCTACCCGCGCGAAGCCGCTGTTGCCGCCGATCGAAATACCTACATTTAACGGTGATCCGCGGACATGGTCAATGTTCATCGCTAGCTTCAATTCAACCGTACACGAAAACAACGCCCTCTCCGACTCGGAGAAAATGTATTATTTGATAGGTAGGTTGACTGGCAAAGCGCAATCGGTTGTGGCAGGTGTCACACCTACAGGTGCGAACTATGAAATCGTATATCGCTCGTTAGTCGATAAATATGAGGATAAACGTATGTTAGCTACGTCTTATTTAGATACAATTTTCAATCTTCCGAAAATAAATATCGCTAATTCAAATAATTTAGAATATTTTTCAGATAATTTCACATCCGCAGTTCACGCTTTATATAACTTGAAAATTGAAAACATTTCCGATTTTATTTTAATGTATATCGCTTTGAAAAAATTGGATTCGGATACAGTACGCAGTTTTGAAATGTCGGAACGAAATACTAAAATTCCAACATTAAATAATTTATTCCAGTTCGTTAAGGAACAAGCTAAAATTCTTCATCGCTCATCGCAGTCCGCTGTTAATAGTACTTCGAACCACCGACTCAATAACAAACAAAGTTTATTACCTTACAAACCTAAACCGCCTACCCCTCAATCGTATAATATTACATCGTTTTCTAAATCTTCGCCGACGTGCATGTGCGATAATAACATGCACAAACATCTGTATCATTGTCGTGCATTTCATAATCTTACACCTAACGATAGGTATAAACTTGTTAAGGAAAGATCGTTTTGTATCAGCTGTTTAAGCACCCAACACGTATTTAAGAATTGTAAATCGACATCTAGGTGCAGGACCTGTGGCCAGCCTCATCACACTATGTTACACTTTACCGCGGCTTCGCCGTCGTCGCAGTCTAATGTCGGTGCACATAAGGTTCATAATGTAAGTAATAACAACACCGCGGCCGGCTCGCCGCCGCAGGTCGGCTCGCTTGCTTCCGCTTCAAGCGCTAATCACGCCGGTACATCGTTGAACGCGAGCAACGCGTTAAGCGCTTGTAATTCTAATTTCTCCCGTCAACTCGATACAATACTTTTGTCCACGGCGCGTATGTACGTGTACGACGCGCTGAACAACGCACACATAGCTAGGATTCTTATCGATTCTGGATCGCAGGTGAATTTTATTACAGATGAGTTATGTCAACGTTTAAATATGAATATTTCGCAACAGTCTTCGCAGTTTGTTAAGGGTATAGGTGGTGCATTAAAACCCATTAAGGGTTCGGTTCATTTTAAATTTCATTCTCGTTTTGACCGCAACATTAATTACGAGATAGACGCTTTGGTGGTCGATAAAATAACTGATAATTTGCCGACGGCGCGCGTAGACACTTCGGTGTTTACCTATTTAAATGATTTACAACTCGCCGATGATTCATTCATGGAACCGGGTCCCATTGATGCGCTTATAGGTGCATCGTTGTTTTCGCATTTAATATTACCGCATAAAGTTTATAATTCGTCTGATATCGCTCCGCCCGCTGTTCAGTCTGTTTTGGGATATTTAATTATGGGTTCCGCTCCCATCCTCGACGCTCCGTGTTCCACCGCAATGTGCTATCATGCTTCTAGCGAACCACTGGACGCCGCGCTCAAGAGGTTTTGGGAAATAGAGGAGATTAATTGTAAGCCCGCTAAATCTTTGAGTGACCAAGAGTGTGAAGATTTCTATACTTCAACAACCACGCGTGACACGTCTAGTGGACGATACGTTGTCGCTCTTCCTTTTACTAAGGACCCTTCTACACTGGGAGATTCCTTTACCGCAGCAAAGCGCCGTTTTCTTTATTTAGAAAATAAATTTAAACGCTTACCGCAATTAAAGCTCGCTTACGACGAGGTTATTCGCGACTATTTAAATAAAGGTTATCTGTCTCTTGTTCCCGCCAATGAGGACACAGGGCCCTCTTACACTATCGCGCATCACGGTGTTTTTCGTGAAGATAAGGTGTCTAGTAAATTAAGAGTGGTATTAGATGCGAGTATGAAAACGTCCACTGATATATCGCTTAACGACATCTTGCACAGTGGCCCAAATTTACAGGGTGATTTATTTTCAATTCTATTAAATTTTCGCTTATTTTCTATAGCATTGGCGGCTGACGTACGTCAAATGTTTTTGTGCATAGGTGTTCGACACGCAGATAGGTGCTTCCAACGCATGTTATATCGCTTCGATCCGCAACAACCTCTTAAGGTTTATCAATTTAATCGCGTTTGCTTCGGATTTAAGTCCAGTCCATATCTCGCATTGCGCACGATCCAACAGTTATTTACTGAGTACGCGGATAGGTATCCGCGCGCGAAGAAGACGGAGTCTTGTTTGTACATGGATGATTTTGTATTTTCTGTACCATCGGAAACGGAAGCTACCCTGACCGCTGAACAATTAATATCTTTATTAAAATTAGCCGATTTTGATTTGGTGAAGTGGACTAGCAACTCGCACGCTGTATTGTCTTCTATCCCAGCTTCGCACCGCTTAGAGGCGGACATTGAATTCGACAAAGAATTTCCACATAAGGTTTTAGGAGTTCAATGGAATCCCGTTTCCGATTGCTTTAGTTTTCTTGTTAAGTTGCCAGGTGATCAGTGCACCAAACGCTCGATTTTATCCACTGTGGCACGGTTGTGGGATCTCCTTGGTTTCGTTGCTCCGGTTGTTCTTCACGCAAAATTGCTAATAAAGCAACTTTGGGTTTTGGGATTGGATTGGGATGAAGAACCCCCGCTAGATATAATTCGGGCTTGGAATCAATTCCGTACCGAGCTTCCGGTTTTGAATAATTTAAAAATACCTCGTCATATCGGTGTACTGAATGGTTGCACGGTAACCCTGTTGGGTTTTGCTGATGCTAGCCAGCGCGCATATGGAGGTGTCGTTTATTTGCATGTTGCAACACCACATAAAACCTCAATTCAATTAGTATGTTCGAAATCCAAGCTTTCGCCTGTCAAAGTAGTTTCTATACCCAGACTCGAACTGTGTGCCTTATTATTATTATCAAAATTAATCAGAGTAGTACTTGATCAATATCAGTCGCGTTATCCCGTTTCTAAGGTTTACGCTTTTTCCGACTCTTCGGTCGCACTATGTTGGATACATTCTTCTCCGCATAAATGGCATGTGTTTGTTGCCAATCGCATTACAAAAATTATAGAAAATATTTCACCTAAAGATTTTTACCATATTAATGGAAAGGAAAACCCTGCTGACTGTCTATCCCGGGGGCTGACACCCGCGCAAATTATCAACCACCCGCTGTGGTTTCACGGGCCTCCGTGGGCTTCTTTAGATAGTAGTCAGTGGCCAGTCGAGCCATTTTCACCTTCTGGTATTACAAACGTACCGGAGCAAAAATTGTTGTCGCATGTTGTAATGACAAACAAGGGTGATTCATTTATTTACAATTTAATAAAGAAATATTCATCGTGGTCTAAAGCATGTAGGGTTCTAATTTATATCTTTCGTTTTTTGAAAATTTTACCGCGTAGTTCATCTCTAATAACTGCATCCGATTTAACATTCGTAGAGGGTAGGATAATAAAGGAATCGCAAAGTTTATATTTTTACTCGGATATACAAAATTTAATTCACAATAAAAATTGTTCACCCGCTTTACAGCGTTTAAAGGCCTTTATAGACGAGGACGGTTTGATTCGTGTTGGTGGTAGACTGCGCAACTCTGATGTTGACTACGATTATCAACATCCGATTGTATTATCGCGTCACGATCACGTCGCAGAATTGATCGTAGACTATTATCATAAAAAATATTGTCATGCAGGTCCCACGTTACTTATGTCAATTCTAAGACAGAGGTATTGGATTTTATCCGCTCGCCGTTTAATTCGCAATAGGATTTTCAAATGCAACGTTTGCTTTCGGACTCGCCCTTCAGCACCGCATCCGCCAATGGCTGATCTCAGGGCTTGTCAAGTCACACCGTCGTTAAAGCCGTTTACACACGTGGGTTCGGACTACGCTGGTCCGATTAAAATAGCTATGACACGCGGTAGAGGCAGCCGTGTTACGAAAGCTTATGTTTGTCTGTTTGTCTGCTTAACCACCAAGGCAGTTCATATAGAACTCGCGTCGGAATTGAGTACCGCTTGCTTCTTGGACGCGTTTAACCGCTTCCTGTCTCGTCGTGGCCCCGTTGCCTGTATGTATACTGACAACGGGACTAATTTTGTAGGCGCTAAATCGTATCTAAACGACTTGCACAAATTCCTTTGTTCTTCGCAGTTTAAAGACAATTTTGGTCACGAACTTAGTGATAATCGCATTCAGTGGTACCTGAACCCACCGAGTGCTCCGCATTTTGGAGGTAGTTGGGAATCCAACGTTAAGAGCCTAAAAACGCATCTCTTCAGAGTCATAGGCACGCAGATATTATCGTTTGAAGAGATGAGTACTGTCCTATCGCAAGTCGAAGCAGTTTTGAACTCGCGTCCACTTTGTTCAACGCTATCATCTGATCCCTCCGAAACGTTAGCCTTAACGCCGGCACATTTTTTAACGTTAACACCGCTTAAGTCTTTTCCGGTACCGTTAATTGACGAGGATCGCATGCATTTATTATCGCGTCATGACCTAATAAATAAATTAGTGCAAAGCTTCTGGAAGCGCTGGCGTGCGGACTATCTTCACACTCTTCAGATGCGATATAAATGGAACACACCGGACGTTCCTATAGAAGAGGGGATGATAGTTGTCATCAATACTGACAATTTACCACCCCTTCGATGGCCTTTGGGCATAGTGGAAAGGACGCATCCCGCTAGTGATGGCATCATTCGTGTCGCCACTGTTAGAACTGCTAAAGGCACTTTCAAACGGCCTGTTGTAAAACTCTGTCCCTTACCTTCTCAATAATTACGTTAAATTTTCTACTTAAATTTCTTAGTTTACGTTTTCGCATTATCTCGCATACCTAATTGTATTCTATTTCGCATTTTTCAACCGCAATATCCGCATTCATCTTTGTAATTTTTCGCCTATTTCGCTACTTTATTGAAGGGATCCTTCAATCCCGGGGGGAATGGAAGCGCCACCTATCCTATGTTTACTCCTTCCCTTACAATCCCTTATTTCCGAACGCACGTATATTAATTAATCTGTGTCAACGCGCGCCCGGATTCGCTGTCTATGTCAAGATCGCGTAGCATTCGTTCGCTGGATTCGTCCTGTGCGCCTCGCCGTCCCGCTGACGTTGCGCGCGCGCCCTTTTCGTTTCTTTCGCCGTTAATTCCGCTAATCGCCGTTGGTGTTACGAATCAACGTAGCATCAGTGTTCGTGTCCCTCAGTTCAGTGGAGAAGAGCACGTACTGCAAACGAAGACCAGCAGCCGCCGTGGTAGACCCGTATCGCCACGAGAACACACCGGCACAAGGTACGTGCGTTCTTTCTCTCCCATATATCCCGCTGGAGGAGACCCCTCCTGGTCCTTCGCGCTACCCGCACCCCTGGCAGCGGCTTGAGGCCTGTTTGAGCCCGTCATCGGGGCGACCTTCCCTCCCGGCTGGCCTGACAGTGTTTAAAGCCGCTCCACTATGTATGTGCGTATTCGCATCTCCACCAATGCGCACTGGAGTAGCGTGGTGTAGTATGCTCTAAGCCTCCTCGGGTATGAGGAGACTCTCCTCATTCTCCTCATTTCTAGTGATCAGTAGTGGGCCATTAATGGGTTGAAGCCATGTGCGTTTTAGAGTTTAATTATTTATTACTTGCTTCAGTGAAGGAAAGCATCATGGCAGCTGCACTTTAATGATATATCTACAGCCAACTTACATTAACTTTGTAGTAGCGTAATTAGTATATTAATTAGCACCCGACTTCGCTTGTAAGTGTCCCTTGGGTAAGACATGTTTCAAAGAATCGTTTTACGACATCGAAATAATGACTCGCACAAATGTGATTCGCAAAGAAAATAAGCGACATGTCGATGCTGTAATTACAGAGAGATTTTCGCTCAAACATCTAAGTTATCTTTGTGTTTCTGTTGCACAAGTGTATTAAGAAGTGAGTAAAGTTTACTTCCAATTTTAAACTGTGTTTTTATGGAGTTAAGCTATAAACCGAAGATATAACCGCAGCGCAGCGTGTGTCAAATTCCTGCTGTGTTATCCACAGCGAAAGGAATCAAAATACGGGAGTTTGAGTGAATTTAAATGAGTGTGTGAAAGTTTATTTATTTGTACCCGGAAAAGGTCTCGCTGCCTTTATTAAAACGATCCAAGCTGCGTAGGAGGTCAAATCTCACGCTTAGTATTCAACCAAACATTTACTGCCACAATAAAATATTAACTTAATCTAATTACACGACCGCTATATATCGCTGCTGCCTTTTAAGCACCGACCCTTTTTACTGGATGACGTTAATTCGGCCCATTTGAACAATAATTTGCATTACTTTAATGACAACAGTTTACGTAAAACACGTATGAAATTGCTGTTATTGCGTCGAAATTGCATACAAGCGCAGTGTTAATGAGACTGGCCGAAAGCTCGGTACATTTCGTTGTGTAACTATAAATAACAGCAATCATAATAAATAGGAATAACTCAATGTTTTAATCAATGATATTTTGAATGAAACAAAAGGTTCCCGCTTATTGTCTTAACTTATTAAATGATATCTTGAAAATATTTGTCGACGTTTTTCGGTGTGATGATAAATGAATATGTTTTAAATTTGGACAATTAGCAGACGCCTAAGTTTGTAACACCCTATAGAGGCGACCAATTATTATTTCCAGTGTGAATTATATTTGTAAACCCATTTGTCCAGTAAAAGCAAAAAAACTTAAAAGGCACTCGGAGACTGCCGCGGTAAAGCTATTGCATAGCATTTTTTATCAACTTATGCAATTATAATTATTAGAAGTTATATAGTTATATCAGAACAGCGCCATCTAGTTTGTTGAAAAAAAACGTACCATACCTTAGTATTAAGGTACTAGATGGCGCTGATTGGGGGTGTTAGGTTTTTTTCGTTACGGAATTTCTGGATTCGGTCCCCACGCTCAAGGCCCGCGATAAAAGCTATGCAATAGCTTAAAACCATACTAAAGAAGTAATTAACTTCAAAATCTCGCTAGTATCGCTCCAAGAACATTATGCCGCTTAATATTACAGAAAAAACGGGTAAATCTGATCATTATCTGTACAGAAATTCAATCTGACGACATTAAGAATGCATATCAGACGCATAACTCGCTGCTCTTTATGGCACGATCCAAAATATTCAGACCCTCGTCGGCAAGAAGGTCAAAGAATTTTATTGAGTGCAAGGAGCAAACTATTGATGAGGTTTTTAATTGATACAGACGTTAATGAGGAAGCTTTAATTGATTTCGTGTTGTGTTGTAAAGATGATACGAATTATTATGGGAATTATAAAGAGTAGGTGGTATTATGGCCCCCCACTTTCTTTTAAGTTTCGAAAATAAAGGGAATACAAACATAATAAGTAATTCCCAAAATTTCTTATTTTTTTGCTTATGCGCAATTTACTAGGAATTTGCCGACTCAATATTCTTTTATACCCATAATTCCGTCAAATAACAAAAGTTTCACAAACACACCCAAACTATGTTCAGATATCACTCTATATATAAATCGAATGAATATCTGTAAAATAGTCCAGAGATTATCTCGGTCAGAGCGACAGACATTGTTTTATATGATTACATACAGTAATAATTAGCTCCAGACAGCCTTTATAATCTATGAACAGAACAATCTTTATCATGCCACAGCCTAATGAACTCTTTCATCTGCTATAAGAATGAGTTCTTATACGCACAGGCGAGGACCTAATTAGCCTACATTTGTTGGAATTACCGTCCGGACCATACAATTGCGTTCACTCACGTCTCAATCGCACAAATCAGTCGATCGACTTGTTAAAATGATAATTATTGATAATGGCGGCGCCTAATTGGGTGTTGTACGTCGCGTCGCCGAAACGTAATCGCGCAAAATTTAAATGATATAAAGTATTATTTATAGTATCGCCACCTTTTTTTTTCAGTTACAACACTAGTAAGCAATGAACGTATGTACATTAACTGTTTTTCTTAGAAATATTTAAATAAGTAGTTCAGTAAGGCTAAACGTAATTCTGTGCTCTGTCATCTATCGTAGATCGGTCACTTAATGTCTGACACTGATATTAAAAAAAAGTTATTAAATAAATTCCTTCTATTTTACACGCTTTTTATTAGCTTCACCTGTATGTTTGTATGTTTGTTTGTAACCGACTTCTTTGGGCGCGATTTTGACCCACTTTAAACGGCCAGATTTCGTTCAAACTTTGTAGATTTATTGAGGACCGATGACAATACACTAATTTGATAAAATTATTTACAATTAGTGCCTCGTAACAGTTTTTCATTGTACCTATAGTAGTGTAAAAAACGCAATTATAAACTTTATTATGATTTTCAATAGATAGAATTTACAATAGAAAATAAATAATGTTAAGTACCATACTTTATTTAAATATATTTTATTTTATATATTATTTTAAAGTATGCAATCAAAGACAATATAGGTACATTTGATTCGATAAAATGTGTCTATAATGAACACTAACATGAATCTAACACAATATGTATTTAAATTGTAATACTGTAGATAAAACATTTATAACCTAAACCTCTGCTTACTAACCACAGTTGAAATTTACAACATCTAGTTACGTAACGATAAACGTTTCTCCGTAAAATTACAACTTCAAGCAACATGACAAACGTCATCGCCCGGGATCGAACCAGTGCCGTGGTAACAGGGTGTCTTGTTGCCTGTCGCAATCTCGCTGGATACAGACATCTTAATTCCTCTTACTATTTCTCTACTAGATTATGTCAGTAACACCGTCTGCAAGAGTTTCATTATTTGTGTCGACGAGGTAAGCATACCAGGTCTACCAACGTACATGAAGAATATTTGGTTATGTTCACACTTGTTGGTGCTTGATTGTGTGCGCGCCATTTACGTAAGCGCCGTTGGAAGCACATAAAGGAATAGTAGCACCACAACACGCTCAGGCTCACTTTTAGGTTGGCAACGCATCGATGATACCATTTACTCGTGTCCATAGGCGTTGGTGACCATTTACCATGAAGTGGCTCGGCAGTTTATCGGCAAGTTAAATAAAAAATTAAATATCTGGTTCCCTTCCACCTTGACAACGTGTTGGTAAATTTTTCATTACGGGTCTTAATTAACGGTGAACACCATCAGACGACCAGTCTAAATATTTGGTCACCGGTCATCAAAATACAGTTTATTACTAAATAGAATAAATGTGAGAGTGAGGTTATAACTAATGGACCTTGAGAAATAATGTCGAGAATCTAACGTATCGAAACCCACAACATAATGGTACCCCGCTCCTACCACTCCTACCATCATTAAGGCTACAAGATGTATTGAAATTAGTGCGCGCCGAGTGACGGTAGTCGATAAATCACGACTTTCACGCCAATGAAATGCACCGATGATATATTATTACGAGTCGAACACAATCGCACAATCAAATGCTTCGCTTCTGTCGATTCTGTTCGAAGGCTGCATCGCATGTTACATTCCTCTAGTTAAAACAACTAGGTCGTGTTAGCAATTTCCGATGCTTATAATTAATTAGCTTGTGATAAAACGGATTGAAATGATAAACAGGCATATATTAAATTAATTGAGATAATTTATGTATTTATAATTTATGTGTTTCTTAAAATAGAAATGTAGGTCCTGTTTGTTTTTGTAAGTGATTAAAAATATTGACCGAAATTTTCAAACTTGAATTGTTATGCCATTTTCTTGTCGGTATGTTCAATTATACTACATATTATTGTTATTATTATTTAAGAAGTATTTTTTAAACGCCACACACTCATAGCCGCACACAGGTATTACCTATATCGTGGGTGCGTTGGACAACACACAAGACTAGAACACATACCCAGACTGAAGACGTAAATTTAAACTCATTATTCAAATTTTCGGAATCGAACCCAGGATCCTTCGAACAGGAATATTCACTGATGGGATTAGTTAATATGGCAATAGCGCCCTTTAGGATAATCTAATGTTACAATACTAATTGAAATTATTTTCTTTGTTTACAGGTAAACATAACAAACTAACCACAAACCATTATTGGAAGGGCCAGGACACACAAGTACAGGCAAGACAGTAACAGAACTTAATTTTCTGGATGATGGCTTAGGCTTTAAGATAGGAATAATTATAGGTAAGTATTAGTTACAGCCGAGTGGTATGAAAGTTGGACTCCCGAAGCCAACCGCCGGGGCCGGTTCAAATCCAGGATGGATCTAATTTTCAAAAATGATGTGTGTACTATAATTTAATTACCACTTGCTTCGGTGAAGGAAAACATTAGGTGGAAACCTGCACATCCAAGAGTTTTTCATAATGTTCTCAAACGTGTGTGAAGTCCGCCAATCCGTACTTGGCCAGCGTGAAGTCCTGTGCCAAAATGACGTGCGTTCACAAAATGACAAATTCATTTTTTTTATAAGATACTAAGTTAATCCTTGACAACAATCCCATCTGATGTTAAGTGGGAATGTTAAGTTTTCATTTATTTCTAAGTTTGCTTTTTATTGATTATTAGAAAATTTATTCCTATTTTCGAAAGATATTATTACTTGACTGGTAGAGAATGCCTCTAAGCATCAAGTCCGCCCATTGTAAACATACAATAAAGGGTAAATAAATAAATTATTTTTATAGATGCGTTACTCTTATACAACGCGACTTTTTGATCCGGTCCGATGACCACGGTTCAAACCACTTGGATAGCCAAGCGACTAACTTACTAGCGAGCTGAAGTTCTATGGAAATGGTCAATGTATTACAATCAATTAAAATACCATTTCCATTACCAAAAATCCAGCTCTTCAACTATCTCCGTACCAAAAGTCACATCGATCCGTTGCTTCGTTTTGTCGTAAAAGAAAAACACACAAACACACTTTCGTATTTATAATATTATTATAGTATGGATTGCACACTCGACGAACGATCATTAAATAAAGTAGCAGTTGAAGTAAACGTGACAGAATGAGATCAGCGCGACGTAGGGTTGCCACTAACATTTAATTTAAAATTCAAAATACTAACATAAGCATAATATCTTCGCTGCAACGATTTGAAATTCTAATCCCTATCGGTTTAGTATGGATTTGATTTTATCGCAAAATAAGTTAAAATTTAGACCTCCCGTAGCTATGCTTATGTTGCAGATAAAGATGGAGTTATGAAATTTTATCAAATATCCAAAAAGTCAAAAATACTAAGAGAAATGAAAAGTTAACTAATCAATCAATCAAATCAACTTTGTAGACAGACATAGGGCACAAGATGAAGAGCGCTTAGCTGATTTGTTCAAAATGATATTCTTCACGACTGAGTAATATTTTTTACATAAATTTAATGAAGTAAGTGGCGAGGAAGTTCAAGATGTTGAACGCACTAACTTACGAGTATAAAAGCCTGTTCACTGTTACTCTTCTTGAATTATAATAAATTATTATCTATAATGAATTTTAATTGAATTATTATCTTCTTGAATTATAAATCTAACCTAACATGTTTGACACAAGTTTTTTATGTAATTAATCTACTAACAATCAAACAAGCACCCTAATAGTCTTAGATCCGTACCATACCGTCTTTGGCTTTACATCGTATTGTATATTGTAATCCAAAACTGTATAAGCAAAGCCCTAAAGGCCTAGACGTAACGGGTGCTCTTTTCAATAGTATAATGACCTTACGTTGTCGCCTTTCAATTGTATAATTCAATTTACAAGTACAATAATGATATAATGCATCGCGTATTCATTACGTAATCAACTACTCTAAGCTATTTTTTATTAATAGACAGTTAAAAAAATAGAAATGAAAAATGATTGTATTGCAGAAAAAGACGTACTTATATACCTAGAATTTATTTAGAAAACACGAAACAGATTTTAAAACAAAACTTATTTTTTATTAAATAGAAATAGTTACGAAAACAATTCTTTTTAAATAATTATGTAGTTACTACCCACATGACTGACGCGACCACGCGACGTATTGACCTTATTGTACGCGTTTGTGGGTCCATTTTTGAAGCGGTATCATCTGTATGGGAGTTATGTTTCTTGTTATAATATATATTCGTAGATTACCACCTACTTCGGTGAAGGAAAACCTGCACACCCGAGAGTTCTCCATCATTACTACTTAAATGGTGTGTGAAGTGTCTTCACATTATGAGAGGAGACCCAAACCCAACTGGGATAGTTATGATCTGCGATGATGATGAACGGTATCACCTCACCTGGCAATAAACACACGGTTCGAGCCGAAGCGATTCCGAATAATTTCCACGTTGATACGGCCGCCTTATTACATAAAAAAGGATTGTGTGGTTTTATGAAACCACGGTAAAAGTGAAACTTTTTTTCACATTATAGACATTTAACTAAAAATTTTTGGAATAATTAATTAAGGGCATAAAAATCGCTTTACCAATCTCTGGCTCAAATGAGTAATAGTCTATACACTCAATAGTATATTCACTTTATCCCTACTCCGCGGCCAACCGTCACGCGACATGCAACACACAGACAAAAATTTGAGACGATGTAATAAAAGTTTCACTTTAAAAACAAAATTAATTGCTAACCCAGTTATCATAAAATAAGCGAGCTGTAATCCAAAATTATGCAACTCATTCATAAGTAATTCATTCTTAATCACTACATAAAGTAGTATGACGTTGTGAGTGAATGGGGTTGTGGTAATAACCAATCTAGACGGCTGCTATGATTGATTGCTTGTCTTTCCGTACTGGACATAATTGTGACATATTAGCATTATATTAGCTTTTAGTTTAGCGAAGTGTTTTCATTTGCAAACTCAATCATCATCTCGTATAACTACGGACGACGCTGTGATGAACAGCCCCTCCTGTTAGAGATTTCTGGGTTTGAATGTCGAGGGTATTCCAGGTTTCAATTTCCTGGCTAGCTGTGAGTCCACTCGTAAAATCGGGGTGAATACTTTTACGGGTTTGGTCATAGTGTCATAGTCTCCGGCTTCCTTTCAGTCAACAATACAGTGGTTTACAGTAACTCCACTCACAACACACCACAGTAACAACACCACATCAGTAACACTGTTACTGATATCCATGGACAGTGACCACTTACCATCAAAAGGCTCGCCTGGTCGATTGTCGACTAGACTTTCACTGGCAGATAGCTGAAAGTAAGCCTTAGTTACTTTTATTTTAGAAATTTAATAACTTTTTATTACAATTATTTATTATATTAGGTATATTTATTTTATAAAATTTGATCGTATTTAATAAAATTTGATCGTGCAAAATGGAACATATTTGACAAAAACTATTTATTAGCGCACGCGATCCCATAACAATATTTTTTAGAATTTTGTATATCTTTGTCTGTTTGTCATAGATTTCACGAAGCCAAACGCGGGCAGTGAATAGTTTTAAATAAATGGACATAATTCTTGTTCTCGATAGCTGAAGTCCAACATATTATATTTCTGTGACGTTGATGGAGTTATTAGGGTCATTAAAATGTAAAAAATCGCGGCGTGCCGATCGAAGGTGCGCTTGATATGATTTATTTAGTTCATGACTTATCAATATTGCAACACAGTGGCAGCGGTTAATAATATTTGACAATAAGTGTCACTGGAATATTATAAATTGCTTGCGAGTTGTTGATATTATTTTTATCCTGAGGCTGAGTTGAGTGTTCGGCAAATGATTATTTAAGCATCGTTGTTTCCTGTTCACTCTAATGTGTTTGTTTAGTAAAAGAAAGAGAAAGGATGTATGTTTTGAGATCATTGTTTTTTTTGTTTCGCTTTTCATGTTTAAACTAAGGTCATTTTGAATTCTTTTGGAGTATGGATGTTTTTGTGTAAAATGGTATTTTATAACAAAGCATCTTACGTCAATATCCTTGAACCGAAAACAAACATTACCTGTCAGATAAATGTGTGCACCAGCCAGGAATCGAACCCGAGACTCCTCGATCGCAACAGCCACTCACTATCAGTTGGTAGTGACTCGTCTATTGAGTAGCCTAGTTAGGCTATCGTCGAATGCTAAATTACTTTCATTTTATTAGTAAACTTGGAACATTAGTCAGGAGAAAGTAACTTACAAAACAATGTATCTTGTGGCTATCACCATACGTAATTGGGGCCGCCCGCCGCTGAAAGCTCAATGGAATTGTTGCAGACACGTAAAATTATTATACGAGTATTTCCTGATTTCGAATAATAGCACAATAAAGACTAGAGTCAGGTTAAAGTCGCCTTTTCACGCGTCATGCCATAGCCACTGAATAACCTCAAGTGAAAGTACGAGTATTATGGAATATTATTCAATTTGAACAAAGTTAATTTTAAGTATAATAATATGAACAATGGGTAAGTGAAGTGTCGTAACTTTATATAGCTGCAACATCCGAACAACTTTTCTGAAAAAATGCTATCACTTTTGGACGACTTGCGGTTGTCTAGAACACTGACCCCTATCCCATACCGACAGACCATGAAGTCCTAAGTGGCGACATAAGCCGGTCCCTTTTTGGTGGTAGGGCTGACACGTGAATCAGCCGCTAAACAACTCGTCGTATTCCGGCGGGAGCTTGAGAGATTATACTCTCTTTCTTCCTTCTTTCTTGGTCGACAACGCATTGTTGATGCCTTTGGGTTTGCTGGTTTTCATGGACGACCGTGGCCACTAATATCAGTGGCTCGCCTGCTCGTTTATCGGCTATTTACATAAACAAACAAACTAACAATCAAATCCATCACTAATAACCTAACATAGCGCTTCTATTACAATGATGAACAAACAAATCGTGACTCAAGCATTTGCGGCCGCAGCTCAGGTGTTAAATACAACAGCGCTCGATATTTTATCGCACGGTATCGCGATACACCGTCGCGATAATCGCCACGAAGTCGCATCACGACGCGATTTCGTAAACTCTCAAATGTTCCAATTCACTGTCACGATTGGACGGGATCGCAGATAGGGATCTACCTACTGAAACCATTCGTAAATGTTTCTTGTTATTTATAAATGGAACTTAACTAGTTTATTATTGGAAATGGTTTCTTACTGTATTGAGTATCATCAACCATAAAAATCTTCCGTTACGTAGGGGAGCACTAAGGGAGGGTTTTTGGAAAATCCCCCCTGACGGGATAAAAATGGGATAAACTGATTTTTTGGAAATTGGCAGGCGTAGCCGTGGCGGAATGCTCGTCGTGTATATTTTACATTACCTAAGTTTTACATTGAGTGTCACGTTTTATTGTCTTTTTGCACATTTTTGTTCTTTATTTTTATATACATCGATATTATCATTGATAAATACAACTAAATACAAAAAAAATAAGTCATATTAAACCGTTCAAATTATCATCTTACTCTTTTAAATCAAGTTTTTCTGCCTTATTACTAATTTTACTTTTTTTCTTTACGGTAATTATTACAAAAAACTAATTATAAACAAATAAATCAAAAATACATTTGACATTTGAAGCGTGATCACGATCCGAACTGCAGTTTACGGTTATGACACTAGCTAGTGTTAACATCATATCGCACGAGTGCCGTAATTAAACCCTCGTCACGATTTCTGTCGCATTCGATAGCGAAATTAAGTTTTGTGAGAATAAGTTACCTATAAAACATTTTGGTACACTAAATACAGAAGTGCTAGACTTTAATGACGCCATGCATTTTATTGAGTGGAAACCCTAGCGTTTGGACTCTCTCATACCCTGGTCAACAAATGGAAAGACTTCTTCATGAAAAACTATTTCAAACAATAACTAACAGGACTAACTATCACTAACAGTCTACTGCTCTTTTGCTTTTTTAAATCCAAAAAAAAACATTAAATAAACAATCGCTGTCGCTATCTCGTTCTTTTCACTATTATTCTAACGACAGAAACATACGTGAACATGATTAAGTCATCTCACAGACACGC
The DNA here is from genome assembly GCA_905404295.2 of Ochlodes sylvanus. Lineage (NCBI taxonomy): Eukaryota > Metazoa > Arthropoda > Insecta > Lepidoptera > Hesperiidae > Ochlodes > Ochlodes sylvanus. The sequence continues at coordinate 2,051,043 of FR990135.1, read as the reverse complement.
CCCACAAGTAGTGCACCGGTCACGGGTCATTACAACTAGAATGAAATGACATTGACATCGTCTATTCTACTAGATATACTCGTATATGATTCATCTGACTGCGTCATCGCCACGCCTGTTCCAAAATTAAATAAAAGATAGTAGAGCCTAGAGTTCGCCCGGGTAGTACTACCGCCCGCCACGGTACTTAGTACCATTTCTACCGTGTAAAATTGTTTTAACAGCAATTGTGTTCCGTTTAGAAAAGTACTAGCAGTACGTAGCCGGCTACACTTTTTTAGAGCCGGCCATCCCAGTACTCAAGGGTAGCAACACATCTGTTGCCGAATCAGAACGAGACTCTTACTAACAAATACTAACTACTGGACTAACAATAACTAACAGGACTAACTTTCACTAACAGTGCCTGCCCCAGTCCTCATACTTACAAACAGGCTAATCCACTAAATTAATGTTCTAACGCCGTCTTGGACTAACCATTCTAGTCCCCCTTTGAGTCTTGTTCTAGATCGGTCACAGATGTCATGGGCGGCGGCGGAAGGGTGGTGCTGCATGCTCGTTTGATAGATAAAATGTTTATTTTTATTTTTGACAATTTCGTTTGCCATCAAATTCATGATGGCCAAACAAAATGACAAAAATACCCTATTAACAATTTAAAGTTATTATCAAACATACACACAAATTAGCAGTCAAAGTCGTTATAACGAACAATCTTCAAGAGCAACCGCACGTAAATCTCTCCGCAGTCGATAGATGTCGCTGTCAGAGATCGAATCTCCTCGATTTGTATTTGGAGCGCAGTTGTCATATCAAACGGTGATTTATTTTTTATGTTAATCAAAGGCCGATCTAAGTTACGAGTTGCCGAGATAGAGAGGAACTCATAAAGTTTTGAAAGTGTATAGATATCGACAGGATGTTATGATCGTAATGTCGATTTTACATCCTCTGTTAAACCTTTTTTATGGACTTAAGATAGCAAACGAGCATGCAGCAGCACCCTTCACCCCACTAACCCCTCCACTACTCCGCACTGAAACAGCGTGGTGGAGTATGCTCTAGGCCCCCTCTGGTATGAGGAGAGACCCGTACTCACTTGTCAGCCATTAATGGGTTAAAGCCAAATACCCTGTGTGAATAACTTACGTACACACTTAAAAAGTTATACACCTTCTGTTTTGAGTCTTGCTATGCCGGCGGGGAGCTTGATCCGGTATTTTCTTACCTCCTTCTTCCTTGTTACTTGGCCGGCAACGCATGGGTTATAGCTCATAGATATCCCACAACAGGAGTCTTCTCGTGATTGAAGAAACTCGAACGTCCATCACACTGATCCAATGAAGATTGGTGAAGGGGTATTGACCAAACAGCATCGGATGAACAAGGACTGACTTTAACTATAACCAGAACCACGTCAACATGACCCCCGAAAACACTTAAAAAATAAATAAAAAATGAGTTGAGATGAAATATTATGATATATTTTCTTCTGCTTTAGGTACCGGGTGGTAGGCGGTAACGTCACGGTTCGTGAGTGTTTGAAATGTTCAACATAACTACTTAACTGACCTTAACCGGGCGGGGCTGGATTAATCTAGTTTGTAATAAACATTGGCATGTAACATAAATCTTGTAATACCCAACACTTAGAATAACATTGTTATAACAACCGATTGGCTCAAAGAATTAGTTAATACATTGGTATTAGACTGACTTAATGCCGAAATTTGGATCGATTTTAGTCTCGATTCGATTTCGATTTTAATTTGATCCTGCGTATTGTTTCTTTTGAATATTAACATCAGAATAGTCAACAATATACTTAATAATTATTTAATAGCTTAAAATAATAGATACAGCTATTTGTTATTTGTACTTTGTAATGTTCAAGTAAGTTATAATTAATTTATTAATCAAGTAACTTTATGTAAATAGAACAGATGAGATAAGAGTGATAAGGCAAAATACTACAAGATAAGACAGACAGACCAACAAATAAGTGACGACCCCGTTGCCCAGCTGGTATTCTCCCTGCCCGTGAAGTGAGGGTCCCGGGTTTGATTCCCGACCGGGCAGATATTTATGTGACAGTTAAATTTTTCACGGGTGTTATTGATCAACGTTAACACACTCATACGCCCGCACAATGATTCTCTGTGTCGCGGGTGGCATGAAGAACACAAATCACATAACACTAACACCCATGACCCGAGAACATATCTGCCACATAAACATCTGCCCCGGCCGGGAATCGAACTTGGCTCCCCTCACTTCGCCAGGGTCACTAGTGTCACTACCAACTAGGCCACGGGGTCGATTTAAGTCTGATGACGATGTTAAGAGGTCTTTGTGTTGTCCTGCCACCCGCGTCACAAGGAATCCTAGTGCGGGGTATGATTACGTAAGCGTTTCTTTATTTTATTGCGTAGTCCAACCGTCCTAACGTCAAAGGGTTGACCACCTTCTTTAACTTTCTATAGAATAGAAGATAACCAGGTTAGCAGCTCAGGTGAAAGTTTACAAATGAAACAGTGTACCTATATTTGTAATCTTTATTTCGAAACAATATTTTCATACAAAATCAAAAGATATATAAAAAGACGGCAAACAACAGCAAATAAATAATTTTGACAGACAAATCCACTTCAAGTCAAAATCGATGCCCACTTGACCGATCTTTTTACTGCCTGTTCAGAGATACTCAACCTTTTATGACGGAACTGTTTTGTCAGTGAATTGCACACGTTTTGACTTTTTGAAGTGAATACTTCTTTAGTATTGTTGTGATTTGGAATTCGATGAAACGGAAATGACGCGCAAATGAAACGAAACGGAAACGAAAAAGACTGACACATTTTAACGTAGGAGAAAATGAGATAGATACATTAGTAAGAGTTAGAACTAAAGTTCCCTGCAGCGCTTAAACAATAGTCATGACATCTAACCAAACTATTTTTTGAAGCTTACACTTCTAGCACGTGTAAATTGCACACATGTTGATTTTTTTTTCTTTGAATCACTTGTTTTGTTTTTGTAAATAGCCGAGAAAAGACCAGACGACCCACCTAGTGTTCAGTGATCACCATCGCCCATCATCGAAACCCATAACTACCCGACTGCTAGCTAGGTCTCCTCTCAGATGTGCAGGTTTCCTCACGACGTTTCTCTTAAATATTAGTTTATCTTAATATTTTTAAAGTTTAGAGGTGCGAGCAAGTTTCGAAGCCAGGTCCCCTTTGCCGGAGTCCCAACTTTTAAACTACTTGGCAAGCTCTACTGCACACAAAACTAAGTATACCACAGGAGAAACATAATACAATGAAGCATAAGGCTTTTGTGTATTTAAAATTATACGAAGAAGGTTTGGGAACCACTGGCTAGTGAGTCAGCGTCTGCCCAGCCAGACGGCCGGTTGTTATTCAAAGCAATCGGAAATATCTCTTAACACGAGCAAAAAGCAAATTGCCATATCTTCTCCACGCTAATGATACAATGTAATTTGATAGCCATTAGGTCAAATCCACGATTATTCACATGCAAATTACATACTGTACTTTCAAATATACGACTACTTCTGGAGATATTACTGAATTGAACCGTATGATATATCGAATCAAAATTGTGAGATCAAATCAAATCAAAATTGATAACTGATTACTACAGGAACTATGCATAACTTAACATATGCCTAAAGGGTGTCTTAACCACACTACACTATTATTATTTTACATAATAGTTACGTACCCGACATCTTTAATTATAACTGTCCGTTAAAAAGTTAAAAATGATTAATTGTATCTCATTACCAAGTTTATTTTCGAAGGAAAAAACACCACTAATTATATTACATCACGAAGGCCTTAATAAAGGCTGTGACTAGTTATTTATGGGCGCTAATGAGAGCACAAAAAATTATAGCTATCACAGGACATTAACCAACTTGTCATAATACCGACGATAAAATGTGATGCGAGGTATGTCTGCGAGGTCTCGCTAAAAAAATCTCGAATTCAAAATGTATTTACCTCGGATTCTCGAGTAGATAAAAAAATTACATAAATATTTTAAGCAATAATAAAAATAGGTTGAATGATCGTTTAATTAATTATTTTGTAAAAAAAAATTGTGCCAAGTGCAATGTGATACACCCCATACACCACCTCCTCTTGAACACCACAATATTTTTGACTTCGATGTTTCGATATTTACTCGCAACTCGTTCTTTGTACGGCCCCGCCCTGACAGTGGAAGTTAATACGACAAAATTATATATCACAGGACATTATTACGACGTTTTTCGACGTCGGTAAATATAGGAGCCGTGAGATAAATGCGCAGGGGAGAGATTAATAGCGTCAGACTTGTAGTGCGTTAATTTCTCTGATTTCTTTTTGACGTTTAATAAAGTTCATTCCACGGTTAATTTTGGTAATGGAAATAAAAACTTACTCAAGTAAGACCTTAGTCGTAAAAAATATTTTTTTAAAAGATGATATAAAATTATTAACTAATTAGATAAGAAAACTCCTGTGGTTATTTAATTCTATTATATTTCCTTATTGGTATTTATAAGTATTTCAGAAATTAATTAATTATGAATAAGATAAAACTTTCATCACTTATATACACATAAATGTATACTTTTATCACTTCCTAATACTAAGTACGTAAAATATAACATAAACCTGCATCGGCATATAAAATGCAAGTGACGTCACAGCACATACGAAGGTTGCCCGAAAGTGACAACCATTAAACTTCGTGACGTAATTAATTGCGGAACCCAAAGGTCAGAAAACGAAAGCTCGCCTCCAGCCGTCAACCGTCAACCAATGATGTAAAGCTGTGTTTACACATCAACCATTAATGAAAATGATAAATCATGTTCGTATTCATTAAATTTTATTCCTTAATTTACGGACATAAAAACTAATTTCGCGTAAACACACACATGGCAGGATAGCGGTTAAGGTATCGCGACTTTTACATGGTCATTTAAAATTGTTTTGAGCTTTATGGTGTTGTGTCTTATTACAGGATGGTAAACGATGGAAGATGTTTCCTCTCCCGGACTTAGCAAGACAGTCTTAGTCAGACTTAAGACAGTCGCCGGGTTTAGTAACCTAGAACCTTATTAGTAACCTAGAAAAAACAAAGTATTGCAGAATACGTATTTTACTTTATAATCATGTTTTAAAAGTTTATTGTCACTTGTTGCAGCGCAAAAATAACTTTGAATATTCTTGGGAAAATATTTAAAATGATGCATGATTGCACAATATTGCCTTAAATGTTTATTACTTATTATTTGTAAGTCAACTATTTTTTACATGTTTTTTTATTTCGGCGTAAACCGCTTGTACATGACACATTACCTCACAATGTTCCTAAACACTGAGATGATTTTATTATAGTGATTTGAAGTATTTTAAATTGGAAGAACTGACACCGCCCAAATAATTATTTTATGTTTGAAAGAGACAAAAGACATACCCATCTCTACCACAACGGTGTCGTTTAATTACTTCTTCGGAGACAGTTGATTTACGGGTCAGATAACAATCTTGAAACCTTGATTGAAGCATTCGAGAAAGCGGAGTCAACGAAATTATAATAATCAATTAATTACTTATTCTTTAAAATATACATTCAGATATAATGGTTATTGATGTCTTGGGGAAATTGGGACTATAAACATTTTAAGTGTTTCCTAATTAAAATTTCTAAGCGCACACTTAAAGTTTGATTTCCATGCAAATACGGTTTACCGTTTTTATGAAATGTAGTTATTAGCATAACGTTTATAGAATGGTTTTTATTAATACTGTTAATTTCATTCAAAACATATTAGTGTGGGTGACTAAGCAAACATCTAATTTGAAATACGTACGTGAGTGACTGGCTGATCCATTAATGACCCGCTGCTGCGCACGGAGTTCTCCTTAAACCTGAGGAAGTCTAGAGCATACTCCACCACGCTGCGGATTTTTTTACGCTGGCCTAAGGCCTCCAACAAGGCTGTTATCTAACGAGACCGAGACCAAGACCGAGGGCTTTACGTGCCCTCCACAGTACGGAAACGCTCAACAAATTTTGGATGCTCGATTGCTCGATTTGTGTTCATCTAAGTGACGTCAAATCTTGTCGAAAACCTTCAAACGGCTTAGGAACTATTTGTCCACAAACTCGTTCACAAATGTGGGGGCATTTCTGAAACAGCGTGGTTGTATTTATTCTAGGCCGCCTCATAGGTCAGTAACCCGAGCCTTGAAACTATCCGCGAACAATTGTAGCATACTTAAAAGCATTTTTATGCAAATTTGTGATAAGGATAGAAAATCCAAGTAGTTATTAAAATAAACGCAAACGTTGTAAGTAAATTAAAAACTACATTGAAGACTCGTGTGAATGGTTAGTGAATGACCAGGCTGGCCCGCCAAAAGGTCCTGCTGCAATTTCCAGCGACGTGGATGAATGATTAATTTATATTCTTTGTCAGGGTGTGTTCTTGTCTTTGCGTGTCGTCCATGGCACCCACGACTAGGTAATCTTGGTGTGGAGCTACTACTGTGTAGGGAGTGTTATTTTATATAATATTTAATAAACCATTATAAAAACAAATAAGTATATATACGATCATAAACCTATTTACATTCTTGTAGCAACTTCTTTTATGTAATTGTGGCTAAGTGCATAAGGCCGACCCTGCATAATACGTAATTATCCTTAACGTTACATAATTTCAAGCATCGTTAATGTGTAAATCGATTTAATACGCGATCTGACATAACGTCCACGGGAACTTAGCTCAGATTGAATAATAATTATATAAAGAGCTATAAATACACAAAAAAAGTTTAAATTAAATTTAATAAAGAAAGCTGATGTAATGAATTCATGAATCGAAAGTTAAATATAACCGTTGGTCTAGTGAACATTCAAAACAAGCCATATCTATGATAATGGTGTTGTCCCAAATATAATTCAATCTGTTTCGGAAATAAGTTATGTTTATGAACATACACACATAATTATGAGCACATTCTCATAAAAAAGCGAATAATATACAGGGTGTATAAAATAAATTAGAAAAAGTCCAAAAATCTGAGCTTTTTTTCGCGTGTCTTTGTCATGACATTATGTTTTTCATTTTTTACAGATTTAGCCGCGTTACGCCAACTGCTAGAGAGCGAGACGGGAGGCACCACTTGTCCGAGTTGTAACATGCCCTTTGACAAGGGTAAAAAGAGAAAGCTGATCGACACTTGCGGCCATGAGCGGTGCTACTCCTGCATGTTTCGAAACGAAGCGTGTCCCATTTGCGCCAGAAACAGCCAAGGAAGACGACCAGTAATGGAAAGATACACGCCCTCTCCCCAACGCCCTGCGGAACCAGACTGGCAGTCTCCGATGCGTCTTCCAAAACCGCCGAAGCAGTCTTCCAGTCTAGCGCAAAGCTGTCCCACACCGCCTCACACTAGGAGAAGATTCTTCCTCAGCCCGAAGTCACTTCGCAGCCCATTCGGACAGCGCAGTGGTCGACACTCACATGAAAATCACGTTCCTCTATCTGGTAAGTCATTAGTGACCCTATTTCTTAAATAACTCCTTACGCTTTTCATAAAATGTAATGTAAGTGGTGTCGGGCAAGTCGCCAATGAAAAATATACGGACAACTTCCTAGCACAGTTTTTGGACCAATCTCCAAGTTGCCTAGGTCGGTTGCGTTATCGCAAACGAAGCTCTTCAAATTAGCATACTTGTATACCCAGTAGCAGAACTACATTGCGCAAGCCAACACACGCAATGCGCTTCACTTCATTGATGCCATCGGCAATTGAGACTTCATTCACTAGCCTCTCACTTTCCTAGTTACTTTTATACGCCATTCGTGAATCCTCCGGTCGTAAATAATAGTGAGTGACAGTTGTGGCACGTTGCTCCCACACACTCCCGCCGGATGTACGTAGGGGTTCCGCGAAGGACCGGTTGGTGCTTAGTGTATTTATTATGGGCACGGATTGACTTTTGCAACGCTCCAACGCTGCCCGCGCAGACGGCGGGCCGCTGACATTATCTCAGCATCTGTTACATTTTCTATTTCGATTAATTACATCATTCTAGTCCACGTCGAAATTATGTATAGGCAGGCGATCACAGCTGTGGTTTCTTAATGAACTATTAGCTTCGATTCGCTACGCTATACCGCGCTTCATAAATTTTTCCATCCTATAGACAAAATTAAGGACTTTCTTTTGGAAATAAGTTTTTTAGATCATAACGAAATGGCTTGCTGTTGTGGATGCAGTAGCGAAAAGTGATTTGGTATTTCGTGTGAGGCTATTGATAGGATTCGCTATTTTAACAGGACTTCCAGAGGAGGGTCCCAGGAGTGCTGCGTGGCCTAGTCTGGTTTTCAATAAAATCAGATCGCTGTGGTCTGCGCACTCATCCGTACCGCAAGGACTCAACCAGTTAACAGGCACGGATTACCTAATTTGTCGATGGAATGTGGATCTGATATCATGCTTGACATGCTTCTATGTGAATCATTCTTCCAAACCAATGAAATACACTCAATCTAACTGCGTAAACCATTTGACAAATGAAATCTATTGTAAATCTATCTAGATAATATCTCATATCAATTCACCAAAAATTTTGAAAGTAGAACTTTTAATTGAGCCTGCCATTAAACTATTACTTCCGTCAAATCACAAATATAAGGTTCTAAATTCGTTCGCGGTAAACAAATGCCTAAGACGGTATTCGATCCACATTCCTCGGAGCCCAATCGGGCACGGTCGCGCTCGATTTTTGCACATCCTTTTGCCCGTTTGCGTACATCGCCAGCCGCCTCGGCTCATTTGATGCACAGCTTTTTATCAAAACCGGTTTTGTTTTCGTTTGTTTTGCAACTGTGTGTTTAATTTGCGTGTCTGTCTATAGGTAGGTGCTTGAAAGTGCGTATCATCTGCAAAAGTTAATTTATCTGTCTGTAACTTGTCTTAACCGTTAACAGATTGGCTATCGATGTTTTAAGTAATGATCGAACAATTCACTCGCACTTCATCGATTGAAACACATTGAATGGATTTAACGTTGCACGCATGACTTTGATTTCTTCCTGAAGACTTCGATTGACGTTTGAACAATCGGTGTACGTCATGTTAATTTAAAGGTGACAAAAATACCGCACGCACTGTCCGGTGTCTGAATACGATAAAGAACGTTGATGCGTTAAGATAGTGATCAAAGAAATCACTACTTTCGAATACGTAAAAGCTGTACTTGATTTCGATTGAGACAGATATGATTATCTTAATGGCATCAACTTGCAATGCGATGCAAAATAGAAACTTAACGTTTGTTGAATACAAATACTTGAAACGTTAGCAAGTGATCTTAAGCCAGTTTTATAGAACCAGATAGAGGAGGCAAATTTACTAAATTCTTCATGATTATAACGGTAATGATTTCATTCTTACTTTATTGAAGTTTTTTGCTAAGATGCAATTGTGCATATACTCACGGAAGTCTAACAATTCTCAGAAGACGAGTTTGTTTAGACGTGTCCGTTAAAAACAGTCTTTCAGTAAATTAAAATAAAGATAGAAAATATTATCAAGAATATTTTTGTATTACCTGCTGGCAATTTTAAATAATAAGAGTAAATTACGTAGGTTTCCGACATCGAAATTAAGATGTCTTGAATATTAAACAATCAATGGAATCCGTGCCATAATAAACAAATAATTTGTTACGAAGAGCAGAAGTATTAGTGGCCTAACAAGGTGTTGGTAAAGTTTGCAATCAAATCATCAATTAAGATTGGCCACTGAAGTCCCAAACAAGAAAGTTGGACCGCGACTAATGTACCAACAAATTTCTAAATATTCCTAGAATATATCGTTCTAATTAATTTATGATAAGTTTTGTTTCTAAGAAGTATCAAAGAGTCTCTAATAACTGATGAACAATTTTATATTTGCCCTCAATTATGTGTTACTTGTTTGAACCATAATAAATATATTAATGTTATTTTAATTACCATATTTATATCTATACATACGCTAACATCTCAATAGCACGAAGCAATTATCATCAGTGTGAGAATGATCATTAAGAAACTCGTAAGTTAGTTTTTTTGATATCAAATTACATTATTATCCACTTGCGTTTGAAGTATTGAAATCGTGGTTATGTTCTCAGAGTTAAAATAACGGAATATTTGTTCTAACGACTTTGTTATTGTGGATATAACTAAGCCATGTTATTATGATTCTTCAATTAAATGTTTCCAATGCATTAAGCTTTATAAAATTATTTTTACACATAAGTTTCCACTAAGTACACCGTGGGAATTCTTAAATGGAATTCATAGTTTTTTTAATATATTTTTCAATTGTCAAATAAATTCATTTTCCAGAGTTTAAAATATTTTATATTATATAAAATAGTTTACATTATTCATATTATGAAGAATATTTTTAAATCATTTAACCACACCACAAAGCACTATCTCGTATAACATTATTGTCAACTAATTTAGGTTTAACGGATGTAAATATATTAATATCAATGAATAAATTTCTCGTACCTACGCACCGTTTAACCCACATGCTAGCAACAACTATATCTGCATGTAAAGTATCAACATCCTGAACATAATACCTAAATTATGCATGTTGTGTGGTAACATCACTCGAACTATTTGATATTATGTTAATTTACATGGATTCTTTATTAAAATTGAATTTGCAACCCAATCTTAAACGGGATATGGGAACTGCCCACATAATGGTAGTAAGCTGATTGTAGTTAGTTAATTTTTTTTATTATATTATTGATTTTATTTATACTAGTGACTTAGTGGTGGTGGCGTGCTTAGTAGTGGGCCATTAATGGGTTGAAACGAGGCCTGAAGCCATATTGATTATATTTAAAGGAGCATAATTATTGTAACCAACAAAAATCCCACCGTTGGGCTTGTATTCACTCACAACATCATTGGTTCTCGGAAGTAAGTGCATACTAAAATGTTGTGCTACTCATATTTTCATTAAGAAATAAAATAAAAATAGTTATTATTGTTTTCTTTTGTATTGGACTAAGCTTAACTCACCGTAATTTGTGCATATTTATTTTTTTACATAATAAGATACGGGTGCTGTTAGGTTAGGTTAGGTTAGGTTAGGTTTTTTTTTGAATTGTCAATTAGGCATGCTACCCAAATGACAAAATATAATTTGGAATTTGAGAAAGATGAAAAGTCCCCGCTGTTGGATACGGGCAACCTATCTCTTTGTTGTTGAAAGATGGTATTAGTTTTATAAAATTTTTGTTAATGTTGCTTCCAATTAATGTTATATAATTGATAATTACGCATTTTATAACTCCAATATTTCAATCCAGACGATTCCAATCTCCATACAGTTAAAATTTAAAGAGTAGCGATTGTGATGGCCACTACGAATTACTTGGTGGGTGGAAACTGGAAGGTCGTGCAGCCCGTAACATACATACGTCTTTGTTCGTCGCAAGGCAAACCGCCCGCGCTTATTGCAACCAGTTAATATCATCATTTTGTGAATGAAATGAAAGTCGTGTTATATATTATTGTCATAGTAGTGTAACGTGTAGGATTTGAGCAGGTGTGAACAAGTGTAAGCATTATAATTATGTTCGTCTTAGTAATTGTAACTGCTATAGAATCGGGTTTTAGGGTCAAATATATAGAGGGTATCCTAACATTTGTAGAAAATTACACGGCCTACCTAAATGTTATGTTCGTTTATGTAATTTACGAGGATTCGAATCCGACGCGTGTCTCCAATTAGACAAAGGAAAATTTTTGGGGAAAGCTGCATATCTAAAAAATTTTAATAAAATAGAAAATAATACAATAAAAAATGTAGCTAGAATCTACCTTCGGCCAACCCGGCGTCAAAAGTACCACCAAAATTAACAGTACATTTAGTTACACCATCAAACTGTCATATGGTAACGGTATGTGACAAGTTCAAAGAGAAAATCCCATTGAAAGGTCGGAAACAATGCTAGCAGTCAAACGTGAACATGTAATGTTGCATCATATAAAATTACAGCGAATAGACAGACGTACAGGACACGACAGTGGAAAGACCAAGTTCGTTAGGGAACTGCTCCTATACTGATTTGCGAACTCATTGTGAGTTAGTGATACATCTTAGAGAACAGTCTCTATTCATAACTAATCCCATCCTCCCCATATCACTGGACTCAACACAGACGATCGAAAAGATGAAAATGGCGCAGTTTTCAACAGTGTTTTTTATAATAGCTGCTAAACGAGCAGACGAGCCAGGCTTGTCTCATCGCTCTCGTCATCATCAGGTGATGACAAGTGATCACCGTATCACTGACGCAATACCGGCCATAAAAAGAAGACAACAGAAGTTTCTTAAAAGCAACCTTGATTAATGAGTCGTTTATTGACTTATGTCATACCTAGTCTTAATTAATGAGTCGTTTATTGATTAATGAATCGTTTATTGACTATTTCCTAGTCGGTGTCTATCAGATCAATAGAAACAAAAATAATTGCAAAAGTTTCAAACCTCGCTCAGATTTCCTAATGACTATAACATTAACATTGGTTGCCAGCTAAATCAATCATTCCGAACGAACGCTTCTAACTGGCTACTGTCACCTTGACCGTGGGCCATCCCACCCGGGGTTCGGCTGCAATTGATTCAACACACCACGTGAAAGGCTAAGTCACGGACGGAATTTAGGGTACCGTTGTTACTGCCAAAATAATTGGCTTAATCTTAAATTCAAACTCATGTAATTGTGTAGGTATTTTTTTATTAAACTTTTGTAATTTTTGCCTCTACCGCCGATTTTGAAAGGTGCTTTGTCATCGAAGATATTAAATGACTCGTCGAAACCACTGTATGTAACCCTTTTTTCTTTTCGTCACCACGTCGCCATGCGCTCTTAACTCTCCGACTCTCTTCCAACTCGTCTCCTCGATCCTCCCTCTCTATCACCGCAATATATAACTATACCCAAAATTATATTGTTTACATTGTACGGAACTGCCAAACCGGCAAGAACACTTGACCTTTTACAAAACAACGCCTCAATGAACCCGTTGTTCCGCAGTTTGACTGTTGCCCGATTTAGATACGGTCATGTTGCGTCGTGTTATCGCCTGTTAATCTACCTGTTCGTGTTATTGTAACGGAGAGAATAACACTTTAGCATTATTGTTTCAATTGAAAGAACTTAGAGTTATTGGCGGAGAGATTGGAAGTTAAAATATATTAGGAGAGGTTTTTGTTCATGGTTTTCAAAATTGTAGAGTAAATTTCAGTGGACGACCCTGTAACCTTTTTGGTACTGTATATATTTTTAACACTTTATTGTTTCTACACTACAAAAATGAAAATACTCATAAAACCATAAGGAAGGAATACGAAACAATGGGCGGAGGTATCGCTTTAAAGCAATTTCTTCCAGGTAGAAGTGCAACCCCATAATATTTACCTACTACCTTTTGTAACACAGTCCAATTTAATGTAAAAGGCAATAATTCCAATTAAAAACTGTAGATGTTATTTGGAAATAAGATTGGCCAGTGTCGTAAATTTTGATGTGTCAAGAAAGAAAGAAAGAAATATTTTTATTTGTATTTGTGTACTACACCAATTTAAATAAAATAGAGATAAAAAACCTTGTACAACCACAACAAAAAAAGTTGTACAACCACAATACAAAAAGATCTGTCCTCAGCGTAAAGCTGCTAGGATGTAGCTGGTTTTCAGTACAGACCTTCGAGGTGGAGGCTTTTAAGAATCAATCAAGCTTATTATACTATATTCCAAGGTCCTATTATCCTATAGGCTTCTTGGCTCATTAGTTGTGGCTACAAAATCCCTTCCTTCCAGCCGTGGCCGCAACCAGGCATCGAACCGCAAATCGCTTCAAGCGTGGGAGAGAGTGGTTTTTGTACACTCCGGATCGCGAACCTTCCTGTAAAACGTGACTGTAGTATGGAGTTCTTAGAAGTGTCCGATGTAGAAAGTAATAGACATATCTTTATTGGATCTTATCTGATATTTAAAAGTCAGTAGGTATTGGCTGTCTGTTGACTAGTATACAAATTGATCTTCGCAGTTTACTTTCGACGTGTTCCTAGAAAAAGCTAGGTAGAAATTTACATTAACCTTTGTAGGTATGTAGAAAACAAAAATCAATCAAGCAATTATTTTAATTCTGTAACTATAACCTACCTGTGCCAGCATGATGCTTGCAAGTAGACCAAAAGTTTGTTGAGAGTTAAGAAGGTAAATAGGTGCTTAGTAGTCAGTAATACTTAGTAGGTACATACGTCCATAGTTACTTTTAACTCTTCTGTTATCCCGCGGAAAAAAGTACCAAGAGTAAAAGTTATAATAATGGCAATCTTCTATTAAATATTTACAGTTAATATTGCGTAAACAAACAGATACAGACATGCGTGGGAATTCTTTTCTGCAATTGCGAAATAAAAACTTTTTGCCGCTTTTTTTGTGATCCTTGGTGATAAAGGCTATTTTGCGATGCGCTTGGATATGCTGCAATTAAAAAAGTAAAATAAAACGTATATTGATACTTTTTAATAAAAATCAATATATAATTAAAAATATCAGTACTAGTAATTCTGATTTGCTACTTTAACTAAAGAATGCGTAACAAAGAACAATTACTTATTTGAAATAAAAGAGTTATGTACCATTTAGTTAACAAATAACGCTAAGCAAAACGTGTTCAGATCATTAGCAGCATTATTTCGTGACGTGAGAAGTCTATTAAGGTTTTAACTAAATAAACCTGCCACCTCAACTACCAATATCACTCAATCCAGTTTCATAAATGACAGATCGACATAAATTGAAATAGGTGGGAGCTTGTTCTAATATAATAATTATTGGTGTACGGATAGGGTCAGCTTTCCGGATATTGATAAATTTTGACAGCAAGCTGGAAATTTAATATAAAATCCGGACATTCAAAAGATTCTGGATCAAAAGGATTCCGGGCACTTTTGTTTCGCAATAAGACTTATATATTTTTTATTAATTTCACATTTTTACCATCCACACAGTGAAATTTAATGAAACAATTTATGTTATAGGGCGTCATCAATCGTCTATCTTTTATAACTAACACGACAGTTGTCAGTTAAATTGTTTACATGTCTATAAAGCAAGTGCAATCATAACCATTTAAAATTAAAGCGTTGTAAATCGAACCAAACGAATAATTGTACATATTAACTCGAGCCAGGCAGTGTCGATACTTTCTGGACAAATGTTAACTGAGTGTATCCGTATTCCACACAGCTAATAGATAGGTTTATTGTGTGCACGCCCTTACCCTCCCTCAACGCTGTCAACAGTCCCATAATAATTACGACTGCTGTATTAAACCAGTTTAGTCACAGTTATGGCTCGGCTGATTCAGATGGTTGCTCGTTTCTACTTTATTATTATTGCAATCATTGAGTCGTATCAGACTTAACTAGCAATTGCCACTTTGAATTATTTTGTAAGGTATTGTAATAGGTAACAAAATAATTAATTTTTTGGTTGTTATATTAATTTATTTATGATTATGATTTGTTTCCCTCCCGACAAACAATACAGATGAACGAACCTATTATTAATAGAAGTTTAAAACATTCTCAGGTGTACAGGTTTCCTCACAATGTTTTCCTTCCCCGAAGAAGATAAATAATTTATATTTATGTTATTTATATTACGGTATAATTCGTTGTAGTTTAATTTTATTATTAACAAATAATCTCAATTTGATTGTAATGAATGAGATTATGAGGCGTGCAATATGCACATGTTTTTGTGGAAATGAAAGATGTGTGCAGGCTTCGAACCCAGGCCCTGTTCGGAAGCAAAAAGGTATTCGCATTTAAAGCACTTGACTGTTACTCCTTCGATACCATCCAGTTATTCCCCCTAACTAATTGAATACCTTTCTCTATATTAGTGGCGTAACACACTAACAGACGTATGATGGAAAGATAATTCCATATTCCTGTTTCGCCGGCAAATGTCAGTGGGACGAGGAATTGTAAGTAATTGGAAACTGTTGCGTAATATATCGCAAAGGTTATCAGTATTGTGCATAAACAATTACAATGATGCCGTTCCGTGTTTTACTATTTGTTAAATAACTAAATATTCAGGGTATTCGCCCACGTCCGATAATCGGTGACCGATTTTTTGTAGGAGAAAAATAGAACGTACTGATAGCAATAGTGCAATGCACACGTCGTACAAAAAGTCGGTCAGAAATACGGTCATAAGCATCGGAGGAAAAATCGGCCCGATTATCTGTCCTACAAAAAGTCTGACGTGAGCGAGAAGCCTTAGCTATTCATCCATCCTGGAATCTCACTCCAAGCCAGTTGTCTGTTCGAGATTGTTTTTTATTAACCGTCAAACAACGTCCTGATGGTAAATGGTCACGTCGCCTATAGACGTCAGTGACACTAAAGGCAAAACCGATGCACTGCTGGGCAAGATGGAACAGAGACGAAAGAAAGTACCAGCTCTCAAGATCCGCAGCTGCAACACCGAGTTGTTTGACGGCTCACTTGAGCAAGAAGGAAAACTTAGGAAGAACCGCAGAAGAAATCGCAAGCCACGCAGGCTTTACGCAAAGATAGGATAAAGAAGATTATAACGTATAACGTAAGAAGATTATAAATATAGTCCGCTCTCTGCGTTACGTATCAAAAGGATCAGTGGGTTTCAAACCCATTTACCCGGGCATGAACTCGGGAGTTCAGGACCTACCGTTGGGTATGAAAACAATCCTTACGCAAAGTCCTACCATCAACAAGCTAATTTATCGCTTTATGTGACTCAGCTCGGTTGTCAGCTGTTATTGCAAAAATCCTAGGACTACATTAAGTTTTAAACGTTTTTTGCGCTTTTATGGATGACAATGTACACAATAAACATAAAATTTTAGGTGCTACTCATTCTGCAAGTGTGAACATAATATTATCGCTATTCCCTGGAACTACCAACAATGGACGCATTGTCCGGTTATTTGGGAGGGCCACTGGACTAGCGGTGAACCAATTGTGATTATTCTTGTTGTAATACTAGGCAACGTTATACAGTTTTAAGTAAATAAATTTTACATGCTTTTTTTTTGTTATTAAGGGAGTGAGCGATAATTTTATTAATAACTAGTTATACTTATAGCAAACTATCTATCTAAAAAACTATAACTATAGATGTGTGTTAATTGACAGAGCTATTGGAATGAAAAAATTACTACCGCAATGGAGCCCATAACCTAAAACAAAAAAAATACGACGAACGAAATTCTTCTACACCTCCTTTAAAACAATTTGTGTCTTCAATGATAATTTAAGCAGATACGTCAAGTCATTTTGCCCAATTTTTTAAATATATTTGTAAAAGAACTTAATATAATTTAAAAAAATCATAATACTTATACTTACTTACATATTACTACTTATATAGTTTACTTCCGCTCTCGTTCCCGCTACCGCGTCGGTCCCCGCTGCTCCGCCGGTCTCGTGGCGCAACAGTGTCAGATTTGAATCGCGGAACTACGTCAGTGGGTTCCCACGGGCGGGGGTCGGGCGCGGGGGGTTCCGCAGGTGGTGGCTCCGCTTACACCGCAAACCATCTTGTATCAGATACATAGTAATGGATCTGATGTTTTTGTTATGACTGTGATTACATAAATTACACAAATAGTATTTATTATACAGACTATTAGACTATTAGGTACTACTTTTATACTTATTATACATAGGTCATATAGAAATAGTGGAGCTGAGGCCTCCTTTCTCAATGAGACGCGCAAGACTTTTCCACACTTGTCAAGTTAGGATTAAGAACATCGCCTATTGAATAGAAGTTTTAGTAGTAGTAGTTAGTAGAAGTTTTAGTAGTAGTAATGTAAAATAAATACATCGTTTTAGAAAAAATAAGAGATGTATGTATGCAGGATGATAATCCAAACCGATAGAAGGAAATGCTTTCAACCTGTTAGACATCGCTTACAATTATTAAGTCTCAAAGTTTAAAGTTTAATGTAAGCGTGTTATTAATTTTATAGGTACTATTTACGTCACATGTCGTGGTCACGACTAATCGTGACACTATCTTCATATCAGACAAAATTTTATCTCAGATTCAGTGTTACAACATACTGCATCTTTTTTATTCAAGCCAAATAAAGCACACCATAACCTATTTTCTGTACTTTTAAAATTGTATTTAGTTTTGTACATTAAAGTGTTAAGTTTTGTACCTATTGTATTTTAGGGACCTAATGAGCCTCATCCATGGGCCTCATCCATGCACGAAGCACTACAAGGAAAGTTGGTATAAAACGAAGCATCATAATTGTTGCAAAAATTTCTTAATCGTTTCCGTGCACCGGAGGGCACGTAAAACCGTTGTTTGTCGTTAGAGAGTCGTCGTTATGTCAGAGGCTTTCGGCGGCATAAACACTTTCAATACTTGGGTTGGCCACTAACCCCGCACCACTCCGCACTGGAGCAGCCAGCGTGGTGGAGTATACTCGATGCCTCCTCAATGATGAGGAGACCCGTGCTCAGTAGTCCATCGATGAGTTGAAATGAGATATGCCGAGGAGTTTCTTTCGCCGTTTCTTTTTCTCCTCAAAGATTTAAAAATTCAATATTTAAAGGCACCTTAGCGAAACGGTGGTAAATGCAAAAAATTGACGTTCACAAGTGTAGGTATGTATCATAGCTACATGAAATAAATGATTTGAGTTATTTTTTAGTTGAGGTCACATCAAAATCGTGTATCATGAAACAGGAACAAAAGCCTTCAAAACTAAAATATATGGATTAAATTTTCGTGATCACAAATCGTTGCCACACTATGAAACACGTTTTAATCAAAACAATAGTAAAACAAAATCTCACGAACTGTTTCAAAGCAAACAATAATCTCCATTACAATATGAAACATGGGAAGGCGCCCGTCAGGGAATTCACAGAAAGCTCCCGAGTCAAATGTCATGGGAATACGAAGCTTCCGAGTTTTTGCCACAAGTAAACATCCTTACCAGTATCTTTGTCTTAACGGTAATTAAACTCGTCACTGATCCGTCAAAGGCCAATGTATTATCCATTTTTCATTTGGTTTTATGACGACGAGTACTCTTTTGTATTATCTCAGCACTTACCTTAACAGGAATGAACGAGAAGGTAAAATAGTCGCTATTTTATAACAATCGTTACGCTATAACATAACAATTACAATTAACAACAACAACAGTTAATTATAGCAACGTTAAGCCTTGTCGAAGGCCTTCGGCGGCATAAAAACTTCCGACACTTGGGATGGCCACTAAACCCTCCACCAATCCGCGCTGGAGCAGTGCGGTTGAGTATGCTCCAGGCCTCCGAGACGTATACTCAGTAGTGGACCATTAATGGTTGAAGTCATAAATTAAGTTAAATTAATGATTTTAATCAACTTAAACTAGAGAGCTAAGTGAGGTGTTTTTTATTGATATACAGTCACGAGCAATAATATGTATACATTGGCACGTTTTCTAAAATATTTTAACTTGTACCGACTAATCTAGAAAGAAGTGAACAACAATTCGTTCTAAATTAACTAACCATTAAAACGATGTCAAAATAAGGCATAATATACAATTTAGAACGAATTGTTGTTGTTGTCGTTAAAGTTAAGATATTTTAGAAAACGTGACAATGTATACTTATTATAGCTTGTGACTGTACATTTATTTATACACGGTATTTAAATAGCATGTCACCATTGAAAGGCATGTGAGTGTGTGTGACTTTTGTTGTGTCAGTCTAGTATATTTATATTGAATTTGAAAAAATGTATTTATTGATTGAGAAGGTCACCTTTTTGTATTGCTAAAATATTGTTTTTATGATTTTATTGAAGTGTGGATAAATAATAATTTATTTTTGTTTGTATTATATTTTTGTTTGTATTACAAAGTTTTACGTTTGTTAATTGGAACTGTGTAATTCGATTTATAAAATATGCACTGCATGCAAGTCATTTTGCTTTTTGTTTCGTTTATAGAGAAACTGAATCAATTAAAAGCCGACTAGTAATAAAATCTAGTCATTTAATTTTAGACTTCGTAATATTGTTTCTTCCCTCCTGTGTCTTTCATGTTATCTTTGTTTTTATCTTATTTTAGAATCTTTTTGCCCTTCTTACCTCTTTTTTCTTTCCTTTTCTTTTTCTTTTGTTTCCTGTAATTAAATTAATTTTATGTCCTTAACCTTCCCGGCGTTTTCTTAGTTCCTTTGCTTATGCCTGAATCTCAAGCTCTTTGTCTATAATAAATCCTTTTTTAAAAGTTACTCATTTTTTCACGATATAGGTACTCTTACTTTTGGTACTTACTTTTTTTTATTACAAACAATAATCAGTTTCTCTATAAACGTACCCAGACCACAAATCAACTTCCATATCTAATAGTTCCACCTTATCTTCCAGATGATGAAGGAGGCCACATCAAGCAGGGCTACGAGTCCAGGCGGCAGAACGATCTGTACATGCGACTGGGCCTACTGCTGGGCGAGCGGCGAGGGTCGAGGAACAAGTCCAGGGAAAGCTGCACTTCCCTCGCTTCCCTGGACGCGCATACCTTGGCCTCGCACAATACCAGCCCGGTAAGATATTTTTATAATGGAACAAAAAACGTACCGACCACGTCTTAAGTGACGATGCAGAAATATTTATTAAGGGCCTTAGAATAATTACACTATAGAAAGACAGTCTTCATACAAGCGCTCTGTCTAAAGTGAAGCACTAAACCGAAACTTTCCCGAACTTCGGCTGCGGATAATCATATGTTTTTAGCAATAATACATAAATAGCTTTTCAGATATTTTGTGACACAATTTAACTGGACAAATCGTTATAATTCTTTTTTTTCGCGAGACACGTTTGGCGTGCGTTGACCTTGAACACTACGGAGCTGCCTGATGTTTGGAGTCATTTCTGATTCCAATTAAGGTGCTTCAAAATGGCCGCGCGGATTTGGATTCTATAGTAATTATTCTATGTTAAGGGCATTATTATGAGGATTAAAGTGAGTTTGGAAATGGAACTTTATGCCCCTTTTTGTTCTATGTGGTCCATTTATTCGTTTGCTCATTATTCAATAGCATGTTTTTTACAGACAGAATTAGGAGATATGAAAGCACAACTCAGCCTTTTTGGTCCTGTTATGGTACTTAGGAGTAGTGGTCTTCTTGCGTTGGCGCCTTGCTCCTTCTACAATTATATCAGGGTCTATTCAATATTTCCAGGTGTCAACCCTAACGGGATCATCAGAGGTGGAAGCGGCCACGCCCCTCGGTCGCGACTCTCTCGGCTCCCTAGCGTCCATGTCACTATCGGCAGCCAGCAACTGTTCTTCTTCAAGTCCTGGTAGCAGACGACATTCTGTCACAGGTTTGTATTGAACTTTAATATTTACTAATAGAACGCCCTCGCTTCTTCGCTTCGACTTTGTATATACTTAGGTACTATGTAACTTGACTTGTTTGATTTTCATTTTCATTCCGTAATAAAATGTGATGAAATAAAAGATCTGAATAATGAACTTACGGTACTCATGTTAACACAATCCGTTTCGCGTGTTTTGAATTTAAATTTAAACATGTAACTTTTTGATTTTATAGCAGTTTTAATTTCAAAATTTTATGAAACCTTTACGAGTAGGTACTTACGAAATATATAATTCATGTTAATGATGACCCAATTAGTACATATAGTACATAATATATTACACTACATATTATATTACCTAATACACATTAAAACGTATAATGTGTACGATGATGATGTAAATTAATATCGAAACTTACATATTTATCTTATAATTTTGGAGATAACCGAAGATTTTGCAATATTTTCAGCCTTACAAAACGGTCGAGAGGAGTTAACGCGCATGTCGAGTGGTTTCTTCAAAACTAGAAAGACAGCTGCCAGAAGATCAGCTAGAGTCAGCAGTAAACAATCGACTACTGCTTCTGACCTCA
This sequence comes from Ochlodes sylvanus, assembly GCA_905404295.2. NCBI lineage: Eukaryota > Metazoa > Arthropoda > Insecta > Lepidoptera > Hesperiidae > Ochlodes > Ochlodes sylvanus. The sequence goes on along the minus strand of FR990135.1, from coordinate 2,028,926 downwards.
AGAAAGGTATGCTACATCACATAATTTAATAAAACTCTTAAAGACCCTTTGTGGAGTTGTAACGTCACCTTTTTCACACAGATCTATATATATTTTCTCATTTGCTTATGTTTACAGTTCACCCAATGCCACAACTAACTCTTCGGCCACTTTTCTTCGAAGTGCCCTCTACTACAAACCAGGACAACTTCTCTGGACGTCAATGGTTAATGCGAGATATGGAAAAAGCTTTAGAATCGTCGTCATCAGGTAAATATGCCTAACTTTTACCTTAACATTAATATGCACTAAGACTAGAAGGCAGCACTATAATCTCCATAACCTGAAAACTACCACAGCTAAAAACCGCAATATTATAGAAAATAATTTGCTTTATTTTCAGGTATCTTAATATCCGGCAGCCCCGGTACAGGCAAAACAGCTTTAATACTTCAACTGGTGGAATACTCATGTTTCGGGAGAAAAAGGAATTTTGAATACGAAGAACTCAGGGAACAATCAGATATCAGAGAAGTGTTGCCGGAGGAGATTGCCACTGGAATGTTCACGCACCTCGCGTCCCAGGTCGTCGCTTATCACTTTTGTCAGGTAAGAAACAAAATTACCCGTAAAAACGTGCCAACAATACCTTAGAAACAGACTATAAGAAATTGATATAGGTATGTGAAGTAGAACTTGCTTACAAAAGTTGTAGAACATTCGCTTAGGCCGCTCTAGACTACATCATGCATCCATTGGTATACCTGATAATTATTGCGTGAAATGGCTTCGGGCAGCGTTAAATTGAAGCTACTACTAATGAAAATACAATCGTAAGTGAATTGCTCCGTCCTTTAGGACTAGCAAGCAAGGTTTTGCCGATATAAATAAAATTGATGGTTACAGATTCTCTTATGCTGCAGTGTCCACAAAACAACTGGTGGGCTGCACGTCTATTTGATACTTCAATAACAATAAATACTTTAACAACAAAATTAAGTGTTACATAATTGTTATTTTTGTTTCAGGCCGACAACAACAGTACCTGCTTAGTTGGCGAGTTTGTTCACTCTTTGGCAGCACAATTATGTCAAGCGCCCCGACTGCAAGCCTACAGAGAGTATCTCCTAAGTGAACCACATCTCTTAGCCAGTTTGTCGTTAAAAGAATGCATAGCAGACCCGGACTTGGCTTTCATGAGGGGCATCATTGAACCTCTCATTATATTAAGAAGGAACGGCAGCATAGACTCTTCAAATAGCATCATTCTAGTTGACGGGCTCTGCGAAGCGGAATACCATCGACCGGATCATGGATACACCATAGCGTCGTTCCTAGCACGACATGTACCAGAAATGCCCTCGTGGCTAAAAGTAGTGGCAACAATCAGAACACAGTTTTTGGAACTAACCAAACAGTTGCCGTACACAAGACTGAGCTTAGACGAATCGGACAACGTTCATAAAGACTTATTGGAATATTTCAATGCTAGAGTACAAGCAGCGCCAATAATCGAGACCAATATTAAATGTTCTACAGGAAAATCAGAGGGAGTCCACAACTCTGTTATGAAATTCGCTCATTATGTTCTCCATTTAAGTCAAGGCTCTTTCTTATTCCTAAAACTCATCCTAGACTTACTAGAGAGGAGTCACATTGTTGTGAAGTCGACTAATTACAAAGTTGTGCCGATATCTCTGGCTCAAATATTCCTGCTACAGTTCAATCTGAGATTCCCCACCGTTCAATCGTTTGAAAAAGTGACTCATATTCTGAGTGTCTGCTTAGCAGCTTTGTATCCATTGACGTTAGTTGAAATATACTATTCAGTAAATTCTTTATTAGTCGACACATTTTTACCTTGGGAAGAGTTTTGTCACAGATTCGAAGGGCTTACTGATTTCCTCGTCAAGAGAATCGACAACACGTACATGTTTTTCCATCCCTCGTTCAGGGAATGGTTAATCAGACGTGATGATAACGAAAGTTCAAAATTCCTTTGTGATTTGAGAGCAGGCCACTGTGGCATTGCATTTAGACTGTCCAGAGTACAAGCGCCATTAGACCCGGAGAAGTCTATGGAATTAGGTCATCATATTCTTAAGGCTCATATGTACAGAAATATGGGACCTGCGCAACTAGGGCTGTGCCCAAGAGATTTGCAAGCAATGATGGTCGCTTCTAGCTCGGCCAATGTTGGTGAAGCGATCGCGAACCTGAGGAACATCTATACTCCAAATGTAAAAGTTTCGAGACTAATGCTATTAGCTGGCGGATCTCCTAATCAAATCACCGAGTGTCTTGGCAACGCTCCTTTGCTTTGTATGTATGCCCACCAAGGAATCATATCAATGGTAGGTTTATTGATTGAGTTCGGAGCAGATTTAGAAATGACGAACTCGCAAGGTTGTTCAGCGCTGTCGTTGGCGTGCCAAAGAGGTCATACCGATGTTGCGAGGCGGTTGATTGCATCTGGTGCATCACTAAGCCACACCGATACAGCAGAACAGACACCTTTGGTTCATGCAGCGAAGAACGGACACAGAGACACGGTGATATATCTCTTGGGCTGCCAAACAGGAAAGGATGACAGGAATTCAATTCACATTGATGACGGCAACATAGAACAGCTGGTGCCAGGTTCAAGACACGCCTTGATAGCGGCTGCACAGAACGGTCACTTGGATATCGTGGAGTATTTGTTGGATACTGCTGAATTAATCGTAAGTACTCGTATTAATAACATGACTAAATCTATTGGTATTAAAAATAGTAGAGAATTCTGAACAGACAAAATAAAATTTGGCAAGTTACATACGGATCCCGAAGATATTTTGGTATTTTACAGTTGACTTACGAAACATAGTCAAATTGTTAGTATGAAACGATGTGAAGTTATATTATTGACATTCTACATTCATTTTAGTATCCCGTTTAGAAAAAGCGCTGCTGACATGCTCACATTATATCCATAGTGTTGATTTAAATAGCAAAAATATATGCAACTAAATTCTGGCTTGGCACAATTTTTTGTGCCTCACAAAAAATCCGATAAATCCTTCAAAATTTTCTAACACAATTATATACTCATTTCAGCCGGACGGTATCTGTCCAGTGACTGGGGAGACTGCGTTGACCGCTGCCTGTTCCACTGGTAACGCAGCCATTGCTGATGCCCTCCTCATCAGAGGAGCCACTCCTTACTCTTTAAACGCGAGACAGATGTCGCCACTTGCGTTAGCTGCCAAGAACGGCCGAACAGCGCTGGTGTTGAGATTGTTGGACTCTGGCGCTGATGTTATGGGTTCAGGAGGCAAGAATCCTCTGATCCTGGCTGCAGCTGAAGGGCATGCGGATGTCGTCGAAATGCTGCTGGCTCATTGTAAGTTTCTTTGTTTGTTATGGCGAAGAGTGGCGCTCTTAAATACCACGATTGATATATTTTATTGGATGAGGATAATCCAATTTAGTACTATACTTTTTTTTATCAACTCTATGAAATTTACTAAATTATAAACTAATAGTATCTAGTACTTTATTACTCAAAATATTACTTTGCACTTTTAAAACATAATATTTTTGCGATTATTGAAATATGTTTTTCCTCGTACTAATGCTTCCTCAGAATTAACATACTTAACTTTCATTATTTCAGGCGCTGATCCAGACGCCGTGGACGCGGATGGTATATCACCACTAGGGTGGGCTTGTCTTCGTTCCAGGATCCCTACAATGGTGGTGCTTTTGGATAAAGGAGCAACGATTGGTAATTCATTTAAGAATAATCTTTATATCTCTATCTCAAGGTTGGTAAATTTTATTGGAATACAGTTTCCGAAGTTGGTTGACATCAAACTTTTGATAATGACAACTTAGAGTAGACATAAGGTTCGCAACGGGTGTGTTTCTATATTCGGAGATTAAAGGTCAGGTCATACACGAACTGATAGATTCAAATCTTGATAATATTAATTTTAAAGAATGTGCAAGATTTTCAAACCCATAAACTATTACAGATCAGCCCGATGGCAGTGGAAGAACACCCCTGGGCTTGGCGTGTGGCGGTCCTGCGGAACTGGTGGACATACTGTTGGAGCGTGGAGCGTCTCTAGAGAGAGTGGACCACAGCGGTCTGAGGCCTTTGGACAGAGCTATTGGGCAGAGAAATGTTCCCGTAAGTGATTCTTTGGGTTTTAACCAAGTGTTAGTTGAAAACAATCAACGAGTGTTTTCTCCAACATGCTAAGACTTTTTAACCCTTTTACGCTAGTGATTCACATGACTTCAGCCCATTAATCTAATGATAAGAACTGGGACCGACGACTTTACGTGCCATCCGCAGTCACCCATCCAACTACTGACTGCGCCTGCAAGTTTCGGTAACGCTGATCTTTTAATTCCGGCTGTAATCGTAAAGTATTAAAGCTTTACGCGTCAGAGATTAGGTAAGTAGCATAAGAATGACGAAAGACCAGCTTGATGGTGTTGGCTGCAGGCCTCACAAGAAATCAAAAATATCTTATTGCATTCAACTTCTGTGGAACTACTCTAATCTCATGACCTTCATTAATGTTCTGTCAAATCTAGTCATACGTGTAATATTGTGTTCGTACTGGTGGCACTTATTAGTAAAATTATTTGTTAAATTTCAGGTAGTAAATTGTTTCTTGCGGAAAGGTGCGAAACTAGGCCCTACCACTTGGGTCATGGCATCAGGCAAACCAGAATTTATGTAAGTTTAAATTCACTATTGTATACTTAAATGTGAGATAGCCAAGTGGTTTGAATATTGAACTCTCAAACACGGGATCTGACCCCGAATCCTCACCTACCTCTAATTTTCAAAGTTATGTGTGCAATGAATTAACACTTGTAAAGGAAAACAAAGTGAGGAATCCTGCACACCAGAGTTCTCCATATTGTTTCAAAGGCGTCGTAGTTAAAGTCTACCGACCCGCACTTGGACAGCGTTTAAAAGGAGCAATGCCCAATTGCCCAGCAGTGAGATAATAATGGATGATTGTATGCCTACCTTTTTTACTTTTACTCGTAAATAATACAAGGAAACACACCAACCATTTTTCATCTCCCACAGGCTAATACTCCTAAACAAGTTACTGGAAGACGGGAACATGTTGTACCGTAAGAACAGGCCGTCAGAAGCCGCACACAGATACCAATATGCCCTAAAGAAGATCAACCCTCTGATCAGCGACGAAGGCCTCACCCAGCCCTCCGCGAACGTCCCGCACGAACACGTCTCTGCTTTCGTTCAGCTCAAGACCAATCTGCTGTTGAACTTGTCGAGGTGCAAGAGGAAGCTTAACGTAAGTTTTGACGAGTTATTACAATACAATACATAGCGCTTAGTTAGACGATTAGTAGTTAGGTACGTTCAGGAATAAATGTGTGAGGAGGAGAATGATTACTAAACAATTCGAAGGTGAAGAAAACAGGCTTTAGTGCGATAATTAATTTCAATATACTAATTTATCTACCCACCGCTCATAGCAGTTGAGATTCGAACGAAAATCTACTATTTATTTTCATTTTGAAGATCATTGAGGTTCTTCTTCCCATTTTATTGTACTTTATTATTCTTATACAATTAATTCACTTACCGAGAAACTTATCGATAGCAATGTATATATGCTATAAAACGTACTGAAAAACAACAGTTCTAAAAGCTTGAAATAGCTTTTAAAACTATAATATGACTTTTAACGCATCACTGGACTCTAGAAATATGTATAAGTAGTTGTAGCTTTAAATTTGATAATGTATTTTACAATAAATCTAAATTCTTTATTACATTTCTTAACAGGAACCATCCGAAGCTCTCGACCTCGCGGCGCGCGCGTCTCTATTACGCCCAAACGCATTCGAATGCGCATACGCCATGTCCAGAGCTATCCTCGCTATGAACAAGCCCTCCGAGGCCTTGCCCCACGCACGACGGGCCTTGCTCCTGGCGCCATCCACCGACATGTCAGCTGTTAGGACCTTGAAGGCGTTACAACAGGAAATCTTATCACGCATGGGCAGTGGCACTACAGTCAGTCTAAATGGCGACAATAGATCTCTGAGGAATTTCGACACCATCAGCCTGAATATGCCGTAATAAAAGATGTAGGCTGAATATTTATTGGTACAATATACAGATAAAGCTACGATTGATAAAGGGTTTTTCAGAACAGACAGATTAGATTAATCAGAGCTTTTTTGGTTAATATTTTTTGGTTAATATATACGACTTATTCACTTTGAATAAGTCGTAACGAGATAAATCATTATGTAACTTTCGATATTTTTTCAATATTATTTCTTTGTATAATTTCTTATTGAAAATAATTAAAAGTTTGCATTTTCTTTCTTTTCAAAAGTATGACTCGAAAACGATGTTTTTTTTACATTTGAGTAGCAAATAATGTGAAATAAAATTGATTACTTTTTCAATTATATTAAAAGATATGGCTGTTTACGTCTTGCAATTTTATTTATTTTAAACGACGTAACAGTTTGCAAATAAAATACAGTTGAATACACACTTTGTAACAATAGTTGCTATGTTTTAAGTTTGTATATTACTTAGTTGTTTCCAGCTTCGTATAACTGAAGTTTTCATTTAGATACGTTTACTTAAAGTACATTGAGTTATTATTTTAGTTATTTTTGTAACTTAATTTCGCGATGTGACGACGAATACCTTTTTATTTTCCACCCATTTACGTTTAAGTTCATTGTTTTTCATGTAAATTTAAACCTTATTTTTTACGTTTATATTAGTGCTGGTGTATTTTTTTAATAATCCATTTTTATTTTGTATAAGACAATATAACTTATATTACTGAGCTTTTTGGTTTTAGCTTTAGTTTATATGTGATGAAATGACACGCTATCTATGTACATATATATTCGTTTACATGTATTATGTATAAGTATATCGATGACAAAGTATTTTTATAGGGACTCGAATAACTTGCCATTTTAAAGATGTTTTTTTGGTTTCTTCACAGATAATGTATGCATTTAGATATTGTATTTATAGCCTTAACACTGCAGTGTTTAAGGATTGGTTGGTACTAAAAAAATACTTTTTTTAAACGAAAAAATTTGTTGTACACTCATTTTTCCGTTGTTATTTCTGTTAAATTATCTATAAGTTTTTTTGAGTGAAACTCGCGTGCCCATTTTCTTGCTTATTCCTAATTTATTGAAAATTGTAAACGTTTTTTAGAAAAATATATTATGTAAGTGAAAGAAAAATATTAAAAAGGCATGATGAAGGTGTTGTGAAAAAATATTTGATTTTTTTTTTAATAAACTGTGTAGCGTGTTGAAATATTTATTATAAGTTAAAAATGGTTTTCAATGAAAATTTGATGCATATAAATAAAACTTTTAATCCTTTTAAATCATCATTTAATATTATTATATGCGATGACGCAGATTATTTAGAAGTTTTTCAAAATTCAGGACAAATAATTCGATATATTTAAAGACTGACAATGTTATTTGGTACTCGATACCATTATAAAAAATAATGTTAAGGGAATCATAGATAAATAAGAATTATATTAAGTACAATAGCTATTGTGACAGTATGTATAATTATTATAAATACATTTTCCTATTTGCTTCAAGTTGTTTGTTTTTTCTTTGGAACATAATTGATCTCAAAAATAACCAGTCAAAAAGATTTGGTCCGCAAAACACAGGCTATGTCGAAGTTGGAAGTATACAATGATTCATGTTTTCCTTTACCTAAGCAAGTGATAATTGCATTCTAATACGCATATACATAACTTTTGAGAATTAGAGGTGCGTGCAGGATTTGAACTTGGGCCCCCGAGTCCAACGTTCAAATCACGCAGCTATGACTGGTATGTAGGTACCATATTGAGTAAAACGCATCAGCCTTCATAATTTGTTTCGTTTAATCCTAACACAATATAATTACATATCATTCTGTCTTGTAGTCTTAAATAGATAATGCTATAATATAGTTCGCATAATATTTGTTTTATTATACAGATTAAGATTAAAAGGCATTCTTTGGTAAACTGGCAACAACACCAGCGGTGGTCTGACCGTCGTTGGTATCAAGTCTATGGTTTCTACTGGTGGTGCGTTATCAGAGTTGAACATTCCGAAGTCATAAATAGGATTTGTGTGAACACTTGAATAATGTTTCTTATTTTCTGGTAATAGTCCGATGTCTAAATGTTGGTTGGCGATGAAGACATGTCCAAAAAGCTTGGTCAGCTGATCACTTTGGGTAGAATTCTTGATTTCGCTCGTTAGGTCCGAGAATAGTTTGTTGCACTGGGGAGAGTTACGTCGCTTCGAAAACGGGCATGTCTGTGAAATAATTTTATTTTTTATTTTAACAGATAAATCGACTTCAATCAAATAACAATTGATGATGTCAACGTAGTTGAAATCTATTGATTACGCATTATAAGGAATAAGTCAAAATCTACTCGTCACATCGTAGTCGTTCTCTCAAATTTAAATGGGACCACATGACCCCAGCTTTCGAATATAAAAACAGTCATCAAAATCGGTACTCCCAGCAAAAAAGGTAAACTAGTATTTGTTTCAAGTTCTAGAGCATACGAGAACGAAGTTGTCATCGACTTGTACTCACCATTAGCATGGTATCAAGAACATTTAACAACTTCTTCGGCGAACTGCAATATTGTTTGTACATGGGAACGCTTTGGAACACCGCAGTGAAGGCGTTGCTGTACGGGAACCACTCCCCGTAGCTGAAACTTCGGATCCTGTCCTTCATTTTGAAGTAATCCATGAACTGGTACTTGTTCAAGACTCCCATCTGATCCATCAGGCACACTGTTGAAGGTGTCAAGTCCTTGCACTGAAATAAATAAATCAACGCTAACATACTCATACCCCCGCACTAGGATTCGGTTTATGGCATCGATAACACAAATAACTTATCACTAACACTACCTGAGAACAATATTTATCTGTCACATCAATATTTGCCCCGGCCGGAAATCGAATCCGGGACCCCTCGCTAAGCAGGCAGGGTCACTACCAACCAGGCTAAGGGATCGTGAAGTGAGAAATGTAAAAATATTTAAACAAATGGTTGTGTGTAAGAGTAATGTCATCAAATCAAGATATTGCTTGGTTTGGTTTGGTGAACTATTTGATGATAAGAAACACATCACCAACATGTTGCAGGAGGTAGCATTCTGATAAATTGATATTTACTTACCGTGTGTGTGTGTGTTTACGATGAATACGATTTTATTTTCATTTTGTGATGCTTTGTGAATTTGCCACAAAATATATTGGATCATTTGGATCTACGCAAATATTTTATAACCGTTAAAACTTTTCAAGGCCTCACCATTAGATTGACACTGTTGAGAGAGGTTCTGGGCTTGAAAATTGTCTCAGGGATATACTCCAGATGAACAAGAGATCTTAAATTACACTGATCCAGAACCTCATATTTGACCAGGTTTGGAATTCCGCAAAACAACCTCCGATTTTTCTGAAAACATATCAATGAAATATGATACAAAGTTTTTACGAACTATTCGAAAATCAAAGTATGACATCGTCTTCGTGGCCGAAGAAGAAATGGCAAGAAACTCTGAAGGAGTTTTCTTCTTAATTTTATATTTGCTGTAAGATCATGATTCAAAATAAATGCTACGTAGTCCAAACTTAAGTAAAACAAGAAATTTAAAAGTCAGGGTACAAAGTTGATGATACTTACAGGCCTATATTTTGAAGAACTTATTTGGCAGATCACTTCATTATGTGTGGTACCGGAATGTCTGCAGACAAAGATTAAAGTTAATAATTAAAAAAATTGGCTTACTTAAATTTTAACCAATATTATGTAACTTACCGACAAACATCAGGAGTTTTTGAATTTGGACAGTTCTGAAAAAAACAAATTGAATTCTTAAGTGATATTCGTCATGCAAAAAATTAATCATTAAGTAGGTAACATAGATACCTCAAAAGAAATAAAAAAACACTTCCGCATCATTACAAAAAGCAATTCAGACTTTTTGCGACTTTAAATTTCTTCTTTAACAATCAGTTGGCATTGTAGTCAAGCATTATTTTTATAATAAAAAAGCAGATAATTACCTCAGAGAGAATGTCGAAGGTGCAAGCCAAAACTTTATTAATTTGACAATCATATTCATAGTCTCTTATAGGTCTGCTCAGACATTTGGTGATAACTCTGCCCTTAGCTTTGACCCAGGCTGGATGCATGTCAGTCAAGTTGTTCAGAAGTTTTGAGAAGGCATCGATGTCAACGATCCCGGTGTCAGAGACGATATTCAGGGCTCTAAAGACACAGTTGTTTTGTTCACACTGCGAAAAATAACACAATTTAAATAACGAGGTAGACGAAAAATGTAAACTTGTTCATCCGTTTAATAACGCCTTTATTTATTTTAAATTAAAAGTCATTGCTGTTACATTATATATTTTTAATATTTTACTATGTAGCCAATAAAAAGATATCAAAAAAGGTTTATGAAATAAAAAGGGAAGAAGATTCCTCTAATTAAATGGCTACAATCTGGATGTATCAAAAATCTCACTTAACAAGGTAATATGGCGATTTTTTTCATCAAGTTAACGCGTCAAGGGTGATAACAAAAAGGAATTCTTTGACCGCCTATGAATTGGTGATGCCTATGGCGAGAGTGACCACTTGCCATCGCATCGGTAACACGTCAGCTCTTTATTAGTTATTTACATATTGCAAAATCAAATGTTAGTGTTAAAAATACATAAATCTATATTGTAGCACGGCAACACCTCTCTTATGCCGCTACCTGTACGATCAATAGAACGACGGTACCTATCGCGCCCGCGCCGCCTTCCGCCGGACCATATTAATCTATGCGCCGGACATAATCAACGCATTGAATCTTTCCGATCCGATCGCCCGCGCCGCGTGCCTTTAAAGTTATTAACATAAGATACTGTCTGTTTGTTTAATGTTTGTTGAGTTATTTTCTGTGATTGTGTTATTAAAATACTATCCCGAAGTTCGTTTTCGTATGAATGGCGCCAGAACCCACACCCACCCACACTAAAATATTAGATTCTCGTAAAACGAATTAAGGACCGATTTCTTAAGCTTAAAATTTGTATGTGCGACATCTGCTTACCGAATGAGGGACCATTTTAACGTCCTTTGCCTTCAAAGTCCTCGGAGCTTCAGTTGTGGTTGTGGGGAGAAGTCTAGTCGTATTTTTAATACTGAGCCGGGTCTCTGGATTCCACGTGAGTTGGAAGTCGCAAGATGACCTCCAGGTTGGGGATATAAACTCGTGTATGTCGCAACAGTCCAATGGATCGTATTCCTGTAAAAAATAAGGTTTAAGAATCTTTATATCTAGAAGAAGATTGAAACATTCACTTATGTTCTGTGTTCTATAGTAATAATAAATCTGTAAATAGTAGCTGTCTGTACATAGAAGAGAAAAACCTTTAAGAACTTAAAACGATGATTTTAGAATTTCTGTCAGTAAGTCTGTTGTTTTGTACAAGCTAATCTCTGAAACGGCTCATCCGATTTGGGTGCGGTTTCAACTAGTATATTGTGGTAAGCTTCACTTAACAAGTGTTTTATTACAATCGGTTGAGAAATTAAAAAGTTATGTCAGTTTAAAGAAGCATGTAAAGTAATTCTGAAGCAATTTTAGTCCATGGTCCCATACTTTAATGCTCATTGTTGTTGACAGTACTTCAAAATCTGAATCAAAATATACTTACACCATATTCTTCTATATTTGGCGTTGTTGGTACATCCTGAAAATATAAAAGAATATAATGACTACGTTACTATCTACGAGCCATCGAAAAAATCGGATGTCGGATCGGATTCGTTATCCTTTGTAATTTACAAAGGATAACGAATTTGTCTTTGTAATATACAAAGGATAACGAATTAGACAAGACAATATCGTTCAAAACTTACATCGAACGGAACAACTCGCACCCCACCCTTATCTTCCATATTTGTTTCAACCTGGAAAATTGTAAAAAAAACTTTTTAATTAGAGAACCGCATAAATATGAAAGTTCAAATAGGTAAGCATGTATCGTAAACTATTTACAGCTCAAATGAGGAATAATAGACAATAATAATTGTTTATGGTAACTTTATTTGTGAGAGAAGACACGGTTATGTTATGGTTCTTTTATTTTTATTTTCTTCTTTTTTTGGTTCTAGATGAAGGTAATGATGATAATGATCACCTTTAAACATTATGTTTGCACGTTCGTAGGTTAGAGATATAAAATTTAAGTAACGACATAAACCTTATAAGTGTGTGTCGGAGCAAGAGTTCGTGTCTGCTGCTGGTAGTAATGGATAAAGGAGTCGAACCCGCACTGTGTAAGTACCGCTTCGTTGATCAGCGGAGGCAGGTCACAGCATTTGGCGTTGAAGTACTGAAACAGATTTTTTTATGGAATTAATGTAGATAACGTGCCTGCAGCACCACTATTCCGCCACCGCCCTTGACAACTGACCAACCTAGAATAAGACTTTAATGGGAACTAGGATAGTTACTCCGGTTAGGTGTTAGAACATTAGTTGGTTAGTTTGTTAGTACCAACGTTTGAGGACTGGGACAGGGACTGTTAGTGATAGTTAGTCCTGTTAGTATTTGTTAGTAATAGTCCAGTTAGTAATTGTATAAAAACGTTATAGTAAGAGTCTCCTTTTAATTCGGTCACACATGTGTTGTTACCCTTGAGGGCAGAGATAGTCGCCTCTCTTTTGTGTCAAAATGTCATGACTTTGTAAGTTAGTTTTGTGTGTTGTGTTGTACTCGTTGGTTAAATCCAAGGAGACAAATCTTTCGTGTTCTGGATTGGATTCTAGGTACGTACCTATTTATACCTTTATTGCACTTTTTATATCACAGGTGCAAAGAAAAGTAGGAGATAACACTCACATTTTTCAGGAACCAAGCAGGACGACGGTCTGAAGGTAGATTTTTCTCGAGATCATTGTAACGACTGTAAGTGATGATGACAATAATTATTATAACAATTTTATGACCCATAACTTAAACGTAGACTGACTTAAAAATCACCATAATTATGCTGTATGTCGACTTTTAGGAGAAAAAGCCAAGTATCTTTGTGTAATAATAACGTACCTCTGTGAAAACATATATCTGAATCCAGCGACGGATGTTACCGGCGCACATGCATCCTTCGCAATCCAACTGGCATTGGGACAGTTCTGCAATTAATAACAATATGAATCCTACTCAGATCTTACATCCTGCGGGATCATCATGGTTATTCAATTTGGAAACCAAGTAATCTGAAGCTGAACTTACCTCAATCAACTGATCAACGACGCAGTGCATCAAAGCTTGACCTGGGCAGGTGTTAGTGTACCTCCTAGGACGCTCTCCATAGCACACGTCCAGGACTGACCCGATCACATATTGCCACGGTCCAGCCGGGAGTAGCGCCTCGAGGAGTTTGGTATAATTCGCTCTGCGAGGCAGGGAATCAAAGAGCCCAAAACGATCGTTAAGGCAGCTCCATGGTATACACTTGAAAAATAATAATGAAGGACTTGATGAAATAACAAATATTTTGATAGATGTGATAAATGACTATCCCCAAATCCCAATGCCCAAAGGTTGACTGGCAAAGAATGATGTTAGCATTAAGTACGCCATTTGTTTTTATACGTGGTACAAAAAGTTTAAATAAATACTTAAATGGTTCGTTAATTGGATGTCGGTCTCTCGAACACGGGGGCCTGAGCTTGCACCCATGTGAAATTTTCAAGGTCTTATTATCAGATAAATAAAAATCAACCGAAAACGCCGAAAAACATAAAGACTACACTAAGCACTAAGAAAGTTTGGCCCTATGAGCAGTATGAAGGAAAATAAATCTTAGCCACGCGGCGTCAGACAGCACACGTTTACACTCCGTGCCCACGCTTTCCGAGTATTTTGAGATTATTATAATTAACATTTTTTTAATAATTATAGTGTATAATTTTGATTTTATATTTTTAAACAATACCTAAGACCGTGTACAGTGTACTTTCATGTCCTCGAGTATGTCAAGTGACTAATCAGTACTGTAAACTATACTATAAGTGTGCCAAATTTCATACTCCTCCGTCCGCGCAATTTTCGTAAAAAGGGGCACATAGACACATCGGAATCTGAATAAAGATCAAAAGTCAAAACGAACATGTAGCAGAAACAACATTTACGTTTTCTGCTGTTGCAAAAATACAAAGATACATTAATTACTACTTGAGAGTTGGACACAGACCACTATTACAGTACTGGAACCTCTCTGTTTTAAACACCCTCGCAGTGCAGTCGTTAGCGCGATTCAGCGCGACCACAGCGCCACCGCGCGGCCGACTGACGACTGACGTAGTTCACGTACCACGTAGGCACGTAGTGGCAGAGCGCCACAGAACACTATTATGCAGAGCGCGCTCTAGATGTCAGCACACTGCTCACAGTGCTCACTAACGATATACAACAGTACGTACAGTCGGTACAGTCAGTCATCATCTATAAGTATTTCTACACATAATTATAATAATTCTGTAACTGATCGTTGTCTGTACATCACTACATAGTATAAAACAAAGTCGCTTTCTCTGTGTATGCTATAAATGAAAAATAACGCGCGTGAAAATAAATTCGTGCGCTGATTACGTTTAACAATTTTGGACTTGGGTACTAAGGGACAGGTTTCCCGAAGCGAAGCGAAGGCGGGTTTACTAGTAGAATATAATTATAATTATGTATGTTAAAAATATTACTGAGGGCGTTTCTGGCAATATAATATACCTACCCATAACAATTATTTTTAGATTTTTCAGTGTGTCTGCGATTTTGTACGCGCTAATCTCAGAAACGAAAACGATTTGGGTACAGTTTCCCGAATGTATTTCGGTAAGCTTTACTTTATATTTATTTCAATCGGTTCGTAAATAAAAAAGTTATGCCCCAGGAGGCGAGCGCGGCTGACGCGCGAAAGCTATCGTGTCATATAAACACGCCCTCACAACCTTCGAGTGGGCACCACAGAACACAGCCGGAGGTGGGCACTAGGTAAGGGACAGTTTACCCGAAGCGAAGCGAGTCGGGTTTACAATAAAATAATACATACAACGCAACTGTAACTGTAAATTTAATGTCTGTAGGTACATCTTAAGATACTATATGAGTACAACAAAGTATCCCGCCCCGTCAGTCTATCTGTATGTTCGCGATAAACTACTGAACGGATTTTCATGCGATTTTTACCAATATTTAAATATAACATTTATCGAAGTTTTGTAAAAATTGGTTGGAATAGGTATGCTTATAACTGGTGAGAATGTCGGACAAGGTTGCCTGTGAGCTTTCAGAAAAAACGCGAAACAAAACAATGTATGGTATGCCTCTGTTATAGATCTATAGATCTACAGAAAGGTCTCCGTTGGCATAATGTCCATCTTTTAAGGATAGCTTACTGTACCCATTCTATAAAACACTGTCAATATAATTAATTAATTATGTTGACAGCGTATAATACGTTGTTGGGTTACGGATACTGTCAATATGCATTAACCGCGTGGTCTTTAGACAAGCTTATCAAGGTTCCAGAATGCATGTTTTCATGCTACCTACATAGAAAATTGTATACAAGCTAGAGGTGGAATTCCCTACCACTTTAGTACGTATACATTGTGTATGCACTTATAAAGTATGAAAATATTTTCTTTACTTCTTAATAAAAAAAATCCGTAATCTAATCTAATTTCAATAACAGTATTGTTCCTAATCATAATGCCAACCATTCAGTTGTACTGAGGAATTTTGATCTTGTGATTCGACCTCAAGATCAAAATAACACACGCAGGCACTACGTGTCTGATTCTGGCTTCCCATAAAACCTAGTGTGGAAGCTATTGTGATTGATTTATTCTGTTAATATAAGTATTGTCAATAAATATTTTTTCATTTTTATGACTTAACTTACCAGTCGCGAGTTCTTCAAATACGAAGTCCCAAACTCTGTCTGCGCGAACACCTGCAAAGGAATACAGAAACGCGTTATTTCAGTTACATTTGATTGAGGTCAGTAGAGTAGTAGATACATATATGTATCTACTGACCACATTTAGAAGTTGACAGACATTGTAATGTCCGTCAACTTCTAAATAAGATGTGAATCTAAAGTCATATTTCTATGATCTAAAGTAAACTTCAAGAATCTAAACTTGACGATTGACGACTCATATGGCGCGCCGCGCCGTTGCAAGAGTTCCTGGGTTCGATTCCTAGCGAGATGGAAATTTGAATTAAGAGTTTAAATTTCTGTTCTCGGTCTGGGTGTGTGTGTTGTGTCTTGTGTGTTGTCCATGGCACTCACAACACAGGGAAACCTAGTGAGGGGCTATGTGTAGCGTTACCTATTTATTGTTCTCAATGTCAAACAAAAACTATCCATGAAAAACATTTGTGTGCATTAATATAGTTCGGAAGTAATTACTTCTCAGGGTAACTCGTGTATTGAACCGTATTATTATTGTACTCGTAGGGACACTGTTGTTGTCGGCTCGTTATGAAATTTAAGCAATCGGCAATGACAATGAGACAATGGTTTTGTTGTAAGAAACTTTTGATAACACTCAAATAACGCTTTGCTGAACAGATGAAGAGTTCTGTGTTTTAAAATAGTTTAGATAGACGGACACACTCTTTATTGTTTGCACACCAAAGAACTTAACTTTATAGAAATCAAATCTAGTGTAAAACAATAGGCGACCTTATATATATGTACATACATACCTACCTTATACTACTTAGGTATATTACGCTACAAAGCGATTTCTTCCGGGCAATCAAGGATACAAAATAATTAGATAAGAATAGCAAATACTACATTTTAACAAAACAAAAACTGACTTCAAATAAATTTGACATACATTAATACACAATTGTAGATACGTTATACAAAACATCCCCTATTTTTTCGCTCTACCTAGTATTTTATTCGTCAATTAAAAAAATAATGGTATCAAACGGAAAGCATGTCCTCAAAACCAAAAAAGTTTTCCAAATCGGAGTTCTAAGGTAACAAATATAAAAAAATACAACCGAATTGATTTTCGAGAACCTTCGCCTTTTTTCAAGTCGGTTAAAGGAGTGCGCACTTTACAACGACTCCACGACCGACAGACGAGAACGCGACTAAAACCTTGACAAAGCTAACATTCAATTATGAGCCTTATATCTTTGAAGGTAAGGTTGAATTTCGAACTTATACTTAAAAGCCCTGTACGGCTCGCCCTACACCCATAGCCGTTCCGTTTCGAGACCAACGCGTCGACGTTGCGTTGACGACTCACCGTAGACGAGTAGTCCACGCGTCGACCGACACAATGACGTAATGTAACTAGCGTCGGAGTTGAAACGGAGTGGAGACGGAGTCGAGTTGACGTCGATGAAGCGTTGATCGCGGAACGGAACGTCGGAGTTGAAACGGAGTGGAGTCGGAGTGGAGTTGACGTCGAGTTGGTGTAATGTGCGCACTCTTTAAAGTGGCTTTACAATACCTACTTCCTTTTACACTGTAGACAAGGCATGTATGGATAGTATCTATACATACTTATGTTGGAAAAACTCCAAAAGAAATTCTTAAGATGGCTTTACTATAGGAAGTATGGGTTTTTTGTGGGTTACCCTAATGTGTACCCGTCTCTTTTTATACAGGGCATGTTGGGATATGACTCCCTGAAAGTGAGAAGAGACGTATTTTTATTAGAATACTTCTTTTGCTTAATAACAGGTAGAATCTCAAATCCTTCAGTGCTAAGACTAATTTCACTAAGCGTACCAAATTATACCCACGTTCGACGGCATACCCTTTTCGCAGTGCGGGGTTGGAGATTGGTGATGGTAGGAGAGTCACCGCTCATCCGAGCACTGAACCTGCTTAATGGTGTTTTAGCTTGGGATCCGTCACTGGATATATTTTTTTCAACGACTGCTGTATTTCGCAGAACGGTCAGGAGATATTTGGAGACATTGTAAACGCATTAGATTAAGTATAATCTGTAATGTTTACATTTTTATTGTCTGTGTAAATAAATAAATAAATAATAAGATTCTGGCGGGAACCTTGAAAAAGCGCGGTTGTCTTTCTACTTTAATTTTAAAATTTTCCTCTATGTAGTGTTTTTTTTTAGTTAAAGTGACTTACAATTTGGCTATTAGCTGCTGAAAAGCGCAATAGCAATGGAGGTAAACGAGGGGGGCGGGTCTCACCCGCCCACCTCAATAAAACGGCCACGGCCTACGGATGAAGGAGGAGGCGTAGGCTCTGGACGATTGGACTGCGGCGATGAGCGAGATGCATATCTCCCTTATTACAAACCGAATTACAAAAGACTATATCCGGAAAACTCAACCAACACAGACTTTAAAGTGTATGTGGAATCCACAAGCGACGATAGGTTGGGCAACAAGAGCCCTACTTACTTAAACCATATTTTCGCAATGGACATAAAAGGTGTGACGGGTATTCAGAGGGTGAATGCCAATAAAATTGCAGTTATCTTCAAGCAATATAATACGGCCAATAACTTCATTAATAACACAACTTTCCTCACAAAATATGACATGAAGGCGTTCATACCGGCAGCGCAAATTGAAAAAACCGGCATCATCAGATTTGTTCCAGCGAATATATCTAACAAAGAACTTTACACAAGACTTTCTTCAACATATGAAATAGTGGCAATAAGAAGGTTTTCAAAGAAAGTAGGACAAGAGCGCATTCCATTGCAGACTGTAAGCATCACTTTCTTATCTAATGTACTGCCTAATAATGTACAATATGATCTATTCTCGTACAGAGTTTTTGAATACATTCCACCATTACTACAGTGCTATAGGTGTTTTAAATTTAATCATTCAGCAAAGATTTGTAATGGTAAACAAAGATGTAGTATTTGTGGAGGTGAACACTTGTATAAGGAATGTGATAAACCAACAGAAATCAGCTGTATAAATTGTAGTGGGCCTCATCTCGCGATATCTAGATTATGTCCGATTAAAACTAAGAAGATTATAGAAAAGAAAAACAACATATCTTATGCAAGTGCCGCCTTAACAAAACAGGTCGCCATCAATGGAACAGATTTCCCTACACTCCCACCACCAAAACCACAACCTGTAAATAGTAATGTTATTGTAAATAAGTCTGTAAATACCTCTGTAAATAAGTCTGTACGAGATGTAAATAAAGTTAAAATAGTTAATTCTAAGGAAGACCTTAAAACTCAAATAATTTCCAACAACGATGTACTTATGGCCCTAGTGCAGACGTTGGTGGAATTAGCCAATAAAGATGACAGTACACCCACTAATATTAAAACTATTAAAGATGCATTATTAAAAAACTTAACATAATGGATTGTGTTGGGCCTAGTCCTACACAATCCAAGCTACGTATCGCTCAGTATAACATTCAAAGTGCAAATAGTAAAAAACCTTTATTAATTCAATTTTTAAAACAACATAATATTGATATTTGCCTTCTTAATGAGACATGGTTCAAAGATAATAATTTTAAAATACCAGGATATAACATTTACAATAAAAATTCAAACAATGCACATAATGGAGTTGCAATTCTGATTAAACCATACCTTAAGTATAATATATTAAATACCAGATTTTATGAAGACATTCAAACAGTTGCTGTGTCTGTATCAACTGGACATAGTAGTTTAACAATTCTCTGTGTATACTGTCCACCTTCAAGTGGGCGAATACGAATTAATAGACTCCGTTACATTATTAATGATCTGCCAAAGCCCATATTTATGAGTGGTGATTTTAATGCTCATCATATTGCATTTGGTTGTCAGTCAACCAAAGGTAGAGGTCAGGATTTATTTAATTTAATTGATGACTTAGATTTGTGTATTTTAAATGATGGTAGACCTACAACTGTAAATCGCCCTAGACAAACTCCTTCTGCCATTGATGTAAGCTTCATCAGTGGCAGCCTTGCACCACTATGTGAATGGTCTGTACATGATGACACAATGGGAAGTTACCATTATCCAACAATAACAGAGATTTCATTAAATATAGATAAATATCATCTCAATTCACCTGTAGATAGGTTCATATATAAAAAAGCTGACTGGGCAACATACACAGCTCTTTCAAAAACAATGTTTAATGATTTGGTACTTCAATCACATGATCCTATTTCAACCTACAATAATTTCTGTTCTCATTTAGATACTCTTAAAGAAATGTCAATTCCAAAGCTCACTAAAACAAACACTTTCATAAGCAGACCACCATCTCCTTGGTGGAATAGTATATGCGAACAAAGTGTTATTGCTTCATATAATGCACTAAAACTATATAGAAAAGAGCCTACTATTGAGAATTACATTAATTACAAAAGAAAAGATGCCCAGAAAAAGAGAACAATTTCAGAACAGAAAAAAATTGGATGGAATAACTTGTGTAACACTTTTAATAGAAATACTCCCATAAGTAAAATTTGGAATTTATTAAAAATGTTTAAAGGCATAAGACCTAAGAATAAATCATATACAGGTGAGTTTATATCTCCACTTTTGGATAAATTATCAGATAATAACAATTTAATTGAAGTAGATCAACTGAACATTCTTTTTGAAATTAACAATGATAACCCAAATTCTAAATTTTTACTAGATCCATTTTCATGGTCTGAATTTTTAACAAGTTTGCAGTCTAGACGAAATACAACTCCTGGCTTAGATGATTATCCTTACATTATAATTAAAAACTTAGATGTATCTGCCCAAAAGTTGTTTCTTAAAATCCTCAATTTGCTTTGGCGTAATAAAGTTATTCCACAGTCATGGAAAACACAGTGTGTTGTCCCAATACTTAAGCCCGACAAATCTCCTGAGTTTGCTAGTTCTTATAGACCAATTTCCTTGTCATCCTGTCTTGGTAAAATATTCGAAAATATGGTGAAAGTCCGTCTTGATTGGTATGTTGAATCCAAGTGTTTAATTCCACATATACAAAATGGCTTCCGTAGAGGACGTAGTAGTGCAGACAGTTTCACCTCTTTAATCTCTGACCTGAAAAATGCAAAACATAGAAAATTAAATACTGTTTGCGTATTCCTAGATGTTCAAAGTGCTTTTGACAGTGTTGATCCTGGCATACTAGTTCAAGTCATGTCTAGGTTAGGTGTGCCCGGGCACTTATGTGAATGGATTTATAATTTTTTGAGCAACAGGACAATCTATGCTAGGCATAACAATATTTTATATGGACCCAAATGTGCCTCAAGAGGTACAATGCAAGGTGCCACGTTATCTCCATTACTGTACAATATATACACAAGTGAGATTTGTAAATATGTAAATAATAAGGATATAAATATTTTACAATTTGCTGATGACATTGTATTATATAGTAGTAATTACAACTTAGAGATTGCAATAGATAATATGAACAAATCCTTACTTCAACTATTACAATATTATAACAATCATTTACATTTGAAAATTAACCCCTCTAAAAGTAGTGCTATGTTTTTTGGTAATGAAGCCTCAAATTCAAATATTATTTACAATAATGAAATTATAAATAGAGTCAATTCAAAGAAATTTTTAGGAATAATACTGGACCAAAAACTAACTTTTGAAGAACATATTAAATATGTATCCAAAAATGCTCACATAGGACTAAATGTTATTAGATCACTTTGTGGTGTAACATGGGGTGCAGACCCTAAAATATTGTCTATATTGTATAAAAGTATTGTTAGAAGTCACTTAGATTATAGTTCACTCGCTTATATGAATAGTTCTCATGTAAATAAATTAGACATATTGCAGAATAAAGCTTTAAGAATAATATCTGGTGCTATGTGCTCGACTCCCATAAGGGCCATGGAAGTTGAGACAAAAGTGATGCCTTTGATTTTGAGACGAATCTTACTTGCTGAAAGATACTGTCTCAAATTACTGGCATCAAATAACACTCAAGTAATAAACAAAATTGTACCTTATATAAATAGATCCCCAAGAAGACCATTAACAACAGCACAAGGTCTACTATGCGGCAATTCTCCAACACTGTCCGATATATTTCTGGAAATAGACAATAGTTTATCTAAAATTAGAAAACAGTATCCATGGCCATGTTACTCTTTCTCTTATCAGTGTATTTCACATCCAATTAATGTAATTCAAGAGACAATAAACAATAATTCAGAAATGCTTAAATTTTTAGAGGAAAATACAAAGTACTATGTTATCTACACTGATGGGAGCAAAGCAAGTGATTATGTACATGCTGCTCTATATGATCCACAAGCAAAACTTTCTTCAAGCTTTATTCTGCATGAACCCTGCTCTATATTTACGGCAGAGGCATATGCAGTGTATCAGGCATTAATGCATATTCGTAAAATCAATAACATTAAATATTTTTTAATAATTTCTGATTCCTTGAGTTTGATAACAGCTTTAACTACCCTCACAGTTAAATTCAAGTCTAATTATATCCTTTACTTCATTAAACAAATAATTCACCAATATCATATTAAAAATATCCAAGTTTTCTTTCTATGGGTGCCTTCCCACAAAGGTATCTCTGGCAATGAAATGGCTGATAAAACTGCATATGAAGGAGTTAATGCTGTTGACGTTAGACATACAATGAATGTTCCTATGTCTGATTACTTGCAATGTATTGACCAGAATATTCAAAAGTTGTGGTTAGATATGTGGAAGAAAGATCAAGATACGAAAGGAAAATGGTATGGAAGCATACAAGAAAGCTTACCTGCAAGACCTTGGTATCATCGAATGGAAGATGCTACTAGAGAGTTTATTACTATCATAAATAGACTGCGTTTTGGTCATAATACTGCACCGTCACACCTTGCTCGACTCGGCATTATTGCGAATAAAAACTGTTCATATTGTAATTCAAGTGATGGAACTATGGAGCACATTATCTTTGATTGTCAAAAATTTTTAATCGACAGACTAGTGTTGGCCAGTGAACTTAGTGATGTTGAAAATAAGTGTGATTTATTGTCCCGCCCGCCGCCATTAAAACAATTGCTACAAGACGAACTTAATTTCAAGCATATCTACAAATACATCAAGAATACAATTAAAACAATTTAATTGAATGTGCTCATAGGCGTAATATTACGCCTATGAATGAGCTATGGAAAATAAGAGCTGACCTAAAGGTTTTAAATACCAGGTCATAAAATCCCCAAAAAAAAAAAAAAAATAAATAATAATTATGTATTGTGTTCTACTGTTGTTGCGTATGGCCACACTCACTTCCATGTTGATAAATGATAAACAAGAACCCTAGTCCAGGGTGCAAGGCTGATTACTGACAAGGTTTTGCAATACTGTCTGTTGGACCTTACACTCGGGTCAGTGTATGAGTGATAAGTTGATAACACAAAAAAATCTACGCATCCGCTTTTGTTTAAATGTACCTATAACTATTTGAAGTTCGTAGTTATATTATTTAATAGTTACTTTCCCTCCGAGGTCAATCTCATAGGAGAGGAAATAAGGCTAGGTAACTTTGCCTAGCTATGGGTTTTCAGTCACATATGATGAAGTTAATTAGTGATAGAAATACTTAACTTAATCTTATCTGGCTAGTTATAAATACCAGCGGTGCGGTCTCGACATTTATGTATGACAGAAGATATTTGGTGTCTTGTTTGTCTGTGGTAGGAGGGGTACAGGACATAGTCCATCAAGCTGACCAAATGCGATTTGATGCTTCACACATCTTTGAGAACACTGGAGAACTCTCAGGTGTGCAGGTTTCCTCACGATGTTTCCTTCACCGAAGCAAGTGATAATTAAATGCCAATACACACATATTTTTTGAAAATTAGTGCGTGCGGGGTTTGAACCCGGGCCCCGCGGTTCGCGAGTCCTAAGTCCGCATTTCTTCTTTGAGCATTTAAAAACATGTATTGCATGCCCTAAGACAAAGTAAACCAATTTCAATGTAATATAGCAACCAGTACCGAAAATTTAGTACCCCTTAAAACACGGAAGCTCTCAAATAATTGATATTTGGTCACCCATCTCCCAACGGTGCTCGCAAGTACTTAAATAAACTTGATTGATTAAACAAGCGCTCGGACTATGATCGAAATAATTACTTCAATCAAAACAATATAGTCTAATACAACAAACACTATGATATTAAAAATTAACTCACCAACGGTAATAACGCACTAAACCACAACAGCTTCATGCTCACAGTGCGAAGGTTCAAGAAAGACTGACGATAGTGACGATAAGGTCTGCAGGTCTGGCCTTACTCAGGTCAACATTGATAACTTTTTAAATTCTGCGCGTAAACACAAGATACAATACATACCAGTAAAATAAAATAATTTATACTTGATTTATTTTCATTGCTTGTTCAGATTATGTTTTTTTGTCAACCTTAAGCAATAGTTGTCAATGAATGTCAGGTCAATGTCGAAGCAAAATGGATCATCTGCGGGCGAGGTATGTGATCCAAATTGGAAGATTTTTTAATCGTAATGACCAATTAATTCCGGTTATATTTTTAATTGGCAGTTTAGTTTAAAAGTTCCATAGTTGATTTTAAACACATCTGTTTTTCTTTTTTTCACAATCATAATACTAAATACTTTTCGAGAACCTACTATCCTGAAGCGAAGCAAGCATTTACTAATTGAAAATATAAAATAACCAAACTTATGAGCTGCGAAAATTATTGATTGAACAATGCTTTTAGTTAAGTGAGGTCTATAAAGGAATCATAAATTAGTTGTTAAAACTTTATTGACGAAATCATAACACTTTATTTACTATTTTATTTGTTTTATATAGTTCGGATTTCGGAATACACACATTGCGCTAATATCTAAACAAAATTACATCTTTTAAGTATATCTCATAAATAAATTTAATGGTAGGTACTTACTTATACGTTTATATTGCGGACCATAAATATACTTATAGGCCAATATTTAAGTTTAGGGCCAGTTTCACCGGTTACGGATAAAGTTCCGGATAGCCCTAGGAATTTATCTGCCACTTAGTGACTTAACAGTTGACGGAGCGGCAACGTCGCTTTTTTGCGTTTCGTTACTACTACGTAAATTATTGTCATTTGAAAATTATTTTGAAAACTTAATTAATAAAATACTTTTTGTTCAAAATAATCCAATTAGACTTTTTTTAATATTTTCAAGTATAATTTTATCATTATAGAACGAAAATAGTAGGATTCATAATAATATGATTTATTACAGTTCAAATTCCTAATGTGTTATAGAAACGCCACTTGAAACATTTTTTTATCCGTCAGATAACGCCTAACAGCCACTTGAACTGGCAGATACCTTAACCAACACTTTTCTCTGTCACTTCTATCAGATTACCTGAGATGCCAAAAGTTGTAGCTTATCTGGGAGTTGAGTTCCTAGGGCTATCCGGAACTTTATCCGGAACCGGTGAAACTGGCCCGTATAATATACTACAGCTTCTATTTATGTGAGAGAGAGTATTTATACGAGTAAACCTTGAATCGTTTATACAATTCTCATAATTATCATGATCCAAATTGTTCTGCAGGAGATACGCATATCCACAAAAAGTGAGAAAGTTATAAAAAAAGATAAAAAGGGAGAATTAAATAGAAAACCTCTATTCATTGCAATTACTATCATCAATAACATTAATGAACTTAAATTAAAATAGGATAAATGAATAAAAACACGTGGCTATACCTATCATAATTTATTGGATCAATCCATTAAAACGGTAAACACAATACGTAGGCTACTTAAGAAATAAGCGATTGACATATTTTATATTACCTCCAGCAAATTCGATTGAACTAATGTTAGCTTCACAAAACAACATCAAGTAGAAATGAAATTATTGTGACTTACTGACCTTGAAATGAAAATTCCTACATTTGTATACTTTCTTGAACTAGTTGCAAAACAAAATCAAAGCTTACATGGAGACATTTCAGATTCCAAACGCAAACCAATTTTCATGTAACATACGTAATAAAATGGCTAAAGCTTTTATTTTTAAATTATCACCTCTGACTTATTATTACTATGGACGTCGGGTCCACGCTAAAAATGTATGCTCAAAACGCAAAAAGAGCTACAATCGACTGCAATCGAAATTAAACCGTGATGGAATGGTTTTAGCGCTCAAAGCGCTCAATGCTCTCCTGGACGCGCACCCACAATGTGACCTGTTTGCGGATGAATGGAAAGTGATCTTGTCAGAATGCCTGCACTATTGTGAAGCGAATGCATGATGTATGTATGTACGAGTAATTAAATTATTTATTATTGACCTTAATTTAACTTTTGACTTTTATCCATTTTTATATTATGTATTGATTATTGATTTCTTATTTTTACTATTATTTAAGAGGATTTTATGCATGAATTTGTTTTTTTTTTTTTTTTTTTTCTTTCTTTGACTTATTTTGATTTGATTTTTGTTTGTTGCGTTATTATTGTATAATTTTATCAATTGTTAGTTGACGTAATTGGTTCATCCGTGTTAATTAACTAAATAAATAATAATAAATAAATAAATAAATAGTGTTTAAATTACCTTGTTAACATATCTATTCTCGCGATGGCTGTGACTGGGACATCTTTTTCGGGATTTTAGTATGAGACCCGACGTCCGCAGTAATAATAAGTCAACGATTAAGACACAAACATTACATCGCAAGCTAAGATACATTTTGAGTGTTTATGAAACTATGTGGCATACAACTATTTTCTGTATATCTCGAAACAACACACTGTATAAATTATTTTCTATGAAATAAAAAAGATATATTATACTGTATATTATTATGACAATACTTATGCTCCAATAGAAGTAATGTGGTATTACATAATCTATGGTTCAAACGCCATATTAAAGAAAATAAAAAATGTATGGTTTTTTCGTGCGTAAATTATATTCAAAGTTATCCAAACGTGACATTTAAATTGTGGTTCAAATTTTAAACGAAATATTAACCCACCGTTAGTAATATTTTGAGACATAATTATGGTTGCAATACAATTAAAAGGAATACAACGTTACTTCAGTTTACTACAACGGAACCAAAGAAAAGCTATACGCATATTATACTATATACTATATATTATTCAAATTGGTCGCATTCAAACTGTGTACAATAGGTACTTGAACATCAGTTATTGAAAAATATATAAATCAATTTAAGCATTAACATATTAATTTCATTCAAAGCCTCTTACAAAACGGCGAGCAAATCACTAACTTATAGCAATGTTAGTAATTTTACTTTAATTGATTTGTTTCTAAAAGTGTAACAATTTGATAAATAGGTATATTTTTGATCTCATTTGTACAGTTTCAAGTACCTATATATTTATGTATAATATTGAAAAACGGGTGACTACAAATAGAGTAGTTATTGCGCTTCTTAATTTATCTCTCACCAATCCAAATCGGAGAAGCATAGTGAAGCAAGATGCAGAAGCAAAGCTCAAATAAGTTACAGCAGGCTCATTGTAACTAGCTACATATTGATGCAAAAAATGGAATTGTTGTAACCTACACCATGACAATTTTTTTAATGCAGATTCGGTATCCGATAAAAATTCTGCATCATATGGTCAGATCTCGTGAATCTACGACCAATAGAAAATTTTGTACAGTGTTAAAATTAACCCTATTTTCATACATTATGTTCTCAAAGGTCAAAAGTTTATCGGCTGGTGAACATTTTTCATTTTGTGGATTACAGCTTTTCCGCTTTTAAGGGTCGATATTATCCAAGTTGCCGGGACATTTCAACTTGATATTATTTCTGTGACAAGATCCAAGGTACTGAGCGTGAACCCGTGTTTCTGATCACAGTAAAGTACAAATGTACAAAATAAAAAGCAAAATGGTGCATTTGTGTATTGCATAGTATGTTCCTCGCTCTCACTTCCAGCGACGATAGTCAATTTGGACCTGAAAGTAAATATACACTAAGATTATTGTATGTGACAACTTTCATACTAACTTTGCACCCCCCCTTTTACCCCCTTAAGGGATGATTTTCGAAAAAATATTTTACACGTGTTTCATGACTCTGCTGTGGGGTTAACCGTTCACATATTAAATACACATATTTGATATACGAAACGTGTCAAACTATTCCGACCCAATTGATGGTTTTACAAATTAGCAGACTACGGACCCTGGTGGCTTGTTAGTTTTATTATTATCAGAAGCATACCTAATTAGCCTACAGGGCATGATCACAGGAAAGCTCCGAAGCCGAACGCTCGCTTGATGCTGTCGAAGTAATACCGCTTCCAGTTGTCCTGGGTCTTCTCCACTTCCCCGGCTGGTACCAACTCCTGTTTCAGCGTCACCAGGGTGTGATCATCCTGGAATGCAATATTTCAAGGTTATTAAGGCAAGTTTTATACATAGTGTTGAATCAATGGAAAGAAAGAATCATATGATACTTAGTCAGCCCATTGTAATTGGATAATCAAAATTAATGTATCACTCATAGCCCGGCGGCTTGCGTTGAAAGTTGAAGTGTTAAACAAAGTTAACAAACAGTGGGCGCGTTCGGTGGTTGCATGGGTGACCACTAGTGGTAAAAAATTTTTGGACACTTCCGTACTTCAGAGGACACGTAAAGCCGTCGGTCTCGGTCTTGTTACCATTTGGTAGTAGTTGTTAAGCCATGTCGGATGGCATAAAAAAACCGACACTTGGGTTGGCCACTAACGCCTCCACCAATCCGCACTGGAGCAGCGTGGTGGAGTATGCTCTAGGCCTCCTAAGGTGTGAAAAGGGGCCCCGTGCTCAGTAGTGGGCCATTAATGAGTTCCAATTTCCTATAGACCAAAATGTCAACTGCTATTGCCTATTTAATTTTATCATCAATAGTAATAACATACATACATATGAAACTAATAAAAGCATGTTAAAAAGAACCCACCTTCTCTTCAATATTAAAAGTAACTTCCGAGAAGTGTTGTTCTGGCCACTGCTTATACCGCCAAAACTGTACAATCTTCTTCCCAGGAACTAAATCCTTAAATTCTCCGGTGACATTACCACCGAACAGAGCAAACTTTCCTCCTTTCTCAACCTCCATCTTCACATGTCCTTGGGTGAAAGCCGTCACCATTTCTATTCGAGTCATTGCATCGTAGAATTCATGAGCTCGACATTGGAATGTCTCGGACAATTCAATGGTTTTTGTATCGAGCTTACAGCCAATTTGTTTATTATTTGTTGATATAACAGGGTCCATGTTAATCTTTTTATTAAAACCACTAGTTATAGTTGAGATATTATCTGGTTTGACGGCATTTGTTTCACCTTTCTTGGGCAGAATGAGACCTTTAGAGAACTCTTCCTTTAAACTCCGGATGTATTCCTTAAGTTGTTTCCGGATTTCATCTTTTCCAACATTATGCATAAAAGTCTTGACTCTTTGAGCCTCTTCTCCACTTCCGGTGACGGTAACGGTCATCTGAAATAACACAAATTACACAGATTAAAATTTTTGGTAAGCCAAGTCAGAGACATTTGCTTATAATTTGGATAATTCAAGGTTTCAATTTTGTCATCGCCACCCATAACTGTCCCACTGCTGGGCACAGGTGTCCTTTCACAATGTGAGGAGTTCAGGCCATAGTCTACGCTGGCCAAGTGTGGGTTGGCGGACTTCACACACCTTGAGAACATAATGGAGAACTCTCAGATGTACAGGTTCCCTCATGATGTTTTCCTTCACGGAAGCAAGTGATAATTAAATTCTAATACACACCATTTGTGAAAATTAGAGGTGCGTCAAGGGGTTTGAACCCGGGCCCCTGGTTCGGGTGTCCAACCACTCGGCTATCACTACTTTTTGCTGCTGGTTTCAATTTATCCATCTACCTACTAATAGTTAATGAATTTCACCAGTTTTCAACATGAAATGTATAATAAAACAATATTTTATCCACAACTTGACCACCAAACTAACCACAGTCAATATAACCAAATTTTTGTCAGTAGTTATAAAGATAATGTAATTATAACTATATGTCAGCAGTTATAAAGATAATGTAATTGTAACTTCAATTGCAAGCAATAATAGCACTCTAAGAGTATAACTACAACAACAATATAGAGTATAACTACAACCTACTATAGTAATGCTTACTCAAAAAGTAAACTCATAAAAACTATAATTATAAACAAAATAATAATAAATAGTACGATGTGCTTGCACTGGCAAGCAATGTCTGAGTTGGGGTCACTCTGACTCAGTTTAAGACAGAGTGATATAAAATTGTCCCACGCTAAAGGTGCTTATTGCAGTAGGCATTGCAAGAGACAGCAGCCTACCTACAGTACTCGTGCACAGACTGTATAATTATGTACCACCTCAAAACTGAATAGATTCGCTTATTCACCCCATATTGTATACTGACAATCTATTCCTCCCCATGTTACCTATGTTATGAAGCACAAACATAGGTAAAACACCACAAACCTCCATAATTGGGAATCTTAATAGAGGATCATAATTTACCATCAATCCCTAACCTTCAATACAAAAGTGCATGTTATTAGGACAGAAAAGGACTAGAAAAGGGTAACACTGAATACAAATAAATCGAAGGTTACTTACGTCCACCTCACTGACGTCATTCTCTTCGGACAGGTTGAGAATATGAACTTCGCCTTTGACAGGTGCCGTACCCCCTGCCAGGTGACCTTCCCACTTTAGTTTGATGTCCCACTCGTAGAAGAATATTAGCTTGCCTTTCCTGTTGTTCGCCGACGCCTCCCCGTCGATCTTATCGATGTCAGTGATCTTACAGTCGATGCCGTTCTTCGATATCGTGAAATTCTTCAGTAGCTCTTTGAGCCGATCTTTCGACCACGGTCCTGCGTTTTTTTCGGTCCAGTGCCAATTATTCACGTTAGTAGCGTCCGGACGCTCTTCTACGATCCACCGAGGGTCTCCTTCCCCCCATTTCGCCATCTTCCACCAATTAAACCGAACACGAGGTGCTCCAAGTGATCAACGATTTATAACACCAACGACAGTAACACGATTCGTTGACTTCTGTCAGAAAATCCTACTTTTTCTCAGTATTTCACACTCAACTAACTATATTTTTCTTTATGAAACTTCAGGGTATTACATAAATAATATGAACTATGTTAATATATCTCTTTTCGCTGCGTCTGCCTGAGTCGTATGGTATTAGCAGTTTTCGAGAAAAGTCCTAAGTTGTATGAATCTATGAATAAGCTAAAACGTAACTTCGCTAGGAATGGACTGACTGAACTGAACTGACATACAGACAAAGTCAAACTGTCTCGCTTACGTAGTATGTACTGTCAAATAAGGGTTGCCAGTAATTAAAAGCACAATTACCGCTTTTAATTAAAGTAAATTAATTATATTTTTTTAACCCCATTGCCTTATCAATGGATGTATCTTAATCCATATAATTATCTGTTGATGTTATCAAGGTAACACTTTTTAAGTACGATGATTAATATAATGATTATATTTTAAACAAAAATAGGCATGAGTATTGTATTTTTTCAAAATAATTAGAAATAATATCTGACTTGAAATTAACATAATATATTTTTAAGTTTATCACAACTATCAAATCACAGTCAAAACTAACACATTACAGTTACACCAGTCACCAAAACTTTCAATACAAGTATTTGCAGGCTTTGAAAATAATTAAGTAATGTTTGTGGCATTTTTAATTCACCTGCCTTGTATCTACTTGTGTAAAACTGGATTAATTACTATATTTTGAATGTGGAAGTAATATTTAATAAAAAAAAATCACACTCGAGTTTTTTACAATAACCCCGAACTTTTACAATAACCCTCGCCCACCTCGAAGGAAGCCATTATTTATAGCAAATGTTGAATACATGACAACGTGTTTTCATCAATGACTTTCTTTTTGACGTTATCACGAAAAACTATCGCTGGAAACCGACTTTACAGACAACCGATTATTTTTTCAAATAAGATCATTCATTTACTCTACGAAACTGATAAAATAAATTTATTAAATATATGATCAATGAGTCAGAAAAAGGAAATTAGTACGAAGCGTTCCATTCTGAACTTTATCCTTACATAATATTAGGTAGGATTTTAGTCAAGCAAAAATTGAAGCTTATAGTCAAGCAATAAATAAAAAAATTTAGTTAATATTCTATTTTTACACAATACAGCATAATCATTATGACAATGACTTTAATTACTTAATAAAACCTTGAAATTTTTACGTAACGAAAAAAGTTTTTTCCCCAAAAAAGAGGCAGAAAAAAAAAGCTGGTAACTCAATTGCTCTTTCGATAAGTTTCTAGATTATTCTGGCAAGATTTTCAACCATGCGGATATAGTGCGTTCCGTTTCACTTAGAATTTACTGATTAACTAAAAGTATTTTAATAATAACTTTTTTTAGTTACTACTTTATAAATAGCTACGATAATCATTGACTTATAATAATAAGATAAGGACAATAATAATAATTATGGGTGTAAATAGTAGTATGTAAAGCGCCTGAAATCTATAATCTGCATTGCAAAGTTTCAATGCAGATAAATTTTTATAGGAGTTACCCCGAATACCAAAAGCCAAACAAGACCTTCACCGTCATACTTTCGTACAATTTAAAAAAATATAGTATATTTCGTAATTTCAGAAAATTTTCAAATTCTGAACTAGTATTCCGCATCCGCTTCCATTCGATAAGCATGTGTCTATAAGTACACGAACCCAAAACATTGCAACAAATTTATTTCTGGCAATATATTTTTGGCAGGGGTGGCTTTACCTATAGTGCAGGGAGTGCGGTGCACCCTGGCGCCGGGTGTCAGGGGGCGCCGACAGCCGCTCGCGACACCTAGACCTAATCCATTTCGACCACGAGTTTTGATGCAAAAGGGCGTCAGGGCATTCATCATTCTGATTTCATGCATGTTCATTCCCCATTACCTTTTCACCTTCGAACGACCCAACGCACATTTCTAGTACGAACGACACACTTCCCTTCGTGATGAAAATTGCACACAATGGGCGAAGTACATAATGATCATGTGGTCAACGCACTTGAAAAATAACCACACTGGGAAGTGATCTGGAATCCCTGTTCGACTGGACAAAGCAGAATTTATTCATTCTATTGATTATGATAGAAGATAATCCTAAATAAACTTGTTTTGCGATGTTATTTTTTTTAATAAAATTATTAAGATATTGTACCTACCTACTTGTCAGCTACCTACTTGTTATGTAGCCGACTAATTAGTAAATCATTAGTAGGCATAAATACATAACTATAATAGAAAAAGATTTTTTTTGTGTTATTGTGAGATTTGCCAGCTTTAAAACTGCGGGCACTGCGGCCGATTTTCCGAGATTTCCATAAGTTACTCGTAAGAATATACCTAATGCATTTTGTCGAAAACGCGAACTGGTTTTTAACCGCGAATCGCGATAAAATTAGGTAAGAAGCGATTGGTTTGGCCGATTCATTATCTCGTATGTAGTGAGATAACATAATAACAAAACCGGCTCGTCGCATATTTTCTGCTAGTATTCCTGTCGGCGCTTGCGCAGCACGTACGCATTCGCGTTTTATTACTCTGTAAATTAAATTGATCGTTCAAAATGATCCCATTGCGTCGGATCGGTACTAAGGTGTGTGCGGCCCAAGGTCAATTAAAAAAAAACAAAAAAATGTGCGCGTCCTAGTTATAACCTCAAACTAATGAATTATTGGGTTGATTGTGATTTATTTTTAAACAATTGTTTTTGAATACTATAAAAATAGTTAAAATATTTTTGTGTTTTGCACTTCTGAAAAACGTAAGTACGTAAGTAAGATGGCGTGTTTTATGGCGCGATTTTGCAATTACAGATGTTAGAACAATGGTGGGCTCCAATAACAGCTGTTAGGGGGCCGATGAACTACAGCTCGGAGGCCGGTCCCCGTCCATTGACAATGTTAACCGAAGATGAATTGGCCATGAAAGAGACAAGTAATTCTTTTTCTCTATTAATTATTTTATTTTACGCATACTTACGTACGAAATAGGTACTATAAGTCTATAAGAACGTTATCGCATAATTGCGTTACTATGGATTTAAATTTTTTTTTTTTTTGTATACGATGGGAATGAAATAACTACAATCGGAGGTTACAATATAAAAAAAAATTACGTAGTATTTAAGGGATTCCATTCATCGGGAGTCCAAGGCCTTGCCTGCTAGTGACGCGCCCTTTGATCAACAATACCAACCAAAATCGCTTTATTACCTAGATCTCGCTAGATCGTTATGGGAGACATGTTAGTAGGTATTATACAATTTATACTAAATTTATACCTAACGCAAAAAGTTATTAGCTCAATAAAAAACAATCTACTTAACCATGTAAGTTATTCAATATTTAGTGTTATAATTTATGCAATACAAGATAGTTTATCTTGTACAATTATACCCGCCAGAAGTCCAATAGAGTCTTATCGGTTTCATTTTTGCTTATATCAGTAAAAATATTGATAAAATCAAGCCAAATGGATTATGTATGCCTTGCTGCAAAATACAATACACAATCTCTGTGAATAAGTACAACTCATGTTTCTGTCATGGTTTGCAGAAATAGCGTCTAATTTCAAACAATATAGTAACACCTACAGTTCTACCGACAAACATCAATATTATAAGATTCGAAGACCTTCGAAGTCTGCTAAATTATCATTTTCATTTGCAAAAAACTCCTTTTCATTTACGTTAAGCCTTATTTAATAAACGGTAGGTACAATACTGGTCAAAGATTCTAGAAGTTTTTATTCAACAGCACATACTGACCATCTGAGGGTAAATGGTAGCCACCTATCCACCACCAACAAATATCACAATAAGCATTACAATTTAGTTGCTGTTCAAGAAATAAGAAAAGCACACTCTTATCGCGTAAATTATTTGTGAATGAATATTAATGTTCTTGAAAAATATTTTTTTTCATCTCGCTTCACAAAGATAATGTGTGATAACTGATAAGTTATCGGTGAAAACGCAACTGATTATTAAATGACATTAACTGAGCGATAAGCGTTTCAGAGGTTGTTTGTTGAATAACGGAGATAAAGATTAGTAACCTAGCAACTGCTCTAAATTCATCTTATTAAATTCTCGTGTCACAATGCATACTTCTTCGAAACGGCGGACCATTCGCTGGGTCAGCTTGTAATAATTTAATTTAATCTGTGTTAATTTAATACCTATACCTTGTGTGTGTGCTGGTATGTTGTATTTGCATACCTTAGTTTTGGCAATAGTAAAAATACCCTCGTTTCAGTTCGGAAAACAATGCCCTAGTACCCACAATTGAAAAAATGTTTGACACTGGAATTATCTGAATTAATAATGATAGCGAAAACCGCATCAAATCTTTGTTTTCTGTTAAATTTTATACATTGGAGAAAGAATATCTCTGCTTCATAGTGAAGTGTATGACAGCAATAAATCTGTTTTGCAGTCAGAAAGCTGGCGACAGAACAGATAGCTCCACTAGTCAAGAAAATGGAGGATGAACACAAAATTGACGATGGAGTCAGACAAATGTTATTTGACAACGGTGTAAGTACACAAAACCTTAACAATGTAGAATTGAATACGTAGGAAGAAAAACAATCCAAATCCAAGGTTTTTCAGTATAGATTGTAAGTAAGGAAGTACAAAAATAACAAACAAATAGATAATAATAATTATGTATAACAACAATATCTACATCAGGAAGAGATAAATGTGGCTCATTTGGTATTGTACCATGCCTCATGAGCAAGAAGTCCCGAGTTCGATCGTGGTCGTGGGTCTTTGCAAGGTCCCATTTGTTCTTATTCATTTGTAACCCATTACAGAGGTAAGTAATGAAGTACCCTTCCTGTCCCACTGCAGGGCTCGCCACTCCTCTCACAATGTGACGGGTAGGTACTAGCCACGCTGGCCCAGTGCGGATTGGTAGACTTCACACACCTTTGAGAATATTATGGCAAACCCGCAAGTGTCCGGAATTCCTCACGATATTTTCCTTCACCGAAGCAAATTATTAATAAATGAATTAGTTCCTTAACCCCCGTCACTTTGTATAGGCGCGCGAGACCGACTCGGTCTCGGTCGCGACTTGCCTATCGTCAAGTCTCCGGTCTCGGTCTCCTGGCTTGGTCTCGGCCGCGAACCTCCACCCACATGACCTTGACTCATTAACGGCTCACTACTAAGCATGGGCAAGAGTAGCTCCTCATAACTGACGAGGATTAAAGCAAAACACAGATAATTCTTGAAATTCGAAGGTGCGTCGGTGGATAATATCGCCTCTTATACCTATGGGAAAAGGGCTCAAGTGACACCATATGCGGTATTGAATTATATTATATGTGGGTTTGTCCTATTCTTCAACAGTTAATGGGTATAGAAACACCGGCGGAATACAGTGGATCTGGCTGCGGTTTCCTCACCATGATGCTGGTGGTGGAAGAGCTGTCGAGGGTGGACCCCGCCGTGGCTGCGTACGTCGACATCCACAACACCCTCGTCAACTCTCTCTTTATGAAACTCGGCACTGAAGAACAGAAGAAGAAGTATCTGACGAAGCTCTGCACGGAATACGTAAGCATTGGTTTAATATTGTGTGTGTGTGTGTGTGTGTGTGTGTGTGTGTGTGAGAGAGAGAGAGAGAGAGAGAGAGAGAGAGAGAGAGACAGAGAGCGAGAGAGAGAGAGAGAGTTGGTGTAAGGGTGTGTTATTTCCATTTGTATGAGGAGGCGTGACGGTATACCTACACGTTATGTTGCCTATTAATTACACATACATGGGTACAACTTATACACACACTTTTTGAAAGGATTTATTGCAGAACTATCATTACCATCATGTGACTTGTCAGCGTTTTTGTCGTTCCTTCACACTTTAAAAAATACCATACACGTTCAGCCCTACAACGTGCGTTGTATGTGAAAGAAAGAATAGAAAAAGAAAACAAGAAATAACCCTTGTTAAGCAGTGTTTACAGAATCATCTTGTCTTGTTATCTTTTATCTTGAAGGTTAATAAGTGACACGGGGTAAATCAGTCATAAATAAACTCTAAATAACTTACGTATAACCAGAAAATATAGACAGTAAATAACTCTAATAGGTGCGTACTTACTTAGTAATTTTAGAGATATGATATACGTAAGCGTTGGTTTGATAACAAACAACATGCCTAAACTAACAATAAGTCTTAACTAAATAATCATAGGAGTAGCTCAGCGCACCAATTACGTTTGTATTCAAGGAGAATAATTATATGGGACATTTTGTGCTCGGAACACGGAATGACAATAGCATGCAATCGCGCTGGTGTTCATGATCATTGTATTTTACGTTCGGCATACCTAATGATGTTTTATTTTTATACAGAAAAGAGGTATTATATATTCATGTCGAACAACTTGAATCACAGGTTGAAACATCTGAGTCTTATGAGTGACATCGAGTGTCTATGTGTTCTACCGACTTTACAACTTTACAACAAGCTTAGTTCATTTTCGTCAGTCCCATTAAAATATACTGTGTTACCTACATTGCACGCGCACGCTTCCAATGAGGGAGCGCATTTATGTGATGATGATTAAGTCTTGTTACGTTACATATGGTACTGCGTTCTCCTTACTAATGTAATGGTAGAATCTCTGTTACATTATGGGGAAATGGGGAATCCTGTCGGTGAGGGAGAACTGGGAAAATATTTCAGAATAATTTAAAGACAACTGACTTTTGTTTCCAGGCCGGCAGTTTTTGCTTGACCGAACCCACCTCGGGTTCCGATGCCTTCGCCCTGAAGACTGTCGCCAAGAAGGACGGCAATCACTACGTCATCAACGGCTCTAAGATGTGGATCTCCAACTCTGACGTGGCTGGAGTGTTCCTCGTTATGGCGAACGCTGATCCTTCTAAGGTAAGACTGACCATAATTATTTCATGTCGTCCGTAAATACAATACACATTTTAAATATAAGTATGTGTTCTTCCGTTTTTCCCCCATAAGCAAAGATATAGATAAGTAGGTACCTACATAAAAATCAATAAGTATTAAATACGTAAATAACAGTTTCTGCTCTATTACATTTTAATGAATTGTTGATTGCTATACTTAAGTATGTAAGTAAATAGTATTTACAACGTCATAATAATAATATAACGCAATATGTAAGTGACCCAGTCAATTTTATCTTCACGGTCAGCGATAATATTACGCAATATTGTAGCAACGGCAACGGCATAATTATTATTATACTAATAACCAGTTCGAGATAATGACCTGAATTGGGAAGATAAGTTACACGTATTTATGTATG
The DNA here is from genome assembly GCA_905404295.2 of Ochlodes sylvanus. Classification (NCBI taxonomy): domain Eukaryota; kingdom Metazoa; phylum Arthropoda; class Insecta; order Lepidoptera; family Hesperiidae; genus Ochlodes; species Ochlodes sylvanus. The sequence continues at coordinate 1,990,404 of FR990135.1, read as the reverse complement.
TATATGTGTATATATATGTATGTATATAGTTATTTCGTGTTTTTTTATACTAGCTATAAATAAATAATGGGTAAAATTACCTAAATTACCAGAACAATAAACGATCACACACTAAGTAAGTAGGTACTCTTTGTTTGTAACGAAATTCGAACACAAAATAACAACGACTGGAGAACAAGACAAACTCTAACCTTTAATTCAAATATACGCCTTTGCAATAAGTTTTCTTTCTAGGGCTACAAAGGCATCACATGTTTCATCGTGGAGCGGGACACCCCTGGACTCACCGTCGCCAAGCCGGAGAATAAGCTCGGTATCAGAGCTTCTGGCACTTGCATGGTACATTTCGACAATGTCAGAATACCTGAGGAAAACATTCTCGGAGAATATGGAAAGGGGTAAGTTCTGCTCTTTTATTATCCCCTTGGGTGCAAACGACTCTATTTTTTAGTTCAAAACTTCCTCTCCTCATGGCATTATCTTGCTGCCGATCAACAAATGATATCATGAGCAATCCTTTGGAGGCATTGCGATGGTAACGACTTCGGTACTATCCAGCTTATAAAACCATCGACCAGACCAGTAATTTTAATAGTGATAGTAATTAGTATTATATTTACTTATATAGTTAATTAGTATTATATGTAATTAGTATTATAGTATATTATATAGTATTTATTTATATAGTAATTAGTATTATATTTATATATTAGTATTAAAGTATATTATATAGTATTTATTTATATATAGTAATTAGTATTATATTTATATAGTTCATTAGTATTATATTTTAGCGATATTAAGTAATCGGTAGTATCAGTGTCAATACGAGTATTTGTAGATAGTCCAGTGAAAAGTTACATTTGGGGTTGCGTTTTTTAGAGGACGCAATTTTATTTTTTTGATGTGTAGGGGGGGTCAGTGTAAAGCTAAAACCAAGTTTGTGGGGTCGCCACCCTTGTCCCACGGCCGCCATCTTGAAAATAGGGGTTGAAATGGTTTTTACGATATATCTCTTAAACTATTTATCTGATAAAAAAAATTTGTTACCATTTTTTGTTGCAAATTAAATTCTCTACAACTTTGGTCCAGTAACTTTTTGTCGTAGAACTATAAATAAAAAAGTTATAAACGAAAATGTTCAGAAATTCGAGAAATTCATCCATTGTTCTGGAGAGACTTGCAGCAACGTAATGGAGCTCTCGGAATTAATAAATAATGAAAATGACTTTGATGAGGAACCGCCGACATTAACACCCCTTCCTTCTCCAGTTCACCCACTGATATTTAATTCAGAAAGCCGATCAGATGCTGAGCCGCAGCCTGGTCTATCGAAAAGACTGAGGACGGAGTAGTTCTAATTTAGAAAATCACCGTGGATTATGCCTATTGGCCACTACGTAAAACCACCCACGAGGTAGAGTCTGGAGGCGCGTTTTTTTTAATAATATTTAATTATTAATTATTGACTCTTTTCCCCACCACCCACGAGGTAGAGTCTGGAGGCGCGTTTTTACGTGGTATCCCCAGTTTTACTTCACCAATCCAAGCTCAGACTATCGAACACCAAATTCCACATTGAACCTATCCCCAGGTACAAATACGCAGCCGGTTTCCTGAACGAGGGTCGTATCGGCATCGCGGCTCAGATGATCGGGCTGTGCCAGGGCTGCATGGACGCCACCATCCCCTACACGCTGGAGAGGAAACAGTTCGGCAAGCGGATTTATGACTTCCAGGTCTGACATGTTTTATAATAGCTCTCTTATTTTGACGACTGTTCCTTGTGGAGTAATAGGTAAGTCTAGAAAAATTCTGATTGAAGGCTGGCGTGTGTACCTTCAGAAGATATTCGAACTCCTTGCGGAAACAACTGCATTCGGAACACGATAAAACTATGCTGTACTAGACTATGGTGGAGACATCCATACCTACGCTACAATGTGAGCATTTACAACTGGCCTCGCAATAATTATGTAAAGTTAGTCACAATTTGTTGGGGCACTAGCCAGAAACCTTTGGAAGACTGCCTCCTCATCATTCATCATATCTCTCCTCTCCTCTCTCCTTACCGCACCACACCTCATCTCACCACTTCCTGCTGATCCTGCACCTCGCTGTTTTAGTAGAGGTATAACATTCCTCTGTTGCATAACCTTTACCCTATGGCCCCAGTGTAACTTGCAAAATCCTCCAACATATCGGAGATAGGCGCAACATCTGAACAAGACAAGTAACCATTACTAACACGTCGTAAACTCGTTGTTTCCAGGGCATCAGTTACCAGATCGCTCACCTGCAGACTCAGCTAGAAGCGTCCCGTCTGCTAGCATACAACGCAGCGCGGCTGAAGGAACACGGCCTGGAGTTTGTCAAGGAAGCTGCCATGGCCAAATACTTCGCTTCAGGTACGGAAACATCAAACATCCATATGAAGCGCTCATATTCCGGCTGCTTGCGTCGATTCGAAGTGCTCAAACAAGTCCAGATGGGTGACCGTTAGTGGTAAAACTTTCTTGATCGCATCCGTGTTTCAGGAGGCGTTTGTTGTCGTTAGATAGCAGTTAAGCCTTGCCGAAGGTCGGACAGCATAAAACTTGCGACGTACGGGTTGGCCACTAATCCCTTTACCAATTTTTCAATCTTTACCACACTGGAGCAATGTAAGCACTAAGCAGCTCAAGTGGTGTTTGGTCTTAGTTATGAGGAGACCCGTGCCCTGTAGTGGGCCATTAATGAGTTGACGCCATTGAATCATCAGAACCCTTAACTTTCCTTGGGGTATGTCAAGGTTATGTAGTAACTATGCTGGCCAAATGGACAACTTTTAGGTGTTCATGTCTCCTCATGATGTGATTTAGTAGAAGTTATCATTATCATCGCGACCCATAACTGTTTCAGTGCTGGGTCTCTTTCCCAATGTGAGTGGTACAGGCCATAGTACATCAGGCTAGACAAATCCAGATTTCACCTTTGAACTCTTAAATGAGCAGGTTTCCTCGCTAGTCATTTTTCCCTTCGCCAAAAGTGGTGATGTTAAAATTAATTTCAAATATGCATATAACTTCGTTATGCAAATACCACCATCAAAATATATTTTGTACCATGAGGCACAGACCAGATCCTTTTGGAGTGATATGAGAACAGTTACTCGATAAAGAAATAATGTCAACCTGTTGTATTTCAGAAATCGCCCAAACCCTGACTTCTAAGTGCATAGACTTTATGGGAGGAGTAGGTTTTACCCGAGACTTTCCTCAAGAGAAGTTCTTCCGGGACGCCAAGATTGGAACCATCTACGAAGGAACCAGCAACATGCAACTCCAGACTATTGCCAAGCTCCTCGAAAGAGAATACACTCAATAAAATACTGGCAACACTAAAGTGAAATAATTAAAATGACTATAAACCATTCTTTGTTACAGTAATCTTAATTGAATTAATAATTCAAATTTAACATTTAATGTGCCTGAAATTATTACTTTTACTCTGAATATTTTACATTGTATATTTAGTGTATATTTAATGACTTGATACTAGTGTCCTAATTAGTATCAGGTTAAAATTCAAGACATAACTTTGAGATTTTTTATATTATTATGTAACAAATGCATTTTTTTACATATTCGTGAATTGTAAATAAAATTTTATGTATATAGATACCAAGTGTTTTAATATAGATATTTATTCATTGAAATACTTTATTTACAAACTATTGTATATTTACAAAATGAAACAAGTTATATATGGCTATCTAAACTACTTGTTAACATTGTCTAAAGATTTAAGAAGTTTCATTTGCTTTTAAACATGTTTTCTAAGGCTTGGGGTCATGCGGCAATTTAAAACCAACCATTTGCGCTGTTTCTGCTACTGTCCTTTGCCCTTTCCCTACAAATTCTACATTAATTTCCTTATATCTCCTCGAATGGTAAAGGTAATCAAGATACGTCTTTGCTTTAAAGTGCATCTCGTCAGCGGCTTTACAGAGCTGTAGATCTGTAGTCTGGTGTTTTCGGTACTGACTGAATATGTAATGAACCATCTGATGATTGGCCAGCTTTTTCTCGGAACTCTGCTTACGCAACTCTGATAAAAGTTGTCTTAATGTAACAAGGGGTGGCTTGGACACTATTGATGCCATGGTTCACCTTTAAACAAATCAAATGTTTAGTTTCTCTACCATAAGAGTTGTTATAAATTCTTCAGTATTATCGTATTGGGGTTTGTGATTCGTTAACCAAAAGTCGGGTGATAATAAATTCAGTTTAGCTTCTTCAAAGAAGTGAAGCGAAGTATCGTTAAATATATCTTTGTATGTGAAGTTATTATCTAAAGTAATTTCAGTGGTATGGGGAAAGATTGTATAAATATAAAATGCATTTTCAATTAGTGTTCTACTAGGATGATTTTCTATGAGTGAGGTGAAGCTGTTACAAAGAAGGATGCAATGTTTTAACGTCAAACCCCAATTGCTCCAGAGGAAATTATTTGTCAGTTGTTTTGGACAATGAGGTAGGTACACCAGTGTAGCGTCTTGACTAGGAATTATGTAATTTCCTTCTTGATTTTCAGTTATTACATCAAGCTGCAGCATTTTTAGAACATCACATTCACTAACATAAAAGATAGGGTCATGTACTAGTACCTTGTCACACTTTAAGATGTCTTTTAAACTCAGTAACAGGGCTAATTGATATTGGGATGTTTTACTCTCCCCAATATGTCCAAGCCCAAAACAAACAATTTCTACTACTTTTCTTTGTTTTAAATAGTTACTCACAGCTTTTGCAACGTTCTTTATGTATTCAGACGCTTTTAGGTCCTCCGCAGCAAATAATATCGTCCTGGAACAATAATTTTATTAAAAATATAACCTACAATTAAAAACCTAAAGCGTTTTCATCAGCAATAAAATTACCGATAGGTTTTATCAACGTCAATTTCGACTTCTTCCTTTTCAAACTTTGTTACGCGGGTTGTTAATTTAGATAATTTTCTAGAACTTCGTTTTGAAGAAATTATTTGAAAGCCATCGCTGTCGAATTTAGGTTTTGATTTTGACATTTTGAAAATTTCAATTTCCTTTCCTTTGACTTTGACAAATAATGTATCTTCAGTGCTGCCATACTTTATAATGTTTATACACCAAAAAGGGGAAGTTATTTAGTCGTTTTCAAACATTAAATATCTTCAAAATAAATTCTTGTACATTATGAATTAAAATTTTACATTATTAAAAATTCTAATAATAAATCAAAATAAGTTATTATCGATAAGATAATATAATCGGTATATAGGTACCGCTTTATTTTACACCTTTCCATCTTATAGCTGCCATGGTGTGTAGTGTTATAGTGTAATCAAAGCTTCTTATGGTGTTTATTTGTTGCAATCGTAATTAAACCGTGATTTAATGATTTTAGTGTTAAAATGTCTTTTCCTGTGATGGCTATGACTGGGACATTTATTTCGCGATTTTAGTATGAGACCCGATGTCTATAGCAATAATAAGTCAATGACCCTATCACACTCATACCAGGATTCCCACTACTCAACACAAAGAACATAAATAGCACATCACTACACCAACGACCCGTGAACAAAATAATATTTATCTGTCAGATAAATATCTACATCGGCCGGGATTCGAACCCGGAACTAGGCTACAGGATCGTCATTAAAAAGTAATCCTTCTAAATTTTCTGTTCTTTTATATTTAATTTTATATCTTTTTTATTAACAAAATAATACTGACATAAAAAACCATACCACAACGCAATTCGTACATCGTGATTTGCCTATTCCGAATATTCTCCAAATTACGTTCTCAAATCAAATCAAGTGCAAAAGAAGTGTCAAATCGATTTGTGAAGTGAATTGAAAATGATGAAAGTTTTACCAGCCAATGCCTGCAAATGTTATAAATCTTATGGAAACTTTAGGTGGCTGCAATGAAAACATTTATAGTTACTTTATTGATACAACACATACTAATTTAATATCAAGGTCTTTGCTTTGATATTCCTTTTACATATTTGGATGTTCGTGCATATTTAATCTCTGACAAGTCGCCAACTACGTTACGAGAATGATACCTACATGTTTGTGACTACCTTCCTTTTTAGTACACCGCCATATTAGTGCTGTTTGTGTTTACACTTACAGAGCATTGAACCTAGCTCGATTTAATTATTTAAGTAGGAATTAACAAACTCATAATAAACACCTTATTACAACAAATTAGGGTGTAAGAGTTTCTATCATGTTCGAAATAATTCCCCCATCCCCGTTTCTCTATCGAACAAACCAACGTACGACGAGAATACCCTCCCGCCAATACGAACGACACGGTTTGCGTCGTCGTTAATTACGCGCACTGCGGATGGTATAGCTTGCCCGCGTCGGTGCGTCAACTGTGTATGATGTGGAAGTCTTCAAGAGGAAAATGAATAGGCTTTTATAAGTTAGTGCATTCAACATCTTGGACTTCATCGCCACTTACCATCAGAGGGGATTGTTATCCACCAATCCGCACTGGAGCAGCGTGGCGGAGTATGCTCCAGTGGACCATTAATCGTTATGGCTTGAAGCCAATTTTAATAATAGTCATCAACGATCACTGAAAATTCCTAATATCAAGCTGATACTCACCCCCGTGTATGCAACACTTTTTCTATAGCCTCAGTTAAATTAAAACACTGCAAAGTTTATGTTTGTACACAAGGATACTCAGAAGCGAAGTAAAATCGGATAGCTATGTAACTACTCGAGCAACTAGGCCATCAGAAATCAGTAGGTGTGGATAGTACCAACTTGTTACAAATACCGGTAAAGTAGGCCACGAATCCAACCACAAAATGCAAAACAGTCCCAGATCTGATCATTGTCCATACCGTAGCCTCGGAGGGCATACCAATGTCAGTTGACCGAGTTACCTGTGAGTAAAGGATGTCCATTGCTAGATCATACTGTATTTTATAGATATTACATATCTTTTTATAAAAGATATTTTAATAAGTTACCAAAGTCTAATAATGATTTGCCTTTACAAATATTTAGGAAACATGTAAAACACGACTAATAGAGAAAGGTTATTAATTATTATACAGTAGAAGAATATAAATGACATGGATGCTTGGATATAGACATCCGCGACCAGTTCTGCTCATGTTAGTATGTATGTATAAAATTTGTAATGTAGCATTATTATGTTTTTAAAAGATGTGCCGAGGAGTTTCTTTCGCCCTTTTTTTTCTCCTCAAAGATTTAAAAAATCAATATTTCAAGGCACCTTAGCGAAACGGTGGTAAATGCAAAAAATTGACGTTCTTATGTGTATGTATCATACCTACATGAAATAAATGATTTGAGTTTGAGTTTACAGAAATGGGAGATTAAGACAGTTGTTACATATTTTGTGTTGTTATATTCTTGGCGATCGTATTGTAAAGTTATTAACAATATCCAGGGCAGAGATTCTTAAATAAAACAAAATACCCAAATACATAAATACCTAAAAATTTTAATCTAAGTGGCGTTGAAAAGTGTTAATTTAACTTATGGTGAGCTATTAATTCAAGTTCAAATCTAGGATTCCAAGACAAAAGCAGTGGTATGAAAACAAATAAAATGCAACATTTTTTGATACGACTACAACCCGAGTCAAGTACCAATATTTACTAGACGTAAATATGCGTCCCGTCCGGGAATCGAACCTAGAACCCCTCGCTTTGCAGGCAGTATCAAGCATCATCTAAGTTCCTACTTAAAGTTTCTCCAAAATTTTGTAAATAAATGTAATACGGTTCGATTACCGCAGCACCAATGAAATCAATGTTGATTTCGATCAGTGAACTTGAGAATTACCATAGTGTTCGGATAATTTGACTGATTTTTTGTTTAACACCAGTAACACTCGCCTATCTGCACAGATTTCGCAACTTCCCGCAATATGTTTCACAAATTGATTAGTGCTGTATTACGACTTGACAGTTGGAGCGATTACATCAATCTTTATCCAAAACAACCTTGATGAAGTGAGAGCGTTTGGTAAACGAGTCTTGTTCAGATAAGTACATTACAATTCACATTACGGCTAAATTGTATGTTAAGCGAGAAAAAGCAAGTTTCTGTTGCGGTTGGGTGCCTTGTTTGGCGGGTACCTACAGTTTTCTACGCATACGAAAGTAAACGTAACTCGTTATAGCCATTGCCCTCATTTGGCAGACAAAGCGTCCTTGGCGCTGAATTTAGGCTAGGAAAATTACCTACTAACATGGAGGACGGATGACGCCATGCATATCGAGCGTCCATTGTCCATTTTGTATGGCTGTACACAATCAAAACTGACGCCCAAAGCATTCGAATCACGCGTCCGTATTCGTTCCAACATACCGTAACACGAGTAAGGCGACAATAAAGTGTACCAAACGATATTATTACCGGTTCAAGTACGGAGACAGGACGACGTATCCGAACGCTCCCGGGACCTCGCGAATTTTCTCCCGCGAATTTCGAATTTCAAACTTGGAATTATCGCTTTCCATAGACTAATTTCAACTTTCTAAACTTATTCGCGAAAAGATAAGCGCTTATTCAGATACGAGTAATTAACGAGGTTGCTGCGTTAATTTTATATAATTATTATAATAGAGAGAGATAGTCGGGCTCGGGATTTGTTTTTCTACATGCTTTTAGTTTGAGTTAGTCTGTAGGCCGCGCCCCTCGTGTGGTTTTGTTGTGTGGTAATTGACGATATACATTGAATGGTGGGTGCGCGAGGACGATGGAGCGTTACGTAGTGAACAGGCATTCGAAGCGCCGAAAGAGCAACGATGGACTGTTGACTAAGTGGCGAAAAAAGTATGTCGGGAACCTCCTCAGTAAGCACAGCTGGGTCACTAGCGGATATGATTTAAATGTAAGTTTTTTTTATACATTTTTCAAAAATGGAAAACTTTTATTCTATGGTATTTGCAATGTTTAACCGATCGACGAAATAATGATCCTGCTTGTTATGACAGGATTACGTACTGGATTCTGTTACTGATAAAACACCCATAATAGTGAATCATTGAACAAAAGGCCAGCTTTCACAAGCTTTTCAACCATGGTGAATCAATTTGATAGAACTATGCGTTTTCCTTGCGTCCTTACATTAATTTAATTCTGCGGCTGATATGAAGATATTTAACAGTAAGTAACTGTATTTAGGTCAACTGACTCAAGTAGACTAATGCATTAAAAAGCAGTTGCTCAGAATAAAAATAGATTGGTCTCTTACCTTTCCACCAACTCACTTTGGCGCAGCGTGTCACAGGGAACAATAAAAAGATCAGGAGAGATCCGTGTCTTACAGTGTTGTGGATAGTCATCATCATCGTCATCATAACTGTCCCACTGCTGGTTTCGGGTGTACTCTCACAATTTGTGGTAGACTATGACCTGTACGCCATAGTCTACCACGCTAGTCTAGTGTGGATTATGGAGAACTCTCAGGTGCGCAGGTTTCTTCGCGATGTTTTTCATAACTACAACTCAATAAACACGTCATTATAGTCGCGAATAGAATTTTGATCAACACACACCTGCAATTCACAAAAAAAACCAATTATAGGTATAATTTGCGGATACTTCAGGGATTTTAAATAAAAGGGTATTCACGAAATTTCTTTATATGGTTAACGTAACGCGACGCCGCGCGCCGTGACCATGGTTCGAAGAAGACCTTTCGGTATAAAATACGACCTTTTTACCCGAAGAGCCCTTGAAAAATCCCGTAGCGAGAGCTTTTGGACACAAAAATCGTGACTACCCGTTGCATAAAATCAATTAGGTACTGTCCGCAATGATATAACCATAAGCTACAATCAATGTAAGTACTATAATTATATTGAGGGAATCTAAAGAATGTACAGATCTAGCTATAGCGATTGGTTATTAAGTCACCCCTCCATAAGTTAAATTTTACTTGAACACGCTAAAGATCAAATCTGTCTGGCAACGTGATAGTATGAGCAGCTTACGCCAAGTTCCTATGTAATTACTTGATAAATATTAGAAGAAAGTTGATCAATGTACACGAGGATATTGATGTTGCAGACTGTGGCAATGATCGGGGTGTACCGCATTGTTTTTTGCTTATTAAGTTAATGCTTGACAGCAACTTGAGGGTAAGTGGCGATGAAATCGAGGATGGTAAGTAACACTCATGACAAAGTTTCTTAAGCGCTTCCGCGCTTTGGAGGGTACGTAAAGCATTCGGACGGGTTGTTATCATCAGATAAGCCATGTCGAAGGCCTTCAGCTTACAAACTCTTTTACCAATGCACTGGAGCAGCGTGTTGGAGTAGGTATACTCGTAGTTTCGGCCTCCTCGGTAACGAGTATGAGGAGACAACCGTACTCTGTATGCTCTGTGCTCTGTAAAGCGTTGAAGCTAAGCGTGCCATATTTTATTCTTTTCATGAAAGTTGTTATCACCATCATCTTTTTTTAGCCATCTTTGATCATTAAACTAATCTCCCTTATTCGTAGTGCTCTCTGAACAACCCTTACGAAGGAGAAAGCCCTAGCTTCTGGTCCCTCCTGACAGAGATCACCGGATTCCGCATCACTTAGTTTAAATCCTAATATTTCTTTTACATTTTAAGTGTATATCGCGGCTTAGCTCAAGTAATATAATTGTCAGATTCGCCCCAATTCGGAGAATTCCGAGGTCCTTTGACAACGTACGTGTTACGTGAGGCAGATTTTTAAACAGTACACAACAGTAATTGTACTTTATCCAAGGTCCAGTTGCGCCCATGTTGATTGGTCTAAATTTGGACGATATGAAGAGGTGTTTGAAGAAGCTATGTTCAAGCCCGCACAGGCGCAGTGGCGATGTTACAAGCATTTCTATGCAAATGCCGCAAATAAGGAAGCATTTAGTCACGGACTGTTGCATGGACATCGCCGACCGACTCCAAATTCGGACAAATGCAAGTGAAAGTGGTGTGATGGTCAGAATAATATGCCAATAATGTATCCATAGGTTGTTAAGTGTAACGACACGTAGTCGTAATATTAAACAAATAAATATAGAATCCAATATTCTGAAAGCAAAGAAGTTGTTTTTTACTTGATTTTATCAAATCTCGCGTTCATAAACCTACTTGGATTTAGGCTTTAATCACTTCCTTTTGTCGATAACAGCGATAATACATAAAATATTAATCATATTCATTTAATAACTAAAATCGCTAAGTCAGACTGTTGCCGATTGATACTGATGGCGCCATCTCGTAACGACCGGGGAAAACCCTATCATGAAAGAAGCCGGTGTAGGACGCCACACACTCGCCTCCACTTACGATCTACCGGCGCACACGTCTCATACATCTTTAACATTGTAATTTTAATATACGTATTAAACGATTTTAAAACGAGTAATAATAAACGCATTCATTGGATGGACCACAACCCCCGTTGCTGAACATAGAATTTGATCCAGCGAGCCGAATAAACAGCATATTTTCGGAATCCAAGAACCGAAGTCGTCGTGCCAGCGCAGCGCCTACATTCAAGTGGATTCAGTTTAACGGTCAGGTTTTCCATCTACATCTTTTCCTTCCTAAACGATTGTGTTAAAACCGTGTTAAATTGGCTTTAGTCAAATAATTACTGTGCTAGTGCTAGTTCACGTGAGTACCTTACCTTACTTTCGACCATAGTGTTTCAAAATGGTTGGTGATGAAAAATTAACCGTTCCTTCATCTAGTCCATCTATTTCTCCTACTAGAATGCAAACTAATAATTTGGTTGAGCTTAGGAAGCAACGCGGTAATGTAAAGGGCAGGTTAACTCAGTTCAAGAAATATCTAGATGCATTTGATAGTAGTGATCCGTCTCAATTGCAACTTAAAGAGATTAAATTTAGAATGCAGGCTGCAACAGATTTATTTAAAACATTCAATCACATCGAAAGTCAAATAGAATTGATTTCTCCAGAATCGGAAGTTTCATCCAATGCAGCTTATGTTGAATCTTTTGAGTCCCTATATTTTAGTATATTAGCAACCGCTCAAAGTATAATCGAACAGGGAGAGACTGGTGATAGTTCTAGTGTAAAATCTAACAATCGTGTATCTCGAGTGAAGCTACCTGATATAAAATTACCTGTTTTTGAAGGTTCCTTTGATCACTGGTTAGAATTCAAAAATTCATATACTACCATGATCCACAGTCGTTCAGATTTAGACGAAATCCAGAAATTTCACTATTTGCGGTCTTCACTAAGCGGTAGTGCTTTACAAGTTATTAGTGCTTTAGAATTTACGGCAAGTAACTACAAACACGCATGGGATTTACTAGAGAACAGGTTCCATAACTGTAGGCTTCTTGTTCACAATCACTTAAAATCACTATTTTCTATCGCTCCGCTAAAGCAAGAATCACATTCACAAATTCGAAAATTAATAGATACCGTTTTGAGGAATTTACGGGCCCTTAAAACACTAGACGAACCAACGGAGTCATGGGACACTATAATTATTTACTTAATCACTTCAAAATTAGATTCCGCCACTGAACGCGATTGGGAAAATCACAAGGGTTCTATTCTTTCGGATTCTAAACGGTTAAACTTAGATGATTTGCTCTCATTTCTTAGAAACAAAGCTGACACTTTAGATATGATAAACGCAAGTCATAATCATAATAAGTCTTTAAGTAAACCTACAAATGTAACGAATAAACAATCGCACAATACACATAACTCACAGGTACATAGCTTCGTTACTACAAGTTCAAGTTCAAGGAGTAAACCATCTAACGATAACATTAACAAACGTGCCGTACAATGTCCTTCTTGTGGTCAAAATCATGCACTTTATACGTGTTATAACTTTCTAAATTTATCCGTAAAAGATAGGATTAATTTAGTAAACGCAAAACAATTATGTAGGAATTGTTTACGCGCCGGTCATTCGTTTGCCGATTGTCTATTCGGGACTTGCAAGCAATGTCATGGTAAACATAATACCCTACTTCACGGCGGTTCATACGACAGCGATGCATCAGATGCATGTGTGCGTAGCGAGCGCACATCTAATGTAAACCCGTCGGCCGCACTTCATTCGTTATCTATTGATGCACAACAGTCTTACCACTCACTCGGTAGCTCTGACGGTGTATCGTCTCCTCTACGGACCCTGCAACCCGTGTTGTTATGTACGGCGTTGGTGGAGATAGTAGATAGGGATAAACGTATACACACAGCCCGAGCGCTGTTAGACAACGGTAGTCAACATTGCTTTATATCGGATAACTTAAGAAAACGATTAAATGCGCCTTCCATACAGTCCACTATACGTATTGTCGGTGTCGCTCAATCTGTGACACAATCGAATCAATTATGCGATATTACTATACGTTCCAAATTAAACGACTTCAGTAAAGCGGTTAAGTGTTTTGTCTTGCAGCGCATAACAACCAGTTTGCCCTCGACAAGCATTGATACCGATTGTATACGTATTCCGACTAATATCAAACTAGCAGATCCCACATTTCATATATCTTCGGAAATAGATCTGCTAATCGGCGCGGAGCTGTTTTGGGAGATATTAGACGAAGGTAAAATTCGATTGACTAACGGTCCGTACCTCCAGAACTCAAAGTTAGGTTGGTTGTTGTCTGGGCCAATATACGCTAAAGGGTTTAAAAATAATTCAGATCAAGTTCATTGCAATTTCACTCAATCTTTAGAAAATCAATTAAAGTTGTTTTGGGAGATTGAAAACATAGTTCCTCAGTCAAATAATGTCCTCACTCGAGACGAACAGCTGTGTGAGGAGTTGTTTATGAAGACTACTAAACGTGAGGGGGATGGTAGGTTTTCAGTCCGCATTCCACTCAAATATTCGTCTGATACGTTGGGAGATTCTTATAACTTAGCGAAAATTAGATTTCTCTCCTTAGAACGGAAATTGCAACGTTCACCTAATTATAAACGTTTATACTGTGACTTCATGAATGAGTACGAAGCTCTGGGTCACATGACTCGCATAAGTAATTTCAATACCCCTAATTTCTTTCTGCCTCATCACGGTGTTATTAAAGATAGTACCACGACAAAGTTACGAGTCGTGTTTGATGCTAGTGCGTTATCTACAACTAATAAATCGTTAAACGATATTCAATATCCAGGTCCTGCACTTCAAAATGACATTTTTTCTATTCTATTGCGTTTTAGGCAATTCAAATATGTCGCCTGTGCCGACGTAGAAAAAATGTTCAGGCAAGTCCTCATTCAACCCGACCAACGGTGTTTGCAACTTATAGTTTGGCGAGATGAACCGACTAAACCTTTATCAGTCTACCAGCTCAATACAGTAACGTACGGGACTGCATCAGCGCCATACCTCAGTATGCGCTGTATACGACAGCTAGCGTTAGATTGTAATGATGACGTCGTATCTCGTATTATTACAGAAGACATTTTCGTTGATGATTTGATTACCGGGGATGACGACTATCAACTATTACTACAAAATTGCGGTAAGGTAACTGAGGTTTTACAATCTGGATGCTTTTCACTTCGTAAGTGGACATTCAACTCTGACGTCACTCATGACACACCTCATCGGTTTGTAGATCAACACACACAAAATAAAACGTTAGGCATAGGTTGGTGTAATGACACTGATGAGCTTCACTACACTACAAAGGTTGAAGAATACTTCAATATTCCAAAATTAACTAAACGCGTGATGCTATCTATTATATCGCAAATTTATGATCCTTTGGGTTTGCTTTCTCCTACAGTCATAATCTCAAAATTATTATTACAAAAATTGTACACTCTTAGTGAAATAGATTGGGATACTCCAGTGCCACACGAGATTATTGTCAAGTGGAATAATTTCGTTGCCTCATTAAAATGTCTACCTGATTTAAAAATACCACGTCATGTTATGAGCGATTATGTGCAGCACAAAGAACTCCACATATTTACCGATGCCTCTGAAAATGCTTACGGTGCATGTGCTTACATCCGTACATACAATACCGACAGTAATATTACCGTCAAATTATTGTGTGCTAAAAGTAAACTAGCCCCACTAAAATCAATAAGTATACCAAAGTTAGAAATCTCCGGGGCCCTGGTCGGTGCGAAAATATATAAACGGATTATTAATAGTTTACGCTTAAATTTCACAAAGGTCTACTTCTGGACCGACTCAACAATAGTCATCGGTTGGCTTCGGATGTCACCACACTTATTAAAGGTATTTGTAAGGAACCGCGTCACTGAAATAAACGATTTGACCGGTGACGCCGCTTGGTTGCATGTTCCGAGCCAGGACAATCCCGCTGACCTGTTATCTAGAGGACTTCCGCTTAATTTATTAAAACACTCTGAATTATGGTGGAACGGTCCATCTTATTTACACGATAATGACAATTATAACTTTTCAAATGTTCCAATCCTAAGTGATTCGATTAATTTGCAAGATTTGCCCGAATTAAAACCTCTTACAACTAATCATGTTAGTGTTTGTCCGTATGAGATTATACAATTCGATAAATATTCATCCTACAATACACTTAAACGCGTATATGCCTATGTGTTGCGATTTATAACAAACACACGCAACCGCTCGGAGCGCGATCAAGCTGTCGCATCGAAACAACAAACCGGTTCCTTGACTGTTGGCGAATTGAATGCATCTCAGCGGTTGTTAGTTAGATGCGCTCAAAGACAATCATTTCCGGACGTTTACGAGGGTTTAGTGAATAATTCACCTATTAAAACAAACGCAAAAGAAATGAATCGCATTTCGGGTTTAAATGTGTTTTTAGACGATAACGGGTTAATTCGTGTCGGTGGAAGGCTGTGTAACGCTACGAAATTTGATTACGATAAAAAGCATCCCGTGTTGCTTTGTAGTAAACATCAATTATCGGTGTTATTAGTTAGACACGAACATTTACGGTTATTCCACGCTGGGCCGCAGCTTCTTTTGTCAAGTTTACGTGAGTCTTGGTGGGTGCTCGGTGCTAGGAATTTAGTTCGTAAAACTGTGCGTGTTTGTGTTACCTGTACGCGTATTCGAGGGAAGACCTTAACTCCGATAATGGGAAACTTGCCGCCTGAACGTTTGGATCCTGGGTTTCCGTTTATGAGAACAGGCGTGGATTATGCGGGACCAATAATGATACTTAATCGGAAGGGCAGAGGCGCAAGGCTTGTAAAAGGTTACGTATGTCTTTTTATTTGTTTCCTAACTAAGGCTGTACATCTAGAGCTGGTCACCAGTCTGTCCACTGATGACTTTATTTTAGCGCTTAAACGTTTTATAAGCAGACGGGGTAAGCCGAATGCTATTTTCTCTGATAACGGCAAAAATTTCGTAGGTGCCGCCAAAGAGTTATCATCATTCTTACAACATAATTCAAAACACATTATTGATTTTACTGCTAATGACGGAATTCAATTTAAAGTAATACCACCATATTCTCCGCATATGGGAGGTTTATGGGAAAGTGGGATAAGGTCATGTAAATACCATCTTAAACGTATAGTTGGCAATGCTAATTTAACATTTGAGGAACTTAGCACTGTTTTAACACAAATCGAAGCCATTCTTAATTCACGTCCCCTCTCTCCCTTGTCCACTGATCCCTCTGACTTCACTCCACTCACCCCCGGTCACTTCCTTATAGGCCGACCGTTGGCTGCTCCACCGAGTGAAGACCTGGCAGACGCAAAGACGTCTCGACTCACACGCTACCAGCACGTCGAGCAGTTGCGGCAGCAGTTCTGGCGACGGTGGTCGACGGAATACGTGGCTGAACTTCAAACCCGAACGAAGTGGAAGACCAAGGAGGATGACATTGTTCTGGGCAGCCTTGTCCTAATTAAAGAAGATCATTTGCCTCCTCTCAAATGGCGTCTCGGGCGAATTACGAAGGTGTTTCCGGGTGCTGATGGTGTGTCGCGTGTCGCTGACGTCACCACTGCAACGGGCGTCATTAGGAGAGCCTTTTCAAAAATATGCCCTTTACAAATCTTTTGAAAGACGATGCTTTCAAGGCCGGGGGCATGTTGCCGATTGATACTGATGGCGCCATCTCGTAACGACCGGGGAAAACCCTATCATGAAAGAAGCCGGTGTAGGACGCCACACACTCGCCTCCACTTACGATCTACCGGCGCACACGTCTCATACATCTTTAACATTGTAATTTTAATATACGTATTAAACGATTTTAAAACGAGTAATAATAAACGCATTCATTGGATGGACCACAACCCCCGTTGCTGAACACAGACATTGGAGCAAACATTTCTTTTAACAATCTATTGTTCATGGATCAGTTAGGATACCTATCCATTAGAGTTCGGCGATTTTTGGTTTACTTATACACACACTATTATTTCCGCAGTGCACAGATCTACTATTATAAAGAATAATTAGTAGGTTTTAGTCACACGCGTTGTTAATGAGGTGTGTTTGTGTGCGTGCTCGCCAAGTACTTTATACGTACACATCGTGGACCACACACATTGAAATATATCGTGCTCCGACGACAAATTTTGTGTGCATTCCGAGTTGTGTAAGTATATTTTTCGGCAGTGGCGCGCACATAAGCAAGTCGGGTTGGTACCTTTATTTAAAATATTGTACTTCTAAAATATACTTTAGCCGAAGTATTCTAAAATATATTTCTTGATCAGAGAATTCTATGTAAGTTAATCGAATGGGTGCCATTCGATTAACTTACATAGCATTCTTTTTAATTATACCTACATAGGTACAAGAATCGACATCAACATGTAGGCAGAATCCCCCTACGCTTCCAAATGAGTAATGACGATGAGACAGATAATTAAAATTATCTGCAAATAAGTATCCTTCATATCATACTAAACGGTCTGGTAAAACCGTAATCGATCAGGCATCTGAAGATTTGTAGGTTTTTCCTGTAATTTTACGAAATACCTACAGTTAAAATAATGCGGTCTGGTGAATCTATACGATTGGAAACGTAAAAGAGACTTAAACCTTATTTTTAAAAACTAATAATAAATAATTAGTAGAAAATTCTAGGCTTAACGTTTTGTCACAGACAAATCTACAAAAAAATACTCAGTAGACCGATATCTAGTAAAGGAACCAGAATTAAAATTTGGCAGTAGTAAAAGTACCTATCTACTAAATATTAGTTGGGAAATCGAAACCAGACTAGTTAAATATAAATTTTATTTTATTTCTTTATGTTGTATCTATGTTGCCGAAACGGTGCATATAAATGACGTGCATAATTAATAAATTACTTTACGGAGCAAAAGCTCGGTAAGTCATAAAATTTAAAGGACGTTGTTAATTGAAATGTCATATCTTACAATCCTGTTATGTGCATGTTAGACACTACTTTATGTTGCGCAAGTCCAGCAAAATCCTCAAAATCAAGAAATGAAGATATTTATCTCGCAACTTCTAAAGACTACTGCACTATACCGGTCAAATGGCAATGTACATGTATTTTGAACCTGTCAAAGCATTATAGCTTGTAATTCTAATCGGCTAAGGTTAAAAATGGCAAAGTCTAACGAGTTATTGCGACAGCCAGTTCCACTACATTTCATACTTATAAACATTATACTAGTTGTGTTGCTTAGTTGACTACACAGTGTTAGAAGGCAAAGTTCCGTGCTTAAATTAACCGCGACTATACCTTTTTTATTTTCATTTCGACGCCTAGAACACGATCGGAACGCAGCAGTGCGCACTTGGATTGATCTAACTGAAGACTGTGCTGTGCCAGTTGAACGAGTAAAGAAAAACAACGTCAAAATAAATTCGCGCGTAACTTTGGCGCCAAATGTTCCATAGAAAAAGTGTTGACCATGACATTTTGTTATACAGCCACAAAAAATCTTCTGGAAAACATTGTACAATTGTTCAGGGGAAAAAACTGTTCGTCTGACTTTGTGGATTAGCAGTGGCCATAGTGTTTAGTAACAAAGTGGGGTCGAAGGTGGCACTATGCCCCAGATTTTCTTCCGAAAAGTAATGGTGGTGCGGGAGCGAGGTGACTTCGAGGTGAGTTACTTTCACTTTCCGTGGCTGTTTGTTGGTACTTTACCATAACACGAACTACGTTGTACTTATCTACTAATGGTCCATTAAATGTTATTGCACTTTAAATTTTATTATGATTTTGATATCACTTTTTACATGAGCGTAAAGTCACTAATTTTCATCTCGACGGTCCCTACGAATAATCCCTTAAGTGGTAGATACGTGATTTGCATTTTTTGTCATCGTGACCTTCAGGACACCCTAAAGCTAAACTGTCGTTTAGTTTAACAAAAATATGTCTGGAAAAGGTCCCGATTGCCGTTATTTCTCTCCTACTGCGTACTGAAAGATCGCTTGCTTTGTAAACATCTCGTCCCAAGAACTTTGAACTTTTTTTAATCAGAACCATGATGATAATTATTTGACCTTTCATTTCTGCAATGAGTTTACGGCATCTATAACGATCAATCGCTCAGTGTCCAGCTTCAATAATGAGTCAGTCTTCGACGTAGTCAAAATTATGTAAGTAAGTAAGTATGTTAAGTACTTTGATTTCAATTGCCAATTAATCTTTGATTCTTAAATCTGCCATTCTTTGGTTATTTTGACAATCCTGATACTAATTTGAGTGTAAATAATGTTCAGCCCAAATATTGGCACTTACCTGGTCTAATTATATTTGTTTCAAACACTAATGGCGTTGTACTTAAGTCTAAACAGCGATTAATATAAGAACTCTTTTAGACGTGGAGATTGTTAACTTAAGCATAATTATGTTACGTATGTGCATTAAAATTCACTTCACACATAAATAACGCTAGACAAACATACCTATTAGTACCGGTTAAGACAAACATCGGTTTTACGTAAACGCATCTCGTTGCGTCTTGTACTTGATAACCGGCACGTGAATATATATTACGTCGATACTTGGTTACATCACTAACAAGACATCTATCTCGTTCCATCACTATTTACCATAATAAAGTAGCTACCGGTATCGGTTTCTGTTTAGAATAAGTAAATAGTCTGGCATCTTACTTTGTAAGCTGAGAACAAATTAATTGGTATTGAATTAAGCTATCTGCCAAACCGCATTTGGTCGGCCTGTTGGACTCATTTTGTGGGAGGAGACTCAGCCGTGGGACAGTTATGGGTTACGATGATGAAGTTTTTTATATTCGTTCCTATGACTTCTACAATGGATGTCTTTTGTACTTATTTTGAAATTTTAAATGTTTTTAAATATTAATTCGGTATTGTAATACATAGCAGCTAAATAATAAGCTGTAATTCATTATATAACCATGGATTTCTTATCTATCTTTTTTTAACTTAATGTAAACTTCCTGAAATCTCTTCAGTGATAAAGACACCGTGCTCAGTAGTGGACCATTAAAGTGTACATTATACTACAACAGGAACGTAATAATTCAAATCAATCATATTTTTCAATACACAAACACAAAGAAACCGACGCCGGTATTTTTATTTATATATAAATACAATATGCAAGAATGGGTTTCAAAAAGTTTTAACCAAATGTAGACTAAATTGTTATCAGTACAATCAAAGTTAAACTGGTATTGTAATACACTCGTAATTACGGCGTGAGAGATTCATTGCAACGCCGCCTTGGCCTCGTAACGTCGATCAATGTTGAATGTTGCATTTCTACATATCACGGAATTATGTTACAAATTATCAAAGGCAATTAATTACATTCTAATAAGGTAAATATTACTATTATATGACTAAGGCTAATATTAAAATTTAATTATCACTTGCTTCGGTGAAGGAAAACATCGTGAGGAAACCTGCACACCTCAGAGTTCTCCATAATGTTCTCAAAGGTGTGTGAAGTCCGCCAATCCGCACTTGGCCAGCGTGGTGGACTATGGCCTATACCCCTCTCATTGTGAGAGGAGACCCGTGCCCAGCAGTGGGACAGTTATGGGTTGTGATGATGATGATGAAGGTTAATAAAACAATTAAACACCCATGTAACAAATTAACTTAATTTTTTTTAATCAATTTCTTGAAAAAATAACACACGCTCATACCGCCGCAGTAGGATTCCTTGTCGCGGTTGGTATATTATTAATAACATAATTACTAACACCCGCGGAAAGAGAACAAACATTATTTATCTGTCACATAAATATTTGCCCCGGCCGGGACAAGAACCCCTGACCCCGCTCTGCAGACAAGGTCACATACTGGGATAGGGGGTCGTGTTGTTGAAAATGTAACATTTGGCGACCCGGATGGTGCAATGGTTAACATGTCGGATGTTCCGGGGGTTCGGGGTTCGATTCTCAGCGAAGCTGAATTTGAATAATGAGTTAAGCCTGTTCTTGGTCTGGGTGTGTTGTTCACGGCACCCACGAGGCACACGACACAGGGAATCCTAGTGTGGGGCTATGAGTTTGTAGCGTTATTTATTTATTTATAAGTGATATTTTTCATCTATTTATTTATTTAGGACAGTGTAATATATCATTGGGGACAACCAACAAAACTTATACTAATCATGTACATTGGAAAAATCATTATCATAAATTATTATAAGCTAAGTTTAGTCGTTGCCACGGCATGCATCGTGGACGAGTGTGTTTTATTAAAAACTTAAAGTTAAAATGAATATTATTGAATTTATACATAAATTGATTTTCATGTTACTAAAGTATCATTGATCACGATTATTATTACGTATTATTGACCACGATAAAAGATAATCATGATACAATAACACGCTATGTATAATTACAAAAATAACTCGGTATGTGGCTTGAGAGCCAGTAGGTTCATTTTTATTTGCTTCAGTCTTTATTGTTGGCCCACTACGCATCGTTGAAGTCCTGGGTATTTCTGATGGCCATTGGCGTCGGGAACTCGTGTGGGAACTGGGAACGGCGGTAGCCCGTTGTGTAACCGCTACCCAGATAGGTGCATTGCATTGACATTTTACATTTTTATGACAATATATATTATGTAGAATAAATAATTAAATTTTAACACACTAAAATCATAAGCAAACCACCGAAATAGGATTCCCTGTGTCGCGTGCGTCGACCATATTAACACATCACTAGCACCCATGACCCGAGAATAAATTATATTATTTATTCATAATTATATAAATATCTGCGGCTGGCTGGAAATCAAACCCGGGTTATGATTTCCCTCGCTGGCTTAAATTGGTCTTACCGGTCCACCGCTAGGTGGCGATGCTATATATCAATCGACTCAACTTTTGATTCTGAGTCGATCGGCATGACCTTCAGCGTCCGGAAAGGTCAAATAAAAAAGTTGCTAGCAAACTTTGGGTGTACTTCCGTTTAGAACATACCTCCGATCGATCTGAAATTTGGTATACTTATGTATTTTGACGTGCTGATCAAGAATATCATAGTCAAAATACCCGCAAATTTGATGTTCAAGGTCAAAAGGGCAAAAAATAGGCATTAGGTTAGGTTAGGTTTGGTCACAGTACCCTGAACTGCGCGCAAAGTGAAAAATAGGTTCAAGGTTATTTTTTTTTATGATGAGTAGGTACCCCGAACTGCGCGCAAAGTGAAAAATAGGTTCAAGGTTATTTTTTTTATGATGAGTACCCCGAACTGCGCGCAAAGTGAAAAATAGGTTCAAGGTTATTATTTTTTTATGATGAGTACCCCGAACTGCGCGCAAAGTGAAAAATAGGTTCAAGGTTATTTTTTTTATGATGAGTACCCCGAACTGCGCGCAAAGTGAAAAATAGGTTCAAGGTTATTTTTTTTTTATGATGAGTACCCCGAACTGCGCGCAAAGTGAAAAATAGGTTCAAGGTTATTTTTTTTTATGATGAGTACCCCGAACTGCGCGCAAAGTGAAAAATAGGTTCAAGGTTATTTTTTTTTTATGATGAGTACCCCGAACTGCGCGCAAAGTGAAAAATAGGTTCAAGGTTATTTTTTTTTTATGATGAGTACCCCGAACTGCGCGCAAAGTGAAAAATAGGTTCAAGGTTATTTTTTTTTTATGATGAGTACCCCGAACTGCGCGCAAAGTGAAAAATAGGTTCAAGGTTATTTTTTTTTTATGATGAGTACCCCGAACTGCGCGCAAAGTGAAAAATAGGTTCAAGGTTATTTTTTTTTATGATGAGTACCCCGAACTGCGCGCAAAGTGAAATATGTATAGTATCGCCCCCTAGCGGTGGACCGCTAAGACAAATTTTTACCCGAAGCGAGGCAGTGTTAGCATTAGCATTAGCACGCAGTAGGTTAGCTAGAGTATAAAAGTAGTTAAGCTAAGAAGTTCAATTAATGTTAATATTTAAGTACCTACATAGTAGTAAATAAAATTAACACCTTTGTAAAATCAATTGAGGTCAAGTGTACATAAGTTCTAATTAAGACAGACATAAAAATAAAACAAGCAACGTCTAACAGAGCCGACATATATTTTGGTACAAATATCCAAACAAAGAAAACGAGAACCAACAGAATAAATAAAATGTAATTTATATCTTGTCTGGAAGACAACAAAATAATCATAGCAATAACAGTTACAAAGTGGAGTCGATTTTAAACCATATCTAAACGCAATAAGGTCGATTAGTTGTTTCAATAGCAGCAAAACTTACAAAGTAATGTGTGTTGGCGCCAAAAGATGGCGTTAGTAGTAGCGTGCGCGAGCGCGTGCGTCACTCCTTGATTGATCGTTTTAAGATCGACATTTCGCTGACCTTTTGTTAATGTGGTTACCACTTCTAACTAAGTGCTTTTAATGCGTACTTAAACGAGAAATTTGAATTATGGTGATTAAAGATTAATTTCGTTACCTCGGTTGTATATTTAATGTGTTAGTATTTTGGCTTAAATTCAATTAATAGTAAAGTTCAAAAGGTAGTATGTGTGTGTGTTGTGTAATTTTCAGTATCCCCACCCTTTTCTACGCAGAATCTGTTTAGGCCGGTTACAAAAAGCTTTATGTCTATCACAATAAAGGCGAAAGCTCCGTTGTCTGGCTCGGCACAACCGACGCGACACGAGTGACACGACCACTCGACTCTAATAAGTTCATGATAAGTTAAAACTTACACAATACACGCACTATAACTTATATTTTTTCCGGAGAAAGCGACTGTCATGTCATTCACAAAAAGGTCATCGTTGGACCTTTCACTGAAAGTTATTATCCACGTGCCATCACTCAAAATGAACGTAATAGGTTAGGAAATTACACTTACAACCTCTTCGTCATCACTCGATTGTTTTTTTTATTAATTACAAGTTAATGCTTGACTACAATCCCGACTGATGGTAAATGGTGATGTAGTCTTGGGCTAGCTTAATAGAAGCCTATTCACTCTTGAAGACACATTTTAATCAAACTGAAACACCGACACTAGCAATGTGGACTACCATTATTATAAATACAATGTATACAATAGTTTGTCGCTGACGCATAATAAATAACGAATGAAACCTCCGTCTATCTAGTCTTGTCTAGTCTAGCATAGATTTGGCCTGAAAATATTTTTAGTATGTGTGGGCATATGCATAATTATATGCATCTGTCAAAGCTGCAAAACGAGCAAAGTCACAATTTTCATCGTTTCTCCTCGGTTTCTTTTAATAAGAATAATAATCCCAGGAATAAGTAATCACAAAAGAGGGCTCGTTCCCACTAGCTCAACTGCGTAGTTCAACCATTGAAGTATGGAAATTGCAAGGTTTGCAAGGTATCACGTAAATAAGAATATCCAACGAGTTTTTATTAAAGCTAATTCGTACTTTAGGTTGTTTATGTTCTATATTTTATCGAGACCAGACACATTATAATTATTATGAAACATCTAAAACTAAATTATTAGAATTCATAAATTCGCGAGGTGTTTGACCTTTAGCAGTTGCGAGAAACACGTTTGGGTGAATATGACCAGTCGTCTAGATATTCTAGATCGTACAAGACCTCTAAATTAGCCTTAAACATCTTATAACTGTTTCAAAAGATAAAGAAACATTAAATTTGACGATCCGCAATGGTTACCACATCGGACTACTACGGTTCGAAAGGTCCTGGGTTCGATTAGCGGCACGGCTTGTCTTTTATGGTATCCATGGCACTCACGACACTGAGAATCCTAGTGTATGGCTATGACTGTGTAGACTTATAGAGCTTATTTACTTATTTACTATCACCTTGTATTTATCGCATCGCCCAATCATTTCGCGTAGTTCCTTTGCGCGAATCGCAAAATGGGCCGATTATCCACAGGACCCCCAATGCCGCTGAACTGACATGGCAGCGCAGAGCGCTGCAGGTCGAAAGGTTATGAGAAAGGTGGCCGTTTACGTAATTGTATTGGTGGTGCGAGTTATAAGCGGTTAGAGTGTGGGGCTATAAAATAATGATGTAATCTAATATTGAAAGGAAAAAGAAAATAAATTTCCTTCTTTCTTTCTTTCTTTCTTGCTAATCAATGAAATAATGGTCAAGTTATATTTCCAGGTTGTGCTCAAAATTTGAACTACATCTTATATGATAGTCAGATTTGTGGTTCTGTTTGATTTATCTTTTTCTATTCTTCTTACTGTACCATCATGTTAAATTGTACCTCTTATCCCACGGGAACAGATCGAGATAAAAAGTGTCCTATTATTTAATCCAGTTTAAATGGAACTATAAAAAGATAAAATGAATAATAAGCGAAAATACCATTCAACGACTTTGAATTTTTAAGAAAAATAAGAAAATTTACAATCAGTGAATTTAATATACATCGAAGATATTTATTTATTAAAATCTTGTATTTAATTATGTGGACTTAGGTAATTATAAATATAATTCTATCCATCAATATTCTATCACTTGGCCCATACACTGGCAATATAAAAACTAAGCACTGAATGCCATCACGTACTGTTATATCAGCTTACTAAATACAGAGATTTCTTCTATAGGCACGATTTACATCGTCTTTCGAGCGTTATAAACATTAATATCCATACTAATAATATACATGCGAAAGTCTTTCTGTTATCTTTTCACGCTTAATCCGATGATCCGATTGAAATGAAATTTGATATGGCGATAGTTTGAGACAGGAAAGGATATAGGATAGTTTTTATTCCTAATACCACCCCAAGTGGGTGAAAAGGGATGCGGAATTATATAAAGGATATAAAGCATTACAATTATAATACTTATCAAATTGCGATAAAATTTGGCACACGGGTAAACCATAACATATAGTAGGACGTAGGATACTGTATTCCCGGTAAATCCGGTAATTCGTTCTTGAAATAACAATTTTGTCGATTTCCACCACATACGCGGGCGACGCTCGTAATGCATCGTAATAAGTGAACTCCTTTTTCTGTTTGGATTTAAATTCTGCAAGCAGATAATTTTCTTCTCGTAGTTTCTGTTCAACATTTCAAATGAAATGAAATCTTCTATGCCGATGAACTTTGCACGGTGGTACGGTACTTCATTCGAGGATTTACTCGCACTTGGCCGGTTTTCATACATGAATATAGTTCATACATATTTACATACATGCTTATGGGCTAAATTCATAACCTTCCTGTCGGCCTCGCCATATTCAGGTAATTAAACCATTCCTTTGGTTCAGTGGTTAGGAAACAAGGCCTAGATGCATAACTATGATTTATGTATGTATGATATAACAACGTTACGTGATGATCATCAAATCAATTCAATTATTATAATCTTTTGACTTTTTTATTGTTTTTATACCTTGTTTAAGTTTTTAAACGGAAACGATTAAATTCTTCACAATTGTATTTAGTTTAAAAAATATTACCTATAATAAGCAGATATAGTTCTTAACATTATTATAAAACATAGTCCACCGCCACGTCTGTCTGTTCGCGATAATGTCAGAAACTACTGAACGGATTTTCATGTGGTTTTCACCAATAGACAGAGGGATTTCTTACTAATAATACATAGTTAGGAGTATAATTTTATTATTCATTTTAAAAATAATAGGCCGACAAAATACGCATAAAATAAAATAAATGACGCCACACACTCATTAGGCGCCACACTATAATTCCCTGTGTTGTAGGTGCCAAGGACAACACACAAATACGAGGACACACACCCAGACTGAGAACAGAAATTTAAACTCATCAATTCATCATTCGAATTCCTGCCCCGCTGGGAATCGAACCCAAAAACTTTCGAACTCATACAAACACTTAACTAGCCTATGTTAGTAAACAAATCATCGGTGCGTTTAAAGTGGCCCGCAAATATTTTATTGCGGTGAAATCTATGGCTATGGCTTTCACTGTCATTGTTTTAAATTTAACGGCCACGGTGGTGAGCGATCCGTTCTATTTGCGAGACATTGAACGACTCCGACTTTCATCAAAACAACTAATTGTTTATTGTTTTAAGTTATACCTTACCACAGACATACTACATACCACAGAAAAATATCAAAGAAAATAAAATCGCTACCCCGTCAGTCTTGATTGTTGCGATTACCATGTCAGAAACTCATTAGGTCTGATAATTCTAATATATATAAATTACGTGTCACGTTGTTTGTCCGCGATGGACTCCTAAATTTCTATACCGATTTTAATCAAATTCGCACACCGTGTGCAGTTTGATCCAACTTGAAAGATAGGACAGTATTTTAATATTTTTATTGGAAATAAAATATTTATTAACCATGAATAATGTTAATTCATTGTTTAGTTCTATGAATTTCTCATAGATGGCGCTGTTGGTTGATTCGTCTTCCTGAGCCACAGCAACGTGTGGTAGCGTCAGCTAGTTACATATAAAAACTGTTTTGACGTTCTACATACATAATTAAATATTCTTTTAATGTTTATACCTAGGTACCTACTTATTTTTTAAAGCTTTCGGGTCAAATCTTGCAAGGTGAATTAGAACTTGCTCTTACACTACTAACTTGAAATTTAGCATATTGCATTAGTTCCGACGACAATGCAGTTTTATAACAAGCATGAGCGGATTACTACGTTCAGGACTGGCTTCAGACAAGGGGCCTCGTCAACGGTTTACAGCACAGTGACTAAATTAATAGGGTATTTGACACCTTTTAGAAAAATAACTCAAATTGTTCAATATCACATAATACATTATGCAGTTTGCTTAATTCTTTGTAAATATCTCTATTTTCGATGAAACTCACCATCAAAGTTTAAATGAACAAAAAAGCCGCCAAAACGCTAATACGCCATTTTAAACAGGTCATGACGTCACCTGCTCAAATAACTATACTAAGCTGTCAATGCTGTCATTGCGTATAGTAAGCAGTAATAGCAAGTGACGTCATTCAGCCAAACCGCGCGTTTTTTCGATCACGTGATCAAACACGAAAAATTCATCATTTTATTATCGATTTTTAATAAAAATCCAAATAATTTTAAAATAATGTGTAGGCTAAATTGGTTTAAAAAAATATATACTTTTAAGCTAACAACAGTTTGATCTATATTTTCATTATATTTTCATCTATATATTCATACCCTATTGTATTTCATTTATAATGCACGTAGCATTGTAAAAGCTTTTTGTTTTTGAAACTATTAATCCTGTCTATCTTTCATATCATTCTTTCATTAACAGATAGTAGTTATAATTTGCATAAGTTTAAGTTTTGTTTTAAATCGTGCCGCACATTTTCATATGTTAAACAAAAAAATAATAAAATAATTAACAAAAAGTAATATTTACTTAACTGAACATTCCGCTAAAATTAAATCTAATTAAAAAGCAGATGCCCAGATGGAATTTAAGGAAACTGTTGAGCTACTTGACAACACGGTCTATAGATATGATACACAACCCAGTTAAGCATCTATCCATCATAAAGAATCATAAGCAGTAATATCAACAAAAAATATTGTACATACAAAAGGATTTAACCGAAAGTGATACGTGAATCACACCAGAAGCAGTAAAAAATTTCAACAATAACAGTAAAATATTAAGATCTCTCAAACGATTTCGTAATAACACAGAGACGTTTACCGTTGGAGCGCAAAATCAACAAACCATGAAAGTCGAATAATTTTTTATATCGCAAACAAACCGATTTGCGTTTGCCTCTCGAAATAATTGCTATTATACTCTCAACCCTAACGCGGTTTGAGTATTGGCTTCAAATCGTATCCTTGGTCCAATGTGCCATAAAGTCGATTTTGAGTTATCGGTTTTATGTAGCATTGTTATGTAAGAAAATTGTCGTCAGTCTGTCATTGGAAACTTTCTTCTTTAACTTCGCGTACTGATAGTAATAATAAACAAATTAAAACGTTATGTAATAGGTGAAGATGCTTTGGAATGACAGGTGAAGTTTTTTGTGATCTAATGGATTTTTTATTTATGTATTTAAGTGAAAAATGAACATGGAAAATTTACGAATCACTTGGCAATACGAATAATAAATTGCTAATAAATGATAAACATGAAGATTTAAAATTAGCACCTTAAGTAATTTGTACCCCTCACATTGTGAGAGGAGACCTGGGCCCTAGGTTGCGTTGTGATGATGATGTTGCATGATGATGAAAATGAGAAACATGTATTATCTACCTATTTCCGTCTCGTCCCCATCTCCATAAAAATTTGTACCTAAAATTTTCTGTAGATATAATCCTGGCACTAATGCATTTCATACCGAGACCCTAATGACCCAACAGGACACGTCACATGAGCAGGAAAGGAAAGAAAGTCTCCAAATGATGTGTACCTACTCTACTTGGCCTCTTCAATGCTGAGGTGAGACCCATGCTTAGTAGAGAGTCATTAAAGTTGAAAACCAAGCACCTACTGAAACATTGAACATTGCTTGATGAAGCCCCTGAATAAAAACCTTATTCAACTGTAATTAAATAATCCTTTTTACTTTTACATATTTAGTTCGTGTAGGAAATTTTAGAAAGTTTTTGATTTAGGTGGTGAGTTTAGGAGATTTATTAGTCATTTAATTACTGCTTAATAATCATTTTCAATCTGGAATTATTCCATAAAAATCACACGTGATTGTAATCTCCAATAATAAAATAATTATAGTCCACAGCAAATCAAGTTACGGGTTCGTAAGAAAGTATTTTAAACCTGTTTCATTTCCTTCTTGGTGGTGTTGCATCTCTGTCTTTCTCATCTGAATGAGATGCTGACTCCTTCATTGGATTGAAAACCGTTGCAAATTCTAGTGTGGTTTCTGAATTATTTACTAGTATCTTTATATTCTGCTAGTAACGATTTTATCGTTAGGACATAAGTTTTATTACGTCCATAGAACATTGGCAATAACTATACATTTTCTACGTCATTAATACTGTCATTTATTCAGGTAAGAATTTCCTGTGTAGATAAGTTGTTAACTACTTATCTTATTTAATACTTATTAATATAAGATTTTACTGTGATATTCGATATACTTATACTACTAATTAATGTCAATGAAATATATGTATTAGGAAATGACCTTTAGTTCCATGAATATGCAATTTTGGTAATTTAGTTAATTTAAATCAAGCAATATTTTAACTTGCCATTGATTTTTAATTTCAAGAAAAAAATGAAAGTCTGATTGTAAATAATATGGATGATTTGCTTTATTTACGTATTTGAACCAAACAAAATTTGAAGACTTGAGAATAGATATGTACTTAGGTACTTGTAACAAAAATTGTTCCATTGTAATGAGATTCTGATTCCTGTGTCTTCTTCAAAACCTTTAGGACCGTATTAATCAAATTTTCAATTAAATCTCAATTGTTGCTATTTATTCGTTTACATTATTGTCCTTGGACCTTTACCTAAGCGATAGTTGTCAGCAATTAACAGTACCGATATAACTGAGACAACTCTGACGTCGTTCATATACATAGTTACAAGCCATAAATTATGTATAAATCCGTGGTATTAATCTAATCTATCCGATCACGACTGGTAGGCCACAGGTTTTCCTTGTGACGTTCTAGGATATGGGCAGGCGAGTTATGCAACTATGAGAGTGAATGTGGAATTGTAAGGTAACCTTTGAGTTTATGAACGAGAACTACTTAGCTAAGCGATTTGTTTTGATTTATAACTGGTATTTATTATACGTTTATACCTTTGGTAACAATGAAATTGTACTTATACCCCTTCCAGTCAAGTTTGATGCTTCTGATCCATATACTTTTAGTAACGATCAGCGTTGGCTCCAATATTAAATATAGGTCTGGAGGTATAGGGTACTCTGTGTGATATTATGTGCTAAATATCCTGAGAGCTTGCGTGTTTTGGAAAACAAGCGATCCGACTGATATCGTCAGATATCAGACGTTTAATTATGCGGGAAGTGTTTGAAAAACGTAAGAAATCAGAAGAACATAATTTTATCCATAGCAAAACATAAAAAGTATCCGCTTATGAAAGAGATTGATGGAGCTTGAAAGGATACCACGATAAACTGGCAACCATCACAGTTAACCTAGGTGATAGCTTCAGAATCTCACGATCTGATGGGACAAGATACTACTACCACGATTGTTGACCACCACTAGTAGCAGCGACGATTGGCGTCTTCAGAATAGATGGAGGCACTTAAAAGACAAGTAATAGTTGCTAATCTTGTTGTAAATGAAAGCTGTTCCAAACCACTTTTGTATTGCGACGGTAAGACATCAAGCCTGATCTTGGACTTTGATGAGGTATAATACAACTTTTTGATGCTAACAGAGAAGCCACCTGATAAGTGATCACCATCACCCATGGACATTAGTAACAAAGGCAAGAAGGAAGAGGAAAGAAAGAAATACTGGCTCTCAAGCTAGAGCTTAGAAGCCGGAACACGACAAATCATTTGGCAGCTGCTCAAGCAAGAGGGTAGACAGCCGGGGTTCAGCCCTATCACTACGCAGGCTCCGGATTCTCTCGCTTCTTACGACACTGATCTGTCAACATGGGATCAGGGACAATATTCTAGGCCGTCAAATACGGCCAAACTAATTCCCGATTGGAGTACATTAACCCCGACTACCTTTAGCTACAGAAAGTTGATGATATAATTGCGTCCAAGTAATATAATGATAAATTCTCATATGAATGTGATTCCTAATAAGGACATTAATGTGCATTTATTCACTGAGCAGTAGTTGAACTATGAAGTCATCTAGACTTGCTAGATAGTAAGTAATTGTTTCTTGTTATGAACTTTGTAAGGTACAACTTAAGACGGAATAACATGATGATTCAGTAGGTAACTACTGGAAGCATACGTCAAAATAATAACGCTAAAATCATATAAGAATTCAAAACATGCTAAAATTTATTGAATCTTTTTAAGGAACGCTTTCACCATAAATCAGAATTTAATCATTGATTATTAATTTTATTTATTGCGATTGAGCTTATATTGTATACCAAGGTGTAACAAATAGTTAGATCTTTGTAGAAAACTTACTCATTTCCAAGGTTTGAATTTAAGCTTGAAGGGCTTATTACTAAGTTGGCATGCTTTTCCTTCCGTTCCACTAATTGCAGTTAAGTATACATAATTATGTACATGTCATATGATAAGAAAAGGCTGTTGGCCGTAATTCAAATGTAAAATAAATAAATAAAGAAAAAAAAAAAGTTGTTATAGTAAATCTCCATAGGAAAAGTATCTCAATGTTCCCCATTAATTTTAGATCATACACGCTTATACGGCAGTATCATCAAAAGAGATGCAATGAACGGCAATGTGCCAAATTATGGCCATAATGGCCGACCTGACCGCAAGTTACTTCTGCGGCTGGGAATGTGTGCCACTGGCACGCTTTGGACAATAGTGTATCGAACTATTTCTCATACATGTCTTGTGTGGCGTAAAGTAGGGAGTCGGAAAGTAATGAATGTTATGATGACTACGCGTTGTCATATTTTCCAAATATTTTGCTAACTTTTTTTTGTTATTTTGGAGGAATAGTCGTATCTGAACTTGCATTAGGTGTTTCAAACATTTGTTAAAATAAGTCCATGTTGGGATCCACTGTGGGCAAATAAGGTGTTCAACCTCAGTCGCAATCGCAAAAAAGAGCAAAAATTTTGTAGTACAATCAATCACTTCGCAGTATTTCCAACTGAAATCTTAACTTCACAGTTATGTTTAAAATTATTATCTACAGCTACTGCTAGTATGTAAGTCATCAGCATGAACTACAGTTCAATAATAGATAGTCATCCATTTAAAAGGATCACGAAGGCCTAACCAGTTTGCCTCGAGGAGATTCTTGATATGCTAAAGGCAAGGTTAATGGATGCCATTGCCAATATGGGAACTCTGGCTTGGATTATGGCTGTGAAAATCGGTATTGCATTTAAATTAAGCATCGTAATTGGAAGAGCACTTTAGGTATGGCTCTTTCATAATACTTTGTATCTTCATTAGGCATATGCCAGAAAACCAAAACTGCAGAGAGCTTTTTTACAAATAATGCAACTTATACGCCGCATAGTCATGATTAATTCTATCTCTATCACCGACACTGTTTTGACTTAAAACGCTTGACAAAAATCTGGTGGTAAGCACTCCCCTAAACGGCAATGAAACTGAGAATGGATATTGCAATGACCTAGAAAAAGCCTGGGACTGAGAGTAACTTAACTTTATTCCACTTTAAGTTACATTATTAGTAAAATTAGGTGGATATTTCAGAAGCTTTTCTAAATTGTAGTCCACTAAACCATAATTAATTCCCACAATTTCAAGAGGATTAAGAAATATAATTGTAATGGTCTGGGAATAAAACACTTTAGTATAAATACAAAATCATATACTTCACAAAGCAACTTTAGTATGATCTTAGGACATGAGATATTACCTGAATGCCTTGTGATTGTGGTATGAACGCTTCAGTATTCACGTATTTAGTATTTCTGCGCACGGCATTGAGGCGCGTCGTGCTTGCTCGCGTGCCGCCATTTTTAAAAAGAAAAACGTATTTTTGACACTATTTCAGAAATTTTCAAGTTTGTTTGTGACGAAATTGAAATACATTTAAGTTTTGTTTGAAATTTTAAGAAAGTAATTAGTAGTTCGTTACAGTTTCGTGACAATAATAAAAAATTGTGGATAATTTGTGAAGTTCTTGCGTTCGAGTGATAAGTTCTGATTGTTTATTGTTGTTTGCATTGCGTTACAGGTAAGTTTAAGTTATCTATGGTTTTAGTTTTAAAGTTTTGAAATCCAATGCAACTTTAACATTCAGCCGGTCGGATTCTAGGTTATTACAAAACATTTCCACAGTGGAACCGTTAGTTTGGCGAG
Organism: Ochlodes sylvanus; assembly: GCA_905404295.2. Taxonomy (NCBI): domain Eukaryota; kingdom Metazoa; phylum Arthropoda; class Insecta; order Lepidoptera; family Hesperiidae; genus Ochlodes; species Ochlodes sylvanus. Next base: position 1,956,024 of record FR990135.1, on the reverse strand, counting down.
CAACGGTAGTGCAATACCTAGCGAGTTGGAGATTTTAGATTAAACTTCGAAAATGTTTGACTGTAGAAACGTATAGTATAAGATTTAAATTATTATTTACAACTTTTGAATTGCCATTTTGTTAAAAAAAACCAAGGCAATTTAAATAACATCCGTCAAATCGGATACACGTACAGTTCCGGTGAGGTTCCGGTCAATACTTAACTAAACGCAGTTAAGTAAACAAGTAATGGTCAGTTACAACTGTTTTAATGTACTTATGTATAATCATATCAAATGAAGTTAAATAACATTTCCCAGAATAGGAAGTTATATATGATACATTTACATGGGTTGTGTTTTTACTTTTATACAATTTCAGTTAAGTTTGGTAAGAACCAACTGGGTCCTTGTCTCTATAATTATGAATAATCTTAATCGTAAAATTATAAATGAATAAAAATATAATAACTTTAGTAACAGATAATTGTGACATCTAAAATGTTAACGGGATAACAGTCTACAGGCAACCCTCTCTGCAACCCATTTGAACCTATCAGTGTCCAACTTAAAATAGACTAGTCCGTACCAAGCTGTTTAATCAGTACCTACTGCTAGTACTGAAGATTAAGAGTTACCTCATAAACCAGATTTCGGTCTTTTACCAGGACTCTGCAGTGTAGCAATAGGACATCTTAACGACCAGGCTACAAAACACAGTAGCGTTATCTTAAAATAACAAAAGCCATTGCGAGTTATTATGTGTGTTTTCCTCGTCAAGTATGCAGTCACGAGCACATTGTTTGGATACAAATATTTACTTATTTACCCACCTAATAAAATGTTGTTACATAGCATGGAAACCTTACGCTGTTTATATACTAGTTATCTCCTCTTGCTTCGTTTCAGTAAACCTATGCCTATAAGTATTTAGGTACAAGAATCTATCGTAGTCACAGCTAATAAATATAAAATCAAAAACATAAAAAAACGTTGAGAACCTCTGAATTTTAGAATTCTAATGTTTGAGCTTTGCTTGTGTTAATCAAAATCATCATCAAGAACATCGCTTACCTATTTTGTTATCGACAGCTACTTATTTCTAACTCACCTATTAAACTACAATGAACAAACAGATTTTATCGAAGTATACTTATTATTAATAATACAAAGTATTTTATCAAATGACCTATAAAACTGGATATGAAGTATTATGTAGTGATTATGAATATAACCAATTATAAGCGCGGGTATTGTATTAATATTATGATAGCAGCTAATTGTATATATGTTATTCAGATAATTGTGCGTCTACAGCAACAGCTACCTTCTTTTTAATCTTTAAAAAACTTCCGTTTTAGTTATTTCTAATTCCGCGGCGAGGATTCTATTGACCGACATAACATGTATGTAAAATATTTGTTATAAGTCTTATGACCCATGCCTTAATGCAAACATATTACATTTACGTTAAAAATTCAAAAAGATAATAATTAACAATTAAAACATTACTTAATTTTACTTTTAATAATTACGTAACTAACGTAGATGACATTCTGTAATTGCAAGGCGTGATATTTAAATTTAGAATTATCGCACTGTGGCAAGATTTGCATCGCGTGTTCTAATTCCATATTTCATAGCCCGTCCTTTCTTGTCCATAGAGCACGGGGAAAGCTTCTTTATTTAAATTCTCGAAGGAAACGAAAGTGAATTACGCAATACGGAATGCCGCAGTTTATAACGTTGGTTATTTTATTAAATTCAATTTGTTTTCATTATCTGTAAGTTGATGTTTATTATACGTGATGTTTGGACAAAAGTTACATTTAACATCCTAATCAATCTGTAAGTAGGTAGTACCTACCAGTGCGAAAAGTTGACACAAAATTTTCAATAATACTTATAAGTATACAAACTACAGTTGGGCTTAAATACAATTTTTAAGCAAATAGGTATTTTGTAGTTTTGATACTTTTGGAATTAAGTACCTACCTACTTAACTAAATGTGCTAGGTTTGTCTTTTTTTTCAGTATTTGTTCTTCTTTTTTTCTTTCTTTTTTCTTCTTCTACTTTTTAATCTCTCTTTTTTAGGCCGGTAATTCATTGGTGATTCCATTGGTACTACTGATGACTACAGCTGTGACCATTTACCTACTTACAATCAGGTGGCTCGTCTGCTGAATCGTCGGGGCTTATAGCAATCTAACAAAATCTACTTTGATCATGGCTCAATAGATCCGATAGCAACGATGATACAGCCCTCATAACCGCACAATAGAAAAACAGTTCCGTTGCAACAGTTGTATGGAAATGCGTGTTGTAACGTTGCACGCTCGCGTTGCGACACCGCGATGCTTATTTGCAAGTGCGCAGCGATCTTCGACGGCTGATTTCGCTGAAATTAAATATGGCACACATAAATGGATAGTCTTAAATGAAAACTGGATATAAGTATTCGTAGATTTTTCATCATTTAATTTGTATGTAGGTCGCGTTGTAGTTTTGTATGTATTTGCCAAAACATTTTTTTAACCCGCGATTTCTCACGTGTTAATATTTTTTTATACTCATACAAATCATTCATCGTTTTAGTAGGTGTATTAAAAATCCTGAAATAAGTGTTTCATTAATTCAGTTTAAAAAACAAAATTTCGGGGTTTATTACATTGAAAACCTACTTTAATAACTCTTTTATGAGTAAGGTATTCACGACACTTGTACATTTTTCTATTTACTATTTCATTAACATTATTTATTTAATCTGCCTCACAATAGATAAAACCGTTAAATACTAAACCAATCTAAAAACAACGAGTAAATAAATAGTTTAATGTAATTATTAAATACACGCTTTTATTAGTATTGTTATTGTTAATCTAAAATTAATTCGCTTCGGTTTTTATTCTACTGATTAAATTAATTAAAATGTTTTTGTTCACAAACAATAAAAATGTTACTGCAAAGCTAAATTGCACAATTTAATAATATTTTTATTGTAATACTTAATGTACTTATATGTAAACTAGTTCGTGCTCGCGGCTTCGCCCGCGCGTAGGAGTCGGAAAACTACAATATACCGTTAAAATAAGTCAAGGGAACGTATTCGCGAATTAAGTATCCTATGTCTCTGACCAGGTCATGGTCATACCTTACCAGAGAAAAAGGGGTGTGGGGGGGTTGTACCTTTCTCACGACCTCCAATATGCGGGACCTAGGCCTCGTTGTTCAGATCGTGTACCACGAGCACGGGGGGGGGGGGGGGGGCTAGCTTGGACTCAATATAGTACTGACCCTTGTACACCCCAAAACCAACAGTAGGTAGGTAAATAATGATTGTAGTCCAAACTCCGCTCTATTTTTGTTTGTTTACAAATGTAATTACTTTATTGTGTCAAGATACACCTGAGTTAATATCTAGTTAACTCGAAACGTTCCGTTCTAATATCTGGGTTAAGAAATTCTCGTCTTGAAATTATTGTATTCGCGAAGCATAATAATCCTAACGTACCTACCTCGTAGGTGCGTGCTTAATGCGGCTTGAGTGGGTCATCTCAGTGTAATTGAGCTGGATGAACGGTACTGCTGCATCTGAGAGTAATTGGTGCGATACGGCTTCTGATTAGTTTTTGCGTAGTTAGCCTGTATATGCAACTGATTGCATAGACCGGGGGTCCAAGTTGATTTATAAGTGCACAATTGCGTCGTTTGTTAATAGTTTGACACATTTCGTATATAAAATCTGCCAAAAAAGTGTCAAACATGACATGAGCTCGAGGAACACTCAAAGTACTTATGTCGCAATGTTTGCGTGTGAAGTCATGGGGTTTTGCGTTAAATACGGCATAACAGTATCGGTAGGATTTGAAAATAATAGGGAATCAGAGAATAATCCACCATCTCCCATTTTTGTTCACAAAAACCGCAAATATTTTGTTACTACTTTTTTAAATTATATACATTTTCAATGTTATTAGTTTGTTTTTAATGGAAGAAATTACTAGCGAGTACCGTGGGCGTATTACTTATGGGTTTCATGACCAAGTAGCTCGTGTTAAAAATTACAGAAGTTCTGGCCTAGACTAATACCACCTAATTCTCTACGCCCCTGTATGTATACAGTAAACAAAAACTAGACAGTAGAGACCGAAGGAGTGACATTAATTGGACAGATAAGGTATTTGTTCATTGTTCATGTAGTTACTCATAATTATGTATGTTACCGTCAATGACATGGATCATAGCCGGCAACACGTTGTTGATACTTTCCTGTTAGATATAATATGCCCATAGACTGTCTAGTCTGTAGTAGTGTAGATCTGACTAGTCTGTTCTTTCGGCTTTTGATCCAAACATGGATTCTAATAATGATAAGGTAAATTAACTTAGTACAGAACATATTATTAATTTAAGGGATAAGGTAACTTAGGTAAATCTGGAACAATTTGTGAAAGCAATTACGACACAACTACGAAATATCACACCAAGAGCAATGACCCGAATGACTAACCGCTCCGAACCGGTTAATAGTTCAAATTGGTTACAAAATTGGAGAAGTGCAATGTGTGAGTATCATGTTACTGAAATTAGTGTAAGGTCAACAGAATTGGGCGTGGGAGATCGCGTTACTCGGGTTAGTGCAAGTGTAAGGTCAGAACCGCACGCGAGGATGTTACGAGCGTTAGAAACATCCGATTATTATGTTTGTAAAAACGTGGTAGCCGGGTTCGTGTTATTATTTATACGACCCTTCAAGGTAAGAGAGTAAGCTTGTAAAAAGTAACGCTACACACTCATAGCCCCACACTGGGATTTCTTGTGTCGTGGGTGCCATGGACAACACACAAGACATGAACACACTCACCCAGACCAAGAACGGAAATTAAAATTCATCATGCAAATTTCCGCCTCGCTGGGAATCGAACCCAGGACCCTCGGGACGGCGATTTACATGTTCTTTTATAGATTATTATTTCTAACAATGGAGAAGGCAAAAGGGTCAAAATATTACTATCAAATACACCTAAAATCCGAGCTTAGGTCATATACATTACATAACTTTTTATTTCACTTCAATACATGCAGTATTTCCGAAGTTATAAAGACGAGAAGTTCAAGCCCTTTTTTGAATTTCCGCGCTTACGCTATGACGTCACGACGTGGCTCGGCCGCGAGCATGATACGGCGCAAGTATAGAAAATATGGGTCTATGCAGTTCAAAAATCTATAACTTTCTTATTTCTATAGATACAGACTTGAAATTTTGCATAAATGTAGTAGATAGTATGTGAATTATATATGTTATTTTATTATTGATAACTAAGGTTTGCTCGCGGCTTTACGTGAGTTTAAATTAACATTTCGGTCAAAAATCCCTATCAACTACGCGCGACTACTGAGAGATGACGTCATCGAGTAGTGACCGCCCGCCTGCGTTTTTAAAAAAACCAACGTCCGTAAATACGCACTTTGATCGTTAATATCTCAGCCATTTATTGAGATATGGAAAAAGTAAAAACACAGTTTTTCTTCTAATTTTTTATAGATTTATTTGACGTGTAAAAAAAAAATTCGTTTGCCTGGTCCATTATATGTTTATGAATATAAGTCCTAGATTATTTATTACCTATATTTTGTTCTGTCCCTCAGATTAGAGCAGCAATTGACATAAAAAGTTAACTATGTATTAGTTAATATTATCGAACTTCTCGCCTAAACACTTGAAAAAATTGGCACAATTTCGAAAGAATTGAAATGTAGGATAGTTTATCGGTGATAAGTCCGTTCATATCTTGTTTATAAATAATATTTTTGATGCTTTTTTTGTTCAGTATTGAAGTTTGTGAGGTAACGGTACAAGTAGTACAAAGGTTTAAGAAAGTTGTTAAATATTTTTACGATGGTTTCCAAAATTCTAGAATGGATATTTAAGTTGTATTTATATTTCTTTGCAACAATCCGCACAGGTGGAACTTGTTTTGGTATGGACCCACCACCCTCCCTTATCTCTCTCTAGACTCGACGACCAACCGTTGTAGAGTCCACATCACCTGATGATGCTCTGTTTTGGGGCGAAACACGTGTCGTGTACTATTGGAATAAGTTGTAATGGTATATACCTACCTAGAGAGAGATAAGGGAGGGTGGTGGGTCCATACCAAAACAAGTTCCACCTGTGCGGATTGTTGCAAAGAAATATAAATACAACTTAAATAACAATGGATTTCCGCAAAGTAACGCCTGATACAATAAATTATTCTAGAATGGAGATGATGCCTCACCAGCTCACCACACACCTAAAACAAGGAATGATCTTTCATTCTTTCTTTTTCCTCCCTTCTTTCTTGCCCGACAACGCATCAGTCATGCCTTTGAAGTAACTGATGTCAATGGGCGACGATGACCAGTTACCATCAGAGTAGCCACTAGGCAAATCACACTTACCATCAGCTACTTACTTACAAAAACAAATCATCCCCTGAACGATTAATGCTATGAAAAACATAACTTAAAAATAACAAGTTTAGTTAGTTCTTCTACAGTAAAAAGTTGTGAGATCCATATAATACCAAGTCGGTTAATTTATTCAGTCCCTACTTAAGGGTCAGTCTGTGTTAAGTTATTACGTAATTAGCTAACTTAATAACATTTTATACTGACCATATTATCAATATTGAAAATCTTTTTTTAAATAAATAGATCAACTTGGCCTTTGAAACGTTGAGTAGACTCTCGCGTGTCCAACATTCAGCTCATATTCCCGGACGGCTCATTTCCACTAGCCTTGATCTCTGACAACTATTTCCTTGATACTCTATTAACCGCTTCGACTCATTTACTTCGTTGAATCAATTACGGAACCTCACAAAATGCCCAGTTCGTCGGTATGAGTGGAATGATCGTAATTTAAGATCAATTGATCGATGATAAGACAATTGTGTGTTTAAGTTAAGACGCATCTGGTCCACCGATTGAGTATTAATATTAATAAACTATAACAGATCGATGTATGTAGATGGAAGATATTTAAGAATTTATTAGGTGTATTTATTTACACCATAATAAATATTTTAATTTTATAATTTTTTTTATACTTTCCGTTTGATTGTCTGTTTCTCTGTACGTTTATTCCGTGGTTTATTCCCACTCGTCTCAGAAAGGGATTTTATAACTTGCCTACTGCGGTTTTCACGAATGCATTGTTGAAAGCTTGGAGTAACAGAATGTTTGATTTAAGTATTTCAATTAGTTCAAAAAAAAAGATAATAGGCATACTTAACAATTAATATCGTAGAATCCCGTCTTTTAAACACTTTTCGAGTGATAATAGCGTAAATTAAGCGATAGGACGAAACGAAGCTATTAAAATAAAGGCATTTTTACTTAATACTTTGTTAGCTGTTTATTTACTGATAGTTTTTGCGACCCTTGCAATATGGTCGGGGATTTCCAATATTATCTATCTATCTATCGTCACTGTCATATCACATGTCGTTCATTCTTATCTTAACGCACCGTATCAGCACCCATTGAGGTTGATCATTCGTGTGAACGTTTCTTCAGCCGGTTTGAGAAGCACTCGCCGCCAACAAGAAGAGAGATTCCCAATTTCTTGATGAGTGAAAGGTGAATGAACTAGACTAGGTATTTCAGTATGTATAGACGTTCTGTCAGATTATTAATCACGCAAACCACATTATTTATGATATTATTAATTAATTAATGTAAATTGGTTGGGAATCATCGTATTGACTAAACAAATATATTGTGTCAATATGACTTCAATCCTAAGAGTATTTCAGTTAATCAAATACATAAAGTAATATTGTTCAGCGTATTTATTTATGTCAGCCCTGTCTGCGTGTGTGTGGAGTTATCTGTGTTTGCCTGTGTATGTGTACGAACGCTTGCACTCGAGCCCGGTAACTCGAATTTACTTTTTTTTTAGAAATTATGTGTGCGTGTAAAGTTAATTTGTGATGGACAAGTTGTCCCAACTTCAAAGTTTCCGTATAATTATTTATCCGAATTCTTATCAGTTTATTTTCGCTTCGCCAGCCTCAACAATGAATGGTACCTAAAGCTTTTCGAAATCAAGAGGTCTAGACTTCCTTCAATTTATCTTTTGACATAACGAAATCCCTTAGCGATCGATAACGATAAAGATCGTGATGGACGTCTGATTTTATGTTATCGTTCGATTACATATTCGATCACCGTCTACCCCGTGAGAGGTTCGAAGTCTAAACCGCTCCTTTACTGGTATGGTTAACACATGACAAGAATTTTCCTGACATGTCCGATATATTGTCTCTGTCAGGAACAGAGGGGAAATATTGGAATTGTCCAGTTTTTTTCTAGAAATGTCAAGAGGCACAACTTTAACCATGTTTTAAGGAAACTTTCACGATGATTTCCCTTACAAGCAAGTAGACCACCAAAGACCTTGCACCAAGGACTGCGTTGAAAAGCCTCATGCAGCCCAGGGACACTGCATTGTAGCAAGACGCCGGATACATTAGCATTTCAAAGACTTTCATATTTTCCCACGTCCTTAATCATACAACACACTCATCGTTTGCGATTTAAGAAGCTTGGCGGCCTCGCGCGACACGCGACATGCAATTTGTTTCGATGAGAATTGCTTTGTTTGAGTAGTTCAGACGATTTCTAAGGCTTAGTGTCAAGTCTGGCTAGTGTTGTGTGACCTTCTATAAGGAACAATGCAGTATCATACTAGAGTTCTGTGTCTATGTATAACATACGGCTGTAACCTGACACGTGAGTCGAAGCACAAACAGTAGGTATTGCTCTTCTACCTGCTACACACAAAGGATTACAGGAACACTACTTCATTAGTAGGTCTACTGTACAGATTGGTGGAGTAGTCGTTTTTAGAATTGTAAGAAATGAAATGGTTTATTCAAATTTACCACAATCACGATGCAACTATCTTACATTCTAAATAACACCTGCTAACTAAACTAACCCTCTTAGTCCAGATTTGAGCCTTGTTCAGTGTCATTCGTGTTGTCATGGGCAGAATGTTGGTGCTACATGCTCGTTTGCTATCAAAAAACATGGAGTCGATAAACAGTCTTTACCTACGTGTGAATACTTCCTACCGATACGACAGAGTTCGTATCGATAGGTACGCTTGTTTTGGAGATATATCAGTGTATTTGTAACGTGACAACCCTAATAATCACAAAGGCATGTCCATATCGAAATAACGCACTTGCGAAACAATACCACCCATTTATTAACGCAAATAGTTCGTCAGAAGATCTGTGTGTGGGCTCCAAGGATCCTCAATTGTTGAACTGTTCAACTCTATTGATGTGCACCTACAGTATAACCTTTTGTTATCTTTAATAGAATAAATAATGATAAATTCGTCATGATCGGAGTCGTGTCGGAGTCGGTCTGTAAATGTATCCAGAAGTATTAATTACTTCTCTGTTTTTTGCCCACACGCCGGTGATGTCTTTGGTTTTACTGATGTCTGGGATTGTCAGCTTTCCTTTTCCGTTCCATTCTACCCCAAGACTTTAGTCGAAGACTTAAGATTTTTCCCGTAAGCTATGAGTGATCTATATTTTATATAGTATTCATTGATATACATAATGTTATAACTTAGTGACTATATTGGTATTTTAGAGTTAGTTGGTACAGAGATAAACTAACGGCTGAATGAACGATATATAAAAAATATACGTAATAGTTTCTTTGGTCGTTTTTGTTCAATGTAAGAATATCAGTGAGAAGACGTGAAAGCTTACTTAACGGTTCAATACTTGTTGTGGTATTGTATTCACCCTCAAACGAGGCCAGTGCATATGCACCGAACTCACTAATTAGGGGAACTTAGAGCTCCCTATTTAGATCGCCGTCCCAAAAAAGAAATAATAGTTTGAGGCAAAATTCTACTACCTAATTATTTGTTTATAGGTTTCTAATATATTTTCTTATTTTGACAGTACCTACAGGGCGCATAATAAATGTATTTCGTTCGAAATAGGACTCCTTACTGTTAAATTTTTTGTCTACGATGATAACGACGTCGCCTTTTACGTTACCCTTGAATACATGATATGATGATGATGATGAACCCATAGATCGATCGATAGATAGATAGATAGATGGATATATGAATCTGTCTTATTCCGATATACCCAGATGGATACAAAACGTGCGTTGTAAATCTGTTATTTCACGATTTCGTGTTCCGTGAACTAAAATTAGTAACTGTTCGCGCGACAGAAAGAAATAAACGAGAATCGACAGAAACGCTTCGCTTTATTTTTATTACCCCAGTCCTTACAAGGGGCGAAGGCGTGAAGCCATACGGCTTAACCTGATTTGACACAATACTCTTCTCTCTTTCTAGCAAAACTTTCTTTCTCCTTTTACAATAATGTAATCATGTTTCCTCGTTTCCATTAATTTTATTAGAATCGACTTAATAACCAATTAAACCTAAATCTTCTCGTTTCCCAAAATGGCCATTCGAAGACCGCTATATCACCAGAGAGGTACTGACTCTTGTCAGAAAAAAGTTATCCAGGTGTGAATTGTCGTATTAAGTGTTTCTATCTACCTATGATGTGGGAATGTTCAAGACGATAGTGAAATAGGCTTTTAATAAGTTAGTTGGTAAGGACTTCATCACCACTTATCTAGCCGATGGGATTGGTCTAATTTATGGTTGAAATCATTTATGTATAATTTATATTCCATGCTGACCAACTAATATTTTAATTTAAAAACATTCTAACTTTCTAAATCAACCCTCAAATGTTTTATTTTCGCCAACTTCTCGTCGGTTCAGCTACTCGTCGATGATGCTCGTAGGTAAAAATAATCTTGTATGGCTTATGAAGATTATATGATATTAAATACATCCCATTAGTTCGATCTCAGATTGAATTCTCTTGTTAGTCATGAACTCATGAGAGATGATTAAGAACATTATAATTTTGTAAGTATTTATTACCTTTAACTAACCCAGTAACGTAATTCGATTACTCATGTAATTACTTACATTCAATTGAGGCAGCGGATGAGTCAGGTTACATAACTATACTATACGGAATCTACCTATGAATAATAATACATCAGATAATTAAGGTCTTTTAGATACAATTACCTAGACTAGTTATATAACAGCTTGGCCAGTGCCTCAGTGCTACACTAAGGGAATCGGTTTCTAATACAATACTTATTTATCTGTTGCTTATTTATCCATACTTAATACTAAACCTAAAGTAGCTAACTGTATCTTTTTTATGCGTTTCAATAATTATCCATGGAGAATCTATCGTTTATCAAAGTTATGAGTATGTAAATTAATAAATACAAAATAAAGGATTATTATTACTGTAAGAGATAGGAACATCGCCTCTTAGCTACAATTAGCCGACTTTAAAGAGCGTAAGAAAACCAACTAATAGGCGTTTCATACAACTTGAATGAAAGTTCTGGTGAATAACAGGCACCTCGAGACTTGCTTAATGTTCAATCGATCGACCAACCATGGACAAATCTGACCTTCTGACTCAGTTTTTTGAACAAAATTAATCAGTTACTCAACGCACTAAAGAACAAGTCAGTCAAGCGATGGATATAACACAATGCGTAAAAACGTAACCATTAATGAAACAGTCCCATTAGTTAGTAATATTAGAACCGTAGACAGGGAGGGATATAATTATAGACATCTGGTGAGCATGGTCAACGTGAGAAGGCATGAGAAAGTACAAATATTGTATGTGGCACAAGAAAAAATTGACGGTCAGGTGTCAATTTTCCTTGTAAGCAACTGTGCTTTCCTTGAAGAAACCGACACGTAGGGTGAGACAAAAAATCGTTTGGTTATTTTTGTATAAGTTGTTCCTTTTCTTGTATGAGAGAGATAGATGGCATCCATAGGTCTATCCTCTTCTCCGTCTACGATTAGAACCCTCGTTTAGTTTAGTAAAGAGCACTCAGTCTAATGGACTAATTGTTTCTAAAAATATGCGTTTAATTGATAGCTTCCGTTGCGATCTGCTTTCTTTCAGACGTTATTACTCCCTTACAATCATTAGTAGAATACTTTGAATCACTTTGGTATGCTAAGAACTCGTGAAGAGTATTAGATAAGGTGGATAAAAGGCGAGTTATCTTTACAAGTTCATGGGGCGTTTAGATTAAGACATAAAACCATACTTCTGACATCTCAGGAATCAATCAGAGGTTTTGCTCTTTGAATAATTAGGACTTAGATGTCTCATGGCTTCTTCATGATTGTTTCAACAACAATTGTCCTTAATCGATAAGAAAAGAAGAAAAAGGAATACTTATCTGTTTTAGCTATTACCTGTGTCATAAGGGTCGTTATTCAATCCATTTTCAAATTTCTGTTCGCGATTTGAGAAATATTAACCTTCCATCCCGAAATTGGATTTTCACTTGGCAGCCCTACATAGACAACATTACGGGATATCTGGTATGTGTAAATAACTGTCCGTTTGAGTGAGTACCGGATGCTCCCGTGGGAGACTCGGGAGCCAGTCACTTGGAAGACGGCGAGACGACACGCTTCGCCGGCCAACACTCCCAGTTTTTGTTTATAGCCTAGGAGCTGGTGTTAATTTCAGGCCGAAACACAGCTTATACTTTTCAGAGAGTCCAGTAAATTCTTAAATGTAACACATATTTATTTATTTCAATCAATAAAGGTCATTATTACATTACACACATGTAATCGGTACATTTACCAATTTAACATATGAAAAAGTTGATTTTGATTAAATAATAAATGGATTTGCGTGGGCTGAATATTGTATACTTAATACAATATTCTAAAAACTTGCTGTGTGTAAAGGTGAAACCGTTAATTATTTTCTCACAAGACACTGTTAGATATTACACTTACATTAGATGTAAGGTTATATTTTGTAATTTAAACCTTGCATGTTAAATTTCAATCATTTCAACAGCAGGTGTTTTTAGTCTCATACAATTTAATCACGTTAATATTTTAAGCGCTTTGCAATAAAACAATATATAACTGAGCAAATATTGTAATGTCATTATCATAAAATATTATGAAGTCCGTGACCTTTAAGGAAAGCGGAAAATGCAATTAAGAAATGAAAGTTAGAAATAAACTTGGTACTCTCACTTTACACAACAGTTTTTTTCTATTTACTTTTATGTTACACTCATTACAAAACACTTTTTGTGTGCGTTGGTGTGCGTGTTTTTATCTTGTGAGTCTTCTATATCAACCACGAAACAGGTAGTCCTAGCGTGGAGCCATGAGTATGTAGCATTATTTATCAAATACTTAAATTAAATTTTAATATAAAACATAAATAAGTATAACATAGCTGGGAATTAGGAAGGTAAAACGGTTGTAGGAATGTGTGACATTTCTAACTGGCTATAGCAGTTAAGACGTCTCTGGCTCCTAGGCTACAAGGAGTCTTCACAGTTGACGTAACATTTGACTTTGTATAATCGTTTTGACTATGTATATGGTCGTAGAAACTTACGTGAGAAACAAATTCATTAATATACTTACATAATGGACTCATGATGAAGTCGGAAGTTTCGATTGTATCCATTGACTTATTATTACTAAATAAGTCAATGATTGTATCTAAAGGTTTAACTCGAAAACGTGTTTAGGTTAGTTTACTTGTCGGTTCAATTTTGTAAATACTTAGTGACCTTAAAACTATTCAACCAAATAAATCCCAATTAAATATCAAGGCTGCCTTGCTTTTTATGTGTCAAGCACGAAATGTGCGATTCTACTTGTTATGATGTGGATGTTTGTAAGAAAAGAATGAACCCGTCCCGTTGGAGGTAGCACAGCTATAGAGCTCATGTAGGTACCACCCAGTTTAATCCCAACGGTTCTCCTGCAGTCACTATGGGATTGTTCTAAAACATTAATGTTTCATAATACAGCAGTGATAGCCGAGTGATTTGAACGTTGGACTCCCGAACAGGAAGGCCCGGGTTCAAACCCTGGATGCATCTCTAATATACAAAAAATAAGTGCATTTTAGCAATTAACTATCACTTGCTTCGGTGAACGAAAACATCGTGAGGAAACTTGCACCTGAAAATTCTCCATAAAGTGTGAAGTCTGTCAACCTGCCCTTGACTAGCGTGGTGGATTATGGCCTGTACCCCCTCCCATTGTGAAAGACCCCGAGCCCAGCAATGTGAGAGTTATGGGTTGTATTAATGAATGATGTTTAATTCATAAGAATTTTCAATTATATTTATTTCCTTTAATTAAGTTGCGTCCTTACTTCATTACTTGTATAAACACACTTCTTCCTTTAAAGGTAATAATGACAAAAATAAACCAGTGAGACAGTAAATTGGTGAAAGTTGTCGAGATTAAAAGTTATGAGCAATAACAAAGAACTTGAGTTGACTAAGATGTCATAAGAGCTGACAGAAGCGGACCCTTTCTTGGTGGTAGGGTTGATTCTCGACTGCATAGCTACCACCCTCTTGAGTCAGCTGCCAAACGACTTGTTTTATTCCGGGCACTATTACTGATGTCCATGTTGTCCATTGGCGACCTGACCACTTACGACACCAGGCTCGTTCTCTAGTTAGTCGACTATAAAACAATCCCAGCTACGTGATCTTTAGAACAAATCAGATCAAATCTCATTGTTAGACAGTACCAGTTAGAACCAGTTCAAACTAGAATTTCGGCACAATTGCTGTCACAACACGGTGACGCCGTATGATCTGTGTCACCGTGCTCTCGTCACGGTTTGAACATGTTTAAAATGACACGCGAACTTGGCTTTGACTTTCAACGCCGGTTCTTGAAACAAACGTGTCCTGAACAATAAGCTTTCACGTGTGGACCGCCCAGTTTGTTTGAGTTCTAAGAAATATGTTCCCAGTATCATGCTCTAGTTGATAATAAGAAAGTTGTATTTTTATTGGATGTATTCAGTCAAATACCTGATAGACATGCGGTTTACTTAGAAAGTAAGAGAGCTCCTTCCATTTTTAAATATCTGTGCAGTTCAACCTGTGGTTCAACTATACACGCAAACCTGTCAGGTACACCCTAGCGTGTATAAAATAAACCGTAAAAATAAGTCGTGGATGCCATGGCTAACACAGAAAGACAAAAACACACATTCAGACCGAGAACAGATGGCTAGCTCTAGTATAATCCAACCTCTATTCCTTGTGAGGATTCTTATGAATTCCAAGATAAAAATATATTTTATAAAAGGATCTTTCAGTTTCAGGTTGCTGGACTCTGTACTACAAAGTTCTGTTTATTCCCGACGATACTCATGATTGTAAGATCATCTACCAACCTGCTATAACTCGCCTTTGGAAATAAATCGCGAAATGTTTTCAACACGTTGAAATTAATAAATAGGTTCTCCAATGGCGACTCAAGACTTACCAATTGGTAGGCCTTGCCCGCAAAGCAAGGAGTCCCGAGTTCATTCCCGGAGCAGACATTTATGTGGCCGACAAATGTTTGCTGTCGCTCGTGTCTTGTACTCATTTGTCTCGCGAAAACGTGTGTGTAAGTTTATTGGAGAGTATTGCCACAGAGTAGTTACCTTTATTTAACTACTCTGTGGTATTGCATCCACCTGACGTCATTCGTATTAAATAGATGTATGTTTGTAGACAGTGATGAGCTTAATATTAAATAACCCTGCTTATTTCACAGCTATTAAGAAAACAAATATACTGTACTCCATTTTTTAGTGTAGCTTAAGTAATGTTACCGGTTATAGCTGGAAAGTGTTCCCACATAAAGACTGCAACAACGACAACTAAATGTGAATGTACACATTTTAATTACGCTCAAGCTTTTGACATAACATCCGGTATGCACTGAACGGGTTTATTAAAACGGCACGAGCGAATAAACAATAGTATTAGAGCGGGATAGACGATTGGGTTCAACGCACCAAACAGTGGTACGAGTGGTACCTGTTCGACCGCTGATCTTGCTTCAATAGACCATAAAATACCTGAAGACATAATGTTTCGTAAGATCTAGTATACGGAATCGATATTTTGATAGGTCCAAGTTGGAAGATGTAGCGGGGGTGCGAACTGCGAAAAGGCTTGGACACGTGGCGCTGTCCAGTAATTAGTAAAATAATTAATTAAGTATTTAAGTCCGTAGTAAGACAAATGTACATGTTAGTTTAAAAATCATATTCGTACATTCGATTAACAGTATGAATGGGAAATGTAAATGCAATCGTGTGTAAATGAATCAAGGACATCAAATCCACGATCTAAATTCGAAAACAAGTATGTATTTCATGCAATATCGAATCAAGTTAGAATCGTTGGGAAAATTATCCAACTGTGTTCAACTAGTTTCGTGCCACTATAAAAATCGCTTATAATTATGTTTTGCGCCAAACTATAAGTTCACAAAACTGGTCTCAAAGTCGACAAGTTCGCATTCAAAGTAGTTCCGCGCTTAAAATGTTTCTAGTCTCTTGTACAAAATTATAAGTTCATCCTAGTTTAAAATTTTCCATCCATTTTAATATTCTAAACGCAAAAGTAGTTTGCTACCTCTTTACACTCAATCCATGGAACCGATTTAGATGACATTTTTTATGGACTTATTTCGATACCCTGAAAAGGACATGGAATAGTTTTTATTCCCATAAATTTTTACGGTTTTTTGTCCTTTACCTACTCCCGTGCGGGTGAAGCCACGGTCAAACTCTATTCGAATTCTTTTCTAAGAAATTTAATATTATATAATATGCAATTATAATACATCTATATATCGGAATCAGGTATGACCGGCGCGGTCGATTGTATGGTAAGTAGGTCTTCTTCACCAAACATCCATTGTGGGCTTATTTCATATCATCAGGACTTCAGCTTAGGACACCAAATAAAAGACAGAATTCCGGATCAACACATAAAGAACTCATTTATTCACTGATCACTGTCCGATTTGCTATTAACGTTATTATACTTTGTTTACTTGGTTATTTACGTAGAACTCCATTATGACATCTCTCCGATCGTCATCCCCAAACCATAGATCAACCAATACCATCGATTAACGCGTATCACAGACTAATTCGTACTATTTACCACCTCCGACATATATATATATAAAAGGAGAAGCTGACTGACTGACTGACTGACTGACTGACTGACTGACTGACTGAATGACTGACTGACTGACTGACTGATTGACTGACTGACTGACTGACTGACTGACTGACTGACTGACTGACTGACTGACTGACTGACATATCAACGCAGGGCCTAAACTATAGGGTTAGAAACTTGAAATTTTGCACAGGGGTTCCTTATATAATGTAGGGGAGCAAGAGGGGTGCAAAGTTAGTATGAAACTTTGCCGTTTTTGAAGGTATTCGAATGAAATTCAGAATGAAGGTATTTCATTGAAAGTTATGAAACACGTATAAAAGATTTTTTCGAAAGTCATCCCTTAAGCGGGTAAAAGGGGGGCGCAAAGTTAGTATAAGATAGTAAAGTTCTCTGATTTTATCAACTTTTATATATTTAGGGATTTTTGGCGGGCGAAGCCGCGGGTATAGGCTTGTTATACATAATTATGTATGTCTAGATATTCTAAATGAGTGTTTATTCAAGTTTTTTCTGAGAAACGGAGGACACATGGACATAAGTTACCTAAGTAAAATTCTATTTTATATTTCTTTGCATAATTTAAAGAGTTATGTTACAAGTTATGAGATATAATTAGACAACTTTAGGAAGCCACAACGTGAGATTCTGTGGCTATTCATAATTATGCATGAAGTTTTATTAGGCTTCCAATTAGCCTCGCAATAGCTTAAGAAACTGATTTTGTAATATTATAATCCATTTGGAACATATTATTTCTTAAAATATTACTTAAACTGTGTTGGGTACGAATAGTATAAAATTTATTAATCAAAGTATAACGCGTGTAAATAAAACATTTATTTTATGTACCACGGATCCTAAATGCAAGAAGTAATAGAATTGAATTTTGTTTTTAAACTGTGATAAAAATCCTTTAGTTTTATTTATTAATTCATTTATACAATAGTGGGAGATTTGTGTTCGAAATTCGATCGTAATTATTTTTTGAATGATTATTTCATCACATTGATATTGACATAATACCTACTACGTAATTCAGTTATCTGCACTTCTAAAATTAAACTTCAACTATGCCGAATTTCACAATACGTGTGTCCATATTCTTAAAAGCGGTACAAAGTTTTCCCATCACATATTACTTATTATAGATTCCTCAATTTATATAACCGTATCGTCCGAGTCGAACGGTATAATGTTTACATTGAGTATTGTGATAACATTGTATGGGAACTTGGCTTGGCAGCCGGCTTAAACAAAACCTTGGCTCGTCTTCTGTGAATGAAAACATTATCATCACTTACTCACTTAATGTCCTATTGTATAAGTCACATAATATATTAATATTATATCTGTGGTGCGACTATCCTAAACGTACTATCTCACTAGTCCGGTTAGTTTGTATTCATTGCGATAACTGACACTATTTCTTGGCACTTGGTAGTGTTCCCAACGGTGAAGTGTAACAACACCTTTATTTTAGTTCTAGAAGTATAATTTTCGTCAACATGAAATCAGACGAATAATATTTCTGAAATGGTGAAACGTCGAAAGTTTTTCTAACTTTTTCTGTTTTTTTTTTTGCAACCCCTAACTGTCACACTGCTCGCCTCAGGTCTTCTCCCACAGAGTCCACCAAGCCAAAGCGCTGGCCAAGTGCAAATTGGCTTCATACATCTCTGAAAATATTATAGAGACCTAGGTGTACAGGTTTCCTTGCGAGAATGTTTTTTTACCTGAGTACCTAACTGATATGACATAAAATATTATTTACCAGTAAAATATTTTACGTCTCATGTCTGTCGGATCAAACATAAAATTAATCGTTAGTAAATAATGGAATAATCAATATCTTAAACGAAGACTAATTATCGTTTAAAAATTATTAATTTAATTCGTCAATCACTAATTAATTAATCGGAAGTCGTTATCGGGGTGTCAATTCTCGCATTAATAATAAAATTTGCAAGTGTAATGTTTACGTAAAGATATGTTTCTACAATTTCTACATCGTTATCTTTTGAGACCATCAATTCGCTTATTCTATTCCGATCCGTCTGACATCTGCAAGTCAGGGATCAACGCCCGTATTGTCCATAGATTTACGAGAATAAACGATTTGGAGCGTTTAAAAACATATGAAGAATAATAAATGAATCTCACTTTTCTTCGTATTACGTACCGATAATATTTGTCTGAAATTAAGCCGACAGTAGTTCCTGAGATTATCTCTTAACAAAAAACAAACTCCTTAGCTTTGTAATATTAGTAAAGATTTAGTTTTAATATTATTCCTATTAAAGTTTCTAACTATAAAATAAAGATAGCATTTTTTCGTACAACAATTTTCTGTTACAGAATGAAAAATATATTTATACTTCAACTTCTTTCTAAGCTCCCCTATAAGGCTTAGCTCGGTTGAAATTATCACCAAGACTATAAAATCACGGAAGTGTTTTCAAAAGTAAACAAGCATATGTTTGAAAGATATGCTCGTATATTCTTAGATGGGATTTCGAACATAACTTGTTTTAGAATAGGCCAGCTAAAATTTATAATAACACCTACACTAATTGGACTATACATCCTAGTCTCAATTACACCGTAGCACCGATTACAGAAAAGTTGTAAGGAAGCCGAATGCTGTGGTATGGGCCTGTGATGAGGCGAGAGGAAACGCATGTGACGAGAAGAGTGATTGATATGAATGTGGATGGACGAAGGGGACGAGGACGGCCAAAGAAAAGATGGATGGATGGTGTGAGAGAGGATATGAAAGATAAGGGAGTCAGTGTAGAAATGACGGCAAATAGGGAAGAATGGAAGTGAAGAACATATTGCGCCGACCCCAAATCAAATTGGGAAATGGGCAGGAAGATGATGATGATTCTAGTCCCGATTTGAGTCTTGTTTTGGGTAGGTCGCAGTCTCACAGTTGTCATGGGCGGCAGGGGAAGGGTGGTGCTGCATGCTCGTTTCCCTAATTCCAGAAAAATAAACAATAAAGAATAAAATAATTTAACAACTCCAAGATGTCTCAAAGCGTCCGTTGAGTAGCAATGCAACGGAAAATCCGCTCAAATTGATCGTGTCCGTAATATTGATACAATTCAAACGAAAGCAAATTGTAATTCGGCGCGCGAATACTAACACGTAGCACATTATAAGAATATTTGATAGGTAGTGTCGACTGTCGATGTGTGTTCGGAGAAAGTTGTAACATTTAGTGTGCTAGGTTACAATCCTAATGTTTCGTCTGCTAAACACTTACAAATTTCAACTTGAAACTATTATCCCCACGACGTCAAGTAGATCATTTGGTCATTCAAATCATATATTTATGATTAATTTTGCCGTAATAAATGGCTTCAATATAAACGACCCGTATAGCACAATTATCAAATTATCACGCCGTTCGAAAGGTCCATCGAGGCGGAAATTTGCAGTACTTATGAGTTTAAATCTCAGTTCTCTGTCTGGGTGTATGTGTTCTTGTCGTGAGTGTTGTCTATGGCTCCAAAATTCCTATTATGTAGTTATGAGTGTGTAGCGTTATTTAATATTTAATTAAGGAATTTATAAACATTTTAATGATCTTAATAATGCAGGATTAGATGTAAGTTTGTTTAGTGAAGTAAAGGACAACCCCAATTCCCATACAACCTCAGGCCATGACTTGACAAAACTGAAAATTTGCCATCAATTAGAACATAATATAATGTATAAGTGACACAATTTTCAAGGCTGCCAGCAATGGCCATTTAAAGTAATCGTAGGATAAACATAAGGTTTATAGGTTATAATTTTCGCAAAGTAGGTATTGAGTGTCACTTTGAGTGTTACCTGTTTATTGAAGGAAATATCAATAAATGATAATGGTACTTAAGTCAAGTTTTGTATAATTATCTTTAATAATAATATACTAATTGTAAATTCATATTTCTTGACTTCAATTCTTTGACGTTCATAAGTGTATGCATCATACCTACATGAAATAAATGATTTGAGTTTGAGTTTGAAAATACCCGTACGTACTACGTTCATAGTACCTACATACTTATCAGTTATCATTAGGTATCTATTAATTAATTGCGATGATCTGTAAACCTATAGGAAAGTACGTGCATTTGTAGCTAGTACAATATTAAAAGGCAGTTCCTTTAAAACAAAAAACACTGCTTTTACTATTATCAATATGACAATTTATTAGCTAAACCAATATTAGGCAGCTATATGTAAGTAGTCTTCGAAGGGGAATTCAAATTAAAAACAGTTTCTTTTTTAAGATGTTTAATCATTATCATCTTCATTATAATATATTAATACATTGTCCAAGGATTGTGCAGGAGGCGCTATATTCTCTTGGTACCTTGCCCAACCAAGGTACCATATAATGCTCATAGTATGAGCACAGCAACCCACAGTCCTTTTCCCCACCACGCAGTTGCAATAATATTGAACTATGGCATCCCTCCCGCTTTTTGTACTATCAATCAAAATATATACAAAATAAGTTTTTGAACTTATGTGCCTAGACTGTATTCGGCCTCTTAACAACCACGTGGTCTCCGATACCGACAGCTCTTGTAGTAGATAGCTGTCGACCTCTCTGCATACTTCAATCGTATACCTGCCATTTGCTCTTATATGCTCCCCATAATATGACCGAGCCTGTTTTAATTGGTATGTACCAAGTGAGATGAGTATAAGCTCACTAAATGATAGCTCAGGAAATTCTCTTAAATTATCTCGGTCAACATCAATGGGCTGATATTCAGCCCTACGTCTATTTACGTTATTATTAATGATGTAATAACTTAGTCGGTTTTCTACATACATATATTGATGAATCTTCTGGAGAATTTCCTGAGCGTCATCGCGGTTTGTTATGGGGGGGTGAAAAGCATTAATTAGAGCGGCTGCTACTACAAAATCAACCATTAGGTTTTTAGAGGCTGTGTTAAAATAATCCTGCCTAAGCAGTTTAAAGTCGCGCTTAAAACGCCCGTTGACTACCTCTACTACCCACCTACATATTGTAACTGCCCTGGATTTGTTCGCTGCTAAAGTTGGAAGTTGGGATTCACCCGTCTGTAATGAACCTGGAACATATGTCCTGTAGCCATAATCATTAAGATATGGTAGTGCATCGCGAAACCCCCTATCTAAAATAAAGGCGTCACCAGGTTGAAAGTATTGTCTTAATGCAGAATTATCTTTAAATTCATTTTTCATAATTTCTGCATCAGAGGTAGTAGCGGGATAGGGACCCAGCACTTCTACTATGTATCCATCTGTACACACAATCAAAAACGGTTTTACTAGATTTTGGTACTTGTGGAGGCTGTAAGTTTTTTTTTGATATGAGTAGTTACTGCTTTTTTGCACATAAATATATGTGCCATCTAAAATAACTATTGGTTTTATATCACCGTTGTAGTCACCAAACAATCCATTAGGAATTAAAAGATTTCTATCTATTATTTGTTCTCTGGTAATATTATTTATTCCCATATGATGAGGCACAAAATTATCCATTACGTTTTTTCTAGCTTTATTTATAAGTGTACCTAGAGTACTTTTTGGTATTTTTAACAGTGACGATAATCGTTCATCAGAGTCTCCAGTTCTTAGCTTTATTAAATAAGCAGCTAATGAAGTTGACCCCCTTTTATTATTTAACAACTGAGGTAGCCTACTCAGAATCTGTTGAAACTGTACTTTATTAAAACCTACCCAGTGGTAAAAAATATGGTCATCAATGCTGTTAATATTTTCAAAGTCCAGCAATTTAGATTCCACATCTTTTAGGGTCAACATGTCTTGTATTTGGTTTGCTGTAAACGTGTTATTTATATTTTCAGTAATTCCATTTAGGAAATCCCATGATGTGCATGATAAATGAAAATCACACAAGCGGTTATTAGGTGGTACATAATAATTGTACATTTTTAGCAAAAATTGACGCTTATTAAGGGGAACATTATTTCGTTCTCTTCTCTGACACCCTTCAATAAAACATCTGCTCTCTGTTACACTTGGTCTAAAATAATCGGGCAATATTATGGAGGCTACAGGGCCAGTAGGGATTATCCTTTCAACCGCTTGAGGTTGTTGTGCTGGTTGTGATGGTTCTTGCCAATTATTTCCTTCTACTGACGAAACAGGCTCATTGACCGTTGATGAAGATGAAGCTGATGTTGAGGGACCCGAATGGAAGTGTCGAGATGCTGTTTTTGCTCTTTGCCAACAAGAGTGACATACAACACTTGAAGCACCAACCTAAAAATAAATAGCAAGTTTGAAAATGCTTCAGACTGATAGAAATACAATTTCTATTTAATATTTTTTTAAAGATGTGTGTTGTTTAGTAATTAATGCTTACACACTCGTACCCTCGCAGAAGCATTTCTTGTATTGCAGGTGGCATGGACAATACAAATAATATCACTAACACCCAGGACCAAATAAATATCAGCCCACCAGGAATCAAACATGAGAATGCTCACTTTGCATTCTAGACTTTAGAATAGACTTTATTGCCTTGGTGGTGATAGCCCAGAGATGAACAATTCAAAATCTCATTCGAGATTTAAGTAACCCTGCTGCACACGTCAATAGTGTTCTATTACTGTTTTTTAACCCCCCTCAATATTTTTTTGGCAAATATATTCAATGTACGTAATAAGTATAGATAAACGCTATAAAACTACACACCGTTCTTGGTAAGATCCATTCCTTTATAACATCCCTTATTCTGCGTTCTTGCTCAGGGGCAGTACATAAATGGTGAAACCGTATTCTTCTTAAAAGAGACCGTCCACAGAGAATGCAAACTCGACGGTGGCCCATAGATGACACCTCTGGTCTGTTTTCAACATTTAATTCACTGCTGGCGACATTCCAACAAGCTTGGCAGACAAAATCATTAGAATGGACCTGAGAAAATATTTAGTTTCATTAATATTAAGTATGCTTATAGTCAGGGGTCTCAAATGAATTACATGGGTATGTATAAAAATCTATTAATAGTAGCAGTAGCAGTTTAGAGATTATAGAATAACTAAGTACTTACAACTCGAGGAGCGATCCATTCCCGTACAATGGCAAGTATCGCGTCATCGTCCAATGATCTTCTTCCAATAGCATTACAGCGATTGGTTGCTATTCCACAATTAATACACAGATTCATGTTAATTTCAAGCAAACCTGTAAATACAAGAAATAGTGGTTATACAAGAAAGCAGGATTCAGTTTAACCGGTGTTCTAGCCAATGTCAATAGAGATTGGAGGATACGTAATTCAGTGTTCAGGCAAAGGTCAGTCAGGAAGCAGTCGATCTCGAAGTCCAGTATTCAAGCAGAAGTTGTAGTACAGATATATAAATCGCAAAAACAACGTGAAATCGCAAAAACAACGAAAACACATTCACCAGCGCAAGAGTACGAAAGCGAATAGAACAGGAAACAGGAAAACAGATTAAACAGAACTCTAATCTTAGTGACATTGACATTTTGACATATGTAGTGATTGACATTTGACAAAATGGACGACATTTTTAAATCGATTCATTGAAGTACTCAGTATCGATTTTTGTTTTCTTCTAGACATCAAACCACCTCAATAAAAGAATAGTAGTTTATTTGTATATTATGGATAATATCAACATACATTTTAAACATAATTCATTTGAATAAAGACGTGTAACCGTGGGAACGACACCCAACAATCGATTATTAACTCGATAGTTAAAATAATGTAACGTTAAGAGTTCCCATGTCTACGTACGGGCAAGCCCTATTTGCGTACTATGATACACATTTACAGAGATAGCCTTTAATAATACGATTACGGAGACAGTGATAAATAATAAAAAAAGAAAAAATTAATATCTCCATTTGGCCACTGACAATAAAGCTAATATTTATTTACGTAAAGTAAGTAAATAAGACAATTTTTTTGGTATATAATTGATACGTGTCAAGTCTTGGCCGGAAATTGGGTCTCTCCTTTGACACTGCTACTGCAAATATAAATTTCAATTGGTAATTTACTATAATTGGGGTAGGTATTACAATGTTGTTAAAAATCATTTACTTCTGAAGCAAATTTTTTTTCTTTTTTTCTTACTTGGCTGTACATTATCGTGTAGTGTTTTCATTAAATTTTAAACAATGTACTCTTAATATTTCTTAGTATACATTTATTTACACCTTAAGTTTAAGTGCAAACTATTCCAAAGAATCTCTGGAGAAAGCCGTAAAGTAGAAATATCTGGCTGTAACTGAAATAATAGGCCGTTATTTGATTTATAGGCGGATGTATTTTAGTTACTATAGCTTTGTAATAGAGTAGTTAACATCTGTAGGAAGTCTTTAATGGGTTCGCAAAACCAACTACAAGATACCATTGAAATCTAATATTGGCTCTCCACAAGTCAGGATTTCTCAAAGTGTAGTTTTATAGGTACCTATTCGTCAATTAAATCGTAGGGGTGATTGATAAAATTAGACGGCATTGGACCTATCTAGAAATACCTGTAGTCGTAAAATATGTATATTAATTCGTTTAAATACATATTCGCCAATTGCTTCATTTCTATTATAATAAGTTGGGTAATAATAGCGGGTTTTTGGTAAAAACTGAAATATTGTGACTACTTCTAGTTTATTTAAATTTTTAGGGTACCTACCATTAAACTGTATTTCAGTTACAATATATGTATACGTAAGCGAAGCGCTCATAGCCCGGCGGCTTGCGTCGATCTCAAGTGATCGACAAAGTTAAGCAACAGCGGGCGCGGTCGGTAGTTGGATGGGTGACCGCTAGTGGCAAAAATTTCTTGAGCGCTTCCGTGCTTCGGAGGGCACGTAAAGCCGTCGGTCCCGGTTGTTATCATTAGGTAGCAGTCGTTAAGCCATGTCGGATACCTTCGGGCGGCTTAAAATTTCCGACACTTGGGTTGGCCACTAACCCCTCCACCAATCCGCACTGGATCAGCGTGGTGGAGTATGCTCTAGGCCTCCTCAGGTACGAGGAGAGACCCGTGCTCAGTAGTGGGCCATTAATGGGTTGTAGCCATACGTAATTACATTCAATTACATTTTATTTCTGTAAAATAAACGCGTAACACTAATAACATCACCACAGACACAACCCTAGTACTTACGCGCTGGCCGATAACAACATTCAAATAAAGCAACAAAATAAAAAAGAAACTTTCAATTTAGTGACGCGGTTAACTGTATTAGTGGGTTACATCAATCGCGTCACATCGTCAACGCTCGATCGCGGGTAATCGTGACGTAAGCTGTTTTTGCCGCGCTTTCTCTGAACTACATTGTTCTGTTATTACTGGATTTACTGGCAAGCTATAAAATGCATAACACGTTTGTTTTTAAACTATTTTATACTATGTAGTAACTTAATTTCCTTTAGGAAAATATTTAGGTAGGTATACAAAGGTACGTTCATAGAATGTAACCGCAACCGAAACAACACCAAGTTGCTACAAATTTTTAACATAAATTTTAACAAATCGTTTGACATTAAATAAACAGTGTCAAGCCCTCAAGCCCTTGTTTTCAACAGTTCAAGTAGAAGCCGATGGGTCAAATCAAAATTGCACAGTAAAAACACTAAAACATTTTAATGCTACAGGGAATTATAACTATAATAATAATATAAAAGATCTCACTGCGAAATCAGCTGTTATTTTGATGATAACCAATTCAATAACCCGTTCATCAATATCATCAATAAATAATTAAGCCAAAGATTATATAAAATTACATACTTACTGGCTGTGCGTTCGGCTAGCTTTTGACGTGACGAATGTAAGAGCTCATACAGTATAAATGACACATAAATTCATTAATTTAAAATAATTAATAAAAATCATTTTTATATTATAATTCGTATTAATCTTTTGTTTCCTCATAATTTCAATAACCAATGAAATACATTAATTATTTATTAGTTACTGTTATCCTAGTGATACATATTAATATAATTACGAAATATGTTAATATGTTATGTAATACAATACCGTCTCACTTCCATAAAATATCCATTTCGTTTTCACCGTGTTTCCATTGAATGATTGATTTATTTGTGATTGAGAAAGTTGTTAAACTCATACGTAAAGTACCTACCTAGCCATTTAACGTTTTTTTAACGTTTTTTAATACTATTACCGTGGCTATACTGAATTACTCGCAAGGTATTCATGAATGACAATGATATATGTATAAGTAATTGATTTGATGGCCAGTTTCCATTCTATGCTATTACTTACCGCCGATATTATCATGTATAACATTTATGAAAATAAGAAACGGATTATTAAACACAGTAAAAGATAGCTTATTACGAAACGGGAGTTTATCTATGTTGTCTGTCTGCGGTATTTATGTGACAAAATGTTAACAATATGCAAGTTAAAAAAAGTTGTTTCCCGCTACTACCATTCGACTGTATTTAACATCAAAATCGACATCATCACATTATGTCGCATTAAATTTATTTTCAACAAGCGACTTCGTTCACGTGGAATTAAAAAAATAATATAAAAGTAGCCTAAGTTACTCTTTATTACATCAGCTATCTGCCGGTGAAAGTTCCGTCAAAATAGGTCCAGCCGTTCCAGAAATTAACCGGAACAAACAGACAGACAGACAAAAATTGTAAAAAATGTATGTACATATATGTATGTACATATGCATCAAGTAAAAAGCGGTTATATTTTTAATATTACAATCAGACACTCTAATTTTATTTATTTGTATAGAAGTCTTTTTCTACGGCAGCCTCCTGCTTAGGTCACTGGGCTATCAACTAAGTGAATCCCGACAGTGATGCAGAATGATAGGGTATTTTACCCAGGCTGCCAGCTACCACACACTTTCTGACCCTAAATCAATGCGATTTACTGCATTGTTGGCTGGCAAAGTGTTGATGATGCCTTTGAAGTTCGGAGCTGGTTGTGATCATTTGACATATTGTAGCCGTCGTACTTATAATTTGCATAAAAAATGCAAAAATGTCAAGTTGTAAAGATGAACCATCGAATCAATTTCTAATCTATGATGTTTTGTGAACATCAGTCACGTCATCATTAACCAGGCAATGACGTAGACTACAATCTGTGGGTCAGTGAGTGATTCACATATAATTGAAATTGTGCCAACATTCAACAGTGTTTAATACCGACCACTAATTCGTACGTGCTTCTTGCTCATTCACTCTAAACGCACAGTGCTCTGAATCTGTCTTTCTGGGAATAATATACGTTAAATTAAAATACTGTTCAGTTACGCATAAAAAGGCGTGTATTATTTTTATACTTGTAATTCGAGTATCCGTTTCAGCATTTTTGTCTTCAGTCCAAGGCACTTCAACACTCGTAGGTAATATTTTTTGTCAAAATGACCAAAACTACGGTGTTGCGTGCTTGGAGGATGGCATGAATGGACGATTACTTGTCAAAATTTCCCTTCAACATTATATTCGCAAAGAGCTTGTGGGATGGCTTGTTTTGTAAACAAACTTTCAATTATTGGTGGAATGGTACCTGCGTAAATACACTGGCTCCATCCGTCCCATCCCTTAATTACTAATAAAACACATTAGTATGTAAGTACGTATAAATTAAATTATTTAATTTGTAAAGGTATTTAAGTAAAATTAAGAAATATCACCCAAACATATTTATGTATATTTTTGGAACGAAGTTCCTTACGGCAGGCTTGGAGGGGATAGGTTTTGCTGCGGCGACCGAACTGAAAAATATGTGATAGTAAAACCGTAAGAAAAAATGCGTGGAATCAAAGACGTGCGCATGCGCGACAGTCGCATACACAAGCGAGTAGTGTATAATACCTTTTTTTTTAAGCTATTGCATAGCTTTTAACGCGGGCCTTGAGCGTGGGAACCGAATCCAGAAATTCCGTAACGAAATAATGAAATAAATAAAATAAATAAATAAATAAATTATTTTTCATGGTTTTCGAGGGTGTTGAAGCCGATAGTGCTGTCAAAATAGAAATCCAAGATGGCGGCTGCGCGAAATTATCAACTTTTTCGTCATGGGTGTCGTTTTCATGGTTTTCTAGGGTACTAAAGCCGATAATTCCGTCAAAATAGATATCCAAGATGGCGGCTGCGCGAAATTATCAACTTTTCGTCATGGGCATCGTTTTCATGGTTTTCGAGTGTGGTGAAGCCGATAGTGCTGTCAAAATAGAAATCCAAGATGGCGGCTGCGCGAAATTATCAACTTTTCGTCATGGGTATCGTTTTCATGGTTTTCGAGGGTGGTGAAGCCGATAGTGCTGTCAAAATAGAAATCCAAGATGGCGGCTGCGCGAAATTAACAACTTTTCGTCATGGGTATCGTTTTCATGGTTTTCGAGGGTGTTGAAGCCGATAGTGCTGTCAAAATAGAAATCCAAGATGGCGGCTGCGCGAAATTATCAACTTTTTCGTCATGGGTGTCGTTTTCATGGTTTTCTAGGGTACTAAAGCCGATAATTCCGTCAAAATAGATATCCAAGATGGCGGCTGCGCGAAATTATCAACTTTTCGTCATGGGCATCGTTTTCATGGTTTTCGAGTGTGGTGAAGCCGATAGTGCTGTCAAAATAGAAATCCAAGATGGCGGCTGCGCGAAATTATCAACTTTTCGTCATGGGTATCGTTTTCATGGTTTTCGAGGGTGGTGAAGCCGATAGTGCTGTCAAAATAGAAATCCAAGATGGCGGCTGCGCGAAATTAACAACTTTTCGTCATGGGTATCGTTTTCATGGTTTTCGAGGGTGTTGAAGCCGATAGTGCTGTCAAAATAGAAATCCAAGATGGCGGCTGCGCGAAATTATCAACTTTTCGTCATGGGTATCGTTTTCATGGTTTTCGAGGGTGGTGAAGCCGATAGTGCTGTCAAAATAGAAATCCAAGATGGCGGCTGCGCGAAATTATCAACTTTTCGTCATGGGTATCGTTTTCATGGTTTTCGAGGGTGTTGAAGCCGATGGTGCTGTCAAAATAGAAATCCAAGATGGCGGCTGCGCGAAATTATCAACTTTTCGTCATGGGTATCGTTTTCATGGTTTTCGAGGGTGGTGAAGCCGATAGTGCTGTCAAAATAGAAATCCAAGATGGCGGCTGCGCGAAATTAACAACTTTTCGTCATGGGTATCGTTTTCATGGTTTTCGAGGGTGTTGAAGCCGATAGTGCTGTCAAAATAGAAATCCAAGATGGCGGCTGCGCGAAATTATCAACTTTTCGTCATGGGTATCGTTTTCATGGTTTTCGAGGGTGGTGAAGCCGATAGTGCTGTCAAAATAGAAATCCAAGATGGCGGCTGCGCGAAATTAACAACTTTTCGTCATGGGTATCGTTTTCATGGTTTTCGAGGGTGTTGAAGCCGATAGTGCTGTCAAAATAGAAATCCAAGATGGCGGCTGCGCGAAATTATCAACTTTTCGTCATGGGTATCGTTTTCATGGTTTTCGAGGGTGTTGAAGTCGATGGTGCTGTCAAAATAGAAATCCAAGATGGCGGCAATCCAAGATTTATTCATCTAATTTTTATAATTGCATAGGTTGATAAAAAATGCTAGGCAATAGCTTTACCGCGGCAGTCACCGAGTGCCACATTTAATTTTTATTTTTTTATCCCTCTTTCTTTTCGTTCGCCGTTGCCTTCATTAGCCGAAGGAACTTCGTTCCTACCTGGTGTCCCACGACACCACATTTCTATTCATTTATCAAGTTCCCATTCAAAGATACATAATTAGGTATATTAAAAATGTATGCAAACTAACTTATCTTGTCCGTATTGGTGTGACACCTGTATGCGAAGGAATTCCAATCCGCAATCTTTAGCCGAACCTTTAGGGGACCCTGAACAATAGACAATTGAAATACAATAAAGGCAAGCGGTTATAAACTGTACAATTCGATATTCAAATGCACTTGGCACATTTATATGCAATTTCACAATTTAGAAATTCAAATGTGTGGTAAACTCTATTTGGCAAACGTTTATTTATTATTAAATATTTTAATGTAACATTAAGTATACTTACTTCATCCCATCCCAATATCTAAGCGATTAGATTTAAATATCATATTAGTTATACAGCAAACCTATACTGAAATAAAGAAACGCTAAGTAGTAATATTACTTCGTTCTTACATCAAAAATCATATTTGTACATACTTTTCTTTACCTTACTAAACTTTTCGCAATTCAAGCAATTCTAATTAAAATGTATCTACTAAGATTTGGGCATGAGATTTATTAGATTAGGCGACACTGCCCACTGTGTAGTTATATCCGCAATTCCCGTTAGTCGCACGCCAGCGTTAGCACTAAATATATCGGCGGGTATTGAACCCGCGACCGATATCTCGCGCCAGTGTCGCTACAACCATTTAACATACTAGTTCCGTGACATCCACACCATTACGTCCAAATATAATATGTATGTACTTCACTTATTAAGTTATACCACAATGAAAGTTGCGACTATGGTACATACCTACTGTAAAATAATAGGTACCTAATCGTCTAAAATCTCTTTATCTTTAACTTTATTTCAATTTTATTATTTTCTTTATAAGGCAGATATAGCAAACGATTCTAGATGTACAATCATTCCATAATTATATTAACGGACAAAATATGCGACGAACGGAATCCATAATTATTGTTATGACAAATGTATGCTGTAGTGATATTCATTTCCCACTTCGCAATTCCATTTTATTTGTTAACCTCGTCCTCAGGGCCACATCGTTCTAAAGTGTGTTGTGTACACGATAATTCACGTGCTTTAATATTCTAAGTTAACTTTATGTATGTAGGGTAGGGAGGGGCTAGTTGAGCATAGGGGTAAGTTGGGCAATCGCAATATCTCGAAAACTATACACCGCACGCGATGGCTTCAAATAGCGAAAAGAAGGGGTCGCGGGAGGGGAACTCATAGCGCGACCACCAGTGGTGACTTGTCGATCGAGTGAGATACGAGCTCGCATTGTTTATTTTGTGACTAAAAAGTAAAATAATTGTAAACCGGAATATTTCGTCTGTTCTAGTCAAATATTATCCGTTTTCAATTAGGTAAGTGTTAAACTTGCATATATTTATTGTACTTTTGATATATATAAAAATTCTGCGTATAATTGTAACTGTGTTTTCATAACCTATGTTTTGTTTTAAAATTTCGGGTTGGGGCTAGTTGAGCTATAGTCGCTCAACTATCCC
Organism: Ochlodes sylvanus; assembly: GCA_905404295.2. Lineage (NCBI taxonomy): Eukaryota > Metazoa > Arthropoda > Insecta > Lepidoptera > Hesperiidae > Ochlodes > Ochlodes sylvanus. Next base: position 1,923,624 of record FR990135.1, on the reverse strand, counting down.
CACGATTTGTAACAAGAGTAATATAGAACTTATTTTTTTTAGGAAGATGCGGACATATAAAAGGAAATGAATTGGCTGATCTAACACATTTATTTTCCCTGGAAATTGTCCGCCCATACTCAAAGGCAGGCCCTAGAATAGCAACCAAAACTAACAGAAGAAAGAGAGAGACTGAATCTGATCCTAGTTTGAGTCTACTTTGTTGTTTTGTCACTAAAAGTCTATAAATAAAAAGTTGATTGTCAAACAGAAATTTTATTCCATGTCTAGTTAACATTGAACCCATAGGTTGGCTATATTTTCTAAGTGCTCAATTTGCCCCATACCCTTGCTCAACTTACCTCACCTATGGGGTACGTTGAGCATAGATGACATTCTATATTTAAACAGCTGTAACTTTTAAATTGGGCTTGTTAGAAATAAATTACTAAGGTCGCTTTTGTAAAGGAATAAATGAGTTATCCATCAGTATGCATAACATGACATTAAGACTTATAGTTGATTTGCTATAACAGCTCAAGTGAAAAATTGCTCAACTAGCCCCTCCCTACCCTACCTACCGTCAAGATTAAACTGGGTGGTATTAGCCTGGCGACCTCCAACAGTATGGGTGCCCCTGTCAACCTCGTCCTCGTTGTTCAGCAGGATAAACCATGAACATGGGAGGTTGGTGCGAAATTAAGGTTGGCGTCAACCCCTTCATGGCCCACTGCAGAACATGGGTCTCCTGACAACTGGGGAGGTCTATTCCAGCACGCTGATCCAACTTGGTGGTCAACCCAAATGTCGGTGTAAAAAAAAAGTTTTTATGTAGCCCGAAGGTTTTCGACATAGTTTAACGACTGCTATGACCGACGGCTTTGTGCTCTCAGAAGCACGGAAAAGCTTAATCATATTTTGCCATTAGTCAAGTCAAGTTGAAGCCTCTTCAACCCGTTATTTAGCGTTAGCAATAAGTTGAAAATCGGTCATTAAAATATTTAGACAGCATACAAGATAGGTTTTGCCGGAAATTAATAGAAATCAGGCTGCAACCCTTGTTCCGCAATCATAAAAAATTGTTAACTTGGTCTCTAGATTAACATAATATGTTCACTTTCATCACAACCATATGCTACATTGTTAAAACCTGTGAGCTCCTAACAGTGACATAACGGACCCGCTGTTTACTGACACACTGGTATTGGTAGAGATTATGACAACAGACGGCATGACGATCATGGCATACAGACTTTAAATAAATAAACCCTTTCTCACCTCTAGGATTCCCTATCACGAATATACTTTTCTTATTACTCCTTATTAGTTCACTTATGTCTATCTCACCTGGTGGTAAGTGGCGATGTTGTCTTGGATGGTATAATACTAAGTAGGTGTAATACTAAGTACTTGGATGGTATATACTTCTATTTTCATGTTTTCCTCATATATTTTTCTTTTTTTTCAGGTATGTACAACTCCTACAACGTAAGAAATGGATGCTTTGATACCGGCAATCAAAGTGATCTACAACTTATAGAAATATACCTAGGCAAGATTATAGGTACCTATCAATCACCAACCAAGTCAACCTGTAACTACCAAGTAAAGCTGTAAGACATCCGTGACACCAAAAGTATCGACATGTTGCACTTCGCTTGACAAGAAATAAGCAAACAATACGCTTAAAGATAGGTACTACTGGCTTTGACTCCACAGCCTCGTCCGTTCTTCAGTAAGATGCATCATGATTAGTATGGCTTTGAGATTATGGAAGGCTTTTCTTACCTGGTTTTGTCCTCGTATTAAGTAAACCAGCAGACGGCACATTTAATGGCGAGTGGCCACCGTCAAACATGGTCATTAAGACAAGGGAAATCAAAATAGCTGATCAACAAAGGCGACATTATTAATATGAACTTAAAAAATGGTTACGTACTTTTACGTGCTTATGACTGCTTAATAGTGATACGAGATAAGTATTACATAACTTACCGATACGATATGCTGGAACATGACCAGAGCCTGGTCATATGTAGTAATTCCAAGAGTTTATCAATGTTGCACTTTACGAGTGCCATTTATAGTGAAAACTTACCTTAATTGCGTTCTTCAATGGTACTTAGCTCTCTATGTTGCGATTACCGCTAATGGGGGCAATGTTCTAAAGCACCTCACATTCTACATCTGGGATGTTGGCCGCTCTTATTGCATAGTAACAGCTCATTCGGGGCGTAACCATTTACTCCAATTTGTTTATAGGAGTATTTTATTCTTTATTCGTTACAATGCAGAAGTTGGTAAAATTAACATGAAGAAAATAAACAGATTTTTTGTTAGCAAAGATCCTCTAATTGTAAAGAAAAAATATGAATTAAAAAACTAACTGTCTGTCTGTTAACGCGAACGAGAAGTGTAATGAAAATTTATAAAACTTCTTGAAATCTGGAGTTAAATAATCTTGGACTTTTTGTGTTTCAGCGAAATTGTCTCTAAAACGTTGTCAGAGTCACTGTCACTTTAAATTTCAAACTTACTAAAATTCTAACAAACATGAATCAAGTTAATGATTCAAAATAATGCATTCCCGTCGATATGCAAGTACTTATAGCTTAAAACATTAAACTTTCAGTTCTCACAGGGTCATTCACAGCAGCAATTGAGTAATTTATAGTTATGGCCGAAGGGCCCGCACGACAAATTGCTGTAACCCTTAGCGTAATCAATGGGAGTTAATTCCACTTAACTGGACATATGGACATCGACCAGTTTACTGACACCATGCGGTGGAATTGTTGGGAATATTTTTTATTAAATACAGTGAGTAAGGATTAGTTTAAGATAAGGTAGAATCACAGACTATCACAGATATCAGTAGATGCTATTTCACAAAACGGTTTAATGGACAATTTAAGACAAGTACTCTATGATAAAGATGATTTTAAGAATAAACAAGAATCTTGTCACAAAATTATGTAGAATTATAAAATACACAGGTGCTTATTTAAATTTTTGAAATCTGTGCGAATTTTCGCGTTGTATATCAAACATACTCGTATATCATCATTTTTAACATCATAAAGATCATTTACATACAACGTTTGTGATTGCTATCTAGCTAAACCAAATATGTAGCAAGAACTTACTGTTACTCAATTAGGTAAAAAATGAAAATAAAGTGTTTATGATTAATTTTAATGTCAGACGCTGTTCGCAGCAAGCCGAATTCGTTAATAAACAAACAACTTTTTATAGGCCAATCGTGAGGTGTCAAATATTCAGTCACAATTCGAAGAAGGTCGCACTAAAAGCTGTGCAAATACGTTGAAACTTGACGCGGTGTGTCTCTATTTCGTTCGTCATTGTTTTCTGATATTCAATTAATATGTTGAGTAACGGTTTTTACGTCGATATATCCGTTATAATTAGCATGGGCTTGTAATATTTAATTACCAATAGCCTTGTTACCAATTATCGAGACAAAATTAACATAACGTTACATGCTACATAGTATATACATACATACATAGTTTTATTATCATTTTGTATGTATGTATTTTTGAGTAGTTTTATTATTGTATATGTAATATTTTTGTGTATTACATGTATTTTTATAGTCATTTATATGCATTGACTGATTATACCAAGTAACAATAAGTCAAATTATGTACGTTGTTGATGTATTATGACATGATTGATTTGATATTTGATTTTGATGTAATTTCATCAAATCAATAAAAACTTGTCAGATAAATATATTTTATCTGACAAGAATTAATAGATGTGGTCAAAAACCTCTTTTGAGACCATTGACTTATTAAGTCAATGTTTGAGACTATTAATTTTTTGTGTTCAAACGTGGCAACTATGCGTGGTGCGATTAAATGATTAAACCATATTAGTATTATTATTCTTAACCGACTTCAAAAAAGGAAGTTCTTAAATATTTTCATGTTTGTTACCTCAGACGCGATGAAAAGTCGATCCTCGAAAATCAGGGTGAAACAAATAGCTTCCCTATTTTCGAAAGTCAATTTTCTTAACGGGTAGTTAAAAATATTGGTCACTTTAGTTTCGTTAGTGTAGACATTTTTGTGGTCAGTGCCTTGAAAGGCCGGAGGTTGCATCTCAACTCAACACATTGTTCTCATCTGTTGCGGCCCAGCCACCATGTGCAACTTCCTTCGTTTTGTTTTGTTTCCTGCAACATTCAATTCAAAGCGTTTGTTTGTGAAATGAATGTACTGGTGGTATCCACATCCATCCATTAATCTTTAGCTAATTGTACTCCAGCGTCATTTGTCTTGTCATCAGTGAGCAGTATTTAAATGCTTTCTTCAGAACATACTTGGTGAAGCCTGGAGTATTCGCATCTGCAAATGTTAATACAGTTCCGAAGCCAATCATTATGGAGCAAATGGCATTTAGCCATTAGGCAGGGACGCAGGGTAAGCATTACTAAGCATTCTTATGACAGGTTTAATTAATTACATGACAAAACTATAATAGACACCATAAAGTTTAATGTGATGAATAAAATAAAAGATGGTTTAGCAGACGGCAAGTGGTCACACCCGATCAAGGACATTGAAAACTGAACGCGTCACGAAACAGACAACCTGCGTATTACTAGGTCTTAGACAATGTAATTAAATACATAATTTACATTTAAAAAAATTACGGTATATTTTTGTAAGATGGTAATATGTATTACCTGGATTAAATTGGGCAGACCAGAACACAGTACCTCTAATAGAACCTCGGAACCCCTTATAAACCATTTATTTTATAATCATAATATTTTATAAATATTATTTTATTCAGTTTATTTATTCTTCTAAATCCAAACTAAAGCAATTTATTTTGAAGAGAAAAATCACGTTAATCCTAACTTAACCCAGATTGCAAAAGTTTCACTTATTACTGACCTTAATTTAGAACCTCTTTTGAAAGGCCATTGGAGTTTGGCCAAAATCGTTTCAGAATTTTTTGAGCTTCCATTGTTCGATGGTCTGTTTAAATATCGTTAAGGCATTCCTCCATGCGTCATTGTAACTTGCCATTGCGGCTTGTACGACTATGTTGGTTTGTGATATATGTATGTATAAGCATCTACATTCGTATGCTTCTTTCATATCTTTATTGTTATTATTATAGGCTTTATTATTCACAGTGGAATAAATTTTTATTTTTATTTGAATGTATAATGTAGCAAAATGCCATTTCTGATAATCTACAACAAAGAGTCTTTGTTTGAGTCTTTGCTGACTCTTTACTAGACTATTGTCATCTGAGGTTGTATCTAATAGTCGTGTTTAAACTGTGTTGCTTTGTTCCGGTCTAATTCATGCGTGAGCGTGTAGATACTTCAACAGACTCAAGGCTTTAAGTTACAAGGGAGCAGCTCTTTTGTTTATGCAAAGATGCCAATATCATTCCCAAAACCCCAATACACATAATTCGAGGGGTACTAAAAGATTGGGTAATAAACAGTTCCATTGTAATTAATAAGCGACGCATTGTTACTACTAGTCTTGTTTCTATTAGATTAGCCTGACTTACTTACTATTAAGAAGGATTTATCTGGATCTAAAGGATTGCAGCCTACAAACGTACATGGTGTCCAAAAAGACGTTCTTTGCTTCTCTAAAAATACAAAGCCAGAGCCGCAAGCCGTAAACCTTCCTCAAATCTTCAATAACCGTTTCCCAAACGTGACTTTTTGCGGCGATGTTATCTTCAATTCCCCGCCAAGTCTTTTATATCTTTAATTGTCTGCCGTATCTCATCTTATGTCTCGCGGTTAAGCATGATCATAAAGGCAGTACATATATATTTCTTAAAGCCATTGTAGTTTCTAAAACAAATTATTTTCGAACAAAGTTGCTACGAGAATCTCAATAACTTCCCCACCAGCTTCCAAATACAGAAGTATAATTGTCTCTTGTAGTTAGAAAACTTTTTTAAACAGTCCGAACAAAAGTTTGATTTACAACCATTTTGGGTATTAAATGTTCATTTAGTAGGCACCACCCGTCGATAAACATTTCCGTTGAAAACGTTGTTGGTTCACGACTGAGCCTTCTCAGCTACGGTCGCTGTTGATGCCGGCAAAAAAGCGACAATAAAGACTTATTGGGCACAACTGCATAGCATAACCGCGGTCATTCATAAACGAGAGGAAACGAGACGGTCAGACGAATGGGAGAAAACGTATGCGTGTTTGAGAGAGCGAGGGAGATTGCATTCCAAATACAAACACAGGCCAGGCCTCGGTTAACCGCCGCCCGCGCCGCATTCGCGTTCACGCAACGACCCAGAGAGGACGTGCGCACGTCAGCGCATCAGACCCGAAGTGGTTATGGCACCGGACTCTCGTGACAGATAACAATAAATCGAAACCCATAACCGATTATCCGATCAATCAGTGACGTCATTGGTGCTTTGGTGAACCCGTGTCGAAGGTGCAGTGTTGTGATTGTGCGTAACTTAAAGAAACGCCGAGGGTACTTTCACTGGACTGAAAGTTTTTAAATATTCATTCGGAGCTTCTTGGCATATAGGACAAGATTGGAATGCGAGCATCTATGAGGTGAATATATAATGAGAATAAGCGAAATTTTATTATAACATAAGTCACTGGTGCGACATATTAACAAGACAAGGTCGATTGACATCACTGACCGTAGTTAACTTAATATCAAATCTTAACAAAAGAACCGCTTTCGCGAGATCCAAGTTGTGTAGCAATAAGTGTAACAAAGTCAAAGTAAGTACTATAAACAATTAAAGTAATAGAAATGCTGGCAACGAAAACGAATTAATCAACACAAATTAAGGAAAGGCAAAGGGCACATATAAAGTTACAGTAACCTTTAAGTTTGCTAGCACTAACAGAGTCAGAAGCATATTATGCAAATCACGTACAAGGCTGTTGACAAGTATCAATCACCACCGGGGATTAGATGATTAGATATGGACTCGAAAGACCCAAAAATAGCTTAATTTGTCAATTGTGTGATTTATGCTACTGATTTTAAAATATTACACCCTAAAGATAAATAGAATAAAGCAGAAGAAGAACAGATTATTTTCAAATATCATGGGACAGTTCCTTTAATATTTCACGGTGTAGATAATTGGACTTGGTTAGATTATACCTGTCTATCTATCTAAGATGTAATGACTATGAATATTCATCTTATTTCAGAGATTAAGTAGTCTAGTCTAGTTTCTAACGGCCCTATTAATAAAAACAGGACGATTAAATAAAAATAGGAGAGATCTATAAGAAATCCTCAGTAGGTAATTGATTATTTACATGTTTTATGCCACATCACAACAAAAGAGCGAAACTGCTATTGTAATCCAAACAATATCACTATTAACTCTGTTACTAATTAAAATCGATTTTGCACAGCATTAGATGTGAAATTAGAATTCACGTACAACTTAACGTTGTATTTACGCAAGACAATTAATTCTGAAATGTTGAAACATCTTGTTAATCATGATTCAAACATAGATGCTGTAATTCATGTATTCATCTTTGTATACCGATTAAAGAAAAAACTGTTAAATAAATCAATATTACTAATATCGCTTGTCACGTAACATTATAGTAAACATTTTCGCTCCTTGTTATCTATAAACAAACAGACGGCTCACGTCTACATATGTTTAAGACAAAACATGTTTTATCAGAAAGATAATAGATTGTCACCGGGCACGGTAAATAGTGCACTGATTAGAGTGAAACAAGCTTGTGATGGAAAAATTGTGTAACTATGCAATGCGAATATTTTTTTCTAAAATTGAATCATGTGAAAATTTTGAATTTTAACCTGAAGGCACCAAAGTTTTGCAAGTTTGAATCCATGAATCAATCTATACAAAAGAAAATTTTAACAACATTTTAAATCATAGATGATTTCACTATTAAGTTTAACATAAATCACAGATTTAAAGTAAAATCTATTAAGGCAATGTATATTATCACAAAACTCATCAAAGCAAGAAACTAAGCCAAAATAAATACAGCAGTCGTTACTATGAGATCTAATGTGCTCATTAGATCTACAAATGCTAGAATCGATGTAATTAAGATCTCGTAAATTAATGTAGAAGCAGTGAAATCATCTATGCTAATGGACAGTAACAGCGAAATCGTGAGTCACGACTCAGCCCAAATCAGTTTGGACCTCGCTAGTTTGTTAACTGTTGATAAACCACATTCCGAATGGAGCCGATTACAGAAACAAAATAAACAATAACCACCAGCTGATGAAAATTAGGCTATTAGAATAGATTTTTTAAATCAACTACGATATGCCTACCAGCCGCCTTTTTGACATCAATAGAATGATAAATAATAAGCAGACGAGACCTTAAAATTTCAGACATCACGTATTGTCGGCTAAGCAGAAAACAGCGAATTCAATTTGGATCTTATACTCTGGCACGGTAATAAAATGTAATTCATTGTTAACTTCAGAAGAATAAGACACGATGCAGGCACAGAACCTAACTAACGTGGTCTAGTGCCAGGATCCTATTGGTAGCACAGAATCCAGAACCGTGTCGCCATAGTTTCCTGGTAACCTGGGCCCATGGAACAAAAATAACACCAAAAGCTATGGTTCTCCAAAAACGTTTACATTAAATTTGAAAATACACAACACTAATACTCTAATTAAATTACTTGAACACCAATACTCTTAATTTATTATGAACTTATTTCAATTTCTGTTTTTCACAGAACACTACGTTCGGCTCTCTCTTAGATAATAGTTGTTCTTTTTAATTTTTTTTCTATTCAATTTGTCGATACAAAACATGCCACCATCAAATAAGTTTTAATTATCCATAACTTAGCAGTTATATTATATGTTGTTTACACATTTAAATAATATGTTTTTTAAACATCGAGCATTCTACGTGATCAATCGGAAGCGTTTTCGTAATCGTAAGCAGTAAGTATTAAAGAAAACCTATTTATTATCAAATCCACATCTAACTATAAAACCATTCTGCCAAAACAATGTGTCATCATTCTTTAACAGAGAACACAAAAGTTAATTATGCCTTTAATGCATGTTATTAATGAAGTCATGCTAGACAAAGTCCGTACTGTTACGAATGATCCGTAGAATATAAAGACAATGTGACTAAATGTTCAAGATCCGGTAATCTGACTCATACTGTTTATTTATTTAAAAATCCATGTACGGTTGCTAAGTACATCATATCTTTGACGTACATCATATCTTTATCTCTGACGACCCGGATGGCGCAATGGTTAACACGCCGGACCGCCGTTCCGAGGGTCCTGGGTTCGATTCCCAGCGAGGCGGAAATTTGAATGATGAATTTAAATTTCCGTTCTTGGTCTGGGTGTGTGTGTTCTTGTCTTGTGTGTTGTCCATGACACCCACGACACAGGGAATCCTAGTGTGGGGCTATGAGTGTGAAGCGTTATTTATTTATTTATTTAACTTTATAATAAAATCTACTGATACATGTAGGATATTTGAGAAAAGCTAGTTATTGTTATATCGCATAACAATTATTTTTAGAATTTGTTTGTTTGCGGTTTACCTGTGTGTTCTCGGCGATGTATTGAAGTATCTGAACTTGGGGTAACGTTAAGTGTTATTTTAATCGGTCCACAAATAAAGAACATATTAGGTATTAGGTACCTATGTCAATTTTAAGAATTCCGTCTTCATATTTTTCGAGTGTGGGTAATAAGGTATAGGTTTACCGAAGCGAAGCTCGGCCATTTACTAGTAGTTTATATAAAAATACGTTAATATTATCAAATCTCCAACAGTAAAAACAAAACCACAAAACAAGTTAAAATAAAGAAAAATGTACGCACATTTATAATGTTGACAATTAGCGTTTTGTTATTTCAATGCGTTACTTTTCTGTCAATTGTTATTTGTATGTAAAAATACAATAATTTATCACAGTAATCTGTATTACAAAAGGATTTCTTAGGCTTATTGGGAAATACTTTTGCCGTAATAACCGTAACTGAGTGCGAGTTAAGTAATGCTTCTAATTCTGAACCAGTAAACAAGACAACACTAATTAATATTCGTTTCTACAAGTACAAAAGATGTGTTATGTATTAAACCGGATTAACCTAACAACACTTTAAATTTTAAGTTAAGTTTAAGATAATTGTCATGATTAAGTAGGTAGCTCTTACCAATTTGTAGGAGTTATGCTTGTTTACTTTCAATAAAAAACGAATACTTGTAGAAACGAGTATTATAAAACTAATATAATTTTTATAAAACGTGCCATCTTTTGAGTGTAGAGCAATGATTGCTCTTTACTCTCTTTTATAAAAAACCACTTCATTTAGAGAAAATTTCATTAGTTGCTTTTGCCCCACAGTTGCATTTGCCCCGGGTGTTACATATTTTATAAAACCTGTTACAGTTCAACTGTATGGGTATACCTAGTTGAGCGTGTATGTTACATAACTGTGCATGTATGTATACTCCGTAGCTCAAGTTTTTCTGATAAGTTTAACTGTACAGGCAAACCTGGCATGTACATTTGTACATAGCGCGTATGGCTAGCTTTCCATTTGTTTTATTTTTCAGATGTTTCCCATCCCTATCATTCTATCTATAAATCTTTCTGTTGATCAGCATGCCAACACACATCTTATTCACTTCCTGTTTAAGTCCAAATTACACGTCCGGTGTTTACATTTCCATATACGATATTAACGGCATCATTTTGATAAAACTAATCGATTCTAATTTCCGTAACATGCGAGACAAGCTCTCATAGCAGGGCGTCATTCGCTAATCCAACTATCTCACTATCCACAAAAAGCGGGCGGTTCCTCGTGCATCATTAATTACCATCATAACGTTACTTAATTGCAAGTCGACAGGGAAAGACTTCATGCTCTCATATAACCGCACCTTCTACGTGCTTGAACTGTTTCCAGTATGCAATAGATTTGAATAGATATGAAAATAACTTAGAGAACCTATGTTATAAACAGATTTTGATATTGAATCCTCGTTGAATTGAATTGTGATTGTTGTTACGAAACTTCATAGTTTTTTTTAATGGATTTAAGATAGCAAACGAGCATGCCGCAACGCCCTTTTAGAACAATTGGTATGGTTACTCCACTTAGGAGAGGGTGTTATTAACGTTAGTTGGTAAGGTCGTTATTAGCTACGAGAACTGGTGTAGAGACTATTAGTGATATTATGAACATTAGGAGTGTTGTAGGTTGTAATTCAATTCTTAAATATGCATGTATTTTTAATGAAATTATTGTAAAAATAGAAAATAATATTAATGGAAGAAATGAAAACAACAAGCTACATATATTGCGTAAAATAATGATTTTATTTGGATAACTCAATCATAACGTTATTAAAACGGAATAAAATGTAAAGACGACATTATTAAAAACGCATTTATTCAATTATTTAAATGAAAACTGTGCCCGTGAGAAGTAAAACCATTCCCTAATACTTTTTTTAAGCTTAAATTAGTTCGGAATTCCACTTCTAGCTGCTTCACTGAGTAATCGAAGAATCGATGTAAAAAATACGAATCCTTAGAAATAGCTCCTTAGACACGCAACGGCAGGGTTTCTCGAAAATTAACCCTTGATTCGTCTTCCACATATCAAATGACTTGTTATTTTAGATGAAAGATCTTATGTTAAGACAAAAAATCGGTAGGATACTTGGTTTTTATTACAAAGATTTTAAAATAAAATTATCTTCAACACATTTTAATGATTTGCGTTATTAAAAATATTGCGTGTGCCATATCAACTGAATTTTTTGATAATGCCATTACTTCATAATGGAAATACCATTTTTGTCATTGTAGGCCCAAATGAGTTTATAATTACACTTTACCGAAATTAGTTTGCAGACTCGTTGCATTTAGCGATCGCAATCGCCATATTTTTTCACGGTGACAGCTACTGACGTCTTCATCGATATATTGTATAGATTAATGCCATCTAGCGAGATTCTTCCGAACATCCCGCCCACCAAGAACCTTGTTCTTCAGCAGCCGCCCACCGTAGTGTATTGTCATTATTGTTTCAGAAGAGCGACCAGTTTTGAAACTGGACGCTTGAATAGACCAGTCCTGGTTTTCAGGCTGACTACTCGTATTTCACCATCGGGACCCGGATGTGTACCTACTACCCTTGCCATAAGCCATTTAGTTGGAGGAAGTGCTGGTTCCTTCAAAAGGACCACTTCACCCACCTCGGGTGCACGAGCATTATTTTGCCACTTGTGTCGCTGTTGTAGAGTGTGTAGGTACTCTGTACTCCATCGACTCCAGAAATGGGCCGTCATGCGTTGGACTAATTTCCATCTATTAAGAGGATTGAGAGGTAGGTTGCTTTGTGGTGTGTCTGGTATGGCGACTAAAGGTTCGCCTATCAAGAAATGGGATGGAGTTAGAGCGCTAACGTCATCCGGGTGATCATTCAATCCACAAATTGGCCTAGAATTGAGACAGGCTTCTATCTGTGTGAGCAAAGTAGTAAGCTCTTCAAATGTAAGGGTCGAATTCCCGATTATCTTCATCAGGTGTGTTTTCGCCGATTTTATTCCTGCTTCCCATAAGCCTCCAAAGTTGGGAGTTCTCGGTGGAATAAAATGCCATACTGTACCATAATTTGCTAAAGTCTCGGCTATTTCAGACTGAAAACTTCCTTGACACTGTTTGAATAACACTTCAAGTTCTTTGGCTGCACCAACAAAATTTGTGCCATTGTCACTCCATATGTCAGAACAATGGCCTCTTCTAGCCACAAATCTCCTGAATGCTGCTATGAATGCTTGGCTGGTCAAATCACTCACAGCCTCCAGATGAATAGCTTTAGTCGAGAAGCAGACAAATAGACATATGTAGCCCTTATAAGATTTATGGCCACGTCCTTTTGAAGTCCTTATTTGAATTGGTCCAGCATAATCTACTCCACTGGTCAGAAAAGGTCTACCTGGTTGGATTCGGTCCAGTGGTAAGTTTCCCATAAGAGGTTGAGCGGTGCTGCCTCTATGTTTAATACATGTTACGCAACTATGAATGACCTTCTTAACTAAGGGCTTTAAACCCATAACCCAATACCTTGATCTAATATAGTTGATAGTAAGTAGATTGCCTCCGTGTAATAGTTTTAAATGAGCATCCATAACAATCAACTTTGTCAGATGAGAGTCCTTTGGCACTATAATGGGATGTTTTTTCTCATGGGATATCTTAGCAGCTTGTAAGCGCCCTCCAACTCTTAAAAATCCTTTTTCTAAATAAGGAGATAAAGTTTTAAGTTTACTTCTTTGTTTTATTTGTTTACTATTCTCTAAATCTTCAATTTCTTCTTGAAAATGTTGTGATTGTTCTAACCTTATTAAATTGTTTAATGTTTCTCTTAACTCTGTAGTTGTTAAGTGACTTGATTGAATTTCACTATTTTCCCTTCCTTTCCTTTCCTTAACCTTAGAAATCTCCTACAGTAAGATAGTACTCGAATCATTCTATTCAGGCTGGAAAACCTTTCCCCAATATTTTGTTCCGTGTGGCAACAGAACACCTTCTGCCTTTGTTTTCTTTTTTCTAACTCAGTCTGGGCCACTTGTGGTTTGTTTTGTTCTATTATCTTGTTTCTAAGCCACTCAGGGCCCTGCCACCATAGCATTTCATTTTTTAATCCTGAAGGGTCCACCCCCCTTGAAGCTAAGTCAGCAGGGTTAGCTTCAGATTTTACATGACTCCATCTATCATTGTCCAAATTTCCCTGTATTTCTGCCACTCTGTTTGCTACAAATGTTTGCCATCGAATAGGTTGTGACTGAATCCAGGCTAATACTACCATAGAGTCAGTATATGCATAAACATTTGTCTTTGGGATTTCCAGAACCATACTAGCTTCTGCAAGTAATTTGGCCACCACCGCGGCACATAATTCGAGGCGAGGTAAAGAAACTTGCCTTAAGGGAGCCACCTTTGTTTTACTTCCCAGAAGAGTTACTGTTACTCCTTCTTCATTGACTACTCGAATGTACAGCACAGCTGCATATGCAACTGTTGATGCATCGGCAAATCCATGGATCTCTACATGTGAATTGGAAGGCTGTGTCTTAATCCATCTATCTATTTGTACCTGTTCCAGGTGTTGAAGTTTACCTCGGTATGTCAACCATTCCTCCCCTATTTCTTCAGGTAGCGGGTCAGCCCATCCAGCGTTGCACAGCCAAAGCCTTTGTATGATTATTTTAGCCAATATAATCACGGGTGCTAGCCAGCCAAAAGGATCAAATAGTCTGGCAACTTCTGATAAGATAGTTCGTTTGGTTACTGTTGGGGCTATTTCTGGTAGGTTAACCTTAAATTTAAACTGATCCAACTGTCTATCCCATGTAAGTCCAAGAATTTTAAATACTTGGTCAAATTTTATTTCAAAGCTTTGTCTATGTGTTTGATTGTTAGCTATTGCATCCAAAACTTCATTGGAATTACTGGACCATTTTTGTAATTGAAACCCTCCACACTGTAATAGTTGGGTCATTTGTCTATGGATTTCTACCGCCTCTGCAACGCTTTGACAGCCTGACATCAAGTCGTCCATGTAAAATGAGTTCTTGACTAATTCCGCAGCAATAGGATACTTGTGTCCTTCATCTTCAGCAACTTGCAGTAGAGTGCGTACTGCAAGGTAAGGAGCACATGCTGTTCCAAATGTAACGGTTAACAATTTGTATGTATTAAGCGGCTGATCTGAATTGTCCCTCCAAATTATTTGTTGATATGCAGTATCGTCATCAGCCACAAGTACCTGTCGATACATCTTCACGATGTCACTAGTCAAGACAATTTTGTGTTTTCTCCACTTCATGAGCAATGTGCGTAAATCATCTTGTAAGATAGGGCCAGTAAGTAGGGTATCATTTAATGAATAGCCCCCTGTACCCTTGCATGATGCATCAAATACCACTCTAACTCGGGTAGTATCCTTATCATCTCTCACCACAGCATGGTGAGGTAAGTATATACCATTCTCATTGTTTTCATTTGCCAGTGTCATATGACCTAGTTGCAAATATTCTTGCATAACTCGAGTATATTCTGACCTTAACTTGAGGTTGTGTTGGAATCTTCTTTCCAACTGTAGAAATCTAGCAGTGGCAATTTCTTTTGTTTCTCCACATTTCTCAACAGGATTCTCAATTTCTTCCTTGAATGGTAATTTCACCTTGTATTGTCCTGTTTTTGTTTTGGCTGTTGTTGCACTGTAGATTTCTTCGCATCTAATTTCCTCTTTTGATTTTTTCCTCTCTACTGGTAGGAAGTCATTCTCCAATTCCCAGAACTGCTTCAGCATGTTGTTTTCACATACACAAGAATGCATGCTAACAATTCTGTTGTTTTCAATCATTGTGTTCGTGTCACCCGAAATGATCCATCCAAGTTGTGTTTTCTGTGCTAAAGTTCCAACTGGACTTCTCGACATACCATGATCCATGATCTTGCTTGTCACACTGGCCCCTAGCAGCATATCAATCCTTCCAGGTTTGTTAAAATTTGGGTCTGCTAGTGTAAGTGTATCCAGCTCTGGCCAATTTGACAAAGTGACATATTTCTGTGGCAGGTATGTTGTTATATGGCTAATAACATATGCTTTTACCCATAAAGTAAAGGTTGGATTGCATCTTGACTTCATTTCAAATTCAACGGTGAACTTAGAATGAATTGTTTTGCCTTCACTTAAATGAAACTCAATGTTGTTTTTAATTCGCTTCAAACCTGTTGTTTGTGCGAAATCCTCAGACACAAATGAGCTTTGGGACCCCTGGTCAATGAGTGCACGGTAGACCTGTGTTTGGCCGCAGCTAGTTGTAATGTCTACTAGTGCTGTAGCTAATAAAACTTGACAAGGGTTGTTTGAAAAATGTGACACGGTTTGTAATGAGTCTGCATGTTTTGCTTCCTCGCCTAATTTCGGTTGGAATTCATGAAATTTCCCTTTATCAGGATGCAACAATGAATGATGCTTTTTCTGACATATTTTACAACTTGTTTTCCTCTTACATTGGTAGGCTGAGTGTTTTGGAATCAAACAATTAAAACAAAGATTATTTGTTTGAGCAAAAGTATATCTTTCCTTATAATCCCTTTTTGCAAATTGCTTACACTGATAAATGTAATGATCAGCCTTGCAGTAAGAGCATTTAATAATTTGTTCCGGAGAATCCCCTACAGCCGCATGGAAGGATCTTGTTTTGTTAGGTTTGTTACCGCAGTCCATGATCTCCAATGATCTAAATCGGTTTTCTAAAAAGGCAAATAAATCTTTTAAAGTTGCTAATTCATTTGACTCCGATGCAATATGTTGTTCCCACAACCTGTGACTTTCACTATCCAATTTGGATACTGTGAGATACACTATGATAGCGTCCCATGATTCTATTGGCAATCCCAAGTTTTTTAGAGAACTTAAACATTCATTTGTTGTATCTAAGAGGTGTTTTATACTTTGATCCGATTCACTAGTTATTTTCTTTATGGTAAACAAGTTCTTGAATATAGAATTAGCAATGTACCTTTTGTTGTTGTATCTTTTCTTGAGAGTCTCCCATGCTTGTGAATAATTTTGACTTGTATGTGAATATTCTTTAATAGAAGCTCAGCCTCTCCGCTCAAATTTGATTTTAAATAGTGTAATTTTTGTACATCATCCAGTCGTGTATTTTTGTGTATTAGAGATTCATAGATGTCATGAAATGAGGGCCAATCTATATATCTTCCTGTAAATGTAGGAATATTTATATTAGGAAGTTTCAGCTCCATATTATGTGATGGAACTTGTTGTGTCTGTTGTAATGCTGGTTGTGATACCGTAAGTTCAGATAACTTTGACTTTAAATCGCTTTTATAATTTATGTAAGTCTCCTCGCAATCAAAATAAGTGTTCTCCTTGAAATATGGTCTATCATCCACGTCCATACCATCTAAGCAACCTACGATTTCATCATGAGTGGCAATAAACGATGTCCAAGCTTTTTCTAAGCCTTCTAACCTGGTTTCTAAATAACTAATTGAAAACCGAGTTTTAGGCGTTTTGCTGTAATTAAGCAACGCTTTTTGTATGTTTTTGTATCTGTCGAGTTGGCATGCTATAAGCTTGTCAGCCTTTGCCATTTTTAATAATGGCTAGATCTATCGGCAATATGTAGGTAGTAGGTAAGTAGGTGACCGGTCTGTCCGTTTTGTGAAAATACGACTAAAACCACGCTATTTCTATTCAGAACTCGTGTGTATTGTTTAGTATTACACCAAAACGTTGTTTTTGATGATATTCAAGACCTCTTACTAAAATTGATACGCGAAAACACTTTTAACTAAATTTTCTCAAAACTATTAGTTAAAACACTTGTTATTGCAAATGTAATTATAGTTCTTTATGTTATTTAGCGATTTAAGTCCACTTTGCACGTTATTATATAGTTTTAGCACAGTTTTCAAAGTAATTATGTACTTACGCACGTGCCGCTTACTTACGATACTTTTACCACACAAAACACTTTTAACTTAAAACAAACACTTTCTGGCTCGAAATCATAAACTTCCGACGCGAAGGACCAAATTTTGTGGGCCCAAATGAGTTTATAATTACACTTTACCGAAATTAGTTTGCAGACTCGTTGCATTTAGCGATCGCAATCGCCATATTTTTTCACGGTGACAGCTACTGACGTCTTCATCGATATATTGTATAGATTAATGCCATCTAGCGAGATTCTTCCGAACAGTCATGTCATTCTAAGAATGTCACAAGGACAATAATTCATAGAATAGGGAAACATGAATATGTCTCAAGTCTCAACCATTTCATTCCATACAACCTTTAAATATCATTCCTATATGTGTACATATATTGTTGGTTTACAGACATACACTATGATAATTTAAATAGCTCTGCCAAGGAACCCACTAACGGCCCACTGGAGAGCACGGATCTCTCCTCAACACAGAGGGGGCCTGGAGCCTCCATTACGCTGCTCTAGTCTGTCGGAAGTTTTTATGCCGCCCGAAGGTCTCCTTAACAACTACTATATGAATGAACAAGGCCAACAGCTTAATCCTACAGAGCACCGAAACGCCCAAGAAGTTTTCACCATTAGCAGTCACCACCTACCGACCACACTCGGTGGATTAGAATCGACACACACCGCCAGACCATGGGCGTAATGAAGTGTGACTACCATGCCTACCAAATAATCACCTCAACTCATATTACGTTCACACCATTAGTATTCATAACCAGAGCGGACAAGCTCCTTATTATCTCAACTCTCAACCATTGTAATAACGTGCAGGTGACGCACAGACGTACACCAACCGTCATTACCAGACAATGGCTATCAGCTGGAAGTCTGCTAATTGCCTGCTCGACAACGTCTTCCGAGTATCGCTATCGAGTGTAGCTATTACGTAGAGAGGCGTCTCCCAATAAACTACTGCGGTTTTACCACGGTTTTATTAACTCGCTTTGTGTCTTGTTTGTTTGACGGGAATTTTGTAATGAATTTTACGCTAACGTCCCGATGAGGTGATTTGAAATTTTTGGTGTAGGTTCGGATGACAAAACCGAAAAATAAAGAAAGAGTTGTTAATATGTAAATGTTTTTAAGTTCTACCTTTATATCGGTAAAAATGACGTACCTACAGGAAAAGTTAAATCCACATGGTATTATTGGAAAGGTGGTAACTGCATTGCCAGATTGTTGTATTCATACAATCCACCGGTTTACTATGTATTTTTTGGTGAGGTTTATGTTACCTACACATGAGATTTTTGGTGCAATTTTTAAATAAACATCTGTATGAAATCAGAACCACATAAAGTAAAAAGCGACCAATTTTCCCTGACATTTCAACACGACAACCTTGTCGGAAAACCGTCCGACAATTGCAATTGTCTACGACAAAAACAGTCGCGCTCAACAATCGTGTAACGGGCTGGTTGTCAAATCGCATAACGTATCGTATCTTGTAACAGTTGTAATCGCTTCTAAGTTGCGGTACCCGGCAGAGCGACATGAACTTCATTGTTAGTGGAAACTTATGACTTTTTAGATTGTCTTTTGTCTAAAGCTAGTTTATGCCTAACATTTTTTCTCTGCAATTGAGTGTTTCTTACCGCTTATTCTTGGAGCACTATTACAACTAATTAGCTGAAGCAAAAGCGCTAAATGGAAAAGTCGAAAGAATAAATTGAGTTGAAAACATAATTTAGACTTGAGAAAAAAGTTATTAAAACCTTATTTGTATAAGGAAATCAGTAAAAAGAGGAGACAGGGCACATATGGAGATGCAGATCGTTGAAATTATATAAATAAAATTATAATAATATTAGGGACTCGCCGATCTTCATTCACTAACATAATCAATGTATAGTTACTTCAAAAATACATAATAGGTAATCCTGCAGGACAACATCAACATCACTGACGAGAAACACTATAAAAATGTATTTATTCTTGGAGATGAACAAATTAGTTTGATTACGTAACTATTATGAAATTCTAAAAGCATTCAATATCAAAATGCCAAATAAAGCATCTCGTAGAATAGATTGTATTGATGCCTTGTAGCAATTTAGTTGTCAGGGGCGGCTGACGTCACTAGACCGGAAGTATCGCTAGACGCTTCAAGATACTTGTTCAGTATCATTCTTCTATTATAGGTAGAATCGTGGAATATTAATATTTGGGGCTCACTATCTGATCTTTTGATTTAATTAAAATTAAAATATTAAAAAAAATTAAAACCTACAACCTAAAAGTAGACCATACTCACAAATTCGAACCATTGCCCTTAAGAATAGATCTATCATCACAAAGTCGACTTCATCGTTGACTTTTCTTTGACGCAACTCCAAACTTCCTCCAAAACTCATTCTTTCATCATTCACTCTTGTCACTCATCATTCAACTCTCAGTTTTAGGAAACCGACAAAAACTTTTTCAAACATAAAATCCGTTAGGCTCTTGTGTTTTTAGAATTCTTTTTTCGGTGACACTTGTAAAGCCCTAAGGGTTCTATAAATACGCCATGGGAAACGTCACATGTGCTGCCTAGTGCGTCAAATCGTTGATGGATAGACGTTTCCATATGGGGACGGGACATCTTTCAGCGTTTGAAGTGCGAGTGAAACGGAAGATCAACTTTCAAGTATTACTCGTCTAGTTTCTGACTTCCTAGTCATATCTGGTTTTTGTTTTGTCTTCGTTTGGAACAAAAACTTGCGGGTTTACGTTTTTACGGTTCAAAGTCACAGCCTCACAACGCACGGATGGTGCTGTGTGCTCGTTTGCTATCAGAATTTCATAAAAAACAAGTTGGATGTGCTCCCGCGGGGTAATCGGTAATATGTAGTTCGGAGGTTATGTTGATTTCTTAATAACCTTTTTTTAGGTGCATTTTTTTATTTTATTGCAATATTTTTTTTTATTTAAAGATGTGCTAAGGAGTTTTTTCACCGTGTCTTCTCCTCAATAATATATGTATGATAAAGCTTCTATAGCAAAAAATACGCTCATAAGTGTATTGTAAAAACACCCACATGATTAAAATGATTTTTAATTTGAATTAACTATGTTTCGATATGGGTACACTTTCTTAACTTTTCGTCATGTAGTAATTAATAGCATTATTAGTTACTAATGTGTTGATATGTTACTATTATCGTGTAATGAATAATAATGATAAGATTTCTTATCATTATCGTATTTCTTTGCGTATTTGATTAGTAAATCATAATTCATTTGTATTTCATTGAATATGAAACGTACGTTATCAATGAATATAGTCATTAGTCCCACTCCCACCAAATGCCATCGATTTGATTCAGTTTCTTTACCTAACAGTATTTTTTTTCCGAAATTTTATGACTAAAATGTTATGAACAACACAATGTTATTATAACAACATTTCAAAGCGGAAGTATAAAAGAAAGTACTCAATAAAAATTCAGGTGTGGCAATAAGGTTAAGGCTTGTTGTAGAGTACAAGCGATAAAACATCCCCCTGCGAATTGTCACAAATGGGTATTTCTCACAAACATTAATGTGTTTTAAATACCCTTAACCTTAAAACTTAATGTAGAGACTTTTTATTTCTTCTTTTAAACGTGCATTGCCTTCTTTTGTCAAAACCCTTATTTCTAAATGACTACAAAATGCTCATACATTGGACACAGAAGAAACATGAAATAATGTGATTAAAATTGTTTGCTTTAACCATAAAATTTTATATTATCATTCAAAAAGTTATACACAATGTTACCTACATTGCGGATTTCCTCAGATTATAGTAATAGTCCATGTTAAATATTATCTATGAAAGAATTATTCAAATACTTATTTTAAGGCATCTCATTCATCTTATCATACTTACAATATGTATTGAAAATATGTATTTCCAATGATAATATGTATTTCCAAAAGACATTTAGACATAAAACACTATAAATTAAAGACATTAAAAATACATTAACAATTTATAATTATGATGTTTTATAGGCTCATTACTAATTTATTGACAACGTGGCGTTAACATTAATCAGGTGATATCGTATTATTAAAAATCATCGCCGACTGTATAGAGCAAGCTTTATAGTGGTAAGGGTCAGTAACTCCGCTATTATTAGTTTATAATGTAGTTTATAAATAGTGCGTTCGGCGCGTGGAGATGTGTATGGGAAGTTGTTCTACTTTATATACTGCTCCCCAATCTGCTACCGATGTAGTAGGGTTCTTATGAGGTTCTATTTACGTTACTACCTCAATATTGAGTGCCTAGTGAAAGACTCTGTCAATATTGAATCGAACGTGATTTATAATGAATTGGTGATATTTTCATATGAATATGTTAACTGTATGTAATGTACAGATTGGAAGAACATAATTATTATGTTCTTGAAATTGTAGAAAAATATGAATAAATTCGAACCCGTCTCGTGGTCCCGTGGGAGACCGATCTTTAAATATCTGGACAGTTACTATAAAAACATCTATCTGTTAACGATATATTTCGTTCATTGTATGAATATGAAAGAATAGTAGAACAGTATGGCAAAGGTAGATAGGAACTGGGCGTATTATCAGTGGTCAATGTGCAATACACTGTAACAGCACAGGCAGTGGGCGTAGCTACAGAACGTGACATTTTCACGGAAATGTAACCGATACGTCACCCGTCACCGCGTCATTGGGCAACGAGAACCACACTGGTATCGCGAGTCACGTCCTGTCACCGGCCGCGGTCACACCACGGACTGTCTCAACTGTCCCGCACCTGTCCAGAAAAGTAAAAGTACATAAGTGACATCACATAAATTTTAAGCGTAAAAAAATTGTGAACTTTCTTTAAAAGTGATTTAGAAACTAGATGAAATAAACATACCTAATGGGTTGGAAAGTGGATATTTACGTTAACTGTTACTACTAGTAGAAATTATTTAGTGTGTTCAAAAAGTAAATAAGTGCTGTGTATATAGCCGGTTTATAATAGTGAAAATAAACAAAATATTTGTATAGTATTCTAAAACTTGATAAATAAGTTCCGATATGGTTTATAAGTAGTGAAAAGTACCTACCTCATGTTTTATAAAACCATAATAAATAATTAATAATGTGTTGAAAAGTATCTCAGAATACATTTTCGTAAATATACGAAAAGTGAGGTGATTGTTGGTGGAACAAAGTGGATATTGAAATGTTAAATAAACTGAAGGAGGTTTGGAATAATGCCGTGAGTTATTAATCTGATTATTTATTTATAAAGTCCAAAAAAAGATTTAACTAGGCACATACTGCCACCGAAAACCATTTAGTTTGAATAAGCCAATTAAACTACTTTAAAAAAAATACAACAATACCAACAGTCCTTTATAAGACTTGAATATGTTCAGACCTCAGTCCTCATACCTGCTAACGAATTGACCAACTAACAATCTAACACCATCTGCTAACTGGACCAACCATCCTAGTAGGGGCGGCTTTACCTATAGTGCAGGGGGCGCGGTGCACCTGGGCAATAACTCTGGCCTGTCCTTGAAATAAACGCCTACAGCCCCGCGCGCTAGGGCCGTCTCTTTCTAGTTGTAGTAAATGTAAGTGGGTAGGTAATACACACGCTTCCTGATTACAAACCCACACGTTCGATCGACAGGTTTCCCGAAGCGAAGCGAGGGCGGGTTTACTAGTTCCACAATAAATTGACTTTGATTCCGAATGAAGAACAAAGCAAGTTCGTCTCTGATCCTCGTCCCGTGTATAAGTCAAACACCACGCAGATCCGCACACACGTATCGAAGCGAACCGAAATCAAATAGGTCGTCACAACCAGTTTGTACGGTACCGCCGTCTCTACCGTCGCGTCGCTGCGGTCACCTCCGCCACCGGCTTCACCAGCTGGTCGACCGACGGTTCATAATTATATTAGAAAAACGATTCGTTTTACTTATAGTTTTACGGATGGTAGAATTATCTACGAGGCGTTGCTGTAGTGTTCCTATAAGAAAAGATTGTATAAGGAACGACTTTAACGACTCGTACTGGTAACTTGAAAATGATCGATTTAAATGTAAGAACTGGACATTGACAACGTTTAAAGAACAGTAGGCCTTATTCTCAATAAGTAAAAACTAAATGCTTCTTGTCAATCTGATTCTGATTCTGAGTATTCAATGTTCATAGGTCCGGATATGACTACACCTTAGGACTACACATATTTTGACGTTTTCATATCACTTCATCGTTAACAAAACAAACATGACAATCTCTGCTTACTGATACGATATCTTTGGATCTATGACTTAGCATTTATACACACTACACAAAAGCAGCCTTATTTACACACATGCTTAAGTCCCAATCCAACAGTACCATAGTACCACCCACTCATATTGCGCAGACATTACAAAAACAGAAAAAATAATCCATCAATTGCAGCTTATTCAAGTTTGCATATGGTCTGCCTGTCATCTTGATAATGTTTTTTGACATTCAGACAGACAATATTTATTGTACGTTTCAATCAGTATGATTAATGTTTGGCCCATTGATTGGATAACGTGCATCCTACGGTTTAACCAGACGGCAAAAAAAAACAAAATTCAATCATCTTTCTGTGTTGCTGCGCATGATTCCATGGTAGATACTAACTAAGTGAAATTTAAACTTTAAATTTAATCTTGAAAAAATACAAATGTTTGTGCGTGACTGTTCATTTTATCTAACAGTTCTATAGAATATTACTTCCTGAATGTTTTGTCTCAATCTGCAGATTATCACAGCTCGATTTCCATGCTGCATGCTGGTATTTACAAAATAGGTTACCTAACCGGACTAACTATCCCAGTCCCCATATGAGTCTTGTTCTAAGTCGGTCACAGTTGTCATGGGCGGCAGCGGAAGATGGTGGTGCATACTCGTTTGCTGCCTTGAATCAATAAAAAAAATAGGTTTGTCAGCTTGGATTGTTAATCATGACAATGTAATGTAGTTCCACTTCCCCCGTCGATGGCCAATTTTAAGCGCTTACGGGCTTAATTGCACCTGGCAAAGCAAAACCTCATAGATGTTGTGACTTGTGAAGCAGTTACTTATCAAAATAAAAGTAACGATTAGTTAATTGTAATTTTGAATACCAAATACAACTAAAATATAAATAAAAATCTCATTTATTTATAATATGGTTTGAAATATATGAAATACAGCTGAGTTCTTCAGTCTTATATTAACCGTGTTCCCGCCAACATTTGAGGTCGTTGCCTAGGCATGCTTTATAAGAGAAACAAAACAGTATCAGTCAAAATCTAACGCGAGTTACGTTACAACTTTCCGAGGCAGACGCAGGTGTAAAGTTACGCCGACCTTGTACACCCGACCCGCTCTATCGGAACGGAACGAAAAAGGACAGCAACCTTGCTACACAAACCTCAAAGTAGTCGCTTCTAGACCCATTCACAGGTGAGGGAAATAATATTGTAGTAAAGATAATTTTGATATTAAGGTGTCTTCAAAAATTAGGGAATTATCCAGTAGACTACCTCAGCTATTTTTACGACTTGCAATACTATACTAGCTGTTGCCTGCACTTGGAACGTGTGGAACTACTTTTGACTGTTTTTTAAACAAACTTTCATCCCTAAGTCATAATCACCCCTTTAGGGGTTGATTAAAAAAACATTGAAACAGGTGTATCATTATTTCTAATAATAATCGTAGAGACCAATTTTCTTAGTGTTTGCGTTGAAATCGAAGAATTTTCAAACTCTTAACCCATATTTTACCCCCTTAGGGGTGGAATATGGCAAAATCCGTTCTTAGCTGACCTCTACTAACTACCTTCACGTGAAGCGGTTATCGATATTGCGTGCTGAGCTGATGAATGAGTGACCTTTCGCTTTTAATATTTAGAACTTCGATCAACATTGTTTTTGTCACACCAAAATAACAGTCAAGCGGTACTTTACTCAATAGAGTAGAAAAACCCAATATAGTCCGCGACCAGGAAACACTATTCTTCATTGATTAAATTCATGCTCCGTCAAATATTTTATACAGATAAAAACAGACCTTGTTTATAAGCTATAACTTCTGTCCATGATGAGTGACAGCTGTCAATTGAGTGGTATTTTTAGCGGGAACTCGAAATTGATCTAATCACCTGCCTGTATGCCGCCACAGAGTAAAAAATGTACGGTGTTTTGTTTATATATCTATCGCGATGACCTTTGCCGTTTATAGGTAGACGAAATAGAGATCAGCGACTAATTTTTAGGGTAGAAGAATCTATGTTCGTCATAAGTACGCCACACCTGCTGTTTCAATCGTGTAGCAAGCTGCTGCAAGTCACCTTGTATTTATTTCGATATACTATAGCCTTGAGGAGCTCCATCCATACTTAACTCCAAGCCAACCTCATAATTGAGAGGACCTGCTATTTTGTGAAGAGGTTGTCTAACCAAGTGTTTGATTGACCGAAAATCTCATAATTAATGTTAATGACTGCTTTGTAATGAAACTATACTTAATTCGGCCGATCACTTACAAATACAATTAACACATACCTACTATGAACACTATAATAATTAGGTCTAGAATTGTATAGGAATTGAAACTCTATCGAGTTTAGCCCAACAAAAGCTTACGTAAACGTTTTTCCGTTGATAAGGTAACAATAGTAGAAGGTGCGTCAATCAAATCACAATTGACCCTCGTTATGCGATTGTCCACTAACAACTGCTTGTATCACCACGGGCGAGTAACGATGTTGTAGTGCGAGCAAACGCATTATCAGATACTTCGGAAATGTCTTTAGACGTGATGGAAGTCAAAGATGAAAGCGAAAAATATGTTCAATCTCCATTAATAAGTGAAAATATAGTAATTACACCCCCGTTTCAACCGTCTAAAACCGTTTACTCGGTTGATACCGATGCGTAATAGCTACTTATCCGTAAGAACTTAATGGTTACCGACTTACCTACGCGCTTCAATTAAGTACACTATGTACACACTCTAAGTAATCTCAACTTAGGCTGAGATGTATAGACGATACTTAGCCTTAGCTCAGACTTTACTCTGACTTAAGACAGCGTTCGTATTTATAAAGCGATCTTTGACTTGGCTGAGTACGAGCTGAGTAAAGTCTAATAAGTTCATGAAATAGACGACTTACCAAAAACTTTGGCTATTATCCGAACAAAAATAATGGTCCCAAATGAACCTTGATATTAATCGGTTTCTAAGACATTTAAATTTTTCGTATTAACAAACTAAGATACATGACAGCAATCAATTATGGCATTAGCGGTTTTAGCTTATGCTGAGCACAATCTCAGCGTGACATGTCTATAAATACCAAATCGCAGTCTTTGCAAAGTCAAGTTTTTCGTAAGTTAAGTCTGAGCTAAGGCTAAGTATCGTCTATACATCTCAGCCTAAGTATCGTTTATACATCTCAGCCTTAGTCTGCACAGGTCAAAGAATTTGGGATTCTCCAGAGGATAAACTCAGCATTCTTCTTCAATACAACCAAAGTCGGCAATACAACCAGAGCCTTAGCGATCCGCTTTCGACTACAATGGATCATTAATTAATTTAACACTGATTGGTCAGTTCGTTCACCAGTAACAGTAACGTATTGAGAGAGTATTAATGCTATAAATATAGCCAAAGCTAAACTTGTTCGATATGAGGCTATTACAGGCCATGGATGTCTTATAAAAATGGAACGGACAATTTACACCTACCTAATGGAAGTATTGTTTATAAAAACTGGCCGTTATTCAAGGGATTAAAACAGAGTAGGTAAACCGTCCCTAAGTCAACAACTTCCATGTATCGGCTTTTTAAGGATTGATTAACAATAACAAGTAGGTATACCTAATAAATACGAGAGCATTACCTATGTTAAAATTAAAAGTAATACAGTAGTTTTCAACTCAGGTAGTTAATTTAAATGTAAGTTAATTTACTTACAACGCACTTCTATTAGTTACCAAAGATGGGAAAATATCATGGTTACAGATTATAATTACAACTGGAGGCCCGCAAATGTCACCGTGCCTTTTTTGTATCTGTAATCATATTACATTTTGGGCAAAATGCACCAGATAAAATAGGATTCTGCAATCATGATTACCCTTTGCCCATCCCTGGTAGTTATTAATAAAATATGATCTATGAAGAAGTTACAGTCAGTTGGTAGTCGTACCGCTCTCGGCATTAAGAAAAGTTAATTCAAAATGTCACAAGCTGCATTCCTCAGTGAGCAAGTGCTACCGACTACCGACTGCGACTTGACCCCAATAATTAGACATTCAGCTGCGTTTATTCTGTTAAACCTTGCTCTAGAATGGTGTTTTCGATTAAACAAAACGTAATAACAAGTTCTCTTAGGTATTCTTATGCGCAACAGGCATTTAAATTTACCTAAGTATAACTGTATTTAATACTCTGGTCGCAGACAAAAATATCCAGGCAGAATAAGCGAACAATGATAAGTACGAAATAATCATTGTATGCACAAACCAAAAAGGGAATCCACGAACCTTACTCCCGTTGCGTGGCGCCTGTTGACTCGGCGCCGAGATGGTTTCTCCTTATATTCCACACGTATGTACACCTTCAACTATACCGTAGTCACACGTTTTAGGAATACTACGAAATAGTCATTCGTGGCTGGTCTGCCGATTGCTCGAAATTAAGAAAACGAAATAAAGAATTGCAGCCACGCCGAGCGGCCCGCTTTCCGAACGCGTGAGCATATACCAGAGCCAGACTCGTGAGACAGCACTCGACTCCACCGCGCTGATGGCGTCGCTCGCACACAAATAACAAGAAAAATGGAGGGTAGAACCCAAAATAATGCTTAACATTGAGAATGTATTTACCAGAATCAAAACAGTGTAGATAGTTATTATCGAAGATATTGCCATACGTTTGTCACGTTTGGAATAGGGTCATCGTTCATTTTGACAGAATGAATTACGGTCGAATTTCAACCGCAGAGCGGGTAACTAAGTAGTGTAGTATTTAATCAGCGGTAAATGTCTATGACTCATGAGTGATGAATAAAAGAGGCTGAAATGGATTTCGTTTTGACTTTATATTTTATAGTAGTAGTGTATTTAAAATGTTAAATGCTCGAATTAATATTGATGGCACTAGGTATTAGAAACTGATAATTTTATACACCAATCTTTTTATTACCTATATTATATCTATCTGTTTCATAATTTTAATATGTTATATAAGTAAATAACTTTTTCATTTTATTCTGAATACATCGAAGCGATGAACCGGGTGTATAAATCTACTATCTGTAAATACTTATAATGTATGTTGGTATCTGACAGATCATCTCTTATAATTAACTAAGTAGAGGGGGTATAAAGAAAAATTGGCAATCTTAGATTCAATTTTTACAGTAGTAGATCAAGTTTCTAGAACCTGAAGAAAAACATAGTTATACTTCATTATATTATTGAGTGCAAGATCTAAGCAAAAACATAAAAAAATAAAATTTTCTCGATAGAAAAAAATCACAAAGTTAGGTCTAATTTTCCACTTAAATCAATTTATTTTCAATATGGTGCATATTTTAGAGTCAATATTTTAATATATTATGCTAATTAGTATCACGGAGGGATTAGATTAGCGATTTCAAAACCAAATCTATAGTTTACGAATTATTAAAATAAAATACATTTGTAGGATTTTGAGTATTTTGACATACTCTGTTTCATAAATCAGTCACCATTGCTCCATTGAGACGGGAAGACTGTGTCAGTCTGCTCGACATGTGAAAAATATTTCGTGGTGTACATTTGTGACTGAGAGCGTAGTTTTTATTACAAAAACAATAATTGTGTGTGTGTGAACTAAAGTTAAAAGACACTAAGATCCAACATGGGTAACAAACGGAATAAAATCAACATTAAAAAGGGATCATAGAAAGCTGAAAATTCAAGTCATGGCTAGTTGTCAGAGGTAAGTTGACAAGTACTATTTCATATTCAAAATTAGACCTTATTGTTTTAACTTTTGTGCTCACAATACAATGTTGATGTTGATGTTTGATCGCTGAAGCAGCATAGTATATACGAAAAATTCACATTGTATGTATCATTAATAGTTAGTATCGGTATGTACTTTCAAACAAAATATACAGCTTTATCCAAAAGCAAATTTTATTTTGAGTTAATTATTTCCTCTTTGCCCCATAATTTTGTTTTTAAAGCAACACCTATATTTCTGGTAGTCAATTTGATCAATCCCTATAGTAGTTGTTACTTGTGTGTGTTTGAAACTATTATTGTATTTTCATTTCAGAACAAGATTTAATCCAAAATCAAGATAAGAGAAGAGAGAATAAGAAAATATTCCAAAATTTATTGATGATGACGGGAACATTAGACCAGAGAAGTGCGTATCAATTCATCTGTCTATGTATTGTTTGATTTATTATTTGCTTGTTGTTGCATTGTAACGAATCTACAAAATAACACATAAACTAAACTTTTTTTATACTATACATACATGCATAGTTAGGCAAAATTACTTTAGCAAAAACATAAAATTTTGTATAAATGCATTTTTAAAGCGACTTTTTTATTTACTTCTTAATTGCTAATTGTGTTTTCTTAAAGAAAAAAAAATATATTTTCAGGCAGAAATTTTAGAACATAAAGATCCAAATGCAGACGAATTTATTGCACCAGAACGGTTGGCATTAAAATAAAGTATTTATGTAATTTAGTCCTATCTAAAACTTTCATGATTATAAATGGCGCAAAGTGATACCTGACATCATCAGTTTCAATGTTAGGAAGTATAATAGTGTTTGCCTTTTTTTTTAATTTCAGTAAAATCAAGACTCGTGTTTATGAACGGGTCAAGACAAATATCAAGTCTTACGACGATACTAAATACACATGTGATACAAGTCAACGATTTATAATAGACAAGATATATTTTTTTGAACAATTAAAACTTCCATCCATGCATAATTTTGGCATTTTATTTTTTCTAGACGGATTTTGGAGTTAGTGAATTATACTTGATTTCGAATAAATTCATTTTGGTTTTATGTAAGCTTTGTTCGATTTTATGCTTATTTTTAATCTTCAAATAATTGTTTAGTTTGATGACTTATGTGTTCTTACCATACCTTAAATCCTTTGATACCCATTATACATTTTTCCTGTTCTCACGCATAATTATATCATCACGCATCATATTTCACACACTGTTTTTTTCCTATATTTTTAAAGCTAACAATTGTCGCTCAAGAAGTTAGTGATTGTCATCTTTTTTATGATATTATTGTCACTTAATTATTTTCCTTATAATAACGGCAGTGGCATTTGTAATTTTTCTGTTTTCTGGCGAAGGATTTCTTTCGATTTAAATAAATTTAAAGGATAACTTACTTTATCTTTTTGTAGCGAAAAAATGAAAACAATGTTATCTATAATAATAAATGTCTGAAAAACATTGTACGTGTTATTTATTTACATGTTATACGGCATACAGGTGTCATCACGTAAAAATAGAGCAGATATTCTGCTTTGCGAGAATTCAAATGATTTAATGGTCACACCAGTACGAACATTATACTGCCTTTCTTGTCATAAAAGTGATTCAATCGCTCCCTACACTAGGTTTCCAGCGCTATGGTTACATGATGCGACCGACACTACCTATAAATGTTATTAGTTTCAGAAATACAGATAGTTACAGCGAGAAGAATTGCTTTAGATTAATAGATTTATTAATGACACCTAATAATGTGTTGTCTGCCATTCACTGGCTCTCTAGCTATTAACATTGTATAAAAATCTAACCCTAATAAAGAAAAAACAGCTTGCCATTATTGAGGTAGATGATTCTACATTTATTGAGCCGAAATTTGTCTCATTTTTTACATTATACTGTGCCGTATTCTTGACTGATGCCATGTTATATAATAGCGGCTGTACACTCTCGTGCGAGAGTACTCGCTATGTCTCGTGACGCCTCGGCCGAGACGTCATGGGAGCGAGAGTAGGCGAGACCCCCCGAGACATCACGAGGCGAGGCGAGCGCTACCAAGTACATTCTCATACGAGTGCACTCGGCTAGCAGTCTCGCGAGAGTGTACAGCCGCTAATAAAGTCAGATGCAACCGGACGCGCAACTGCTGCGGCGCATCTATTTGACGGGCGGGGCGGGGCGCGCGGGTGAAATTTGATTTTTTCCTAGCTTTATACCCCCTCTTAAGAGCGTTTAATTAAATGCCAATGAATATTTATGGCTACGCAACTGGATCTAATTGAATTGCGTAGACCGATTAATCTGTTTTAAATACTTATAAGTGTATACGAAGCGCTCATAGCCCGGCGGCTGGTGTCGATCCTACGTGATTGACCAAGCGGGCGCAACTACAATAGTAGGATATCCTAGTCACTAAGATGTAGTGGATAGTACATTATAAATGTAACCATTTATTTTATTTAGTTCACCGCAGTTGTTTCAACTTGATTTTATAGCTAACGATCGCTACGGACTTGGTAACAATTTTTATTGCCCCATTGGAGATTACAGTAAAATTAACCTATTAAATTAAGAATTTTAATGAGGACGTGGGTATTACTTGAACCTCGCTTTTCACCATATGGAGTAGTCCTATAAAAATGATTGAAGTAGTCGTGGGTGACTGAACTAAGTGACTTAATTTTCTACGCTCGATTTAAAGATTTACAAATTACAAAGTCAAATTTAGAGTTCTATAAAATTCGAAGACTTCCAATTTTTAATTCAAATACCGGATAACCCGGATGCTAATATATTATTATGTATTTTTTTAATTTAAATACATACAATTTCGATTAAAGAATTGGATGCATATTGTGACTGGCTAGTTACATCACCTATCGTTTTAGCTGGTATTGTTATTTTAGAAACATAAATATAGTTGATATTGTTATTTATATAAACATTAATATTAATGTAAATGTAATAATAATCATTTCTTCTGTTTTAATAATACATTAATTCATGCATTAATTATACTTTGTATAAAACGCTACCAAATGAAAATAAAATATGCATCGATTACAAGATTCAACTTTATATTTCGAAAATTAAATTTCGAATGAGTTTCTAAATAGAAAACCAAAATAAAATTATTCGAACTTTTCCCCATTTATTCGAATTTTACCCGCATGTGATATAATAATATTCATTTCATTTACAACGACTATTTCTGTTCACGTGACTTGACTACACTTTACGCCCTTAAAGGCAGGTGATTTGACATTAAACTTACATAATGCATTAGTCATAAGGCTGATTCACTGTTGTCCGTGGGCAGAAAAACTTAAAAGCAAAGATACTTTTTAAGTAAATCCGGTTCTGACATAAAATTTAATTTTATTGTCATTGCCATGTTTTAAAAGGTTATCATAGAATTCCCGGATGTTTTGTTTTTAAGACAAGGTGTTCACCTTTTAGGAAATCGACGTAACGCAAATATATGATAAATTAGGTACCTACTTTATCATAATTTAGGTTTTGATAAATCTAAAGCTATAATTGGAACTATTTATATATTAACAAAAGTTTGTGATCTGGCAACTGATTATAGCTATAACACCCATAATATCAAAAGAGAATTGATAAAATGTATCAGTACATTGCACGGACGTTGTGTTGATATTAAAAAACAAATATTATTATATTCTCGGTAGGTAATAGCCACAATCCGAGATTTTATAACTATAGATGCGTTGCTTTCATTCAATGCAAGTTTTAGAAGCAAACTTTTAGATACACTCCGATGACATTTGTTACTATATGGATGCGAAAGATAATTATGGAACGCATGACACAGAAAGAGATAGATAAATAAAAACTACAATTAGTCAAATTTTACTGCCTCACTTTTCGCACGCTAATCTATTTCTTTTTACAAATGTGAACGCTGCTACTGGATGTGGTATATAAAGTCTGTCAGTCTCTGTCTCAGTTCACAAGCTTCGTGGTAGGTTACCTACAGTACAGTTCGCAGAAGTAATAAAGGATTTCACGCGATAAACGTCGCGAACAAATGGTAGTGAGAATGTGTACATGTTTTGATACCTATAAGGAAGGTTCTCACACATTACTGCGAAATAAAAAATCCTAGTCATGCAGCTAAGTTTGTGAAAGTCAGTGAAAATACTCATTTAGCCTAATAGAGTTAAACGGCTCCGTTTTTCTGCCGCAGGTGTAACTTGACCGCATAAACGCTTTCCCCTTGTGAATAGTTGAAAATCTAGGTTTTATGTGCGTCTCAAAGGTTCCGCTGCAGGATCAAGTCGGTAACAGTTCCCTGACCTCGACTGCGAATACCTACAATGATTCGCTTCAGTAAAGTAAATATTTAAGTCCAATTAAAACGTTTACCCTATAGCCTTCCTGATGAATGTGCCTACCATACCAAACTCTGCAGCATTAATTATATTAGAATAGTTATAAATTATGATGATAAAATATATCGTTCTACTCAGCGTTACAAATTGTACACCTTGTCAATCCCTTAATAACGTACAAGAGCTTTGCTTGAAAACTACGAATCAATCAATGTGATCAAGCTGTTGTGTAATCTGTCCTCGTCTAATACAGGAAGTTCGCAGTGTTGGCATTTCCTTCTAACATTAGTATAGAAACTTGTTCTTTATAATCACGAGTGTTAGCCATGACATGTGGGCTCAGTCGAAATATAATCCAAATATGTATTGCCTATTTTATGTGTTGTCTATCTTAGTGAATACACTCGGGAAAATGTTTCTTCAAATTGGTTTAAAACATCTTTTTTATTTGTAAATCGATTGAAATAAAACTAACAATATTACTCCATGCTTATTTATTGAATTTAGTGTTTTTATTTATCTCGGGTGATAATTTATTATTATTCTAATGCATAAATATGTTTTTTATTTATTACTTTCTACAATTTTAAAGTGGGTCGTTGATACTTTAATAAATGGTTATTTTAGTTTTATTACAACAATACACTAGTTAAACCGCATCAAAAGCGGTTAGGCTGTTTTGAGAATAGCGGAAACCAACCCATAAACAAATAGGTAGATCAAAAGACAAAAAATTTCGGATCATTTTTCTTGAATCTATTACGTAAATAAATACCCTCAATAATAGTGTTTCACAAATATCTTCCATAATTATACAGAAATGAATGATTATTAAAAAAAAGACTTACGATGTTCGTAACATGTGTTTGAAATATTTGTCAAGGTAGGTACTCTGTGTCCCCTGTGGCTTTAGGTGGAAAGGCCCGGTTCTTAAAACCGGAGATGTAGGTTCAAATCCCACCAGGGAGTTATGCGTCGCGTTACATAAGGTGTTTTTTTTTTATTTTCTTTGAATAATTTTTAAATCATAACCATTTTCATAAATTTTATTCAAATTTTTTTGTGAATTCTGTGTTTTCGTAGCTGTATTTTGTGCTGCTTTTTCGTTAAAAATCAATCACAAATTTGAAACGGTAAAAATTAAGAATGTAACTAAGTGCTTAACTGCCATAAAAAAACAGTCCAACAATAAGCGACCGATGGTTGCCAATTTTAAAGGTAGGTACAACTTCCAACTTTTGCTTACTGATTTGAGCTTCCAACGAACATTACTTTATCATAATAATAATAGATAATATTTGAAATTCCCCAGGTTCCAATATCTAACAATTCAATAACGGCTCTTGCAAAATCAGCCCCACAGTATAAACCCCCTTTATACCTACCAGGGTTCTGTTTACCCTGGACACACCCTGTAAACGTAAACTACTCAAAAGCATGCTGCAAAAGCCTGGGAAATGGTCAACGACCTTGTTATTACACTCATTACCACGATCCATGTGATATAACTCGCACAATGTAGGTTTCCACATTAAAATTCCAAACAAATACTTCCAACAATTCGCTGTCTCGGCATCGGTATATTAGATGTTTAATTCTGTACCCATTAGGGTTGCGGCATATTTAAATTTTGCTGTGGATTTTACAAAGATTTTTAATGCCTCCATCGAAAATCCATCTGTAATAAAGAGAAGTCGTAACTGGCTGATATATTGAGCTAGGAAACAAACATTTTGCGCATAGATTTAATAGGCAAGTAAAGGCTGGATTTTTCGAAGTTCCCACGGGATAGGGACGACACTAGGACGATGTCCAAATGAATTCGCTAATAGCTGCGAGGAATTGCTTGTAGATAAGTCATAAGGTCATCATCACCACTTATAACTTTATTTATGTTCATGTTTCGGCCGAGGATAACCAAAACTAATCTGTAAGGACAATAAATGACATCATAAAATGACCCAACAAGAGACTGCAACCGGTTATTGACGAAGCCAATAAACAGAACCAAATAAAAACCTATAACTTTGTCGTAGAATATTTTACAGTCGAACTTGATGGACTACAGATTCTTCCTACCCAATGGTAGACGGAATGATTAATAAATGATAGCAACTTTTACACCGAGCATGTTAATTTGTAGCTTTATTGCATTTGTCGACCCCATAGCTTGGTTGGTAGTGCCATGCCTGCGAAGCGAGGGGTCCCAGGAGGCCTACTACGACAAACGAAAGTCGACGTTTCGGACGACGGATCGTACTTTTTCCTAACAGTCACGGTCGAAAAATTATGTTTAGTGTAAAAATATAGAATTTTCTTAAGAAAACTCAATGCGATTTTCGTATATAAATCTATTTTAATAGGAAAAGAAACACGTAATAGTAAGAAAAATTCCGATCCGTCGTCCGAAACGTCGACATTCGTTTTTCGTAGTAGGCCTCCAGGTTCGATTCCCGGCCGGGGCAGTTATTTATGTGACAGATAAATGTTTGTTTTATTTGTGGTGTCCATGCCACTCGAACACAGGTATCCTAGTGCGGGATATGACTCTTTTAGCGTTTATTTATTTACAAGTTTCTAATTCGAAAATGTGATAAATAGAACACCGATATTGACGGACGCGGTAACCCTATTGTTTGTGGGAAAGAAAGCTCGACGCTAATTCTTTCGTGAAAATACAAAGTTAACGATGAATGTATGTTTAAGTGAATACTGCAGTGTAATTTGATGGTTTGTTGCATCTTTTGTGGTAAGCATCATTTAACATAAGCTTCATTTAACATTTAGTTTGTGTATGTTTTAAGTATTTCAATGGGTTCATAAATGAAAAAAGTTATGTCACTTTAAAGAATAACGTCTAACAAACTTTGAGTGCGGGTACTAAGGGGCAGGTTTCCCGAAGCGAAGCGACGACGAGTTAACTTGTTTTTAAATAAAACAAATAAACAGCTATTAACCCTTAGAATAATAACACTATAGAAAGACAGTCTTCATACAAGCGCTCTGTCTAAAGTGAAGTACTAAACCGAAACTGTCCCGAAAGCGGGGAATGATTCGGCTGCGGATAATCATTGTTTTAGCAATAATACATAAATAGCTTTTCAGATATTTTGTGACACAATTTAACTGGACAAATCGTCATAATTCTTTTTTTGTTCGCGAGACACGTTTGGCGTGCGTTGACATGAGCTGCCCGGTGTTTGGAGTCATTTCTGACTCCAATTAAGGTGCTTCAATTTGGCCGCGCGGACTTCGTTTCTATAGTGTAATTATTCTAAGTATTAACCTCATTGCACGTACGAACTAATCAACAGTGCAGCGGTGGTAGGTGGTAATGACGGCAGCGCAGGTTGCACAATTCGCTGGTAATGATGATCGAACGGTTGCACAACCCTCGCGCAGTGGTCGTGAGCGCACTTGATTTAGATATTACAGCTTGATTGTAAATAGACATTAGTGTTAGCGACACTAGTTGTACAGGTAGATTATGCATGTAATGAGCTGACTTGACGTCTAATGACGCAATGGTTGCCATGCCGGAGCGCTGCTCGATGGGCCCTGGTTCGATTCGGTCTCGGTCTGAGTGTGTATGTTCTTGTGTTTGTGTGTTTTCCATGGGACCCATGACACAGCGAATTCTATAGTGTAGGATAAAAAAATGTAGCTAGTTACTAGTATATAAAAACTTAATTAACTAGCTGTGCCCGCGACTTCGTCCGCGTGGAATTTATTTTAAAATGTTCTACAATAAAAACAGCCTAAGTTACTCTTTATAACATCAGCTATCTGCCAGTGCAAGTCTTGTCTAAATCGGTCCACCCGTTCCAGAGAAACCCAAACAAACAGATAGACAAAAATTGTGAAAAATATAAGGTCCATGGAGAACTAGAAGTGAAGACACCCAAAACACTTATGAACTAAATAAATAATGTTTATAACAAATTGAAGTCGTTAACAAAAACATGGGACTTGATCATACTGAATGCTTTTGCAACATCATATTAAATTTTCGCCCACGCAGTGCCAACATATTGGCATCTGCTAATTTCGTAGTTACCTAATATTGTTCAGGTAAGTGAATGGTAAGTGTTGGTGTTTACCACCTCGGCACCTACATTCCTATGACTAGATATCGCTTTCGGTTCGCCTCAGGAAACATAAGTTTCCTAGCACAGGCTAGTATCCTTCGTTACCAACGAAATGATATTAAATTTATTCGAAGTTGGTTTTCACATACACTTTTCGAAAGTCCAACTACGCTATCGCTTCAACAAATCCCTACCGAGAGTGGTCTTGGAGGAAGCGCCCAGAATTTCCAAGGATATAATATACATATATACCTACATACAGTTACAGACCTTATTTACGGCTCTCAATCGACGCTCGAAAAAAATGTTGACACAGAATTATTTAAATTGACGTATTTCTTTTTCAATTAACCAATTAAAATGAAACAAGCTATAAAACAGATATTTCTTAACGAATCTATCTAACGTCATATAAGAAAAAAATATTACGTCACAATATATTATGTGATATTTTACTTATCTACTTTGTGGTGATATGTAGGTAATTATGTAAAAGACAAATAAAGATTTTGGTTTTTTTTTGTCACAAGAATAAGGAAGGTACCTTAGAAGAACAATATAACAAAGTGTTAGGATAACAAGAATAAGTTAAGTGTTAGATACATAAAAAAATAACATTAAAAAACAAAGCTCTGATTCTTGATCCTTTGTTTTTCTTTTAACATACCTTATGTTGTGAAATTTACACGACATTATAATTTATCTCGTTTTATTTATTCAACACATTTATACAATAAATAAATAATCTGTTCGGCGAGTGCAGTCGGCGAGCAGTCCGGGCCGTGAACCCGCGATGGTGGTGTCGTGACATAAGCCGGTGAGATCACGTCCACGTCTGTATAAGGAATGCTGCTTCCATTTACCTGCCCGCTTCGATATTGGCGATTCTGACTTTTGTTATTGGCCTTTTGCTATACATAATTTAAAACTAACACATCAGCATTCCGAATGAAATGTCACAGTTTTTTCTACGATGTTTAAGAGATATTAAAAAAAAAATAAGGGGGTGTAGAACCTTTTTCTTATTATTAAGGCTAATTATTAAAGTTAAACTGCATAATTATGTATATTATCCTTAGCTATGTCTGGTGTATTATTTATTATATGCTTTAAATACTAGGACCATTTTATCCATCTTAGTTTTTAAACAAGATCCTACATGAAACAAACATTTAAAATGCACATTGCATATCACGTTTCTGCGTGGGTTGGAGAGTGATCATCTTGGTTAAAAAGAAACACGTTTATTTATAGAACCGGATATTACTTCTCTGTATAACTGCGTCTGCGTAGAAAAAAAATAGTAACTTTAATAACATATTAATGATTTTCAGTTTTTGGCACATTTATTTGGTACTAAATATCAAATAATTAACTGAATTTTCCTTACTTTACTTTTACCAATATTATGGAGGATTAATTTACGTTTTATATTTTATATAAACTGGTATAAACTGGTTTAAAGAACTTTCTACTACAGCAAAGCCACGAGTGTCGAACACGACCCACTATTTGTTTGGACTATTGTTTTGATGCAGTAATTTACATAACCCACTTAAAATCTATGCCCCAACGTTCGTCCTCGACATATATCGTACATGCTTTGCCAACATAACAATGCCATGTGTACAATTTTGTGACACGGAAGATGTCTTATCATCAGCGAGTAAGAGAAAAGCTACAAGCTTTCAACTAGCTGCTAAACAGCAATTAATATGCAGTT
The DNA here is from genome assembly GCA_905404295.2 of Ochlodes sylvanus. NCBI lineage: Eukaryota > Metazoa > Arthropoda > Insecta > Lepidoptera > Hesperiidae > Ochlodes > Ochlodes sylvanus. The sequence continues at coordinate 1,883,852 of FR990135.1, read as the reverse complement.
GTATTACATAGACAGTCCACAGATGTATTTTTTTAGTGAACTGGTAAAATGGTATGGTATGGTAATGGTATGGTATGTTACAATAAAAACAAGAACTTGATTTATTTTTGTACGATTCTCTTGGGGCTATCAATTATAATTTAAATAAATTAACAAACAATCGCACGCCTTTGACTGACACAAAAAATACGCAACTTATAAATTAATGTATATCGAGATATTATATAATGTACACGAGAAAGCCTGTTCCCACGCCACACCTCATACTCCAAAATAGATTCAAAATATCACTTCTGTGCTCAATGTTTATGCCGGCCACTGTAAGTACTACACTGACATAATTTTAAATTCCCGCATCAAACCACCATATTCTCGTTCCTCGCCAGCAGTTCAACAAGTGATCCTGAATGGTAATACTCGTGACGCCTCAATTTCACCGACATTCCGGTTCCCAACAGATGGTCGATCGACCCGAATACCACAGACTACAATACTTGTTGTCATACCACGTTATAATGAGACCCACGGAGAAAGTAGCCATTGTGATTGAATTATCTTCATTAACCGTGAATTGGGTACGCGCGGTCTTGAAGGATGATCTTGTTATTTTTAATATGTATTGATGATTGACCAAACAGTCTGTTTCTCTATATGGTTAATAGTTATGAACGCCCTCCTCGGACAACCGTGAAACCAAAAGCACAATGACGTCACGGTGACGACCCCGTAGCCTTGTGGTGATGGCCCTGCCTACGAAGCGAGGGGTCCCGGGTTCGGTTCTCGGCCGTGACAAATAAATGTTTGTTCTCGGGTCGTGGGTTTTAGTGATGGTATGCGTATGTTAGCGTTTATTTATAATAACGTCGATGATACCGACAGACGTCTGTCGCAGCTTCGTCGTCGTCGCGTCGTCGTCGCTTGTCTGTCGCACGTCGTGCACGGCTATGCATTTCGTATATATTCACAGACACGAAATGCACTATGATCTATGAGATTAAGAAATTATAGACGCAATCTGTTATAGCCTGGGTATGGATGTAGACCAGGTAATTTTTATCGGTTTCTCCAATACGTGTAGACATGCGAACCGGCCATATGGCATTACGCAGCATGACCTGCATGACATAACTAGAACCACAATGTTTTGTGATCTCCGCATCGCATATGGAATGTATTGTGTAACAATAGACAAATGAATGGCCGTGAAATGTAACTACAAACCGGATAATTGAAACTTAAAATCAACTGTAACCCAATGTGATAGAATTTAAAATCAATTTGTACAATGATGTATTTCTGTAGCTTTTGTTGGATCCAGTATGTACGTAACAGAATTGAAAATCATTCAACTCAATTGAGTGCTGTTAATTTGTTTGATCTGGTATCAATACGTCCTAAACAAGGGGAAATGATTTTATTATTAATTGTTTGAGTTACAAAAGCTGCATTGCAGTGTTTTGATTTGTCACTTTTTTGGTTTGTTCGTAGAATCCTTCGAATATATCGATAGCACGGTGCTAAAACCATTTTTATAACTTTATTAAAAACGTATTTAAGACATAGCCAAGAAGAATATTGGGAATCAAATAATCGCGATTCGCGACTAGGACATTCAAATAAATTATGGGATTCGTGACACTCTTCTTCACGATGTGTAAATGTGTTTAGTTCTGTTTTGTTTGTTTTGTTTTTCGTTCTTTGTTTACTAGGTTGAAAGAGTACCCAAGTGCAGATAAAGAAACGATAGGAGACAATAAACTTATATAATTATGAACCTATCTTATCTAATCTTGTTTCGCCATAATATTATCTCTGTATATCTTAGGCAACTAACGTCAGTTCTGGATCTCCAGCACTTTTACCTGTTTTCCATAACAATCTAAAATAAAACCTGACAATTAAAGATTCCATAGGCTCACGTCTAAGAAGATTCAGATAATATTCAGAATACCGTCAAGTTTTATTTGACTTTAAAAGTTGATTAAAAAGTTGATGATAATCTTTGCAGTCATAACTAGAAGTATGTATGTATTTATAAATATTTTCAGTTCCTAACTTTCCTGTAGATTTCCTATAATCATTGGTAACCTGTAAATAAAAATCTAGAGATAATAATAACAGATCAAGTAATTACAAATAAATAAATAAATAATAATAATTGAAATATTTTCAATTTCTAACTTTCCTGTAAATTTCCTCTAATCATTTATTTGGGTACCTGTAAATAAAAATCTAACATTAACACTTTTAAACTTACTCATCAAGTTATGAAATGAAAATTCTTTACTTGTTTAAACCAAAATGTAACGCATAACAGTAGTTTAAATTTTTTTCGTAATGACGCAAATTAAAAATACAGTTAAAAATAATAATTATGTATGTATGTACATGTAAAAATAACAATTATACAGCTCCCTGTAAAAATATCATATGCTGTGTTTTATTATATGAATATTAATATATAATATGTGCTTAGCTGCTAATAGTGCCATTGCGCATGAACACGGCATATAGTATTACAGTTTACAGATACTTCAGGGTCTGACGCACCAGGCAGCTGATAAAATATAAATGACTTAATTACTGTTACTGCTCTGGGGAATTTTGACTGCAATATCATCTGTGATACTGGGCTGAGATGGGCAAAATGACAAAAACCACCACGAAAGAGACAAAGAAAGCTCTACTCCCTAAACTTTCTCTAAAGGCGCTCGCGGCGGCAGTCCCGTTCCTCCAGATATAATTGTAATCTGCAATCATGATTACATTTTGCGCACTTCTGCACCAGATGACATTCATCCCTGCCCATTCCTGATACTAGGCGATTTTGGTGCGAATAAGCTGACTGCATAACATTGTAGACAAATACGTTTGAGTTCGTCAACACCCTCACCCGTATAAAACCTGATGTTCAGTTACTAGCTTCTTGAAACCGGCTACAAAACTCATAACTTACCCGTTACTTCGCGGCTTAGGTGACTGACGGCTGTAACATAAATTTCTCTATCAACAATTTTCTTCGCATCCATTCGTATGAATATTTGATTAGTATGTAAAGTGGTGTTTGCGGAGAAAGTACCTACGTTTCGCGCTCAGTTATGGTATGGTAGTTTTGACGTAAAGATAACAACAGGACACTTGAAATAAAACATTTAAATTTTATTAATGGTATTCAAAATATAGTATTTGAAAGTGGTTTAATAATAGTAGTCATGGTTATTAATTTCGTTACGCTAATATTGTATACCTACCTACTCATTAAAATAATATTTATACTTAAAAGTAACCATACATACCTCTAAGACTTAAACTTAATTGAAATAATAAAATTTTACATAAAATAAACGTAAAAATTGTGTAATGACACCATTGGGTTAATTATCAACGTAATCTCATTGTTACCTAACATTGAATGTAGGTATACCTAATGTTTATATGCGATTGTTATGAATTCTCCCATAACTCGTTTAGACCTCCGAGCCATAAACGGTCAACCATTATAACATTATATTTAGCATTATGTAGTAAAATCCAATGGCCGTTCGACTGGCTCGCATTATAGTATATGATTACAGAGCACTTGAGTTTACGTAAGCAGATTTGAAGACCAAAACGTGCTATTACTGGTACATCGGCATTCTGACAAACCGAGCGATTGATCGACATCAACTAATAATTATGGCGGCAATTTGTTACGATACCTACCAGTTGTCCAACATTTCGCTGCATACTTAAAACTTTAAAATCTTTAAGGCTAGTGGCAAACGCCAACCCTAAAGATAGTAGGAATATGGATAGGAAGTGGTCATTGCTGCATAAGAGCTGTTTTTTTAATATATCACACTTATTACTCCATAGGGTTCTTGCCAATAACCAAAACAATTTAAACTTATCAGATTCTTTTCTTCTTTTACAGAATGCCAGTTATGTAATCAACAGACGCTACTCGAAGAACAAGATGTCACCAGTATGCCACAACTTTGTACAAAATGCGTGGAAAAAAGACTTTTGCTCGAACTGCTTCAAATCACGCGAAGAACACGTCAAGCAAGAAAAAACAACGGAATCTAGCAAGTATTTACCAACTCCTTTTCAGAATAGGAACACATTCTTCAAAAAATCAAGCCCACCAAGCATCCTAAAGATTCATCCAAAGAAAAAAAACAAACGCAATGTCCGATTTCCTGAAGAAGTCAGCAGTGTCATTGGCTTCGGGGGTGACGACTGGTCAGATGGAGAAGAATTTGAAGTCTCAGAAGAAAACGAGGAAGATGATACTTTCCCCGACACAGAAGAAGAAAGAGAACTCCATAGAATAACAAAATCAAATACCGATTTCAATACAGTAAAAGCTAACTTATTAGGCGAACCCGTGGCGAAATCGTACACTTCCTTACTGCTCGGTAAAATGCAAACTGATTCAGATGGCAAAAAGAAGACATTATTGGTCTCTGTTACTCCATTCGGACAAGACAACAAAAGCCCAAATGTCAAAACTCACACCCGAAAACCAGCAGTTATTCATATATCAGACCCACCTGCTGAAGAAGCTTCAAATGGTTATAAAACAAACATTATTCTCTCCTCATACATAAAGGAATCAGAAACTATAGTAAGTTCTGAAGGCTCAAGACAACCAGAGGGCATATTATGTACAGAAAAATCTTTGCTTGAAGAAATTTCGGAAACATTACAACAAAATAGAATAACAAATGGCACAGATTTAAATTTAACTCAGCACGATTGTAACAAACCTACAGTAGTTGAAGGTAAGATGAAAGAAAGTATGCAAGATGAGTGTGAAAAAAAAGAAATGAGTGAAACAAAGAAAAATGGTATTATGCGAAAATCTCCATTAATTAAAACACAAGAAAGACCAAAAGTTAATCTTAGTCGATCAGAGTTCAAATTTTGCAAAATTAACATTGAAAATAGCAGTGTTGATTCTGCAGTCGGTACTTTAAATTCAACTCCTAATAACTCTTTCACGTCAGATGACGAAAGCTTTAGTGGACGTACCGATTCAGATAACGATGACAGTGGACATTTCTCAGAATCTCATAAATGCGAAGAAACTGTTAAGATAAAGGTGTTTAATGAAAGCGATAAAAATATGAAATTATCATCAATTGCACAGATGAGAAAAGTAGATGGACAGGCGAGCAACGGTTACTCAACATTCCAAAGCCCTATCATGGACATGCCCCCAATTCTTCCCAAGCAACCCGAAACTATATTCTCAGCGGAGGCTAGTCGCGAATTAGCTGGAGAACCGGATGGTAGGGCAGATCCCGACGAAACAACCGAAGCCCCAGCATTACCGAAGAGTCCGATGCCTTTAATGGATCCTCGTCCATCTTTCTTACACGGCATGATCACGGACATAATGCCATCGAAACCAGTTGTACCAGAAAAACCTAAACTGCCTGTCAAACCAGTTATTAAACAAACGACCAAGAAAAGTGTTACAACAACACACCAAGTCATGCACATGCAACAAATAACAACAACAAGAAGGGATGAGGAAGAAAAAACAACACGCTACTCAAGGGAAGAAAGAAACAATGAAGTAACTGAAGTGCATGAAGATAAACTGGATCCAATTTATTACGCTAAACCAGTTCTAACTAAGCAGGACAGTGACACGTCGCTTAACAGTTTATGTAAGCGAAAAGCACCTACGCCACCTTTATCACCGACTGAAGAGTATCCCAACTTATACCAAAGAAACCCAAGTGGTTTCATGAAATCCGATTCTCCAGTCGTAAGAGAAATGGAAAAACGAGAACGAGCCGTTATGTCAGTTTCTCCCAAAACAAGAACTGTTGAAGATATGGACATAAAGAAAAGCGAAATCACACCCGAGCCAGCCCCTCGCAGAAACATTTCGCTGTCTCACGACAACTTGCTTCTCGATGAGAAAAGGAAGGGTAAATTGAAGTTTTCGATCAAGAAACTATTACGTATCGGATCGTCGAAAGACTTGGATAAGAAAGAACTAAGCGTTGCTACCGTGACTAAAGTGACGAGTAAAACGGAAGAAATATACGATTTAACACCGAAACCGAAGCCGCGCCTAGTTATTATTCATCCTCTAGACATTAACGGGTCGAGCGTTGAGGTGGTGAAATCGAATGGTGAAATGCCGGAGACAACACGAAGGGTGAGTCACGATGATGTGTCGTCAATATACAGCGGGAGTAGTTCCGCGACCGATGAGACGCCAAGAATTGTGACTAAACCGCCTCCTCCACCAAGGTCTTCCAGTGAAGATTACAAAATTGGTTCATCTGTTCCGAAGCCAGCCAGACCGCCACCACCCAAATCAGTCGCTTTACAAAAGAAACAAAAACAACAAGCGTGGTCTGCTGTGCCCAACAAGGGGGACAACATTTACGCTAATTTAGGTAAGATAAAATCTACTCTTGTAGTTATAATACTGTTTGCCCAGAAAATAAGAACAAAAAAATGTTCGAACTTCAAAAGAATATTGATCACACTATCATATATAGATAAGTAATCTATGTAATCTGGTCCGGTGTGGAAATGAAGTAGATGCTGTAGTAAGACGACAGGTACCTACACTTCATTAATAAGTACCTTCTTAACTATTTATACATTCTCTGGATTATTTTGTAGTCAAAATTATAACCCTTTTCAACCACTAACAATAAAAACCCTTTAAAGATATCAAGTGTGTTTTTCAGGATACGTTTAGGGCACTAGGCTTCTACAAAAATTTAACTATTCCAATTCAATTCAATGTCTTTATTTCCTGGACTATATTCATAATCATATAAAATAACAATAACAATGCAAAATAAGGAAACTAGGGACCCATAACTTGTTTACTCTATATTATCCTCACTACAACTGCATTTCTACTAAATATTTTAACAACATTGTTCGTCATTGTTACGTCTATAACACAAATTCCAAACGCGCGAAATGAAATCCCAGCTAAGTCCAGCTAGGTTCAATTACTCATGAATCTCATGACTGTTGAGTATAATGGGCATCTTTGCTTCCAGGAGAGATTAGATCAGCGCTGGCGCCACGAAAACCGGAGCGCACGGCGAGCATGCGCGAGCGCGAATCACATCTGGAGTTAGTCAAGCGGCGAACGCCATTAGACGACGATAAAGACGAAGTCGACGACGGGCCACAGGAACTAGTGCAGGCGACGAACGACCCAGTGATACACAGCTACGATGACGTATACAATAACGCGAAATACGAGGAAGAGAACTGCGACTCGGCTAAAAACAGCGACAGTGACTACGAGTACGTTCACCACGCGCGGTCCAGTTCGCCCGAATGTGACGCTGGTGTCAAGCCGAGGGAAAATACTGAGAGAACAGAGCGGAAGGAAGAAAACGTTGATTACACGAAATACAACAATTTCAGATCGTCTTTACCGTACTGTGGCAGCGAAACCGAGTCAGAAATTTATTCGCCGTACAGCTTCTACAGCTCGAACGATAATATGGACAGTCCGACCAACGATGACTATCAGAATGAGATGACTCCGAAGACCACAACGAATAAGCTGAGAGTGAGGAAGGGAAGAAGCGTTGTGCACAAGAACTTGGAGGACAACTACGGCGCGGTCGTCATAGCGAACCATGAGGCCCTTGCGCAGGTCTTGGAACAAGTACGTGTTTTTTAAATTTATTTCGTTTTATCACATTCTGATTTCTATCTAAAGGTATTTCAATAAAATATCCAAATAACAGGAAACGAATAAACACATACCTAAATATAAGCTGATCGTATTGTAGACCAATAAAAAACCTCAGCCTGTAACCAGGCAACAGACAATTCATTTGATCATCGATAATAATAATAATATTAAACGCTAACACACACATACCCCCGCACTAGGATTCCCTGTGTTGCGGGCGGCATGGACAACACAAATTACACATCACTAACACCCTTGACCCGAGACCAAACACTTATCTATCACATAAACATCTGCCCCGGCCGGGAATCGAACCCGGGACCCCTCGCTTCGCCGGCAGGGTCACTACCAACTAGGGGTCGTCATTTTGATCATCATCATCATCATCATTTAATCATCGATGGATTGCTCATAGATAGGTATAAAAAACATGGAAAGGCTGTGTGTTTCGTATGTGAGACAACAACGCATATGTGTGCGTTGCTGTGCCCACATACATAACAGATAGGTAAAAAACGTTTATATATGGCAGGCAGCTTAATGGCAAACAAACATTCCGCATTTCACTAAAATTCGTCTAAAAATTTAATTATCTTTCAGGTCCAACAGAGTGCGACCATGCAACCTTCTCTTCGCGGCTTGAAAACCTGCACAAACCTCCGGTGGAACGACTTCTCAATCCAGTCCAAAACCAGCTTCACTAAAGCCGGGAAGCGTGTTTTCTACCCAGCTGTGTGGAACTCCAGCCAAGGACCAGTGAATGTCACCTTGATGCTGTACAAAGAGCACATGGCTTCACAAATCGTCTGCCAGCAATCGGTCCAGCCCCAGACTTTGAGACTGAACGCGATTACTGAGTTCTGCGACTTGGTGCCGATGCAGCAATTTGGTGATGAAGGCGAAGATTTAGTGCAAGGTAAATAATTTTTGATTACAGCCTATTGCAGGCAGTGCACGGGTCTCTCCACATATTAAACCCTAGAAGCGTTCGTACTTACCTCGCTGCTTTAGTGTAGATTGCTGCGTAGATAAAAATCTATCCCAATTGGAGAAGTTTTATAGCCAGCAAAAGGCAATTCAGAAAATTATAAACCTTCATCGATAATTTACACTTTAGGCTAATCGCACTTCAGTTCTGTATTAATTATTTAGTCAATTAGCGCACTGACCATTATCATTTCTGCTGATCTGTATATAGAAATCACGTTGTGGAATAAAGTATTTAAAATCACCTCGAATGTTTCTTTCCACAGCAACAATCGTGGTCCTAGCGCACGCACAAGTAGACACGATCCAGTCCTGTGGAGAGCACTTGCACGCTGGTGAAGGTCTCAGCACGAAAGACCACCAGCTGGTCCAGTCTGACCAGACCCACGAAGCCATATTCATGATGCTGCAGCTTATTAACGGGCTCAAGTGTCTCCAAGCGCGAGGAGTGGAGGAAATCCCCGAAACGCTGACGACTTTCATATCGCTGAAGGAGATCCAGCCTTTGCCGCATGGGAGCACATTGAGTTTGCCGTCTCCTGACGATCGGCTCAACTCTTTATGGGCTCCGAAAACAAATTGTTATGGGAGACTGTGCATATTACAAGGGTAAGTGAAACTTTTGATACACCTATGGAACCTAATATTGTACACAGGTCTTATTGAAAATCACTTCATCGCTATAGTCCTGTAAGATTACATTAAACAAGATATAATTGCACAATAAAATTAAGAGCTGACCCTGTAAAGGTGGAACAACATTTTACATCATCTGTAATAAACTTTATTTGCCGATAAGGGAACAGACGATTCATCTGATGGCAAGTGGTCACCGTTGCCATGTAGGTACATAAGTAGTACCCGAAAGCATAACCGATGCAACGTCGGCCAAGAAAAAGAGAAGTCAAAAGAACAATACCAGCTCTCATACACACGACAACACAAATGTCTTATTATCATCTTTCCTTTCAGATTAAGTGACGAGATGAACAGCAGCAAATCCGAAGACGAACCTCTGTCATCTTTGTGCAAGTGCGCCATCAAAGCCGTTGAGATCCTGCTACCTGGAGAGAAGTTGACGCCGCTACTCAAGGAAGTTCTGCAAGAGGAGAGAGCGGTTTCCCTGAACCACGCGAAATCCGTGCTGGAGTTCATGTTATGGGGCCCATTGGACGTGGTCCAGGGTGTGCCGGTTGAGGAGCGGGAGCTCTCCGTGCAGCGATGGTTGGACCTGGAAAGGGCGACAGTGTTGCACGGGCTCGTGAGGACCAGGGTCCAGCTGAATGTGTTCGAACAGTTGCATCTCATGTTCCTGGTGCGGTCTACCGCGAAGGCGATGTGTGACGCGTCAGTACTGTTGGAGAAGGCGAACGTCTATTGACTTTAACATAGCTTTACTCGGGTTGTTTTGTTTGTGCGCGATTGTATTGTATATATTATGTAAGTTGTTTTTTAATAATGAAGTGTCTAACTTTTATAGCGGCTTAAATATCTTTAAGCCGCTATAAAAGTTAGACACTTCAATAGTGGAAACAAATCTTTTCAAATTAAGGATAGTCCAACTTTACTCGCAGCAATAGGTACATAGCAAAATATTTGTTGTCTCACTGTTGTTTTTTTGTACGATAATACTGGCAATCTGTTCAAGCGATGATTGTAACTTGAATGTCAATGACTAATTTAAAATATTTTTGAAAAATTACAACTTTTAAAATCGGTTGATTACGGTTTATGGGATGTGAAGAAGCCATTATCTTGTCCGCCTCTATATCGCCTATAATAATATAGCCCCTATATCTCATCCGGGACGCATTACAGAGAAAATAATTTTAAAATTAGACTATATTTTTAAAAACATAAAAGGTAGTTACCCCCTTCATTTACCCACCACATTACCTATTCTCCCGCCAATTATATTGTGACGCAACACTTATTATTTAGATATTATTAATGTTAATTAATCATCAATTGTCATAAATTGGATGAAAAATATTAAAAGATTTGAATAATGCATTTAAAAAATTAAAAATCACATGCGATCCTTCTGACTTAAGAGTAAAGTTTTTATTGACAAAAGAATATTTTTTTTATGTTTTGACTTAATTGTTTTCCTGATTCTGTTAAACGCGCACAAATATAAATAAAACAATCCGTCACTTATTTTTAGTCTTAACTTTAGTTCGGCACCGCAATACTTGTTAATTATTTCATAGTGTAAGGTTTGTCTCATTACAGTAATTTAAATATACAAAAGAGTTATACCTAAAGTAAGTTGAAAAAATTCGGCAAGCTCTACAAAATATTTATTTTAGGTCTACAAACATTGAAATTAAAATCAGACTCAGAAAAATAAAAGTTCTAATTATCTGTGCAAAATAAATAAATGTAGGTACCTTGCATATTTACAGATGTCGCTAGCCCACATTTTTGGCCTCGACCTAAATTCTCTTGCCAAAACTAAAAAATGGGACATAACCTAAAAATTAGGTGCCAATCGATGTTAGAACTGAATCATTATACTCATTGTACGTAAATTCGGTGCCTTATTGTCTGTATTATACACCTTACTAATGTACATTCAACGCATGTAATTTATATTATCTGTAATTAATTATACATAATGATATGTTCAGCTCGAGAGTTCTGAAACGTATTATGCTTAAATTTAAGAGTAATTCGTCGAAATATAAATAATATACAAATCTCATATATTACCTACTACATTTGTTTCATTTACCTACCTTTTTTCGTTTTATGTGAATCCATTAAAGAAATTTTCAAGATTCAGTTTATCCCCTTTTTTATCCCCTTAGGGGGGGAATTTCCGAAAATCCTCTCTTAGTGCTCCCCTACACTCCCCAAGGAACATACATCTAAATTTCTTCTTATTGCGTCCAGTAGTTTCGGCTGTGCGTTGTCTGTCAGTCACTCAGAAACGCAAGAGTTTTATATAATTATGTATATTGATTGATTGATTGATTGATGTTCTGTACCACCCAATTTAACTTTGACTTTTTATGTTGAATATATAGTGTATAAAGAGCTGAGGGATAGTTTAAAAACACAGTAACATGATCTAAAGTGTTTATTGTCTGTTTACAAGGCATAACAATGAGGCAGGCTTCGCAATTGACATCAACAATTAACAATATATTCGAATCGCTCATAAAAACAAATTTAATATTATAATTGGAGAGTTGAGCGTTAGTTAGGAGTAAGCTTATTTACTAAACTTTAATTAGGTATATTATTGTAATAATATATAACCCACGATTTGCGATGATTTGGCTTTCAATCAAGGTAATTGAATTATAATAAAATGTAAGTACTTATCAATCAACATTGAGCCAAAGTCGATTTTCAAAATTAAGATTGTTTTAACCAACAGTAATATTTTTGACAATTTTGAAAAAAAACATCTATCATAGAGCTTTTTTATTTAATTGAAATTGCTTAAATAAGATTGTACTAAAAGCTTTTATACTGTGGCTTTAATATCATCATAATTTAAAACTTAACATATTATACGTAAATAAAATAAATAAAAAACTATATATCTCAAAGCTACATGTTGAAAAAAGATACTTGCTGTGTCTTTTAAAAATCACAGAGATTTAAGTACCTAATGCTATAAAATAATAAGAAAAACAATGTATACAAAAAATAGCATGCACACACGCACTATCTAGTCACTTCAGACCTGTCTACATGTTTTATATCAACCCCTTTAAGGTCTGCGCACATACATCAACTCACACACATACATCAGCACACTTTAAGAAGCAGGAACTATAATTATTATCATTCATCTACTAATGTTATAAATTTAAGTCTGGATTTGACAATCTTTTCTATGTGTACATATTTGAAAAACATAGAATGCAGTTGTATTGAAAACGCACGGCTATTTCGCTGGAATGTTTGTATGTATTTTGAAATATACTACTAAAACAGTAATACAACATTGATATAAAATATAACTCGCGGAGATAAATAAAATAAATAAATAAAAAAATGTGCTATAAGATTACATCCAACAACGATGCGGGTACTCACTATATGATCTAGCCAGTTTAAACATGACGATGGTCCATGCAACTGGGTCAAAATATGGGTATTCAAAATATATATCGTGAGTACCCTCATCCACGAAGAGTTAACTTTAAAATAATGTTCATTGGGTTATTCCAGAAATGCGTACATTCGGAATGTCGATAATTCCAATGATATTGTTTTGAATCGCAAATACGGAAGACAAACTTTTATTAATGACGTCAGAACGACTCGGGCAACACTTTTTCTAAATATAATATACGTAAACAGGAAAACTATTATAATATCTAATGTCATTCCGACACATACAAATAAGATTGTTTTGAAACAAAAACTTGGATCAATGTAGGTCGGAATTCCTTAGTTTCTATGTATATTCATAAACTTTTATTTCATGTTGTCTTAATTTAGTATGGAGTAAAATTAAATTTTATTATAATCTGAATCACCCCAATTCACACTATCTTATGTCTTCGTAGTAAACTTCATGTCGGTACAATTTTTACTTCACGCGTGTCATACGTAATTAAATAAGCAAAAATATATAATTAATTATACCGATAGTTATGTATTATACACAAAAAATACACACAGCTTAATAAAATACATACATTTAAGAATCATTAGTACATCACACTTGAACAAAGTCCACTATATAAATATGTACTTCAGACAACACCCAGATCCTAACAACAATACTTTAATAGAAGTGCTAGTAGCGAAATATAAATAAATGGCACTGAAATAACTAAGTTATTGAAACCCTTTATAAATATTTTGATCACTTTAAACTTAATACAGTCATCACCTACAAAATTATTATCACGTATGAAATGAATCGTTTGTATACGATAAGTAATTTAATCGTTATAAAATTTATCTACTTTCCTAATAATAAACATTATTTTTTTACAGTTTCCTAATAAATAGGACACAAATTGTTTTACATACTTTTTTCTGCTGATTTTTTGTGAGCAAATTTAAAAATTAATAGTTTTAAAGTCAACAAAGCTGGAATTTGATTCAATAATGTTATTTAACGAAGAAATTAAGCTTAAAAAAATATATAAATACTCTATGCTATACCGGTCATGATTTTACTATATAAAATGTATAAATTAATTTTAAAGCAGAATAAAATTATAATGAAATGCTTTTAAACGTTGTAATTGATGACTCTAAAAAGTAAAACTACTCTTAACCTAAATACATAATATTCGATATAAATATATTCGAAACAAAAAGATCTTCAATGATTTTATGCGATCCAAATACATAACAACAAGAAACAGAAAATAAAATAACGAAGAAATAAAAAAAAATCAGATACCCACAAATAAATTTTGCATTAATTAATTAATATTTATTATAATAATAATACTACAAACATCTTTTTTATACCAGGAGACCAAATGCAAATTAATTATGATAGAAAATGTTCAATGATTCTACAATTAAACTGCAAAAATTTGTATTTATTCCACACAAAAGTCACCTAATAACTCAGTAGTCGACTTAAGTCTATGATGCAACTTAATAACTAAGTAAATGATATAGATGCACTGCCACAGATCTATTTAAGATCCTTAATCCTCAAATAAACCTAACAACGAATTAATAGCACGGAATTTTTTTCCGGAAATTACAGATTCTATGAAATAAACACGCATCTTCAGACCTATTAAAATTCCCAAATTCCCAACGAAACAATTTTTTTCAACGACAAAATTCCCAGGCAAAGTTAGGAAAATATATTTGTTAGTCAACGAGACACCATGACCTACCAAAATTCCCATATTCCCTGGGAAATACTTTCAAACCAATATATTCTGATCTACTAAAATTCCCAATCAACTATTTCCGATCAACATAAGATGTTGCCGACTGTACTATATAATAAACGCACTCACTCCCTTACAATCCCTTATTAAAGTAGACATACTTGGGTGGCTTGCCGTCCGTGTTCTTAACAATTTCCTCATACCTGTCTTTTTCAAAACGCTTGATTGTATCTATTGAGAGTTTGCTGCAAGAAAAACATTGTTATATAAAAAATAAATTACATACGGTATACTGTTTGCTTACAATAACCGAATATTATAGCAACGAATAAGAAATCTGGACATACATGTTCCAGATAAGGTTATGTTATTTTAATTAATAAAAAAACTACACTATTTTCTACAGTAAAGAGACTTACCATTTCTGCGGGAATATCGCACACGCAGTGGGCACCATGAACGTCAAACTGAAAATAAAATAAAAAGTTTTAATTGTTGCTTTATTTATTACTAAATTAAAAATATTAAAATACCCTAAACTAGCATACCCTACTACTATAGACGCCTATAATAAATAAATAAATAACGCCACACACTCATAGCCCCACACTAGGATTCCTTGTGTCGTGGGTGCCATGGACAACACACAAGACAAGAACACACACACCCAGACCAAGAACGGAAATTTAAATTCATCTTTTAAATTTCCGCCTCGCTGGGAATAGAACCCAGGACCCTCGGAACGGCGATCCGGCGTGTTTACCATTGCGCCATCCGGGTCGTCAATATACACGTACATGCTAATATAATGACATGGACATACATACGAACGTACGCATGTTACAAATGCCTGTGCACGCACGCACGCACACGTACACACTAATACAATTGGATGGACATACACACGAACGCATGCGCACGCACGCACACTTACAAGTTAATACAATGGCATAGACACACACACGAACTTCCGTACGTATACGCCCACAAGTGTACAGTCACGAGCAATAATATGCATACATTGTCACGTTTTCTAAAATATCTTAACTTGAACAACAAACAACAACAATTCGTTCTAAATTGTATATTATTTATTTTGACATCGTTTAATGGTTAGTTAATTTAGAACGAATTGTTGTTCACTTCTTTCTAGATTGGTAGGTACAAGTTAAGATATTTTAGAAAACGTGACAATGTATACATATTATTGCTAGTGACTGTACGCACGCCCACGTAGCCAAGTGGGAAACAAGTGTAACTCACAAGATGCCGACTATGCCGGTCTGGATGCCGATGTGCGCCCAGCGGATCCTCTGCATCCAGGCCTTGGGCTCCAGCCGCTCCATGATCACCGGCAGCAGCAGCATGCCCGGCGCGCACATCACTATCCTGGAATTGGGAGTTGGAATATGTGGATATTGACTTTTTTATTACGTGTTGTATTGTGCCAAGGCTTTAATGATAATTATATACTTTGTAAAAAATCAAGTGTCTACGTGTAACAGTACATGAGATAAAATTAACAATTTGACATTTACTCGACATAAGACATTGACAAAATTTCACTCACAGCAACTTCAACCTGTTATTTTTGCGTTACAGCGCCAACTTCACATATTAAAATTGCACTCCCAACATTTTTCAAAAAAAAAACATTTAGTAACGTAACTTCTATGGGGACCCCCTTTGGTATCTAACTTCATTACATTTACATTAGTTATAACAGCCACAGTTAAACATATTCTATGAAAATTTCAGGCGTCTAGATAAAGCTCTGTGACAGACAGACATCGGAGGCATATTAATAGTGATCCGTTTTTTACCCTTTGGGTACTAAAACGCTGTTTTATTCAGATTATTTACTAACACAATACATCCAACAACAACGTTTTCGTCTATATCCTAGAATCTAGTTAACAAAAAGCTATTTAATTCACTACTGGGCAAAATTCGAGCATTGCGTTTCCATGAAAGTGTTAATGTCATTAAACTCCTTACCTAGACGTGACGACCTGCGAGATTCCCTTGACGGGCGCCAGCTGCGACTTGCCGATCACCTTGCCGTCTTCATCAGTCACGTCCAAACCTTAAAGCCATACCATAAAAACGTTAAAACCGTAATTGTCCCACTGCTGGGCTTTTTATGGAAGTAAGGCGGCAAACGAGCGTGCAGCACCACCTTCCGCTGCCGCCCATGACACCTGCGACCGACTTAGAACAAGACTCATGTGGGGACTGGGACAGTTAGTCCGGTTAGGTGACGGTGTTAGAACATTAGCTGGTTAGTTTGTAAGTACGAGGACTGGGACAGGGACTGTTAGTGATAGTTAGTCCTGTTAGTTGTTGTTAGTAATAGTCCAGTTAGTAATTGTTAGTGAGAGTCTCGTTATAATTCGGTCACAGAATGCGAGTGGGGGGTACAAGCCACGTTGGCCAAGTGCGGACTGGTAGACATTACACACCTTTGAGAACATTATAAAAACTGTGTTTTAAGTAAATAATTGATATACGGCCAGAAGATGGCCGAGCCAGAAGATGGCACCTGCTGGTAAATGGTCACAGTATTCTAAACCGCCCCAATAAGGCCAAGCTTCAAGACGTAGGTATACTTCACCCAAGCTAATGATAATTGATTTTTAATACGCATACCTATATATGTATTTCTTGATGAACCTAAGCTGACGAGCAGACAGGTCACGTGATGATCAGTGATCACCATCGCCCATGGACATGGCAACACCAGGGGCGTCACCAACGCGTTGCCGACCAAGGAAGTTATCAACCCGCTCCTTGAAGGAACCCATGTCATTGTACCACCTGATTCCAACCCAGGCCCCAGGGAGTCCAACATGGCACTAGGCTATCGCTACCCAGGACTTACCGAGGAGGATCTCGTTCTGCCTCATGAGCGGTATGTTGACCCAGTTGGCGGCCGCCACCGCTGCGAACGGCACGAACCGCTTCGAACAACCGAACGCTAACGTTAAACTTACCCTCAACCTTAGAATAATAACACAGAAAGACAGTCTTCATACAAGCGCTCTGTCTAAAGTGAAGCACTAAACCGAAACTTTCCCGAAAGCGGGGAATGATTCGGCTGCGGATAATCATATGTTTTAGCAATAATACATAAATAGCTTTTCAGATACTTTGTGACACAATTTAACTGGACAAATCGTCATAATTCTTTTTTTTCGCGAGACACGTTTGGCGTGCATTGACATTGACATGAGCTGCCCGGTGTTTGGAGTCATTTCTGACTCCAATTAAAATGCTTCAAAACGGCCGTGCGGACTTCGTTTCTATAGTGTAATTATTCTAAGCCCTCAACATAATAAATGTATGTACACAAACAAATAGACTTCCTGCCTCCAATTAATTATAGAATTTTTGTTCGATTTTATCAGTCTGGTCAGTGATTTCATATGTGGTAATTAGTACTGTATAATTTAATTCACGTAAAGAATACTTATTGCATCCATCTCAAAACAAGAACTCGTTGAGGCTGTGTCAGCAATATACGCCCGTTAGTTTACCGTGAAACGTATGTATACGCGAGTAGCTATCCATATGCTAGGTATATAATTAATAATTATGTTGTCCTAACGTGGCTATCGTGTACTATGACACTTCATCAACTTGTAGTTTATTCGTAATAAAACGTAAAAGCATTCCTTGTACACTGACGCGCTCATAACATCGTACTTAATCTATCTTTGTCTTTTTGTATAGCGCTGTCTTGCTCTCAAAAAGTATTCCTCAAACACGTGTATGTCAAATACAACCCCTGAGTTTATAACAGAAATGAAACACGTTTCGAACACTCACAGATAGAATAGGATTCGTAGCACGCTTCTGTATAACAAACTTGAAGGTGAGCGCCGTCGACATGGCCGCAGTCATGGCCGACACGTAGGCCACGCCCATCTGAGTGGTCGTTAGCGGGGAGTTGGCGTTGCGGTTGGTGTAGTTGACGAGCGCGTTGAACGACTGGTTCACCCACTGCCAGAATACCACCGCAGTTGCTGTTCTGTGGCCAATATTTTATTCCAGACTTTTATTCCATAAGAAAAAAACCTAGTCGAAGTCAATTTAACATGCATTTATTTATTTTGTTTTATTTTATTTATTTAAACTCTATATTGATTGCACACCGTAACATAGACATAGGAAATGGTACACATTTTGAATGAAAGGTTACAATGGTTACAAGATTGGTGAATACAATGTTCGCATTATTACGAATTAAATTTAATTAATTATTAAATTTAAAATAAATGGGAACGAGATCTGAAGAAAAAATTTTGAGTTATCCTTATTAATGCATATTTAATTGCCTTCGACTAAGTTAATTGACGTTCTAATTTTATTACTTGTCGATGTTGAAGTCGGTTTTTTAAGTTAGTGACATTCAAACATCTTGCTTCATAGCTATGAATCAAAGCAAGAATTGATTTACGGCCAAACCGTTAAAATTTTCCACCATCATATGTTTAAATCTCATTGTAAACACTTGAATGAAATATGTGCTTAAGTAAATATTAATTAAACAAACTTGACACAACTCGCGCGTACGTATTAAACTGCAAAATTTTCGTATAATGACATGCCATTAAAATATTTAGGAATTCACGGTCATTCCGCCTTGTACCTTGTATGAATAAAATTTACATGTTTAAATTAGAATGGACAAGGTAAAACGTAATTTTAAACTACGTCACATACGGTGTGTGAAGACTTTAAATCCTTATTTGACATCCAAGTGGTATATAAAAAATGTTTAACCGGTTAAAAAATGGGTAAACCTTTCCAACCGGAATTGCTGTTAAAACCATTATTACACGGTAGGAATTGGCCAAGGTATCGTGGTGGGCGGCGTTACTACCCCGGGCGAACTCTAGGCTCTACTAACAAATCGCACCATCGGTGAGACAAGGGCCGAAGTGCTAATTTTCAAATTGTTCAGGACAGACGTTTTAAGGTTTTTTTTAGATTATTATAGTGTTATTCTACCAATATTAATTTAAAATATTTTTTTTGAATGTGAAGAAGTTTTTTTGAAGTGAATGTCTATGTTCCTGCAGGTAGAAATTAGCTTTTAAGGCACATTGGCATATTTAACTCGTTTTCAGAATTTTTAGCACTTCGGCCCTTGTCCTACCGAAGGTGTGAAATGTGTAAGGTCAAAAGGACAGCTGTTGTTGGTTTAAGACGTTGCAATATTATTGTGGCAGAATAAAAATGTTTTTTTTTTCAAAACTCAATCAGCGGCCAATGGCCTTCATGTGACTCGCCGAACTTTTTTTTTATACGATGCTAATCCTTGACAACAATCCCACCTGAACTTAATTAATTATACGACCCAGAATGAACAATATTATTCAACTCATAGGTATCAAAATCATTTATGGAGAAGTCGCAAAACTTAATGATGACAAAGTGTTCGAAAGTGTACACAATTTCCAAGATCGCGTTTATTTTTAATTAATTAATTAATATCGCTACTTAAATTTCTGAGGTATAAATTATGTTTCTTTGTAATTTTTATCCTTATCCTTATTGTTTAACTAAATTAAATATCCAGGTAGGACTCCTTGTGTCGCGGGTGTGTCGCACGGAGATGGTAAATATTGGACCGGAGAACAAACATTTATCTGTCACAATATGAATATCTGCCCTGGTCGGGAATGGAACCCGAGACTCCTCGCTTCGCAGGCAGGGCCATTGCTAACAAGCCCACATCGTATTCGCATCATAATCGTAAATTTAAGGCGCACTTGAAAAAGCTACATCTGTTTGGCCTCAATAAAAAAATGATTAAGTAAGCCTGTAGAATTACACCAATGTAACCAAAACTAGTATTTACACTGGTGTATAAAAAAGTAATATATTGCAATATAATGATAATCTTGCACTAGTTAAGTCAAACTGAATCTCAAGTGTAAGGGCGCGTTCACATAGAACGTCCGTTTTACTGGATCCGTTAAAACGGATACAGTAAAACGGGAGGTAATATTCACACAGTGGTAGGGGAGCCCAAGAGGGGATTTCTGGATTTACTGAAGCGCGGCAGATTAATATACAGGGGGATACCTTGTACCCGGTTAAGTACCACCACCAAATATGAGCCCCATATATAAGGCCGCCCGTGAAGGATACAGGATCAGATTAGTAAAAAAAAATTGATCATCAGACATTCTCGAGCGCGTCAGATTAAGGTAGGGTGAGTTAATTACCTCCTAAAAAGTGTATATTCCACTAAAAAAAAAACGTCATCTTGACATTCTCGAGCGTAGTTAATTTTTTTTTTATTTTGAAGGAAATAATTCAAGAATAACGAAAAATATATAATCTGACGATTTCCGCAAGCCGAAACAACAAAAAAATCGTCGATAAAGTTAAATGCGTGCAGATGCGTGATGCCTATATTTCCTTCTCCGCGTTTCTATTCCTCTCTCACTCTTTCTCTATCTATTACCCTCTCACTCCGTCCCCACTCTAGTTTCTGCTGTCATGACGCCATCACCATATTCCAGCAAAAATTTTTTTGAAAGTGGTTTTTTTGGAATAACTTTTAAACGGCTTTATCGATCAACTTCAAAAACTAATCCGCCCTTGAGCTTGAAAAACCACGTCGATCGCCACCAAGTTGGTCAAAATCGGTTGATTCGTTCGAGAGATATCGTGAACGAAAGAAACCCGAAAAAGTATTTTTTCGGGATTACTCCGAAATTTTTTGATTCGATCAATTAAAACTTGTAATTACTTATGAGGATGATAAAACTGCGTCAAATGCCGCCAACCACGTGAAAATTGGTTGATCCATTCAAAAGTTATTGCGGTTTGAAAATTCCAAAAATAGTGTTCTATGAAACTTCTATCAGACTTTTGAGCTGGGAGAGCTCAAATGCATAGAAATATTATTTCTTTGAACTCCGCGAGCTCAAAATAAATGTCATAAGTACAATTTTAAGCGCCCAGGAATGGAATTAGCGGGAAGTTGCAGGGATGGCCTTTAGGGTGAACCGTTTTTTTGTCAGATTAGGCGAATCCCTCTAGATAATCGTCAGATTATGAGACAGTACGTTTAGAACATAAAGATGAACCATACATATCTTAATCTGACGCGCTTGAGTATGTCAAAATGGCGAATTTTTTTTGCAAATTAAGGAAATGGCCACGAGTTTGCGTCCCATCGAAATCGTCAGATTAGTGAATGAGAGCTTATTTTTGGTGCACTTAACACTCCCTTAGAAAATCTGACGCGCTCGATTAAATTTTTTTTTTTTTTCATTTTCAACCCTTACATACAGCCACCCCCACCATGCAAACGATCAGATTAACATACGTACATTATTAAAAATACGTAGGGCATTGATGCTATCAATATCTGACGCGCTCGAGGATGTCCATGCATCAGTTTTTTTTTACATATTTAAAAATCTATAGCCGCTTCCCCCACCGATGAAAAGGTATATATCATATAACATTTTTTTCTTCTTATCATCTAAGCTTTGCAACCCAATAGGTCTCTATGACGCTCGAGTAAATCCCCATTTAGCACTACGGGCTCCCCTACCACAGCATTTTGGGCGCGTTCCCATAGAACGTCCGTTTTACTGGATCCATAATACTGGATTCTGTGTGAAATCGCTCATACAACTACATACGCTAATAACATATCCGTTTAAACGGACCTGTAAAACGGACGTTCTATGTGAACGCGCCGTAGGTGTGACAATAATGAAGATGACAACGTTAAAAATGAAATCGCTTAAGACAACGAGATAACCTGTACCACTGCAGCATGGCGCCGGTGATGAGACACCCCCCGGGCATCTGGAACGACATGCGGCCGAACACGTTCTGCAGCTCGCCGCTGTCCGGGTGGAACGCCGACTCGTACAGCTGCTTCGCTCGGACCACCTGCTGCATCGACGTGCCCGCTGGCTCCTTGCCATCCCTGGTCACCAGAAAAGAAGATTTATGACTCATCGCAATATTGGTAATCTTCTTTACATATAGAACAGTCGGTTTTCGAGTAGACAACATTTTACTCGTTCAAACTTTTATCCCGACCCGGGAACAAACTTTTATCTGTCATGAACATCTGCCCGGCCGGGCAGATGTTCATGTTTTTACGTTTTTTACGTTTATTGACACAAGGACACATACTACTACACATGCTACTACAAATAAATTACAGAGCAAAAGAATGCAAATTTATACTCACTTATAACTTAAATAAAGTTCTTTAGCTGAATGCAATTCTTTCTCAGGTACTAGTGATAACAATGGGTTGGATATGAATGCAAAATGACGAAACCTTCCCACAAAGGTGCTCTGGTCCCACAGTGGTTGGGTTATATCTATCCTTTTCTCCGTAGACAGGGCCTGTTGACAGAGGATGTAATACAATACTATAAATATAAAGTAAAAACAAAAACATGGCAATTTAAGATACAATTGAAGATATCTATACTAATATAATAAAGCGGAACAGTTTTTTGTTTGTTTGAATACACTAATGTTTGGAACTGCCAGTCAGATTTGGATTCTTTCGGTATATTATAGCCACATTCATGAGGAAGGCTATTGATTCCTTAAGTCACAAGCAAGCTCTTATTCACAACGGCTCTTGAGAAAGGACATTGGAATGGTTCAAAACTAGTCAGGCATATTAATATGTAGGATAAGCCGCAATATACACGTAAAATTTATTCAGATGCACACAAATTATTCCTTGCTCAAATGTACCCACAATATATTATGACATGGGTACTCATAATATGTATTTTGTGCACCAATATTTCAACCGTGTCCATGAAACATAAAATGTGTATAATCCGCATTGAATTTAAAATCATATTATGTACACATTCGTTTTACATTATGAGTTAATAAAGAACGATTAAATATAAAAAAGTTTAACGGAGCAAGTATTACACATAATATGTAAATACTTTTACAGATATTTGTGAACATTGTGTTATATCTTTATTGTTCAAATTACAGACACTAATGTATACACAGTAACTGCTTTGCAGTTCAACAACGATTGCATTATTTTTTTAATGGGAATCACTAATCCACAGTCAAAACTGTACACTTGTTTATCTTTGAATGAAGCGATGTGAGGGATGTTTCCTACAACTGTATTGTATTGTATTGTATCCTACAACTGGGTATTTTGACTACCCAATTAGGTTTTTTAACTTAAATAATACAGTTTGTCAGTGGTAGGACCACAACCTTGTCCTGGGTAAATTCTAAATAGGTACATGTTCAATCGCAAGTCCTTGAAAATCGCGAAATAAAAAAAATTGCAAAGTTGCTAAACCGGATTATGTAAGCTTTGCAGTATACGTGCAGATACAAAAAATAATAATGAAAGAATATATGAATACACACCATTTTTATCCTTATCCTAGAATTTATTTAAAAGAGATACCAATATAAAATTTACTTTTTAAGAGAACACTCGCTTTCAAGCAGAGCGTTTTCAAATCACGTATTGATATTGTTAAATACAAAATAAACTCTGTGAACTGAATTGTGTAGGTATTACCTAATTTACCTATTGATAAGACAGAGTGACAAGTGACAGCCAGAAATGACAGAATAGACAGACAGATAGATTAGATGTCAAAACGATGGTACTACCCACGGAATACAGAAAGAAGTGGAAATGGTACAAGTGTTGATTAATAAGAAAACCACGGTAGCAAAATAAACACAAGTAAATCCCTAATCGTATTATTCACACTAAGAAACTTACATTTTTATTGGTTGGTACTTGTCAACTTCAAATAGTCTATCAAACCGGCTCATTATAGTTGAAAATGCACCTTAACGATTTATCTTAATTTTTATTTTTCCTTGCCATATTTGGTGTCTTGTTACCTTTATCAATTAAGAACATAACAGTTGTAAAGATTTTCTTTCCACCGCTAGATGTCAAAATTTTACGTAACAACTAATTTTATATACTTAAAACTGTAAGAAATAAAGTTGACATTGTGTTGTCCGGCAATTACGCGGAGCTCCGCGCAACCTTAGTCCGTGTGCCACGCCTACTTCGCACTTCCACTTCTTTCTGTATTCCGTGGTACTACCAATCAATGACAATTTCATGTGTTGGTATATAATTTAGTATAATCGTCAGAGCAAAGGCTATGAAGCTATTATGCCGAATACGCACGAAGTTTTTTAAAGAGTATAAACGAAATAATGAATGAAGATTTAGTCATTTCGAAAAAAAAGTTTGGGTCCCAAGTCCCAAAGTCCCAACCCAACATGTTACTTTACTTACACTACAACATGACACATGTTACATTTTGTATTTTTATTGCAATAATAAGTGTATGTTGAATAGAATTTAGATGGTGTCAAACTTTCAGAATAATTAGGTACTTTTATAATTTTTGTACTTAATTTATTTTGTAATGAAAGTAAAAGATTAATAGTAAGTTTACTTTAAAGTCTTATTAAATACTTTATTATATTTTTGGAAACATGCATCTTTTCTATTTACAGCGCTTGTGAAATAGTTTAATTTTATAAATTATTATGATATGATATCCTGTCCCTAATTTTATTTTATTTTCCATACACCGTACCGAATGTTTTTGGAATGATTGAAATTGAATCGAATTGAATGAAAAAAAATGATTCATAAAAGAATATGGCGGCTGTCGCTGCAACAGCCGATATGACGATTCAAAAGAATTCTCAAATTTTAGTAAACGTGGAAGAAGCTCTAGCCGATTTAATAGTTGTATCGTATAGTACAGAGGATAAAAAATTCCAAGGAGTGCTATTGGACTCGTGTAAAGGGTTGGTATAGACATGATTTCCGTGGAGTGACCTTATCGATTATTTGTTAAATTGTGTTTTTCACCAAAATTTCTTGCATTTTTTTAGTAATTTGCCATTTGGAGTATACAGCTTGCATCCAGCTTTTGCTAAGCAAGCTCAGTCAACCGATACTAAAGATGATAAGCTACATTCCGTTAGTCAAAGGTTCACGTACCAGGAACCACAATATGCAGATAAAGAAATACAAAAGACGAAAAAAGCGGGTCCTAAGGGGAAACCGCAGTCTCGTCAGAAAATGACAGTACGGTTGCGACCCCGCAAGGTGCTATGTTCCAATTGCCAGGGGATCTGCAACGAAAGCAGTGAAAATGTGGACGTGTCAAAGAAACGTAAATTGGATTCGGATGACGATGCTCCACAGGAGAAGTTAGAGAAGAAATACTTAATGGGTGGAATGCTCATACCCAAGCTGTCGCGACTAGACCCGAAGGATATATCCAGTGCTGTGAAACCGCCCAAAGTGACTAAGCTAAGTGAAAAAAGTAGAAATGTGAAAAGTGAAAAATATAGTGATGATAGTGAGGAACACGCCCCTGAATTAGCTTTTGTTAGTGTATCAGAAGAAGGAGACGTGCGTCACCCGGATGATAATAAAGATGTGTCGTTTAGCAATCTATTCTCTAGTGCACGGACACTCAAGATATGTTTCGGAGCAGGAGAGGGTACGGTTGTTAAAATACCCCCTCTAGCGGGAGACTATAATGAAGATTCTGGAGTGTCTTGCGACATGGCCAAGACCGATTCCAAAGCTGTTAAAAAGGCCCTAAAAAAAGCTAAGAAGCAAGCTAAGAAACACAACCCCACCGATATACCTACAGAACTGTGTACTGACAGTTCTTCGAAACACATTGGGGCATTGTCTCCTAGAAACAATGTAGACAACAGCCCTCCATCGGTTGATGCACTAGAAAAAAAACATAAGCACAAAGTGAAGCATAAAAAGAAACACAAGATGCCAAAAAAAAGGGATGAAAACTCAAGTAAAGATAGTGATTCAATAGACTATTTTAGTAATATAAAAGGTCAGTGTCTTAAGCAGAAGCTGTCAATTAGTCTACGTAGATTGAGCAGCAACTCTTATGAGAAACGTGATGAAGTAGACGGTAGTGATGATTGGGAGGGGGAAACAGTGCCAGATTTTCCTGCTAATAGTACTGAGGGTGTTGGTGGACAGTTATTAAGGGTTTCCCCAGGGGATATTGTTTGGGGTAAGGTGGTTGGGTTTCCTTGGTGGCCTGGCCGAGTTCTCAGTGTCACACCGTCGTCCAAAGCGCACGTGGCATGGTACGCATCTACAACATCATCTCTCATGCCCTGTGATAGCTTGAGCCCTTTTTTGGAGGACTATAAGGTGGGTTTCATGTTCTATTCATTAATGATTAATCACTATTCAGGTCCACAGCTTTTCTGTCCTCAAACTCCAAGACTAACATTGCTCACTAATCATCAGATGGCTTCTCTGATTCTTTATTATCTAGTAACATAAAAAGAACTTGCTTTGATAAAGGAAAATACTGTGAATAATTGTGCACTTAGAGTTCTCCACAACAATGACCAATATTATTGTGAATTGGACCAATGCACACTAAGCATTACAAGTTCTACATATCACAGCCTTAACCCTCCTTAATTTTGATTGTTGTCCCAATCTATTCAAATAAATACCTAGCAAATGTGTACCACAGGAAATTGATGTCATTCTAAAGTCCTAAATAAGATATTAATTCTAATCTCCTATAATAACACCAGCACTATATTACGTATAATAATAATATACATAATACTTGTAATATTAAAAGTCACATAATTTGTGAATAAGAAGCCATAAGAACTCATTTATGCTATAAATTAGACTTCTGGTATGTAACAAATCCTACAACAAACTGTAAATGCAAATTTAATAATTCCAGGTTAGATTCAATAAAAAGAAAAGAGGTGCATACAAAGAGGCTGTGAAACTAGCAACTATTGAAGCGAAGAGTATTGAATCTCACGAGGATCCACTGGCAAGCCCCACCCATGCTAACTTAGCCACTATGTCGCCACACCCCATTGATGTGTTCTCTTAAATGTGATGTGAAGAAATTCTGCCGAATTTAAAAAATTGATGTGATATCTCAATTAATTATTTGCACAAACTCATTGACCATTAGGTGTAAGGTTAAGCTTGGTTAGGGTTTCTTGAATTTTAATTTATGGATAAGAACATTTTAAAATTACACTTTTTAATATTATATCTACCATTTGACTGCCTAAGCATTCTTTGCTTTCAAAAACCTGTAATACTACTCTACTTTTTGTATAAAATACATTTACTTTTAATAGAGTTCTCTACAATAAATTCTAATTGTGAGCATCTGTCTGAATACAAAGGTTTGTAGATCCATCGCAGACTTATTGAAGTTGAGATGGTAGCTTAGTATAGAAAAAACCAAATCAATGTAATATACTCAAGTCAATGTTGATAATTAAATCAGGTTAATTTATTTTAATAAGACTTGTAAAGGGAATGTGGGGTGCCATGTAAATAAGACACTATTGTTTATTTGTATATCAATGTTTGAAGATCTTGGTGCATTCTTAATTTTACTATACTTATTAGAAACTTTGATAATTTGGTATTTGGGAAACTGTTAAACTTGAGTATAAAAACATTAAAGTACCTATAATCAAATAAAATACGTCAAAAAACTATGTTATGCCAATGTATGAAAAATATTTTTGATTTATATGTATGTACATAGATAAGTCATGTATGTTGTGTGTTTGGCTAAGAATGTGCAATACATTTGATTCTGTATAAAGCTGTGAAATGTTAATTTCTAGTTAGTGTTATCAAATTACAAAAAATATGCAAAACCATTAAAAAAATTCAGTTGCAATAAAAATATCTACTTTTTAACAAACAAAAATTGGTAGATAATATCTACCAATTTTTGTACCAATATTTTTGCTTGTCCTAACGATCTCTAAAAATTCTACCAAAAATGATACCAGGTACATAACACACTCGTATTTATAATTTGCCTGGTTTTATTAGCTACATCACAAATGTAAAATATTGAAAAATGTGAAATACTTTAGTTATGTTGTACTATCTTTATTTCACTGTTTATGAGAACATATTTTTATTTTTACTCCAAATATGTTTATTTTTTTACTATTCTTAGGTAACTTTTATCATTTAAGTATGTTATGCCCATTCCTCTTAGATTTTTTAAATTGGCTCTTGGTTTTGAATTCAATTGAATGTTAAATTTGTTTGTATTAAAATGCCTTGTTAAAACTACAATAATTGCTGAACAAATGTAATCCAGCAATGTACTTAACATTTCTTTAGTATTTCATTTCACAATTTTATTATATATGTAACACATTTCAAAAGTTTTAATTTAAAACCAAGAGTGCAATTTGAAATTTTGTTATTTATTTTTTAAGTAGGAATTGTACCTATATTTTAGACAAGATATTTAAAAAACAATTAATTTTGTCTCGCAACGATTTGGATAAGTAATAATATCTTGGGCTAAAAATCAAAAGTCTATTTTTAACTGGTTTCATTGTAAACATCAATAAAAACATTAAAAGAAAGGAAATATTTTTAATTAACATTCCAAATTGTAAGATTAGAAAGAGTAATGTCACACCAAGAAACCTTATTCTTTCGAAATTTTTCGACTCTTCTTTTGAATAAAAACACTGACGGGGTGGAGTTCTGGACTAGACTGTGTAGGAGCCGTTTGGGTAGGGGACCCTAGAAATTAATTAAACTCTTATCTTCATTCTGTAAAACAAGTCTTTAATGTTTTGATGGTAATCGGTCATGAAATTGATTTAAACTATTGATGATGTGTAGTAAAATTCAGCGAACACGGCGGTAGTTGAAGAAGGGCTAGTTACTTGCCCTACTCTTGTGACGTATATGCCGTGTTGTCCTAATGACTTCTGGACGAATATTAGGGCCGCTACGTAGTGTTATATACTCTTTGTACCGCCCGGGAATTCGGGACGGTCTGCTGTTTTCTATCGTAAGTATCCTTGTGTATTTAGTTATACAACTATAGCCTTTCATTGATTATTAGGAATGCTTTAACTACAGTAGATTGCAATTACGTAATTAAAGAGCCAGTAACATTTGGATTCAAAGCAACTACCTACCTAAATAAATAATTATGTATGATACCTAACAATATAATACGGTTCGGTTGATCATTTAATATGGGCCTTAAATAGCTTACTTAATATGCCCAGCCAAGTCATTACAATTAATGGCAAAAAAAGGAAACGAATCTTTATCTATAATAAAATTAATATACGGTGAATCTTTATTTTTTAATCTTTATTTAATTATATTGGCCGAAATAATAATGTCCAAAACCAGGTGATTATTTTAAAAACTGCTTGTCATTCGCAATACTCAGTCATGTTTCGCTTTGAGTTCCACACTAATCCGTTCCGTTCCGGCTGTCACTGTCAGTCAATCTGAGTCAATCAATGTCAACTGTCAAGTGTGTCAAGTCAATTTGTAACGTTTGTTTTGTGTTTTCTGATTTTTAAATTTAGAAAAGAAGACTTGATTAATGAATACATTGATTATTTTTATTTATTAATCTTTAAAATGAGGCGTACTTATAGATCTAAGAAGGATACTGGCGGTGGAGTAGATCATAGAGATATGGTCCTTTCGGTGGATTCTAAAAGTTCAATTTTTGACGCTTACTATATACAAAACATCAAGCAAGTAAAACGAGAGATGTCCTGCGTGAGTGCCTCTAATCCTTATACGACTGCTTCGTTCAAAGTTCGTAAAAGAAAGTATGTGAAAAGGCTCAAAGAACCTGAACCTGTTCAACCTGTAAGGGAGTCATTATCCGAGTCGGCATATTTGACTCCTGACAAGTCGATTCGTGTCAACAGAATACCGGATTTGTTTGATCAGCTTTTGAACTCTTCTACATGTGCAGCGTCCCCGAAAACTACCGCAATAAGTGACAATAAAGTACATAATTCTGTACAGACGAGGATGTAAGTGTTTAGCCTGTTATTGCACAATGTCCTATTGGTACTACATTAACCACGCTTTTACTGTTGACGAAATTTCATACATCAACAACATTAAGGACAATTACCCATTGTGTATGGTTTTTGACAATGTTTCCTTAGCCAGAGCATGAGTCCTAATTAATTTTGAATACATGTATCACTGAATAATTTGATGTTAGGCCAGGACCGCCAGGATACCACATTCCCACACATTACCACATTCCCTAATGGGGCCTAAGTCTTATTTTAATTTTATATAGGTTTTATATAGATGTATAGGTTTTATATAGTTGCATAATTATGATTTCAATTTTATTTTCTAATAATGGTAAATTATATTTGCTATCAAACAATGTTATTATTTAAATAATTCGTAATTTGCTTCAGATTTATATTAGTTCTTTCTTACAGGGCTAAAAAAACATATTGCCGAAAGAAACTAACGAAAGCCAAAAGATTTAATCACTCTGAAAGTGATGATACAGGTACTTCTTTTCATCATTACTTAGGAACCACAAAACAGAGGATCTTTAATGAATAACTAATTTTACATATTGTTACACTCTTATTGTTTCAGACTCTGACAAGGAAAACTCATTGATTGATGAGAGTTACTTGCAAAATACATCAAATGTAAATGCTCATAAACTTATTATAGAAAAAGAAAAGGTATTTGGCCCTGTATGCCATGATGACTCAATTAATAAAATAGCCGAGATCTACCCAGTTCTTAATAAACTTAGGAAACAAAGCACAAAAGGCTCTTTAGATGAAAGTGATAGATTTAGCAACATTTTAATCAATGTTACTCAGTCACCACTTTTACCAATGTCACCACAATGCAGTACCCCATTTCTTGAAAAATATAGAGGGAAATCTATCTTCAAGTTTTCACCTATTAAATCTAATGTTATGGAGGTATCCTCAAAATCCATAAATAAGAGTATAGATAATGAGAGTGTATCTTCTAATACTCAAAATGATTATAATGATATATCAGAAAATAAGAGTATAAAAAATGTAATTAATACAGAATGTAATTCAGAATTGGCAAAAGAAAAGTTACAAGAAAAGGAAAATCTTGAGGATATTCAAGAAACTACAAATGAACACAAACACTCTTTTAATAATAATGAACAGTTATTTAGTAGTGAAAAAACTTCATTGTCTACAACAGAACTCGAACCATTTCTTGGATTTTCAGTTAATTGTGCAATTGAAAACTTTGAATGTAATAATGGCACTGTTGATCAAGACATTCCTGATACTGAAGTTCCAATAGAGCAATCAAATTGTAATTCTATGGAAAATTTTAATTCTAGTATGGAGAGTAATAGTAGTACACAATCACATAATGAAACCAATATATGTGTTGAAGATCTGAGAGATAATACAGCATCAATTGGTTCAGAATTCGCCGAAAATGAATCACTTAATGAACCATTTCTTGGATTCTCAGTTAATTGTGCCATTGAAAACTTTGAATGTAATAATGGCACTGTTGATCAAGGCATTCCTGATACTCAAGTTCCAACAGAGCAATCTAATTGTAATTCTATGGAAAATTTTAATTCTAGTATGGAAAGCAAAAGTAGTACACAATCACATAATGAAACCAATATATGTGTTGAAGATCTGAGAAATAATACAGCATCAATTGGTTCAGAATTCGCCGAAAATGAATCACTTTATGATACATGTGACAGTGAAAATATGTCAGATTATTCTTCCCAAGAGGTAAGACCTAAAGTGCTTACAGTAGCAGTGGAGAAATTGAACGACTCTGTATTTCAGAAATATTATAAAAAAATGGTTGACTCTTCTCTAAACAATGAGAACACCAGTAGTTTAAGTGACACTATAAGTGATGATAACAGTGACATCAGTAGTAATATTAATGCAAGTGATTATGTGAGCTTTAACGATCTAGAGTTTGAGGATGATGCATCAAGTAATACATCAAACAATATATGTAGCAATGATCAACTTAATAGCGAAAATGTAGAATTAATTGATGTTCAAGTTATTTCATCATCTGAAAACGAGAACTCAGATTCAAATGACATTGAGGAAGAAGATAAATGTGTTAGCTTTGTTACAACACGAAGAAGAATTGATGTAACTAATGATTCTTTCATATTAAATATGAATAATTCATGTGCCAGTAGTGCCTCATTAGATAAGACTGTTCTTAGTTATAATAGAGAGAGATTGGAAGAGACTGAGTTAGTAAATAATACCCTAGTTAATGATTCTACTGATGATAATATTAGAAATGATATAATTGAAATAGATGAACAGATTGAAACTGATATGCAAGTACTATCAAAAGAAGATGTATATCCAGAAATTCTTACATCGATTGGAGTCTTTGAGGAAGAAGTAACTAATATTAACACAAGAAAAAGCTCAAAATTGTTTAGGGATAGTACACATAGATTGTCACAAAGTCATGTAGATGACACCAATAGTAGCTTTAGACAGGGCATCGTATTAAAACCGGGCAAAAAATGGGAAAGATCACTGAGCATTTACAGAAGAATGACTACCATGGGAGACACCTTTAATCACACAATCTTAGATGATGAATGCACAAAGTCAAAGGGAAGAAAATATAGACAGAGTGTCATTAGTACCATGGAAATGCAAGAATATCAAGGTACTATATAAGTTGTGTTGTTTCTTGTTATATTATAGCCTGTTTAATACAAACTTTTCAGTTATGATCTAAGATCCCGCGACACTTTTGCATCGTTCAGAGAGTTCATCAAAATCTAGTTTTTATGTACAATTATAACAGGAGCAATATGGTTTGGCCGGCTGCCTATTAAAAAATGCCCGCTATTATATGTAATTAATTAAACAAAAATGACTTTTTGGGGTAAATATGAAGCACTTGTTATTGAAATGAAATATATTCCACAGTCCACTCTACTGAAATACACATAGAGGATTCAAAAAGGCGTGGCTGCCACTGCGCACTTGGCGGCAACCCCTTCTCAGCTAGGTATAAATAGGTGCTATATTGATGAAAGTTTGCTTTCATAACATATATAGATAATTTATTGATGAAATTAAAAGTCAATTTACCCCAAACATCATTTTTGTTAAACATACTATTACTATTACTAATTAAACATACTAGCAGGCATTTTTTAAAAGGCAGCCTAGCCAAACCATGCCGTTATTATATAATCTTATACATAAAAATGAATCCCTATTTCCCTTGGTCACGGCATCACGCGTGAACAGCTGGACTGATTGCGCTAATTCTTTTTTTGTTGTGTTTGTTATTGTCAGGAGAAGAATCTTATGAAAGAATAAAATAATAAATTGCGCTGATTAGAAAATTGAGGAATACTTAACCAACATGATTTTCTAATATAAACTGTTTTCATGTAACCTTATGGCGTTTGACATAACATTGACAGAATGCGTGCGGAAAATAGTCGAATTCAATATTCATAGTTAAGACACGACAACGTCTGTCGGGTCAGCTAGTTGTACATAAAATCTCGATTTTGATTAAAATAATAATGAAAGATAAATGTGTCGCGGGATCTTAGTACATTAGCCATTGACTTTTAGCTAAAACCTTTTTTGATTGACAAAAAACTTTCAAATATGTCACAATCAACCAAAGTTTCAGTGTAATGTCAGGTACAAATAATTGTTTTAAAAATTTTTCTTACATTTGTTTACGAAATGTTTCTTTGAATAACAATTCAATATTTGTCTTATTTAAAGAATGAAATCTTGTTTTAGGTTCACTACACAATGAATCAGTTTTTAGTCGGAGAAGTACGTTTGTGTCCAAACCTAGGAGGTCTACAATCAAAATTTTTAAGGTATAATTTTTATATGTACATAACTACATACATCAAAATTATATTACGAAATTAGTAATTTAATATTAATTGATACAAATATTTCAGGATCCCACTGTATCCAGTATCAGTTTATCCTCTTCAATTCTTTATGACGACTTAGAAGGTGATTATCATAATTATATCATTTTAATACCATTAAAATAATAAATACCAACTGTACTGTATACATTGTACTACATTTCTAGCGATTTGGTAGCTTTTACAGCCTAAAAAGTGCTTTGGTAGATTTTTTGCGTCATGAGGCTGACAACACCGCCCCCTCCCACTTATTTTTTGTCTGCGATGCGATGCGAATGAGAAATTGAGAATGAAATGAATGACATTGAAGTCTTCATTCGCGGAAGACGAAGACGCTATCGTTGGCTATTGTCCATAATTTTAATTTTTTTTATTTTAAACTAACAGAGTGATATATTTAAGTTTTGTAGTGTTTAAATTGCTGCTATTGCAAATCAATAGTAGCGCGACTATATAAACTGTGTGAAACTAGTGTTTTATACGGACATTATTGACTGCCATTTATTATCCGTAACGGGATAATAGCTTGGTTCTACGTCTTTGTTCGACAAAAAGTGTCTAAAGCCAAGTGCATGCATCTTTCCCTGCAATACACAGGTAAGTGATAAACGGGATCGTTGGAAGATATTAGTGAGTGGTGTCGTGGTTTCTCGTATACGTAACAACGCTTACTCACGCAAGGCGAAAGTTCGCCCGTAGTCATTCGACGATTTCGACGGATTTCCTTGTGTGTCACGCTCGATTCTGTGAATGACGCTCACGCTTGTATTGCAGGATTTTTGAACGGGGACTGTGATGATACGATTATCGAACTATCAAAACTGTCGATTAGTGACTCTGGACACGAAGTCACTGTTCTAGACAAGTTTCATGATACGTCGAATCGCATAGTCACAGCGCGTGACTACGTCCTGCGACGCTGCAATCAAACAGAACCCGTGTTGTTCGATGAATGCTATCCAGAAACGTAAGTCAATGATACAATTGTACATTTCGATATTAAGTACTATCAGTGGTTCGACCTCGTTCTGACAATTAAAATGGCTTGTTGTTACTGGGTCAAGCAAATAGCGTAATGATGACATCCAAGCTGTTTTTAGGTTATGATAAATATTAATTTTGTTGTATAAAATCAACCGCGACAATATAAAATAAAATCAATCGTCATTTTTGTCTACCCTAAATATTTCAATATTAATATGGTTAAATAAATTTCTTAAATTTTTTACTTTGTCAGGTGGTTTAGAAATTTATTGTGAAATATGTTACTTGGTAATTGGTCACATCAAACAGACTATAATTTATAGGTGTCAAATGTAATATTACAACTGTGTACACATGAGATGATTGTTACAATGCTTTTTCTTTTTCACAACATTACCTACATAATTATTTATATACTTACAATGACTCATAATTTTAACGTACTGTAGTGTGGTAAATTCATTCATGAAATTCACATCTGTTCGGACAGTGACTAATTGTTCAAATTTAAACCATTTGGTTTGGTATTTCAGCACCTTTTTCAGTGCTAGGTAGGAAAAGTATTGAAGGGTGTTCTTTTCAATCCAAATTGCAATTAATCTATATTGACCTTATCTGTTTTTTGAATATCAAATTAGGTCTATATTGGTAGGATATTTCTAAATACATTCATTAAATAATGTCCTCACTTGTCTCCCATTTTTCTTCTCAAAATACAAAACAA
Organism: Ochlodes sylvanus; assembly: GCA_905404295.2. NCBI lineage: Eukaryota > Metazoa > Arthropoda > Insecta > Lepidoptera > Hesperiidae > Ochlodes > Ochlodes sylvanus. The sequence goes on along the minus strand of FR990135.1, from coordinate 1,847,810 downwards.
GTTAGGCAGTTAGCAAAAACAAATTAACTGTTATAAAAATGTAAATACAGACTGATAAAAATCTTGGGAGATACTTAAAGTGGCAAAATGTATATTATGTAGATAACAGTGCTATTTATTATTGTCTGTGTTGACTTTTGATAGACAAGCTTTTTGTAATGTTGAACATACATACCAGTTTGCATATAGTTCAAAATCAATTTGTTTGTTGAAGATTCGAACATGCGATTTTGTAATTATGATGTACCTACACAAAGATTATAACTTTAGGTCCGGATTATAACTTTAGGTCCGCTGCACTGACATTACATACTATATAACAATGGATGCAAAAGATAATTTTATAATGTGTTAGTGGCATATAAAATTTTATAATGTTATTGGATGTAAATAATTGTTTAGTGTTACAAAGTCTGCAAAAAAGTTGCATCAGTATGCTAGCCAAGAAAGCTAGTTTCTGTGTGTTGAATATTTTGGTTTACTCTTAAAAATATGTTAGAACACAGTAGTGCATGATGACTTCATCTTTATTGATTTTTTAGATTTTTTACATTAACATATAAGATTGTTATAGCAATGTGTAGCAAACAGCTGATTATGAATCACTTCAGGAACTTTCCCCCTAATCTATGTAATCCGAATAATACTTATCAATTATTATTATTAATCTTGTTTACGATAAAAGAAAATTTTATTTGAAGTTGCACGTGCCAATGTTGTTATTAAATTGATTTGCTGACTTAGCTATCAATGTTGAAATCATCACATAGTTGACATTCCCATGGTTAGGATAAAGAGAACCTTACTACTAATTTAAAAAAGAAAAAAAAAGAAGTTGATTTGAATTTGAACAAACACTTCAAATCTTAATTTGATTGCTCCAACAATGAAACTTTTTACAAAACTAAAGTTTCATTTTAGTAGTTGTATTATTGTTGTTATTTAATTTAATTATTATTTCATTAATTTGTTATTTCATTTTATTTAACTATTGTGAAAATTTCTTGTTATCAACGTAGTTAACAACATAACAGCCATTACTTAATGACAGTAATGATTTTGCAATTAACTATATTCATTACCACCTACAATCAACTCTTGCAGATTTTTGTGTATTCCTTGTAATGTGTGCTACTTTCGAAATTGATGTTATTTGCTTTAATGACGTATTGATATTAAATGCACAATATCAATTTGCAGAGTATAATAAAAATTATGACAATATAAATCCCAAATTTATTTGGGTTGAGTCAAATGTACTTAAATATGTTTGTAAAACACCAAATTTTATCTGCAACAATTATTCCCAATTGTTGCAGAAATTTAAGATCTGATGATAGTGTAATAAAATATCTGAGCGAACCGTCCAGTCCAGATGTAATTTTAACCTGTAATCATGATTATGTTTTGGCCATATCTGCAATTGACCAGCCTCGTTCCGTCCAGGGTTCTCAAGAACTGCCGCAAGATCGGCGAAGGCGTGTACGGCGAGGTGTACCTGTGGCGCGCTGGGGATGGCCGGGCGCGTGTGATGAAGATAGTGCCCATCGCCGGAGCGACCAAGGTCAATGGGGAGGAACAGAAGGACTACCACGAAATTATATCTGAGATTGTGATTGCTATGTAAGTGATTTTTATCCTACCATCATCTCTTTGTATCTATTTTTCTTGGTCATCTTTCTATATAGGTTATCCGGGAGTAATCGCTACTTAGTGTTAAGTAAAGAACACCTTTTGTGCAGAACAATATAATTGTAAATTGAAGCATGCTTTCTCTCTCTAAACAGACTGAAGTTAAACTATGTCTTCCAATGAAGCATTGATTATGATAAGCGATTAGTTTCACATGAAACATTGCACTAATTAACCTTAGCAACAACACTTGAATAGCAGTCCAGTTATTACATAAGATGTTTGAATAACAATAAAATCATACACACAAGCTTAAATAATTGCATTAGCAGCGAGATGTGAGTTGTTCACATTTAACATATTACATTGCACAATTAGTCATCTTGCAAATCAAATTGTTCTTTGTCATCAATAAGATAATTTATCTTGATTTATTAAATCTCTGATAAGACAGGTTTTTACTGGAAAGGGTGACGACATTGCAATACCGGTAGTTTATCAATTTGTATGATGAAACTGTTTTGTCTGATGTTACCTTGCTTTCCGTTTTTTTTAAAGTTCGCTGCATATAATGTCACATAACTATATTCTATATATATCACATTTATTTCTTTAATTGTGCACATATTGAATGGAAATAAAATATTGTTATGCAATAAGATATACCCTGCAAAAAAAGAATACCTCATAAGAAATATATAAAATTGTTACTCATAACAAGTACATAATAATGTATAGATAGTTTTTTAAAGTGATATACAGAAGTTGTATCTAGCGGCTGATGAATATGTTTGTTTCAGGGAATTGAGCGCACTGCGCGCTCCAATACCAGAACTTGAACGACAACTTGATGACGGAAAAGAAATTGACGCTTTGGACTTGCAGTCTGTGCAGAATGCAACTGATGTGTTTAACGAGGTGAGTCTTTGATGTCTTTGATATATGTCTATGTAAACAAAATGTGTTTAATTCACATAAGGTTGTTAAATAATATTGTTATTATTGAACCTTAATTGTTTTAACTTCGATTTTGTCTATAATATAATTATTGTTAATTGTAGAAAACTTCGTGACATAAGTTTACACTCTACACTTTACATCTTTACACACATGATATGTCAGTATGTCACATGTAGGGCTATTATTATTATTCTATTTAAACACTTAATTCAGGCAAAATAATTCACATAAGGTCGCACTGTATGTATAAAGGAAATCATTGATATTTTGATTGAACACACTTCTTCAACAATCATTTTATATTCTCGTGTTCCCCTCTGTCATGTAATGTAATGTCAATCTTCGTTTAGTTGTACTTGTCCCCAGTGTACTTGACCCATATATATTTAATTTCTTTAAATTGTCCAGCAACATTGTATTAAAAATATATATAGCGTAGTGCTAAATAGCGTAATGCTATATTCAATTTGATAGAATGAGTCAGTTCAATGGCCTAGACATTTTGCTGTTTTATACAGACAACCTGAAGATAACCGGAGATACTCATATCTATATATTTTTATTACACAAAAAGTATTTTAATTTAATGATAAGTAGTTAAGTTAAAATATTTCGTATCATTTTATTTCTTTATTCGTCTTGATTAATTTATTTTATTATATTTGGCATAATATTTTTAAATTCGTTTGTTGGGTCGTAAAGTATATTTATTATTTTTTGTTGATGTTAACATTTGGACTATTAGTATTTTTCTAAGGACGTCCATGTTAAAAACCTGTATTAATAATAATTCTACAACGACTTTATTTGAAAAAAGAGAATAATCTGAGTAATATCGTCGAATTTTATGTAACTAGTGATCAAACGATCAAATGATCCACCATTTCAAGTGGTCACAATCGCTTATGGATCTCTTTATAACGTCTTTTATAACCTCTAAACGTAAATGACCAGATATGCGTACCTAATATTAACATACACACACACACACACATTCCCGTAATAGTATTCCCTGTGTTATTGATAGCATGGACAATATGAACAAATAAATCATCTCTAACAAAAAAAGGATTGTGTGGTTTTATGAAACCACGGTAAAAGTGAAACTTTTTTTCACATTATAGACATTGAGACAAAAACAAACAAAATAGCGTGGAGCACTGGCACACATGAGTAATAGTCTATACACTACATGGTCAGGTGCTGCGAACTATAGGCACCGCCATATTGGCCTTGTCTGCTCTGACGAGCGCCTTTCACTTTATTCCTACTCCGCGGCCGACCGTCACGCGACATGCAACACACAGACGAAAAAGTTTGAGACGATTTAATAAAAGTTTCACTTAAAAACGATGGAAATCTTTTATCCAGCACGAAAGCCTCCGTGATTCGAACTATGAACACCACTGTACACAACTGGGCACAACGTCATTAGTCATGTTAGTTTGTGTGGGTACTAACAACGGATTTTCTAGTTTTTAGAGCCATTAGCAGAGTTCTTTAACATGATAAAAACAATTTATTATCTTCCTGTAACGTGGCCGAGAGGAATTCCAAGGTGATTAAAGGTCGTTGCCCGCGCAAACGAGTTTCCCGCCAATAGTTGTTACTATACGCTAACTTAAATTTTGCAACACGCTGTATGTCGTTGCGTGCTAATGATTCGTAGTTTCGTACCATTCATGAACACTGTACAAGACAAAAGGCACAATAATTTCATTTATTATTACCACTCGTAATGGTTACCATGTTGGACCTCCGTTCGATGGGTACAGGGTTAAATTCCGAGCGAGGCGGACGTTTTGATGATTATTTAAAATTTTTGATTCGTTCTCGGTGTGGGTATGTGTTGTTTTTACGTTCCGTCCGTGACGCCCACGATACAGGGAATCCTAATGTGGGTTGGGTAGCGTATGAGTGTGTAGCGTTAATAGTATTATTGAGTTTTATTTCTTTTTCCCGTTTCATTTTCAACAATAAATCGAAACTAGATACGAGTGCAAGATGTGATATTCTATATAAATCGAGGTTTTTGTTTTTCTACTACACACCTTTTTGCATATTTGACTGTTCTATTACTACTGAGTTAACATTTAATTAGGACATTTACATGAGTTTAATTTCACTGTTTTGTGGTGCTGCTAAACTTATGACATTTTAAAGAACACAATTTTTCTGTTATCATTTTATATAATGAAGAAAGATTTTATTGCAATGATAGCCATAGTCTATGCGTACGGAACATTCTTTGATTTTTCAGATTTAGGTAATTTTTTCAAGTGAACATTATTAAATGTTTCCTATCTTAATTCGTATTCTTTGATTATTAGTAATAAGTCAAATTCAAATAATGCACGCAACGATTCCATGTTGGAATGAATCATTTCATTCATAAAGATGTCTGCACACGATACGATATCGCCAAGTAGGCGGTCACGCGTGATAAGGAATGTGGGGCTCGTAGATATCGGACACTGTTATCAGTTCAATGGGCAGCCGATGGCAATTTAGCGTTCTTGTTGAGACCGACACGCGGAGTCTGAACACAGATTAATAAATGATAAATTATTGCGCGTCCCACTAAGCGATCACGACGCTCAAAGCATTCCTTTTTCTGTAGAACCAGAAATATTTTGAGCGATCCTTAACCATTCCTTTGTGGTTCATCGCGTTTGATGTCAGAAGAAAAGATAATTTGATCTATACATTGCGTCATTTGTCCAGCGTATTACGTGCACAGAATAATAACATTTTATTTATTCATTTATGTATACTTTATTGACCACAATATAAAAAATTATAGTTCAAAACGCGAGCTTTATGCCTATTGGATTCTCTTGTGTGTTAAGGTCTGTGCACATTAGACCAACTCAACTACTGACCGACGCCAACTCAACTAAGACTCGACAAAACTAAAATTCAATTATGAGCTTTATATCTTTTAACGTAAGGTTGAATTGAGTAGGCTGGCGTTTCGGTCGGTAGTTGAGTGGGTCTAATGTGCGCAGACCTTTAGTCTGTGGTTTGACAGAGTGGCCACGTCGTAATCCTACACTCACACATGTGCGGCGTGCAAAAGTCCAAGCATCTGTTAATAATGCACACAGGAATGCTGTACCAGTCTGTGCGAGTCGTGTTAGTTTATAATTATAATCGATAGTAACTGCCTGTAGTAAGAAAAGTAATACATTATACTTACTAGGATTAAGTGTGTGCGCAGCATTATGTAAATTATGGTAGTTAATACATAAAACAATTAAACCGTGGCTTAATTTTTTATGTATTAACTACCAGGACTACATAAGCTGTATGATTTTCGCTTTATTGTTTCAGAAGTGTTGTGAAGTTTGTGTAAGATAAGAAGGGAATGGAAATAAATGAAAAAGAGCTTAAATATTTTTATATAACATCTCGCGAAAGTCTAGAGGTATTTCAAGAGCGATCTTATAATTGAACGCTATTTTGACAATCAATGTTGCAAGTAAAATACTAGTTTTAGATACAAAATTTCCGTCTGCGTTACGTTTTAATCGGGTATAAAATAAAATTGTATATTTTTTGCGTGTCTAGTTTCAAAATTTATATTTCTTGCGTTTCTTAAAAGGAGACGATCGAAATACAAGACGAGTTTTTACTTTATATGGATTCGGAGAATATTATATAATTTTGTAAGTCTTAATTTTATTTTAATCAATTCAAAATGAAGTTATGTCCTACTGCGCTTGACGAATGTTGAGAAGATTTTTAAAGTTTCTTAATAAAAGTAAATTTAAATATTTGAAAATAAATTTTATTCCATTATATTATTATTCATGATTTTTTTTATTATGAATAATATATTGGCCTTAAATAATATGTAAAGCTAATACAAGAAATTTTATTGCGTATCAATGAATGTCGTTCCATTGTATGTAGGTATATGTTTTTTCGCAACGGGATGACGTGGTCGTTTAGCGGGAATGTCTTTAAAAAATAATGTATATTGTGGTCAAAGAACATCTAAAGTAAAATAAATAAGGCTTTTATTCAGTTTATTTTCAACAAACAATTGTGTATAGATTGAAAGTATATGTGACAAGTAAAGGCCATTTTTAATTTCTATTGATATTGATATGCTCGCGTCATATATGTAATTTTAATTAATATTTTACGACACAAAAAGCATCTTAGGTACATTTCAATAATGTATAGACAAGAATCCCGTACAATGTAAGTATAATGTATAAATTATTCAATAATCCTGTTGGTACCTTGCATACAGGTGCATATAAAGGTGTTTGTTTTATGAATAATTTAACATAACTGTTACTAGACGATAGCTTGTTGTTCGGTTGGGTGTAGTTTAGAATTAGCTGGGAACTAATATTCTCTTTACTGGGTGTATGTTGGTTGGATCGTGCCATCGGCGGTCGTATAAATAATATCCGTATAACATATACCTACATACATTATTTCAATGGCTCGTATATTCACCGTAGAGTCGTGTCGATAAAGGGACCGTTCACACAAGAGTCAGATTATGATGATTATGAGATAATGCTTTCAAGTCGTTCTGGACTTCACTGTCATATCCAGTAACATATATTCTCTGGATAAGTTAGTAAGGAAAGTAATAACTACTAACACGATAATGTGACTTTATGACAGTAGCTATACTAGTTCCATTTCTTTATTTTCTCGATGACAGTTCTGTAGTAGTGTTGTGACCAAATAAGTAATGATATCGATCGCATATATTTATTATATTAAATTCATCAGATTTTGATTAAAATAAATAAACAAAGATTACCTGTCGTTATAATTATTACGTTTCATTGTCGAGTATCTACCTATACCTACTTATTTTACAACATCTTCGAAAATTTTAATAGAATAAATACGAAATAAACAAGAATAAATACGCGTAACATCTTGTAATGAAATATAGTATAATATTAGTTAATAAATTGGTACAAAAGTATCCGGCAGCAATTAGTTTCTTACATTTTGTAAAAAATATCGGGTCTGTTATCGTGTTACGTTTATCCATATAGCCCATCCCTATCAGTTTCTCCGAATCAGGTATAACCTTGTACGTATGTAAACGTCATATTTTTATAAAATAATGCATACATAATGTAAAAAAGACGCTCGTTCAAGTTTTCACAGGAGCTGTCATCGAGAAAATAAAGAAATGGAAATAGTATAGGGACTTGAACATTATGTATAATTATAGAATATTGAGAACAACCGAAGGATGATGAATGGCGAATTTGGTTAACCACATAATGTTATGACAATTTTACTTTGTGATAAATAGTTTTACAGTAGCTTTTTTATACATTTGATAGAAAACTTTCCTGCTTACTATTCTTATCGATTGGAACTATTCGAAGATTGCTATAATTAAGTGTTACTGCCAAATAATTGTGGACCTACTAATGATTCTAAAGTTCACAATAACTACGAGTTTGTAATCACTTCGATGACATCATCGGCATTTGAATGACGACTAAGCATTTACACGGAAATATTTAAATCAATTTTACTCGTAATTTGCTTCGCATTGGACTATACACGCTGATAAAATGTTTAGTACGGTACAGTGGTCGCGTGAGGCTTATCTTTGTTAACAATTTATTATCATCCAAATTATAGATCACACACAAGTTCACACGACGCAATTGAAGTCTTTATAAATTAGCAGAAAATAGAAATACTATACCACCCCGCTTGACCTCGAAAGATTTTGCAAAAGAAACATTGAAAAATCTATTCCTTGTCCCATAAAGAAAATGTAATCGAAAATTTTACATACATAGTCATAATATTATTTTGTATGCGACGCGCCAAAGACAAGACGAAGCACGTGCAAGAATTCTATTGTTGCACGATGCGTGCAATAGTTGCGCGTATGCGACACGATTTGATGATTTGCCGCGTCAGTTTTGTTGCATGAGGTTGCATGGTAGTCCTGGTACAGCATATATGTACATGCGCTGTCATATATTACGTTGGCTTGATTTGCGATGCAATAGTTTATGTTAGAACGAGATGGATAGAGATTAAACAATAATGATTATGACGTGTCGATGTGACTCATAGGCTATAGCACTTTTCAAAGATTGTGAATATTTTCATACTTAATTTCATTGTGCGTTCATTAGCTACTTATGTATTTGCTAGTGTTGGGATGTATACGGGCCGTGATCTCTTGTATGTTAATATCCGGTAACGTGCAGACGAGCCCGCGACAAGATGGCAAGAGGTCACCGTCCCATCAGCAACACCAAAGGGAAACATCGGTGATCCGATGCGTTGCCGGCCTGAGGAATGAAAGTGAAAACTGGATCTCGAGCCTCGAGCCGGAAGACGACGAGTCGTTTGACGGGTGATTCGAGCAAGAGCGTGATAGCCAATCAGCCGGGTTCAAAACCCTACCACATGCTAGACTATCTTCGGGATTTAACTGGATGGAACAGAGTCCAGCGACCTCTGAGCGACCGGATGCCGTAATCTGTTGTTCAGCAGGTTGCGCCACGTACAGGGAAGGTCGGCTTGGATTCAGAGATGACTGAATAGTTACACCCAATATTGACGGTATGGCTGCTTTGTCAGGAGTAACTATGAGCAACGACAGTGGCACAATCGATTCCTACAACTTGAACTTGCGTCGCGGTCCAGTTGCAACGCGCCACCGTCCAGCGTTCACCGTCGCCATCGGACACCGGTTGCGCAACGGCAATTATGTCAGGGAAACCGATCGGTTATGTAAACGGTCGCCATTCGACGGTGATACAGTTATGCACGGGCGGGAGTAACTTGTGTGTGTGTGTGGTTGGACGTAATGAGTGAGTAATGCCGGTGTTAGTAATGCTGAGATCGATCTTGGTAATACGATAAAATGGGACTGTGGAAGAATATTTAAATTGATTATTATTTATCTTTGAGTTTACAGTTATTTTACAGGTCAGTTGGTTATGTGTTTTTTAATGTGTTAAAGTTAAATATAGGTTTTTCTGTTACGGGATTTATTACAATATTGACGGGAAATTTACACTGAGGTCCGATTGTGACTTCAGTTTGTTTTAAAAATACGAATTTTTCTATGTAAGTAGCCGAGACTACAACTAGAAAGAGGCGGCCCTAGCGCGCGGGGCTGTAGGCATTTATTATCAAGGACAGGGCCGAGTCACAATACTGTATGATACTATAATTATTACCGTGTCACAGTCGCTTATGGACATCAGTAACAAAGGCATCCGCCATCGCCGATTAATTGCCGGCCAAAGATGTATTGTCTGATCGCAACAAAAGATAATTCTGCTAAGTCATTTACAAAGCAATTTGGCATCCCAAAATACTCGTACCCTTACACTAAATAGGTGGATATCGTAACACCGATGCCGTTCATTCGCCTTGAATTTGACCGCGATCGCAACAGAAATAGATGTCCCGCCCTGAAGTCGGTTCCGCGATGTCTCAAATGCGTAGTAATTGACGTCGGTGTTTTGCGAAATTTACCTTTGTTTCGTAGTTATGCGAATTGATGCCTAAAATAATCAAAAAACAATAATTATAACTTTACAATACATTATAATAATTTTACCATAATGCCGCAAACCAGAGTTAACTTGTATAGATGTATGTATGTGATAGGATAAAAAATATGAAAGCATAAAAATACAATTAAATGAACTTATCATTGTGATCTCAAGCTATCTTGCAACGCATAAAAATTAACAACATTATTCGTATGTCAGATAAAGTTCTATAATGTAACTATTTCCTTATGTACGTAAAGGCTAAAGATCGGTTGCCAAGGTAATTGTAATCATTAGTACGTAGTTATAGCTTTGCATAATGAACTCTTTAAATACATACATAATGTAATCTAGCAATTAAAAGAGAAATAACACAGATAGGTGGATTAAACTGACATTGAATTATGTAATGTAACTAATGTACATTGGTGTTAGACGTGAGACAATCAGTGCCAAGGCTATAAATGACGCGGTACCAATTGTACCAATAAAATTAAGGGTTACACACACATCTTCAATTTGATTATTGATTACGGCACACATCAAAGTAATATGGAAAATGAATATTGGATTTGTTACATAAATGTCTACCTCTGTCGAGTGCTCAGAACTCTTGAAAGTTGTAAGTGTTGTACATACCTAATTATAACCAATGATATTAAAGGAAAAATAAGTAGATATGTCACAAGCGAACGAAACGAAACGCGAAAGCAAACGAAAAGCAGGCGGTCAAACTGGGAAAGTGCAACTCGCATTGTACGAGTGTAAAGCGTCTATTAGTTATAACATCTTATTTTGGTAGTAACACATAGAATGTAAAAAATGCCCTCTGCACTTTTTCTCCATGAAAACTAAGTACACCAATTCTCACACTCTACGTGCGTGCATGCATTTTTCTAAAAAAACATTACGTATTAAAATATAGTCTAACGAAACTAATAACTTTGTCTTAGGCAAGTGTTTTTTGTTTATACTGAAAAGTTTGCAGCAAATCATGCTGTTATCTCCGTCGCCACAACACACCAATCTCGATTTATTCTGACTCGTGCCTTTGCATAATTCGTAGAATAAATTGTTTAAAAGTACCGAGTTGACCGATTTAGAATCGGATGGCGAACAAAGTATTGTTTTCGCTAACGGCACGTAAGAGTCGGTTTTGTGGAACTTTTCGTAAAAAATGTTTAAAACAAAGCGCTGTTACAAATAACATTTGCTCTTTTACGATAGGGTGTGAATTTATATATATACCTATTTATAATGTAACACGTTTTAGGATGTCTTATGTTCACGAAAATTTCAGTCAGATTGATGTTTTTTGTCCGTAAGACATACCACTTCACGCGATTTCAAACTTAACGTACAGTATAATCACAAATTTGTAAAAAAGACTATATAAAATTCTCGCTCCCCACTTTTTATTAAATGTAATCAACAACACTCATCAATTCATCATATTTCAATAATATTTACGTTAACTATTCTTGTTAAGTTTTTAGTTTTGGACAGCCGACATTCGCATTCGCATCTTGAAATATTCGCATTCGCGAATGTGAGAAATATAACATTCTTGACACCCCTAGACTAATATGTATAGTATTAGACTCGAACCTATTGCATCATTGGTTTGTATAAGATTTGCCCTCAAGTACTCGTTATCAAACAAAGTAGATTAGAATACATCTGCAAGGTTTCCATTGTTGATAATATTTTCCACGTGTGTCCGTATTATGTAAATAGTAAATGACGTATTGTACGTAAATCCCGTACGATGATGACGTCATAGTACGCAAACGATCGACTGCGGAGATCTCGAACGTGCGAAATTATCGCCCTCGTGTATATTGTACCAATACTGATGCACAAACTAGAAGTTTATTAATTAACGATACGTAACGTTTTTCATCTTGATTTCTTGTGTTGTACATAAATATTTTCAAGCTACATTGCAAGGAATTCAAACATATACATATAGCTTATGTGGATATGCTTTTATCTATCTACATTGGCTTTAAAACTATATGAATGGTCACTGATCCAACAATATGAATGCCTTGTTTGTTACTCGAAGCTGGCTAAACAGGCGATGACTCCATTTTCCATTCTCTGTGTTCACTGTCACCAAATTCAATCTTTTGTCTTATTTGCTTTTATCATAGGTGCTAATTGATTTACTATAAATATAACTACTCTATATAGATCTGTAGGTAAATCATTCGTATATTGACTGTGGGAACTCGTAATGTATCATAGGAATTTGCTGTACGTACATTTTCGTTTCCTGTTTTAAGTTGATAACTGAAATATTCATGAACTTTATGGTTTAAGGAAATTATTATTTGTCATAACATTTTGTATAATTTAAATTGTATTGATGATTATGATATTCTACTTAGCTTAAACAGCTTGTGTCACATCTTACCAATATAACTCCTTTTTTGGTCAAATAGGACTTTCTAATGAAGCAAAAAAAAAATCTCTAACGGCATACGATAATACTTATAATTTTGAATTTGAAAGTATACCTAATATAGTATCTAAAAATAATATTTTTTACATCTTTTTTTAATTCAAAATATTTATTAATGTAGCAATTTTATCAATACACTCGAGCAAGTTATTTTTTTAAGTATACCACCACCGTTTCACAAAGCTTCTATAAAATGAACTCTTGCTAAGATGCTAAAATAATTATTTTCTACTTTCGACTGCCTTTGATATAATATTTAAGAGGGCTTTATTAGTCGTCGTGTCCTTGCAAAAATGTGTAATTGATTATTATTTTTCACTGTATTCCTTTCAACCACACGAACGGAAATGCATAATTACGCAATGACGATACGAGATCTTACACAATAGCGATATGAGACGATAAAGAGGATACTGATTGCTACCTATTACCATAACCGGTTTGGTCTTGGACATCCACTTTATACATTAAATAACCGTGTGTGTTTTCTAGAATAATTTAATAGTAGTATAAACATTTAGGTTCCATGTTTTGTCGTATTTTATAGGTATTTTGATATATACAACCAGAAGTATCTATCTACCAAGAGCCCAAATATTATCTCGTCACTTATTTATGGTCCGAATCGGTCCGATCTATTTATAATATCGATTTTCTTAGTCGGGCGGTTTTTAGTAAGTGTAACTTTAAACTTAATTACATACCTAGTTTATTTGTCCTCACAACCCCCATTTTGTCGTCAGGTTCTAGCGGTTCGTTGCGTTTACGGCGCTTACCCGTCCCGCCTGTTGGACCTGTGGGAGCTGTACGACGAGTGCAAGGGCTCCGAGAACGACAACCCGGCGGCGCTGCCCGTAGACCAGCAGTACATTGTGCTCGAGCTGGCCAACGCCGGTCAAGACCTCGAGAGCTACCAGTTCAACAACGCCGAGCAAGCGTACGCGCTCTTCAAACAGGTTCGTTTTGGCGGTTGTTTGCTTTTTTTCTTTTTTTTTTAACGTGTGTGCTACTTTTTGTCACTGGCCATTTATTTGCAACTCAATAAAACAAAAGTTTGGACTAACTTTAATACATTTCAAATACATATTCCGTGTAAAATTATGTTATATTTTTAAGAACTAAGAAAATACTGAAATCACAAACGTAATTAAATGTTTATTAGATAGAAAATTGCTTTGCCCTGAAAATAACAAAAACAAACAAGTTAAAGGTAAATATTTACGCAATTTGGTTTAAAAAGGTATATCAACCAATTTTCATTCGACTATAATATCGACTGAAGATGTGCTTGCATTTTCTTGTATAATGAATGGCCTGTGAAATTTTTTTTTTATTACCATGCTAATAAATGTGTAGTGTGATCATTTTAATGTGTATTTTGAGTTTTTTTTTTGTTTTTTGTCCGTTTGACGTATTCTTTCCAGTTGTGAACTGCATGACAAGATTTATACACTGCGGAAGATGAGTGACTGTCTAGTGCAAGTTTTGAAATCCTTGACTAGATTTTCACTTATCCTCTGCGCTGTGACTAGCCGACTAGCCCCGCTTTTGATGTGCACCCAGTGATGTTTGGTTGTATTTTTTATTTATTTTTGTTTTGTTGTGTATTTTTTGAGCATGCTTTTTTTAGCGTTTTTGTTGTTAATTGCTAGTTATTGATAGGCTAGAAGAAGTTTAATAAAATAGCAACTTAAATATTCGTAATTATTCATGTTTAAGCAAGATTTTTTTAATCACTCCATAAATATAAAGATATCCAGTAAAAGATTTTCTCTTATATCTTCTATGTACAGAGAGCGATTAGTTACAGATTTGTTATATGCATAGATTAAGTCGAGTCAAAGTAGCGTTGCTTGATGATAACATTTCGTACTGTCTGTTTCCAGATTGCATTGGGTTTGGCGGTGGCCGAGGAGTCGTTTCAGTTTGAGCATCGTGATCTGCACTGGGGTAACGTGCTCATTGCTCCGACTGATCAGAAGGTATTTTTATGTTAAGTAATTATAAAATAATACAATAAATACGTAGGCTTGTGTAAAAGAGTCAAGTAACAGTTGGCGCAGTCGGTGGGTAGAGGGGCGAGTTAGTGGCAAAATAATCTTGAGCGATTCCGTGCTTCAGAGGGCACCTAAAACCATCCATCCCGGTGTTTATCGTTTGATAGCAGTTGTTGTGGCTCGAAAACTTCGGATACATGGGTTGGCCACTAACCCCTTCACCAATCAGCAGTGGAGCTGCCTAGTAGGGTATCCTCTAGGCCTCTTGATGATGAGGACTGAGACCCGTGCCCAGCAGTGGGCCATTAACGTGCAATTGGGAATATTTCATTTTTCAACATATTTAAATTGTTAAGTTAAATGAAAACAGAGATGAAATAATGAAACCTATATCTTTTTCTTTTTTATTTAATTTTTTAACAGTTTTCATAGGTTCAGTGTGAAATCCGCTAATCCGCACTTGGCCAGCGTGGACTATGGCCTATACCCCTCACACTGTGAGAGGACACCCGTGCCCAGCAGTGGGACAGTTATCGGTTGTGATGATGATGATGATGATGATGAATAATGTATCTGTCCCGTCCCCAGTACGCGACGTTCGTGGTCCGCGGGCGGCTGCACCGCGCGGCGCGCTGCGGCGTCGCGGCGACCCTCATCGACTACTCGCTGTCGCGGGCGGCGCGCGACGGACGCGCGCTCTACAACGACCTGGCTGCGGACGACGCGCTGTTCGACGCGGTCGGCGACTACCAGTTCGAGGTGTACCGCCTCATGAGGGACAAGTTGGGGTGCGTACGCGACCGTGGATGGATAGAATCGTGGACGGAGATGGATATAGATAGAAATCTGATAATGAGATGACAACATGACACCAACATGAGATAGCAAAAATTGTGTGTGGCAAAGAAAGTAAATCGACGGTCAACTGTCAAATTTGCTTGTAAATTACTGGACATAGCTTGACAAAACATTTTTCTTGTGTGAATGTGGTAGATGGCATTCATCAGTCTATACTCTTTTCCGTTTACGGATAGAATACTCTTGTACTTGTACACACAACAGAACATTCACATCAGCTTAGGTTAGGCACAGCACAAAGGCAGTCTTATTGCTTGACAGCAATTCCAGATAACCTTTGGGCAGAAGACAGGTTTAAAGTGGTAAATGCAAAAAATTGACGTTCATAAGTGTATGCATCATACCTACATGAAATAAATGATTTGAGTTTGAGTTTGAGTTTGACCCAGTTACAATTTTTTTGTGATGACCAATTCAGTCCTCGAAGGTAGCAGGTAACACATCTAAGACCTTTAAGCACTAAGATGTTTGCATCTATTAAAGTATAACCAGATCCACCTTTCTAACATGTTCTTTTCAAAATCACTACATAGTATAAAACAAAGTCGCTTTCTCTGCCCCTATGTATGCTTAGATCTTTAAAACTACGCAACGGCTTTTGATGGGTTTTTTTTAATAGATATAATGATTCAAGAGGAAAGTTTATAATGTATAATATATTAAAGTTTTTCGCAAACAATTTTGGACTTTGGTACTAAGGGACAGGTTTCCCGAAGCGAAGCGAGGGCGGGTTTACTAGTGTACAATAAATGAGGCTGCCGAAAGAATGCTGTAATGAGTGAATGATTTTGTTTGTTTGTGTTAAAATTAAGTGTATTGCCTATTACAATGTATGTTTATTTACTTTTTTCTTTGTTACAGTAATGATTGGAAAAATTTCGAGCCGTACACCAACATACTGTGGCTGCATTACACAGTTGATAAAATGATAACAGCTCTCCGCTATACCAGAACGAACACAAAAATTCATAAGCACTATATCGCCAAATTGAAGGAAATCAAGAATCGCGTTCTCGGCTACGGCAGTGCCACCCAATTTATACTCACTGACAACGAATTCTGAACAAAATTATTATGATATTACTCCCTCACATAAATTATAACCATTGACGAAACAATTCAAATTGCATACTATATTTTTTTACTTAGATTAATAAAATGGATTACCTAGTTTGCACCGTTTGTTATAGAACCATCGACACAATGTTCAATTATTATTATAATATTGTATATAATAATGTTTTCTCAGATAAATTTGTTGAATTTGTAGATGATATTGTTATTTACAAGATTGTCGACGCATTAGAACAATATCTGCTGGAAGGTGCCTTTTTTGCTAAGGTAGTGCCTTTATTCATGAAAATAAAATCCTATATTACGTTACCTATTGACTTTTATTTTGTTAATACCCTAATTCTATACAAAGCAGTGATTACAGAAATGATTCATAAATCATTATCACCATCAGTCGTTGTACGGTTTAGGGCGGCCGTACACGGACTGCTCGAGCAGTTAACGACTGAGTGACGTACACGGACCGCCCGAGCGGTCGGCGTCGACTGCTCGAGCGGTCGGTTGTTGACTGCTCGAGCTGTCGCTACCAACCGCTCGAGTAGTTGATTTTCTACCACAGTCGAGTCATGGATTCTGACGAGGAAGCACTGCTTTTGCTGCTTCTGCTCAAGCGGAGACGTCAAAAGAGAAAATTTTGGGTTCATCCAATTTTGGAATTAAGAGAACAACATGGACAATTCCATCATTTATTTATGGAACTTAGAAGTGATGGAGAAAAATTTTTCAACTATTTTAGAATGTCAATGTCTTCGTTTGATGAATTGAATAATATACTAAAGACGCCGCGAGGGCACAAGGGAAGGGGGGAAGAGCTGTCGACTGCTCTAGCGTAGTCAACGGCTCGAGCAGTCGGTGTATGCCTCGCGACCGCTCGCGAGCGGTCGACGGCACGATGGAATTTCGTCATGCAGTTGACGGCTTGAAGCGGTCGCGACTGCTCGAGCAGTCGTGTGTACGGCAGCGAATGAATGGCTATAGTTCACCGCGCGGTTGCGGCTTTAAGCAGTCGGTCTCAACTGCTTGAAGCAGTCCGTGTACGGCAGGCCTTATTTTTACGTGCTTTTGCTTTATTTTACCTACTCTGTCTTTATAGTCTAGTAAGACTCGTGCAAACATACGTTTTTACTGTACGTATTAAAATATATTTTTGGCATTCTAAATTTTTCGCTTCGATGGTATTTGTATTTTGTATGTATGGATGTGAGTGTGTGAGTATGTAAGCTTCTCAGCGACGCTGTCCGTGAACGGCATTGGCATCTCGAATACTAATACATATTTCGATTCGATTTTAATGACGATGAAAATTATATCTTCTAAATTATGAATATTATTAAAAATTATCCAAACATTATGGAGAGTAGACTATAAAACGTGGCGGTTTCCTGCCACCGCACCGGTGGCTGTGATCAGTGGCTCGTTTGCGCGAACCCTTAGTCTCCTATTTTTTGTGATTATGGTTCTTAGATCCATAGATTAATTATTCTGTATCTGTGAAAATGTCAGAGATTGAGACCTATTAACGAACCTGTCAATTGTCATTCATTTCATTTAATCTATGCTGTCAATTAAATTGTCAAATGTATTCCATCAGTTTTCCAATTTCCATAGCATTTTGAATGCTTATTCTAGTGAAACCTGAAAACACAAAAAAGGAACAAAGAAATAACAAAAAATCGGTTTTAGTTAATTATTGCGTACCTGTTTTGATAGACAATTATTTTTATTGTTCGTAGTAAGTTATTTATCGAAGACCAAAAACCCATAGTTTTATGGAGTTGCCGTGGAATTGAGTATATTTTATTAGATTTTACTCGTGTTTATTGAATAATGGATGGCAGCAGCGATTCCCTATCGGGTAAGGTTTATTTTAACTATAACACGAGAGAAATAAGACACCAAAATTGATTACATGTGGATCCATGGTTTTATAAATAATTGGTCATAATTTTAGTGTTGGGTCCAACCATGGGAGGGTCCCCGGCGGTTTTACTCACTCCTGGGAGGACGAGAAACATAGCTCAGGATATGGAAGCCCTGAGGCTATCCAGGCAGGATAACCCATACTTGCAGGTATGCACTGTTTACATAACTGTTATGCAGTATAATAAATCAGTTGATGTTTTAACCAGTCACTACTTTTCGTTGTTTCTAGCAAGTGATGGCGAGCAGAGAAAGTTTAATTGAAAGTCATTCGGAAGAATGTGAATCTGATGATACAGTTTTGATGTCACAGGTATAGTTAGCTGTTTTTTATTTTTATTTTGCCTACTGTTAAATTTTGTTAATGCAACAAGTAAACTCAATGTTGATACTGAACATTTTTTGAATAACAATATAACATTAGTTATTATTACATTGTCCGCTCAATCATCCTCAAAGCAAGCAGGAGATTTACAGTATTACATTCGTTTAGTATGTTGTTTTTGAACCATTATAGCTACACTAAAAATAAATAAAAGCAAAACCCAAACAATTATATTTATATTTATTTTAACAGGTTTCGAGATTATTATGGTGTATCATTGTCTAAGAACTACAAACTGAAATGAAACTACTTACTGCAGGAACATCAAATTATAAGCATACAGTATTTTTTAGCTTTAGAATAGATACAACAATAACCATTTATAATTATATAAAGAAATAATTTCCAATTTCTTATAGTATTACATAATATACCATTCTTGTTTGCAATTTATTTTCAATATTATGTTACAGGAATTTGGCAGCACTGCATTGGACTTTGTTGAAGATGATCCTTTGACCTTGAAAGAGGTTCACGAACACATGATTAGATCACCACCCCCCATAAGTTGCTGGCCACATGGTAAACTCCACAGCTATACAACAAACACCATACTTGTACATTAAAAACAATTTAATATTTGCAATTGCATTAACACATTCAACTTTTAAACGCTTTTCAAAATGCTGTTGCAATTAAATACAACTTAATTATTAACATCTTTTATAAATTCCAACATTACTTTTGATCATTTTAATATTTGCAACATGTAATTATTCTCAATGTAAAATTTATTAAATGTATAGTCACAGCTTATAAAATTTTAAATATTTTTATTATAAACTGATCTTTTAATAATACAGATTATTTACATCGACATTGTTGACTTCAATCATGGCACCATATTATCAGCTATAGACAAAACCTGAATTTTTAGTAAAAAAAGTTTTCTAGGAAGTAATTATTATCAATGTAACAGAAAACAACCTATTTAGTATAGAGTACTTTTGTTGTTGGATTAGATTGAAGTACTAACTTGTTACTTGACTCGATTCTATTTCAAAGTGAGTAATTAAGGGAGGGTCTCAAGGGAGCTATGGTAACATATATGTATGTACAATGTATGGTACAGTATAAGGTGACTGTAAATTCCACATTTAAACTGATGATGGGATCAAACGCTTTTCTTAGCACTATTGGCTAATCCATCACTTTCGTAGCATATTGGAATTAATAATGAAATTATATTTCTTACTTTACCTTGACATAATTTTTATGAACCATAATTTTTATATCAATTTCATATGGGAGACTGGTGTCTAAACTGGTGATGGAGTGATGATAATGCCAAGTGTGAGTGATGGTATTCTAAGTTATTTACTTTGATCCCCAAGATTTGATTTGCAAGGTTGACTCTTGAAGAATCCTATTGTAACAAAAGTTGTTGGAACAATAAAGAATAAATAAAAATAAATAAATGGTATCAAGTGACTTAGCTCCTTTGTCAGTTTAAACTTAAATTTAAACAAACATGTCCATTTTGTTATTAATAATCAGATTTTGTCCATAGCTCATGATACAATCACATATGCAACTCACTTCGACTTTATTTACTAAACAGTACCCTGCATACTAATTAGTTACTTTTCCCGGTCGAAGACTCGTTGTCGCAGCGCGCGGCCAGTGCCTTCGACTTCGGAGCAGACAGCCCCGTCTCCTATAGTGCTTACTCGGTCAATTCCCAGGAGAAGGTTACTAACAATGTCCCTAATGTGCTGTCCCTGTCTGTTTAACGCTACTGGAAACAATAATTATATTTCATGGAATACTTTTCATTAGTAAACTCCGGTCCAGCAGGCGAATTAAATATTCCAAAGTTATAATCACCGAGTTTGTCAATTAAAAACATTTCCAGTTTTTCGCTAATATTTCAGTTTGTTTCGAACCACAGCATAGGAAAGTGAATGTGATGTTATTGTACATATATTTTACTTAATTAGCGACGCAAGAGCTATTATTTTCGGAATAAGCTGTTGGATCGAACTTTATATCTTTTATAATGTTGTTATATAAAGTTACAATAATATAAAAATCGGAAATAATTTAACGTACAATGGTTTATAGTTTAGACAGAGATCTATACTTGAAACAGCAGTGCTCCGTGAAATAGACTAAATAGAGGTCTGTGATATTGCAGCTGTATTTCAATTTATATGAAAACTTGTTATTGTATTTACGTTTGAAATATATTTTTGTTTCCAATAAGCAACGCAATATTCGCACTTAGCTTGCTATGCACTATTTATCTTATTATAATCATGTAATTATGAACTAATTAATTTTATTAGACAAGTCATTGTTTACTAAACTTGCGACTAAATACTTGGGTTATTTAATAAATCAGTCTAATTACAATAATGCTCTATTATTTAATTGTAAAAAAACTGTTAATTTAGGAAATTAGTAATCAATAATAATTATGGAGTTATTAAAATATTATAAAATTAAATTCAAAAATAGATAATAGAGTATATGCACGTATTTGACTCCCTCCATAAAAAAGTTATCGACAAATATATGAATAGAGTAGATATGTAACGCGACCTATTAGCCTTTTTATTAGCAATCTATCAGATAAAAATATAATCAATTATGAATTCTTTATCCTAAGTTGCATTGTAGTTATCTGGGCCTTGTATTATCGCGCCAAACTTTATGGCACCTTTAAGATGCGGGAGAGTGCGATGCAGTACCTTGTTTTCGAGTATCGCCAAAATATGTGGGCGGGGAAGAGCAATACATACAGAACAGTTCGTTATCCTTCAACAAAGGTACGTACTTGTTTCGTGTGGGCACCGACGTCGATTCAAGTATGTGGGTATTATAATGCGTACATGTATGTTTAAACTTCTGGTTTAAATCAGAGATGTGCAAAATGTAATCATGTAACGTTTCGAGAAAAGGTAGTCAGTGTCTTCTTGGCTGGGGCGTTTCCTGGCCTCCAGATGTAATTCTAATCTGTGATCATGACACATTTGGCCTATTTCTGGTATAAATATACTCCTGGAATGGGCACCAACTGTGAGCCACATCTCCTGCGACGAGTACATAAACCGTACTTCAGAACTGCCATAAAGTCTGGCGCGTCATGATTCTCGCGTCTGTAAAAAGTGTTTCAAGATAAGTTGTACATTGCAGGAGTTACTGGGTGGTAGGTCCCCCCGACGCAGCGCTCGATTTGACGAGGCCAAGAACAATAATACCCCGAGCAGACCCCGTTCCTCTCGGTCAGCCTCCCCCAGGTCACACGACCTCACCCTGTGTGGAAGACCGAAGTCTTTGCCAGGTAATGTGACAATTATCTTAAATATAAATAACACTACGCACTCATAATCATAACCCCACCTTAGGATTACCAGTGTCGTGAGTGCTATTGACAACACACGAGACAAGAACATACCCAGAGAGCAGAAGTAGTCATCATTTAAATTTCCGCCTCGCTGGGATGAGTAATAGAGAGAATATTGTTAGTTATCATCACAACCCATAACTGTCCCACTGCTGGGCTCGGGGCACCTCTCACAGTGCGAAGGGTGCAGGCCATACGCGACCACACTGGCCAAGCGTGGATTGGCAGACTGCACCTTCGAGAAACATTGTAGACAACTCTTAGGTGTGCGTCATTTTCCTTCACCAAAGCAAGTGATAGTTATTTTCTAATATGCACATCATTCTTTTGTAAATTAGTGGTGCAGTATTCGAACCCACGCCCCTCTGTAAGGGAGTCCAATGTTCAAACCGCTCGGCTATCAGTGCTTGTAATAAATATTGTCAGGGGTCTTGCGAATCACCTTGTATACAATTTTTAATTTCAAATATTCAAGTATGACACAGATTCATAATGTTCATCAAGTATGTAAATATTTTTTAAAGTGAAACTTTTATTACATCGTCTCAAACTTTTTCGTCTGTGTGTTGCATGTCGCGTGACGGTCGGCCGCGGAGTAGGGATAAAGTGAAAGGCTCGTCAGAGCAGCCAAGGTCACTATGGCGGCGTCTATAGTTCGCAGCAGCTGACCGTGTAGTGTATAGACTATTACTCATTTGTGCCAGTGCTCCACGCTATTTTGTTTCTTTTTGTCAGTGTTTAATGTAATAGTCTACTTTTATTATTTCCCATTATTATTCCAATTTTCCAAGTATAAAATTAAGATTGATTAAGCGATTTTTATACCCTTAATGGAATATTATTCCAAAAAATTTTAGTTAAATGTCTATAATGTGAAAAAAAGTTTCACTTTTACCGTGGTTTCATAAAACCACACAGTCCTTTTGTTATTTTATTTTATATCGTTGTATTAAATTAAGCTGTGGATTTTGATAAGAATAAAATAAATAAAATAATTTCAGGCGAAACTCACCTTCGTACAGCGCTGAATAAGAAACAAAGTGGAACGCAGAACGAAAGGTTCTCCATACTCCAGCATCCGCGGCCGTTAAGGCGGCCACACGCGGGCCGCCGCGCCGACGACAGCGTGCAACTTGTCGAACACTGTGACAAGTAAGCCGACAGCGACCTCTATGTGATTATACTTTGTTGTCCTGTGTGATCGATGGGAAATGAGCCTTGCAAAACCATCTTGACGATGAGATTCTTGCAAGGCCTCGAATGTAATGTTTACGGGAAATTACTGAGATTGTGAGGATTTTCTTGCACGCTTGACCTGCGAGTTCAAATACGTCAATTAGACGTAAGATGGCAAGAGAATTGTTTTCCGATTTGTGAGATCGTTGCTACGTTCGTTGCAAGAAGTCCGTTATGTGGTTCTTGTATTGTTCTTCGATATTTAATGCATATTGTTCTGTTAATTATGCATATTATTGATTGATGCTAAGAGAAAGTACATAACAAATATGTACTTGTATAAAACTTTGGAAGTCTTAATATTAGGCTGATCACACGCGAACAAAGATGTGTAAGTTATGAAATGTTATTTATTCGTAACTATCAGTATTTAGCGTGAGGGTAGCCTTGTGTTCCAAATATGTGGTGGCTGCAAAAAAAAAGTTTAGAAGCGCCTTATTAAAGATAAAGATAATTAAATATTGTGGTTGTGGAAAATGTTTTGAATTCGTTTTGTTGCGCATATTGGTGTGCGCGGATGGACCCTAATTGTTTCGGTGCCATATGCTGTTGCATAATAACTAATGCATTGGCTTTACGTTACGCCAGTTTGGAGTCGTAACTCGTAAATTTTTTTGCTGGTCCGGTCATTTTTAAACTACGCAAGTCGATTTCATAAAGATGTAAGACGCTTTTATTGCAGCGAAGTGTCTTTTTCAACATTAACCATTGCTACGGCAACGCAAGTAACGCTCGATGCCAATGTTGCACGCAAATTACACTTGCGTTGCCCAGTTCGATCCAGTGATTGTACTTAGGTAGTTTTGAGGTCTCTGTATCTTTGAGGTCGTTGTAGCTTAAGAGTTATTAATGGCTGCGGGATTTCAGCCTAGATATAAAAGATACAATGTTGTCTAATATTGTCTATGATTACGTAGCTTACATTAGTAAATTTAATTGTTGTTAGATAAATACACGAGTAGCAAATTATTTGTAGAATCTATCGCAAACAAATTTAAAACGATAGTTTAGTCAAATTGATATTTTGAATTCACTGGCGTCTAATCTACGTTAAAAATATAAACTGTACTAAAACGTTTTTGAATAGGGTATTTGACTACAATGAAAATATAGATCAAACTGTTGTTAGCTTAAAAGTTTATATTTTTCTAAACCAATTTAGCCTACACATTATTTTAAAATTATTTGGATTTTTATTAAAAATCGATAACAAAATAATGAATTTTTCGTGTTTGATCACGTGATCGAAAACACGCGGTTTGGCTGAATGACGTCACTTGCTATTACTGCTTACTATACGCAATGACAGCATTGACAGCTTAGTATGGTTATTTGAGCAGGTGACGTCATAACCCATTTAAAATGGTGTATTAGCGTTTTGGCGGCTTTTTTGTTCATTTAAACTTTGATGGTGATTTTCATAGAAAATAGAGATATTTACAAAGAATTAAGCAAACTGCGTAATGTATTATGTTATATTGAACAATTTGAGTTATTTTTCTAAAAGGTGTCAAATACCCTATTGCCGACTGTCACTGATCGATCGGCGCCGTTCTATATCGATCGGTATATTTAGCAAAATAAATGTTGAAATCTTATTGATACAAAAGATGTCGTTGAAAAGACGCGATTACAAATAATACCTAGTAGTTATGTCATCGTCTGTGTATACTCTGTATACTTTAGTATAGTTATCTCAATGTAAAACACATGTTCCATGGGCTGTAAAGTGGAATTTACATATTATATGAAAAAGAAATGTTTTATACGCCTTGTCTTTAGTTATTTCTGGTGACTTATTTGGTATTTAGGATGAATAAATGCCTTAACATCTCGAATAACACTCTCCCTTAACATAACAAATAAGTCTTCATGACGTATAGGTATATCTGAGGATAGTAGTCCAATTTATTATTTTTGACGTGATAACGTCTTATAAATCGATGAACGTCGGCTGCAGGCACGAAAAGGTATGACGCCATTGTCACGTTCCGTCTGAGCCGAGCGTGCAAGGGAGAGCGCGGAACAAGCGATAGAGAGGCACGATCGGCCTAAGCGTTCGCTTTTCTTCAATGTTTTCGTATGACGTTATCACGTAAAATTAACGTCCGTAAACCGACTTTACAAACAACCATTTTTTTATATTTATAATTTTTTATCGTATTATTTTAGTTTGGTACTTACAAAATTAGTCCGTATGTCTGTGGTCATATTTGTATATCCCACTTTAGCGCCCGCACTATGCAACAATTCCTAAATGCTCACTGTAGTTCTAAATGTTAATATTAAACGTAGATAATGACGTAGGTACAATAGTATTAGTTAATAATAAAAAGTAATTATTAATACATCGTATTCTATATATGAGAATAAACAACATTGCAAGTAGAATATTCCACTTGTTCAGTCATATTTCATTTCATTTTCATGTCAAGTCATAATTCGGTTTATTGCAAAATGACAGTGACAGGCAGACATTGAATACAACCTTCAATCCATAATTCAATTTATCAATTATTTTTTCATTAACATTAGTCTTTCTCTAGCACATTAATAAACAATTTAATTCTTAAACAACTGAGTATTTGAATGATTTTTTTTTGTGATAAATGAAAAGATCATATATAACTTTTATAACGAAACTATTTTATTTTATTTTTTTCGCAATAATTCCAAAGTTATATCAAAATAAAAATTATGTTTTGAATCCAGTACCGAAGTACGCCGACAGCTCCCGAACGAACTCGAGCGCGTGTGACGTCATAATGTTAGTTTTCACTCATGGTAGTTTATATTGTGATTTGTCTACATTATTGACAAGTCACGTGTAATAGCCGTAAACGCTGCACTGTTATTAAATAGCTATATCATTATGACGTCACAACTATGTTTACCAATTGTGGCGCGTTCAGTCACGTGATGCTTTTTTAAATTTGATTTTCAATTTTTAATTATTTATTAATTAATTGAAATAACTTTTTTTCAAGTTTTTGGCATTAAATATCAATATTATTAATAATAAAGTTTTAAAATACATATTTTTTTTTCAAATCAATTTTTTTTTCAAATACTCAATTCGGCATCACCTCGCTTCGAGCCGTGAGTTCGTCCCGAAGCGAATGAATGAATGAAGCGAATTTACATATTAAATACTAAACGGCTCGATATTAAATTATCGTTTCGGAGTCGACACCAGACTCCGCGTAAACATGACGCATACGCAATAGCAACGCTAGTTAGTAAAACAAAACATTAGTTGCTATTTGTTAAAAAATGTTTCATCACGAACTATTTTTAGCAGTGCGTATAGGCTAAATCTAAAATTATAGGGAACAGGAAATGCATTCAAAGGAATCCCGTTAAAAAATTGTCATTTACTTTTTAAAACATGATATTAGTTTTAGTTTACTTATGTAACAGGTACGAATTTTAATGTTAATTATAAATTGTATATTATTGTTAGTAACTTTAATAAGTCTTATGTACTATATAAAATAATTTGAATTTATATTTAAAATTCTAACTTCGATGTTTATAGTATACATATTTCCTAAATATATTTACGTATTTTTAATTCACATTCCTATATTAATAATGTTTAAGGTTATTGTATTGGTTTAAAAAGGGCTGTGTTGTTAAATAAATTGGCGTTGTCAAATCTATGCAAATAAATAAAATTAGAGTGTCTGTTTGTAATATTAAATTAACCGCTTTTTATTAATGATGATGATTAATGATGTATACACGGTACATTACACATACAAAAACATTTTTTACAATTTTTGTCTGTCTGTCTCATTGTTTTGGCTAATCTCTGGAACCGATTTTGACGGAACTTTCACAGCTGATGTACTAAGGAGTAACTTAGGCTACTTTAATTTTAGAAATTTCCCCGTAACAATTCAAATTCCTCGCGAACGAAGTCGCCGGCACAGGTAGTGTTAAATAAAAATATAAATTGACAAGTGTATGTTAATAATTGGAATGGATAAGATTTTATACAGAATTGTAATTAACATATCTCCCGGGAATATTTTATTATAAACTAGCGGCGTAGCGACCCGCCCTCGCTTCACTCCGGGAAACTTATTCCTTCGGTTTGCAAATATTTAGTTGTATATTTTGGATAATTCACACTACATATTTTTAAATTATAGCCTATGTGTTATTCTGATGTGTAAACTTTATTATTGTGAAGTTTCAGCAAAATCCATTCGGTAGTTTTTGCGTGAAAGAGTAACAAACATTCTTACATCCATACAAATACATACATTACATACATTTCTCATTTATAATAATAATAGGACTTTTATAAAAAAAATTAAATTCAATTTATTCAAAACTATTTAACTCACCTTTATTACTATCTTGGCAATTTATTTTATTATTATCGGTCAGTATTCGTTTTGGTAAGAAAGCTTTTATTTGAAACAACATAGCCGTTTTAGTTGAATATTTCTATCCCCTTGTTAATGTGTAGGTTATATAACGTTATTTTTTTAAACTTTTTAATGTGATGTAACCTCGCTAAAATTTAATTTTAGTGCTTTTCGAATATTATAATTGGTTTACAGTTAAAAGTTTGTGTATATTTACACGTTTGTTTTTGAATAATTATAATTACTTATTAAAGCTAAAAATGTATAGGCAATTTATTAATTATTATATTACTGTCAAATATACATGATTAATTGTTTTTCTGGCAATACCAGCATATTAAGCATAAATGGACAAATATAAGAATCTTAATCACAAAGCTTCGGACTATTTGTGTAGAAAAAATTTAGAGTTATTGTAGTATAATTAATTTTATAGTCTGTTTTGCTGTATAAAATGATATTGATTAATTTGTAGACCACTTCCCTTAGGGAGCTCACGCCGAGCTTAATACAGTCATAGACGGTACCAAGTTGATTTGTTGTATTATAATGTTGGTTATATGTTAAATAATACTCATTTAACCACAGATCTAATGATAAATAGAAATGGCATTTTACTTGGGTTTTCTCTCCCGATTGCTTGTTGTGCACTGGAGCCTGCAGTGCCTGTAGTGTGAAGTGTAAATATAATTTTCTTGTGTACTTACACTAATGATGCTTTAACTGGTAAAATTCGTTTCACATTTTATGGCAGCTTTTTGCTGCGCAGCACGCTACGCGTACTTAGGATGCAATAAAGTTTGACGTGACTAATATCTATGTACTTAAGTACTAAAACAATTCCCCTCTAGGTGCTAAACTTTACTGGGACATGTAATGTGTAGACTTTTATACAGAATTGTTAACATCTGCACAAGCAGACAGTATAAACTGGATTGAGACAGTATAAACAGGTGTGCAACTTGTACTACTTACATAGGCGTATGTTAGATGATTTTGAAATATATTTTTGCTAGTTTCTTTTATCGTCAATATCTTATTATTTCATCTTATTTAAATAATCGTTTATTATACGTTACATTTTATTAAAATATGCGGAGTGCCACTTCTATTTGATCATTGGTCTGTGCGTTTAGCCATAGACTTTAGTTGGGTGTAGGTTATATAGCTAGGTAGAATTATAAGCACAGATGTTTTGTAGTTATTTCACTGGAAGAAAAAATATTTGAAAATACGAGATGATGTCAAGGGAATGCTTACTTGTAATCTTCAGTGAGTGCCATTTTAAATGACAGCTTTATAAATATTATTTCATGTGATAAAGAGAATTTTGTTTGTAAAATATATTAATATTTTTGAACTTCTGTTTTCAATGCTTCTTAATTTTTTAAGTGATTCAGAAAAATTATGCCAGTTTTGTGTACCTTTTGATGATTTTTTTATTATTAATATTATTGTAAACATGTTGCCTCTAATAGTGACCAAAGATGTTTTTTGTATGTTAACGTAGGTAAATACTGTATTTCTACTTTTCTTTATGCTCATCTTTGGTAAAATGTGTATTGTTTTATAATATTAACATTGTTGTTGGTGTCATAGACAAATCGGTCATGGAGAAATTAATGTATGACAGTTTCCTGTCAAGTTATGTATTATATTCTTATTAGCGTGTAATGTTCTTGGTCGCTGGTCGATGTTTCTATTCGTGTCGAATCGTCGAATGTATAGTAATAAAATATTTGATCATATTTGATTTTATTTTTAACCTGTGCACCCCACGACCCCGTTAAGTTATCTATAGAACCATTGGAATTTCTACTCTTTTGTGTCAGCAGTATTTTTTTAATTGTGGTTTTTGATTATGGAAGGTGAAATGATACAACGTAAATTTTATTTATAATTTTATTAAATTAATTCTATAACTTTTTTACATATAGTAAATTATATGTGCAAGTTCGTCAATTACATTGAATAATGCTGCCAAATCGTTTCAGCAGAGTCATCTACTCCGACAACGAGACTACGCCGCTCTCGGGCCACTGGGGCCATCGTGCCCCAAACGCGCCCGATTTGCCCCAATTCTTATTTATAGGACACATCAGCAAAAATGCTCACCTTGCCCCAAAAATAATAAAAGAGTTCGGATGCGTTCAGAAAAGATAGCTCGAGGGGCGTCGCATCAACCGCAGAGGCCTCGCTCCACGGTTCGCCCCAATAATATATTTATGAAATAATTTGTATAAAAATTTTGACTCCAAATATTTACAATCAGTGATATTTTTACAACGCCGGACTAAGTTTAATTCACAGCGAGGGAGCCGTGGAGCGCCGCCGGTGGAGACAGTAGGTGTTGCGATTCATTTCTAATAACACATTATCTTATCTAATACGATGCACGCGCGTACAATGCGTCGCACCGTCTAATACCCTATCGTTACAGTGATACTGTCTTAGGGCGCTACGCCGGCTTACCTACGAGAAGAGAACAGTCGGAAGATAGCAAATAAAATTCACTGTAGCAATAGGATACAGACAATTTAGTAAGGAAGAGACAACACCGAAGGCAGAGGTGACTGGCCCGTCGGCCCGCTTCGCCCGCGTACA
The DNA here is from genome assembly GCA_905404295.2 of Ochlodes sylvanus. Classification (NCBI taxonomy): domain Eukaryota; kingdom Metazoa; phylum Arthropoda; class Insecta; order Lepidoptera; family Hesperiidae; genus Ochlodes; species Ochlodes sylvanus. The sequence continues at coordinate 1,817,426 of FR990135.1, read as the reverse complement.
TTCTAGATTCGTTCCGACGATACCTTCTCCCTGTTTCGAGTTTTAAATTAATTACAATTAACTCTCAAGTAGGGGCTTATACAGAATTTGTACTCTTGTAGCGTCCCGTCGCCGCTTGCTCGGACAGTTGCGAATGAAAGGAGATCTACCGTTGCGAACGTACTCGTTCCCTAGCAGCTGCGGAAACACCGACTATACAATAATCATCAATCGATCGTCGACAAAGCACTTCCTAAAATAAATAGAATAAATTTTGTGATACGTAAAATAATTTCCAAAAGATAAATAATTTGTTTTTCGACGTAGTTCAGGCAGGATTGGACAGAGGCGCGTGCTCTGATGAGGACTCCAAAGTCGGTTACATAGCTTGACCGTTGCTAAATCTGACGTATATACTGGCCGGGGATCCAACTGTGACGTAACCCACTTCGGGGCCAGAATGACACCACAAGCACTTTGTGAGTAGCTGACACAAGGGTTGGACACTTCTGCCGATATTCGGTTTCAAAATTTGCTAACAGAAAGTTAAAAGTAGAAATAGACTTTGAAAAAGATGCCTTTCGTTTGTTAATTTTTGTTACTAGAAGTAGGTATTCCAGTTTTATAAATGTTCTGAAAATTATTTTTGTTAATAGAAACTAAAAAAGTTGGTTACAGATGATTAAACAGTTTTAACAGCTTATTTATTATTCAAGTGGCAGATTCATAAAAGTTGCCATTGGTAGTAATGGTAGAAAAGAAATGTCAAAATTTGGCGCCTTTTGAGAACCGAATGGCGGCAGCGTGCGTAATGACGTGCGAGCGGCCTGGCCGCGACCGATAACGCGTAACCTTAAGAGATCAGACTGTCATTTTCTAAACAAATACACTTACAAAATGATACCTTTACAACTATCCTTATAGTAGACATCCATACCTAAAACAATTTACAATAAGATGCATATATTAGAAATAAAATTTATATGGAACACTCGCTGGGCCGGCCGAGGGTGAGATTTGAGTCGAGACGGGACCCACCGAGTTATTGCCATCGAATCGTAGAAAAAATTAAACAGTAAAACCAGTCGCACGTTAAAATGAATTAACAATTTATTATTACAAGATACAATAGTCATAACAAAAATATATTGTGTACTCTTCTAGATGTCCTCCCTACCGATCGTTTGTATCGACACTGCGTATTGTCTAACCAGCTTTTCAATCCACATACCTATAACATTTACTTTTTTGGTACATGTGTGTCCACATAAATTATAATATAAGTAGGTGATATTGTGTCATTTTGCTATTCGTTATGAGAATTTATTTATGGTTCCTGCCTAGTAAATTACATACCTCGTATAGAAAATATGCGTTAGTTACAACCCAGTTACAACTGTTTGTTGTAACAACAACAAGTTTGTAACCTTCAGAAAATATGCCAATTTATAGTGCATAATAATAAGCAATAGACGTGGTTAGTTTCTATTTTTATAAATACACGTCAGGTTTTTAATACATTGGAGAATTATAAAAATTAACTTATAATCTAATTTTTGAGACAAAAATATGACTGACCAAAACATAAATAGGTTAATAATAATAAAACTTTATTTTATTATTTTATACTTTTAAACATGCAAATAAAAGGTTATGCCCATATATATGCCTTATGTATAACAATATTAAAAATAACTACAATTTTTATCATAACAAAATGACGCAATATCACTGCAGGCGCATGACAATGAAGTGAGATCATTAACATTCAATATTAATACTTAACAATACGATGTTAGTTAGCGATGTTGGGCGCACGCGTTCTGTCGAAGATAATCGCGCTATTCTGGATAACAAGTCAAGTACTGTATCAGATACATCACGAATAACTCGATCACAACGCAATACGCAATATTACGGTACTTGAGAACTACATCCAGCGATCCAGACTGGTTCCAATTAGATTTCTCATAGCCGCAAATTTTAGTACCTCAATTTGTAATGTCTCTTGTTAGAACTTAAATTAACATTTTTTTGGTGGGTTGCCATATCTTCACGAACCCAAAAATGGTAGAATCATTTCACAGCGGTGTTGCCGCCCAACATTCACAGATCTAATTCTATTTGATTAATTTATACAAGAAAAATAATTATATACAAAATATAAAATTGATATTTATCTATACAACTTTCGCTGCGTGAGCGACATTCATTATTTTTTTGTTTGTTGAAATTATTAACAATAAGTACCCAGAATAATATTTAAACGCATTTTCCGATCGTTATACAGAGAAGCATATGTAAAAACAAAATATAATAATCATTTTAATTTTAACGTAATTAATAATAAAATAATATTTAGAAGTCATATTATAGTAGGCGAAGACCAGTAATTACACAGAGTGGACCCTGCATTACTTGTAAATAAATTAGCTGTCACAAAGTAAACAAAACGATGTGTGACGCAGGAATTAAATATGTATATTGTATATAATATTCCTGTATAATTACTGGCACTTTGCAAGTAAGCAATCAGTTTTTAAAGTAAATAAAATAATTAACGACTGTGATGAAATAGCCCATTGTGATAAAGTAGACATGGTAATGCAGTAAGCGTGTATGTGTGTTACAAAATTTTCGTTCGACAGCACACGTGTGTGCTAGAAACATGTTACGTCAAAATCCGAATAGGTTCAAAGATGGCGTAAAGAAACGAAGAGAATAACAGAAAAAAAATAAACTTTGAATATATAAATTTTTGGCAATTTTGTACTCGGTAATGGTTCGCGGTGTGTCGTGGTGTAGTGTCGAATGTATGTGTGATTGTGTGTGTTAATGTGTATGTGTGTTGTGTGTGTGCGGCGCGGGCGCGGCGTGGGCGGGTCGCTCACGGGACAGGTAGTCAGGTCCTCACTCAGTCACAATCGCCCCAGTAGAGCAATGTACGGTACAACAGAATGTTCTACGTTTGTTTACAACGATGTTAGCGCTAGTCCAACGGTGACCGGCTGCGCGTACGTTACGCGCCGCGTTCGGGCCGCGCACCGCTCACCTGCAAACCAAATACAATTAGATGAACCACAGACAGTGACATTAGACGAAATATATGTATGTAAGTATATGTATAACTGTGTAAAGTATATGTATAATTATTTAATTACACATATAAGTAACCAAATACCTACTTCCAACAGAAATTTTGCCATGTTGTTTAGAATCGGTGCAGCATAAATAGTTTTTAGTTTAAATTGTGAGTTGTTGATGAGCCTGTTAGTAGTTAGTAATCGTATTCATTTCCATAGTCATACCTGCTGAGCGATGCAATTCTCGGCCGTCGTTAACATTTGGTGTGACAGATGAATTATACAGGGTGTAATCATTAAGTGTGCACAGGCGATTATTCCGTAACTATTACAGATATCAAAAATATTTAAACTGATATCGAAAGCACTTTACCTAATGAGTAAAATTACAATAATAATTTATTAAAATAAAAACGAGAAATATCCAAAAAAAATACATTAAACTCTCCCATACATTTAGTATGAGATAGTAGAAAGGTTTTACTTTCTTTATTTAAAGTGGAATAGTACCTACTCATTTTACGCTTATCATTTTATAATTATGTATGATATGATATTGATGAATTTCAAGTAGATACACACGTGTAGATTAATTATCTTTCCACTTCAAATTAATAATAAACCTTGCTTCAATATCGTATTGATTTGAACTGGCTGAAAAGCAACATACTAAATAAAAACAAAAAGAAAGATACTCTTTGGTGTTTGTTCTAAACTTAAATTCTTTATCGCGGGAGTAGGTACCTACTATTCCACTTTAAATAAAGAAAGTAAAACCTTTCTACTATCTCATACTAAATGTATGGGAGAGTTTAATGTAATTTTTTTGGATATTTCTCGTTTTATTTTTAATAAATTATTATTGTCATTTTACTCATTAGGTAAAGTGCTTTCGATATCAGATTAAAGTTTTTTGATATCTGTAATAGTTACGGAATTATCGCCTGTGCACACTTAACGATTACACCCTGTAGATAAATATGATTGACAGCTGTCATTTTGCATTTAGATCAAAGGGACCCATTTTCCAAATTCAACGTTTCCAGCTTCGATCATTCAGGCGCGACGATACCATACCATAACATAATCATGCCATGCGCCATTTACGGTAGGAAAACAGTTAAAAAACACCGACTACCCGCAGTCACCAATATCAAAGTACCCACCTAGACCCGCGTGCAGTGCGGCGCGCGACGCGCACGCGCGGTCTGCGCGCGCCGCGCCCGCCGCCCGCGCGCCACCCCCACGCCGCTGTCCCCGCTGTGGCCCGACACCAGCGACTCGCTGTCGCTCTGGTTTGACGTGTAGCCGATCACGTCTACCTCATCTGGAACAATGTTGACAGCAATTAGTCATAGCCGTAAGTAGTAGTAGGTAAGTGCAATCTGTAACTGTGAGTAGGAAATTAAGCTCCTTGAGAGTTTCTTGCCGCTTCTTCCTAGACTACTCATGGTATGGATTTGTTGAAGCTATCGCGTAGTTTGACTTTCGAAGTGTTTGTATAAAACCAACTTCGAATAAACTTCATTTCATTTCATAACCTAATCATTAATAAACTTAACAGCTTTCAGTTATTTTTTATTATTATTTCAAAAACTACAATGAATAATAATAATAATATTTAACAGCATTAAGTAAGTAATAATATAGGCAGGTACATAACTTCAAGCATAATGTAGTTACTTCACATCTTTCTGAAAAAACCGTAAAATGTTCTACTTATACTTGGCAACGCGTTTGATATAGGCTAAATTATGTGTATAATTATATACCCCTACCTACCTATATACTCGTACCATTATGTACCTATTTTATCTACTCGTTTATTGACATTAAGTACCTACGTAGAAAATTTTCCCCGAAAAAATAATTGACATGTAGTTACTAAATCCTATTAATATTATACTTAAATGCGAAAGTTTGTATGAATGTTTGTTCTCTCTCTTTCACGCAAAAACTACCGAATGGATTTTGATGAAACTTTACAATAATATAGCTTACACATCAGAATAATATAATTTATAAAGATATAGTGCGAATCATCCAAAATATATAACTAAATCTTTGCAAATCGAAGGAAGTTTCCCGAAGCGAAGCGAGGGCGGGTCGCTAGTAGTAAATAAAGATCCTGTAAAAGCAGATATTTAAAAAGAAGTAATACATTGAAACGATTGATGCTTTCAATTTGTATCACCAAACACCCACACGCCTCGCACATCAAAGGAACGCTGTAATCTGTCATTAATAGGGCGCTCCATCGCAGACTTATGTATGTACATAACCGTCCAATTAGAATGGCGTATAGATAGCAAGGCTCCCAATGGTTGCTAGTTCGATGGAATATCAGACGGCTTAAAATACCACACCATAATATTCCAAGTAAATTTCCACTACAGTATCATTTATGAGCACTAAATATAAAACGATAATTATTTTTTGAATGGAAATCGATAGGTACTAAATTCTCCTGTTACTTAGTTGGAGTATATTCGCAGATTCGGAAGTAATATCGTTGCTTTTTTACTTTTCGTTATGGATATTAGTCGACAAATATGATGAAAGAGACGTTTTAAAAAAATGGATGTGCTTAAAACAATGGCAGTGAACCGTTATTATATTAAGCTGTAATCTCGATTAGGTAAGTTATCAACGTAATTGTTGGTGCCTAATGATTGAGATACACATACATAGCTTCTACAAAAATTAATATACTTAGGTATCAAAGGTTAAGTACATTGATTAAATGACAAAAACAATAATCTAATTAAGATGGTCCTCCATATCTCGACGTCGTCGTTTAACAATAATAGGTACAAATTCAGCAGAATAATTATCTAAGTACAGTAAATTTTAATACATTGGACAAAGAACATTCCTTTTTCAATTAAGTATCTTGTAAATAGATTGGTCTGTTTAAAACATATCATTTGAATATGTATTAAGTTTCATCAGAACCTGTTGGACGCAACACCGCGATGCAATGAAAATCCTCGAGCTGTCTGGAGATGTATCGAAATTGCCTTGACCGATTTGAGCATCGGGCCGTGAACAGTTGAACTACGAGTATGTATACTAGCTGCGGAAGGCGCTATGCATATATTTGAATTTTCTGGATGCAGAGATGTGACAAGTCAGTGGAAAATACTGCAGCGCTTGCCACTTCGAGCGTAGATTTACTTTTAAATTTGAATTTTCAATGTACACATTTTATGAACGCTTTACTATAAAGCATCCAGGCAGAAAATAGCATGATGTGTAAACATGAATTCAGGTGAAATAGCTATTTTTAACAACGTTAAGCTGTATTTTGGCTGCTATTGTCAGTTGAAGTTATTTTTAGAAAGTGTAAAATTATTTAAAAGTAGGCTTTAAACCATAATGTTTCAACCTATTTAAATTGATGTTGACTTAGACAACTTCTAAAAAAAATGTAATCCGCGCATTACATGTAAATAACGCTAGGAATGCATTTTCATAACCTTCCGTCAGGCTTCCAGCTCAAGCCTTTGACATAAAGAATTGAAATTCAATTTGTCGCCTGCAAATAATCACTTAAGCGGAGTTGAGTGTTGAGTAAGATGCAAAACGAATCGTGTAGCTGAGAGTGAGGGATCGTATCACGCATACATTATCGAGCCAGCATATACCGGTTTATAGCATGTTGAAATGAATGGCTCAATCTATGCATGGACGGATGATATTTGCTTTAAGGTCGCCTTTCAGCACAGGGATTATGGCACTCAAGTGCACGGTTATTCTTGGATAAGCTGCGATGAAAATTTGATTCGAGAGATCAGGTTTTTGTCGAGAGGAAATGACATCCATTATATAGGTATTGGTCTTCCGACTTTAGACGTCGTCTCGCTAACAGGATCCATTCGGAGCAAAAATTGGACGACGCCCGATTTATTTTTGGGGCGGAACCGTTTAAAGATAATATATTACTGTGGTTGCCTCGCTTCTTAGAAGTTTTAGACAAAATGCAAACATGAAAATACAAATTCGTCCTACGTATACTTATGTTTCATCAATACGCATTTGAAGAGAACTCTCCGACCATATAATTATACCTTCAAACACTTAAGCGTAATTAAGTATACGACAGTACTTTAACGTAACGAATGGTGGCTCCGGCGAATCGTTTTCCGAACTGATAAGTAATTTGCTGATCATCTAAAGGAATTTCAATCGCTCAGAGTACTTGTGGATTTATCGCGTCGATGCGGGGCTTAGGACTGGTTCAAATTAACGTGTAAATTTATCGTTAGCGACGGGAAATACAGACTTTTCTTAACTTGCTTGTTTATTTAGGACCGTTAAAAGAATATTTTATCAAAACGATTCCTTATGGATTCATTAGAGTTGTTTTCTCATATTTTCCTAGTTACATACTCATTATTCCAAATAGAAAATAAATTGAACCTATCAAAGCTCCAAAAATTACTTAGATATAACAAGAAGAGCAAAGTCATCCAATAATCCACACTTGGTCCAAATTAGGCAGAGCACAACAACTCGGATGATCCAAGTTTTGTTTGTTCGGAACTACGTTATATTGTTTTGTCATTTACGATTCTATGGACCTTTTATCAACCTTGTATGATTCTGTTATTGAGATAATAATATTATTAGGTATAAGGAACAACAGCAGTCTCTAGTGAACATGTTTGGGTCAGAACTCTCAAAAGGGATAGGATCAGCACTTTGGAAAATGCAGATTGGAAGACCTCACAAATCCTTAAGAGCATTATGTAGGACTCTCAGGTATGTAGGTTTAACACGTAGATGTATTTCATCACAGACTCCGTAGGTATTTCAAACTTTCTGTGGTAGTAGATACCTAGGTACATTTGAATAATCATGGATCCGAAGAACAACATGCTAACAAGAAGTCTGAATATCAAACAACTAGGTTATTTTGGGAACCTTTTGGGCTATTTTGTCTAAATCAAATTGTATGGTTGACTGTTCCCACGGCAGAAACGGTCACTTACCCAAAAACTTATCTACCAAGATACTCTATTATGGAACATAACACCAACTTTTGATATTATGAGGGGCGTTTATGTGGAACGACCGGTCCTTCGTTTGTAATAACTGCCGATAGATTTAGTATTACTGACTTAGGATGGTCGTAGGAATCATCTCCAGGAAACCAAAAACGGTTCATACTTGTGTATGTAATAGTAAAGTGTAAATGTGTGCGTGATAATGTACTAATTTAGATATCTCATCTAAGAAACGCGTCCAGACTAAAATATCAAATGTTTCTTGTAACATAAAGTAATACTGTAACTAATCTCGTAACCAAAAAAGTTTCCATAACTAACTTACGGCACAAAATAATTCCTAGAATAAATATTGTAACCATGATCGTAACCATAACGAATTCCATAGCCAAAACAGTTTCCGTAACTAATCTCGTAAGGAAAATTGTTATGGCAACAATATTATTTTGCCTGTCGTGTAGTTACAAAGAAGTATTACTTCTAAAAACTGCAGATTCACCTGAGCACCGCTGCTCCAACTTGGCCCATTAATTTCGAGCCCGCAGTCGATGTTGGTCATTAACATGAATTATAGACCAGAATCTCGCAACAAAACTATTTGTCTGCGGAATGTTGCTATTAAACTTGTATAAAACTAAGTAATTAGTATTACAGAGAAAGCAATAAAAAGCGTAGTGTACCTATCTACGATTCGACTGTGCGATATAGTCTAGTTTGTAATGATTTGTCGTTGATGAAGTAACCAGAAATAGCATTAACGTTTCTTATAAACTTTTAACAGAATATGGACTATCAGTTGTGAAATGATAATTTCCCCTTAAACGGCCGCCATGCGAAAGATTCACCAACACGTTGAAAAAGTAAGAGATCATCTTGTAAGTTAGTTGTTATTTAGTTCTCTACTACTACTGAAGTGTCTTAAAAATATTTTAATTTATTAAAGTTACTTTATAACACATTTATAGCAGCAAAAGGCATAAAACCTTACATTTATAAGTTCAAATATAAAATTAATATATAACACTCCAAAGAAACTGTTTCAAATAAAATACATCTTACAACTGTATTACAGTCTGTCACAAAGACTCAGGAGTGAATCTTGTGACGTAGCTCAAACAAACATAGCGAAATATTCAATTTCGCGTCGGCGAACACCGTCCGAGCTGGAATTTAAAACGTTAATATATTTTAACGGATGCGGCAACGCGCTCGGCTGTTCAATTTCTGGCGGAAATAAATCCCGCGACGAAATATTGTATTGGCGACAGTACTGGCGCTTTGTGGCGTCCAAGCACTTTATTGAATATGAAATTTTGTTAGCCCATCTGCGGTTTTGTTATCAAAGAGATTCGTAACATTAAAATAAGTCTGATGTCTTTGTAGCTGTGTTGGTATGACTTGCTGAATGAGGAGTTACGGGTAGTCTCAGGTCATTAATGTATGTCCAATTGTCCATATCCTAGTGCCAGAATTACTCATACTACACATATCCTAGAATATGTGTGAGTGTATAATGGGTGTTATTTCTTATATAATTATGACACCTCTCTTTATTTACTTAATTATCCATTAAACAACTATATTATTCAACATTTAAAATTAAACAGATGAAGTTCACTGCAGCTATTATAGGCAGTACATTAAAATAATGTAAAGATAAAAGCTCTCAAACAAAATCTCACGAGTCGGCGGCATGACATACGAAATTGAATAATCCATTTGTTGTTAAAGAAAATCCTCCGTATATGCGATTCCTGATATATTAATGCATTCCAATCTGTCTCTTCAAACATGTATTCCATTATAGATTTCCATAGAGATTTCCTTTCACTATTGTTTGCTGACTCCCGTGTTGGGCGCCAAATTGGAGTACTATTCTGATCTTACGATACATGCACAATCGAATGTTCGGAACATGTTCTGAGAGCAAAAACGACAATAAAAGCAACGGGGGAACTTTTAAAAATGGAAACAAAACCAGACTTTATAGTTATATAACGTAACATTTTATTGTACACGAAAAATCATATGATGTGTAACGAGCTGAGAATTTCACTGTACATATAAGTTTATAACATATAATTAGTAATAGTATAGTATAATATAAACTGTAATAAGTATATTATATTACATAGTAATTGTAACAAACTGTTACCTGTAAACTATAAACCAAATGACCCTGTCGGAAGAAATCCTGCAGAGCAAATCTCAGATTCAATTACCAGCCAAAAAAAAAGTTTAGAAAAGTCTTACAATACTTTTTGTCTAGTTGATAGTGCATAAGTAGTTGGCAGGTTATAAAAAAAACATTAAAAAAAATATATTTCAAAACTCTTGCCAAGCCACCTAAAATAATCGTTGCTATACGATTTCATTATCTAATTCCTATATTAATTATGGAATCGGTATAATTTCCTTTTAATAAACCTTCGCTTAGTCACAAAGTAATTGGACAGCCCACGTTCCGACGCAGCCGAGCCTACGTGTCGGTTCCAACTATAAAGACCGGGACTAATAATTGCAGAAACGGTACGAGGGTAGGATCGCTATGGCGTCGCTCGCGCCAATTTCCTGCAATACATGTTAAATACCCGCCAATTGAACTCCCTACCTTCCCCCCGGCACTTGTTATATTGCCGTCAAGAAGCGAGTAGCGAATATATAGGTTCTATTAGGTGTTGATGACCTTTTAACTGATTTTCAAATAAAATTTCATCGTTAGTGTGAAATACCACAAAATCAGTTCTTAGCTGACGTTTTCAACTCGTGAACTACCTCTCTGTTCTGTCTAATCTTCATAGGTTTTGAGATTTCGAGTTTAATTAGTAAATGAGTGTGTGAGTGGGTATCCTTTCGCTATTATATATTTGAATATAGGCTTATTTGATTACTTATTTTATGAGTATTGTACAATTATGCAATTAAATTTTTATTTAAATTTGTTGATCAAAAAAATTGACAATTTTCTATTATGATTTTTTGCCTTCTGTATTATCTAAATGATACTACCTATTTACGACTTTGGAAACTTTGCAGGGATTTTTATCGACATATAAATTTATATGTAAAATTCTCTCCTATCTACGAAGCCTCGTTGAGATCAAGCTTTCTATAGTTTCCGCACGATAAAACAATCTCGTAGAACTCGCTCGTGGTCGAGGCAGTGTCATAAGGGTCTCCTTTAAAAATTGATAGCTATATGGCTATCCATATACATATGTGAAATGACGCGTGCTCTAACGCCGATGCATTTTATAGCGATTTAATCTACTGAGTGAGGAGAGATTTGAGGTGAGGTTAGGATTTAATGGGGATTTGGGGCAAGTTTTTTATGGGGACGTTTTGGAGGGCGAAGATAATGTATTTTGCATTCGATTATACTTCGACTATCTTCAGTAGTTATATTTTTGCGTAAATGATTTCGAATATACGTAGGCTTGAATTGTTGTTGGCATAGAAATCTCACGCTTAAAATATTATAGAGGAATATTATGAAGATATAAGGTATGTAAATGAATTTACTAAGTGAGGCCCTAGTTATTTAGGAACGTTAGACAGAAATATAATATGTATATGTACATTACTAGGCTTACCTTTTACTTTAGTAAGTGAGTAGTTATTCTTGAATTCAACATGATTATTTCACATAATACAACAATTGGAAGCCTACATTGGGTAAATAAAAGACAAAAGTTAGTTAAGGAAAAATGTGTTCCATGCAACCGTGCAAAATAAAATTAAGCATATTTTGTGTGACAATTCAATCTATTGATTCCTTATAAATTGGTTCCTTATAAAGCATTGATTTCTCTTCGTATTGACGGGAATTGGAATTTAGCGGTCGAAACGAGGATAAGAAGGTCTATTCTAATACCAAATCTACCTACTGCTATCTAAATAGAAAGTAGGGCTGACTTTATGTGCTCTACTATCAATTTATCGACCTTGCCATACACTTAACTATCACAGGGCTGTCGGTTTCCATACCCTACTATACACTATGAGCAGCGGCGTAAAGTACGCCCCGTAATAGTTGTCAGGTCTTAGCCATAATAAAATATTGATTTAATGATGACAATGTCCTTGCATGTCTTCATATTTATGAGGCTGACCGCCCGCTGGCCGTCCGCTAGCCGACGCTGGCTAGCCGGTAATTAATGACAGGAGCGAGTCTTGTTCCACTCATTATCTGCTGCCAACTTGATTTATGAACGTGCTGCTTTAAGCTTAGATGGTTAAAATGACATGCGATGGTTGATTGCCGTTCTGATGGCGAGTTGGTTACCTGTTAACGGTTTCTGTTTAGTACAATAAGTATGCTTTTATGGAATAGAAAATGTATTAACTACGCAAAAATACTTGACCAGTGTTGACTTTACTTTCTTGGAAAGAAGTCATTGGAAATTGGAGGCCCAAAAATAACGGTACACCCTTTCTTTAAATAATTAAGAAATATTGACTGATGAATCCGTTACCTCGTCTGTTGTTCACCAGAGTACTACGAGCAGGGAAGATCGACTTGGACTCCAACTAATAAGAGGATTTTAATTTCGAAAGACTATAACCGTATCACACAAGCAATACGTAATTAGGTCGTGACAGTCACTGGTACCCAACCCGTAGATTATTCACGATGGAGTCTGATTTATTAATGAAGTATTTCACTTTGTCTTACTGCGATCCGCCCCCGATGTTTCTATGAATAACAAATGCCACAAATGGGAGCGACTGTGAGCCTGTCTCGAAGTTTTGCACTCGTAAATATTTTATTAAAAACTAGCTGGTCTACCAGTACCTGCTACGTGTACAGTATATACTTAAATATGAATTATTTTTCGTTATAAAGATGATCACTTGCAAATAGTTTGCCTTTTTGAGCGGATGCAATGTAGGTAATGTATCTTATTATATCTTTAAATGAGCAATTCTTGTATATATATATTGTTTTGTATATATATATATATATATATATATATATATATATATATTATTATATATATATTTGGGTAATTGATTCGAAATTTATAAAAAAAACAACATGACAAGTAATAATGTAACAATCAGTTTTTAATTCTAATAAACAAACATAAAAGTGAAACTATGGAACAAAATAATTACCAGTAAACTTAAAATAACAAAATCGACTTACAGAATAACCGCCTTACAATTACCCGTTTAAGCACTAACACTTAAGGTCCCTGAGCGATGTTACCTCGTCGACCGACAACCGACAAATGAGCCCGCAGCTGGGCTGCGCCCCGGTTTTATACCCTCGTATTAGGGTGTTCCTTACTCGGCCTCTCCTGACGTTGGTTCGTCCTCGACCATACTCCTTGAAGGTCCTCCTGTAGAAGTCCCACTCGCTTGGCCACCTTCCTGACCTTCGTCTTCAAGAACTGGCATAGACGGTCCGGCTATAGCGTTCTGGTCACTGTCATGCTGACTGTCTGTTATTAAATTGTCATCATTACCATCTGAAACATATTGGTTGCATTAGTTTAGAATCCAAACTTCTAAGTCACCGTAATAAAGCAGCGAAAGCGAGACAGGCACAACAAGAACGGTAGATAATAAAAGTAAAAATGCAAAATCGTCGGCGTCCCGACCATTTCACATTCCTACTGCATGTTACCATTGCTGGGCGACTAACGCCATTGAGGGGCGACTAACGCCTTTGAGGGGTGGCTGACGCCAGTGCGACTAACGCAATTGACGACCAACGTCAGTGGCGACTAACGCCGGTGCGACAAACGCTATTGACGACTAACGTCAGTGGCGACTAACGCCGGTGGCGACTAACGCCGGTGGCGACTAACGCCGGTGGTGATCGGTGAGGGTGCAGATAAAACCACCACAAAGCAGCAGTTTCACGAGGCGCCGTATGCGTCTCGGTGAGCGACGTCGGGCGTCACTTCTCACTGCTACTTCTGAAAGCAATCACCAAACTAACGCAAAGCAATCAGACAGTTTTGAGAACCTTACCATCGAAAAATATGGCACAAGTCTCGGGGCACCATTCGCCCTTCCACGGGACCATGTATTGTGCGGCAGCTTGAGTTGATTTTCCCTTGCTACCGCTGAGTAACCTCAGTTCATAGCGCCCGTTCGGTAGAACCCTAGTGACCCGATAAGGACCCCGCATTCCAGGATCCAGCTTACCTGTTGATTGCGAATATTTTATGACGAAGGCTAGGTCGTCAACAGCATATGTCCGGGGCTGGTGTCTTGATTGGTTTACTAAAGAATCCTGATGTTCTTGATTCTTTCGAAGAAGTCCAGCGGCACGGTTCCTGTTGACTTCTCTCAGAGCTTCTCGATTGTTCATCGGGCTACTTACGGCAACGTCTCGTACCAGCGAGCGTATGATTGGAGTGGTCGCTTCGGTGCCTATCATTAAACTGATTGGAGAGGCTTGGGTGGTCTTCTGCTTTGTGATATTCAGGACCAACTGGAGCTTCCACAGAGTTTCGGACCAGGAGGCATTTCGATGAGCAACTTCGACACGTAGCATATTAAGGACCGTCCGCACGTACCTTTCCACCTGTCCGTTTGAGTTGTGCATTTCTGGGGTAATGTAATGCAAATCTGCCCCAAGTTCTGTCACCCATTGGACAAAGCTTCTGGCTTCAAACATTCGGCCTCGGTCGGTGACCAGGAGCTTCGGAACGCCAAACAGTGAGATAGCCTGTGTAATTACCTTTTGGAGTTCACTGGCGTCTTGATGATACATCGGGTATAGTAAGCAGAACTTAGTGAAGGAATCTACTAGTATCAGTACGAATTTGTAGCCGTCAGAAGCTGGTAATGGTCCAAGCGCGTCCACGTGTACGGTGTCGAACGGAGTACTGGGCTTTGGCCAGGACGATATGTTTTGAAGGGGGGCCCTTGGTACCCGCTTCTTTGATATGCAAACCAAGCAATGTGAAACGTATTTCCTTACAAATTGGCGGAGACTCGGAAACCAAAAATGTTTCAGGATAAGATGCAAAGTTTTATCAGAACTAATATGTTGGTGCTCGTCATGAAAGATACGCAATAAACTTAGGCGATGACCCTTCGGAATGTAGCATAGGAGACGCGGTTCTTCGCCAACAGATGTATATTTGTAGTACAGTAGTTCATTTCGAATGACATAACGATCCGAATCTAACTGACCTTCCGATAGTTTTTGCATCAAGTCCCTAGTTTCGTTGTCGGCCGCTTGCGCGATTTGTGCCCAATTACGCGGGTTAGATATTTGATTGATTGTAGCTACCGGGTTTCTACTAAGGTAGTCGGCGTGTTGCAACATAACTCCTTTACGATACTCCATGGTGAAATGGAAATCCTGCAGGTATATCCACCAGCGGGCCACACGAGGGAGAAGATCCTTCTTGCTTTGAGTTGATTTGAGGGCATTGCAGTCCGTTATGACCTTAAACTGGATGCCTACCAAGTAATGGCGGAAGTGCTGCAAGGCCCTAACTACTGCTAACGTTTCTAACTCGTAGCTGTGGTATTTACTTTCAGCTCCCTGTGTGACCCTACTGAAGTATGCTACCACGTGCCTACTGCCATCGGGATGTGTCTGCATGAGCACAGCCCCATAGCCTGCACTGCTCGCGTCGGTGTGGACTTCAGTTGGAAGTTCAGGTCTAAAGATAGTGAGAATAGGTGCACTTGTTAAACATGTTATCAATTCTTGACGAACCTGTTCTTGTTCGGGGCCCCAGTTAAACTGAACCCCCTTCCTAGTTAGCAGGGCAATACATGCCGTCTTAGTGGCGTAACCAGATATGTACCTACGAAAGTAGCCCGCAAGCCCAAGAAACTGCCGAACTTGTTTCGCGTTTTTAGGTGCAGATGAGTTTTTCAAGGCCTCAACTTTTCTGGTGCTTGGTCGTACCTGACCGCCGCTTACTAGTCTACCTAAATACTCGACCTCAGTTGTTAAAAAGGAGCATTTCTTAATGTTAATCGAAAAACCGGATCCCGTTAATTTTTTAAGTACTCTTTCTAGCAACGAAATGCCATCTCTCACCGTGTTGCTCAGAAGGAGCACGTCATCGATATAAACGAGCACATTGCCGGAATCAATGAACTCACGTAGGGTATCATTGATAATTCGCTGGTAAACTATTGGTGAGTTCGTCAAGCCATATGGCATTTTTAAGTATTCGTAGTGCCCTTCGGGCGTGACGAACCCTGTGTAGTGAATACAGTCGTCCCTAATCCTTATCTGGTGGAAACCAGTGGCCATATCCAGGCTGGTGAAGAAAGTGTACCGCCCAAGACGATCAATTTGATCGTCAATGAGGGGAAGCGGGTACCTCTCCTTCTCTGTAATACGATTAAGTGCTCTAAAGTCGACGCACATACGATCAGTGCCATCTTTTTTTTTCACCAGAATTATGGGACTGGCGTACGGGGATCGAGACTCCCTGATGATGCCCTTGTCCAAAAGATCCCCTATTATCTCGCGAACTTTCAGTTTCTCCCCATAAGATAACTTATATGGGCGGTAAGTTATCGGAGTGGAGCTTGTAAGTTTGATCTCCATCTCGCCAGTGGTCACCGTGGTGGTGGCGGTACCCGAGATGAGGAAATTAGAGAAAGGCGTCAACACGAGCATTAGTGATTCTAAATCGCCATCTAGCAGCGGGGTTTTTACTGAGGAGCTTTCAATAGCTTGCACTTGATTAACCTGGCCAGTGGTACTTGTTACGTGAGTGATATACTGTTGGTCTTTTGTGCGCACATACATAACACCGTCGCGGTTCAAAACATCCGTCCCTATCACTATTGAGGTGTTCATGCAGGCCGACGGTACTACAACTAGGTCAGCCTCTAGTGAAATATTACTTAACTCAATAGTAACAGTGACATAGGAAGTAGCAACGATTTCGTGTTCACTAACGCCTTTCAATGTACATCGTGTGTATTTGGGTTGACACGAAAGAAACTTAAGAACGTCGGAAGAAATCAGCGATATGTTGTGAGCACCACTATCAATAAGTATGTCCATTGGTATGCCTTGGACAACTGCAGGAACTACGTCGACATTGGTGAGAACTCTGGGTGCGCACAAATTCACATTTCGCTGGTTCCTTGGTTCAGACCTGTTCTTTACAAAACATTGGTCTTCCGTGTGTCCCGTCTTTTTACAAAAAGTACACGATACCGCGGACCTGGCAGTGGGAGCAGTGCTTGTATTCGGGGTATTACTGGTTTTAGTGTGTTTGTTTTTATTACAGTTGCGTCCAAAATGTCCGCGTTGACCGCAGGTATAACATTTAACTCCCGGCCGCGAAGCTATTTGGGCTTTAACGTGAGTGCTGTTAGTCTTGGTACGACTTGGTTTGGTATAAATCGATAGAAACGAAACTAAATCCCCGGCTGCCAAGTTCGCGTTTGCCGCCGCGGCTCTAATTTGAGGGTTTTCGATACCCCGTATAACTATAAGAGTCCTAAGCTCTTCGGATAAACCCTTGACTACTCGTAAACGCAACAAGGTGCGCCTCGCATACTCGGCGTATGTCGAGTATTTGTCGGATGTCGTGTTCATACATTCAAACAGAATGTTAGCGTAATCCAACTTCCGAGGGCAGAGGGGCTTAAATTCGTCTTTAAAGTTTGACCAAGTGCGGTCACTTGTGACCCATTCATTTAACCATATTTTGGCGTCGCCTTTCAAACACGACGCCACTCGCGAGAGACACTCATGATCCCCCCAACCGTTCGCAGTCATAGCACGGTCAACCTCTGAACACCATAAGTCGATGTCATGTATGGATGGATCAAAGATGGACACATAGTAGTCACGCGACGTACTTGGCCTTAGAGATTTAATGGCTTCCGCCAGAGCGGTAATAGAGGAAGTTGGCATGGTATCGGAACTGCGAACCATGGGGTCCTGATCGTGAGCGGATGGCAAGCCCTCGGAATTGTCCACGCACGTCTGAGGAACATCGCTCAAGTTAACCAAGCTATTCGCGCGCGACACGGCGTCGTTTTTATCAGTTGCGTGATCAATAACTACAGGTACACTTTTAACAATGCCGCTACCCGGTTCAGCAATATTATCGGGGGTCGGTGTCACGCCACTGTTACTAGATTGTTCGACAGCGGTTAGTCTCACTAAGATGTTATTTAGCGTGTCCTGCAGCATGTCGCTACTTGCTGAACGTGACACGGGTGATCGTCGAGGAGGCGTTCTACGTGGACTTCTCGACTCACGTCTTGATCTACGATAACGAGTACGAACGGAGTCGTGACGCCCGCGCGCACTATCCTCTGAATCGCCCCGGATACGAGACTCGCGAGCCAACCGGCTCCGTGATCTGTCGCGCGACTCGCCACGGGCCCTACGAGACCTATGTGAGCGAGGTGTCGATCTATCTCTCGCATGGCGTGACCTACTTCTAATTCTAGATCGATTACGATTCGTTTCTTTAGGCATGATTCTTAAAACAGAAAAATAAAATAAGAGGTAGGTAGTTCAACAAAGTGATATAAAATAATGTAAACGGGATGATTATTTTGTTCCTTGACGATCAAATTAGTGGGAATCTTTATCGCACTTCTGAATTTGGGTAATTGATTCGAAATTTATAAAAAAAACAACATGACAAGTAATAATGTAACAATCAGTTTTTAATTCTAATAAACAAACATAAAAGTGAAACTATGGAACAAAATAATTACCAGTAAACTTAAAATAACAAAATCGACTTACAGAATAACCGCCTTACAATTACCCGTTTAAGCACTAACACTTAAGGTCCCTGAGCGATGTTACCTCGTCGACCGACAACCGACAAATGAGCCCGCAGCTGGGCTGCGCCCCGGTTTTATACCCTCGTATTAGGGTGTTCCTTACTATATATATATATATAATAAAAATAAATAAATATATATATATATTGTTTTGTATATATATATATCGACGGTTAAAAGGCGACTTGATTCAAGCGCCATTTTGAGAACTTTACAGGAGAGCGTTTTAAAGTTTATTTTTTGAGAAAAAAAATCACTATTCTTAAAGTATACAATAAAAATTGACGAGTCTCCCCAATCATAAAGCGGCATATTTTGTGCTAATTTTTTGTATATATATAACAAATAAAAGGTGTTTTTTAACGGAGTTAGATGTAACTTGAGCCATTTTGCACAATTCTCTGATCAGGGCAAAAGGAATCTTAGTACACGATTACTATTTATCTGTTCAAAGCAAAATAATTCAAGTGTACAATGACCTCTTTAACAGATCATGGATAAATGATTTAAATCACTCAACTAGTTGTAAACTGTTCATGGATAAATGATTTAAATCACTCGCCTAGTTGTAAACTGTTCATGGATAAATGATTTAAACCGCTCACCTAGTTGTAAACTGTTCAAGGGGTAATGTCTCAAATTACACAGTGATGTAATAAGATTTAAAAAAAAATGTTTTAATCGCAAGATTATTATTAATAATTAAAATAATTAAAACTTTTGTTTTAATTATTCATTTACTTAAATTTAAGTATATTTAAACGTTGGTAATATTTGTAATAATCAGCCTTCGAATATTGGCACTACTCGCAATTCTAAATGATTTGACTTAAAACTGGTCAAGGAAAATTAGCACAAGTGATATTCTTCAACATACTAGTTCAGGTAAGATTGTTTCAAGCGACAGAGATAATGTTTGAATGTTCAAGGCAAAATGATTTAAGTTACATACACTAATAAATATGGTTCAAGCAAAAAGGAATTAACATCCTTTGTTTAATTATTTAAGATCAAGTAAAAATAATTCAAATGCCGATACCATTTCATTCCATCCGAGGATAAATGGCTTAAATTACAAATAGTAAGAAAAACCCTTTTTTTTCGTGGGTCTATATACATGCTTTGAAAAAAACAACCAAATTCGCTACACTTGATACCACGTAAGCAAAAATGATACCCAAATTGGTCATGGAGCCAAGCGCCAAAAAAGTGCTCAGATTAACCTCAAACCTGGCTCAATCGAAGCGGAAAAATTCGCCGATTCCAATGATGTATATAACTCAATATCGCCCAGGATGGCGCTTGAATCAATTCGCCTTTTAACCGTCGATATATATATATATATATATATATATATATATATATATATATATAATAAAAATAAATAAATATATATATATATTGTTTTGTATATATATATATATATATATATATATGTTTGTATATATATATATATATATATACAGGGTGAGTTTTTAGTCAGTTAGAATATTAATAGGGGGTACTCAGTATTCGATTCTCGTTCCAAATATGTAATAAAAAACGGTGCTTAAAATTTCACCTAATTATCCATTAAACAACCCAATCGTGGACAACCTAACGCATACCGCGCACACGGTTTTAAGTAAATAAAAATCAGCCGAAAACGCGGTGATAGACTTCCGGCCTTTTGTATTTTCTTTGATGCGCCGCCGCCGCCTCCGCCAATATTCGGGCGCACCAAAATACGCGCGCCATCGCGCCAACGACCCTTTGACAGTGCCGCCGCCACGGTCACTCCCCGCGCGGCTGAGTCCCGAGCCCGACACCTACCTCGCCTTTCGAAGTTTCGAGCGAACTAACTGTGTATTTTACTATTTTAGCTCAGTTTGTGTTGAGCTTCTAAGAGATCAGACGCAAGTAATTTTACTTCCTCGTTCGTGTATCTTAGTTACATAATGAGTACTGTAATAATAACAAATAACAACATTGTTAAGTTGTATGGCGAATTATTCCCAAACCGAAGAATACCTACTCCTTACGTGATGTTCCCTACGCCTACGCCTTACGTGATGAAGAATACCTATACCTTACGAGGTGCCGTGGCCGGCGCGCTGGTGAAGCAGCAAGGTCAAACAACTTGTGTACGTTACGGAGTACTCCAACGGGGACGAATTAAAGTGCAGAATAGTGACTGCTTTTGACAAAGTTCGTAGTGAATAGAAGTGATCCTTTCGTCTTATATCGCGTGAAAGACAATTTGTGCAAGCATGCTGAATAGTGCATTGAGCGAGAAGGTGCGCATTTTGAAGAATTGTTAAGGTTGGTGTAAATTTGTTATTAGGTTAAATTCTCCATCATTGTAAATAAAATTTATTATTACACATAACCCATACCCGGGAACAAACATTTATTGTCACGTTTTATAAACGTCTGCCCTGGCCGGGTATCGAACCCGGGACCCCTCGTTTCGTAGGCAGGGTCACTTCCAACTGGGCTACGGGGTCGTCAAACTGAATATGATATGATGTATGATGAAAGTTGAGAAGTTTACGGAGTTTGCATTAGTGACGTGATAAATTGACTAAATTGTAGAAATAACAGAATTTTAAAAATACTCTTTTAATCTTTTAACGTTTAACAGTGTTTATTTTAAATTATTTTTAATATGGTAATTAAACAGTTATTTATAACTTTCAACGCCCGCTACTGCTATCTTGTCCTTACAAGGTCACTAACCTCGTCTCGCCCCGTACGGCACCGCCGCGCC
The DNA here is from genome assembly GCA_905404295.2 of Ochlodes sylvanus. Lineage (NCBI taxonomy): Eukaryota > Metazoa > Arthropoda > Insecta > Lepidoptera > Hesperiidae > Ochlodes > Ochlodes sylvanus. The sequence continues at coordinate 1,795,851 of FR990135.1, read as the reverse complement.
ATCGCGCCGCGGCGTGCGGCGCAAGCGGCATCAGCTGTGTTTTCGGGCGTTTCCATACGCTCCGAGTATTTTGAGACAATTTTGATTGCCATTTTTGAAATAATTAGTAGTGTAGAATTTTGACTTTATATTTTTGATCATTACCTATGACCACGTACTTTCATGTCCTCGAGTATGTCAACTGACTAAAAACTCACCCTGTATATATATGTTTGTATATATATATATGTTTTGTATATATATATATATATACAAAACAATATATATATATATTTATTTATTTTTATTATATATATATATATATATATTTAGAAAATGTCATTTTATTCGTGTTTTTGTAGTCCCAATTTAAACTGAAAAATATGACTCTTCCTGAGATCTATTATACTTTTTTGTGAGCAACTAATTGCTCTTTTTTTTTGCTTTTGCTTTAATTATAAAAAAAAACCAAGCAAAGCTCGGTCATCCACCTAGTGAATATAAATATTACCTTTTATGTCACTCATTAATAGCCCACTACTGAGCACGGGTCTCTCCTCATACCTGAGGAGGCCAAGACCATACTCCACCTCGCTGCGTACGGATTGGTGGAAGGGTTAGTGGCCAACCCAAGTGACGGATTTATTTTTGCCGCCCGAAGGCATCCGACATGGCTTAACGACTGCTACCAAATAGTAACAACCGGGACCGACGGCTTTACGTACCCTCCGAAGCACGGAAGCGCCCAAAAAATTTTGCCCTTAGCGGTCACCCATCCAATCATCGACTGCGCCCGCTGTTGCTTAACTTTGAAGATCACATAGGATCGCCCCAAGCCGCCGGGCTATGAGCGCTTCGTAGAATAGAATAGCAGATGTTAATTTCGTAAGATAATGTAGTAACAATAACATGAAGAAAACCTTACTCATAAAACTATAATAATATGGATTTGCAGTCAACAACCAGTACCACTAGGTGGCTTCTGTGATCTTTGTCGGATGTATTTCAATAAAACTACAGCCTCTTAAATTCTTGCATGTAACTATCAACCATTTTTGTTACAACAAATATGTGCAAATATAATATCGATGGGTCATTCAGACGTTAACCAACTAACAGACGAACCAGCCGCTATACCTATATATGTAGGTACATAAAAGATACACTACACGGAGCCTGAAATGCAATATTTCAACTGAAAACCGATATTCGATGATACCTCGCTAAATTAAGTTCAGTTATCGTACTGAAAATGAATTTTACTGGAAAGGAATTTCGAGCACTCGTTAAATCGCAAAATCATTTTGAAATTGGTATTGCAGTGCAATTTTTTTCTATAAGAGAGACCACTTATCGATGATTTAAATTTTAATGTAGTGTGGATAGATCCGGGTTCGAATACCAAAGAAGGAAAAAAATACTTATTCCACCGATTTATGTCGACAAACAAGCAGACGATCCGCTTGACATAAAGTAGTCACTGACACCCCAGACATCAGTAACACCCAGATATCAGTAACACCCAGATATCAGTAACACCGAAGGCATCACAAACGCGTTGCCTGCTTGTTACCAGCTCTTCGACATTATGACCGAAACTAGTATAAAATATTTTCACGGTCGATTTTAAAAGGTGGTAGTTATCTAGTCGTGTAAAACACCGTACCATCAAGACCACCGAAACCCAGGGATGTCTAAGAATAGTGGTAGCCTAGCCTCGTCCATTGTTCACCACCGTGGTCAGCAATGGCCACCAAACCCTATCAGTCCCACCAAGTCTAACTGACCCAGTAACATTTACTGTCTACATTTTGTGGTAACACATACGTATGTGACACGTTATTTATTATCTTTTTCAAACTGGGCTTTCATTATTTTAACTAAACCACACATCCAAAATGTTCTCGACAGTAGGTCTGGCTTTGAGAAATGGTTTCAGCAAATGTAAAAATGTTGGAAATATAACGGAAAATATTTTTACAGCAATAAATATATCCAGATGCGTTATGAATAGTTTCATTTACGTGTTACTGTTACCGAGGACTGGAGGTACAATGGCAATAAGTACAGCGGGAAAACCTATTCAATTCTAGGAACTGGATTTAGTTGTAACCCACATGATAAAATTTGTTTGCTGCAGAGAAAATCTTCTCACTAGGCTTATTTAACTACTGGTATATCTTTATAAAAACAATAACAGCTTTGCAGACTGCCAATTTTTAAGGCTAAAATAATATTTTAAGTTTTTCGTGGAAGGGGAAAATAGGACACATTTTCAGCCAGTAGATTCAGTGTTTAACCAATTATTTAGAAAGGTTCATGTTAAAGTTATATCCATAATTATGTTCGTAACTTAATATTGAAGAGCACTTTAACTTATTATTAGGTGAAATACTGTGGTTAAGCATTCATGCTTAGGGTGGGTTGCATATCACGTGGTTAAAGTAAGGTTATAGGTACATGTCGGTTAAAGTAAAATTTAACCGCCGAAAGACACAAAACTGGGTTGCATCAAATAACCCTCGTTAAATTTTGACTAAAATTTAACCCTAACCGTAACCGTCCGAATGCGATCGGTCAACGTCAAAGTTCACCTTAAAATTGACTTTGTTTGACATATGTCTGTATACATTTCCGTTAATATTTTGATATTAATTGATAAATTATTGTTTTTACGTAATTGAAAATCGGTTACAATGTTTCAAAGCAGTGGATTGATTCGATCAATGTATAATTGATGAAGATACTTCATCCAATGACGACCTTATCATCTAATACATTACGGCAAGAAAAACAAGCTTCTTCAGGAACTTTTCTCTGGGATGAGGTGGACTTTGTGGCGCGTTTTAGGCTATCTAAGCGTGTAGCTAGGTATTTCATTTGTATATTGGAAATGACACAAAGAAGTAATACAAACAGGTAAGCGCTTACTTATTGCAATGGTCCAGTAAAATCGAAATTATGTGTATTATGAATTCTATTTACTAAAACCTAATTATTTATTATTATTATTTCAGAAACCATGCAGTATCAGTAACTGATCAAATACTACTGGCCTTACAATTTTATGCATCAGTATCTTTCCAAAGATGTGTCGGTGATACAAAGGTGTACACAAATCTACTGTTTACAGGATTATATAAAATGTAAACGAACAATGAAACGAACGGAATTTTATTATAGATTTTAATACATTTGCCCATGAACGAGCCGCCAGTTTTGCTGAGTCTGAAATTTGGTGCAATCAGTTTAGCCTTGTTCCTAGTATTAATCATGTGAACATTAAGGAAACTGTCATAGTATTTTTAATAACGTACATATTTATTATCAACAATATATTGTGAAACTACATTTAATATATTTATTTCTTTAAATAGATTTCTTAGCGAATCCCTTCCCTTCATCTTCCTTATGTTTGTCAATTAACAGTTCCAATTTTTCTATTTCATCGGCTGATTCAAATCAGCCGATCAAAATTGGACGATCGTTATCTGAAAATGAAATCATTGAATTACTACACACAGTAAAGTAAAAGATGTAGGTACATCACAACCAAGATGACAATAAATTAACAAGAAGAAACGTAGGTACTCACTTTACTGAACTGTCCATATTAAAGTTGATTTGAATTCCTTTTTAGTGATTACGATACCTATTTAACTTTGATAATATTACGAAAATTAACCTTTAGCGATGATCGATCGAAGAACAAATCAACAAAGTACAAACAGTAATGACCATTGAGTTTAGCACCTAATGACAGCATTGACAGATGAAAAGCTGCCCGCACCGTCAATTTGACAAGAGTCGTACGACATTTTAGCACAATGTTGCTAGTACAAAATATCTTCCATACAAAACAAACTCAAAAAACCGGGAAGGGTGTCATAATTGTCATGGCAGCCCCATTAACCGGCGTTACTTTTGACGAGGGTTAAAAAAGGCATTGTGCAACGCTACATGCAACTTGACCTTCGGTAAGAGCTTGGTAATGGTTATAGCATGGTCAAAATTAACGTTGGTTACAACGATAGCTAAAATGTACCAAAAACCCACCCTTAGTATAACAATTCAATATATAAATATTTAAATAAGCAAAAATAACACAAACAACCTATTGAATTGAAATGAAGGTTATTCACCCGGTTGTGAGTGAACTGAGCTTAATAAAAGCTTTTCGTCATAATGGACCGATTCTGAGAATCGCGTTTATAGTCTATCATCTCGTTTTCCGGGAAGGTAGTCATTTATTTCCGCAGAAATTACGGATTTTTCCTTTACTGTCGGCGGATACATATTGGTGGAATACTATTATAGTAAAATATGATGCTATGACTATGACGATATCGTTAGTATCGCTACACACGTATGTGTCCATCTTTGACTGATTATAGATGATTATTAATTAGTAGTAGGGATAGTTAGTCCGACTAGGAGACGGTGTTAGAACATTAGCTGGTTAGTTTGTTAGTAAGTATGAGGACTGGGTCAGGAACTGTTAGTAAAGTTAGTTAGTTATTGTTAGTTAGTTAGTTATTGTTAATCATAGTCCAGTTAGTAGTTGTCAGTAAGAGGCTCGTTATAATTCAGTCACAGATATATTGCTACTTTCGAGAATTGAGATGGTCGCCTATAAAAAGTGTAGTCGGCGTACCAGATAGGATTTCGTTTGGACATAACATCGGGAAGGTATCCCGTTATTTTTATAACAATGTTTCAGTGGCCAGATAAAATCATTTCTCGGCTGCAGTTCTAGAAGGTTCCCGTTGTAGATAACAAATAAAATATTTAGTTGAGCGTCGTAAATTATTTATAGTTTCGCTTTTATTCAGGTGGCGGCACCTGGCGGGCACCTAATAAATCTCCACCCGATAATTCATAGATTGTTTGCGCTCGACTCCTATAAATCGTGTCTTCCCCACTTCCCTTTTTCTTCCTGAGGCCTTCCCGAACCTGTTTGCGTATAACCGTATAGAACTAAGTTAATCCTCTGAAATTCGGTTATTTATTTGTTTTCGCGCACAAATTATAGGATGCGAGACAAATTGTCATCCGCTGTTTTGAGTCGTGAGTGTTTTCGCGGTGCTTCCTCGGATAAAATGATTTATGTTATTAAGGAACATTAGCATAGATTTTAGCCTCATATCTAAAAGGATCAATGTAAGTTTGAGTGCCTAATAAACTTTGAAACAACTTATAGGATTACTTAGTAAAGTTGGAATTTGAATGTTTGAGTCATAGTAGATGAGTCTTATTGATTTACAATATGTTATGCTCTTTATTGCTCATCCTACATATGCATAGTAAAATTTTAACGATCAGTGTTATTTGATATAAACTATTACAATGATTTTTAGAATTTCTGTTAATTTGCTGGTTTGTCTGTGTATTTGTTCCCGCTAATGTCAGAATCAGAAACGGCTTCACCGATTTGAATGCCTTGAGCAATATTTAATTTAGTCTTTGTTTTGTTCATAAATAAAAACAAACGGGTTCTACTTCAAGAATTCCATCTAAATATTTGTTTTATTATATTATATTATATATTATTTTATATACAATAAGTACATACTTATTAAAATTATTGTTTACTTCCTAGGTTAATAGACCGTAACAATTTCTCAAACGCCCCACATTCTGCTTTCCCATAGTTCCCATGTATTTCCATATCGTCCCTTAAGATTTAGGTCGTGTAAAGGGGTAGCGACTTAAAGAACCATCTCAAACATCAAAGGGTCCACTGAGAGACTGGATCGTTGACTCGAAAATGCCCTACGATTCTCATTCCGTCGCAATTTCAATTTTATTACCATAGCTTAGGGTTTTAATTAATTCGTCGAAGGGTTAGTTGGGGTGGTGCCTCAAGATAGTTATCCACAATACGTTTCTAGAGCTTAAGTGTATGATGATGTTGCAAAACATCTACTGTAGTATCGAGTACCGGTGGAAATATGAATATGCAAGAACAAGACGGAAGATATCTGATAGATAGAGATAAGAGATGGAATTAAAAATCTGATAAAGTGAAAGTCAGATTCTCACACGTTAGGGTTCCGTACCAACGATCGATATGCATCGAAAAATAATACCTAGAATTGTAACTACCGATCAACAATAGCGTAATGAATACTAGGCTGCGGCCTCGTAGGCAACGTCAGCCCATTCGTCGCAACGTTTTTTCTTTTTTACTGACATTGAAATTAGCCAATCACGACTGGCCTTGTGTAATGCGGCATGAAATAAGAACCAATTGTGAAAGTTTCAGCGTTTTAAGTCACGTGGGTGATTTGGTACCATTTTCGAATGACTGCTTGTATGGAAGGCGTCCTCTATACTTTACAGCTCGTTGGCGATATTATTTGATCAGGCACAAGGCAGACCTTACCTTCAGGTGGCTCGTCTGCTTAGTCCTCACTTGATCGTTGCATGAAGTACTATGACCTGATGTCCTTAGCTTATAGGTTGTACATGTTTTCCGCGTCCGTCTGTACCGTGTATCACTGCGAATTGATTCAATTTCCAGCAAATTGGAGGCCAAATTAGATTCCTCGCAGGTCGCTAACGAAAACAGCACGTACTTGATACAATATTCGTAATATCTGCTTGAAACGGCCAAGGGTTAGGTTTCAACTAGGTTACTTAATAATTCTCACCTTCCTTATCATCTCGTGGCCAATAGGTAACATCTTGGAATGAGCATATATATATATGTATTGACAAAATGATTTTTAAATTTTAACACACAAAGGTGTAGGCAAAATAATTTTTCTAAATCTTCCATCATCCATAATTCGATTTACTCATCACTATTGGTCTTGAGTGCGTGTTGGTTTGAAAAAGTAAGTAAAAAAATAGGGTGCACTATGAGATGAAGAGATTGGTTTGGACTCCAAAAATGGATAGACCACCATACTCTTTATACGTATTCGAACAATAAAAAAAAATACCATAAGTAATAATACGAAGTTTTTTAACAGTCTTTGAAAGAAAATCTTTTCCGCAACAAGTAAACCTAAGGCTCAGCATTCACTAAAGTTAGGCAAGATTGGTCACATACACTCGTAGTACTCAATAAGCCCGACCGACCATTGAGCACGAAGCAGGCGTACAGAGGCCGTCTGAAGAGCCAGAAACCTACTAATTGGACCACTAATTGGTTTTTTGGCACCTACCCTGGGACGGGAGCTCGGGGTACGGCGGAATACGGCACGGACTTTGTAGCAGCTCAGTGGCCGAATGTCCCCAATTAAGACATTATCGTTTCGGATATAATTGTTACCGATAGAGGTAGTAGGGCACTTTTGTGTGGCGGGAATGCGGAGGTATATATTTTTACTGACATTTTTGTATTACCCGTTTTCCACAATAAAGATTTTTGATTGATTGATTTGAACTCTTCGAGTAACTGTACGTTTAAGGAAGCGCTGAATCTTTGTTATAAGGTGACAAACTGAATGAGTCAAAAATTTTACTGTTCTAAAAGAAGGTAAGTAGGTATGAAGTAGTTTTAAACATTACCATGTTTTTTTTATTTTCTTTATAACTTATAGGTTAATGTTTGAAGACATTCCCACCTTTGGTAAGTGGTGATGAAGTCTTGGGTAGTAAAGCGCACTAATTTATATAATTCACACATTTAGGTGGTAACAGAGTACTGTCTTTCAACAGAACAAACTGGTAATAATTGCCGCGTCCAATGGTCAGTCAGACCTAGGATAGATACTCTCTCTAGGATAGATACTCTATCCATCCTTGGTCCAATAAAGACGTCTTTATTCACGTTCTAATATGTTCCCTAACGAAAAGTAAACAAGTCCCCGTTAATATTGCTTCATCTAAAAATCCAATTTTATCACAATTCCCGTACAAACGAACCACTTAGTTTTAAGCCCACTAAAGGAGCGAGACGGAAATATAACAATGTACTCGCGAGTAAGGGACATAAAAAGCGAACGGCAAGCGGAAATTGAATTCTTCCTCTTTATAAACGGAATATATCATACGCCGAAATAATAAAATGTGAGTTTTTCGCAGTTTTTTTACAAAACAAAATGTTTGCGTGAATTTATGGCGTAGTGAGCGCGGCTAAGGGAATCGGAACTCTATTCCGTTGATATAGATTTGTTTTTAAATGTATATAGTTGCCAACGTTAAAGTTCAGCCATTTTGTTTGTAATGCTTCGTCTCGGGAAGAGCCGTAATATTTTGTAACTGGCCAGCCTGGTTTTATTTAAACAGGATTTCCAGATATTGATTACTTCTAACACATAGTTTTTCGTTCCTTCTACTTTCAATGGACCCCTTGTATTAAATCAAATGGAGAAACAAACGGTTTTCCTTACCTTCGAAGGACTCTCGAAGGGGACGTAACACTGAATCAGCATGGCCCAGCTCGTTCCAGACCGGGCGGTAGCGAGCGGCGTAATTAATAAAACGCGAGGTGTCGAGATAAGCCCCAGCGCGCTCGTAAATCACTCGAGCGCTAACGACCGCGCGGATCTGTGGTGAATGGATGCGGCGCGCGGTATTGTGCAGCGGGGACTGAGAACGCGGGCGACGCGTCCAACTACGCTGTTTCAATTATTGCACTACGGCTCGATGATTATTGAGCGTATTGATTATAGGGTGATGTCGCATCACGACATGGTGTCGTCTCGAGAAACCTGAATAACGCTATCGAAGTTTTCACGTTCGCATAATTATGTATATGTAAATATACAAGTTCCGAAAATGAACAGTTCGGAGCTCAGCCGCTCCCCAGGCATGACAGCTCGCTTGAGTTGAGATTTTTCTTTACTAAAATTATAGTGTTTTTGATATGGAATACTTTTCCCCAATAATCCCTTTTGCAGCCCATAACCGTCCCACTTTTGGGCTTGGGTCCTCTCTCACAATTGCAACACCACGTTAGCCAAGTACGGACTAATTAACACAACTTTGATAACGTAATGGAGAAATAGTAATTCCTCACGTAGTTTTCTTCACCGAAGCAAGTGATAATAATGTCTAGTACCGTACCGGATTCGAACTTAAACATCTAGTACATAACTTTATATCCATGTAAATTAATAAGATATCCGTTCCATAAAACACACATCCTCGTCGCAGCCACAAACAAACAAGCGGGCCCACGCGTGCCGCTAATGGTTTTCAAACACATTGCTTTTTATCACTATTACTACATAATTATATTATAAGTTTTTCTGAAAAAGTTGAAAAAAAAAAAACATTTTTATGACACACACTGTATAGATCGCGATAGATTAGACCGCGTCAGAATAGCTGACACGATTTTAAAAGTATAATTATTTATATTACAATTATTTATGAATTATAATTATTTATAAATTATAATTATTTATATTACAATTATTTATAAATTATAATTATTTATATTACAATTATTTATAAATTATCAGACTTCACCGCCACTTACTATCAGGTGGGATTGTTATCAAGCACTACCTTATAATAAGTAAAAAAAAACTTGGGTCCCTGAGGTCTAGTCTGTTCGTTTGTGAGTTATTTTCATTAAAAAATTAACTCATATTCGATAAAAAATCGTAAAAATAATAATGAAGGGATGTGCCACGTATACTTTATTGCCGTATAGGCACAGCCTCATATTCGATTATGATAAAGTGAGTTACCGGCAGGATCGCTTCACGGTGGTCGCACCCTGATTCGATTATCACCTCAGGGCTCCCTTAACAAACGATTAAATATTTTGATATCGAATTTTATGTACAATCCAATTATTCGGGTGAGGTTTACAGCGACTTGTTAATAGATCAGGTAAGGTTAGTTATCGGGTTAACTAATAGGAGTAATTTATAAGATTACGAGGATACTTTGACGCGATGATGTTAAACCATAAATTTGAATTGATGTCGTAGTTTTTACACATAATAAAATGGTAACCGATTGATAATATTAGGTATCTGTATACAGAACATATCTATAAACTATTGGAGGGGTATTAACGCAACTGACACCTTAAAAAATGTTTTTTGTTTGTAGGTTTAGTTCAATATCGTACTATAAATGATTTAATTAAGTAAAAGTTAATTTAATGCTTCTTTTTGTTCTCGTATCCAATTGTTTATAACCCCTTACACGCACACATACACATGTACTAAAAAGATCGAAATCATACGCTATTTAAGTGCGTAATATTTCGGGCGCGTAAAGCGTTGGATAGCTGTCGTTTAGAAATATCGGACGCATTTGGGTGTTGAAGTACTTCCGACGCTCTAGTTTGCCTTTAACCTTCCACTAATCCACAATTACGAAGGGATTTACAAGAGATGTGTTACGATACCCGTGCCCTACAGAGACCGCATCAACCCTAGCAACTCAGACTGAGGACCTATCCACTTGGAAAATTGGATAATGACGTGTTTCGACCAAACAGCACTAATTAACGCGCAATTTTACGGCTTAACGACTTAAATACATTTGCACATGGCGGTTTACAAGTAGCCGGTACATCAGGGGTAATGAAGTACCCACGTATGTGTATGTACATACATATGTGACATTGATATGTAGATGTGGACGTATGTGTGTGTGAGGTTAATTGATGTGTTTGAGGTTCCACGTTTAAAAAATACAGAAGTAGATACGAATGATAAAACTGCGGGGTAAAATTGAATATTTTTTGCAAATTTTATTGAAGGTTCGGTTGGACAATATACTCGTACATACAAATATAATGTTCATGTATGTATGTACAGAGGTCCATATCATAAATTCCTTACAGACAGGTTTGTTATCGATATTTTTTTAGGATTTATTGCCTGTCTGTGTGTATATTAGAGTATCATGCGGTTATCACTGAACAGAGTGAAATAATACTTGGCATGTTTGTAGTGTTCATCATAGGTCTCTAGGATACTTCTTATCTCGAAAAATGGATTGTTTTCCACGGGGCAACAGACAAAAGTAGTATTGTAGGTTCAGTGAAAAGTTTATTGATACAGCAAGATATATTACATTAAGCGGACTAAATGTATTCGGAATTTGATAACTTTTCTGATGTATAACAAAAATTTATCCCTTAAATCGATAAATTACGGTAAAAATAAAATTCATATAACGCCTAACATAAGTGAGTAGCAATATTTGGGTGCGTGTACTATCGACACAGGCTTACCGAAGCGAAGCAGGCGGGACACTAGTACGCCATTAAAATTACATCAACACACAGCTCGAAGTTTGCCGCACGCGAATAGGTTAGCCATTTTATTGTTAAAAGCTGAAAAAATCCATTTTTTGAAATGCTATTAAGAAAAAACGTACAGGAGCTTTTTTGACTATTAACAGTGAAGTCGTTATTCAGGATTGATAAAATTAAAGATACTATAAAAAAAGTTTACAGCGGTCGTTGAAACCCAAAGTAGCGCGGAAAAAAGCTTCGTAAAAATATTTTAAAAGTCGTTTTTTTTTTTAATTTTTAAACCCGTAGTTACTAAGAGCACACTATTATAATGCAGAAATAAAAGGTTAAGACTGAAGGTATTTAAAAAAAATTATATAACAATAATAATAATCATCATCATTATTAAATACATACATTAAATGATTAAGTACAACTACCACACTTGGTACTTTTTAGAGTACGATAAATAATTGCTTTCTTTCTTCCTACTCTTTTCTTTCATAGCCGACAACGCATCGGTGATTTATTATGCGGGACAGTCTTTACGTTAGTCCACAGGCGACTGTGACCACTTACCATAAGACACGTCTGCTAGTCTGGCTATTAACATATGAATAAAGTAATCCCGATTTTATTATTACAGCACGGTAACCCTACACGTATAAACACATGAAAATGCAATTATTGATATAGACTCGTATCTCGCCGGCCATAAAGTTGATAATGCATAAATTGAATAGTGATTTAACGGCGTTTAATGCGATTAGATTATCCACCGTAAATCATTTTCGGTCGAGTGTTTAAGCCGTTGAGATACGACGGGGCCGTTACGAAATATGGGACGTAATGGCTATGTACGGGATATTACATGAGGGTATACTTAGGGACATTTTGGTAGAGACATACAAACGGATATAAGCGCACATATGAAGCCTTAGTTAGGGACATATTTGAATGGATTCTACGTACTGACCGACATGTCAACGATTTTTAACGCCGTTGCATTAGGCAGCTGTCCCACCACCGGCGACTAGCGAGTAGAGTATAGAGTTAGAAACTGAGAGCGAGTTGGCGAGCAGGGAGTGTGTAGTTTCATCATCCTCTGCATCTCATCAGCTCCACTTGTATGTGGCACAAGAAAAATTCAACGATTAGCTGTCAAATTTGCTTGTAAGTAACTGTGCTGTCTTTGAAAAAACCGGCACGCAAAGTGAGACAAAATATCGTATCATTCTGTCTCGTTTGCTTGCGATAAATGGTATCCATAGGTAAACTCTTCTCTATCTACGGATCCGGGTTCCGCATGTCAAATTGACATTGACAATTGCGCGTGCGTAATTGGACACAGTACCCCGTAAGCAGAAAAATGTTGTAACATAATACTCGGCTTACAAAAAAATTAAAAAAATCTCAATAAGATCTTAAAAACACTCAAAACAAAGTAGGTAACAAAAGGTTCTCAATAAAGCCGGAATACACTGACCGTTACCAGACACGATTGATATGCTAATAATATTTTTATAACTCACAATCAACATACAAATGGCTGGAGGAAGCACCAGTGGAAACCGGCCTTAGGGCAATAACGGCAATCACCGCCACTTTGAATATATGGACTATGTCGATAATGTTATACATGTATATGGTAAAGGACCTTTTATAGAGTATCTCTATCCATAACATTATTATGAACAGGATCTAAGAATCTCAAAGTGAAACGGAAAGGTTTTTTGATATATGAAGAATCCTGGAAACTACCTACCTAGATTTACCTACATAGATTACGTGATACTTGTTCATTACTACGTTACGACGATACGTGATCATTACTACGTAGATTACTACATAGAACCGAACGTGCAAGTAAGGTTGAGTATGTGTATCGGAGCGACTACACGAATGACTGAACGTTAAGATGTTTGAATGGATGAACAAGAATACGAATGATAAAACCAGACGACGAATGAATCCACTTACATTTTGACCAAGATCCTACACTACTATTACAGGTCCTATTGTTTTAACTCTGCCTAGACAGACAGACAGCTACCACACTCTTTCTTTGAGTCAGTTGCCAAAAGGATCGTCGTGTTTCAGCTTGACGTTCCTGAGCCAGTACTTTGTTTCTTTTATTTCTTTTTTGACAACGTTTTGGTGATGACATTGTTATTGATATCCACGAGTGACGGTGAAAACTGTCCATCAAACGGCCCGTCGACTCATTTGTTATCTATATACAAAAAAATCAAAATGTGTGCAATTCACACGTGGTAGAAGTGAAAACTTCAAAAAACGAATACTATCAGGCCAAATATTGATGTTTTGCTTTGCTTACGTAAGCCGCCATTTTGCCGTGAGCACGCAAACGGATAATGCCTCCTATCTCATTTTCTCCCACGTTAAAATGTGTCTGTCTATTTTTACTGTCGCTTTTTCACGTCATTTCCGTTTCATTGACTTTCAAATCACAACGATGATAAAGAAGTTTTCACTTCAAAATCTTGTGTACGATACAGAATTGTACGATTCTTACCAATTATTTCTTGTTTGGCAGCCAACTGGCGCATATAATTGGGCTCTGTCTACGTTAAAAACATTTTTAAAATTGCAAAGGTAAAAAGATGTATTGCGTATTTCAGTCTGCTACGTCGTAGCGTCAATACTGCTACAATTCACAATACTCGCGCTACGCCGCTTGTACAAAAATTGTAGTAGTTTGTGCTACGACGTAACCTATTCTACAGAATGTAGAAATAGTATGTATCCGATGTAGTATTACGTCCCTGTCTGTCAGTTTGTTTTTCACATGTAAATATTTCGAAATCTACGGGACAGTGAAACACTACACACAGTAAAAATATGTTACTGCCCCGTAGATTTCGATATATTTATCTGTATGAAAAGCTGAAAGACACATGTCGACGCAAAAAAGCAAACTGCTATTTTTCGAAATTTGGACCATTCGACAAAGATTTTTTTCTGATTCCGAATCTATAATAAAAAAGGTCATATGTGTTAAAGTATTATTTACTACGTTTCCGCTTTTTTGCGTCACGCCGACAATTATCGACTTATAACGAGACTCTTACTAACATTTACTAACTGGACTATTACTAACAATAACTAACAGGACTAACATTTACTAACAGTCCCTGTCCCAGTCCTCATACTTACAAACTAACCAACTCATGTTCTAACACCGTCACCTAACCGGACTAACTATCCCAGTCCCCATATATGAGTCTTGTTCTAAGTCGGTCACAGTTGTCATGGGCGGCAGCGGAAGGTGGTGCTGCATGCTCGTTTGCTGCCTTAAATCAATAAAAAAAAAATTCACCCACACTACTGAGCTACTAACGAATCACCCGGACCACCAACAAACATAAAGACGTGTAATGATTCGTCTAATCGCCTCAATAACTATCTCAGCCTGCTTACCATATCAATCCCTTAAAGGGCACAACTTTTTACGACCAATAGATACGATTTATGTCCGTCTGTTTGTGCGTTTGACAGTTAAATTGACAAAGTTCATGCATAAATAAAAGGCAACAATATAGGCTGGCAAGAGGCGGGGCTTATGGCGGTAAGCCTCTTACAATGCGTATGGGAAGAAATCTTATTGATATACAGCTATTCTTGAATTAATCGGTTACTCTAATACGTAGATAGATAATATTTAGTTAGATATAAGTTAGATAATATCAGGTTATGAAGTATTTTTTGTAGTATTTGCATCATCTAGGAACATATCTTATTGACCGAGACAGTAGATATACGATTTTGAACTTAACGGGTACTTACGATGTATATTGTACGCCGATATGAGACCCAGTTGCCTGGATCGTAGCCACGGCTGAAATATCGGCGTGGCATGTCTTGAGTACCCGTATCATAATAAATTTGTTCTAAATAGTTTGTTTGAAAGCAAAAATATTTTTGTGATAGGAATCAGGATGACAGAGATACAATATACAAAAATATTGTAGGATACATATATCCAAACGGAGCTTTATTTATTTACTTTTAAGAAATACGAGTATATTTGATTAACTTTAGTCTAATTCATCCAATGTAATTCGTCTTTTATTGAGATTAATAAAAATCACATAGAACGTTAGTTCTACGTGTCTTAAATCTTAAAGAAGCTTTGTATTACATGTCAGACTTGTTAATTCTTAAAGAATTACCAGACCAAAACGTTCCATAGCCTGTCAACGTGTCCCATGTCATGTAATAAGGCCACACGTCACGTGCTTCGTTCGACAGGCTTGCACAATAACACGTGTAGTGAAACAAATTGAGCGAAGTTTGCATGTGAAGGGTACTCGAAGTGCAGTCGGGAGTCAAGATGAATTCTACTGGAATTGCGTTCCAATATCGTATTGTTGTACTATTTCGCAATCTGACTGAAGTCTTGTATTGAAGGGTTGTTAAACTGTAGTACTTTTCGAATTTGATTTTTATGCGAATCGTCAAATAAGCAGGCGAGTTATAAACGCTTCAATTATTACAATTATTAATTTAGTTATAAATTGGCAAACTTGGGCTCCTAATGGTAATTCTCGGGTCGTCGGTGTTTGTAATATAATGTTAAATTAGTCTATTCTCTGTCATTCACACAAATAAGCGTTTATTCATTAATTTATTATTAGTATACCTATGAAATCAGATCTAAGTTTCTTGGCTATTTTTCTCTGTGAGTAATCTAGAGTGAACAGCGTTGACCTAATGCGTTTTAGTAGATATAAGGGAGTCTTTACACGAACATCTTTGGTTTTTAGCCACCATCAACAATTCAAGGGAACAGTCTATTATTATTCAGATCGCAAGGCCACTAACAATGTTAAGGGGAGCGAGGGTCTGGTCTAAAGTCGTGCTAGTGTACCTAGATCGAAACAACAATGGTACAGTTTACACAATAACGTAATTCAGGATCAGTCGGATGTCTGTTCGAGGGCCGCCCATTGTTCCTCAGGAGTACAATACACGCCACTTCATTGTTCCCACGTCTTTGGCTATTGATATTAATACTGCAGTTTGCTAATTGGCTAATTGATGCGTTCGGTGTTAATGTTTAGTTGAGGAACAATTGTCGTTACAGTGGCGACAGCTATCATAACAAGTTTGTTATGTGGTATGCGACTGGTTAATAATAGGTAAGTCTATTGTACATTTTGTACTAATAATAGTTATCATAGCTAAGTTACAGACTGCTTGAGATTTTGAATCAGTAGCTTTAAAATATAATTGGTAGAATCTTTCACGTTTGCAACGATGTAACGATGTGTTACTTTTGGTGTACAGTAAATTATTGTTACACACATACTTTGTTTTAGCTCCTTGTTGTACTCACCACTTTCAGAGACGGAGGAAGGCGAGCGCTCGGCTGTAGAAACCCCAGACGAGGTTTCTAGGGAGGACAACGAATCGGTCCGGGTCGCGTGCGCGTGCGCTAGGGAGGTCTCGGCGAGCGAGCGCGTCACGTCCCGCGCCGCCCGCAGCTGCGCCAGCCGCCGCCGCAGGTAGCGTTGCTCGCGCGCCAGCTGCTCCTTGTGACTCGAGTGCCGCTTCTCTCGCTCTTCTAGACTCTGGAAAGATGTTTTTGAATATAGAACAAGAAGTGCTGGCTGCTGTTCGTGACTAGAGCGACGCTCGCGAGCGCCCATGACAACTGTGACTGTGTTAGCAGACGGTGTTAGAACATTGGGGAGGGTATACGCTAGATGAGCCGAGCACGAGCGGAGCACGAACCGAGCCAAAATTCGTGTAGTGTGGACCGACTTACGAGCCTCGAACGCCATACTTGACTCTGCGAGCGAGCGGTTCGGCTTGTGCTCCGCTCGTGCTCGGCTCGTCTAGCGTAGACCCACCCTTAGGTTTCACCTCTCTAGCCGAAGCATAATTACTAAAACAAAATAATATTGCACGGTAGAAACGGTACCAAGTACCGTGGCGGGCGGTAGTACTACCCCGGAAGAACTCTAGGCTACCTATTATTTTGTTTTATCTGCGGTATATATTTTCATTATCCAAACATATTTATACCATAACAGAATGAAATGAATGTCGGCCCATTTGAGTTTAAAACGCACCGTCCATTTTTGCAAGTTTCATTCAACAAACATATACCAATAGATTGTTTATCCATATATTTTAACTGTAAATTTTCAGCATAACTGACAGTACTACGTTATTGGCGCCGGGGGGATCGACGGCGAATGCGTTTTGGCATATCATTCATAAAATTCATAATTAAATTCCGCCACTCAATGTAAATGCGTTGAACTTAATTCAACCAGTCTGTCCAATGGTTTTACATGCTTTATTACCGGTTTTCGATATCTTTATAAAACTAGCTGACCCGACAGACGTTGCCCTGTTTTAACTATGAATATTGAATTCGAATATTTGCAGCACGCATTCTGTTAATGTTAGGTATGTCAAATGCCATAAGGTTACATTTAGAGTTTATAGTGTCAAAAGCGCTAATGTTACAGTAGAAAATCATGAGAAAATTTAATATGGTGGTTAAGTATTCTAAATTTTTCTAATTTTCCGCGCAATATTCTTATTTTTCTCTTTCATAAGAACATTCTCCTGACAATAACAAACACAACAAAAAAGAATTAGCGCAATCAGTCCAGCCGTTCACGCGTGATGCCGTGACCAAGGGAAATATGGATTAATTTTTATATGATATAGATAAGCGATAAATCAGCAGACGATCGTCGCCTTTGGACATCACGTGGCCGACCAAGAAAGAAAATAGAAGAAAGACAACATAATCATAAATATTAAGTAATACATAAGTAACACTACAGATTCATAACCCCACACTAAGATCCCTGGTATCGTGGGTACCACGGACTACACAACACAAAAACAATACCTAGATCAAAAGCAGAATAAACTTATCATTCAAAATCTCCGCCTCGCTGGGAATCAAACCCAGGACCTTTCAGCGGCGGCGGCAGTCTGGCATGGCAACCATTGCGCCATACGGGTCCTCAATGAATAATCCCCTGTACAGCCTATTTCACATGAGCATGCACGGACGTATTTATCACATGTCTAAGCGACGCTCACACACGCTCGCACTCACTCAAATATTCATGGAGGAAAGAATTCAAAGCTTATGAAAGTTTTGTTAGAATTATACAAGTTATATTTGCTCGTATGTGTTACATATGTATAGATGATATAAAGAAGTAAGTGTTTTTAAATGTTACTATTTTCCTATTTTTTTCTCTTTCTTATTTCTTGTATCTCGCTCGGCAACGTGTCGGTGATGACAATGGTGATTTCCATGGCTGACACTGACAGTGACCGCTTACTAACAGGTGATTTGTCAAATAAATATTAAATTTAGCGGAATTAATTCACTTTAAAATATAATAAAATACTAGACATATATGTGTGTATTGGTGTTTTTACTGCAGAAAGTTTAAATAAATTTTCTATAATATAATAGTCTATATTTCATACAAAATAATAGTTGTAGTAGTAGAAATATTCAGTATAGCAATATGAAAAATGCATTAGATTCAAACATACATAGTTCGTGTTACCAAACTTTAATCCCTGCCTAATTATCAACTTTAAAATCGACAACCCTAACTTAGCACCTATATGTACCTATGTATATCTATATCACCCCGGGTACGAACCATGACGTTAAATATGAAAAATAAACCACGAAGGACGATCGATTCTCAGAGATGGAGTAAAGATTTTTTTTAAGTCTATGGGCAGTGTCCGGCTGTTTCAGACCGTCATACTGTACGCCCGTCAGCGACCAGTCAGCGATATTGCCGCGGCGAACAAGCGAGTGCCAAAATATCCAACTTAGATAATAATACATAATTATATGTACCATTGCGAAACAGTGGCGGACTCAACATAAGTGTATGGACGAAATAAATACATAACATAAATTATACCTATTCAATTTGAATTTTAATCGTATTAATAAAATAACTATCCATAAATAAAGCATGAACGTAATATCATCTTTGCTGTTTGTCTTTAAATTTGTGTTTAAAGTTATTAAATAAAGTAGTAAATATTGTTCACTTTGCGACAGCTCTTTTTATTTTCCTGGACCCAAATTATTCTATTGTGAACCGTTATTTAAGTTATTACTTTGCTAATATTTTAGGGGTGGCACATGTGTCACTTTTGATTTCAAAATTAAAGTTGTCATAATGGAAAAGGCAGCAAAGCTCTGGGCACACTACAGACTATGTTCTGAACAATTCAAACCTGAAGATTTTTAAAACAGTTAATAAATGCATTCGTCACAAATTCTAGTAACGCCATCTATTAGCAAAGTTTAGAAGCTTTCCATTGCATTTATCGCATGATCCAACACCGATGTCCAGTGGAACCTGCACTTGGGTGGGAGTGTGTAGGGGGTAGGGGGTTGGTTAAGGGAGGGGGTAACATCACGATACCGGCGGCGCAGATGAAATATCCCGTTATAAATCTGCCACGGCACCGCTCGACGTAGCTGTCCCACCGTTAGTAGGCGCACGGCTCCTGATTTAATTTCTTTGTAAATCTCTTGTTTTAGTTGGTGAGTTACGTTGTATTATATTCTCTGGATGATTTTCAAAGTAAATAAGTAGTCACAATTTTTACAATATACCTAATGTTTGTTCTTTTTAACTCGGAAATGGTTGTGACGCAGATAGTAAGAAATTAAATCTGTAGATATAACTATGTATTTTATGTAAGTTAAAAAATGTGCTCAGAAGTTTCTTTTATTGTTCCTTTTTTGTTGTTGTACTGATGAAGCAACTTTCCGAACTGTTAGAATCAATAAATTGTGCATAAAATGCATTAACAAAATATATTAATGATTGATTTCAAATTTGAATTTGAATTTAAAATTAATTTTACAGGAAGTACCTACAATTAATGTAAGAATACTAAATTTATTGAGATACTGCTGTATACACTTTTAGTTCATGCTGAGGCATGTCATAAGTAACTTATTTTTATATAAAGTACTATAAGCGCGTTCAAATAAACCAAGGAGCTTCAAAATCAACAAATAAAAAGGTTGTTTCACAAGGATAATGTCCTCGCACTGACTGTGTAAGGTGCAAACGTCTTTGATGGGACTTAGTGTACAATTGTATGACAAAGCCCCAAAAGTTAATACGTGACTTGCCTGTCGAATTGCCCAAGAAACGTGTAAAAGCACAACTTGTAGGCAAGGGTTATAGCGTAGAAATGTAGATGAATGTAAAATTACGAAAGACACGTGGAATGGAATTACAAACAGCTTTGCGACTGACTCTGTTTAGGTAAGGAAATAGTCTTCTTCAGGTCAATATCCAATTTTTTTTCATAATTATAGGTTAATGCTTGACCATAATCCCACCTGATGGTAAGTGGAGATGAGGTCTTGGGTGGTAGATCGCACACACCTTTAACAACATCATGTAGAACTATCAGGTATGCAGGTTGCCTAAAGATGATTTCCGTTCCACAATTTATTTCTATCTTTTCCTTTTATCCTGGCCGGCAACTTATGCTGGTGTCTGGGCGACGCCGGTGAATACTTACCATCAGGTCGCTTGTCAGTTCGTCGGCTATTTACGTAAATTATTGTACAAACATATCCAATACTAGCAGGCTGTACCCGCGTGTTCGTCCGTAAAAAATGTTATTTTGGTACACTCATATGCATGTAATATTTACACATACATATGCATTTAGTAAAAGGCGGTTATTTTAATATTACAAACAGACACTCCAATTTTATTTATTTGTATACACATATTTTCTATCAGTTATTATGCTAATTCTCAAACGTCCTAATTACAGTATACAAGGCCATTCTAAGCGCGACCCGAGCAAAAAATATTCACAAAACCGAGCGAGTCCTTTGTCAAAGTCCGTTGATAAATATTTTAAAGCGACGTGCAAAGACCAACGTATCGGCCACAATTTAATTGGTTATCTGAAACTTTTCCAATCTGCATGAGCAATGTCGCGGTTTCGGCCTCTGCGGATGCTCATTACTCTGTATCGACCCCGTGTATTCATTACTCTGTGTTCGGTTATGCAACGTTACTTTGTTGTATTTACGTAAGCAATTTTGGTGTGAGCTTTGGATAAGGAGGTGAGTTAGGAGAATATACAGAGTAATTTCACAAAATGTCTATCTGTTGTGGTACTTTACTAACCTTTCATGTAGGTAGCTATTTGTGAAAACACTTTTAAACATAAAGAAATTGCATCTACATTCTATCATTTTACCCTTTCGGAAAGGTGCTATATCTCGTAGAATCTACAAGATAGTACAAAACCTAGTCTGAAATAGGTAAAAAATAACCGTTGCCTACAGACTTATAGGCTGTCTAGCATTCAAGGAATACGTAGTTTAAATCACCGGGTGACGCAATTATTAACATGCCGAACTGCCGTTCGAACTGTCCTGGCTTCGATTCCCAGCAAAGCGAAAAATTTAATGATGAGTTTTATTTTCTGTTCTCGGTCTGAGTAAGCTTTTGATTCTTGAGTGCATATAATTTGTATAGGCTCTCACGACACGGGGAATCCTAGTGTGGGGCTATGTGAATAGCGGTTTAGGTTGTATTTCTCTGAACCACCAAGCTGCATAGTAATAAGCCTAAAGTGCAACCTAATAGAGCGAGCTTTAAATCCGTTTAAGTCCTTCGGCTCGCATGTCATTAGTTTCTGTTGGTTTAGCGCGGTAATGGACATTGCAGTTGTTCTTTTCCGCTTTCCATTCTAACGGATTTGCATAGCACTCTGGTTGAAAAGCACAATGGATTTTTTAACAGCGCGATAAATGGCTCCATTGTTTATCCTTCGAATGGCCATGGTGACTGGAGTGAAGGTTTGTGCTGCGATGTGCTAGAATTTTAATGTCTCTGAATTTCTGGTCAAGTACTGGCTGTGTTGTTACCAGTCGTCAAAGCTATTTATCAGCCAAGAGTTCTTTCATCTAAAGAACAGGTTCATAAGTAGTCCTTAATGAAAATGTTGGTTAAAAGTAGTATTGTCTGGTCGTTGGTTAATAATGATTATGACTGCAAATTCGTGATTGAAAGTTTGACCACTGTTACGTTTGATACAGTCGACCCAAAGGGGGACAAAGGGAAGGGAGAAGGCAGGCTTATCTAAAAGTACATACTATGTAATAAAAGATAAATATGTTACTAATAGATACTGTTCTAAACAATATTCTTTATTCAATATTTCGTCTGACTTTTTGCATATTAAATGATTGCTGTCTGCTGAGAAATAAGACAATACATCAATTAATGTCAATAACTTGATCTTTCGAAAAATTAAAAGGAATACATAGTCCATAATGTAAGAATAATAATAATTTACTTACATTATGACTAACAACATGGGCTGATAGAAAATGCTTTTAGTCATCAAATCAGTTCGTTAAAAACCCAAAACAAAGAGTAAATATTCAAAAGTAAGCCGACATCCTTGCAAAGGATAACGTTTCTTTACGTCGAAAATTATAATCTACGTCAGTCTCCCTTACAATAAATTATTAACATACTATTTAAATTTCTCATCAGGACAAAATTACAAATATAACAAAGGAAACACCAGTTAATAAAACAACGAGCTAAGTCAATGCTACAACTCATTTCATTTCTTAACCGAGTTCGTTAATAATTACCCTCCGCCGATGGCGAAGTTTAATTGAAAAATTACAAGGGCCGGCTATCCGAGAGCTGTGGAAACAAATTCGTTCCTCACTGCCGTTTAATTGTCCCGCACATTAACAAGACCGAAATACATCGTGCGAAAGATCGGCAACCGGGAACATATTAGAATAGAAAAAAATACGGACTGATAAAATCGTGAATCGTTTGTAGCCAAAAGGGCTAAAGAACAAGCAGATTTATCGCAACTAGGACCTTAGAAACTACTCATAGAAATGATAGATCTATAGTGGCCATTATGAATGAAAAATTATAAAAGAAAATCAACAAACATACATTAATAATACTGTTAAAAACATTATCCTCCTTTGCGTCGCGCAGTCGGGTAAAAATAAATAAGGTCGCATATTATTTAATTATTTTGTAACACCTTAAACTAAGTTATAGAAGGACCTTTGATTATATGACGTGTATATAATCAAAGAGAAGGACAAAACTTAATGCTTTGAGGCATTCTCTACCAGTCAGCCCGGGCTGTACCTATGTGGGCATATTATGCCTCACATAGGTACAGCACCTATGTGGGCATATTATGCCTCACATATGCTATGTTCTTTTGGGGATTCGTTAGCCCCAAAATCCCAACAATACCGGAGTTATTTCTAGAATTGACCGTGACATGTTTGATTTTAATATTAGCGCCAAGCAATTGGTCTGGATTCCTTTCCCGGCCGTAGCAGACACTAATTCCAGATAAATGTTTGTCCAATCTTCGATATTTCTTGATATACATACATACACATTTCCATGAAATTATGAACCAAAGGAGCAAGCAAAGGTGTAAATGTAAAATGTTTTTATTTATTAAATCCGGGGACGATCTAATACTTCAACCTCATACCTACTCTCTAAAAAATCTGTGCCAAAAAATCCCTTAAAATCCAACGAAATTACGAAGAGCCAAGCAATCTACATTCAAAAGGCCTCGCGTGTATTCCGAATGAAGCGACCTCGTAAAGGCGGCTCCCTACGTCCTCAAAGAAAGCCTGTTATCGTAAAAAACACTTCACAAACGACCAACTTTATACTGAATTACAATTTATAATATCCTAGTACAGAGTTCCATGTTGTCTTTACTTATGTACGTTTAGGATTCTGTAAATTAGCATATACAAACAGAAAACTCATGTATTCGTTTGGACCCATCTTGTCGTATTTTTTTAACATAATATAAGTTAATGCTTGACTACAATCCCACCTGATGGTAAGCGGCTATGTAGTCGTGGGTAGTAAAACGCATTAACTTAGAAGCCTATTCACTCTTTACTTGAAGACCTACATTTAGGGTTGTAACGGAAGCCTTTTTAGCGGAAGCGGAAGCGGATGCGGAGGTGACAAGTTTCACTTCCGCGGATGCGGAAGTTAACGGATGCGAAAGCGGAAGTTAAAGTGGATGCAGAAAAAAATATGAGCCGTCACGTGACCGCTGGCAGATGTGATCATCGAAATTATTTTGTACAAGTAATAGGCATAAAAGTACAGATATAAGACAAGTACAGAGATAAATTTGAGGGGCGGGGGTAGGAAAGTGGAAATTTGGAATCATGTGTATTTTATTTGAAAACCATCATATAGCGTGGCGATGCGTCGCTACAGCTTGTATCACCACGACGCCAACAATCAAGTTTGCCCTCGCCAATAGATGTTTAACTTCCAAAATAGAAATTTGTGGTTCATTAAATGATTTTGCTCTAAATCACTTAAACCAAGGATGAGCAACCCGCGGCCTGCGGGCCGCATGCGGCCGGTTAACATGCTTATGCGGCCCGCCAAACATTTCTAAATTTTAAATAATTTTATTTTTTAAATTCTAATATTAATTATAAATAAAGTTTCGTAAATTATTAATCAAAGTTAATCAATGTGCGGCCCGCCAAAAAAATTAAATTTAAATTGGCCCAATGATTAAAAAGATTG
This sequence comes from Ochlodes sylvanus, assembly GCA_905404295.2. Lineage (NCBI taxonomy): Eukaryota > Metazoa > Arthropoda > Insecta > Lepidoptera > Hesperiidae > Ochlodes > Ochlodes sylvanus. The sequence continues at coordinate 1,771,065 of FR990135.1, read as the reverse complement.
CTCACCCTTGACTTAAACCAATCACGGTTCAACTAGAATTAAATCGGTAAAACGTATGTTACTGTCCAACCCGTCCAAGCAATTCGATGGGTTGATTTGTGCCGTTTATCATTTGACATATGACATAAGCCCGCCCCATCCCAACCGCGTTCCCGCCGCGCAATCGTTGATTCTTCAGCACTGAACGCGCGTTAATGTTCTATGATTAGTAAATAAACTTCCGTTATAACTCCGCAAAAAATTTGCGGATGCGGAAGCGGAAGCGAAGCTACGATTTCTTGCGGAACTTCTGCAGTAACGGAAGCGGAAGCGAAGTTCCGTTACAACCCTACCTACATTGTAATCGAACGGAAATACCGACGCAGGCAATTTGTGCCAGTCCTTCGCGGTACGTATGATAAATGACGAAGCAAAGCGCGACGACCGTAAGGAATAGATACCCGCCGTGCGTCGGGTCGTTCGATGGTGGCAAGGAGATGGGGGAATTAAATCATGTAATATATATTATATTCGCATTCAATTTGGCTACAACACATTAATGGCCCACTACTGAGCACGGGTCTCTCCTCGTACCTGAGGAGGCCTAGAGCATACTCCACCACGCTGCTCCAGTGCGGATTGGTGGAAGGGGTTAGTGGCCAACCCAAGTGTCGGAAATTTTAAGCCGCCCGAAGGTATCCGACATGGCTTAACGACTGCAACCAAATGATAACAACCGGGACCGACGGCTTTACGTGCCCTCCGAAGCACGGAAGCGCTCAAGAAATTTTTGCCACTAGCGGTCACCCATCCAACTACCGACCGCGCCCGCTGTTGCTTAACTTTGTCGATCACTTGAGATCGACGCAAGCCGCCGGGCTATGAGCGCTTCCTTGAGATCGACGCAAGCCGCCGCATTCAATTTATCACAAGTATATGACTTTTTATTTAAATAGCAGTTCCTACATTCGAAAAATTATCCGTAGAACTGTCCAAGTGGTGAAACAAAAAAGTGTTCCTATAGGAAAAGATTATAAGGAACGACATTAACGATTCGTTATTGGTAACTTGAAAACGATCGGTTTAACGATTGCTTAAATGTAGGACCCGGGGCTCAGTCGATCACTTAGTCGATTCTAAGCGCAATTAGTGCAAGACTATTCTATGAGCTCACACCGTCTGATCGTACGAACTTAAATTCGAACCGTTCTGCGCCGTACAATAAATTAACATTTAATCAACTTATCATCGCGTAGTCAAAGCATTAACTTAATAAGAAATACCTAACATATAATTATAGTCACGTGTCCGCCACGATCATCGTACATCTAACCGGTGATTTATAACGCTCCACAGTAGTTTTAACCCGCGGAATGGCTCCGAATTATAAGGTTGGAAGGGAGTTATGGTCAATAAAAGTTACAGCGCCCCACAGCGCACCCACACCGTTCTACAGTATCAACTAACAATTATGTGTGCGTGATTATTTTAATTAGCGTGCTGTGCGCTGTGTTCACACGTGTACAGTAGCAATAGCTGCAACGATGTAAAACGCGAAATCTATACGCATAAAGCTGAAGAGTTTATTTGAACGAGCGTTCGCCTTTATGGAACCTCTTACACATGGTACACAGTAGACGTTTTAAACGACGTTTGGTACGAAGTTATAATATAATTGAGGAGTGAAGAGGAAAAGCATACACAGGCACAACATAAGTAATAGATTAAGTAGATGGAAAAACGTTACATAAACTTAACGGATAACTTAAACTATTTTTGATATTTCCAACAAGCGCAAAACGCGTTTTAAAAACAGAGATCCTGTACAGATGCAACGGACGTTTAAAGCGCTGTGTGTATCAATATCAACGACTCAAACATATTTGGCGTTTTAAATCAGCTTAAAACGTCAAATATGTACTTGCTATTAATCGTAGCGTTCATATATTCACTAGTTTTCAACAGATAAAACACACATAGACTCACCGAAGCGCCGCCTATTCGACCCTTCGAAGCGTGCCTCGTATATCATGTCACAAATTTCCGAGCGGCGACCGTGGAACATTCTATTTGATTCTATTGTTGCAAACTGTTGGATTTTGCATATATATTGGTCACAGACGACTAAAATTATGTGTTAAATGTACTACGCGTTTTTGGATGTATTGAAATCCAAATTGTTGGTGACTTCTGAAACTTGATACATAACATTTGTTCACTAAGCCGGTTCTGGGTAAGCTTGTTGATGTCGAGTTCGGTGGTACAAAGTTTAGCAACACTGGTGGTACAGAATCTACTAAACAAGGGATGCGTTGTGAGTCAGTTACACAGTAATGCAAGTGTTTTATATCCTATTAATATTATAAATGTGAAAGTTTGTATGGATGTATGAATGTTTGTTACTCTTTCACGCAAAAACTACCGAATGGATTTTGCTGAAACTTTACAATAATATAGCTTACACATCAGAATAACACATAGGCTATAATTTATAAAGATATAGTGTGACTTATTATCCAAAATATATAACTAAATCTTTGCAAACCGAAGGAATAAGTTTCGCGAAGCGAAGCGAGGGCGGGTCGCTAGTATGTACATAATTATGTACATAATATATATTGATAAAAGATAAGCACTGTCGATAAGTCGGTCTACGACTTCCATGATCACCAACATTAAAGTGAGAATTACTAGGGCATCAAGAACTAAGCCAATACTCATAAGAACATAAGCACTTTCCTAACGTTCCAAATGGTGACAACATTACTAACTCACCAGAATAACTACCAGGAGACAATGAAATCGAGGAGCAAACCTAGTACGGGTGACGTGATAAATGCGCTTTGCAAGGCAAAGTTGGTGATGTTTTGAGGACTCTAACATAGCTCGCTTGGAGTTGTGCCAATGGCGCACTCGTTCTACTAATGTGATAAAGACTGTAACAATAAGTAGTGTAGATACCAGGAACTGAGAACTAACGCGAGAGTGTGTTAGTAACTAAAGTCGAATAAGCGAATAATAATATAACAGACTAGAGAAGGATTAACTACGTACTAGGGACGTAATGACGTTCTAACGTTCTAACCACAGAAGCTATATCGTTATAATTTTGTCCACGGAATGGTATGTTAAGCTTATGATATCAACAGGAAGTCTGTAAATATAGAGGGATGGATAGACAACTGCGACTGTGTGTTGTAGGATTTCAGTTTAAAATGATGCTAAACAGATAAATTCGTAGATAACTCCGGTGAAAGACTACTTAAGGATAGATAATATTATTGTGTTAGCAGAAATAATACACCAATTTTTAGGGATGGTATGCATACAGCTTTAGGATATTACACCTAATTCTCAACCAGGTATCAAAATTTTTGCTGCAGAAGAATCGTGCTACGTTTGAAGGCATAAGATTGTGAGTCCGTCGGGAACTAAGTAGTCTCAGCACAGCCCACACATTTACAAATAACCAACCATTTACGGGAACCACAAGTATGTTCAAGAGAGAGCACGGCAGGATCACTCGAATCACCACATTTATAGTATCCATATATCACAAAGCTTTTAGCGTTTACCCGCATTTCTTGAGATCCTGCGAGATGCCGAGGCCAGCTCCTCAGCCACGCCCCCAGGCCTCGTATTAATCACGGGCATAATTACCCTCCCGCCTCCTGGCGCTCCGAAGTGGCTTTTACCCGCAGTAAATATCGTCCGGGGTAATTAGTGGCCAAGGAAAAATGTCCTCGATATCTCATGAGAAGGATCAGGGAGTTTAATAATTTTTGGTAGATTACAGATGATGTGCAAATGCGGAGAAAATGTTTTGAACTGTGTTAATCAATTTAATCGAACATAATTATGTCGTTCCCGTGAAAGGCATGACTGTGCGTATGCACGTTATAATGATTACGTGGTGTCAGACTGAGCCAAAAAATTTTATTGTCCAAAATATTTCGAACGTTTGCAGCAATAATGGAGTTAACTTTTTCCGATAAGCGATTTCTAAATTATTAATGAATTCAATCTCACTACATTTACTTTATATCAGACTCTACCTTCACTCGTATCATCATCATGGTGTTAAAATAGGTTAAAATTTATACACCAATTTTGGCCCTGAACAAATTTACATACGTCGGGTGACGTATGTGGGTAAAGAGTCAATAAAACGTTAATTAATAATACACTTTATTCAATTTCAAATGCAAAATGGGTTTTATACACACTTTTATCAATTGACTCGAGGTATGAATAACTGACAGCATTGGCGACATGCCGTTGTGTTGAAGCTAGCTAGGTTGTACCACCTAGTTCAGTTCCGAGGTCCTTCAAAATAATGCATAGAAGGTTAACTTGAACGCGATGATAAGATGATCTTAACACTTAAAAACATTAAATCACAAATTATGCCTGATTTACGAAAGCATGTTCGCCGTCTCGTGAACGCCCAGTTTGTACATTCGTAAACAAATTCATTGCGAGTACTTATCTTAAATACTAAAGCAATCAACGGTCTATTCACAGTCAATCGATGGAAAAAATCTATCACTGTCCTACTCTCGTAGCTACGACGCGACAGAGACGGATGCAGACGTCAAAACGAAGTCAAGGTGAGTTTTTGTGAATAGGAACAAATTATATTACACAGGATCTATTCATAGAGGTCCTTATTATACTAAAGATTTCCCTCTGATTTTATTTTTTTGTCATTAATCATGGAACAAAATTCTTCATCGCAATGGTTGTAATAAATTAATTTTGGTTATATTTTGTGTGATTCTTTGATGTTGTGATGCTTCATGGGTACTGTATTAAGGTGTTTCATGTCGAGGAACGGAGTGGGAATTTTATCAAAGGTGTCGTAATAATTGTGTTCTTGGGAATGATACTTTATGTACTTAAATTATGGGTGTCACGTTGCGTTTTCGTCACATTTTGTTCCAGACATATAATTCGAGTAGAAACCCGCGGCCATCAGTGGGGAATAAATGGATTTTGACGATGGGAATGAAATATCTTGAAAAGAGAGAAGAGACGGGCCTTTGTGAAATTATTTCCATAAAGCAAAACATCTATTAAAATATTAGACTCCAGTATCCACTGAGGCCCGACGCCAAAGCTCAAGATTTTTTGCCACTAACGCCCATCCACCTACTGACCGTTATTACATAGGATTATGGGCGCTTCTAAAATGCGGTGTTTTTTTATAAGCCAGGTGTTTTCCAAGGTATACTGATGGGTTGTTTAGCTAACTGTATCCTCACTGGTCACTGGCTATACAGCTTCAAAGGCCAGTACCACGTATGAATTATTTAGTAGAAGCGCTCTAGCAGGCTTATTCTGGTAGTCATGTTTTGCAGAAACTTACCTTGGAAGTTATAATTAATCAGAGTTAATTTAAGAATTTAGATTTAGTATAGAAGCATTCAATCCGCAGGATCTAGGATTTAGGATCCGTAGATTCAGTGAAACAAATTGAGTCCTCTCCTTGTTTGTACAAAACTTATGATTTTATTTTCACCCTATCAGACGCGAGACTAAGATTTGTTTTTTTACCCCCTAATCCCAGAAACTGGTCCCAGAACTGCATTCAAATCGCGCCTTTAGGCGGCTTTTAAGTGTTTGCTATATTACAATATTAGCCGGCTACACTTTTTAGACGCGACCATCTCAGTCCTCAGGGGTGGCAACACATCTGTGACCGAATTATAACGAGACCCTTACTAACATTTACTAACTGGACTATTACTAACAACAACTAACAGGACTAACATTCACTAACAGTCCCTGTCCCAGTCCTCATACTTACAAACTAACCAACTAATGTTCTAACACCGTCACCTAACCGGACTAACTATCCCAGTCCCCATACAAGTCATGTTCTAAGTCGGTCACAGTTGTCATGGGTGGCAGCGGAAGGTGGTGCTGCATGCTCGTTTGCTACTTTAAATCAATAAATAAATAAAAAACTCGTGTAAAATTTGGCTTCTGGTGTTATAAATAAACGTGAGCAATAAATTTCCTCACCTACATCTAATCAGATAACGTGATGTTATAAAAATAATAACAGTTTAGCAGGATCATAAAAAATCAGGATCGATCACCAGAATAGGGCTTAACGCTTGACGCTCCGGGTGTGTTTACGACGTGCATCGTTGATGGCTATCGATGAAAATTTATGACGTCGTCCGGCCATAATAAATTTGGACGTCGCTCCTTGTGAACTGGGTTCAGCAGTCCAACTATGATATTCATACGAGATCTACGTGGATACTGACTGAGAGCGTACGTTGTTTTTTACTGTTTGGCGGCCTAGAATACTGGAGCTTAATCCCATACCGGAAGATCTGGAGTCGTAGGAGACGACAGGAGCAGCAGACGAATGTATCTGGAATCCGGGATCCCTTTCAGGATTTCATTTAGCTTAAATGTAATCTGGTTCCATGCCAACATTCGCTGCCACAGTACCCTCATATCAATTTCTGCAGCCTTTGCTGGCTTAAAACCCATCTACACCAAAAATACTGAAATTATGCATCTTGGAAAAAGGTCAAATGAGAAGAATTGTGCATTCGCACACTACGCTGCATTCAACTCCAACGAAAACAGCGTATCTACACAGTCTACATATTGTTCGAATATTCGAATGCCATTCGCAATCAACGGTTCGAAGTCGTCCCTTTGTCGCGTCACAATTGAATTCCGTTAAGCGTGTTTGACGTCGCAACGATTTGGACGCAGCCAGACAGGTAGCCTTGATTTTTATCGAGTTATGTTTTTTTGACAGCCCTGGCGAGCAATCCTCGCGTGAATGCGTGATAACGAGACCAGAAATTCGTGAAGTATTAAGTTTACTACAAGTCCATCCTCAACCATTCTTCATGTTTCTTCATTCCATAATGTTTGCTCCACTATGCATAAGCTTTTCTATTTTACACGACGACTTACATACAAAGGTTACCTCGTTGATACCACAATGTAATTCTCTGGAGCATTATTTTCGTAATTCCTTGGAACATATTTTAATGTGATAACATCGTAGACAGGTACGATTATGATAGAGATAAATATCTTCTCAAAAGTTTTTGTCCATTGTTTTTCCTAATAAATCTGAATAGTTTTTTTTTAATTCAGAGGATTTCTTTTAGCTTTTCTGTTCAAATGATCCTATGCTAGTTTTTCTAAAATATGGGCGTATTTTAAGGACTCGGAAACTCCAAATACCGTTACTTTGTATGACCTGCGCTTTGTCCCTTTACTTCTGAAAGAACTGATGACATAATTTCATTTCGCTGCCTAACAGGCTAATAATTTAATTAATATTTACTTATAGAACGTTCAGCTAAAGAATTATAGACACACTTATTTATTATTAACGAGTCATCTCCCAGGACGGTAGGTGTAGGTAGACTTTTATCGGTCGTTAGACTGATAGGTATATAGATAACTGTCATTAGGGTGTTACGTGCGAGCCCAACACGTATTAATTCCGTCGTAATGGCAATACCCTCATTAATACCTCCCAAACGGCAATATCTCGCAGTTATTGCTCTTTTTCTGTAGACGCCAACTTATGAATGGCGATGATCGTAGACGGCAAACAGCTTTTTGCTGTGATATTTATGATGTGGTCAATTAATCTGAAGTAAATAACAGTCTCCCCGATTTCTAAATTTAAATGGGCCAATTGATTTCACAGATTGGAGTTTTTGTATTTTAAGCATAACAGCACTTTTCAAAGAAAATAAATATTTCTTCTAATAAAAAATTAACTTTAAAGTAAACAACGGTACAAAATCAACTTGTTTACTGTTTGTAAAATATAAACTGCCCCCAATAATTTAATCACAGTAAGTAGCTAAAAGATTCTGCGAACTTATAAGAAATTCATACCAGAACTGAACGAATAAAGACTACCTACTAACAAGAATAAGAAACAAAAAGACATCCTACAAAAATAATTTAGAATGAAAAATAATTGATACAAATAGAATACATTTGCTAGGGATGCTCGAATTCTACTTTCCGGAGAATAAGCACTCGTACATCAAGAAGTGTTCCATTAGGTAGGCGGGCGAGGGATTCAAATATTCATTGATTCACCGTCACGATCCAATCAGTCAGCATCAGATAGCTTGTGCTTATCTCAGCGTTTCGCTCTCGAATCCATCCGTATTTATAAGAGACAGTTACGAGACAAAACAAATTTTGCGATTGTCCATAAGAAATATTTTTGGTGTAGATCTTTTGTAGCATGACTATGATGGATAACCTTCGTCATGTTATAGCGTATTACCGAGGCACCTTCTCTGATTGTGTGTAGAGTTAAAAGTATAGTGATGTATCCTTAAAGAAGATTGGTGAACTTGAGTGGTGAGCCAGAAGTCATGCGGGGCGCTCAGTTTCTTTTTTCTTTTAAAACATTACGGAGAAATTTCCGATTTGCTTTGCAGATTTTGAACCTTACAGCCACGTACGAGTAGCGTCGGGAATAAACTGGACGTCACTAAGCCCAGAGACGTCCAATAATAGTTTGGTTTTTTCAAAACCACCAAAATAACGAGTTCTAGTGAAAATTTATATGAACTGACTCTCATCGATCACACTAATTTTATATCTTGTGAGATAACAGACTTTGTCTAGCTTTTCAAAACATTCTCCACTGATTTATCAAGTCTGTAATCGAACACAACACTACATAATCAATGCGAGTCGGGCCACAATGCGGGCTGATACGGTCTTTGGTGTCAATAACAGGAATACATGAAATTCATGTCATGTACTTCTGATGACAGTAATATTCAAAGCTGGGAACGGTAATCTAACCAGTCCAGTTATTGATTTTGATCGCTGAATTTCGACCCCGAAGTTTGTTTTCCGGGCAGACAATTATGTGAATTTTTGTTCTCATTTATTAATGGTTGTGGGATTCATGAAGTCTTAATTTTGTGTATTTCATGAAATTACCAAAGCACAAGAATGCTATATGACCAAGAACGTTGATAAACAGACAGAAGTGGACAAAATCGTCCTTATTCAGACCTACAGATTCAATACACTCTACAGTGTAACTATAGATGTGACTGACGAGACAGAACTCCAATAGACCTTGAAGAGACCAACGGGGAATTAAGATGAACGTACATGTCTAAATTCCCGAAACACATACAACGGGATGACATTTCAATTTCCCAATAGCCAGTTGAAATTCAATATGTCGAGGCGGATACAGTCGGAATCCGGTCGCTAATTGAACATGGCGGGGGGCTTCGTGATATTTACAATACCTGCGCTAATTCACACAGAGTATGCGCCGTATAGATAGCCGCTTCACAAGACGGATTAGCTTGTCAATAACTATGATCGCCACGTCAGCTGAAAGGGTATTTAGCTCTGTTAATTATGATTGAGCTAATAATCTACCTACTCATCAGCACACAATAATACGTACAGCACACAATACTACGTAGCCATGAGTGTCAGGGAAAATGACAAAGTATACTGCAAGTATCTTTGTTAAGAATCATAAAGTTAACCTTTAAAATTTACAAGTTATTTAAATACGGTTATGTTTACAATTTGTGAATGCGAAGATCATATTTTTGAGGTTTACTAGTACTACGCGTAAATTTATTTAATAAAACGCTAATGGTAAATACCTGAGCCACGCAACCTATAAGCATGAAACTAAGTAGGTATGAGTGGAAGTGATGTGGTGAGGTGAAGCAAGGAGGGGAGAGATGTGATGAAAAGGGAGTATTTCAAATGTTTCTGGCCAGTGACTAACGAAATATCAATGGTTCGCGAGCAGGCCGTCTTTGAGAATATACAGATGATGGCTGGATATTGTCAATATGGATATTGATTAAATGACTTAGAAGACAGTACACGGGTATTTAATTTCCTTCTAACAAGTAAAATATATTTACAGTGTACAATCCGATTTTCGTTGTAAAGGAAACGAGAAACCCCCTTCTAGAAGGAATCCATTTCATAGCAACGTGGGAAGTTCATCTCAAAGTTCAAAAGGTTCGCAATAAAAAAAACCAGACAAGCGTTAAAAATCGATTTCGGAAAGGAAAATAAAAAGTCTATTAGCAACCATTTCAAACGCTGAAATGTAATTAGAACTAAATCCTCTAACGAAATACTCCCTCACTTTTCTAAATGTAACAAAATAAATTTACAAGGGGAAAACCAATGTCGGGATTAAAAACACGGTGTTAACAAGGACGAAAAATATTCCAGTTAAAAGAGAAAACTAAGTTACTTAATCCAAAACGGGAAACGCACACAAAAATAAAGTTAATTATAAATCTTAGCCCTTTAGGCTTAATGGTTAATAAATTCCAACGAAACCAAGATTTACAGTTTCCGTGGGCGAAGATTATGGGGGCGCGGGGGGCGGGGCCCGGCTAGGGTGACCATGCAGCATCAGGTAAAATTTTACCCCTTAAAAATTTTTTATGGACTTAAGGTAGCAAATGAGCATGCAGTACCACTCTTCCGCTGCCGCCAATGACAACTGTGACCGACCTAGAACAAGACTCAAACGGGGATTAAGATGGTTAGTCCGGTTAGAAGAAGATGTTAGAACATTAATTGGTTAGTTACTAAGTTTCAGGATTGGGACATGGACTGATAGCGATAAGTAATTGTTAAGATGTGTGACAGTCTCTAGTTGCTACCCTTGAAGACAAATTTAAAAAAAAAAAGTTTAACTGGCTCCGACTTCGTAATTCGTAAATACACCATATTCACTACCGATTAAGTAACATATGCAACCATTCCTGTACTTAATTAATTCCAAGCGTAAAATGTTGCGCTATGACATATGTACAAGACATAAACAATGAATATACAAGTATTTGCTAATAAAAGTAAACAATAGTTTCCTAAGAATAATTTAATTATAATCATTATTTTTGCGGGATTACCGACACAGGGCGAAAATCAAACATAAACTGAATTATTCTAGTTGAAGATGATAAACGGATTTCGTTACTACTTTTGGTCAGAAGATTTTGTCCGAAAATTACCCAAGACATGGTCACCCGAGCAATAGTGCTAATACGAAAGCTAACCGATTCGCTCTCCCCACCATAACACGAAGAGCGGAGATATTACGGTTATGCTGATAGTGTGGTATTTGTGTGTTTTGTGTATATCGCTGTTCTGAAACATATACTGTGGTTAGGTATGCGTTGAAACAATCTGAATCCTTGTTTCTTCTACAGTTTTATTGATAGCGCGGAAAAGCGGTAGAGAGGCACGATCGGCCTAAACGTTCGGCTTGCAACTTATCTATCTCTCTTCCCTTATGACGTTATCACGTAAAATTATTGTCCGTAAACCGACTTTACAGACAACCATTTTTTATGGAATTAATAATAAAGAGCTTGCAGCACCACCCTTCCGCTGGCGCCCATGACAACTGTGACCGACACAGAACAAAACTCAAATTACGACTAGGACAGTTACATTACAAATTACATTAAAAATATGAAATTTCTAAAATAATATTTCCCCAACTCTTCATCTCGCCGGGTTCGTTGAGATTTGGACCGAGAATGGCGTTATTGCGCGATACATGCGGCGCTAACGACATGTTGATACGGCCCGACACGAGACGGGCCCCGAGATTTCTGAGGCATTATCGTTAGCGATACTAGTGCGCGGCGATAGCGCGAGTTATTGGTGTAATGGCCCCAACCCATTAATGGCCCACTACAGGACACAGGGCTCTCTTAACTGAATCCTAGAAGCACCTTGCTGATCCAGTACAGATTGGTTGAGGGGTTTAAGTGCCTGGAGGCATTTGACTGGCATAAAAACTTCCAATCCAATCTTCCAATCTTTAAGCCACATTGGAATATGGCATAAAGATTGCTATTTAACGATAATAACCAGAACAGACTTCTTAACGTGCCCTCAGAAGCACAGAAACGCTCAAAAATATGCAGGATGGTAGGAAATACCGCCCCCAAAAGAAGAAACCTAACGTCATGTCCTCGTCTATTGAACAGGGCATCCCGGTCAGAGTTGTATTCTAGGATGGAATCTTCTGAGGCATCAAAACCCTTAATAATTAAAATCTGTATCTTAAAACTTAAGAAGTAGTTGCCCGGTTATTAATTATAAGGGACTCAAAATACTAATAAATATAATATTCCATCATATTTCTCAAAGAAACAAATATGTGAGACAGTAATTAGAGTCTCGCCGCCCCGTAATATGTTTTAATAGACGTTTAAAATCTTATTAATTAAAGTGAAGAGTGTCGTTATATCTTTCCTTGCTTTTCACCCATTAGTAAAGAAATTTTACAGAGTGGCTCTCCATCAGACAGAAAAAGTGTGCGCGTTTTAGTACATACGTACCAAGTGAAACTTCTTAACATTTAGTTTTTTATCTCGTATTAATTTAAAGTTGTTTTTTTTAGCGACTCTGACTCAAACTCCGACTTATAACTTCCAACTCGAAATACACTTGTGTGCGTACTTTAAAAATATTTTTTTGTTTGTCTATTAGTCACTGTGTTTGTTCCCACTAATTTTTGATACGGTTTGACCAATTTGGATGCGATTTACACTGATGTGATATTAAACATTATATTCATTGAGGACACTGAACATGTTGAATAACGGGTACTCATCAGGTAAAAATCGTGAGTACCCATTTTCACTGATGTATAGTAAGATTGGATTTTAGAAATCAAAGAAATGCACCAATTTAATGAAACCCCTCGAAACATTTTCTAATGAAATAATAAGTTTTCTGAACAGAAGCGAAGCGAATTACTAGTACGGCAACGTTCTTAGCTGTGTGGGCAATGAATTCGGCATTAAACCCGCGCATAGCACTTCTACTTACCATTTTATGATAGGCATTTGTATGTAGCTGGCTTTCTGTACTCTGTATACTTGTGGGCCTCAATTCATCCGTCATTAGTCAAGAGCGAGACGCAACTGAGATCGACATAATTAATAAACAAATGACAGCCCTATGTGCAGCTATCCTTGATAAGACTTATGAATATTAGTACTTAGGTGAGTCATGGGGACCGACAGGTCTATTTCAAGGTTAATTTTGAAATTATCATGCTGTTCTGTGCATGGAGAGAGGATATAGAGAAGCGGGTCTTTTACTGCGTATTAGGTTATGAATTTATTTATTTATGAAGCATTTAAGTGGCTTCTATACTATTAGGCACAGCAAATATTTTTGTTCACTACTATACCAGGGTTGTCAACATTTCTTTTGTGAATTTTTTTTAACAAGATATGAAAATAGTTCACTTAAAATAACATTTTTAGACTAGTAGGTACTAAAACCAGTACCTACTATTTAATATAGCACACAACATAAATTGTACAAGGCATCGCAATCTTCTTTTGCTGTGGACTATACACCATTTTGACGATAATAAAGCTCAATAGACACTAATAACCCGTACATGATTAATGTACCTAATACCCGCGTGTCCACGCTGCGGTTATTATAACTGTCGTTGATTCAGCCGCGTCACGCGAACCGAACATCGGTTTAGACGGACGATCCGATCTGCTGTGGTATTAGATAAACAGGTTTTTAATAGAGGTCGCTGTCTACGTAATCGATTATACGAGTAGTACGGCCGGCGGTTCTAGGCCGGTCTGAACTTCGTTCGGATCGCTGCGTAGAAGTAATTTTAGGGTCGAAATGGTGGCAAGACGCGCGGGGTGTCACTTTGAGCATTGTTTGTATCAGTCAAACGCTCAGTGTTCGTGTCGCTATCTCTCTCTAAAGTACAATACCTGCGCACTATATCCGAAAGCCTCACTTCAGAGCGGCCTAGAACCGTCGGCCGTACTATACCTAATCTAAATTAAAAAAAAAAACTTTTGTATTCCTATTTGTAGTACGTAGATACTGTTGGTTGCAAACGAAATATATGTTGGTTATAAATAATTTGATGGTTATAAATGAAAGTGACACCTGCTAGTGTTGGGCAGTACACAATGCGCATGACGAATGCGTCCAGTGTCCGGTGTCTAGTGGCTGGTCTCCGCTATCCGACATCCGGCCATCCCTCACGTACCAGCCGTATACCTACCTATCTGGGTATATTCACCACAGAGTCAAACGAGCTTTGTTCACGTCACACGAGTCACACGACGCGACGCTTATAATATATGTATAATTAAGAATATGTTAGTTAACAGATTGAAACAAAACAGAAAATTAACAATTATAGTTACATTAAAATGTTGACATCAGTTATTATCGTATCAAGCCGCGGTTAAGCCGTGTCTGAGACTAGAAACACTAACAAAATTCTAAAAATCATGAGTATACATACTTTCATGATTTACATTATTACATCGTATCCTTCCTAACTCACTACTACCTACCTGAAATACTGACACAAAATTTTAATGTCCAGAGTAAGCCCGACACACTCCTTTAGGTTTGCTGCATCCTTGCCATACTATGAATATATAGCAAATACAATTACCATCACAAACAACCCCAAATATCAATACAATGTATTCTATAAACAAACATTTAATAACCCGGCGTCGTTTCCGCATAATAATTATTTACATTCTGCAAACATATCGGAGTACCGTCAGCAGAACAAAATATCCACTGCAATACATGTTATATAAATTTACCCGAATTTCAATTTGTGGTGCAGACCCTCAAAAGGATTTTGTAAAGCGGGGTTGGTAACGTTTTCATTTGAATGTATTTTTCAGAGGCCTTTCATCGTCTGGTGTACATACCTGGTATAAGGAGGATCGAGTTCTAATCCCGGATAATGACAATAGGTTTTTTTTATGAAATATTAAGTTTTTTTTATGTATGAAGCGCTTATAGCCAGGTGACTTACGTCGATCTTAAGTGATCGTCAAAGTTAAGCAACAGTGAGCGCGGTCTGTAGTTGGATGGGTGACCGCTAGTGGCAAAATTTCTTGGGCGCTTCCGTGCTTCGGAGGACACGTAAAGCCGTCGGTCCCGGTTGTTACCATTTGGTAACAGCCATGGCGGATCCCTTCGGGCGGCTTAAAAATACCGACACTTGGGTTGGCCATTTACTTCCCCACCAATCCGTGCTGCAGCTGCGTGCTGTGGAAGGAGGGTGCTGCTTGCTCGTTTGCTATTTTAATTCCATAAAAAAATGTTTCAGCCAAGACCGTGTAACAAACTCTTCTTATTTCCACCTCACTTATTTCTTCCACCCCCTGACTTCTAGGTAACATGCAAAATTGTCTAAAATTAGCGCGGTTGCAGTCTTTACAGCGCGACTTCAACAAAAGTACGACAAAAACCGAGAAAGGTGTTCCGAGCAAATTGACGAAGAAAAGTGTTGGGAAGGTGCCGGAGGGGGGGGGGGGCAGGGAGGGCCCGGTGGGGACAGCGGGGTGACGGATGTGGTCCGGAAACAGGCGGGCGGAAGAGCACCCTTTACCGCGCTTCGCAAGCCTTACTGCGCTGTGAGTACAACTGACAGCGAAACCTATTAGTAGATAATTACTCATAATTCTCAGCTTTTTAAACGATCTAATACATTAATGAAAACTGTTACTTGTTGATGTCCGTATATAGAAGTTACAATGATTTTTGGAATTATTCTCTGTTTTTTTTACTATACTCGTACATAATAATGGTAACCTGATTTTTTTTTATTATTAATGCTTAAATCATGATTTTATAATTTAATTGGTTATATGTTAATAAGGAATCCGTTATCGTTATAACTCCTTTAAAAATAAAATATCAATAAAATTTAGTTTGTTGAGTTGAACGGAATCTATTACTACTAGCAATGACAACTACACTGAGGCGCATAACTCACTTCTAGGTAGGAGTGTGGCGCGGGGCGAGGGGGAGGGGTAGGAAAACGGATGCGGCGTACCGGAAACGGTGTCGAGCGGATGCGAGCAAGAACCCTTACTGCGGTTTGACGAAGGTTTCTTTGGAGCTGATAACTTACACTTCGGTTATTAGGTGGTACAACCCTCACACACTCACCACCAGTTAATGCAGATATACAACACTGCCAACGTAATTAAAACAGGAAGCTATCTTCACACTCGTGGGAGCTAAGGTTTGATAGTATGCGCAACATGTACGTTAACACCGTGGAACGCACACAAATGAACAATATCGTCCTCAGTCCACCAACGGAAATCGTTGTGTGCGTTCAAACCAGCGCGTAGGTATATGACGGGACAGAGGTGCGCACACTAACAGTGCATGTCACGACTTTTGTTCGAAGATAACCTAATAAGTTTTAAGTCTGGCCAATATAAAAATGTTAGCCCAAGTAACCTAATAAAGTAATGGCTAATTAATGCTACAGCTTACCTTTATAAACCTTTTGGCTTTTGTTAATAATCCTAATGTTGTGTGTCGTGACGATTCGGGGCCTAGGGGTACCATGTCCTTCAACTTTTCCAAGCAACTTCTGAGGTGTGCTCTCCTGAAACAATGGAAATAATTATGTTGTTAGAGAAGTATTAAAGTTAAGTTATATTAAAGTTAGCTAAGTTATTTTCGAGCTAGTCGCTAAATGGCGTACGTACTACGTGCCGGTCACGTGACAACAAGTAATTATTGTGTTGCTAAAATGCTATTTTTAATTCCTCATAAAATAACTATTACTTTAACGATGACTATGATAAGGCAAATTCTCAGGAAAGTAGTTTTTATAATTATAGCCTTAAGAGAAAATTATCTCACTTCTAGTTTCCCTCATCTTAAGTTCGAGAACTCGAAGTAGTGGTGCTAATGAGCTTTGTTAACATAACGATAAGCAACCAGCCTATAACGAATACGGCGTGTCGGTGAAAGACGTATTGTTGTCGACATGACACTGTCGATGTTTATGACGTGTGTATAATTATGTTATTTATACCAACTTTTGTTGCAAAACTAGTTACAGAATAATATATTATAATCAACTCCTATCATGCTGCATCCATTTTCTTTCATTCCTTCTAAATACCTAGTACCTACTAATAAAAGCTTAACTTCATGACGGTCGTAATTTTCTTGAGAATTCTCGAAATATTTGATCACAATAGTTAGTAAACAAAGCAATTACAAGTAAGTAAATCTGCACTGGACACCATGGTTGTGTATGCTCTAGGCCTTCTCAGATATGAGGAGAAACCCGTGCCCTTATACCATTAATGGGTTGAGGCCAACTATTCAAGAAACAGACTTCATTTAATCAATTTAACAAAACATAATTCGTTCGAGTTTCCATCGATGCTCACCCGACTACCAATCGTAGTAGCTCTAATAAGCTTAGTTAGCGGCGAGCGGGAGCAAGCTCGCCGCTCTTCGTGCACATTACGAATGATTTGTATCCTTCATTACGGCATTACACCTAAAATTGTATCCCTCATTAGATGGTCTCACAATATACATTTTAATTCACTAATGGGCAAACGAATCGCTCTGCAGATGAGGTTAACAGCGCGTGTTTTATTGACAAATTGTGCGTTACAATCATCTATTTACTAACGTATAAAAATAAAAGTTTGCTTGTTTTTTTTATGGAATTAAGATAGCAAACGATCGTGCAGAACCACCCTTCCGCTGCCGCCCATGACAACTGTGATGTCGGTCACAGTTAAAATAACGTCGTAACAAAGTAGGACACATAATAAGACTCAAAAAGGTTAGTCGACATCACAGGAGACCGAAGAGCTGGCAGCTACCTCGGACAAAGAATTAGCCTAGCTATTCAAAGGGGGAACGCTGCCAGTATCTTCGGAACCTTGCCTAAAGGGACTCCTTTTAATAATATTTTTTAGTTATTATGTTATTTTTTAACTTTTTAGTTTTAGGTTTTGTGTATAATACTAAGTAATATTAATAGAACAATAAAAAAAAAAAAAATAAGACTCAAATCGGGACTAGGATACGTTACAAGGTTAGTCAGTTAGCAAACGGTGTTAGAACGTTAGTTGGTTAGTTCGTTAGTACGTATGGGGACAGAGGCAGGGACTGTTAGTGATAGTTAGTCCTGTTAGTTGATGTTAGTAAGAGCCTCGTTCTAATTCGGTCACAGGTGTGTTGCAGATGTGTTAAATTTTTGCCTGTAAAAAAGTGTACCATCCGGTTACACCACATCGTTAAAACTATAATGAAACGGTAGAATTAGTACTAAGTACCGCGGCGGGCGGTAGATACTACCCCGGGCGAACAACTAGGCTCTACTACCTATCCATTGTGCGCTAGTTTCTTTGTCAGCGCGTCATATACGCACCGCCTTTGGAACCCACACAAATGAACAATATCGTCTTGAGGTCTCCAATAAAAATCTTCGTGTGCGTTCTAAGCCGCGTAGATACATGACTATGTAAGCTATAATCGTACCGATCCAGGTCATTATCATCATCGTAACCCATAACTATCCCACTGCTGGGCACGTTCTCCTTTTCACAATGAGAGGGGTACAGGCCATATTCCACGTTAAAACCGGCTATCATTTGCAGCACATGTAGATACAGAACCATTGGCTTCAACCCATTAATGGCCCACTACTGAGCACGGGTCTCTCCTCATACCTGAGGAGGCATAGAGCATACTCCACCACGCTGCTCCAGTGCGGATCGGTGGAGGGGTTAGTGGCCAACCCAAGTGTCGGAAATTTTTAAGCCGCCCGAAGCCATTCGACATGGCTTAACGACTGCTACCAAATGGTAACAACCGGGACCGACGGCTTTTACGTGCCCTCCGAAGCACGGATGCTCTCAAGGATTTTTTGCCACTAGCGGTCACCCATTCAACTACCGACCGCGCCCGCTGTTGCTTAACTTTGTCGATCACTTGAGATCAACGCAAGCCGCCGGGCTATGAGCGCTTCATACATTCATACGGAGCCATTAATTAAAACAAACTCACTGTTCTCCACTGCAAATATTATAACAGGACATACTTTCTTGTACTGTGTAACGAGTCAGACATAATTCTCGCTTGTATTTATACCGCGAACACGCCAATTAGTCATTTACACCAGTTCTAAACCCACACGACATTCACCTGTAACCCGGTAGTATAGAACCCATTATCCTGTATCAAGTATCCTTTTGTAACTGCACAATTTTGTTTCAACCGTAATCGCAAATGTTCTTCCACTTTCCTTATTTATACTTACCATGGTTTTGTTAACATTTTTTACCTGAATAATTACTGTATCCTAGCTCGGTACGGTATTATTGTTTTATGTTGTTTTTGTTAATTCTATTACTTACCTGTTTTTATTTTAGCTTTCCGTACTTATATAAAACTGAATTATTCTCGTTTGCATTTAATTTTGTATTACGAATTAGAATTGCCTTCTTAGTTTGTTAATTCCCTTTTGCATCTTAATCACGATTCATTTATTAGCCCACAGCTGGGCGCGGGTCTCAATGCGTGGGGAATGTCTACATGTTGGGCAATTGCGGATTGCTAGACAACTTTTAGGAGCATTATCAGGTGTATTGATGTTCTCAGTGTTTTTCTTCACCAAAACAAATCTATACTAATAATAAATCTATAACTGGTCGCTGTCTGTACATAGAAGATATATGAGAAAATCTTTTACTGGGGGTCTTTATTAACGCAATAGAACTCAAAACCATGATTTTTAGAATTTTTATCTTTGGTTTTGTAGGCGCTAATCTCCAAAACAGCTTATCCGATTTGGGTGCGGTTACTAATATATTGTGGCACACTTCACTCAGTGTTTGTTTTATTTCAATCGGTGCATAAATAAAAAAGTTATGTCAGTTTAAAGAATCACGCCTAACAATTTCCGAATCTGCGTAATAAGATACATGTTCTCCGAAATATCAAATAGTAAATAATTATATTTGTATTAAGCAAATTAGAAGTTTAATGAATTATCAATCTTTATTATTCGAACCCGGGTGAGAGATTGAAATTAAAACGAATGAGCTATTCACAAAATTCGTCGTCGTGTCGTGTGAGTTAGTCATTAACTTGACGAATTATTATACGAAATAAACATTTTCTATACACGTTCAAGTTAAGGACAAACGCGAGTCCGAGCAATAAAATCCAACCTTTTAACCTCCAGATAATAAATATGAAGCCGAACATACGTAAATAAGGTCTGAATCGATTTCTCCCGCGCAATTCACAAGTCTCCATTTTGTTTTGAACTGTCAAATGTCAGAGCGGGTGACAGGTGAATATCAGATTCGCGCCATTACCCGCCCGTCGACGTAAAATGAAATGCCGTGTTCCCGGCTCGTATCGAATTCTCGAGCTAACTCTTGCAAGTCAAATAATTTGTGATGTAAGTGACTGAATATTACGTATTTGGTGAATTTTACCTCGGATAAAATGAAATCTATATTTACTAGTATTAAATGTAGGAGTAGGTATTAGAGATGAAGTTTTGTGGTGTAGAAAACACGGTGTAGTCGAATGGGTGACCGCTAGTGGCAAAAATTTTTTGAGCGTTTCCTAGCTTCGGAGGGCACATTAATCGGTCTAAGTCACTTGTTATCGTTAGATAGTCGTTAAGCCACCAACCCGATTGGAGCAGTGTGGTGGAGTATGCTTTAGCCTCCTCAACGACGACGATGAGCCCGTGTTCAGTGGCCATGAATGTATTGAAGCCAAGTAAAACCAATCCAAAGAATTCCAAGCAATCCTAAATCACTCGATAAACCCGTTAGCATAAACAAAACATACAAAACAAACTCATCGAAACGGAAGTGCAGCGACACGGTAAGTGAAACGGAAAATGCACACGACTGCATGTCGCATGCGGGCCGCGAATGAGATTGTGTTGCTCTTTGTTACTGGTCTTTTCACGTTTCCAAAAATAAAATCCAATCAGCGATAAGTGAATGAAAGCATCTACGGACTACGTATACGGGAGAAGCATATGCACTTGATACACCTACATATGTCGCTATGTCTATGACAGCTAGCCAACGGGCCATGTCATGACTTAATTTGGGGTCTGATGGCCTCCACCAATGATATAAGTAAAAAAGAAGTAGGTATGTCACTAGCGCGCGAAAAGTGAGGCAGTCAACATGAGCTAATTGTAAAATGCAACTCGCGTTGTTTAAACGAAACGCATCTTCACACAAAACATCTTTGGGTTCCACAAATCAATTTTATCAATCCTTAAAACAACTTTGAAGCAAAAACACTTTACTCCTATATATTCATATACGTATTAAAATATGACAAAGAATTTAACAATAACATTAAAATCTCTCGCAATAAGAACATAATCAACGTAATGCTTTTGAACCAAACCAAAAACATTGTTGCAGCTTATATTTCTTTGAGAACCAACAAATATGAGAATGAATAATCGGTAAAGCAGGAGAGATAATTACAGTATAGCGGGTCCCGGTACATCGTAGACAGAGAACGATATAGACATCTGGTGAGCTTGGTATACACGAGAGAGAGAGAGAGATAGCACACGAAAGTACGATTGTATGTGGCATAGGCAAAATTCGACGGTCAGTTGTCAAATAACTGTTCTATCCTTGAAAAGACCGGCATGCAAAGACAAAACATAGTATCATTCTGTCTTGTTTTTTTCGTGTCATTGGCTTAAGTTGTTCCTGTTGTTGTGTGAATGCGATAGGTGGCATCCATTCGTCTATACTCTTTCCGTCTACGCGGTACATAGTACAGTTCGCCAACTTCTTCAGCCTTTAATAAACAGAATGAAACAGTGACGCTTTTCTGTCTCGCCTGTGGGGAGTTGAAGAAAAAATGGCGTCCTTTGTAAAGTTTGTGTTAATGTCGGGCAAAAATTGAAATTTGCTTAGGGTGGTGAGTTTCGTTTTATTGTCGTCTTTAAGGTCGACATTCACGTTATGTCTATGTAATTAATGATGTAATATAACTGAGCGGCAGCGGGAAACAAAGAAAGAAGCAAGAGTGAAAAGAAAATGTTTGTTGAAGACAGTCACACTGCTTGTACGTATAAATAAATTAAAAAAAAATATGAGTATTTATCTTCAGTAATGGGAATAAATAGGTATGAGTAATTATAATGTTTATTAATTTTGAAGAAAGAATTTGTATTTCGCCGAGTCAGTCAATTTAATTAATTACACTTATTTTTGCAATAAAGTCACAAATGAACATAAAACTCTGGTACAGAATTTAAGCAATGTACAACACTCTACAATGTTGTATAATGTAAACATTATTATAACAAAGTAAACATCTTTGTTGTAATAATGTTGGTTTGTAATTGACGTGATGTCAGCTAATGCGTTTTCACGCCGACCGCCGCGCTGACCAGAGTCGAAGCTAAAGCCAAGCCCGACCCGTATGGCGCAATGGTTACCATGTCGGATCGCCGTTCCAAGGATCCTTCCTGGGTTCGATTTCCAGCGAGGCGTAAATTTGAATGATGAGTTTAAATTTCTGTTCTTCAAATCAAATCAAATCACTCTTTATTGTGGACAATAGGTACAGGGTAATATACAGATACGGAACGTAAGAGACAGAAAGAGATAGCTATATGGAAAGTTGTACAAATATCCGAATTTAACTGTCTCACTTTTCGTTGCTAGCGACATATCTACAAAAAAATAGCGTTACCTACAAAATGCCAGATTTTTTTTATCTTTTCAGATTAAACGTTGACAAATTAACTGTTATACTTTGAAAAGTAAGTTTATGTCAAAAGTGACGTTTTATTTACACGGGTTAATAATACTTTGAACGAAATTTAAACTGGCATATACAAAGTAGTTGGAGGTTGAGCACGCCGCGTCGGATGTAAGTCTGACAGTTTCCGAATACCACTTATAATATTCCCAATGGGAATTTAGTATCTCGTGGACGTAGCGCTTTGAGTGACGTATTTCCCTTCTGAAAATGAAATGTTGCGATAATTTTAAACTGACTTTTGAACGATATTATTGTCGAGATGGTTTCTAAATATTGAAAAAGCTAGTAGCTCGGTTTTTTCATGTGAAGCAGTGAATTTGTAGCTTTGTTCTAAAAAGTATAAGTATAAGAAAACAGTTTTGTTCTAAAAAGTATAAGTAAGTGCTTGACGTGATTCTGAGATTTCTTTATTCTTATTTTTGTTTTATTTTCATTTATTGACATTGGACTTACTGAAATAATTTACGTTTATTCATAAGCTAATGCATTAGGCTCGCCCTGTAATATTAGTGTATAAACCATGATAAAATTGTAGTTTAGTTTTAAGTAGCTCATTTTTCCAAAAGTAATTTAACAGTTTTTAAATTAATGAAACTACATGAATAAAAACTATAAAATTACT
Source organism: Ochlodes sylvanus (assembly GCA_905404295.2). Taxonomy (NCBI): domain Eukaryota; kingdom Metazoa; phylum Arthropoda; class Insecta; order Lepidoptera; family Hesperiidae; genus Ochlodes; species Ochlodes sylvanus. The sequence continues at coordinate 1,747,796 of FR990135.1, read as the reverse complement.
TTAGGAAAAAAAACCAAAAACTTTTTTCTTATTATATGTGTTCCGTTGTGCCTCGAATAAATGTTTTTTTATCTTCACTCAATGGTAAAATTACATCAGTTACTACATCTTCTAAACATGAACAATTGTTCACAATACACACATCTTAATAATAATGTCTATAAGAAGTGTGACAAACACAAGAGATATCATAAACAAAGAAGAGAAACAAAATGTCAATCTTGGAATGGAAGTTGTTAGTTCAGCTGATCCCGTCGTTTATAATAATAGCAGGCGGATGTTACCTCCACGTCATTAATTCCGAGACGGGTTTTAAAAGATCGTTACGGCCGTAGGTGAGCTGACATTTCGTGTACCGGCAGAGGCCTGATACACTGCACCGTCGGTACATTGTTATCGGGTCCAACCGCGGCTCAACTTTACGACATCGTAAATTACGTACGACTGGAAAACTCGTAAAAAAGTCATCAAGCGAAAATTGGGCGCACTCCACTATGATAATACGGACAATCGCAGTAATTACGGCCCCGCCCGCCGGCGAACGCGCGACTAGATTTATGGCTCATCAAACCCGAAGAAAGGCCGCTGTTTCAAACGACAGGGATTCATTTAAAAAAGCTAGATGTTTCAGCTGCGACAGAGCCTTTTGTGCTGAAGAAGCCGGTGGTGACCGTCTTTTTATATCTTCATTGGTAAAATCAGATCGCTGTGATGTTTAGTGCGCTACGTAGACGGATTCGGAACATTGAAGTTCGCACTTAATTTGTCACAAGTTAAGATATATGCCACATAAAATACGGTGTCTCGTGAGGCGTCTAATGCCGGACCTATATTTAACCACTCGTTTAACCGATCGTTTTCGAGTTACCAGTAACGAGTCGTTAAAGTACTCGTAGTTTCTTAAATTTATACAAGGGACAATTAAATTAAAGCAACAGGATACTTAGGAATGGGTATTCCTTAAAAGCCGACGACCTAATGAAGGGTTATACTCGTAGGTAAGAAATAAACTTGGAAGGCCGGATTAAAACTGGTTTAATAAGAAGAATAACGGTAGCACATAGTACAAGTACATAAGTAGCCGGGAAGGAAAACACATAGACGAAGAGTATCTATAGGAGCTCTCCGGAACCGACCACAGAATAAAATTCAATTTGTTTACTGACAAGTAATACATACTCAAACACTTAATTTTGTTGAAAACATGAGAATATTGTCGTTCACTAGCAGCTGAACATAACATGTTATCGTAACGTGTAACGAAACTTATCAGTCCCGCGGAAACAAAACTCGTAAATCCGACCGGAGGCGCACGAAGTAAGCAATCACGATAACGAGCGCGTTTACAGCCGACGACACGGATACGTAGCGACAAATTTATGATTCATATTGCCATAAAACAGAGGTTCTCAAACTTATTTCGTCTACCGCCCACTTTGAAAGTCAATCTTCAAGCTTCAAGTCTTTCAGCGCTCCCCAATTATTATTTTACTTTACCAAAACTTAAAAACCACAACTACAAATCATTACTTTAGTTAATTTAATTATTTTTTACACTCCCCTTCTTTAATTTACATTCCTTATTTTAATTTATTTAATTATAATGTGCTGTATTAGCCTGGTCTGGAGTGTAAATTTACATTCTAAGCCAGACTTTTTACCAGTGAGAGCAATTAAAACGACCAACTTCAACACCTCCCACTTTTTTTGCGCCCCTTACCGCCCCCCTCTAGGCCTTCAGCGCCCACAAGGGGGCATTATCGCTCACTTTGAGAAAGACTGCGATAAATATCACGAGTCTCCCAATTTCATAGGCCGAATCTTTGTTCGTCTTTGACCGCGGCGGATCGATCGAATCTTATGTCGTAACTCGGTAAATTCATAAAACATTTTTATTCCGGTAACAAAAACACGGTTACAATACGGAAATTCATGTAATCCAAAGCTTATGACAATACTAGTAAACCCGCCCTCGCTTCGCTCCGGGAAACGTGTCCCTTAGTACCCATACCGGAAAATTGTTAGGCGTCATTCTATAAACTGACATAACTTTTTTATTTATGAACTATTTGAAATAAAACAAACATATACATTTTAGAGAAGCTTACCAAAATACACCAGTAAAAAACCGCAACCAAATCGGATAAGCCGTTTCCTAGATTAGCGCATCGAAATTCTTAAGTTTGTAAGGATTTAGACTCGGAAAAACAGACAAATATTGTATAGACTTTAGAGTGTTATTAGCGATAAGAAAGGCCTCTAATAATAGTTTTTCTCATGTATCTTCCATGTACATACAACGATTAGTTACAGATTTATTATTATATATCTATCATAGGTATTTCCTTAAATCTAAGTCGATTCTGGATTGTCAAGAATGTAATGTTTGATTGATTGTTTTGAATAATGTTTGAGTTTTCTCAAGACAATGAAGACAACGCGTGACATCAGTTACATGGTGACCATCTAATGAAGTGGGTAAGTAAGGTTCCTTCTCTAGAATGGATGACTCATCATCGTCACCATCGCAACCCATAACCCATTGCTGGACTCGGGTATCCGTTGTCACGTTCCCTCATCTGTATATGGCCTTTCTTGCCGTTCTGATCTTTGATCTTTTGTTTCTGTAGTAGGCCGCTAGAGGTTTAAAAAGACATTCAACAATATACCTTTACTTAATCTTATTAAGATACAAAATATAAAAAGAGAAAGAGACCAAACACAGGAATAAATAAGTAATAAGTAATATTCAAAACCATTATGATAATACTCTCAAACGTGTTATCGATTTCCACTAAAACACTCAACTAATAATGTTTTATTCATTTTTCATACATATAAAATATTTTTCGTTGAATCGAGATATAATTTAAAGAGAAAAAATAATATTATTTACCGATAAAAGCTATATTATTTCCAAGTGGGAAAATTGTAATAATACGGTCGAAAGCGTCCCAGTTACGCTCTTGAAGATGTTTGTTTATTTAAACTAGCGCCACCTAGTGGGTCTACTCTAAAGTTTTAAGTCGAGGAAATCTTGATTTCCTTTTTAACTTTGAAACTACTTAAGAGTTAGTGAAAGAGTACTTACACTGTTCAATCAGTGGCCGGGTCCTTTCAAGAGCCGTTCCTTTTGTAAATTCCATACTTATTAGTAGTAATCTGTTTCTAACAAGTCATCATCACAACCCATAAGTATCCCACAGCTGGGCACGGCTCTCCTCTCACAATGTGAGGGTTAAGGGCCATAGTCCACCACACTGGGCAAGTGCGAATTATCGCGTCTCCATGCCACCCGCGACACAGGAAACCCTAGTGTGGGGGTATGAATGTGTTAGGGGGTATGATTATTTAGTGGCTACTGTTTCATCTTCGTTAAACTTTGAACGTAGTGGCCGTATGAATAGTATCAAGTAGATCATGCTAGTACGTAGTACGTGAGTTCCGTTTTGGACCAGGGGAATGGTGTTTGCGGAGCGGACGGCACGTTTTGCATACAGATGAAGGGACGGAGCGCCGGCTGCAACAGCCCATGTGTCGCCTTGCCACGTAACGCATACACTACGAGTGAGGTCTGTGATGGTCCAGTGGACTGAAATTCAGACTATCGTGACCGGGGATTGGGTTATAATGCGGCAAGGCAATTTAAAAGTTTTAGGCACCGCAAAAGTCGAATTAGCATTAATGCTTGCTTTTGAGGTAATATGTGTACGAAATTCATGAAATATGTAAATTATTTGAGTTGAGTGTTTAAACGTTTATCATCATCTTTGTCGCAACTCATTACTATCCCATTGCTCGGAGTCCCCTCTAATAAATGAATGAATGTAATCTTTATAATATGAGAGGCGCAAGCCATAGTCCACCATGCTGTCCAAGATATCACACACTTTTGAGAACATTATGGAGAAATCTAAGGCGTGCAGGTTTTCTGGTAACTTCTAATGAAAAATACGAAAAAAAGGAGTGACTGGAGTTGGAGTGGAGAACGTTCAAAGTGGCGTGCTTAATTAAACGTTAATAATGATTATTTCTAGGACAAAGTTATTCATTAAATTATTGGTTTACAGCAAAGATGTTACTTGTAGTCGCGTCAAATGATTTCTCTTGCTTAACTCCTATACATCTTATCTTGATCAATTTGTAATAATAATATCTCAGAACTGCGCTAAACCAACACGGCATTGAGTGCGTGCGAAGATACGAAACTCCGCGTACAAAGTAAATTCGTTCGCAAGAGTAATTCTAGTCGGTTTAACGCCAAACTTGCTGGTACATAAATCGCGGAAGCCTCACAATACTAACTGTTGTTTTATCGAAACCGCCCTTCCCAAACTTTCCGTCCGTCGATTCGTTTAATGTGAAAATTTAATCGTTCCAATTACGGCTCCAAATTTAACTTTGCATATTAGTGTTCAAGTTTTACGAATCACGAATCGAATTCAACTTTTATCTTGCTTATCTATCTTTTGTATATGTTCAGTTTTGGGTTATCGTAATTTTTTTTTTAGTTTTATATCCCCTAAGGGGTCAGCCAGTAACTACGTCACACAGTTAGAGGGGATTAACGTGTCTGAAATATATATTTAGTAACTATTATTAATATCAAAATTTGACGCAAAAAACTAATTATTATTAAATTGTCAAATGAAACAAGGTACCTTAAACGAATTTAAAATAAGCCCGTCCGCAATTTATACCGATATATCAACAATTATAATGCAGACACTAATTTATTTGTCCGACACGATGCGTCATTCCGGACACGTGCCTCTTTACATACAGATAAGCGTGGCGTAGCATCCCGTAGCGTGCGGGCTACGCAATTATATCGTAGCACATGTGACAGCCCGTAGAACGTAGCACTCCGTAGATGATCTACGAATGATATGCTTGGCGTAGCGAATAGTTTCCAATACAATCACAGAATACTCATGAGAATTCCAGTTCAGTTTGGATAGGATACAAGGAGGATTGGATTCCGGTAAGTGGAGAAGTTTATAAATATATTATTTTATTAATTGGCTTTCTAAAGTGGAGAAGTTATAATTGAATTAATGTAGAACTTCCGGGAAGATAATCAAGACAATGGCTACAACCCATTAATGGCCCACTACTGAGCACGGGTCTCTCCTCGTACCTGAGGAGGCCTAGAGCATACTCCACCACGCTGCTCCAGTGCGGATTGGTGGAGGGGTTAGTGGCCAACCCAAGTGTCGGAAATTTTAAGCCGCCCGAAGGTATCCGACATGGCTTAACGACTGCTACCAAATGATAACAACCGGGACCGACGGCTTTACGTGCCCTCCGAAGCACGGAAGCGCTCAAGAAATTTTTGCCACTAGCGGTCACCCATCCAACTACCGACCGCGCCCGCTGTTGCTTAACTTTGTCGATCACTTGAGATCGACGCAAGCCGCCGGGCTATGAGCGCTTCTTGCGCGTTGTAGCCAATCAAGACAAACTTCTAATGGTTTTGAATTTAAGGTCCACATTGGACTTATTTATGTTTAAAATAACGTTTCACTCTAGGCTCAAATGAAAACCTAACTAACCAAGTTAGTTCCAAATTAATTAGTACAGTTGTCTACTGGATTATAACTTTCATAACCGCCTATTTAAAAATCACTTTATGAATGAATCTTATATATAGGTATATAAAAACGAATCGCTGATTTTGCATGAGCATGTCTCCAGAACAGCTGAACCGATTTCGCTAATTCTTTTTTTTTGATGTTCCTTTAAGTACGAAGATGGTTGTTACGGAGAGAAAAATTTAAAAAATTGCCTGAAAAAGTCTAAAAACAACACTTTTCTATATTCCCATACAAAAGATTCGTAATAATACTTAAAAGTCAATTTGAACTTTAATACCATAGCATAAAGTTTAAGTGTCAGTGGAGGGGTTCCGGGAAGGTGTCCCGAATAGCAGAATAGGTATTAAAAAAATATTAAAGAATCGACTGTTAGGCAGTACGAAGTTCGCCGGGTCAGCTAGTAACTAATAAATGACGAAGAAAGATTTTTTAAATCAATGACAGTAATTACAAAAAGTTAGGTAACCGCGCGAACCAGTTTCGCGCGCTTCCCGACAGACGCACAATACCTCGAGGGTCAGTTAAGAGCCGCTCCTTGCTGCACACTTTGCATACAAATTGAGTTGACCTTCGCTCCCAAACATGCTCAGTGGATTGTCACACAGAATATTTAAAAAGAATAGAAAGGCGTCAAAGAAGACGCGCCAAGTGTTTTGAGCAAATGCGCATATTAAACAACACGTAACATTACTAAAACTCACACAAATAACCTATAAAAATGTACATCTGTATGCGTGTATGCTTGTGATTCGTTCCATTTGAAATGTCGTGATCGCGCGGCGCTATGATTGGCTACATTTTAAATTGCAAATATTGTTAACCTTCATATTTATTTAAGTACAGATGTAGTGGAGGTGCAAGGTGGGGCGGAATCGGCGTCACGGTTTTCATACGAACTTCGACTAATCACCATTCTATCTCTTTTTAAATGTTCTGTGGATTGTCTTACGCCATTTAATAGCCAATTAATATAAAAAAACTAATTCGTGACTTTTATATAGTTCGTTAGTTACGGAATAAGTGAATATAAGAAGCTTCGGGATATTAAAAGACGACAGGCGTGTTTCCTTCCTTATTCATTACTTTTTCACACATACAGTGCAAAACAGACCCTAACACAAATAGCTAAGATTGAAATCAGAATAACTGCGATCTTACTCATTTGTACACGTAAAGTGCTGTTTATTTTATCTCCTGCGTACGTAAATACGATAGATACAAACATTTTACGTAAACGATACACTGATACGTTAAAAAATAACACGGCGAAAATAAATACGTCATTTTTTCGAGCAATTTCAAGATGAAAGGAATATTTTACTTAGAGGATCTCATCCGTTCACTTATAAAAAACTAGTTAATGGCAGCAGCTTCGAAACCGTATCAAAAACGTCCCAATCCACGTCATAACTAACTTGTCTTTTCCGAGGCCTCAAACTATCTCCATACCAAATTTCATCAGAATCTGTTCAGCGTATTAAGCGTGAAGAGGGCACTTAAACAGACAGATAGTATCTTTCGTGTTTATAATATTTTTTTTATTTTATTAGCCTAAGTTACTCCTTACGACATCAGCAATCTGCCAGTGAAAGTCCCGTCAAAATCGGTCCACCCGTCCAGAGATTAGCTCAAACAAACAGACAGAAAGACAGACAAAAATTGTAAAAAATGTTATTTTGGTACCGTTTAGTACCGTGTATACATCCATATGCATTTAGTTAAAACCGGTTATTTTAATATTACAAACAAACACTCTAATTTTTTATATTTGTATAGATATGATGTAAGGCAAAATAACAGATTTGATGACATCGATAAAACCTTACCTTTACAATTATTACCATTTATATATCTTTGTATTATTGAAAGGGATTATAATATGAGGGATAAACGAACACGTGAATACATGACATGCAAAAATAAAATAACAGTGTATTATAAGGCCACTTTTAATATATGAGTAAGTAGGTTAAATATAATTTATGTTTCACAAAGCAAATACGAGTTATTTGAATATGTATAATATATGTATATACGTCTCAATTTTCAAGTTCATTGTAATTTAAGCCAGTGTCACCAACTCGTTGCAGTAAAAATTACGGACATTGTTTTTGAAACTACCTAACAATGCATCATAGGAATACCGCTACTTCTTCGTATCAATCCACGTCTACAGCCTAAGCGTACAAAATTTTAAAACTCAAAAAAAAACCCACTTAAATTCCGAACGCCAGCAGTTACATTCCGGGCTATAATTAAATCAGCAATTTTCCGATGCGTTTTTCGCTAGACGTAGGAATTGATTCGGACAGGGGCGGATATCGAAGCTCATTTCCGTTGCGCGCTGCGCTTCCGGCGGATGTCGCGTAGATTAGGCTTTAGCGATGTTACCATTCGCTCCCCCATTTTTGTAATGGCTGTCTATAGCGGCGCTTTGTCGGCATTGATTTTTAAAGAGCCTTCGATGAATACGGAATATGTTGGGATTGAAAGGGGTGATGATGGAGGTAATGTTATGTGATTCGGAGAGGCGCATGTACCATGGCTGCCTTCAAGACATTATTATGTTTTTATCGAGGAGATAATCAATTTTAATCGTACGTAAATTTAGTTATTGGAGTAGTAGGTAAGTGTAGCCGGATTCGAAACAAAATCAAATCCTCTATAGTTCAATGAAAGTGCGGAGTGGGGGTCCAAGTCGAATTTACGATCGGAGCAGAAATCTTACCCGGATGATAAATAAATCCTTTGCGGATGATGTCTCGTTTATCCGTCCATGCTGCCTCCGACATGTAACAGCAGTGAGATTCACATGAACGTTTATATGTACATTAAGGATACCTCCACCAATCTCAAGAAGCAGCGTGGTGGAGTATGCTCTACGCCCCTCCAGTTATGGGGAGAGACCCTTACCTTGGGTCATTAATGGCTTGAACCTTCAGAGACCATAATTATTACTACACACACACGCACACACCTAACGCATTTAAAAACGACCACTAAAACATTCCACACAAGTGAATCGGATTTGAATCAATGGATTCCAAAATTGAATTCCGCACACGAGCTCGCGTAATCAGCCGTAAGCCACGAAGCCACTTATCAAGCGCACGGACAATGCAACATTGTGTGAAACTGAAATTGAATCTGTGCTTTTCAGAATTAGAACTTATTCAGTTACAGCCTTTAGTTCAGTGCCGTCGCTATTGTGTTGTATTCATTTAAGTTAAGAACGGGAGATACAGTGCGAGATTGCACGTTAAACGGACCAAGTTTGGAGCTTTTCGAAGTAACGCTAGTTTGTATTTAACTGAATCAGATCAGGATTCGTTGTGACAACGGTTACCATAGCAACGATAGTAGCGACTATGCTCAATTGTAACTTACAATTGGGCATAGTCGCTTACAATTTGTAAGACATTCCAAAATCGAATTGTAACTTACAATTGAGCATAGTCGCTTACAATTTGTAAGCCATATCAAAATCGAAATTTGTTGCGCTTTTAAATTGTCAAGTGGTACTTTGGTATACGTTTATAAAATAAAATTATTTTATTGGGTTGTTTTACCTTTGCTTATTTGCATGTAAAGATCTTGTAGCCTAATGCCCGATTAATTATGTTACAATAGCAATAACTAAGACATATTTAGATTACTAGGGTGGCATAAAAATTGTGATCTTTACAACAATAATACTGAGCTAACCGCTTAATCGATCACTACCACCAATTTGGATGGACCAATGGAATAGTCACCGCACACTGCAGTTGTAATCCAAATTCTAGGCTCAACCTTTAGATATGACCTAGACGATGTTAATTCCGAGGCTTACGTACTTGCAGTGATTGAAACCACACAATCGATAAAATATATCACGTCTAATAGAGCATAAATAAAATGTCGGGACATTTCAAAGAAAAGTAAAGTTTATAGTCACAAGCTTTACATAAAAACATACAGAGTGATCCGCATTACGAGTACACAACCACACAAAACCGCAGCCGTTAGCGCGACATTTAAACAACTAAAGTTGCGTCGAAGTTTCGCAGCGGTGTAAAAGTCGCCATTAAACCGTTCGATTTATGGCCTCGTATTGAAAATGTTCCTTCCGAGTATTTGGTTATATCAATATTACGAGTATTTCACCGAAGACGGTAAAATTGCATACGACTTTAAAATTATAACATTTGAGATACTGAATATTTTAAAATGTTAGTTGCTCTATATTTTGTGGTAATAGGTACTCACGGTTGTATTTTATATCGTTATTTCTTTTTCTTTGAGTCTCGTCGTGACTAGTGTGACAATACTGTCACACTCAAGATAAGTATTTATCTCGATTGAGAGTATCTAAAGTACAAGTTGCATTTAAAAACGAAAATTACATACACAGGTATGTATTGTATCACTACATATTATAAAACAAAGTCGCTTTCTCTGTCCCTATGTATGCTTAGATATTTAAAACAACGCAACGGATTATGATGCGGTTTTTTTAATAGATATAATGACTCAAGAGGAAAGTTTATATGTATAATATATTAAAGCTTTTTCGCAAAATGAAAAATAACGCGCGTGAAAATAAATTCGTGCGCTGGTTACGTTTAACAATTTTGGACTTGGGTACTAAGGGACAGGTTTCCCGCAACGAAGCGAGGGCGGGTTTACTAGTATAGTATAAAACAATGTACATGTCAGCCAGAGTATCTGAACATAGTAAATATTAGTCTCCGTCTGTTTAATGTGTATTTTTTTATAACAAGTTATTGTTGGTCATCAACTCGTATCACCTACATCAATCAGCTGAATGGGCACCTGTCCTGTAGTTGACTATTTCCAAGCAATAAGATCAACCCCCTAATCGGGTGGTTTCACAATCTCGGCCGGCCGCAAGCCGTTCCGAATCAATAAATAACTTGAAATTGTGAAGCGAGATAGCAATGGCGTCGAATTGCTGAGTTATCGCAACACCAGCGATCAAATAGTAACAACAAAGTTCTTTATTGTACACCAATATACCGTAGCAAAACAGTCTTCTGTAAATAAAATGTTCAATCGGCGTCCGTATCGCATAAGAAGCGATTTCTCTAGTCAAACTTAAACGATAAGCGAGAAATGGCTTTCAGTTACCAGTCCGCACTTGGCCAGTCTGGTAGACTATGTTCCGAACCCAGAAGTACGACAGTTTGCGAAGAAGAGTAATGGTTTTTCCCTCAGTGCTCAAACCTAAACATAATATTGCAACAAAGTTTTAGTTACGGGTACTCACAATATGAATAAGACAAAATTTTTGGTGGATAATCAAGTGCATGTCAAATGTCAATTGTCAAGAATGCCTCTGCAACACTTTGCAAGTAGTGTTTTCTGCCGTGACCATATTCGACTACCACGATGCAACTGCATCATAAATATTACGTCATATATCGTGAGCTATCCGTAGGTATCCATATCATAGTGAAATTGCCATATGATAGCATTTAATTCGCTCTCTTCTACTTAACCGTCAAACCAGTACCTCGCGTCGAACAAGATCCAATATTATAATACTAAATGCCCGTCGACAGGTTCCATTACTTTTGATATTCGCGCTCTATTGAGTGGAAGTCATCCAAATGGTCCCTACCAAGCCGTGCCAAATAGAGAAACCCACGGAGTTTTATCAGACGAGAACGTACATATGTCAATCATAATAAGGCTGCGTACGGTACAAATTGAAAACGCCCGAGCCAAATGCGTACTCGCGTTGTACGCCGCAGATTTACGCCTTTTAGTATTTTGTTGATAGAATTGACGCGAAAAGCACCTCGTTCTATATGTCGTAGGATGATCAGACACGTTGGATTCTTGTAAAAATCCTAGAGTTTGCAAAGGTCAAACTAATTTAAAAGAAAACAAAAGTTCAGTTATCGTCCGAGCCAGGGGAGTCTCGCCTTCTTACGATCTACTATCCTATACTATCATCGATGCGTTGGTACCTAAAAAAAGCGGCAACAAATAATAGTTAATATTAATAATTTGGTGTTAAAAAAAAAGAAATGAAATTAATTCTAAGTTGGCTTTCATCGCCATTGTTCCTCGTCAAATCTAGTTCAAATTTAAATACGACCACATGATAAGCACCAGCTTTAGAATATAAAAAAAAAACAGTTCACAAATAACGGAGAAATCGCTGGACAAAATCAACAAAAAATATAGGCGTCGAACATACGACCTTTTCGTTTTTTTGAAGTCTGTTAAAAATAGCGGACAGGGTGATAAGTCAACAGTTACATAACCGTGGACACTCCTCCGAAGTGTAGATACATTTACTCTTTTTCCTTTTCCATTAAGGAACAGTGCGCAGTAGCAAACACTGGCGCACTCATAAGTTTGTTCAGACAGACTTCTAACGGACCAGATTGAATTTGAAGTTCGACTGACTGTGAAGTTATCTGAAGGTTTCTGTGACTCCTTTATGAGATATACGGTAAACTTTTTGGTCTTACGTATTCCAGATGACGTATTTTGAATTACAAAAAATCTTTAAATTAAAACGTAACAAGTAAAACTAAAAACAAATGAAATATTATCAATATTTTCTTTATTCAAAAATATTAAAAATCGGAGCGAAAACTTAATTAAGTCCACATGTGGATCGAAGAGTACAACAATAAAAGCTACACAATAGGGTAGTTGACAGTAAGAAGTGGATCCTATAATAGTGAACATAACCCAATATTTTATTTCGTTCTTATTTATTTATATATATAATTTTTGTTGTTGTACATTTGTCCCTCGTCTTCTAAAACAATATCACGGTAAGTGGTTTGATTCTCGCGGGATAAGAAATAAGTTAGCATGGAAGTTCCATTAAATGCTAAGTAGATAATTCGATATTCGATAGGTAAATCAGTATCTATATTATAGAACTATAAAAACCAATTAAATTACTAAAAGACATACATACACAGACATACATACATAAACAGAGTAAAAATTGGCTTTACAAAATGTAATTACGATGTTTTATGTGGGTACAATTTCTAATTTTAATGAAATGTTTCTAAAAGCGATGCAATCATATTTTTGTAAAAAGGGGCACAAAGATTGTATCACGTATAGTTTCGTTTACACGTACATACATATCTATATATATCACATAGATTACATAATTTACATGACAATGAAGTACGTACTTCAAACACATTTTTCGACGTAAAAAAAGGAAATAATACTACCTACCGCTCCTCTGTCTACAAAACTTCGTCATGACGAACTCATAACATGCCTCTGGTGTATAAAAGGCGATGTTTTATGGAAGTAAAATGAAGAATATGATGAAGTATCGATTTTCCTGCAGCCATACCGCCGTGAGGCACCTGGCGGTGCCCACCTCCTATAACCTTGTTATCCACGCCAGAGGAACGCCGAACGGAACGAAATTACCATAGACATTGCACCTGTTTACTTTCATTGAAATAGGAATACATTCTAGGAAATAATAAGACTTGTACCTAATTGCGTAACTTTATCGACAACATCTAATAGACGGACGTTGAACTTTGCTAACGCCTTAATGTAAGTTCTGCGTTAATTTCATAGTAATGTGTTATTTTGTATTAAAAAAAATAACGCTACACACTCATAGCCCCACACTAGGACTCCTTGTGTTGTGACCACCGACCACACAGCCAACACCCAATAGAGTCCTAATAACAGGCGAATGGTTTCACACAACACATCTGGCTTATAGTACTGATATAAATTCGTGCCGTCTCATTCTTTCCCGTTGCTTAAATTATTCTATTTCTTTCCAACGTTTCGTGTGGCCTTGAATTAGCCAATCACAGCGTTGAATTAGCCAGTCACCCCGCTTCGTCTTACCTCAGCTAGTCGTCTGAATGTTTTCCATATCGAAAATCAAACATTAGGAGTCTATTGGCTGTGTGGTCGGTGGTTGTGACTTTGTGAGTACCATGGACAACACACAAGACAAGAACACACACTTCCAGACCAAGAACAGAAATTTTACCTCATCATTCAAATTTCCGCCTCGCACGTATACGTACTCCACAGCGAACGTGTTAAGGTGGTCCCACATTATAACGACTTAACTGGCGCCTAAGTCAGTATTTCATAGATCAAATGTGTCAAACTATTCTAAGGCGACGCAATTGAAGCATTTATGAATAGCAGACTTGGGATCATGTATGTGATGAATAGGTATAGTGTGCGGCGACCTTAGCGTGGCCTTGATGGGTTTGAAGGGCATTTGGAGAGTGCGCAGGGGTTACTCGGTAAGGGTGGGAGCGGTTTGTGATAGGCAACTTGCGTTGCAGTATTTACACTTGGCTAGAATTATTTTCTTCTTTCGACACTAGTTAGTGCGGTCTTTTTACTTCAAAAGGCAAAATTGTATCTCGCTTAGTTAGTCATTAAGTTCTCCACCAATTTGGATGTTAACAGCATGGCAAAGAAAGACTCATACTCTATTGATTATAAGGAAAAAGACGTGTTATGTTAGTTATTTTCATTTTGAAGATGAATACAAAAAAAAATATCCATAATTCATACAAAAAAAAAATAACTTCAAAAATGTATCATTTCACATCGACTAGTAATAAAATGAGAACATCAACGTAATCGAAGTAAATAAAATACCTACTCATTATTGGGTATAACTCAAAAACTACTCTTCAGATCTCGCTCTTTAAATGGGACCACTTGACAGGCGCCCGCTTTCTAATATGAATATTGTCATCAAAATCAGCACACCCAGTAAAAAAAATTAGTTAACACACATATAAAAAAATACAGTAAAATTGAGAACCCCCTCCTTTTTTTTGAAGTCGGTTGAGAAGTATTGGAATTGCATGTAAGCCCATTTGGAAATGTAAAAAAACAAAACAAAAAAATCATAATAACTCTGCGCCTAAACGAAAACGACTGACAAGTGTAGTACCCGGCACGCAATATTATCGTCGTTATCATGAAAGTTTAACTCAAAGTGGCCTTAAATCTCTATAAAGCGGCCTGTACACTGCTCGCGCGCGGACGGTGTGTATACCATTTAATAAATTAGCGCGGGTTTAACGAGCCAGCGACGAATGTTCCTCGGGAGGGCGATTCGGGAGGGTTGAGGAGCTTGTGTACGGAATGGTGTGATATATGTATGTAGCTAATTATATGTGTATGTTGTAGTTAAAAGTGTGTGTGTGTGTGTGCGTGTGCGTGTGCGTGTGTGTGTGTGCGTGTGTGCGTGTGTGCGTGTGTGCATGTGTGCGTATAAGGGAGGCACATTTAATACAAAATTATGATTGTTGCTGTTATGTGAACATTTGCAAGAAGGAATGAACAATATTTTTTTTCGCTAAACATAAAAGAAAAAGAAATATTTTAAGTATCAACACGCGTAGAAGGTATTGCACATCGCACCATGTTTCGGTTGTAATGTGAAGAGTCAATATTAAGCGGCCGAATGTCAGTCTGCTCGTTGGTATTTATGTCGAAACACTTGAAAAATACCACGGAAGATCGAAAAGAAACATTATCTAAAATGACACAACATTTTTTTGTAAAGGTCACCTTCCACCAAGCTTTTCGAGCCCATAAAGTATTATTAAATAACACAGGACATTGACAAGGCCAACTAACTCGACTACTTAACTTCTTATTGAGCCGAAAGTCGAATAATACCTACAAGTGAAAACGGCCACAAATTTCCCTCCGCACAGCCGCGAGTTTCTTTCATTCAGCTTATATTATACTTTTCAAATAGAAACACAGTTAACACGAAACACATTTTACGACTTCGTAGAAATGATTTAAAATCTTAATTTCATGCTTCTGAGAGATTCACTCGTAAAGTATAGACCGAGATAAATAATATAATTAAAAGCTTTTATTTAACTTGCAATGTATGTATGTATGTAAGTATGTTTGTTTGAGTGGAATGTTGCAACTCAATTGTCGATATCTTCAACCGATTGAGCTGAAATTTTGTATAAACGTATAGTTTCGATGACAATGCATTATTAGCTATGAGACGTCATTCTAAACCCAACATGGCAGAACACACATTATGGCGGACTAGTTATTTTTAACTCCTACAATATGGGTATCAAATGAAAAGGCTTGCAAAGAATAACTCGAAAAAAATGTGACGTCACGACATCAAGTTTATATTGGATTTAGCCAATATAAACTTCTATGGTTTCTATGCTTTCTTACAATATTTGGTGGTTGACATATTAAAAAAAAACAACAATTGAAAAGAGCGCGTATTGCTATCAAAATAAAGGGGATTAATAAGCACATTTCAAATATTATATAACTTACACGTAAAATCGCGTTTTTAATGTTGTCAGGTTTGAAGCTTGTCGTATAATTTGTGTTCCAAAAAAGAAAGGCAAGGCACTGAGATACACTTAAATATTTAATGGAGTTGAAAGTGCTTCGTTATTTCAAGTTTATCTATGACACTCTACTTACCCTGTCTCTTATTATAGGATACGATTTTCGACCTTATTCCCTTTTACACAAACATCATAGCGTGGCTTTCTGGAAAAGCTATACTGTATTCAAACACTGCAGTAGGCGAAATTTTAATTGGTAACACCTTTGAAAGAAAAGTAGGCATGAGTACCGCTGTGTTGGTTGAATGGAATGGTCATTAAAAATTTCGTTAGTTTTCGTGCTTAGTGTGAATAGCACTGATTTACTCAATGTCTCAATAACACTGTTGAGTTAAAAAAAATCTGTTTTTCTTTCTGAATTTTAAGTAATGTTAATAAAAAATATCTTGCGTCTGACGTCAAACGACATGTTGCGTTGCGGCTTTACTTTTTTTCTTTTATCTTTCTTGGCCAGCAACGTATGGGTGATTTTTTTTAATGTAACTGATGTCCTAAGCGACGGTGTCCTAAAAGATCTACAAAACTCTCCAAACTTAAACCAACACTCGAGTATCTTACAAGTGGATCCAACTGTTCCACTCGTATAATATTAAACATGAAATATTACAAGGCTGCAACAAGACGATAACCGTGTTATGTGCAGCGACACCGGCAATCGGCGGCGCAGTCAGGTGGACTAACGGCCCTGATATTGTGCCGGGGCTGCCGGGGCACTCCTACGAATATCATACTCAAACACATTTTTATTAATGTCGAAACTTTTACATCGATATTGTCGCAGTACATCTAATGCGAATGGCAAATTCGATTTTGCGTTCGAATTTTATTTTGGATATGATGAGATTGAGGATTAGCGCTTTAAGCTGCTGTAGGCAAACTACTACCGTTTGTGAAAGTGTATTTTATGTGCATAGCCGACAAACAAGCAAACCTATCATCTGAAGGTAAGTCGTCAGCGTTACCTGGACATCAGTAAGTTACTGAAAAATTAAGAACAACATTATTGTTTCTCATTCCGTAATAACGCAATAACGTGAAGCGCTCATAGCCCGGCGGCTTGCGTTGATCTCAAGTGATCGACAAAGTTAAGCTACAGCGGGCGCGGTCGGTAGTTGGATGGGTGACCGCTAGTGGCAAAAATTTCTTGAGCGCTTCCGTGCTTCGGAGGGCACGTAAAGCAGTCGGTCCCGGTTGTTATCATTTGGTAGCAGTCGTTAAGCCATGTCGGATACCTTCGGGCGGCTTAAAATTTCCGACACTTGGGTTGGCCACTAACCCCTCCACCAATCCGCACTGGAGCAGCGTGGTGGAGTATGCTCTAGGCCTCCTCAGGTATGAGGAGAGACCCGTGCTCAGTAGTGGGCCATTAAAGGGTTGTAGCCAAATAACGCAATAATAACGCTAACAAACTCATACCCTCGCACTAGGATTAACTGTGTCGCGGGTGGCATACACACAAATGACACATCACTAACACCTACGATACGAGCTTGTCATAAAAATCTATGATCTGTGAACTGAACTGAATCAAATCACACACAGCTTATATTAAGTTCAAATTGAACTCAGTGGAGCTGTTTAACCCTCAACCTACGTCATCCTTCCTGTCCGATTAAGCTTTCAGATTACGTTAGGTCCTGAACTCCTGACTTAATTATGGAGTTGCCTACAATCTCGTTAGCGCAATCGAGGCTGGCTTTAGCCTAATTAAACTGCAGGACGCGGTCACGTTCATTAAAATTTATCAATTTAATCCGCTTACGAGCATTCGTTGCTGCTTGGGGCCGATGCATTTCAAGTTTCTAAATCCTGCCTACGTCATACTTGTTACCGAATGGTAACTGATCTACCGGTTACCGGACGGTTTGTGTTGATCGTAACTATTGGTATGCAATTGGATAAGGGATAGGTAGTGACGAAATTTCTTCAACGGTTTTGTGCGTTAGATGGATTAGCCGTTGGTCCCGATGAGCTAGCTGTCGTTAAGCTATATCGGAGGCTTTTGGAACAAGGACACTTCGATTAGGCTTTAATACACATGGTATACATGGTATGGAACAGGGCGAAAGAGTATGCTTATGACCTCCTCAGTTCCAAATAGTATAGTAAGAGTCTTGGTACTTGGATTATTAGTTGGTACTACACGTTATATTGGCGGCGAGAGGAACCAATTCATCCTTCAGAATTTGTTTTCTTTTATTTAGGCATCTGTTCAAGCAATATTTGTTTGCACCTTGTTTCATTATAATCCGACTTTAAAATTGTCCGAAGCTCTTACCTCCACAAGCTATAAAAGTAATCATTAAGATTGAGTATTGAATCGTTAATAAAACTGTCACAAGTGGTCATCCATTCAACCCGTAACAATGTCCAGAGATGTATGACGAAACCCAATATATCATCCTAAACTACAAAAACAGATGTTTCGTTCAACCAACGTTCATTAAAGGACATTAGGTTTGTTACCTTAGACATAGTTAGTTACACGAGACATACATAGTTACCCTAGACATAGTTTACCTCTAATCCAAACTATAACGGAGTATTTTACCGCGACCTCCACGCTAGGATTGCCGCGATGGCATTCATTATATTTAGTCGCTCGCTAATTACATTTGTGGGATGTTTAAGGATTTGTGGATGAATAAATTATTCGTAGCTATACAGTCTAGGCGTTAGTAATTATTGTTTTAGGCTGAAGACCTTGTGTGACCCCGTGGACATAAATATTTTTATATCAATGTTTACGTAAATAAGTAATGTTTATAATGGTAAATAATGACAAACAAAATGACGTTTCATATGATGGTAACAAAAAGAAAGAAAAACAGAAAACACATTTATTTTGCCGCAATGATAATTATGTCAGTAACATAATGCAATTTGTACTATCCTAAATCTTACAGCTAATTTATCTCCGCACCATACAACATGGCAATATGAGGCTGCGCTCAGCATGTGCCATGGAACTGGTGGGAAGCACAGCTGCTGGTTTTCAGCGCAGACTTTTTTGATCTCGCATGTTTCGCGATGTGCTAGCAGGTACAATAAATTGATAAAACAATGACAGAACTTAGGAGGGTTGCGTGCTGGCCCAGAATCGTTACCTTAAGATTCTTAGCACCATGCACATTAGCATTAGCAAAATGGCAAGACAGATTTCAAGACAAGAAGAGGAATTGAATTAGCTGCAAAAATGTATGAAGTCCTGTTCATTCAGATTTACGATGTTACCGTAATAAGTTCAACTAGTGCAGCAAACATTATTGCACTATTTGTGTAACACAAAGATGACAAAAATAATAATGTCATTGGTGTCACACATAGTCGGTACGCAGAAAGACGTTGAGGTCAATAATGTGACACACGACTTATTTAAAGCATTCTCGTATAGGTTTATGCGCCACTAGACGGCATTCAGGAGTTAACGCACCGTGAACTTCGTTAGGGGGACACGGCCAAAGGTCAGTTCCCGGGGCAGAAATAGCACAACCTAAAATTGATCAAAGTGAACCCAATGCTATTTCCATCCCGATTTCTTGTCACGTGTAATCATTAGGGCGAAACGGTACCATAATATCGGTAAGCGGCGGTAATTACTACCTCTAGTATGGTTGATTGGGGGACACAATTCGTCATATAAAATTCATTGATCACGACCCTATAGCCTAGTTGGTACTGATCCTGTCCCGAGTTCGATTCCTGGCCAGGGCAGATTATAATGTGACAGATAAATGTTTGTTCTCGAGTCGTGGATGCTAGTGACGTGTTATTTGTGTTGTCCATGCCACCCGGGCTACGGGGAATCCTAGTGCGTGGGTATGAGCGTGTAATCGTTTATTTATTTTATTAGTCGATAAAGGAGGAGAATATCTAATAGTAAATCATAACCACCAGATAACAAGCCCAGAAACTAACTTCATCCCAAATTGGACTCACCCGCTCATCTATTACGAATTTACTATCTGCTGTTATAGTCTTGCTGCGTTTATTTACTATACATTTTTGACGTTCAAATTGGCCATTCAAGGTTTAACTAGCACCAGTAACTGACAATACTGAATTGATCTGACGTAGTAGGGAAAAGATGATAATAAAAACGTATCGTGAATAGCATACCATTGTATTGTCAATCTACTGGTTGAGCGGTTACCTGAAACAAACAAAAAGTATTAAATATCAATTATCCGAGTTTATTATGAAATTTCGTGTCAGATGAAAATGTATTAATTAAAACTTTGTTCTCCTGTTTAAGCTTAATTAACTGTGCGTAAAGAGAAGTGTTATATTTTGCTTAAATAAAGTTTGAAAAGGACTGCAATATAATATTATTTTAACATAAAAAATGTACCTAATTAACTAAAACATTCGTCGTTTACGTTAAAACTGTCGATATCAAACATAAATATTGTGACGTAATTAGATATACAACATCTTAGGCGCCAAAATAATTAGTTACAATTACAATTAAATTAATAAAACACAATTATATGACTATATCAATTATTAAACATTAATTATTAAACATTCGATTCGATACTATTCGACAAATTTTAAAAGCCTTTTAATAAATGAATTGCCGTGGTTATTAGTTCAATATCGATTAGTCGAATTGGATCAAGTTCAATAGACGATAACTAATATAAATAATTTTGGCTGAACGGGAAATTCCCAACAGAGACATCAGAATGCTTTTAAATTACGTTGCAGTGTAATAGGAGACCTTGTTAGAAAAGTTCATGACTAAGTATTTTGTAATTCAGTATACATTTTACGATTCAGTACGGCACGTGGCATTCAAGGGCTGTTGTAATTTGGTTTGAAATTCCTACTTATATTATAAATTCGAAAATAACTATGTGTGTCTGTTTGTTTGCAACCTTCTCATGCTTAATTCGCTGAACTACTTTATTTATTTATTTAAACTTTATTATAATATTAACATTATAATATTAAATTAGCACTTAGAATAATAACACTATAGAAAGACAGTCTTCATACAAGCGCTATGTCTAAAGTGAAGCACTAAACCGAAACTGTCTCGAAAGCGGGGAATGATTTGGCTGCGGATAATCATGTTTTTACAGATATTTTGTGACACAATTTAACTGGACAAATCGTCATAATTCTTTTTTTATCGCGAGACACGTTTGGCGTGCGTTGACATGAGCTGCCCTGTGTTTGGAGTCATTTCTGACTCCATTTAAGGTGCTTCAAAACGGCCGCGCGGACTTCGTTTCTATAGTGTAATTATTCTAAGTATTAGTAAGAATTTCGTCTGATCGCTATTTCTCTCAAGTCTTCTTGTGCTTGTCACAGATGTTTTGCTACTAAGGACAGAGGTGAAACAGTTGCATTAAAAGTCGCTAGACACCTGTTTAGCAAGAAATGTAATTTACGTGAGGTTAAATTAAAAGAGATTTATTTTCTGACAATACCACAAAGTTTCAACGTTATATGAAAATATATCTTAATTATTCGCTACTCTCAAAAACACTATATTTTTTTATATGTATGAAATATTCCAATCTCCTCGTGACCTAACAATAATATAAATCACTGAAAGTAGAATCGGAATTTCTAGTTCGTAATAATACAAATTTAATATTTTCATCCTATGTTCCCATTGGATTGACGATACTGTTACGGCCTACAAAAACTGGACACCAAGAGATTAGGCAACGGTGTGAGGGGCGGACGGGCAATCTCTTAGATTCAAACATTAATTAAAGTTATCTTAATCGCAACCAGACCCGGGCGGCATCTAAATTTAACTAATTGCTTCTGCAGCCTTCAAAATAAAGATATAAAAATCACTAATTATTCCAAGGCTAGGCTCGCTTTCTGCTTGCTTTTAACTTTTAAAATTTTGGACCTTGGCGGTAACTTCTTTTCTGGACTATCCGTACCACATAAGGGTACGGTCAAACAGCCGACGGGGCGTGACGGCGACGCGACGCTGGCGGGACGTGAAGAGGTTATAACGTATGAGCAAGTATGGAATATGTCACACAGAGCCGTCGCGCTCGGCGGGTCGAGTCACGTCGCGCGCAGTACAACGCGGACGCTAGCGTCGCGTCCCCGTCGGCTGTTTGACCGTACCCTAAATATACATAAAAGAGATATTACTATTATAACGTACACATTATTGTAACTATTGTAACATACGTTAATAATTATGTATTTCCGGCTAGTTAATTTAACCTTTAACTACATACATAAATCTTGTCTGTAATAAATTGGTGGACAGATTAATTTATTTGGCTTAAATAATAATTACTATTCTTTATTTATCGACTTACAATTAACCATAAAGTGGTAGTGCAATTATTATCCCCAATAAAAATTAGAAATAACATTGTCAATTTTAATATTACAACAATTTGTGAAGTTAAATAAATATAAATTAATAATTTGAGATACTAAACATAAGTACATTACATGTTTAACAGAAGTGAATCGTAAATGCAAATCAATAAAAGTCACTTCGCTTTTACGTCCGCAGAGTAAAAGGAGTGCTATTTCTTGCAAGATTTGACCCGACCACACACACACACACATTGCAAGTTAAATAAAACCGTTTAAAACCATTCCAGATTCAATTTCTGTTCTCGATCTGGGTGTGTGTGTTCTGTGTGTGTCTTGTGTGTTGTCGATGGCACCCGCGACACAGGTAATTCAATTGTGGGGCTGTGTGTAGCGTTATAGCGCTATTTATTTATGTACAAGCATCAATCAGTACATTAAAAGATGCGCTAGACTAAAATACACGTAAGCCTTGGAGAAGCATGTTATCCTACACAACATATGTACCATCTCCGCTAGTAGAACACAACAAAACATTTTCCCTTTAAAAGGTTGGCAAAGCAATACAATGTGGGCGCAGGATAAGCCCGACTTACAAACGCCGCCGAAACTCCCCTCGCGTCATGTCAAGACAGCTGTCCGATGTAATACGCGGGCTCGCGGCCGACGCCAGAGCTCACACATCAAGTTATATGATGTGAGGAGTGAGGAGTGAGGAAGAAACACTGACTTATTGTTGACTGTTTAATACGAGTACGCTAACATGTTACAAGAACTGTTTATGCTGCTTTGTTGCCAAGCAGTTATGATTAAATTATGTCTGGTATTTGTTATGAAGTAGGCTATTATTATTTGCTAGGCTACGGCTATCTTTTTAATAGGACCTTGTCGTCAGTCCCGGGAGAAGGGACTTATTAAAAAAGAGAGGTTTTAATAAATAATTAATGCTAACGCGCTTGACAGAAGGGATTAGAGTATAGATATTTAGTATAAACTAAACTACGTCTGTACTCTCACACGGTATATTGAGACTGACTTACATAACATGTTCTCTCTTAGCTACTTATGTTAACTCATAAAAAACTCATAAGAATCCAACCCAGGAGTGGACATAACCTAACATAACCACGTCACCAGACCAACAGTACCCGATATTACCTAACTTGGTCAATGACTTACAATTGACATAACTTCTGGGAAAGTTACCAAATGACAAACTATTTTAGTTAAAAACAACAGCCACTGGGAACCGAGACGGGTGACCCAGCACAAAATTCTAAACAAAACAGAGCAGTCCAGACTCCGAGTGAATACTTGGCTTAGCCACATATTTGCGTTGACATTTAAATCGCGCAGCTACCAGCAATGTTTTGTAAGTTCGCGCGGGTAAGCGACGAGGGTAATTAGTGCGTAATGCTACCCCTTTCACCGATCTACCCCTCCAGACAAGGGCAAGGGTGGGAAGAGCTCTTTCTATTAGGCATGCGCTTGTATACGCGTCGTCACTTTTCATTACCAACGTATAAACTGGTGCACACATGGCAATGTCGCTTGGATATTCGACACGACAGCCGTTGTAGTGAGGTTCCGGAACCCCAGACTTATGTCATTTGCATACCGTCTTAACTGCATATTAAACTGTTAATTTTGCTTGGTACGGCCAAGGCCCGGCTGCCTAGCTACCATCCTTTTACTTGGGTCAACCGTCAAACGATATGTGGTGTTCCGATTGAGAGCTTGAGAAACGTCATACCTACTAATTGATTGACCAACTAGCGTTCATAGTAACACCCTCTGCTAACATGACTAACCATCGTAGTCCCGATTTGAGTCTTGATCAAGATCAGTCACAGTTGTCATGAGCGGCAGCGGAAAGGTGGTGCGGCATGCTCGCACGCAAAGTCCTCACGATGAGTTCACTAAATGCGAATACCGTAGCTAATGTGAATCACTACTAAGATAATTTTAACAGCGTAAGTGCATAGGATTCGAACATGGACCTCCATGCGGACCATGCGCCAAACCCGAACCACTAGATGACTAGACTATCCCTGCAACCTATACCTACGAAATATTAATTACAGGACGCCCTTCTTAGTTAATTACGGAAGCTAGCTTTAACCCTAAAACACTGGCGACGTGTTCAAAATACCAGCGCGCCATCTACAATGTGCTCTTGTTTTCAACCCTTGACTGCGGGGCACAGTCGTAAGGGGAACGTTACGCGCTAATTACCCTTTGTTACGTCATGGGGTGACGATTTCAAGGATCCAGCTAGATTCGACACCGAAATCTAGACTCGTTGTTTTAAATATTTTAAATTCAGTTTTATGTGAATGCACTAACGCAAGGTTTTTTGCTGTTATGGATTTTAATCTTTGATTATAATAATCAAAGATTTTAATTTAACATTAATATTTACATTAAAAATGTAACTGATCGATATTTGTTATTTGAAATTGTAATAAATCCCATAACAATGATTTTTGGAATTTTGGTATGCTTGTCCGTTGCATACCTATAGGTATGTTGTTCAGTTGTTATGTATTACAAGAACTGCTTAACCAATTTTATTGCGGTTTTCACGTATATTAAGCTTTTGATAACAATAAGCGAAACGATGATATTTAAAACTAATAATAGACATAGGTATGTTAATATACTACATTTTTGTTTGTCTACAGTGTAGACTCTACACTATAGGAAGCTCAGTTTCCGCTATTCTTTTATGTGTCAATTATACAGATCTTACCAAACATAAAAATAAACTAACTATTATGTATGACAACATACAATTCGATTATACACCAACCGCATTCAAAACACAAAGTTACGAGTAGATCATTTTGAATCAGTGAAACAGCCTCCGCGAATCCCGTTTCAGCTTACCTACGCCTTTAACAATTAATTGAAATTTATAATGTACATATATATTACAAAAGTTCGCTCAATAGCACTCAAGTAATTGAATTTCAAATAAATTCTCATCGCGGGGACGCCGACTCCAAGCGGCAGCGTTCAACTCGTGTTTTTCACTTCGCTGAGCTCCAATTATTCAAAGAGCGGTTTATAATGTACAACTTTTAAGATACTTTGAATCGATTCCCTGCAGTTTAATACAGCAGAACATTCGCTCGTGTTGTACTGGTGATGGAAGGGGAACTGCGTTCGCGGTACCGCACGTTGTACTTATTCAGGAGATTCGAAGACTGGGAACTATTCGTAGAGAATGTTATTATTATGGTCAACTTTTTTGTACTAGGGTAAAATGAATAAATAAGAACAAGTTTTTTTTTTTACATGAGATAAGTTAATGCTTGACAACTATCCCACCTGATGGTAAGTGGCGATGAAGTCGAAGATGTTGGTCGCACTAACTTATTAAAAGCCTATTCACTCTCCTCTTGAAGACTCCCACGTTAAACGCAGGTGGGAACACCGACGCAGGCAACCTATTCCAGTCCTTCGCAGTGCGGATGATGAACGACGATGCAAACCGTTTCGTTCGTATCGGTGGAATGTTCACTTTCCCGAAGCGAAGCTAGGGCGGATCCACTAGTACGAGCATGTAATATTTATGCACGCGCTTTTCTTAAATTTGTCATCTTATTTGCGCCAATAATTGGCTTAACTAACTGCTTGAAAATTAGACAATTTTTTACAAAACAGCCAAATATTTCAAAGCCAAATATGTAAAAGCTTTCCTTGAAATTAGTTCGTACGTAATCGTACCATACTCAAAAACATTTCCTTTATATACAGATCGAGTGTTACACAACTCACACTCGCGTTAAAAGCTAATCTTCAATCATCTCAAGTGGCAGTCCTGTTCAAACTTGGAACAAACTGCGTGTCATGTGAGAGTGTGTCTCCGGTTGCCATGTCTAATTATTCCGCGACGCGATCCGACAGCGGAATATTCCAAGTAATTCCAACATCCTACTCAGCATATTGCGATCACTGGTAGGTGTCTCGGCCCCAGCGACACCGCTTCTGTATATTAAAGTTAGCTGCCAAAATTAACTAGAAATGGAGTTGTTTATTTTGCAGGAGACAGTTTTGTACGCTGACAGGTTTACAGGCTAAAGGTTTGTGACAATCTTTAACGTTATTAAGTTAGTCATTTGAATGTAAGTTATTGAAACATTTCGGCTTTCTTTTCTAGACTTTTACGGATTCGTTTTTTTTTACTTTTAATTATAAACTTATTGAAAAAACTTTTTTACCTTAAGGTTGCAATAGGAGAACAAACGGAGCGAATAGATAGCATGTAACTGTAATAAATTTAAATCTGTAGATTAAAACGTGACACATAAACTTTCTATCCCTTTTTTCAAAAATTTCGCGATCGGAGTAGTAATAAACTTGATGTAGTTAAAGTTTATAATGGTGAAGGAGTGCTAATATTTCATACAATAATGCATTACAAATACATTAAACTATTAAATAAAATACTAAAAATTAAAAAAATTGTTATTTAAATATCACTTTAATTAGCCCAGTGTCAGCCCTACGCGAACTTGGTAGAACCCTCGTGCAGTGCTCGTGTGTGACGTCATTCAGCCGGTGCGATCCACCAGTATAATTATTCCCCGACCGGATCTGACATCCGGCTTGGGAGTATTCGAACTTAGCTTAGCGTATTGCACTAAAATACTGGTACTTGAGCGATGTGAATATCAAATGTGACATGGGATTCCTATGGCAGTAACGGCAGTTGAAATAGGTAGTAGAGCCTAGAGTTCGCCCGGGGTAGTACTACCGCCCGCCACGGACGAGATAAAATCTCGTGGCAGCAAAAGGCTGAGCCTGTCCCTTTTGCCCGTTGCTTTTAATGTTTCTAATGTTTTCTGTAATGTAATTAGTATAAGGCAATAAACTATTTTATTATTACATAACACCTCACTAATACCCACGATCCGATTACAAATATCTTAACAATACGAACAAGAAGTATCTGTCACATAAATATCTGCCCCAACCGGGGATCAAACACGGGCCCCTCCCTTTGCAGGCAGGGTCACTACCAACTAGGCTACGGGGACGTCATTTATCATTGATGTAGCGACGATAAAAAAATAACGTCTAAAAGTTACAGGACCAAAGTTGCAAAGTCAATTGTTATTTACAACAAAAACTTTGTTTCAAAATGCAACCTCAAATGTAATTTTTCAATCAAGTAGTGAGTACAATGACAATCAATAGATGGCGTATGTAATTCTGTACATCACTACGTAAATATGTATACACTAGTTGTCCCGGCGTACTTCGTACCGCTTTATAATTAAAAAATGTTTTGGTGATATATCGACAGCGACGCCACCTACCGGGTCCAATTGTGAATCTAAACCATTCTCGGATCCACCTGAAGACACACTAAAAATTTCAACCAAATCGGTCAAGCCGTTTAGGAGGAGTTCAGTGACATACACACTCACACTCGAATTATATATATTAAGATATGTTTCAGAATATCGCGGTAAAAAGCAACGTTATGTATGGGCAGATTGTTTTCGCGGCGCAAGACGTTATCAATGCCGAACAGACGTAAACATGTCCCATTGACGGGCCCGTTCCGTTCAATTTTATTCGTTGGCGTCGAACGCGTTCCCGCCGCCCGTCCATTGCGGGCTTTGTTTACCGGGCCGTAGGCTGCAGTCACACTGACGGCTCGTATTTTTACAAGCTTTTATTTAACAATGTTTATGTTCAAGCGCTCACAGCCCGGCGGCTTGCGACGATCTGCGATCTGCGATCGACAAAGTTAAGCCACAGCGGGCGCGGTCGGTAGTTGGATGGGTGACCGCTTCGGAGGGCACGTAAGGCCGTCACTATTTGGTAGCAGTCGTTAAGCCATGTCAGATGCTATGGCATTAAAATTTCCGACACTTGGGTTGGCCACTAATCCCTCCACAAATCCGCTCTGGAGCAGCGTGGTGGAGTATTTTCTAGGCGTTCTCAGGTATAGGAGACCCGTGCTCAGTAGTGCGCCATTAATGGGTTGAAACCAGGTATGTTCGTTACAAATCTTGCAAGCTGAATTAGAGCTATTGCCTCTTACTCTACGAACTTGAAATTTTGCACATTGCATAAGTTCCGATGACAATGCAATTTTATGACTTTGCATTAGCTTCAGACAAGGAAGATTCACCCAGAGAATAAAAATTCCGTGTGTCCAATTAAGATCAAAAAATTCTTCAGTCACATAAAATGTACATCGAAACCGGGCGCCTTTCGCTAGCTACGGGTAGTTGAATTTCGTTTAGGAATTAATTGGTTCACTTTTAACTATGATTTGATTAAAATATTTTTTTTTATTAACTATATGTATGACAGTAAAATAAAGTTTATTAAAGCCAATTTTTTTTCATACACAAACACACATGCACACTTTTTTTTACACATAAACACACACACAGCTTTCAGTAACCGCTACAGTTAAAATACTGATTATTTTTTCCATCCTAATTACTGCACTTGTAATTTGACAGTTGTTCTACTTGTATCAAAACTCCAACCTTTTCCACACACAATAGCTAATTTCGCTCTCCTATCGCGATACACCTGTATAGCACCTAATGTACTCACGTAACGTATAAACACAGTTTGAAACCGTGCAAATATTTTATACCAATAGAAACAATCTAAACAACATTATTTATTCGCAACGTCGAGCTTCCAGATAGGCTTCATGAATACCTAAAGTCGGTAAGAAATATCAGTTATATTGCGTGAAGTAGGACTGAATGTTTCATGTTATAAGTGAAGGTTATTTAAGGGCAACCGCCTCCAATTACAAATTTCGTAGTAAGAAATAAAACAAACACGTGTTAGGTGAAGCTTAATACAATATATTAGTTAAAACTAGGGTTGCCAACACTTTGTTATCTGCTGAATATAGAATTTTAAAAGAAGAGCTATAAAAAATACAGTATGCTTCAAAAAATTTTATGGGAAGAATCAAAAATAGGCTAAGGTATATATTTTTACTCATTTCTTTTTTTATAAAAACTATATTTTTTGCACTTCTTGCATCCTTATTAGTTTTAGTGTGTCAAAATATTTATACATTGATCTATTGGTACGGCAACCCTAGTTAAAACCGCAGTGAAATCAGACAGAGATCAGTTATAGATTTATTATACATAATTATGTAAAATCAAAATAGTTTCATATTTGCCAGAGCTATAACAATAGTGTCCACGCACCATGTCAAAATTTCCGCGCGGACTTTTGTGCACGGTGAAACTATTCAACGTATTCTTTTCATTAAAAAAGGGGCATGGCGCTTTCATTATTGTCAATACACTATTCCGAACCAAAAGGCCAGCGAATTTCGGATTGAAATCGTAAATTAACAACAGCAAATCAAACTGGAGTCCGTAGCGAGCCGGCGGCGCGGGCGTTGTCAATGCAATGCTAATTTGAATTCCGGCGCCGCGTGTACTATACTCAGCCGTGTACTGAGCCGGTTGCGATTAATTCGGATTTTGAACTGGGTCTTCCGATTTAATCAAAAAATGGCGTCCAACAGTGTAAGTGAAGAAAATATTTTACTTTACATTTTTGACTGTAGTAGTAGTAGTGAATTCTGTAAATTAATGAAATATCGGGTGCCGAGGGTAATAAATTTTAAGATAAATTACGTTAATTTCAACCAAGTAACGTGTGTTTTAATTTTTTCAATTAGTAATTACGAATACGTGCGCCGGTTGTAGTTGAAAATTGAGAAGAATTAAAACAGATGCAAAATATTTTACACTAAAATCGATACTTACCAATAAATCAGTTTCAGGTAGGTAGGTATACTTAAAACTTTGACTTAAAACTTGAATAGAATATTGATTAACTAACCCAGTTATGTATATATCTATTTCGTTTCACGCATCTACGAAGTAACATAACTTTCAGTTAATTTTCGAGCTTTGGCTACTTGTAAAATATATAATTACGTAATAGTTTGCTCCCCAGCTAGCAAGGCTTCATAATGGCGTGGGAGTAAACAAGCGTTTTGTTTATTGAATATTAAAATCGCCATTTTAACGAGCTCCGTAACCAAATCAATTAGGGATTCGATCAAGCGTCGTACGTTGATATCCGACACGACAATATGCCATGCACGATGACGCAGAAGCAATTTGAAGGATTCCTTCGGTAATAATGGGCCGGCGCGGGCACGGTGAGCGGAAATTGGGCGCGCATTAATTGACTGCGAGAGTGCGAGCCGACACGAACGCCGATACTGTTACAACACTAAGACATGATATTGTTATGTTTCGTGTTGGATCGACTGCTACTAGAATTTTTTCTTTTTTCTATCTTTAAGTAGTCGTAAATGTGTAAAAATTGCGTATGTGTATGTCGACATACATGCGCGACACGTTTTTTACACGCTTACACACACGCGTGTGTGAATGTGAGAGAGAGTAAAGGGAGAAGCGGGAGAATGATGGAGGGAGGGGGCGAGGGACGAATGTCTCAAGACTCTCAAGGTAAAAATCACATTTGGTGCTTATTTTAATTCAATAGATTCTAAGATAAAAAATAATATGATGTAAATGAGAAAA
The DNA here is from genome assembly GCA_905404295.2 of Ochlodes sylvanus. Classification (NCBI taxonomy): domain Eukaryota; kingdom Metazoa; phylum Arthropoda; class Insecta; order Lepidoptera; family Hesperiidae; genus Ochlodes; species Ochlodes sylvanus. The sequence goes on along the minus strand of FR990135.1, from coordinate 1,716,932 downwards.
ATTGTCTGTGTGGATGTTAAGGCATAGTTTCCCGTCGCAAAAGGAACTAGATTAACTTATGTTACCTTCTGATAACCCGAATCATACAAGTGTTGCTACTTTTTTTGGGAGAAAATTGGGCATTGGAAAAAATTGCAAAAAAATATATAAAATATACACTTTGATTTTTTACTATAGTTTATAAAAGAAGCTTAAGTAACATGAAAAAAAAATACCGATTCAGCGACGAGAACTTTTGGTCACAGTACAAAAAAGTACGAGGATGAATTAGCGATAAAAATATAGTAGGTACCGCTAATGGTTCGAAATTACACCACACTTATTTCTGTATATGAATAGAGTTAATAATTAATAAATGACCGTTTGAATGACGCGCACTTGAAAACTAGATATTTATATCAATGGTGCTTGCATCCGGCGTGCAGTCAACGATATTCCCACCAATTATCCGGACCTGCAAATTACAGACAAAGTAACTTATAGCGTTTCATTCACACTAACTACGAGCCTCTGTGGAATAATTGATGGATTTAGTTCCGGTTTTGCACTAATGATACCATTGGATAATTTTGTATTCAATTCGAATAAATTTGCAAAATTATTAAACTGAAAATAAATAACGGAATTAGGGGCATTATGGCCAGATGTGGTGGTAAGTGCCTTTGCAAATTTGTTGCTAGATTCGGTGCCAGAATGGAAGGTTGAAATCATCTGAACTTTGGTATTCGAATTGGGACACCTATACAATCACATTTATTCATTTGGGTGTGAAATGTACTGTAACGGACGAATTTCAAACCTTTATTAAAACAGCAGAGAGGAGCAGGATTGGTAGGAACTACTGAGGTGTGATGAGGTGAAGAGAGGTTAGCCGATAAAAGAATATAGGCACTCAACTCATAGGAAGGCATTGAAATATAAACTTTATAGCGTAATCCTAACGATTACATTTTCAACATTTACTCGAAAACTGTAGTCCACAGTCCCTTGGTACATGCGTCATATACCCACGGCCAACTCCTATCCGACTAAAGGAGTGCGCACATTACACCAACTCGACGTCAACTCCACTCCGACTCCACTCCGTTTCAACTCCGACGTTCCGTTCCGCGATCAACGCTTCATCGACGTCAACTCGACTCCGTCTCCACTCCGTTTCAACTCCGGCGCTAGTTACATTATGTCATTGTGTCGGTCGACGCGTGGACTACTCGTCTACGGTGAGTCGTCAACGCAACGTCGACGCGTTGGTCTCGAAACGGAACGGTTATGGGTGTAGGGCGAGCAGTACAGGGCTTTTAAGTATAAGTTCGAAATTTAACCTTACCTTCAAAGATATAAAGCTCATAATTGAATGTTAGCTTTGTCAAGGTTTTAGTCGCGTTGGCGTCGGTCGGTAGTGGAGTCGTTGTAATGTGCGCACTCCTTAATGCTTACCTATTACTTGAGATGGAGTGAGTGTTGGCGTCAAGTTTGTGTAAAGCAAGCCCCCACCGAACATTAACAAAGCCATCCGCCACCGCCAGCCAAGGAAGAATTAAAGAGAATGAACGAAGAAACAAAATAATGTAATATTTCTCGCATTTCTACTGAAGTGTTAACTGACAAAATTGGACTTGTTATCATGTTCCGGACGCGGTGAATGTCTGTGATTAGCGGTCAAACACGACCAATGTATGCCGCTGTACCCACATCATGTATTTATTAAGCGTTGTCACGCGAGCGGGGCGCGGGGTCCCAGTTGGCGCGGAGGGAATTTCTTTTAGCGGTTATACTCGGTTAAACTCAAGTCTAGTTGTACTCAAACTCATTTATTTCACGTAGGTATATCAATATACTTATGAACGTGTATTATACCACTGTTTGATAGAGTTGCTTACTAAACCTTTTATAGAGAAGCGGCGTAAAAAACTCAGCATAAACGTAAGTATTTGAATCAAATTTCATTGCGCTTTTATAGAGTATGGTCTAAAAATCATCGTATTAAATACGGCTTTCATACTAGAGTACATTTCCCGCGCCCACTGCGGCCACGCCGGCAGCTACTTTAATTGCAACGTACGCGCAGTTCCGTAGCATTTCACATGTATCGCGTTCAACCGCGTTGCATAATTTAATGGCGCTGATTTATGCGTTTTTCGGGCGCCCGGTGGAGTAAACCATCGTCCGCACTCTACACATCATACACTTTTGATAATAGTCGAGTATTTTTAATTTACTTTTTATTTATTTACTTATTGTTTACGTATTTACAATGTAAAAATCAGTATTTGCTTATCTAAACCCTACCCAGCTTAGAAGTATGTATGATCATTTGAAGGCTATTGATACAAAAATGAGGTGTTACAAAAAATCATTATATTACGTTTATATACTGATATTCTAGTATCTTGAGTTTCAGTTCCATCGGATTGAACACGTTATTTTTTATCATTCAACACATGGTTGTACAGTTTTCAAGTACATTTATGGAGTTGAAGAAAAAACGTAAAGAACTTCGTTCCTGACGGGGGTCCTCCGACCACACAATTTTTTACATTAGTGGTTGTAACCTTTGAGAGTAAATACAATTCTCAAGAAAAGATCCATTATCACGATAATATTACCCAATCTACCGCACATACCTGGAAGCGTGAGTAAATTCATACCCATTACGTGAAGAATAATAAAGCCATAAATTAATTTACGGCACAATCTTCTACGTAAACTGTTATTATATGAGAAGCTCGCGGTTGGTTATATCAGGACGAAATACGTTTAATCTTTACCTCATGACCTGATTTTGTAAACAGCTGATGCACGAGCAGACGACAGACGAGCCATCTGGTAGTGGTCACCGTCGGCGATGGACACCATCTATACAAAAGCCTCTGTGTGTTGCCAGCCAATAAGGAAAGTTTAAAAACATTTCAAGCTATATGAATTACGAACCAACCTGCAGTCATGAACGAGAAAATGATTAAACAAATTTTCAACATATTTTGTATCTTCAAAGTCTAAAGTATCTTTTTAAGGTCTGGTATGTATGATGTATTTATGATCGTCTGTACGAGTACATATGTGGGCGTGTGAAGGTACGTGATTATACGCACATGCTTTGTATGCATGTGTGTATGTACCTATGTATGTATGGGTGCTTACGTGCCTGTATTGTCACTTATACATTACATTACTGATCTTTCTTTGTGATTCTTTATTGTTATTTTTATAGTTTACTAGCTGACCCCGCGAACGTCGTTCCGCCATTTTACTCCAACAATTCTGAATTTGAATCACCTTTCAAGGTAAGAAATAAAATAGAAATTACTACGTCGCACTTCACCAGTAAACCATAACCAGAGAAAATACAAACTTACATCATCACATCCCATTCCCATACGTATAGTTACGGAGATGCGATTATATGACTCGACGGTATTTAATTTCACATTTAATACTTGTCCAATTAGTCCCAGGTCGCTGCTAACGGGTTAGCGGCTCGGCGGCGGTCGGGTTACGAGTGTCCTGGACCTTACTAGGTAATAAAATGTGTATGTACGCGAAATTACATTTGTATATAATATGCGTAATTGTATAATTATGTATGTATGTATGCGTAAATTCTATACCAACTTCGGACTTTTTCACTACATAGTATAAAACAAAGTCGCTTTCTCTGTCCATATGTACCTATGCTTAGATCTTTAAAACTACGCAACGGATTTTGATGGGGGTTTTTTTAATAGATAGAATGATTCAAGAGGAAAGTTTATATGTATAATATATTAAAGTTTTTCGCAAAATGAAAAATAACGCACGTGAAAATAAATTCGTGCGCTGGTTACGATTAACAATTTTGGACTTGGGCACTAAGGGACAGGTTTCCCGAAGCGAAGCGAGGGCGGGTTTACTAGTCTATTATATAAAAATTAATCCTTAAAGTTCCATGACGGTTCTTACGGAGAGAAAATTTTAAAAAATTGCCTGAAAAAGTCTAAAAACAACACTTTTCTATATTCCCATACAAAAGAATCGTAATAATACTTAAAAGTCAATTTGAACTTTACGATTTGAAAATACTATACGATAAAGTTTAAGTGTTAGTGGAGGGGTTCCGGGAAGCAGAATAAGTATTAAAAAAAATTAAAGAATCGACTGTTAGGCGGTACGAAGTTCGCCGGGTCAGCTAGTAATATATAAATGAAATAAATAACGCCGCACACTTATAACCCCACTAGCCTTCCCTGTGCCAAGGGTGTCACAAACAAAGACAAGTGTGCACACCCAGACCGAGCGCAGAAATTTAAACTTAACCAAGCCATAAATGCTAGAAGTATTTGTTATAAATATAATAATATATTACTTATATTATATAATAACTTTACAGCTAAATAGTAAGTAAGGATGATTATCACATACATATAGTATACAAGAGCATCACTTACAAATGTCGGGTAAAATATCCCTCATTCAGACAGATTCTTAATAAAGGCGGCGACAACAGTGACAAGTATTAAATGTCCGTCGCATTTAATAATTGTCCAATTAGCCAAGGCCGCAGCGAGCGGGTTAGTAAGCGGTCAGGTTGCAAGCTATGTGTGGACTGCGTAGTCGTTATAAGCGTGGTTAGAGTTGGTTTACAATGTGAGAGAAGACTTGAAGCCCAGCAGTGGGACATTAATGGGCTGCGATGATGAATGAAGATGATGATACTAACGACAACGCGTCGTTTCGGTTTACCTGTGCATTTCATTTTATTTCTGGACTGATTAAAATAAATAATAAAATAAATTAGTCTGGTTAGCAGACGGTGTCAGAACTATGTTGGTTAGTTTGTTAGTAAGTATGCGGACTAATGCAGGGACTGTTAGTGATAGTTAGTCCTGTAAGTTGTTGTTAGTAATAGTCCAGTTAATATTAGTTAGTAAGAGTTTTGTTCTAATTCGGTCACAGTTACGGTACAGATAGGTTAAGATAGGAAAAAGTTTAACCGGCTCCACACCTTTCCAACAATTTTATTACACGGTAGAAATTGTACTAAGTACCGCGACGGCAGTAGTCGACCTCAGGCGAACTCAAGGCTCTACTATCTATTAAAATCAAGGCTATTTTCGTTATTACCTCAGTCGATTCATTAGGTCGTCTTTAAGTGATCAGCTAGAACTCTCAATTTCATCGCGCTAAGAGACGTCGCGTCCTCTAAACCGGGATTCCGATTCCCTCCCGATCGAATGTAATGAACACGAAGTGCTTCACTAATGAATACTTGCGCAGATTAACTTAGCGACATTCAAACTGAGCTCGACTACTCACTAGTTAATACTATGAAGTGGCTGACGGACTCTTTTCTATTTTTAATTGATGTGTTTACTTAGGTAATCTCGAAATTGTTAAGTATTTTAATTATTGAAAAACATCGGTAAACCAATGGTTCCGTACTAACTTTTTGATGAGTAGGAGACGTCAGCTAAAGGTAGCATTCGGTTCTTAGCGACCGCGACGCGCGACCGCGACCCGCGACCCGCGACCCGCGACCCGCGACCGCAATCGGGTCGCGCGACCCACTACTTTATGGATTTATATGGAGTACTAAACAATCCCGACGATCGCGACGCGCGACCGGCGTGGAGACGCGTGGAGCCGCGTGGTCGCGAGTCGCGGTCGCTAAGTACCGAATGCTACCTTAAGAACGCATATTTTTTCTTATTACGCCCCTAAGAATAAATGAAAGGATGAAACTTCCTTATAAAAATATTTCCACGCGGGCCAAACCGCGACCAATGCTAGTACATTCATATGTCACAATTGTTAATATTGCAAAAAGAAATACTCAAGCTAACCATACACGGGTGTACGTGAGAGGTTTGCCTGGAATACAGTTAAAGTTATCAAGTAAACTTGATCTAACGTACTCGATTTACCTACGTGTACAATTGTGCAACATACAATGTCACCAAAATGGAATTGTTCTTTTACATTTCGTATTAAACAAAAATGTTTTTTGCGACTAAGCGTTTGAATCACTAATAAGCGTTTAACATAATTACTACTACTACTACTACTACTAACTGTGGTAATTCCACCTTAAATAAAATATAGCGTCGATACAACTCCCTTGTTAAAATAAATAAAGATCTCGATATATTTAGTAATAAAATTAAAAGTTTCAAAAAACATCTACTACAGTCAATACAAATCTGCCATCACACGTAACTACGTTCATTTAGTAACACAAATAATTAATGATTAATCCTCAATTTTATTCCTGTTTGAAAATCTGTTTATGTATAAATTAAATATTTTTTATGTATAAATTCTAATATAAATTTTAACTTTAAGTTTTTAATAAACACACTCGTCCACGATGCATGCCGTGGCAACCTATTATTAAGACTACACTTAGCTTATAATTATGATAATTCTCCAATGTACATGTCGCTTGTCCGGAAGAATACAAATTCGATTTTCGAATTTCGAATAAGAAAAGTACGTTCTACCTTTTGAATGAGGTCGAAAATCGTTTGCTCCCTGAATAAGCAAATTACGAAAGTTGTGACAATATCCTTCTCGTAAGAAAGTACCACAATATTTGTAGTTAACAGCTTTAATCGCTTCTCCTGAAAAAGTAAGTTTTTAGAGTTAATACAGTATTCTTGCGGGCAAGCGATGTATTAGTGTAAGTTTTGTTGGTAAATAAATAAATGAATAAATAAACAAAAATGCAGAAAAATTAGTAGTGTTCCTTTTCATACTGCTACATAGAAAAGAAAAAATATATAAATCGCTCTGTTGTTTGCAGCCTTAGAGTATTTCATTAGTGCGGTCCTTTACGGCGGTTACACCGTCAAAACGTGCGTACTAATATGGCCCTTAAATATTACACGCTACTGCCAATATAGCCCGTGTTGCGTGTTATATACTTCGGTTGGCGGGCGATATTACAACTTACAACACTAACAGATGTTTCATATTAGCGATATTCTAATCTAAAACATGTTATTATTACGCAATAAGAAGGCCGCTTTGAAAATGTTTGTTATAAATTAATTATTAGCCCAAAAAAACTCAATATTAATAAACTATCTCCATACCAAATTTTATCTAATTTGTTTCAGCGGATTAAGCGTGATAAGGCAACAGATTGAGTTAATTTCGTTTTGTGCTTTGAGCAATACTTTGTCTTCTTCAGAATAAACTTATCCCTACTACATAAAAATGTTACAAATGCGTTGTAACATTATAATTCATTACAATTCTAACATTATTATGGAGTAGGGATAAGTTTATTCTGAAGAAGTAAACAAAATATTGCTCCGTAATGAATTATTACCCTTATGTTGGGGCCACACTAACGAAAACGTCAACGTCAACGTCAATGCTGAACATCGCGATAATTATTGCGATAAAATTAACGCCATAAAGTGACTGGCTACACTTGACAAGTGTGGCCCCAACATTCGAACTATCGCCCAACGGCAAACGGCAATGTGAATGCCGTTGTAAAATTATCGCGTTGAGTAGTGGCCACACCAACGTTAAACGTCCGTCATCGCGATAATTATCGGCGTTTCCCGTTAGTGTGGCCCCAGCATAATGCGTAGAATTTGAACTCAGGACCTTTGTGCCAACCAACGTTCAAGCCCAGTCTATTACTGGTAAAAGTAAAACTTTACATTGGATGTAATGCATTCACAGATTGCTTGGCTCGTTTGTGTATACGGACTATATTCCAATACGAATCGGTAATATTTAATACGTAGAGCCGGAACGCGTATCGGTAATACGAGTACATCTGTATCGTTTCCCAGCGGTGGGCAAACAGTGGTCTGGCGTTGTTTGCTTTGGCAACGGATGTCGTCGGGTACACGAAAATACACCTCCACAGGGCACTTTAGTATTGGTTTAATTTAAGATGTTACTAACAATTAATTATTCACTTGACTATTTCTCGTTTTTTATGGAAAAAAGGTAGCAAACGAGCATGCAGCACCACGCTTCCGCTGTCAACCATGACAACTGTGACCAACCAAGAACAAGACTCAAATCGGGAAGTTAGGATGGTAGGAGGTAGAATCTAGGATGGTTAGTCCGTTTAGGAGACGGTGTTAGAACATTAGATAGTTAGTTTGTTAGTAAGAATTGTAGGTCGTATAACGACGGTAGGATATAATTTCCTTTGATTTTATTATTGCATGTAATGGCACTCTTTCGTAACAAATACCCATGATCTTATGTCATCTTAATACCCATGATCCAAGAACAATAATTCAAGCTATCTTCCCAAACCGGAAATCGAACCTGGGACACCTCGCTTTGCAGGCAGGGTCACCACCAACTAGGCTACGGAGTCATCTAATTATAAATAATTAATTCTAATAATAAGTCGTCTAATGATAAGAAATTAATAATGAATTATATTAATATCGCCCTGTATCGGGCGCGAGTATTGTAAGTATCAATGATAGCGGTTTGTTTGACATCATTACTACACGAGCACGACACGACTTTGTAGGAAGCGGCAGTTTATTCACAACCAAACTAGATGGCGTTACTATCTCTTCTGAATCACGCTAACGACTGTACGCTGGCGGTTGTATAAGTTGAACGCCGCAAAAGCACACATCAGAATTTAATTATCATTTGCTTAATGAGAATTTTTGGATCCGATACCTAGCTAATTGGTGAGGGTATCGGTAAGAAATAACTAAGAATAAGAATATGTTAGAATTAGAATACAACTTGAAAAAAAAATTAGAAAATATGCAAAATACGACGACTCAACTGGACACAAGTACTTTGGTGGCATGAATGGCATGATTCACCACGTCCACGAGCAAATCCGCAATTGGCTAACATGGTGAACCATATCCATATCAACCATAGCTTGCACGCTTGCTCCCGTCATATTGTAAAAGCAGACCCATGCTCTGCGGTGGTACAATTATTATGTGTCGTGAATGTCGTGATGACCATGATGTGATGATTACTAAGATTAGATTCGTAATGGCAGAGCGCTAAATGTCGCCGTAACAAAACAAAGTAACTAGTAAATGAAAGCTTTTAAAAATCCTCCAGACAGATTTCAAATAACAAGATCGTATTTTTTTCTCTGAACGGAAAAATACAAATCCAATTAGTGTCATGCAATTGTCGCATAACACGCGGGTCCAGTTGAGCGATAAAACATTATAGTAACTTCCTTTTTGGTAGTTTTGTAGTAAATTTATAGAAAAAATCTGGTTATATCATCAGTGTAATTTGTGATTAGATGTCACTGTTGCTAAGATCGAGTCTCCGTTTATTCAGTGGTTTAAAGAGGTGACATGTTCTACCTGAAGATAAGTTAAAGTGGTGATAAAAATATGTATTTTCTAAATAAAACTATGGACAATAATGTCAAGAGCCATTTCATTCAATTACATTAACAGTTTTAAATACAAAACCAGTGAAATGACTTTGAACGAAGTTAATGTGTGATTTTTATAATTTTCAACATTAACTTGAAAGAAATGAATTATGTGCGATCGACGCGTCTTATACATACGTACAGCCAACTGCGATTCAACCCTTAGTAACACTATATAAATCCCATATTTCAATGATGTCATATGATTTGAATCGGAGTAAGTTGTACTCGAGTTAACGTAATAAGTGCACACCTTGATAAAGGTTTGTAACCATTGAAAGGTTGAAAGGAACTGCGAGTACCTAAATATTGCAATAAAATCGCATTCTCTCGCGGAACAGCTCCCAATCAGACAACTGCAGATGAATTGAATAATAAACAACAGAGATTCAAATCCGAGCTAATTAAAGGGGAGATTAATAAAAAGGAGAACTACCCTCTGCATCTCAAGTTTCAACTTGTTTGAGAGAGTTCACGCTGTAATATTTCAGTTGTTGGAAACTTTCAGCGAATCCCCACTTAGTTTACAGTTGAAGGTGTTCAGACTAGTCCTTACTTATGGCTTTGCGATCAGATCTTCCTCATTCAGAGTTCTGGAGTACAGGATACGGTTACCATGTCATAATTTGAAAAGTAGGGACAAGTACATTACGATTATAAAATGTAAAAACATCCGTACATTCTTAGTTATTAAATTATATATTTGAATTTGAAGTTTTAAGTGAATTATTTTTCTGATTATTTGAAATGGTTATATTTTCATAGTTTAATAAAAATTGCCTATTTAATTTTTACGTTTATCTTGTATCCGGACTGCAGGACAGACCTGGTGATCCTATCTAAGTAGCCTTTACAATAACAATAATGCAGTTAATATAGCTTTTTATGATAAAAGACAAACAAGTTTTGCTAAAAGACATTTCTATTAGACATAAACAGTATCATTGGACAAAATGTATTTTATATCGGTTCTAGTATAGTGTGTTAACGTTTAACAAAAATATATTGTTATCCACGTACATTAATTAAATCGATAAAATTTATATATAGATAATTCTATACCCACAGAACGTTTATCAATAACTATTAAATATCTTGTTAAAAAGTTATCCATCGCGTGTGATACAAATTGTAAGTAGTCAAATTACAGATAATTAATAGGCGATACTTGTAAATGGTTCTCGTCCAATTATACAAAAGAATATCGACATTTTATGGCTTTTATCCAATTTGAGTAATTACATGGTTAGATCTGACTATATTTACCAGCAGGATAATGACTAGATTATGTTTATCGATAAATTTTAACGTTCTGACGACCCGTACGGCGCAATAGGTACCATGCCCGACTGCCGTTCGATGGGTCCTGGGTTCGATTCTTAATGAGGCGGTCAATTATAGCCATTATGTATGTACATATAATGGCTAATTATAACCCAAATACGGATTTTAACAAATACGAAAATTGAATTTCGTGGAAAACCAAAAAATATCCAAGCCAATAGAGGCTACAGCTATAAAAATGACGTTTATAAGTTTATTAATGATAACTATATGAATAAATAATTTTGAATTTGAATAAAAGTTAATCTGGATATCTATACATTTAGTAAAAATATAACTGATCTTAATGGGAGATTAATTCAACTTTTTAAATATTATTAAATAAACGTTACCTAACACACTAATTACCCCCGCACTAGGATTCCCTGTGTCGCGGGTGGCATGGACAACACTAATAACACATTACGAACACCCACGACTCGAGAACAAACATTTTAACTGTCACACAAACATCTTCGTTTGTTTCGTTTGTTGTTCGACTGTTGATTTCGTAATTAGAAGCCATTAACGTACTTTTTTACTGAGGCATTTTTTATAAAAAAGTAATTTGGAAACACATTTTGGAAATGAACAAAGCCGTATTCAAATCCCAAGTTTGTATTCTCAGGGGATCAATGTGATCTTGTGCCAGTTACTGTCGTGCGGGCAGTAATTAAAAGTTAAACTTTAAAAGTAAATAAATCACTCTATACGCCTAACACAATACCTGAGTTAAGAACAGCTAACAAAAAAGTAATTAATTCAAGTTGTATAACAGAGAAAACTTGGCCTCATTCGACGGTCTCGTTTCATGGGATTATGGGTCTTATTATAATTGTTAGAAAAGCCCCATTGTATAAGCGGATTAGACATACCGAGAGCTTCGATGGGGATTTCTTTATACGGTGTCATTGACGTGTTAAGTTGTTCAACATCATAGAAATATATAATAGCAATGAATAATGCCCGCCGTCGTCTTAATGTCATGTTTCTAAGCTCTGCTGAGCTCATTCATACAAGTAATGATTCTGCGGATTACTTTACAGTGCGACTACTTTATTGATGACGTCGTGTCGTCGTCGTCTCGTCGCCGCGCCGTATCGTATATTGATCGATCGATATATTATATTGATGATATTGATCCTGACCTGATGAATTAATTCATATCACGTACCCCGCTTTACGTGATACTTACTGTACGAGGAAGTAGGAGTTTAACAACAGTAGATCAATTACCTGTGAACAAAGAAGACACAACATTAATTTTGACATCTAAATTGTGTAAAATTTGAGTGACTAATATCTAGTCATGTTTGATACCTTTTGATAATTACGAGTATGATGTCTCATTAAGTAATTCAGGACAAAATCCGTGTATTTTGAGGCAAGAATGAATAGGTTCTTAATCATTAGTGTTTAAGTGGTAGGAACGTTTATAATTCTGTTCTGTTGAAGACTCCCAGTTTTCAGTTGATTTAAAATGGATGCTTTAGTTCTCTGATGGTACTTGCAACTAACAAACGAATAAAAATAATATTAATACAAAAACTGGTAAGTAAGCCGCGGAGATAATCAAAGGGAATCCATAAGCAGTCACTTCTGGTAAGTGCAAATTGTTTCCCTCTCTCGTCGTTTCGTAAACGATTACGTAATCTCTTGTCTATTACGACGAGCGCTCTTTTCTTTGTTCGCGAATATTAAATCTATGTGCCTACTGTTTATTTTTCTAATATTTATATACGAAACTAGAGAATTTCTTGCTACTTCGTAATTTTATTAACCAATTCAAAAAAAGAAGGTTCTTAATTTGACTTTTTTTGTGTGTACTCGTATAATAACTTTTTACTGGGGTATCGATTTTTATGATTCTTTTTATATTCATAATAATATGGTCCAATTTAAAGTAATAACAACTAACACTATAATGTTATGACTTTTGACAGTTGCTGGGCAACTGACTTACGGATTATGGATAGATTCTATATTGGGAATGGCAGTAAGTACTTACACCAACCCCCAGGTCTCTTCATCACACAGCTTCCCATTTTTTGCTTTAGGCCATCAGTCCACCTGATCGGGATTATCTTTAAATGTTTAAATTAAATCAAACCCCGTTTTCACTATTTCTGTTTAACAATATACCCATTTCACTGGAATCCGTTTCATTACCAATATTACCATAATACATCACCGTAAGCTGATTGACTACCACAGTACAAAGGATGATAAAACGGAACGACCAATAAAATTGGCATAAACTCCGACTAACTACAAACTAACTAATTTAACCGTTTAAATGCAAATAGTGGCCCGTCGAGTTTGTCTTTGTTATTTACAGCCGGCGGGTTAACTGTTATGGGTTTATTCTATCGGAATTATCGTTAGAATTTAACCAAATTCAAACTGTCGATTGCCAGTAATGGTTAAGTTTGGTTATGTTAGGATATGTTATCAAAGTTTATTGGTAACAGTATCATGTTACCGGTTAACTCGCAACCCGAAACATAACTTTTAACCTAACTGACTAAAATAACATGGATACTAACTTTGTTTCATTAATATTTCAATTAAACCCTCTACCACCGAAAAACATATTATAAGAAATGTTTGAATGCAACGCGCAGACAAAAGTTCTTAACATTGGCGACTGACGTGTATGGCGCAATGGTTACGCCGGGCGGTCGTTCGAAGGGTCCTAGGTTAATTCCTAGCGATATGGAATGATGAATTTGAATCTCTGTTCTCGATCTGGGTGTGTGTGTTCTTGTCTTATGTGTCTCCATGGCACCCGTTGCCCAGGGAAAATTAGTGTGGGGCCGCGTGTGTAGCAATAGCAATAGTAACGCTAGTGATGGATATATTGCGTTAATAAATGCCTGTAATGTTTTTTCTCCAATACCTTATTTTTATCCAATACATGCAATCAGAATCAGTGTTATTATAATTATGTTTATGTAGCAGGAAAATGACGAAGACGACACTTCAACTATATGCAACTGCAATATCCATATTTAACTATGCACAAGATTGAACATGTTCTGTGAATTGATCGTCTGCCGAAAGGATTTGATTTGATTCCCCGTAGTCCTAATAAAAGACTACTTACTTAAGGTACTTCGGGGTAGATCTGGTAATAAATCTGTAAATCACTTTTGATCTAGGATGCCTGGAGATCAGTATTGGTTTTATAGGTACTTGATGGCGAATTTTGTTTATATCACAATAGGCAGTTGGTAGTGACCCTGCATACGAAACGAAAGGTCACAGGTTAGATTCCCGGGGGGGGATCCCCAGTTATGTGGCAGATAAATGTTTGTCCTCAGGTGTGTTGGTCAAAGCCACCTACGAGACAGGGAATCCTGCGGGGATATAAGTGTATTTTTTTTATTGATGTAAGGTAGCAAACGAGAATGCAGCACCACCTTCCGCTGCCGCCCATGACAACTGTGACCGACTTAGAACAAGACTCATATGGGGACTGGGATAGTTAGTCCGGTTAGGTGACGGTGTTGGAACATTAGTTGGTTCGTTTGTAAGTACGAGGACTGGGACAGGGACTGTTAGTGAATGTTAGTCCTGTTAGTTGTTGTTAGTAATAGTCCAGTTAGTAAATGTTAGTAAGAGTCTCGTTATAATTCGGTCACAGATGTGTTGCCACCCTTGAGGACTGAGATGGACGATGGTCGATGGATGTATAAGGGGATGAAAGCGTTTATTTGTTTAGTTACCACTGAAACCGACGCGAAAGGAATCCTCGATTCTATTTCCTCTCCACACACAGGTTTCCTTTTGGGCTTTTCCAATATGGGACACTAAAAATAGCGTAAAACTGTTCCAGTAATCGAATCGCGAAATCGTAATTACTTTTTATAGAGTTTGCGTCCTCCATAATGGAATTCGGTTCGGGTCGCCCCGTCGCGTAAAAACCGGTTAAGTCCGAATCTGAATTGGGTGGATAGGGTTCCGTATGATTAGAAAAATAAGCTTAACGTTTCCTGTTATCAATGTTTCCTGTTAAACATGAAGAATTTATTACAAGGATTTGTTTTTTCTATGTAAACAATAACTTAGAAACTACTAATTTGTCAATTACTAATTGACAAGTTTGTTTTATATTCTATTTAAACCCAAGTTAATATTATTAATACAAATTTATGAATTTCTGTCTTTATGTTTGTTACTCAACCATCCAAAAATGGCTAAACGTATTTGGATGTAATTCGTGTTAGAATTTTATTATACAATCAAAATATGTATTATAGGATAGGACATAAAATAGAGTAAAGGATAGGATAGAAAAGGGATAATTTATATAGAGTTTCTGTTATATCATACTATTATTTGACTGCTATTATGTATCTACTAATTGTATTTATAAATGTCTTTCGCCCTCTCCAATTTATGTATGAGATTTGGGAGCCAAGCTACTAAATTGTACACGACCCTACTTTATATGGACACTTCGTTACCCGTATACAGAACTCTAAAAACTGCCAATACAAATAGCCCTAACACTATTCTTAACGTATTTGCATACGTACCCTCAGGATTGAACGCATTCATTGGAGATCGAAATATAGTTCCATCACTGAAGTGAATCCTTGAACATTTTATACGAAAAATTAGCTGAAATGTCTCGTCCAGAATCTTTTAAACGCATTTATAACGCATTATGCCGTTATATTAATAAGGGTACGAAATAAGTTAGTTTCATGAAATAAATAGGTACTAAGTAAATTAGCAGAATCGCTTGCGCGTATCCAATTTGTAAGAGCAAGAAAATGAAATCCATACGAATCATAAAGCACGCTCACTTAGTCCAAACTTGATTACAGCGAGTGTAGAAGGGGATTTTTCAATCAAACGACTCAGCAGGGCTGTTGGAATATCGTTAATCGCTAGGGCTGTCTCTGCATAAAAAGTAATATTTTTTCACAACGATAATATAATTTAGATTCTATTAGCAGTTATTTGTAACGATGCGATGACCGCTAATAGAATCTTGTATTGCAACAATACAAAATTGCGAGAAAGTCGATTAAATTTATCAACCCTGTTTTAATAATTTACAATTTTCTTTAGTTTATGATTGCCACTTAATATATATATTATATATACTTTGTTCATTCCCACCTTATATTTAATGGATTTAAAAACTAAAAGAATAAATAAAATGATATATACCTACTTGGTATGAACATAAATTGGTAGCTACATATCTGTAAATGGTACACAATTTTATGCAACATTTTGTTCAAATATCAACTCATAAACCATTGTATTGGAAAACATCTCTTGAAATTTGAGTCACGGTAATATGTAGTATATGATATCTACTATTACCGTGTTTGAGTTTCCAAAACAATCAATGTATCTTACTGAATGAGACGATATCGACATCGAAACTAGAACCTAATCAATACCTTCTGAAGGTCTACGACGAGTCAAAGAGCGTTTGTCGTTCAGTATGTAACATGAACATAAGTAGTTTGTACAGATGTGAAGTGTGTATCGATAATCAAGAAGTTTTTACAGGGAAAATGCGTAGGTTTTACAAGGAAGTAGGTTGTAGAGAGAAAAGGCGTACTTTGTCCACGGAAAACACTAACTACTTTAACTACTAACTACGAAACAGTTAAGCCTGATGGGAACATTTTCTTAGAACTCATTCAATTTGTACTGAATTCTAAAATAATCGTAAAATTGAGAGCAGCATTATTAGTGCATGTTTAAACCGGAGTTGTTAGCGGAATGCTTAATGTCTGGAGACTTCAGTCGTCACTGTTTTCATTACAGCAAAATGGAAAATATTCCAGTCATTTCATAGTATTTTCTGCGACAGAGAGGCAGTTTCTGATATGCCTTTTAATATAACTTATTAAATTTTTACAATATTTCACGTTTATAAATATTGCGAATGTCATTGAGTGTCATTGAGAGTAAGCATATACTTATTTTTAACTGGAATGTTTAGGTGAATTCGCCCTTTCATGACCTCGATAGTTGAGAACTTACAAAGGCAACAGATCTAGTTGTAAGTAAATATAACCATTTATATAAAGGCAAGTTTCATTTGACCTCTCGAAATATTTATTAAGAAGAAAATAATCTAGAAATTGTGTACTCATTTCATAGGCCCTACCTACTGACGAACCAACCACCCAACTTTATTAATTACACCCTCTGCTAATAGGACTCACGTCCTAGTCCCGATTTGAGTCTTGTTCTGTGTCAGTCAGTTGTCATGATCAGAAGCAGAAGAATAGTGTTGCATGCTTGTTTGCTATCTAAATTCATAAAAAAGGCTGTCTTAAAATCTTAGAGACTGCCTATGAAAGATAATACTATTAACACTACAAACTACACTATACTTTACGAACTTACACTTTTTACATCATACCTACACTCCAGTCTGAAAACCGACAACATATTCCCAGGATGTTATAAACTGGATCCAAAAGGCGATATTTGAAACTGAAAATAAATTAAGATTACCCGGTAAAGTTGAGACCATGCAATTTTCTTGTAGTTTAAACGTGCATTCGTCCGAGTCAGCCGTCCTCGGGTCCGGGTATCCGGTGACAGCAGCGCCGATCGATTCGCCCGGCCCGTCATATTTCAACCGGTATAATTACGCGCGAGCTAACGGCCGGCCGGTTAATGGTGCGTGTACCTCTCATTACGCTTGGATGCCAACATTTTAATACGGAACCTTGCCCGCAAGGGATGCGCCGTAAGTGCCTCGCGTAATGTACCCTAAACAGCTTTCAGTCCCGCGTCGGAACATTATTTATGTATTCATTGGGAACAGTTACAGATATTATTTTCCAAGTGGTTTTGGCTGATGTGATTATCATTATTAAGATAGGTACTTATGGTTGTGAAGGTATTATTGTTTTACTTAGCATGCTGATTAGTCTGACAGCCCAGTAGCCTAGTTGGTGGGCCCTGCCTGCAAAGCGTGGGGTCCTGGGTGCGATTCCCGACAGCGGCAGATATTTATGTGTCAGACAAATGTTTGTTCTCGGATCATGGGTGTTAGTCATGTGTTATTTTTGTTGTAAGATTTGTAGTTTGTAGACACGCCACGCCGCGACACAGGGAATATTAGCACGGGGGTATAAGGCGTCGTCCCAATTGGCAGCGATCGCACGATGGCGCGATGCGTTCTCGTCGTGCGATGGGTATTTCAATACAATTGCTTGCGAGGTTAAAATAGGACACTCTGATGAAATCTGTATGTTTGAACCCATCGCACGACGAAAACGCATCGCGCCATCGTACGATCGCTGCCAATTAGGACGACGCCTTAGTTTGTAAGCGTTTAATTTTTTTTTATTTGTTTAGCCTCAACGTTAATTGCCGACTACGAGGCACGGGTCTCTCCTTATTGCTGAGGAAGCCTCGAGCACACACGCTGCCACCACCATCAAATTAAAGTTGAATAGGCAAATTAATGAGTACGGACTCTTCCGTGACGTACGTCAATCACATGCCCTCTTCACAGGCAATATACTCACCTACTAATGTTCCTAATTACGCGATTATCACTTTATACTAGACCATAATACAACGCTATCATTACACTGAATAATATAGCACTTACATGAAGCGACAATCTACATTATAACGAACGCCAGCGTGAAATAATAATTATTTTTATGACCAATACACACGCATGGGACCACATAACCTCCACTGCAACCCTCTGTTGTGGACAAAGTGTCAGATTTTATTGCTATTTTATATGAAATAAAAGGGACTGAACCCCTGTCCAGCTTTTTAAGTTCTTTTTAAGTAAACTAATGTTCCAGTTTGTTATTTCAATAGCCGACAAAAGAGCGTACGAGCAAGTTAAATATAGCCCCTTGGAGGACAAAATGAAATGTCATGTAGTGTCATGTGTGTGATGTAGGATTCCTTAAAAAATACCTAGTAGTCCTCATTGACATGAGTGTAGACTCACTAACCGCCGAGACAATTGGCGATTGCTCGTGTGGCGCATAACATCTGCCCACAGCAATGATTACGTGACGGCCACGACCGCTCCGAAAACAGTGAAGATGAAGGTAGTCTACAGGTCCTTAGTAGGTACTAAGTTTAAACCTGTAACCACTACAGTTTGTTCCTGCATCCATAGATGTCCGAATGCTCTCTCGGATATGCAGTAGATAAGATAGATAAGAGTGAATAGGTTTTTTCTAAGTTAACGCGCTTCACCATCTAAAGGCTACGTCGCCACTTACCATCAGGTGGGATCGTAGTCAAGCGGTAACTTACATTCAGTAAAAAAAGTCGTATCCGAAGTCAGGTCGGAGTTTTACTTTCATGTTAATAGTCGGCAAACGAGCAGACGGACCACCTGACTTTAGTGGTCACTGTGCCCAATGGTCATCTATTGATGATACCATACCTAATACCAAAAAAAAAGAAAAATGTTATCATGCCCCTAAGGCGCTAAGTTTTCCGCTATCAATACCCATTATTACTGTTGCCTGTAAAATTCTAACAATAGACAGAAAAACAATCATTGCGCTCGGAAGGATTCGAAACAAGGAAACGGTAAAAAAACACAATGAAGCGAATAGCTGAAGAATCCCGTCGGTTTTGCTAAACACAAACATGTAACCGAATTGCGTTCAGGCTCCATGGCTCGGAAAACAGCTCGAAATTGACACACTTGCGTTTTACGTTGCGATTTTTCGACTTTTTTTTAGGACAGGACAAGAAGAAATGTCCCTAGATATACTGGCCAGAGACACTAACGACAGAATGTAAATAGTTTTTTACAAATGAATTTTTTGGTGGAGGGTGGTTGGTAGGTGTAGTCGGGTAAAAAAGCCTACCACTACTTACTAAGGGTTGAAAGACAGGTGCTCAGGTATTTCCGTCGAAATTAAAATGGGAAGTATACGTCCAACGCATTCCAACACCCGTACACTGTAATAGTAGTATAAATACTAGCACTCCGATGATAAGCTTTATACCTAACTCCCTGTGTTTCAAAATCATTTCAAAAATAAATAAATAGTTCATAGATTGAAGCGCTCATAGCCCGGCGGCTTGCGTCGACCTCACGTGATCGACAAAGTTAAGCAACAGCGGGCGCGGTCGGTAGTTGGATGGGTGACCGCTAGTGGCAAAATTTCTTGGACGCTTTCGTGCTTCGGAGGGCACGTAAAGCCATCGGTCCTGGTTGCTGGTAGCAGCCGTTAAGCCATCGGTGGAGTACGCTCTAGGCCTCCTCAAGTATGAGTAGACCCGTGCTCAGTAGTGGCCATTAGTGGGCCATCAATGGGTTGAAGCCATTACAGAATTATTTCATGCATTTTAAGAACACACAAATTTAATTAAATGAAGTTCAATTTTTTTACAATATCCCCCAACAGAGTTCATATTAACTGTCACTAGTTTACTAATCATCAACGAATTAAAGTTACTTGTCAAACAACAATCTTCACCAAACACTTGAGTTGTCATTTAACTGTGGCGTAAGTCGTATGCTATGATTACAATCGCACAGCAGTCGCAAAATGTGTTATGCCCGAGTAACAGGCATCCATGTGAGTTCTCGTCACGTCCGACGACCCGGCGAGCACGAGAATTAAATGTTTCGGTTGCCGCGCCTCACCGACAATGTCTTGATGTTGACGTGTTTTTAGAAGCGAGGGTATTTGGAGAATTGAAACGAGCCAGACTATGTGCTCCTACGCTGTATCTAGTAGTGACGTACATAATGAATCGACATCTTATAATTCTCGTGTCACTCCTCCGAAACGGCTCGACCGATTTTTATGAAACTTTTTACTTTCCTACCCCCATCCCTCAAATTTAAATCGCACTTTTTGTATTTTTGTATGAACAATACCCAACTCATTCACTACAAGTAATCTATATGGCAGAACAACAAGCAGCTAGTATCGGTGTAAAAATTATGCTAAGTAGGTACAAATAACCCCCTATTGCTTCCCTTTGATTATTACACAGGTTAACAAAGAAAGGTTAATCTATGAATTATTAAAACAAAATCTTAAAATATTTTCTGTCTATAAATAAACATTATTTCCTGCTTATCTAACCCAATATAAATGTTTAGACGTGTTTCTTTAAATTGAAGTATGTTGTTAAATTTAGCACCAATAGAAGCAAACATGAAATGCTACTTTAAGCTTTCTACAATACATTGAAAAGCATTCAATCGTTAAAGCTGTTTGTGAGATAAGCGGAAACGTTGTCGACATTCCCGCTTATCTGATAGACAGACAACAGACAAATTATTAAAAAATCTTTGTTTTGCGATATAGATACAACTCTTTTATTATATTTATAGATTACGATTTGAATAATAAGAATATGAATGTATTTACGTTCACACTTCTGTATTATATCGACAATATATTGTAAGTCCTGATAAATAGTTAACTTATATATTTATATAGAATGAAATATTAAATTACGTACATATTAAAGTAAAACATCTCTAGTTTAATATCTTTGGGTGTAAAACAATTGAGAAGTAATTTGTAACAATCCCTCACTATCATTAAATATTATATAACATAGTGGCAGTGTATATAAGCTGTTCTGGTATACAATAGAAGCATAGTGATGCACCACGTAGATAAAGCGAACACATGAGTAGGTTCACTGAAAGCGCTCACGAACTCCACAATGCTGTCAGTCTCACCAGCGCGGCATTATCACAACCCATTGTCCTGGCGGTATCACGTCAAATTGAAGTTCACCGTTGTTTTCATTCTGGTTATAAAATAAGTATGTCGATACGCTGTCAGATGTTCGGTTGGTGAAGGTGCAGAATGGTGTTTTTTATGAAAATGTTTTCATAAGTATATGTTGTCCCTCGGAAATTTTCACAACATTATAAAAGTAAATAATAGCGAACGCTTTTCTTCGCCAACGAATATGATCACTAACACACTCATACGTCCGCACTAGGATTCCCTGTGCCGCGTACGTAGAGTAGCACGAGAGGATTTTTGGTAATTCCCCCCATAAGAGGATAAAAAAGGGGATAAACTGATTTTTTGGAAATTGGCGGGCGCAGCCGCGGGGGAATGCTCGTACAATATATAAGGATTACATTTCACTCCTTCGCAATTATGCCATCTTACAAATTGTTCCAAAGAAATAGGACAAGAGTCTGTAAAGGGGACTAAACAGAAAAGTGTGACTTTTGCGTAATTTAAAATCTAGCTAGATACATACAGAGTATAAAGTTGCATAGCAAGTTTTTGAAATTCTTCGCTAACCATTCTTACCCGTAATACGTCTACCCCGTATATCGCAGTCTCTGTCGGTTGCACTAAAACCCTTTATGGCCAAAGATTTGCGAAAATTAAAAGTCGCAAAGCGGAAAATAATACTGACAAAGCGCTTTGTTCGGCTAAAAATTTAATAACGACACTTGATCTGTGTGCGCGGTGGTACCGCGCTCATTTACTGCTTCCCGAGATGGTAATTACTGTTTAACGACTGATTAAAATCTCCATGCAATATTGTCCCGTCGCAGCTTTGAAGGGTTTTAATCATTGTATATGTTAAGAGTTTCGTGTTTTCATTATTACTTGACTTGCTTTGTTTTACACTTTAGTCACTGATGAATAACATAAGATACGAGTGTCAATTTTGGAAGATAGATTACTACTATACGGTAGATACTCAATTTATGGTGTACAAATAGGTGTTACATAATATTGAGATTAAGAAAATTGAGAAATAACACTTCAGGTAGTTAAAGCTGCATAAAGTAAGAGGGTGTATGTGGTACTTTTATACCCATAGGTAACCCACATTTCAGTAGCACATTACGGGTCGGAACATATCTCGTAGCTTACGAAATTCAGACAACTCTCGGTCGCGCAATAAACGTGTTAATATATTCCATTCAACCATTGCGATCGCACTCGAAAAACCACGGCACTTAACCCTCAAATTGCGCGTCCCCACTCAAGAATTTTAAATCGTGTTCTGTATTTAATATTCAATTTGGAGCACCCTCGGCGTCGACGCGACACGACAACGTTCAACTGACCTATTGTCGCACCTATCTCATTGTCGCACGTACTGTGGGCGCAGCGCTCACTGACCTAATGTTCCGGTTTAATTAGTGGCAGACAAAGTTCCGGATTACCGGGAACGTGCCGGATTACCGACCTTAAGACGTTACTGACAAGCGAATGTTTGTTCTTGAGTTGCTATTATGTCTGTTGTGTATTATGCCACTGGAACACAGAATCCTAGAGATGCTTTGCTGTAAACATTCTTCTTATTGACGTACACTCTTCTCAGAGTAGTTTTGGTTACAATGGTGATGTTGAGAGGCATACCTCGTCCTTGGCGAAACTTATGAGTGATTGTACTACGAATAATATACAATTTTAACAGATTTTTTTATTTACTAAGTGTTTTAATTAAGTAACTCTTTGCAGTAATCGCACGAAATATTTGAGCATTTTCTGGAAAAAGATATTCAGATAAAGCTGTACTTTAAAACAATTTTGATACTAAAAAGGGTCAGTATCCGTTTCCCCTTACCCGAGAACGTTGAGTGTGAATCTGGGGCCCGGGAGACCCCTCGGGCGACATTTCTGTGCGCATTAGAGCGTCGACTATAAAACTTTATTTACGGCCTCGCTATGAATGCGCCCTTTTTATTATGTTAATTCGGCGAGCTCGGTCGGCGAGACCCTAATTTACGATCGGACGCAGACGTCCGCAGCACAGGGTTACACCTAAATCGTTCTTAAACAATGTGCGTATGAAAACCAGTTGGGTTTTCCTACTTTGTTACCACCTTATACTGAATGGTCAACGTCCACAGATACGCAAAACACTAAAACTAAGATGAAGGTAAAGGTGAAATTCGGATTGTGGGTGAACGTAGTTGAAATTAAATTCGGGGCGGGTCAGGTCGGAAACGAAGTCGGAGTCAAAATTAAAAATTAAATGAAACTGCTTTAAAATAATATGCAAACAATAATAAAATGTCAGACATTGTCGCTCAACATTGTGTCCATTTCTATATAGCTGACCCAGCGAACGTTGTTCCGCCATATAGATTACTTGTAGTAATATTTTCATTTGAAAGCCAGTTACCGTATGGTGGTTCTTAGCTATGTTTGATTAATATCGGTTCAGCAGTGTAAGAGTATCAACTCTTTTCCAAAATTATGTATCTTACATAATCTTACAAGTTCGTCGAAAATCTGCCCATAAACATCACATTTCGCCTCGTCTCATAGTCCGAGACGTGTATTATTGTCGTGTGTTTAGTGGCTTTTAGTACTCGACGGATATTCGCGGTCCCCAACGTCCCCATGCATCTATTCACATTCCGAATAGGGGCGACCGGGCAAGTGGACATAAATATAAATTGAACCATAAATGTCAGCGGCGCACAATCGCCCCGTGTGACTCCTCGCACACTTGATGCATTCAACTTGGACAAAGCTAAAAGCTCAAATAAAAATAATACTTATTTTCTTTATTGATCTATGGTTATTATAATATAGAGGAGCTACCTAATGGTCAGTGACCACAGTCACATACAGGTGAATCTAAACCATTACAGGTACAGGAGGAGTTCAATTACATATACACGCACAGAAAAAAGATATATTATTATATTAGGATAAGATAATGCTTGACAACAATCCCACCTGTCAGTGATCATTAGGAGACGGACGCGGGATGATATAATTAGTTACTGCAATAGCCGGGCTTCAACATGATAAATAAAATGCTGGAGAGTAAAGTAGGATGGGGAAAAATTGCGAAAATGATGAAGAGTATCATGATTAAGAGAGAGACGGAGAAAGACGAAAAGGAAAGACAGAGAGAGAATGTATCTTTCCTTGCATAAAACAACCTACTTTCCGAAGTGTTGCCGTGGCGGCCCCGGAAAGGTAATGTGGAGAAATGGTTGGGATTTGAGTCCGTAGGTCACTGAGACACTTCCCAGTGAAGTCGGGTATGCCAAGTTGTGTGGACCATTGGTATCCATGAGGATTTCCTCCAACCATAGGGGAAGAAACCAGCAAGCAGAGGCCGACTTCTGTCATCGCTAACACCCTGGTCACCATGGGAATAGTCAGTCGGCCGTTATAATACGGTCAAAATTAGCAAGGTAAATGTATCCACAGACAAGCTTCGAATCTAGACGGTCAAGTAATTACAGTCGAGTGAGCTTGGTAAATTAGGCTTGTTCACACATCATTTAGTACCCAAAGGTGTGTTAAGTCTTTCAATTAGCACTTGAACAGTGTGACGATGGCCTTAATCCTTTTAAAAAGGCAGACCCTAATATGACATTAGGTTTAATTTTGTCAAATAGATCGTAACCCCGTTTGAAGTGCCTGCCTGCGACGTTACACTTTTTTAAAGGCGACTATCTTAGTCTTCAAAGGCAGCACACATCTGTGACCGAATGTGAACGACACTCTAAGAATTAATAGAACTATCTATCACTATCCTGGGGGTATCACTGTGTAAGCACCTGTTTATATTATGAACTAGCTGACCCGACAGACGTTGTCCTGTCTTAACAATTTATACGTAGGTGTATTCTTAACTTCGTGCACTTAGAAATTCAGTTTTTTTACATCCTTTTTGACGATGTTTGCAGCACGCATTCTGTCAATGTTATGTCAAACAACATAAAAAATGTAATATGGTGCTTCAATGGCGATTAAATATTCTTAAATTTTCTTATCTTTCGCTCAATTTTCTTAAACTTTTCTTTCATACGAACTTTTCCTGAGAATAACTAAAACAAAATAAGAATTAGCGCAATCAGTCCAGCCGTTCACGCGTAATGCCGTGACCAAGGGAAATAGGGATTCATTTTTATTTATACATATATATAGATTTAATAAAGAATATGTAAGTCAATAATCATTAAGGTCAATAATCATTAACACAAAAACTGTTTGGACGAAAACAAAACCAAGAAAGGCGAACTTTTCTCGTCTAATTCCGCGCTATAAATCAACCGGTCCGCTGCTGAATCGCCCGGGAATAAATTCTGGCGCGAATTCTCCGGCAGCCATGATTCAAGGAACATATCTTACCGCGTTAATAAGACTTCGCGATGCACTTGAAACGCCTACAGTATCTTTAGAGCAATATTTTCTTTACAAATAATTGGGGATAACTTTTTTGATATTCAAAATAATGAGGTTCAATTCCATCAACGCATTAGGCGATTTGTCATAAACGCAATTATGGGTCTTCAAATCAACAAAGATTAAACTTCTATAAGTTCATGTCAACCAGCTACTGGTTCATGTGCATTTCGACCAAGAGTAATAATAATTGTGACTACTCAACTACTTCTTAAGATGGGGATCGCACGTCTTTTTTGATTGTAGTCAAGCATTAAATTTTAAGAAGTAGAAAAATTCCCAGGAATGGGACAGCTGTTGTGAGTTGCGTTACAAGTAATTTTTTTACAAATTATAAATTGGCGCTTGACTACGATCGCATTGGGTAGATGGCGATGAATGATAAAGCACATACTAGTACCAAATATGATTTTCATAATAGAACGTGCAGCCTCCATAGGTACTCTGGGCCCTGGACTAACGACCCTAATTAAAAACAAACGGCAGCTGTGAATTCTAAATTCAATATTTTGCAGACGTTATTTTTTGAGCTCAGCATTTTATCACTAACGCCGCGCTTCCTAGATATTAAATTTTAGATGTTTACGATCCACTTCACTTTGTTATGGCAATGATAAGAAAAATGTTCGTATGCTACAACCCTGCCGTATTGCCACATCTAAATAAGAGCAAGGCGTAAATTTACAGCACCAATAAACTTGTTTATTTACAAACAACAATGTTAAAGCATTGTTATTGTCTTTGAACATGAAAGAGCAATAAAGACGAAAGATAACCAAACAATCAGATAAACACAACGTAAACCAATTTCTAAACATTATGTTAAGTATTAACAAACTATTCCATTGTCTCCGATTTCCTTAACATGACAAAACCATTGGTATTCAAGTAAGTAAAAAACCGGTCAAGTGTGAATTGGACTCGCACGCATAAGTCTTTCCACTGAGTTTGGTCAATCCGCACTGGAGCAGCGTGGTGGAGTATGCTCTAGGCCTCCTCGGGTATGCGGCGCTCAGCAGCGAGATACAATGGGTACTCCCATCGAGCTATAAAGTATAGATGTATAGATGACGCCCTTCCTTACAAACAGTCAGTATTTTATTAACACAAGGGGCCAGCCGTGATTGGCTAATTTCAGTGTTGGTGAAAAACGAAAAACGGTACGACGGCTGACGTTGCCTAATAGGCTGCAGCCTAGTATTCATTACGGTATTTTTGATCGGTAGCTACACTTCTAGGTATTATTTTTCACTGGGTACTCCCCTTTGCAATTTGATTTTTTTACCTTTTTTATTATTTATTGTGGTAGCGGCCAGTGACACTGTGAACATTTTTTCAGGTGTCTACCATTTACGTTCAGGAGATAGAGCCCCGTGACAGACAGCGAAAGCATATAAATTGGGTTCTATTTGTCAACATTTAGCTACGGAACCCTAAAAATAAGCGTGCTTACAAAGCAAAGTGCTATTGAAAGATTTTATCATCCGCGGCGTCGTTAGGAGCGATTATACTCTACTTGCCGCTAATACGCGAGCTCATTGAATCTAAACGGCTCCAGAAACGGCTTGCTGGCTGCTACACGGGAATCTATTAATGATAATCTGCCGAGTTTTGTACACCGGGTCGTATCGAGTGGCCTGTGGCGGTTGCATTTAATGCTATTAGTAACGTCAACAAATAGAGATAACTGTTTTTATTAAAATAAAGGATTCTCAACGTTCAAGTAAATATAATTAATGTTAGCCAATTGGCAATAACTTATATTGCCAATTGGCTAACGTTTATAACGCTTGGTAAGCGTGGTGAACTATGGCCAGTACCCCTCACACTGAGAGGAGACCCGTGCCCAGCAGTGGGACAGTTATAGGTTGTGATGATGATGATGATGATGATGATGAAAGAAAGAGAATGAAAACAACGCGTTATGAAAACATGCGATTTAAAACGTATAATGTACACCAGCTGATAGAGATGTGGGAACCGTCTGCAATTGGACTAACCATCCTTGTCCTGATTTGAGTCTTGTTCTGTGTCAGTCGCAGTCTCGCAGTTGTATTGGGCGGCATCGGAAGGGCGGTGCTTGTTCGATTGTTACCTTAATTCCGTAAAAAAAACAACCGGGCTCTCTGCTGTATTTCAAAATAAAATGATTATTATTCAAACAGCGAAGTACGAACTGCATTCGATAAAATATAAAGTAGAGCTATCGTTAAGTGCGATTATGCTTAACCCCTCATCTAATATTCGAGTTCATTGAATCGAAACGGCTTCTTGAATCGATAGCTCGTTCATTCAGTGAATCGGTGAACAACAATGAACGACCCAGCATTGTGCTGCAAGGTAGGAAATGCATTAAAATTTTTACGCTTACTTTGAAGGGTGGCGAAGGAGATGAGATGCAACAGTGTACACTGTGCAGTCAGCAACAACAGATGATGGATGATGAAAAATCTGATTTTATTTGTGTGAATAGCCGACATAAAGCACAGTCGAACCGACTGATGGTAAAAGTGGTCACCGTCGCCAGCCGCAATGTATCGTCAGCCAATAAAGAAGTAAGAAAAAGTTTTTTTTTTTATTTTTTATTTAAGAGCATTATGTATTATACTAGATTTTATTGATTACCAATAAATTATTGATAATATTATGTAAAAGGACAAATTAATACACGAGCTCCATTTTACAATACATTTCTATTCAATGACAATATTGACATAATTCCTTTGTTCTTCATAATCATCCGTTTATTCTTGTAGATGGCCTGTTCGCCGGCCAGTAACATTTTGCTAGAATACCTGAAACCTATGAAAGACTACCAACTGAATATCTCTCCTCTCCGCTCCTCAATCTACTCTCCACTCCTCAAGCCTGCTCCTCACCACTCCACACCGCACCTCACCAGCTCACCACACCTCACCTCGCGTCCCCACACCTCATATATATGACCATCTCCTGCTAATCCTGCTCCTCGCAGTTGTTCTAGTAGAGGTACAAAATTCCTCCGTTACAGTCGGCCATCCTGAAACAATTGCGTCCCGCAATTGGCACGCATACAAAAGTATCAACACTCAAGAAAATCGACATCAAATTGTGCAATGTCACATCAAGGCATACATCACCCTTTTTATGCTGAAATATACTCCTCTATATCTCCTCTACATCATTTTACAACTCAGAAAACATGCACTTAAGTATATCTGCTTATATTTTACATTTCCTCTTTAATCAAATTGGTATAAATTCCAGTTAATTTCAATACATGCTTCATAGAAATATTCATCCAGGAAATGCCAATTTTATTGCAACAAAAACAATCTGCACTTATAGTCTATTCTTCATTTATTTTGCAGTATTACGTCTTTTGTCTTTTCCACTGACACGTTTATCTGACATTTTATAATATTTTCAACATCGCAGAATATTATTTCTTTGCTTTACATAATATCTCCAGGGCGAAACTCTTTCTGAAGCGGAATGGCACACCCTCACCGGCCAATAATATAACACGAGCGCCACTAAGAAATTTTCATATAGGTACTTCATCGGAACTCATGAACTCTTAATTACAACGGCACAATGTGAATTATTCACAACTTTCTGAACTCTTCATCAAATTGCTAAATCCACATTTTATCTTTTTATATCGAGAGGATATTCATATTTTATAATCCATCTGACACATAGTCATAATGTCTTAAATTACTTTGAAATCTTACTCCTTTTAATCGAGAACGCTTTCAATTTCTGCCATTGCTTTTTACTCTCTCCATTCTTAGCACGTAGGTATTATGTTTTATAACATAAATATCCACTTCTGAATGTAAAAGGACAAATTAATACACGAGCTCCATTTTACAATACATTTCTATTCAATGACAATATTGACATAATTCCTTTGTTCTTCATAATCATCCGTTTATTCTTGTAGATGGCCTGTTCGCCGGCCAGTAACATTTTGCTAGAATACCTGAAACCTATGAAAGACTACCAACTGAATATCTCTCCTCTCCGCTCCTCAATCTACTCTCCACTCCTCAAGCCTGCTCCTCACCACTCCACACCGCACCTCACCAGCTCACCACACCTCACCTCGCGTCCCCACACCTCATATATATGACCATCTCCTGCTAATCCTGCTCCTCGCAGTTGTTCTAGTAGAGGTACAAAATTCCTCCGTTACAATTAACATGTCCTCAGAAAATTATGCGTGCAAGGCTTTTGTGCGATACACCAAAGTTTAAAACAATTGATATTAGGTACTACTTATAAACAAATATGTGACGCAAATAAATTTCATTTTTTTTACTAAACTTTGATTTTTTAAAAGCCCTTTTCGAATATCAAACTACGCCATCCCTTCAACAAATCCATACCACGAGTTGTCCCGGAATCCCTACTAAACCGTCAATTTGAGTAGTTATTGTATTAGTAATTCTAAACTACATAACAAACTCACATCCACAAATATCACTTTGTCTATAAAGTGATAATTCAATTTGTAATAACCTGTAGTCATAAGGATGTCTTTGACACGAAATGACATTGTTCCGAAGCACAGGACGTCCCAGTTACCAATGTTTATAACGTAAACAAACTCGTAAAACTATTGGCAGCAGCATAAGTATCAACTTGATCATCAGATGCAGGTAAATTACTATCTAAATCTCCAGTTAACATTTTCTGGAAACAATGAACCCTGACCCAACGGAAAAGGGTTCGAATTGCCTCGAATAAAAGAAACGAATGGTAAGTGCTTTTCGATTCAGTAGTTTAAGATCGGAAGTTTAAGATCGGGTAGATGTTTTATGCATGAGCCCGGTATTATAATTCGATTGGTGTTTACCAAGTACCTAGGGTTACCTGGTTAGGGTTTCATGGAAATTAGATACAGCTTGCAATGTTTCTCGAATAATCTAGACATTCAAGACGTTTCCGATATCTTTGTTGAATTTGTAAACCTTACAACTTATTTATTTATGTTTTGCAGGATGATTTTAACGTTTTTGGGGCTATAATTTTTTATATTTCGGATGTAAGGAGCTGCGTCCGTTCATAAACCAGAGTCAACCTTCACTGCGCGTGCACTC
The DNA here is from genome assembly GCA_905404295.2 of Ochlodes sylvanus. Classification (NCBI taxonomy): domain Eukaryota; kingdom Metazoa; phylum Arthropoda; class Insecta; order Lepidoptera; family Hesperiidae; genus Ochlodes; species Ochlodes sylvanus. Next base: position 1,685,994 of record FR990135.1, on the reverse strand, counting down.
CGCTGAACGACGGAAGAGGTTATGGTGCCAGGTCCTTCCTGTTGGAGGTTGCTGGGTTCTGTTGTCCTGTTAGTATAATCTAGAAGTTACTTGCAAAGCATTTGACATCTAGCAGCCGACTAATCTGCTCAGATGTAGCAACTTACAAGCAAACAACAATTTATATACTATGGCCTTATTAAAATTCCAAATGAATAGACCTGAGTCCTGAGTATACCGAGGTCGTAACATGTTATCACGATATATGAAATAAGTAAACAATTCCAGACGAACTCAAAACACACAATTCCATTCCACCACAACCAACAAAATAAAAAAGAGCATGCCGTAATGCGCCGAATATCAACCTAATTAAAAACTGAACGCAGAATCACGTTACAAAGTAGTTTTCGTACAAAATGATACGAGAGAGAATAAACACACAATATTTTACAGTGGAATTCACTTTGACGTACAAAGCGAAGCTCGACTCAAGCAATGCAAACAGCATGTTGATGCAAAAATAAAAAATACCATTAAACCGCGTTGAAAGGTTTCGTTTCAAAAAGACATACAAAAACCCATACACAAGGTCTCTGTGATACGAATATTGTAAACCTTTATTCGTTTTTCTATAAAAGGTCCTGTGATATCATGGGGAATTGCGAAATAAAGTTTACCTACATAATAATTATGCAACATCCAAAGCGTTGTTGAATATTAAGTAAGAATTTAAGTATTCAGTTAGTATTATTTTACTTTAGTAGAGTCATCATTCTCTCCACCAATGCACTGGAGCAGCGTGGCGGAGTATGCTTTAGGCCTTTTCAGGTATGAGTAGAGACCCGTGCTCAGTAGTTCATGGATGAAGGCAAGCACTACCAAAATAATAGAGCCGTGCTTTGTCATCACGAGACCGCGCGGGGAATAATCAAGTTCAACTGAAGTGGAGCCATAAGTCGACAGCCAGTAATTGGGTGGCTTGTTTATTTGCGGCGCCCGCTCCCGAGTTAATACCCCATTTCACTTTCAAACAAACGATCCGGTATCCGCAAGTCATCCGGGAAAAATTACTCGTTCCAGCGCCCGACCGATGATCGACGTGAAATCGAAAGGTGTGGGAGACGTTGCGAGACTTGTTTGGTCTCTGTACGGTTAACATATTTCGTGAAAAAAATGAAGCTAAATTTGCCGATTTTAACAATATTATTGCTTGATTTTTCTTTCCTTTCTCTTTCTTTTTTCTAGGTCGGCAACGCATCGGTGATGTTACTGAAGTCCATGGGCAAGTGACCATTTACCATCAGTTGAATGTATTTCGTATTGTAACACCTTTTTTTTCTGTTGTAGCTGAAATGTTTACTTACTGTACCTATTACTATTACATTCCAATTCGAGTGACCTCAATTTTGGGCCCTGGGGCATTGTCTTCACATTTACTTTTAAATCCATTCAAAATTATAACACTTATTTAGCTGTTCTGGCTGTTTAAATTAATAATTACAACCAAAATACTGTGTATTTACAAAAATAAACAAAGTACAGTGACAATTAGCAATCTGACAGGTCTGTTTTACCGACGTTAATTGTGAAGTTCTGCTTTATCGACCGTTCCCACAGATTCACGGAGGAATCGATGAAATTGTGTTTCTCTGCACGCTGATTATTTTGTTTATGGCTGGTTCAACGTAGGATGTCTGAGGTGAATTAATTAATTAAAATTTGTTTTTAGGTTGCTGGAGTGCTGAATTTGTTTGAATTAGTTGTGTAAAATTTGTGTCTTGGTAGGATATATAATTAAATAATTAAATATTTAAATTATAGTCATTTTTGTGTTGTCGTTGCAGAGGTCATACAGTGAAATGGATCCGGTAGTATGAGCCGTTCTGAAGTGGGAGATTGGTCTATGGATTGTCGTTGGTTATTTTAATATAATATTATCCAAATTAATTAATTAGATTGTCAAAATTGTAATTTGAGTCTAAACATGTGAGATTGTTTGTTTCCTTTGTTTTGGGTGCTTCCTAGGTTTATTATGTTTTTTTCTTGGCCTTATGTCAAGAAGGTGTTTGTTTACGCAGAGGGGTTATAGTTTTTGAACTTAAACAGGAAATGCTCATATGAGAACCCCGCATGTATGGATGTTTTTTTCTTCCGGGGCATAAAAGGAGCGTGCACGGGACATGTGCTCTTTTCTGCTCGTCGTGCCCGGCCCTGCAGGCCGCGCGCGGTGAAGTGCTGTCTGTTCTGTAGTCTGTCTGGAAGCTGTCTGGCCTGTGTTCGGTGAGTATTGCTGTTTTCTAGTGGCTTTCCCACTAGATTCCTATTGGATTCCTAATTCCGTTGGTTAATTAGGCGAATCTTTCCAGGGTTTTGTGGTGTGCTGTGTCGTGGTGCTTGACCACGCGGGACCACGTGACGTGTTGGTTACACGCTTGCGCGTGGCTTGTCTTGCTGTCTGTGGTGAGTTATCTATTTTGTTTTGCGGCCGTGTCAGTGTTCCGATGTGAATAGTGAATCTAATCCGAACGTTTTACGCAGGGTGCGTACTCGGTCGGCGCGTGCGCTGCTTGCTGTCTGTCTGTTCTGTTCTTTCCTGCGAGCTGTTCGCAAGCTTACAAGTACCTCACCTCCATAAGAAGGTACGCTTTTCTGTTTTATTAAGCTAACTTGCCTTCTGAATCAGTTTACTTCAACCGTAGGGTTAGGTATTAGTGGCCTGTGCTGTCGGAATGTTATTGAATGAAGATGACAGCTCGGATTCTCCGCCTGTCATATTCTTACCGCGTAACTACTATTATAATTTTAACTTTATAATAATTTTAATGAGTCAATTAATGTTGTTTATCAAGACGGGCATCGCTCGCCATGAGGGCAAGCTGCTGCATGGCTTCCCTCTTGAAGGGTTTGCTCTGTGGTGTTCCCCCTGGACGCCTCAAGCTACCCTATGCCCTCAACGGCCTCGCTTGTTCCCTCAATTGTTCTTGTTTAACTTATTAAAAATTTACTTAAACTAACTAACTAAGACTAAAGATATATAAGGATACTTATTCCATAATGTGACTGTAGGGTGATGCTGTTTTGCCTGATGTTGTGGTCTTAAATAGATAGGATTACAATAATTATCTTACTACTTAATACTATTTTGTTAATTAAGTAAATTGTTACCTTACTTAATATTACTTAATACTTGTTATTATACTAAAACTGTGTAAGCGTTGTCTGGCTATTGAATTTAAACACTGTCTGGCTCTGAGTAACCCTGATGGGGTTTAATTGTTTTCTGAGGGTGACATATTTGTTTATGTACACTTCAGGAGGTGCTTTGAGGGGGCTGAAGTATCTGCATTGTGGGGGCAAGAGTTGTCTGCTTTGAGGGGGCTGAAGTTATCTGCTTTGAGAGCCCTGAAGCTGTCTGCTTTGTTGGGGCCAGCTGCACTGCTGTGGCTGGGTGCTTTGCTGGGGCACGCTGAGAGCTGTAGCTGTGTGCTTGTGCGGGGCCAGCTGTTTGGCCCGCGCTGACTCCTCCTTCACCGAGGGGAACCCGTACCATTTTCTTTTCTCTTACTTTCTCTGTTTTTATTGGTACCCGGAGAGCAAAGCACCTTGTAATACCTACTTAATTTACTTACATAATTTACCTTAATTTACGTACTTAATTTAGTTACATACCTCTAATACAGGTATATAAAAGCCAGACAAACGACCAACGGGCCTATTCTTAATAATTCTTTAGGTGTACTGTTTGTCCCTACCTCTTGGATTGGCTACTGCCATTCCCTATGTACTACTTAAACCTTATACTTACTTATCTTATATTTTAATATTATAGCAGTGTGTTATTGTAATTGTAACCACATTAATTAATTTTACTGCTCCCAAAGGAGATTAAACAAGTTTGGTTATATCTAAAACTTTTATTCTACATTTACCTCTTACCCTTATTTATATACACTTATATACTACATAATATTATTACCCCTCTTTTGTACTAGTTACAGTATATCAAATGTGTCAAACTATTCAAACACGACGCAATTGAAGCATTCATAAATTAGCAGAATTTGGCTCCTAGTATCATCCGAGGATTATTGTGAACCGAGTCCGTATTGATGATAGACAAAGTTGGAGTGTACACTCCAACGCGACACACGACAAAAACAACAAAGCATACACCGCACAAGTTGAGGCACAGGAAGTTTCCGGGAGTTGCGGAGACTTGCGTTATTCCGGCAATTATTATAACTTACACACACCACACCAAAAGTAAACTGCCAACTTGTCGAGTACACCAAGAATACTTCCGCAGCTATATGTAACGGAACGACCCGAATTTGTGCCATCGCTATAATCACGTTCTGGTGAGATACTTCATCTTTGAATCCAAGATAACCTGCTGCAATGGATAAGTCGGCGGCTGGTGACCCAAGCCAGACGGTATCTATCCTGCCGACCATCAGCGCTACCACCAAGCAGTGGCCAACTTCTGACACCCTGGTCTACTGAAATTGGATTAGGGTCAGTATTCTAGGCCCCGACAGAGTTAAAATACAAGATATATTTGCAATCCTGTTCAAATTTTGTAATAGGACAGATGCTTCATAACAACAGGTGCTGTACAACAAGTAACCAAGTATAATTCTAATGTATCTATAGGTACTCTATAAAACAAGGGCTTTCATGAACAATGGCGTCAGAGTTTCGTTCCAAACCTTGTCCTAAAAGCTGGAGCCCTAAAGAGCTTAACTGTGGTCCTGTACCGGTGAAGGACTTAGCGCTAAACCGACACCACGCGCCGAAAGCTAAAAGCCAAGTGCAAAATTCTAAAATATACTGCAAATTCACTCCTGTACGGGTAAATTCGCTAATTCCCGTCCGCTTTAACTTGTTTTCCGTCAAAACGCGCTCAGCTTCAGACGTTTAATTAATGCTTCGTGAGCGCTAAAAACTCCGCGTTTCTAACATCATGGAGAACTTACAAGATGTGATGTTACGTGATGTGATGTTTTTCTTCACATGTAAGACAGACCTTTCATTGAGAAATATTAAAATATCAGGAACATACAACTCGGCAAATTTGAAATCCAGACCGAAGTAAAATGCCGAGCATCAAACCAATAAGCTATCACTATTTAACACCGGTGTGTAGTTGCCCTATAGCAAACGTTCAATACTAGACAAGTTTGAAGATGATTTTATTTATCGCTAAAATCATATTACCTGGTTGTTACAAAATTTTCGTATTATTCCACTAAGATGTGGATGATTACGCATAATACTTTTGACTCAATAATTATGGAAATATGGAAGTTTAATGGAACCAAGTAGAAAATTGAACAAAATTTGAATTATCATAACCCATTCAGAAGTCTGGTCTAAACGAGGCAACATACAAAATATACAGACAACAGACGCTATTTGTCTACAATCATTGACTTATTATTCTACAATCAAGAGTTCTTCGACTTCGAATTGTTCTACTTTTTATACACCTGTCTATGCTGACAAATCGACATGTCAAATAAAATAAATATTAAGACAGCTGAACTAACCTTCCTACTAAAGTGGCATATACATCACAGTTGACGAGACTATAAATCCCGGAACAAAACAAAACGTTCTGTATTATGTTTGACGATAACACGCTAAGTGCGACAAGGGGCTTAAAATGCCTGTGATATATTATGGAAAAACATACGTACTGATTAACGTTTATATAAAGTACTTAAAACAGTAGGTATGTATTTCTATAGTATATTAATTATGAATTAATAAATATAAAATTACATTAGTACAAAGAAGGGATGTTCAATAAAACTAGGAAATTTATTTGTATTGTCGTTTATATCAAGTTCTCGATTTAGTAAGATAGGCGGCTCGTTCGATAAGTGACTCAGTGTTATATTGTTAATTTTAAACTCATCGCAAAAGCATTTTAACGTTATGTATATCTATACAAGCAAACAACTCGATACAAACTGCATGATTATAAGAATGCTTATTTAAAATTAAATGATTCATAATAAATTCCTCGACCAATATGTATGTAAATGCAAATGAAAAAAAAAGAAGAAGGATCTACTACCTATGCAAAATAATTTTAATTGTTGTGCATAGGTAGTAGAGCTAGAGTTGGCCCGGGGTAGTACTACCGCCCGCCACGGTACTTAGTACCATTTCTACCGTGTAATAATTGTTTTCACAGCAATTGTGTTCCGGATAGAAAGGTGTGGAGCCGGCTACACTTTTTAGAGGCGACCATCTCAGTCCTCAAGGGTAGCAACACATCTGTGACCGAATTATAACGAGACTCTTACTAACATTTACTAACTGGACTATTACTAACAATAACTAACAGGACTAACATTCACTAACAGTCCCTGTCCCAGTCCTGATACTTACAAACTAACCAACTAATGTTCTAACACCGTCACCTAACCGGACTAACTATCCCAGTCCCCATATATGAGTCTTGTTCTAAGTCGGTCACAGTTGTCATGGGCGGCAGCGGAAGGTGGTGCTGCATGCTCGTTTGCTGCCTTATATCAATAAAAAAAAAATGCTTCAATATCAATTTAATACAACTATTAAGATACTTAACTGTAAGATAAAAATATCAATTACAACATGTTTTTAGGCACATTCTCCATATCTACCTCATGGCATGAACTTGTCGTAACTATGGCGTTGTGTGACTTTATAAAGGTTCGAGTAAAAAACCATCTTAATATAAAAATAAAATCAACTTCAATGTGGCGAGTTACTTATCACATATCGTGTCATGGTATTCTATAATCTTCTAAAATGTGATTTAACATTTTAGAAGATCATACATATCGTACATGTATGTATATAAGGTCCCAGCTTAGAATTTAGTGTAGAATTCCATCCGGTACAGGCATTTAAGTTACAGAAAAACTGTTCACATTCGTTTATTTTCTGCTGCTGTGTCCCACATGGATAACAATTTGTTCCCAATGGGACATTTTGACCCCGATCAAATTACTAAAACAAAACAGCAACGGGAGTGTTACGGGAGTGTAAACAGTTCAAATTTGGCGCAAATTTCAATGCAACAGTGTAACGTGGCCGTATTCAAATGACATGCGCAGATTATGCGCCGATATGCAGTGTCGAGAATCTTTCTGTTTGTTGTGCAACCGGGCCGACGCATGACTACGTCTCATAAATATGAAACAACGTCGCTCAGACCCGCCGTCAGTTTACGGACTTTGGGGACGAGCGTCAATAAATAAAATCACGCCTCCATCAAAGGGTTAGAAGCTTGGGACACAAAGACCGTTGGAGTCTCTGCTATGCAGTGTATGATCAAGTTGTTTAAGTTGAATTTTAGAGCTGTAAGTAGTGAAACCCTCAATGGTATGCGAAAATTTGTGCCGATTTTAAAATCCGAAAACAAGTGGACTGGACGGCTCGTCTACTTAGTGGTCACCGCCGTCCATAGGCGTCAGTAATGTCAAAGACGTCACCGATGCGTTGTAGGCCAAGAAAGAAGAGAGAAGGACGAAATGATTTCTTCATAAAAGCGTCAATAATCATCATCACAACCCATAACTGTCCCACTGCTGGGCACGGCTCTCCTCACAACGTGAGGGGTATATGAATAGTTGTTATGAAATGTGGTCCAAAATGTAAATAAAATATTCATTTATTTCTTTAATAACTAGGAAAAATTGCCTTACCTAAGGTCTACTATTACATACTAAGTTTGAGACTACAATAAGGGATTAATGAAATTTAATCTTCCTGAATATATTTTCACTGAACACTAATAATCCTTTTAAAACTCGTTAAAATTTCAAAAATCCAGTGTGCCTAGCTCACGTTTCCTGCCTGGAATGTAACAGACAGACAAAAGTTGGTGTAAATTACACTGGAAGCTATTAAATTTATCATGATGTAAGGGCGTTATCATGATAGAGCTATCGGTTTGCGCGCCAGCTCGCGCTGACCGGAAATGGAACTCCTGCCAACAACCCTTCGCAATGTAACTGGAAACTTAATGTGGGTAGTTTGGAATTGGTAGCAAATATAAAGCGAGGTGTGGCTGTGTCAATGACACGGTCGTGTATTTAACGTGAAGACGTGGACGTAATTGGTAATATTTTCAAAATGGCGTCGTTACCCCCTCCATCGCGCGTGTTTGCTACATCCCACACAAACCTATATTAATTTTTTTAATGTTTTAGCTATCGACAGAATTCAATTTCCGATATATTATGTGTCATAGATGGAGCTACAACACAAAACTGTGTCCCCAATGTATAACCTCCTAGTACAGACATTGGCTGCGATTTACATAACAACAAAAACACAAACAAAGTTAAGTTCACAAAATAAAGTTCTAGGATAGCATAACTCAAAAGAGGCTCACAGATGACAGATAAATGATAATATTGGAGCTCTGTAAATAGATTATTAATTAGTGTTATAGGTGTTTTTGAAATAAATAAATACGTTTCTAATAGGAACTCTAAAATATGTGAAATAATAAATGGGGTAATCGCGCTAATCGCTGATAAAAATTTGTATTATTCTTATGATAATGATGATGAAAACGTACCAGTCGTTAACTTCTAGTATGCGCTGTGAGGTAACTAGCGAAACCAAACTTTGTTTTAAAATTTGATACAATTTGTAAATGAAGTTTACCTAATGAAGGGAAGAGAATGCGGTTTCCCGTAATAACTAATTAAAATTTACGGTAATACGTTGTACCGATATAGGCGATAAATTATTGAATGCTATTTGATCATTTTCGCTTTATATAAAAGTTAAGTTATATGAGCCCTAGGTTTATCCCACAGTGGACCCTTATTAATAAAAACGAATAAATAACTGCATACGAGTATATAACTAAGCTATCAAAGAAAAAAGAAAAAATAACTTCTAAATCTCGATAACAGAACGCATAAAAACTCCCCGACTACCAGGCCAGCATAAATTGTAGAGCCGATAGAAGGAGTCGAATCGTCAAATGGCGCAGACGAGATACATTCGAGATATAGACCGCGCCCGCGTTCTGCGGTGTAGGCCGCGACATCCGACGTACGATTTATGGACGCCGTATATACGGAACGTGTACAACAAGCGTTCCGTTCCGTTCCTTTCCGTTACGTCCCGTTCCGTTCCGTTACGAATTCAAAGAGCGGTCCGAACGCGGGAGTTGCTTCGACGAAAACTATTTTAGCGCCTTTACGTACCTACTCATACGTTACGAAAAACTTTTTAGTACATTTTCACAGACATTAACCCACAATTTCACACCGTTATCGCTGGTCAATAAAGTGTGAGGTACAAGCGAGGGCATACCAGCCAAATCCTGCACCCACATCGTCTATATATTACGTAAAGATAACCAGCGGAGCAATAAACGCGGTATCAACAGATTAACGTATCTAATGAGTTATGTTCGGGATAACGTGACACAAAGATGGCCGACGGGATTAACGGGAGCGCTCGAAGCTCGGGCACCGTTAAAGATGTAACGCAACAGAGATACGATAATATGAATGTTATAACCTACTAGTTTTTGAACGCGACTTCGCCCGCTTGTGAATAGGAGTATGACAAAATTTTAACAAAACAAAACCCGATTTCGTCTAGTATTTTTTCATCCTTAGGTGATAATTGTTCCCCAAATTTAAATGGCACTAAACAGGAAGTACCAACCAAAAAAAATGTCCATTTCGGTTAATAACACAGGGAATCCTAGTGCGGGGGTTTGAGTGTGGTAGCGTTTATTTATTCATTGTTTACTCACAAACATTGTATATTTGTCTCCTGCACATACCTGTAACCAAAACATTTTGATTAAATAACATGGATATATGTATGTAATTTAAAGCCAATACAATAATACTCACAATAATACTAATAAATAATTATTAAAATTCGTTCGGCTTTGTAAACACATGTAAATTCATGTAGGTAGTAATTGAAACAGGTTTTTTTTAAGGAAAGGTCCCACTAAATTATTACATTATTCTGCCAAATTGGGAAGCGAAGAAAGTATTAAGGCGTATACCGACTAATGCGGATATTATAAGTGCAGACTTAAGTTTCTTAAATTTACCGACAAATATACTTACCTGATAGGTATACTAACAATACGAACATTACCTACTCCTAATTTGTGAAATAATAATAATAATTTATTTGTTATAGTTATCAATGAGCAGCCGTCAAATTGTACAAAATAATAAATAAAAATTCCTCCTGTGCCCAATATAATAAAAATAAACAACATTAAATAATTACCCCGGAAAAATAATAACAATAAATTCATTAAATAAATTTAATATATTAACTAAATTTGCAAAATTAAATGTCAGATTATAAATTCATCAGATTAAAAATAATAAATTACATTAAATAAGCTGAAAAAAATAAAATAAGATACGACTTTTGAAATAACACAGACTATCTATTCCGGAAAACTTACTTCTAAAAACTGGGCAAATTGATAATATTTTATTAGTAAGTCTACGGCTAGACAAAACTATTTTTACAAGTTACGACGTTAAGTTTAAAGCGACGCAAATTTAATACAAAAGCTACATTTCATGACAAGGTCTAGAGTAAAATTACATTACGCTGCCAAATAACTTTGCGTAGAAGCGAAGCGGGGATGTAATAAGGCGTGTATCCACTAATGCGATTATAATATGCGCGGGCTCCAGCCTCTACATACATATAAATTAACCAAAATTCTCGTTTGCGAGATAAGAATTATTATTTAAGTTGCGGGAAGACGTCTACGGAATTTCAGCGACACAACAAAAGGCCAGAGTGATACTTAATGGACACTTTGTTGGTATTCTCGTTTTATTATTTTGTTGTGTCTCTTCCGCGAGTTTTAAATGTCTATTCTGGTAGCCCAGGTTTGAATTTTACACACTTAGATTTTTTGGTTTGCAGATTCAGTAATGTAGATTTCAAATAAAATTGTTGCCTTATTTCAAAGTCACTGGAAAACCGTGGTGGAAATCCATGCTTCTAAATTACGGGGCCGTTAATGCGATGAACCCAACCAAATAAATATATTCCCGCTTTCAGTGCAAATACCAACATCTATTTCAGTTTTTAAAGAATAAATAGTGTCCGGCATTTGGGTAACGTATGCGATCTGCGTCGGAATTTTGTTTAAATAAGATCCGTAGCAGGAACAACAAATCGTTGGTTTACGGAAACATTTGTGCGCGTATTTTTCCCGAATTTCCCACCAGAACCCAGCAGAAATTCCCAGCGTTTCTTCGCAAATATTATCTAGAATGCTGCGCGCTTAGAGATATGAATTATTATTAAACTTGGTAACGTTTATGGGGCATGAAGGGAATTTTTAGAACTCGCTAACTATTTCTTATACGGACACGTCTCGCCGATGGCACTAGTGAATTTTGATTTACCGTCTCAAGTTTATTCAAACGTTGTTTATAAGCTACGTCATAAAAATACGTATATAATTATGTATTTCGACTGAATTTGAACGTTAACCAATTATTTATAGATTTTAGATAGCAAACTACCATGCAGCGACACCCTTCCGCTGCTCCCCATGACAATTTATTTATTTATTTCTATGTATGGGACAGCGACTGTTAGTAATAGTTGTGTTAGTTGTTGTTAGTAAGAGTATTGACGTCTAGGTTACTGTTGAGGATAGGAATATTTATGGCATAAAAAACAATTGATTTGAGTTTGAGTTTAAAAAGTTGTTAAGAGAACGACAAATTAATTAACAAACAAAAATGAGGCGACCGAAGACGGCGGCCGGCGGGATAGTCTGCGAAGGCGGCCAGGGTTGTTGATAGGAAACACCCACGAACGCCTCCTACATTTTATCAGCAAGACTCGTAAATAAGGGCCACCTAGCTAGGTTTCCACTAATCGATTGGGTTAAATCATACTTGCCTTCTAGGACTATGAAAGTTCGATTTATAGAGCTAATGTTTGCGAGGCGGCCCCAGTTCGATCCTCGGGCGGGCTAGTTATTATGTCACATAAAAGTTTGTTAGTAGTTACAGGTGTGTGTGACGTTCATGTGTGATTGTGTGTTGGTTCGTGTGTGCGTGATTTCAGCTGCTTGTGGCGTTGGGACTGTTGAGAATGAGACAAGAATGACAATGAATTGAATTTCACTCTGTTTTGAACTACCTTACTGCTCCCATCAAGAAACATAACCCGGGATACTTCGCTTGTCAATCAGGGTTCAACTTCGTTAACTTAAGCATTGATAAAACCTCCGCGCACCCAATTTTCCCATTAAGTACTTTCAGTACCCAAAATTACCTAGCGCGAAGTTTACTGATTAGTGGAATTAACAAGACAAGTACCTACCTACTTAGAACTTACCGATAACCAAATCAGCTAGGGTTACCATCTCAAAATTTAAAAGCGAGGACAATTATCTGGATATTACAAAAAAATCCGGAGACTTTCAAAATTTTTCGGACAAATTAATCGGACAAATCAAAAAGGAGAATAAATTCAAAAGCCAAACGTCAAATGTCCGTTCAACCCTGTACACCTTACACCTAGTTTAGTAGGATTCGTGAACAAATAGCTCAAACGCTCGCGAGTATAAGCCAGTGTACGCTCAGTGTAGCTAATCTAATCAAACACTTATTTCTTCTTTACACTTTTATACAGATATTTAAAATTCAAAATCCAGTCACCAACCGTTCGAACACGTCCGTTAAAACCCGTACTGATGAACCTACTCACTACTCACGCGTCCTACTGCCAGTTTGGTAGTACGAGTAGGACGCGTGAACAGATCGCTCACGCCAGACGGTCGCAAGTGTACGCCAGTGTACGCGAGTGTATCTACGTCGTACACGCTGCGACGTACGCATCCGACCTACATTCAGACGCACGTCACGCACGACCCACAGTTTATTGATCCCGCGATCCGTGTATCACATGGCGAGGTGTTACAACCGATCTAATAATGGCCCAGAGAACGGACCATGGATCTCTCTTCATAACTGAGGTAGGCAAGCATACTCCACCATTGTGCTCCAGTTCGGATTGGTGGAGTGGTTAACCCTTTCGAAGGATTTTTATGCTTGAAGACCTCTACCAAGCGAAACGGTGGTAGATTCAATTTTGACGTTGGTTAGTGTATTGACAAATATGTACGTATATACATACATTCCAATAAATGATTTGCTGTCGGTTATACGTGCCCTCTGACAAGGGTGTGGGTTGGGCGATTAATCAGTCAGTATGCCAACACTTTTGTTACATACAAATTAAAATGAAATTTTTGGCTAAAATCAGCAAAGGGTTTACTGAAAATCTGCGTAGTAGAGTCCTACCACAATACTGTAGGTTATGTTCTTAAAATTAGTAATAAACTATAGGTATAATAATTATGAATGTTTACTGTTTTAAATATTTTTTTCTTTTTTCATTCTTTTCAATTATGCGAATAGGTGTAATTTCTTACAATTAAATAACCCAAGTAACTATGATGTCACTGTCAATATATGAGGACGGAAAATAATTATTTCCTAAAATTACAAATTAGTCCAAAACTACGGAAAGTTGATACCGCAGACTTCCTCCATTAAGGTATGACAGAAAACTACATTAGATTTGTTTCAGATTAAGCAGCGCGGGTCGATTTGGCTTGCTGAATACTCGAATAAACTTAAAAACAAATTTTCGTATTGGCAACAGTTCGGGCCGGGTCGGTGTAATGTATAGTTCTCTCAGTTTCATATTATGTTAACATGTGTTAAGACGTTTAAATGGCCGCCGGTTCGGAAATGAGGTGGGAGGAACAGGTGCCAAATGTTTGATAAACATAATATATGTATAAAATGTTTCTTAAGTATAAATAGGTTCCAGGATACTAAAGTTGGAATTGCAGTGTAAAGGTGGCGGTTCGCGTCCGCGACCGAGACAGGAGACCGAGACCGGCGACCGCGACCATCACCTGACGATAGGCAATGTATAGGCGACAACTCGCGACCGAGACCGAGACGGTCTCGCGCGCCTATACAGACTGACGGTCTCAGTCTCCTGTCTCGGTCTCGGCCGCGAACAGGGTAATTAATGAAAGGCGTCCAGATGGATTTCCATAATATTGTATTGTTAACTTATTACGTAAACATTACATCATATTAAGTATTAAGTACTATATTAAGGCATTAAATAAAATATTATATCCATAGCTCCATTAGGATTTCCTTTTTCGTGGGTACCAGAGGCAACACACAAAGTAGAACAAGTCCAAACCCAGAACAGAAATTTAAATTCATAATTCAAATTTCGAATTCCTTTTCGAAAGCCTTCAAACGGCAGTCCAGTGTATAAGCACTGCGTCGTTCGATCCAAAACAAAACTTGGTTAATTAAAACAATAATCCCGCGTCGCGTACAATATCCCCAATTTCCTGCCACCATTTAAACTTACGTAACAGCAAGATGGATTGCGATCCATCATAGATATTTCACACCCTTTGCGAACACTTTGTAGACGGACAGTTTCTTTGGCTCCATCAATCAGGAACATTGAGAGAGATGTCAAGTGGGAGCGCCCGGGAAGTCGATGGCGTTCAGCTATAGAGTTGCAAACGACTTCTGAAGGGACGGTATTGATTTTTCACCACTTATTAAATTTCTGGCGCTGGTCGTATTAGTCTTTACGTCTTGTTGATACACCGATTAAGGGTTCAATGTTCACTGCAATTACTTTATGAGTAGCCACATACATATTTACCTACTCTAAAAATATTATTCGTAATTTTGTTGTAGGTGTATGGATAGTTTGGCGTAATTTTCCATGAAACTAAGTCGAAATATTGATTAAAATAATATCATACCAAACATTTAAATCAAACCAATTAAGTTTTCAACTCGGAAATTTTATCAAAGCATAATATGCAAAATCTCAAGTCCTTAGACTAAGAAGAAGTAGTTCTATTTCAGCTTGCAAGGTTTGACCCGAAGATATAATAACATTGCAAGTTAAAAGCTTGTGAAAAGTATCAAATTCCACAGATAATAACAGACAACAGATTTGCCCGCTTGCCCGCAAGAATACTGTATTAACACTAAAAACTTACTTTTTCAGGAGAAGCGATTAAAGCTTTTAATTACAATTATTGTGGTACTTTCTTACGAGAGGGATATTGACACAACTTCCGTAATTTGCTTATTCAGGGAGCAAACGATTTTCGACCTCATTCAAAAGGTAGAACGTACTTTTTTTATTCCAACTGTATCATTAAGTCATTTAGTGCCAAATTTTGACTTAATACTGTATTCTTCCGGACAAGCGCGATATTAATTACCGATTCCAAAGAACAATTATATCCAGATGCAATCAAAGCTTATTTTACAACTGTACAGAACTGATTTCAGTTTCAAGTAGGTATTTCATGGTTCAGCGCATTGAAAGACCAGCGCAGAGCAAATTGCAGACGAGAATACAAGTTAATTGCTCAAAGTTAGATTATAATAAACGCTGCGATCCTGTTCGGAGCTATCCAACTATATTATGTTATAAATTGAATCGGTTTTAGTTTCGCGGGTAGTTCTCTCCAAATTGCGAATAGTTTTCACAAAGTCTGTGGGTGACACTGCAGATGAGCTTAGTCATTAGCAAATAGCACGTGCATTGCAGAGTAGTACAAGCCTTATTTTTAAAGAGAGCAAATACGACGTCTATCTGATGGTTTTTTTATTGCCTAAGCAGTCAAACGAGCAGACGGGGCTCCTGATGATAAATGAGCACCGTCGCGCGTGGACATTAGCAGCACCCGGGGCGTCACCCAGGCGTTGCCGCCCACGAAGGAAGCGAAAGACCCGATTCTTGAAGGACCCCATGTCATATAGCACAGTAGTACAAAGAAAGTAATCGCCGGTGATGATTGGTAGGATTTTAAATCCAGCTAGCCAGTACCCACCCTCCAATGCGCTTGGCCAACAATGTTATAAACCAGATTCACGCATCTCACAACAGATGGAAGCGGTAAGATCTGCGTGATGCTTAGTAAGACAAAAATCCTGACCAGCATCATTCACGAATACCGTCGAATACATACTGAACTAGCCGCGAAAATTAGCGTCATCTACTACCACCAGCTAAGCTGGCAACGTGTCGGTGGTACCACTGAACTGGTACAAGATCGTAATGACCACTTATCTGGCCAATATGCTCAGCTCTGCCACAAAAAACTCCAATATAATTTCTTTGTTCGAGCGAGTTCCTTCCAATATATTGAGCATACATTTCCAACGTACGATATAAAGATTAAGAAGTGTATTTTGTCTCGATCTGATTCGCATGCTCTAGAAACCAAACATCTCGGAACAAAGACAGTGTTCTGTCTCTGTCAAACACTATTAGCCGAGACAGAGACAAATCGACGAGTCCAAATATGCGCTTTGTTTTTCCTCCAATGAGCCTTCAGTGTTTCAGGTTAAGGCCTTAAGTCGATGTGTTCATACCACTGTTTATTATAATATTATTGTGGTGGCTTCAAAATGATGACTAATTGTTCCGGCTTTCTTTAGGCAGGTAGTAACCTGCATGGCACAATGGTCACTAGGCCAAAGTGTCCTGGGTTCGACTCCTAGAAAGGCGGAAATTTTAATGATGAGTTTGAATTTCTGTTCTCAGACTGGGTGTGTGTGTGCTCCTTTGTGTTGTCGATGCAACCCGAGACACAGATAATCCTAATGTGGGGTATGAGTGTGTGTTTATCAATTATTTTTTTTACTTATATAATTAAAATTTAATTGTTTGCAAATGGACATTGACGTTAAAAGCGTCTAACGGGATGTAATTTTTTTGGTCCAGGGATTAATGTAGAACTACATCTCGTATCCAACAGTTCTCGACTGAAATAGAGGGCAGCACTGATGTATGGACATTTTCAGCACTAATACATTAGTCAAAGCTTAGGTCTAGACAGTTTGTAAAAACCATATTACGAACTAGTATATGCCTCGTAAATCTTCATGGCTGAACATGAAACCAGTCTAGCTGTCACAGCTGAAACGGACACCGTACAGCCAATATAAATGGAGAAAAAAACCGGACAAGTGCTAGTCGGACACGCACTGAGGGTTCCGTAATACCGTGAAATATTTCCGCCGAAAAGACTTGAATGTTTGTTGTAAGAAGACTGCTTTAATTTTTAATTTTATTATTTGTTTGTTGTTACTGAAGCTTCTATAGATCGAGTAGGTAACCTACATTTCGTGGAAGATATTAAAGACCTGTTTCCTGAACCCCTTTTAATCACGGTAACTTTTTTTATTTCTAATATTTGCTGTCATATACGCCATAAATACATACTCTAAAAACTAATTGTGTCGTGGGACACCAGGTAGGAACGAAGTTCCTTCGGCTACTGTCGCGCCTGCGCACGTCTCATTTAACGGTTTTATTCCACGCCTCACCTTTTTTCCACGCTTACGGTTTTACTATCACATATTTTTCAGTTCGGTCGCGCAGCAAAATCCCTATCCCCTCCAAGCCTGCCGTAAGGAACTTCGTTCCAATATCTACCCATTTCAATAAAAGATTCGACGAACAGACAGCGGAGAATTCCCGTAGGTGACCTTTGGGTACAGAACTACAGAACCCTAAAAACGGTCATGAATACCCAGCTGGTAATAAACTGCGACCGCGGATAACATTGCATAACTCGAAATACATACCTACCACCTTGCGTCGGCTACCGCGGTAGCCACTACCGTCCACAGGCAGACGAGACGTGTGGTCAGCCACGTGTTAATGACACTGCATTATGTAACGTACATAGCAACATATAACTACCAAACTGACAATTGACAACATTACTGTACTTTACGGTGCTAACCTACGTTCAATTCAAAATGCAAAGGCAACTACGTTAGTCAGCGTAACTTGTGACGTCAACATTTCTAACATTGTAAGTATTTCGTTATTCCAAAAATAGGTTTAAGAAAACTAAAAAAAACTTTATTCGGGCTGAGAATATGAAAATAATGACACTGTGCTTTTCGTCTTAGCACAATTGAGTAGACGCCTTGTCTGATAACAAGTGGTCATCGATGCACGAACATCCGTAACACTGACTTCGTCGTTATGGTCATGACAAAGGTAGCGTGAAAAGTGCTTACCACTAATTTCACATCCATTATTTTTAAAGGTTGTTACATTGTAACATATTTTAATGAACTTGTAATAAATATTTTCTTTTAATAAAAAGGTAACGTTCGCTTTCGGGTGTTGGCTGTTTGTGATTTTTCCTTTGTGTTTATTCGTACCCAGGATATCATAGAATAGGAGCGTATGTAAGCGTGTATAAAGCCGTGCATTCAAAGGACTTTCATAATGTTAATTTCATACGCAATATAATCCTTATGAAATGGCTGCCGTTGATTTACAGCAAACGGGCCGTCCAAATTATGCTTTTCGGAATTCTCGGATGCGAAATGCGCCATTTAATTAAATTTAACGAATACTCGTATGAATACGTAGATATTGTTTATTTTGATATTTACTCGAATTTGTACAAATATTATGATATATCGCCATGGTGCTCGGAGTAATGAGATGAATGATGATAATAACATCGATTGTTTTATTGTTTTCGCGTAACAATAAGTTTTGTCTTAACAATAATAAAAAATAATATGAAATTATTGTATTAATATTACGTATACGTCGACGCAAAAAGCGGAAACGCTGTAATTAACCCAAAAAAATACTTACCACCAATAAAATGCCGTTCCTGAGTTTAGCTCGCACAAAACCACAGACAAACAGACAAAAATACTACCATCATCATGTTTTGGGTTCTGTTAAGTAAAGATATAATGTAATAGTAAAGAGCCTCAATAACAGTTTTTTCACAATTCTTTCATGTACAGACAGCGGTCAGTTACAGATTTATTATATTTGTAGATAGATTATAGAAGACCAAAAATTATGAGCGTTTATTTTTTCCTATCCGCAATAGATTTATCGACCACACCACTTACAAGGGAGAAAACATCGCGCAGGGGAAGTCGGCCATTTGGCTTACTTTCTTATTTTCATCTGCCGCGTGTTCGACGATAAATTAATAGTAATGGCCGAAAGTTCCGGGAAACATTGAAACATGGCGCGACTTACCGACGAACGACTCCACCTGTCATTGGGCGAGCTAATGCCGTGTACAAACATACCTGCAACAATGATACTTTGATATAGCTTGGGAGTTTATTACTATATTTTTATGTTAAAACCACAGACCATTTAACCAAGTTAAAACTCAACTAACGAGCAGTTAAGCCTTTGGTAACCAAAGACAATATGCTGTCAGCACATAAACCAACTTAAATTGCATGCTTGTCGGGAGCAAGTTTATAATGCTATATGAAGACGTAATTTTTATAATAAATGTTACTTTATAGAATGAATAAATATTTTTTTAAAGCAATTTGGTTCTTGGTATCTTGAAACTTCATTCACGCGATCATTGGACCTATATTCTCAGTAACGTTTAACACTTTCAATCTAACCCTCAAAATGGCGAATGTCGAACACGTAATCTTCGAATGAGTGAAATCCGTAGCGCCAAGACAATCATTGCCACATGATTTACGCGCACGACAGTACCCGGACCCATTAACCAGAACTTCACCTTGAAGCAATGCCCACCCGTAATTTATATTGCCTTCATAATTCCTATACAGAGCGAAATTTACTGGCAGCAAATTAATTTGGCTCCGCGTCGTAATCCGGCCACATCTGCGCTCCTAAAACACTCCGTTAGGTACATCTATGTTATATTAAAAGTGGAAGCCGCTGAATTAATTGTACTTAAGTCTCTTAAAAGATACAGTTTTCTAGAGACATGCTACTTATAAGCAAAAATGGTTTATTTATTTAGTAGCTAGTTTGTGCGATATGTAATAGCAATTTATTGTGTCCACTGTCGAATATTATGCAGCATAAATGGTTCATATGTGCTAGTGATCTATGACTGCAATAAAAACAATTAACGTTACACGCTCATAGCCCCACACTAGGATTCCCTGTGTCGCAGTTGCCGTGGATAACACACAAGACAAGAACAAGCATCGTGAACAACGAAATATGCTCGTATTTTAATAAAAGGTAAACAAGCAAAATCATCCGCTTTATAACCCAGAAAAACATAAGTCAAACATAAAAATATAGCACTCAAACAATCCGTAACTAGAAAAGTAAGCAAATGAAGAATAGGCAAACAGACGGAATGAGAATTTCTTATCTTACACATCAGTGAAAGTATTCATTACATTAGACGGATCAAGTCGTAAAAAGTATTCTCCTGTAGGAAAGTAGTATTGCGATTCGTTCCCTTAAGGGACGAAAGTGGTGAAGCTATTCCTTCCGCCCCCATCCGTCAATCCCGCAGTACGTCACGCTGCCGATAGCCGGTCACTCTGCCAAATTCGTCATTCCTATGTAGATGTTATCGTATTTTCCGATTGATTTATTCCGAACGAATTTCGGTAAGTAGCGAACAGCATTGTACGGGTTGAGTTGTTTTTACATTTATTTTACTGTAAATGCGTAATATGCAGGCGCCGGTTTCGTTTACGTATAGGTCAATAACTCTTACTGACCCCGTGGCCTAGTTGGTCTGCTGTCCCTGTATGTGAAGCTGTTCGAGTTCGGTTCCCGGCGGAGGCAGATATTTATGAGACGTTTGTTTTCTCAATAATAAATAATCTTTCCGAAACGGTGAAAGTATAAAATTAGGTCATAAGTATATTAGCGAAATAGGATTAAAATTTTGAGACTGAATATAATTAATTTTTTTCGGGCCACATGGTGGTAAGTGGTTACAGTCGCTAATGGATATCATCTACCCTAAAAACCATGGGCGATGATTGTCACTTACTTACATGCAATGGCTCGTTAGGTATATATACATTAAAAAACCTTAATACTAGTACCACATCCCAAGACCCTTATTGTAAAATAACCATTTCCTATAGTTTTACAACACGCGGATTCTGGGTCGTCTTAGTCTAAATTAAAAGGGTGAAATCCCTTTTATGATTACTACGCAATAATTCCTTTCAATGCCATAATTCTGTCAGAGCCCTTGGTTAATGAATCTCCGGTATTCAAGCGGGCCTCATCCACTGAAGCTTCATTGAAAGCGTCAAAGATGAGGCTCGACAATTCTAGTTTAATGTCGAAGATATTACCGAGCTTAACTGTTGTACGATTGAGGCGATTACGACAATACGTTTGGTAATAGAACGGCTTTGACTCGAGGAACATTAAATACGGATATTCAGTTTTCTGGTAACCAAATTCGCACTAGTCTGAACACTAACTTATACGACGCACTATATTATTATGCTGCCAACGACAAGGATGAATGTCGTGAAACAATCAAAATCGGTTCACCCTTTCGAAAGTTCTGAGGTCTGAGGTAACAAACAAAAAAAACAGTCGAATTGAGAACCTCCTCCTTTCTTGAAGTCGTTTAAAAATAGGTGCGTGCAATTATAACCCGAGCCCACTTGTTCGGGGGTCAAACTTTAACCACAAGCTGCGACTAAACAATTTCAATTTAAAGTGCAGCTGAAACTATTAAACTCATACCTGTGGAAAAACTTGGCAGGTATTTTACGTTTAAATTACTTGTTAAACCCATTATGCCATTATAAGAAATCTCCATGCTCAAGCTCGAGTAGTGGAGTCAACAACGGGCTATTTCATTCTCTTGCTAAGTTTTTTCTCAAGAAAATCCTCTGGGCGACCAAGCGTTAATCGCGTTGAGGTAATTAATTAATAAAAGCAGAAAACTCCGCTCTTATTCAATTCTCTGGCACTGCAGGTTATGGAACTTAGAACTTTCTGCTGGAATTATGAAGAAAAACCTTAATTTTTTCATTTCAGTTAGTTATTACGATTCTTTTAGCAAATAAAGTCCACTTTTTCATTTGATAGTGACCATGTTCTGGTAAAAATGGTTTAGGCTGGCCAATACTTACTAGTAACAGACCGTAATCTTAAAACAAATGCATGTATGTATTCCTCTACACTCTACAGGTTTTTATATTGTTACCCAGTTTTACCAAACCGCTGCTAGATGGCGTTACTAGTTGCTAAAATTGTTCTTCAAGTTTCTATCAATGATTCATACTTTACACCGAGGTCATTTTCGTTCACTGACATTAAAAGAACTGCAATTGTATCTACATTATTGATGGATGGAATGGAAACTCCATGGAAACTAAACCATGACAACAAACATTAATCACGGGACATTTAGGACAGAAGCAGTGCATCCTAGCACTGACAAAATTATAATGTCCTTAGAAAGGATAAAAAATATGTATGGTGAGTCTTGGATAAGATTAGGTAACTGACAATCACTTAGTGTTTAACTCTTCTAATTAGTCGAGTCTCCGTTACTGAAGGTAGTCTAGAAATCCTTTATGAAGTTGGATCTTAGCTGTCTCCTATGAGACCAAACTTAAGGCATTTCGGATGCGTTCAGTAATAGGCATATCGGTTAATTCTTTAATCTGGTCTATCTGGTTTGCGACCTCCCACGCGGTCTTTTATTAGTTCTTTATTTGTTGGTCTTAGGTCGGTTGTAGGTCTTTTATTTCTCTTATTACCAACTATTCAGTCTTCAGTATGACATACATAGATGAAGGCTTACAGATATGAATGGAATTTTACCCTAAAATGTCTGTGCTGTTAATGCAAAAAAGGTGGTGTACTACCAAAATTGAACGTGGCGTAATGGTTACCATGTCAGATTGCCGAAGAGTCCCGGGTTCGATTTCCAGGCAGGCAAAAATTTGAACAATAAGTTTAAATTTCTGTTCTCAGTCTGGGTGAGTTTCTTGTATCTTGTCCGTGGCATCCATGACACAGAGACTCCCAGTGTGGGGCTATGAGTGTGTAGCGTTATAACCAAGCGTGCAGAATGGCGGCGTGCCGCGACGCACGTACTCTCAAACGTAGGTACGTGCATAACACATGACGGCCATTATCGAGCCCCGCGTATTTATAGCTCACTCGCCAAACCGATGATTTATTTTTAAAACACTTCATAAAAGGAAGTCCTTTTAACCGGTTCTTTGTTCTTTCAATTCGAAGTTTATTTCGAATCATTTAACTCAGATTTGAAATACTTATGTATTTGAACGAAGTGGAACTGCTGTCTAATTTCGAAAATATAAACTCACATAAACGCCAACTACCTCCTGATTCACTGTCAGGTTTTAAGAAACACCTTTTTATGATATATTTAATGGTACCTTTTTTGCACATAATGCACTATTCTGTGCCGCGGGTGGCATGGACAACATCACATCAGAAAAACCTACGACCCGAAAACCAACAGTTATCTTTCACATAAATATCTGCCCCATAATAAACTGCCTCAGCCAGGAACCGAACCCGGAGCCAATCGCTTGGCACACAAGGCTACCACCATCTAGCCTTGGTTGTCAAGTCAAATGAATAGATATAGATAAGCTACCTTATGTTGAGTACTTAAGTAGTCACCTTCGGCCATACCCACCAGTAATACCTCTCGCTTCACAGGATCACTAACTAGACAACGCAACGTTTTTGAACAACGTAACGCAAAAATGGTAACATCCTAATCTATAATCCTAGGTTACGATAGATAGGTTACAGAACCCAACTACGAATACGGTATCGCGTCACAATACGAACGTTACGTAGCCGAATCGGTTCACAAAGCGCTCCATGAGCTACACTGGAATGTTTAATACAGTGAAGGTGCTGCCCAGTGGACTGTGATAGTGGATGGGCCGATCATGCCGGCTGTTCATATAACTTGCGATTACTGTGGCTTGATTGTAACGCCGAACCTGATGTTGTGGTATGAAATTTCGGATACGGATATAGGAATAACATTATACTGGTTTCAGATTTTATCTCGGCTCGTAGGCTTTGCTACTCAATTACCTACAATTCGTAATTATATTCATTATAAAAAATGTTGTAATGAGATTAGATTAATACAGGCTACGAGATCTGCAATGTGGACTGCAGACAAACTGGCCTGTAGATAGACAGAAAATAGAATAGGCACATTGTGTACTTTTATTTTGGATAAATTAAAAAAAGACAAGGTTACGGATATGTAATTATTTCCGATTATCCGTCAGTTTCGGTTACGGACATAGTATATAGTTATGACCACGGAATAGTTCTATTCCTTGGTTATGTTATGACTAAGCAATTGAAATAATAAACTATGCAAACCTCGCGCGCGGCTAGTGGCGGCCCGGCCGGTCAGAAACAAAAACTTGTCATAACACTACAATGTCTCATTTAGTTTCCGCCCCTGTCCAAAATTAACCGAAACTTTCCTCACGGATTCGGTTACGGCTACGGAGCTCCATGGCATCCCTGGAATATGCTACTATCTGTGTTCAATGGTCATATGTTTGTCTAAATATACTTTTGTTTAATTTTTAGGTAAGCGTAAAAATGTTTAACCTGGGTAACTTATAGAAAATAAGAGTTCCCCTCCAACCTCAAAAACCACTTAACCAGCTCGAATGCCTCAATCCAATGATGTTAAGCTCATTGCCACACTCGCTCGAATCACTTAAGTATTATAGTGAGCTTGGGATGACAGTTATATTTCAATCAACTGCTTGATTTTTACAGTTCACAAAATCCCAACCACGAAAAACTCCCATGAAGACACGGCACGCTGCTATTGTCTTGGAAGCTCATTGGAGACGAACACTGTGTTGCACAACACGTGTTACACAAGCCCAAGATCTGGGCAATTGCCAGCATTGCAGACAGGCTGTCTGAGACCTGTAACGCACCACCTAAAAATATCGCTCACCGAGACATCGTATCTAATGCTGAGCCTAAAATAATGTTCTTACTGTCGGCCATGGACATATCAGTAACACGAAAGGCATCACCGATGTTTTGTCGACCAAGATTAGAGAGACAGAGACAGAATATACCGACTGTCAAGCCCCCAGTTGAAACAGGGGTCGTTTGGCCGCTTCCTCAGCAAGAGGGTACAGCGTTGCTCGTGTCTTAGACACCACTCACCATCAAACGGCCCGGCTGCTTGTCCATCAGTTCTTCCGAGTGAATGACTAACGAACTAACCAACTAACGTTCTCAATAACACCCTCTGCTGACTCGACTAACTATCCTAGTCCCGTCTTTTTTTCTGGGTCGGTCACAGTTGTCATGAGCGGTAAGTGAAGGGTTGTGCTGCATGCTCGTTCGCTATCTTAATTCCATAAAAAAATGTTTAAATTTTTCCCAAGTTTGACAATGGCTTCGGATATGTAGATGAAAAGAGACAGAGAGTGAAATCCCGCTAAGTTTTGACAAGGACGATGAAACATTTTTTTTAATAGCAAACGAAAGGGCAAATGAGACAGTGGATATTAAGTTCTATTATTATCAGTAACACCAAAGGCTTCAGCTTATGACCAACATTGATGACGTATTTCCGTTACGACCCCATATCTATAGGAAATAGTCGATTTTATAAGCTGTAATATTGTTTTGTAAGCTTTGACTTTGTAAGCTGAGATACAACCTTTAATTACTCTCGGAAACTTGATAAAAGATCATTTGATTTTCGTCTGTAAATGTAGCTTGTAGTGCCCAGTAGTCTCTCCTAAGAACGGCCATTGTCTGATTCAAATCCCCGCAGCTAAGGCGAGTTACGTCTAAGTTTCAAACTTAGAGCGATCTGCATCATAAGTACTCGACGGTAAGTTATGATCGGATTAGACCAAGTTTCGGTTGTCACGACTCAGCTTGAAGATACCTACTCAGATCTATAATATTCGTGTTTGGACCATAGTTATTTATTAGTAACAAATTACAGCTTAAGTCTGTGCTACTAACGTGATCGATTTGAAGGGATTTTAATGTAGCCGAGTTAGTATGTATGAGTGTTAACGTTTGTTGATATATTTATGTCACACACACGGGGGACCTTTATGATTGGATCATTAATAGTCGTATATTAATAACGAGCTTGCCCTGCCCGCGACTTCGTCCGCGTGGAATTTAGCAAAAACGAAATAAAACTAAAATAAAAGTAGCCTAAGTTACTCCTTATGACATCAGCAACCTGCCAGTGAAAGTCCCGTCAAAATCGGTCCAGCCATTTCAGAGATTAGCCAGAACAAACATTCAGACAGACAGACAGACAAAAATTGTAAAAAAAAATATTTTGGTGTATGTACCGTTCAATATTACAAACATACACTCCAATTTTATTTATTTGTATAGATTCGTCGAACAGCTATAGAAACCATAACCGTTACGTTGCTGGCCAGGTCAGAAAGGACAGCAAAAAGAACAAAGAAAAAAAAACTTATTTACAGCGTTTATTTACGAACTATGATACTATATTACAAATAACGAACTAACATCATCGAATTAACAGAGTTTCCGTTATATGACTACTGATAATTACTTCGAAGTAACTATCGACTAATGACGCAGTACATCCTGTGGTAGTCAGTGTAGTGTACTAAGAGAAGTCGTACTACGTGATTCGATGCACGGACCGAATGTTGTTCTGGAAGTGAACGATAAAAGTAATTATTTGTGACATCCACATCATCAAGTATCCATTACAATCGTGTCGGTTAATGGACATAGAATCGTCATCTATTAATGACTAGGTGGCAGGTTGGCCCGCGTGGATCTACCTACTTTTTACTAATTTTTAAACTTTAAATTTCATTCTTTATTCTTTAAAGTTTTATATCCTTAGGGTTTGAGTTTTCAAAAAAGTTGAAACAGGTTTTTCATTACTTCCAACGAAGACTTCGAAGAAATCGAACAGCCCCCTGTTCGAGGGTCTTCCAAATATTTAACCCTTATATCTATTACTGGTTCAATATCACATAATTCAGCTCAACCACTATGCATGCCGTGGCAGCGTACACTTAAGACAACATTTTAAGTTTAATACAGATTTAGTATTAATTGTAATGTACTGTACTGTTGGTTACCCTAATAACCAACAGTACAGTACAGGCTGGCGTATTGAACTACGTCCGCGCCGGCGTCTCCCGACACGTACCCGATGGTCAATAAACGTAGCACGTGGCCGCGCGGTGCTGTGTCCGTCGTGGGTGCAGTTACCCGATGGATACTCATACGATAAAAGATTTTTGATGTTATTCCAAAGCTCAGGGAGTTTCAGCATAAAAATAGGATATGTTGCCCCTACCAACTCCTCCAGGATATGTTACTCCTAAAATCGAACGTGAAATGTATCATTCGTGTTTTGAATGCAGTAGAAGAGAGAGTATGAATGCGGTTAGCCTGATTTGGTCGACAACGCGTTGATGATGCTTTTAATGTTACTATTGTACGTATGTGTAATTCAAAAAAGAAAATTTCAGAATAAATTATTACTGCGTTTAAAAAAATCATAGTGCCCTTGCAGATCGATCGTTGGGTTCGATTCCCGGAACATTTAGGTCGGTATTAATAAATAATTTATCTCAGATTATGGGTGTGACTGTGATCTCATTTGTATCGCGACATCCGCCTCAGAACGTGGGTGTCATACGTTTAAAATTCCTATTATTGTTAATAGCTGGCTGAAATGGCAATGGGCCACATAGTTCGAAGGTTCGGTAACCAGTGGCGAAGGAAGGTCCTGGGATGGAGACCACGTCTTAGAAAAAGGAGTGTAGACGCCACCCAACCAGGATGGACGACCTGAAGAAGACTACGGGCATCTGCTGGATTCAGAAGATTCAGGACCAGTCAGAGATGCAAGATAGGGGAGGCCTATGTGTATGAGTGAATACACAAAAATGATGAATGGATGGATGTAATATTGTTTTTGTAAGTAACTGTTATTGTAAACACTAGATTCCGGATTGTTTTCCAACAATGTTATTGACGTTCAAAGGTGTATTCTAAATCAAAAACAAAATATTAAATTCAAATAGCGTCCTTGAAATACGAGAATAAAACACCTGTTCCCCTACCATGTAATCACGTTCGACTCTCGAACATTAATCTCGATCGATACTCGCTCGGCGCTGCAATTATGTAGTTTGGTTATGGGCAGGGCTGTCTCCGCATTACTGCATTATTTTGTCGTAAACATAAGTCTATAATAAATCTTGACCTCGTAAAAGTAACTAATAACTAATAGTTAAGCTTAACAAAATTGTGTTTGTGTGTTTTACTTTTTCCGCAGTGTTTGAAGATGTCGTCTGTTAAATGCTAAGTAGCATTTAATGTCAAATGTCAAGGAATACCTCCCAGTCACATCAATTAGTGACCACGCTCCATGTATAAAATATCACTGTAAAATATGAAGTCGTTAGCACCCATTACAGCTTAAAGTTGACAAAAATAATTGGTTTTAATAACTTTTACTTAACTATCAACGTTTTAATTACAGGTTAAAAGCTACATTAGACGTCACGTCCGCTAACAAAAGCCGGCAGCCCTATTCTGTGCGACCCGTTCCTATCTCGCTCTAAAATCGTAATTACACAGCATTAAGAGCCGAATCGCTTTTAGATAAGAATAGAAATGGCCCGCACAATAAAAGTCGGCTTGTAATTCTTACAATACGATTGCTCTATTACAAAGTGATTGCTCCCGACGTTGTTCATTTTTGAGTGATTTTAGGATTTTATCTAAAATTCTGTAGATTTTTCATTCTGTATTGAGTTGATTATTGTATTTTGCATCAATTTCATGATTTTATTTCCTACGTTTAATAAGTAAACCTAGAGGAGAATTGATTCTTAATAAATTAATACTCTTCATCATACTACACGAAACTACACGACCACTTACATACAAGGGGTAAATCTAGTCAATATCTAACCTATATATAGAAAATAAAACCTACGAGTATGTAGTTATCGCACGATAGTAGTTTCTAAAATGTAAAGGAAATTTTATTTGATCAAGGTGGTAGATACATACATCAATTAACATCTTACTCGTAAATATATACTCAACGAAACTCCACAAACTACTACTTTCGTTAAAGATCTGTTTATATCTGTGTAATATATGTACATATTTAGATGAATAATATATTATGTGCATGAATATATTTATAAATAGTATGAATATATTTAGTAATGGCTATGCTTATAGGTGCTTGTAGGTACTAATTGCAAACGTAAACAATAAGTTACCCGAAACGAGTGCCAGTTTACTAGTTTTAAATGATAACCAAAATTTTAACAAAACAAAATGAGCTCTACCGAATTTCATCCTCTATTTTTCACCCTTAGAGGTGGTATTTTTTCCTTAAACAGAAATGGGAACAAACGGAGACTATATCCTCCCAATCGAAAAAGAATTTTCCATATCGGTATGTAAATGACGGAGTTCAGAAACATAAAAAATGCATCCGAACGAGGACCTCGTCCATTTTTGAAGTATGTTAAAACCGAGTTCATGCCGCGCTCCTCCCAACACGGCCAACCGTATCTACTGATAGCATCGACACGTGTGGCTGTGTGGGCGATACGAACGTAAACACGTAACTATAAATACAGACGATAGCTGTTACGAGAGCCGCGGAGTTAGTTCGTGAGTTCGGATTGCGTAACACTTCTTTTCACGGCCCTTTTCTACCGATGTAGAAAAGTAACGAATTTTAAACAAATTACATGCAGATTTTGG
The DNA here is from genome assembly GCA_905404295.2 of Ochlodes sylvanus. Lineage (NCBI taxonomy): Eukaryota > Metazoa > Arthropoda > Insecta > Lepidoptera > Hesperiidae > Ochlodes > Ochlodes sylvanus. Next base: position 1,656,330 of record FR990135.1, on the reverse strand, counting down.
CTGGCAACCACATTCTTAAAACTAAAATGCAATGGTCACTTCAACGAAAATTGTTATAGATCTGACAGTCTGTCCGTTCACATTACCTCTCATGTGCGACAGCAATACGACACCGCAACGACAACTATGTTGCTCGTATGCGACATTGAAATCAGTAATTATAGAAACTTTTATTGTACAAATATCAGGAAAGTATTCCGTAGTAGGCGCTTTGTGAATCACAGCAAAATAAAATTAGATTTAATAATATTTATTCCAATAGATAGCCTTGGCATTGTTTTTGAATTTTAAAGCTAGAACACAAATAAATGTATCTATACAGTCAGATATAAAAATAGACTTTTAGATAAACTTTATTTCACTTTTTTGAGTCAAAAGTGAACATTGTAAATTTTTAATCGATATTTAAGCATTTTAAGCAAGCTTCGAAGTCACAATTAAGTTTTGTTTATGTCTCTACAACTTCGGGACTTTCAATCAAAGCTTTTTTAAATTTGGCTTGAGAATACAAATTCGGTTGCAACCACAGACTAAGTAGCTATGCTAGTAACATTCGCGAACCTGTAACAACCTACTATACGTAGCTATATGTGTAAATAGACACAGAGAAAATAATTCAGTACCTTTTTCTCATCTGTAACTTAATTGATTTCATTTTTCCATTGGCTAATAACGAGCTTCAGTTATAAAAAAAAATGTTATTTAAAAAAAAAACTCATTCAAAAGTTTTCCCGGAATTCGAAATTTGAAGCGTTTTATCTAACAGTTTGGCAAACCTAGTTAATGCTTTCATTGCTATAGTAACCACTCCCACAATGTGAAGCTAGTAAGTACCTACTCGTATAAATACGAGTATGTAAAATAGAAATATGTGTAACAAAATATGTGTATGTAAACAACAAAATATCTGTGAAAACGAGTCCGAATGCCAGTTTTAAATAGAGTAACAAAAAACGAAAGTCAATTGATGCTCAGATAAAAACGAAAGGACAATTTAATGTCAACAAGTTGAATCAGACATCGATCAATTGGAAACCGGTCGGCCTGTTCCATCCAGATGGGCCTGATAAGCGGCCGCGCAAGAGGCACGCCTTGTCATTGTCAGGGTTATGACCACGTACTGTTAGGTAACCTAGGATGATGTTCTGCTACAGTACAAAGACCGTTTTGCAATGAAGAGATTTTAGTACAAAGACCGTTTTGCATTGAACAGATTTTTGTCATACTACCGAAAACCATCAATATATATAAAACTCTTCCGTTACTGAGTGAGTGACAGACAACGCACAGCCGAAACTACTGAATGCAAGAAGCTGAAAGGCATGTATGTTCTTTGGGGAGTGTAGGGGAGCACTACGAGAGGATTTACAAAAAGGGGATAAACTGAAACTTTTTATTTCTTCAATGGATTCACTTGAAACTTTGTATATAGGTTCCTCAAGTGAAGCAAGTGAACAAGCACTAAGAAAGGATTTTTGCAAATTGGCGGGCGAAGCCACCACGGCACCATAGATGTTGAGGCAGCCAAGAAAGAAGGGTGAAGAAAACCCAAACTGAAATCACAAATTTAGCTGAACTCCTTTGAAGATACAATATGTAGGTACAACCAATTAACCATAAACTAAGTTCGGTTACGATATTATTAAACTAGGTTTGGGCGTTACTTTAATGTAGAGCATATGTCATCATCATCGCAACCCACAACTGTTCCACGGGTGGGCTCAGGTCGCCATTTACAATGTGAGGAGTACGGGTCACAGTCCCCCACGCTGGTAAACGGGGATTGGGGGGTCAAGGGGGGGAAGTCCCCATGTTCGGTAATCCACCGTTTCTGTATTACTAGCAATTTATAGATACCTTATATAACAAATAATAATGGTACTTACACATAAATACAAAATTATAAATAATACCTACAAGCTAGATACCGATAGTTGTTGTAAGGGAACAGTTCCATACAGTCGAATGTTTTGAAATAGGTTGTGTAACAGCCTTGTGTCTGATTCGAATGACTAATCGTATTGTGATGCCGCTCCCAGATCTCAGTGTCAATGTCGAGGTTAAACATACAGATTTATTTATAGACATCCAATGACATTTAGGAACAATTATTGAAATGTAGCGTTTTTTATTCATTGGCTTTGCTAGAGAAATTATAAAGATATGCCATATTAAAGCAAGTATATGTATAAATATAATGTTTAATATCATCATAATATTCCTTATACAATTTTGTTAGGTATTCAATTCTCTGTATTATTTAAATATTCTTCTTGTAGCGTCAGACAGAAGATATTCGAATGTATTAAGGATGATTTCCACATAATTTTACAATTAGTAACAATTTTAAGTTGTTAACCAATTTCTTCAAAGCAGATTTAATTACAGATTAATTAAACACATTTGTCAGAAGAAACCTTGCAACTATAATGACAAGAAAAACTCTTCAAAAATGTTGGATACAACCAGTTATTCAAATGAATACAAAAAATCAAAACATGTTAAATATTTTAATTTAATGATTATAATGTGATAATTTTATTTATTAATAAAGGTAACTATCACAAAAGAGTACCAAATAAATTAAAACAACAACACAACATATTTCAACAACATCCTTGTGATAATAAAATAAAACAAAAAATATTTATTACTTGTGAAACTAGATAGTCATGGCCATATTATTATTATCAACATGATACAATCTAACCAAGATTTAATAATGTCTTGATTTTAAAATATAAATATTGGTGTTGTTACCAAACCCGAATCGCAAGCAAAGTAACTACCTAATAGCCTTATTTTGGTTCACTTTGAGAAGTTCATTGAGTACATTAACTTGAGAAAAAAATAAAATAAAAAGTAAGCTATATTTATTTGTATCAGCCTTATATTACCGGAAAGTAAATGAAAGCACAAATTAATTAAGATAAATACGAAATTATCATCAATCAATATTCCATTTGCAGGAATCAGTAAAAATTGAGGCGAGTTCATCTCACAATGTCAACACGAGTAACAATGGTAGCGGCGTGCGGCGCTCAAAGTCAATGTCAAGGTTGCCGCGAACATCTGTGCACGCGGACGCTCCTATCGATATATTTATTCTGCAGTCACGTCCCGATAAGCAAACGTTATGTTATGACTCGATCATGCGACCTCTGGTTGTGCTCTGGTCGTGTTTTGATGTATGGACGTGTTGCTGCTTACTTATGACCGCCTGGTACATTCGGTTCCTAAACTCGAAAAACAATTCGTTTTGCTTACGGAGAGTACCTACCTACCTACACAGTTTTGTGTAGGTACTCTCCGTAAGCAAAACGTAACTACAAATGGCGTAAAAAAAGTTCCTATAAGAAAAGATTATAAGGAACGATGAACGACTCACTGGTAACTTGGAAACGATCGGTTTAACGATTGGTTAAATATAGGAACCGGGCATTAGTCACTCCTTTGATTTTATTTTACTAGGTACTTAGTAACAGGGTGTTTGTTGTGTAACAGATATCCTCCATACTCATGACAGCCTGGTACTTGTAGTTGAGACACCTTGCTTATACAACTACTAAGTAAGGTGTCGCCGACTCCTGTTTGGTGGTAGGACTGATCTGGCTAGCCACCACCTTCTTGCTTGAGTCAGCCGACATTGATGTGGTAAGTGGTCACCATCAAGGCATCATCTTTAACTGTAGTTAGTGTATGTCAAGTGTCACCTGTCAAAAGTTCCTCTCCGCCAACGCAGTCTCGCCGTGACCATGATCCACGCAACTGGGTCGAAATATCGGTAAAAAACTAAACCGTGAGTACCCTTTGTGAGTAGTTTACATTTAAAAAAATATTAAAATTCGGACTATAGATAATTATCGCACCGAACACCACTTATCGGTTTATAATAAACAAATACCAAACAATATAATATCGAACATCGAACACACCTAAATGTTGACAAAAACGTATAATGGGGAACCTTGGACAATAATGAAGTGGTTATTGCTTCATGCACTTACAAAGCAATCGAAGTGCATAACTGAACAAATTGTTATTGTTCGTTCAACCCTGAAAGTCAAAACTAGTGATAATATTTATTTAGCAAATTCTGGTCCTCGTTCTCGGAATGACTGAATGAATGTATATTAAAATTGTTTTTAAAGTTTCGTCGAAGTTGACGACGGCTGAATAATACACAAAGAATATACATAAGTAGGTAGTAAGGTACAAAAAAACTACAATTGTGTCGTGGGACACCAGGTAGGAACGAAGTTCCTTCGGCTACTGTCGCGCCTGCGCACGTGTCATTTAACGGTTTTATTCCACGCACTTTTTTCCACGCTTACGGTTTTACTATCACATATTTTTCAGTTCGGTCGCGCAGCAAAATCCCTATCCCCCGAAAGCCTGCCGTAAGGAACTTCGTTCCAATATGTTGTGTGCGTGAGTGTTTGTGTGTTTATAGTAGACCAATAATATTTATTTACAACAAAATTCTGGTCCTCAATCATTCAATTAATGAATGTGTTAATTTACATTATTTATGTCAACATACATTTTGTAATTGTAATCATGATTACATCTTGCTCATCTCCGGTATAAATTAACAAAAAAGATCGACAGTAAGACAGTGACGGCGACGGTAATCCCTTTAAGCACAAAATTTGATGGATTTCAATCTAAATCCAAAATGGTCTTGCGGTTAACTGAGCCATTGGAGCGAAATGGGTCAATGTTTAACGTAATACTCAAACGTCGACCCGGCACGCGGCCAAATCTCATTCGATCCCAAATATTATTAATATCATTCCAAATATTTCGCTACAATTTGAATACTGCATACTTAGTTGATTTCAAGAAAAATGTGTAAAAGAGAGAATTTAATACGTCTATACTTATTATAAAGCCGAAGAGTTTGTTTGAACGAGGTAATCTCAGGAACTACTGTTTCAAATTGAAAAATTCTTTTTGTGTTGGATAGTCCATTTATCGAGGAAGGCTACAGGCTATATAATATCACGCTACGACCAATAGGAGCGGAGCATTAATGAAAATGTTGCAAAAATGGGTTAATATTCATGAAAGTATTACATGAAAGTGTACATTTTGTGAAGCATACCGAATGAAATATTTACATGGCACGAGCTACCGCCCGATACGTCATTTAATAGGTAATGCGTGTGGTCTTAAGTGTGGATCCTATTCTATCTCTATAACCTAGCTGTGTTAGCGTTTTCATTGACCGAAGATACGGTCAATGAAAACATATTACATAAAAAATGCTTTTACAAAATATTGTATCCGATTCAAAGCGGTTCCATACATTTTACAATTGTAAATTCTATCAACGTATTAGTATATTATAATTCGAATAAACTACATTACATTAAGATTACATTACATTACATAAGCAGTGATAGCGGTGTGGTTGAACGTTGGATTGCCGAACCGGAGGTTCCGGGTTCAAACCCCGCACGCACCACTAATTGTCAAAAATTATGTGCGTATAAAAATTTAATTATCACTTGCTTCGGTGAAGGAAAACATCGTGAGGAAACCTGCACACCCGAGAGTTCTCCATAATGTTCTCAAAGGTGTGTGAAGTCCACCAATCCGCACTTGGCCAGCGTGGTGGACTATGGCCTATACCCCTCACACTGTGAGAGGAGACCCGTGCCCAGCAGTGGGACAGTTATGGGTTGTGATGATGATGATGATGATGATGACATTACATTAAATTTTCCAAGTGCAACCTTCACTTTAAAAACAACGGAGAATCACAGCAGAAACCCATAACCCTGCCCTCAACCAATAACGCTAAACAAGCTTTCTATAATATACTAGCTGACCCCGCGAACGTTGTTCCGCCATAATATATTTTTCATACAAAAATACAAAAAGCGCGATTTAAATTTGAGGGGCGGGGGTAGGAAAGTGAAAATTTGGGATCATGTGTATTTTTTTATCCAAATGTATCCAAAAAAATATGGATATGAAATAATTTCAATGAAAAAAAAGAAAAAAAATTAGGTTGGACAACCCTTAACATTAAGGGGTATGAAAAATAGATGTTGGTCGATTCTCATACCTACTCAATATGCACACAAACATGAGAATCGGTCGAGCTGTTTCGGAGGAGTATGGTAACTAACACGAGAAATTTATATATAAGATAATGTGAAACACCATTAACAAGCTATAAATACCATGAGATAATGGCTCTCCCCCCACAGATTCGCGTCGAGCGGCGCAAAAACGCAGACAAGGTCGGGTGACGTCACACTGCACGGTTACCGGCTACACGGCTGCAGCCGAGATGTTACATAAACACTTACGGCAATAACACAGGCCGTTTTTTACGGATTGAAGATAGCGAACGAGCATACAGCACTCGTCACTTACAGCTCGTGACAACTGTGACCGACCCAGAACAAGAGGCGGGACTAGGATAGTTAGTCGAGTCAGCAGAGGGTGTTATTGAGAACGTTAGTTGGTTAGTTCGTTAGTCATTCACTCGGAAGAACTGATGGACAAGCAGCCGGGCCGTTTGATGGTGAGTGGTGTCTAAGACACGAGCAACGCTGTACCCTCTTGTTGAGTTAGCGGCCAAATGACTCCTGTTTCAGCTGGGGGCTTGACAGTCGGTATATTCTGTCTCTGTCTCTCTTTTCTTGGTCGGCAAAACATCGGTGATGCCTTTCGTGTTACAGATATGTCCATGGCCGATGAAGAACACGCAACGTCAGGTAACTCATCTGCGACACCCGAGGGGTCAAGAGCATCGACCTGAAGTAGAACTCTTATTTCACCTTTTAGATACCTTGTAGGTTGTCAGAAATAAGAAGTCTTTATTATTATATTACGTCAGCTATCTGTCAGTGAAAGTCCTATCAAAATTGGTCCAGCCGTTCCAGAGATTAGCCAAAACAAACAGACAGGCAAAAAATGAAAAAAAAAAATTTATACCGTGTATTAAAAAGCGGCTATTTTAATATTACAAACAGACACTCCAATTTTTTTATTTGCGTAGATAATGCAAAACACAAATAACTTGTTCGCAAATAATTGTGTGTACGAATCGCAAGACTGGCACTGGAGAAAGTTAACCGTAAGTAAAAATAAACTACTAAAATTAAATCGGTCCGGCGAGCTCGTTGCAACTCGAGTACATTACAATGACGGTATACAAATTGTAAAAAACGCGCCTGTGCTGCAAGGTCGCGTGACGTCACCGCTGCATGCCGCTTAGCAACTTCACTGATCAAATAACATTATACGCCGGGCGCTGGTTGTGCAACAGTTGCAAGTATAACGTTGGTTGGTACGGCGTGAAAGTTTTATAAAAATATATCTATAGTTTTATATTGCACATTGTTACGTTGTTGTCAATTATTTTTGTATTGAATATTCATAGTTGCAATCATAAGATATGATAAAATCTTCAATTCAAATTTTATTTTAAATTTTTGTTAATTTATTTACACTTTTGTGTACCACAAAATAAAATATTGATAATCTGAAAAAAATGTAATATAAAAAATTGTTATAATACTGTTGAAACATCAAGGTATGTTCATTCTCCAATCTATCGAGGAAGCATCAATAATGCTTTACCCCAATCTTGCGTTTTCTTATGAGATTGTTAACTAACCGAAAACATTACTGAATAGTTCCAAATAATCCAATAAAGACAGAAGAGAAACAAAAATAAAAACCTGACAAACAAAGGTTACAACCTCCCAGCCTATAAAATATAGAATATAGGTATTTGAGCATGATCGAACGCTATTAAGCGAGATTGATCTAATCATGTAAGATACGCTCGAGGTTTATCACTTAATATATTAACGATGTCAAGGTTTAATTATATCTTGGTGAGAGGTGCAATGTTAATAATAACTTTAACTGAAGAGGGGCACGAGAATATTCTATTTTTAAATTTTAAAGTTGGAACATTTTCTTTACGAGGTCAGATCTTAAAACCCGGTCTCTGTTATTGACCTGCCGTGCAAGCTGTCGTAGGTTCGATTCCCGGAAGAAAATGTTCATTTTCATGTGTTACATAATACAGATTGTGAAATTATTTTATTTGTTCAATAAAAATGTCTATAATCTTTAAAATATTCTATAAATTATTTATAGCTACATACTTAAAAAAAAGAGTATTGAGTTAAGTTCTGTTGAAATAGCAATAAAAAAACAAACGTTATCTAAACAATACGCTGTTTCCTTATATATTCTATTCTATTCTATTCCTTCTTTCTTTTTCCTTCCTTTGGCCCTTCGGTGAATTTGGTATGACATGTCCTCGGGAGACGGTGACCATTTGCTAACAGGTGTCTCGTCCAATCGTTTACCGGCTGATAATATAAAAAGTATGGTACGATTACCATCAGTGACACATCGGCTACAATCAGTGAAAGTTGATAACAGTATCATCTGTTATCATTGTCACCGTGTGATGCAATCGGCCCTGGCGACAGCACAACGCGCAATAACACCTTGATAATAAATAATATATGTGGGGATTTTTGAATATCGGAAACTGATATAGAATAACCGAATGGTTTAACGTTGGACTCTCCGTATTGGGGGCCCGGGTTCAAATCCTTCACGCACTTCTAATTTTGAAAAGTTATTTGCGCATTAGAATTTAATTATCACTTGCTTCGGTGAAAACAATGTAAGGAAACCAGCACACCTGAGAGCTGTCCATAATGTTTCAAAGGTGTGTGAACTCCGCCAATCCGCACTTGGCCAGCGTGGTGGACTATCCTGTACTCCTCAAATTGTGAGACAAGACTCTAGCCCAACAGTGGGATAGTGGGTTGCGATCTTAGTCCTCAAGGAAAACACATCTGTGATTGAATTAGAAGGAGACTCTTACTAACAATTACGTAACTGGACATTTGTAACTAGAAGTAACAAAACTACATCTACCGCAGGCGAACACGAACACACGAACTGATCAATTAACGTTATTAATAACACCCTCTACTAACTGGATTAGCCCACTTAGTCCCGATTTGAGTCTTGTTCTGGGTTGGTTGCAGTTGTCATGGGCGGCAGCGGAAGGTTGTTACTGCATGCACGTTTGCTATTACATCTATAAAAAAATGAAATACTTACATAGTTAATAATATTGAATATCAACGGATAAATAATTATTAATGTGCGTTTTAACAGCGCTGTAAGTTTTGTAGGTACAATACCACCTTGTTGAGTTTTTGCGACCCCCAAATTCCCGCATACAATTATTTCTGCTCACTGGTTTGAAATAACACTTTTTTGCAATGCCTCCAGGTAAATTTGAAGTTGCAATTTTAATTGTGTTCCATTCTGCATCCGTAATTAAGTTTTTTTTTTAATAAAGTCTACTTAAGGTCGGTTAAGTTTTTCGAAAACGGTAGGTGAATGTTCGCGGCGCTAATACCACTATGATTGGTAATATTTTTAACCATTTTGGATATTTTTCCTTTTATTCATGTGATGTGACTATTGTAAACTAAACCATAAAGCTTTTGGTCATATATTGTGTTTGTGTATATTTCAGTCAAAGTTAGATAACATAAGTGATTTTACAATGCATATTAGGCCTTTTGCTAGGATTTTTAATATTCTTGTAACCCTAACATCTGGGAATTGGTGGTTGGAGACACAAAATCGTGAGTACCCGTTACACACGAAGGTAAGTTTATAAAATAATAAAAACTTTCGACACTTAGGTTGGCCTCTAACCCCTCCACCAATCCGCACCGGAGCAGCGTGGTGGAGTATGCTCTAGGCCTCCTCAGGCATGAGGAGAGACCCGTGCTCAGTAGAGGGTCATTAATGGGTTGAAGCCATTAGATAACACGTGAAAATTGACCCTTTTCAATGTAGAGACAAATCAGACACGGCTATTCGAATCGTTCCGCGCACGTCGCATGGCCCACTGCCAACTCACCCATCGCATTCGTCGATGACAGGACAATGTAAGCCAATATTTGATGTTAACTGTTATCGATGCTACATAATATTAGAACAACTTTTAACCCGCCATTGGTGACGTGACGTTTTACACACATCGTTGGTGACCCCGCCTCTTGCAACGGGATTTTCAAGCGAAGAGTTTTCCATAAATAACTATAATTCCTTATTTTTATTGAACTATTCACCAAAGTGTATCACCAAATAATAGGTTTCATTTATGGTCCCCTACTAAGCAGAGCGTAGTATACCAAACTCAAACTCAAACTCAAACTCAAATCATTTATTTCACGTAGGTATTTTGCATACACTTGTGAACGTCATTTTTTACATTTACCATTTACCACCGTTTCGCTAAGGTGCCTTTAAATTTTAAAATCTTGGAGGAGAAAAAGAAACGGCGAAAGAAAACTCCTCGGCACATCTTTTAAAAATAGTGCTTAAAAACGAATTACAATATTTTTGCTAGGTACTACCATTTTATACCTAAATACTAACTTGAGCGGAACTGGTTGCGGATGTCTATTACCAAGCATCCTTGTCATTAATATACTCATCAATAGTATAATAACTTTTCTCTATAAGCCGTGTTTTAACACGTTTCTTAAATATTTGTAAGGGGAGGTCAATGATTGACTTGGGCAATTTATTATAAAAGCGTACACCGAGCCCCACAAAAGATCGCTGAACCTTACGCAGGCGATATGAGGAGGTAACTAATTGGTGCATATGTCTAGTTTACCACACTGCTCCACTGCGGCTTGGTGGATCTGATTAAATTCATAGCTTTTATCTTTGAAGCTCAATAACAAAAATGTATTTTAAACTATCTGAATAACATAGGTAAAAAAACTATTCATTTTTAAATTATCTTTAATCAGACTCCATTTCAATGTAATAATAAAATAGAAAAAGGTTAGTTCACAATAGGTTACAGGCGGACAAACCTAATGCTAATGTAACATTGTTCTGTGGGTTAGTGAACGAACGCCACGCCAATTGCATGTAAGTATGAGTAAAGCGTAACTTGTTACTAAAAGGTCGATGTACATTGCAAAAATGATCCGCGCAATCGCTTGAATTGATTATGATCCATTGTACTAGTGATTGGACCGTTGTGCCGATTGATTGGTACAACGTCGCAACCGGCTCATCTTGAATATTAATAAGGAATAATCCCATCACAACTGGTAATATCAAATAACTCGGTTTTAACGTCATGCAACTTTCGTATAATAAAACACGTGAGTAGATTTAAATGCATTGTATTTCACTCCACTTAGTTTACATAACAATTATATTAGCAGAGGACATAACGACCGGGCGGACGACCGAGCACGAGCGGAGAAAAGGTTCCATAAATAACAATATTGGAAACTACACTTTTTAGAGGCGACCATCTCAGTCCTCAAGGGTAGCAACACATCTGTGACCGAATTATAACGAGACTCTTACTAACATTTACTAACTGGACTATTACTAACAATAACTAACAGCACTAACATTCACTAACAGTCCCGGTCCCAGTCCTCATACTTATAAACTAACCAATTAATGTTCTAACACCGTCACCTAACCGGACTAACTATTCCAGTCCCCATTATGAGTCTTGTTCTAAGTCGGTCACAGTTGTCATGGGCGGCAGCTGAAGGTGGTGCTACATGCTCGTTTATTGCCTTAAATCAATAAAAAAAAAGTAAAAATAAATATAATAATAAACGTTAACACACTCATACCCCTACACTAGGATTCCCTGTGTTTCATTTGTGCGTCATTTCCGTTTCATGGAATTCCAAATCACACATAGAAGTTTTCATTTCAAAAGAAAGGAATTTTTGGAAGGGTAATTTACAGTGCGTTTTCTTATTTTAGTCCAGTAGTTACCAAGGCTTAATAAACTTTGAATGATCTATCACATTCTATTGGCACATACTTAAGTACCTTGCATAGCATGACCGGCTCGTTGTGTTCAATGCAGCAGTGCCTCCGACTCGTGTCTGTCGCGAATGATCGACAACCGACAAACACGTCAACCAACTATTATTACGAACGAGTACATCCGCGCTCGCTTCGCTTCGGGAAACCTGTCCCTTAGCCACATTCAAAAATTGTTAGGCTTGATTCTAAGAACTGATATTATGAACCGATCGAAACAACACTAAATGTTAAATTAAGCTTACCACAATATATTAATGAAAACTGCACCCAAATCGGTTAAGCTGTTTCTGAAATGGCAGACAGTAAGTTAATACTTAAAAAGTTAAGTTACTTAAAAATTTGTAATTTCCTGTATTGCACAATAAAGAATATTTCTATTCTATTCTATTCAAACAGATAAAATATCCAAACAACATGTTATTGTTATAGGGTCTATTGCATTTAAATGTCCCTAGTAATTTTTTTCCTCAAATATCTTGCATGTAAAGACATACAGTTCTATTCAATATACTTATATTGTACCGATGTCTGTAAGGGGTACGAACCGAGATACAAGTTAACCGCGTCGAAGAAGACATATTGAACGAGTGGTTAACACGAACTTTGTCGAACAACTGTTCAATATTTGAAAACGCGAATCGTTACACAATAACGTTGTGTAAGAATTTTGTTTCGAATTATTGAAATGTATGCTTAAGAAGACACGGTAAGGAATCGTCTCTTACTACTAAGATATCTATAATAATACTTGAAGCAACATTTTTGTACCTCTTATTAGGAAAATAACATTTAGGGCCCGTTTCACCGGTTACGGATAAAGTTCCGGATAGCCCTAGGAACTCAACTCCCAGATAAACTACATTTTTTGGCTTCTCAGGTACAGCCACTTGAACTGATATGGCAGATACCTTAACCAACACTTTTCTCTGTCACTTCTATCAGATTACCTGAGAAGCCAAAAAATGTAGTTTATCTGGGAGTTGAGTTCCTAGGGCTATCCGGAACTTTATCCGTAACCGGTGAAACGGGCCCTTAATGTAATAAATAAACCATTACACATACATACTAATATAATTTACTCTATGAACATCCTCATACGTTTGACATGACGTTTTAAATGTGTACATTCATAGTGTCAAAGTAAAGTGCTGAATGACGAATTTTAAATGTGTACGTGAATTTTAAATGTGACGAATTTTAAAATGATGAATTTTAAATGTGTACATTCATAGTGTCAAAGTAAAGACATGAATTACGGTCGAATTTCGAGCGCAGAGTAGGTCTCTAGTAATTAGTGTATAATAGTGCACTTACATATTCGTTTATTTATATACCAGCCAACATATATCGAGATATACCAGTCGATATATCAGATAATCGGCGAGATTGTGATGCCGGCAAGAAATTCTTGACACATGACATTTCTCAAATACAAATTGTTGCATAGTAACAATGACATTATAGTAAAAAGTGTCTCTATGTTTCCATTACTTACCCACACAAAGCTGAAGCGAGTTCCTAGTCGATATGAAAAAATCAAAGTTAATAACGAAGAAAATCGGCTCAGCTAACTATACGTGAAGGCTTTACAACGAACGTGGTACCAAAGCCGTTTATAACTCATAATACTCCGTGTTTTTAGTTGGTTCTGTCAAAGCCTTTGAAAATGTTCGTAATTGAGCCGCGCGCTTCACTCGCCCCGATTAAACTACGAGCGATATCTTAAACGCAAGGAACAGAAGTATGTCACCATAATTGGTCTTCATTTCCATTAACATTGTAAAATTATCGAACGCGTGTGTTATCAGTGATAGAGGGTAACGTGTGCTTTACATAGTGAACGTGAATCTTTTTTGTTATCTTTTAGCCGCTGGCTTCGGTGCTCATCGACTATATAATATATAGTGACTATATAATATATAGACTATATATTATGAACTCTCAGGATTCGTTTACCGCTAAAATCCGACAGTGGAACCAGCGATGCAGGGCATCCGAGCTCTCGCTTGTCGTTTTAAAAGTTTAGAAAAGGCCAAACTCAGCAAACGGTTGAGTCAATGGCTTATATTAAAGTTTATTAAGCCGCTTTACATATTTACAGCACCAGCTCGTGTGTACACGTTAACCCTTTTCATCGAAATTATTACGCCAACTGCCTTCTGTCTAAGCCGTAATACTAATTTCCCGAGTTTTGTAAGACTGAATAACTTTATAATATGCTGAAGGCTTGTTACGAGAATTAATGTGAGGTTATTTCATTCTGTCATTTAGGTTAGGTTTCGTTACATTACATTTCTCAAAGTATTCTTGTGGTTATGACAAGGTCATAAATATCTCCATTTTTAACAAAGAATTGTTGTTAAAAATCAAACATTTATTAAATCGTCGGGTTTTGTTTGATTGTAAGATGCGAGCGAGTGAACATGCATACGAATAAGTTGCTAGCGCAATTTATATTCTCTAAGTGTTCAATTAAAGTTATTTCATGATATAATAGTTCATTTCGTTACTTATTGTTCTCTTCTAAACAACATTAAGATATGGAGCGAGTCTGAGTGAGTGAGATGAGACTAGAAGCACGAGAAATGTTAATAGGTAATTAGTTAAGCCATTTCTGAGTTGCAAGAACAAACACTCAAACCGACAAACAGAGAAAATTCTAAAAATCATTGTTTTGGGTTTATAACGGTCAAAATTACTTACATAATATTACTATTGCTGAAATATTTGCAGTTTTATTGTACATATTAGTAGCATTACAATAGTAGCATTCGTAAGTCAGTGAACGGCATTCAAGTGGTATCAATACGCGAGTGTGCGTGATATGAACAATTAAACGAATTACTGGGAGTTAGGTACATAATGTGCCATTTGCATAGTTTTCTGCTTTCGAGGGTGGTTGTGTTCAATTTTTAATTATGCTCCAGTTAACGGCGCTGTTTATTAACGCATTTGTTACAAAACCAACCGCAATAATTACTAGTAAAAACATGGATGTCTGTAAAGTCGGTTTACAGACGGTAATTTTACGTGATAACGACATAAGACATTGATGAAAAAATGCATACTTTTAGGCCACGCAACAAGCGATAGAGAGACACGCTCTATCGATTGTTGCGCGCTCTCGCTTGCACGCTCGGCTAGGCGGAACGTGACAATGACGTCATACTTTTTCGTGCGTTCATCGATTTATAAGACGTTATCACGTCAAAATCATTTCAAACCTTGGCTTGGGTTGCCTGAAAGAATTCGCTATGTAGCGATCATTGACCTATATAACAGGGACACGACATATTGTTCTTTTACTACTACAAATGCTACTGTCAAATGAGGCTGAAAATCCGCCATGTTTTGTGTCCAGATGACATTGTCAGTCAGTTCAGCCGGTACTAGTCTTGTCGAAAAGCAGTCAAATCTGCAATCTTTAACCATACACAGGTAAGCCATAAATAACATTAAAAATATTGGTTATTGTTAATGTTGCCGGGAAAATAAAGGAAAATTTACATTACAATTAGCAAGGTTATGTGCAGTTATAGGTCATGAGTAGTTGATGTCATGACTTATAGGTCAGCACTAAAGCCGCCTTGTTATGTGTCCAGATGACATAACAGTGGCACGCATTTTTTGTTGACATGTCACTTCCATAGGTTTCATATTTCTATGGTAGCGATAAGGCCGCCTGTTGTATTGTATGTCCCAAAGATATTCAAACTACAGATGCGCTAAGTTCTTACAAAGCGTTATACTTTTGGAGCCACTAAGATGACATTTACACTAAACTTTATGACTTGCTTCGGTAAGGTAACATTGATAAATAACATAGTTACCTACTCTAATAATTACAATATTAATTATATATATACTAATATTATAAAACAGATCGGTTCGCTCCCACTGTATTGCCATACCCAAATAGGGTTCATATGTGCGCCTAATGTATTATGTAACACCTAATTGTACACCATATGATCGCATTAAAGGATTGAGAATTGAGAATTGAGAATTGAGGTACCTAACACCAGTAACCTGCACATCTGAGAGTTCTCCATACTGGTTTTAAGGTGTGTGAGAGGAGGTCCGTGCCCAGCATTGGGACATTTATTGGGTTATGATGACGATATACGTAAAAAACAATAGACAATACGAACCTACATAATCACTTTGTTCTTTCGCCGTTCAATTTCAAATTAGAACCTAAAAGCCTAACTCGAAAAAACAAAACCGTTCCAATTTCCTAATGCGCTCGTAATCCCCAAGCCCCGCGTTAAGGTCCTATTAAAACAAAATTCATGTTTATTCCCG
Source organism: Ochlodes sylvanus (assembly GCA_905404295.2). NCBI lineage: Eukaryota > Metazoa > Arthropoda > Insecta > Lepidoptera > Hesperiidae > Ochlodes > Ochlodes sylvanus. Next base: position 1,640,130 of record FR990135.1, on the reverse strand, counting down.
TGATTACCGCAACGCGAAACCAACGGTCTTATGTTCTAATATTGTTAAGTAATAACGACTTTAATGATCCGAAGGCGCGTGACGAGGCCCGTAGAATGAGCCTTACGGAGATGGGCAAAATTAAATCATGATTACGGATTACAATTACATCTGGAGGACGGGAAATTATACAAGATAGAATGATAGAAATGCAACCCCCATTGTTCTACGGTTAGTTGTACCTACAGGTACTATCTTTGTGATATAACTTTTTTACTTTTCTGTTATTTATTGTGATAGCGGCTACAGTAACACCAATTCTGTGAAAATTTCAGATGTCTACCTGATACCGGTCAAGAGATATAGAGCCCTGTGACATACAGACAGCGAGGCGATTAAAGGCGATTAGGGGGTTCCGTTTCTCACTATTTAGGTACCTGCGGAACCGTAGTTATCGATTCGGTTTTCTGAAAGCGCGTCAGTCCGCGGGGCGAGGGGCGCGGGGGTCGGCGCGCGCGCACTCGCAATGTCAGGGTCATGTCCTCTACTCATAGAAATAGCTGGGCGAAAATAATCTCGGTCTAAATCTATCGCGATTCAATAGTTTACGTACCACGGTGAAAACAGTATGGAAACCGGTTTGGAATCTGGAATGAGGTAGTAGTACTAGTTTTCAGTATACTAGTGAGCATTGCATCCTATGGCTATTTAGAACTTAACTCAAACTTAGCTCCTTTGCGAACGGTAGCGTGTAGTGAACAAAAGTGCACTAACAATCTTCATCCCATGAAACCTGTGCAGCTACCTACCACTCGGTCGCTCAAGTCAGCCTGCATTCGACTCGTGTTCTGGCGGAGAGTAGCAGGTCCCCAGTGGCTTGAGAGCCAGCGCTGATGATCTAGCGATGTTAATCAGGGCAGCGAAGAAAACAGCAGCGTAAATAGTTATTGTAAGCCACGGCGATTGAACGGCATGCAGGAACCTGCCAAATGGCCGCTGATGACGTTGCGTCATCGGCGATACAATGTTATGCAAGCCGCGAATGATATTAGGCCAATTATCTTACTGTTAGACCTGGTTTATAAATAAACGAAAATAAGGTAAATATCAAGGGTTTAAAATCATTTACTGTACGTTACACCCACACCATTTTTTGATGCTACAATTGTTTCACAAAGGTGGAGGACGGAAGACCAGAAACGGTAAAAGAAAGAAAAATAAGAAATGAATAGTTTGAAAAACTAAATCATGCTTTTTATGGCTTCTTATAAGGTAGTGACACTTGACAACAATCAGTGCTTTTATAATGAAGTTAATTATAAACGCAAAGCAATAAATTGGGTCATTGCTGTTAACCGTTGAGGAGTTATCTTGTATGGAGCTAATCCTGAGCTTAGTAACCGGTCATGCCTGCCAAAATTCAAGGCCGTAGAGAAAGAGGAAGTAATCAGATCAAAAAGGATCATACAAATGTAAATACATACATATACTTACATGTAAACATTGCAAGATAAATAAAAGCTTGTAAAAATAAGATAATGCAATAAGATAGGTACACAAAATCGGTATTAGAAAGATAGAGCTAACTTTCGTACTTTCTCAAGTTGTCGAGTTTCCACAAGACACCACAAGTCCATCAGACACTACAAGTGTCTGAATAGGTCTAGTTATGGCAAAATGAAAACCGACAAACGCGGACTTTGGATAACGTCTTGATGTTTTGGATTGTGGAAACCTATCAATAAAATTGTCTACACAATTATGTAGATATTGCAGTAGAAACCTAGGACAGGTTTAGATCTAGAAATTATTTTATAGCGCAACTGATGCCTAGGTTACTTTTAAAAGCAACTGACAGATGAAACGTACAAAGCAAAGAGATTAAAAATATAATAAATGCAATTGTACCAAGGCACCTTCACCGGATAAACCAAATCTGCATAAAGATGTGCTTTGTATCTTATTACCTACTACTACCCTTGGCTAACAAGAATTACAACGAGTTACTCTTCCAGTCTGAAGTAAGACAATTTCTCTGCTAACTGTACGGGCTCGTGCCGACAAGTTAGTTTAGCGTTTTTAAGTGTCTACTTTATTTCCTAGCTTCCGCCGCTGAATCATCCGATTAAAATTCATTGCGGCCTTCAAGATAGCGTTAGATTTCCCAAGGGTACTGGCGGTAAGCAATGTATGGTCTCCGCTATTTGTCCGACGAACAACGGAAACTGAGCCTGCGAAACTGAACGGACAACTCTCCTACATTCGACGCGAGAAACTTATATTGCCAGGAAGAAATGAAAAACCTAGTAAAGAAATAATTTTGTTTATAGGCGCAACACAAACTATCCGAAAACTTCATGAGAATACTATTTAAAAGCCTCTACCAAACTACCTCTTTAAGTCAATAATGTATTATTGATGATCGCCGAGACCACACACGATGATGAAATAAAAACAACGCGTCTCGAATGAAAATAGGATTGGCAAATCGACGTTTCTCGTTCATTGCGTGTTTACCTGTCGAAATATGTATTTTGAGATTACTTTTAGATCATGCAAATGGCAAAGAACAATCGCAAACAGCGTTTGATTAGTGAGATTGAGACATTTCAGATTCCTGAGAAACCTTGTTTTCTTGCCATTCCTTCTGTCCGATGTCACAAGGCATCTTTACGAAACGATGGTAGATTTAACTTAGATTACATACTTTAGAACATTAAAATTGGATTCCATTACCAATCTCCATTGAAACAGCATATAGAAGACACTTGACCTCCTCAATGATTACAAAAGTTCACAGCGTTGCATTAGGCCGTTAGTGGTACAACACATTGTATCTTGTATCTGAGGTAAGTCATCAAATTATATGCCCCTAAAGTTGAATATTTCCTCACCTCACCCAAACACCTCAAGATATCTTCTAAATATTTCCAATTTTACTACACGTAATCAACACTGCCGATGTCTCGCACACTATTAAAAGCGGCCAATCGTAAAATCCAGTAAATATACCATTTGAGGATCCGGAACGCTCGGCAAGGTAGACACGTAATAAAACTGCCTCTCAAAACTCGACCATAAAAATCGTCTAGCCTGCAGCCATTAACAGCGAGATCCCACCGTGTGATCGATTCCCTGTCAGGCGAAATGCTGGGATCCGTGAAACAGTGTTGACTGTTCAGATAACGCGGTTACAATATTGCGCATCACATTATTGTTAATGACAGCCTATAAAGTCATCTTTACCATGTCACTGCAAGTGCAACTTAACAAGTTGGTTATTAGTAATTTAAATTAAAACTTAAAATACTAATACAACTGTTAAAAATACTAACCAACTTGTTAATTTGGTTAATTTACGCACATGATTGGAAAAGGGCATCGTTTATTTCAAGTTCTCATTTGGCTATATCATTATCATCATCCGTCACTCGCCATCACCGTTATCCGAAGCAGGTGTAGCACATCTTTTTCCATTTAACTCTCTTTCATTGGACAATTCATCACACCTCTTCTTCGTAAGTTCCTTTATATCTTTATCCGATTTTCTGATTTTGCATAATTCATCTACAATAGGTACTTCTTATTCATACCTGTTTCGATTTTTTAAATTATGCTGTGATTAAACACTCATTATTAATTTTATGAGAACATACCAAAGAACCCTAAATATATTTTTAGATGCAACATAATCATTTTACTGCTGTTTCTAGTTATGTTGTATTACATTGTCTCGTGGTTTACACCTAGACATGAAGAAACATCTAATGCTCTGTTTTAATTGATTTATGCTCACCATTGTGTTTTCTTTGTATGTGTTACTGAAATAAATAAATAAATTTCAGCCCCTTTTCTACCGCAAATTAATAAATATACAAAGATCAAGTTACACAACTCTCTAAATACCAATTCCTTTATTATCATTTTCATTATCTATAATCTCCGACAAAGTGAGCACCCTATCACAAAATTAAGTCGTTCGAAATATAGTCTCACTTGCACTATTTTTATGGTTCTATCAATAGTAACATTTCCGATTTGCTTACAAGTAGACCGTAAACAAATTTAATAACTGATCGTATCGCGCCGCCGGCTCGTAAACGAACCCTTCGCAGTTTTTACTGTCCGCGATAGACGGAACCCGACGCCCTTCGGTTCGTAAGCGGCATTTACACCGACGATTGGCTTCGGGCTGGACTTCCTTTATCCTTGATACCAGACCAGCGTTGCTCATAGTTCCTACAGCTAGATGGAGTTATGAAGTCAGATTTATTGACCGTATTGGGGCGGCCTAGAATCCTCGATCTTGTGTCAGTAGATGGGTAAGACCGTAAACGACTTGCCATGTTCTCTGGGAGCTTAGAAGCCAGTACTTTATTTCCTTCCTCTTCCTTTTTTGCCGGCAGCGGTAAGGTCTTTGATAGTGGTAAATCCGCTCGTTTGCCCTTGCCCTTTAAATCTAGATAATATTCAATTAGGAACGCGTGGTTACTAATTCATTATAAACATTTACTTAATACCCTTCTTGGTGAAGGAATCATCCGAGGTTTCATGCTTGACTGAGCAGACCATAAAATTTAATGTTTATACTCCAGTGTTGGTTGTTTTGATGTCTTCATTATGACAACGCCACCTGCGAAATAGGGTTTAGTAACGCGGGATACTGTTTAATTGATTTAGTTAATTAATTCTAGTTACAAGTAAACAACGGATTCACTTTGGATTTCTAAAATCGACGGATAATATCGAGATTTCCCTGATATTGTCAAAGTTCTATCAAGTCTGCCACTATCTGCTCAATACTGCTTAGACTATAGTCTGAACTGTCAGTCTTAGAAGGCCTTATTATAACAAGAGAGTCATAACTTGTAAAGAAGTCCCATCTAACTTTCTTATAGCATAAAACCTGGTTTAAAATGCGTAGCCCCAAAATTTGAACAGTTTGTTTTAAGATGTACCTTTTCCCCCTTGTGAAGGCATCTTTACAATAACAATCCGGCTTATCAGTCAATGAGGCTGATCAATAATAAAACTAAGAAATCCAAGCGTCACCGGCATTGAGAGATATAAAACAACTACACCAATGTATTTTCCGCTTACAGATATCCGTAACAAACAACCGTTAAACAGTGAAATAACCTCCAAATCTATATCTATAGGTAATACTGTAACTGATCAATGTTTGTACATGGAAGATGTAAAGAAATGTTATAGTCATGGAAGAATTAATTAACGTGATTGTTTAGATTTGTTGTGCTGTAAGTAGGGAAATGAGCAGACCTGTCGCCTTAGTAGGATATTTGCATTTTTTTCGTTTGTATGTTTGTTCCGCTAATCTGAGAAACAGTTCAACCGATTGAAGGCAGTCTTCACTAATTTCGAATACATTTAGTAAGCTCCTAGTAATATTTAGCTTTTGTTTTATTACAAACGTTTAACAAATAAAAAAGGTACTTAAATTTAAAGAATCCCGTCCAAACATTATTTCGATAATAACGTAATAAAGAAAAGGTATCCCGAGGCGAAGGGAGGGCGAACCATCGAACTCGGTGTAAATAAAAATCGCTAATTCGGTAAAGCAAATGAGGTAGAGGCGTGCCGTAATTAAAACCGTGCGATTGATTACCCCCTATTATTGAAAATATATCGACTCAAATCCGTTCAATTTCGTCCCTCCGCTCCACCCTCGATTTTGAGAGAGCTGTCAATGCGTATTGATTTTTTTGGTGTTTGTAAGGTGACTGTGAGCGCAATCGCCTTGCAGTAACGATGTCGATATCCGACTGTGTCGGCGCTTAGTTTTATAAGAATACACAATAGATTGTGAAGTGTTTTGAGGCGAAGTTTTGCAATCGTTTAGCAATCGGCTGTTGGAAGTAAATTAATAAAACCGTCAAGTGCGAATCGGACTCGCATACGTAGGGTCTAAATTAAATTAAATTAACTAATCTAATTAGGTATTTGGTCCTTATATAATAGAATGTAGAAAATCCTTTGGGCAGAGGAAATATTTAAAGTAGGAACATGGAGGGGTAACACGTAATTAATTACAACATAACAAGTTTTATATTATATAAATATAATATTATACACTTCATGAATGTAATAAATTTGATACCAAACCCGGTAGGTAGTGAAGAGTGAATATTTTTGTCTATTTTTGCGCTACATAAAACTACATTAAATTAAATTAACTAATCTAATTAGGTATTTGGTCCTTATATAATACTAGAATGTAGAAAATCCTTTGGGCAGAGGAAATATTTAAAGTAGGAACATGGAGGGGTAACACGTAATTAATTACAACATAACAAGTTTTATATTATATAAATATAATATTATACACTTCATGAATGTAATAAATTAATATTTTTGTCTATTTTTGCGCTACATAAAACTACGAAATTGAGTTTAATGACGTGTTCCGAAGCAAAACATTCAAGAACTCATCTGTGACTACAAGTGAGATAACAGAATAACAAGCCAGGTGTAATGAGAGTGATTCGCTTCATCGGGAATTGATACGTAAGACGCCTGCCGCTATCAGCAGTAACGTATATTTACGGCGGCCGCGTAATGACTGTTTCATTGGCCCGTAAAATGTTTTATATCGGCTCGGATTGTAATGACTTCATAATTTGTCGTTCGACCCGTCACGGCTGGTGAGTCGCTCGGTTGGTTATGTTTTACCTTAACAAGATATTAGTTAACAACTTAAAACTTGACTTAGCAATAAGTCTATATATTAACTTTAATTCCAATGACCATTAACACCGACATATTCTTAAGCGGTACTAGTTTGCCAGCAAGGACAGTTAGTTACTTAGTTATTTCGTTAGTCGGCACCCAGGTACAGTTGACTAACTGAAGCCGAACCCGTCGGCCGCCGCTGACAAATGATCGCGACTAATGTAGCGCCGTAAGGGTTAGGGCGCTGGGTTGCTTTGAGCGATGAACTTTAAGTCTGTTTATCATTTAGACGAGTTATGGCTAAATTATTGTGAAGGAGTACCCTTGTAGGGCGTTCTCGAACGTATTGTTAGCTTTGGTTTATTTATTTACGTATTTCATTTATAAACTCTGTTTCAATTATTTGTAGTGCCTACAGCTCATGCTAAAGCGCACTGAAAGTTATATATAACATCATATAACCAGTTATTTATAAATAAATAATGTTTACATAAATTCGTATAAATAAACTAGTGGTCCCAGCGTACTTCGTACCGCAAAAAATGTTTTGGTGATATATCGACAGCAACGCCACCTACCGGGTCCAATTGTGAATCTAAACCATTCTCGGATCCACCTGAAGACACACAAAAAATTTCAACCAAATCGGTCAAGCCGTTTAGGAGGAGTTCAGTCACATACACACGAACACAAGAAATATATATATTAAGATTTCATGCGATTATCAAAGAAGTCAGAATTTGAATAGTTTAGACACATTTCGTATACAACGTATGTATGTGTCAAAAACGTGTCAAACTATTCCTACACGACCCATTTGAAGCGTTTATAAATTAGAAGACCTGGGCTCCTGGTAGTCAATGGACACCGTCGCCCGTACACCAGTAACACCAGTTATTACCAATACTTTGATGCCAAGAATAAAGAAAGAAAATCAAAAACTCAAGCATAAGAGGATATAATAATAAAGAGGATAATTATAATAAGAGGACATAATTGAGGATATCCTATTAATATTATAAATGCGAGTTTGTATGGATGTATGAATGTTTGTTACTCTTTCACGCAAAAACTACAGAAGGATTTTGATGAAACTTAACAACAATGTAGCTTACACATCAGAATAACACATAGGATATATGTAATTTATAAAGATATAGTGTGAATTATCCAAAATATATCACTAAATCTTTGCAAACCGAAGGAATAAGTTTCCCGAAGCGAAGCGAGAGCGGGTCGCTAGTAATTCATAAATTAAATTTGATAATATAAACAGTCTTAACGCAAAGCACCACGAAGGCGGGCTTTTGTCACCATGGCCTGCCAGATTGGGAGACAGAATTTGGCCCACTACTGAGCACGGGTCTCTCCTCATACCTGCCGAGGCCTAGAGCATACAATACCACGCTGCTCCAGTGCGGAGTGGTGGAAGGGTCAGTGGCCAACCCAAGTGTCGGAAGTTTATACCGCCCGAAGGCATCCAACATGGATTAACGCCTGCTACCAAGCTGTAACTTTGTCGATTACTTAAGATCGACGCAAGCCGCCGGGCTATGAGCGCTTTAATAACACAAATAAAATATACACATTATTAAAGAACTGTACTCACGAAGATGGCATCCGTATCCGAGACAGTATCGGATACACGAGTACACGCGATAAACCATGCAGACGTCATTTCGCGGAACTCGAACGTCCGATGCAATTATAACTGCATTAGTTGGGGATGGATACGTAAACGACGCCTAACTGTATTAAACGTATTAGGCACCGAGAACACGGCGCACGTTAAGTTCCGTACACGCTTTCCGAGTTATGTAAGAGAGCGGTACGACGATTTGATACTGATGTAGGTATACTAAATAAAAAAAGGTAACACTCATAACCCCATACTAGGATTAAGGTCCCGGCGGCAAGGACAACATACCTTCACAACACCCATGAACGTATAGATAACACCAACATTTATCTTTCACATAAATAATCATTAATTATAAATTCGAACAAACAAATAAACAAACAAAAATGCATTTATTTGCTCCTTATGGGAGACTATACAATAGGGTTTTATAAATGCAAGATCTCATGTAAATTACTTACGTAGCTAGGATCGTTTGAATGTTAATTATTCAAAAAGAGAAGACTGCAGGCAAAGTTGCGTCTACAGGCAAAGTTACTTACGAGCAAACAACTAACAATATTAGCACGCAACTCGGACGGTGCGCATAACCCCTCAGAGTTAATATCGCGTGTACAAAGGAGAGATACTGCAAAGCCTTAGTAATTAGTCGACAAAGTGCAAAGGTACTGTAGTGTACGCCTCCACTTGGCGGATAATCCGCGGAATTGCTGTTCGCGCTTAATCCGACGCCGCGAGCGATGAGTGACGAGCGATTAGCGGGTTACAGTTTACTAGTTAATCTACACTAATATTTAAAGTGCATTAAGGAAGGTACGCTGCACCAATCGGCATTGAAGCAGCGTGATGCAGTATGCTTTCGGCCTTCTCATGAGGAGCGTGCGTGCTCAGTAGTGGGCCATTAATGGGTTAAAGTCAAGGAAGTTACGAGGTAGGTGTATGTAGCTCGATCCGTCAATGAGTGAGTTGTGATGTAATAACGGACAAGCCTTCAGATCGTACTCGTGTACGGTGTATTAACCTACCTTCTAGAATCATCTATTAATAAATAACTTATGACATTTGAAAACCGTGAAATGTGTTTCAACATAAAGAATTTTGGTAACAGTGTTCTAGATTTGTAAGACTGGATAATTAAATTGGTTAATTGGAAGTTAATTTGGTAATTATCATCCTAATTTACTTAATGATTCCCACGCCTGAGCAGATTCTGCAGCGACTTAAGAGCTGATTCATTCTCGTTTGTGAACGGAATAACGCCATCAGAAAAATCAGTATACCACGCTACAACTTATTAAATCGCTGTCACCTGTGGTTTGAGACAGCTTGTAGTCGCACCTCGCGCAGGTGGCAGCCCTAACCCCGCCGCGGTTACATTACTTGGTACGATTCTCTTCTACAACTAACAATTGTTTTTATTTTTTACTAACCCTACTACTAATCCTAATGCTTCGCTTTGAGACAGTCATTATGTTTACAAATCTTAGCCGCGCTAAGGTTTTTTCATTTTTATTTATTTATTTTTATTCAGACATTTACAGCAATTGTGTTCCGGTTGGACAGGTGTGGATCCGGTTAGAATTTTTTCGAGGCGACCATCTTAGTCGTAAGGGTAGTCTGTGACTTAATCAGAATGAGACCTACTAACAATTACTAACTGTACTATTACTAACAATAACTAACAGGTCTAAATATCACTAACAGCCCTTGGCCCGCCTACTAATGACCTGACCAAAAAGGCGGTTCAACAATTCCATTGCATACCTTCTTTTAAGTTCTTTAAACTTATTTAAAAACATCGGGAAAAGGGGAAAAAGGTATCGTAAGACGTTATTTACTATTACGCAAGTTGCATGAGTCGCAACAAAACCTCCAACTTTTATCTTGTATCCCGCGGGAACCATACATTTCCCGGGAAATAAAGTATCTAAACGTTGATTCACAATATAAGTATAATATACAAATCCGTTCAATATTTTCCGCGTGCTAGCATACCTAATAAACGCAAAGCAAATTATATAAAAAAAATGCTCCAAAATGTTCATAAAGTGCATTCCCCACAATCGTTTCATTAACAAACAGCTTTAGATTAGAATTCAATCATTGGTACATCGCTTAGTGCACATGGACAGTCGCGCGCACAAGTGTACCGAGCGAGGGTACGCTCGCGCACACCGCGGTTTCGTTTACGAGTATCATCGCGATCAGTCGAGTTGAATCATTCGCAACTTTCCAAGTACATTTTACAGATAGAGTCCCGATGTACGAGGTACGACGTACGAATAACTCGGAACGAAGTTTCAGCACGTTTGCGCACGAGGGCGGTAGTGTCGGCACTCCGAACGTAAGGGTTGAGCGGAATTAGTTCGCTTCTTTTAATTGGATGGCTCCGAATAAGAGAAGTTTGCGAGTGCTTTTTTCATGAACTATTTTTGATCGAGTTCGCAGGTTTAGATGTAAAATAAAAATGTTTAAATTGAAAGCATCGATACAGTTGAGCTTTGCGAATACGAGCCAAGCGTACTTTGGATTTATGTAGCCTTGGTAACCTTTTATGTTAAACTATATGAATAGATCTGGGCGGTTTTTTCCTGGTGGATATTATGTACCACATCACTGCTCTACTCGGCCATTATGGCACCAATGTATCTGTAACCGTTTCCACAAAATGAAAGAGATGTTATAGGACACTCGGTTAGAACAATATTTTTATTACAATAATTTTATTATTATTAACAGGTACAATGACGTAATAAAATCATGTATACATTACAAATTTATAAAAGGCCTGATAATTACGAATTATAATAATTTAAGGTGCGATGACTGTATAGGTATATAAATATGATGGTTACATTATGAATTTAAGGCCAACAATGATTATGTGATTTCGTTTCATTCCCATATCCATAGACAATAGACAAACACACAAACCGCGTGAAGGAACTTTGTTTTTATGCAAAATCGACGAACCAGTAGACAAGCCACCCGATGGTAACTTGACCACTTCATGGACATCAGCAACACCTCGGACATCACCGATGCGTTACCATCAAAGAAAGAAGAAAGAAGAAAGAAAAAACTGCTGACTCTTAAACTCCAAAAATCTAAGTTATTTACGAGATTCTCAAAAAAGTATCAAAGTTTATTAAAGCATTGCAATTTAAATAAAAGGACATATTTATATATTATATAAATTAAAATTAACTTTTACGAGATTACATGAATCTCTAATATTGTCTTCAAAACACCATACATATTCTGTAATAAGTCGCCATGCACGTATGCCAAATGAAATAGTGCGAACGCTGTGGGCAATAAGAGTCAGAAGGACTTTAAATAAAGTTTAATAGTTGAACCATTAAAGCGCGTCCACTCGTTACTCCCGCATCCAAGATTGCATTCGGCCAGACCTATCTTATTTACGGGCCTGGCCATGGTAGGTGTCGGTATAAATTCACACTCGAGAATATATTAGAAACCTTATCGTTCAGCAACCAATTTTGAACTAACCTGTGAGGAAAATTCAGCACCTCTACACCATTTCTCTAGCGCTAATGAGTTCTCGGAGCATTTGGTCAAAAGTTTAACCATTTCGTCGAATTTTTTGTTTTTCGTGGGATTTAAAATTTTAAAGTTCGTCACTACGTGAACTTGGATAAAGAATAATTGTCAAAGTGCGCCAGGGGAAGTGGGTTTTAAATTAAAATAGTAATTCAGAAAAATTAAACCAACTTCAAAAAAGTAACTTAAAATTTAACGCTAACGAACCAAGGGATCCCGAGTTTTGTTCCCGACCGGGACGGGCATTTATGTGACAGTAGGTAGAATAAAAAAACCATCAAATTTTCATAATGAATTCCGAAAAGATGCTCTAAAAGTAACATCAACACAAACATCGCTAATTGATTAATAATTGGTATTAATGCCGGGTCCATTACTCACAAAATTCCCTTCAGAATTGAAACACCTAACACCATAGTTAAAGTTCCGCCACTTAATGCATCTGAATTTTATTGTGTCGACGATTCATATTACCGAAAGCGCTTAACAGTGCTTTTAAATTTATTCCCCTAAAGTTTTTCATGATGTCCTCTTTAATGAGAGCGCAAATTCCAACTAAGGAGAAGCACAAACACGTTTTTAATGTACCCTTTGAAAACACATAACTCGCTAGTATGTACTTAAACCTGAAATTCAGCTGTTAATGGCTTACTTAGTGAAAACATACTTTGGAGTATTTCAGATTTAAAAACTTAAAATTATTTATCGATCGTTTAAATACACAAGGATTTACGACCATTGGCCTAAGTCTGCTAATTCATAAAATGCGTCGCGCTTGAATAGTTTGACACATTTCGTAAGTAAAATGTGTCAAAAACATGATAATGATAGTTATAATTATTAAAATTATATTTTTTATAATTATTTTATAATTATCAGTATCATTTCGTAAGCGAAAGTGTCAAATTATTTCTACACAACCAATCAGCCGATAACGGATCCACCGTAAAGCAATTTACAGCATGAAATGGCGTATTCCGACAGCGGCAACTATCACGCATGAAGCGAAGACGTCAAACACAGCCACCGGTTTGTTTGCGAAATGTCCATGATTGCTAGAGGCTACTGCTTGCTGATATTGAATACATGACATGCTGTGTTAGTGATTAATGCATGAAAATCGATAATTTTAAAAAATACATTTTACGTGTGACCGTACCCGACTCGTTACCAAAGGACAAAATTGACAAAACACCTCGAAATGGTCCGAAACTAGTCGGGCGAATCCGACAAATATCACGAATCTTTTAGTGCTAAAATTTAAAAAAATATCCATATTTAATTATGCTACATTAAATTACCTTAATTTTAAATACCGATTATGAAATCAAACGCTCCCACTGAATTGAAACCTATGTAAAAATCCGCTTATAACCAACGTATCGAAATACACGGCTCTATTTTATCCGTTTCGATCAATGAAACTTAATTATGGAAATATACAATTTATTCAATTAGAATTACTTTGCATAATCCTATACTTTAGAACGAATTGAATCAATTTGGTTTAACAGAGCCGTTCAGTATAATTTAGTAGAATGTATTGAAGTGCTTATAGCTTGGTAATTAAGTAGAACTAAGGAGCATTTTAAGAAGAACTTCGTTGCCAAGCAGTTGCTTATTAATTTGATGTACCTGTTTGTTGTCATAAATTACATTACATATTTTTTCCATATAATTTTCCCGTATCTGTTGACTCTTGAAATATTCATATTTTTTTTTCATTAGTGGATATGTCATAAACCTTTCAAATGAGCAAAACAAATCCGCTATTAATGAACCACTTACTGACTTATTCATCTTTTCCTTACTGACGAGTTCTTCAGGTTCGAAAGCTTTACCTGTAACAAGAGAAGTGGCATGTCAATTAAGTACAAACACAAACAGTTTACGCATATTTTTTAACATTAATAGGTAACGGGGATGAAATCTGGAAAGGAAATTGACAATGCGGGGGCCCAATTTCATGCCGGCACACCAAGATGTCGTTATAGACGAAGAAAGCCGACAAGTGCTTGTGTGAAGGACTGCGTAAGAAGTAGGTATATTATCAATTTGCAAAAATCCTTTCTTAGTGCTAACTTGTGTCACTAGAGGAACCTATATATAAAGTTTCAAGTGCACCCATCCAAAAATGTGTGTGTGTTTGTGTGTGCGTGCCTCAGTACACTCCATACATACTGTTCAGTAAATAGGGCTTCAGTTATTTTTACGTTTCTTTAGGACAGTGAATAAATATTAAAAGTTATATAGAATGTCCAACGCGACAATGTTTTATTTGATAATTAGAGTACAACGGACATTGCCAATTCTGTTAATACTTGCAAGTATAGTAGGTCTTCTACATCCAAGTTGAACATCATAAATAACATTGTTAAATTAACGGTTTCACCAATAGGTTCGTAGCAAGATAAATATTAGCACGCGGAGTCAACGACCGCACTCGCAGCGTACGAAATTGATAATACGTGCGCATAGGGTTGTCACTAAACTTATTTTGTAACTTGGTATTCTATGCCTTCCTTAGATGTTTAAATAGGAAACTTTATGTTTCATAAAAGCAGATAGCACGATGTATTGACCTCCTGATAAAGATAGATATAAATGATAAATGTTAAATATAAAAATTCAATATTTAATTATTCATATTAACCAATTTTTAATTTTAAACAAATAAAAATCCATAGTTTGAAGCTGTTAATAACTTTGTCATTTATATACTGGTATATGTGGCAACCCTAGCGAGGGGCGAGGTAAACAACGCGCGATACTGGTAAGAGCGCTGGTATCTAAATAAAACAATTGAAACTATTACAATAGGCGTGACGAAAGATTTTGAAATTTTATTCCGTAATGTGGGTATACATTTTCTGATTACGAAAAAACCTTTATTTCGGTAATAAACTTAAGTTAACGAATAATAAAGCCATTTTTCTAATATTTTTTAAATACGGCGCGAAAACAGCTCACATGTGTCATGGCGACGGCTCTGACGTCACGGTTAGGTAAACATGTCATTGTGTCTATGGCGTAGCGAAGAAAGTAAACAAAATATTAAAATAAGTCGGGTGATAAGATGAATTCCAAAGTTTATAAGTGGTGTGCAGTACCGCAGTGTAATACCACATCAATAAAAATGCCCAACAAAGTGTTTGTAAACGTTCCAAACAATAAATTAAGTGGTTAAAGCTCGCGCGGCGAAACCCGAACGACGTATATAGTCACGAATTCGACAATTTATTTCTGTGAAGACTACTTTGATGTAAGTATATTATCCATATTTATAGGTTTTAAACTTAAAATGTTTCTTCGACGTGAAAAAGTAGAAATATTGAGGCTACTTATAAAATAACTAATTTATTGAGGTTATGTTTCTTTTGGTCTTGGCTATCATTCTTAATAACAATTATTTTAATCGTTTACTTTTCTTTTTTCAGTTGCCAAATGATATGGAAAATTACATAGTATCATGTGATGTATCATAGTATCATGTGATGGGGTCAGTATCACAAGTATGTATGAAACCAGGATGCATGCCTCATAAATTTATATGCCAACCAGACAGGAAAACACGAACCTCTGATACAACAGAGTGATCCTACATAGCTAAGAAACGAAGAATGATGATTCTTAAAGAGTGTAAACAGGAATTTGAAGAAAAATGTATAGTTACAGAACAATCAACTTTTGAAGAAATTGCATCCGGTAGTCAGGTACATATATATAGTATGAACTTATGTGTTAGAATATAGCATTGAAAAAGTTAATTTTATTCTGAGTGTTAAACACTTACATACTAAGTACAATCAAAAGTACTTAGATTTTTCTGTGACCTAGTAATCTGCGATTTATGTTCATGATTATTTGATTGATTTATATGACATTTAAATAAAATATTTGTTTTACAGTTCAGCAGAATGCAGAAGTTCCCCAATCAAGAGTATCAGATAAAACAATTCGAGTAAACATATTAAAAAAAATCAGAAGTAAAGCCAACCAAACACAAGTCAGTTTGGTAAATCAGATGACATCACCCTCAAAGCCGTTTCTTCATTCTGTATCTACATCTCCATTTAAAATCAAGCATCATAATAATAATAGTAAACCATCAAGATCAAGTCGACATTATTTGAGTAAAATTGTTAAAAAATAGAACAATCAGATAGTGATACATCTTATACTCCCTCTGTAACTCTCACAGAATCATCAATATCTTTTCAAATGATTCTTCTTCAGATTGTAGTGAGATGATACAGGATGACAAAAGAAGAGAAAATTTAAATGCCTTAGAGTGTACCTTGAATAAAATTAAAAAAAGCCCCCATTCTTATATTGGCAATTATTTAACTTGTTATTATTTAGTTAACTTGATTCAAGAACAGACAAATATACCATTTCACCATATTTTTACTATAGCTTGTGGTATGATTAATATACAAGATTCTCTAATTAAATAAAACACAAATGAAATTTATGCATTTTATTTTCTATTCTATACTTTTATATAACAATGGATACACATGGGTTTTCCAAAATTTAATAACACAATCATGGCATTCAATTGATATCACTTTTTCTTCATCTTCATCAACCATCAATGTAACAGCATATAGTTTTGAGTGAACTTTGTGCTCTGGGCAGTTTTGCACTTTACTGTACAAATGTTACCTTCCCGTTTTAGTTGCACATAACTGATTGCATCATCCCCATAATGATGGTCTTGAAGATCTGAAATACGTGAAATGAATTAGAAAGAACGTATTTATAATCAAAAACACACACATTGACTTGGTGATTTATCAGATTTTCAGTGTTTGCTATGAGGAAATATATTTCTAGTAGGTACCAGTACCTATGTGTTTTTTATTTACAAAAATTACTCGTTTTATAGGATATTAACATGGTATTCACTCTAAAATAGCAACTTACAAGCTGTGATGGAGCTAACCAAGGAGTATACAAACACTACGTTTTAGTTAACTTCAAAAATAAACAATGACAAGTTTATTGTAAAAATAACCTATTGAAGTAAAATAAAATAAACTCAAATGAGTTCGAAATAGGTATATCTAATTCTTGATTATATCTAAGTAACTTGTATCTAGGGTAAAGATAGGTGAATACAAAATTTACTTACAAGGAAGTTTTGACGTTTCTGAACTCTGACGAAAAAAGTTCCTTATTTGTTGTGAGGAAATCGCCCAACATTAACACATGAATCCAAGGCAAATTTGAGCTATTTGCCTTAATAAAGCTTGCTTCCATTGTAACAAAAGAGTCTGTGGAGTGGTGTCGATAAATCACACGTGTGACGTGAAAGAATACAAAATCAATCCAAGCAAAGTGCGTATTCGTAACAAAACACAGTTCAAGTGAAAGTGAAGTTTGTTTGTTTTGTTTACTGACTCGTGACGTCATACGCTGTGATTGGTGTTTCAGTCAAAATGGCCGATTGCAGTATTTTAATGTTTTATTTTATTGAAAATCTTGATAATTTCAATTATTTTATAAAAACTAAACCAGTATTTTAAATTTATTAAATATAAATTTTCCCCTAAAAACATTAAATCGACCATTTTTTGATACTGTCGTCATGCCTATTCACTGTTCGGAACAATCTTGTTGTCTCCTTCATTCATTTAATTATTAACTACAACAATATTTTGCAATAAAATATAATTATGTAGAATCCAATAATATCGGCAATGTTTCGGTGAAGGAAAACGTCGTGAGGAAACCTGCACACCTGAGAGTTCTCCATAATGTTCTCAAAGGTGTGTGAAGTCCGCCAATCCGCACTTGGCCAGCGTGGTGGACTATGGCCTATACCCCTCACGTTGTGGGAGGAGACCCGTGCCCAGCAGTGGGACAGATATGGGTTGTCATGATAAATATCGGTATACGTGCAGAATTTTGACGAAAATTAGGTGTGTGCAAGATCTGAACCCAGGTCCGCCTGTTCCGAAGTTCAACTTTTAAACCACTTGTGTATTACGGCTTTTTTCTTCAGCTTCACCAAAGTCGGGTTAAAAAGGTTAAATATACACTTACACTGAAATATATTTGTTTGGTTCAGACTAAAGCCCCTTGACTTGCCTTCCCCCTTGGGATACGGAATCAGAAGCCCTTGTTAGTTACCTAAAAGTTCGTGACCTTTACCATTATAATTTAAGTAGTTTAATGTCGATTCAGAAAATAATAATTATTTTAAGCTCCAGTTGTTCCGATTGCAGAAATAAAAAAACCCGTTTGAAAGATAACATTAAATAAATAACACTAAACAAAAAACCGACTTAAATAAAACTTCACCGAAGCATATTAGTGGTGCATGTAGGATTTGAATTCAGGCCTCCCTGTTCAAAAGACCAGCTTTCAAACCACTTGACTATCACGGCTTATATTTATAAGTTCTTATATTTAAATATTCAAGCCGTTAAATTACTGTCAAAACATGCGTCACTTTGTTCAATCCCTTCAGAAACAGAAGCATCTCGCAAAACCCACCGAAAAAAAGATTTATGACATCGCCACATCATATTCCCGTTAAGATAACTCAGGAAAGTGTTTTGAGATAAAATATCGTTTCAGTTCATTTAAACATACTGTAATTGGGAGGAGCTCGAAGCGAAAGAGTCTACTTGTAATTTGCTAATGGTTTTCTAAAGGAAGACGCATAACTTATGGAGATTTTCGTTGTTCAAAGACCTCTTTTATTTTATGAGTAAGCGCTCGGGAATAGGTTCAAAAACAAAGGGCGATGCTGGAATAATGCTGTCTGAGGCTTTGTTATCCAAATCTGCCGTAATTTGATAGTTCAATGTTTCGTGAAAGAGTCTTCCCAGCCTGTCACCTATCGAAAGATCGATTACACTGTTTTCACAAACTTTTTTATATTAGTAGGTACATGGCGGTAATGATAAGTGATTGTAGATGAACGCTCGTAACACCGATGGTGTCACCAACTTGTCGTTAGCGACACGTGGCCAGATTGGAACGGCCTACATCCGACCCCTATCCCGTGCCGCCAGACCAGGGTATCGTAAGAGGCGACAGAAACCATCCTCTGCTTGGTGGTACGGTTGAAGCCCGGCTGGCTAGCTACCATCCTCTTGCCTGAGTGAGCTGCCAAACGACTTGTCATGTTCAGGTTGGGAGCTTGAGAGCCAGGAGTTACTTCTACACTACACTTCTAGTACACTTCTACATTTTTATTCCTTTTTCCTTGGCCTGCAACACATCAGTGACGCCTTTTTTATTATTAATATCCATGCGCTATGGTGACCACTTACAATCAATAGGCACACACACCCAGACCGAGAACATGAATATAAAGTCATCAGCCCGCCACGATATGCCATGTGTGTATTTATCCATGAATGTAAAAAACAAAAAGGCAGAATTAAGAAAAATGCAGGCCTTCGAATACGACGATTGACACTCTTCTGCTACGTATCTAGCTACGCTCACGTTTCTAAATAGGTTATCTGATACTTAGATTTAGGTAACGACTCAACAGAAAACCTTAGAAGCACCCTCGAGACAGTACAGCAATCTTCTCAAATCGGTGTTGACAATTCAATGGCATCCGCCTGAGGCGAGCCCTGACGATATCTTTTTACGAGTCACAAAAAATGGCAGAACTTTTTATCGGATCCAATTTTGTTTAGTAACTATGGCGGACGGAGCTGTGATAAGCTTTTTATAAGAAGGGCGATGCGCGAACGGTATCAGCTGACAGATGCTATCGTTGCCCATGGCTACGAGGCTGCGAGATTCTGTCAGCAATGACCACTGGTTTGGCAAGATGCCCACAATTTATTGGTTATGCTCCAAACAAGAAAATCGAGCGTCAACTTTACCTCTTTTACATTATTAATATTATAAACGACGACCCGTATGGCGCAAATACCATACCAAGCTGCCGTTCAAAGGGTCCTTGCTTCGATTTCCTATGAGTTAGTTAGTAAGAATCACGACTGGGGACTGTTAATGAAAGTTAATCCCTGTTAGTTGTCACTAATAGTCCCGTTAGTATTACTACTAACAGGAATTCTAATTCAGACACAGATGTGTTGCTAACCTTGATGACTTATATGGTCGCCTTTAAAAAGTGTTAACCGGCTTAAGGAATCACGCGAAACCGTTAGACATCTTTGTCTGCAAAGGGCTACTGTAATATAAATGTATACTCTAAGGCAAAGGACATGTATTTCAATAACTACGCGAGCAATCTCGCTAGCGGAAACTAGTACCCTGTAATCATTATAAAATCCGTAATAAAGTTCATTATGATAAGTCAAATAAGAAGAAAAGAGAAGGCCATGCACGTTATATCTTCAATTATGCATGTGAAAATTAACATTGCGTGACGAAATTTATTCAAAACACCTTCATATTTCTATGGTAACGGCTACGGTTCACGGTGGCGACGAAATTGAGGATAAGGGCCTATCCGATGTCCAAATATTGTCTGAAATACCAACTCAAACCTCCAGCCGGCGATCTGCAAACCGGGGACAAAATTACCCATCGCTAAAGTATTTGCAGACGGCTTAATAGGAACGATGTAATTATTCGAAAATCCTCCGTAGGGACGGTATATATCCGTCGAGAACCGAGTCAGACTAGCTGCTGGGGACCGAATGCGAGCAACGATGAGTGTATTATGATACGAACTACATAATTTATTAAGCCCTATTGACATTGAAGCGCTCATAGCCTAGCGGCTTGCGTCGATTGACAAAGTTAAGCAACAGCGGGCGCGGTCGGTAGTTGTATGGGTGACCGCTAGTGGCAAAAATTTCTTGAGCGCTTCCGAGCTTCGTATAGCTCGTAAAACCGTCGGTCCCGGTTGTTACCATTTGGTAGCAGTCGTTAAGCCATGTCGGATTCCTTGGGGCGCACGGGCGGCTTAAAAATTTCCGACACTGGGGTTGGCCAATAACCCCTTCGCCAATCCGCGCTGGAGCAGCGTGGTGGAGTATGCTCTAGGCCTTGCCTTTTTGTTTCGGTTAATCTCAACCTCTTATCCGCAAACTATTCCTCTAATCAAATCAAATCTTGTGATAAACTCGTATCTAATACTTTGAAAGCCGTCATAAAGTTACGAAATCGTGACATAGTAACATTGTTTGTTTGTTGATAAATCTTCGTTTGACGTCATCAGTAGAAAGGGTGACTTATTTGGGGGCCCGTTGAAAATTACCTTTCCCGAATCAGCCCATCGGTCGGCGCTCCGTGAAATATTTCCTTGCAACGCCACGTTATGATCTGCGACATTTCCTCCCAGTTTTCCAAGAGCTTTCCGTGAGCCGTCAGCTAAATATTAATTTACAGAAACGTAATTTGCGGAGTTGGTACGGCGCGGGAAATTGGCCTCCTCCAAATGCCAAATATTCATCAGATAATTGTAAAAGGTCGTCTGCGAGTTTTATAAGTTCTTACGTAACAAGAGCAGAAGTTTTTAAGACCATTATTCATTGGTTCAAGTGATGTCTTAATCTCACCAGATTGAAAACTACGATAACATGTTTAATAACAAGTTACTCAGCACCAATTACTTCTCTAGACCAAAAAGCAATGTTTGGATTAAAGGTCAAGTCTGCACAGTTCAAAGCCGACGGTATACTCCTATACTCTAAGGATAAGCCTCAACTGTCAAACAAACTTGTATTTATTGCCAGGCAAGAGTGATAAACTATTAAAGGGAAGTATTGGGCTCAGACTAGTGTTAACGCAGTAACGGAACCTAAAGATGTTAGATTTGCGTGCAAATGAAAATTTAATGTGTCCTTTATCAACTACCCTGCGGTTCGGGGCTCGGGTGAGAGGGACGGTTCGGGCTGAAAGAGATGGAAGGTAAGTTTGGCTACGGATTAATGGAATTGTGTGACAGTTTTCAACTTTGTGGACGCGATGTCACATAACTCTGGACATTGTTGGCTAATGAGTTCTCGATCGGTTCGGGATTATACTCGTAAGTTTAAACGATTTCTGGTCGCTAATTCGCTTTTAATAATTTTAAAGTCTGATGCGAAAATTTTCAGTCCAAACATTAATTCTAATATACAATGCACATAAACGCAACATGTTCGCTTACGTTACAATTTTTGTTATTTCCGTATCCCTAATGGAGATCCACGTCCATAAAACCGAAACACTGATGTGATTTTAATAACAATGGATCTGTTATGGATGTTAGCGGTTCAAATTAAAATTTTATTTTATTTCAAATTTACGAATACGTTCATTTTTAGCATTAAACTCGCCATTTGTATCGTTAGGGTCTTTATTATTATCCAGAAAAAATGAACAAATAAATTTCTAGGGATTTCATTTATGTAAATAACCGACAAATGTGGGGGAAAGTGGAAATTTGAATGGGGATTTCTGTTCGGTACCTGAGTGTGTGTTCTTGTCTATGTGTTGTCCGTGGCTCCCGCGACACAGGGAATCCTAATGGGGCTATGACTTTTGAGTGAGTCATCATCATCACAACCCATAACTGTCCCACTGCTGGGCACGGGTCTCCTCTCACAGTGTAAGGGGTACAAGCCATAGTCCACCACGCTGGCCAAGTGCGGATTGGTGGACTTCACACACCTTTGAGAACATTTTGGAGAACTCTCATGTGTGCAGGTTTCCTCACGAGTTTTGAGTGAGTAGTGTTAATTTATTTGAGAGGTAAAGGTTTGTTCTTGAGTTCAATTCGAATAATTGACGATCCCGTAGCTCGGTTGTAAGAGGGCCCAGCACGCCAGATATTTGTGTTGATAAATATTTGGTCATGGGTGTTAGTGATGTGTTATTTGTGATAACCATGCAACTCGTGACACAAGGGAAGTTAGCTTTTGTTTAATTATGTGTATGTAAAATACACAGTATCCGAGAAGTGTCAAAAATTGTTGACATGGATAATGCCACGGTTCGTGGATAATGGAATTATCTACAAATCAAACTGCATTTATTTCCTTAATATCATGTTATGTGTGTCAAGGTAATTTTTTATCGTGCGGGGTGCATTAAAATTTAAAAATGAATGTTTTCCTCGTCTTTTTGATACTTTAGAACACAACTTCATGATATAGTTTTATGTACGAAGCCCCTGTTTCGTTCGCAAATTGAATCGTAATGCAATATTCGTAGGATGAAATACAATAACGAGGACAAAATCGTAGCCTAATATTGTAGTAATAATTTATTTCATCAAATATACCTATATTTTTTAACCTTAAAATGTCGCCCATACATTTATTCGACAGACTGACATGAAGATAATTCGATGCGGGCTATAATTTTCTCTCCGAGAACATTTACAAAGGTGTCATTTAAACGGCTTACCTGGAAATTCTCATGAAGTTATCAAATTGCTGACTGTCATTTGGAAATCAGAGCAGCATGTGTTTAAAAATGTGATGAATTATATGGAATTATTGTGAAAGAAATAAATTAAGTTTTAACAAAAAAAATCGAACTCAATTGACACGCCGTTCCAGTTGTTCGTAGCGTGATGTTAGGTCTTCTTCGATAAAAGACTATCCAACACAAAATCAATTTTCCAATTCGAACCAGTAGTTTCTGGGATTAGCTCGTTCAAGCAGTCATACCAACACTTCAGCTTTAATATAAGTATAGTATAGACAACATAAACATTATAATAACTTGTTTAGTTTTAAACTAATGGCACATGATGGAGGGCCAAGGAACACGGTTCATCGCTCACCTCCTCTCCGACCGTGTCATCTAACTTTGGCCAAACAAGGGTCAGTTTTGGAACTCCGCGGCAAAGTTGAGAACAGTCGTAGGAACGCGCATTACACTTAAAACTGACCTGGTCGTGTTCCAGGAGTTAGGTACAAGAAAGTCGTGATCTGAATTTGAGCTAGGTAAATTGACATGCATTTTCTAGGTGTTGCTTGATAGCCGAGTTAAACGTTGGACTCCCGAATCGACGGCCCCGGGTTCAAATCCTGCACGCACCTCTAATGAAAAAATATGAGCGTATTAGAATTTAATTATCACTTGCTTCGGTGAAGGAATACTGTGAGGAAACATGCGCCTGCGCACTCAAAGAGTTCTCCATAATGTTCTTAAAGGTGTGTGAAGTCCGCCAATCCGCACTTGGCCAGCGTGGGGGTCAAACCAAACTGACAAAAGTTTTTATAAGGCAGTTTGACGACCCGTATAGCGACTTACTAACAATTACTAATAGGACTAACTATCACTAACAGCGCCTGTTTCAGTCCTCATGCTTACTAACAAATAAACCAACTAATGTTCTAACGCCGTCTGCTAACAGGACTAACCATCCTAGTCCCCATTTGAGTCTTGTTCTAGGTCGGTCACAGTTGTCATGGGCGGCGGCGGAAGCGTGGTGCTGCATGATCGTTTGCTACCTTATATCCATAAAAAGCCGCTGTCATATACATTTTGCGATATACGCTAAACCCCCGTATTAACATCAAAAAACCTTATGATTAAACCAAGATTAAAGAAAAAACAAATAGCGTTGTGACGTAGAAGAGACAAGCAATTTACAACAATAAGGAAAAATAGATGTATAGCTTTTATTACGTTGGTAATAAGGTGCATTATAAGCCAACCTCTCCGCCATTACGCAGTATTCGCGACACGAGGGCAAGTTAACAGGCAAGATACTGTGTACAAGGAAAATTTAATATATTCTGAAGGAAGCCGTGAGAATGACTGTACACAATACACTTGCGAGAATGTGTCGATTCGGTTATTGTTTGCAACTGAACTATTAACTTTGATATTTGAACGGTCTCAGCATATTAATATGTACGATTGTACTGTTTCAGTTATTATGATTATGTAACCTCAAATATTGTAGTCCTGCTTGTTTTCTCAAATTCAGTTAATTAGCATATAACATAAAAAACCCAACCAAATTGGTTGGTGGTTAAAAATGCAAACAATATTCGACACAGCTTATATTACGCACATTGAAAATTATGTTTAAATACAGTAGGGTTTCATCATAATAAGCTGTCTGCGCCTATTGAAAGTATCACGTTCTGTGTAATCAACGTGTAAAGGAACGCAATGGATCGGTTTGATTGGATAGCGCTACCACCCGCCATGATTCCCTTTTCCCTCCCCCCGCGACCCCGTCCCTTACTCACTCTCGAAAAAATCGACGTCACGCGCGCGCGCACAATAATACGTGAAAATTAAGAAAAGAGGTGAAATTGTGCATAAAAGCTAATCTCGAGTTTCCAAAAGATCCAGAACCTCATACCCAGGTAAGTGGTAGTTGTTTACCCGTCAAATTTGGTCCATTCGTTGCCGAATTCAAATAAATTACTTGTAAGTACGCCGGCGACCGGCCGCCATTACATTTCGCAAAGGGAAATTGTAATTTTAGCTACTATTGTAATTTGCGTTTTCAATATTAATCAAACATGGCTAAAAGTAATCAGATACTGGTATTAAAATTTGAGTTTTACACTGAGAAAATAGTTAGGTTGCATGATTCTATTGTTAGTAATGATAATTTTGATGATCCGTTATTTGTCGAAAAGTTTAAATTGAAATGTGCCGACTTAGAAGACGTTGGGCGGAATGTTGAGGAATGTTATTTCAGCTTATTGAGTCAGTCGAGTTCCGATCCAGATCGCATAGATACAATAAAACAAAAGTATGCTAATATAGAAGAACAGCTTCTTGAGATCAAGATTAAATATCATTCCTTAACTACTAAAATGGCGGACTGTGGCACGTCGAAATCTAGTTGTCAGTCATCTAATAACTTCGATACCAACGTAAATCTACCGAGAATAAATTTGCCACATTTCTCAGGCAATTATTGCGAGTTTCAGAATTTCATTAATTTGTTTGATTCTTGTGTACACAATAACCAATCGCTGAGCCCTGTCCAGAAGAAACACTACCTACTCAGTTGTCTTTCACACGAGCCGTTAAACTTAATTAAACACCTATCTAATACGCCGCAAAATTATGAAGAAGCTCGTTTG
Organism: Ochlodes sylvanus; assembly: GCA_905404295.2. NCBI lineage: Eukaryota > Metazoa > Arthropoda > Insecta > Lepidoptera > Hesperiidae > Ochlodes > Ochlodes sylvanus. The sequence goes on along the minus strand of FR990135.1, from coordinate 1,614,261 downwards.
ATACTAATGAATAGGTACGATGACAAAAGATTGATAGCCGACTCACATCTGAGCGCAATGTTATCGTTACCTAATGTTTCAGTCAAAAATGTTTCTCAGTTACGTAATTTTGTAAGCACCATTCATGAAAATACACGAGGGTTAACAAGTCTTGGCTTTCCAGTCAGCGAGTGGTCGTTATTGTTGTTACATATATTCATACGCAAACTAGATAATGACTTACGGTCAAAATTCGAACTTGCACACCAACATGTAAAAATACCTACATTCGACAACCTAATCACCTTCTTAGATAATTTGTGTAAAACATTGGAGACTTCGGGTATTTGTGTATTAAATAGCGGGAACAAATCTGCTCCCCATAGTAAAGGTTACATGCACAAAACTTCTTTAGCGTCGACTACACACAACGAACAGTCGAACGAGTTAAACAAACCGAATCAAAGGAGTAATACTAGCTGTCCATTATGCAGTAGTTCTCACTACTTATTCAAATGTACTAAGTTTATGAACATGGACACACGATCTCGGTTTAATTTCGTGACGTCAAAAAAGTTATGTTTTAATTGTTTACGTCCCCATCGGGTACATGATTGTTTTTCTAAGTCGAGATGTCAAACTTGTAACCGCAAACATAACACATTGTTGCATTTAAATGATGAACAGACACCTGTAAATACTGCACAATTAAATAATGATCAAGGTCAGCACTCCAGCATTCCCACATCTCAGTTAACCAACATTAAACACGATCATAACATTCATACATCAGCGAAAACTTCAAATTCAAATTCGTTTCTACCTACATTACCTACAGAAACCATTCCGAAACAGCCGCAACTTCATGCAGAAGACAGTCATTCGCCGTCTCTGTCGCACTCGTACGTTTCGCATGGCGCTGGCTCGAGCGGCAGTCTACGTCACTCGCTACTCGCAACGGCCGTCATCGATATCGCTGTAGTAAAGGGAGGCCGCACACATAAGGCTCGCGCGTTGCTCGATCCCGGCAGTATGACTAACTTTATTTCAATGAATTGCGTTCAAAGACTTAATGCAAAATATTATAAGTCGAGTATATCTATAACAGGTATAGGTGGTTCGAATACTTTTAACGCTAAGGGTCAGTTGAAATTGTATTTATGTCCGACTAATTGTAAACAATATTTATGTGTTGATACGTTTGTTTTGCCCCGCATTACGTGTGACTTGCCTACGGCGGCAATAGATGTTGCGCTTTTAGATAATTTTAAGAACTTGAAACTTGCCGATCCGCAGTGCAATGTAAGGGGTCCGATTGATATTTTATTGGGCGCGGGAGTGTGCGCTCACGTTTTTCAAGGGAATAAATTAGTGTTAGGAGATCATTTACCTATGGCTTTTGAAACATTGTTTGGTTGGGTTTTAATGGGTGATTTCGATCGTGATACTTTAAATAATAATAGTGTTCATGCATTTTCGTGTATTACCAATATTGATGAAACTTTGAAGCGTTTTTGGGAAATAGAGGAAGTAACTCCGAGTAAAATACAACACCCGGATGATATTTTTTGTGAAAGTCATTTTAAGCAGACGCATTCGCGTACTCACGATGGTAGGTTTATTGTTCGCTTGCCCTTCAAACAGGGTGACCATGAATTAGGGGAGACAAAACAGTTAGCAGTGAATAGGTTACATTCACTCGAAAGAAAATTTAGTCGTGATTCTGTTTTAGAACAAAGATATAAAGAATTTATGCGAGAATATAACACTCTGGGCCACATGCAGCCGGTTGAACTTTCAACCGCACAACGTTCTCCTAAATACTATATCCCTCATCACGGGGTATATAAACGGGACTCTGATAAAATACGGTGTGTTTTCGACGCATCTATGAAGAGTAGTACGGGGAACTCATTGAATGATGTTTTACTAGCTGGTCCCAAGCTTCAACAAGATATAGTCGATATTATTCTCAATTTTAGATTGCACGAAGTAGTATTTTCCGCAGACATCCGACAAATGTATAGGCAGATTTTAGTTCACCCCGATGATCGTAACTATCAGTTAATTCTATGGCGGGGTGATGAAGGTGAAATTCAGGAATATCAACTTAACACAGTGACTTATGGGGTCACTTCAGCTCCGTTTTTAGCAATGCGGTGTATACATGAGCTTGCCACTTTAGGTCGGGAAACCCATCCACGCGCGTCGCGGGTGTTGCAGCGAGACATTTTTGTAGATGATGTGGTTACTGGTGCTGCCTCTCTTGACGAAGCGCGCGAAATAAAGGCTGAGCTCATTGATTTATTGTCACTCGGATGTTTAGAACTTCGCAAGTGGACTAGTAACCACTCGCAATTGCTTTCGGACTTGCCTTCAGAGTTTTGTGAACTGCAGTTTAACGAGAATAAAAATAACTCTTTAAAAATATTGGGAGTTAAATACACTCCAATGTCGGATAGTTTTGGTTATCATGTTCGTATCGATTCTAATAAATGCACTAAACGAGAAATTTTGTCAAAAATTAGCACTATTTATGATCCAAACGGTTGGTTAGCGCCGTGTATTATTAATGTCAAGATTATGATACAACTTTTATGGAAGTTGGGTGTACTATGGGATCAGACACCACCCGCTTCTATTGTTTCTGAATGGGAATCGTTTTGTCAAAACTTAGATTATCTTACTAATTTATCAATTCCACGACAAGTCTTATCGAATCACGTTGTCCATTTTGATTTACATGGATTTAGCGATGCATCCAACGTTGCATATGCAGCTTGTGTTTACATGCGATGCGTCCACAACAATGGAAGGGTGACCGTACATCTTCTTATATCAAAGACACGTGTCGCACCCATAAAACAAAACCTAACAATACCTAAACTTGAATTGTCGGGTGCGCTGTTGTTAGTTCGTGTATTGAAACGCGTTTGTAACATTTTGGATCCCAGTACTAATCGACTGAGACACATGTATGCGTGGAGTGATTCCTCCATTGTTTTGTGCTGGTTGCGAACGGAACCACACCTTCTGAAGGTATTTGAGTCTCATCGGGTTAGTGAAATACAAAGTATACTTTCACCAGAGTTTTGGAGATACGTGCCATCTGCACTGAATCCAGCAGACTGTGCTACGCGCGGTATTTCACCTCAAGAACTGGTTCATCATGAGCTGTGGTGGGGTCCAGTTTGGTTGCTAGGTGATGAGGACACATGGCCCGAGCCGTGTGAGCAGCTTACATACGACACGTTGCCTGGTTTAAAGAAACAAAAGGTCACAGCTTCAGTTATTCAAAATGAATCAGTAGATGAATCGTTAATTCATAAATTTAGTTCATTCAGCAAACTTAATCGTATTACGGCATGGTGTTTACGTTTTGTTCACAATTGTAGGAGTAAATTAAAATTGTCAGGCCACCTGTCTAGTTCAGAGTTAGAAAACAGTTTGCTGGTTTTAGTCAGAGTCGTTCAGCATAATTACTTCAAGGATGATATTAAATTAATTAAACATAACAAAACGTGTAGCACTGGATTACGACGCTTGCACCCATTTATAGATTCTGACGGTTTGTTGCGAGTGGGAGGTAGGCTGGTACATTCATCTCTAACATACACATCAAAACATCCACTAGTTTTACCTCACACTTGTCACTTTACTACACTCTTAATAGACTATTATCATTTAAAATTTCTACATGCTGGACCTAATCTCCTAATGTCATTACTTAGAGAAAAATTTTGGATTTTATCAGCGAGACGTGTCATACGCACTAGAATTTTTAAATGTTTACGTTGTTTTCGTTTAAAATGTCAGCCGCCGGAGACTCTAATGGGTGACTTACCTTCCAGTCGCGTTACTGAGTCTTACAGACCGTTTGTGTCTATTGCTATTGACTTTACGGGTCACTTTAATATAAAACTCAGTTCAGTCAGAACTGCTAGGACTGGCAAGGCTTATGTTTGTGTATTTGTCTGTTTCACGACCAAAGCAGTGCACTTGGAATTGGTTAGTAGCTTGACTGCTGAAGCATTTCTTGCAACGTTAAAACGATTTGTTGGCAGACGCGGTCTACCTAAAAAAATTCGAACCGATTCGGGAACCAATTTCAAGGGTGCTTGTAACATTTTAAAGAAATTTGCTAAAGATATTAGTGTGGATCCTCTTTTGAAACAATATCTATCTGAACATTTTGTTGATTGGACCTTTTCACCTCCTTTGAGCCCTCATTTTAACGGTTTAGTTGAAGCAGCTGTAAAATCATGCAAGTCTCATTTGAAGAGGGTTGTAGGAGAACGTAACCTTACCTTTGAGGAGTTTACAACTGTTTTGGTTCAGATAGAATCTATATTGAATTCAAGGCCATTGTGCCCAATGTCTAGCGATCCTAACGATTTATCAGTGTTAACTCCGGGACACTTTATAATTGGAGCTCCTCTTGTAGCTGTACCCGAGATGCCTGCTGATGACCGGTTGTCATTGGTCTCACGTTGGCATTTATTGCAATCTATTGTAGCGGACGTGTGGAAGAGATGGAGTCACGAGTATCTTCATACATTACAGCAGAGAAACAAGTGGAACTCTGCTATTTATAACATAAAGATTAATGATCTTGTATTGCTTAAAGAAGACAACTTACCCCCATTGCAGTGGTGCATGGGTCGTGTGGTGAGGGTTTTGTCTGGACAGGACTCAGTCGTTAGAGTAGTAGAAATCAAAACAGCCAAGGGTTTGCTTATTAGGTCCTTGGCTAAAATTTGTCCTTTGCCATGCAATAACAATATAGATTAATACAAACCAGTAAATCTGCATAATACTTTAGTTTTAGTTCATTTCCTTATTAATCAATATTGTTACCAAATATAATATTAAGTTAATAACATATAAAAATTGAATGTTAATCGTTACTTAAGTAGGAGAATAAACTTATTTTATATCATATAACTATTATACAGTCCACTCATATTCATTAATGCTTAGAATACATAGTTGTCATTTGTAATAATACCAGTATCTGAAATGATTTGTAAAAAAGGAGGTAAACCCCTTTTTTGGGCCGGGGTATGTGTAATCAACGTGTAAAGGAACGCAATGGATCGGTTTGATTGGATAGCGCTACCACCCGCCATGATTCCCTTTTCCCTCCCCCCGCGACCCCGTCCCTTACTCACTCTCGAAAAAATCGACGTCACGCGCGCGCGCACAATAATACGTGAAAATTAAGAAAAGAGGTGAAATTGTGCATAAAAGCTAATCTCGAGTTTCCAAAAGATCCAGAACCTCATACCCAGGTAAGTGGTAGTTGTTTACCCGTCACGTTCCATACAATATATTTTATTCAATACAAGTAGTACTCTGTACGTAATGAATCCTATTATGCCCAATGGCATAAACATGCATTAAAACCTGTGTTACTTTTCTTTTAACGTTTATTAAAAGTAATAATGTTTCAAGTGATAATGTTCAAAATACATATGTAAAAATGTTTGTTTGGGAAATTCTTGACATTATAATTTAAGTTCCAATAGTTAATTAACACAACTTTTTATCTAGTAAACCCGCACTCACGTCGCTTTAGGTAATTTATTACTATGTTTTATCATTCATAGCCTAGCGGCTTGCGTCGATATGAAGTGATCGACAAAGTTAAGCAACAGCGGACGCGGTCGGTAGTTGGATGGGTGACCGCTACTGGCAAAATTTCTTGAACTCTTCCGTGCTCCGGAGGGCACGTAAATACATGACAATATTTACAGGAGAGTGTTCTACTTAATGTAAAGTCATAAAATTTGGTATAAAGGTTTAATATATGACATAAATATTTTATTATAAATAAATCATAAAGCTCACTTTTTGTGTATCATTTGCCACTTAATTATATAGATCGGAATCATCCCTATTTCTCATAGCTTAAGTGGTACTTATTAACTTTTATTGGTAGTTTCTGAAGTAATCGAAGTATTTATGAAATTGTACGTAGTACGGGTTTATGGGAAAAATGTCATACCGGCATGTCCCGCAAGTGGCACTTGCGGGAGAGGCGCGCGGTATCCTCGCGATGGACCGTCCAACGTAAAATTACTGAATTATCTCTAATCTTGTTCTTCATCAGAAATCTTAGTAAAATTTTAAGTTACAGGAAATGTCGTGTGCGGATTTAAAGCTAAGTTTGGCTTCTAGACTTATTTTTGTTAAACTAAACGATAGTTTAGAGTGTCCTGAAGGTCACGATGATAAAAAGTGCAAGTCACGTACCTACCACTGAAGGGATTATACGTAGGGACCGTCGATTTTACACGTTTACAAATATATCATCAGCATCCAAAACGTTTTCATGTTACCGCGTCATACGCACACTCAATCTTAGTGCTGTTTACTGTAGAGTACACTACCTGCATCGAAGTCAATATACCGCTCGTTAGAGCAAGCCAAATGCAGTATTCAGAGGCATTCAATCATATTCCATCATTATCCTCTGTCTGCCCGTCCCGAGCCCCACACCATGCCTTTCGAATCATCCAATTAGACAAGAGCCCGACAAATTCCCCGGAATTCTCCGCCATACCGAAACTAAATTATTTTGTTTTCTGCCAACAGAATGTGTACAGTTTTGCGGGAATTTCTGCTTTATTAATGGAAATGTTTGTGCTCTTTCTCTACCGCTATTTTTCCGGGCGATCTCAGAGTATTTTATGAAATAAGGCTCCGTGGGTATGCTATGTAATTGGAGGTTGAGCTACGATAGAATTTGGGAATTTTCATTGTATGAGACGGATTAAATTGGACCGAATCTTATGTTGTACGAATATTAGAAAATTCTTAGTTGCCGAAATATTCAAGTATCGTAGAGAAGTTTGTAATGGAAAGTTTTAATTAATTTTATCTACGACTATTGCAGTTTTGTCATTATAGATATTGCAGTTATTGGAACAAATAAAAGTTTCTCGGTTCCATCCACATGGGATCTGATCTGATCTGATCATGCGTGTGATAAAATTGCATTGTCATCGGAACTAAAGCAGTCTGCAAAATTTAAAGTACGTTGTAGAAGAGGAAGTAATATCTACTAATTCAGATTGCAATTTCACCCAAACACAAACATTTCAATTCAGGTAAATAAAACCTTGTAAAAACAAACGAATTATAATAGATACTATAATATTATATACTACTGACCCGCCTTATTCCTTGCGTTTGCAAAGATTTATGAACTACATATATGTATCTGTCCCAGCGAACTTCGTACCGCTCTATAATTAATGAACAAATTGGTAACATACAGCAGCGCCACCTACCGGGTCCAATTGTGAATCTAAACTATTCTCGGATCCACCTGAAGACATTCAAATGGTGAACTTTTTTTGAAATCGGTCCAGTAGTTTTTGAGCCAATTCGTTACAAACATACAAATCTTTCCTCTGTATAATTTAAGTATAATACTATATGTAATATACTAAATATTAGTGTAGACAAGTGAATTTCACAGTGGTCGGGATGCAACACTCGACGTCACGGCCGAGAGAGGCTGTCCGAACCAATCGGAAGCTCCCCGCGCTGTCATATCGATGCGCGCGCCAATTACTCACCACCTGCTCCCACCGCCACCACACATAGATGCACTGATTTAACTGTCAATATACTATTGAATTTCAACGAAAATACGTTCAATCTAAATAGGTTTTACACTCTTCGAAACCCAAGCGCCTTGGACCTTAAAGCCCCGCCCTACCCTACTTACGGCTCTTTCAAACTCATATCCAAGCAGGTTTATAGAATCATCATCAATGTGTTTGTGTTATTTCAACCCGCTATCAAAAATGTACATCTATATATAGGTATTGATGTATACATAGGTATAGATGTATATATCAATTTAAATAAACCAGTCTAAACCATTTTCCCTAGATAATTCGGTTAACTAATTAAAATAATAATGGAAAGGAAAATTGTTATTTTGTTTGTTTTGATGACCCCATGGTCCCCATGGCCTAGTCGGTACCTCCCCTTCCTGCGAAACTAGGATTCCCGGTTTCAATAACCGGGCGGGGCAAATATTTCTGTAATCAATCTGATGTGTTATTCGTGTTGTCCATCCAACCCGGGACATATGGAATCCTAATGCCCCACACACTATGAGTGCATAGGATGGTAGCATTTCATTAATTTATTTATCTTACGTGGTTTGCAACGCGAGACCCCGTCTTAACCAATTTGGATCCCCCCGCGGCTGTCACATCGATGCGAGCGCCAATTCCTCACTCGCTTGTCCGCAACGCAACGCTGTCTCGGCATCGCGTCCCCGCGGCATACAATAATTTCCGCCAATCTGAACTTCAAGAAGTTTTTGATGAGTTTCTTTCGCCGTTTCTTCTCTTTATCTAAACGTAGAAGTTAATCTTTCAATATAAATATTGAAAATATTAAATCGTATTTCCCGACTACGAAGTCACGTCCGGCGTAAGACGACCGTGAACAAAATCACCAACATCAAAATTAAACGATTATAAAAAACACGGGTCACTGACATCAAACAGATTTTGCGCACGAAGGTTTTCACACGAAGGCTAATGGTGTAATGGTTTTATTGGATTAGCCTTCCGAAATTTAGGACGTGATAAAGCGATTCAACTCGACGTAAACGAAAAACTTTGCCGGGAATAGATAGTAATGAACTTATATAGGCCGGCGATGAGGTTTTCGTTGCTGTTTCGACAAAAAATCGTGTTATTACGCGGACCTTCGTGTTATATCTACAATCTACATGAACCTAATAAAACCGTAATTGATCGATGTCTGTACGAAGTTTGAGAAGAACTAGTATTGAGTGTACTTATTATTAACGGAATCATTTATTATGAGCGTTTGTTTTCGCTGTTTTACGTAAACGCCCAATAATGGTTACTGTGTTTTAACAGTCCGGCTTGGAATAAGGAGCATAGGGCGTTCCCCTATAAGGCCAACTGACGCCTAACTGGAAGCATCCTCTGGATTCAGAAACCTCAGGACTGGTCAGAGTGGCACAAGTCAGGCCTATGCCTACTAAGACTTAAAGTCTGATGGAAAAATTGACAATTGTTCCGATTTGTAAATTAAACAAAATAGCAGTTACGACAGCTTCACACACAGATATCAAAGCGCTTCTTAATCTTTAAAACGTAGATGATACATTTTTTGTCTCGCCTTGACCATGATCCATGCAATTGGGTCGAAACATCGGTATAAATAATAAAAATCGTGAGTACCCGTTACGGTTACAATGTTCAGTGTCCGCGATGATAAAAGCGTAAAATCATATGATCATTTTTTTATCGAATCAATACCAGTTACATAAGTTAACACCATTACCTTGATTAGATAGATAAAAGTGTCTCAACATACTAATATCCATTGACCTTAGACATTATAAAAGCGGTCTAATATTGATTATAAAGCAAGTGTAAAGGAGTGCGCACAGTACAACGACGCCAACGCGACTAAAACCTTGACAAAGCTAACATTCAATTATGAGCCTTATATCTTTGAAGGTAAGGTTGAATTTCGAACTTATACTTAAAAGCCCTGTACGGCCCCTCCCCGCCCTACACCCATAGCCGTTCCGTTTCGAGACCAACGCGTCGACGTTGCGTTGACGACTCACCGTAGACGAGTAGTCCACGCGTCGACCGACACAATGACGTAATGTACCTAGAACGGAACGTCGGAGTTGAAACGGAGTGGAGACGGAGTCGAGTTGACGTCGATGAAGCGTTGATCGCGGAACAGAACGTCGGAGTTGAAACGGAGTGGAGTCGGAGTGGAGTTGACGTCGAGTTGGTGTAATGTGCGCACTCCTTAATCCGGGGCGATACGAGCGAGCTACTCGTAAGTTCAAGGGCGTGTAATTCGCGCAGTCATCGTTGCGCGCAAACACGTGTGATTCAGCTGGCTCGGTCTGATCGCTGTTACTGACCGATCTTTTTTTTTTTTTTTTATTTTATTTATCAAAAAAAGAGTGTACAATGATTTTCATATCTTAAAATTGCCAAACTGTAGGTCAGTTTGTCGGCAAAAATCTGATTGTGTACTGTTTCATCATACTAAGTTACTGAAGTTTTACCTCCTACGCAGTGTATGGGTATGATCGCAAGGGAAAATGAACAAATATAAATCATCCGCGCGGTTGATGTGTATTTAATAGCAATGTATGTACGACCCGTACGGCGCACTGGTTATCACGAGGGATAGCCGTTCGGAGGATTCTGGTTCGATTCCCAACGAGGCGAAAATTTTAATGATGAGTTTAAATTTCTGTTCTCGGTTCTTGTCTTGTGTGTGTCGTGGGTGCCATCTACCAACAGTGATAGCCGAGTTGATTGAACGCTAGACTCCCGAATAAGGGGCTTGGGTTTGAATTCAGGATGTACCTCACATTTTCAAAAGTTCTGCGCGAATTAAAAATTAGTAATATCATACAACTAAGAGTTCTCCATTATGTTCTAAAGGTTTGAAGGTGTCTGAGTCAAAAATCGAAACAAATTTATCAATACACCGCTCAGCACTTTTCCCTTTAGTGGCCGTATGTTGAGTTATTAAAAAAAATGACAATTTATCTGTAAGCTGGCCGAGCGCCAAGTCCGTCCCCGATGGTGTATGGAAAAAAATCGGTGAAATTTGCGGCCGGCGCGGCGTTAAATTTCACGAAAGGAGTATTTGGAACAAAATGTGGACGCGTGTTAAAGCTTGGGGATTGCTTTGGGAAACGATGGTAGGTACTATTGCAGATAGTGAATTCTTTTTAAAGTTTAAATGTTTAAGTTTAAATATTCATACATTAGGATTTCCTGTGACGCAGGTGGCATGGTGAACACAAATAACACATCACTAACACCCATGGCCCGGGAATAAACATTTATATGTCACATAAATATCTGCCTCGGCCGGGAATCGAACCCGGGTCCCCTCGCTTCGCAGGCAGGGTCAATACCAACCAGGTTACAGGTCCTTAATTGGAGGTTCCAATCTGCTACTTTATTAAAGCTTAAATCAAAATTATGCAGGTCTCCCAATTCCTTTTCTGTATGCAACGCATTGGTGCCTGTGCACAATGTGCATTCTTTTCATGTAATAAATTGACACGTGTTTATCCAAGTGATTTCAACCTTGGACTATTATCTCCATCGCACCTCACCTCAGGGCGAGCGGAACATGTTAACCTCATCATACGACGCCACTCCGTAGTATTTACACAACGATGCCATTGCACATGCACTCGGGTGCACTCGAGAGTCGGGCACGTCGGCAAACGTTCTTCAAATAAAATCTCCAATTCGCAATATTTACCAGACGGTACGCGACGTGACAGACATCATGCACAATAGATTTGTGCTCTATAGACTAAATGTGTTTTAGGATTTTTGAATATTTTAGGATTTCCTAAAAAGATAAACTGTACTTACTACCTAATTACTTACTCTACTTACGAAACTACTAACTAACTTCCTAGTCCCCATTCGAGTCTTGTTCGAGGTCGGTCACAGTTGTCATGGGCGGCAGCGGAAGGGTGGTGCTGCATAATCGTTTGCTACCTTAATTACCTAAATAAAAATTATCTAAAAATACATTAATGAATGTCAAATGATATTTTATTGAATTGTGGTCACATAATTATACCTTGTAAGCGCTACTTAATCAATTACTTACATCATCAATTACATAAACTCATTAATATGTAGGTATTTACTTTACATACCTACTCATTCAATGAAATCACTCACTCCGACTATGTATCCATTACATAAAATCATTCATACTTATTTACTTCACTCATTCAATGAGATCACACGCTCTGAGACGCAACTGAAATTTTTATTTAAAGAGCTACTCTTTATTCCATCTCGAAACACATTTACGAGTACAAAGGTCTAAAACAAAGCTCAACGCGATGTTTCATTTTCTTGTCCAAGATAATAAAATATTCAGTCTTGTAAGCTGATGGAGATTTTTGTAGTGACCTAGGGCACAGAATAGATAAGTTATAGACGGTGCCCAGTGTATCAGATTTAGTACCTACGTGGTCGAGGTATCTTTGTATGTTAGAACTTATCGTTATGTACTAAGTATTTTCATTGCCAGCTCAATAAAGTTAATAGTGATGCGTCTTCTTAATAATTTGGCACAGGAAGGGTACCTAGTTACGTAACTGTTTGTTTTTTGGAAAAAAGCGGTAAATATAATCAATGATTAGGTATTATGTTCATATAAAATGAATATATTATATCAGTTATCTATGCCGAGAACTTTCTTCACATTAGTCAGCAAGATTCCTTTTATCAGCATACATTCATCTAACATCGGGTCAGTAACTCGAAATTGAATAAAAAGCTCTAAATAAATACAAAATCTCAACCATTTATGTTAATTTCATTCGAATAAAATCTTTTAGGAATGATCCTATCAGGATTTCGTATTTTAAACCCGAGACAACGATCGGGAATGTATTCTGTCCACTGACTCGGCTCGTATGAAGTGATCCTTCTGTGTAACTCAGTAGTCTATCCATAAGACGCCTCAGATCGACTGCACAGTGGATGTGCATCCGGGAAAATGCTCTCTAAATAAAATATCCACGTCTGTGAGTGCATACGGCACTGCTAACCGCTATCCCCAGTCCACCGCTGCAATATTTACCGAGAGCTGAGGGCGGGGCAAATGTAGCCAAGGATCTCGTTTGCGGGATGTTCCGTTTTCCCACGACTGTTTCAACAATCGTCACAATGAGGGTTGGAGAGTATTTTCATTTAAATTTACATTCGCTTATTTAATTTCGCTTATTAAATGTTTTCTTCGTTCGTTGCTTTGAACTTTGTGAAATAGGTTTTTGAAGTGCCCTTTGAACCAATCAATGGCCATATGGTTGGTAGCAGTTTAGAAGTAACCTTTTCTAAAATAAGTGGGAACATCCGCATAAACAAACAAAGAAAGAGAATAAAATTCCCAAAATGATTGTTATGAAATGTATTTTCTTGATAAATATCCCCACTAAATTTATTTTTATATCTTCTATGTACAGACCAGATATCGATCAGTTACAGTATTATTATATCTATACTTATAAATTAAAAGTGAATTAACATTTTTTTAGTAAATGAAACCTGCAGGTATCTAAGAGATCTCTATGATGTTCAAAGAAGTCTATTAATCTACACATCTTGCCAGCGCTGTAGACTGGAACTTGTGAATTATAAACGTAAAGAAGCCCAAGCCCTACAGTGGGATAGTTAAGAATTGGTTTGATAAGAACAAAATAGCTGCATTATTATAATTTTGACTAAAAAAGAGAACAAGTTTATTATTCAGTTAATAAGTTAACAGTGCTGTCGGATGTTTCTTTATTTTTAATAACATTTTTATCATCATTAAAAGTTGTGTAGTCAAGTTCCGAGTGGTAGTAGGTAACTGCAGCAGCACTAGCGAGAATATTTTTAATGTTACATTTGCCTCTCGGTTCAGGTAAAGTGAATAGGTAATAAGTTCGATTTATGTCTCATCACGTAAATAAAGGCCAGTTGCTTTACTAAGCTATTCTTTTAATAGCCGAAGTGTGAGCAATAATAATTAATTAATTCATATAGATACATCTGATAGAAACGTAAAATAACAGGCATAAATTCATCACACGCAGTATTGACTACAGCATGCATACCAAAAATTTAATATAGAAAATTTTACCACGTTTAAAATGAATCGTTTGAGTTTCCCGGTTCGCCGTCGGTATAGGAATATGGGAAAGTTCGTGAAAATATATTTGATCAAAATTTCGGCAAATATTTGACTCGAAAGTAACGAAATTGTTTTCCGCTACAATTCACTCGCCGTTTGAGCTCTGCACACCTCATTGTACTAGCGCACTGCCAACTAACGAACCCTGCTTACCATCCGCCCACGGAGACTTCTAGACGCGTCAATATAGCGCCGCGCGGGGGGTAAATGCGTTCCCGAAACTCTAAAAGCTTTTCGGAAAGGGCGTTAAGGGTACGCATGTAAATTGTACATGTAATATTTATTTTTATGATGACACCGTAAACTAGTTGATCTTATCTGCGAAGAGAGATCCCGAGTTCGATTCTTCTTGCCCTTTGTGTTACCACTTTCGTGCAATTAATTGAAAAGTCTATTTAATTTATCTGCAAGCCATAGCCAGCGCGGACGAAATACTCAATCTCTCATAACTACTCATAAAATGCAAAGGTGTAACTCAGAGAAACAAAACAACTGACAGCCAATAAAAAAATTTACATGTCTGTGTATTTGTTTTTACATCGTGTAAATAACTATGCGCACTTGAGAAAACACAGTTATGTTGAATTACCGACAGACACTTATATTTATGTAGGTATAAATGTCAAAGTCAAATTCATTTATTCATATAGAAATCACTGATACACTTATGCACGTATTTTTTTTATTCTGTCGCAAGCGACACGCCCATAACTAACCGTTCCACAATCGAACACGCACCCTTACCAACCGCAACGTCCGCAACGTCCGCAACACTGCAATGCAATAAACTTTAAAACAGTGACGTAACAGTTACATCACATCTCTGTTTATCGTGCACAAAGGGGCCGCCCGGGACAAAGGGTACCGCACGTGGCCGGCATTGATCGGCCCTGCGCCCCCTCCGCGCCCCCGCGCCCGCGATCAGCTGACGCTGTCATTCACTACTACAACTGCGGCCTACTGCGGCTTTGCCGTACCTTACGAGGCCTGGAACGCCCCGTAACTAGTCAGAGATAGAGTAGAGAAAAGTAATTGAGGGTAGTTTTGTAACAAAGCGATGCTTTTGGTGTTTTATTATCTATTCCCTGCATTGACACTTACTATTAGGTGAGTGGTTCGTTTACTAGTTTGTTGGTTATGGACATAAAAAATGAAATGTAATGATTATAAAACTTTTTTGAAAATTTTTGACGAATGAGCAGTCGAGCTACCTGATGGTAGGTCACCGTGGACAAGAATAACACCAAATCCCATTCCATATTTAGCATCTATCACAATTTCAAAAAGGCGGTTTATAATTGAGAAAACACGACCAAAGCATAATATCAATAAATAATTCGTGATAAAACTGTATCATAAGTACGCATGATAGCATGATACTGTAAGTTATGAAACTTACATCCGGAAGACCCGAGAACAAAAGATGACAGCGAGCACGTGGTACTATGATACTACTGGTATCGATCGGCCCTACGCTGCGCGACAGCCCTACGATCAGCTGCGACGCATCGAACAAATGGACTTTGCGGCTTGCGGTCGTGCGGCCTGCGGCTCGGACGCGCGACGAACAAGATCACATGGACAGATGAGATACATTAGGCTTGACTTTTTTGGCATGGTTTTGAAAATCGTGAGTACCCGTTTACATTCAGAAATGTTTAGAGATGAGATACATTAGGCTTGACTTTTTTGGCACGGTTATGAAAATTGTGAGTACCCGTTTACATTCAGAAATGTTTAGTGTCCGCGATGATATCAGTTTCAAATCATAAGACACGTCAGATATTTATAACACCCTTCACCCTTTTTAAGTCGGGGGTTAAAAGGCACCAATATATCAATGTATCTTTGGAAATATGTAGCTCACGAGCTCCAGGTACCTGATGCTAATTGGTTATGTCGAACCTAATTAACCATGAATCCATGATAGACTAAAATATTCAGGGACAAATTGGACCCATTCACAACCCGTTATCTTAGATTAGTTCTAAATGACTCCAGAATCAGTTTTTTTGGAGCACGACAGTGTCGAAAGCGTCTCCACACGACGTGGCGCCGCGTCCGTCGGTAGCTTTAAGCGATTCCGCCGCTTTGTAAGTTGTGATGAAAGATAAAAGATTCCAGCAGGACAAAGGGAGCACTTAACGCGGAGCTGGAGATTTGCATGCAGCGTGTAGCCAGGCCAATGACCCTTACCACTAATCGAACTCATCTTACCTTTACCTCTGCATGTTAGTAAGTTACCATTACTACCTCTACTACTAGCAAGGGTAAACTGTAGCCACTAATAATAAACATACTTTTGCCCGACGTTAAACCGAAGTTAAACGGAAGGTTGTGAGTTGTGTACTCGTGTGTATGTATGTATGTATGTATGATCAAATCCAAATCATTTATTTCGTCTTAGGAATAAACAGCTCGCTGTACGAAAGTCCCAATTTGTTTCGGTAAATTGTGACTTTCGTTAACAATACACGTTTATCGAATCTCGAATCATTAGAAGCATGCCGAAGCGAAACGTAGCCGGCAGCCATTTACCTACTTAATAGTCGTAAGTGTAAAAACAGACAAGAATAACATTTCATATTATTTATAGACGAAATTTCCATTCCGCCCTAGAGGTGCCGGATGAAATATATTTTAAAAGATTATGTTACATCGTCATATTTTTGATTCTGGTGTTCTTGGAAACAAAACGAATATTAAACACTTAGACATTGACGAGCGGGTGGAGTTTCTGAATACATGTTGTGTAGCAAGATATTATGTTGTAGTGTTATATTTAAGGCCGTTTTCATTAATGTACCTATCCATCATCTATGTTTATGAAATGAAATGAATTTTATTCGAATTTGGTTTTTATATACTTTTCAAAAGTCAAACTACGCCATCACTTCAACAAATCCTTACCGTGAGTGATAAGTTAGTAAGTAAAGTATACCAGTAACATTATGTCATTGTGACATTGACAGTTTGGACTGTAAGGTAATCTATCTTCGAGTCCAAGCCGACCTCCCTTTCTGAGGTACATTCTGCTCAACAACGGTCTAGGTAATAGCACCCGGTCCCTCTTTCAGTGGCCCTGGACCCTGACCATCCAGAATCCCAAAAGTACTTTGGGCAGGTTGTAGGGTTATGAACTCGGCTGGCTAGCTACCATACTCTTGCATGAGTCAAGCTAAACGACTTGTCGTCTTTCGGCGCTGGGCTTGAGAGCCAGTTTTTCTTTCCACTTACCATCAGGTGGCTTGTTTGTCGGTTTTTTCTTTTTTTACTGAATATAAGTTACCGCTTGGCTACGGTCCCACCTGATGGTAAGTGCTGGCGACGTAGCCTTTATACGGTGAAGAAATAACTTTATTTTTTTTTGTTACAGTGACCATTTCTTTGTCGTATCGCTCTTGACAGAGCGGTCGTGGTCGTCACACAATATCATTTCTGCGGGCAGATGTTATGCGCCCCACGAGCAATCGCCACGAGCAGTGGCCAGAGTAGTACACAAATTTGGAAGATCATGCTACTACCATTCAAGAGTAAAAGCTCTGTGACAGACGTACAGCGGAGTCTTAATAATAGGGTTCCGTTGGTACCGTTTGAATGCGGAACCCTACAAGCCTCTAGTCGTGGATGTCTCAAGATCCGCGCACAATATAACGACCACTTTTAACTTGTGTCACTTTTGTAGTAATTGGATGTTATCTCGAAGGCGCCTCGATATAAATTTTTAACTTGGCAAGTTTACCTTTATTGTAAACATGCAAGCGAAATTGTATTCTAGTTCGAAACCATATAGTTTAAAGTATAATAAAGAGTGTCAACGTCGCATGAGACAAATATTTATTAATTTCGTTTTTTAATATAAATAATGAATCCTCCTATCTATTCCGTTAAAATGTTTCACATTTGAGAAGAAAACTAATTTGACTTCGTCAAAAATTCAAACGAACTGTCGGCGAAGTGGGTCCCGATTCATAACTAACTCCCTGCGGTGCAGTAGCCAACATACTGGCAGCATTTCCTGGCTGTATAGCAATGCTAAATTCAAATAGATAAACACGTCGTTCACAAGTGTATAGCACAGGAGCGAGTACTCGTACCAGTCACGAACGCGAACTTAAAAGCGCGTCGGATTTGCACAGAGTGCCTGCATAATAACTAATTCAATGGTTATAGATTTCCTTTAGTGCAGCGGGGCTCTATACCAGTCTATACCGCTTCATACCGGCTCCATCCTGAGCATATTCAGGTAAAAATCCAGTTTAATCCGCTTACGCTGAAAGCTACGTACTGCGCCGACGGTAAGTGCATAAATGAAATCATTTTAAATCCATATGTAACGCAACAGAGGCGTATAGTACAGCTTAATGCACTTTATATATTTTATTCTAGGTATGTTTACGAGCCATACGAACATATATTATATTATGTAAGTTTAAAGCCAGAACTAAAAACACCGTTTAAATTCATAACATATCATTTAAATTCATGCTCATAAAATATTCAGCGAATTAATGAGCTTTGATGCGAAGTGTTAATTATCAGATTATGACTATTATGCAGTATTATAATTACATTCTAATGAATAAAAACTGATACAGGTCAATGGTGAGTTAGCCAAGTGAATTGTTGCCCTTTTTTTCTATATCGCTGATTGTTGCCATCGAGACATTTTTGTAGAAATAAATTTTGTAAAAATAAACTCAAACTCAAATCATTTATTTCACATAGGTATTTTGGATACACTTATGTACGTAATTTTTTGCATTTACCACCGTTTCTCTAAAGTGCCTTTAAATTTTAAATCTTAGAGGAGAAAAAGAAACGGCGAAAGAAAACTCCTCGGCACATCTTTTGAAAATAGTACTTAAAAACTAATTACAATCTTTTTACTAGGTACTACCATTTTATACGTAAATACTAACTTGAGCGGAACTGGTTGCGGATGTCTATTACCAAGCATCCTTGTCATTAATATACTCATAAACCTCATAAAACTCATAAACCATAAATAACTGGCCTCATCCCATTTATGACCCACTATTACTACTCTTCATAACTAAGGATGCCAAATTGTACTCTACTAGTCGAGGACTAAGTGGCCAGCCCAAGTGGCGAAAAATTTTTATGCCTTAAGACAAAAAGACTACGTTGACATAATTGTGACTGCTTGCGTTCTTGCACATAAGTTTGAAATATGTATATCCTTAAGCAGCATTGACTTACAAGTCAATGTTAAGCAGTGATAAATGTTGTCTGTAACTGTTAGTAGGAAAATAACTCATGAGGTTTTCGTTCACGGCTAGTCATAGTTAAGATGTGTTTTTACTTACATCGTAAGTTAATGCTGGACATCAATGCCACCAGATGTTAAGGGGCGAAGGACGAAGCCCAAGATGTTGGATGTAATAACTTATTAAAAGCCTATTCACTCTCCTTTTGAAGACTCCCACATTATACACAGGCGGAAACACCGAAGCAGGTAAGCTATTCCAGTCCTTCGCAGTTGAAGCAACGCCTTACTTTGAGTTTTGAAAAGTGTATGCAAAAACCAAATAGGAATAAAAATTCATTTCATTGTTCCGTATTATTCAATACGCCGTAATACAAGTGATAAACACGAGCCGTCTAAATGTTAGGCAAATTCTCGTGGCGTGTAACACCGCCGCGCCGGAAGCCCGCCATTTGTGCCCAAAGGCACGATTAGTCGGGCGGCTGTCAGCTACACTTTTATTTACGGTCCACTAGCTGCAGCGAGCGACTCTCCTTGCTACGACACAAGGCTTGGCAAAATTAAACGCGATAACTATAACGTTGCTTGTTAAAGTGACAACTCGGGCGAAGGCACAGTAACCCCTTTGAAAAATAATTTGAAACACGTTTATTAATATTTGTAGTTCAGAAAATTATATTTCCATGGGATAAAATTTCTGAAATTCTGTAATTTATACTCCAATATGACTGTCATAGAAAAATTCATTATTTTGGAAATTACATAATTATCGAATTAGTAACCTTTTGTTCTCACTGTGGATGTGTGAGTCGTCTATGGCACCCACGACACAGGGAATCTATATTCAGATTCACATAATAATATGTCAATGACTAGTATATAAAGGCATATTAATTTACAGTTCACACAATACATTAGAACGCGCCTTAGCTTTAAGCTTTGTTAAGCGACGCCTTTAACTAGCACTGTATATTTATCAGGGGAATCATTTATCCAAATCAGTTCTGCTTTCGCGTGATTTAGCGACAAATTCAAACATACACGCGTTCTTTATATTAGTCACGATTAGACGGCACTTTGTTTTCTATACGCTTATTAGTATTTCACGCGACTTGGCTCCCTGCGAGGTAGGTAGGTAGTATTGTCAGGGGAATAATGTATCAGTACAGTCTGACGTGATTAAGTGACAAATCGTTGAACAAGTTCTGAAGTTATTATTTTCATGAGGATTTTTAGGAACAATGTTGACAATTTAGTAACGAGTCCGCTAATTGAAGACATTGTTTTTCAGATATTTAACTCTCTATGAACGAAAAATCTGCCCGTAAAACTTCAACATTTTGTTGCAATTAGTTTTTCCACTTGTCCGTTGACATTCGTTTTTCCACTTCCCCGTTGAAGTTTCACTTCTACTATGTGTCCCAGCATACATTTCCATTTTTTTATTAATTATAAGTTAATGCTTGACTACAATCTTATCCGATGGTAAGTGGTGATGTAGTCTTGGGTAGTAAAGCGCAATAAGTTAGTAAAAGCTTATTCACTCTTGATTTTAAGACACGCATTTTATAATCGAACAGGATAAGTTGAACCCAAGACAAGGGACGCAATCGGAGGCAATTGATTCGTATAAACCACTTTAGGTACAAAAAAGGTCGTAGGTTTGTATACCAAATATGTCAAACTATTCTGACACAATCAAATTGACCCGCAATTGAAGCATTTATTAGTTAGCCCACGCCGGCCCGAGATGGCTCGTCTGTCCACTTGCCAGATATACACATAAAAACTTGAAAGTAGGTCACAGTCGCTCAAGGACATCATTAACATCAGGGCTATCTGTTTGACATCTCTCATAAACTATTGCTATACGTACGATTGGCCCCGTTCATCACACCTACCACCCGAAACAACCAACGCCACTACCCATAAATCAACAAATGCAATATTATCATCGCTTTGTTTCACGAAACAGAAATGTATTGTTGACAGGGAATTTTATTTGAAAATTACATTTATCGGGATGGCCGCGGGCGCTGCGTGAGCAATGACGCGCGTCAAAACAAAGGTTCGGGGATGGTTTGTAAATGGAAACAGATATGCGCTTTGTACGAAACGAAATAAAGTTAAATTTACATTAATGGCCGTGTGCACCACCGTCGGAGCGGAGCGATTTAATATATTTATTAAAAAAAATAGAGGATTGACGAGGATTGGGAATTGGGAATAGCGATAGACGAGGATTTGTTAACACATGTTACTGTAAATTTGTCAAATGGTTATCGCTTTGTAGATTCGTTGAATGTAACAATTATAATTACTTATTAAAATTGAGAGCGTTTAAGATTTTATTATATTTTTGGTTGTTACTGGTTTGTGAGAAGACCTGTGTGTATTCATTGGCCAGATAAAATGTGCGAAACAAAACCCAATTTTAATGGGTTGTTTCTTTTTCAAAAGCGATACATTAACAAAGGCAAGTCACGGCTATAATGATTATGGCATTATGTATAATGGTCACGTCGTTTTCAAAAAAACATAAATATAAAACGAAAAATAAGTGGTAACTTGTAGTTAGTTAGGAGTTAGAAATCAAAATTTCTAGTAGCACCTAATGTGGTTCCGTTTGACATAAATATGTACACTCAAATTAATCTACTACTCAATAAACATTCGCCTCTCGCATCCTCGTTAGCAGTCATGCCATACGTTAAAACAAAATGCAAAGATAAATCTCTATCGCTGAATTTTCAATTAAATCGCTCGCGGAACAAATTCCCCGATGTAAATCGTCGTTGAAAAGCTACAGTGGCAGCACTAAAATGCAAATATATTATTGTTTTATCGCTCCGTTACATTTAGCAACGCGATTAACGCACTGCAGACAAACACGTTAACGATATTGTTAGTAACGGATGTTGGATATATTTTTCAAGTGTCTTAATTGGTTATATTAGGGTTGCCTCAAAATACTAACGAAACCTATGAATTTATATGTAGCACTTCCTCATCGATGGTACTTTGTCTTTGCATACAGAACGATGGCGCAATGAATCATACTGTCCTAAATTATTCAGATATTAAATTATATTATTTAATTATAATTATTCTTTTTCAAATACTCAAAAGATTTGGATTGAGTTTTTGTCGTTACTTAAGAATTTCTACTGAAAGTTGTTTGTGTTGCAAAATTATTTTATAACATAATTAGCAGAAAAACTTCACATAGAAACATGGCTTACAGCTTGATTATAAAATTATGATTCCTATTATTCATTATTAAAATTTAAAAACCCCACGACAAAGAAATCTGTAATGAATTGATGATCATCAAAAGCCTGAACAGATCTTTCCTGCAACTTTAATGACAAAAATGCTTGGAAATGGACATCCGCGACCGGTTCTGCTCATGTTAGTATGTATGTATTTGTATGTAGGTATAAAATCTGTAATGTTAATTGTAAGCATTATTGTTTTTCAAATGATGTGCCGAGGAGTTTCTTTCACCGTTTCTTTTCTCCTCAAATATTAAAAATTTAAAGGCACCTTAGCGAAACGGTGGTAACTTTAAAAAAAGACGTTCTTATGTGTATTGAAAATACATGGAATAAATGATTTGAGTTTGAGTTTGAGTGGAGGAACCATGTCGATCACGTCAGCTTTGAAACAAATTAAAAAATACATTTCATCGTTTTCTATACGACAAAGGATCAAGTAGCAAAATGCCTACACAATAGATATTTACATTAGAACAACACCGAACACATTAATTAACAGAGCCTCTATTTTTGGAAACGTACGAAACTTGAACAGTTCGCGGTCAAACAGCGGGATTCGTGTTTCGTTGTTCCTATTTCGTTATATTAATGTTGGATTATAAATTCTTGTTTCGTTGCTATCATTTCCAAGTTTACCGTGGATTTTACTCGAGCTCATTAGGAAGTTTTCACGATTGCTACCCTCAACGGAAATAACAATAATATTACCTCCTTTAATCAGATAAATACTGCTCATTATCTACAGTACTTTTTCCTCTTGTTTGTTAACAGATTTTCTTCCATCATCCTTACATTCTATCCCTAAATGGAATGACATATAATATCGTCTACAGTAACATAGTGCTCTGTTCTGTGTCCCAACGGTGGATCCTGCATCAATATTCACCAGCACACTTCTATTGAAGTTAGCTTAATGCTCCAGTATCTCAGTGTACGTACACTTTATCTGCAATCAGCATTACCTCTGGTTCCTCTAAGTATCTTTTAATCGCGGAAATGTCACTATTTATCCACCACAAATGTGTCATGTATGATAAACAACTCCTCACGATCTCCACACACTAAAACCATACCATATAATAGCTCGTTGCGACAGACAGAAACAAACAAACACACTTTCACATTTATAATATTAGTATGGGTAGCTGAAAGAATGTAAGTACTACACCGCAAGAATTTAAAACCAACAAGAAAATAAATAACAGAGCATAACTTCAGAACATTTAATTCACCCTCTATTGTATTTCTTCACAAGCTGTAACTTGCGGTAAATATTTTACCTAAGTTTTGTAATAGAAAATGTTCATAGAATATCATGATGTTTATTATATAAAATTCTATTATTATAATATTTCATTTCATGCAACGTTTAGGCAAAGATAACACCCTATTCATTCCCACATTTAATGTCAACTTAAAACTGTATTTTGAAATATGGGCTATCAAATCATCATCGTGGAGAACAATAACATAATGGTCCGGGATCCCTAGTACATTTTTTTTATCTGATTACTAACAATCTAATTTTTCGTAAGTAGCTTAATTTTGATGAGACGCTCAAGAATTTCTGAACGAAAAATCTCGATTGTGGGAGCTAACAGGGATAGCAGGGATAAAATATGTCGATTTCATGATTCGAAAAAATTTATTACTAACGGGTTGTTTTTTTTTAAATCTCAAGATTATTGTCTAAATTATTTGAAAAAATAGTTGTCCTACAAAATTTGTGGTTTGATCGAAGAGTCCCCCACTTCCAACATGCATCGTTAACGAAGTCATCAAAAATGATTACTACTAAAAAATACATAGCAACACAAAGATGCAAAAACGTTGCTAACAACAAGCCGTCCATACTCCATCACATTGTGTCAGTGCGGATTAGTAGAGGGGTTAATGACCAACCCAAGAGTCGTAAAACTTTGTGCCGTCTAATGACCTTCGACATAGCTAAATTAGCTAATACCTGAAATCTAACGGCAATAACGGGGTCTGCCGTGCCCGTCGAAGCTCGAAGGCGCTCAAGAAATTTTGTGCTACAAGCGGTCACCCATCAAAGTCCCAATCATGGCAACAGTTTTCTAACTTGATCGATCATTTTGTCCACGGAGATTTTTATCTCTGGTACACTTTTGGCGTCCTTAAGCGCGCAACTTCATAACGACTATCCTGAAGAAGTGTATAGTACCTACGGCCGACGGTTCTAGGCCGCTCTGAAGTTAGGCTTTCGGATATAGTGCGCAGGTATTGTACTTTAGAGAGAGATAGCGACACGAACACTGAGCGTGTGACTGATACAAACAATGCTCAAAGTGACACCCCGCGCGTCTTGCCGCCATTTCGACCCTAAAATTGACTTCTGCGCAGCGATCCGAACAAAGTTCCGGGCGGCCAAGAACCGCCTATACGAACTATAAGTACATTTATGTAAACGCGTGCTTTCCTTACGCTTTCCATGGTTCTAATGAATGATTAGTTGGAACAACTAAAAACATCCTTAAAATGCTAGGTGAATAAATTATAAATGAATAGCAATAAAATACATAAAAATATAGTGCTGTTAACCGTGTAGATATCTTTTTACTGTCGCTTTTCACGTCATTTCCGTTTCATCGACTCTCAAATCACAACGATGTTAAAGAAGTTTTCACTTAAAAAATCTTACACAAACGCAATACTTTTCAAAGATAACTAGCATTACGCAATAATCATTACACCGACGATAGCCAGTAACAAACACCAGCGCTCGCGCAAACCTTCTCGACCCACTGTAAGGCCTCATTTACATGATACCAGTTTCTTGCCTGTTGCATACAATAAAATTGGAGCAAGAAATGACTTACATGGTCTAAACAACTCATGACATTCTTGACATTTTGCACAACTTTCCTTGCAAGTTTCGCTTTGGTGTAAACAGCATATACCATAATTTCTTATGCAATTATTGTATTCAATTTTATGGAATTCTCTCTGCATTTGCAAACGTGAGTGCAG
This sequence comes from Ochlodes sylvanus, assembly GCA_905404295.2. NCBI lineage: Eukaryota > Metazoa > Arthropoda > Insecta > Lepidoptera > Hesperiidae > Ochlodes > Ochlodes sylvanus. The sequence goes on along the minus strand of FR990135.1, from coordinate 1,589,025 downwards.
TGAGTGAGGGTGTGTTGATCGTTGCTGCTCTTCTGAGGCACGAAATATTGAGAAAACAACGTAAAAATATAAATAAATTATTTATAGATATTAATTTTTTTTATTTTCAGTATCCCTTAAACAATTATTATCGCGATAAATTTCAATTAACCTTATTATATCAGCAGAACCGAACTTTAAAACTATTTGGCTCATTTGAAATAATTAGCTAGCGCATAAAATGTTCTACTAAATATTCACCAATGCAAATACGTGCAATACTTGAAGCAACACGTCAAAAAAGTGGTACAAGTATGTGTTTAGACAAGGCAAAACTTGAAAGCAATTGTTTCATAAACAGAATTGCCTTGGTGTAAACAAAATTGTCTTGTCAAGACTTGCATGCAATAATCGCATGCAATTATCGTATTCAATAATCTGCGTGTAAACAGCCGCTTACAATTCTTGAATGGCAATTCTTGCGCGTATTTAATTGCATACCATTATTGCTCTTGCATCTACAAGAAAATGGTGTCATGTAAATGAGGCTTAAGTACAATAATAATTTGACAACACCGATATTGTTTACCGACAAGGCAATATTCACTTCGAAACAGGTATAACGATAAGCCGTACGAAGCACCCGTTATCGTTATTTATTATTAAATAACAGATTAAATTGTTATTTCGCCCTAGTATCCGTTATCGCGCCCTTCTTTAGACCTCGGCGACCTAAACAGCGTTGCACATTCGAGAGGGGTATTGACTGGGCAGATTGGACATGGTAACTAAAATATATTTGGACAATCATTCTGCATGACGTTATTCAGTGAAAGTTAAGTTAAGGTTAGTGATTTGACGTCACCCGCTCAAGTGAGCCGGGTTCGAATCGTGCTGCGTCATCTCTCAGGTGTGATTGTGTTAGCGTTAATACGGTTGATATTTTTGAAGCGAAAATTTCTTTGGGCGCAATCGGCGATTTTCGATTGGCGGAAAAGGCTTTGCGATTGGCGACAAGGGTTGCGATCATAATAAAATAAAATAAAAAATCATTTATTTCTCCAAAACATAATATTACATCCAATCCCACAAACTTGAATGTAACTTTACATTAACCCCCTCATGATATCTAAAAAATAAAATTGCTAAAATTCCGAAAAACCAAATACATTTATAACTTTTCAATGGACTATGCTACTAAAATTCCCTGTCGTGACTGGCATAAACAACAGACAAACACAGAACACACACACAGACTGGAAACCAAAATTTAAAACTCATCATTCGAACCCAATTCTCTATGATCGGCGGTCTGGCATAATAACCGTTACGTCATGCGGGTCTCAAATACAAATCAATAGATACAAATACGTACTTAAGCAACCAAATGCATCGATGTATTGCTGCGGCCGTGCGGCAATCAAACGTATTATGTCATACGACTCATATGATCTCAAAGGGACGTCGACATCCAGTGAGCCGGGCTCGCGGCGATATAGCTCTCCATTACAAAGCTGAACTACATACCCGCTAAAATTTGAACATAATACCTATTCCGGGAATCAAGTCTTCGATTAATGGAATACACGTACATTGCAGTCTATTACTACTAAAGTTGTGAAGGAGAGGCAATAGTTAACTAAATTATTTTTTAATCTTTAATGTTAACAGTTAAGAATTAAATTGTTTAGCAAAATAAAATGTACAACACAAATAACAGATCTCAACACCTAACATACTTTTATCCGTAACATAAGAAGTAAAAAAAAATCATATTATGCCAATGTGCCATTGTCATTAATCTTAATTTGAATGTTTTCTGAAGACCCTTAATCTAAAAAAAGTCTAGATGGGGCGACCAGGGGCGGCTTTGCCTATTATGCAGTGGGTGCGGTGCACCCGGGCAACGGTTGTTACGGGGCGCCGAGAGTAGGTATTTATTTCATTTCGCCAGGGTATTGATTGCACACGGGCGCTACATGTAGTTTACTGGAGCCGACACTGGGGGAGACCAGTTGCAGACATGAGCGGGAGTGACCAATTACCATTGAGCTGACGAGTCCCTCTGTTCGTTTGTCGACCATTGAAATATTTTTCCATAAAGCTTTCACAAACAAAGTACCCTAATGATACTGAACTATGAGAGCTATGAAAAGAATCTTTTGAATGTATTATTCAAAAAACCCTTTGAGCCGCAACAAGCTTATAAATTACAAACGTCAAAGCTGATCAGAACTGTTTTATGATTGGATCGTCAAAGGCTCAAAGCAACGCAGTGGGATACAGATACCTATACCTATAGGTTAGCTTGTGCGCGTACATGAATGAATTCGATTAGAGATTTCACGCACACATTCACATAGCAAGGATAAACAGATAAGACTTAATCAATTACCGAAATCAAACACTATTAATAGCAGTAAATGACCAGCCTCCATGTTGTCCAAGATGTAAGATATTATGTAGAAAACCTGATTTTCTAACCTGATTCAAAAGAATTAGAGGGTTGGTTCTCATCAGATCTGATATCATTATTGGATTTAACACGTTTTGTACTGTAATGATGCTTATTTTACCATCGATAGGAATCCTACAACAGGGATATGAAAAGGTATTTGATTTTAATATAGAACGTTCTTACAGTCGTTTGCCCTATAAAAACCAAAATTAATCATAAAAAATTAAAAATATAGGTTACTGAGGAAAGAGCTTATCAAAAACCACGATCGTGCGTGAAGTGTGGATCGAAAGTGGATCACGGATGCATTACGCAAGCACCTGTGGAGTGCGCTATTATTATCCGGAACCTAACCCATCACTCAGATAGTGATGGGATTAGCGGGCGATCCCGTTGCACTGAGCTTTTTGGTAGTACAGCGTATTAAAAATTACAACTCATTTGGCTCTGGACGGCCGTAAATGTGCTTTGAGGTTGGCGCGTTCTAAGAATTGGCAGTTTTAATACCTTAGAGAATATCAAGAATAGATACCAAGTCTAAAAATTAAGGTGAGGTAACGTAAGGTTTTCTCATGACGTTTCCTTAACAACAAATACTACTAAAACTTTGAGGTTTTAGTCAGCAGTTACTTTGCTTACGATGAGTAAACTTTTCAGTATCTGTAAGTCACTTCGATGTGTAAGTTTCTGCTTTTTTTGGGTTCGACTCTCGTCCGAAAAATGTGAGAAACTAATCTCTTTATCTTACCATATTATTTAATTGTTTATTCTCTTAGAATCGACGAGTCTGTGCAGTTATATAAATAGCTCTGTCTTGCGAGCGAGGAGACTCGGCCAATATTTATGTGACAGATAAATATTTGTTATAGAGTCGCGGGTTTGTCGAGTGTTATTTGTCAATGTCCATGGCATCCGCGGAGCAGGGATTCTCAGTTTAAAAGTACATAATTATGTACAATGAACTTAATGTATTTATTTCTTCTTAACTCAATTTCAACACACATTTATAACTTTACACTATTCCTACCAAAAAACACCAGACTGCGGGATTTAAAAATTCATCAAACAAACTACCGGGATCGCTTTTGAAGCGGGCACATCCCTCGGTGACACGGCAAGTGACAGCGGACTTACGCCAAATAAATTAACCGCGCGAAGGTCATCCGTGATTTTCAGTGAAAACAACGTAATACCAGAGATCGGCCGCGAGGAGCGTTCGTTGGTACAAAACGCGATCGGAACGTTCCTCATAAAAACGGTTATATTTAGAACGTTATTTGTTTCACCTCTGTGACACGGTGAAAGTCAAGTCGAAAATAGGTTAGTTCTGCGACCGATATAGGGTGAACGACAGGCGATACAATGTTACCGCGTTTGTTTTAAGATAACACTTTGGTCCTGGCACATGTTAGGCGTTAGAAACGTGCGCTGTGATAACATGCAATTGCGCATCTGTGTACACTTACACGTGCAAACGCGCGTTAGGCCCGTAAGATCAATCGTAGTTTAAAGAAATTGAATTTGAAGAAATGTCAAAAGACGGTTTAATCTGTCATAGTAAGTTCAAACCAACCTGAACGGGCGTTTAAACTAATCGAAGGTTTAAACTAGCCTTGGTCGATTAACTAACATTGATCTTAAGAAATAATCGAAGACAATAGATTAAACTCCCTTACGCGGTTAAACTACGGTTGTTAGTATGTGTAAACGTATAGAGGAACTCTTAGTTCTTAAAACGTTAGCGCGCGCTTTAAATCGCAGCAATTATCAGGAAAAAGCCCAACTCAGCATTATACTAGCTGTCTGAGAGCAGCTAGCGCTGATCTTCCGCTGGGCCCCTTTGGTGATATTTCGGTAGGCCAAACAATAAGAACACAACAGTATAACATTAATAATAAAACTAAAAAAATACATTAAAAAACATACGTACGTACATGCTACTTACTCTCTCGCGATCAAACAAGCGATGGGAGCCGACGCTCGGCAATACTGCCATGGGATTAACAGATACATACATACATATATCGGAATTTACGAATGAGATTCTTTCGCTTTTATGCTAAAGTAATAAGAAAAGGGTCTAAATTGAATTGACTGATTGTGAAAAGAAAAGAGGTTTTACTGAAAGATTAAGGTCAAAGGGCACAGGTGGAGGACAGGAGGAGAGCCCCTGTTTAGTGATTATGTACTTCACGTTATATGTAAAATGATGTAATAAAACGGTCAAGTGCGAGTCGGATTCGCACACGCAGGGTTCCGTACCGCCTAGCGATATTAACTCTAAAGATTGGCCGATAGCAATATTACGTAAAAAAACCTTTTTTATATAATTTCTGCTTAAAGCGGCCACAGTAACAGAATTCGGTAAAAATTTAAGTGTATGCATCCTATCACTAGTCAGTCAGCCTCGCGTTTATAGGATTCCGTACGGATAATGTCGGGAAATACTTGTAGATTCCATTTTCTAAAGAAACTCAAGGATCTAGAATTTCCTCTGCATTTCCTTCATTTCATTCGCCTTTCGCGCAGAGCTTCTCATAGAAATTCTTTATTAACATTTTAAAAGAACTTTAATAAATGGATCCTTCGTTTCCTCTTTGGTCGGCAACCGGTCTGCAACGTTTTGTGGTACTGACGTCTATGCGTGACGGTGAGCATTCACTATCAGATCAGATCAGATCAGCAGCTGGCTCCTCTAGGTATAGCCGTTTCCTTAAGAAACATTCGAATACATTTTCTTCAAAGAGTGTCACTCTCAATTTTTTTCTTTTATTAAATAAAAGTATTAAATTTGAATACTAGTAAACCCGCCCTAGCTTCGCTTCGGGAAACCAATCCCTTAGTACGTACTCTCATTCCAAAATTGTTAGACGTAACTGATTTTCAAAAAAATGTGCGTATTAGAATATAATAACGAGATGATGATCTTATGCATATAAGTGAACTATTCGAAAAATAAACTAATTCAATTTTTTTACTCAATTACTTCGTAGATTTATCGTTCGTGAGTTACCCTATAACTATAACGTATTGTAATCGGATGTAACTTGCAAATGTAAACAATTCAAAGCTACAAACAGAAATGATCGTTTTGGTACCTCACACAAGGGGTCATCAAACCGAGATACGTTGGTGGTAGGGCTGACACCCAGCTGGCTCCGCCTAGGGCTACCACCCTATTGCCCGAGCCAGCCGCTAAATGACCTGTCATTTTCCGGCTGGAAGCTTTACAGCCAGTGGGTACGCACTCATTTCTTCCTTCTTTCTTTCTACAACTTCTTTCCAACGAGCAACGAGGCGGTTATGTATTTGATGATGCCAACGTCCATGGGAGACGGTGACCACATACCTTCATATTCATACACAGACCACTTGTACTCGTGTGTCAACTATGAATATAAACCGAGTGACCAACACTTCAAGCTAGACACGACCTTCAGCAATGAAGACACCGACTAAGAAGAATACAAAAATCAACACATTAAACGAAGACGTGTCATTACGTCACACGTTCGAATCTCGAAGCCGCGAGGTTAACGGACTGGGATAAACCTCAGTCACCTCAGCCACGGCACAAATTTATGCCTACAATCACCATATTTGTCAATGATATACCGCCACACTGTCATTTTGATTATATCTGAATGCCTACGTATGTTCTTCCTTGTGTTGGATTGTGTTCCTAACCGGCATTTGGCTCGTGATTATCTAAAATATTCTAATTTAGTTTTGAGGGTGTTTAATCGTGAGTGATTTTCTATTATCGATCTAATGTTCTAACACCGTCACCTAACCGGACTAACTATCCCAGTCCCCATTTGAGTTATGTTCTAAGTCGGTCGCAGTTGTCATGGGCGGCAGCGGAAGGTGGTGCTGCTTGCTCTTTTGCTACCTTAATTCCATAAAAAACAGATTACCAAGACTGTATAAAATACCCAGTCTAATAGGGTAGTTGACAGTAAGAATATATTTTGAAGATTTCTATTTTTTATGGTAGCTTAATATTTACAAATGCGAAAAATCGATCTTATTGATTAAATAAATCATGATTATTTAATATTTTTGAGAAATAAAATCCCGAAATTACAGTCACTAGTCACGTGACAGCGAACGCCAATACGACGCGTGACGTCACACGTTGTAAAACTAAACAAACTTGACATAGCATTTTGGTCTTTCCGCTCAATCAAACAGCTCTTCGTTTTCCAACATATGACGTCATACGAGTAGCCATGACAGTTTGACGCGTTTTTTGACGGAAACGTCAAATAGTTCATGAAAATATAAATTAAAATATGTTACAGTTAGTATTTTACTGAAATATTAATATTTCAGTTAAATTAGACCATTTGGCAAACTATGATTTAGTTTTTCAAAATTAGTCAACTAGCCTATTTCCACAGATTAGCCAGCTCCACAGAGCAACTCCACTCGAGGTACAAGATACTGCAGATTAAATTCTATAAATAGAATGTTGTAGTCCGCTCATGGGATTAAAATGTAAGAATTTAATAATGCATCTGGGTTGCCGGCGATCGATCTTGTACCGAGGTTATTATATGCATGTAGATGAGAAGAATTCTCCAAGACAAGAAAAAATCTCGCTCCTCTATCGGCGTCGCATAGTTAAGACGGTTGTGTAGCGCTTTTTATTAATATAGAAGTCTGATCTTTGTGCCATTTTTAAGGGTAATAAGGAGTTAATAAAAGGCAGTCTACATGGTTTAAATTGCAACCCATGGATATTGCAAGGCGGTCCAATATAAAATAAAATTTATACAATAACCTACGAAGCAACTTACAGAATAGTCCCATGCCATCAAAACATAACTTGTTGTTGTGAGATCTATGTAGGTAATACCAAGTCGGTTAATTTATTCAGTCCCTAGTTAAGGGTCCTTCGGCCTTAAGTTATTACGTAATTAGCTAACCTAACAACATATTATAGTGACCATATCAATATTAAAAATCTTTTGTTTTAAATAAATTTGAAGCTTCTATGTCTGCTAGATGACGTTTCAGAGTGGACACATCACCGAAGCCTGTACTAGTCGCACTACTGAGCCTTAGCCGAGATTCATTTAACCTTAAGGCCATACATAGTCTACGCTGGTCAAATGCATATTGACTATTATCAACACATACAGTCATACTACAGTAGTAGAGTCTGGTCTGTTCATTATGTTTTACTCACATTGTTTCCTACACCACCCGAGATCAATACCAAAATTCAATTCCAACCATTCAAAACCATTTTGTTATAATCAAGTTAAATATGAAATTGTTATAATCTGTAATATGCAATCTAAAGGTTAGTCGACATCTAGTTAGGAGACCGAAGAGCTGGCAGCTACCTCGGACAAAGAATTAGCCTAGCTATTCAAAGGGGGAACGCTGCCAGTATGTTCGGAACCTTGCCTAAAGGGACTCCTTTTAATAATATTTTTTACTTATTATGTTATTTTTTAACTTTTTATTTTTAGGTTGTGTATGTATTATTTAAGTTTAATAAGATGTTGTAGGTTAAATAAATTTTTTATATGCATTATGGAAAAAAAACTAAATACCAAATGTTAAACAATACTGGTAACGAAATAAATTTAATCACAACAGGACCCATAAAAAACGCGGGACCCCCGCCGAGCGGCCGCCCATGAACTATTACTCCGTAGCTAAATTAATTCCCCTATAACGCCGGCTAAAGTTTTCTTTTATACATTTTTTACAAACTCGCGACCAATTTTCCGACTTTGTTCCTCGTTCAAGTCTTAAGAGCCTCATATTTTAGTCGCTTTTAAAAGTATCTTTTTAGAAAGAACTCCTTAAGTCCTTATATATATTTTTTTTAGTTAATTAGTATTTTTTTAACAAAGTTATTTATATAACAGAATAACGTTCGCTGGGTCAGTTAGTATACATTCATATAAAATATAGTTCCTTTTTTAAATTTCCTCGTAAACTTTTACTATGCTAAATCTCACTATTCCTAAAAGGGGTAAAAAAATTCTACACACAATAACACTGGTATCTTTAGAGACGTATAGGAAGATCTTTTTGTGTTACAGACGCGTTGCCTCACTACTAAAGTTGGTAAGTTACCAATGATGTACGGGGTAACCAATTCACTAGTTCGAGGACAGAAAATTAGGTACAAAACAAAATCTCAAACATCTCTATAAAACTTAGCTTAGAGAAAAGCCGTCGCGACTTAAAAATGTTAGAGACGGTTGCTTCGCCTTACACGGCCGTAACGGTCGCTTGCCGACATAATCTCGAATATGCTCTAACCTACATATATGGCGTTAGTGTCCGCCGAGATTTAAATAGTGAGATTACAATTTACATGGGAAAAACTTCATCGCGAGATCGCATAACCGTTGAACATTGGGTTCGTTTGACTAATCTTTTATTCGAATTCAAACTCAGAACGATTTATTTTGATGGCCATGTTAGTACTGTACGTACGTACAGTATTTTGTTTTTTCTTAAGGGGAGAATAAACGAGAAAAGAAAGTCCTCAGGACATGTTTAAAACACAAGTAAGTACACTAACGTCATGCATTATGCACTAATTTGGCGGACTCGGTTGTTTATTTCTAAGCGTTCTTGTCGTTCATATAGTAATGAATCCATATCCAGTCGTACAACAGTCGTTATTTGATTTTTTCTGATTAGTAGCTACATTAACACAAATGGCAAGGGACAAACAAACACTCAAACCCTACAAAGATGACACCCATTTGTTTCATTTGATAGCGATACTAAGAGATTCCAAGTTCAAATCTCAGGTTCTCTTTCCTTAGGATGGTTAGTCCAGTTAGCAGAGGGTGTTATTAAGAATGCTAGTTGGTAAGTCCGTTAGAAAGTATTTAGACTCGGGCAGGCACTGTTAGTGATAGTTAATATTCTTAGTTGTTCTTAGTAATTGTCCTATTAGTAATTCTATGAGTCTCGTTCTATTTAATATTACCAATCTCAGAGAGCTCCATATATACACAAGTCATTGGACAACTAACATTTGTATTCATTGTGAACGAACTAAAAACAAACGGAGTTGTAAAACACAGTTCACACGGTACACAACTACACACCCAATCTACGTTATCTAGCGGACGATAGCGTTACCGAAGTGAGGCCACGTTAGAGCCAACCAAACCGTTTACCGAGTGTCGGCGCGAATGACACCGCGACATCGACAAGTCAGCAGTCAGTACTCAGCACTCAGCAGTCAGCACTCAGCACTCAGCAGTCGGTACTCAGCACTCAGCAGTCAGTAGACACTGTAGACAGCACTATATACGATGCCGATAACAAAATGCAAACGCCCGCGATACTCCCGACCCGATCGTAAACGTATCCGAATACGTCGATTCACCATGGTTAGCTTGGGGGACAGCTATCAATTTGCTGAAAATCCTCTATCTACATACCACAAGACATATCGATCGACATGACTCATGATTGTTCATAAATAATAAATTGATTATTTGTCTTTATTCATTTATTTAAGTATGTTAACTTTATTGATTGACCACAAATATTATTGCTCAAATTGCGAGCATTTTCTACTTTCAGCTAGGTAACCATTAGGCCAAACCGAAATACAATTAGTTTTTAATAATGGTACGACTGGTTTAACGTTGGCATTTTAATATACATATTGTTCAACTCATCAGTATCAATTTGCATACTACAATATTCGCTAAATGAGTGTTAAGTAGATTGCCACATCTGTGCATTCAATTATCCAATGAAAATAAAGAATTTACGAGTATATTATTATCTCCATATCGAAATCCACATTATTCACACAAACATTAATTACATGTTAACTGCTGATTATTTTATATCTTTTTACATACATTAACGATTTAGATGAATATGAGAATGCTCATGAATACGTAAATAAATTAGGAATTATTACAATGGCAATAAGTTTCAGTTGTTTCTTAAAACTACATTTGAAAATAAATGCATAAAATGATTATGAATGTACCTAAATACGAACTAATTATTATGAAGCGTATTGTTATGTAATAATAACTAACACGTTGCGCTCACTGTACTCGTCAGTATCACGCCCGATTCCGACGTGACCTAGTTGGCAGGTATGAATGATTTCATAATCAGCTACTTAAGGTAAAAAATACAACGGTAGTAACTTCCAGCTGGTATCACTGACTTCCTTTACAACTTCCGCCGGCTCTTGGACTAATTCGCCACCATTCGAGTTCAACAACCGTATTACGTACAATATTACGTTCTGAGCCTCGTTCGGCCCGCGAAACTTTCCCGAGAGGCATTACCCACTTAGAATGTGGATTACGGCGACCAGTATTTTGAAATAAACGCCTTTGTAACTGGACCTCGGCCGAGAATTCACAAGTCCCGGCAAATTGAAAGCGCTCCGTGAAACGGACCCGCGACGGGATCGCATAGCCCTTTGTGGGGCGAAGCGTCAGTGGCCCGATGCTTCGGTGCTTCGCAGGCATCGCTACGCGCAAGATAACGGACAAAGCGATCCGGGAGCGATGTTCAGTCATCCTTGCGGCATTCATCGCGTTCGAGTTTGAAAAGGGAGCAGTGGAACGTGCGGTTTGTGAAATTGCGGCCGGCCGAGGTCGTTGACCCCGGCGCACGCGCCGCGCCGCGGTGCGCTCTCGGCTCGACGCAAACATGGTTAAATATAGCGGGTGACGTCATCTGTTTATCATCGTACGCAAGGTTACGCACCGAGCGTGCTGCGAGCGAGTAGCGCACGACGCATGCCGCACGCCGCACGCCGCACGACGCACGACGCACGACGCACGACGCACGACGCACGAACATACCACCGATTGGATTCTCAGCAACTGACCTTACATTGGACGTGTTGTACTAACTCTATCTGCAGTGTTCCTGTGTAACCATTCGATGTACCGCCGCTATGCTGAAACTGAGGAACTATTTTTTTAATTTCTGTTCGTTCAATAACCTCCATCCGTTTTTATAATAATTTAAATGGATATCTTAGGAGTTATCGCAAAATAAAAACTAACGTGCGTGAATACTCGTATAAACGTGCGAATTTTGGACTTGGGTACTAAGGGACAGGTTTCCCGAAGCGAAGCGAGGGCGGGTATAAAACCTAAATATAGTGGGATATAAAACCGTATGTGATATTATAATTTTCATGCAAAAGCTTTTAAATATAGACATAAAAAATCTTATGATGCACTTAAGCTTTCATATTTCAGTACTCATATAAGACCGAAGGAACTTTCTAGGACTCAAAATCCATTTTATTTGCAGTGAATACAAAAAATTTAGTTCACGCACTCGAGATGAAGCCGGTGACGTCACAGTCCGGGGTTCGAGTATAATTCAGAGTTCAGATGTATCAATCAAGTGTATATTCATAATTTATGTTTCCGTGGCAACGATTTGACCAACTTAATGTATTTATTACTTTATATTAACGGGACTCTATTAATAAGAATTCGTTGTCTGTCGGTCTGCAGATCCATCTGTGTGTTACAGGGCTATCTCCTGAATAATCCCTACTAATATTATAAATGCGAAAGTAACTCTGTCTGTCTGTCTGTCTGTCTGTCTGTCTGTGTCGCTTTCCCGCTTAAACCTCTCAACCGATTTTGATGAAATTTGACACAGACAATCTTTAGACCCTGAGAAAGGACATAGGCTACCTTTTATTGCGACAAAAAGGGATGAAGAGGTTGAAATAAAGGTTGAAAGTTTGTATGGGATTTCTTCGGGTTTTAAGCACAGCGCCATCTAGGGGTGAACCTTCCTAACTTAAAGAATAAGAACGCCTAGCGCCATCTCTTAAAGAACCATGAAACTTTATATTTAAGCACTTGATAATAAGTTTCCCGAAGCGAAGCGAGGGCGGGTCGCTAGTATATAATATGGAGACATTTATTTTTATTGTAGGGGAAAAAGGAATCCAGGGAAGCGGGGTTCCGTCGTAATTAGTTTATTAACCTAATTTATTCCGTCTAATTCAGTTCCCATCCTTTTTCATCACTTACTAAGAAGCCCATTTCCTTGCAGATAAATATCCCGGCCGCAAATAGAATTTAGAATCCTTGATCATGCCAATACGTAAACGTTGCTTCTAAATCATAATGATATCAATTCATTGAAATACATTTTAAATTATTTCTATGCAAATAATATCGACGATATCTGACGTCGTTCACCGGCTTAAGGCGTTATCATGAAATGAAGCTCAAGATAATTTAGATTCATTAACCTTCAATTCACAAATCATCACAATATTTAGTGATTCATTATTTCGCATAAACAACATAATCTGTATTAAATATAAAAGTGTTTATTATCAACTTTTCTCCATACGAAACAAGAACTTAGGAGCTTGGCATCTTTGTTAAGAATTGATTAATATATTCTATACATGTAATAAAACTGCAACTTATCGACGTCTGTACATAGAAAATATTTGGGAAAAAATATTATTTAGGACATTTAACTTCCTTGCAACATACCAATTTACCATTTTACAACGTCCATGACAAAGTTTATTTGAAATGAAGTACGAGTACATTATTATCTGAGCTAGTTAGTACTATTATCTATTTTGTGTCAGTGCGTTTGTTGAAATTCAATCACGAAATACCACAATAAAAGATAAATATTAAAATATTCCATTAAATACGTGTTTATAAGTGTTAACGTTAACGAAGTGTTTGTATTATTTCAATTATTATTTTATTAATCAAAAAGGAAATATCGGTTAAAAAATCTCCGGCTCTCGTTTAACCATTTTCGAGAGCGAATGTATTAGGACTCATAATTATGTGTCAAACAAAATCTATTTAAATTTTCAACACATCATTTACTCCTGTGGTTTCAGCAAGTAGAACGCAGATTGAAATTAAATCATTTGTCAGGAAACTGGTGCATAATTTCCTGCTTGCATACAAATATACATAATATATGTAGGTACGAGCTGTGCCCGCGACTTCGTCCGCGTGGAATTTAACAAAAAAAATTAAAATAAAAGTAGCCTAAGTTACTCCTTATGACATCAGCAATCGGCCAGTGAAAGTCCCGTCAAAATCGGTCCAGCCGTTCCAGAGATTAGCCGGAACAAACAGACAGACAGACAGACAGACAGACTATATAATTATATGGAATAGGTTGCCTGCGTCGGTGTTCCCACCTGCGTATAATGTGGGAGTCTTCAAGAGGAGAGTGAATAGGCTTTTAATAAGTTAGTGCGACCAACATCTTCGACTTCATCGCCACTTACCATCAGGTGGGATAGTTGTCAAGCATTAATATAAAATTTAAATTTTACATTTAAATACATTTAAATTATCTCATGTAAAAAAAAAAAGACAGACAGTCAGACAGACAGACAGACAGACAGTCAGACAGACAGACAGTCAGACAGACAGACAGACAGACAAAAATTGTAAAAAATGTTATTTTGGTGTATGTACCGTATTCGTATATTCATATACATGTAGTAAAAAACGGTTATTTCAATATTACAAACAGACACTCCAATTTTATTTATTTGTATAGATATTACAAAAGATTCGAGTAACACGGCATACAGACAGCGGAGAGAATGCCACAGAGCACATCATCTGAGACGCGCCCGCGTACTCCCTTGTTACTCTGTAATTCAAAAGAAAACGCGCCTAAAGCATTATTGTGTTCCATGGACAAAGGGTAAGCGAAATGCGAACCCCATACGACTATTGTAGTTAAGCGAATGCATATAACGCAAGATTTTCTCGTTGTATACTGTCGGTGTCATACAAATGTTTTTAGGCATTTAAAACAAACAATTTTATTAATTGCAATCCGTTGCAAACTTGCTCACTAGGACTAAAATGGAAATATAGGTATATTGCGTTTAAGTTTCAAATGGGCTTGCATTATTTCCCGGAAAAAACATATTGACATTGCGAAAAAAAATATTTTTGTTTAGACCTTTATTTTAGGGATCTAAATGTAGTTTAGAAAATAAATTATCCTTGATATCGTCCGCAGGTTTTTGTTATTTAAAGATTGAACGACGGGGAGGTGACACCGAAAGTGTATTTTTGTAGTTTTTAATCTAACTATAACACCTTTTTTTTCACAAAGCGATCATCTAAATCTTATCAGTTAATTACTTGTACACGTATACTTCGGATGTTTATTATTTAGTTATAAGGTATAAGATGACATTTTAAACGAAAAATGCGCTGTAATGTCTCGTCCAGGATCTTCCGAGCTACGTGAGCTTCCTAAAAACTACTTTTTTGAATTAGGCCATTATATTACGATATTTTTTTTATGGCCTAAGCAGGCAAACGAGCAGACGGGTCACCTGATGGTAAGTGATCACCGTCGCCCATGGACATTGGCAACACCAGGGGCGTCACCATCGCGTTGCCGGCCACGAAGGAAGCGAAAGACCCGCTTCTTGAAGGACCCCATGTCATAGCACTGTGGGAACACCGTTGTAGGAAGTTAAAACGATATTCTCTTTACGATTTTAGTTTAGTTACCGATATTCTCTTTCTCGCCCCATCTCTCACTTATCGCCCCTCACTCTCGGTCAGACAACACCACTTACAGAACACGCTTGCGTACCTGAGTGTATTTCGCACGGAAAGCCTATTCAACAGCCTTTGAGGACTGTCACTTTGATGCGTTGTAACTAGTAGTTCTATTACACGCTCCACCTTTGAGAGGAACCGGTATTACATGGCTCGAGGGGCGCTGGAGTGCCGTACGCTACGTCACGTAGGGAGTCAACACAATATTATGACTATGCTAATTAGGACTTTGATGTAAGGTCACTGCGGGAGTCGCATCCAGCAATCAGGCATAGAGCAGCGTGGAGTGTGCTCCAGCCCTTTTCAATGCGCAAGAGAGATGTGACCAATCCCGAGATTGCTAAGGGGAATCCATAAATCACACGATTTTCATATCGTTTGTAGTCCCCCGCCTTCCTCAGCATATATGGTGACCATTGCCTAACCCTCCTCCCCTGGTGTGACGTCACATATTTTGCAACTTAAACTGTTCCGCATAGAGATTAGCTTAAGAGTTTCAACATAGCATTTCATTTCTTGTAACTTGTCCCTCTGTCACAAGAAGTCACTTCGTTGACACCTCCCCATTAACATGTGACGTAGTTTAAGAATGGCCCCTAGAGGGATGAAGCGTTGTTTCAACGATCAGGTCTCGTGGTACACTTACCACCAGAAACCCTCCACTGTCGCCACGCAAATTGGCTTCAATAGACCCTTCACCTTCCCACGAAACACAGTATTGGGCCATTTATGGGTTGAGACCAAGTGGTCACTGATGTCCTTGGGTCATGACGAAACATTAACATTATGTAAACCACAGTAACGGATTGATTACAGTATACATCTCTTACATCTTAAGAAACATACAGTCTCACACATTGTAAGTACCTACTTGTTTTCAACTTTTTATCTAAATGAGGTAAACTTAAGTTATCAATCAGGTCATTGAACTCTGTATCTAAACAACCGAATGGGCATTGTTGGTTATTCTGCGCACGTGATATTATACTACACATTATTAATACATGGCACACCGAAACACAAGCGTTAGCAAGTCCCAGGTTCAATTCCCGACGCAGATCGAATAAGGCTACACACTCACAGCCCCACACTATGATCCCTGTGTTATGGATTCCATAGAAAACACAAAACCAGAACACACACACCCAGACCAAGAAAAGAAATTTAAACTCATCATTCAAATTTCCGCCTCGCTGGGAATTGAAACCAGGACTCTTTAGTCCAAGAGCCCAGAGCGATCTGACATAACTTATTTTCACATGGATGAAACCTTAATTTCTCAGTAGCGTCCATGTTCTTTGAATACCCTGCGTGCTTGTGGAAGCTCACCTCGTGACACCTGGGCAGGTACCAGGTAAGAAAGGCAGATGAAAATAAGAGCTACTACAGTTATTTTCACATGGCTGATTTTTATATATGTTTTGTAGAATATTAATATTCTTAAATAGTACCCATAAGTGTCAGACACTTTCAATGGGCCAAAACTTTTGTCAGACGCTTTAAAACTCCACTCACCACGAGCTTTAAAGCGTACGAGCGACGGGTCAGGTCGTAAATGGTCGCCCATCATTGACGTCAGTGACGCGACAAAGGCATCACTGACGCGATATTGGCCAAGAAAGAAAGTGAAGTAAGAAAAAATTGACTCTCAGGTCTTGGCGTTTGGCTACAGACCCAAATAGGGGCCAAGCCAGGCTACCAGAGTGAATACTAAAGTAATTCTGTCTATACATATATTACCTTTTCTTAATCCGCTGAATTGATTTAGATGAAAGGAATAGAGATAGTTTGAGATTTATTTTTATCCTGGAATAAACCTTGGAATATTAACGGTATTTTCCGACGCTTAAGTTGGCGAAACCGCGAACAAAAACTAGTGAATAACAATACCAGTAACCATTCCCATCCAGCCTTCATCAGAAATGTACGACGGCTGTATACCAGTCGTAAGACGATAGGTATAAACTCGGCGCAGATATTTACTCGTAACCCTTCGCAAACCACGAGGGGCTTCGCAATTCCGTTATACCGTGGGTATTCGGTTTTGATGAATGGTATCCTGCGGATAATCGCTGGGCGCGGGGGCGAGGGGCGAGTGACGTCATGTGGACACTTGTGTTTGGTTAGCCGGGCTGGTGTAAGGGCAGTGTCGCTTTTCTGTTACGGATTAACTGGACAGGGTATAACTGTTATTTCAGCTGTTATAATACAACCTTGATCTTTGTACAATAGTATTTTTTTATGTAATATATAATTCTGCTGGTCAAATGAACCAAATGGAAATCTGACAGAAATAATATATCATCGTTAAAGCAAAAATTATGGAATAGTTTTACATGAGACCATTAGAAACTTTACGATCGAGCTATAAACTCGCCATCGCCTTCCACTGTTTCAGTGAATAATTCTGTAATTCACTGGTGTAACTTAAAAGGAAATGAAAAAATTACATTACTATTTCTCAGATACATTGCACGATTGTCACAACGAAACTAACCTTTTCTATCCTAACGGTTATATTATTTCCTAGTAAAATGTACTTTAGTGAATACATAGTGTGAGAACGAGCGTTCCCCCGCGGCTACGCCCGCCAATTTCCAAAAATCAGTTTAACCCCTTTTTAACCCCCTAGGGGGGAATTTCCAAAAATCCTCTCTTAGTGCTCCCCTACACTCCCCAAGGAACATACATGTCAAATTTCAGCTTCTTCAGTTCAGTTCTCAAAATCGCTGCATACGTAAAGTACCTAACTATGTACCTATGTTATGAAACGCAACGATTTTTGTATACCCAATTTATTAAGACAATACTCATTAAAAGCACAAAAGATCCACCGGCACTTGACCATAGGCAATGTATATGTACCACAGTCTGTCGCGCCTATACAAAGTGACGGTCGCGGTCTCCTGTCTCGGTCGCTTGTCTCGGTCTCGGCCGCGAACCGCCAGCTTTATAGGATGTTTTAAGGAAGTGTTCGATTTAATAGCTGCAGTTAATTTCCGTCGTAAGCTATAAAACCCGATTCATGAACACCACCTGGATATTCACGATTTTAAAACAGTACTCTTTCACGAACTGGCATCCCGACAAGAATACCAGTAGTGACAGTGTTGAGCTATTTCGGTGTGTCAGCTTAATTAAGTTAATGGGTATGGTCCAATTTGTATTGTTAGTATAGTGTCTCGTTCTAATTCGGTCACAGATGTGTTGCCCTCGAGGACTGAGATGGTCGCCTCTAAAAAAGTGTAACCGGCTCCACACCTTTCTAAACGGAACATAACTAACAATAAAATTATTACACGGTAGAAATGGTACCATGTACCATGAGCGAACTGTAGGAGGGGAGACACTAGCAAAGCAGTGGAATGACCTCCACCCGAAGTCCAGTTGATAGTGTCCCTGCCTACGTAACGATCCCGGGTTCGATTCCCGGCCGGGGCAGACATTTATTTGGAGAATAAATGTTTGTTCTCGTCTGAGTCTTAGTGATGTTATTTATGCTGTCCACGTCACCCACGATACAGGTAATCCTAGTGCGGGGGTATAAGTAAGCGTAGATATGTTTATTTACTGTTTTCAAGCCCTCGTTTTGAAATGATCACACTGCATACAGAGAACGAAAACAAACTTTACAACTCCGATGATAATAATAACTACCGGTTGGTACACTGAGCTAAGTTTTAATAGAACCAATTGAGTGGTTCATATCAGCGCAGTAGTATCACAGTATGTATAGTTAATTAGAAACGGCGATAAACGCCTGCACTATGAATATCGTTCAGTGACAGGGTTGCCACACACATTTGGTTAAAATATATACCAAAATAATGGTAAAAATCCGAACACTACGTGCGGAGAAATACTCGGAATAACATACATACAAATATACGTGCCCGTAAATTATGTATGTGAGTTTAGAAGCCCTAATAGATTATCATAATTATGTGAGTATTCTGCAGATCCAATATTACATATTACGACTACGAAATTCCTTATTTGAAGTCGGTTAAAAGGAGCAAATGTGGAGAAAAGACGCTAGAAAAAAATAACACACTTCGAAATGAAATTGATATTAAAGTAATATGCTGTTTTCGCTCGGGGCTAAATGAGTTCTCTTTGAAAAATACGAATGCGGCTTTCATATTCGCAATAAGCTGACATAGCACTCACTTCTTTGTCGTCATTGATGTTACCTCACTTCCCATCAAGTGGTTCGTATATTCCTTTGTTAGCTATTTAATTGCATTAATAAATTAATAATATTCTCAAAAATCAAAAACAGGCTTTTATAATGCTAAGGGAATAAATGAATAGCTGTAAAATTAGTGACTGTTAACAGTCGAGGAGTTAGTTTGTTTCAGCGTAGCATCCAGTCCTACTGGTCATATTGAGCGAGATTTGAGTAGTTCTTGAGTTATCAATAATAATGCGTATTTAACTGACTTCGACTACGTTTATTATGTAAGTAAGTGAAACATTTATTCAGGAATAAACTACAACACATTCAACAACAAACAATGACATAACTTATATAATATATGTATACTTTGTGATATGATACGTGATGTTATCATTTTTTTTACTAACTTGTCGTAGTAAAATGAACAGTTTCTGAAGTCGGTTTTGTCCGTCTGAAACAATTAATTAAAATTTGCAAATTGGCAACCCTGATCATATACAAGTGTGTTCGTGTGTATGTCCACTCCTGTGTGGTTATATCGTTATCTCAGTAAAAACGGTTGTGCCAATGGGACGGCGTGTCTTGTTTTACGATGAAACATTTTCAGATGATAAGCGATTTATTAATACGAACGACGTTGGAGTTTCGCCATTTCTTCTCTCTAATATGGCTTTCTTTTTAATGTATCTTCTTTCCGAAACGGTTATAACTTAAGAATAATTAACGTTCAAAAGTGTAAGAAAGTGTAAAAAGGCGTTTAAATGAACAGCTTGGAAATTTCTATTTTTGATCAACTTCGAAAACAAAGTTGTAATTTCGTAAAATTAGTCCACCACACGCAACGTTTCAAGTTTTAAAATCTGATTGGTAAATGTGAAAAGTCTTTCGTTTAGCCGTTTCAAAGACATTGAACAAAATTACTCTGCTAAATTTGTTATATTTGAAATTTCTTTTAAATATTTGTTTTCAGTAAAATTTTTAGGAATGTTCAGTCTAATCAAGTAAAATTCGTATGCTAATTTAAATCTTCAATTAGGTATCTTACTACTAAGTCACCGTTGCCAAAGAATAAGCAACACCAGGAGATGTCGCCAATGTATCGCTGCCGATCTCACAAAACTCTTTTATCAAAGGACCTCATTTGGAACATCTATCAAAAATTCAATTTTTAACATCACATCAACAGTAACGCTCACGAATGCCATTTCGAACGGGTAAACAACCGCAACTTCTTACGCGCAGTACGTCTGAAGGATCTTTATCTCAGTGTATTATTGTACCAGTTGCTTCATATAGGACAAGAGGATTATCACGAGCGCTGTTTGCTCGAGTGGTTGCTCTAATAAAGAGTGCGGGCCAATTTATTGCCATTGTGCCATTGTTCGGTGTCGGCACCGGATTTTACTTTCATCTTTTAGTCGAGTGCAGTATAACAGTCGTTTGGCAATTGCACCTTTTAGTTTTATTTTTGGGAGCAACTTTAATTTTTTGTTTTTTATCGTTCGATAGGACCTTTCGACGGTTCAATGACAAGATACACGGTTTAATAATTCTACCGAAAAAAATGATGTTTGAAAAGGTGAATTTAATGTGAGCTTCCTAAATAGTAAATAACTTCTTACTAAATAGGTAATAACTGTCAGTTGACCGTATCGGATGGCATCTGATTCTGTATGTAGTACGTACCAGACGAAAATATAGTCAAGCACTAATTTATATAAAAGTTCTGCCTTAATTCAAGGAAGTAACAAGACAATTCGGCAAGACAATCTACGCAACGCCGCGGCGCCATCGCGAGATAATATCGGCCTGATTATGTTTTTATTTTCCCTATTTAATAAGCATGTAATGACGCTGATTAGACGCATACTTCCTTAAGCATGGCGCCATTCAAAAAACGATCCGGCCTGTTCGTACGATACGAGTATTTCCTGCCATATTCCTCTTAACCACTTTTCCCTTCCCAAGTACTATCATAAAAGCTGATGTGTACAAATAAAAAGAACGGCATTATTACCAAATCCTCCTAACATGTACAAGCTAGCGAGTAATCTGGATAAAACAGGAGATTTCAAAGTTATCAAAGCGGACTACGAATTCAAATGATCCATTGTTGGGGATTGCACCCGAAACTGGACCAGATACAGCAATAACAGTAAACGTAAAGCCTCGTCTCACCACCAACGAGCAGCGTTCAGCGATAATCTTAGCGACGCGTGATGCTAGCGAGGTTAAGCCTACGTGTTCGCTGCGAAATGTGTAAAAACGCATGTTAACATGCCAGATATGGAATTGAAACAACTTAATAAAATTTCAATGAAATATTTTGCGACATAATATGATACGTCACGAAAAAAGAACTATATTGATAAGTGATTCACGAATGAGTTAAGAAATCTTGTAATTTATTTATTTCTTTTAGATATCTTCTCTGCAGCTTAGTAGCTAGGACTGTGTAGCCATGCCTATTGAGCAAGGGGGCTCCTGGGTGAATCGTCGATATTTATGAAATGGTTAAAACAAACAGGAGAACAAACAGTTTCAACAAACAGTTTGGATGGTAGTTTATAATTTTTGAACTGTCTCCTTTGCTATATGTGCATTGCCATCTACTGACAATCCTAGGATGCGTGAACATACTAATTACTCACACTAGCGGACGATGTTTACCGTAGCGTAGAACATTAAATATTGTTGATATAAATATGTAGTATTCCTATAGTTCCTTCCAATATCGCTCATCGCTTCCTCGCCGACGATAACACGGGTAAGCCGAGCCGATGTTTATTATTCGGGTGGAATAAATATAAAGGAAATGAGGTGATTACTGTTTATTTCAGTAATGAACAATATTAAATTCGTCCGTAGATTTTAATCTCCTGTCTCAAAGGCACGCGCATTACTTTGTAATTTTATAGGCATTGTTCAGCAATTTGAATGTTTGTTTGGAACGACATCGTACTGTATAAATACATAGCGAAACATCCTTTATAATTAGGGGCTTGTTTGAACTTTGTGGGATTACAATAATGTTGGGTAATCAAATCCGCCTAGTTTATGGGTATTGGGTAGAATTTTCTTCTCTTCTTTTCATTGAGGAGGCCTTGAACGTACTCGCTAATACAGTACGGATTGGTAAATGATTTAGTGGCCAACTAAAGTGTTAAAGGTTGTGCGTAGTTTAACGATTGATATCTTACGATAGCTATCAGGACCGACGCGCGTGACTTGTAAATTTTGTTATTAGCTTTCACATGTCCAGCAGTGAATTTTTAAACGCTGTATGGATGGTGATAGCTGATGATTATCAGAATACATTTAACTAACTTAGGCTGGACATGATCGCTCTGCTTGCTACAAATGAGTGAATTACGGCCTACTCACCTTTACACGTGGTATTCACATATCAACGACGACCACTTAACACCCGGAAGTCGTACTCATTTGTAAGTTTTATATCAACAAACATCCTCGTATGTGTTCGTTTCAAACTCGTACTATACAAACAAACACTTGTGTTCAATTCAATACGTTGTAAGTGTTTCCACTACATGTTCCTCTTGATAACTATTCAATATTCCGAGGCGTCAAAGTATTTTTGGAAATTCCGTTGAAGATTATTACCCTCTCGCGTCTCAGGCAATCGTAAAGTGTGTGTAATTTGTGTTACATTTACTACTCATTCACCATGGTGTTAGCTCCACCGTTCGCCATGTTTACCTGCGAAAGATAGAAAAACACTTATTAATATTTGTTGCAGTTGTAGAAGTGAACATGGTGCGACTTTTACAACAAAATCATAATTATGTAACTACTAACTGGACTATTACTAACAACAACTAACAGGACTAAACTATCAACAATCCCTGTCTGTCCCAGTCCTCATAATTACTTACGAAATAACCAACTAATGTTCTAACACAGTCTGCTAACCGGACTAACTATCCTAGTCCCTCAGTCCCCCATTGAGTCTTGTTCTGTGTCGGTCACAGTTGTCATGAGCGGCAGGGTGGTGCTGCATCGTAGACTGAAAAGATTATAGACCAATGGATATCGTCTATCTCAATGACATGAGAAAAAACGAGACAGAAAGATACTAATCTATGATTCCCATTTCGTGCCCCCTTTTTCAATGACACAGTTACTTATTCAAACAAATTTGACAGCTGACCATCTAATTTTTCTTGTGACACATACAATATTCTTTCGCTTTCGCTATCTCGTGTGGCCCACGATCACCAGATTATATATATATGTGTGTGTATATATATATATATATATATATATATATATATATATATATATATATATATATATATATCCTTCTCTATCCACGTGCTGCATGCTCCTTTGCTACCTTAATGCCATAAAAACCCCTATGTTGCCAATATCAATTCGACCGTGCGACGGCGACCACTCCACACCGATCTATATCTCCTCGTTTCCCTCTTAACATAAAAAGATGTACCAAAAATAGCCTTACGCGCCACGTGTATGGAAAAAACCTCTTATTTTAAGGAAACGTTACATTGTTTACTCTCGCCATGGCAACCATTAACCGAGTGTTACCGACAGCACTGTCAATATTTGTGTATTAACGACACTCCATGTCGGTTTCGCCGAACCGCTTCGTAAACAACTCGCGAATTCCAGTGTCGTTCAACCGAATTGTTAGATGGGAATAATCCATTACAAGGTACCCTTCATATAATAAACGCTTACATATACGATTCTGTTCATGGGGGCGAGACATTACAAATCTTTGGCAGTGTCTGCATAGTATATGACGTCAGAGTCAAAAATTTGACGCACTAAGATTCCCTGTGTCGCGGGTGCCATGGACAACACAAATAACATATCACCAACACCCACGACCCGAGAACAAACGTTCATTTGCCACATAAATATTTGCCTCCGGCGGGAATTGAACCGGGATGGCAGGGTACCAAATTATTGGCAAAAGTAACTGCATCAAATTCGTCGGGGTCACCAATTTGGCAAAAAGGATCTGCATCTGGATCCTGCTCGCATTAATGATCTTGCCTTAGAAGCGGACCTTTTCAGGTACCTAGTTAGTCCTGCTAGGAGACGGTGTTAGAACATTAGTTGGCTAGTAAGTACGAGGACTGGGATAGGGACTCTTATTGGTAGTTAGTCCTGTTAGACGTTATCGCCTCAAAAAATGTAACCGGCTAATTTAAAGTATTAGTAATTAATAACATACGCACTTTTCATACAAATTAATGCGTTACATAACTATATGTATAAGTGGTAATTAGCAGATGTTACGTCCGTTGACGTAACGTGACCACTTTCGATAAAACAAACAGTGGCCAGCGAGGAGACGGTAAAATGTGGTGGGATTTCGTAACAATACGAACGCGGGTACTTCGTACATTCGTACGTAGTTTAAGATATCTAAATATTATATTAATTTATATTTTTTATTGACATGAATCTTAGATGTAGACTGCTTGCCAAAAGGTAAATGGGTTGATTCCTTAAAAGGCATTAGAGATAAAAATTGTACGGAGATACCGTTTAAAGTTAGGTAATTGAGGATTTGATTGCTTTTGTGCTATTGCAATAAATTAATATTGTTTTTAATAAAAAAAAAACAATTTACAAACCGATAAAATAAGTTTAAACATATTTATATAACGCCTGAAAGAAATGAGTAGCAACATTCCGGGTGCGTGTAAGCACAGATCCGGAAGCAAAGCGAGCCGGTTACTAGTTAAACATTAAAGCAGATCAGTCATCATCCAATATACTATGAGCGTTGCATTTCAACCAATGATGATTAAAACGTAATTATGATTACAGATTACAATTTCATTGATGCATTTTGCCCAAAACGCCAAGAATTCTGGGTCTCTAATCATGATTACATTTTGCTCATCTCTGCTTCCATTCCAACCAAAGTGCCTCAGCTAAACCGTATTTTAGCACCAGCAGAGATTGAAATCCTATTACAACCCACGCGTAGTGCACCGCAATAGGGCCCAGAATGGTAAAACATCAAACGACACGTAACAGTATTTTCATCCCGAATTCCATTTCAAGCTAAGCCGGTTCGCATGGCCAGTAATTCAATTGTTTGTGTGGAAATTAAATATATCACCGTTTATAAGGCTTCGGGGCGGATAGCACAAATCTGTTTGCGGGAACGACGCTCGGAGAATGCTCGATTTTGGTACGTGGCTCGCATTCAATGACGCTGCACGGAGGCTAAGTGGACACTAGATATTTATAGGCCGATCTCTGCTCTTTATTTACTTATCTTTTAGGGTTCTGTAGAGAAATAATAAAAATTGAACTGTAATTTCGTTATGTCCGTTGGTCCTTGTAACATATTTCTCTTACTCGAATATCGTCATTACATTACATAATTAGGTAGGTATATGCTTCTTATGATGCAAAAAAACCCCCACCTTAACTGAAAATAAATTTTAGTATTTAAAGTTTAAAAATACTTCCAATTGTTCCAATCCAACATAACCGTACTATTATAGATTACACGCACAATTCACTTAAAGGAGCGTAACGTTTATACATAAACACTAGTACATTGGTACTTAAACCCATTTTGTTATAAACAAGAGTTGAACAACGAACCGCGCGCCACGCCGCGAGTCAGGCGCAACTTCCTCCCCGGGGCCACATTTGTAAAAGTCACTCGTAAGAACTCGTAGCACCTCCGAGGGTATTAAATTTTATGTTCCCTTGGCCACTTCGCAACGGCTGGCCAAACCACTCCGTTCGGCTCCAACTGTAACAACTTAGGAAGGCAATGAATTTCAAACAATTCTATCCGACTGCAATAAAACTGTTACGTGTTTGAGTAGTTCTTGAACATTGTATATTATCCATGCAAGTAATTGACCCACTGCAGGGGCCCAAGTGTTGCTAATTTATAAATGCTTCAATTGCATCTCGTCGAAATAGTTTGACACGTTCACACGTTCGACAATGCGATATGTGTCAAACTATTCAAACATAACGCAATTTAAGTATTTATAGATTAACAGACTTGTGCCCCTGGGATCTTGCAACGTGCATAAAGAACAGTACATCTTTACACTGGTGGATAACGAGGGTTGATTGTGTGCAAGCCATATACGTACACGCTGTGAAACGCACACGAATTGACAGTATCATCCTCAGGCCTCCAACATATGATCATTTTGTGCGTTCCAAACTGCGTAGGTACATGAGAGGTCAGCGGCTTACACATAAACAGCCGTGTTGGTACATTTGTTCCAAGATTACCTCTTCTTAAAATGGTGGTATAGCTATAGGCCATTGTACATCGTGCTGGCCAAGTGCATTTAGCAGACTTCACTCTCGAGAACATTGTTATAGACAACTATTAATAAAAAAAAATAGGATTGGTTATTCGAATATGTACGTAATTTTTAAAGAAAATGTGGATTTTTTTTCAGGCGTAAAGAAAAAAATGTTATTTTAGTAAACCACATTTTAAAAAATATTTGTAATTCACAAATCAAATTTCTAATACACCTTATTCTAAAACATAACCCGATAACTGAAAACAAAATTAACAAAAAAAAACGCTAAACAGAAACACCATATTTCACTACGAAACATAACGGGTTTCAGAACGATTTGACAGTCAATGCATGCTCAATGCAACACAAAATATACACATAAATCTTATCTAGTACGAGTACGACTACGACTTTCACGAGTGCGAGGCATCGACACATCGATTGCAGGCCTCGTACAGTAAGTACCGCTGCAACGTGCAATAACACTAGTGTGCGCCCACCTTAACGAGCCTTGCGCATGGGTTGTTTAGCAATAGTCTATCACCCGTCAAGGAGTCTAATCATTTAATTTGAATACAAAACTTTTATCACTTAGGGTTGTCGATTTGTATATATTTTGACATTTGACATTACTGTTAAGCTATTGCATAGCTTTTATCGCGGGCCTTGAGCGTGGGGACCGAATCCAGAAATTCCGTAACGAAAAAAACCTAACACCCCCAATCAGCGCCATCTAGTACCTTAATACTAAGGTATGGTACGTATGTTTTCTACAAACTAGATGGCGCTGTTCTGATATAACTATATAACTTCTAATAATTATAATTGCATAAGGTGATAAAAAATGCTATGCAATAGCTTTACCGCGGCAGTCTCCGAGTGCCTTTTAGTTTTTTATTTTTTAATGGTAACGTAATGGTAACCAGCTTCGATTCCCAGCGAGGTGAAAATTTAAATGATAAGTTTGATATCTACTCTCGGTCTAGGTACCTATGTGTGTTGTGCTAGTGCAGTGGTTTGAGTGTGTGTTGTTTAATTATTTATTTAAGGGAGCAGACGTGCCACAAAAGGTTAAGTGGTCATTGTCGCCCATTAGACATCATGATGCAAAATAATCCCTATGGGGATAAAAAGGGGATAAACTAAAACTTTTTATTACTTCAATGGATTCACTTGAAACTTTGAATATAGGTTCCTCAAGTGGCGCAAGTGAGCGCTATAAAAGATTTTTAGAAATTATTGTATTTGTAAGACAAGTCAGAAGAAAAGGCAGCCCTGTGATCGTCAACAACCCATACAGAGCTTAGGCAACGCGCCGCGCGTGGTTCAACGGACCGTTTTCGCATATTTGGGTTGCGTTTTGTAAACGCGCGTGCAGCGGACGGCCTGCCGCTGCAAGGCTGACCACCATAACAGTGTATGTATAGTACGGCCGGCGGATCTTGGCCTAATTCAAAAATCCCAATTTTTAGTTATTCTAAGGTGCCTAGTTATTACGCGTGCGACATAATCAATTTCACTTTCCGTCATCACCAATCTAAACTGATATCGACAACAGTCCGCGACTCCCCGGAGTATCGACTATCGATATTTTTGTTTCGACACCGTATCACTAGCAGACGGCAAAGTAAACAATTGCGATAGCATTGTTCGCGGGTCAACGACCCCGCTCCCGCGCGAGCTGCTATTACCAAATCGTCCGAGTGGCGTGCGATAACGGCTCGCGGCTCGCAAATGGATCACGGCTCACGGGCCTCACGGCTCACGGCTCACGGATCGCGGTGTGCTATCGGTACTGAATTACAAGTTCGTGATTGTTTTGCGGAATGCGATGGCTCGTTGTTTTTTATTCTCATTATTGTAATTAATTAAATAGGACGCTTCAAACGCGATCGTAGATGTACGAGTAGTACCTACGTGAAAATGATCCAATGATAATAAAATTTAAAAAAGTCGCCTGGGATTAGTATTCGAACATTAGTTTGGTATAGATTTTTATACATTCGCTGAACGTAACTCTTATGACGTAGGACGCGCACTTTTTCGTCTAAAGGCGGCTATCATAAAAGCTATCTTTTCCATAATGAAGCTTTCAATCCGTGTCCTTTTTATATTTACCTACTTTCGATAAACGATAGACTCTCAAATTCACAGGTGAATTATGGGTAGCAATGCGCAATATGTGTGTATTATTGTTTTTAATGAACTGCTACGTATAATGAAAGTTTGAAACAATTCTTCTCCTGATCGCTATGACATTTCCATATCCATTGAAGCAGAGCGATAAGATAAAGATTTCAAGCAATGCGACCAATCGACTCCTGCACGACTCCGCGATAAAACAGCTGACTAACCCGTGAGCCGCGCGAGCCGCGCGAGCCGCATCGGTCGCGCGCCGCAGCCGCGCCACTCAGCATTACCAAATCGCTCGCATGCGATATGATTTGCATTATAACGTGATTCACCGGTCAACGGGTCCTGTCACCGGACTAGTGGATTATGTTGTATCCAATTTACATCTGGTTGGAACCGGTTCTAACTGGATTTGATAATATAATAATAGCAGGTGTGTCTGTGAATACGGAACTATTTTTGCACACGACTTCGCTTGCCTTTTAATTCGTGAAAATGATCCAATGATATGATATGAATTGTATATTTGACTGGTTTCAAACTTAGCTAGCTATGTAGTTAAAATATTTTATGTGCCTACCATTGACTTATTATTGTACCTACTAAAGTATATCGAACGGACTTTTTTGCAGAGCATTAATGAATGGGCCTTTTCACTGTTGCGGACAACCTTTGCGCATAATTCCACTAAACTTCATGAAAATTTTAAACAACTCTACAACATTTAGAAAAAATAGTACGACGAAGTTTCGTACATCTAATTCAAAAAAAAACCAAAAATAAGGTCCCATCCAATCGCAATCTACCATTCACCCACAAAGCAATAATAATTACGAGTCAAAACAAACGGCTCCCAGCGACGTCATCCTTCACTATCATCGTTTACGAATTTCTCCATTAATTACAAGAACATCTTCATACGTTACAGCGAAGTATTAGTAACGGCTCGCGGAAAATCGATGATGAATCGTATTCACGAGGATCCGAGCGAGTAATAAATCAAGTCTAAGTATTCGAAAGCCGCGCGTGTCCGTCCAAGTTAGCTCGTCGTTTCCACAAAGAACTTTGTACCAATCATCTGATTGGTTAATAATAAAGTTAGGACTGCGTGGGAAGAGCAATCCACTTTGCGACTTCTCCCGATATCCACCGCCTGACATATCTAAGTGGTGAACCTATCCGCGTGCCAATAACTGTCTCGTTACAGCGCTGGCCAGTGACTCGCTCCATATCTCGGTTTTTGCAACGGTTAGTACGGTCAAGTTAGTTTGCTTTGCAACCCAAGACTACACCACCACTTAGCATAAGGTGGGATTGTGGTCAAGCAATAACTGATAACAAAGACCGGAATAAGTTACCTGCGACTGTGTGATCCCGGTCGATTATAATGTCTTTAAGTCAAGAGTGAATAGGTTTTTTCTAAGTTAACTCGCTTCGCCATCTAAAGGTAGCCTCTACCATCAGGTGGGATCGTGGTCAAGCGATAATATGCAACACAAGTAACACAACACATACAAGCAATGTAAAGAACTCATCTTCATAATCATCACGCAAAAACAGCTAATTGTAACTCGATACCGCTTTCACTTTTATCTGCTACCATTCGAAACGTAACGGCTATGTTAATATGGCCGTAGAAAAAATACGTTTCATACTGCTTATGAGATCCGTGACCACGATAACGACTGAGCGAAAACGCAAAGGCCACACCTTTTGGTTCATGAGTTACTAAACAAGCTTATCACAACGACAGGTGATAACCGAGTCTTCGAACGTTGGTCTTCTGAACCGAGGACAAATCAAGTCCCGCACACACCTGTAATTATCCAAAGTTATGTGCTATTAGAAGAATTAGAATTTAATAATCACTTGCTGCACTTCGCTGAAGGAAAACATCGTGAGGAAACCTGCACAACTGAGAGTTGCCCATAATATTCTCAAAGGTGTGTGAAGTTCGCCAATCCGTACTTGGCCGGCGTGGTGGATTATAGCCTGTACCCCTCGTTATAAGAGGTGACCCGTGCCCAGCAGTGGGACAGTTATATTGCGATAGTGATGAAACAAGCTGGTGCCCGCTACTACGCCCGCGGAAATATTACAATGCCTAGAGGGAAGTATTCTGATAAGAGTAAATTCCAGGCTTCAAGAAGATCGAAAGAAATTTATTTTTGTACACTTCTTATTATTGTATGGGGAGACATAGTTACGCCACAACTTTAGGAGATTGTCAAACATTTTTAGTGCTCCCCAATATTTGTATACGGAACCTCTGCACAATGTTTCATGCTTTTAGGGACCACCCTACGCCAGTAGACCATCTACTGGCGTAGACTGTGCATTAACTGTTAGTCAACTAGCTGTTGACTTGTATTAAAAATATAGCTACAAAATTAGGTCAATCTTCCTTTACGCAATGGCGTTCGAAATACGAACATCGACAAATACAAGTTGTACCATTTCCGATGATAAAACTATCTTCAAGTCAAACAACCGCGGAAAGAACCTCGACAGTATTCCGACGACCGGCCCCGCCGCCGCGCCGTGGGAAATTCGTCAATAGGTCAGCTGCTTACAAACTACAACAAATTTCAGGACGAGTACACTTATCGAAAGGGGGTTAGAATAAGTTGGTATTGCAAACTTTCTACCCAATATATGGACAGATTGTATATCAATTTTGATATCGACTTTGAAGCTTGTACTGCACTTGGCCAGCGTGGTAAACTATGGTTCGTACTCTGTATCCTTCATGCTGTGGGAGACGACCCAAACCCAGTTTGAATTCTAATTTGAGTTGAGTTGAAATGATTTTGAATTCCAATTTGAGAACGCGGTTATTCTATCACACGAGTGGAACCGAAGGTCTCTCGTAATCCCATGGTTCAGTGTTAACTTTAAGTTAATAACTTACAGTTGTAGACAGCGGGCATGTCTGTAGACTGTCTCGGGATCCTTTTCAATAATGTCCTTTACCATTACCGCTTTGCGGTTAGAGACCGCATCAAACGTCCTCTTAAGTTATCAAAGTAAGGTCATTCCCCTAATATATTGAGCGCCTAAGAGTGTGGATGAACTGGTGGACTATGGCAGAATTTACTTCGTTAATACATATTGGGTTAGGAAGGTAGAATCTGACTTCCATCATAGAACTTGTAAAATACACTTGATTGCAGCGAAATTCGAAAAGCGGTTCCGCGACTGAAGTTCCGCGGCGGAGGTGTGATACCACGGTTAACAATTTGCCACAAAATGATATAAGTGTAGCCGTCAAACCAGCAAGCGAGCCACCTGATGGTAAGTGGTCACCGTTGCCTATGCAACACCAAAGGCCTCAACGACACGATGTCAGCCAAAAAGAAGAGAAAAGAAGTGTTTTAAGTGCAGCATCACTAAAGAAGCGGATTCATTTTCCACTTCCTTCTTGACCACCAAAGCTTCTGTCACTCTCCAGTGTTAAAGATATGCATGGACAACACCATCTTCGGAACAAATTATACATCTTCCAAGGATACTTTGGACACGGTGTTTCGAGCAAACCTCCAGCAGAAATAAATTATATCAATCAAGTTACGTACCCAATCAAGTAGATATGTATTCATGCAGTATATATGTAAATACGGTCATAAATCGTATGTACCCTTCCAAATGTCCAATAAATTATTCAGACCAGAGATTCAACATACGATGTCCTCTGCTGTAATAACTACATCGATTCCGGCGGATACACATAGAGGTAATAATATAATTTACTCCCCTCGATTTAGATGTGGAACGTAAAGTCTTACTGTGATACGAAAATTACCATTTTATGACCTTTGTAAATAGGGTCTATTTATAAACTAACAATTTAGGTTTAAGAAAATCAAATAATCTTTCTTCTCCTATCACACACCCCTTGGGATGAATTTCGAGAAGTCCTCTAATATTTTTGTAAAACCCCATATTATTATACCAATTTTCTCGATTTAATTTCAAAATTGACATATCTTTCATAACGTTTTTCCCCTATTTTACTATCTTAGGGATGGAATTTTCAAAACCCCTCTCTTATTTGCCCCCTAAGCCATAGCAGGATCTTACTGTCAAAATTTCGTAGCTCTAGCGCCGGTAGTTTCGGTTCTGCGTTGAGGAGTCATGAACAAAATATCGGCCTTCCACTTTAAAATACATAATACATAATAGCCTACACATAGACAAGGAAGGTAAATGGGTGTTTGCTTAATAAGAATCAATTATTGGCAAAATAAATGGCGTGCGTAGTTGATTAATGAATTCTCTATCAGCAAAATATTGGACTCAACAGAAATGTATTAACAGCGGTTTAGGTAAGTCAATTTATGAATTATACACAAACACAATTATCTACATATGTATACAACTAATACACATTATTAAACATAAACACATATCAACATAAAATACTCAAAGTAGGTACACAAATGTATACACACACAAATTACAATTGAATTCCATGATGATAACACGAATGATATAGATTTAGAAATCGATTAAAGATTGATAAATTACTAAATTGGCATCAGTCAAACTTATAAGACCCCTGTTGTTTTTCGTTGCGGGTTAAAAAAACGAATATCACAGTAAATTAAGTAATAGCACAGAGTAGTTAAACGTCATGTGGTAATAGTAAATTGGATGTTGTTAGCGGCTGCACACTATAATAAAACATTAAGCATCTTACCCTCAATTCAACACTTACGTAGCAAACGAAAATTCATCGAAATACACGAACGTTGGTAGGAACTGATGTAGCCGTCGATACGACAGATTGCCTCCGACATACAGCTGACATAAATATCCTTATCAGAACACGGTAGGGATATGCTTTCAAGCCAAATTTTTCTTGCCAAAGACTTATAGGCCTTATAAGAGAAATGTTTCCAATCAGCCCGGAATGAGGGTTCCGGGGTTAATAAAAGGCGAAAGTCTTCAACATCGCTGAACGTACCGCTCCCGTATCGCAGTCGTTTCATTAGCGAAGTTTGGAAGTTGCCAGATTTGTTCTAAACTGGCTGAATGTGTTTGTAACACTTGTAACGTACGCAGTGTTATGGTGCTCTGGTATTTAAGCTGAATTCAGCATCATCATTAGCGTTAGGAGGTATAGTGATTTATGCAATCCATTCATTTTTCCGGGATTTAATGATACGTCCCCATCCCCCCATTCTTCCTGATTTTTCCCCTTACTTCTTATTCTTAACTTAAAGAAATCCACCAGTTCTGTCTAGTTGCATCAGTTCATTCAGGATTCAACTGGATGATATAGAGTCCAGACATATCACATTAAATAAATCTCATGATGTTTTGATCCAGTTGGATCTCTTATCAATATTACGAGCTGGCAAGTCTTACACCAAGAATAGTTAATTAATTACTAGGCCCCCAAACCTGCTAGATATCCTTTGAAGTCTCTCACAAAGTCTTGAAAGTAAACCCACATCTTCAAGATAGTTTTTATTCTGAATTTTCATCTCCCAAGCCAATTTTCCAACTCAATAACTTGTTTTTCCAGCGCGCTAAACTTTTGGACCAAACGGACGAAGGGACGAACGAAACTATGCGAGAAGCTGGGGCCATCACGCCTAACTCTATTCTAAACGAATACCTCCTTACCCCTACCCTTTATTACGATGAGTAGCTTTCTACATAATTTTACTTATATCAATAACCGGCAAAACAAACAAGCTTCAATTACAACCGAACAACAAAGTTTTCAACATTGAATCGAGCTATCACTCGACCAGCGTGAGGACTTTCAACTCTTCTCACTTTGGAATAAAGCCCTGAGTTCAACAATGGCACAATTATTGGTGGCCTATTATTTACAGAAGCGTAAAATCTACTCGTTATGATACTCTGATACAAAGAACTACAACATACTCAGCCGGTAGTGAATTGATCCTACCAGCTTAACGAACGGTATTCGATTCTAGGTCTTCTTCAATTCCTCCCGCAGGTTCTAAGGAATCTTACAGTAGAGCCTAGAGTTCGCCTGGGGTAGGACTACCGCCCGCCACGGTAATTACCATTTCTACCGTGTAATAATTGTTTTAACAGCAATTATCTTCAAGTTAGAAAAGTGTGGAGCCGGTTAAAGTTTTTTAACACTTGTTTATAGGTTTTATTAGAATTACTGTTAGAAAATAAAACATATTCGCTTTATGTCCCGTCTAATTTCCACCGGTTTCGCTAAAGGCTAGCTAAGTGGGTTCGGGCAATCAGTTAAGCGGTCGACATGCCCATTTCCTTACATGTTTACTTTCATTACACGAAGAGCCAAATAGCCTCCCAACTTGCCTCTTACGTAAGCGCTCGCCGTGTCCAATTTACTCCAACACGTGCGTATTTCTGCGTGCAATTTGCATGAGCAAATACGTTTCGCCGGTACGCGGGTACGACGGTACGCCGGTACGTCGGGCGTATCGCGACGTGCGTCCTATCAACCGTCCGTTGAGTTAGAAAGTGTACGCAACTGCGGCCTATGCGTGCCGCGACGTGAATAGAAATCGCTCACTTCGCCTAAACAGTAGGGCGCGGTGGTAGTGACCGCGGGATGGTGTTATTGTTCATACGAAACGAATAGTCAAATATTGTGTTATTCGTGCGTCATCAACCACCCACGTGCCGGTGGTCACTCGATCTTCGAATAAGTTTAATGTCAAAATAAACTCGTAAAAATAACTTTCTTTATTTGTTCTTCGTTTTAAAAATAACCTTTCCGTTATAAATAACCGACCGGGATAGAGATCACCGTTACCCATGGACATTATTAACACCAAAGGCTTTATTGATGCCTTGATGATAAAATTTGGTATGGACGTAGGTAAGACCTTAAAAAGGACAGGATAGTTGTTATAATTCGTTCCCTTGAGATCCATTCAACGGCATTTTGTCATTTCCGATTCCCACGCGGGCGAAGCCGCGGGCAAAAACTGGTAAACAACAAATGTTTTTCTGCAGGACAAGTGTACTTACATAATGTGTTTACAACGCAAGAACTTAATTCGATAAGTCAAGATTGGATATCTTTAGGTACGAAAGTGTTATCTCAAAAAAGTGATAGTATATCTTAAAATGGCAACGACATTGAGAAACCTTGCCCTTGAGATTCTAACATAACAACAAGCACTATCACTGTCCGTTATGTAAACAAGGTATGTTTACATAATCACGTAACGCACATCACTAGCAAGATTTAAAGCATTATATAATTTGACATTAAAGTATTTAGTTAACATAGCTGACCATATTTCTATTGTAGTAATCATTTAGCACTTTACGGTGATTTAATTGCATATATTTGTGTTATAGATTGCTTACACTTGTAAATAGAATGTAAACTGACTCATAATCATCACAAACCATTACACACCATCCCATCCCATCACATCCCACTGCTGGGCACGGGTCTCCTCTCACAAAGAGGCCATAGTCCACCACGCTGGCCATGTGCGGTTTGGCGGACTTCACACACCTTTGAGGACATTATGGAGAACTCTCACGTGTGCTGGTTTCCTCGCGATGTTTTCCTTCTCCGAAGCAAGTGATAATTAAATTATATAACGCACATAATTTTTAAAAATTAGAGGTGCGTCCAGGTTTAAACCCGGCCTCCCGGTTCAGGAGTCCAACGTATAACCACTCGGCTATTAGGTACTGCTTCGGCTAGATCTGACTCACAACCTGTCATATTAGTTTTTTTAACGAATCATCATTTTAAAGTTAATGAACTATTGATGTCAATTAACATAAAAACCATAATTATACACTGCTTCTCAAATGCAGCTATCAAAATTTATAATTGAAACATCACTATTAAGTTAATGAATTTTAAGTTAAGTAAGTAAGTTAACTCCTCGTTTGTCTGTACATTGATTTTGATTTTCAGTAACGTATTAAGCGTGGGAATGTTTCATTTTAATTGTTTCAGATTTAAAAATAACCCTAATTAAAAATCTGGTGTAAACATTTTTTTCAAGTGTCACTAAGACAAATAGTTAAAAATGTATGTTGATTGTTTTGATATGCGTAAAAAATCTACCCGCTGTGAGTGGCACCACACCACGCGTAGTGCGTGGACGGGCCCCATGTCCATAGAAGCTGTAATAGCGCCGACGAAAACGAACCACTACCGGTTTATTGAACCACATAATTTCGCCACCTCACCGACACACCGGCACCGACACCGCTCATGAGCCCAGTCGAAAAAGTTTCTGAGTTAACG
The DNA here is from genome assembly GCA_905404295.2 of Ochlodes sylvanus. Taxonomy (NCBI): domain Eukaryota; kingdom Metazoa; phylum Arthropoda; class Insecta; order Lepidoptera; family Hesperiidae; genus Ochlodes; species Ochlodes sylvanus. The sequence continues at coordinate 1,552,160 of FR990135.1, read as the reverse complement.
CGATCATCTTAGTCAGCTGTATGGAATTTCATGCGGTTGTTAGGTTTTAAGATAGTTTTAAGATGATTCAGGCGTATGGGTGGAATAAAGGAGTGCGCACAGTACAACGATTCCACGACCGACCGACGCCTACGCGACTAAAACCTTGACAAAGCTAACATTCAATTATGAGCCTTATATCTCTGATGGTAAGGTTGAATTTCGAACTTATACTTAAAATACCTATACGGCTCGCCCTACACCCATAGCCGTTCCGTTTCGAGACCAACGCGTCGACGACTCACCGTAGACGAGTAGTCCACGCGTCGACCGACACAATGACGTAATGTACCTAGAACGGAACGTCGGAGTTGAAACGGAGTGGAGACGGAGTCGAGTTGACGTCGATGAAGCGTTGATCGCGGAACGGAACGTCGGAGTTGAAACGGAGTGGAGTCGGAGTGGAGTTGACGTCGAGTTGGTGTAATGTGCGCACTCCTTAACTTGGCTATGTCGGTTTATCCGTTGTATTGTAACGTGAGCGCGCTATTCGTTACCACTTAACATCAGGTGAAGTGGGATTAATGTGAAGCGTCAAAAAATTTAGAGAGTGTTTCATGTTTATGTTTATGGAACTCCTAAGGATAATTTTTACTGGGTATAGAATAGAGTGATATTAGTCAAGGCTAAGCCGTAACTATCGATATTATGACGTATGGCATTGATAACACACCTAATTATTATCTATATAGGAGAGATCGGTTATAGTTAAGTAATCATGAAATAATTGAACCGGCTTCTTTAATATTTTTTTTATTATTTAATTAACTAAATACCTGCATTAAAATAAACTTTAGCCGGTAAGAATTTAGATTTTGGTGAGTAGTTTGCGAGTGCGATTTTAAGAAGCCGCTTCCCTTAGAATAATAACACTATAGAAAGACAGTCTTTATACAAACGCTCTGTCTAAAGTGAAGCACTAAACCGAAAATTCCCAAAAGCGGGGGATGATTTGGCTGCGGATAATAATATTTTTTTAGCAATAATACATAAATAGCTTTTCAGATATTTTGTGAAACAATTTAACTGGACAAATCGTCATAATTCTTTTTTTTCGCGAGACACGTTTGGCGTGCGTTGACATGAGCTGCCCGGTGTTTGGAGTCATTTCTGACTCCAAATAAGGTGCTTCACAACGGCCGCGCGGACTTCGTTTCTTTAGTGTAATTATTGCCGCGTCCATACTTTCAGAACCAAATATTAACTTCAGATCCGAATATCGGATCCCCAATCATGACGTAAAAACCCGCTACACGTGTATTAGCCGGCGAAAAATGAATAAATTAATAAATTTCGCATGTAACCACGATCATAGGAGTCATTCCACTCTATTTAATACAATACGTTATTCAAATACATAACTGCTGGTACTACAATAATATAGTTAAGTTCAATGACCTATTTACGACCGAATTCCCGACGTAACATTAATTGCTAGTTGTCTACATCGGGTCTGTATTGAATATGTTACTGTGTAACATAACTTAGTACAACAATGAATAGGTGTATACATCTTCTTTTTTAACAGACTTCAAAAAAGGAGGTTCTTAATTCGACTGTATTTTTAATACGCTTTTATTAGCTTGAGACGTTAGTATAGTAGTATAGTATAGTATAGTAGTATAGTAGTATATATAGTATATAGTAGTGAGATGTTAGTATGTTAGTAGCTTTGATTATATACACGTCTAGATAGTGCCATTGAGCGCCTAAACGTCTAAAAAAATATCACCCAACTCTTGGGTTATAAGCTTGTCCGACCCGCTCAGTGGCGAATCTGTCATTACAGTGTCAACACGCATTTAGTGACATAGTAAAAATTACGATTTGTGCGATAAAAGTGTGCAGAAATTATGGTGGACGACTTAAAACAATTAAAAAAGTTACGTATCATCGGTAAGTAAACATTAAATTACTATATTATAAAGACACAATTAAATAAATAAAGTTAAATTTTGTTAGGAGATGTGACGCCATATTGACAGAATTTTTACAGTGTTGTATGTTGATTGAATGTAAGATTTCCCGTGTGAGCGTTAGCTAAACTTAACAAATGTTTAATCATGATCCATAAACTATATTTCAAGATTTCAAGTCACCATTTGACTGTAGTGCGGTATGATATAGGTACATAATAATATTATAAACTTGGCGGGCATTGTTTATTTTATTTAATAATCTGATTGCTGATCGCAGTTGGCCGATTTTTTATATTTTGATTTATACTTCTTTAGGTGCATTATGAAAAATGGTTGAATATGTGAAGTTGTGATACAATACAATTCACAGATTCAGTAGTTCACAGATATAATATGGTCCATAGAGTAGTTATTCAACAAAGTCCATTGTTTTTTGTTTTTTCAGACTATATTTAATATTGGAACAAAACATTTTAAAAATATAACACAAAATAGAAATCCAAGATGGCGGCTACGCGAAATTATCAACCTTTTCGTCATGGGTGTCGTTTTCATAGTTTTCGAGGGTATTAAAGCCGATAGTGCTGTCAAAATGTAAATCCAAGATGGCGGCTGCACGAAATCACCTTTTTTGTCTTGGGTGTCGTTTTCATGGTTTTCGAAGGTGTCGAAGCCGATAGTGCTGTCGAAATAGAAATCCACGCTATTTTGTTTGTTTTTGTCAGTGTTTAATTTAAATGTTATTATTTATTAAAGTGAAACTTTTATTTTATTTTTTAATTTTAGATTTAAGTTAAATAATTCCGAAATAGAATAAGAATAAATAACCTTAAATACTTTCCATTACAAAATATATTTTGTCTACTGATTCATATTGTACAAACTCCTAATATGTGAAAAAATTATAATTAAATGAATTTAAATTTTAAACACGTATAATTATATTTTTTCCATCCTTTTATGGGAAATATTCAAGGGCTGGTATCACTCAGTACACCCACACCATGGTGCACGCGCTTGTCGAACATTAGAAGTTACGCTTACTTGTGTGCGTATTACTCACACAGTCCCGTCAAATCTGGCCTGTTATATTTCTTGCGATTGCAGCGCAACACTATATCTAGACGTGTATATAATCAAAGGTTAGTAGGTTTGTATGTAACTGTCTGTGGTAAGAATATCAACTACAATTTTTTGAGATTAGTGTGGTGTCAAAGTAGGATAGGTAAATGATTTTATAATATGTACAGAGTAAAGACTCCAAATTATGATGTGAATTACATAATTATATTTTATAAGAAAATGTAAAAAGGAAAAAATATTCATTAATGAATGACAGTCGTGTTATTAATGATGCCATGGTAACTTAAACTAGGGTTGACTATAGTATACAAATAGTGTAGGGTTGTTGCTCTAGCCCTAAGCGTATTTTTTAAGTTTTCTTTACTATATTTTATTTATGTTTTCTACCTCAGATCTTTCGACCGGGTGAACCGATTTTGATGATTCTTTTTTATTTGCTAAAGATGGTGCTTCCCGTGTCCCATTTCAATTTGGTCCAGTTCTGACAATGTCAACCATGAGAAAACCATATAAGTTTTAAATTTATTGTTGGTACTCACTACTCAGACATATTGCTGTTTAAAAATATGTCAAGCACCTTCAAGTGCAACAAAATTTACGGCAAACAAAACATCAATAGTTTTAACGACTCATTATTGGGTCCTTGGAAATAAGAAACAACTGTGAAACAGTTTATCAGTAAAACAATAAAAAATATTAAAAATGAGAGAGGTGTTAAAGGATATCCATTTGGAAAAAGCTAAGTGTTATGTTTAATATAATTATTTATTAGACACAATGACGAAAGAATTCTTGACATTTAAATAAAAAATAAACAGAAGCATTGTAAGTTAAACAAAAGCTTGTAACATGGAACAAGTTAAAAAGAAACGAGTAAACCTATCCTAAACCAAAACAGAACGAAGTCAGGCGGCAAGCTAAGCTTGTTAACAACCGTGCACCGGTCTTAGAGAGTTGAGTTCAATGTTATTTCAGTTCAGTAAAGTCCGATCAATTACCCAACTTATTTGGAATTATAGTGGCACCGCGCCGTTGGTAACGAGGCTATGACGTCACGCGAAGGTTCGCCCGAGAAGGTTATTTCTATTACGGTGAACATATAGAATTCTAGAGACAAATTGGAAAGGTAAGGTTGGTGCTTACATGTACCCATGTAGGTATTAGCCGTAACTAACCTGCTTCGACGTAGTTCATTCGGTATTTTATTACAGGTGCTCACGATACATATCGTAGGAACCCGTATCAGAGTAAAATATGCAAACAGTGGGTGTCTTGAGGTCAAGAGTGAATATACTTCTAAGTTTTTGCGCGTTACCACCTAGACTACATCGCCGCTTACCGGCGGATTTTAGTATATTGACTTATAATATACTTAATACGTAAGAAAAACTATGATTTATTTTACAACCTTAATTATTTCAACAATTTTTAATGACGGTATAAGAAATATTATATTATTATGTAACATACGAGTATGATATTATTTTAAGGATTTCCTTGTATGCTAGATAATCATGCCTTGGGAGTAGCCGACAACTGATCGTCACTGTGTGACGTTGTAGCGTATAATTACAATAAATAACATACCGATGCATCGTCCGTAACCAAGATCCTCTTACCTGCAAAGAAAAATAAACATCAGTTAAATGAAAAGAGATTATGCTTTGTTCTACTAGAGTGATTAATCCTAAAATTAAACCAAGCTCTGTAACCTATAATAACACACTTACTTACACATAGTACTCGTTGCTATGATAAGGGTAGGTACTCACGATATTGTACGCGAATATTTGGACCTAGTTACATGACGCAACACAGCTAAATAGTTTTGTCGTGAACATAATCCTTGCAACTGGGTCGAAGTATCGGCATACAAAACACTTATCGTGAGTACCCACACGTTAGTAAAATGTGCAAAAACTATAGTGACTAAAGATTGCAAAATTTAATATCCATTCGTTATAATTGCGAAATAAGCAGTAGGTATCGTATGTCCATTTAATTTGAAACATAAACTTACATGCGTTCTACACATTTACCTGTAAAATCGTGAGTACCTATTTTCTTATATCGTGAGTACCCGTTTCAACATATCGTGACTGCTATATTTGATTATTGTGGGTGCCCGTAACATATCGAGAGTACCTATTTAATAGTAAAACATGCACAATCCCCGCGTTAAGTTTAATATCACAATGACCGCTGATAGTCCCGCCGAGCGACGGATGCGACGGCGCGGCGGCCCAGATAATATCGTCACAGATATCGTACGCAGGTCTAGGACGGTCGGTCGTGTCGTCTGTCGTCCGCGGTAAATACTGACAAAGTTTTTGGATAACCGTTCGTGACATACGCCTGTTAACTCCCTCCATACCTTTTTTATAAAAGCTAACACACTCATACCCCCGCACTACGATTCCATCACGGTAATACTATTACCGTGATTCCATGTTTTCGGTGAACAATAAAGAGTTATAAATAAAAAAAATCCGAAATAAACACAATCGCCCAGCGAATGTAGATCCGCGGCAGGTCTGGTGTAGCCTGTGCTACTTGCACACCAACAAAAAACCGGCATTGAACACTGGCAAGCAAATCTAGAAGCTAAATAATGTTGATTACGATCTACAGCCGCGGGGCACGCGCACGCACCGGCCCGCGCGGTGCGATCGAAACAATGCGCGATTGTACTCTCTAATCCACGCGTTATGTACAAAAACGTTGACAAACAAAATATGTCCAATTATTTTTAATTAGACATCTTTGGAAGTTAAAGATACTCTAAGCCAGTCTAAGCTAAGCAGTGTGATAAACACATATGTGCGCGGTTGTACCAAACATTCATGTACAGCGGTTGGGTAAGAGATAAATAAACAACGCTACACACTGACGCCCACACTAGGATTCCCTGTGTCGCGAGTGCCATGGAGCAATGGACGACGCACAAAGACAAGAACACATACCCAGGCCGAGAACTGAAATTTAATGTCACCTTTCTACGAACAGCACTCCGGCATGGTAACCAATAATGTCACACGGATTGTTGGGTCATTAGTGAGAGTTTTCATCCAAACTAATGGTATAATAGCAAAAGAAACTATGAATGGAATTAAGATAAAAATTGGTAAGCAAATTGAAGAAAGAGCATGTTAAGCTTTCACTTAAGGATAGCTGATGATGATGATGGATGATGGACAGCCCAAATCTCCCCAGTAGGTATATTCGCAATAATAATTATACAACTATTTAATAAAATAATAACTTAACTGTACTTCTTCCACTCAATACTAAATTGTAAGTACACTGATAGACAAAAGTGCAAAAAAAAAATATCTTTAAATTGTTCGAATGCGCGCCTATTCCAAACTTAATTTTAAATATTAGATAGATGGCGGCACCGCTGCGCCGCTTCTAGTCACAAACAAGTGGATATTGGCGCAGGCAAGTCAAGGTTACGAGCGGCGCGGGGGCTTGGATAACGGCTGACACCGTACGTCAGTACAGAGATGGGCAAAATTTAATCATGATTTACGGATTAGAATTACATCTGGAAACGTGGATATGCCCCCGTCAAGAACGCTGTAAATACCTTTTCTCAAAAGGCGCTCGCATAGGTGGTCAAAATGTAATCTGTAACCTGATTACATCTTCCCATCTCTAGCTCAACAGATACGCAATGGTTTCTTAAGACTTTAAAATTTTCTTTATAATACTTATAATATTTTCTTTACAATACTTCATGATTACTAACACACTGCCTGTCACTTGATATTTGATAGTATTTACTAATTGTAAGTCTTTTCTGTAAGACAGCAAAATGCTATCATTTTTATGTAAGAATGAACATACACATACATTTGCTCAATAAAATCTTGCTTGCATGCTAAAATTCAATTTAAGCCGCGAAAAATATTTCTATGCAAATTTGTGTCACTTATATTACTGAAATCAAATTACTAACCGAAAAAAACCGCAAAGGGCAAGATGTGAAAATGAAACGGGGAAGCAACAACCCAATTAATCTTAAATTCCCGAAAACGAGGCGCTTACCCCGTCCTCACGCCGTTCACCAACGAACGGAAACGAATGCAAATATTTTGATTGTCCTGCCAAAAAACAAGATGAGCAGTTGACGAATCCCATTATGCAAGGCGGCCTAATTGAATCAAACTCCGCAAAAAGCATCCTTGCGCTACCCTTTACTTTGATTGCTTCCATATAAATTCATTCCCCGCTATTCGTATTCAGCGCTAAATGAATTTCGTGTCCGACGGCACCCGGCCGTGGTTCGACATCGGAACTTTATAAATTATTATAACAGCGCAAACGAACAAAACAATCCACAAGTAACAACTACACGGAGCGTTCAAATTGAATTGTAAAAGTTCGACCGCTACGGACAAAACCTTGAAATTACGCCGAGAGCGGGCAGCGTCCAGCGCTTGGACGTTGCGGCCGACGGCAATGGAAAATGGATCCCCACTTACATATGAACAGCTTAATGAGGGCCTGGCAAATCAAAGCAAAAGTCATACGGACATGTAATTAAGCGCGGGTGGCTCAAAGGTTGAAGTGCGCGGCGATTCCGCGACCTTCTGTCACCCTTTGCCGAGGGAAGATCTGTAGCGTTACAAGTAATTAAGAAGCGAGCCACGCTTTATCCCGCCAGTCCCTCGGGAAGCCTCTCCCCGCTTACATAATTTCTCTTAACGGCATAATCGATAACGACGTGTCGTTCTCGTCTCGTCTAGACATTGACACGATGATCCATGAGCCTGCAGCGGATTGCGTTTCGAGAGGCTCACCGACGCAACGGCGCAGCCTATCCTACCTCGAGTGTCCCTCGAGTGTTTTCGGCGTCTCGACGCGCGCCAGATCCAACAATAATGCCAGTCCCCTGCGACTAACGTTCCAATTCATACAAAATTGGTCAACCAGATTTTTTGAACCTTCTTAGCAACTTGAGTAAAGGTAATCTAATTATAACATAACTAGCAAATTTAATAAGCTGTTATGCATTTGGTATTGTAATCCTATCTTTCGAACGAAGGTTTAAGTCCGATTCCCGGCAGGGGCAGACATTTTGTGGCAGATAAATGTTTTTTCACTCACTCATTTGTATTTGCCCATGCCACACACAGGATCTATTAAAGGGCAGATCAAGTGTGTGAGTTATAAGAAGAATCCAATATTAACGATAATGTGATAAATAAACGAGGGACCTATGGTTATTACCAATTCGAATGCAAAGTTCAACTGTACATACCAATGTCGAGATAGCGGCATTTAATTGTCAATGAATGTCGCATTGTAAGCACGCGAGAGGGTTCCAAGTCAAACGGAGCGCGTCTCCGTTAATGGGGTCAACGAAATTGAGAAAAGTGAAACGGTGGAGTGAGCCGGGCGGGCATTTATTACCGGTCGGCCGTTTCCCGACAACCCTCGTCCGCTCCAAATCGGACATGTCGATACAGGGAAGGAGATGAGGCGCATTGTGACGGCCGTCGAACAGAGAGGGAGCTATCGGTCTATCAATCGAAGGACAGTCGCCTCCCGCTCCATATTCGCTCGTTAGTGCGGAATTAATAGCGGAATTTGTTAAGATTTGGAGGTGACAGCGGTCTCCGCTAGCCGATATGCCGCTTAATCGGTGATATTGCGATATACGAAGCGAAAATGTTTTGGACTTCTTTAACATAAGAAAATCTATGCAATATACTCGTATATTCATGCACATACATACATGTGGTATTAGACAGTACAGAAGGGGTTACATCCATTGTTGTAACCAAGCCAATCTCGTCTACTGGTACAAATGCAGCAGGATCCTAATTTTGAACCTATGGGTCTTTGTATTAGGTGACTCCTTTGGTATAAATGCCGTCCATCGCCAGCATTGACCATTAAGCGGTAACGCTTCAGCTTATCTGCTGATTATTTAATAAGCTGAAGACTTCATGTAAATACATTAAAAAACTGCAGTTACATTCACACCATATTCAAATTATGATTCATATATATCTCCAACTAAAACTCAAATCGTTTACCTGTATTGATCCCGTTGCATTTTAATGATCTTTTAATCGCGCAACCGCTCAATCGTGCTTTTGTAAGAGCGCCTAGTAAATGTGAGCAAAGCGATGTTGGATAATTATTTCCGCTTCCAATACTCGCATCCTCTCGCACGAACCAACAAAGACGAGTCTGTTACGAGGCAAATAGCTAGAGGCGGTCTCCCTACGTACACGCAAATCGCTACATCCAATCACGGCGTGCGACGCTCTGGATGGGAACTCGGAAATCAGTTTGCCACTATTGAATTATACGAGAGCTGCAGCGGGGACGTCATACGCCAAAGTTTAATCTCCCGGAGCGACGGACGGGCTTATTATGCAAATAGTCGAGGAGGCTCCTCGGTCATCTTACAGTCACGTATGTCGTGGCACGTCCCGCGCAGACCGGCTGCCGCCACGCTCGCTCACACTTGCCTCCGCCGACTTTGCTACACCGATGTTCACCGCGACTTAAGTCATCCTACTCCGCTTTACTCCACGATACACGCATTGCCGCTAATGTAACAAAATAGATGACGGAAATCGAGCGCAGGGAAATAATTTCTCGAGAAATATCGTTTCGTTATACGAGCTGATATTTACCGCCGGTTATAAACTCCGCCGCTATTGTGTCGAAAGCAATAGAGAAATCGACGGAGTAGGAAATTTTTCGAGAACTATCTTTTGTATTACAATGTCGCTTATCGCCATTTATGACAACCGCTGATTCACACAACGCCTCTACGGAGAAATTGGACAATAAAAAATATTACTTGGGAACATTTTTTGGTGTACGTTTCAGTATTCACTACAGTGGCTAATATGTGAATTGGAGCGGATGGGGAAAATGCGATGAATAAGTAATTGTAGAGGAAAATTCAATTTTTGTACTATACGCCGCTATTCGTAAGCACTTACTAACCCCTAATGTATCTACAAAAAGAAGTAAGTATGCGCTGAAATTGAGAGCGAGGGCGTAATTCCTTGAGTGCCGACCCTTTGTGCTCGCTGCCGCTGTTTATCGATATTTATGCCCGACCCCAAAACGGTACGGAGAGACGTCAAAAATCACCGAAGAAGAAATAATCGAGAAACGTCTTCATTACACAATGATTACAAAGTAGGACCTTGATGAAGATAAAATTATTGCAATATCAAAAGACGGGCGAGTCGACATCAATTTATTGCCTGCGAATAAAGTCCGACCGAGAATTGGAAATGCTGGAGACGAACAAGGTGAGGGAGGAGCTAATCTAACTCTTTCTTCGAACAGATCCGACCCCAACGAGCGGTAATTAAGCGAAAATCGAGACGTCAAAGCTCGACTCCGGCTTTATGCAAATTCGCCAAAATTGACTTTCGTGTCGACATCGTTAGAATTTTTTCGCTTGCCGATTGTTTGAATAGGGTAATTAAGAGACGACGGACGAGTCGTGCAAAACTTTCTACTAGCCGAGCAGTACTTGGTTACAGGAGACAGTAATTACGAGCAAACTGGGTAGTTTTAACTTAAACTTGCACGTGTGGCTTGGTAACTTTTGCTTCCGTGGCAAGAGGTAAATTACATGAAATATGACGCACGACTTCTGTCTTTCGTGATTTCTACAATGTAATTGACGACGTTTAACAAGTTACGTATTTGACTGACCAAATTAGTGAGAGTGACCTGAATGTTACAACTTTACCTTCGTCATTTTCTTTGGCAGCTCGTAAATCGAGTCGTATCAACGATTTAAAATAAAACGAAAAGAAAAAGGTTTGTTGTTGATTTCTTCATCCAAAAATAGAACACGGTTCATTTGTTGATCCAAAAATAGAATCTTGAATGAATGAAAAGTTCCTCAATATTAAAAATATATAACTGAGGTTTCCTTAATTTATAAGATTTCAGCAGTGTTAATAAAACTATAAACATGATTTATAAGTCATGTGAACACGTTCCTGTTGTTCATATTTGCGGTGTGTTGCCGGAGGTTACTTTTTATATTACTGTCGAATCGAAAAAAATCTTCGCAATTTTCCTAAAAACGCTTTCCTCCAAATAACAGATAACACAGCCTAAAAGGATCACAACACGAACCATCTTCCCGACATATTCCGCGTGAACGATGGCGTCCATTGCGAACATTTTTCGTAGATTTTCGTATATTTAGCCGTAGTATATCACTACGCGGAGTGTCGCCGGCGGGTCGGTACCGGTGCGTACCGTTAGAATGAACTCAACTCACACACGACCTCGTACAGTGTGCGGCTAAAGTACCACTACAGTTAGCTCGTGTAAACCCGCGAGGTTCGTACAAGTGTGCTGGGCTGTACGGCTCTGGACAAATACGCTGTTATAATCAGCGAGCCGCTCAACAACTTAGGCCTTATGCGTTATTTATACTAACTCCCCGAGCCTGCGGCCCGTTCTAGTTGGTTATTTGGCCTTTTAAGTTGTACACGGCTTGTTAGAGAGGTTTATGGTGCTAAGAGCGCAGGCATCGCGCTTAAATAGGTGTTTGTAATCTCAGTTCGTTTTCTTGGTAACCGCGATAATACCTTATTTGCGGTGGACACGAAAAGTTGGATCAGTGATTTACTATTTAACTCTTTCTACTGTGGTGTCAACTTCGACGGAGCTTTATTTGTCTGGTTGTAGGTACTACGAGTATATCTGTGAAGAACATAGATTGTATTTCTAATAATGATCAAGTCGTAAATTTTGGCAATGTTTTTCGTTACTATCGACTTCCTTAGTAAAAAATTATGATTTGACAATCACTATAATTATATGTATAAGCTAGCCAAATAAATTCTAGAAACACTATGTATTTCTTTCTTATTACAAAAATGCAATGTCATCTGAACTTTATCAATATGTAACATTTCAACTCGGTAGGATAAGAGGAAGCGATTCTAATTCAGCGTGCAAGATTTGACTAAAACTAGCACCAAAAATCATTGAAGGTTAAATAAAGACATTAAAAAGATATGTCAAATATTCACAGTTTGACTTTCCAATGAGTCCCGGACAAAATGTGGGCGGATCGCTTTTAATTACATAATAAGCGTTGATGTAGCAGTCTATGGGCCTATACCCTTTAATTACCATCACATTCAATTAAGAAAAATACTAGAGAATATGTAATAAATAGATACTAAAATTATTATGAACGAGATGTTTCGATTGTATCGAGAGCTATTTTCTCACAATTTCCGATCAACAAGAGCTACTTTGTTTCGCTCCCGGTCGTCACGTTACCGTCACGCCGGCTGCCTCGTGCCGTGGCCGAGCCGTGATCGGCGGCATTTATCGCGTCGGCGCTGTATCGCGTGATGCCATTAGAACATTATCGCTACCACAAAATTTCTTTGTCACTCCGCCGCTCAGTTGCTTGTTTATTGAGCGCAAATTCATGCTTGAATTCCACCGACGATACGAAGTATTGGTCGGGTTTCATCTTGTTCAAAGGGTTCCAACGCAGTTTTGACATGTGTAGTCTGGATAGTACCTAACTAGATTACGATGCTGAGTTTTTGGTTTGGAGCCATAGAAAGCTCCCCCAAAAATTAGGCTCAAATCAGCTCTTTTTAAACCAAACTAGTCGACAAACGATCAGACAACTCATCTGATAGTAATTAACCACCGCTTGTCATGAACATCATGGCAAGCGGTGGTCAATCATACCAAAGCATAACCAACTAGTTACCGAACTTACCGACTGAAGAAACCGGGGTATCGGCGTCATCGATGCGTAGCTGGCTAAAAGAAGGAAGACTAAACAAAGGAAATACAATGAGTTTCTTCTTAAAATCTTAATCTTAGTAATCAGCCTTCTACCCTTCTTATTTATTATATTGGTACTATTTAAAAACACATTTCCCTGCTTTAGAAATGAATAAAAGCCAGGTACAAACAACTCGCGCTTGACAAATCGTCATTACTCTTGAGCGAGCTGAACGCATTCTGCACGGAGTTATCGCCGACATCCGACATCACGAACCGCCCTTTCCTAATACAATGCTAAACAATGGAACGAGCTTAGAGCTGGATGCATAAATAACGGAGAAATAAATTGAGCTGTAAAAAGAATCGGCGGCTTATAGGACGCTGACAGATGGAGAATGAAACGATAGGAGACGACCGCGTTACTGCGGCTTGCCAATCTTGCCATTAACTTTAGTAGTGTTCGTTCTTAGTCATTTTCATATATAAAAGATACTCGGACTGATTACTTAAATAAATTAATAATTATGTTCCTATCTTTTTTCCTCTCTCTTTGCCATGTTGTTCGCTGCAGTACTTTTGCGAAATAAACGCTATTCTATTCTATGAAGATGAAATTTGGCAGGAACGTAATATAATAGTAAGGGACATTTGCTAAGAACGCCTCAAAAATGGATGAAAGTTTGTTTAAAAATCAATTGAAAGTAGTTCCGCGCGGGCCAAACCGCGAGCAACAATAGTAATATATATACGAGTAACTAAGAGAACAATTTTACCTTTATTTCTAAGTGTCAGGTAAATACCAAAGCCTTCCCGGGTCCCCCTCCTCAAATATTCCTTCTATGTTATGTTCAGCAAGCATCCAACTTGTCTTCTAATAAGTCAATTCAAAGTTAACTGCCTACTATGCCACAATAATTTTATCAGACGTTTATTTGAGCATCGAACCCTAGTCCACTACACAACCATACCGTCAACATAAGTACTTGCTATCATAAATTAAATGTTAGAACAAGCTCTTACAATTGAAAGCGTTTACTATTATATTAACCGTTGAGAAGATACCTCGTTTGGAGACCAGCAGCAATATGTAAAATTCAAACTCGGTAGGATAAAAGGAAGTAGCTCTAAATCATCTCGTAACATTTGACCTAAACAAACAAAATAAATCAGCACACGCAACGATATAACCGCTCCACAGTATATCTTATTAATATGACCCGGAAACCTGTAGAAAGTGACAATTAATAGTTGGCAGGCCACCAGCTGTCTGCAGCATCGGTATCACAGCAGGATACCGGGATGACGCGGAAAAAGCACCGCCCGGGCCGGAGCCGGGGAAAGTACGATCGTTACTGTCATTTATCTCTTGCCACATGTCATTTTTTCCTTTTCAAATAAGATTTTCGCGAACCAAATTACGCAGGATATATTTGGACTGGAAACTGAGATAGCGTGCGATTGAAGGTCTTTATGTTTTTGACTTGAAACTTTAACGCCTGCTAATTCTGCAGCCATGATTTTACTTCATGAATAGTAAGCAGTTTTATTAACTTTACCAGCCATTAACGGCCTAATACAGCTTGTGACTAGGGTTTCTGTTTCCTCGAGATCATCGAGAAATCCTGGTAGAGGATTCTCGTGTCTCAATAAGTAAAAAGGTCGAGAAAGGTAGTGTATTTCACCACGCTGCTCCATCGTAAATATGTAGAGATGGTTGTGCGAACTGTTGTAATACGTTAAACATTGCAATCGTAACCAACCAATTAACTTCACAATCAAAATATGAAAGAGTTCTCCAAGGCACAATTTAATGGGAAAGGTAATTTTCAAATAACAAAGACTTATTGGAGCGGCCGGTCCAACGGGGCAGGCAAGCCGGCCATAATTTCCACAATTTCTAAAGCCAACCTAACTACGACACAGGTGGAGATAAATTACAAGGAAGCATAAAGTACGTGGCAGGTAGCGGGTAGGTACCAAGTGCTACTGTCGTTATGGGACGCGGAACAATGGAACCGACAGAAGTGTCTCGACAGAATTTGTATTTAAATTATACTTGTTTCAGTGAAGTTTAAAGCTACGAGGATATACAATGCTCGTATTTCATTAATTACTCTACTATGTTCGTGTTTCTTTGTCTTCATGACCATGTTTAGATGTAGTCGTGTACGCACGCTTAGTATTGTATTCATTCATTATTAAAATAGATGCACAAAAAATATAGTTTTTAAAAAGACATCTCTTGTGTCAAGAGAACAAATATTTTTAGTACACGATTAAAAAGAATAAATATTATTTAAATTATCGTTAAAATTAACAATCATTTGAATCTCAATTAAGCTACCGAAGATAATGAACGTTACACGTTTTACCAGATTTTTCATTAGTACTTCATTACAATCAATAATTATTATTATTTTAATGTAATGTAAACTCCATCTGAGGTTTGGAAAAATCAAAATTATTTTAATATTGATAAAGCAAAATTAAAGTGGATAGCCATCGAGATATAAGTACTAACGTACATCTCGATGTGGATAGCATATACCATAATGGATTATCAAAGGAACTTTTTGAGATAGCGAATTATTTATGATATAGAAGAATACAGTATCCATAAGGTCTTAGCCGACTTAAAATCTCCAGTTGCCGCATAGTGCCATGGTACATAATTAAGGTTGACATTTCTATCAGAGTATCATTTCTACGTTCTGGCCGGTGGCATAATGGACAAATAATGTGCACGTTGCCCGCCCATTATAATGTTATTTGGGGGCAATAATTGCTGAGGCGGTGTTTCCGACTGGATTCGCCGAGCATGCCAACAGCGTTAAGCACCTGTCTCATAGCCGAATAAACAATACACGTTCTCTTTGAAGAAGAAACAAAAAGCTCTTGAGTTCTGATTGATAATTCAGTGTTGATCTAAGAGAGTGCGCGCACGGGGGACTTTTGTCGCAGTGACTGTTTCGTCGCTCTTATCAAGTCCTTGGATATGTATGGAGGTGCGCGCACCTTACGACGCGACAACTTGGTGACTTTTAAGTCCGCCGACCGACGCCGGTGACAAAATTGACACTCTCCGTTCACATTGACGAGCCGGACGGCTCAATGGTAAACATGGCAGATCGTCGTTCCATTGACGCTTCCATATCAAAAAAGTTTTGTCACTGTCGCCCTCGTGAGCGCACCCCACTTTGGAAACGCGACGCGACGAAGACAAAAACTTATATGTCTCGCAGACTAATGTCCCCCGTGCGCGCACTCTATTAGAGATACGCTAGATATACAATTATTTATTTTAGAATTTAAGTTCGTGCTATTGATTTCTAAATTAAAACCAGAGCTTACACTAAACTTAATACGCAAAGAGCAGGAGGATTTTGGACATTGCGATAGATATTAAACTCTAGTGGAAGGTGTCTCTTGGCCAAGCTATAAGAGTTGATAACGTATCAAGTGGATCTTAAATGGGAACAATCCATGGTCATCGTACATCGTTAGACGGCACCTAAAACATGTAAGGGAAGTTTCAATTGATAAGAACTATTGGCGAAAATTTTGTAGCGGATATCTGTCAAGGAGACCATTCCTTTCCTGAAGTCCTTCGTCATTCGTCGTCGTCATCGTCGGAATTTAATTACGGGACGATATTTACATCAGTCAATCCCTATTGTTTAGTTATATTACAAATTACTTGTCACTGATACTCCTATATTAAGCTAAAACACCCAAAATGTAAATGATTAAAAGCGAAAGGATTCTTACTGTCTAATAAAGAAATCTCGAAATGTACTTGGCCTATAAAGATTATATTTAGGTAGTAAAGTAGTTTATAGAATAGGAGACATCATTTAAGAACGAATTTTGTCATATTCCGCCCCTAATAGTGTCAAATAGATATCGAAAATTACTCCAAAAATTAGTCAAAAGTAATTCCGCGCGGTCAAATCGCTGGCAAATACTAGTTTGACATCAATTTCAACTATATCTTCGTACACTTAAAGTTCAAATTTATATATAACTATGTTACCTAATACAACATACAAAATTAATTTTATTATTCAACGAATAGAAATCATTAATTAGTCTGTAATAGATTCTATGAACTGTCAACTGCTCTAAATAAAAACAGAGAACAAAGAAGGTTAGGGGCGAATTGGGCAATGGTTCGAATATGGATGGATGAAGGTCAACGAATGGACAGTGGATTGTTGAAGTTATAAAAGTTTTTTACAGACTTAAAAGCTACTAAAATAAATAGATAATACTATTTTAACGTTCCAGGACAGCTAAGAGGTCCCGAATTCAATTCACGGACGGGGCAAATATCAATAAATAGAACAGATTAAATTAAATTAAGAAAAAAAGGAATGGTCCTATTCAAATTCCGGCATCTAACGTTTTATATTAATAATTAAATAAGGTAACTTTCATCATCAAAATCTTTTACTGCTGTCATCGGGTTTCCTTTTACAATAGTATCGTTAACGAGTAGGAAAGAACAGGAGTGCCTTGCCGCTTCTTCTTCCACACTACTACACCACACCACCACACCACACCACACTACCACATAACACCACCACACCACACCACCACACTACCACATAACACCACCACGCCACACCACACCATACCACACCACCACACCACACCACCACACCACACCACCACACCACACCACCACACCACACCACACTTTTTGACTTCATTAATTTCATCTGTTTCATAGCTCGCTCGCCGGCAATGAGACCCACCGGGCAGTCGTTACGGCGAGACAGTTCGACACCGATACCCTTTTGTTTTCGCATGATAAATGCCCGACCGCCCAAAAACTCGGATCGGTTACAATTAATTGTTATTATTTGTATTTCAGTTCCCCAGATATTGGCAATCGACTTGGAAACAACTCACAGCTTCGTGTACATTTTGTGGATTAAACTTGATACGTATGTACTTATTACATGGGGAGAGATTTAACAATAGTTAAACGAACGCCTAGTTAATGAAAGTCTTAATAATAATATGTATATTCAAAACATTCAAATTCTTAATACGTAGGTAATTTTTGCTACCTGCTAAAGTGCTAACTAGTTACTACCATGGTTATTCAAATTTAAAATCATTTATTCTCATATAATGTAAGTAGCACTGATACACTTACGCACATCATTTTTTTGACAATGTAAAATAGTAAAACGGATCTAAAATCGATTTATAAATAGATGCAATGCATTGCACAAATCCGTGCGTAAATCCGTATGATGTATTTGCGTGCACGTTACCGGGAATACGATATTATCCGGATTTCCACGGATTTATGCAAAATATAAATTCCAGCAATGCGAAATGTACAGCATTATTTTATTTCCAGGTTCAAAAATTAAGTATTTGCTGATATTTGACACAGGCTGCACGGCTCATTTAAATTATTTGTGTGAAAAGCAATGCATTTCGATGATGCTCGAAGGACCAAATTACAATGATGGGGGGTGTCCAAGTTGTCCAAAGACATTCATATTACAAGAAAACTATATGACCAACTAGATACTACCTACTACTACCTGCAAGTTACATACACATGAATTGTAAAACACGGCGGGCGGCAGGCCTGACTGACACACAACACTTGCGAGTAGCTAGCAGAGCATCAGGCTAGGCGTATGCTGGAAAGCAGGCGACGCAGTACAGCACATCACAGTTCAGTACAGCTCAGCGCAGTTGAGGCAGACATGTGCCCCCTCCGTATACTGCAACGCAACTCATTCGCATACTAGTAGACGTTTGACAATGAGTTCAGAGACTGATTATGAAATTGACGAATTGTTGCTGCAAACAACGATTACTTACCGTCCTTGTAGTTTAATTCCTTGGCAATTCTTAATGTATTTTTTGTATAGTTTTCATACAAACACGTTTCACAACCATTGACAGAAGTCAATGTTCACAACGAACTAATTCAATCAAATATTCTGTCATGACTGTCATTGCAACAAAACTACGCCGCGCGTCGCGCAGATATCTGTGCCGGCTCTACAACGGGACGCAGAGCAGGACTGACACATGTCAGCGTCTCACGTGCCTGCGCCGCAGCATACGTAGCTCAATGACGTCCCATACTTTACAAAATCTGCTCTGTTCTGCGCTGCGTGGAACTGCGTCGCCTGCGTTCCAGCATACGCCTAGCCTTAGCGTAGTTCAACGCGCATCCGAAACGCGTCAAATAAAAAGTGTTGGCTGAAAGCGAGGCGCCAGCGGTACAAAGCAGACTTCGCTTTCAAAGCCGTGACGAGGAGGAACTTTGCTGAATTTATAATTGTCCTCGCTGCCGACCAGGGATGTTATGGAGCTCCGTAACCGTTACCGAATCCGGATATCCGATAAAAAATGTAGCCATAGCCGTAACCGAATCCGTGAGGAAAGAGGGGCGGAAACTAACTGAGACATGTTGTAACAGGTTTTTGTTTCTGACGACACTAGCCGCGCGCGAGTCTTGCAGTTTGTTATTATTTCTTTTGCTTATTCATAACTATGTATATCTAATATCCTTAACCGAAACTAACGGATAATCCGAAATAATTACATATCCTTCACCGTATCTGAAACAGGTATAACATTAATCCTATATCCGTATCGGTATCCAGATCCGAAATTTCATATCCATAACATCCCTGCTGTCGACTCGGGTCTCTCGCTGTGATTAGGCTCACAATACTACAGCCACGGCTGCGGCGTCGTGCGATGGACTGCCAATTGTCCGTGTAAAGGGTTTTGTTGCCAGAGAACTCTAGAACGTTCGAGAATCGAAAATGCCAAGAGCATCGCAAACTAACCCGACATTGCTTATATTCACATGCTAATAGTCCAAGAGCCCAGAGCGATCTGACATAACTTATTTTTTGCATGGATGAAACCTTAACTTCCCAGTAGCGTCCATGTTCTTTGAATACCCTGCGTGCTTTTGGAAGCTCACCTCGTGACACCTGGGCAGGTACCAGGTAAGAAAGGCAGGTAAAAATAAGAGCTACTTCAGTTATTTTCACATGGCTGACTTTTATATATGTTTTGCAGAATATTATTCTTAAATAGTATCCATAAGTGTCAGACACTTTCCATGGGCCAAAACTTTTGTCAGTCGCCTTACAGCTCCACTCATCAAGAGCTTTAAAGCGTCTGACAAAAGTTTTGGCCCATGGAAATGTCTGACACTTATGGATAGAGCAGCGAAGAGAGGTCCGGTTTACTAGTTTATCAATAAAAATATCTTCATTTCAAATCCAGTAAGCACTAAGATGCATCAAACGAACGCTGCTTTTTAGACCGACTAAATTGAAGCAGTTGTTTCGAGCGCGCTCGTCTCCATTCGCAATGCAACGTCTCAACTCACCCCTCGTCCCCCTGTTCCAAGGAATGTTTTGACGTATGTTTTGAGGTGGTTTTGAGGCATGAATGAATGCTCTTTGAAATCTCGGAGACTTAGACGTTCCCGGCCGTAATCAAGGAGTTGTGAATTCGTATTCCCTTATTTTCTATTTGCAAGACGTTCAAATGGTTTTGTATGAAAAAGGGTTTGCGTTTCAAGACGGTAAAGTTTGTCTGTGAAGCTGAAGATGGTACGGTTAGATATATCTCTGTCGTATAATTAGCGTCGTATCTGTTGCATACGGTTGGCATTAACGATGGCTTAGCTTATGAAGCACTGTTAGCGATGGATCGGGTTCAATCCCGAAATAAGGTCTTTGTGTGAATAACCGAACAATCAGACTAGTATCAGTAACACAAAAGTCATCACCCATGCTTTGCCCGACAACAAACAAGGAAGTGACCTAACGATTTCTGACTTTTTGACACGTAAATCTATAGTAAAATCTCGGAGAGTAACTACTAACCAGGCAGGAAACCTACCGTAAGAATTCCGTCTGGATTAACTTGGTTGAAGAGCGGACCTCCATAGCAGAAACCTGACGCCATGGTCCCATCCGTGGACTTCGACATAATTATGGATGGTAGACACTGTCAGAGTGTTTATATGTATGTATGGCGCAATTTACACGTCGGACTGCCGCATGCCGTTCGGAAGGACCTGGGTTCGATTCCTAGCGAAGCCAAACATTTTAAGAGTTTATTTTAGCGTTCTCGGCTTAGGTGTGTTCTTGTCTTTGTGTATTATAAATAAATATAAATAAATAACGCTACACACACATAGCCCCACACTAGGATTCCCTGTGTCGTGGGTGCCATGGACAACACACAAGACAAGAACACACACACCCAGACCAAGAACGGAAATTTGAATTCATCATTCAAATTTCCGCCTCGCTGGGAATCGAACCCAGGACTCTCGGAACGGCGATCCGGCGTGTTAACCATTGCGCCATCCGGGTCGTCATATTGTCCATGTTATGTAGCGTTTATTTATGTAGTCCAATGTTTATACCCCCAGTAATTTCACAGCACGTGGTCCAGATCATCGAATACTGTTCCCACGGTTCACTTCGACTAAACAATCTGTTTACACAACTAAACATACTCGTAATTAAGTAAGCATTTCCCGGTACGGCACAAAGTTCAAACAGATTTAGAACAGAATTATAAACAACTTTTTACTGTCCCTTTCATCGGCGTTACCATTCCTGGTACCGTCTACTTTGTATGCCTGCCCTTTGGTTAAATTTGATTTTCAACCGTGTACCAAGGGATTAAGAGCGTTAAATAATTCGGCTGTTTAATTGCATCAACACATCCAGAACAAAGGTAACATCTTAATTCCCGAAACAGATAACACGTCAATTTGTTTCTTAGAAAATTTATTATCTGTTACTTACATGGTACTTGGGTGATGTTATTGGAAATACAGAGATATTAACAGTATAAACGCTTACTTAATTACACGCTTACTACACACACATATCCCCACACTACTATTCCCTGTGTCGCGAGTTGCATGAACAACACAACACCCGAGAACGAACATTATTCTGTCACATAAATATCTGGCCCGGCCGGGAATCGAACCCGGTACCCCTCCACCAACTACCTACCCGGTACCTCTACCAACTAGGCTTCGGGGTAGTCGACGAGTATAGGCGTTACTTCGCGAAGATCTATTGAAAGTTCATCATTATTAAGTTAGTATTGTTCACAACAAAACGCGACTAGAATAATGGATGATCTATACTTTCAGATATGGGTGGAATTTCCTCCCACCAAGGAAACATGCACTGACAATATATAAAAGTATATACCAACATACATAATTATGTCCCAGTACAATACGTGTTTTTCTCCGAAACGGAGTTCAGGTTAAGTTCGTTAACTGTACGATCAGTTTTTTCTCAACCATAATTCCATTTACATCTTCATAGATGCATAGAAAAGACTGGTATCCACATCTATTAAGTTTACGAGAATCGAGAAAGGATGTAGGTAGGTACTAATAAATTCATCTCGAAATATCTACCTCTCGCGTGGGCGAGCGATACTGGCCGTTTACATCTGTGGGGCGAGCACGAACTTCTAAAGTATTCGTAACGTAAACGTTTCGAGTTAACTATACGATTACGCAGTGTAACGCTAGCACGTAGCACGAAGCACTTTCGTCGTCGTAACGTGAACTCGATACGATGACGCAAGTGACGTCATCCTAACGTAAACAAGGACGGGCCCAAGTGAATGAATTACACTGAACAAGGAACGAACGTTGCGTTCTTAAATTAGATGTTTATTGAAAATCACGGATTCTATGTGGCTATTTCAATTAAATTTTATCAAAAACAAAAGGAAACGCTGTTTTATTGCATAATATTGTATTAGCTTATCATAAAACATATTGTACGATAAGATTCATTCAAGAAAAATATTTCCGGGACGTTTTGATTTCCGAACGACTAACTTAAGAATGTCATGTCAAGTGGTGTTTTGTTTGTATTTAAAATTGTTTCGACTTTCGTCTTTCGTGATTTGTGAGTCTGACTTGTGCAGCAGCGGCAATTTGAAAGTTTTAAAAGTTTTAAATATGTATTATAAGTATAATAAGGAAAGTATAATAAGGATGAGGACAAGCCACATATAATACGTGATGATGGTGGAGTTTATGGAAAGGTAAGTATATTACAGTAACCATAAATAAAACATAAGAGGCATTAACTATAGTTTGATGTACTTGTACTTTTATTTAGTGTCTAGCATAATGTGTTAACTTATAAGTTTGATTGTTTTTGTATAAATGAAGATTTATCCAAGCCTTCTGGTGGTTTTCAACAGCATTATTTGTAGGCGTCATTATCCAGGGCCACTGGCGATAACCGGAATCACCTGCAAAAACAATGCTCTTATAAAATACATATAATAAAATAATAAATAACTATAATAAAATAATATAATATATATTTTTGCGTTAATGCTATTTAATAAATTAATGCTGATAAAAATGTTGAACATCAGGCGAAAATATATTAAAGGTAATATAGTTAGTAATAGACTCTACACATTAGTAAAAATTGTTTATGTGTGGAGTCTGTTAATTCTCTCCACTAGGGTGTATATAAAATTTTACTTCATTAGCTGATAGTCAAATTTTAAATCATTAGATTAGTCACATAATGTTAAGCTTATTTTCCTTCAAATATTTTTTTAAACTTACCTAGTCTCTCTCTGTTGCATTACGCGATTGCTCCCAATTAATCTTGCATCAAAGTAATAATACAACGTGCTACGTTCAATTCTACGTTGTACTTGGATTTTTATGTAGAAATAGGTCGTTAAAAACACTTAAAACACTGAAAATCGCTGTTTAAAACTGCAACGATAGTTCTCTCACCAAAGAATTCTAAGTGAATAAACATTCGTAAGTTTACGATACTTGTGACGATACGTAAGCGATACCGTACTTCAAAAAAACGTTCGTGCTCCCAATCTTCCTAGATGTTTCAAGTACCGTTTACGTCACGATCAAGGCCACGATACGCTAACGTTACGAAAGTAACATTTTGTGTTCGTGCTCCCGAATTTAGTTCCTTTTACGTCCGGCAGGGGCGCTGTTAAATTCTCATACAAATTGTTTACGTTAACTATACGAATACTTTTTCGCAAATTGTTCGTGCTCGTCCTACTGAACGCTATTGTAGAGAACATTACACATACCGACACGTTATCGGACGCCCATCCGAAATTATCGGGTCACGTAACATGGAAGGTTTACATTTACATCCCGTAACGATGTCGGATCTCTTATCAATGTATTGACAGACGTCTCCGATTGGACGATTAAACGTTTATTCGGATCGGATCGGACGATGAACAATGTTAGTAGCAGTTATATCAATGTGTTTTCGAATAGAAGGAATTAAATAAATAAATAACGCTATACATTCATCGCTCATAGCCCGGCGGCTTGGTGATTGACAAAGTTAAGAAACAGCGGGCGCGGTCGGTAGTTGGATGGGTCACCGCTATAATATTATAGTGGCAAAATTTATGTTACAACGATTATTACACGGTAGAAATGGTACTAAATACCGTGACGAACTTTGTGCTACTACCTATTACCTAATTTTGAATCAGCTATACGGTTGTCTGGTCTCGTCATTCGACCAACGACATCGTTTGTCGTGTCGTGTGATCTAAAAGCGTTAGTCAGTCACCACCGCAATTACCGTCAGTCGTATGTTTGTTCGGATCTCGATTGAGACGCGGCCGGCTTTCTACCGTCCGTGTGGCTGGTAACAACACCGGTTTATTCAACGCTTAACTTGTATTTACATGAAGGTCTTTAACAAGTATTAAGTTTAACATTTACAACACGGTTAATACAATGTCAAATGTCGATAGACTGTTATCAACTCTGTTTTTGTTATGTGATCAAAAGATATGTCAATAGTTATTATATTTTACATAGATTTAGATCTTATTTCTAATTTGTCTAGATATTTTTTCTATTAATGTTTTATCTTTTAAGCTGATGATAAAACAGCATAGATAAAAATGTATTAACATTTTTCATGTAATGGACCAGGCAAACGAATTTTTTTTTACACGTCAAATAAATCTATAAAAAATTACAAGAAAAACTGTGTTTTTACTTTTTCCATATCTCAATAAATGGCTGAGATATTAACGATCAAAGTGCGTATTTACGGCCGTTGGTTTTTTTAAAAACGCAGGCGGGCGGTCACTACTCGATGACGTCATCGCTCAGTAGTCGCGCGTAGTTCATAGGGATTTTTGACCGAAATGTTAATTTAAACTCAAGTAAAGCCGCGAGCAAACCTTAGTTATCAATAATGAAATAACATATATAATTCACATACTATCTACTACATCTATGCAAAATTTCAAGTCTGTATCTATAGAAATAAGAAAGTTATAGATTTTTGAACTGCATAGACCCATATTTTCTATACTTGCGCCGTATCGTGCTCGCGGCCGAACTAAGTCGTGACGTCATAGCGTAAGCGCGGAAATTCAAAAAAGGGCTTGAACTTCTCGTCTTTATAACTTCGGAAATACTGCATGTATTGAAGTGAAATAAAAAGTTATGTAATGTATATGACCTAAGCTCGGATTTTAGGTGTATTTGATAGTAATATTTTGACCCTTTTGCCTTCTCCATTGTTTAACTATTTCATTCGTGGATCAAAAAAAAGTAATCTTATCAGACGTCATTGCAAACGTTGGCCAAAAAGACGTATTCTGATCAGTTTTTAATATTGGTTTCACATAAACATTGTAAACGCTGTTACGGTCAGCCAGAGGGTTAAAACCTCAAAGCGTAACGGCCGAACCACAACCGATAGTTGAAACCATAAACGCGTTTTTACATTGTGGAATTTACGCGTAGACGTCAATAGAGCCACATGAGGTTTTTTACTACGTAGCTCACACTTACCTTATTTTAGGTTTAACTGTACAGTCATATCTCTTAGGCACACCCTAGCGTGTAGCTTAACATCCATGCCACAAGCATAAGGCTGGGCGTATGCTGGAACGCAGGCGACGCAGTTCCACGCAGCGCAGAACCTGAGCAGATTTTGTAAAGTATGGAACGTCATTGAGCTATGTATGCTGCGACGCAGGCACATCAGACGTTGACATGTGTCAGTCCTGCTCTGCGTCCCGTTGTAGAGCCGGCACAGATATCAGCGCGACGCGCGGCGTAGTTTTATTGCAATGACAGTCATGACAGAACGTTTAATAGCATCATTGTCAAACGTCTATTCTTTGTACTAGCTAAGATGCGAATGAGTTGCGTCGCAGCATACGGAGGGGGCACATGTCTGCCTCAACTGCCCTGAGCTGTACTGATCTGTGATTTGCTGCTGTACTGCGTCGCCTGCATTCCAGCATACGCCTAACCTAATCCTTTATCTGTCACATAATCAGCTGGTAATCGAACCCGGGACCCCTTGCAGCCAGGATCGCCACCAAATAAGGTACAAAGTTAATGTAAGTTTAACGCGTAAAGCGTAAACTTTACGCGTACATAAATACTGACAGGACCCTAAACATTTACGATGCCGTAAATAATACCGCTCGCTACAATCTGCCACATCGAAATTTAATCAAACACTAGCACTGAATTGAACGTCGTTAGTCAATATTAAGGTGGAGTTACACAATCATTAGTTCCACTGAGCTTGCTTGAAGTATTAATTTATAATAACTTTTGACAATAATTGATGGATTACGAGCTCGTTCGTGGTTGTTTTCATCGTAAGTGATTGGCAAAGTTAAAGTTAAAGGTCAATGCTTGGAGTGACCATTGAAGACGAACCCCTCATATTAATTTATATTGCAGTCTGGTGCTGAGGAAATACATTACACAGATTGTTTACACAGTAATTGAATGTTAAGTTTGTGTTTTTAACCAACTTTGGAGTAAAAAATGATGTTTGAATCGAAATGATCAAACGGGGCATATTGTAAAATGTAAAATTATTTGTGGTTTATTATTTATCAGTTATTCGCTTATTTGAATTCCTAATTAAGTTGTAGCTTTTGCAATAAAATAATGTTACTACCAATAACGTTATTATATTACTAATATTCATCTGTAACTCACGGAGTTAACCATAATATTATAGCCATCAATAAGTCAAGCCATAATACTTACACGTCTACGTCTAATAAACTATTAAAGCTATTTTAATAGACCTTTACCGTTCCCCTGAACGATATGAAACGTTTACTGTTTTCTAAGTAGAAGTAGTTGTGAGCAAATAACAAAAGAATGGTCACAATCCAATAACTAATCAGTATACCTGTCAGGTTGAGTAATGGTCAGTAGCATTCCTGTAAAATCAATAACGTAATTTGCAACTTTAACGCGTCATTTTTGCGACGCGAATGCTATGTTCACACTATTTACGCGTTGATAGGGTTACCGCTTCAGAAGTAAAAAGTCCGGACAAATAACTAATTAGACGTAATATAGGTAATTGGCTACAATATTCAGGTGGATATTGTAGAAATATCCGAACATGTCTAATATAGCTATTATCTGCACTTGAGAAGCACACCCAAAACATGATACGAGTAGGATAAAGACCGGATATTTTCTTTTTTATTTATATAGGTATATTATTTATTTTAATTAGTTAAAAAATTTAAAAGGTAATAGTTTTTAAAATGACACTGAGTGGTTATATTTTTATAGTAAAATAAAAATAAATAAAATTAAAGCATATTAAAGACAAGCTTATCGAACGTTAATCTGTTTTTAACGTTTTATTCAGTTTTTTTATTATCCTGACAAATTCAAAAACCTTACAGAAGACAAAAAGTCCGGACATGTCCTTACAAATCCGACCATGTGGTAACCCTAAGCTGATCAATAGCCACAGGTGTTCTAAACATTTTACGGGCCCGTAAATAACACTACCGCTCAGCTCCTTATAGCATCGCATAAAAACCCAATCGGACACGCGAAACTTGCGACTGAACAACAGTAACTTATAAAGCTTCAGTCGGAAGCTTTCGATCTGTTAATGAAAGAGTTTATATACATAATTTCTGCAATTAATTACCCTGTTAAGTTAACGAGTATGTTAGTAGGACGACTAATAAAACTAAGTGATCGCTGTCTGTCTGTAGATGGAAGATTTATGAGAAAAACTGTTACTAGGAACTTTTATTGACGCAGCAGATATCTTAACAATGATTCTAATAAATTTTGTCTGTGTGACTGTATTGGTGCGCTTGTTCATACAAATCTCACAAAATTAACAGATTTGAATGCAGTTTTCACTGATATATTACACCTTATCGAGCGAACATTGTTTGTTTTATTTCAATAAACAAGCCATGTCGGAAGCCTTCAGGCGGTATGAAAAATTCCGACACTTGGGTTGGCCACTAACCCCTCCACCAATTCGCACTGGAGCAGCGTGGTGCAGTATGATCTAGGCTTCCTCAGGTACGAGAGACCCGTGCTCAGTAGTGGACCATTAATGGGTTGAAGACTTGAAGCCAATAAAAAAGATATATCTATTGATATGCCTCGAACTCCTTTCTTTCGAAGCGATTTTTATTTATAACGTAGAGTTTCAACGCCTTATGAATTTAATATAAAGGGCAGGATTGTTATTTATATTTAGATATATTTGTGTTAGATATATTTGTGTCAGATAATAACTTGACTTAATAACTTTGATACAGTAGGTCGATTTAATGGAATAAAGTCTGAATGTCACCTAAATATACGGACTATGAATATGTTCCAATCTCCTGAATTTAAATCACGAACCTATGGTATAATTATGCATTGTACAGAAATTTGCAAAATTTTTATAATTTTATCATCGTGGATACTAAACATTTAAATTGTAACGGGTATTCACGATCGTTGTGAAGCATTTGGACCCAGTTGCATTGCTCATGGTCACGGCGAGACTGCGGTAGCGGGAAGAAATTTTTGATTTCAACTGGAAATTTCTCTCTATTCTCATAAACCTTTATAAAATTAACTTAATGACTTAAAAAAATAGAGTACAATTTCGAATTTCGACTATATCAAGTAGGTTCGCCGATTGGTTCGTGAATCGACAGAACAATTTGAACTATTCCTTAAGGCCGTTCTTTATTCGTAAATAAGGTTTTTTCGAAACCGAAACCACAAACCGGCGAAACCAGGGCTCCAAAGTGTTCGCCGGAGATCTGTGTATTGGGCGAAGTCAGCTGACGAGGTTGAAGACCGAGTCCGGTACCATAGTCTCGTCAAAACCCGAAGTTCTGAGAGAAACGGAGAGATACTACGGACGGTTGTATGCCTCCTCTCAAGCTCCAAGTCCCCACAAGGAGTGTGACAAGTGAGCTAAACTGACCCGACATTACACCGAAGATATCCCGGACGTCAGCCTGTATGAGATTAGAGAGGCTCTTAAACAGCTTAAAAACAACAAGGCACCGGGAGATGACGGAATCACAACCGAGCTGCTAAGAGCAGGGGGGAAACCCCTCCTAGTGGCGCTCCAGAAGTTGTTCGATTCCGTTATCAGTACTGGGAATACCCCGGAAGCGTGGAGCAGAAGTGTGGTGACCCTGTTCTTTAAGAAGGGTGATAAGGCTCTTCTGAAGAACTACAGACCCATTGCACTTCTGAGCCACGTTTATAAGCTGTTTTCAAGGGTGCTCACTAACCGCATTGCACGCAGGCTTGACGACTTCCAGCCCCCCGAACAAGCAGGATTCCGAAAAGGTTACAGTACCATAGACCACATACACACACTGCGGCAGATTATACAGAAGACCGAGGAGTATAATCTGCCGCTATGTGTTGCCTATGTGGACTATGAGAAAGCCTTTGATTCTATCGAGACCTGGGCGGTACTAAATTCTCTTCAGCGGTGCCGGATCGACTATCGGTATATCGAGGTGTTGAAATGTATATACGCATCAGCCACCATGTCCGTCAGAGTACACAACACAGCTACGAACCCCATCCAATTGCAGAGAGGTGTCAGGCAAGGGGATGTCGTTTCCCCAAAACTGTTCACCGCTGCGTTGGAGGACGTGTTCAAGCTGATGGAGTGGAAAAGACGTGGCATAAACATCAATGGCGAATACATTACACACCTGCGATATGCCGATGACATAGTCATCATGGCGAGTTCCATGGAGGAACTTGGTACTATGCTCGGGGACTTGAACAGCGCCTCACAACGGGTAGGTCTTAAGATGAACATGGACAAGACAAAAATTATGTCAAATGTCCATGTCACACCTGTACCGGTTGTTGTTGATGGCGCTGCTCTCGAAGTTGTAGACGAATATATTTACCTGGGACAAGTGATCCAAATGGGTAAGTCCAACTTCGAGAAAGAAGTCACTCGTAGAATCCAACTCGGATGGGCTGCGTTCGGGAAGTTGCGTCACATCTTGTCGTCCAAAATACCTCAGTGCCTGAAGTCGAAGATGTTCGAGCAGTGTGTGTTGCCAGTGATGACTTACGGCTCCGAGACGTGGTGCTTCACTATTGGCCTAATGCACAAGTTCAAAGTCGCTCAGCGGGCTATGGAGCGGGCTATGCTCGGTATTTCTCTACGTGATCGCATTAAAAATGATGAAATCCGTAGAAGAACGAGGTTAACCGACATAGCCCAGAGAATTAGCCGACTGAAGTGGCAATGGGCTGGCCACATAGTTCGACGCACCGATAACCGTTGGGGAAGAAAGGTCGTCGAATGGAGACCACGTCTTGGAAAGAGGAGCATAGGCCGCCCCCCGACCAGGTGGACTGACGACTTGAAGAGGACAGCGGGCAACCGCTGGATTCAGAAAGCTCAGGACCGGTCCGAGTGGCGCAAGTTAGGAGAGGCCTATGTCCAGCAGTGGACTACTAAAGGCTGATGGATGGATGGATGGATGGAAGGTTTTTTCGTGTGGGTGGTGTAACGGGTTTGACCAATGTTACCTGTTCAACAATTCTTGCTGTTTTGGGTAACACATCGAACAATACGTTTGTCTATAAATATTATAAACCTATTTAATACATTATACAGAATAGCGACCTAGTAGTTGTGTTGTTTACGCATTTGAAATTTTGAATATCAATAAAAACATTTGAAGTATAAATTTGTACTTGAGTATAATTTTGATGAAGGATAGCGCCACCTATCGGATTCTCATTACTCGATTAACTAACTTACGACACTATCCTCTGGAAGACTGCCAAAAAGATTGTTTTTAATTCGATAGAGTAATCAAACAGGCGCCAATTTCAAATGAAAAAAATACATTTTCGTTTATGTATATGAATCGAAAGGAATTTATCGGTTAATTAACATAGAATTATAACTAAACTAGATTTTATAAAATAAAATTCCTTTTTGTTTTGTTTGATTGATTTGATTGAGTCAAATGTTTGATTTGGACACACTAATCGGAAATTAGTGTTTACTTATTTTCGATCGTAACACATCAGTATTTAAAATGAAAAATGGAAATTAGCAACACAACACACGAAATGTCAAATTACTCTACGGAATAAAAAAATTAGACTATAGTTGGAAAGCTCAGGCTCAGACTCAATTATTAAAAGACTGCTTTACAACCAAATCTGTGTTGAAATAATCCGGCTTATATCTTGAAAATACTTTAGTTGAACGAACTTAATCCTTAATAACAATATTTTATTGAAATGAGAGTTAAATATGTAAGTTACATTGGATAACCTGTAAAAAAACGTTGGGTGCACTAATTAATACATAACTACGGTGCTAATTAGGTAGTTAGTTACTAATGAGTAGAACACAATGAATTGTGCAAACTGCAAACATTTTACAATGTGCATTATTTTTATTCCGTGACAGTCGTAGGCGATACGAAATTAATTACTCAACCTCTAAACATAATTAAAATAAAATGTATTATTGTTATAAAACATTAGTTGGTATTATAATTATTGTGAGAGGTGGAAGGCTTGTTATAAAACGTATTTTAATGAAGAATAAGCTGACATCAAATTATTAGGGCCGTCAGATCAATCGTAGTTTAAACCGCGTAGGTAAGTATTTTTCGCTTTTATAAATACATACATATAAAGGACCCAAGTCTGCTAAATTTATAAATGTTTCAATCGCGTCGAGTCAGAATGTCGGAATACTTAGTTTGAGTTTGACACAACAAGGTTGACTGGTAAAGAACGCTTTTAGCATTAAGTCCGCCTTTTGTACCACATTGATTTTGGTATAAAAAAGTTTAAATTAATAAGTAAATAAATAAATTTAGTATACGAAATGTGTCAAGCATTTAAACATACAAAGACTTGAAAAACTTAAAAGATTTGAAAGACTTGGACCCCACGTAAGCATTTTCAGTGCTCAGGGCGAGCGAACGTACCGATGTAGTCAATGATATTTTAAGTACATAGATATATTATGTCACTAACGTGTGAGAAGTGCGGCAGTCTATTTGGCCTTCTTACATGTAGCTATCTCTTTCTGTCACACGTTCCATGATTATCTTTCGCATCCAAAGTTACATAAATGTATGTCATCGGAGCGGATCCAAACGTTCGACTCGCGTTATAAAAACGTAACGCGTCTATAGTGACTATAGTTAAAATAACTTTGGAAGTTTGGACGTAGAAGATTGTTGTAGAAGGCAGGCTAAGCATTATTGGTTACGAACAACCGAACAGCGTTCCACAACGCCAACCAACACCTGGTGTAGCCAGGCACGGCTGGGCGAGCCTCTCCTTCGTAAGGCTACACGTACAATGACCAGTTCCTAAGTCCTATACGCTTTGTTTTGCTTACCGAAAGTACAACTATCTACGACTACGAGACGTAACTAAAAAATGGTCCTATAAGAAACGATTATGAGGAACGACTTTAACGACTCGTTATTGGTAACTCGAAAACGATATACGGTTTAACGATTTGTTAAATACAGAAACCGAGCATTAAAGTGTTATTTAACATCAATAAATTCACTATCTATAATTCTGAATACTAGAATCTAGGTAGAGCGTTTTAGTTGTGACTAGTAATAGTAGTAAACTAACTTCGAGTTGATTTAGAAATTGAAAGAAAGAAGGATAAAACAGCGTTTATTTGTAATTTTTTATTTGACAAAACTTCTGGAACTCTCTTTCACAGACTCCGTTGATTAAATCCCAACTAATCTTGATACCTATCAATATATTATCTACTATTTTATATATTAATATAAACGGAACCGTTCAGTGTACGACAATCCTTTACCGTCTGGGCGGGAGCGACACGGAATGAAGACGTAATAAATTGCCCGTTGTACTTTCAAAAATGTGATGAAAAAAAGAAAAAAGTAACGTGAATGGGATGAGCCGGGATTATAATTGTACGGGGTGGAGTGGCGGGGAAATTGAGAAATAAAATGAAGTAGGAAATATTAAGATCTGAGGAAATAATCAAACTGAAAGGTACAAAGAATAAGGTGGAGGAGTCATTGCAAACCAGTGATGGCAAAGAGGGCCGAACGGTGGACTCCCGAATGGAGGGCCCAGGTTCGAATCGTGGACGCACCTCTTATTTTCAAAAATGATTTGCGTATTAGAAAATAATTGTCACTTGCTACGGTTAAGGAAAACTTCGTGAGAAAACCTGCACACCTGAGGGTGATTCTGATCCTGAAAGCTCATTATAGTTATGCAAGTTTTATATTATCATCTATACAGGGTGAGTTTTTAGTCAGTTAGAATATTAATAGGGGGTACTCAGTATTCGATTCTCGTTCCAAATATGTAATAAAAAACGGTGCTTAAAATTTCACCTAATTATCCATTAAACAACCCAATCGTGGACAACCTAACGCATACCGCGCACACGGTTTTAAGTAAATAAAAATCAGCCGAAAACGCGGCTTCCGGCCTTTTGTATTTTCTTTGATGCGCCGCCGCCGCCATGGCGCCACCGCCAATATTCGGGCGCACCAAAATACGCGCGCCATCGCGCCAACGACCCTTTGACAGTGCCGCCGCCACGGTCACTCCCCGCGCGGCTGAGTCCCGAGTCCGACACCTACCTCGCCTTTCGAAGTTTCGAGCGAACTAACTGTGTATTTTTATTTTACTATTTTAGCTCAGTTTGTGTTGAGCTTCTAAGCGATCAGACGCAAGTAATTTTACTTCCTCGTTCGTGTATCTTAGTTACATAATGAGTACTGTAATAATAACAAATAACAACATTGTAAAGTTGTATCGCGAATTATTCCCAAACCGAAGAATACCTACTCCTTACGTGATGTTCCCTACGCCTACGCCTTACGTGATGAAGAATACCTATACCTTACGAGGTGCCGTGGCCGGCGCGCTGGTGAAGCAGCAAGGTCAAACAACTTGTGTACGTTACGGAGTACTCCAACGGGGACGAATTAAAGTGCAGAATAGTGACTGCTTTTGACAAAGTTCGTAGTGAATAGAAGTGATCCTTTCGTCTTATATCGCGTGAAAGACAATTTGTGCAAGCATGCTGAATTGTGCATTGAGCGAGAAGGTGCGCATTTTGAAGAATTGTTAAGGTTGGTGTTAATTTGTTATTAGGTTAAATTCTCCATTCCTCCTCCCCGCCTCGTTTCGTAGGCAGGGGGTCACTTCCAACTGGGCTACGGGGTCGTCAAACTGAATATGATATGATGTATGATGAAAGTTGAGAAGTTTACGGAGTTTGCATTAGTGACGTGATAAATTGACTAAATTGTAGAAATAACAGAATTTTAAAAATACTCTTTTAATCTTTTAACGTTTAACAGTGTTTATTTTAAATTATTTTTAATATGGTAATTAAACAGTTATTTATAACTTTCAACGCCCGCTACTGCTATCTTGTCCTTACAAGGTCACTAACCTCGTCTCGCCCCGTACGGCACCGCCGCGCGCCGCGCCATCGCGCCGCGGCGTGCGGCGCAAGCGGCATCAGCTGTGTTTTCGGGCGTTTCCATACGCTCCGAGTATTTTGAGACAATTTTGATTGCCATTTTTGAAATAATTAGTAGTGTAGAATTTTGACTTTATATTTTTGATCATTACCTATGACCACGTTCTTTCATGTCCTCGAGTATGTCAACTGACTAAAAACTCACCCTGTATATTCCTTATTAAAACGCTTTTTAGTGCGTAATGATGAAGAGGCCAAGCAGAATTTCAGAAGTTCCAATTACTACAATCTAACTACATATAATAAATAATAACAGTGACCAACTGAATTAAGGGGAACTCCAAAGCATGTAAGTGCTTGCAAAGTAATGCTATAGCAGTCACACGTCTAATCCTACCATAATCCATTATTATTATTAATAATTACCGGTGTATCAACACCGAGAAGAAACACTTATCTGTCGCATAAATAGTATTATCTGGTGCTATTAGTGATTATGTAACTAGACTGTTAGATTATTTTAACTTTAGTTAAGTTACCAAATAATAGGATGCATTTTATAGCACTCTGTGACCTAACCCCAGCATTTATGCCACGCTTTTCCGTTGCTTAAGTACCTACTCGATTTTGACTTGAGAAGTTTCCCTGTCTGGAGCCGATCCTGAACGTGTATCCGCTCATGCATGTCACAAAATGGCATTCTTGCTACAAAATTTCTAGTCCGTACAGTAAGAAGTACTTGGTTCTAATTCAGCTTGCAAGATTTGTCCGGAACATTCAAACATTGCAAGTTAAATGAAAGCTTTTAAAAAGGAGTTTAATTCAATCGCATCGGCATTAGCATAAATAGTGCGCTTACCGATAGGGGCGCGGAGTGGCGAGTGGCGAACGAGTGGTGATTGCTGAGTGCGGTTTAAGGAGTGCGCACATTACAACGACTCCACTACCGACCGACGCCAACGCGTCTAAAACCTTGACAAAGCTAACATTCAATTATGAGCTTTATATCTTTGAAGGTAAGGTTGAATTTCGAACTTATACTTAAAAGCCCTGTACTGCTCGCCCTACACCCATAACCGTTCCGTTTCGAGACCAACGCGTCGACGTTGCGTTGACGACTCACCGTAGACGAGTAGTCCACGCGTCGACCGACACAATGACGTAATGTACCTGCGTTGATCGCGGAACGGAACGTCGGAGTTGAAACGGAGTGGAGACGGAGTCGAGTTGACGTCGATGAAGCGTTGATCGCGGAACGGAACGTCGGAGTTGAAACGGAGTGGAGTTGACGTCGAGTTGGTGTAATGTGCGCACTCCTTTATTTGGTGTTTGACAAAGGGCGGTTATTGATTGACGACACACGGCCGTTAGTTACTGCCGCTGTTTACGTCCGAGCGTGCACCTGCTCACACCTTTCGACACTCACTAGATTACGGGTATCTAGATAGTAGATACCTTCTGACCTTGCCCTAGCTAGTGTAGGTGAAAACTGATGATATTGTCCATCAGACGACCGTAACTTAGTTGGTGCGTGCGAACCGGGAAGTTCCCAGTTTAATTTCCAGCACATACTGACGTAACAGATACATTCAGTTCTCGGATCGTGAGTATCAGTACTGTGTTAGATGTGTTGTCGATGCCATCATGATGAAACACAGGGCACCATAGAGGGGATATGATAGTTTTTTAAATTGTGAAGCGCGAGCCGGCTAGCAGCAGATAAAGAATCTTATTATATACCGAGTCAACAGGGATTACCAGTCATGGTACTCTCGAATAGCGGGACCCTTTAGAACATTATGGAGAACTCTCAGGCGTACAGGTTTGCGCACGTCATTTTCCTACACCGAAGCAAGAGTTAATAAAATTCTATTCCGCACATCATTTTTAAATTAGAGGTGCAGGAATAAACCAGGCTAACCTGTTCGTGTCCAAACCACTCGGCTATCGCTGCTTGCGTACAGACATGCCACCGACCACACAGCCAATAGACTCCTAATGTTTGATTTTCCATATGGAAAACATCCAGACGACTAGCTGAGGTAAGACGAAGCGGGGTGACTGGCTAATTCAACGCTGTGATTGGCTAATTCAAGGCCACACGAAACGTTGGACAGAAATAGATTAATTTAAGCAACGGGAAAGAATGAGACGGCACGAATTTATATCAGTACTATAAGCCAGATGTGTTGTTTGAAACCATTCGCCTGTTATTAGGAGTCTATTGGCTGTGTGGTCGGTGAGACATACATTTTTATTAAATCAGGGCTGCCACCCACACCGCGCGCCGCGGGGTAGTGTGGTCTACCTGGTGTTTGACAAGGGCGGTTATTGATTGACGCCTCACACGTTGCGTCCCCTTAGTTGGTATTGGCTGTGAACTGTGACGTACCTATGGGAACAGTTAAAGTTAGTTCACTTTGGTTAAGTGAACGTTGACATTATTTGTCACATTTGAATATGACCTGGGTGTTTACCTGTTTAGCTTGCGTACCTCTGTATTAATTGTTATAATCATAATGATTCTCTCTTGCTTGTTGGGATAGTTTTTAAGGAAACAAAATGTCATTTTCTTCCATATTATAAAAATGTTGCAAGAAAGTATTGAAACACTTTTTTACGCATTCAAGTAGTCCATATTTGAAATACCTAGAGCATAAATAAAATATAGCCTAAAAATAGACATAGAATAGTTTATATCCAAGAAATACGGATCCTACGATAATTTTAAAGGTACATATTTTGTAATTTTTCGATTTGTAATCCCACGCGGGCCTACTCGGGCTACACACTACTAAACAATAATCCCACAAAACAGTTCTACTGAGAAGTGACGCGGCAAGTACACGAAATAATCTTTCACTGACGTACCAAACGAAAACAACAAGATATAACAAGTATATCTTGTTGTTCTCCTCTTTTGAAAAACAAGTAGTCTTCAACATAACATCAATGAATTAAGCAATTGAACAGAACAGATACCTCATTATCATTGCATGTGTACAATCGTCATGACCCGCGGCTCGAGCGCGGTCTATCGCCCCACGCTCCCCCACTCAATTAACGTCGATACTCGTAGCATTCAGTGGTTGAAGCCTGTAATGCGTTATCGTCGGATTTCGCAACGCACTGTGATGGTCATGAAAGGCTCATCGTATTACATCTATTCCACGTTGACTCGACTCCGATTCAATGAATAAGAAAGCAATTA
Organism: Ochlodes sylvanus; assembly: GCA_905404295.2. Classification (NCBI taxonomy): domain Eukaryota; kingdom Metazoa; phylum Arthropoda; class Insecta; order Lepidoptera; family Hesperiidae; genus Ochlodes; species Ochlodes sylvanus. The sequence continues at coordinate 1,514,292 of FR990135.1, read as the reverse complement.
AATTGAGTCTTGTTCTAGGTCGGTCACAGTTGTCGTGGGCGGCAGCGGAAGGGTGGTGCTGCATGCTCGTTTGCTACCTTAATTCTATAAAAAACTCACCAGTCCTAAAACTACGAATTGTTTTAATTACCGTTCACGTCCACACAAAGCAATACATTGCAGTTCGTATTCGATACGTTGTCGTCATTATATTTATTGCCACAATACGGTAGCGCGCGACACGTGGTTTTAATGCTTTCCGTGAAGCCATCGGCCATTCCACACTAGTTATCGTGTATAAGTATAACTACTGCAGATATCATTCGAGCGTGCATTACACAAATGAATTCTGTTACCAAAAATGTTTATTTTTGATGTTATAGTTTGGTTTGTTTATTAATATTTATTTGAATTCAAAAAAATATTATTTACGCGAAAGATGTATAAAGTATTGTTTACACAAATAAGGCGTCGCCGTCGTCCTAATTGGCAGTGATCGTACGATGGAGCGATGCGTTCTCGTCGTGCGATGGGTTCAAACATACCGATTCCATCAGAGTGTCCTATTTTAACCTCGCAAGTAATTGTAATGAAACAGTATGTTTGAACCCATCGCACGACGAGAACGCATTGCGCCATCGTACGATCGCTGCCAATTAGGACGACGGCGACGCCTAAGTGTGTAGGTGTAATTTAATCAAGATAATTATGTCTTTAAAGACTACATTTAGATTGAGAACACCAAAATGTAGCGTAGATTACAAACAATAACGACCCCAAAACATGCGTCTAAGTACAATCCATGGTTATAACTTTATGTTGCACATGCCAGGGCCATTTAACACCGTCCAACACAACATAACAAATATTGATTTTTAATTTATTAAAAATACATAACAACATTATCGGTTATTGATAAAGTCAAGTACCCATTCAAATGACAACCAACTACCAGCGGCTATTGATTTTCCGATACCTTGGACGGCTCTAATTGTATTATTAATTTATATTAACCGCGTACACATTTGCCTATTATGGAAATAACTGGTCTAGTTACCGATCAATTAACATTACATTACATCTCTATTATGAGACATGTACATGTACATTAACAATATATCTCTATTATGAGACAAGGTTCTGTAACAAATGGCCTTTTTCAATAATATATTCTATCTATTTATATATCTATAAGCGTTTATATATTAAAAGACTTGATCCCCTGGTCGTGCGTGCTTAATTGCTATTATAACAAAAACCTAAATTTATATAACGTAATTGAAGCACCCAACAAACCCGCGTGTCCCCGCTAATATCAATTATGTATCAGATTTCTGCTGGGGTCGGATGTAAATCAATACAAAATTACCTACCGATTACTTCTAATGCCTTATGGACAATTCATGTTGATAGCAAACAAAGCGTCAATTACAGTAAGTGGCGCAATTACTGTGCAGTAAAACCTGTTAATAAACCACCCGCTTTACTGACGACGAGACGATCAGGTTAACATTTCGGACAGTAAATGGATTACTGGAGGCCACGGGTCTCAACACGTCGCAACACGTTTCCATTGCAAATCGTGAAGGCGGAGGTTCATGTCAGATTGTCCAAATGTTGGTATCCCCAACATTCAATTTTATCTGTAATAGCGTGGCAACACTTAATTTCAATCTTCTTCACCTTTCCTCTTCCCTCGCGGTGCGGTGCATTACATACTTGCATTTTTACATTGTGCATAAAATAAAGTGCTAGTGAGATTTGTGGAGATCCGTCGACTTCTCATTGCTCTCGACCCAACAACGAATACAGTCCACTGCTCATGACAACCCCAATCACCAAATATCAAAAATACAAAAGAGCCAATAAATAAGAAGAGGAGCTACCTGATGATAAATGGTCACCGTCGCATAGACATCAGTAACGCCATAGGCATCACCTTGTTATCGGTCAAGAAAGAAGGAGAAGAAAAAAAGAGATGTATACTTTGGTCTTAGAATAATTACACTATAGAAACGAAGTCCGCGCGGCCGTTTTGAAGCACCTTAATTGGAGCCAGAAATGGCTCCAAACACCGGGCAGCTCATGTCAACGCGCGCCAAACGTGTCTCGCGAAAAAAAAGGATTATGACGATTTGTCCAGTTAAATTGTGTCACAAAATATCTGAAAAGCTATTTATGTATTATTGCTAAAAACATATGATTATCCGCAGCTGAATCATTCCCCGCTTTCGGGAAAGTTTCGGTTTAGTGCTTCACTTTAGTTAGAGCGTTTGTATGAAGACTGTCTTTCTATAGTGTTATTATTCTAAGACATTGGTATAATTCATGACATAATTATACTTTTGTGGTTGAATCGTTTTAATATTTGCAGGTAAATTATGCAATTAATGCTCAATGATTCTACAATAATATGACATCGTTTATTCTGAGAAGACAGCGAAACTACGACCGGCCGAAAGTTTCGGCCAAGGTTTGGCGTGACAAAAACAAAACCGTTACTTATTTATTTCAATCAGTAGGTACCTAATTATAAAATAAAGCAGTCTTTATTGTCTCGAAGTTTAGGAAAACCGAAGATACGAATGGTACAGGCCTTCAATTGAATAACCGCTAGAAACACCTAAGCGATAAACAACACGGAATCATAGGTGAGACAAGTCATTAAGCGCCGTGGTCCGCGCGCACTACAATTTACGGCATATATTATAAATTTATAGACCCACTTTTGCTTATTAGTGATAAAAAGTAATGTCTCTAAGTCAGTAATTACAGGTTCATGTTTAAAGGAATTACCGATATAACAGCTTTCTAAGTACTTACTTACGTACGAACTACGAAGTGCTCATAAACTAAATTGTGTCTAAGTGATCGTTCGAGTTAGCGCGCGTTTATAACACACGCATGTTCGTAGCACGGCGGCCGCGCGAAACCTATCGCGTCGTCTAACTGGGGACTTAGGCAGACCTTCGTCAGACTACATAAATAAAAAATAGATAATGTATTTAATCTATGACAACGTAAAGAATCCCGTCATCTTTTTTTTCAGTAAGGTAAGTAAGGCAGAGTGTCAGGGATGGTACGGGGGAAACGGTAAGGCAGGTTTCCGAAGTGAAGCGATGACATTAAATACTAAGCCAATTATGAAATGTATTAATATCTTCCAGTTGCAGTATTAACAGTGTCGGAGACTGGGTGTTACTGAATAAGCAGGTCATCTTAAATAAATTAAAAAAAATGTTTTATTGATAAAAACACATTCATTTGCTAGTCGCAAGGGCCCTGTACTTGGTTCAAGATCTTCTTCCTTCGCTTCCTAAATTTTTATGAACATTTTGAATGGAACAAAACTAAAGAATTTGACGAATGTTCTATGGTTTAAAAGTTAAGAACCGCTGATGTAGGCTGTGGAAAATTGAGAGGGAAGATGACTAAAAATTCAAACATTAATATTTATTTTAATAAATAGGTACCCGAGAACTAGGTACTCATTTTCCATACCTTATTAGCGTATTTTTACGAGTAGTTACATCCACCGTCGACATGGCGTGGCGACCTTTGGTAACGTCCCAATTAATACAGAGCGATGGAGATCGCATTTGCTAAAGTTCGACGAATGATTTGGGAGTTCCAAGCACATAGCACGTAGTGGTATACACCGGCCACAATATATTATATACTCACAATATATACTCTCTGGGGCTTTGTCGCACTCAAATAAAAGTTAAAACGAACACCGGAAAGTACAATAGAACCTTCTGTACAGGTAATGTGAAATTTTAGAGACCAACTGTGGGGCAGTTCTGGAATGAATAAGCAATCTCTATTACCAGCAGGTAAATAAGTAATATTCATCTTATATAGTCTGGTAGTATCTGGAGAGCCGGTCGCGGTCTAATTTTAGGTCAGGTTTAAACCCCATTTTACAAAACGTGACTTAACGCTAAACGATGAAATATTCCCAAAGCGAAGCGAGGGTGACTAGTAGGTATTATTATACTTTCTAAGTTCAATAGGTAAGTAGGTACAACACGCCAAAAAACTGTTTTTTCCTGCCAGATTCTTTATATAAGCTACTAAGGTGTTTCCAAAATAAATCTCAAGATAGGTCACCTGGCCAAGTGTATGACCAACGACCTTGTAATGTTTACAAAACATCGTTATTGACAATAAACATTGCATCACACACGGGCTAAATAAACAACAAATTACATTATTACGAGTCACGTGACCCGAAATCAATTATCGGATCGCCGGAGCCGACAACAAATCGATTTACGATCCCAGATCGGCCGCTGACGTCACCCGGCTACCGAATATCGTAACGCAAAAAACGCAAGGCCGCCACTAAATTTGCAGTCCGTTCACTTGCGATTTCGACCATCCCGCCCGACAAACGGTAAGACGCGTAGAGATGTGGTAATGGTAGTCGATTTATTAGCAGTCGAATAATTCGACTCGATTATGTAGGTCCTATAAAATGAATATGTTCACACTTACTCATACTTACAAGAAGGAATAAGGTGTCTCGAGTCGCGAATGACGAAGCAAATTATCACAACATAAAATTAAGACACCATTTAACATCAAAGTTTCCGAGAAAAAACTGTTATCTGTCAAATAAAAACCTGTTATGTATACAAATTATTATAACTAGGCCGAATTATAGCGCTTTTGAAAACTCCTTTTGAAGAAGAGAAGTAATAGGTTTTACTAAGTTAGTGAGTTCACCATCTTAGCCTTTATTATACCTTATCATCAGATGGGACAGTCGTCCACCATTAATTTAAATGACGTGAAAAAAAATGCATTATATCAATTTCCAACTTCCTTCTTGGCATGACAAACTATGGCAATAAATGTCTCAATTAGTTCAAAGCGTTAAAGCGGTAGAGAGGGTATTAAGTGAACATCAAAAACCACCAGGTACTTAACAGTATCAAATACATAATTATAGCAACTCACCTTTGAAGTATTATTAGCGAATATCAAATCGCTGACACTCTGACAGAGCATAAAATCAGATAATCATTTCTATTTGATACGCGTCAGTTAATATGTAATTTCTATTTATTAATTTTGTCATGTCATTTCTTGTTATTGTCATGTCATTGTCATGTCATATCATTCCTGTATTTTGTCATTTAAACAGAACGAGAAACTAATTTTCCCTTGTTATTTTCAATGTACATAATAGTTTTTAATCTTGATTTCTTTTCAATCGATTTACTTATATGTTTTAAATTCAACTCAACTCGAATCGCTTGGCACAATTGTCTTCGATGCACAATTATAATGAGCATAGCACATTTCGAATTCTTTATCGATTTTGCTAGATATTTTAAAATTTGACTCTACCCGAATCGCTTGGTACAATAAAATTTTATTCGATGCTCACACTCGAGTAGTGAGTACGTGCATGCTCTGGGAGTGCTCGGAGCTGCCAAAAGTCAAGGTGAACCGGTGTGGTTTGCTTGCATCGCGAATGTTTCGTAAACACATCGGCTGTGCAAGATTCTCGTGTATGGTACAGAGTAATTAGGGAGCGATATTATGCGATATTATGAGTTTTATTCATTTTATCTTTGTTTAATAAATATCATTGGATGGTAAACTTTTGTAGGTGACTGTTGGGATTTTCATTTGTTATTATGATATAAAAATACCCCACTTGATGGCAAGTGACGTCGAAATCAAAGGTGTAGAGTGCACATAGTTAAATCCTTTACACTCTCATCTCATCTCAATTGATTCAAGCAACTTACATTCCTTCACTCAGGATGTGTTTTCTGGCCATTGACCAACAAATGACGATTTTATTTTAGTTCCAATGATGTTGACCATGATTTAAAAAATCGTATCTGTAGAATCTGTGATATATTACCTACTCCAGACACCAAAATATTTAATTGAATAAAATAAACATGATATATACATTATTTTAAACATTTACTACGTTGTAAAGTAGATTCGAAAAGGACTAATATTTACTATTGATGAAACAAAAACAACTTTTTACCACCAACAAACAACTCCTCCAAATATGCCAACAATACTCAAAGTCGAATAGTCTATCAGGATTGCACCCCTCATACAAAACAGCATGTTTCCGACAAACTGAAGTTCAAATACCATTCCCATGACACGAGTGTTTACACGTTACATGAGGAACACGAGTACCGAAATTCACAACAAAAAGCTCCGACTCCCAAGCCGACGCCGACGCCGACGTACAACTTTATGAAAGATATGATACGAGTGCTTTTGAAAGTTTCAATGTGAAAATTTTAATATGTTAGTTAACGTCCACAAAGACGAGTTTCCGGTTTGAGACTGAGTTTAAATACTGCACAGTTAGCAGCTTCGTGGTTTACGAATTGGGAAGCATTGTGGGAGTTAGTGAAGGGATTTTAAGATGCTTTTTTTCTAACAACCGACAAACAAGCCCCGTGGTTGCAAGTTGTCAGTTGTCACCGTATCACGTGGACATCAGTAACACCAACGCTATGCCGCTGAGAAAGAAGCAAGAGAAAAGAAAAAAAACAACGGGTTGCACTCCGGGAGTGCCGGCAGAAGTCAAAACTTTAACATTTATTTATTTTTATAAACAGAAGTAAATCAGTTGTCCTACTACCAACTTCAGATATGTAGCAACCCTACATTTATCAAAATACCTAGTGTACATATTCAACCCTAGCTTTACGTTTTCATGGTACATTATAAATAACATTCGAATGACACTGACTGCATTCATTCAGTGACATAAGTGTCAGTACGTTGCCATGGTATTATAAATAACAGTCACCACTGACAGTTTAAAATGAACCTTATTACAAAGTATCTGAGTAGCTTTTTGATTCTAAAATAAATCTTACAAATTTTCACCATCAGGGCACGTGTAGGTACGCGAGTTTAACATTTTTTACCCATCCCAATAAGTGCACAACGCCGCTAAATCAGTTTTCACTTTTAAAATTCCATAAATTTAATAACACACAAGACAATAATAACTTAATAACACAATAGACTTGTTATACAGATCGTATTTAACTTCAAAGAAATGTTATTATGATCAAAGAGGATTAAATTCTTTAGGTTCCAGCATGTCAGGAATAAATAATTAACCTTACGTATTTATTGCATACAGACGTCAAGTGCAAGGAACCGTTCCCCATGTGACAATGTAAAGACGATACAATTGCACGACGGATAGACAGAATCGATCTAGGTAGTGGAAGCGCTAGTCTTTTGGGAAGCCCCGGGCGATCGGTCGATTTCAGGTAAATCCACGTGTCTGCTCCACTTCTGTGGATATTGTTGAATTACAGGCGATCTCGGAATTGCTTTCGATATAGACGAGCAGGGACGTTTGTAAGTTTTAAAAGTATTTCTTAATGGATTACGTTACGTGGCTTTAGGTTTTTTACTTACCTATTATATATTAGGTATAGGTAAATTTATTTATGTGAACGCTTACACACACCCTACACTAGGATTCTGTGTCGTGGATGGCATGGAAAACACAAATAAGACCACTATCAACACGACCCGAAAACAAAAAAATATCTATCATATACATAAATAATTAAATATATTATACTCTGACCGGGAATCAATCCCGGGGAACCTCGATTTGCAGGCGGGGTAACTCACTACCAACTAGCCTATCACAAAATGTTTTGTCGACAAAAAATTAATTCGGACATAACAACCAATACAACCAAGGTGGAATTCATTAAATAACAAAAAGTAAAATTACTTTATTACACAAAAATAGCAATCAAAAACGTTACATGCATACAGGGGACGGCAAAACATACGAAAATTTAAGACAGAGAAAATTCACCATTTAATATTAAGAAGTGACACAGAAATTCACATAGATACCAGAATGCCATTTGCTTTGGGACTTCAAGTAAAATTAAAGTGCATATAAAATGCAATTAGAGTGCATATCATTGCACAAACAACCTCTCACCCTGACTCTCGCCCGACCTCGATATATTTCATGGAATATTGTCCACGGACTGGCAACATTATAATTCGTAGAAAAATCCAAAGTAGATATTTATGACACAATTTAAGTAACATGTTCTTAATTGAACAGTCATTTTTATTGTTTTAAGCACGCTCAGTATTATGAGCGTGTTGTTTGTTTTAATATAATTTAATAATTAAATTCCCACCCACATGCTGACGTTCAATTATAAAATTGTGCAACGCTTACACACCTTGAAGAACTTGTAACTATTCAATCATTTTGAGCTACATGACTTCTGACATTTGTAACTAAAAATCAACATAATATGTATAATTAAATTCAATTTAAAATATAGGTAGATGATTAATCAAATCATAGATTTAGCTAGGATTTTTATAAATTCAAATTTGATTAAAGCTAAAATCAAGTAATGTAAGTTAAGCAAAATAAGAGAAGCGCAACGTTAAAGTAATCGGTCACCGTGTACACATGCACGTATGTAATGTAACACCAACGCGTTGCCAACCAAACTATAATATAGCTCTTCAGAACTGCAAAAGAAATACTTAACATACATTTCAGGCTGGAACTATTGAAGAAGCGAGTATTCTTATTGTTACTCAACCCAACAACTTTCTCAATTAATTTAAGTAGTTTGGTCTTCCAATACTAGATATTGGCTATTGAAGTGGTGAAACAATACTACCACGCCCCTGCAGGTAAGCAAACCACCCTGTATAACCCCGAGTGACCATTCCTACCACTCACCTCACGGTCCGCCATATCACGGGCCATTGTAATAATAAAAAAAGAAAATCGACTTTAGTACAAGTTAGCGTTCACATAAATTATCTTAGTTACCTGGTCCGAACAACAAAAAAGATTTACGGCCAATTAATTTGGGAAACCAAAATAAAAGTAACTTGTAGCTATTAGTACACAAAAGTTTGGAATGTGGAGGGTGTTGCCCTCTAGTGGAGACTACTTCGGGTATAGTGTGGCATCGTGGGCGTGCGTTCTTGCCGACATTACCTTCGTATCTCGTGAGATTGAAGGTATATTTTACTCCGGACATTAATCCTTTATTTTTAACTAGTGGACCCACCCTCGGTTCGCTTCGGAAACATTTTCTTTGCGTTTTCAAATACATATTCAGTATTTTTTCACATTTTTACAACATTTTTCTTTGACGCTCCACTCCTATTTGTCGTAGCGTGATTTTATAGGTATAGCCTAAGGTCAGTACGGTCTTCCTTGCAATTCCTGAGATAAGCTCGTTCAATCAAATGATAAAATATACTCTTCAGCATAATTATTACTATTGAGACGACTTCAAAAAGGTTCTTTAATTTCTCTATTTTTTATCCAGGCAAGTTTACAAGAGTTTAGACCATATTTTTTTTTTTTTTTTTTGGGGATTTTATGACCTGGTATTTAAAACCTTTAGGTCAGCTCTTATTTTCCATAGCTCATTCATAGGCGTAATATTACGCCTATGAGCACATTCAATTAAATTGTTTTAATTGTATTCTTGATGTATTTGTAGATATGCTTGAAATTAAGTTCGTCTTGTAGCAATTGTTTTAATGGCGGCGGGCGGGACAATAAATCACACTTATTTTCAACATCACTAAGTTCACTGGCCAACACTAGTCTGTCGATTAAAAATTTTTGACAATCAAAGATAATGTGCTCCATAGTTCCATCACTTGAATTACAATATGAACAGTTTTTATTCGCAATAATGCCGAGTCGAGCAAGGTGTGACGGTGCAGTATTATGACCAAAACGCAGTCTATTTATGATAGTAATAAACTCTCTAGTAGCATCTTCCATTCGATGATACCAAGGTCTTGCAGGTAAGCTTTCTTGTATGCTTCCATACCATTTTCCTTTCGTATCTTGATCTTTCTTCCACATATCTAACCACAACTTTTGAATATTCTGGTCAATACATTGCAAGTAATCAGACATAGGAACATTCATTGTATGTCTAACGTCAACAGCATTAACTCCTTCATATGCAGTTTTATCAGCCATTTCATTGCCAGAGATACCTTTGTGGGAAGGCACCCATAGAAAGAAAACTTGGATATTTTTAATATGATATTGGTGAATTATTTGTTTAATGAAGTAAAGGATATAATTAGACTTGAATTTAACTGTGAGGGTAGTTAAAGCTGTTATCAAACTCAAGGAATCAGAAATTATTAAAAAATATTTAATGTTATTGATTTTACGAATATGCATTAATGCCTGATACACTGCATATGCCTCTGCCGTAAATATAGAGCAGGGTTCATGCAGAATAAAGCTTGAAGAAAGTTTTGCTTGTGGATCATATAGAGCAGCATGTACATAATCACTTGCTTTGCTCCCATCAGTGTAGATAACATAGTACTTTGTATTTTCCTCTAAAAATTTAAGCATTTCTGAATTATTGTTTATTGTCTCTTGAATTACATTAATTGGATGTGAAATACACTGATAAGAGAAAGAGTAACATGGCCATGGATACTGTTTTCTAATTTTAGATAAACTATTGTCTATTTCCAGAAATATATCGGACAGTGTTGGAGAATTGCCGCATAGTAGACCTTGTGCTGTTGTTAATGGTCTTCTTGGGGATCTATTTATATAAGGTACAATTTTGTTTATTACTTGAGTGTTATTTGATGCCAGTAATTTGAGACAGTATCTTTCAGCAAGTAAGATTCGTCTCAAAATCAAAGGCATCACTTTTGTCTCAACTTCCATGGCCCTTATGGGAGTCGAGCACATAGCACCAGATATTATTCTTAAAGCTTTATTCTGCAATATGTCTAATTTATTTACATGAGAACTATTCATATAAGCGAGTGAACTATAATCTAAGTGACTTCTAACAATACTTTTATACAATATAGACAATATTTTAGGGTCTGCACCCCATGTTACACCACAAAGTGATCTAATAACATTTAGTCCTATGTGAGCATTTTTGGATACATATTTAATATGTTCTTCAAAAGTTAGTTTTTGGTCCAGTATTATTCCTAAAAATTTCTTTGAATTGACTCTATTTATAATTTCATTATTGTAAATAATATTTGAATTTGAGGCTTCATTACCAAAAAACATAGCACTACTTTTAGAGGGGTTAATTTTCAAATGTAAATGATTGTTATAATATTGTAATAGTTGAAGTAAGGATTTGTTCATATTATCTATTGCAATCTCTAAGTTGTAATTACTACTATATAATACAATGTCATCAGCAAATTGTAAAATATTTATATCCTTATTATTTACATATTTACAAATCTCACTTGTGTATATATTGTACAGTAATGGAGATAACGTGGCACCTTGCATTGTACCTCTTGAGGCACATTTGGGTCCATATAAAATATTGTTATGCCTAGCATAGATTGTCCTGTTGCTCAAAAAATTATAAATCCATTCACATAAGTGCCCGGGCACACCTAACCTAGACATGACTTGAACTAGTATGCCAGGATCAACACTGTCAAAAGCACTTTGAACATCTAGGAATACGCAAACAGTATTTAATTTTCTATGTTTTGCATTTTTCAGGTCAGAGATTAAAGAGGTGAAACTGTCTGCACTACTACGTCCTCTACGGAAGCCATTTTGTATATGTGGAATTAAACACTTGGATTCAACATACCAATCAAGACGGACTTTCACCATATTTTCGAATATTTTACCAAGACAGGATGACAAGGAAATTGGTCTATAAGAACTAGCAAACTCAGGAGATTTGTCGGGCTTAAGTATTGGGACAACACACTGTGTTTTCCATGACTGTGGAATAACTTTATTACGCCAAAGCAAATTGAGGATTTTAAGAAACAACTTTTGGGCAGATACATCTAAGTTTTTAATTATAATGTAAGGATAATCATCTAAGCCAGGAGTTGTATTTCGTCTAGACTGCAAACTTGTTAAAAATTCAGACCATGAAAATGGATCTAGTAAAAATTTAGAATTTGGGTTATCATTGTTAATTTCAAAAAGAATGTTCAGTTGATCTACTTCAATTAAATTGTTATTATCTGATAATTTATCCAAAAGTGGAGATATAAACTCATCTGTATATGATTTATTCTTAGGTCTTATGCCTTTAAACATTTTTAATAAATTCCAAATTTTACTTATGGGAGTATTTCTATTAAAAGTGTTACACAAGTTATTCCATCCAATTTTTTTCTGTTCTGAAATTGTTCTCTTTTTCTGGGCATCTTTTCTTTTGTAATTAATGTAATTCTCAATAGTAGGCTCTTTTCTATATAGTTTTAGTGCATTATATGAAGCAATAACACTTTGTTCGCATATACTATTCCACCAAGGAGATGGTGGTCTGCTTATGAAAGTGTTTGTTTTAGTGAGCTTTGGAATTGACATTTCTTTAAGAGTATCTAAATGAGAACAGAAATTATTGTAGGTTGAAATAGGATCATGTGATTGAAGTACCAAATCATTAAACATTGTTTTTGAAAGAGCTGTGTATGTTGCCCAGTCAGCTTTTTTATATATGAACCTATCTACAGGTGAATTGAGATGATATTTATCTATATTTAATGAAATCTCTGTTATTGTTGGATAATGGTAACTTCCCATTGTGTCATCATGTACAGACCATTCACATAGTGGTGCAAGGCTGCCACTGATGAAGCTTACATCAATGGCAGAAGGAGTTTGTCTAGGGCGATTTACAGTTGTAGGTCTACCATCATTTAAAATACACAAATCTAAGTCATCAATTAAATTAAATAAATCCTGACCTCTACCTTTGGTTGACTGACAACCAAATGCAATATGATGAGCATTAAAATCACCACTCATAAATATGGGCTTTGGCAGATCATTAATAATGTAACGGAGTCTATTAATTCGTATTCGCCCACTTGAAGGTGGACAGTATACACAGAGAATTGTTAAACTACTATGTCCAGTTGATACAGACACAGCAACTGTTTGAATGTCTTCATAAAATCTGGTATTTAATATATTATACTTAAGGTATGGTTTAATCAGAATTGCAACTCCATTATGTGCATTGTTTGAATTTTTATTGTAAATGTTATATCCTGGTATTTTAAAATTATTATCTTTGAACCATGTCTCATTAAGAAGGCAAATATCAATATTATGTTGTTTTAAAAATTGAATTAATAAAGGTTTTTTACTATTTGCACTTTGAATGTTATACTGAGCGATACGTAGCTTGGATTGTGTAGGACTAGGCCCAACACAATCCATTATGTTAAGTTTTTTAATAATGCATCTTTAATAGTTTTAATATTAGTGGGTGTACTGTCATCTTTATTGGCTAATTCCACCAACGTCTGCACTAGGGCCATAAGTACATCGTTGTTGGAAATTATTTGAGTTTTAAGGTCTTCCTTAGAATTAACTATTTTAACTTTATTTACATCTCGTACAGACTTATTTACAGAGGTATTTACAGACTTATTTACAATAACATTACTATTTACAGGTTGTGGTTTTGGTGGTGGGAGTGTAGGGAAATCTGTTCCATTGATGGCGACCTGTTTTGTTAAGGCGGCACTTGCATAAGATATGTTGTTTTTCTTTTCTATAATCTTCTTAGTTTTAATCGGACATAATCTAGATATCGCGAGATGAGGCCCACTACAATTTATACAGCTGATTTCTGTTGGTTTATCACATTCCTTATACAAGTGTTCACCTCCACAAATACTACATCTTTGTTTACCATTACAAATCTTTGCTGAATGATTAAATTTAAAACACCTATAGCACTGTAGTAATGGTGGAATGTATTCAAAAACTCTGTACGAGAATAGATCATATTGTACATTATTAGGCAGTACATTAGATAAGAAAGTGATGCTTACAGTCTGCAATGGAATGCGCTCTTGTCCTACTTTCTTTGAAAACCTTCTTATTGCCACTATTTCATATGTTGAAGAAAGTCTTGTGTAAAGTTCTTTGTTAGATATATTCGCTGGAACAAATCTGATGATGCCGGTTTTTTCAATTTGCGCTGCCGGTATGAACGCCTTCATGTCATATTTTGTGAGGAAAGTTGTGTTATTAATGAAGTTATTGGCCGTATTATATTGCTTGAAGATAACTGCAATTTTATTGGCATTCACCCTCTGAATACCCGTCACACCTTTTATGTCCATTGCGAAAATATGGTTTAAGTAAGTAGGGCTCTTGTTGCCCAACCTATCGTCGCTTGTGGATTCCACATACACTTTAAAGTCTGTGTTGGTTGAGTTTTCCGGATATAGTCTTTTGTAATTCGGTTTGTAATAAGGGAGATATGCATCTCGCTCATCGCCGCAGTCCAATCGTCCAGAGCCTACGCCTCCTCCTTCATCCGTAGGCCGTGGCCGTTTTATTGAGGTGGGCGGGTGAGACCCGCCCCCCTCGTTTACCTCCATTGCTATTGCGCTTTTCAGCAGCTAATAGCCAAATTGTAAGTCACTTTAACTAAAAAAAAACACTACATAGAGGAAAATTTTAAAATTAAAGTAGAAAGACAACCGCGCTTTTTCAAGGTTCCCGCCAGACTCCGTTTAGACCATATACATATAATCCATAGATAATGCGAAACAGTGGAAAAAGCAAAAAAAAAAAAAAAACATGATTAAATGATTTTGAGTTTTAATTTAAAGGTGGATTTCGTACGCAAAGCGGGTCTCCCAGTTCCTATAAAATACTACATATCTACGAACTCCTAATAAATAAATAAGAACTGTTTAATTAATTAGTAGTTTAATATTCGTAACACGCATACCTGACCAATTAAAGTAATAAAACAAAATTATAATACACCCGTGTATGAATATCCACAGATAACGTGAATAATAAACGTACCTGACATAGATTAATATGGTAGGTATTTGACCGGTTTTTAAAAACTATTTCTGCAGTATTTTAACTTGAACATAAAAATACAAAAATTGATAAATTTTAAATTATTTTTATAACTATATTTTAATATTCTTTTGTTGAAATAAAAACGATGACTTAGTTTTATGAAGTATCAAAAACGATTCCTACTATATATTAACGTAATAAATTACGTGACCTGTGACGTCACTAGCCAGAAAATGTTAACAATTTTGTTTACGTGATTGATTGACAGACTTGATCACTGGATAAGCTGTCTGTATTGATCATGTGATATAATTTGTGTGGAGATAATTATGAATAAGTTATAGGTAATTATTTTTGCATAACAAAACGCTAATAGGTTTTGAATAGTCAGAAGTATGTATATATCGTTGGGTAGATATTTATGAAAGTCAAAACAGACAAAATATTTCACGTTTAAAACCACAAGAAGTATCAATGTTTTACATATCTACGCGATCCACAAATACCATTTCTAAACGCCAAACTAACCATTTACAAATGGCTCATTAAGGCAACTTCCACAACAATACAATTACAAGGAACACGCGAAACTTATCTATATCCATCCATCCTACCATGCAACTGCCGGTGTTACATCGACCCGAAAAAACTATCGTTAACTTTAAAGTGGATAGTGCTATCTCGGTACCATTTTATCATACGACGGTAGGGTTGTCAGCTAAAAATCTTAAAAGTTAGGGAATGAGCTGGATAGGGATTAAAAAATTTGGATATTTCTAAAATAGTACGTCATTTTTGTAACACAATAAAACTTAGAAGAACTTTTCTTTAAACATTTTTTTAATGAGAAAGTACAAGTAGATTTTTTGGGATTTTCATAGTTTCATAAAAATGTGGAAGTTTACCAAACACTTGCTTAATTTTCAAGTTTTTATTCCATTTATTACATCAGAACAGCTCAAAAGCTTGGAATTACATAATATCTGTATAATGCATAATTTAATTAAGGAAATGTTTAACCCCTCGAGTGTAGTTGTCCCCTCCGTCGGGGCAAAAATTTTTCTAGGCCAACATGAAGTGCACCCCCGACGGAGGGGCAAACTAAATACAATCGTATTGGAGGACGATTATTGTCTATTTCATAATATTTTGATTTCATTGGTTGGATTCAAATTGAACCTACGTTCATTAGCTACGAAATACCGACTGTGATTGGCTGCAAAGTCGAATGATAAACAGGAAAATATTTATTTGAAAGTTGTACAGTACGGTCGCTACGCTCGTTTCGCGTCATTTGAGTTCGCAAGATTTTATAAAATAGTTTTCGAGAAGGAAACGGTGAATTAACTGATGAGATTTTTACTTATTATTACTGGAAAAGTTGTGCAGATTACGTGTAAAGTGCTAGTTTTGTAAATGGTGATATAAAAGTTGGTGAAAAAAGTAAATAACTTTTGAACAACATAGTTACAGTGTCGTTGAAGTCGACAAGCTGTGTATATTTTCATATAAATATAGGTACAGCGAGTTTGATTTTGTTTGGTTTTATAGTATTACAAATTCTTAGCTTATTAATCTAGCAACATATTGATAACAATATTTACCACAAAATAGACCAAAAATAAAATAACTTCGGCCGCTAAGCGGCTCGCTAAAAATATGCCGGTATTCGCACCGTTTTCGTGTTAGTTTTCTAACTTCTTTTACCGCGTAATTACTGTGTTTCCAAATGAAATAATGTATTATATCGATGCGTAAATATGTATACTAAGTAGTGATAGTGTTAGTTTTGATTAATGTACATTGTGAGTTAGTGAAATGTGGAAAAATGTGTCTCCATTGTGTTTGAAAATTTCGAAGTTGAAAAGAAATTGAATAATTTCTTACGCAGGTAAGTTTTTTTGCTTTAATTTAATTGTTTTAGGTGTTAGGCAATTTCGTTGTGATAACAATGATGTATAATTTATGTGATATAATTATAACATAATCCCGTACAATTCATTTTTACGATGACCTAGCGACATGATCGCGCGAGTTACGAATAGGCGTGACACGTTGGCCATGTTTTACATTCGGGGGTCTCGACACTCCAGGGGTTAAAATTCAAGGGGTTTTTTTTGTATAAATAAAAAATAAAAATCTCAAAAAGCCGGGTCAATTCAAAAGCCGAATAGAAAGACAATAGTCCGGACAAGTCGGCATAGTTGGCCACTCTATCGAAGGGTAATTTGTGGCAACACGTAACAAGGCGTTTGGTTTAACAAACGGGCGGTTAAACTTTGTAATTAATAAATTAGATTACACATCCGTAATTAGGTAGTTTATAATTACATAAATACGTAAACCCGTCAATTTCACTGTTTAAGAATTTAATTATTTTCCATTATTGCAATTCATTAACTGAAATTATATTATTTCATCATCTACCTACAACACTAACTGGTTTGGCAGAGTTTTGTACAAATCTAAATTAATTTAGAGCTTTTGTAAATCCGTCTGTCTATCGCGATCATATCAAAAATGATTGGTCTTCCCGTGACCGGAGTGCTATTTTCAACTAAATGTTATCAAGGAACAAGTAATTTATAAAATATAAAATAGACATTAGTGCTGTGGTCATTGACTATTGATCAAAGCTACGAATTTTGAAAATTACTGTATTTAACCGACTTCAAAAAAGGAGGTTCTCAATTCGAATTTATTTTTTTATGTTTGTTACTCCAGAACTTTCGACTGCATGCATCGATTTTTATGATTTTTTATTTGAAAGCTGGTGCTTCCCGTGTGGTCCCATTTTTATTTGGTCCAGTTCTAACAATGGCATCCAAAACCATATAAATGTAAGTCTTAAATTATTTACATTATTTTGAAGACGGTTTTTTTACTTATTGGCCTTCCATAATAAGTGTAAGTGACTCCATCCACCTTCGAGTCAAAGCCGACCTCCCGCTGCTCGTGGTGCACCCTGCCCTTTTCAGAGATCGCTGGTCTTTGCACCATCACGTTTAATGCCGAAGGTACTCTATGCTGATAGGATTTCGAACCCGACGGGCTAGCTTCCACACTTGTTCGAGTGCACATGATTTGTCGCGTTTCGCCTTCGCGTGTTTTTGTGACAAAGCCTTCCTCTTTCTTTTCTATTATTTTTCTTGGCTGGCGACGCATCGGTGATGTCTTTGGTGTTGCTGATTTCCACGAGTAACGGTTACCAGTTACCATCAGGTGATCGAGCGTTCCTTTGTTTCCGTCTGACGGTTATTAACACATAAAATTTATTGTATCAGGCGTTACTTTGCGGAAATCCATTGTTATTTAAGTTGTATTTATATTTCTTTGCAACAATCCGCACAGGTGGAACTTGTTTTGGTATGGACCCACCACCCTCCCTTATCTCTAGGTAGGTATATAATATTACAACTTATTCCATATTATATACCTACCTAGAGATAAGGGAGGGTGGTGGGTCCATACCAAAACAAGTTATAACTAATAAGTAATAAGTATAATATTACAACTTATTCCATATTATATACCTACCTAGAGATAAGGGAGGGTGGTGGGTCCATACCAAAACAAGTTCCACCTGTGCGGATTGTTGCAAAGAAATATAAATACAACTTAAATAATAACACATAAAAAACTCTGAAAGTAACATATAACTTACAACGGTAATTAAATACGAGTAGTTAAAATGCGAAGATAAAAATCTATGCGTTATGTAAAATAATAGCCTTGACTCGCCTTCTGCGACAGCTAACTGTCATATGGCACCACAGACCACCACTTTCGTGTAAAGATAATTAATAGTTACGTCTCATAATTATATTAGAATAGGGGAATCGCCTGGTTTTCTATTACAAATGTAAAATATGACACGAAATGATGTCCACAAAATGTTAATGGATAAAGCATTAGCATTTTATCATACGAAAGGGTAATTTACGTGAACGCTACACGGCGGCTCGACAGACGGGCGTTTACGCGTTTAGTGAACGTTCCACGACGATAGTATATAGTTGCCTAGTTAATTGTTCCACTCCATTATTCATCGTCAGTAAGTAGGCCACACGTCGCTTCTTTCATATCGCTCAGCGTACGATTATGCCGCCCTAAAAAAACAATTTACAACACGTATCCTAATGTAATCCTCTAATGTATACTTTAAAGAAGAGTAATTATATAAAACGAAATAATTCTAGAGCGAAAACATACGGCGATGATTTCTGAGCGTTTTCACTGGAATCTACTACATAGCAGATATTTTATAATGATTAAATTCAAACTGTCACAAATACAACAATAATAGAATTTAATAGTCCATTAGACCGCGATTATGAAGCATCCAGAAGTACAAAGTAGGTACAAACAACATAAATGTTTTAAAAATAAAAGACATATAGGTCAAAAGTAATTCGTAGCTCGGCAAATTTTATTGATGTTGCAGTTTCACATTAATTTAGCGAAAACCTCGCAGCTATCCACCTTTCTCATATAACACATTGCGACACAAACGCGCCGGGAAATTCTCAATTACGTGGACGTGTGTTACATTTTATTTAGCAATATAGTTAATATTTTGGCTCCGCATATGACAGCGTTCTGTAAAATAAAGTGGTATGTAAATAATGCTCATCTTTTCTGGGTTTAAGCCAACTTTATCGGCGGTGGTCCGCGCCTGACTTATGGACTTCGATCTGGCCACCGTCCGAACTTTGGATGGTAAAGATCACATGTATGTCACCACAGAGAATTTATCGATGAAACTAAACGAAATTCAAGTCTTTACTACCTGTTACGTACTTCTTTAAAGGTATTAATGCAGATACGTAAACAAAAGAAACGGTTTTCAACAACGGTTATCGTAGACATGTAGAGCTTGTTCCATCCGACGCGGCGACGGTACTTTTCTGCAACTTTGCACCAACGACGACTCCCAACTAGTGTTGAATGAAAGGAGGTTGAGGTCATTGAGCTTTGAGGCTAAAGTTGCCCAGTGATATTGGTGATATTATATAGTGCATACTGGAAATGCAGTAAACATCGAAAGTTGCGAGGGGACACCATACGAAACCATCTAACTAAAACCGGCTGGTATAGGTTAGTTATGGCTTATTTAAGATTTTCAGATAATATTTATTTTCTAAAGGAATAATAAAAGAATATTGACATGGGTATTTATACGTTGTACCTATTGTATGAAGCCTCTGATGACGATCTCTGATCCACGAGATAGTTCGAAACTATGTTTTCGCGTTCTGTTCTCACAACCTTTCAATTAAATTTTAACAATAAATGTGTTTAATATCAATATGTACAGTGGTTCACGTTTTATTAAAAAGTCTCACTCGACAGCGATTCGAAAATTTTATGGTTATCTGAAGAGGCCCTCGTTATCTGTTTATCTTACTTGGAATTATATGCCAGCAGTAATCTGGTAAAGCCGCAAAATAGAATTACCAAGTAACCTTATTTGCGGAAATCTCCTGATTTCAGCCGGTTGTGATCCTTGATTGGATGGGTGGGACATTCCATAGTCCGTAATTATAATGTAGTTAAATTAAGTAGGTACTTTGGAATAGCTAAAATGTTTTATCGACATATAGGTATGTTATGATGTAGCTAAAAAATATTATTGATTTATATTAGGTGTATGTTAGTACAGAGAAGATTTTACACTATGTTCAATGGTTCATGCGTTAAACACGCATAATTTAGATAATTAGGAAAAATAAAGATAAAATAAAGTAAACATGACACTGAAATGAAGATCCGGAAGAAATTTCTGTCAGTTGGGTTATACAAAACACTATTAAATAAAACTTATTTATGTCTTGACTAAAAAACAAAAACCACGGTTTTCTGACATCCCGATTTTATCACTCCAAATCTGGCAACCCTAGCAGAGTTGTCACGTAACTAGTTACACATCAATATGATTTACAGTTACAGGCCAATATTTAGTTACAAACCAGTGCGGCCTTGGGCGCTGCCCGTAACCATTAGTCACTAGTTCACTACACACTACAGCATGACATCAGCCGCACACCGCGCGCGGCTCCGGCATGATCACTTTCTTTTCAAGGCGACTTCAGGACCACGTGTAGACATGGTAATGTATGCAAATCGTCTAATGATGTTAGAAGGCATTACGTTATACGCCATTTAAGCTGACAACCCGCGGTTAACAATATCGCCGCAATTTGCAGATTCATCATCGTGGAAGACAGCGAGTTTTTTCTTTACATTGTCGTGATACTTTGTATTTGTACCCAAAAAGTGTCTCTAGGAAAGAAGATCTAGGCATTGAGTAATTTACCTTAATAAGAGATAATCTGCAATATATAGTCATATTATAAGTAAAAAGAATTTTAAAAATCGGTCCATAATTGACGGAGAAAGCGGTGAACATACATATAAAAAACGATCGAACATAGAACCTAAAAAGGGAGGTTTTTGTGAAGTCAGTTAAAAAATAAGTAGATATGACACTAGCGCGCGAAAAGTGGAACGTATTCGTTTC
The DNA here is from genome assembly GCA_905404295.2 of Ochlodes sylvanus. Lineage (NCBI taxonomy): Eukaryota > Metazoa > Arthropoda > Insecta > Lepidoptera > Hesperiidae > Ochlodes > Ochlodes sylvanus. The sequence continues at coordinate 1,492,933 of FR990135.1, read as the reverse complement.
ACGTAGCTATCTCTTTCTGTCTGATACGTTCCGTAATTATCTTTCGCATCCAGTTACAATGTCATCGGGGCGGAGCCAAAAGTGCAACTCGCGTTGTATGAACGTAACGTGTCTATAGTTTTAATATCTTTGGCAATAAAAGATAGATAGGTCATAGGACCATGCCAAAATGACAGGAAATAAGCGCACGGTTCGTCACATTTCATTAACACGCTTCACACCTTTGAGAACATTCTGAAGAACTGTCGAGAACCTATGATTCCATACGAAATGTTCCTTCACCAAAGAAAGTTATAATTAACTTAACCCAACCTGGTGGGAATTGTTTGATTAGTTATACAAATACCTAGAGCAACTAGACGGTCCTATACCTACAATAGTCGCGGGAATCTTGGCATAATTATATGTATTGTCGTCATCTATATGAACTTAACGAGATAGGAGTTTCGTCAATACTCTACTGGGAACAATAATTTGGCTTTTTGTACCTTGGCTTCATGTAGCGTTTTTTTCGGTAACCACGCATTGTCGAAATCGAGGATCTTAGCCTTATAATCAGAGGATCTTAGGATAACTTTTATAGGCTAGCTTTTTTGGACATATACCTAATGATGATGATGACATTTTATGATTAGCGGTTAAGCAGTTTAGCAGTAGGTAACAATGACATTATAAGTATAGGTAACAATGACATTATAAGTAAAAAGAGGGTAGGTAACCATAATTGATAGCATTAGAAAATTTGAAAGTGCTAAAAAATTTGTGCAGTATCTACATTTCTTTATTTTGGTATCATGAGCCTGTAGGTATATAAATAGTTTTATTACGTTTGTTTAACAAAAAAAAAAACTTCAAAATGTGTGATGAAATCACAAACATCAGATATTGACAATTTTATTGCCAACAAAACTACAACGACAATGTCAATTATGTTAGTTTTTATTGTTAGAGCAAAGGCGTTTATGTCTCTTTTGAACGAAAAAAAAAATGCAAAGTAAAAATTATTAATGAAAACTTAGTAAATGCGAAAAAATAAAATAACGGGTTCCCTTATTTTACATCTAAATCCGTTTAACATTATGTTGAACAAATTTAATGTGGTCAATTGATGAAACTGAATCAAAATATCGGCGTAAAATAAAAATATATGTTATATAAATGTATATAGTAATTTTAGTTATAATGCCATTGCTTACAGTAAAATGTGTACCTACAATATGACGAGTTACCTTTAAAACTATGAAATCATAATTATGTATTACAATAGCTACAGAGGTCAACACGTTACATGTCCAGCAAGTGTTATTTGTGCATTAAATCATGATAAAATCAGCCCATTTCAATTTCATTGAATTTGTCGTGTGTTCGTGTCATAGTGTCGGACACATATCACTAATTCAATTGTATACTTTATATCGAAGCACTTGCGATTAAAACGCGCGATAATATTGTGCAGCGGAGCTGTGGAGGCCGAATGTGAATAACACAGTATCTAATTGAAATAATTATGGATCCGTTAAAACAAAATGTATCCTTTAAATACGTTACATAAAATCTATGCGTAGCTATGTTTATAATCTGTTACTGATCTACGTCGGTATATGGAACATATTGAGAAAAATTACTAAAAATCTGTTGAGGATCTAAATATTGCTTGTTTTGTCATTTAGTGTGCAAAGAACAGGTGTTCATCGTAATGTGTGAGGTCTTTGATGGAGTATAATCAATCCAATTTCATTTTTTTATCGATTTTTCTTCTAGCACATTACTGATGACAGTAATGTGCATGTGTGCAGTGGCACACACATTTAGTGACACTGTCCGTTCTACATTATTCTTATACCTGCGAAAAAAAACTATAAAAAAGAAACAGTGTTTTTGCTGTTTTCCATTACATTTTACTATGATGATAGTACACTAAAATCCACACGTCTTACACGTGTACCGACGCCAAAGTTTGTACATAACGTTACATAAGTATTATGTAGGCGGCCGGCACATCTCGCTGTAAATCAGTCTGCGTGCCCTCGTACAAAACGTCTTCAAGGTGTTTCAGTTTCTCCAATATTACCGCGAAATCGTTTTCTTACATTTTTGGGAAAATCTCTGTTTACCATTTTACTAATAGGTACAATTTCCGAATGTAATAATCTTATAATATTAAAATACCAATTATTAGCTGTTAAACGTAGCTCCTTAGAATAATGACATATAGAATGACAGTCTTCATACAAGCGCTCTTTAAAAAGTGAAGCACTAATTTTCTTTTTTCTTTTTTTTTATACATGTTTAATGGTTGCCAGGGAAGTGCAGTTTCCCGAAAGTGGGGAATGATTCGGCCGCTGATAAGAATTTGTTTTTAGCAATAATACCTACATAAATAGCTATGTGTGGTAAAGTATGGGTATGGTTATGTAAAATTGTTATATTACGAGAATGTTTATTTAAATATGAAACGAATACAAGAAATATTAACATCATTTTTTTTACTATTTATTTTTTTACATATCTTTTACGTATCTGAACATAAGCATGAACACAGGAACTTAGTATATTTTAATAACAGCATTGAGTAAAAAAGTTTTGTTCCAATATTAAATATACTCTGTGAAAAAACAAAAAACAATGGGCTTTGTTGATTTACTACTCTATGGACCATATTATATCTGTGAACTACTGTATCTGTGAAAACAACAATAAAATGAAGATGAAAATGACATTGACAATAGGCATGATATAATAATAATAACTAATAATAATAATTTAAATATTAATGGATATCTAACAACTTCAATAATTATAACAGGGACAGCATTTTCACGCAATCTACACGATCCAACCTGTGTAATGTACAGGTACAGGTAATGTACTTCATTATTAAAATGTTTTGAACATATTCGTGTATTTTTGGTTGGCTTCCAATATACTTCTCCACGACTAAGCCGTACCGTATATCACTCGTCACTTAAAATGGGAAAATTTATTTTCACAATTGGGCAACACTGAGTATTGAAACAAAACGTTTTTATTTAAACCTAATTAAATAAAAGATATTATGAAATATTGAAAGATTACCTGTGAAAAGTGATGTTATTACACTTCCTTTGTTTTTCAAATGTGTTGTGACAAAATTTAACCGCACAAATCGACATAATTATTTTTTTTCCGCGAGACGCGTTTGCCGTGCTTTGTGATTGAAGACTACGGAGCTGGCCGGTGTTTGGTGACATTTACTACTCACATTTAATGTTGTCAAAGTAGCCGCGCGGACTTCGTTTCTATATGTCATTATTCTAAGCGTAGCTCTTTAAAATGGGTTACCTGTGGATTGCATTCTTTTTAAGAAAACAGTAGAATTAAAAGGCATAGATTTCGCTCAGAGAAGCAGATACTACTATCTATACCTTTTAATGATTACCGTACTCCGTACATGTGTGACGCGTGCTTTAGTTTTTTATCTGTGGTAAGACTGGTAACCATTATTTCTACGCGCCTTTTTTGTGTTGCGTGTAGCCGTGAACGGTGAAACACAATATTGACGTAATACTCTAATGGCGCGAAGAGTCGGTTTCAAGTAAGCCTTGTAATTCCGAGAAGGTTTGCTTTGTAATCTAAACTTTGTTGTTTGATTACTTTTGAAATAAGTGACATGCTCGGGAAATACAGGTAAGTTCAAAATTTGATTCATGAAATACCTATTTATACAAATTAAGTATAACCAGCAGTGACAGTCACTTGTTTCCGACCAGCACGTAACTCTACTTTTCAAAAGTGATAATGTAAGTTTAAACATGATACAAGCTAGAATGAAACGTATAAAATAAAATTAATCTAATATTTTTATTAAGTTACAAATGTTTATTACATTATTTATGGAATCCAGTTGATATTAACTAAATCCAACACTTATGTTATAAACACCCAACTGCTAAATTGAAAATTGGTATAAATGGTGACGTAGCAATCATATTCCATTTATAAATCAATAACAGTCATTTATCCAATTAAGGCATCAATTAGTGGTATTAACTATTCGGCTGCAGCGTACTGCGCCTCGACCACTTGGAAATATTATTTACAATTTTTGTATTCACTCATTAATTAAGTTTAGAGCGAATGATATGCCTGTTATCGTAACCTCTTATTAATTACATAAACATTGTATCAAGAACAAATAATTATGAATATGAACAATATAAATTGTATTGACCGATGTCTGTATTATTATTAACATAAAAGATATTTGAGAAAAACTGTTATCACGTGTATTGGGTACCGCAATAACAAATATAAAAATTATAAAGTTTTGTTAGTTTCTCTGCGAGTTTCCGCTAATCCTATTTGGATGCGGTTTTCACTGATATACCTACGTAGAAAGCTTGTGGTATCATTTTGTCAATTGGCCACAAATAAAAAAGATAATGTAAATTGAAACGTTTGTTCTTCGAATTTGCTTCTGAGATATTGGTCTCTAGCGTAACCATCTAACTAGAGTACCAACACGGCTTGTTTGTGTGCACGCCGCTGCCCCATCATTTACCTACGCAGCTTAGAACGCACCCAAAGATTACTTTGGAGGCCTGAGGACGATACTGTTCATTTGTGCGTGTTACACGGGCATACGTACTAGACGTTTAGAACCTACTGTTTTTGACTACATGTATGGCGTAATGGTTACAGACCACCGTTCGAAGGGTTCTGGGTTCGATTCCCAGCGAGGCCGAGATATGAATGATGAGTTTAAATTCCTGTTATCGGGCTGGATGTGAACGTCATGGCACTTACGAACAAAGAACCTTAGTGTGGGGCAATGAGCACACAGCGTTAAATATTTAATTGTACGTTAGTCTAACCATTTATTCATCTAGTTATACTGATTAACATTTGCAAGTTCCCCAAGTGAAGGTGCATCACATTTTAGCTGGCATTCATAGTTTTCAACATTCTGTATTATTGTGGTCTCGACTTGACTCGTTGAACTGTGCTGTGACCTTTAATAACTACGGTTTCGTAAGACGACGCGACGCTCTCACTAGCACGATATTATTTCTCCAATTATCTTTAGGTTATTATATGTTACAATAACATGCACGTTCAATTATGATACTAATAAATCCGATTTCTTCGCTTCGGGTAACTTGACCCTTATACTATTTCCATTTCTTTATTTTGTCGATGACAGCTCCTGTGAAAACTTGAACGAGCGTCTTTTTTACACTATGTACGCATTATTTTATAAAAATATGACGTTTACACACGTACAAGGTTATACCTGATTCTGAGAAACTGATAGGGATGGGCTATATCGATAAACGTAACACGTTAACAGACCCGATATTTTTTTACATAATGTAAGAAACTAAACTACTGCCGGATACTTTTGTAAAAATTTATTAACTAATTTTATATTTCATTACAAGATGTTACACGTATTTATTCTTGATTAATAATGCCAACTACTTTAAAATTTTCGAATTTGTTGTAAAATAAGTAGGTTTAAGTAGGTACTCGACAATGAAACGAAATAATTATAACAACAGGTAATCTTTGTTTATTTATTTTAATCAAAATCTGATGAATTTAATATAATAAATATATGCGATCGATATCATTACTTATTTGGTCACAACACTACTACAGAACTGTCATCGAGAAAATAAAGAAATGGAAATAGTATAGTAACCACAGTCGTACGTACGTACGTAAAAAATTTGTAAAAATTTAGTACGTAGGTACTAGTACTAAGTTTTTACAATTTTTTTTAAAGTAGGTACAATATTTTTGCAATTTTTCCAAAAGTACTTACTATTTTTTCTAATTTCTACCATATTCACCAGACTATTTCAATTATTCTCATTGAAATATTCCGTATAATTAGCTTGGTAATGTAAAGTAAGAATGATTACGTTATTTAGCTTGCCAATCCAAATTACCTAACCCAGTTCATAGGATTACAATGAACGGAAACAGTCTAAGCTGTCAAAATTTCTTAGGCAAAACGTTACGTATTATGTTAGATATTTAAAAATTATTATGAATCATAAGTTATTATCGTATTCAGGCGGATAATGGATACGTTTATTATAATGAGTCTCGCTCTGCAGTCGAAATTCAACCGAAATTCATTTAGTCAAAGGGTCACTTCACAATAGGCATGGCATGATTCACAAGTAACCGTGAAAAATCGCGCGAAAAACTTTTTCACGTGTCACGAACGTTACCTGCCGTGACGTAGTCGGTTAAAAATCCCGCAGTTACTTTTCGGCTACCTTAGCTACCTTTGGATATTTCGCAAAGTTCACGCCATAGATTATTCACGCATCGTATCGTAGATCAGTCGGATATTTTTATTATCGTATTTCGCCGTAGACTCACGGTCACGACGACGTCAGAAAGAGCGAAAGAGGAAGGAGGAATATTGAAATGCCTAAATACAGTCGTGTTAGAAAGAGCAAAATATAATTTACTGATTCGTCGCTATACGAATAGGTTTGAATAATTAGCTTAGGCGAATGTTTAAAAATAAACTTTATGCTTAGTTGCCTAAAGTATTAACTTCTTTGCGATGGTTTGTAGCACATCGTAAAAATATTTGTTTGTTCACGAACGAAATATCAAGGTATTATTTATTCAAAGAGTAGAAGGTGTGACATTAGAACATTGTGAAAAAAATAACTGTTCGATAAATTTAACGTGATATATATCGTGAAAAAAATTAAGATTTTCGCGAAGTGAAAGTTAAATAAAAGTAACTGTATTTTCCATGCCTACTTCACAATAACATTAAATGTTTTATTTCCTTTAAAACTGTATTTGTAACATATTATTATGTACTCAAATAACTGACAGACATCGCACGGCCTGATCAAGTGGACCTAGAAGCATAGAACTTAGTTCAGGGGTTCCTTATATCGATAAGAACTTCATAGAAAACTAGTTTTACGCCTATCCTCTGCGTTGATTCGCTTTTCGACCATATTAATATAATAAAACTGTAGTTTTTATTTATTTATTTTGTACACACAAATATTAACATGAAAGAAAAATATATGTAACAGTTTGTACTAGAGCATTACTTATTCCTAATAAGAAATTTCTTTCAAGGCCCAAGGTTTTTGTTTGAACGCTCTAATCTCTAGAACTGCTAGTCGGATTTGAATTTGATTTGTATGATAACCACGATCATGAATTATACTATCTATCATTACTCTATACTACACAATTTTAGCCTGAAATATTGCTTTTAACCAAGCGTGGTAAGGACCACAGTCATGTACAAACGACTTAACTGAATAATATGAATTAGGAATTGAATCATTGAGTAAGATAAAAAGTATCCTGCACCTTTCAATCAAAGTGTGATATGTGATAAGTTAATTGAAATAATTTTAGCGCCACAATCGCTTTCCGTTTGCTATGTACCTAATTCCATGTCATAAACATACGTTGTCGTAGCGTTACGTGTGAGTGTATTCATCAGCGAGTACTTTGTTAATACGTGTCGTCCCCTGACCGCTCCGTCGCAGGGAGGGTTTGCTTTTGTTTTGTAATTTCCGGTGATAGCGGAACAGGACCCTGGATTCCAATTCGTTTCCCATCACCTGGATAATTGGAACTTTAATCACAATTATCTTGGACGTCTTTTAATGTACTAATTTTCGTCAATGAACATGGCACCGTTTTAAGTGTATACATATAGGTAAGTGTAAACGTATAGATGTACATATAAGTACATTTTTACAGTAGGTACATATAAGTAGTTTACATAATTACCTAAGGTTTAATAGAAGAGGTACCAATGAATTCAAGGTCAGATCCGGGGATTCGTTTCCCGTATAGATTACCCTACGGAACAATCAGGGACGTATTGTCAAATAAAAGATTTTAGTTATAAAAAAAATATTATGTGCCAAATTATTTTTTATAGCCTGAAGGGCTGACGATAAAAGAGACGAGCCGTATAATATAAGTGATAGTGATATGGTAGACACAAGCAACACCAGAGGAATTGTCAATGCGAAACGTGAAGGAACCCATGACAGCGCTCCGGACATACCTCAGAAGGAAGATCGTACCGTATTTTGTGACTAGGTTTAGGTTTAGTTTGGAACAATCCCATTAAATTATCACGCTATTATTTTGAATAAACGTACATACATCCACTGCCGATGCCGTTGTTACATAAGGGAGTATAGAGTGACGTACCTCGTAGTATAGTCACGTCGGTTCGTTTTATTTGAGGGCGATTCAGTTGCGGTGGCAAACAGTCACGTGTGGAGATGTGGACTGAATTCAAAGGGTTTAGGACATGAACGGCGACATGACTTGCCACTGCCTATATTGATGTGTGGACAAAGACAATAGTGGGACTTGGATTAAAGAACGATAATAGGATAATGATAATGACTATCCCGTAACTCAGTTGAAAGTGAAGCTACCTGCAGAGCTGACCTGGGTTCGATTCCCGGTCGATACACTGTTTGTGAAACGAATAAATGTTGGTTTTCGACTTGATTAAGATACATTTTGTTTCTCCATGCCACCCGCGACCTAGGTAATCCCTGCGGGGATGACTGTATAAACGTGTATAACGTGTAATACATCAAAATAAAAAGAGAGGTGTCATGGGACCCCCGGTAGGAACAAAGTTCCTTTCTTATTATTATATTATACGAGAGACCCGCGCCGCGCTTGAAATTCAACCGTAATTCTTTGAGGTAAAGGGTTACTTCACGTAATTAACGTACGTTCTCCTACCTCAAGTCGCGTTTTTCTTGTCAATTTATTTTCAAAAATTATATTTCCTACCTCTTGTTGAAAAATTCTATAAAAAATTATACAGCAAAGTGAGGGACAATTAACAAATATTTAATATGTAAGTATTAACATATAAAATCTATTAGAGACGTTATCCTTAGCAAAGCACACTTTTATTTATCAAGAGTGGACACTGACAGGCTGTGAATAAAAAATGAATATTACCGTGTTTGACTACGAGGTTTTGCATTTGCGATCGCAGTTTTTTAACTCAAAATCAATAACGTAGTTTTTCAGAATCAGCCTAGGAATTTTTAGTGCGTTCTTCTATGAATCATCTGACAAATGATCTAGTTACAATATCAATTTCATCACTTCATATCACACACTTCATTTCACTAGAAGTCATCATAACTGGACTTTGGTCCTCATCACTTAGTACCTATTCAGTAATAAATTTTGAGCATGAAAATGATTCGTAATATAATTTTCCCACAGGTGAACGTTAAGTCCTCTTAAACTCTGCCTCTGTTACCACGGAGACACGTAAATATCGCACGTTACGCGCCAGTCACGTTGGCTCAGTTTGTTTGAGGACGCCCCACTTGTGGTAGCAAGCGCTACACGTAAGAATCGAATTTAAACGGGTTTGGGACGTGAACGGTAAACTGGTCTCGTACGTTTCGTTTACAGGAAAATCTCTCCCTGTCTTCTCTTCACAACGATACACGTACAAACGTACATACATCAAAAATCAAGAATATATGTTGGTAAAAGATGAATGTTTTTCGTGTATAATCCTACCAAAATCAAATTTTCATATACCTACCAAATATTAGTATTAAATAATTCAAAATTAGATGGAAGGTCTGTAAATGTGTGTGTAAATGGATGTACCTATGACGTAACCCTTGTGCCCTTCATAGAAAAGATGCTTGATAAGGTTTTCTCAATCACATACGCAATAGTTAAATCAGTATTCAACAAAAAATCATGCATTATTCTATTGTGTTTTCAACCGAAGCGATTTAATTTGATCAAAAGCGTATTATCAGCACCAGATAAACGATACGGGCCTGCGTCTGCTGATCCATTTCTCAATCTGATCGTCGAAATATATTTAAGTAAACACATCAAAGTATTACCGGGGACGATTTCCACGCCTTTAACAAGGCGTACCGAATCCTGTTACTGCAAACTTATTCAAAATCACGTGCGAAATAGGAACGCTTTCGTCCTTGCCTCCATATTGGCAGACTGAACGAAATCATATGCCTCAAACGGAAAAGAAATTCAAATTGAAAAATCGAATCTTTCTGCTCTATGAATCTGATAGCAATTTTTTGTCACGACAAAATACGTTGTTTTTTTACACTTTTGTAGCACATTATTTCATCCATCCATTCATTCATTTTAACCAAGTAGGGATAATATAAACCCCCGACTCAGAAAACCCTACAAAGTTAAACTATTCATTGAGTCCGATGGACTCAAACACGACACCTCTGCTATAAGTGAGAAACGTCAGGTCAGGGTTACCATGATATTGTAATTTCATTGAAGTCACAAGATACAAAATGTTTAAATCGATCAGACCATCTCACTCCACGACTAGAATAGCACTGATGATCTTCAAACAGCTAAACAGATTTTCTTCAATCATAACAAAACAATTCTCTCGATCAAGTCGAACATGAAAACTTTATCAAAATCGTTCCATCCGTTTAGGGTCTATGATGCGTCAGATAAACAGAACAGAGAGCTAAACTTACATTAAGTAGTTTGAGTGTAAAAAATATTCTAATTTATTTTCTTATCCAAAAGGACGTAAAAATTAAAATGTGGATGAAATATTGTTTTTATGATTTTAGTTATCGCAATTAAATTTTAAAACTATAAAAGTTCATCTCCTATACAAGCACTTATGAAATTTTAAGCCACACTGTAGAAGTCTATATCGCGTGGCTGGGAAATCTGTGTTGGGTGAACGAATAATTTAGCATATTATTAGATAGTACAGTACATAATTGGTACATTGATAATGATACATAATAGCTACAGAGTAAAGGCGTGGGTGTGTGCAAGGCTGATGTTAATACGTAATCATCGTAAGATGATGGCAGTTACACGGTCTGTGAATCGATAACACCCGATTACAATGTATGCAATTATGCTGCACAGGTAAGATACGATACACGTAACAAAATGGTTAGCAGACACTTGAAAATATCATGACGTAACGGAACTAAACAAAGGTGACCTTATTAGTAACGCAGAGGTAAATAGTTACAAAAAGGTGGAAGATTTTACGTATAGACGCAAGTAACGGAAACTTTTTAACATGACCTATGACAATTTTTTTTTTGCAGATTCAGAATCAAAAAAAAAACAGCTGCGTCGAATGGTCCAAGTCTCGTGGATCTACGACCAATAGAACATTTAAACACAGTAAGTACAGCGTTAAAATTTATTTCTATTTTCAACAGTTTATCGGCTTTGGTGAAAATTTTTGTGGGATTTTGTGTGTTGATTTGTTATGAATAAAAGCAATAGGCGAAGATCATTATTGGCCTTATATGAGTCCGGAGAATCTCTTAGTTTCTATGAGCTTCAATGGACAAAGGACAAGTTTTTCATAGTATCAATGGTAAGGCAATCATAATTATAGACTTTTTAGCTCATCAAAAGAAGAACAAGTCTCCTTAAGTAATTTTATACAGGACTTTTCAATCGAGATCTAATCGGGAAGCCGGCTGTCGCAACGCGTAATATCGGGGATGTTGCTGATATAGGCTAACTAAACACAGTCATACATATGTGTTACGCACGATAGTTCGCATTTTGTTACATTTTTATTTAAATGTTCTGATTAATAACTCTGAGGAAATATTGGTACACCGATCAATATCAGTTTACCCCTAGCGGGAATAAGTTTTTGACCTTGTATATTTGTTTATTGATGATATGCATATTAATATCCATATTATTATTTAAGATTCTATTGTTCAATAATCTCACTTTTCTCACTTGTTTATGAGCAAGATAAGTGCGATGAGGTGAACACAATCAAGTCACTTTTTGATTACAACTTTACGTCGGACTTAGAACATTTTACCACTGCCTTATCGTAACAAACAGATTGGGCCCTTTACCTCCAACCAGTGCAACCGCGAACGGCCGTAACGCAAGTGATGCCAATAGGCGCTTAGATTTTTCAAAGTCCATTAAGTGGTGAAGTATTAATGGGAGAGCGTGTCGGTGGTGGTGACGATGACGCAACGAGCAACGCGGCCCGGCTGCCAAATGGGTTACAACTGGTCGTACGTCGACAACCGACTCGTTATGAACCGCTTGCACTCTTCCCTTGACAACGCCCGCCAAGGTCACCCGCTGCGCCACGCGAGTACCACACGCCGGCAATCCCCAACAAAACAATATAAACATCCACTCACCTGTTTTTTTCCAACTCGTTATGAGTCGTCCTGGAACAGAAAGCATACATTGTAACCGGCCGCCGACACTATTTCACGTTAAACTGCACTAATCACTCGTCACTACACTGACACTCTGTTGTACGCGACTCACCTGCTTCCCTGAGATTTTTTCGTCTTCGGCCGTCTTCCGCCCGACCGAGACTCCTCGTACGCCGGCAAACTCGACGCGTATCCGTGTTCCGACTCTGCAACAAAGAAAACTGTAATTCCGTCAAAATCAGCTGATTACGGCACGGCAAAAATAGACGGGAGCCATGTTGACGTGTGCGAGTAGTGCACTCGATTGACAATTCAAACAAAGAAAATCCAAATCACCTCTGTCCCGCCTCTCGATGTATTCAGCAGCCTGGATCAGGGCAGCAATACTCATATTTATTGTATCCCGGTTCAACACAGGTATTCACGAACGACACACGACTTTATTCGATTAAAACTATAAATAAAAGTATGTTTAACCGCTCCGAGGCTCGCGACCGCATCAGCCGATGTCAAAAACACACTAGGCGAGTCGTGCAGCGCGACGGTGTAAGCGCTTCGTGATTTGTCGGCGACGTTCGGCCGCCGCTCGGCGGGCCAATCGCGGAGGAGCAATGCCCACAATAAAATACCTGGGTCAATCACGTGAACTTTGTGTTTCCAAACAAAACATTTTTTTTCTCTGCGCTCATGTAGTGCCGTATTTGTCATACCCACGTATTGAGAAAGTTTAACTAACGGGCGATTCAAAACGAATTTTATTCAATACTTACATCAAAATTCTATAACTTCCTCAGTCTTTTATTTCATTGTGTTAGAAAGTATGTCCAACATTTCGAAAATCGCGCGTTACGGTTTCAATGTCAGGCTCAGGCGCTTCTTATCAACAAACAATCTCTTTTGCATAATGTAGATAAGACGTATTTCAGCCCATATTGGGTTTATATGCATATTTATAAAAAATAAGCTTATCATAATTATCTTCTAAAAGCAAATAAACAGATATAAAATTAACGAGGCAAAGGTCAAATAAAACAAAGCATTTACATTTCTTGAACTGTTCTGATATTTAATAACTTTAAACAAAACTTTAAACAATCATTTAGTATCTTAAGCATGTAAATACGAGCAAACAGAACCGGCAGCAAGTGGGGTCTTGGGCCCTGCAACAAGAGATATGGATACCATAAGCTTTACAAGAAGTTAAAACAATATCTATAAAAATATGCTGTTGTCAAAAAAGATTCCAATAAGAATCTTGTGGGTTTTGTATTCCTTTAAAAAAAATCTCAATAAAGTATCCCTTGGTGAGAAAATTAATGTTCTATAATTAACAATATTTCCGATTAAAATGCCATAAAGAGGAGTAGAAATATAAAAGAAACAATATACAATTTCTAATCCCATAAATTTATCCCAGAACCATGAATTTTACTTGTTTTTTGCCCAAAAAAAAACATTTTACATCCAAAAACAAATCTCTGGATCGATTATCTAACTTTTATCAAGCAAAAAAAAAACTTTAATCAAGCACAGTAAAAAATAACTTAACATGAAACTTACCGTCAATATTTTAACATTTCTGTAATATTTGCCGAATGCTTTCACCAACGACGACAAAAATATACAGATGGAGTGAGGGCGGAACACGCACGTTTTGTCGTCGATGACCACTGCATGGTTCAGAACGTACGGCAGCCCGAGAATGAAGTTGAATATAATGTTCCACTCATCCTGAAATAAAAGAATTTATTTAATACATACTCATTTCATACTAATATAATTATCTAATGTACTACTTTTTCATCGCGGCTTCGGCAGTCGGAAAACGACAAAATATCGTTAAAATGATCCCAGGGGAACGTATTGTCGGGGTAAAAACTATCCTATGTCATTTCCCGGGTCTGAAACATTTTCCATATTAAATTCCATCTTAATCGGTTCTCTGGACGAAACGTGAAAAAGGAAACAGACAGACATTCGCATTTATAATTACAGTATGGATAGACATTCAGGTCTGTCCAAATTTTTTTTTGGCTCCTAATTACAATCATCCTTACCGCCGACGACGATACTTATGAAGCCAGTTACAATCTTCCAACTATTTTTTTTCTTTCTTTTTTCCTATTTGTTCTCTCTTGGCCGGCAATGCATCGGTGATGCCTTTGGTGTCGCTGAAGTTCATAGACGACGGTGACCACTTACCATCAGGTAGCTCGTGTGCTCGTTCGTCGGCTAATTACATTAAAAAATATGTATATCAAGCGCAATTTTTTTAAATGTTTCAATTAGATTAGTAAGATAACTGGTGTTTTTAATAAGTCTTTGATCTCATTTTAACTGTGACAGGTACTCACGATTATTATTATTTATCGATATATCGATATCGTAGTATCGGTATATTTCGACCCAATTGCGACATGCCATGTCTCGCCGTGACCATGTTCCACGCGATTGTGTCGAAATATTGGTATAAATAACAAAAATCGTGAGTACCCGTTACAGTTCAAATGTTTAGTGTCCGCGATGATAAAAGTTTAAAATCTATGATCTCAGTCGGCCACGGCTTTGTGACACTTCTAAATTTGCGGATAGTTCTTAAATCTTCGTTAACCAGGTATGAAAAAATCTAACTCTCAACATCTCCAAGTTAGTGTGCAGAACGTATTCATTTCTTAACTCTATGCCATTAACAACAACTTCATTACCTCATGAGTAAGCAGACCAAAATCTGTGTCCTCAAAGTCTGGCAACGGCGGATATGCCCGGGACTTGTTATAATACCCCAGCAGTTTTTGAAGTCTTGCATAATTGTATAGAATAAACGTACCCTCTGAAAAAAAACTTAATATTAGTATACTTTATCTAATTAGCCAAAAATTCAAAGGACGTCAGTAAGACCAAAAGCGTCACCGATGCGTTGTCGGTCATAAAAGGACGAGGGACCAGCAGGACATTACTGCGTGTTCACTGACAATAGATTAAGAATAGCAAACACAACTTATATTCCCTTGCCAAGGCTGATCTATAAACGATACTTAGCCTTAGCTCAGACTTTACTTACGAAAAACTTTGGTTTGCAAAGACTGCGATTTGGTATTTATAGACATGTCACGCTGAGATTGTGCTCAGGATAAGCTAAGACCGCTAATGTCATAATACCACTATTGGTTTCATTACATGCAATCATACACCTGCAAAGTTTTTCCTAAGTAAAGTCTGAGCTAAGGCCAAATATCGTCTAAAGATCTCAGCCTAAGACTCCGTGTATCGCAGGCGGCAATGACAACACAAATAACACAACACTTTCACAAATGATCCAAGAACAAAAATTAACTTTCGAAATTAGACCGAGTGTGGAAGCTAGCCAGACAAGTAAAAATACCTATTATCATGTTATTTGCATGAAACTTATGGTACTCACAGTTTTGTATTTGTATTTCATACTAATATATCAACCAAACTGGGTTGAAAATTTCTCCTTACTGTCACACACAAATTCTGGGACCATGATTCATGTAACTGGGTCAATATACATAATATATTGCCCATTACATAAGTAAATGTATGTATGTACATATGTCTAAGTGATAAAGCCTTAATGCATAATTATCGAATTAAATTATAAATCTACAGTCAAATTCATAATTATGTGAACTTATTGAACAACATAGCTTTGTTGTGTTGATGAAATTTAATAGTGATGAAGTGATTTCAATATTAACTAATTTTATGGTCTGTTGTCTTAGGTCTATTAAAAAAACATCTAAAAAAAATGTTTTTAAATATTTTGCACACTCATTACCCTGATTTTGATTATGATATTATTTTGATCATGATTTTCCTGAGTCATAGGGTGCCATGGACAATAAACAAAGTTGTCTTTGTTTACTGTCCAACACGCACACCCAGACAGAGAACAGAAATTCAAATTTCTGCCTTAATCGGAACTGAGCTTAGGATCCTTCCAAATCCTTCCAAAGCCCGGCATGGTAACCTTTGCTTTTAATTTTTTAAACCAGGATAGTATTATTTAAACTACTTATGTCATATTAAGTATTTATGTATGTTTAACACACCTTTATTTGCAGTTATTACTGGAGAAAATTCAATCACAACTGGACTGCTCGGTTTGGTTCGTAGCAGATCATATGTGACAGATGAATCACCCACAACAAGCATATAGTCGGTCCATGGTGAATCAGCTGCTATTCTGCCCCCCAGCTTGTGTTCGAATACCAGCTGCAAGTCAGCTTTACGCATTCTGAAATTATAAACAATCATTATCATTATTATTATATTGTAGTATGTAAGAATTAGCAGAAGCTGCGGTGGCAAATGTGATACAGGCCATAGTCCACTACACTGGCCAAGTGCACATTGGTAGACCTCAACACCTTCGTGAACATTATAGAGAACTCTCAGGTGTACAGGTTTCCTCACAGTGTTTTCCTTCACCAAAGCAAGTGATAAAAGGTGCGTGATGCGCGTAAATGATTGCAGTGGTTTGAAGAGTCCCCGGTTCAGGAGTCCAACGTTTCAACCACACAACTACCACTACTTTTATTTGTCAGCTTAAACATGTATTAGTGGTATTAATACCTAGTTAAACAGTGGAGTCTCTAACTAAATACAGATGGATTTAGGAATTCTTATGTACTTATTCATAACTGGAAGTCATGCGCAAAATGTATGTGACATACATTTAACAAGCATTTACTTTGCTCAAAACTTGTAGTACAATGTTCAGCTCAACTGTTTACCTTATTAATTCATCGCCACTGACTGCAGTTTCCTTGACGCCAGACTTTGCATTCAGAACAGGCGCACATAGTATAACCCTGCTTCCAGGTCGTTTGCTGGTCGATTTCGTTGTCACAAATATCTGTGGTGACAATTCACGGCACTTCGCACTGATCGCATACAAATTCTCGATGACCTTCGCTAAGCGTTTAACGCGTAGCGTAGTTACGTCTTGTCTATTGTCACATAACGGATCGAGTTCCACGGAAGATGGCTTTATAGTGAAGCATTGTGCAATAATATGATGAGTTTCTATTGAATTCAACAAACCTACAAGAATTGCTGGCTCCCGATTGAGATACAAATGAACACGATCACCTCTCTCTTCCGCTTTAGACAAAGAAATATGCCACTTTTTAGATTCATCTACTAAACTCTGAACGTCTTTGTTTATGTACTGAAGCAAAGTACAATCTGTGTTTGTGTTTGCGTCACACGCCAAAAGTTCACGCCATGGCTTAATGGTGTTTGGAAAACTGTAGTCACCGTCTTTTTCCTGAGTTCCTGAATGTTTTACCACTAACCCAGAGTTAAAGGGCCCCTGGTTTCCAAGTAAGAAATGATAAACATTTTCAGTGAACCTATGTAGTTCGTCACGAAACATTGCTGTACTTATACAGAAACAAAACAAGTCCAATAAATTGTTTACGTATTTCGATTTCACTATTATTTAACCACACAGCAGCAAAGAAAATACATAATCACTGTTCTATTTCCCTGCCACTGCCACTACAGCTACACTGACTGAGTTCCACTTAATTCGAGGCCATCCCATCCTATTTCTTCACATCACCATTTATAATTAAATTTCATTGCTGTCAATGTCAAACAACAAATGACAACAATGCAATTGCAATGCATACCTACATATAAAACGTCAAAAGTCAAAAGTTGTCAAGTGTGTCAAAGTCGTAGATAGAAAAGTATACAGGTAAAAGTATACAGGTGTTCTATTTTGGCACGAGCCACGAAGTTCCATAACGCGGCACAGATTTCGTTTCAAATTACATTTTGGAGTTTAAGAAAAAACCTAAGAAAGGAACTTCGTTCCTGACGGGGGTCCCCCGGCCCCCGACCTCACATTTTTTTTTTAATTCTGCCAGACAGCCAGATGATGATGACCTAAGCCAGAAAGCCAGAGAATGATGAGACTATGTTTGACTATACTGTTAAAATAAAAGCTACAATTAAATTAAACACGACATTAATATTTTGGTTTTATTTCAATTAATAGTTTATCAATTACGTTTGTTTAAGCAATAAGTTATAATTATATTATACAGCTGTATCCGATTATAAATTAGCTGACGCAGATCGTACGAAGTATGACGTTGACAATATTATTTCAAACCAAACCAATGACATTCATTCTAGGGATGGCGATTCTTTACGAAAAAGATCGATTTTTAAATCGATTCGAATCGTAGTCTAATGAATCGATTCACGATAAAATCGAGGCCTACAAAATCGATTCTTAAAAAATCGATCTTTTTTTCAAGTTTGCGTTTACAATGTAAATTTGAATCAATTTTACTACAACAAGATTAATATTGCAATTAACGATATCTTATCAATAAAATCAGGGAATTCAAAAATAACAATTAATCGTGAATGAAGTATGAACACTTCCATCAATAAGAATTCCACATATTACTTATTAGTTATTTCAATGCTGATTATTCCTGTGTAAAAGTAAATTTAAATGATAATCACAACTAACAGAACAAACTGAAAATAATAGCGTCAAAGTAAAAAATAAGAAGCGCTTTACTTATTTATAACAGTATTCATTAAACGACAACAACAAATGAATAATGCAATATCAATCGTCACTGATTATAGATACATAAAGTCAAAGACTACAAACGTAACTTTTTTATTAAAGAGAGGCGAGTAAAGGATACTAAACATACAGCCATCTCGCGAGTTTATGAGTAGTTAACTCTTTAACCGGCAGCACTCTTATAATTCAGGCACATTCAACTAAATGCAAATAATTGTATGGTTTATACCAAAACAGAAAAAATCGAATGTCGATTTTCAAGGGTGATATATCGATTCAGTGAATCGACACAGTACTTCATATCGATTTAAAAAATCGATATTTTCTGCTCGAAAAATCGATTCTTCGATTAATCGATCTCAGATCGCCATCCCTAATTCATTCATTCGTCGACTTGTCATTTGACAGCCAGCCCAGCTGTACGATTTGCAAAATCCGAGTTTCTGGCGAGAAATTAATGAGAATAAAGAATATCTTGACCGCTAGTCAAAAAAACTGCATTTAGTAACAGAGATTATGTTTTAATATAAAAATGCTCATCAAATACCTCTGTTGTATCGTAATCGCATTCGTACATTTGTTAGGCATAGTGTGTTGCGCAGATCACCTACTGGAAGGAATTTATTGTGGGAAAGATAACTGTTATGAAGTGCTAGGAGTATCAAGAGAAGCAACCAAAAATGAGATCGGTAAAAGTTACCGGCAATTGGCCCGAAAATATCATCCAGACTTGCACAGAGATCCTGAAGCCAAAGCGGTTGCCGAGGAAAAGTTTAAAGAAATCGCGACAGCGTATGAGATTCTCCGAGATGATGAGGAACGAGCGGACTACAATTACATGTTGGACAACCCACAGGAGTACTACGCCCATTACTATCGGTACTACAGGCGACGTATGGCGCCGAAGGTCGACGTGAGGATAGTGTTGGCGGTGAGCATTACGATCATATCCATAATGCAATATTATAGCGCGCGGTCCAAATACGACACGGCTATCAAATACTTCATGACTGTGCCAAAGTACAGGAATAAAGCCTTAGAAATAGCCAAAGCGGAGGCTAGGGAGTCTCAGATAAGGAGCAGAGTTAAAAAGACAAAAGCTGAACTGAAGGAAGAACAGGATCAAATAGTGAGACGGGTGATCGAAGAGAACATGGACATAAAGGGAGCTTACGCTAAGCCTGATATACTGGATATCTTGTGGATACAGTTATTAATACTGCCATATTCAATTACTTATTGGATTTATTGGTACTTACGGTGGTTTTGGAAGTTCACTATTATGAAGCATCCATATGGCAGGGCCGAGAAGTTGTATTTGATCAGAAGATACTTAAAGCTTGGTCAAGTTCAGTTCAGCGCTTTGGAGGAGAAGGATAAGGAAGAATTTTTGGAGCAAGAACTGTGGATAAAGGAGAATTTTGAGGCTTGGAAGCTAATGAAAGATGAGGAAAATAAGAAAGCTCTCGCAGAAAACAATAAGTATAAGCAGTATAGGCGATATATCAAACAACATGGAGTTGGACGGATGACTTTCGATGATTCGTAAACCAAGAAACGCAGTGAGTGAAATCTTTCTTCATCATTGCTTTTATGTACTTTTGAATCTTAATTTATTAAATGAGTGTATTTAAAAAGTAATCAACAAATTATTTTATTTTCAAAATGTCCACGGAGAACGGTCAGTTTTACTAAAAAGTTTGGACTTATTTTTGGCTGTGTAAAGTTAATATTAATAGCAGACTGCAGACTATACTTCTTTTTGAGTAATCTTTCCTTCTTCATATTTATGATATGATATTATGTTGTATGTGTAATCCAAATTAGCTCAATCTAATATCTACTAAAATGAATTAAACATTATTGATATAGATGATATGAGTAACGTTTCAAGACAACATTGTGAATCTACTTAATTCTTGTTAATTGATATCAATCCAGTTGTGTAGATTTAGTGGTATACAAATATGTAAAGAGTTAAACACATGACCTTCAACATTTTAATCTCAACACTTGATAATGATGCACCAAATATCTTCGACATAAAATAAAACAATTTTTACACAAGTTATCATTTTTATTTTTATCTATATTTGTCCCAACATGTACTACAGTGATTCAGGTGTCATCCACACATTAATTTACTCGTACAAACATCACAAATGGCGAACAGTTAAGGCATTCTCTATATGGATGCACACATATCAAAACAGTGTGGCTCTCCATTATTCAAGTTCTCTTTACCATACATCAAGGCAAGTAATAGATATGTAAGGGTTTAATCAACTTGTCGTAATAGGTTCTACTTCATAAATGTTAGCAACTATGTAGCATGGATGTTATTTACAAAGGAACTCATTGTCAATATATTCAGTAAATTGAATAAATCTTGATCTGAAAATTCTTCAAGATTTTTAGATAAAAACTTGTAGAGGATCCATGAGATGGTAATCTCACTTTCTAGTTGACAGACTTTAAACAATATTAATGTTATACGGTTCTTTTAATTCTATTGTCTATTATTGTAGATGTTTTTGATTATAATGTTACTCGTATATGAAATTAAAAGCCAAATAATAAATATTGAGCATATTTAATTTTGTCAATTTATTTGAACATACAAGTCTAATAAAACCCTCACACGCTATCTTAAAATTATACTGAGATCCTTAATAACAGATGTGTTGACGGCGCAAGAGTAACTTTCGTCTGTTCTGTCACAATTACTATTATTATTTTAATTGCAATGGCAGTGCATTCACGATACTCTATACTTACATAATAGTACATAATTGATAAAGTTGCAATGTTAACTAAACAATAATCATTTTGGAATGTCCAATTATGGGGCCTCTTGAAAATTTTTTTTACAAGTAAAATACTAATGTTAACTCAAATCAATTAATTTTGAATAACATCACAAAAATATTGAAACAAGCCCATATTTACAATTACATACATCAATAAACAATTTGTTCACTGGACACTCGCTCAAGTTAAGATTCATACTTGTGCGTGATTTTAATAAAACACATCCAGCTTAACGTATTATAATATATTGTGATTTTTCCGATGGTCAAAAATATTATACCTAGTTATTATTTTGAAAATATAAAAGCTTCATAAATATTATGTCATTGAGGAAAGTGCTCATAGCATTGTATAATATGAATGCACACAATATCCTTTTTGCACCCTGTTGTATTATATTTCAACTCGGTTACATGATCCTATGTTGGTTCATAGTTATTCAAGCAACCAACTAGAAATATATAATGGTGTAAAATATACTTATCGTGAATATTCTTATTACACTATAGTATACCTAGATGTAGGAGTTTCTTCAATGACATCAAATTATCAATTGCATTTAGGTAACAAAAACTAGAATCTTTACAACATAACTTTCATAAACAAAATCGTTTTCTTCATGTATTGAGTAAATTGACTCCAATGAGCTTCTGTCTGATAAGTAGTTTTTTGCCGTTACGAAATGAGAAAATCTTGCCAATAAAGAAAAAAGCAGTTTGTGATAACATAGTTGTGCACTTATTTTAATATAAAAGGCTATATAACTGATTAGTTTCAGCACGGTCCAACGATTGTCCCAATTTAGTAATTGAAACGGAAGACATTAAGCGGTTACTTGTCGCATGGATGAATATTGCAAATCATATTACATCAGTCGTTGCCGTCAGACTAATGTAAAAAGTAACGAATTGGGTAGTACGAGAAAGGAAAATTAGAGGTCGTATTCAGCTTTACAATAATGTGGGTGGAGCCTTAAAGTTTTCTTTAAATTTAAAACGAGATAAAATATACTTTGTCTAAA
This sequence comes from Ochlodes sylvanus, assembly GCA_905404295.2. NCBI lineage: Eukaryota > Metazoa > Arthropoda > Insecta > Lepidoptera > Hesperiidae > Ochlodes > Ochlodes sylvanus. The sequence continues at coordinate 1,470,288 of FR990135.1, read as the reverse complement.
ATTTAGACAAATCATTTAGACTCTAAATTATCATTATAATGGATTAAAATATATTTATGTTAGCCTGGCGCCCGAAACCTGAGTCATTGCACTTTTCGTAAGAACGACAGAGAATTGTTATATATAAATTGAAATTAGTACAATACAAGATGTACAGATGTTGAAATACAGATTTGGTTTCACTTTATAATAATATCTGAACTATTTAAAAGTGTGAGAAGAATGCTTTGCCTCTGCGATCCTCTCTCGCTACCCATTTAACTGGTAACAATTAAGTTTACAGACAATGCATTCCTTCAGCCTTTAATCATAATTTCAGTGTTTTGCTGCAAATAATTCAGAAATACTACTCACATCACGCCTCCCCCATACACTCATTCACATAAACTATAAAGAATAGGGCACCTTTATTCATATCTATTTTAATAATACACAGTGCGCGGTTATCACCCATGCAAGCCCCGTTGGAGACATCGCTCCACAGAATGGAGCATACTTCGCCATATCGCTCCAATTACTGGAGATGTACTTTTTAACATAGCAACTATAAGTTACTGCACCACTTCGATAAACTATACTCTTTATCTGTAGCATCACCGCATCGAATAAAAAACTAAAGTTTAAAATTTTCCTACTGGGGTTCCGTACTGAAATGAAAAATATATATTGTGTATGTATAACGAAATATCTCGACCACGGGTCCCGACACTGTACGTGAAACTACACGACTGTCAATTGACGATATCGAGTCGGTATCGGTATAGAGTATCGACGCTAACAAGTTAGCCACTTCGTGATCTGCTCACGGTTGATAGCAACTCATAGTCGCTACATTTCACTTACTGCTATTCTGTAATGTATATATTTTAAGATATTCAATATTCATAATTATTGTTAAGGCTCCTCATGCTTTGTAATGTTACAATTTGTACAATAATTTTATATTATGGTCATATTTTATTACTGAATATACTTAAATGTGATGACTTTAAAAAAATATCCTTTCATGGATGCGATTCAATGGAATTCTCATTAAAATTATAGTATCTCTTGCACGAATCGGATTCATACGTAATTACGCTAATTACTCATTGTGAAATTCGATCGAATCGCATCTGTTCAAACCGTAATGTGCGTCATAATATATGAAATTATATTATGTATATCATGTAGAGGTCAATTTTGACTAGTACTTCGTGGTGGATGAATTAATTCGAAATTTGCTTAGCTTGGTGTTAATTGCTCTCTTAATATAGTTTTATTTATTTTAGTCTTTAATTGCATAACTTTTAATTTAACACCTGTATTTAAAGTAGAGTTGCTTTAGTTAGTAATGCACAATGTAGGTACAGAGAAAATATTATTACATAGATCTTTGAAATATTTTTGATATCACAACAAAAGGTAATCTATACCTATTTGAAATTAGTTAGTACAATATTTCGTTAGTCGTTTCCTTAGAATAATGACACTATAGAAAGACAGCCTTCATACAAGCGCTCTGTCTAAAGTGAAGCACTAAACCGAAACTTTCCCGAAAGCGGGGAATGATTCGGCTGCGGATAATCATATGTTTTAGCAATAATACATAAATAGATTTTCAGATTTGTTGTGACACAATTTAACTGGACAAATCGTCATAATTCTTTTTTTTTCGCGAGGCACGTTTGGCGCACGTTGACATGAGCTGCCCGGTGTTTGGAGTCATTTCTGACTCCAATTAAGGTGCTTCAAAATGGCTGCGCGGGCTTGGTTTCTATAGTAATTATTCTAAGGTCGTTTCATTTCCTTGTTTAAAAATTAAAGAAATAATATTTTCTTATCTGTTGAGTACCCTTATTATTTACCGGGGCGGTGCGACCGCACGGCAGCTAATATACAGGAATAAACAAAATAGTTTTTGTACACACATTTCCATTGATAACTCTTATTTTATCCACCAATATTTACATAATATAACATTATTTTATTGACCCAGGAGATGTTTCAAATTTTATGGTGTAAAAAAAGAAAAATTCTCACGACCATTCGTTCCTTTGAAGATTCCGTATTCAGATCGCGACTTCAACGGAAAGTCAAAGCGACAACGAGACTTGTGACAGCTGAAATTCAATAACTGGGCGCCATGTTGAAAGTAAGAAAAATAATAAATATTTATGTACCATATCAGTAGAAAAATAAATATTTTTATCCCATTTTGACTTAGTACATTGACCTATGTATATGTAAAATTTGCAACATCTACCTTGTCATTATGCTGGGAACAATATTTCGATACACAGAACATCAAGTCTTTACGGATGCTATGCGCAGGCGCAAGTTAGAATCAAACGTACATCTTAAAATATAAAGTTGTGCTCACATTGTACTTAAGTAATGGATACGACACACAATCGCTACTTAAAATTCCTTGGACCGATATAATATCCTCAGAACATTTTGTTCTATCTACATAAACGGGGTAAACAAAATAATGTCTCTTAAAGTATCTATCTGTTTCACACATCATTATGTCATGCGTCGGGAACTTTTTGTAAGTACTGGGAATACAATGACAATACGAAGTCTTTTAATCTTTTTTTTAATATTAAATTTCAATTTGGTTCTAGTCTAACTAGAACAGGAAGTAATCCATATTTTTTTGAAAATTGAACAAAGCTTTTTTTCTTTGCGACTCCCATTAAAAGGCGTTATGTAAAATCGGATATTTATACAAAATATGTCTCTTCGTCGAATGGGAAAAATTAACAATAATTATTTTCATAAATCTGTCAACCAGTGCAGATCTAAATGTTTCCTTTCCATTTTATGTACAGTCAAATTAAAAAATAACAAACCATACTTTTTTTCTTCTATATGGCGTTGGCGTAAATAAATACACTCAGCCAAAAACAAACCATAAAATAATAAAAATTTAAATAGAACCAAATCAGTTTTATCACAATTGTAAAAGATACATTAATAAGACGAAATCAATATGTTAATCAATTTCAAGACGAAATCGAAATGTCATAGAAAACAACAAATTTTCACTTTTGAGCAATCAGTTTTAACTGAAAAAATTTATACAACATACCATTTTCATACTAACAACTTTCAACCTTAAATCATTTTTCGTTCGCAACTTAAAATCGCTCTTCAATAATATTAAACTTCCATCTAATATATCGAAAATAATTCCACATTCGAATCCTATTAGAACCGACCGTTCACGGAGTTGGGCGGCGCATAGATGTCGCTACTAGAGTTTGAGACAACTGTTTAACCATGGAATTAAAATAAACTAACATCGGAACGTTCTCAATTCAAATTAATGTAACAGACTATACGAAATCACAAAAACTACCAGCGCCATCTATTACCAAAGTTTAGCCACATTCCCCATTCAAATGTCGAACTACGCGCACTGTTATCCGCTACAGTCATCGACAAAGCACCAGTGAAGTTGCACATCAATACAGTCTCTACACCGTTCGGCATAGAGACGAGTGTCCCGTGCGACGCGCCCGAGCGCGGCCTGGCGGCGGGGCCAGGCGCGCGCAGCCTCACACCGGGGTCTCGTGATCGGCTTCCTCGATCCGCCCTAGACGCCAGGCGTTTGGGTCCGTCGCTGGACAAAACAAATTAAATACGTGTGAAATATGGATTGATTAATGATAATTATTTATCTATAATATTTACTAATACGGTAATGACCAGTTTAAAGTTATATTGTTATTGATTAAATATAAGACCAACCCATCTTAACAACATTGGAAATCAACGGCAACTCGCAGGAATTGTGTGAAACGAGTTAGTTTTGCCCGGATTTCCATAGCTATGGCTTGTAAATATTTAACACTGAATGATTGTGTACAGGTCCATAAACGATAGCTGGCACGTTCACAGTACATATCTATTGTTTTTTTTATTGTTTTTAAACATAAATAAGAAAGCAATAAAACAAAACAATAACAGTCTCTGTCACTCTCGCGAGCTTGGCCGTGTAGGAGAGACAGATCGATTTTTCGTGATGCGCATCCTAAGCATTGCGACGTCATCCGCTGTAATTATGTGCGCATATTCGTAGACATTGTCAAAGTCAATAATTATATTTATAAGGTCAATATAATAATATGATTAGTGTATGTATGTACGTGCCAACGATCGTCAACCGAACAATGCCTTATGACCTACGTTGGTGGCACACAAGATCGTGCATTACAAAATTATTGAAACGATAAAATTTGTATAACGTGCTATTTGCCGGTTGGCTTTGTGTGAGCCAAGTTCAATTCTTGCAGCAAAGGCTCTGTGCTTGTATTGCTGTGTTGTGGTCTGAAGCAGCCGACCTATGGCGACGGACACTTTGTAGGACCACACATATTTTGTGGGAATAAAATGACGTTTTATGAAGAGTACTTAGTAGTCAACGCATTTCAAGTCCGTCTCAATGTTGCTACACCCAACTATAATTTGACGCCCAGCCAAAAATCATATTAATATAGTGCCAGGGAACCGTAATTTATATGTGGGTTCCGCACTTCTTTTTGGCCGGCAACGCGTTGTGATATCCATGGGAGATAGTGACCACTTACATAAAAATCTACCATTAAATGAACTGCATCGGTTTTGTGAAAAACGAGCGAATTGCAAGCATCGCATTTGAAAGGCAACGTCCTAGAGTCATCTAATCGCTCGCTCATTCGCTATATTTAAATATAACAAAGTTTTCATTTCTTTGATTTACAACAATTATAACATTGCTTACAAAAAAAAACTGTTGAAATGAATATAATATCTAGAAATAACGAAAATTCCAACTTGCATCTTTCTGCGGTTGAATAGAACTGTTTGTGACCATAATATTACATTTAAAAACAATCAGTCGTCTCACTGTAAGCATAACATACAAGCGTACAGTGCAAGTACGAAAAAAACAATCGAAATCGGTGATTTTCAAAAATAGGAGTGCGTGGATGTAAAACAAAATAATAACACAAAATTACCTGCATCTTGCCAGTCTTCCACACATGCTTACGGAATTCGGATACGAGGAAGGGAATCGGGATCGTTTAAAAGTTATAAAAAAAAATCTTTGTCTGTAAAGTCGGTTTACGGACGACACCTAATTTTACGTGATAACGTCATAAGAAAATAAGTAGAAATAAACACAAAATACGTCGCGTATTCAACATTTGTTATAAACAGTAGCAGAACTATTCTAAATACCTACTATCTCTGACGTCACGCTCTGACGTCACCGGAACGGGTAACTTTTCCTTGCGCGCATACCAATTTATAAAACGTTATCACGTCAAAAAATCCATTATTACACCTTACATACAACTAAATTACTCAAGGAAGAGAGGGTAACGATATATTTAAAACGTCATCTAGTTAATTTAGATGGGTTATTCGTTGTGTCATTGTTAGAAACAGAACATTTGCCAAATCTGACGTCGGGACTGGACATTTAGCGTCGAGACTAGAGACGGTCAAAAGAAAACTGTCACTTGACATGAATAGACGTCTCTGTGCCGCTTTATGGATTTTATTATATTTATCAGTAATTTCTCGATGCCAGCTTATTCACCGCATTCAAGAAGCAAGTTGAAATTTTAACTACAAAATATGCTAATTAACAAATGAAGGAATGAGTAGTGTTTATGTCGATGGTAATTATGATAAAAACGAACGTCAAATCTGACAATGGCGTCCGTTCGAGAATGACTTCTAATTCTGTCTTTATAACTAAGTTATAATAATTATGATCTAACATAACGATGTAGTTATCCCCACACACCTTTTAACGTAGAAAATATAATTATTTAGAGAGATTAGCACATATTATAGACTAGGACGGTACTGGTTTGGCGACCTACAAACGCTCAGGGCATAGACAATTGTAAACTACACACTTAGTAAATTGTCAAAATAGCATTGGTCAGTAACTGAGCTGTCTATAGATCACCATATTATTATAATACATGCAACATATAACAGAGTTAAATAAAAAATACCCATACATAACATAAAATAATACAATTATAATCTAAAACACGGCGATTAGTTATTTACCCGACACCAGCTTAATTATAAATGAATATTAAAATAAGATTATGTGTAACAGGCACAGAAGTTTGAAGTTACATGATTATTAGGTACTATAATACACATACATGATACATACCTACATATAATGCGCTGTAATATTAAATAAGCTAATTTTAATAATACTTTAATAAGGACAGGGGAAAAGGATTGGATCAAAAGCTGTAATTACACCGACTACAGTTGTGCGCAACGTTATAAATTTTAATACTGCGAAACACTACAAATAAAATTACACTATATTATTATTATATACGAGATTCGTTAAATGGCAAATTCAATCGTTTTGTGACTTATTTTCTAGCACTAACCCTAACCTATTTAAACTTTGTGACGTACTTTGTGATTTTCGTTTTTACCCTCAACATATACATATTGAAGTGTATGTCTATTACATTAATTAATATATAGCTTCTAAAATCTATTGATAATTTTACCTAAACGCTAACTTACTTAAACAACGACATATTTTAATATGTTAATGTGAAAAAATACTATTAGTCAAAATTATCACTAATACAAAATCTTGCAATAAGTAGTTATTGCTCTAATATCAAGTGTCACAACCGCCAAAGCTTTACTATAAAGAAAAGTGACGTGAAAAATTAAAAGGTGTAGTGTAAATCTTTATCTTAGGACAGCTAAATTCAAAGCGTATTTGAAGTATCGTTCATGAAAGACCTAGTATTAGTGTACTTAATACATTGACAATTCTTCACCTTATAATAAAATTATTGTGGCTTATAATTTAAAATACTAATCACCTACAATTGTTATTAAACATATTAAAATATTGGTGTATTTTGAATTCAATTTCACCATATCCCTGTTTGGAATGAACCGTAGACATTATTCAAATAATACTAAGTATTCGTAAAATATGTAATTACAGTTACTTTTAAACGGAGAATAGGTCATGAGATAGGATGGGTAGGTATTAGGTAATAGGCCTGTAACTTGGAACATGTAAAGTTGATATTTTTTTATTGTTGTTTAGTTCACAAGATATCGCACCTTTATAATAAGTACCATAGAAAAGTTTGACAAGTAAAAGAAAGTCACGATAAAAGATATAAATAAGACAAAATAAATATGTTATATGGCTCAAGAATACATGCAGTATTATTATGTTTGTGTTGCTAAGGAATAAATGGAGTTTAATAAAATAAATATAAAAAATAGATAACATTAGCAACAAGGTGCTAAATTATTAGGTATGACATATGCATCGGTTTTATGAGAAATGTCGAGATCGAAAAGTTATAGGCTAAGCTAAGGAATAATTATGGTTAACTTATTTTTTTTGGAATTGACCACGTACCAATCTAACAGGACCAAATACCTATTATTTATTTCGTTTTATTTGGAAAAAGCGTTACTAAGTATTCAGTAGTATCATTTATTCACGAATCGACACTAGATCGAATTTATGGTACTAGGATGTCACAACTACAGTAATTATTCTGTTAATTCTCAAAGTCGCGATTGACGAGGTACTAGGATAGCAGGATTTGAATGGGTTCGTTTTCCAAAGGACAGGTCGGGTCGGTACGTGGGTGGGGGCGGGTACCAGGGTGTCATGGCGGGACGGTGGTCGCAGTCAGCAGTCCTGCGCGGCGGGCGCGGCGCGGAGCAGTGGCGCGTGCTCCCCTGCGCGGAACAACGGTCAATGGCACTACTGGCTTGCCTAACTATCTACTATACTAGTCTTAATATCGATAGGGCTGTCGATTGACCTTTCATTATACTATCGATATATAATCATACTGATAATATCGATGATATTTATACTATCACTATTATAGTGTATTTAACTGAAATAGTTTGCACTACTGTACAATAGTTCAGTATCAATATTTAACGAAAATTCAATGTTCTTGCATCCGTATTTTTTCGATGGTATTGTGAAATATCAATACTATCGATATTATGACTAGTTTTCGAGGTCGACTATCGATACATCGACTATCAATAGTTAGACAACCTTAGACTCTACTGTCACACTAGCGATGGTAATGTGCACGACTCTTGGATCTATCTTCAGGTATGTACAATAAAATTAAAAATATCGCGGGTAAAATCAAATTACAAAAATAATGCTACCCAAACACTTATGACGCGTTTAGATAGCCTTTGCTCCGCGCCAAAATCGCCAAAAAATCGTCAACGGATGGGTCATGACGTGAAACGATGCGCGTGCCGAGTGTTTAAAAGGCGCTTTACCGTTTATAATTTTTTTAATTAGTTTTTAACCCTTTTTAATTTATTCAACATAACTGTTTACCACAATTATTCTTAATATAACTATTTCTTAATTAGTTATCCAATTTGCTTCGCAAATTTAATAGACACACAAAAATTCAAACAAGTTATTTTTAACGTGAACAGGTTAAAAGTGAAGTTTTAGTAAAAATCTTTTTAAAATCACCAACAGACACCCAAGAGTCGTGCGCCTACATTCTATGAAACAGCATTGACACGTGTGTCCACCGAAATATCGTACATCGAATCATATCCTCACTAAACATTACCCATTCGGCGGACACACGATCGAAATGGGACTTTACAAAGCTTACATCGTAAAATGAATTCGCTTTCAAAAGTTGCCAGCGTACACTTAAATTCTTCCTTGACTCTGACACTCTAGACCACAGGTAAGACACAACCAAATCTCATTAGAGCCGTAGAAGTATCGCCAGCTATTCTAGCCAAATATTTCATATTAAAATGTATAGCAACTAAGGGTCTCCCCATACTTATCGATATAGTATTACGTTAAATTACAATTAGTACAAAAATGTTTTAATAGTAAACCAACAAAACCAACTGGCAACTTCTGAATACGCTATAATACGCACTTGGGTAGCTTTACCCAAATTGACAAAGTTGCTAAAAACATAAATAATAATATAGATAACTGGAAAATGACATTATTTAATACAGAAATATAGACAAGGACAACATAGAAAAATTAAAGGCGATAATACAAATACTTCAATATTGTAACAAAAACCATGTTAAATAGCAATTGAATAAATTCATAATTGAACCTTATTTTATTTTTATGCACAAAAAGGACATAACAAAGTTACCCCTAAAATGTATTGTGCGAACTAAACATGAATCAACAACGCATGCATACTATCGATGATGAACGGATCCCTTTAGTAAACTACAAACCTAGAACGTAGTCATAACCTTCTAGAAACCGTCATATCACTTGCCCCTTTGGCTTATGCCCTACACCCGACACAAACATCAACTAAACAAACAGTACATTTAATAACAACGACAGTACTTACATCATCAGCCTAGTGCTAACAAAGTGTCACAACCGCCACATCGGGTGCAAACCACTATGAACCCTACACCTATTGCTTACGATCCAGTTCGGCTTACCTTGGAGCTGACGGTTGAGGAGTGCTGTGATGCCGGGCCCGTCGCCTGCCTTCTTGACTACAAGCATCGGCTTATCTTCACCTTCCTCGTAACTGTTGGGCAGGTGACCATTACTGACGGCCATTGTTTCGCTCACCTGAAATATTATAACCACAGGATATAACAAGGAGTGCAGGTTAAGAGATCATCCTCCGTTAAAGACAAACAAAACATCAAAATATCGGTAAAAGGGGGAGGGAAAGGAAAATTCATTCGATTAATTCCTTAAACTTTCCCTGCGCCTATACGCACGAGGCTTTGAAGAACATAATACTTCGCAAAGCTGCAAAAACATCGGTAGATAATCCTCAAGTTTGTTACCTAGGATCTGTCAAAATAATGTGTATTACTTATAGTTACTTTACGTACTAAGTTATCAAGAGATTTTATGGATTGATAGCTGTTTATAGGCAAAAATTGTTGATATTGGTGTGTGGTTTACAGTTTTAATAATACTATGAAGTATTGAAATAAAAACTGACAAACCTGCATCAATTTATGCACCACATCTCGTCCAAGGATGTGGTCAAACACCGCCTGCAGGAAGGCATCCGACATGATGGACAGCTTCAATTTGTCCCGGTGCCACACCAGCACCCGGGACTCCTCCATCGCCATTATTGATACCTGCAATACGTCGGCAGAAACGGACTTGAAATATGTATAACACTCCCTTCGCATGACTTGTATGTATATTAGAATCATTTTAGGAACACAAAAAGTTTCCAACTAAGAAAATGTACGTGAGTTATCACTACATTCAAGGATAGTTAAATGTTCATCATGTGACGAGAAGAGTGATTGATATGAATGTGAATTGGATGGACGAAGGGGACGAGGACGGCCAAAGAATAGATTGATGGGTTGTGTGAAAGAGGATATGAAAGACATGGGAATCAGTGTAGAAGTGACGGCCAATAGGGAAGAATGGAAGAGAAGAACATATTGCGCCGACCCCAAACAAATTTGGGAAATAGGCAGGAAGATGATGATGGGTTCACGCAATTAAGCTCAAATATCTTTTTTTATTATAAAGAATTAAATTACCTGGAAGTACTCGTCAGTGGAGACTCCAAACCACTCGGGCGAGTCTAGGAAATGGTGAGGGAACACTATGTGGAGAGCGCGTTGGTTCTGCGACACCACCAACCTGGAATAGGACCGCCAAATAATTAAGAACCACATTTCAAAAGAAAGGTTTGCCTATAGACCGTCTTTCCTGATATCAAATGATAACATTGCTTTAGGTGTCCTTTCAAATTTTTAAATATCAAATCTATGTGTTGTGAAGCGCGCTGTATCGTAATTTATTTATCTACTGTAATCCATGCTCCCAAACCATGCAATCTAGACAGTCAAAAACAATGTTTTTGTTACCTTCCTGAAATACCATATTTGTACAAGACGCATAAACCACTCAGCTCTCACAACACGAGTTTCAAGTAAACCATCAAAATAAAACGGGATACATTTTGAATTCCCCCTTTTGAAGTAACCCTTTAAAGGCAACCAGAAAACCGCGGTGGACACAAAATGAGGCAGTTCGTACTCTGTTCTAATTAGCGTCACCTAGCCGGTTTGTTAAGTTGCCTTGCGAAACGTTGCTGTGGTCCTGTGGTCCTGTCTACAAGCGCTCAAAGTGTATTCCCTGCATGATTATACTTTACAAAAAATAAATGATTAATGAACTAGGTACTTCTATATAACCAATCACAAAAAGGGCTCGAGTTCTTGTCATAGGTATCAAAATGCTTTACTTAAGAACGTTAGGCTTTCTAATCGGATGCACTGATTATTATTTACGCCGTTCAATCTTTCATCATAGAATCTGTCTACAATGGGGTATTGTTTATAACCTGTAGGAACTACGTTTTAAAACACCCTTCGATCGTGCAAAATAACTTTCGAACGTAACATCCGGACATTTGGGAAACAGCCGAACTACCTAAGTTCCTGACCCACAAGCGGAATGATTGAACTGCGGTCAGCCAACACCCGCCGCGAATCACTCAAACATGTACGAAATGCTCAGATGCACGATAGTGTCAGAACCGCTTGGCATTGGTCCAAGAGACACGTATCATACATAACAGATTTAACACTTTGGACTAGATTTTCTCATCCATAATAAGATAGCAGTTGTCCATGGCGGCAGTCATAGAGAAATTACGCAAGTCAAGTCCGAGCAAAACAATATGGACGATGTAGTTATCGATGCTTAGACATACATACATACATAGACTAAACTGCATTCGGAAGGAACCTTAAAAACACATTTTCATAAGGGTTTTTAATATAAAAGTTCATGATGATGAATGGTTATAGATGATGATATCCATAAGCTGGATGATCCTTTCAAAATAGGTTTAACGATTTCTTTAATCATAACTAAGTATGATATAACTCAGGGTTGCAGACTATATTACAGCTTTTTATATGCATTCTATCACGAATAAAATTCGCTATAGATAATGCATTTCCTTCCTCGCCCGTCTTTGTTGAAAAATCACTCAATGTGTTACGTTACTCTGTTAGTTCAACAGAAGGGGAAGACTAATGGATTTTTATTACACTTGACCATCTACGAACTGATATAGAGAGTCATATAAGTAAAACTCGATACCGAAACTGTGGTTTCTATGACAAATGGTGTCAATGACTCGATAAAGCTTTTAAAGAGAATGAGGCATTTTATGTTTGAACTCAGGAGCATCAATGTTTAAACGAAAGACATTAGTGATTTGTAGCACACAAAATATCTGCAGTTGTAAATACATTTTTCTTGCTTTTTTAAGCAAGATATAGACTCTTTTGCATAAGTCCTTGTGCAAAGTTATGCGCACTAGCCACTAACCAAACCGAATGAATTCCGGTGTACTGCACAAACAGTTTATGTGGTAAACACATCTTAATATTATCCTGGATCATTTTCGTGGAACGAATACGATACGAGAATAAAATCCACAGACGTCTTAGACCATTACCGTTAACAATCCTCTTTAAAACGTTACTCCGAGTGTAGATAATACAGTTTTTAACGAGCGCTCGTAAATTCGAAGGACTGCTACAAAACGACGAGTCAACTGAGATATCCTCCAAGGCAATTCGGTGTTCATGACAAGTGTAATGTACTTTAATGTCTTAAATGCTTGTGTCACTGTGTTAAACCAACCGTTATAATTGGGAAATTATGAAGGGCACTGTAATAACTAAGGGCACACCCTTTCTCCCGACGTGGGTTGGAAATCCCTTAGTCTGTCTTTAATTAGTATTGGGTTTTTGTTCAGATTACACAACATAATTTTCAGATTATGCAGAGGTTTCTGGCATTAGTAAGAGAATTGGCGGATAAGGTTTATCTGAGTTAAAATTGGGTCTTATCCATAGTCAAGCAAGCGTACTTAATTAAGAATCTCATTTAAATGCCTATCAAGGGGTGGCAACAAGGCAAACCTTTTCCAAAGAAAAGGGATTAAATTAGCATTGCAAGAAAACCTGAAGCGATTTACAAGGATTTTCGGTAAGGAGAAACTGTAAAAGATAACAATGACTTCATCTTCTGTTTGAAACTTTAGCTAGGTACTTCAAACTTATTATGGCAAAGGTCGGACACACCCGAACGGGATAAATTTCCTTATTTTCTTTTGTACGTTCTGTACTACGAATCTTTGGAACTTTAGGAAACATGTCTGATACAAGAAATCTCATTACGTGCTTATTAAACAATCTATCGTCAATCGATTACACAGCGCCAACGAGACTTAGTTAATGAGATTCACTTTTTCGGAACACAAATTGAGGCTTGATCCATCACAAAACTTTCAAACACTTGACCTATACGAGTAGTATAGGCCTTTCATTAACAAGACGGACTGTTTCTGTCGGGTATTCGATGGATGAATCGATTTAATTGTGTGTAGTCGAATGATTCGCATCGATGTTATGTTACAGATCTAGAAAGAGACTAGAAGGACGGAAATAACTAGCAAACAGTGTTACGTAGAAAATATTACACGCAGCTATTGATGTTTTGCAAAATAAATGAATTTTAACATTTTACAACTGATATACCTACTATAAATTTATACAAAACCATAAATTACGTATTTGTATTTCTTAAACGATTCGATAAGGGTGCGATATCTACGTCATTACATCGAGTTGCCAGTCCGCGTATTCGGAGCATATCGTGAAGTGGGTCAGCCAATAACAAAGTAGCCTTTATGCTACGTGAGGACGTGAGGAGGGAGGGTAAGGAGGTTATAACTTAATGCTCAACATGTTTTACACTCACGCCAATTGTAGAACTAAAAAGGGTTGGAGAGAAAACCAGCGTAGACAAAATAAAAAAACATCGATTAAGCCGCAGTGTTTAGGGCAAATCCATACCTATATAAGTAAATGCGAAAGTATCTCTGTCTGTCTGTCTTCACGCTTTATGTGCTGAACCGATTGGCAACTTGGCAAGGTGATAGCTTGAAATCCTGGAAAGGACATAGGATAGTTTTTATGCCGACAATACGATCCCTTGGGATCCATTTAACGGTATTTTGTAGTTTTCCGACACCCACGCGGGCGAAGCTGCGAGTAGACTAGTTAAAATATGGGCCGTGCTCTACAGAAGTGCTACTTGATATTGACTCAATACAGTACATCAAATAAATGAGTTTTGGTACACTTATAACTTTGTTCTACATCAATACTATAATATAGCACTTAGGTTCTTAACTGGATTAGCCAGCAAAGTGAAATGAACGGCTTTAAAAACTTTTTTCCCAGCAGACAGCAATCGATCAGTTTATTTTTATAAGTTGTGAGTTTTTTAGAGCCCCAAGGATTTTAACTCGATCGATCGATCACTCATGATGGACCTAACCTATCTAGTTAAGTATATGCTTTGAAGAGCATAAAAAGATTTATAACATTTCAATCCTTATTTCTTTATACTCAGCTAGTAATCCCGCTCTCGCTTCGCTTCGGGAAACTTATTCCATACGTTTCTAAGACTTAACTGAATACCTGTTACTAATCGTTAATATCCCAGGTTTTAAGCGGCATAATAAGACGAAACAGTTTTTAAGTTAGACCTCTAGCAATACAACTTGGAAAACGGCATCAAATTTCACTCAGTAATCAAATCCCTACCTACTGATCATCTCCCGTAGGAGTTTAATCAATTATCCGTTTTTATCACTTGCCTGCGACAAATACTCAAGTACGTAATGGATCGGTTGTATAACTTTACATTTGAAAAATGACACAGCTGTAATGCTTACCACATTTATTACAGCACTAAACATGTCATTATAGAACATTGGAAAAACTTCATAAAATATTTATTCAAATTGTCATAAAGGTCAAAAAAGAAAACCTTGTTGTAAACCTTGAATAATAATCCTTCGACAAACAATAATTTATAGAGCTAGACTTAAAGTAAGCAAACTAAAGCGATCGAAAGATAACTTGCATTGTTGATACTTGATACCTATGGTTTCCATATAGCAATAGCCGTGCCAATTATTAAATGGGAAAGAAATATACGTAAGTACCATTACATTATGAGTCCTTGTGGCGCGGCATGGACATGCGCAACTGTCCCATAAATTAATGTCCGCCCCGGTCAGGAATCAAACCTGAGACTCCTCGCTCAGCAGGCAGTCTCTTCCAACTGGACTTCCAACTGACCAACTGGGCTTCTTGAATACTACAATACAATATCTTAACTCCGATTCCAATTATCATCATTTTCCAATTTACGACCTAATCTTACAGATCGACCTCACAGCTGACTCCGCGAAGAGATCATTATTAAGGTTAATGTAACCGTTTATTAAGTTTAAATTACCTTACCTAGTGTCGTAGTGCAATCGAATAAATACGTAGACGGGATTATTTAACTTGACGAACTTTTTTTGTTTGTAAACCAATTGAAAAAAACAAACATTTAGTGTTACCCCAAACTTACGGCAATGCATCAGTGAAAACCGTTTCCGAATCAGTTAAGTCAGTGATTAACGAGAACAAACACACACACAGCAAAAAAATATTCGTCTTTCTCAAATATCTTCAGGTGTGCGTAACTGACGCCGACGTGACGCGACGTCTGATTCTAACTGATCTAAATATTATAAAACTATAAGTTTCAACACTATAATTATTAACTGTAACACACACACCGAAAATAGAAATTGAAACTTATTATATTCAAATTTCCGCCTGCTGGGAATCGAGCCCAGGACCCTTCAAACAGCGGACCGGAATGGTACCCATTGCGCCATACGTTTCTTCATATACATAATATTATACAACCTTAGTACGACCACACAAGATGCGACTGGCGGCCTGCAAACCCGGTCCTGCATAACGCAATACCACCACCATACGACATTACTTTTGCTTTCAGCCGCGTCGCCCGGCGCCCGGCGTCCAATGCGGTGACGCTTCATTCACAAAAACCTTGTCAGCCTTGTTAACACCGAGATGGATAACGCATAATTATGTAATGAGGACACCTACATTGATTGATGGTTAACAGTACTTACTGTTCAGTGGTCGAGTCAATGATAACTGATAAGGTAAATATAAATGACATTCATACAAAACTTTATAGAAGTTTTTAAGCGTATTGAATACACGTACGAGCGTTATATTTGGTATAGTTAAAAGTGTATATCGACTCAAAAAAATCGTACAAAGATCCTACTTCAATTGCTGGGTTCGCATCTCCTCTCATCCTCTGGCCAAATACGGATTGTCAGACTTCACACTCTGTCGACACTTAGTAAATTCGAATATGCCAGTCTCCTTACAAAGCAAGGCGATAATGATAATAATAACAGCAAGTATTATCACTACAATTATGTAATATAAGTACATTTACTTAATAATAAGTAATGTATAAGTACGACATCTTTTAGAATTTTATCGCGTAGTTAACAACAAAAGCGAAAACCCTGGTATTATTTTAAATCTACCAGGTACACCCTAACGTGTAATACTAGCTTAACATACATAGACATTTGCTACGGGTGGCGCTCTTCTAAAATACCTATTTCACCGTCAAGATGTTTGCAAATACTTACTTAGCTAGCGAGCAAATCGACTTGAGTAATATCAATAAACTAGAAACTAGAAGTATATTACTGTATGTAATCCAATAGTTACCAACGATAAATACCCGCGAAGGTCGGATTACTAGGCAAATGAATTATCTCATTGTAATAGATTATATTATATGCCAAGTCAATAAGTAATTAGTTTACGAGCTCAATCTATGACAGCATGGTTCCGTATCTATATCTATTTCAGCATAATTATGACTTCTGCAATTAATTAATATGATTTTGTTATTATGCCTTCTAGCCAAAATTAACAAACACACATGTACATATATTTATTGAGAAGTTTTGTAAACCTTAGTTAATTTTCATGCAATTGTTTGATTAATATGTGCAAATGCTAAATGAAAAATATGATTAATGATTTTCCAATATTCAATTACAGTGAGGGACAAAAATAGTTAAATCATCATAACTCAATTCAAATCTCAATTTTCGTTGCCCTTTGACAGCACAATTGACGCAAACGACCCCGCCAACAACTAGTATAAATTCTCCATGAACGTAAAGCAGTGAACCGGTGCAATCGTTCCAATTCAATTTCCCCACACGCACACCATTATACCTCTGGAGCGTTGGGAAAAAGTGCCACAATGAAATTACGCTACCGAGCTACGAGCGCAATGTGAACGGTGAGTTAGTGAAGTGAGATCAGGGAACCGTTTCAATGAACGGCTCACTACGCTCCCGTTACTCACCCCTTATTAGCCACAACTAAACTGCCTTGTTTGTTAAAATTATTTATCAATGAGCCGCGGCCAATCTGACAAAGTCTAACACAAACATACGATATATGTCTGTCTCTGTGTCTGTGACTCTGTGCTCAGTTTTCTGTGCAACTTTTTAAATTTTAAATCCGAGTTAAATATATAAACAAATAAATTATTTGCAAAGTACATATCTGTTACTGGCTACCGTTACGCAATGTTTAATGAAATTGTTCAAAGCCTTTCATTTAATGAGACCATCAAAGTCCATATCACCAAAACAAATCATTGAAAACTTACCACCGTACGGCGTGGGTAGTGGCCACACATGGCTCACCTTCGCCAGACTCGACAGGCATTTATAACTCGCAAGAACGCGAGTCACAGAAAAATAATTATTTACAATATTAAAGTTTGTCTTAATCAACGATTAGACATTATTATCTTCGTTTCTTATCTAAATAGGCCAATAAATTTGAAAATGATTAAACTAACAACTACTCGTGCTGTAATTAATAAGGAACTTGTCATAGCTCATTGTAAAACCAATATAATATGTATCTTTAAAACGTTCAGACTTTTAATGCACAAATAAAACAATTTTGCAAACCGTATTATCGTCGTTCACGCCCATCTGGACACAGATAAAAAATGTTTACATGTACCTACTTACATACTTTAACAATATTATACAAATAAAATGCATCAACCTTATCACTGTGCCAATTAGTTCACTAATTATTCAATTATCATGAACTATTACGGAACAAATGGCAGTACGGTCGGCCACAAATGGATGTATCGCGAGCAGCCGAGGTCGGGGAACCGTTCAACGCATGCCAGCTCTCGCTCCCGTTACACACCCCTTATTAGTCACGACTCAGCCTTTATATGGGAGAAGACATTGATTTGAAATTAAAATTTCGATAGCGGTATTGTAAGTTAAGGGAAAAGACAGGTGAAAAACCAAATTAAAACTCGGAACTTGTGTGGGAAGCCTTCATTCCCAGACAAAATAAGTTGAAATTAGTTATTTCCGCGTATATTACTCAGTCCGCAAATATTATAATACGCGTGTGAGATGAGTTTGCAAATACTGTTGTCACTGCAAAGCTCGCAGTGCACTCTGAAATACAGTTTTCAACATCAAGTCACAAGGCATCCCAATTTAGGACAGCTTTACGTAAAATTCACGAAACTGCGAGTTGATTCCCATCATCCTAGTTCATCCTAGCATGATTTTAAAATGATAAGCTTAGTGTAAAATACTATTTGTAAAAATAGCTATTTTTTGAGGATGAATATAGTTAAATAAATAATTAAAAGTTAACATTAAAAAGTGAATTCAAATACATAGACTCACTTGAAAAGGATACGCACTCACTGACTCATTGATTAAACACGAAATCACGAAAACTACTAAACTTGGTTTATCAAGATGAAATATTTGGCAGGAAGATAGTTTATTAGTAGGTGATGTCAGCTAAGAACGAATTTTGTGATATTCCACGCGTAAAGGGGGTAAATAGGTTGAAAGTTTGTTTAAAAACCAATCAAAAGTTCTTCCGCGCGGGGTTCCTCACAATGTGAGGGGTACAGGCCATACTCCACCACGTTGACCAAATGCGGATTGGCGAACTTTACACACCATTGAGTAAATTATGGAGAACTCACAGGTGTGCAGGTTTCCTCACGATGTTTTCCTTCACCGAAAGAAATTCTAATACGCACATCATTTTTGAAAATTAGAAGTGCGTGCAGGATTCATACTCAGCCCCTCGGTTCGGGAGTTCAAAGTTCAAATCCTCTGCTATCACTGCTTTTTTATTTGATACAGAAACTATTACTTTTATAATATAAAATGTTGAAAGCCAATCATAATTATTGTCATAAATGAGAAATGGTTCGCTTATACGTGCCATTTTTGCTTCTCCATCAACTTCTCTGCACTCAATGTGTGTGAGCAAGTGAGCAAACAAACAGGCTTGTGAAGCTTATACCCTAATCTTCTCCTCAACCGCGCACGAGGTAGGCACTTACGATATTGACGTTTGCATTCTCATTTCCGCAGAGAAATCTTTACACGTTTCAATTTAAAGATAAGTATAATTAATTATCTTAATTACAACAGAAATAATAGCTCATTTATCATTAGGCAATTAGCCATTCGTTTTTACGTCGGTACAACAAAAACGGTTTTGTGCAATAACAATTTTATTATTTTTAACACTGTATTAATTTTAAAGTGTTAGTGTGTTACTGACAAAATTTGATATAACAAATCACAGAAACATCGCATTGATTCAGGACTTAATTATAATCTCAGATTATATATGTACGATTGTATAACAACTGAGGAGTAAGAAACCACAAGAGTACTCGTATCATGTTTTACAACCACAACTAGCGAAGCCAGGTGTAGCGATTTGCGTGGAAGTTTCTGATTTTCATGTGTCCGGTTACATGCCCCTTCAGCGTTAATCTAGTCCTCGAATATTCTTAACTTCAAAAAAATCAAAAAAGACGACGCCTTTTTTAAGTAACACGTATTCTGTGAAAATTTCAGTTAACTATCCATTTTCGTTCAAGAGATAATGTGTGACAGACATACAGACGGACAGCTTCCGTCTTTTCCCTTTGGTTACGAAACCCTAAAAATGACGGACAAGTCACACACAAATTTTACCGGACCATTGAAAAGACATCAAGTGATTGTAAATGACCATGAGTCATAATGACCAGTTTCCAATAACGAAACGATCGCAGTGTTGTCGATTGTAGCATACACAGTATTCAATAAAATACAAGTAAGGAGAACTCGTAATTGCAGAGCGCGTTACCAATTTCACCTTCATCTTCGTCGAGTCGAACACAGGCATGACCGGTTGGCCGTAATGTAATTACTATATCGCAACAACCACAAGATTGTGTGAAGAACACTTAAAACAATACAACAACAAAACAAACAACAACAATACCAGATAATTGGAAACAATTAAGAACACCTTGTTGGAACATGTTTTCGCAGGCAATCAATCAGAAACATCAAATGGATTTGTACCCAATAATCGTTCAGCCGTAATACCTAATGTATAGCGTAAAAATAGAATCTGATTTGATTCTAGAAGATAGTGACTTTTGATAAATATTAAACAAAGATCACTTATCACTTTATAAGCAAAAAATTCAATGTCATTTTGTTAATTTCAGAACACCTACAACAGTCTAGTTAAATGTTATGCAAACAAGTTTATCAAAAACAAACGTGTGTTCAGAAGGAATGTTCTAGGAACGAGAAAAAATTTAAATCGATGAACGTTAATGATCATCAACACGAGGAGATGTTACAACTATTAGAGCTAAATTATAAAGTTATGTATTGTTATGCCATTTTTATCAAATCACTAAAATAAACACAAAAATAAACGAGCGTTGAAGTTATAGATTGTTTTTAAATGCTTGTCAAAAACGATTTACAGTTATTACAGGAGCAGTTATTTTCTAACTTGAGAAATATCATGTATGCACGAAGCGAAACAAAGCAATTTCTAGTTACAATATAAAGTTAAATGAGTCCTCAAGTTTGATAACTCCATAAATACCTAACCAAAGCAACATATTCAAATTCCATTCCAAAAAGCAACGAGAGCTAACGAATTAATCGCATTATAAATCAGCTCATGCACAACAGTTGCCAAGTCGAGCCCCTGACATCATCTCGCCGAGAACACAGGCCGATTGTGGTCGCGAATAGGGCGCCATTGCGAATTTATTTGATGCACGCTCCAGATGAATTTCTTAGAAACAACTTGTGAGAGGAATGAATCATCCGCGAAATACAACTTGAATGTTGTTTCGTACTCCGGATGCTCGCAAAATATTTGCGATAATCGATTAGTAATGAGCGAAGACGTACAAGCTTGTGTTTTAATTTGTTTTTTTAGAACATTAAAAGGATAAGTCGTAGAGTCATGCTTATTAATCGTTTTGGGTTTCCGCAGCTGCATAAGTAACTAATGCTTAATACGGTTGGATTACTGTTTTCTTAGCATTCGTTGACTGGATTGATTACGAGTACTTTTTTGCATTCTAATTCCTAAGCCAACCTTAAATTATTGTGTCGTAGAGATGTTTTCTAATTTCGCTTTCCTAACCTAATAAAATTCATCATTCTATTAAATTTAGCTACCTATAAATATTACTTTAGAATATTAACTAATTAAATGACTTGTATGATTGAATGTACTTGTAAGATAAGCAAAACACGAGTAAATGTCACGATAATCGCCTTAAAGACAGCATAAGCCAAAGCATGTATGCCATGTAAGGCATGATAGTTTAATTATAACCTTTCCGTCATAGCTCCACATGCAACATCGCATGCGGGGTGAACATTTCAGAAAAATTTCTCGAACGATACTCTCCACTAATTGAATTCGGTCCGCCTTGTCGAAATGACCCTCAATACGTTTTGTCTCACGTGGTAATGTTCTTGCTGAGTATAGCTCTATTTCATTATTATTATTACTATTCGTATTCCTAATAAATGTTTTAGATTCATACTGCTAAACACATTTTATATTCGCATAGTCCTACCGAATATTCATTATTTTTGTTTCTCTCATTTTCATTAATGTAATTGACATCCCATATTTATGATTTCAATATTTCATCCATACCAAGCGATGTTTTTTCAGAGCTGTCTCTTTCAATACTATTTTTTTTTAAAGTCATTTCGTTCCAAATAATTTGTTCGGAAAACATATTAGGACGTTTATACCGCTTGAAAAGGACTTTTGGTGTTTCATTGTCTGATCTTCTCATTATGAGGGCACTTAAATTATAAGGTCTAAGCGTAAAGGTAGATCTCTAAGATAAGGATATTATACAAAGGGTTCATCTGACTGACGAAATGATATCGAAAGATGAGGAATTTATACGACAGCTTTATCCAACGGATGAATTCAGCCTGTCGTTAGATGAGAGAAATTTATACTAAGACTTACCAGCTGACGAATTTACAGCGAAAGCTTGACAAGACCTAATCGATCGAAGACTATGAACATCAATTTAAGTCAGTAAAGAATAAGTAAATAATTTTTATTCCCTCACATACTCATACCCTCGCAGTAGGATTTCCTGTGTCAAGGATGGCATGGATAACACAATTAACACATCACTAACATCCACATTACGATAATAATTTTTCTGCCACACAAGTCTGTGCCAGCCGGGATACGTGCCCGAGATCCTACGCTTCGCAGGTAAGATCACTATATAGCAAATAGTCAACGGCGTCGTAATGAACTAAAGATAGATCGATACTTACTTGCCAGACAGCACTAGCGAGAGGCTGTCCACTTTAGTGACCTTCTCGTGCGCGTACAGCTCATGACACTTGAGGTGGCGCACGTTCCTCATGCACATCAGCACCCTGCGGAACTGCCGCCGCGACACCCGCAGCGGCTTGAACAGGGCTATGTACACCTGGAAAGAGGGAGACGATATCAGAATATGCTCACACACTTCCGAACTTGGATCCATTTGCCAACAGCAGCGTGGAGATAAATTAAATCACAAACAAATAAGCCTATAAATAAACTGTCACATAAAATAATAAGAACGCTTACACTCATACCCCCACAGTAAAGATTCAGTATCGCGGGAGCAACGAACATGACATAAAGACAAGAGCAATCACCAGACCAAGAACACAAATTTAACTCATCGTTAAATTTTCCGTCTCGCGACGAATAGAACCCGGGAACCACCAGAACCATTGAACATCGACATCGGCAGTACGGCATGATTACCATTGCGCGATACGGAGCACAATCAGACCATTCATTACTTACAGTCTACAAAATTATCAATAATTTACGTAGAATATTATAGGCATGGGTTACTATAGCTCTCAAGATTAATGCAACGTAAACACAAACGCTAAGGTTTTCATAAAATCTGATTGAAAACAAAGTCTCGATAAATTATCTAAGAGCATGCCAGAGTCTCATCGAACATTCTGCAGAAAACTTGGCCAGCTTAGCTTTAACTTTTAATCTTCAACTAAACCAGACATTCTCTAAGTGGGCGGTAATGCTTTTCTGCGGGCGCTGGAAGTTCTATGAAAAAATTAAGGATATTGAGGAGACCGGGCAAAAAGCAACATTTTACGTTTTACTTTAAACTCGTGTTATACTTAACATTTTTGCATTACAAGAAATGAAGAGACATACATATTTCTACACATTAAATAATTGATCTATAGTTCAAGGGTCTATGGTGAAGATAAGTTACTAAAAAAATAAGGCGTAATATACCTACGAGCGGGAAGTCTTATTTGCTAGATCTCGTAAGTTACACGTCATTATTTCGCATTGTTTCTGGCGGTGTTTACAGTTGTTGAAACCTTATATAACTTACATAATATAGTTTTAAATTTTTGCACACAATTAACTTAGAGCGCGCCCAGTCACAATGTTCGACAGACGGAATGTTCTTATTTTAAACGGGGCAGTGAGTGAATTAAGTTTGAGAACCTACGATCTAAACTATTGGATAAAGATTAAGATCTTTCTTACTTATCCTTTAACGATACTTATACATACGTATTATAATATTATCAGCTAGAGTCAGAGACAGTGACTTATAAGATTAAATTGGACTTGAAATGTTAATTTATCTAACAATAGTACTAAAATGGTTTGCTAAAATACATGAGGTAGATAAGAATTGTCAGGTAAGTGCAATCTAATCGTTTTTGGAATAGCCTGCTAGCACTGACTTTACATCCGATATCAAATAAATTATAATCGATCTTTAAATAATTATTTGACATAAATTTTTCCCCATATATTTTTACCGACGATACATATCACGTATCATATTATGATCAAACCAATATAAGTAAAACACACGCAAACAGAAGAAAATATGCACAATGATAACCATACATAATTAACGTAGAAATAAGGCCTCCTCCAAATTGCAAACAACGCGATCTTTGAATCACTAGTGTTTTAATTGGAATTAAAGCGTCATTTATCATTCGAGCCAACTTAATTTAAATTGGACCATTTAGGTCAAATCGCCCGGCCATTTCGGAGCAACTTAAATGTTCTGATCTAGCTTTTAGGACCCCATATCAACCTAAATGAATAATTAAAACTATTTGGGTTAAAATATTATTTTCACCGTAAGTTTTTATCAGAAACTAAAAACAAATAGCAAATTATTTTTTGACATTAAACTAATGATGTCCGTAACTCCTATGCTTCCACTAATGTTTTAGAAAGACACTTTATCATCGAAGAAAATCGCAACCCTTGTAACATGGAATTCACCAGGTAGACAGCCGCGTCGATTAGTAACTACGCAAATTAAAAATGTTCAAAATTTGTTTATGACTAATACATATACCCAACTCCTGACTCGTAACTGTTTATTGTAGTACTTGTCTCAATAATATCAGGTTTATCCTCGTCTCTTCTTAATTCAGAGCAGTTGGGATCTTGTAAAGTGGCGCTCATTTGATAGAACAACGCACTCGTCTGTGGAACTTAGTTTTCGGAATGGCCTTTAGTGCTTTCGTCTTAAAATGTAGATTCAATTGACTTTTTCTTCGAATCGGAGTTCTATGAGCGCATTTTCAACTTTTCGTATCGGCAAAATTCGTAGCGTCGCGGGTACGTCGGAACTGTACGAAATCTGTGCGATATTATATTTAGCTAAAAATGCTGCGCTAATCAATTTATGAGTAGACAACAGTCACAGCTTGACGAAAACATGGCTGTATTCTTCTAACCTAATATTTTCAGAACCTCAACCTAGTGATAGTCTGGCCTATAGGAATAAATTCATGGTACACCATCACATTTGTCACACAATTGTTTTTATGTGTTATCAATGTCCCCTTCATCATTGTCCCCTAAGGAACTTCGCACATCCAAATCCCAGACTAACGTTCAATCATCAAAGTGTGGAGTAACAAACACATCCAAATATATTTAGACTTGTGATATATACGATTAAACAAAGCCGTGCGACATGCGTCAACAAAATTAAATGACACGAGATGTAGGACAAACAAGTGAATTAGTAAACAAGCAATCAGCTCGCGAAGTGAAACGTGGCGGGAAGGCCGCGGCGCGTTGCACGAAAACAGTGTTTGCTCTGGCCGTGGCGCAAAATCAAAATTTTGTTTGTTAACATCGAATACATTTGCGGCGCCTAATTGAATTTGTTTTGCTTGCTTTTACCCACGCATCAGTACCTCTCTTACACATGTCTCACCTCATAAATAGTTTAAACCTGGTCCGTAATCGATCACGTTGCTTCAGTGCAGATGGAAGTTGTTGCCCATAAGAGTAAGAAGTTCTTGTACCAACCGAAGGTTTCCAGCATAACCACCATCCAGCATATTATATAGTATCCTGCGCGGGGACATTCGAATTTTTTTAGCCTATGCTCAAACTTTTGACTACAGTAATGATAAATCGTGTTACAGGTTCATCAAACATGAAAGAGACACGGAAAAATCACCCACAGTAAATGTTATATTTCATACTAGGGACCCGCCATCGCTTCGCTTCGGGAAACTTATTATCAAGTGCTTAAATATAAAGTTTCATGGTTCTTTAAGAGATGGCGCTAGGCGTTCTTATTCTTTAAGTTAGGAAGGTTCACCTAGATGGCGCTGTGCTTAAAACCCGAAGAAATCCCATACAAACTTTCAACCTTTATTTCAACTTCTTCATCCCTTTTTGTCGCAATAAAAGGTAGCCTATGTCCTTTCTCAGGGTCTAAAGATTGTCTGTGTCAAATTTCATCAAAATCGGTTGAGAGGTTTAAGCGGGAAAGCCACGCAGACAGACAGACAGACAGACAGAGTTACTTTCGCATTTATAATATTAGTAGGGATTTGGGAAACATACATCAAAGTATGAAGCATCAACATGGAAAACATATTTCGAGGCTATTTCTACATAATGAAGGTTTCATACGAATTTCATTATAACAACTATGTAACTCTGGAGTCACGAGGCAAAATAAGTATTTCTTTCATAATTCAAAACCCATTCAGAGAATGGCCATGTCGGGTGGATGGATAATTTGAGGCGCGATTATCTTTTATTCCCGAGCAACAACGCCTTAATAAGAGGTCGTCGGAGGAAACTTACAGACGCGAATGGATAAGCAAAACACCTTTCGAGTTATTTTTAGACACTATTTGTAAGAGAATTTTTTTTTAGATATAAATCGTTGAGAAATTATTTTACTAAGGATATATTATATATTCGCCTACACGGAAAATGAACAACAACAGTTATTTACGTAGGAAAAATACGCTAGCTTATTCTAATATCACATGAAACTTTCCAAGACCCGAATTGACGAATTCAATACGTTTTGAGGCTCTAAGGAGCCTCAGAACATCGCAAATCGCAGGATTAAAAACATATCAACGCGACGTAAACGGATTGGAACAAAAACTGAGTGTAATGATAAAACTTTTGAAAATAGTAATTCACAAACATGTGAATTGAACGTGCAAAGAACACATCCATGACACAGGAACAATAAACAAGGGTAACACGAGTACGAAGGTGCAAACCGCAGATCAGTATCACCGCCGCCGCGCTTGTAACGCAGTTATAATTGAAATGCAAATGCGATACTATTATCTTTCGCCGGCATTTAAACCTCCATTTAAAAGAGAATTATGCATGAAATAGGTCATCTAGTTCACTGCCATTGATATTAAAATACGTGGAATTAAGAATAGCTTTACCCTTGAATATTAATTTGGAAGCTTATATGGCTTCCATTCGAGTCGCGTGCTGGGGGCAAGCTTATAACTTAAGAATCTAATGCAAGGAAACCCTTAAACAGGGATATCGATTACTATTGAATTGAGCAAATAGAAATAGATCACGGAAAATTCAAAATTCTACTGAGTAATTCGCTCCCGGATTTAATATACATAATTATAAAAGGGATATAAAAGGAATATGTTATTAAATAATTGTTGGATGGATGTAAAAATAACAATATTATAGCCCAAAAATAAGTTAGAGAACATAATAACTCAAATCTGAAACAACTATAAACGTCCGTAATTAAAGTTTAAGAAAATCAATATTTAGTGAGTACATCGACGATGATAAGAATTATCTAACTTTTTCTTATAACCATACAGCTCATAAATACTTGAAACAAATAAAACAAGATTTTGCTTTACGCTCTCGCTCCCCACACTGAGCTTCTATTTCCTAAAACGAAAAGAATCACGATAACGCAATACATATCAGTTGCGAAACCTTAGTTAAAACGAATAGAATAGCGGAACTAACAACGACAAAGTGAATCGCGGTACACCGTGTGACAATGTGACGTCACGCGAGCCAGACCCGGTTACAGCAGGCGTCAACGTGTGGGCTCCATTCATACGTGCGGATTGCAACGCTTATGGCTAATCATTCATGACGAAACCGGCTTACGTACGGTTATAGAGGATGCAGCGTTAACGCTGTTACGCAACGTTAGCCAGCTGGCAAGATCTCCTTGTACGAGGACATCATTATACTACGCGATGGTACACGTGAATATTTTTGTCATCTAAGTTTGCATATGAGTCGTACTTATTTTGAGGAATTCAACAATATGATTGGCTGATAAGAAATAATTATTCTCGAAGATTTATCTTCCCAAATTCTGAATTCATTGCAATTTAAGAAAGTAAGAACTCAACTAATAAAATTAGTTAAGTTTTAAGAGAGAGGTTTGTTTTTTAAATCAATAACATCTATCGAGAAAGTTGATCCTGAAGTAATTAAATTTCTTGGTATAGTTAATACCCGCTCTAATGTTAAAACAATCCTTAAATCGATCGCTTATCGTATTGTCCTCGACGCCCCGGGGACTTCGATAGAGCGCGTATTTATCATTGGCATCGCCGATAAAGCTTTTGAACAATCGATTTTAGATAACACCAGGTGTTACCCTAACCCTTTTGAAGGTGCGACGGTATCGCGTAACCCGCCCGACCCTAGCTTTCGTTACAACAAAAAATCGATCCAATCGAAACTTTAACCGATGCAGGCCACCACTCACCGCTACAAAGCCGGCTTTAACCGGGGAAACCAAACAATAGCTTTCGACAGTCTCCGGGCGTATTGAATATTGTCTAGCCGCTGTCTGTATCGAACGCACTCTCGCATACTATAATGTTGACTTTGCAAAATGTCTTGTGTACTTTCATCTTATCTGATGTATGCGTTAACTTTATTTTCATAGGTTATCATATATTCAACATGTCTTGACAGATTTCACAATCCAATTTAAAATATAAATCCTCTCCTGACTATCTCATCTGGTAAATTGAAGTTGTAATAAAAATTGATTAATTTTGCTCCAACGATCTGCTCCTGTCCTCAGTTTGATAAATAATTGTTTGACAGACAATATTTCACAACCACATGTATTAAATAATTCCTCATGCTTTGTGTTCCTACGTTTTTTAATCAAAATGGCAATCGGCATGGACCGTAGGTACAGTTTTCACATTAGGGGCGGAAAAAATTTAAGCAAAAAATGTTTTTTTTTTTCATTTCATTTTTCATCTTATTGCTAGCACAGCTGGAAATTAATTTAAAATTGTGCCTCAAAAAAATCGTGTTTCACGTACAACATCGAGTATCAAAATCCGAGATTTTCGTTCTTCGTTATTAAAGGTCTGGTCATCAAAGCAAGTAGGTATTTCATTTTCTAATATACTCAACTTGAACAAACGAAGAGATGCATATGAGAATAGACCATTGCGAATTACTTCCATACTTCTCTGTTACTGTTTACATAGCAGAAGTTCTGTGCCTAGCCTTTCAGCATAATGATCTTCAAAGCACTCGGCTCGGATGCACTCGCGTTAGTTGTTTACCCGATTCCGGAGAAAAATATTGGGCCCGTGCATGAACGTGCCTCATATTAGAAACGGAGAGGTCTCCAGATTTACCTGTATAGAATAATAAATATGAAAAAACGAAGTAATACCATACTTAGTTTAGGGTTCCGTACGAAAAAGGTGCCGACAAGACATGTCTCTTTCGAAGGATTTAGACGATGCGAATACTACTAATTAACTACTAAACACAACGCCAATAGTTTCTACCTAAGTTGCTATGGTAACCGTTGCCACATCGAAGCGTGGGCAGGTTTAGCTAGCCATAATAAAAAGATTTAAGGTTCAGAAATACACTTACACGTTTTTACTTAAACATTTGCCATTTTAATATCAAAGCTAAACAAAGAAGCTATTGAATCTGTAGCTACGGTTAGAAAACATGTAACAATAGAATCGAATAGTAATAGAATCGAATAGTTATCGAATCTACTTGAACAAATGATGGAGTTGTAGACCACTGTGTACAAGCAAATCGAACATAAGTTACAAAGGTACAAATAAGGCAAAATATCTATTCCAATTACTTGGCGCGTCGATCGGAGACCGATGGACTTAATTGATTGGCTTACTTCGTACCATGTCTGTGCTGGGAGGTCAGCTTTATCCCCGTGGAATATCGTTTGCTTTATTCCGATCCGATAACCTAATACTGGTTACAACGCAGATATTGATCTATGCAGAGCCAAAACCAACAATACTAAACTAACAATAATATTTTTTTGGTGATGAGAACAAGATTATATTCCTGGTGTAACCTGATGTCAATGGGTGGCAGTTACCACTGGCCCGTCTTATTAGAACCGATAAGTTCTATACCACGCCAAGTATGTTAAATATTTTATTACTTTTTATTAATCGTCTTGTCTACGTTCATTTCTCATTAAGTAACCTAACTTTAAAAATAGGCCTTATATCAGTTGCTCGTTTCATAACGATATAATATAATATGTATACTAACCAAACGAGGCAGGACTATTGTAAACAAATCATAACTGCATTTGAAATTCATTTAATTTAGAAGAAAATATAATATAGGAATCAATAAAGAATCAACCACTGAACATAATTTTTTTTTTGTAAAGGTAACATTTATTTTCGAAACAAAGCTAGGGTACCCAGTTACTAGAATATAATACGTCTTGTTTGGCTAGGTCAGCTCTCGAGTAGAGACAAAGTGGAACGCCCTATAAGCACAAACCAAGAGCCTATGAAGCTTTTGTTCCAACTTCACTCCAGCTGCATTCCACTCGATGACCTATTTGCTCATTTACATCACTTATTAACTTACAATATTATTTGCTTTTAAAAGCACTGTAATAATCAATGTCAAAACCGTATTCTGATTATAAGAAGAACATTTTAATCTGTTTTTGAAGCTGCAATTGAGAGTTTGCCAAGGAAGTATATTTTGCCATCTCATAAATTGGCTTGGATTCGTTGTAAGCCAAAGAATTAAGTGAAATTTTATTTTCTCTTGAATATTGAGTAACATGCAAACGTTTGTAACATATTAGCATAGTACTATTCTAGCGAGTCCCATCTTATCTCGATCTATCCCGCCCACGTCGTTGTCTACGAGCTTCATTCTTGATTCATTGAATGAAAACTTCCTCCGCTTCGTCATTGTCTTATTTTGCATCCTAATCTTTTAAACCGCCTTGACACAATGCTAAATTCTCCCGCACACCACAAACAGAGCCCACCCAGTCGGATGCAATATCGTTTTCATCACCAGCAAAGGAGTTATCAACGAAAGTGCAATTTATCTTACGTCGAGTGTCACTGCGTCCCGTGGACATATACAATCAACCATAAACGGGACAATGGCTAGATCCAACGTATGAAGGTGATTAATCACAGATGCCTTGTCTCCGAGAGGACTGAGACGAAATGCCTCGCCTTGAGGTACCTAATAAATATTCTCGTGTAGCAAGGAATAGTTACTACTTACTACATCTAATGTTAATGTAAATTTAAATGGGTATTGTCAATTTTGTTTAGAAAAAATACCCCATGTCTTGTCGGTTTTGAAGATTAATAAAAATATATATCTATTCAGCGTTGTAAATTATTGCAATCGTATTTTTATTGATTAATGTACAAAATATCATGAGTAACCCTTACCAACTAAATATTGCACAGTTCAAGATGACTTAAGTTAAACATGTTTTTTTGTAGATAAATAAACTCAAACTCAAAACTCAAATCATTTATTTCATGTAGGTATGATGCATACACTTATGAACGTCAATTTTTTGCATTTACCACCGTTTCACTAAGGTGCCTTTAAATATTGATTTTTTAATCTTTGAGGAGAAAAAGAAACGGCGAAAGAAACTCCTCGGCAAATCTTTTAAAAAAAATAAAAAAAAAATGCTAGATTACAAATTTTATACCTACATACAGATACATACATACTAACATGAGTAGAACTGGTCGCAGATGTCTATGTCCAAGCATCTTTGTCATTAATATATTCTTCTACTGTATAATAACCTTTCTCTAATAGTCGTGTTTTTACATGTTTCTTAAATATTTGTAAGGGCAAATCAATAACAGACTTTGGTAACTTATTAAAAAAGCGTACACCGAGCCCCACAAATGACCGCTGGACCCTACGAAGGCGGTACGAGGAAGTCACTAAATGGTGCATATTTCTAGTTTGCCGATCGGTAATATCGGATTTTTGTTTATAACAACTCAAATTTTTCTTAATAAAAATTAAATTGCTATAAACATATTGGGAAGCGACAGTTAATACATCTATTACTTTGAATTTTTCACGCAATGATTCGCGTGATTTTAATTTATAAATTGCCCTAACGGCTCTTTTCTGTAACACAAAGATTATTTTAATTTCCGCAGATTTACCCCATAGTAAAATACCATAAGACATAATACTATGAAAGTAGGCAAAGTAGACAAGCCTTGCTGTTTCAACGTCCGTAAATTGCCTTATTTTTCTTATAGCATAAACAGCCTTACTAAGTTTACCCGCAAGTGTCGCTATATGGGGCCCCCACTGGAGCTTACAGTCTAAAGTTATCCCCAGAAATACTGTACAACTTTCCATATTTAATATTTCCTTATTTAATTTAATGTCCTTATTACCGCTTTTAACATTTGGCAATGCAAATTCAACACATTTCGTTTTATTGGCATTAAGCACTAAGTTATTAACAGAAAACCAGTATGAGATATGGGCGAGAGTACTGTTCACATCGTCAAAATTTATTTTACCTCTATTAGTTTTAAATATGAGTGAAGTATCATCTGCAAACAGTACAATATCAGCATACTTACTAATATGGAATGGAAGATCATTTATGTATATTAAAAAAAGGAATGGGCCCAAAATTGATCCCTGAGGGACACCAATTGAAACTGGTGATCCTGGTGATTAGGTACGTCAAGTTATACAGCGTTTGATTTAGTTTGTATATATGCTCATTTTGTATCACACTTAAGTTGTTAGAGTATGGAAAAGCACATATTACAAATTTACACTTCGTACTCTCATGTAATAATATTAACTTTTCAACACTATTAATAATTTGCCTTTTTTTAACATTCAGGCTGTCACCGATCATCAAAACTATACTAGTGTTACTGTCTAATTTATGGGCATCAATTTGACCTACTAAATACTCAAAAGTGGCCCCTGGTGAGCACATGTTTGTTACAGAGTGTGTAAGGTGCGAGCTTATAATGGACCCAAATTGCTTCCCTAGGCTATCACTAATAATGATGTTTTTTTTTTCTGACTTAATCTCTTGGGGGACGTTG
Source organism: Ochlodes sylvanus (assembly GCA_905404295.2). Taxonomy (NCBI): domain Eukaryota; kingdom Metazoa; phylum Arthropoda; class Insecta; order Lepidoptera; family Hesperiidae; genus Ochlodes; species Ochlodes sylvanus. Next base: position 1,437,187 of record FR990135.1, on the reverse strand, counting down.
AGTGGTACAATCTGCATGACACTTTCATTCTGCACTGCCAGAGCACATTGACAGCTATTATTGTCCCGGTTGAATTGCTTGTGGGATAATGACTCAAACCGTTCCATATTGTCATTACAGACTTCCAGGAGGTTGTCAAAAGATGTAATATGTTCCCTTATTTGTTCTTGAGCTTTTGTGTACATATTGGTCATATTATGTAATGATTTTTCTAGGCTGTCTATTTTACTCTGAAGATGCAGAGATTCAGCATCGTAGAGGGACTTATTTTGTTCCAGTTCAGACTGCAATAAATTTATTTTATTAACTAATGATAAACATTCTTTTTTGCTCTGCCCCAACTGCTGTATACAATTCTTTTGTTTAAGTATTTTTTTAGTTTTACACACAAATTTCTTAATTTTAATATACTTTTTTAATTTTTTATGACTATTAAAGAATACAGCAGGTTTAACAATAGTTTCTAATGAGTTATCACTCGAAGTTAAGTCAATAACAGTGGGTGAGGTTGCTTTAGGATAGGAACCGCAGTCAACAAGCTCGCTAAAGAGGCTCTGAGTAGCATCACATTCCTGAGATTCTTTTAATTGTTCTAATTGAGTCATGGTCTTATTAGCCTCATGTAGACTTATCTCAAGCTCTGTGATGCGATTCAAAGCCTTCTCATGCTCATAACTACATTGGGTGAAGGAGTCAACAATGTATTGTAGTTTATTTTTTTGCTCCAAGATGTCCATATATTCCTTGTGAAGGTCAGAGAGCTGCTTCTTGTGCTCGGTGTTTGATTTAATAATCTTAGTGATTTCCGCTTCACTGTCTTCCCTCTCTTGTAATAACTGAGCATTGGTGTCCTTACAGATTTTAAGCTCTTTAAGAGCCAGCTTGAGTTTTGACTCCATTTCCTTGTAAGCAACTTGGCGGGTCATCATGTTTGGGATTTTAGTTATATATTTACTGAAATAAAATAGTTTATATTAGCACCTTGTCTGCAACAGTGTTAGATGGTAACTTTTTAGAACTTGACTTAAGTTTAGGTAATTAAACTGGGTTAGACTAATAGTATTGTATACTTGTATTAAAATAAAGTTTAATTATTAATATTACTACCCTACCTATATACCCTACTATATAGTACCCTAATAATAATATTGGAGGCCTATCGTATATCTGTTGAGCAGTGTGAAAGGGTAATGTGTCTGAGGCAAAGAAGTATTTGTCATCAAATTTTACTTCCACAGTTAGTCAAGTAAAATGAGACAAATAGATGCGCCGGTGTATAATTTGACGTATCTCAAACTTTGAGATGATGTAAAGAGGATGATGTAATGGAGGTTTTATCTAAATACTTAATAGAGAATATTACGTTAACAAGAAAACAATAAAACAATACTCCCCAGGTTTAATTCCGTTGCAAATTCGAATATTGAGGATGACAGTTTCGACCGGCGACTGAGCGAGTGCAATAATCCAATGAGTTCCGTGCGCACGTCGTTAAATTCCTTATATTCACATATATATACAAACTAACACTCGGTAAATAATCCAATTTACAAGTTTTGAATGTAATTTAACACGCAAAATTAAAATAAATTACAATTTTATTATATGAGCTACGTATAAGACGTTTAGCTGGCAGTGTTGCCATTCCAATTTTTTAATAATATTAAAAAATTTCCAATTTCAATTCCAATTTTTTAATAATTCAAGATATATTATATTAAAGCAAAATTGTGCAACCTTAAATACACTTAATACTACGAGAGTAAAGGTCTAAGCTATTGTGTTGCATAACAGTTTACAACTAATACCACAGTAGTTAAGGCAACGCTAATTGTTAGTTGTTTTGGATTAGGTTATTTGGTAACTTATTACAACTTCTGTAATAAGCAGTACAAGGCTAATACATACGACCAACAATATGCATTATGCTAGTACACCACCAAAACGCTTCGTAACTTTCTGCAATGCTATTCTTGAACAGTGAAAGGCCATGAAAATAAGCTTAATCTGCAACTTTACTAAGAAAAAAAGTTCATGAAGTATTCCTTAGAGTACCTAGACCAATCAAAGACCATGATAGAACTATACAAACGATAAAAATAAACAATTGAAAGATTTTAATTGTGAATATTAGATCGACGAACATAAATATTCCAGAGCTAACCCTTATGAATAAACTAGACGATTAATGGATGACATTGCATGCGCGGTTTGATTCCAATCAATCAATGCAAACAATTAAATCCAAGGGAATGGAAGGTACGTAATGAAAGACTTTTTATCCACCTTTGTATTCGCAATTACACTGATGACAAAAAGTCCGAACAATACAATAACTGTGGATGAGAAAGCTGTGAACTGGCGAGTTATTGCAGAATCAATGCCAAACGGAATCGGTTATTTAAATGCAGTTATACAGACAGGGGCGACGGGACGGTACGGCCCAACGTCAATCAATTTATGTGTCACTTTCATTGCTTTATAACGATATCGAGTTGTTTCTTTAAGCTAATTGCTTGAAAGCAAAGAACCCACTTCTAACTCTTCAAAATCGTCAACCAAAGAAACATTTACGATTGATTTTGGTTTGAAGGGTACCTGTAAAATCATGCATCAGAGAAAAAAACTTGAAAGAGGAAGAAAAGACCTGGAATAATAAAAAGTCTGCTTATGAGAATACGTGAATTCCTCCAAAATACAGACATCCTTGGACCTAGGTCCCAGGATCATCTCAATCGAAAACAAATTTTTTCTCAAGTTTTAATCCAGATATTCAACCAATTTTAAAGTGCAAGAAGACAAATGCGTACCTAATGTGTGTGTGTAGTGCAAAAGTGAGTGCAAAATAATTATGTCATATAATCACGAAGGCGAGCGCGTCGTAGGTCTCTTTCTGTTAACGTGCCATAATGTCAGTTCAGCAATATGACCTTAATGATATTTTTAAACTGGTTTTTCAAGGGCTCCATTCTATTATCACCCTTTCATTTGTATTCGTAATTTACAACGTAAAAAATTTTAGACGTTATTTTAAAGAATCACCAATCCACACTAGTAATTACTTTTACCGTTAGCAATAGACTGCACATAATTATGATAAAAATAATAGATAAAGTAGAGAATAAAAAAATTAAATAAAACCAGTCGCGCTATAAGATCACAATGAATAAATGTTGAGGAACAAAGAGGTTATTCAAATACTAGCTAAGTAGTGTAAAAGGACAAAAGAAATACAACTAGCAAACTTTGAGGACTACACTGGATGAGAGATTTTACAAAGGAGAAGAGTAAAAAGTCAAATATCAGACAAGTATAATGTGCAATGTAGCTACATGTAAATGTTCACAATAAGTTATCAAATGATAAAGAAAGAGCACAGCAACGACCACGGAGTGCCTGTCCATCTAGTATGCAAACAAAACAAGACCCAAACCCATCGTCGCGAGTCACAACAAAAACTAGAAACATTACCGACACGCTGAACTACGAATCCCTTGACAAGTCGTCGCGTTAACCAGGTAGGACGGGTCCGCGCGGACAAAAACTTAGGAATGTCGGCGTACCGTGATTGATTGGTTTTCAACAGTTTTTGCATACGTGTTGCAAGACAAGAAACTCCATTAACCAGATAGACCGAAACGATATTGCAATTTGTTAAACGAAACAAAAGAATATCTGACATTTTTGTGTAGGGTCTGCTTACAGTGGGTATGTGCGCGCTAATAACATTGGAATGGCATGATTTCATCACCCGATTTGAACTAAATATGTTCTGATGACTAAATGTGAACAAAGAAAAGTACTTAATGCCTTTAGAAGACATTTTTTGTGACCTCACCTTTTACTATTCCAGGTATCTCCACAAAATTATGAAACAAAAACAAACGTGTTTACGAAATCGGACCCACTGGAGCGTTGTGGTTGCCAGAAATGCCAACAAACGAAACAAACCTCTACGGCAGACCGGCTACTTGTCAGTTGGGACCATAATCGCTCAAACCGGGTCCCAGTTGGCCCACAACGTGCCGCAGCGCTGAGGGGCCCCGACTTATTGGCAGCGCTAGGGGTGCACCAATTCTGCATAAAATCGATATGTTCTTTCGTAAATACATATCTCTGTTATGCACGTCAATCGCCTGTCTCGGAACCGAAACAGAGTCAATGCCATATGGACGCAATATTTGTATAAGGCGGTGTACGTTACGAATGCCGAATGAGACATGCGGCAGACAATTTCTTATTGAAATTCTGCAGTGACCTGTCTAAGGCACTAGACGTGGCGTCTTAGCGTCTAACTTCACTACAAAAATAGTATTACTAACAACTACTAACAGTCCCCGCCCCTGCCCTCATACCTAATAACGAACTACCCAAAACAACAGTGTTAGAACATTATCTAACACTGTTTACAAAATTAATAACCATCCTACTCCCGATGCGAGTCTTATTCTGTGTCGGTCACAGTTGTCATGGGCGGCAGCGGAAGGGTGGTGCTGCATGTTCGCTTGCGATCTCAATTGCATAAAAAAATGTATCTTAATCCGGAACCCGCAAGAAATAAATAGCCAAGAACATGGAGCAAACGCAGTCATTTAATTGTCAATCATCCTATTACAAAATCAATTTACAAACACGCTATGGCGACATGCCTCTGTGAAATGCTGTAAGTAAATACGTATTTACGTCGCTAATAGGTTTAGGAAGACATACTTTCTTTTCGATTGAGGCTACTATGTTTACACGGAATAACATTTGAAACAGAAAGTATTCCAATCATTAATTAGGTAATCTGCCGTCAGAAGGAAGAAGGGCACAACTAACATTTTTTTCGAAAATAAGTTACATACATATTTGGAATCAGGAAAAATCTTGATGCCAAATATGTATGTAACTCAATTTCGAAAAAAAAATTGTCAGTTGTGCCCTTTTTCCTTCTGACGGCAGTAATATATTACATAAGGACGCGCTGTGGATAAATCAAACAGACTTCTGTTATTAAATAAATTAATATTAGATAAATATTTGTTCTCCGGTCAAGGGTGTTGGTGATGTGTTATTCGTGTTGTCCATGCTACTCGTACTCGCGATACAGGGAATCCTCGTGCGGGAGTATGAGTGCATTAGCGTTTATTATTTTTATCGCTAGCTATGGCTTCCGATAAGGATAAAATTGCGAATTTTTGTTAGAGTTAAGTGAGGTCCGTCAAACAGTGTGACTGGGAGAAATGAACCACATAAATACGGGTTCCAATTATTCTCCAAACGAATGGAACCTTAAAACAATTTCGCATCAGTCTACGCACGTAGAATACGTAACGTAAGGCCACTTCACAGCATCCAGTATTGACGGAAGACTGTTTGAAACTTGGCCAATCCCTAGATAGAATCAGTGGGGTGAATAGAGGTAAAACAGCTGCCGCTAACAAGCATTAACAAAAGGATTAAAACCCTTATTAGCATTCAATAAGCAAAATGATTAATAACCGTTCACTATTATACCTAATAAGGTATAAATTTAAAATTTAAGAACCCCCCCTTACAAAATCCTCTAATGAGCTGTTGATCATCTAACGCCTGAACAGATCTTCATAAACTATAGCTAAGAACCATCTCTATCAGCTTTTAAACAAAAAAACATTGTTATTTCCTTTCCTTGGCTAGAGCTGCCAACATTTATGCGTATACAAAATTTAAAACAGACAATAATCGTTGGTAAGTTTAAAAAAACCATACGATTTATTACAAATTAATATTCAATAAATAATTGAGTTTTTGATAAATACTCTTAAACATTTTCAATGTTCAAGTAAAAACAGTCGTCAAAACCCATCACACCACAAGTCATGCAGTAATGTAGTGGTAAAGTAGTACGCAATAATTTATACCAAGTTTCAAGTAGTCACGAGGACTCTCCGCGCTTACGGCATACCGAGCTCTCATCTCCCATACCATCGCATCGGTAATACTACGGACGGATTGAATAGTTATTGAGTCTAGCAATGTATCGAACTGACGATTTGAATCTATAGATCTAGATTCAATTATTGTAGTATACATTAAGAAGGTTTTCATTTACAGTAATATTCAGTGTGTCTGTGTGTGTGTCTGCACGTGTGTATGTGTGTGCTGCTGCTGAAATATAAGTAATATCTACGGTAAAGTGGCTAATTTAATATAGTGATTCTATTTTAATTTATGTTAATTTTACTATCACACACAGACTCAATCCCCTCTCTTACACTTACACATACATAAATTGCATCGGGTTTAATAAATTAACTTTAACTTCGTTCGTCAAATATACATCCGAAAGTTTACGAAATCCGGGGTAAGATTAAAAAAAATAAGAAGCCACTTCAATAGTTTCCTAGTTAAATAACTTTAGTTAAATAAACTTCCAAATATCCGATCAGCCGAACTCGAACTCATATAAACTCGAAAACATATTGTTGTAGAGGGAACAAACAACGTTAATTCAATACACATACCGCAACCCTACTCGGTGCGACCGAAGACCACTGCAACTCCTATAAAATTCATAGGAAACCCGTAAAGTGCCATTAACAAAGCACCGCACGAACATTACGACTTGAGACACGACCCAGATTATTTGGCGATTTATTTATTTTATTTATTTATTTATTTTTATTTGGGATAACAAAAGCTATGAAATTACATTTTATAGGTACTACACTAAATTACAATTAGTTGAGCCAATTAAAGTTATCCGCGTCTTACAAAATAGAAAAAACAAACTTACACTATACCAGTAAACCAAGTAAACAAAATTAAAATAATCATCGATGAAGACTATACATAATGCGATGTTATAACAATTATTTATTTTTACTACGAATCTGCGCGTTTCGAGACCTAATGATAGGTACATAATATTGTGTACATAAAAATGGGGTAACCAACTCCGTTGTCGGGAATCAATCAATATAATAATACAATATTAGGGCCTTTTAACGCTATAAGGGTATAACGCTAGTACAAGAGCTTCGATAATATTAATAAATTGTAATTAGGATAGAAAGAGAGAGAGAGATAGACGACAAAAAATGGCCCATTTGCTTTCAAGATATTAAACAAAAATTATAGTAGTACCTTAAAAAATCTTTTTTTTTTTTAAGTTGACCTTTCACAGTTTTGCGCATTGTTTAGCAATTTGTCATTGTTAAAGGGAGCTGAAATGCTTATTTCGCCCCATTAAGTTAGTCCCAGTTTTCAGCGAGCATCCTGCCGGCTGCCTGCAGCCAGCCCGAGCCACACTTGCCGAGTGCAGCCTCGGAGAATAATTAAGCAAGTCTACATACAATGAGAACAATCAACACCATCTAAGGACTGCTCTACTTATTCACATTCACAATGACATAAATCCTAGCTGATTTTGTAAAGTAAAAAAAAAACAAGGATTTTAAAATAGAACTAATTACAAAATGTCAAGCAAATATTATCAGTTTGAAAGACTAACACATTTTTATAATGGAAACAAGAATAAATTTATTGTCCCTGTGATGTTAACAGTTGAGGAGTTCACTTGTCTGGAGCCAATACTGAGCTTGGTATTTGGTCTTGTTTGTCATAAAGCTGCATTGTCATCGGTTTTGACCTTTGTGTAAATTTTGAAGTTAGTCAGACTTCTTGAAGTTGGTGAGAATTATGCTGAAAGATTCCGTTACGTTCATGCCGGTCAAGCTATTATAAGTATAAGCGTATTAATAAAAGTAACATATATGACGAGTTATGTATGATTCACTAATTATATCTTATAATGTTAACAAATACTTGCAATAATAATATATTTTATTCCATAGCTTAAAACCGTACAGTACAGTTCGTTAAAATTTTACTAAAACTTAAGTTATGGGGAATGGTACTTTTTACGATGCTACTAAGAAGCTTTTTACGATGCTATCAATTACCTCGAAACTCGTAACTAAAATCTTCCATTCGAAGACCGACTGACCGGTTGTGAAGTCAACAATACGCTACCAAATCAAATTGATGCAATTTTGGATTGTAATCAAAAACCGGCGACTCTTGTTCAGTATGGTTTACTAAACACTTTATATTTTACCTACATAAAAAAGAATTAAATTCCGTTTTCGCCCATATGTGTTTTTTATATAACTCAAGTTGTCCATTCAAAATGAAAGGTACCGATTTATATTCTACATTACCACGCCACTGAGCCTAACAAACCACAAGCCCCAGATTCAAAACAAAATAACGGACTGAAGCACAAAAAATGTTTTTATACAGTATAAACCCACTCCATTCCATTACAGTTACAATTAAGCGTTCCAGGCAACAGCCCTAATGCGTAGCTGGAAAATAATAACTAACTAAGAATAATAGAGTCGCGCTCGGCCGAAGCGAGTATAAATTCAGAGCAAAATATACTATAGCTGTGCGTTTTAGTTTTAAAAGTTTTAACACTCACAGACACCTATAAAGTTGTTCGAAGTTCGGTTTATTCCGTTTGGTCAGTGGGAAATGGGAAAGCCTACTGTAGCGGTAAGACAGACGCGACTTAAAACTTTCTCAACTCGGTCACAAAGCTTTCCGCCTCGAGGAACTGTGATGAAGTATTTGCTACTTTAAGCCCATTAAAAAGTAATAATAAAATTAGAAACCAAAAGAACTATGCGTAAAATAAAATAGTTTTATTAGGACAATTTTACACTGCATTGCAGAAAAACTCGAACATTTAAAGGTTTTTACCGTGATTTATAGTTTATTTCCCTCCAAAACAAATGTTTTAAAGCATAAATCAAATCGTATTTCTGTTCACTACGCTCTAACTAACCAAAATATTAACGGTGTACCCAATAAGACCCGCCTATCGAATTAATGTGCACATAACTGGGTTCTCGTGGATAAATTTCCGATTTCAGATATGTGCGGGATGTTTAATTAAGGAATTTTATTAATTTTATCAGCGAGAGCGCAATCCGCTGAGATACATCGGTGCATTTTCATAATAAGGTAAAATTCAACTTCAATGTAATATAGCAACATACCATAGTGCCGGTTTGTTTTTTTTAAAACACTACCCCTCGCATGCCATGACAACTGTGACCGACACAGAATAAGATCCAGATCGGAACTATAATAATCATCAATAACCCAACCTTAACCTTCAAGTCGAGGTTATAGCCCGGCTTCTTGGTTCGATCCTTTGTGGCGTTGGTGTTCTACATCTAAATTAACCCCAACTTTTACTGGAATTCCGCGTCCAATCTAAGTATCTTAAGTCGGCTCATAAGGCACAACGAATACAATTAGTATACAAGAAATAAAGAAAGTATACAATACCAGACGCAACTAGCTGGATGAGTGAATGCTAGTGGCAAAAATCTTTGAGCGCTCCTATGCTTCGGAGGGCACGTAAAGCCTTCGGTCCCGCTTGTTATCATTAGATAGTACTGATAGTAGTCCTTAAGCCGTGTCGGAGGCCTCTGGGCGGCATAAAAAATCCCGACACTTGGGTTAACCACAAACGCCTCCACAAATCTGCACTGGAGCAGCATGGTGGAGTTGCTCTAGGCCTCGTCAGTTATCAGGAGACCCTTGCTCGGTAGTGGGCCATGGCCAAGGTTGAGGCCAATCTACCAGTAATTATACAAAAAGCAATAACTATTCACATAAAAGATATTTTTACAACTATATTTTTCTCTACAGTTTTTATTACGCAAAATGTGAAATGAATGTAGAGTGCAGTCTTGAATTTTTAAAAACCAATTCAAAATGGTTGGACTGTTTTGAAGTCGCAAGGTGCACTCTGCAGTGTATGCTTATTACTATACACTACGCACAAAAACTGAATGACAAGACTTTTATTCGTATAACTAATAAGAAAGCCATTCTTTATCAATGTATTTTGCAATAATGAATCATTAAACCATAAACATTAAAATGTTGCAAGCTCAATCAAGAATTAGAGCTTTTGTCGCATAAATGTTTGTCAGACAATCATGTGATGTAATAAATCTAAACATAGGTAAGTACATATGTACCTACTACATTAAATATCACATAAACGAGTCATATTTACAGCATAAACTGTATTCACAAGAAATTACGCGGTTCGTATGTTGATCTAAGCGATCCCTTGGGGCGTGACGTCACAGCGAAGGGCGTTCAACCGGCCTGGCCCACTAACCCGATCCTATGAAAGGAGCGCAGTTTCAACGAATTTCCACCGCGGCCGCAAAGTGTTGTCAATACTAGTAAATTTTGATCTTTCAATAGAATTGTGGGTATTTGCGAAATGAGCTAGGCCCTGAATGTTAGAACGGCATTGGTGTTCTACATCTAAATTGACCCCAACTTGGAATGGAATGGTGGAATTCCGCGCCCAATCTAAGTATCTAAGGCACAACGAATACAATGGTTCGGACACAAAAACAGTCAAGAAGTTCGTATCCTTTCCAGGTAAGAAAGGATTCATAACATTATGACACTACTCAACCTCCAAATCCGCGTCCACATTAGTGAACTTTAAGCTCAAAGAAGCAGTTCCACTGAAGACCATTATACCTCCTGACATTTTTCATCTTCAGAGAGAAACGACAACAAAGGTAGAAAAATCTAATCCTAACCATATCAGCATTTTCAGTAGGTTACAGTGCCTGTGAGTTTACAGAAGGGAGCATTCCCGCATAAAATTTACATAGAAGCGAGAATACCCATTTATCAACACGTCACCACATACTAGCAACCATAACGGTGGGTGGCAGCCAAACGATACGATATTGATTTTACTTACGTGTGCGTATTTTCGTCTGACATCATCATACAATGAACCTGTAACAACATCTAAACTCCACAGCACTCGAGGCTACCGTGGTGACTGGGTTAAGTTCGGCACAATGTAATCAAACATATATCAAGTCAAAATGTGATTACTCCTGAACTTTAAGATGATGTTTGAAACAAGAACAAGCTTAAGCTTAAATGGCGTTTGTACAGGCTGGTTTACGAATCTGAATCAGAACAGCACGGTTCAGTAACTGCTAATAAATCTCTTCAGATGACTGTGATAACGAATCGTGTGGTTCCTCATGTGGATTTTCTCAGTTCATGCCTTTCTGATTACAGAAAACAGCAGAAATGCGCTAATGGTAATAGCCTTGTTTTCGATGGCCAAACATGTCATATATTATGTTGATTAACTCTGAACCAATAAAGTATGAATTATGGATTAATGTAACCTTTTTCAGTTAACGGAATAATCGAAAAAACTTTCTCGATGTGATTTGACTTTTGGAACTTTAGAATTTGGTATATATGCGATTTTATAGATAATAGATTAAAAAAAATTAAAAAATAAACTTAATCCAGCGTGGTGGAGTATGCTCTAGGCTTTCTCAGGTATGATGGGAAACCCGAGCTCAGTAGTGGGCCATCAATTGGTTGAAGCCAACTTAATCGTTTCAAAGAATTATAATTTTATCGCCTGCAATAAAGAGTTCAAAGACTTGCTTATTTATAATCAAATGAAATATATAATGAATATCAACACAGCAGTTAAGCCGTACGTCACAAACGATATGCCAGACCCGGTTACATTACACAATGAGATTAATGACCCGAGTCGTTACGCCAGCGATAAACCTGAAGATATTTACGTCATACATGTAACAAGAGATATTTTTATTGCACCCCTTTAAAGTCTGGGTATTCAGTCAAATTTGGAACCAGATAACGTTAATAATATGAGAACTGCATTCTGTTCTATGTGATCATAATACAAAAGAAACTCATCTCCTTAGTTTACTGGTAGTTAATAGTTGTTTTCCTTTTCGAAGATCGCTTGAACTGAAATGACATTTTATAAAAGCATGCTCAACCAATCTATTTTGGATTATTATAAGTAGTAGATAATATCAAAGAAAAACATGAATGTTGTTAAAAAGAATACACACAATAAGTTGTGTTACGATACAAACCCCGAAGTTGTGATTTAAATAGTTTCCTATTTCCTAAACTGCAAAACAGCACCCGTTATACGGATCTGACGTGCGAACCAGGACTGAATATACAATGAACGTTGGATCAGGACTATTTATAAGAGAGGATTGGAAAAACGACAACAACCACCTAAAAATAAAGCTACAAATAACATTGAACGTGCACCACTCCTTCACTATGATTATTTTATAATAATGAAGGAAACAATGAGGCCGCCAGGCACTGCCAATAGTCCCAAGAATAGAGTTGAAAATGTCTTATGATTTTAAACTTAACTCATCGCGGTTTCTACACATTTTATTATAATATACAGGTACTCGCGATATTTATTTTGTACGCCGATATTTCGACCCAATTCCAAAGATCATGGCCATGGTCATGGCTGAACTGCGGTGGTACGGGAGGAACTTTTGACAGGATGACACATGACAGTCGACACTGACATTGACTTTCGATACATTAGTCTGTCTACCTTCCTTCTAGGTCGTTTTTGTTTGGCTTACCACATTCCGACACACTACAAAACTTGAAAATAGCTGCTTTAACTATATATTTGAATACTTATATTGGGTTAAATTTACTGACATTTCTGAAACACTCATTTTCTTGACTTTGACTGTGGTTCTGTCCACTTTGACCAGCACATAAGGATTGGAACCGGTTAGCCAATACCAGAATCTGGTTTCAAGACAAACATTCATTTGTAGATATTGACGGTACATAACGTTCCAGTTTAAGTTACGAGGTCGAGCACAATTAAACTCTGAAACTCGAAACCTTCACTAACAAATTACCTAGTTACGTAATGAACACTGTCATAGGCTAATTGTATAGTAGAGTGGTAATTGGGCTTCTATTTCAGAATCATCATAGATGACGTACGGCGAGTTTCCATCTCTGTAGTAAACATTTTTGCCAGTATCGAATACGCATCTTTGTAGTAAACATTTTTGCCAGTATCGAATACGCATCTTTGTAGTAAACATTTTTGCCAGTATCGAATACGCATCTTTGTAGTAAACATTTTTGCCAGTATCGAATACGCATCTTTGTAGTAAACATTTTTGCCAGTATCGAATACGCATCTTTGTAGTAAACATTTTTGCCAGTATCGAATACGCATCTTTGTAGTAAACATTTTTGCCAGTATCGAATACGCATCTTTGTAGTAAACATTTTTGCCAGTATCGAATACGCATCTTTGTAGTAAACATTTTTGCCAGTATCGAATACGCGGGTTGCTTTGTCATTCATCATTTATGCCTCGAAAGAGTTGTATCACGTGTCTACCTGCGTCGGTGTTGTGCATAGGCGGGCGGGGGCGGCTATGATATAGGCACATGTCTTGAAGAAAGTATAATTTTACTAAGTTAGTGCACTTACCATCCCATACTTCATCGTTGCTTACCGTCAAGCGTAGACGGTTTTAGCATTAAATTATCATAAATAAAAATCATTTACATACTTAGCATACATACGGAATACATACGGAAAATCTCTCAGACCACCATTATCACCTCGTGATATATAATTAAAAAGTAAGTAAGTCAATGTTAAAAAGGCAAACATAAAATGACAGACGACGGACACAACCGAGGTCTGCTCAAAGTTCAAAAGTTCGAAATCAAGCAAAAATGGCGCGAGTGAGCTTTTCATGAAAGCTTTTGTTTCAATGAGCACAGCGATGCTGGAAGCTGGTGTAGTGTTCCAACTGTTTCATAACCTTTGCTTTGAGTCGACTATGAAATTACTTTTTATGCTTTTCAGTTAAAAATATCTCATGAAAGCTATAATTTACTTCTTACTGAGCCGGTTATAAAATGAATGAAATAATGTAAGTTTAATTTCGATTACATAACTATAAATGATTACGGATCTATTGGTTCTATTGGATTAATGATTTCAACAGATAAGCTATAAATCAAATATAAGCGATCAATGAAATGAATGGGTATGATGAACATGTTCCAATCCCTTGCATTATGAGGCGATTAATGAAATTTGTTCACCTAAAAAAGAAATTGCTTAACAATTATCCATCCGTAGCATAGACTAGACATAGACTTACTATTGCTAAATTCAAAGCAACCAATCAGTCTACGCCAAACTTTACGAACGCACGAAGTTATTTTTAAGCTTTTAAAAATGCCACGAGGGAACCTTTCACAAAAGCTTCTACTTCAATGAGCCGAGAATCACGGAAAGCCGTTGGAGCATTCGAAACGATTTCATAACCATTTGACTTTGACTCGCGTCTTTTTGTGCAATCATCGTGATGAAGTTCGTCAGTTACTCATTCTGTTTTCCTACTTTCCATATAAAGCATCTTTTAAGTTTTGATCACAAATTGAATTGCATTAAACTTTGCTTGTTTCGTATTTATTAGCTCCGAAATATCTGAATAATTTTATGATGAGCCTGGAGTATTTTTAATTTAGTTGAAACCTTACAACTGAACACGAAGAATAAGTAAAAGTAATCGAAAATGTTTTTAACGGAGATAATCATCACATGGATAACACAAGTTATTGTATGTTAATAAAAACTGATTAAAAAGAACTCCACAATCGCAATACAAAAATCGGAGCTGAATCAAATCACGTCCACGTCATAAACAAAGCACTTCCTGCACTCACGAGCGTGGTTAATGCAGGGCCACTGCAGCACGTCGCAATATAATTCCACACTCGAACAATAATGGACTTCGTAACCTCAGCGCATTTTTCATGATAAATTGAATCAAACCATAATGCAGAATTAATCGCTAAAGAACTTACTACTTCAATACAGGGTTTCTTCAGAATTGTACAACCACTGCGGCACCTGACAGGCCGACTGAGACGACTAGCATAACTAGATTTTAATGTTATTCGGGATTGATTGCGCTAAGTGCCTCTAAATGTTCAAATTAAAGCGTAGAGAACGATTTAGGAATGTTAAGTGGGTGATTGGCATGCGAGCCCTTAATCTGAGTGCCTTTAAAATTTCATGATAGTCCTATATGTTTGTATTGTTAGAGATATAAAACAATATTTTCAGTGCAATCTAAATAATAAAAAAAAACTGTAATTGGTCTCTGTCTGTACATGGAAGATGAAGTATGAAAAAAACTTTTACTGGGGGCTCTTATTATCGCAGTAGAACCCAAAACAATGGTTATTATTAGTTTTTTTGTCTGTTTGTCTATTTATCTGTCAGTGGTTTTATACGCGCTAATCTTGGAAACGGCTTATCCGATTTGGGCGCGATTTACGCGAGACACTAATATATTGTGGTAAGCTTCACTTGACATTTCGGGTTTGTTTTATTTCAATCGGTTCATAAATAAAAAAGTTATGTTAGTTTAAAGAATAACGCCTAACATTTTCCAAATGTTTTAATGAAATTTTTTGTGTGTCTTCAGGTGGTCACAATTGGAACCGGTAGCTGGCGCTGTTGACGAGATTTACTACAAGATATTGCATTTGATAAGCATAAAGGCATATAAAAATATAAGGCCCCTGTTTTAGAATCTAAAATATGTTGCAGAGCAACGTCTGCCCGGTCAGCTAGTAATAATATAAACTTTTATATTGAATACATCAACTATTACTCCGTATATCGAATTTAACAAACATTAATTTAGACACATTAATTTAAACATTAATTTTTATAACATGATATATTGTCACTAGTCCAAAAACAGCTGTTCTAAATGTGTAAAACTAATCATAATTCGACAGAACAAAGCGACGACCATTCATTTGGAAACCGTAAACCCAATCACAATTAACGAATTAACGAGTTGATTCACGAGCGACTGATCAATTCGATAAATAGCAGCCAACACGTGAGCCACGCAATTGGAACACCAATAACGGCGTAGGTTCGTTGTGTGGGTTCAGTTTAACTGGGTATACTATAATGTTACACTGAAGACAAATAAACGAAAGCTGATGTACAGGCCGAGAAGCATATACAAAACCGTACATCAAAAATCACGAACATCATAGATCAAAATATACGCGAGGACATTGATGAAAGTTTAAATATTTCAGTTCTGTAATCGGGCCCACAAATCGCAAGCAATAAAGCTCTTACGAAAACTCTTTCACGAAAAGCTTGCGACCCAAATGTAGATTATTTGGATGATACATATAACTTTCTCGTTGAATAAAATAAAATAACAGAAGATATACACTTTCACAGAGATAGCAATATGTTTTTAAAATTCGCCGTCAGAGAGGGCACGGCCTTATATGGGTTATGAGATCTCCCAGCGGAGTAGAACGTCTGTGACACTAATACAAGTTGCTTTTATATGTTTATCAGGTCTCGCCCGTGGTTCCATGCGAGTAGGAACGTAATTCACCGGAAACTTCGGAGACGCCTCGGGGGTTTGAAGCTACTACAAATACTCTAAGAACACTAAGGTTGAGAATTTTAATTATGAATGTATTTGATGCTATATTTCTCTATGCTAACCAAAGGGATGGTCGGAAGTGAGCAATTATAAATTCGTCATACAAGAAATGACATAAATCACAATTCATTTCGTATAATATAAAGTTTCGAAGAAATCTTAGTCCAGAGGTAAGTCTGGAAACATTCGAATTAAATATACCTACTAATATTATAAAAAAATAGAACAAATTCGAATTTTCACAATACGACATAACTACGTCACAGATTCTATAATAATGTATTAAATCAGTGGCTTAAATTTGCACAAAAGAATAAGGAAAATAAGGGAGCAATTGAATTGTAAATAATCCTTGGACAGAGACTGATGCTACAATTTCAAGATCTCGGTATTCGGCAATTTAGCGTTTATTGTATTTAAATTTTCAGCTGAAAATTCAATTGTCATCATTAAACCTTCCCATTGTAGCTCGTCCTCCATTACGTCATACAATTTTAAAACGATAAAAAACATATTCCGCGTCCCAAAATCCTAAAGTCTAAAAACACGTGATCGGTGCGTCAAAGTAATATGCATGCATGCATGAGTGATTCGTATTCGATTGCCTCTATGAAACCGATCCAAAACTTTCGATAGATTGCATAACATCTTTGAAGCGTTCATAATCGTACCAAGTCGAACATGTCTACATGAATACAAAGTGACAAAGTCATTGAACGCAGTGGAAGACTATTAGCGATACGTTTAAGTATCGTTTTCTTTTCATTATCATAATCATCGCATTGTCATGAGCCTCAAACATGGGAACTTTAACGTTTGTAAGTAAACAGGTTTATCTATGAACCAATATAATTATATATTTTGACGTTATATGTTTAATACAGCCTACGGTGAACGAATACATGAATAGCAATGACATGAAACACGTGGGATCGAAGGTGCCATTAGCTATCGCGATGTTGCAAATCGCAATGAACATAATGATAATATTTTTAATAGTTGACCTTTCTTGAAAGTATTGAGTGAGTTAATTAATAATCACTTCTAAAGCAATATCCTTCAATACATTTGATTAGTAGAAGTGATCGAATGAGATCAGGACAAATTAATCTAGGATTATTATTTTCATTGGTAAAATATTCAAGATTCGATAATTTAAGTTCTCTGTTTTTCATCAAGTTAGAGACAATTATATTAAATTGATATACTTAGCTTATAGTACAGGATATCATTATTTATACATTCATTTGATAAGCACCTGCAACAGTTTCTTTTTACAAAGAATACCTGGCAATACGTCAAAAAGATTGCAGATAAGCCGTAGCCGAGCGTGAGTGGAATTGAGCCTGGCGGATTTACAGCAACTGTTTGTTACTTGAGTTGAGTCTGTTCTCTGCAGGAAATTACTTGCACCGGAGGCAAAGAAATGACAAATCCGGCCCTGAAGACAACGGATGCCGTTAAACAGACGCAGGTTCCCGGAACCGATTACGCGCACCAGCCAAATTATGTCGTTTTCCTAGAAATACGTCTGATATTTCTTATTTCTTGATTTAGTTTAAATGGTTCATTTTAAAATGGTAGGTTATAAAAGTTTCATATTTAAACTGCGGTACGACTACCACATCTTCCAATTCTATGATGAGAAACTTCGACCGATTCAGCATTAAAAACTTTTAGAGGTATCACTGCGCCTTCACCATAAACTATGCCTTCAAAGCTTCAACAAGAGAGACTTCTATTTCGGTGTGATTTTGTATCATCAACAGCTGCAATTATCCTTAAATATTCGGTCAATAGACCACTAAGAACTGATTTCTCCCTATTCGTGTTATTTTGGCTAATGGTGTAAATATAATTTATAGAACGATTCATCGGGATAAGAGCTTGGGCCTAGCGTTTTGGCGACCGCTACTTTCACCTTCAAATGAAGTGTACAATCAACCAAAAAGTGGCAACTGAAGTTCTTTGTGTGACATTGTTTGTTTTGTGTTCTTTGTCTTTGTACCTTCAAGGGTTTACAACTTCATTATAAACGCACCCGATGTAATTCTTTGAAAGTAAAGTACGTGAATATGCAAAGTTGGCGCTTTCTAACCGTGGAACTAACAACTGCTAAGTGCGCTAACTGAGGGCGAATACTGCAGATGCGCAGACCGTAAATTTACCTAAAAGTCCTAAAATTCATGAAACAACACATACAAGTAGTATTTGTACGGCTTGTTCGGGCACCAACCGCATTATCGCGGTTAATATAAATTACCTAAATTATGGTAATGGTCGTTTTATTGTTTTTAAAGTTCTCCGTTCAGTTCATCTGCCAAAAAAAGCATTACTCGCAGTCTGGTTGGCCATCTCAAACGGGCTACGTACGAGTAATATTGTGGACGAAAAAAATGGTATTTTGTCATGGTGGCTTAGTGACACAATGACGGACAAATATTATAAATATGCTAACAATAATGATGATGCCTGGTGTTGCAGATATCAGTTATGTTTATGTGGAGAAAGTGATGAAGATCACTTACCATCACGTAACGATTATCCGTTTCCTGGCTTTTACTATAAAACGGAAAAGTCAGCTACTGTAACAATGTTGTATGGGCCAATTGAATTGCAATGACAAATAACTGAAACGATTAATTAGAAGAAACCTAAAATACAATATTTCAAGTTATTGTAACAGTGCAGGCCGGTGCTGGCAGGAAACAATTAGTGGGCTCCAACTCTAACATCAGAACGTACAAATATTATTTAACACCGAAGTTAGGCAATGAGCTCGAATGCAACGTTTTAAGACGCAACGACGCATAAGCGATAGCGATTTGTAATTTGGTATCTCTTTAATTAAACGTTGCCTCGCTGCTATTCTGTTTAACAATAAAACTGTGCCCTAAATTAAATAATTTAGATTTAGAATAAAATTAATATGAAACTTGAAAAACGCGTTACCTTTTGTAATTAATATATTTTTTGATTATCTACATCGGTCTGAGTCTCTAAGTTTATCGATTACAAAGTTATACAATTTTTAACTGACAAAATTTTTCATGTATACAGTTCTCGTATCGCAATATACAACTTAAAAAAAATTTCATATCAGAAATAAAATAAAATGTATGTATATATTATAATAAAAAATTTAAAATCTGTAAATAGATAGATAGAAGCAAGCTTGCTTCTGGAAAGGATACAATGAACTTCAGCCGAGACAATTTCAGTAGAAATAAGTGTAAGGTTGCGGATAGTGCCCGTGATATATTTATGTAATACACTTGAGTGGGTAGATAGTGATCATCTACCATTACATCTGCTTCTTTACTACCTGTTACATTAAAAAATTAAATTATTAATTAAACACTGGTCGCCTGTAACTTGTACCGTATTATTATTAGGCCTCGAGTATACTCCGCCGCCGGTCCCCAGCCTATTGCCTTTCGAAATCAATATGATTCATTTGTACGGCCTCTTTCGTTGTTACTTAATTTTTAAGTCTCCTACTCGTTCATTATCACTACATAGTATAAAACAAAGTCGCTTTCTCTGTCCCTATGTATGCTTAGATCTTTAAAACTACGCAACGGATTTTGATGTACACAACATAACACAAATCTTCGGACTTTTTAATCGTAAATGTTGTTCTATTTATACATAGTCATCGAAACGTTACATTACATTATGACGAACCACTTCTCTACATATTTCCCAAACATTACATTATCATGTGCTTTTCATATTCAAGGGCGCTCGTGCGTCAATCGGGGCTCGAAGAAGATTTACGCAGATGACGTAGCTGGATGGATATTACCGCAGATAACTCAATAATTACTGCGTCAACATTTGCGCCTATAATCTAACGTGGTGCTATTACTAAAGCTTTGTGTGATATTTGTCACCGTCTGAATTTTGCCTCATGAAGTTTTAATGTTGAACGACAATGTTTACCTATAACTGAATTGTGTAAGAACTTGTTTTTTATTGCTTTTATAAGCAGTCTACGTTCTTATTTAAGCATCGTCGCACTCGCAGGCGATCACCGACCACACAGCCAATAGACTCCTAATGTTTGATTTTCCGTATGGAAAACATTCAGACGACTAGCTGAGGTAAGACGAAGCGGGGTGACTGGCTAATTCAACGCTGTGATTGGCTAATTTAAGGCCACACGAAACGTTGAAAAGAAATAGATTAATTTAAGCAACGGGAAAGAATGAGACGGCACGAATTTATATCAGTACTATAAGCCAGATGTGTTGTTTGAAACCATTCGCCTGTTATTAGGAGTCTATTTACTGTGTGGTCGGTGCATGCGATGGTATTATTGACTGAAGCTGTGAATCTGTGATTCTTCTTTAGGGATATCTTCTACGTTTTACCAAATGCAGCCACGGCATCTTCTGCGTTTATGAAGTAATTTTCTCCGAGTTTTATTTTAAAGACTAAATAAAAGTCGCAAAAAGCCCGATCGGTACTGTAAAGTTTATGACTCATTGATTCCACTCTTTATTCATGTCACTTGTCTTGTGTGTATGTAAAAAATATTTAAAAGTGAATTTTAACTCTGATCGTCTTTTCAAAAATTTCGTGATCAATCACGGCCGGCAGGGTACCTTGTTTGGACTATGGCAGTCATAAAAACATAAATAGTTTAATCCAATGTAATATTATCACGTTTTCTATTTATGTCAATGCGTTTTCTCAATACTGTAATACAAATTAGGTACCTACTTAGATATCTGATAAAGTTTATTGTTTTCGATAACATAAAAGTGATGTCATTTTATGGTTTAATTCGCGGTCCAGATAACTTCAACTGCATTAATTAGCGATGAATAACGTCCGTTGATAACTACAAGATGTCGCCAGTTGTAAATGACTAAACGATAAATTTAGTTGGTTCTGTAAACTAAAATTATTTCGCTATTCACAGACCTCATTTTGCATAAGTTTTGTATTGTCTAATGTTGAGTGTATTGAGAATTTTGAAAACATTCACATTCGATAGTATATCCAGTTGTTTATTGGTAGAATAATATCATGTTAAAACATTAAATTAAAACCCTGATCTAATAATAAAAAAATTGTATGTTTTTTCTATAAAAAAGTTCTCTATCCCGTCCAAAATTAAACTGATTTCAATGAAAGTTGGCACAGTGCCTAACACAATCTGAAGTGAAATTGGGTTTGATAATATTGATTAGCTTGACTTTTGAGGAAATGCCATGCCCCCATTTATGACAATGGAGGCTACACTTGATTTATGATGTTACATACAAGTATATCCTATAAACAGTATAGACTAAAGTATAGAATGACCTAATTGCAAACAAGAACTAATTTACACAGCCTTATCAGATATTAACTTTGTCCTTTTCTCGGACAATGTAAATGTATACGAGCACTAATTAAATTGGTTTGACCGTGACCCATGAACTTTAACTATACAAATAATACACATAAGTAACACATTATAAATACCTACATTTAATTTGTTTAAAAATTGCAAACATTGAGTTGTAAGATACTTCTTCAGTAAACGAGGTAAGTACATTTATGCCTTGTGTAGAGTTCTCATTGACAGCTCAGATGAGATCTTTTGGTCATCAACTAAGTCATCAGTCGAAATTATTTCGAATTTCGCTGGCAGTCATAAAAGCCGTCATTTACTTTAGAGTACTAAAGTAAACAAACATCTATGCATTTAAGTTTCTTCTCTTTCATAAATATAGAAGCAACCAACAAGCAAAGTGAGTTTAAGTAGCCACTGCATCCCAGACTATCTATAAAGAACTTCCAGTAGTCCAGTCATATCAACAGCTTGTCACAGTATGGTTGTCCCAGGAAGAAAAATTTAATGCATCAATTGCAAGAGAATATTGGATGCTGATATTCAGAACAGATTTCCCAGGTGTGACAGCTACTCGTCAATAAACTAAAAAGGTTATTACCACCTATCTAATTGCTTTTACATCTCTTTGATTGTTAAATAAGATTGCTTCTAATGTTTAATATTGAAAGTGAGTTAGCATTTGTATATTAGTCATTATGTAAGTCAGCTGGCCGTATATCATGATGCAACACTCCCCAAGGCTGTGTGGTTGAGCAGAATGAGTTTCTTGAAGTGTTTGTGTAACAAGCGTGATTGTGAGACATTTTAATATTGATAAGGAATGTGAAATTAAATGCATAAATTGGAGAAGATACATTTTACAGATAAAAGTCTACTGAAGGTTGAATATTGAAGAGACTTTAATATAGGTAATGAATATAGTTTATAATGTTTATAGTACTTATTATTTTAAATGTTGAGGGTCAAATTTAGTAGTAACCTTCATCATCCCAATGCTAAAAAGTAAATTATGTTATTAGTAATATCCTAAAAAATATTTTGTTAAAAAAATACACACATATTTCTTCCAAGATATGGCATATTATGGATGTAGATTATTATGATTAGTCTACATTAAGTTCTAATAAACAATATTAAAAATACAACAGTAAAATATAACTCACTTACCTCCTCAATATCCTTATGAAATTTGATGGGTCGCATCAGGTAGAACTGGATTGAAAAGTATACAAAGTTTATAACTATGAATGCACAGTTCCACAACACAGCGTCCAGGTAGCACTCGATGCTCCATGCCCACATGCCGGAGAAGGCGCATCCGAGGATCAGCGCCACTCGGAGCCAGATGAGGCCGCTGCTCGTGTGCGGAGCGAGGAACGACAGGAGGAAGAACACGTTCGCCACTTGGAAGAATATGTGGTTCACCGGCCGCCACTTGGGGCAGTGGTTCAGGTACATGTCCCACATCGATGGCCGCTCCTGCAGCGTCACGTTCACGAAGTCCCCCGCCGCGGGCCCCGGCAGCTTGGTAGTGCCCAGCACCATCTCATCCACTGCGGTACTCGTCACCTCACTGCTCGGAACCTCCGTCACGTTCTGCAGGCCAGTCATCACCCCGAACGCTAAGGCACTGAGAAACAACATAGTCCCACCCGACGCACCCCCGGCCCGCTACGCACATCGATATCTTCCCGCCGACGACGGGCATTTGTGCTACTGTATCCCACTGTACCACGGCGGCACCCACGGTATTTTCGGTAACATGAATATATTTACGTGATCCGCGTCGCGAGCTTTATTTTATTTTTTTCAAATAAGATTAACGAAACGAACTGCTTGAATTGAACTCACGCGCCAAGAAGCACTCATAAGAAAATTAATGCTGTTAAGTGAAACAAAAAATAACGAACGAATAATCTTTCCGACGGTTCAAAATAAATGTTAGAAAACACTAAACAGTGTAGCAAAGGATCGAAGCCTACCTACAGAATGACAAATTGACATCATTGATTAACTTGACAGTACTTGACTTGACAATATTGACAGCTTTAAATAAAACTTTTTTAAAGATTTTAAGTAGGTAGGTATATCAAAAGTTTTCTATTATTCATCTCATTGTACTTTGTGTGTATTATAGGTACAATTTACCTATTTGAAGCACTATAATAAAAAAGTAAAAAAATGTTATAATAGTGCGGCACATTATAATATTTTTTTACTTTGTCTAAGTTAGCTTTTGAGTAGTAAGTATATGTTACTACATTTTTGTAATTGCACATTAGATTCTATCGCATATTAGGCTTTATGCTACGTTCTGGATTTTCCTTGCTCTTGCAATTTTGCAAGTAAAACATAGTGTCTAAGTACTCTGTGATCAGTGTTCAAGTACTCTGTACTCTAACCTCTCCACAAAAAAAAAATGACAGTGACAGAGTGACACTAAAAATGGCGGTTCTAAAATTACCGAAAACAATAAAGATATTTTGAATTGTAAAGTTTTAATTGTTGAAAAATATGTGATTGAAACTAATTGATATGGCTGTACCATTGGGAATGTTGGTACACCCAGAACTATTATCGAATGAGCAATTAATAGCTGTAATTCAAGAGGTATATACCTATTATATTCATTGTTGGTTTGTTGGACCTTGCTTTCAGGGAAAAGGTATTCAGACGGTCAATGTCGTTGCTTTTTTATTTCAGAGGCACCTGCGTATAAATAATCTCCAGAATATGGCAAGAGACGAACTGCTGGAATTATTTCATAGTTATTGTGTTCCCTATGGTCAAAGAAAATACAGAGATAAAGGTAGGGGAAAGATGTTGAATAAGACTCGTCAGACCAGTCCCGAGGCCGATCCAAAACTAAACACTGGCAATGGCACAGTGTATTTTACAGCTAACAATAACCAAAAAGGTGGGATTATTCGCACAGATGACAATGATAGGTTGAAACCTCCTCCGGACACTTTGGCTGGGCACATGAAGAGGATCAAACTAGCCACCATAGCTGTGGAAATCTGTGACAATAACCTTAAACGCAAGTTAATTTATGGTTCAGTGAGTACACAACTTTGTTATTACTTTTTAAAACGCATTTGGCTATGTGAGGAGTAATTTTTCGTATTTGACCTGGTGCTGCCAACTGTATGTTATATGTTATTAACTGTTATACTCATACAAAATTGACACTAAAATATTTGTTCTCTTTAATGTGTCTTAACCTGCAAATGTTTATATTGTTTTTTTTAGGATATCCCTGCAACGGACAGTCCTCCACAGAAAAAAGAACGGAAACCAATAACATGGCCTTAACACTGAAGATCAAGCTGAACCTTTATTAGCAAAAAACAGTAATGGCAATGGACAGACTAGGCTAGGGTATAAGATGAGCTGCGTGATTCATTGCATATAAAATCTGTGGCCTGATTAGGTTAATAACTGACTTTAAGATGGATATTTTTTGGGGCTATCCCCATAATCCTATGAAGTATCCATAGTCTTCCTATGAAGACTGCATTTGCTGTGCGTCCTCTATATTCCACTAGGCATAATCTTACTGGAATCTTTTTATTTCTATGCAATTGAAATTAAAATGTTTTATTCAAATTTGGTTTTTACAAACACTTTATTTTAACTCTCAAAATATGCAATTGCGTCAACAAATCCCTACTGTGACTGGTCTTGGAAGAGGGAGCGGCATGAAACTTCCAAGGATTATTTTCCATTCACAGTTACAGACAACTCTTTGTACCTATTTTATTTATGGCAAGGCAATGTTACGAACATAAAAATAAATGTATACCAAAATAAGCATTCTGTAGTGGTATGCAGAGGTGGAAGCAGTTTGAATTAATTACTGTTAACTGCTGAGACAGGTCGGTCAATATTTTAGTTAAATTTATATATTTTATGCAAATTATGGAATCACAGGTGCAATTATGGTATGTTAGTTTTAATCAAACATAAAATTGTAGATACATTGATGTGAGCTTAATTCATTATGTTTTAAGTGTAAATGTTTATGTTAAGTTTAATATGAATCATGTAAAATAGTAAGATGTGTAACTTTAAGAAAGCAAAGTAATATTAAAGACAAGCCTACACCCGCGGCTTCGCCCGCCAAAAATCCCTAAATATATAAAAGTTAATAAAATCAGAGAACTTTCATATTAACTTTGCACCCCCGTTTTACCCCCGTAGGGGGTGAATTTTCAAAAATCCTTTCTTAGTGCTCCCCTACGTTATAAAAGGAACCCCTGCGCAAAATTTCAAGTTTCTAACCCTTATAGTTTAGGCCCTACGTTGATTATGTCAGTCAGTCAGCTTCTCCTTTTATATATATTATATAGATTTCGAATCTTAACTACTAAAAGGTTTTTAACTTTTATTATGATCTAAAACAGGCAGCTTTTATACTTTAACATGAATTGCATTTGATTATAGACAATCTCGTTGAACTTGTTTAGATATTTTAAATTCAAATTTTGTGTATTTTATTTAATGCTGGTTATTAGGATAGTTGGGTGTTGTTAAATTTATTTCTTTTACTTAGCGCTAATAATACTAATAATTATATATAATAATTATACCTACAGTCTGACGACTGTAGGTATAGTTTGTTGGATTTTCATGTTTCATGATCCTGTAGCCAAGTTGGTAGTGGTCCTGGCTGCAAACGAGGGGTCCCGGTTTCGATTCCCTGGGCGGGGCAGACGTTTATTTGACTTAAATATTTGTCGTCATAGGTGTGGCGATGTCTTATTTGTGTGGTCCAAGCCGCTCGCGACACACGGAGTTCTAGTGAGGGTATTTGAGTATGTAAGCGTTTGATGAAAGGGTGAATGAGGATGAAACTGTTGGGTCACAAAATTCTTTTACTAGCTTGAATGCCCTTGGACTTTGCCAATTTACCATCAATTTAGTTGTATTGTAACATATTGTGATCTTTCCTGATGTTGTATTGTAAATATATGTCATTTATATTTAAAACGTGTTCACTTTTTATTTTCATGTCTTATTTGTTTCGTTACTATCAATAGTATCAATGTGTTCCGAGAAACGTACCAAATCTAGTGAGGATCATTTTCAAAGAAGCATCATCCCCTGCCAATGTGGCCAGTTACGGTGAATCTTGTCGTTTATTACTAAGTAGGTATTTATGAATCTATGTAGTCTACTTACTGCTGATGTATTCCCAGTGCTCACGCTATAGTTGTGACGCTATACCTGCTGTCTCAAAGTGACATCAGAAATAGCTCAGCCAGTAGCGCTAAGTACTGTCATTCTTTTAACACGTAGTGGTTAAATTATCTTTGGTTTTATCGTTGTGGCATTCGAAATAACGCGTTATTGATTAATTATTTTGAACATTAGATCATTTCTGGTAGGAATAAAAAATGTGTGAATTTACATCTCAAGGAAAATTATTTGATATGTTGTCTTCTACTAGGAAGACGACATAGCCTACATGAAATAAAATGTGTAAAACAAGTATGATTGATTACGAACCTTTTTTATCAATACAACAAACTTGACAATTAATTCATCAAATGCTAGTGAGCTAGTGACTGTCATTTAAAAAGGCAAATACGTCTAAACAAACATTAATCACACTGATCCGTTGGTAAATTTGTGAATTCGAAAAATGTCCGATCCGGTGCCTAAAAGTGCCAAGTCGGTAAAAAGTAGACTGGACACGTTTATTCCGAGCGAAGAGCACGAAGGCGCCAAAAGCTCTACCTTATCTAAGACCCAGTCACATTTCCTGGTGCCGTCTGAAAAGTTGGACAAGGTAACGAGGCGTGTGATAGCTCCGTACGCGCAGATAGAGCGCAAAGGTGTCAAGGAAGACGATCAGAAAGAAGGGACGTACTTGGACATCAATAGATTTAACGTGTTTCTAGAAGATACTGTGGATCTCGATTCGTTGTTGAATGAGACGGCCAATGTCCTGAAAACCGTAACTGGGAGCTCTGGTAAGTTTGTATTGTATAGCTTGGCTTCAACCCATTGATGGCCCACTGCTTAGAGGTACCTACTTCACCACCTTGCTCCAGTGCGGATTTGCGAACAGCTACGTAGATATAGCTACCTGTTGTAAAATTACTTCGTTTGGCTTTTTAACATTACGAAACTTGCATTTCTAGGTGTATTCGTATACATCGTCGACAAGCTAAGAAATGAAATAGTGCTCATGGCTCCCAGTACCAAGAATCCAGAACGACACGAAGTCAACATTCCTATTGGTTAGAATTATTGGCGTTCATTCAGGCGATTATCTAAGTCTTTTTTTAAATGCACACGGGTAGGTACTCATTTTATTTCACGATCAATAATAAATCGTGAGTACCTACCTGTTTGCATACTATAAAATTTATAAGTAAGTCCAGTTAGCACTTAGCAGGCGATGTTAGAAGATTTTGTTTGTTAGTAGGTAAGTATGCGGACTGCCAGTCCGACTGGGGCAATGGCAACGGCAACTACCGACCGACTGACGTCAACTCTACTAAAAAACGCGATAAAAGTAAAATTCAATTATGAGCTTTAGTATATCTTTATGCGTAATGTTGAATTTCGACCGTAGGTATACTTACTCGTAAAACACGTGTACTACTGGGGAGTAGGAGGGGAGTACTGGCGGGCGTGTATATGTGCGAAATTCAACTTTATGACAACCGTGACACCCAAGTTAGCTACGCCACTGGGTAGGAACCTGCTTCAATTCTATTTCAACAAACAGAGGAAGGCAAGGTAGCAGCGGCGCACGCGGCGGCCACGAAGGAATACCTTCTTCTGGAGGACGTGCAGCGCGACCGACGGTTCTCGGAGGGGCTGCGCTGGATCGACGCCAAAACGGCGCTGTGCATGCCCATCGTGAAGCCCGACGGCGACTGCTACGCCGTCCTCGAGCTGTACAGGACCTTTGCGGAGCCCTACGACAATGTACGATGTTACTACGATTGATGTTATACATGACCGGTCAGATTGGCGCAAGTTAGGGGAGGCCTATGTCCAACAGTGGCCGCATAAAGGCTGATGGATGGATGGGTGTGTTATGGCCGTTCACAGAAAACGTGGTGTTGACTTATATAATAAGGTTTTTTTATTAATTATACCTTTGATGACAATCCCATGTGATAGTAAGTTGTAGGTGGTGAGCGCACTAACATTAGATGTCTATTCACCCTTGACTTAAAGACACCCACGTCATAATCAAACGAGAACAATAAGCACATATTTACCTACAACCACCATAATTATCGTCTATGAACTTCTGAGAACTACTTATCTGAATATAGTTACCGTACCTACACATTTTTTACATGACAAACAATAAATTTATATACTTAGTTACTTAGTCTCTGTGAAGTGAAATAAATTAAAAAAAACACTTGATTTATTTTTAAGTTACCGCTGATGTTGCAAAATAGCTGTTATTTTGTCTTCATCCTATGTATGGCACAAGAGATTTCAGTTTTTGAATTATAAAAATGCAATAGGAGGTGTCAGAAGTTCATGGTCGATTTCCCGATGCCTCCAGAACGTGCTATACACGGTGGTGAGCGTGGCGTGCTGGGCGGGCGCGGCGGCGCACCAGGCGCAGGCGCGCGTCACGCTGCAGCGCACAAGCCACCTGCACCAGGAGCTGCGCGCGCTGCTGCACGACTACTTCTGCGACCTGGCCTCCATCGACACCATGCTCACTGACATGCTGGTAATCACGGGAAAGACTTAAGTTGGATATACCTAACGCGAGCCTTTAAATAGGCTTCTAGGTTATCTTCTACGTCAAAACCATATAAAAAGTATGAAAAATCATGCTTGGGCTATAATATTTCGTGGTTTCATTTTCGATATAAATTAACAAGTAGTTCTTTGTCCTACCAGGCAACACTCGCACGCATTAAAAGACACCCTCTTTTTTTTTTTTTTTTTTATCCTACCTCCCTTTATCTCGCTAGCTTACTAATCATTCTTTTTCCGTGCGAGGCAACGAGTGCACGCGCCTTCTTTCGATTCTCGCTTAAGTTTTTTTTCAGAATCCGTTAGTATTAGTAATAGTTTTCCGCTATGCCTAAAAGATCATACGATGAAAAAATGGAGTATTATTTGAGAAAAATGGAGAAGTTAAAAGAAAAACACAGTCGTAAGCGACGTCGTTTAAGTGAATCCTATTCACCACCTCATCAAGATAACCAAGGTATGTCAGTGTATTTTAAAGCCCCGTTTTATAGTCCTTACCGTACAAGCACTATTCAAAACGAGAGTCTTGTTACGGTCGTTTTGCCATAGATTCAAATTTGAACACGGCAAATAATATTACCCGCCATAGATTCCTAAGCGAACAAGGCGTTTATATTGTATTTAAGAAATATTAAAATTACCGTTGCCTTTTAGGCGGTGAAAACGCAATGTGGGATTTTGTGGAGCCGCTGCTTGATCCCGAAGGCACATCGCCAATATCCGACCCGGTCGATGCCCCGCTGGAATCCAATGCGATCCAGCGTGAGCACAGCTATACACCGCCCCCATTAGCGCAAACCGAGCCAGTCCAGACTCCGGATGACTCGAGTGCATTAGATCCGGAAATTTTGTCAGCTCTCGGCGAGGCGACCGACCCAGGTCCCAGTGTGGGCCCAGACATACATAATAACTTGACACAACTGTGGCAACCATTGCTTATAAAGGGAATGGCCAAGGATACCAAAGAAAAAATTTTAAAACAGTATCTTATACCTAGTAACTGTGTACTATTACAAGCCCCGAAATTAAATATAGAGATCTCAGCGGCAGTCGCCGAAATGGTGAGGACTCGAGACAAAAAAGTCGAAGCTGCCCAGCAACAACTTGGCATTGGTATTACAGCTATAAGTCGGGCTATGACGTCATTGTTAACAAGTGACAATAAAATAGAGGCAATAAAAACGTTTAGTGATGGCTGCCGCATTTTATGCGATTTGCATTATGCAGAAACACAGGCGAGAATAAAAATGATCTCCCCTGGCTTGGCCAAACCCTTTCTCAATGTCATCCAAGACAGCGAGAGAGATGAGACCTTGTTCGGAACAAGTCTGCCGGAGAAAATAAAGGCCTCGAAGACGATCGAAAAGCAGGGCCTGCAGATAAAAAAGCTTGCGCCACCACCACCAAAATTGAACTCTGCCGTAGGTCAAAGCTCATTTCAAGCGCGCCAACAGACGCAGGGAAACTACTACGGGCCTCCTCGTTACCCGTCGGCCAGGGGGGGGCGAGGAGGTCAACGGAGGTTCCCCACGGCGTCGCGTCGACCAACGCAAGCGAATGCAACATCGTCGGCACAACCCCGAGTGAACCAGGGCCGGCCCCGTGTCGCAACACGCCCATAGTGCAGGTACACGCAGGTCGCGTCAAATATTTTTATGATTGCTGGCTTCAGGTTACAAATAATTGTACCATTCTTAATTGGGTACTGAATGGAATATCAATTCCTTTTATAACCAAACCTTATCAACTCCGTGTACCTCGAATATCTTGGTCTCCCAGTGAACATCATGACATGTCATTGGCTATTAGTAACTTGCATAAGTTGGGTGCTATAGTACAAGTGGAACCAAGTTGTGACCAGTTTATTTCGAGTACATTTTTGGCTCTAAAGGCAAATGGTGGGAAAAGGTTTATTTTAAATCTCAAATGTTTAAATCGCTTCATACCTAAAATGCATTTTAAAATGGAGGATTTTAGAACCGCTTGTAGGTTAGTACAACCGAATTGGTATATGGCGACCATAGATTTGAAAGAATCGTATTTACTCATCCCTATTGACATAGAGTTTCGTAAGTATCTTCGTTTCCATTACATCGCACCAGACTCGAACAAAACTGTCACTTACGAATTTAATGCGATGCCATATGGACTAGCAATAGCACCCAGGTGCTTCACAAAAATTGTTAGAGAGGTGGTAGCTTATTTACGCTGTCGCGGATTTAAATCCGTGTGTTATTTAGACGATTTACTTTGCATCGGTAGCAGTTATGAAGAATGTATCCGGAATATGAAGGAAACCATAGCGTTATTTGAACGTTTGGGATTTGTTATAAACTATGAAAAGAGTAATTTAGAGCCACAAAAAACATGTAAATTTTTAGGATTTATTTATGACACTATAAATATGACCATATCGTTACCTATGGAAAAACGCATAAAAATATCCCGTCTACTTAAAAAGTTTTCTAAATTACCCACAGTTACAATCCGAGATTATTCCCAGTTGATAGGAGTACTAGTTTCTGCATGCCCAGCGGTGCGTTACGGGTGGTTGTACACTAAGATATTAGAACGACAAAAATATTTATTATTAAAACAGCACGGTACCTTCGACGCAAAAATTAAACTTCCTGATATAATTTTAGATGACATAAACTGGTGGAAGGATAATATCGATTTGACTCATAATTTAATAAAAAATCCTATTTATGTAATGGAAATTTTCACAGATGCGTCACGCACCGGCTGGGGGGCATTTTGTAATAATCAAAGGGTTAGCGGTTCTTGGAAAGAAACCGAGCTCAATTTCCATATTAATTATTTAGAACTATTGTCTGTTTTTCTAGCCCTTAAATGTTTTGCGCGGGATAAATCTAATTGTGATATCTTACTTCGCGTCGATAACACTACAGCTATAAGCTACATAAACCGCATGGGCGGAATACAGTTCCCACATTTAAACACACTGTCTCGTGACATTTGGCAATGGTGTGAGAGAAGAAACCTATGGATATTTGCTTCCTATATAAACAGTAAAGAAAACATCGAAGCCGATGAGGAGTCACGCAAGATGAACACGGACGTAGAGTGGGAGTTGTCAAATGCTGCATTTTCTTACATAGTTAAAAAGTTGGGTCAACCGGAAATCGATTTATTCGCCTCTCGCACCAACGCTAAGTGTCACGAATATGTGTCCTGGAAACAGGATCCGGATGCCAAAAGTGTTGATGCATTTACGATTCCTTGGAAGTCTAAATTATTTTATGCATTTCCACCTTTTTCATTGATAATAAAATGCATACAGAAAATTATCCAAGATGAAGCCACCGGTATTCTCGTCTTTCCTATGTGGCCTGCTCAGGCTTGGTACCCGCAGTTAATGGATCTGCTTGTCTCTGAGGTGGTTATACTGGAACCTCGGCCAAATTTAGTGTTGTCGCATTTCAGACGACAACACCCGCTCCACCAGACGCTTACCCTGGGGGCGGCGCTGCTCTCCGGCTCGCGCTCGTCCACCGCGGCGCGCCGCCCGCCGCCTTGCCGTTAATGCTGGCCTCAATATCCACCAGTACCTTGCAGCAGTACAGCGTTTGTTACAAGCTATGGTGGCAGTTTTGTGAGAAAAATGACTTTAACGTGTTACAGGGGTCAATCTCCGAGGTTATTAAATTTTTAACTGAGCAATTTGAGAGCGGCGCATCCTATGGTACGCTTAACAACCATCGCTCAGCTCTGTCCTTGCTCTTGGGGAACAATCTATCCGCA
Source organism: Ochlodes sylvanus (assembly GCA_905404295.2). NCBI lineage: Eukaryota > Metazoa > Arthropoda > Insecta > Lepidoptera > Hesperiidae > Ochlodes > Ochlodes sylvanus. The sequence goes on along the minus strand of FR990135.1, from coordinate 1,403,942 downwards.
GATGATGGCATTAAGAGACTCCTGAAAGGAGTATTCAAGTTGAGGCCTTCCTTGCCTAAGTACTCTCACACCTGGGATCCTCAACAAGTGTTAAGTCACATTTCCGAGTGGGTACCTAATATCAATTTAAATTTAGAAAAACTAACTAAAAAAGTCGTCGTTTTATTGGCTCTGTGTACTGCACATAGGGTGCAGACGTTCTCATTAATTAGGCTAAAAAACATTAAAATAAATACAGATGGTATCAAAATTTTCATATCTGACATTATTAAAACTTCAGGAATAGGGAAAGTTCAGCCAGTTTTAGATTTACCATATTTTACGGAAAATCCTTCGATTTGTCCCGCTAGAACGCTAATAGACTACATGTCGATGACAAAAGACTTAAGGTCTTCTGACACCGATCACCTCTTAATAACTGTGAAGCGTCCACACAGGAATGCGACAGCACAGTCAATAAGCAGGTGGATTAAGCAAACGTTGTGCGCGTGCGGCATCGACGTGGCGGAGTACGGCGCGCACAGCGCCCGGCACGCCGCCACGTCACGGGCGCGCGCCGCCGGTCTCAGCCTCGACCTCATACGGAAGACGGCTGGCTGGTCCGCTTCCTCTCAAACCTTTGCTAAATATTATCATCGACCTATTGTTGAAAAATCAAATTTTGCAAAATCAGTTTGTCTAATTAATAATTGATAAATAATTGATTGCTATATCATGATTGATTCAAGCATATAATAATGTTTATTTTTAATTTTATAATTTCTTTTTCTGTTTAAATATGAATTAAAAATTCCTTAGTAGTGATCTTATCTCGTGTTTTATTTGTAGTGCAACTATTCAGAATTACACCACAAATATTGACAAAACGGTATCTCTGAACATCTACTTGTTAATTTATATCGAAAATGAAACCACGAAATATTATATATGATCACACGAACTTCTTAAGTGAAGTTCGATCAATATAATATGAGTGGTTTCATTTGAAGATATAAATGACCCAACCCGCCCGAAACCCACGTTTTGTATAAACACGAGATTTTAACCAAAGTTGCATCTCTGAAAAGAATGATTAGTAAGCTAGCGAGATAAAGGGAGGTAGGATAAAAAAAAAAAAAAAAAAAGAGGGTGTCTTTTAATGCGTGCGAGTGTTGCCTGGTAGGACAAAGAACTACTTGTTAATTTATATCTTCAAATGAAACCACTCATATTATATTGATCGAACTTCACTTAAGAAGTTCGTGTGATCATATATAATTAGAGCCAGTTATGTTCTTTCATGGTTCTTACTTCTTGGCCTGCAAGGCATATGTGACGCCTTTGGTGTTAGGTACTGATGTCCATGGGCGAAGTTAATCCAGTAAGTCTAAAATAAGTTACTACACTTTGGTTCGTTTGTCGGCTGTGGTAGGTAATTTGCGAGGACTCTATACGAGTATCTGATCAGTAGGTAAAGAACGTACGATGAGATATCTATCTAATACCTAATCAAGAAATCAAAATAAAAGAATAACTATCTGAAGCAAATGTTGTGTTTAGGCCGTAGTGAAGTCATTCATCGGAGCAATGCGGAGCACTTTCTATATCCTGGACCGGGAACACGTGGGCGACCACATGCAGGCCGATATGTGGGACGACGGCTGGGCCTCCGAGAGGACCTCGATGCCCAAACGGAAGGTCAAAGTAAAGTAAGTCATACTCCCATGGCAGAACACCCTGTCTCGAGTGGCATGGACAACACAAAGACATCACACTGACACCCACATCCCGAGCACGACCATTTATCATGAGGAGAACGAGAATATTACTTCAAATGAATGCCCCAACCATTATAACCCCTGGATAAGTAGTATAGAATTTGTCATAAATTTTGTTTCTTAAAAGCTTTGGTCAAAATATTTAATTGCAATTCTTACTTAGGTACAGACCTACGTATTTTATTGATCCCTTGAGAAAAGCTGGTTTGGCCCACTACGTAATGTTAAGTATATGCGTCATGGTTCATACCTTATTTGTCGGCTCCATCCTTAGGTTGAACGCCTAAAGGTTAAACGCTCATGACCTCATTAAATGAGCTAAAAATATTATAAGAATTTATATTTTCATTACTTACCTATCTAATTGGTCCTATAAACTGATTGCAGTTTAAGCCAAGAGCAAACGCCAGCGAGCTTAGTCGCAAAGACTGGAGTACCATTGAACGTTTTGGATGCTTACAAGGATGCTCGCTTCGTGAAGGAAATAGACCCGATAACCGGTACTGTGGTCAGGTCCTGCTTGGCATATCCTATTGTGGACAAGCGGAATGTCATTGGTAGGTTTCTTTTTTCTACTATTTCTTGTCAGGCATCTTAAATCATGAATACGTTTGTCATTAAAATATTTTCGTTTATTTAAATCTGGTAACTGTATCAAATTACAACTGTACAACTGTATCTATTTTTGCGATTTTCTATTCCAGGAGTAGTTCAGCTCACCAACAAGATAAACGCCAAGCCGTTCGACTCGGACGACGAGACGATATTCAACGTGTTCGTCAACTACTGCTCGCTCATTGTGCACTTTTATAACATGCAGCAGAAGAAAATCTATCACGTATCAGTTTTATGTTTTTTCTCACCCTAACACGTCATGAAACAGTACTTAAGTAGTAAGTACTTATCTAATTATATTTTGATGATTTCAATAAAATCTTGCCTAATATTGGTTTATTCAGGAGAATCTAAATAAAGTATACTCGGAACTTCTGAACCTACACCTGACTCCGTGCAGACACGACATGGATGAGCTGATGGAAACAAATGGAGTCGTCTTGCCTCCTAACAATTTTAGAAGGTTCGTACAATTATCCTTTACTTCTCCAGTATAATTAAATTAGGTTTATTATCATAATTATGTAAAAAGTCTACAAACGAAGACGAGCCACGCCGGAAATTGTTTTTGAAAACCAAACTTGAGTAAAAATTAACAATAACTTAAAACAATTTCAACGTATCCTAATGATTCTGGCGAGTCAATGACACCTACCTGGTCTGTTTTGACATATTGGCAAAGGCCTTCCGTCCACCTCCCTAGGGATCATTTACCATTACCGAAACGTGTCACTGGCAGCTACGACTACCACATCAGCGAAGGCAGCCGCGCGGACATGCCGGGGCTGGTTTGCTACATGTTCGTGGAGACGTTCGCCGAGCGCAATTTCGAGCGGCCCACGCTAGCCGACTTCACGCTCACGGTGCTCAGCTGCTACCGGAACAACCCCTACCACAACGCCGAGCACGCCTTCTGCTTCACGCACACCCTCTTCCTCATCCTGAGCAATAATTGTGGATACTTTGACTTTCTTGAGGTAACATCGGCGTTATGGTTGGTTGGTGACTTCGAGCGATCCTAATCCTCTCTTTCTATGCTATTCCTATATATCCTTAGATTTTATTGTAGATAACCGTTTTTATTTTGTTTAAACTGTTGTCTACTTATCTTGTGTAAACGCTTCGAGCTATAAAACACAGTACCTACGTAATACTTCGAAATATAGTAAAAAAATAAATGAATAAATAACGCTACATACTCATAGCCCCACACTAGGATACCCTGTGTCGTGGGTGCCATGGACAACACACAAGACAAGAACACACACACCCAGACTAAGAACGGAAATTTAAATTCATTATTCAAATTTCCGCCTCGCTGGGAATCGAACCCAGGACCCTCGGAACGGCGATCCGGCGTGTTAACCATTGCGCCATCCGGGTCGTCCTATGTATCTAATGTATATGTATCTAAGTATCTTCCTTGAGATGGAGGGTAGTTAGACAGCCCCCTATCTGCCAGCTGAGGATTGGGGTCAGGATAAGTTTGACGTCAGACAGCTTGTCTTCTTTTCGTTGATGCGCTCTTTGCATTTCGTCGCGAATGTGGTCTCCGTCTCAAGGACCTCCTCTTGGCCTGGGCATTAACTCGTGAGGGCTAATGCCTCCCTGTGTTTGGTTTGGTGGGTCCGGCTGTTGAGCCTCCGCAGTGATGAGTTGGACGTCGTCAGACGGCGGCCCTCATGCTGGCGGGGCTGTGCCACGACGTGGACCACCCGGGCTACAACAACAACTTCCTGGCGCTGTGCAAGCACCCGCTCTCGCACATGTACCGCTCCTCCATACTGGAGAACCACCAATACTTCCTCGCTAAGAAGATTATTGAGGTGCGTATTGGTGCTATTAAACAGGTAAATGTAGGTTAACACCCGTCGCGACAGCCGATCTCCGTTAATCGGCTATATGCGAATAATGTGGTGATACGCATCCGACTTCACTCATTGAATCTACTCATTATCCAAATAATTTTATCTAATAATAGACATACTTAATATCTGCAAGCAGTAGAAGCACAAGCTCTTGTACCTGTTCTTGAAGCATCACCGTAAGTAGGTAAAGGGATTTTTCTTCAAATCATATGACGTGATCAAACTTGAGGATACAATTGCTTATTGACACTGTTGAAAGATAATAGAAATATCTCGTAAAGACAAGCGAATTGAGAATTCAGCCCAATTTAATCCTCTTTCGATCAAATCTATAAAACCATTTAGCAATTTAACTGACACGTTGCTTATTTGCCGTTCGAAATTCTTGCAAATAGCTGCACCCAGGACCGTCCATTATGCAAGAGATAAAAATGATTGCAGGACAAGAACCTGCTTGGCAAGTTGGCCATAGTGGACCGGGAACGCATCCTGCATGAAATAAAGTACGACATACTGTGTACCGATCTCGCCGTGTATTTTCAGGTATGTATGTACCTTTTTTTTTTTTTTTTTTTGTTGTCGAGGGGGAAACCTTCAAAAGGTACCCGGCGCCGTGGGAGCGACGCCGGGGTATGTGGGATTTTTACCGCACTAAAACCCCCCCGGTGGCCTTCCTCAGCGCTGTTTGGAGGACTCCGGGATCTCCAAAGGAACGCAACCGGAGTCCTCCAAGCGCGGTGCCCTTAAGTTGGGCTCTACCAGCGGGGGAGTGTTGCTCCCCCGGTAGCCGTCGCTGTTATTTACGACGGTATGCGGCCACACATACCGTCGTCCTTCTCGGGGCTGTTGGTGAGCGGTTCGAGCTCCCACTCCAGCCGCCCGCAGCCCCAAAGCCCCCTTTTAGTCGCCTCTTACGACAGGCAGGGGATACCGAAGCTCGTATTCTGGTCCCGAGCCACAGGGACAGGTATGTATGTACCTACCTACCCATTACCTACATATTTTACTTTCGAAGCAATTAGTTCCTACCCGTTATCTACATACTTTTCTTTCGAAGCAATTAGTTCCAACCCATTACCTACATATTTTTCTTTCGAAGCAATTAGTTAAGTTAATTACTTAGTTATGTAGGTATTTCAACACCTTCCTTCGCCTAACGTACGATGTCATTCGATGTTGCTAATCTAATTTATTTGTAGCTAAGACATATGTTCCATTACCAGTTCAATTAATTAATATAAGTTCCAGTACCAATTACATTGTCCGTTACGTGTTTGATAAGTACCCCAAAAATTCGCAGGTCCGAGCACAACTGACGCCATTGTTGGCGGACCGCGTCTTCGATTGGACGGACAATTCCCACCGCAGGCTTCTGAAGGTACCTGAACCTACCTTATCTCAAAAATAAACATGTTCAAACTCAAACTCAAATCATTTATTTCATGTAGGTATGATGCATACACTTATGAACGTCAATTTTTTGCATTTACCACCGTTTCGCTAAGGTGCCTTTAAATATTGATTTTTTTTAATATTTGAGGAAAAAAAGAAACGGCGAAAGAAACTCCTCGGCACATCTTTTAAAAAAAAAAATGCTAGATTACAAATTTTATACCTACATACAGATACATACATACTAACATGAGTAGAACTGGTCGCAGATGTCTATGTCCAAGCATCTTTGTCATTAATATATTCTTCTACTGTATAATAACCTTTCTCTATTAGTCGTGTTCTTACATGTTTCTTAAATATTTGTTAGGGCAAATCAATAACAGACTTTGGTAACTTATTAAAAAAGCGTACACCGAGCCCCACAAATGACCGCTGGACCCTACGAAGGCGGTACGAGGAAGTCACTAAATGGTGCATATTTCTAGTTTGCCGATCGGTAATATCGGATTTTAGTTTATAACAACTCAAATTTTTCCTAATAAAAATTAAATTGCTATAAACATATTGGGAAGCTACAGTTAGTTCAAAGTTCAAATACAAATACGAGAAGTTTAGGAGCCTAGGTATTTCTTTTGTCGTTTTATTCATGTTTAAGTACTGCCTATTGCCTAAGGATTTTAATTACCACCAGGGCATACTTATGACCACAAGTGATCTATCTGGATGCTGCAAGCCATTTGGCATCTCCAAGGCTATCGCTGAATCGGTATACGAAGAGTTCTACAACCAGGTAACCCGCCTGACCTATCTTAACAGCAATAAAAATACGGTCGACGCGAAAATAATCACACAACTTACAATCAGGGTGATAGTAGGTACTGTCAGTCCTCTGCCGCTGTCTTGGGCCCATACACAAAATGTTATATGAGATACGATAACTTAACACACCAATGATTCAATGGAATAGCTATAAAGTTATACCTTACTAGCGTTCCCTCGCGGCTTCGTCTGCCAATTTCCAAAAATTCTTAGTGCTCACTTGCGTCACTTGAGGAACCCATATACAATGTTTCGAGTGAAATTAAAGAAATAAAAAGTTTATTCCCTTTTTGACGTGACAACGTCTTATAATTCGGTGGCACGCATGAAAAAACATGACTCATGCGTTACCGTCGTTACCGTTGGTGAATTATTATACCAGCGCCATCTATGTATTGTGCAGTGAACAATTATTCATTAAGTTCGATTGGGTCCATTTATCGATGGAGGAAGGCTGGCTGAGCTGGTAGTTCACTCGCAGTACACTAGATGGCGTTGAGTAGTGGGGCGCTATAATTCTGAATCACGATGTAGGATGTATAAGTATCCAGCATTCATTTTTTTATCCCGTTTGGGGAGAATTTCCAAAAATCCTCACTTAGTGCTCCGCTACACTCACCAAGGAACATACATGCCAAATTTAAGCTTCTTGCGTTCAGTAGGTAGTTTCGGATGTGCGTTGTCTGTCAGTCTCTCAGTAACGGAAGAGTTATATGTATAAATATAATATTATAGATATAGATTGAGGTAATAGAGTTAGAACGAGACTTACTAACAATTAGATACTAACTGCACTATTACTGACAACCAACATGAGTAATAACCAACGCCTCGACCGGCGGGAGACCTCCCCTCCCCGAGCCAGTACCCAGTAGGACAGTACACGTCCCCTTGGCAGGGCGACCGCGAGCGGCTGATGGGCTACACGCCGCTCAGCATGATGGACCGGCGGCGCGCCGTCAACCAGCCCGCCGAGCAGATCCAGTTCCTGTCGGTGGTGGTGCTGCCGTGCCTCATGCTGCTGCAGAACGTCTTCCCCAACACCGCGCCGCTCACCGACAACTGCAGGTCGACACGTTTGTGATATGACGATGAATTTAGTGTGAGCACTTTGAACTCCACTGAGCCTTCTGTGGCTCTGCTAAAAATTGAATAAATATATATTATAATAATGAATAATCAAGTAGGAAAGCATAAAAATAAAAAACCGCCATATTGAATTTAGAGTTTATCGGTTTATTTTTCGAGTTATTCTCAGCAAGTTTCTTTCATTTTGATACCCATATTGTAGAACTAGAAGTACTAGAAGTGCATTAAAAATAACTAGTCCGCTCTATTGGGTGTTCCGCCAGGTTGTATTTAGAATGACGTCATATAGCTAACCATGTATTGTCATCCAAACTAAACGTGCACAAAATTGCAGCTCGATCGGTTGAAGATAACTGCTTCAGAATCGAGTTGCAAGATTCCACCAGAACAAACATCGTTACACACATACTTTGCAAGTGAAATAAAAGCTTTTAAACCCACGGTAATCTTACATTGTTCCTACAGATTGTTTCAGAATAATAATTTAAGTGTGTCTTTAGAAAAACCAAGGACGCGTGGCACGAAGAGATCGAGATCCGCGGACAGAAATTGTGGAAGCAGGACGACTCGCTGCCCACGGTGCTGCGCAGCCGCGTCTTCAGCAAGACCAGGTCCGATAATGAGTTATTGTAATGTAAAATTTTGTATAATATAACATTGTATACTTACGATATTTCAACTCATTTTTATTTGACGTTTTTTTCTACCTCTCCTATTAGTTACGAGTACGACCGTTTTCAATAGGTAATCTGTAACCTAGGGACGGGTGCTATGCGACTGATTTAAGGATTACGGATGGATGGATATTAAAATCAGCTGTTAGTCTAATGTCATCGAGATCTATAGAAATTTAAAACTCTTGCATCTGCGTGTCGTTACACTTCAGCTAATCTTGGGGTCATGGGCTATCTCTTATGGGGCAATAAGCTGATTCTGTTAAGAGAAACATCACAAATGCTATCTTCACTGAATAATCTTTGGGCTCACCTAAATAGTACCTATATCTCAGTAAAAACAGAGCAACTATCAAAAATTCAACATACATTGAAGTGTCTTAGCTTGCAACTCGTCGGCGACTCCCCGAAGACGTTCGCAGGTCACAATTACGTGTACATTTTCACATTAGTTTAGATTAAATCGTGGTCCACTTACCATAGTACACTCGTAGGCAGGAGTCGTCGAAAGAAAAAAACGTATGATATGATAGCAAATTTATTTCATTAACCTATTTATGATAGATATAACTAATACAATCAATGTAAGTGTAAACGAAAATCAAGTGTTTCCAACTGAACAATCAAGTTATACAAACATTTAGGAATAGCCTAGCCTAGCCAGCTCCGCCGACTCGCACAACACGGCCCCGCCCGCACATGCCGGACATAAAACATTGCATGTTATTTAAATATTCGGCTCCATTATATATTTAACAAACGAGCGGACACGCCACCTGACAGTGAAGTCACCGGTACCCAGTACAACAGCTGTAACCTCAAGGGAGTCACCGACGCGTTGGCGGTCGTTAGCAAGACTGGGGGCACAATTATCTGACTCTCAGACACTGCAACCAAAACTAAGAATCCAATCGGTAATTTAGACTTTTTTATAGCCTGAAGGGCCGACGTAAAAGCAGACGAGCCACCTGTAAGTAAATGGTCACTAGCAGTTTTATAAGCCAAGTTAAGTTTTATTAGTCAATTAAATTTTAAATTTATTACTATTTTAAATACATTCAATTCATTCATTCAAATCTTTGACAGAGTTATAGTATTAGTTCAATTTATATATTACCAAAAAGGAATTTAGATTACTAGAAAATGACTATAATTATTATCTTCCGCGTCAGTTTTGATGCAACATTCCGCTATAAGGAGTAAGTTAATCCTTGTCCGGCATGTGCGTTAATTAGTCGCAATTGTAATACATACTTACTTTTACACTATTGTGACCACAATGTTAAAAATATCTTATTATGACAAAACTAAATGACAATCATAAAAATATATTTCCTTGGATTTGGTGTACTATAAAAATCACAAAGCGAAGATACCATATAATATCCTATTCTTACGAAATAACCGTAAAATCACATATGGACAGAATAATGTTAAGTTATGGAATCAATGTAATTCTCCCCAAGCTTTTGACACATATTTAATGTAGTAACGAGTCTCAGTTAAAGATAATCTTTATAGTATCTCCTCATTTGTGACGGGCCTAAGTGCTGCTAAGCTACACGTCTTGATAATCAACAAGATTGTATGTTACCATGCGAGTCCATGTTTATTTATTCATAAATTAATAATAAAATTAATGTTAAATTAAATGACAATCTACAGGTATATAATATTTAGAATATCATAAACTTGATGATAAACACCACGTGAACACAGACGCTGACGTCATGGACTCTGGTCATCACATTAAAAAATCTCAATTCAAAGTATTTCACTGCCAATAAAACAATGACGTATCCACGATAATTCCACTACGAAATAAATAATAATGGCTTGACTCATATCTAATATATACTGACAAACCACACATAACGAGCTTCCGTAGCGATCCATAGACGCAATGACAGCAGGTTACCAAAGACAATTATATTTTTTTTCATCTCCGACACAAGTGTTGCCACCAGGTCCAGAGATCTTAAACTACCTACCATCCAACAATATTGCCAATACAAACATGTAATTCATGAATAACCTTATAAATTTATAAATTATAATAATAGTAATGACATACACGCTACATAAATATCCAATAACTTCTCCGTAACAATTGCATTTTTATTCAGCCTCGTCCCAACGATTTTCCTATTATTGTTATAACTATGAAATAAAACGTGGACAAAACCTCTAACGGGTTCGCTCTGCAAACCAACCTTAGCTCCAACTTTGCCCAAACGTGGGAATGCTGGAGTGGCAATAAACATTAACTACGTACATGCCAAGTTTGGTATCAATATACCAACTTGTTCTTAAATAGACATTTATACATCTGCATTTTAAAATATTTTTCATTCCTTTACATTCGTTTTAAATTATTTAAACTAGCAAAATACTAATGTTCTAGTTGTTCAAAGCCTTTCAATATTTAATTGGAAATTTTATTGTTTGAGTTAATATAAAAGTGAGAGAATTTTAACAATCATAATTACGTTGTTCAAAATTACCCAATCATCATTGCCCATCAAGTTAATAAGTTACCAGTAAAATTTGAATGGCAAGACAATAAATTAGCTAATGTTGAGGGACAATTATAACATTCGGGACTAGATTTTAATATATAACAATGTTTTGTTTTAATAATGATTTATGCAACAAGACCTTTTCTTCATGGAATGAACTGCTTTTATTGCATTTAGGTAAAGATACGAAATTTTGTAAACAAAATAATGTATTTATATTATTTATCTTTACAAATGGATTTATATCATGAGAGAACTCTTAAACAATTCTCCTTAATTATCTCTTTGAGCAACACCGGTGTGCCTGTCTGAAAACTATTAATAATTTGTTACTTTCACAAAAAAAAACAATTCAAATCAACCAACTGGGAAGATGCATTTGAAATTGGAAACAAAAAAATCTGACCAATGTCAGTCCATTGACATTCGTAATTCGAATAGATAACAATAAAATCAATTTTAATTCAATTCAAAACAGGACCCAACCTAAATCAAACTGGCTTTAGATTTTGAATACTTTTGTAATTCAAAAATGGAACTAACCGATATCGAAGTGATGCTTCTGTTCCACGTTGGAGCCGAGCAGGTTGCGCGAGGCAGTCTTGAACCTGCACAGCGGGCAGTCGGGAGAATCGTTCGAGAGTCCGAGGCTGTGGCGCGGTGGTTATGTGTTGCGTATCTTGCCGGGCACGTAGTTCTTGTCTATGGTCGGCTCCTGCAGGAACATATGGAGGCACCGCTCGTTCTGGGCTAGGGGGTGGCCGGCTATCTTATTAATAAATACTTCGAGACCTGGAAATTACAAATTTATATCTTGTCAATTAAATTCACAGAGCTAATAATTCGTCTCGAGTTGTGGATAACAACTAAAATGTGTATCTGCTATCATTATAACACATCTTCCACTGGCAGTTAAATATTTAAGTTAGTAAAATTGTTAAGTGTGTGTAAAACTTAAAACCTCAGTATCACAACAAAGTCAGAACAACTTCAAGGTTACTCTTAATACTTGCTTACATGTTTACACATTTATAAGGCATGCAATGTGCAGACTATGTAATTACCACATTTCAATTATACAATTATTATCCTACATCACACAAAACATGTACATCTCATATTGATTATGCTAGCTATGATATATATATATAGCTATGATATGATATGTGTAAAAATAACCTGTTGTTAGCTATGATAGCTAACAACAGGTTATTTTTACACAAACTTACTAGACAACTTTATGATAAGGCTAGGCTAGGCAAGTTGGACAGAAATCTGCTTCATTCAACCATCCATCAGCCGGTTACTTATCTTAATTGCAAGTCACTTTGATATTTTTGTGAAATTCAAAAAGTGAATACACAATGAAAGTAGCTACATATACTTATGAAGTTTTACATGTCGATAATAAAAATGTACAATTAATAATGAATACCTTTTCTACGGTCTTCAATAAATTCTTCCTCAAAGATGCCGTCATCTCCTCTGAAAGGCAGCTGTCTCTTTAAAGCTTTACCAGGCAAAGGTGGCACTACAATCTGAAATTAAACCAAACAGGCAAACTGTAAAAATCTGAACACAGGTTAACTATCTGATGAATTAATATTTATGATGAATAACTGCAGATTCTTCAAATGGGCAACAACAAGGACATGACTAAAAACGGCCAAAAAAATTTATTATTACGCATAGCTTTTCAAGATGTACAATATGGTACATAGTAGAATTTTGTAAGATGTATGTACTTAGTAGTAACTTCGTTCTTTAACGAAATTCTTAAAACAGAATGAGAACTTGAAACAATGATTAGTATGTCATGCCTTACAGCTGGGTTCAACACCCTTCTCGGAATGTTAGGCGTATAAACTGATAAACAGACAAACATCTAAGGAGACAAGCTGCCAAACATTAAATAACCCAATACCCTAATAATAGATATTTCCATGTACAGACATTGACAGTGATGAAGATATACAAGTCAATTGGTTACAGTTCTACAACATGTATAAATTTCAATGCATCTAAAATTGAACTCTCTATAGACAATAGGATGTGAAAAAATCATGACTCAGGCAGATACTTGTCATAGTTAGCATGTGTAGCATATGTATATATACTCGCCAACTGATAACAGTGCCCAATGATTAATATTTGGCATTCAATTACTTGAATACAATAAAACTGTGCGTCACAGCACTAAGATGTTGAGAGGAAAATGGAAATATGGAGATAAATAATATTTGTCAGATATTGGACGCTTGAATAGACAAATTTGTCAATTTTTTTTATTTATCTAAATGCAAAGTACATAAGTAAATTTGACAAATTTTGATTGCATATGATGTAAATGGACACTGAATATACCAACAATGAATAACTTAATAAAACAAAGAAATGATAATGTAAAAATGAGTTTTTTCCCTAAAGCAGAATCTGTCTGAAAATAGGGTTACCTGTTTAGTGTATTAAACTATGGTATACATTGGTTTTGAAATCAGGTAAAATGAGAATATGGTTGTCCTCCACTAATAAAATATAATTTTTGATCAGAATGGAAGGTTCTTTGTGCCTCTAAAGTCTAAAAGAATAAGCTATTGTTAATCAGTTATAGTAACTATGCGTAACTGAAATCAGATTGTTTCATAAGTGTAATTATAAAATTTCACAAATATTTTGTAAAAAAAACGTTAAGGGGAAAATGCTATGTACAGTATAATACATTTTATGTAGTATGAGTCATCATGACACTGAGACATAAAAAGTATGCTAGCTACAAGGTAAGCAAGTGATAGCATTGGGAGTTGGAAAATCACAAAAACACGACAAGAGGTTGCCCAATGACCCTTAATATAGCACCAAACAAAACAGAGGCGGTAAATACTGTGATTAGGCTATTATCAGCAAACCAGTTCGCTCACCTTACTGTCCCTCTCGAGTTCGTTTCTGAGCCACTCGAAGTCGCTGTACCGCCGCCTAACGCTCGACTCCTTCACTTTGAAAACTGGCAGGTTTGTCTGTAACCAGGAAATTGAATTTAATCGAATAGTTTTACACAGACCCTCGCCAGTTCAATCAACGGTCGATCACCGATACGCCCACTAGAACTAGGTGGCAGCGGCGATATCGTGCGAGCGGATAATCTAATTATCACACAAACGCATCCAGCGTTTCCTATTGACTTACCCTCATGCGAACTTCGTAATCGGTGTAGCGCTTTTTTCCTACTCCCATAGTGGTCACTGGATTTACCACGTCGATTTCTAAGAAGTTTGCTGGCGCAGCGTACGCATCGTCTAAAGTTTGCTTTTTAACATTTAGCCGCCGCGTTGCATCGGCTGTTGTATCCTCAGCCATCATAACTCTATATTTGAACAAACAATCACAAACTCAAAAACGGATCGCTAATCAAAAGAAAATGATACTGACATGACTTGAATGAAACATTGAAACAAAATTTGTTTGACGTTCCATTCGATAAAAATGGCGTTATCGTTATGTCAAATGCCAATGTCATTATTATTACGAAATTTTTTTTATATCACAGAAAACAGTAAATAATGGGAAATATGAAAATCATAGATTTAAGGCAATTAAACTAGGTTTAGGTGTCTATGTTTTCAACTGTGACCAAGGAGAGAGAGAGGAGACTAGGACTAGGACCACAGCTAGGACTGGCACCACAGCTAGGACTAGGGCAAGGACTATTCATGTGTTGCATTCACGGAGCATCGTGGTTGCATTATTGCCACTTTTTGTTTTAAGTAGTGATGTACCACAAGACCACAATCGGAGACACGGTCTCTGGTTATTTTCGATTTGTGATGAAGTCTAATATTTGAAGTACATAAAAATAAAACGTAAATTATTTTATAAAATATAATTAATGTGCATTGTTTTATTGAAAGAATATTTAACTGCTCATGTTTATCTGTGTGCGCCAACCCTAAATGTCAAACAGTCAAAACTACAACCTTGCAAAATTCGAATAAAATAAATTGGGGATAACTTTAGGACTGAAATGATGTTTTTCCATACATAATTATCCTTTCTGCAGTTCGTTTTCCACTAGCAGTAATAGAGTTCTGTGAGTTCGCCATCGTCAATCAAACACACATTAACTAGACTCCTAGGACTACTATTATTGCAGTCGAATAAAACAACACCATTGTACTTATTGTATATTTCTACTATTCACACATTTACAGAAACTGACTCATGGGATCCTCTTCCCTTCGTTTCTTCATCTTGTACGCCTCAAGCTCCTCGTCAGTGGGCGCTGCAACCTGCACCATGCTGTTGTAGGGCCGCTTGCGCTCGTCCACTGACATCAGGTACTCTGCTCGCTTCTGATGTCTCTCTTCCATTTCAAGAGCCTGAAGTAGAGATAAAAATTTATTTTATTTAAATTTCCTTTATTTACCCGGCTACGGACAAAGGGCACGTCCATCTCTTCCCACAGAATTTCAAAGTTCTCATTCATTAATCTCATCATTCATTCAATTCATCATAATTTGGGCGAATCTAAAGGTCGTTAGGGGGCTGTCTATTTATCACGTGAGATTCGAAAGGGGGGGGAGGGGTTCAGCAAAAATCACGAAATATCACAAGGGGGGAGGGGGGTATAGAAAGATATTATCACGTGTATTTATTTTGTACATAATTTCTTTATACCTGTATTTAAAAATAATATAAAAAAATTAAGATTCTTTAAAGGTACTAAAAAATTCATGTGATTTTTGGTAGGGGGTGCGGGTTAGTCCTAAACCTCACCACATATCACCAAGGGGGAGGGAGGCGTTAAAAAATGAAAAAAAATCACGTGATTAATGGACAGCCCCTAAAGCCCCTTACACCCCAACACTTCTCCTCCATTCCTCCTCTCCATCCATTCTCCTCATTCCAAAGCTTCTCCCATCTCTAAGTCTAGAGAGGTGGTAATTAATTTATATAAATTGCTGTATATAATTTCTTAAGGCCACTTCATTTATATGACGAGAACCATGACATATAAGGCCATAGGGCCATTAACGGTTTGAAGTCAGCTGATATACTCGTATAATTCAGAGGAATACAAATCTTATGCAGTACCTTTTTCAGTTTGTCCTCCTGTTTCTTTTCCTTCTTGAGTTCCTTCTTTTTCTTCTTCTTCGCCTTCTTTTTATTCTTCTTCTTCTTGCTAGTCTTCTCTGTCTTGGAGCGGCCGTCGCGTTCCGAGTCTGATGAACTGCTGTCCGAACTGGACGACGAAGACGACTCGTCCGATTTTGCTAGAAAATATAAATTTGTTCTCTAAAAAAATTCTAAAAATATGTACATATATTATGTACAAGAAAAAAATATAAAGCATAAAAAAAAACTGAGTGATCTATTTTTGCTTAGACACAGATATTCATTTTAAAACTTATGTCTGTTTGAATACTTTTTCATTAGAAAAAATTCGTCGTCTCATTCTTTCCCGTTGTGTCAATTAATCTATTTTTTCCAACGTTTTGTGTGGCCTTGAATTAGCAAATCACGGCATTGCAACCCCTCAGCTAGTCGCCAGAATGCATTCAATACGGATAATCAAACATTATGCGAGAGAGATTATGCGAAACATTATTATAGAGACCCGTTGAAACTTATTAAAGTAGGTAGCACCAAGTTACTTACCTTCTACGAACCGCTTTCCAGTTTGGCGGAGGGTAACGTTTATATGTACAAGTATATATTTTGTTTGCAAATAAATATAAGAAAAAAAATCAAATTAGATACCTTTTTCTTTCTTTTCGCTGACGTCATCGTGTGAAGAGTGCTTGCCTTGGTCGGGTACCTCCATCACCACGGACTTGCCGGCTTCACCCACGCAATACGACATCTGAAATATGTAGAGGTCATTATTTGTTGCAATAGTTGCCCAAATGCTGTTAAAACATTCATTTATTAACCTTTACAGATTCTTCAAACTTTTGTGTTATCCTGCGGAAAAAAATAGTTTTTTTAAGACGAAAAGTATCTTAGAAACACAGCCGTGATATAAGCTACATATATGTATGTATTATCTTAATCTGTTCCTCAATGCTCGAGCAGTACATGCTGAAAGACAGAAATTCCAAACAATGTTTTTGGTCTCTATGACGATAATAAAAATAAAGACTATAGATAAAAATAAAATAACATTAATATGAAAATGACATTGACAACAGACATGACAGTAAAACAAATAAAAACTTGACATTCACATGACATAAGACATCGACAATAACAAAACCTAAAATGTTGACTATAGCAAACTTCAGGATGTCGAGCTAACTTCAGGGTGTCGGTTTTTCGTGACGATCGGTGTGCGCGCGCATCTTAAAAATTTACTCTCATCATTTCTCCCTAACGCGCCAAAAGAAGTATAACTTCAATAAAATATATGGAACCTTGATAAAGGAGTGGCAACACTTATAGCCCCACTGGCCGTCTTTCCAGAAGGAACCCCACACCGACGTGTGGTTGTTCAGGAGTACATCCTCTTCATATTTACTCCTGAAACACACATGGTCTTATATTACAAGTGTTATACGACGGCAGACACTTTTCAAAACAATATTATGTTAAGGATATTTATACGGGGTAAGTAATACCAGCTTCAATTCCATTCGCTATTTAAGTAATGACGAAGGGTGCTATCTAAGCTGGTCATGATATTTGTACCAGCCACCGAGGTGTCTAAAGATGGCTTAGTGTGTATACTTAAACATAGAATAACTTGGTATTTTTAAGTCAAAAGTGAATAGGCTTTTTTGAGTTAGCACACTCTACCATCAAAGGGCTATGTTGTTACTTAGCATTAGGTGTAGTCATGCGCTAAGTTATACAAAGTAAAAAAAATATAAGTTTAAAAACTTATTTAACTGATTTTTATTATTTATACCGATACGTGGACCCAATTGCATGTATCAAAACAATGATATAAATAATAAAAATCGTGAGTACCCGTTAGAATTAAAATGTTTATTGTCCGCGATGATAAAAGTTTAAAATCATGCTATTTTTGGAACGATGTTGAAAATTAATTGTATGAATTAATTCAGACGAAAAAGTTGTAACGACATTTTTTCGTTTTAATTCATTCATTCATTAATTCCGTCTAGTTGCATATATGTATTGTGTACAGCGCCATCTCGTGGAGCGTTTTTGTAATAAGCAAATGCGTAGTTTTGTCATTAGTTTTTGTTTGTTGATAGATGGCAGCAGTGTGCCACACTTGGCATTTTCAGATTTGTAGGTTTAGCGTCACTGACGATAGATGACGCTACCAGTGGGAAATAATTATAACTTTAAAAAAATTCTATTACAATTAATTCACTAATTAATCGAAAGGAACTTCGTTCCATCCGGGTGTCCCTTGACACCTCTCAAGTTTTTTTTTGTTGTTCTTTAAGGGCTTATAATTATAAACTTTTGTTAGATAGGTGTGTAAATATGCTATACGTACTTAGCGAGCTGCCGCTCGGGCCCCTGCACGAGCGTGCCGTCGCGGTTGTACCGCGTGAACTGCTCGGTCTGCGCCAGCAGCAGCTCCCGCGGCGGCGCGCGCAGGTGCTCCGCCCCGCCGTACTTCTCCAGCACCGCTTGCTTCACCTGCACGACACACGTGTCCGACATTCATTGAAGGCAATACTTCTATAGTATCGTTGTGATTTGGAATCCGATGAAACGGAAACGACGCACAAATGAAATAAAACGGAAATGAAAAAGACACACACATTTTAACGTGGGAGAAAATGAAATAGGAAGCATCAGCAAAGTGGCTTACAAGCAAAGCAAAACATCAATATTTGGACTAACAGTATTCGTTTTTGAAATGAATACTTCTTTTGTATCATTTTGATTTGGAATTCATTGAAACGGAAATAATGCGAATGAAGCATCGGCAAAACGGCGGCTGACGTAAGCAAAGCAAAACATCAATATTTCGACTGAGAGTATTCGTTTTTTTTAAGTTTCACTTCTAGCACGTGTCAATTGCCCACGTACTGTTTGTCCAGCCCACCTGCGTCTTGTACAGGTCCCGCTTGCGGTCGTACTGGCGCTGCAGCAGCTGCAGCTTGGTCGGCTCGGCGAGCAGGTGCACGTCCAGGCCGCGCGCGTGCGCCTCCCACGCGAACACCTGCGCCGCGCCGTGCGCGCCCGTGTCGCCCGTGAACCGCGCGTGGTTCTCGCCGAGGTACTCCGACCTGGGGTAGAAGAATATATTACTGACAAAGATGCTTGGATATAGATACCCGCGACCAGTTCTACTCATGTTAGTATGTATGTAGGTTTATAATTTGTAATGTAACATTTTTTTTTTAAATGTGCCAAGGAGTTTCTTTCCCCGTTTCTTTTTCTTCTCAAAGATTTAAAAAATCAATATTTAAAGGCACCTTAGCGAAACGGTGGTAAATGCAAAAAATTGACGTTCATAAGTGTATGCATCATACCTACATGAAATAAATGATTTGAGTTTGAGTTTGGGGACGCGGCGGGTCTTGTGTTGGACGAAGTGCACGCGAAATTCGACCGTGATTCTTGCTAGCCAAGCGCTAGTTTACGTCGAGTCGAAATTCGACGATTTTATAAATAATATATTCGATTCGATATTATAAATATTGTTATCCTATTAACATTGTTACTCTTTCACGCAAAAACTACCGAATGGATTTTGATGAAACTTTACAATAATATAGCTTACACATCAGAATAACACATAGGACATAATTTATAAAGATACAGTGTGAATTATCCAAAATATAAAACTAAATCTTTGCAAACCGAAGGAATAAATTTCCCGAAGCGAAGCGAGGGCGGGTCGTTAGTCCATATATATAAAAGGAGAAGCTGACTGACTGACTGACTGACTGACTGACTGACTGACTGACTGACATATCAAAGCAGGGCCTAAACTATAAAGGTTAGAAACTTGGGTTCCTTTTATAACGTAGGGGAGCACTAAGAAAGGATTTTGAAAATTCACCCCCTAAGGGGGTAAAACGGGGGTGCAAAGTTAGTATGAAACTTTGCCGTTTTTGAGGGTATTTGAATGAAATTCAGTATGAAGGTTATGAAACATAAAATATTTCATTGAAAGTTATGAAACATGTTTAAATTTTTTTTTCAAAAATTTTATCAACTGTTATATATTTAGGGATTTTTGGCGGGCGAAGCCGCGGGTATAGGCTTGTTGATAATAAATATAATGCAAGACTTACTCGGCAACCTCGGGGTTGGGGTTGTCCCTCATCGAGCGCGTCTTGGGGTCGTAGTACGCCGAGTTGGGGTCCAAGTTGCGCAAGTACTTTGCGGTGTCCTCTCGAATGCGCAGGTTGCGCACCGTGATGCGTTGCTTCGAGTCCACCTGACACGAGAGAGGGCGTTGTGGTAAAGGTTGATTCAGACAGCCGACGGGGCGGGACGGGTCGCGTCGGCTGTCTGAATTAACCTTAAATGTTTGGTAATGTTGCTTGGTGTAGTGTGTGTTTGGTTGTACATAACTATAATTATGTATAACCACCGTCCACACAGCCAATAGACTCCAAAAACAGGCGAATGGCTTCTGTCAACACATCTGGTTTATGGTACTGATATAAATTCGTGCCGTCTCATTCTTTCCCGTAGCTTAAATTAATCTATTTCTTTCCAACGTTTCGTATGGCCTTGAATTAGCCAATCACAGCGTTGAATTAGCCAGTCACCCCGCTTCGTCTTACCTCAGCTAGTTGCCGGAATGCATTCAATACGGAAAATCAAACATTAGGTGTCTATTGGCTGTGTGGTTGGTGGGTAGGTATAAAGGAGTGCGCACATTACACCAACTCGACGTCAACTCCACTCCGTTTCAACTCCGACGTTCCGTTCCGCGATCAACGCTTCATCGACGTCAACTCGACTCCGTCTCCACTCCGTTTCAACTCCGAGGTTCCGTTCTAGGTACATTACGTCATTGTGTCGGTCGACGCGTGGACTACTCGTCTACGGTGAGTCGTCAACGCAACGTCGACGCGTTGGTCTCGAAACGGAACGGCTATGGGTGTAGGGCGAGCCGTACAGGGCTTTTAAGTATAAGTTCGAAATTCAACCTTACCTTCAAAGATATAAGGCTCATAATTGAATGTTAGCTTTGTCAAGGTTTTAGTCGCGTTGGCGTCGGTCGGTCGTGGAGTCGTTGTAATGTGCGCACTCCTTAACACTGCAACAACAATTAATCAATCCGCATAACCCAGTGAATAGAGTTACAAGTTCACTACACTTGGGAACAAAACGACGGGTGGATTTGCGTATCTTTGTAACGCATTTCGCCGTTACCGCGATCACACCTTTAATTTTAGAAACGGTAGTAGAATGAAAATATTTAAATACATAAGTTTTTGATAGTCTGCAAGCCTTGTAGAAAGGTTCGACAGGGTGACTCTGGTCCAGAGTGACGTGTAGCGCAAAGTGGCCACAATAACATTTGGTTGTGTTCAAACAACCAGCAGTACCTTGGTCCCCGGCATGTCAACTTCATCCACGTACTTGTCCTCATCTTCCTCAGCGTTATCATCGTCGTCTTTCGCGTCAGGATCTATAATATATTGATATACATACAATTAAACTGAAAATAACTGGAAAATAAAATATTGCTTGTGTTTATTAATGTACTTAATAATCATGTAAACACAAAATAATTGCCTTCTTCCAATTTCTTGGCCCGGAGCTCTCTCTTGGCCTCCTCGACCTTCTGGTATTCCTCGATGATGGCTTTATGCTGCGCGGGGTCGTAGCCGTTCCAGCGGTCGCGCTTGCCGTCGTAGCTCAGGTTCAGCGTGGGCTGGCCGAATTCGTCCGCCGCTATACCAACGTTTGTGTACTTTGCACCCAACTGAAATATTATGTTTTACTTTTGACCAGTTGTGCAAACTTACCGATTAGGATTCCCTGTGTTAGGAGTGAGTAAAGTGTAGGACATGATGTGTAAAAAAGCGACTAAACACTTTATCTATAGTATAACTTAGTGTACCTGCAATCTTGGACTTCATTGAGATTATAAAAAAACAATGTTTCGTACCAATGTACACTTTTGGGCACTTAACGAAATTATATTTAAATTATGTACCTACTATAAAATTTTGTATTTTAGAAATATCTAAAGAAAAGTCCACGATGGCATCTGTCTTATTTAGTATAACAAATAGCTGTTGTTATTTGTTTCAGTAAGATTCCAATAATTATCTTGAGATGCTCAGGAGACCCTCTGAACTGATAGAATATTGACCTGAACCAGAGCCCTGAGAAGAGGCCCAGCGTTACTGAGTCTGGGTACAATTAGAGAATGCCCATATTGAGCGATTGCGCTGAATGAAAGAATAAATTAAAGGTTTGACAAGTATTTCGGTACCTTTCTGGGTCTTTCCAAGCAATCCTTCTTTTTGTGCGTCATTGCACCACAGTTTTCACAGGCGCCCTTTCTGAATTTTGTTACTACTTTGGACTGAAAATAAAACACAGGTAGGCATTACAAAATGCACAGTTAAAACATTTTATATGTTTGACATCGTTGTTCTTGAGTTATAGCGGAACATACAGACAGCTAAAATTTAAAAAATATATAAAAGATTGCAGTAAGTCATAAAACAAATATTTATCACAAAAGTGGACGAAAAATGTAATGTACAGACAGACTCTACAGATTTATATATCAGTATAAAAGTATAGATATAGATAATAATAAACAAATATATATTTTATAGTTTAAACCACTCACAGAGTCTACTCCTTTATTGTAATAAGTATCAAGCTTTGTGAACTGAGCCTCTCTGTCTTCCTGCGGGCGCTGATGCTTGAGTGTGGGACCGCTGGTGCCGTAGTACCATGGTGCCGATGAAATGTACTGAGGGATGTGAGGGTTTATGTCCTTGCCTGAAAAACATGACCATTAGTCTTAGACTACAATACAATAGACTATATCTCGATCGGATTCTAGTCCTATACAAATTGTAACAGCAAATTTTGGATTAGGCGAAGACTTATTAGTACATCATTGATAATAGTGTCTGCCAAACTAGTCAGCTTTTTAAAAAGTAATGATGCAGTAATTGCTAAAGCTATCACTATATGAATTATTTACAAAAGAACTTCGTGAACTATCTTGAAATTGCCACAGAAAAGCAAATTTATTGCAGGGCAACAACGATTTCAAAGATCTAATATTTACTGCAATTGCAAATAAGATGGCGACGTCCATACCTGTTTCATCGACGGCAGCCGGCGCAGTACCAGCTTTCCTGGCCTCCTCCAACTCTTTGGCCTTGCGCCAGTCCTCTCTTGATTTCTTCTTAGGCTCATCTTCCTCTTCGCCAACATCGTCTTTATTTCGCAATATTTGCGACACTGACGCCCGTGCGTTTACGGCCATATTGTTAATATACAATTGTTACACCATTTGATCAAATAAAATTATTGTATAAACTGTTAAAATTAATGCAACAAGTAATTATTGGTGAAAATGTGCAAAACATTTATTGCATTTGATAACTTTATTTGTTGTCAAGCTGTCAAAGTGTCAACATGAAATTGTCAAAGTACCACAGATTAAACTGACAACACGCATAGAGTATGTATATTTTATTTAAAACCATTCATATTTTGTGCATTAGGATTGACGGACACAAATAATTGTAAATTGGTTTTGCATAAAGAGTAGGTAGGTATAGTATATGAAAGAGAAAGAAAAAATGTTTATTCGCAGCAGGCAGTCTAAATGCCGCATTTGAACATGATCTGTAATGTTAGTTTTAAGCCTTTAATAATTAAATAAATAATTACTGCGGCCAAAAAGACCAGATAAACACCGATTGTACTCGTGTAATTTACAACAGTATAGTATAGTATCCAACCCGGAGATTCCCTACCCGGTATTTTTCTCTAGTTTGTAATAAGTGTAATTTGACGGCGTCGACAGTTGCTGTCGAATGTGAATATTATAAATTACGATATTGTGATATACTAGACATGTTTAGTGATATACTTTATAGTTAGACGATTACTAACAGTCTCTGCCCCAGATCTCATCTCATAGAATCTCTCTCGCGAATAATCAATCCGAACGTCATTTAAAATAATCATGAATGACAATTTTGCTTAGTAATATGTCAATGAAATGAGTATGGGTATGGGTATTTAACGACAGGTTGCCCGAAGCGATGGGATAGATAGATAGATTTATATTTTTATAGAAATAATTTAAACACATATCTATGCTGTTCAAAATTGTTATATATTTTAGAGTCTAGGTTATTTACATCTTAAATCATATTGTAGCACAATGAAACGTAACACGCCTGTATTAATACTTCTATATCGACGCAAAAAGCAGTAACGTTGTAATTGTAACCCACACCCATTGACTTATTATGGCCACACCGGACTTTTTTTATTATTGCAGATTCAGAACCAGAAATAATCTACTTCAAATCCAATCTCGTGGCGATCAATAGAAAATTTTGTACAGCGTTAAAATTACCCGATTTTCATTATGTTCTGAAACATTTTCAATTTTGTGGTGTAGTCTCCGCTTTTTTGCGTCGATATGGATATACATATATATTTATATTCTTTAAAAGCTGCGTAATTCAAAGCTTGCGCCTTGCGCGAGGTCTGTGGTAGGACGGGCGCGGCACGCACACGCGTTCGCCGCTCTCCCCCTGCAAGCTCTCCTCGAGCGGCTCTGCGCGAGGCGTGAACAGCTTACGGCGACTGCGCGTGATGCTGAAACTTAATATTTATTTATTTATTTAGTTAATTAACACGGATAAACTAATTACGTTACGTAACAATTTATAAAATTATACAATAATAACGCAACATAATAAAATAAAAATCAAATTCATGCATAAAATCCTGTCAAATAGTAAAATAAGAGATCAATCTAATGTGACAAATAACTCCTTGCTCGACTGCTACACTCTTTGACGTGATTATAAAATGATATTGCTTTAGAATTGAAGTGGCATAATTCAAAATTTTAAGAAAATGATTGTTTCATCTTTAAGAGTCATTTAGAACTGAAGTGGCATTACTAAATATTTTAAGGAAATGAAACGGAAACGAAAAAGAGATAGACACATTTTAACGTGGGAGAAAATAACATAGCCGTAAGCCGCCATTTTGCCGATGCTTCCATCGGCAAAATGGCGGCTTACGTAGACAAAGCACAACATCAATATTTGGACTGACAGTATTAGTTTTTTTTAAGTTTCACTTCTAGCACGTGTGAATTGCACAAAATTTGTTTTTTTACGTGTTTAGGTGTTTCGCGACAAACGAGCGTAGTCTCAACTGATGGTGATGATTCAACGTCGTCGGACTAGTAATACCAAGGCATCATCAACGCGTTGCCGGCCCACTAGGACACAGAAGGGAAGAGCCATATTATTACTGGCTCTCCGACACTGCCAACGAAATACTACGAAGTATTTCACGTTTAATTTTCAATGGCCACTGTTAGCTCGCCAAGCGGGCTCATTACCTGACACAATGCACGTATCGTCGGTTAATCTTTAGCAGGGTGGTAACTCTACCACCCTTAACAGCCTTAAACAACCTCAAAAAAGATTTACTACACCTACACAGAGTAATTCTGATTTCGAGAAATCAGTATGATGTCTCACATTATTTTATCGAAATTATTGAAGCAGCCATTTACCAACAAACCCACATTTTGAATGTTTAGCAAATGTTTTATTTTATTTTGTATTGTGTGTAAATATTATATTTGTTTTCTTAGTTTTTGTAAATGCTACAATCATAGATTAAACATACCTTTTTGATGGACAACTTTGTATGCCCATTGTCGGCGGCAAATTTTCCTCTTCATTTTGAATCTTTTCTGGCGAAGGTATATCTCTAACTACTTTGACGGGCGCGGGAACACCGATAGTCACGTCAGAGAAGTCATTTTGTAGATTAATAATGTCTTTTAGTTTTTCATTTTCCCGAATGTACCTTTCTTCTTCTTTGCATTCATCATCTATCATATTTTTGCGTCTTCGTAATCTTAGATTCCTTCTTGTTGTTTGCTTACTCTCACATTTAGCATGGCTCTCCAATAGCACTTCATCATCTAAGTTCTTCTTTTTACCTCTTTTAGAGTCGTTAATATCTTTTGTTTTAGTTTTGTCTAATTTAGATTGAGATTTGTTGCGTAAATTGTATTTTACGTCTACGTTAGAAGCATCTTGAGAACCGTTTTCATCAATTTGTGGTTCTGTTACCTCTTGGGATACTAACAAATCAAATTCTGTAGCCCTTGGTGCTGTGATGTCGTTGTAGATTTTTTCAAATTCTTCAAATGTGTTATCGTTTTGATTTGCTAATACATTACTTCCTTCGATAGTAGCTGGTGTTAATTTGAGATTTTTTGGAGATTTGAATACAGAATTTTCTTCTTTTACGTGTGATTTAGTTTCAGATGCATTTTGAAGCTCAGCTTGTTCAATATTAAGATCTGCTGACAGTTGTTCAGCTTTTATAGAAGATACTACAATATCAGTGTTTGAGTTTATTACAAAATTTTCAATTGATTGACGAACTAATTCAATACGTTCAATTTGTTTGTCTGCCATCGTCGACACTAAGGGAGACTCGAACACGTCAATAGAATCATGTTTTTTTATATCTTTATTCTTGGCTTTTATGACCGTTGTGGGTTCAGTTTGACGAGTAATACTCTCACCTAAAAGTCTTTTTATAGTGCTTGGTTCAAAATCGTTGGTAACATCCTCTTTAACAATTGATGGAGATCTTAAATCATCAATATGTTTAATTTCATTACCAACATCGGTGAGCCTTTTATCAATAACTTTGTCAATATTTCCGCTTATATTATCGAAATAAGTCTTCCGGTCCACAGGTTTTGTAATATGTAACTGATATTCTTTTTTGGTGTCATCAAAATATGTTCGTTTTTCTTTTAATAATTTTAAATTGCAAAATTCTTCCTCCGGTTCTGCTTTGGAGTCACTTTTCCAATCTCTTGTAGCCTGTTCCAGTTGTTCAAACTGTGCCAAAGAACTATTACTGTTTGTTGTACATTTAAGTGAGTTTATTATTTTGCTCACTAATGTGTCTGAAGCTTTATGTGGTATCTCCCATTGATTTATCGCCTCAATTGATTTCTCTCCGACTTGAATATCTACTGCATTAAATGACTGTTTGATATCGATAGATGTAATAGTATCGGTATTTTTTGTTGGCGGGATATCACAGTCTTCCATCAGGGATTGATAGCTTGTGCATCTTTCATTTGTTACGTCAACAGATTTTCTAATTTCATTTTTTGCTGATATTTGCTCTTCAACTGGATCATTTACAGATTTATTTTTAATTTTAGGCTCTGAAACAAAATACGTCCCACGAGAAATTTGTTTGACAGCATCATCATTTTTCGGTACATTGGATATTACTTCCAATCCATTATCAGTAACTTTATCAGCAACATCTTTTAATTCAATGTTTATACAGCTTTGTGTTTCTTTTTCAATTATGTTTATATCTTTTGGTACAGAATCATCATCGGCCGATTTAAATAAGCCATTGCTTTGAGATGACAGGTTAACATCAATATCTGTTATATCTATTTTCGCACTTAGTTCAGTTTCATTGCCCGTTATGTAAGCATTATCGAAACTGCTAATAAGTTCGTTATCTTTAAGTGTACCTGTCGATTTTTCTTGAACACTTTCATCAAAGTTTTCAGTGGAGTTTCCACTGTTTTCTTCGACTTGTGAGGAATGACGTTCTTGGAGGATGCTTTGTCTAATTAACCGTGATCTATTAATATCTTCTTTTGTGAACGTTGGTTCTAAACTTTCGTTACAAGGATCTTCCTCTGCATCGTTATCGTTTTCGTTTTCACTGTCCGTTAACGATAGAACATCTTCTCTGTCATTCGCAGAATTTTCTAAAATGAAAACATCTCAGTCAATAAAGGCATTTCTCCTAATAATCATATTCCATAAATACTTTATTGCTGGACTCTGGTATCTTATGAGAATGTGTTCAACGAGTTCACTCTGACAAGAACACAGTGAATATTTATATGTATTGTAAAATATTAAACAACTACCGTCTCTCTCTTCGATACAGGCACGTAGATGTTGAACTTCTTGCTCTGCCCTGGCCCGGGCGAGTTGTTCTGCAGTTAACTTTTCCTGTAAATATAATCTATGTTCAACATGGAACAAGTGTAATGGAGGGTGACTTGGGCAAAATGATGGATGGAGCCGTTTACACTCCCTATAATAGTTTAGTATTGCACAAAGTATCTTTACAATTATAGCTTAAGTATTGGTTTTGATGACTTCCATGTTGTCAATTATTGTTCAATTGTTGCTAACCCAGACATGGATGACAGTCCAAAATAAATTATTATTATTAACTACTATTAGTTGAAATTGTAAATATAAAAAATGGGGTAAATATTTTTAATACAAGGTTTTATTTATAGTTATTGAATTAGTCAACATACCTCTAATGTAGCTATTTCTGTCATAAGCTGCGTCACCTGAAAAAATTCAAATATCACTGATAAATCAAAGGAACACGTCAAATTACTTTAAATAAAAGTTATGGGGCGTAAAGGACTTTAAGTCCAAGCCGACCGCGCTTGCTGGACAGCGGACTAGGTCCCACTTCCCATCTCTTGGTTAATACTTATTGAAGTGATACTTCATCGCAACCCACAACTGTCCCAGGGGCCGTTCAAGTATTACGTAATTCAAGTATTACGTCAGCAGTATAAGTATATATTTTTTTACTTTTTCTGATATTCCACAATTTTTTTCACAAAATTCTCTTGAATCAATAAGGAAACCACTGAATGCAAGTACCAATGTTTACGTAAGCATGGGGGGGTGGGGTAAGAGATTTGTTTACTTTTGGTGACGAGGGGGACGGGGGATTAAAAATTGCAAAAAATCTGCTTACGTAATACTTGTACGCCCCCTCCTATCACAATGTGATACTTACAAAACTATAATATAAAACATTTTTGCATGCTTTTATTTCAAAATATTTCTTAATCCTCAAATAGTAGTGATGTATGTACATATTATGTATGTTTCGTATTAACGGTAGAAAAAGATATATAGATAGAAGGATATTATTTACGGTGGTTTAGTCGTATGCTATTAATTAACTGACCTTATTCTGAAGAGCTCTATTGAACGTTTCAACTTTTGGGGGCATTGTAATGTTGCTCAATTTTCTCTCGTATTCTTCAACCATTTCGTCCATCTGGAGAAAGAAAAACTCATTTCACATAACTTAACATAACTGAATCGAAAGCGGTATTCACTTGTGTATTGTAGTAAGCTTATAGTTTTAGACAATATTTTATTTCAATCGGTTCACAGAAATAAAAAATGACAATATAAGGAATAACATCCAAATTTTAAGAACGTGGGTACTAAGGCATAGGTACCTGAGGCGAAAGCCAGAGCGATAATGTTAAAATGTATAGTTTAAAATTTTAATTATCACGATTTTAATAATAATTTTGCCTGGCAAAAAAAGCGTCATTACACATATAAATTAGGTTTTGACATCCCCCCTAATTAAATATTTCTTGAAAGTTACTTAAAAATATAAATATAATACTATTGAAAATGATAAGCTATGTGATTTGTATATAGACAAACAACAAGCAAATAAAATTTCAATAATTTAGCGCCTACAATATTTACAAAATCTCAAAATTCTCGTTATCTCGCATTAGTCATTTTTATGTTATAACACTTTTTTGTCGGGCAGCGATATATAGTTTCAAGATATCACTGACGTCATTACGCAGCGCCTGTATCTGTGCCTCGTAGTAAGTTTTCGTGATCTCCTGGGCCTCATTGACCAGCGAGCGCATGGTGTCCGCAGTGCTCGCCTGCCGCTCCTCCATTGACGCCATCAGCTCCTTATTGCGCGACTGGGCTCTGTGGGGCACGAATACTTAAACTTCGTCATCGTGAGCAATAAATGTTTCACGGCTGGGTTCAGGTCTTCTCCCACAATGTGAGGTATACCGGATAAACTCCACCACTCTGGTCAAGTTGTGGATTGGTAGACTTAATCCACATTTGACAATATTATTACATACATTTGAGAACTCTCTGATGTGGTTTTCTCACGATCGATGTTTTCCTTTACTAAAGCATGTGATAATTAAAATGAAATAGTTCGATAATTTTTGAAAATTAGAGGACAGTGCAGGATTCGAACCCCGGCCCCCCCTGTTCGAGAGTCCAATGTTCAGACCACTCGGCTATCACTGCAGTGTGATCAGATCAATCATCTTTGTACATAAACCTTGGCGCTTCAGTAGAACATAAGTAATAACCAATAATGTTAGTTTTAATTGGCTCGACCTGAGGTTATTATGTAAATGTTACAGGAAAATAATGAAAATCGAGATTTGAGCTAATCCCCACAGGAGATTATAAATTCACAAGATGTTGAAATGACTTCCCCATGTCATGATTTCCCTAAAGAAGAACTTCTCTAAGGCTAAGATGTATAGACGATACTTAGCCTTAGCTCAGACTAATACTATACGTCTGCTACTATACGTCTATACATCTCCGCCTAATACAAGAACCAAATTTAGGAAATGCTGCCCCGGTACACAAAGAGACTCACTGAATCAGTTCAAAGTGTAGCCGCTCGTTCTCGGCCCGGAGTCTCACCACCACGGCGCCCGACTCCAACGTGGAGTCCTGCGACAGCTCCAGCGAGCTCGGGTACTCCGACATCGTGTTGTTTATCTCTGCAAATGACAATATCATAATTATGTAAGTATTAAAAAGTACGCAACGAAATCAAGACATGTTCGGGCGCCAGCAACATCATGTACAAATGGATAAAGAGAATAAACAATGTTTCGGCAAATTATTATGGATGTGTAGCCATTATAAGAACTATTTAAGTTTGTTTCCTCTGCTTTCTTGGCCAATAATGAATCGGTGGTGCCTTTGGTGTTACTTATGCCCATGGGCGATGGTGACTATTTACCATCAAATGTCTTGTCTGCTCTCTTTTGCCGGCTATTTGCATAAAAAAAGATATTCTCATTTAACAACAGTTGTACAATTAATATGAAGTATGAGGTGACAAGTTTCGTGACAGTTGTCGTTTGTTCCCATGATTAAGTAGTCACCTATCTGCGATTATTTGCGAAATTTACGAGTAACTTACGTATATCCCGGGCCACGGCAGCCAGCTGCAGAACATGCCTGGTCTCATGTGCATACTCCGGCGAAGGGTTGAGGGTAACCACCATGCTGACGGCTTCGGCCTTCGCCCCCGACAGTCCTGCGCCCAGCAGTCTAGTAAGCTTGGACTCCCTACATGTTTTGAAAAAAATAAAAATAAAATATACAGCTGATTCAGGACTACCAGACAATATCCGCCCCTCTTAAACAGCTAAGCCAGGCGAGCTGCGATATCTGGCTGAATGAGTCTTATTACACTAGTGTTTTCTTTTTTCGTTGCAGTTTATTCGTAACATTATGATTATGTTCAAGCTCCAACACATTAACACCTCACCTATACGGCACCAGGGCGTGCTTAGTGGTTCTCTGCTTCCGTCTCAAGGTGTGCAAGCACCGCTCCAACACATGCAGGGACGAGTTGATGGCTCGGGACTCCTGCATCCGGGCGCCCGTGTTGCGCGTGCGCCGCGCCCGCTCGCACCCCGCCAGGTCGCAGAGACGCACGCACGATACACGGACACCTTCGTCTGGAATAAGTCACTGTTTTGGGATACGGCGTACTATTTGAAGCTCCGTACATTAATATTCGGCCACGCTTATAACTTTGAAGAAATTTACGCAAAATTAGTAAAAGTCATTTGCTAATAGTATATGTTAACTATAGACGTCCTTAAATCAATATATACAGTGCCTAAATAGCTATTTTTTATCATAAAACCAAAGTGCAATACAGTATCAACAGTGCATTGAGTGTTCGTTAGATAGTGAATCATCGGTCTCCAGTTGATGCCATTGGTCTATTCAATTAGACGAAACGTTACCATATATGGCAATGCGAGTATCATAAACATCACTTAACGCATTGCTAGAACGATTACTTTTATTCACCACTCGCTCTTAAGGCTCCGTGGCTCAACGGTTAAAGATACGGCACCGCTCAAGCGTGTCCTCCAGTGGGTCCGAAGATCGAATCCCACATAACCACAAAATTTTATAAATTTTAAATTTTAAAATTTGTGAGCATAATTTTATTGCAATTTATTTGAGGAGGATTTAGTATTGGGGAGGTTTGATGAACAATTTATAATTAAAATGGCAGATTCCAAAAATTGTAACGCCTGTTTGAAAGAATTAGCAAACACTCCCTCATTACATTGCTCACGTTGTAAAGCAGGCTACCATTATCCTTGCATGAATTATTCACTGTCTGAGTTCAACGCCATGTCCGTTGAGTCCAAATCCAGATGGGTCTGCGTGCAATGTCGCAGCAGTGAACGCAAAGGTGGCGACAATTCAAACACTCCGGTTCGTAGTAATAATAATTGTAATGTTCAGAAATCGCCTCAGTTGGATTTTGTCACACAGCGCACGAAAGCACGCACTGGCAGCAATAATTGCTCTTGTGTATCTGCCAGTAACATACGGGATATCATTCGTGAGGAACTACATCTTTTATTTACCAACAAAATACACCCCGAAATACAAGAAGTTCAAACTGCGATGTCTTCACTCGAAGCCACGGTTGCTCAATTTAACGTGGAGCTTGAGAAAGTGAAAGCAGATCAAAGCGAGCAAACTAAAATAACTGAGGCCTTAAAAGCAGAGACCGAGTTACTGAAAGCTACGAACGCAAAATTACAGTCTCGTCTATCCCAAGTAGAACAGCATGCGCGTTCGTCAAACGTGGAAATCCAGTGCGTCCCTGAGAATAAACAGGAGAACTTGATAAACACCGTAATTCAACTAGGAAAAATTATCAAATGTCCAATTAACGAGACGCAAATCCATTACTGCTCCCGACTAGCCAAGTTCAACAACTCTAGCCCTCGCCCACGCTCGATTTTGGTCAAATTCAATAGCCCGCGTCTACGCGATGAGTTCCTAGCAGCAACCGGCAAGTTTAATAAGACCAACCGTGATGACAAATTAAATACAAGCCACTTAGGTATCGGTGGGAACAAGAAAACGGCAATTTACGTAGCGGAACATCTTACCCACGAAAACAAGTCTTTGCATGCTGCTGCACGGACCACGGCTAAAAAACTAGGGTATAAATTCGTTTGGGTGCGGGACTCAAGGATATACATGCGGAAAGACGAGCAGTCGAATCATATCTACGTCAAAGACATAGACTTATTAAACAAGTTGTCATAATATAGCTAAATTTGACTTGATTTACTGAAAGGCACCCTAAATTGTTTTTATCAGAACGTACGAGGCTTAAAAACAAAAACCACGGAACTTTTCAAAAATGTTATTTGTTGTAGCTATGATGTAATAGTCTTTACAGAAACATGGTTAAACAGCAGTGTCTCTGATGCCGAATTATTTGATGATCGTTATGTTGTTTTTAGACGAGATCGGGAAAGCAGCGGTTTTCACAATAAAAAACTGGGCGGTGGAGTACTGATAGCAGTCTCTAAACGTTTTAAATCCTTCCGTATGCATGCATTCGAATCAGACTGTGAGGACATCTGGGTAAAACTCGAAATAGGTAACAAAACGGGCGAAAATAACTGTCTTTACTTATGTGGTGTTTATATTCCTCCTCCTGTACAAAAGCATATTTTAGAGCACTTTATCACAAACACAAATTGTATCCTACAAAAGCTCAACTCCAACGCTAACAGTATTGTTCTTGGCGATTTTAACCTAAGCAGTTTATGTTGGAATAAGACATCCACCCCTGCGTTAGCACCTACATCGACAAATAGCTTGTTAAACAATAAGATTATTGACTTTATGTCCCTCAACAATTTATTGCAATATAATTCTTGTCTTAACAGCAAAAATCGACTCTTGGATTTAATAATGAGCTCCATGACCATCGTGCATATAGCTGAAAGCTCGGATCCACTCTCCCTTGTCGACCCGTTGCATCCTCCAATTGAATTTTGTGTTCAAACGGATCATAGCAAATTGCTAAAACCCCAAGACGAAGCAAGGTTCCGCTTCCACAAAGCTGACTATGAAAAAATAAATAACGATTTGCTGAAAGTCGCGTGGGAAAAAGAATTAGCCAATTGTTCCGGCGTTGATGAAATGGTGGCACAGTTTTATAAAATTCTCAAAGTTATTATTGCTAAACACGTTCCAAAATCCAAACCACGTTCTAGTAAATATCCAGTTTGGTTTTCTGCTGCATTAATTAGGGTTATTAGTGAGAAACTTAGGTATCGCATGAGGTATCGCAAATATGGCAACCCTCGAGATTCCCTTGCGTTTGAAGTACTAAGAGAAAGATGTACTAAACTAATAAGCGTAAGTTACAAGTTATATTTGAAACGCCTAGAGTCATCTTTGTCTTCGAACCCTAAACTTATATGGAGCTTTATTAAGAATAGAAGAGGTAGGACTAGCTCTTATCCTGCCCAGATGACTCTTGGGAGCACAGTTGCTTCCTCGGGCTCAGATATTTGTGATCTTTTTGCGTCACAGTTTTCATCTGTCTATAGCACAGGTAACTTACCCATCCCGTATCAGTCTTACGCAACGCCAGGCAGTAATTACTTGACTACTATTTCTGTAACTAAAGACGAAGTTTTCAGAGTTTTAAAAAGACTTGACCCTGCAAAGGGTGCCGGCTCCGATGGGATACCGTCCATTTTCGCAACAAGATGCGCTAGCGCTCTAGCACTACCACTCAGTATTATTCTTAACAAATCTCTTACTTCAGGTACATTCCCGAAAGCTTGGAAATGCGCTCTTGTAATTCCATTGTTCAAGAGCGGTGACACAACAGCAGTAAATAATTATAGGCCTATATCTTTACTTCCGACCTTCGCGAAGGTGTTTGAATCTCTTTTGTGCCCTATAATATCATGTCACTTTAAACATTCTATCGCACCTGAACAGCATGGCTTTGTGAAGTCTCGCTCCACTTTGACCAACTTGGTTTCCTTCGTCGAGGACCTTGCTGAGGGAGTCGATCGTGGGCGATCATACGATGCAATTTATACCGATTTCAGCAAGGCCTTCGATCGAGTAAGTCATGAAATGCTGCTCCATAAACTCTCCTCAATTGGAATAGCCGGCAAGTTTTTAAGATGGTGCAAATCATATCTAGCGGACAGGCAGTCCATAGTTGTAGCCGGAGGGTATAAATCCAAGGCGTTCAGGACTATATCTGGAGTACCTCAGGGTTCTCATTTGGGGCCTTTACTTTTCAACATTTTCATCAACGATGCTGGAAACTGCATTACTCATTCCAAGTTTTTAATGTTCGCCGATGACTTAAAAATCTACAGAATCGTTAACACATCTGAGGATGCAGCGTTATTGCAAAGGGATCTATACAATCTAGAGCTGTGGTGTAGAGCAAACGGAATGAGCTTAAACCCCAATAAATGTCACGTAGTTCGGTTTACTAGAAAAAAGATTGCACCAAACAGACTCTACCACATAAACCAAGTGCCACTAAGTGAGGTTAACCACACTCGCGATTTAGGAGTCACCCTAGATAGCAAACTGCGCTTTAATCTACATATTGACAATGTCGCTAGTAAGGCTTTCAGAATGCTAGGCTTCATCCTTCGCAACTGTAAGGACTTTAAGAGTCCCAGAACTAAGATAACGATTTATGCCTGCCTTGTACGTAGCATTCTTGAGTATTGCAGTACTGTGTGGAATCCGCACTACTCTATATATATTAAACGTTTAGAGAGCGTTCAAAAGCGCTTTCTGTGGCACTTGTCATATAGCTGTCACTTAGGTAAAACCCTCAGTAGCTATAACGATCGCCTACAACATTTTAAATTGAAATCTTTGCGACATCGCAGAGAATTACTTGACATCATGTTTCTGTACAAACTAATAAATGGAAATTTGGACACCCCTGATCTTTTGTCTAGAGTTAATATTAATATACCAAAACAGCTACAGAGACTTAAAAAACCTCCTTTTACAATCATCACCTCCAAATCTAACTTGGGTCATTACGCTCCATTAAACCGAGCGCTAAGGAGCTATAATCTAATTCATGATACAACATTCAAGAAGGCAGAATTACATGGGATTGAAGAACATCTAGACATTTTCTCAAACTCTCTATGTCAATTTAAAAAAAATGTAAGTCATGTAATAGGAGAATAATTTATATAAACTTTTAGAATCAAAATAATATGAATTGATTGGTGATGTAATTATATTTTTTAATTTAATTTAATTTATTTAATGACATTTATTTAGATTATTTAGTTTAACATGAATTGTATTTACTGTGTATATTAAAATAATTGTGTTTAGTACAACTAAATATAAGGAAGTGGATTTAATGAGTGCACGATTATTTTAATATACGGTGTATTTATTTATTTTTAATTAATAATAAGTAAACAAGATGAGTAAATGATGTAGTTTTAAGTAATTTTTATTTTGTGAATAATAATCTAATTAATTTTGAGTTAAGCTTATGAAATGTTATGTATTTTAAATTTTACTATTTTGCCCCTTTTAATTTCATTTTATAACGTTGTAATATAATTATTATGTAATATTAGTGTATGCGATTTTCTTAAACTTGTCATGCTATTTGCGCCTATAATTGGAGTAACACTTGTCTTGTATTTTATGCATGTAATAATAACCTATGATTTAGTGTATACTTTGTTGGTGCAATTCAATAAATAAATAAATAAATAAAAATAGATACCAAGGCTTTTGGGTGACATAACTTCTCATGCTGATTTGGTATCCAAGAGTCCACACTCCAGTGTGGACTCCTGTTGGCATCAGCATAGAGCTGAAGCTCTACACAAACAACAACAGGACTTTCATTATAAAATGCTTCAAAGCAAAGAGAAATGACCTCACCAGTATGAGTCAACATAGTTATGGTGAATATGCAGTGCGACCGCGAGGACTGCTCGTGGACGCCGGTAGCCGCCACCTGTAGGTTGTGCTTGCCAGCCACCATAACGTCGTAGGCCTCCTCGCCTGTGCGCACGAAAGCTTGAGTTGCACCCTGGAAGTAGAATAATTTATAAACATATTCACATCAAGTCGACAATTTAGCAGTAAGAAAAGCCATTGATAGTTTTGTTAATGCTAATACTTTATTCGAAGTTAATACTTGACAACAATTCTACCTGATGTTAGGTGGCAATATTTCACAGCCAATTCATATAGCTATTTTCGCATTTTACCAGGCAAAATAACCTTACCATCATGAATGAGTACCACTGCTATCAAACTAAGTGTTACATGGCCTATACTCCATTCAAACTGTATTACAATGTTAACAATGTGTTGCCTAGCAACGTCTAACAGGTGCAGTACTGAATAATTATAGCCTTGTCCAATGTTCAGATGAGAGCACCGCGAGAAGGGGCGGGGGGTTGGTTGGGAGAAGGGGAAGATAAAAACTTATTTACCTTCACATAAACTGTCCCATTGGAGTCCTCTCTGATTTGCAGCTTAGCTGCATTCCTTCTGTCACCAGGCGCCAGCAGGTCATATATACCCTCATTGTATATTTCTACAAAGGAAACCTGCAACAATATTACATTACAAATATATCTGTTGCTAATGATTCTAATCTAAAACTAATACTCTAAAACAATAATATATATAATAGATAACAATAACAACAAATATAATTTGAATAACAAATAAATAATTAGAATATACCTGTTATGCAGGTTCTCTCACATTCCTACTGAAGCAAGTGATAATTAAATAAAAGCACTTAACTTAAAAAAAAAACATTTAAAGGGTATAATTATTGAACTAAGTTCCATGTGTAAAAAGCCAACAATATTTTTTTGGTTATAATTTTTTTTTATTGATTAGTACATTAATCCAGTAATAAGAGCTATAATAATTGGAATATTGGAACAATTAAAATAGTTTTTTTTTATCAACAATTCTTTCATTTTACAATACATGTTATAAATAAAATGTTGAGTCATAACTAATATAAGATAAGAATCTAATAATAATATGGGTACTTATGTATCGCAAAAACCTCACCCAAACGTAATATCTCATTCTGTTAGATAGGTCTATGTTACTAGTTGTCATATCACTGCAAAGCTGAGCGCTCATTCGCCTGTATTTGTCACGTAGCGGCGCTGAAATTCGCCGCAATCTTTTGACCCACTGTAATCAAGAACAACAAAGTAATACAGTCAAAATCTGTTATAACAACATCAAAGGGACACTCACATTTAATTTTAATTTAATTTACTTAGGTAAGTTTTTTGTGCAAAAACATTATGTCGCTGTCCAAAAATAATGTTTCCACCAATTGCAACTCCCTGCTTGCTCACCTGAAGTCCATTGCAGCATTACCCAAAAAGTGCATGCTTCATGGAATATTGATGAGCATATGTTCCTAAAATCGCATCACACAATTTGTGATATCATCCCTTCCCTTTGTAGCTTTGAATTTGTAATACAATTTATGAAAGACTGAACATAATAGCTAGACAGCCAGTGAACAGTAGACAACATATAATTAAGGAAAGCCTAAAAATTATTCAGTTGTTCGTTCATTCTGTTGTACCTAGCGACGATGAGATTCATTTGGTAGGTTCAGCATCACTTACATGTGACCAGTGTGATAAATCAAGGGGCTATAAGGTTGATGTGTAATGACTGTAATCCAGCTCACCTGTAGCTCATATTCCTGCTCGGCATAGTCCAGTTTATCAGCTCCACCTTCAGCCGGTTTGTACAAAGGCTGTTGGGCTGCGTCTACCACCCGGAACACATACTCTAGAGACCTGGGCACCAGGCCTGGGGATGCCACGGTCCCCATCAAGGTGTATGTCTTACCAGAGCCTGAAGCTCCGTATGTTAAGAGGGTAAAACTATGGCCTTCAGGTAATTTTTTCAGATTATCTTTGAGTACATTTTCGAAAATTTCCTGTAAATAAACATAAAAAAAAACCGTTGAATTGAGAACCTCTTCCTTTTTTGAAGTCGGTTATAAATAATGCAACTTACTTTCTGACTGGTATCAGGTCCAAAGATATGGGAAAACGTATACATTTTCGACACATTATGCTGAGTACGCCTGCCGTGCCCAGCGGTGGTGGTATCCAAGGAAGTTATCAGGCAGCGGTCTGAACGAACTTCATACAGGTTGTTGGGAATGTTGCACGGTTTCAACCTCAGGTATACTTGGACTAGCTCGGGTTCTTCACATTCTGATTCCTCTTCAAACAACTTCAGTAAGTTTGTAGCCTTTTGCGGTCTGGGTCTCATAAAGGGATTTGATATCAACGGAGGCAGTGGCTCAATAAATGATGGCACATCACGTCTTGACTCATCATTATCGGAAATTCTTTGATCGGACATCTATTACAATAATGTTATCTACATAAATCATAAAATTATCACTCTACTTTATAAAAGACAGCGATGAGCGAAAACAAACGGCAACGGCTGGTTTTCTATAATTTGAAATTTGTCGTTGACGGACTTGACGGTTTACATAACTTCATTTTTTCCACAGAGAAAAGAGGAGGAATTCTGGATTATTGAAATTAAAAGGTTTAGTGAATTTGGACATCACTTTTTTAGCCTAAACTATTAAGTTCATTACCTAACATTACAGACCATTTCGTTATTTGCATTGTTCCTATCTTCTATCTTACCCTAATTTCTTTTAGTTTGTTTGTTTATAATCAAATTCAATTTACATTAGTTATTACTGCATTTTATTTCGATACCAGCATCTCATTGATATTGATACTGAAATTACTGAATCGAATCGAATGATTTATGCACATCATGACATCACTAAGCTATATAGCAAAACAATTGACTGGCAACAACGACAGCTGGACAGCTGCTGTTTGACAGACTGTCTCAGACTGACAGCTTTGCTTATTTTTTCGAAAGAAAATAATTTTCT
Organism: Ochlodes sylvanus; assembly: GCA_905404295.2. NCBI lineage: Eukaryota > Metazoa > Arthropoda > Insecta > Lepidoptera > Hesperiidae > Ochlodes > Ochlodes sylvanus. The sequence goes on along the minus strand of FR990135.1, from coordinate 1,364,100 downwards.
AACAAAGTAGAAAATCTTTTTGTTTGCGTATTCATAATTTTCGTGGTGTGTAAGAATAGAATAAGTTAGCATTTTAGTGTTCGTAGATGGATTTTTACGTGATGTATCGTAGAATGTTGTTTACTATAAATAGATTGCGTGATAGTCCTGTCTAGTGCTTCGGTGTTGTGGTGGTTCAGATTCAGACATATTGAAGAGAAATTTATCAAAAATGGGTAGGCGAATGGAGCCGTCGTGGGGGAACGGACTGGTTGGGATGCTAGGTGCAAGAGAACGAGGAGATATCTGCCGAAAATTCCAGAGTAATCTTACGGTAACTCGCAATATGATCGATAGACTAGGTTTGGAAAAGGAGCTGGTGGGACACATGGGCTGCGTCAACTGCCTCGAATGGAGTCGCGATGGAACGTAAGTAGAATTAAGTGTAGTGAGACTGAGTATCTGCTACTGCTTGATAGTGAATGTAACGTAAGATTTTACGTCGTAGTGTGTTGGCGTCGGCGTCTGACGATCTTCACGTGATCCTGTGGGACCCGTTCCGTCACACACAGCGCTACAGCATCTCCACAGGGCACACAGGCAACATATTTTCAGTAAAGGTAATAACTACTTAATAAAAACTCCATGTTACTAGTAATTGTGAGCTGGTTTTAGTATGATGTTAAGGTTGTGACACTTAACTGTTTATGTGATTCTGTGGACGGTATTTCAATTTGTTTCATCCGAAGTAAGCATTAAATGCATGTTTTGTTCCATCAGTGCTATAATGCAATGTACGCAATGTATTTATAAGATAAGATTTTAAATTAAATTATTTATATCATGCAATAAAACTAAATGACCAGAATAAACAGTATTAACAACATCAGTTAATTCTTTGAATAATGGCTCTCAATAAATACCAATATATGTATATAATATAAATCAATACCAATATGTGTATCTCAATAAATACCAATATGTGTATAATATAATATGTAATATGACTGTATGTTTGTTCATGGATTTCTCCCAAATATTTCAAAAACAATATAAAAAGTGGCCAAATTAAGCATTCGTAAATTAATATATGTATATATATTAATTGCAAAAAGTAACTTAAAACGATGAAATAATAAATCCGGAGAAGGTTTTAAATACAATGGCTAAAATGTATGCTTTTGATTTATTATTTCATGATTTTCAGTTACTTTTTGAAGTTGATTTTCTTTATTACTATTTATGTTAATGTAATATTCGGCAAATGAGCAAATGGTTCAGTGATGCTAAGAGGTCATTGCCATATTCATATCACACTGAAGCGTGTGAGCGGATTGATCTTGTATGTTATGTATCTTAAAAAAAGCAACTGAACTCTTGAAAATTAGTTCTTAACACTGATCAAAAGATGTCAAAAATATGTTACAATTGACTTTTAACTTGTTGGCCACCAAGAACAAACAACAACAACAAAAAATTATCCCATTAGATAGATGTATTTTTTGTTTAAGAATTTATCTTATCATTGAAGTATATATATTTATTTCTTAAATATACTGTATACGGTATATAAGTATAGAAACAAAAAACACATGTGACACATGATAAAAGGGTTCTCTGCTAGTCAACCAGCAGTAATATATGGTTTACTTTTAGTGATATGTTTACTTTAATATCCTTTCCAGTTCCTCTCATCCGACGTAATAGCCACCTGCGCTGCGGACGGTTCAGTGCGCGGGCGGTCTATTTCCACCGGATCAAATGTCCTAGAGTGTCGATGTCACTGCGGCCGGGTGAAGCGGCTGGCAGTGGCACCAGAGTCTCCTCACTTGTTGTGGTCGGCTGGGGAGGATGGACTTGTGCTGTGAGTTTTACACTGAACATTTGTGCCCGGTTCCTATATTAAACCAATCGTAAAACTGATCGTTTTCAAGGCTTCACTAATGAGTCATAATGTAGTTCCTTATAACCTTTTCTTAAAGAAAAACTATTAAGTTACGCCTCGTATATAGTTCTACTATTTGTAGCAAACCCATCGTGTCACATCCCTCTTCTTGGGGTTGGCTGGGCTGTACAACCTTAATGCCAACAGTCTTAATGCATTGTGGTAAGGATTTCCATTTGCCTTATTTTAAATATGTAATGAATTTTATTTGAATTTGGTTTTTACAAACTCTTCGAAAGTCAAACAATGCCAACGCTTCGACAAACCCCTAACGTGAGTGGTTTTGGAATAAGAAGCGGCATTGCGGCACTCTAAACACCCCATCCGTCACGGTAATAGTATCATACAGTAGTGTGACTCGGCCCAGTCCTTGAAATAAATGCCTACTGCCCCGCACGCTAGAGCCGACTCTTTCTAGTTGTAGTGAATGTAAGTGGGTAGGTAATATGCACGCTTCCTGATTACGAACCCACACGTTCGATCGTCCCTATGGCGCTTCTGTGGCTGTTGTGTACCTAGTGTGCTAGTGTGCCTAGTGTACTAAACTCCGAGGCGTGTAGGTATGATTCGCGTTCCGACCGTTTGTATGAAGATGGAATACTGTATGATACTATTACCGTGGCCCCGTGGCAGTTACCATCTGCTACCATCTGCCCGTTGTCTCCAGGCAGCACGACCTCCGCGCGCCCCACCACTGCAACTCGGACACGAACAACAACGTGGTGGTGAACCTGATCAACCACATGGGTCGCTACGCCGAGGCCAAGTGTATCTCGGTGAACCCGCGCCGGCCGCACCAGCTCGCGGTCGGCGCCAACGACTTCTACGTGCGGCTGTACGACACCAGGATGATCAAGCTTGCTAAGTTACAGGTAATACTTATAGTACGGCCGACGGTTCTAGGCCGCTCTGAAGTTAGACTTTCGGACATAGTGCGCAGGTATTGTACTTTAGAGAGAGATAGCGACACGAACACTGAGCGTGTGACTGAAACAAACAATGCTCAAAGTGACACCCCGCTCGTCTTGCCACCATTTCGACCCTAAAATTGACTTTTGCGCAGCGATCCGAACAAAGTTCAGAGCGGCCTAGAACCGCCGCCCGTACTCTACTAATATTATAAACTTGCTGGTCCAACAGAAGTGTCCTGCAACATTATATTATTTATATCTCAGGTTCTAAGGAGCGTATTAGGATAAAACATGCACCAGTTTTTGAGTTACATATCCAGCAGTATAACTGTGAAAATCGTTTCAAATTTCATTGAGTAGTTTTTGCGTGATGTGCGGATAACATATCGAATTTAATTGCTTATTCGCACAATCTTTATTTTACTCATAATATTATTGTTTTAAGGACATTCAGCTAGTGGGTCCGCAGTCGCGCATGATGTGGGAGCGACAGAACATCCGGTGTTCGCGCGCCGGCCACGGCGACCCCGACGACAACATCCCGCGCGAGGCCGTGCAGTACTATGCTCCCGGTGAGGCACACGCCTTATTGTTTGTCATGTGTACATTTTGAAGTGAAAACTTCTTTAGTATCGTTGTGATTTGGAAGTCGATGAAACGGAAATGACGCGCAAATGAAACGAAACGGAAACGAAAGAGAGTCAAAGTGGTGGCTTACGTAAGCAAAGCAAAACATCAATATTTGGACTGACAGTATTCGTTGTTATGAAGTTTCACTTCTAGCACGTGTCAATTGCACACATTTTGATTTTTTAATGGATTTGAGATCTTAGCAAACATTCCTATAACCGTTCCACTTGGCGCCCACAGTCGTTTTGGTCGCGGCGAAAACTAACACTAATGACGTCATTATTTTCGCTCACGTCTAGCTCACAACGACCCATCTGAAAAGGTTGGTCTTTGTGGACGTCCACAAATACTAAAATCCGTTCCACTTGACTTTATTATTGCAACTCTCGCATGCAACTGGAACGCGAAAAACCGCGGTCGTGATCGTGATTGTTTTAAAGGCTTAATGCAACGTATTGAGTACGACAAGATTTTTAACGTATTCTAAATTAATGTCGACAAGCTACGCTGGCCAGTCTGATCAGGACAATCTGATGAGTCCTTATTTACACCTGTAAATGTTTGTCCAGGTCACCTGTCCATAGAGCCGAATGAGCACCCGTTCCCCAAGAAGTCCACGACGTTCGTGACGTTCAACAGCGACGGCACCGAGATCCTTGTCAACCTGGGCTCCGAGCAGGTACATGGTTTTTGATGACGGCTTTTGTAACTTTGTAAGCGGAGATGGACAGAATGTAGTCATGATAACAGATTAAAATTTAATGAACAGTCAACTTTAACCAAAATGTGGTATGCTAATATATACTTATTATACGGTATCACTATCCCAAAATCTGAATGTTTTTTGGTACACTTTACTGAAAAACTATCACGCCTATAGATTTGTGCTTTAACTTAGTAATTTAACTTCATATCTAGATGTGTTATCTGTCAAAAAATATAATTTTATAACCATTAAAAAAATTATTATTAACAATTTTGTATTCCTTGGATAAAATGTTATTGTACTACTAACGCCATTTGTTAGAAAACCGTAGAGTTAACATCTATACAAATACTCAAATACATCATCTTGGTAAATTCACTTAATACTAGATGACACCACTAGAATCAGGTTGTAAAATAAAGGCGAAGTTTTGGCGGGAAAGCGACAATGTTACATAGCCCTTAAAATTATTACCCGTTAGAAAAACTACGCGAACCCTTACAGAGCTCGGCTATTTCCTAGTATTAGATCATATTAAACATTGAACATTATTGTCATTTACAAATATTAATAAAGGATCGATAGGCGTATCTTTGTTCAGAATCATTTAACCATTTAATCCCTGATACTACTCCTGTGCCACATATTGACGGCAGAAAGCGGAAACGTAACTCGAATTTTGGGCAACGCGGAAACGTCGTATGTGATTCTGCCCAAAATTCGAGTTACGACGTTTCCGCTTTCTGCCGTCGATATAATATTAATTGAACGTTTCAATATCCAGGTGTACCTGTACGACATCAACTCTGGCAGGAAGCCAACGCTAGTAGAGAGTTACATCATCGAGCACAACAAGGCCAGCCGCGAGAGGAAGAAGCTGAACGGGGCCAACGGGACCACCGGGGCCAGCGCGACCGACGGGGACAACGGGACCGTGGAGCCGCAGCCGCAGTTGCCGCAGAGAGCTCAGCAGTTGAAGGAACAGGTTATTATACGTTTGAACGTTACGTTACGTTGATACGTTTCCATTTGTTCTATATTCAAATTTTACATGTATCATAATTAAATATTTGCCGGTATACACTATAAAACTTGGTGGGTTGAAGCCATACAATCAGGGAAGGCAATTAAGCCACTCTGACTCTCATGGTAGTAATTAATTTTTATTTTTATTAATTATAACTTAATGCTTGACCACAATCCCACCTGGTGGTAGGTAATTAATTTTTTAAAGGTGAAAGATTAAGAGAAGAAGAAGATTCTTTATCATTATGTCATTATTGATTTTATTAATACTTTGTCTGCGGGTGCATGCGTGCGTGGATACGCGCTCACATGCGTACGCGCAAGAATGTACGTGCGTGACGTGCGCGTAAATGTATGTACGTGCGTGACGTGCGCGTAAATGTACGTACGTGCGTGACGTGCGCGTAAATGTACGTACGTGCGTAACGTGCGCGTAAATGTACGTACGTGCGTGACGTGCGCGTAAATGTACGTACGTGCGTGTTTTGCAGGCCAACGATATGGTGAACAACGGAAACTACATCGGCGCGGTGGAGCTGTACAACGAGGCGGTGGTGCTGTGCCCGGACTGCGCGATCCTGTACTCGAACCGCGCCGCCGCGCTCATGAGGCGGGGCTGGTCAGTTGGATACACACACACACTATCTCTGTGCCTTGTGCACGTACGACTTTATCGTGGGGACGAGACTTTTTAAATGTAATTTGGATTGGGTTAATCTTGAATCGGATGTTGTTAGAGACTTACTCTATGAAACATTAAGTTATCTTTATCATTTTTTTGTGTCATAGCTTTTCGACACAACGTCACTTTCCACTTCCTTGTAAAAAGGTACCCCGTCAAATAATATTTGTTAAAATCCATTGGTGGTTGGTGCTTGGTTTCAACCCATTGATGGCCCACTACTGAGCACGGGTCTCTCCTCGTACCTGAGGAGACCTAGAGCATACTCCACCACGCTGCTCCAGTGCGGATTGGTGGAGGGGTTAGTGGCCAACCCAAGTGTCGGAAATTTTAAGCCGCCCGAAGGTATCCGACATGGCTTAACGACTGCTAACAAATGGTAACAACCGGGACGACGGCTTTACGTGCCCTCCGAAGCACGGAAGCGCTCAAGAAATTTTGCCACTAGCGGTCACCCATCCAACTACCGACCGCGCCCGCTGTAGCTTAACTTTGTCGATCACTTGAGATCGACGCAAATCGCCGGGCTATGAGCGCTTCGAAAATCCATCAATCCAATCTACGACCCGGATGGCGCAATGGTTAACACGCCGGATCGCCGTTCCGAGGGTCCTGGGTGCGATTCCCAGCGAGGCGAAAATTTGAATGATGAATTTAAATTTCCGTTCTTGGTCTGGGTGTGTGTGTTCTTGTCTTGTGTGTTGTCCATGGCACCCACGACACAGCGAATCCTAGTGTGATGCTATGAGTGTGTAGCGTTATTTATTAAAAAAAAATTACATGTCACAAAAACATCGGAGTCCAATACAAACCCAAGGTCACGAGACGTCCCGTGCGTTCAGGGCGGGCGACACGTACGCGGCGGTGCGCGACTGCTACGCGGCCATCGGCCTGGACCCGGGCCACGTGAAGTCGCACTTCCGGCTGGCGAAGGGCCTGATGGACCTGAAGCGCGCGCGCGAGGCCAGCGAGTGCCTGCTCTACTTCAAGGAGAGGTTCCCGCGGCACGCGGCCAGCCACGCCGTGTTCCTGCTGCAGAAGGACATCAACCTCGCCATCGAGAACATGGACGTCTCGATCGACGACAGTGAGTTGATCTATTTGTAGATAAACTAGTGGCTTCGCCTGCCAAAAATTCCTAAATATGTAAAAGTTGATAAAATCAGAGAACTTTCGTACTAACTTTCTTACTAACATCCCCCTTTAGGGATGATTTTCGAAAAAAATATTTTAAGTCAAAAACGGCAAAGTTTCATACTAACTTTTCACCCCCGCTTTACCCCCTTTGGGGAGTGAATTTTCAAAAATCCTTTCTTAGTGCTCTCCTACATTATAAAAGGAACCCCCGTGCAAAATTTCAAGTTTCTAATCCTTATAGTTTAGGCCCTGCCATATGTCAGTCAGTCAGTCAGTCAGTCAGCTTCTCCTTTTACATAATTATATAGACTAGTCTTCCGCTCGCGGCTTCGCCCGCGTGAAACTATTAATTTTCAAAAGTTCTTAGTTCTCACTTGCGTCACTGGAGGAACCTATATTTATAAACAATATACATGACAAAGTTTCAAGTGACCCCATTGAAGAAACAAAAAGTTTCAATTTATCCCCTTTCCTATTACCTTAGGGAGGGGAATTTCCAAAACTTCTCTCTTAGTGCGCCCTAAACTCCCCAAGGAACATGCATGCCAAATTACAGCTTGTTACGTTCAGTAGTTTCGGCAGTGCGTTGTCTGTCATGTCACTCAGTAACGGAAGAGTTTTACATACATTTATTGATAAATTAACTCCAACAAACTACTACAACACAAGGCACATCACTAACATCCGTGACCCGAGAACAAACATTTGTCTGTCACATAAATATTTAATTATCACTTGCTTCGGTGAAGGAAAACATCGTGAGGAAACTTGCACACCTGAGAGTTCTCCATAATGTTCTCAAAGGTGTGTGAAGTCCACCAATCCGCACTTGGCCAGCGTGGTGGACTATGGCCTATACCCCTCACACTGTGAGAGGAGACCCGTGCCCAGCAGTGGGACAGTTATGGGTTGTGATGACGATGATGATGAAAGCATAATATGATCTGGTACCGCGCAGACAGCCAGCCGGATTGCCTGGGCGCGAGCGTGCTGGAGCGCACGCTGCGGCTGGGCTCGCACGACTACTCGCGCCGGTTCCTCGGCCACTGCAACACCACCACCGACATCAAGGAGGCCAACTTCCTGGGGCCCAGGTCCGAGTACATCGCCGCCGGGTTGGTACACATTGTATTATTGCCTTAACGACAAACGTGCACGGGAATGACCGGCCCCGCAACCGGCTCCGCTGAGCTGAGGTTAGTGTATAACTATCTCTTTATTAGAGATGTGGTGATGTATTTTACTTTTGTTATAAAAGATGTGCCGAGAGGTATCTTTCGCAGTTTCTTGTCCTCCGTTATGAAGCGTTTTAAAGCACCGTTGCGAAACGGAAGCGGTACCTATATGAATGAATGATTTTTGAATTTGAATTTAATCTGAGATAAGCCCATCTCGGGCTGCAATCAAGAGCCTATTTTTGAAAATGTAACTATAATTTAATTTTTTATAAATCAAATTGGTCTCGATCAGCTCGGACGACGGCAGCCTGTTCATCTGGTGCCGCAAGTCGGGCAACATCGTGAAGTGTCTCCGCGGGGACGAGTCCATCGTGAACTGCGTGCAGCTGCACCCGTCCATGTTCCTGCTGGCGACCAGCGGGATCGAGGCCGTCGTGCGGCTGTGGAGCCCCCGCGCTGAGGTGAGCTGCGGTTAAGGTGATGTGCCGTTGAGGTGAGCTGCGGTTGAGGTGATGTGCCGTTAAGGTGATGTACGGTTGAGGTGATGTGAGGTTGAGGTGATGTGCTGTTGAGGTGATGTGCAGTTGAGGTGATGTGCGGTTGAGGTGAGGTACGGCTGAGGTGGCGGCGATCTGAAGGTGATTATGCGCCTGTTTTGTTGCAAATTGGAAAAGGAAGGTTATTATCTCTATATTATATAAAATTCTCGTGTCACAATGTTAGCTACCATACTCCTCCGAAACGGCTCGACCGATTCTCATGAAATTTTGTGTGCTTATCGAGTAGGTATGAGAATCGAGCAACATCTATTTTTCATAGCCCTAAATGTTAAGGGTTGTCCACTCTAGAAGTTCTTTTTTCATTTTTTGGTCAAATTTTTTTTTGGTATTTTTTTATGATGTGGCATAAAAAAATACACATAATCTTAAACTTTCACTTCCCATCAAATTTAAATCGCGCTTTTTGTATGTACATATTATATGGCGGAACAACGTTCGCGGGGTCAGCTAGTATTAATATAAATAATTATGGAAGATTGAATTGGCCGTAATATGTTTACATTGTGTAATACACTGTCGTGTCTGTTCCGTTGTCGCAGGAGGGCGGCGAGGCGCTGCGCGCGCGCACGGTGAGCGACGTGGGCGCGGCGGCGGCGGCCAACCAGCAGCGCATGCGCTCCGACCCGTTCGAGGCGATGCTGCTCAACATCAGCTACGCGGGCGGCGGCGACCGCGACCTGCACTCGCCCGCGTGCCGCGCCACCTAGCGGTCGGTGCCGTCACTAATATTAAGTCAATATAAGGTGCAAAAATAAAAATTTTTAATCAAAAAAATTGCAGTGTGTTTGAGACAATAAAGGCAATTTTTCACCAAATTTCGTGAAAAAAAAATACAATTTTTTGGAAAAGTTAAAAATAAAAACCAAAAACTTGTTTTTTTTTTAATTTTTCACATACATTTTGAGGTTGTGTGATAAAAGTGTAAATACAAAAGTTGTAGATCTATTTATTACCTACAACTTTGCCATTAAACTTTTTCCATCGGACTTGTAGTTTTTCCGGAAATCGAGATAAACCGTGTTTTACCCTTAAACGTAACGTTTTCGCATAACTACGTCCAATTATTAAAGTTATATTCATACAACATATTTTACATGATTTTAAACTTGATACATTGTGAAATGTGCGCATTTTACTTTGTAACGGGTACTCACTATATGTTTTTGACAGGTATGTTTTGTTGCAGATCGAGTTGCGGCAGTCGACGCCGGTGGGCAAATAGTACATAAGGTCCCCACGAGCATCGCATCAAGTCATTTTGTAAATATTAACTATATTATAATATTATTACGGTGTCATTACATTACATTAGCGGTTCGTCTTAAATGGCCATGTATTATTTTTGTATTGTGTAAAACGGAACAGTGCCAATTTGTTTGAAGGTTATCCCGTTGTATTTTTCTTTGATATCTCAGTACTAGTTGCCACGGGAATGTAGGGTGTATTGTGGAATTTAATTAATAATCGCATGGTTCTAAGGAATTGTTGTAAAAAACTACAAAGTAAAACAATAAAATCCATTTATAAAAACAGTCGTGCTCGAACTTCTTTACAATAAGGATTTTTTAATCGACTTCAAATAAGGAGGTTTCTCAATTATTATGTATAATTATTTATATATTTTGTGTTCGCGGATAACTTCGTCGTGTATGAACCGATTTTGATGATTATTTTTTTGTTGGAAAGGAGATATTCCAATGGTGATAAGCTCAAACTCAAACTCAAATCATTTATTTCATGTAGGTATGATACATACACTTATGGACGTCATTTTTTTGCATTTACCACCGTTTCGCTAAGGTGCCTTTAAATATTGATTTTTTAAATCTTTGAGGAGAAAAAGAAACGGCGAAAGAAACTCCTCGGCACGGCTAAGGAATATAAGATATGGAAACCATGATAAGGAAACCAGGATCTGATGATGGCATCTCAACGAAATCGAGGGGAACCTTCGAATAAATCGTATCTGATGATGGAGTCCCAGGGAAATCGAGGGAAACTCGACCGAGGGACCTCGTAATCGATACATGTTGGAAGTGGGGGACTCTTCGATCAAACCACAAATTTTACAGGAGGACAACTATTTTTTCAAGTAATTTAGACAATAATCTTGAGATTTAAAAAAAAAACAACCCGTTAGTGATAAATTTTTTCGAAACATCAAATAGACATATTTCATCCCTGCTATCCCTGTTAGCTCCCACAATCGAGATTTTTCGTTCAGAAATTCTTGAGCGTCTCATCAAAATTAAGCTACTCACGAAAAATTAGCTTGTTAGTAATCAGATAAAAAAAAAATGTACTAGGGATCCCGGACCATCTGTTAGAGCTCGACTTTATAAAAATTTTAATTATGACTAGCTGTACCCGCAACTTCGTCCGCATGGAATTTTAATTGTTACGGGGAAATTTCTTAAATAAAGGTAGCCTAAGTTACTCCTTGTTACATCAGCTATCTGCCAGTGAAAGTCCCGTCAAAATCGGTCCAGCCGTTCCAGAGATTACCCAAAACAAACGTACAGACAGACAATAAATTGTAAAAAAAAAATATTTCGGTATATGTATCGTGTAAACATCCTTTTGCATTTAGTAAAAAGCGGGTAATTTAATATTACAAACAGACACTCCAATTTTATTTATTTGTATAGATTGGTCCCGGGTTCGAATCTTACGGTCATGGGTGTTAGTGATGAAGACAGACAAAAGAAATAAGAATTTCTTTTGTCTGTGCCACAATCGACACGGACTCGTAGTATGGGTACCTATTTATTCCTTATGGAAATTCTCTGTATGTACGAGAAAGATAGAATATGTGTTAACCTATATTTTTCCTTATCTTTTTACTTTACAGTAAAATAGAAAGAGAAAGAAATGCAGTTACATTGATATAATAGAATTGCAATACGAAATTGTCTGGCATTTCAATAACTGCTGACGTTTCATGAATTTATCATTTTGTTAGACAATATAGTTGAATCAAATGTCTGGAAATCAATTTCACACGATGTTTACAACCTGTAACCATTGTTCCTACACATGTACTGTATAACTATGTGTCATTTAACATAACATTTTGACTTTTGTTATGTTTTTCAAATTAATTATTATGTTCATATGTTTGTAAATAATTTATTGTTTTTTTTTCTTTTGTTAATAAATTTCACCGGTAATTATAGAGATTATGGAAATAACGTGTCATTTTAAATTCAGTTCCTGATGGTTTACTTCGTTACGTGTAAATCATATTTACAATTTCGAAATGAAACCCTGTGTATGCCGTGGCCACGATGAGACATGATCACAGTGAATCGAAACATCGTTACGTACTAAGATTAGTACATTGCTGGGAAATCTCACCAAAAATTAGGCGTGGATTATGTACGTGATTGTAATTGTTTCTCTCCCAATATTATTGCATAATATGCTTCAGATAACGCTTATTGACTGCTATCTAAATAATTGTATCAGTGATACCTACATCAATAAATTATTATTAATTTTGAATTAAAAATAAAAAGTACTATTTCAAAAGATGCTTTGTCAGTGAGGAGACGAAACGCTGAGAGGAACCGAATTTTATATTGAGGCTATCCGGATAAGTACCAGTGATGTGCCATCTATGACCCGAATAATGTCTGTATCCATTTGGGTAAAGTGAAGGTCCCAAAATTGAGCCCTGAGGTATTACATTGCATATTACATTACATTGAATATGATTATTTGGCACGGTTTATGCTTAAATCTATATTCAGATTTTTCAATTACTCTTCTGTAATGATGCCAAGTTTTTAACGTCAGAGTTAGTACAAATAAATTCGAACTCTCCACAATCAAACGCCTTTGACAGATCGTAAAATGTAATTGTTAACTCCTGTCTAATAATTACGATATTGTTAAGAAGTTAGATATTATAGATGAATTCGCGAACAAAAATTTACGATCATAGTTTCTAATGTCAAATAATAATGAATTTTGTTTCCATTCGTTTAAGTCTCAATTTACAAGTTGGTACTGATCCTGCTTGTGTGTGATATCTCATTTGTCCACGAAGGGAATTGTAGTATAGCGGAGTATGGATGTGTGCGTTTATTATTTAAATCAGATTATCGTATTTATGTACGCTGCAAGCTTTTAGTTCAAAATAATAGGTATACGATATATGGATTATTCTAAATAGACATAGTTTTTAAACGGGGATTGATTTTTTGAATAACAGATCAGAATGTAAAATGGGTAGAATATTAATCAAACGGCATTGGTTAGTTATTTATTAATTTATTTAAAATTAAAATAGTGTTTTCTACGGATAATGGTCCATGTTAACACAAAATGGACAGTGATGTTTCCCGCTCGTAGACACTTATTCTCAACCTTGAGAAACAAGAAATTCTCGTGACGTCAATTGTAGCTGACATCTGATGGCGCACAAGGGAATTACGTAGATTATCGACATTGCTGCTCGTTACATCTGAAGCGACGAATAACTGTTTTTCCTCTTGAATCCGTTGTAAAAATTTACTCCAACATCCCCATTCTCATTACTAGCTGTAATAAATTACATTATTTATTACACATTGTAATACCTCTATTGTGCTACCCACATTCGAGATCAAACTTAATGGTCTCAAAAGTTTCGCTGCCCATTTAATTTCGTTAGATGATAAATTTTTACTCGTTAGATATAAGCACCCGAATATTTTTAAGTGTACAAATACGACACAATATTATTCAATGTAAAAAGTTTATTTTAGACATGGGTTTGAGTGGGCGAGTTGTAGTTTTTTCTGAGCCTGAATAGGACGTAAGGTTTATGTTAATGTAAAATTTAGCAGCTGGTCTGATATTACTTTCAGATTAAATAACTAAGGATTCTAATGATTAAGTACTTAATTTTCTCTTATCCATTTTTTCTAATCATTATTCTATTCGGACTTCAGATGGCGATTTTCTTTTTTTTTTACTAAGACTAAATAACGTCGTGCAAATCAATTCTGAAAATAAGCATTCTATCGTATGAAGTTTAAAAATATGATAATGGAAGTTTTTTGAATAAAAATAGTTGTATTTTGAACTTTTGTTTTGAATCGTTCATTAGTTTTTCTTTATAAATGTTTCACCTGTTAACAAAAAGAGAAAGAAATGAAAAAATATACTACAATATTATTATCTGACAGAGTAAATATATCTGGTCAGAGTAAATTATATTACATTTTGGTCAAAGGGGAGGAAGGAACTGTTAATCTTATAAGCTTGAAAACATTAAATTGTTTTTGTCGAGCTATATTTTTTTACTGAATTTCGTTGTAATTTGATGGTTTGTTGTCCTTATTACTTTTATTTTTCATAAGTTTGAGAGCCACTGGCTCTGTGATAGAAGGTTATCTGTTTGTAATGGATTTAATATAACAGCTATTGACCATTATCGCATGGGTTGCTATAGGAATATAAGTTGGAGTGGTTATGTGTTTTTTTTTATTTATTACAACCGGGGAAATAGAGATTTTTCTCACCATAATATACTTAACGTTGAAGTTGTAATAACACATTGTAATTAATTTTAAAACTTTAATAGACAGTTACTTTATTCGATTTAAATGGTATATTGTAAATTTAGAATTTATATTATTAGAATAAGATATATTATTACTCGACTAAAATTCTGGTAACAATATATAATTGTAATGTAGGTAGTATAGCTGCTAATATTCATTAAGGATTAGTGCTGTGTAAAACGAGCTAGGTTAAGCTTTTACTCTAAATTAGCCATAGTTAATTGTATAACCCATATTTATCGGTATTTTGATAAGACATTTACCTAAATGAGGAGATTTAAACTTTATTTCCTCGGTAGTACACGATACACGTACAGTACAAGAGAGACTACATGTCGATAGGTAAAACTGATTGCCCATTCTTCTACTTAGGCTTAAAGCCGCAGTGCCACTGCTGCGCTCGGAGACTATAGTATAGTCTGTAGATCTGGCAAATTCGAATAAAAACAGACAAAGTCGAGGTTTATGAATAAGTTTAGGTACTTGTCAAATCCGTTTTAGCTCGCGAAATAGACACACGTGTATAGTGAATACAGTCACTATAGGTACACGTGTGTGTAGCTATGCAATGTATGTGATAAACGTCCACTGCAACCAAACGCTACGCACGAACCACGTTGTGAATCGAAGCGAATCCACGTAGCTAAGATGCGATGCAGTGGGTACGCGGCTTTAAGCTAGACTTCTTGCTAGACCTATTTTGGGAGCGAAGACTTGACTTGACAAGTTAACTTATTCATAAAATGCGACTTTGTCAGTCTGTATTCGAATTTGCCAGATCTACAGATTTTACGCGAGCGTCTACTATTGTACTGTATCTTCATGGTCTCTCATCTCTGCATTTTCATTCGTTGTTAAGTTAATAACCGGCAAAGGAGCAGACGAGCCAGCTGACGGTAGGTGGTCACCGTCGCCAGTCGACATCAGTAACACTAAAGGCAGGGGCGGCTTTTATAGTGCAGTGGGTGCGGTGCACCCGGGCGCCGGGTGTCAGGGGGCGCCGAGAGCCCTTCGCGACACCTAGACCTAATCCATTTAGACCGAGCATTTTGATACAATGATACCTCCAGGACATTGCCACATTGCACACAAGCGCTACGTGTGAAGAGCCGCTCCTGACTAAAAGCGCACGTATGCGCTCTCGGGCAAGAAAAAAGAAAGAGAAAAGTACTTAAATACTGATTCTCAAGCCCCCGCCGGAGCAGGTCAAGTCGTTTGGCGGTTGGCTCAAGCAAGAAGCTGTAGTGAGCCAGCTGGGGTTTAGCCCTACCACTGAGTCTAAAGTAGGTACCTTCGGGATTAAACTGGATAGTATAAGTCCAGCGACCTCAGGGAAAAAACGGCGCCGTAACCTCGTACTTTGTTCAGCAGGGGAGGTCGGCTTGGATTCAAAGATGGATGGAGCCACTTACACTCCAAAAATTGTGTACCTAATTAAAAGCTGGCAACAACCCTATATGTATAATACACAATGAAGAGGTAGTTTCAAATAGTATTAGAAAGAAGTAAAAGTGTGGAAGAAAGTTCGGATGTTTGTACCTATTGTTCATAAGTGAGGCTTCGGCTAGTCTTACGTTTTCCTATTTCCTTCACATTTCATCGAAGTAAATTTAAATGAACATTGATGAAGTAAATATTTTGAAAATGCAGGGAAAATTTGGTATAACTGAGAGTGCTCTAGTTCTCGTTGTGTCCATCAGTGAATCGATTGTATCGACTCGAACTAAAACGTAGTGGTTATATTCTCTTTGCTCGAAGGACCAACGGGACGCGTCCAATTCAAAGCTGTTGGTTTTACTGTTCGCATGTAGTTTCTAAGTGCGTACGTTTTGCCAATATCCTATTATGTAAAGGGATGCCTACTCGGGTTTTTTTAAATCTTGATAGATGTTGTTAAATAAAAAATGTTAGATATTTTGTGTTTTCATTTCTGAATTCCTAAAATTAAGTTTTATATTTGACTCGTACCGCGTGAACTGTGTATGATAATCACGTATTACAATTAACAAGGCAACGTTTTCTTGTGTACCTACAGGCTCCATAATACCACGAAAACTTATTTCGCTCTTTGAGGTAGCATTTTGCTGGAAAGCATAGGTGTAACCCCGAAAGTATTACTATCGGGGTACACCTATGCTTATTATCCTACCGGATACAATAATCCTACCGGATAATACATGTGAAAGATTATATTGGATTAAACGAGACAACTGACTTTTTGAGGTGATTTGAGAAAAATTATCCCAATGTAAGAAGACCAATCGGATTAAATTACATGGTATTGAGTCCATCGAATAGCAACAGGCGACACTTGGCTCCATCCACAACACGTTAGGAAGGATGACGGCCTTGTATCCTTACTCCCTAGCACATCGATCAATAATACACAGAAACAATAATGAACAAGTTAAAAGTAATAAAAAGACAACAGCTGCTAGTTTTCCAACTTCTCAAATAGAATCTTCGGTCTTCTTTCTTCGTGGAATACAATTACTGTTGGTAACGCGTAGAACCGCGCATCTAGGTGCAGGAACTCTGCCGCCGTTGGCGGTATGTGGACGCCAACGGTGGTGGAGTTACCAATCCCAGGTACGTCTAGCGTGGGAGGACCGGAGCTCGTCGTCGTCTTGTCCTGGCCACCATCGCCGGCGTCGGTGCAGTTGGCGTCTGAAGGGGAGACCGACTGCAAGGTTTCAGCCTGAAATTAACAGAAATATACGTCTGTATTAAATTGTAGCTGGAGCAGAGTCAGAGTGGTGCTGATACTCTGGGCCTCCTCAGATATGAGGAGAGACCCGTGCTCAATATTGGGCCATTAATGGGTTGTACATTCGTATGTCATTAATAATCTTTTCACATTTGGCTGAAATATATTTTAGGTGGGCTTTAAAATCGAAATAACTTGAGAATCTGAGATGTGAAGATGTGATTATTATTCACCATCTAAATCGCACTGTCGCACATTACTTTGACTCAACAGGAATACCTGGACCATATTGGCAAAACTCGCACACCTGAGAGCACTACGGAGAAATGTCAGGTGTGCAGGTTTCCTCACGATATTTATCTCCACCGAAGCAAGTGATCATTAATTTCTAATACCTACATAACGTAGAAAATGATGTGTGGGCAAGATTCGAAACCGGTCCCCCGTGGAAGACCAACGTCCATACCATTAGGTACACTCGAACATCGTTGCTAATGCCCCTAGGCTAGTTATTTCCTACCTATTACCTACCCTTATCGTTTAAAATATATTTTTAACTAAGTAAGTATATAAGACTTGCAGTTGTTTCTCTGCGACGACCATTACCCGCAGGTGCAGAAATAACGTCCAACATTTTCGTTTAGGAAGAATAGGGTGCTTGCATTTTCGTTTAGGAAGAATAGGGTGCTTGCACTAGTAATGGATACTTTTAGACAACGTTTTAGATTATAAACATTATTTTTTATGCTTCGATGTGTTTGATGGTTCAAATCCAAATTTAAAATAATTTATTCATGTAGGTATTACTAATATACATACTTATGCACGTCAATTTTTTTATTCTATCACTGTTTCGCAAATGATTTGATGGTTTTGAGGGTTGATGGTTACAGTGCAGTCCTGTTTTAGGCCTAGAGATATGTTAAGTAGATTCAAAAACTACTGTGAAATATGAAAATAAATAAATAGTACGAAACAATGTCTCTGTCTGATTACAGTGTATCTGTGACATAAATCTGTGTGCCTAACCAAGAATACGAATCCTGAACCCGTCGCTCTGTAAACACGGTCGTAATAGCGTATTACTTAGTTGTTAATTATTATTAAGAGTAGCTGTAGATATGTAGATACTATTCAAAGGTGTAGAACGTAATTATAAACTACGTAGGAGGTATTTTAAGTACCTTTTTGCAATAGTCAGAGAAGTTGTGTGCTACGTGCAAATATTCTTTAATTGCGGGTGAATTACAAGTTATTCCTGTACAATTTTAATGTTCCAAGTATTAACTTCTTGAATGAATGGCTTCACGTCGCGAAGTATTCAGTTAACTAAGTATAAAAACGAAACCTCTTTCAAAGGAACTATCTCACACGTCACAATCAACATGTTTGTATACAAAGCAATGAGTTCTCAATATTTGAATTAAATACATCTTGAAGCATAGAACACTCTTGTGAAGTCTTGTGTCTCCAATTGGAATATGTACAATAAACGGTTATCTCTTTCGCACCATCTTCTGTTTCTCTCTCACTCACACGTTCAACCCTATGAAGCGACCGCGGGAATGTCGGCGGAGTATTTGAAATCGAAAAAGGAATAAAGGAACTCGAGGACGCCATCTTGTGCAAGTTTTCAAAGAAACTGGAATCTATCCTAACGTGTAGAAATAAAGTCTAATTTACAATGCCAGTGTCTCGTGTACATCTTTTTTCGCGTCGAATTGGGTTTTGAAGTTCATTTCTGCTAATTTAATGTGAAGGCGCCTCTTCAATTAGGGAAGCGTTTTATGTAATTATTTGTAAATCATAAAAAGAAATAAACCGACTCGTCAAGGAACAAACAATGAAAACAGAAGGCGAGAATTTTTGTCAATTATTATAGTGACTGTACCAATAATGGGCACTTTTAGTAACCGTTTTAAACTACAATCCGTTTTTTGTTTTCCGAAATCTGATTAGGTATACAGTAGTAAGCCAAACCTAAGGCTTACCAACATGATAAATCATTTTTCATATTATGTATCTTACAAACATTTTTTTACATATTTAATAAATGAATGTAACTGAATTCCTAACCAAAATTAAATGAGCTAATGTAGATTTAGCTTTATTGCATTCTCGCCGTCACCCACGACAGACAGAACACAGGTAAAGAAGACAGACCACTTTTCGGTAGTTACTTTAACTATTAAACTCAGTACTGACAATAAGAACGTTTGATGGTTCATGCAAAATTACATCGATCGGTGGCGTGTAGTCAATAATTGGTGCAACTACCTTACTTTCAAAGGAAATTAAATTCAGAGCATGCGGGCGTATTGTGCCCTTAATGGATTGACGAAGGGCTACAAATTTAGGGCGTTTTTTGTTTTCATGTCGCCCTCTTAATTTGCAGTCCAAGGGAAGTTTGCGTCGTGTAAATAAACACCTACCACGGATCGAGATTCCGTCCTAATATGGCGGGTGTGGCACAGACACAACCTGAGAACAAACGTTTGTCTGCCACATAAATGTCTGCCCGGGATCGAACCTGGAACCCTTCGCAGTCAGCGTGAAAAGGTAACAGACAGACAAATTTACTTTCGCATTTAATAATAATTAGTATAATATTATTAGTAAATGATATCATAAATGAATTGTATCGTAGATAATTAGATATAATATCGTGAGGAGTTGAATGAGTGAGTTGTAAGTCACTAAACTACAGGCGTTTTTAAGTCCCAGACTTTGGGTGTTCCAAAAACGTTGCCACTAATTATGGGCCCTATGTGCTTCTTACATAAGGTTCAACGTAAATACATTTACGTTTACACAAATGTTTCTTTATCACCGTACAGAGACGACCAGATCCTCAAACCAGTTGAATAGCTATACGAGTACTGTTGAATATTAATCCCTATAAATAATAGAATAGGGTGCATTAATAAATATTTGGAGAGATCTGCATAATTCGAGTTACTGAAATCTGTACACTATATTCAAGCGCATAGAGTCGATAAATTATTGTGACGCGGTGCGTAGGCGCGCCCACGCAAGAAATTCTGATGATCACGGTGAGAAATTAATTGTATGCAGTCAGCGGGTATCATTGCTTTCCAATAAGCACTAACTCGAAACGCGTGTTTTGCTTTCGTCAGGAGTTGAACGTAGGTGTCGTCGCTTAACGTAAAAGTGGCTTTACATATTACTGGCAGACCAAAAATAATGGTTCATACAAGGCAGAATTCTAACAATTTAATACAATCACTCAAACGCACTGATGAAGGTATTCTTTAATATAGGTACTCAAATATTTTACGCTCTCTGTCTCTTTACGCTCTTTGTATGAAGAAAAAGTGTAGAAAGTTATAATTTATAACAATATACCTATAATATTAATAACGCCATACACTTATAGCCCCACTAGGATTCCCCGTACCTTGGACGCCATAGGCAACACTCAAAGACAAGAACACACACATCCAGACCGAGAACAGACATTTAAATTTATCATTCATAATTCTGCCTCGATGGGAATCGAACTCAGAACTCTTCAAACAAGAGTGAACATGGTATCCATTACATAAGTGTCGTAAAGTTCATTTTCCTTGCATCGCTGACAGAATGACGCGCGAGAATCGAGAGTATAAAATCAAAGCTACACTTATTAATATTTCATCACGCCTGATACCAAGGCGAGGAATCTTCACCATTAGATAACAAACCTTTGACCCCACATCAGACGATATCTTCAGATAAGCCGTCGCCCCTATCCGTTTACTTAGATAAGCCTATCTACAAATATATTATGAACAAGAAATTAAACTTGAGATAGGTCGGGGGCTTTTAAATTTGTAACGGTTTCAAAAAGTTGAGGATTTTGTGACTGCAGGATGCTCGTCTTACGTAAATTATATTTAAAGATGGTTACAGTTAGCCGTAGATTGTCGTTGTTATATAAGACAGGTGGAATATTATTTCATGATCATGCTTGTACTACGCAGGTACCAAAGTTAGGTATTAATAAAATGATAAAATACTATCATCGCAACCGATAACTGTCCCACTGCTGGGCTCGAGCTTGTTCCCACTATGTGAGGGAGTGGTACCTATCGGACATAATATTATTTCACTAAAAGGAATGCAATTACATCTTCTTTTTTCTGACATAAGTACTCTGTAATATCTCAAAATCCATATTTAAGTAGTAGGCATGCCACATGTTGGACAATGGACTAAATCCTCACAATGTGAGTGTAGGTACGAGCCAATTACGGATTCAATTATTATCTTAAGTTCAAACATGTTAACAGTTTTAAAACCCACGGGAGACTCGATCATCTATGTCGGTCGCAGGTTGTATGCGGGCGCTGGTATTGCACTATACTTCATATTTACCTTATCACACCTTTACTTCCCGTTGTACACTGATAACGTACTCGTACCTTATAAACTATTACATAGTTTTTGTATTTAATTTTCAGATAATAAATACGTGGTGACCCGCTTTCTTTGGGAAACATTATATTGAAGGGAGACTATTCATATAATTATTAACAGCATACGAAAAAAATATATCCGTTTTTATCAGGAGCTTTTTTACCTGAACCAAAACAGTATATTTAATAAAAGTTTATCCAAGATAAGTGAGGATAATAAGAATAAGTTGACACAAAAAAAAAAAAAACAGTTAAACTGCAGTAATGGATAACATATAGGTAGGTACTAGAACCGGCTGCAAAAGATTTCATAAGTAATTTTGCAGAATTGCAGTTTAAACCTCCCACCCGCAAAGAACCCTCGGTTCACCTGCCAGCCTTCCACCACTTCCGGTCAGACGGCAATTTCCCGCGGTGACCTCAAAAGAAAGTAGCGAAGGTCATTTCAGTGCGCCTATTGCAACGCCGCGATGACACACAACAAAAAGTAACTTGTTCATGGCCTTGAAAGGAGTCAACGATCGGGAACCCTCGCATCCGTCGCTGTGCGCTCCGTCTCGCTCCAACGTATGGGAACCGTCGCCGCTCTCGCTCGCTCCGACCGCGCCGGCCAATGGGAGGGCGGCGCGGGCGCAGCGGCGCGAGTCGTTCGCTCAACTGGATGGACTAGGGCTGACTGCTTTTTCTAAAGCTCTCACTGCTTTTTTTACCTTTTTTCCCCTCGAATTATTTAATTCACCGACGCTAAGTTGCATTAACGATGACCCACCGACACTATCTACGTTATTCTTTGTTGGAAATGTTAATTTGCTGGTAGATAACGCGAGTGTGGGACCGACTTTATGATTTAGGTGTCTGTCATATTTATGGTATTTTATGGGAGATATTTAATATTACCTTTCAGTAAATTGGTATTTATTTAATTTTACTTTCGTTTCGCTCGTGATTCTCGATGAAATTGTAGATGAAGTTAAGCTCCGAAAGTAATTCAAAAGTTGAATAGTGTCTACGTGTGATGTAAGGAAATCAGCCCTGCACCATCTATTATTATCGGCAAGAGCTCTGCGTTGCATACTAATGATTTATTTTAGACTGCACGGAATAGTATCTCATTCTTATTCCCGTCTCGCTCTGACCTTTTGTTTTTCTTCTTCTGTTTTTTACCGTCTTTGTAATACTATTTGCTCTCCGACAAGTGCTGTGTTCGATAAACATAGCTGGTATTCCGTCGTTTTTGTCTGTCTTCCAAACGAGGTTTGTCTTGTTAGGTTTTTCGGGTATTGGAATTCGGCGGCTACTCGTTTTCGAGGCACTTGAATACACGAAACATTTCAGATTCGGTCTCTATTTTTCTTGTAACACGAATTGTTGAATGTTTTCGGGGTAAAGGCTGTCTGGCTCGGTAATAAATGCCGCGCGTTTTTAAAATGCTTGTGTACATTCGGCATGTTATAACTAATTGTCATTCGGGACATGTTCCATGTGAAAAAGTGACTATGTAACATTATTTTGTTGAACACTGTTGAAGTGTTGAAAAAAAACAAAAAAATATGAGGGGAGAATTTTGAAATCTGTCGAGTAAAATGATGTCGAGTAAATTTATAGATTGAGTTTTAAAACATAGTTGATTTTCAAAGCAATAACGGCTAACTCCCATATACATATAATGTAGGTATACAAATGTAACGTTTATTTAATTTTTTTGTTTTGATTACTTATCTCCGGTTATCTCAAAACTGCTAAGCGATAGACCCTTGGAGCTATGCTGCTTGAGAAATCATAAAATTTGTGTGACGTAATTTATGGAAGGATAGCCAGTTCAGTATGAACTGTTAAGTCTGTTAACCAATACTGTGTATGTAAATGGATTATTTATTAAAGGAACTGACCTTAAGGAATTTATTAACACTACGAATCAAGCCTCTCTATCTGAACTAAACAGTTATCTTTAACTCATACTATACACTTGTAACAGTTACGTCATTATAAAATAACTTAAGCTTAATTACCATTCGTCCTATCCCACCGTTGTTCTCAGTGGGAACGACAGGCACACACGCAAATTGATACTGACATTACTCAAAAGATGCCATCTAAATGAATCGCTGCAAAAAGTGCACTCTTTAATTCATTCTTTGTTGTGAGGTACCTTTCTCTAGCTGAACATTTTATGGTCGTGTTTATTGCGATTGTAATTAAATTTGCTGTAGCTAGACGACTTTCACAAGGATTTGTGGGTAATTCTTCGTGAGTCGTAAAGGTACAAAGTTTAGATGGTTATCCTTAGAAATATAATGAATTTTGTTATACAGCTACACACTCATAGTCCCAAACTAAGATTCCCTGTGTCGTGGGTGCCATGAACAACACACAAACACAAGAAGTATGTACGATAACTCTTGCCTTGGCAAATACGCTGGGTCCGCTATGTTAAGAAACTTTATTATAATTACCTTCCTATCGAAGATAATACACCAAATAGAAAAAATTACTAAGTGTGCATATAAGTCATTAATTGCATCGGTGGGTACTTTATACCTACTGCTAAAAATCACATTAATATTCCATAGACAAACTAAAATAATAGTTCATTATACAATACATACCTAGTGTAGACCTGCCATCGTTAAGCTACCGGGACAGCATGTTAGTGTTAATTTGACCCTTTTTTATTCAACTAACCAATGCTTTTATGTTCCTAAAATTATATTAAAAAAGATGGCTAGAGAGTTAAAAGACGATATATGTATTTAATAATCGTATTTCCTATCCTTACTAATATTATAAATGCGAAAGTAACTCTGTCTGTCTGTTACCTTTTCACGCAAAAACTACCGAATGGATTTTGATGAAACTTTACAATAATATAGCTTACACATCAGAATAACACATAGGCTATAAATTATAAAGATATAGTGTGAATTATCCAAAATATATAACTAAATCTTTTCCCGAAGCGAAGTGAGGGCGGGTCGCTAGTTAGAAATAAAGTGTCTTAATCTGAAATGAGTCTGGAACTTTAACATTAGGTACCTACCTACTTCATTTTCATCCGTACCGCATAGCCCCCAACCCTCTCTAAAACATTTAATACTTTGTTGTTCTACTTTCAAGCGGCGAAACAAAAGCTTTACAATATAAAAGACGTTACGTTTCAAAGAGATACCACAATAATAAACGAACAGTCATACGCTAACAGGATTCCCTTTCAACAAGACCTCACAATAAAACTGTAACATCGGCCCTCAGCGCTGTCTCTTGGACCAGTTTTGAATATTTTTTGCCTCTGTCCTCCGTAGCATCTATTGTACTAAGAATAGACTAAAAAACGAACGAGAATTTATTATAACTGGCCTTCTCGACCGGCCCTACGCGGGTAAGTGTTACCGAGGTAAACGCGTAAGTCATATTCAATTATTGAAAATTGATCTTTGAAATGCTGCTCTGGAATACAGTGGAAATGAAAGCGAGAGGACTACAAAATGAAGAATGACGTACAGGTTAATAAATAGGACTTGTGAGTGCGGTAAAATAATCAGTAAGTAGTACGTAAAATAATTAGTAGGTATACGTTCTAAAACGTAATTTGCTTTGGTAAAGGAAAATATTGTTAAAAATGTGCGCTCTAATTTTTAAGCTATTGCATAGCTTTTATCCCGGGCCTTGAGCGTGGGGACCGAATCCAGAAATTCCGTAACGAAAAAAACCTAACATCCCCAATCAGCGCCATCTAGTACCTTAATACTAAGGTATGGTACGTATGTTTTCTACAAACTAGATGGCGCTGTTCTGATATAACTATATAACTTCTAATAATTATAATTGCATAAGTTGATAAAAAATGCTATGCAGTAGCTTTACCGCGGCAGTCTCCAAGTGCCACATTTAATTTTTTATTAGGTACTTTTTCAACCGTTCAACGTTAGTTCTACCAGACGGTTAGCAAGATGGTTAGATGCACTATTCTTTGGAACCTTGTAATAAGCTTAAGCTTTGTATTATTTCGGTACGAAATAGTTGGGTTATAGACGTTGCAAGCAAGCAGATGAATCTGCAGACCATCAGGTCTAGTAGCAGCATTAATGAATGGGAAGTCTATGGAACAAGAAATTGGTCGAAAAAAACTGCCATGCAGCACGTTGGTTCTATATAGCTATTAAGCTATAATTAACATTGTCTTATTAAGTTCGGAGTTAAAACGCATGTCGATGCGGCCACTAGTTTTATTTCGGACAGCTAACATCACATCTGTATCCGCCACGTGTTGTTCATAAAAGTTCGTTAACAAAGCCCTGTTTATGTTTTTTACCACCCTACGGACTAGGGTGTAAATGCCAAGACAACTTCGGGGTGTCGGTGTGTTCCACATTGTTTCCTCTTTGTTTTTTAATCGATGCATCGAGTGCAGGTCTTGTATGAACGTCGCAACGTCGCGTATAGGTATATGTATTTCATATTTCCATTTTTGAAATCAAACATTATTAGTAATACCTCTAAAAATTACCGCTGTTCTGACAGTATCCTGTAGCTACTACATACAGTAAAAGATTCCTTTACTGTTTATTGGAAAACATCTGGAAAACTTTCAGAAATTAACCGTTTGTCAAAGTAAATTTACTTTGACAAACGGTTAATTTACATCATGGTAAATCATCAATATCATCATCGCAATCCATAACTTATTGACTGCGGTAGGTACCTACATGCCATAGTTTTCCACGCTGGCATGTTGTCGAACTTTATTCACACACCTTTACATCATGAATAACTGTCAGATGTGCAGGTTTCCTCACGATGTTTCAAGTAAAGGTAAAGTAGCTCAGATTAAAGAACAAATCTGTTTGTCGGCTGGTTACATGACAAAAATTAGGTAAGTATACCAAAAGCAACCGACATATTGCCGCCATTACTGACTAACAAAGAAGCGGGGATCACACTAAATAAAAGGATTGCCATTCTTAAACATCGTAGTTGATACCGTATTTCTATTGTATTGTCGTATTGGTTATTCAATTTCAAATTAGTTTGCAATTTGTAAATTTGAATGAAGGAACGGCTTGTACATTTGTACAATACTATAAAGTTAATTCTAGGTAATTCTGTATAACTCTAAATCGATCACAAGTCCACAACACATTAACTTTCATTGATCCCTAAATAATCACATTGCGATTTCCGATTTGTTAATTCGATGACATAACATGCTTTGAGGGTTAACACGTAATATCGAACAGGTAGGGTGCACGGGCACGAACACGTTTTACGAAAATGCACTTCCCCGGTACAGACTACAGACCTTGGCAGTGAAATGTCAAACCGGTCTGAAGTTGTGGTAACCTGTTGTCTGGACGTCAGGTCAGGGCTTTACGAGACGTTCGTTCATCGAGGGACTGTCGTGTTAAACATTTTCACACTTATATTGTATTAGTGACCCAAGCTCCTTTCGAGAATTAACTATAATTATTTCATTTCGGATAATCGTAATTCCCTACGATTCCCGTTTGAAAACAGTGCTGGTTTTTTTTTTCGATTTTTATCAGATGTTTTATATTTGAACATGTTCTTTATTTGAAGGGGTCCGTATCTGGCCAGTGAATAAGAAACATATTTATTCATTAGAATTTTATATTTACATCTTCTACTTTGCCTAGTTTCCGAAATTCTTTTATTTAATATATTCAAAGTCAAAATAATTCAATAACATAACCGTAACCATTTTGGTACATAATATCCAACTTAAATTATATTTTTTTAATCTGGGCGCTCATAATTCCTAGCTTCAGCATTATCGAGGAAGCGTTGATGAGTCTGTGAAAAAGAGTTTATAATATTTACTTACATAAACCTAATTATAAAGATAAGCTTGTCTGATTTGTGAGTTAATTTGAAAAAATATTTTCGTTTTGATAAAGATTTATCGTTGAAACTAACCACAATACAATACCAGGTATTCAAGTTAAGTAATTATTGTGCAGTCTGCCACTGACTGCACGCAAATATATCGTAAATATTATCGATGAAAACAGCTGTTAGTCTCCTCCCTGCCCACGAACATGCACTTCTGACCTCTGCATCCTACAGGTAACCAACACTTTCACACACGAAATGTCAAAGGAACACAAACGGAATTCAATCTAACCTAGCGGACATAAGACTGGATTTTCTTAAGCTTTTGGCGTAGGAAGGTCCGATTAATAGTTATTTGAATTTGTGACGAAAGAAGAAGGAATATGATTGAAATTTGAACGGACAAAATATAACCTTGTCTTTCCGAGGGTCAGGGATGGCCCTGCACACAAATTATAAACTATTTTAACTGCCCTCTATGGGGTGCTTTTTATGGCCTCATGTTATGGTACAAATGTATTAGCTTTTAAACTCGTCCTCCTTCGTAATGCGTGTGTGCGTAATGCGTGTGCGGTGTGACTATAAATAAAATTGAAAAAAATACTATCTATTCGAATAATAAAACGGTAACGGATGTGGACATTAAAAAGTTTTAATTTATGTTGGCTTTGTTGTCAACGTGGAAGGTAAATAAATTTTTATGAAATTTCTCTCTGTGCCTTCAGCACAGGAGCTGGGGCTCTTCACCCCGGGAAGTCTGTTCCCGCGTAACTTAGTATGGATGGGTTTTGATAATGGCTCAGTAAGTAATATAGTTTAAATATGTTCTTAAGACACATTGATTTATTTTACTATAAGTCAACGGTAAGACATTATAGAATCTCGAAGAGGCGTAAAGATTACCATGTCGGGCTGCCGTTTAAAGGGACTTTAGTTCGATTTCCAGGCGGAAATTTGAAAGACAAGTTTAAATTTCTCTTTTCGGTGTAGGTGTGTGTTGTCCATGGCATACGACACATCGAATCCTAGCGTGAGGCTATGTTTGTGAATCGTTATTTATAACAGAAGAAAAGTGTAAACAAACTCAAGGGTTTAGGTCAACTTTAGGGTTCCGTTTCTCTCCCTTTGGGTACGGAACCCCAAAAATTATTGCGTAATAAAATGTAGTAACGAACGTTTTGGCTGCGGGTTCTATGTGTTAATTTAATTAATTATAATATATCCCGAAGCGAAGAGGGGCGGGTCCTAGACATCAATAAAACAAGCTAATTGGTTAATTTATTTACAGGACCCAGTAATTTGGAGATATCTTTTACTTATAATATGATAGGCTGTATTATTCATAGAAATATTTTTAGATTTTACGCAAAATTTGATACGACGCTGTTTCTTTCAACGTCGTCATTGGATTTTGTTGGATGAATTTACGAATGAATGAATATTTAATTGTTCTAAATGTCGTTACAAGAGATCTTATCATATTTTTCATCTTACAATCAGACATTTTGTTGTACTTAATTGTTGTAACTTAAAAAATAACGCTGGTATCATTCTCCATCGTTATTTTTCGTCGGTCACAGTCGTAGGTCGTAGCTCTGAAATAATTTAATAATTTTCTGTTTGTTGAGTGAAGTCTGTTGTCTAACCGGTTGGGTGTGGACAGTGGGACCAGGACTGGGAGTAAAAAACGAAAGTTTACTTAGGTGGGAGCCCGCGCGGCCGACACTGGTAAACGGCTTTAAATTTCATTATAAAAAGCTAGAATTTTGATTTTACAGCAGTTGTACATTTTGTATGTTATACAGTACTTGTTTAACAGTATGTTGAATATTTAACAAAACGAGCCTTGTAGGGAGATCCACTATGATGATTGCTCTAACCATAATGATACAACCTGAGTTATCTATTAATCTATGGTACTTAACTAGCACAGACTAAACACGATACATATACATAACATTGTATACCTTCTGCTTTCCTCTCCCTTCTTTTTGAAGTGAATACTTCTATAATATCGTTGTGATTTGGAATTCGTTGAAACGGAAATGACGCGAATGAAGCATCGGCAAAATGGCGGCTGACGTAAGCAAAGCAAAACTTCAATATTTGGACTGACAGTATTCGTTGTTATGAAGTTTCACTTCTAGCACGTGTGAATTGCACACATTTTGTTTTTTTATGTTAATAGTCAAACGAGCGGACGCGCTGATGGTCCCCGTCGCGTCGCCCTGGACGTCAGTATTACCAAAGGCATCGCAATGCTTTGCGGCCGATAAACAAGGAAGATATAGAATAAACTGGCTCTCAAACTCCCAGCCGGAGCAGTGGTCGTTTAGCGGCTGAACCAAGCAAAAGGGTGGTAGATATCCAGCCGGTCTTCAGTCTTGCCATCAGCCTAAAGCACCTTCAGAATTGAACTGGATGGTGCAGTCCAGCGAGCTCTGAAAAGCGGGACCAGGCACAATCTCGTGCCTGGGTCAAAAGGTGCGTTGGTGAAAAGGCCACAAGCAGGGGAAATCGGCTTAGACTCAAAGATGGATGGAGCTAATTACCCCAAACCTTTCTATAGCGCTACAGTGTTTCGGAGGGTAGAACGTTAAGTTGTTGACTCTGGTGTGACTAACAATCGGAAGACGTCGGAAACCTTCTGCGTAAAAACTTGTAATACTTGTAGCCCCAACCAGCAATAGAAGAAGTCTCTAATGCTACGCTATGCTAGTCTCTAGTCTACTAAATTACACAGCTCGAGTCGAAATTCAAACGTCGTGTTGTGACTTGTTAAAGCTACATATGCGTTAAATATATTTTTCAGAAATGATAACGTACCTAGTATGCCCCCCTGAAATTCCTCTACGCCCCCCTGGGGGTCCGTGCCCCACCGGTTGGGAAGTCCTGGTCTAGGGACACCATTAGCTTTGACAATGTGCTGCAGACAACAATAGCTAGGTTTAAACAAGTCGTTCACCACAAGTTTGCCGGAGTCGACCGCAAAATGTCGCTTGTGTTTCCCGGGCGTAGGCTTCACGTGCTCTATATTACCAATTAGTAGGTGCTACAAACAATGACGAGCTGTATAACTCAATGGTTATCACGTCGCACCGCCGTTCGAAGGGCCCTGGGTTCGATTTGCAGCGAAGCGCAAAATTAGATTGACATTGATGAGTTAAAATTATCATTTATTGAGCAGACGGTCAACATGATGGGACTGGTAATAGACAGTAATAGTTTGGATTGTTGCGGAGGATTAACTTAGCAACGTATAAAAAAAAAGAATAGTGGTAGTACTCGCAGTAATATCTTAACATCTTAATTTCTTGCTTTATTAGTTTTACTATAAGTAATTAAGTTATAAATACTTAAATATAATTTATTATAAATTTAAGAGTACGTTTTACATTTTTTTTCGTTGCGTTTTCAATATTTTATCTGCAACGAAATTTACGCTCGTTAGTTAAAATAAACAATTTTTGTTAGTCAGATGAAAATTATGAATGAGAAATGAGTAGTTTGACGGCGCCTGCGCAGGCGCACGATGACGTTGCGATCGGGTAACCTCGGGCGCGTTCGGCGAGGATAGGAGGCAGTGACCTAGGCTAACGTTACTAGCAACTCCGAGACGTGTTTAATTAGAACTATCTGCTTGCTGTGGCTTTTCTTTAAAGTTTAGTTTTTAGATTTTTTTAAATAAACGACGCTATGTTACTTATGTGAAGAAGCTTGACTCTTTTAAATATTACACCTGTTGAGATAGTTTGCTACATGATGGGTGCACATTGAATAGTGATTGTGGCATTGTTATGATGAAATATTAACTTAAATTTATGATTAATATTTTTCATAATAATTTTACTATTAGTTGATAAATTAAAAAAAGCTTGTACCACTACATTGTACCTAGGTAGGTATTAAATTGAAAATAATATTAATAACATATTTTAACATTAGCATTTAACAAAGCAGTGATAGCGGTGTGGTTGAACGTTGGACTGCCGAACCGGAGGTTCCGGGTTCAAACCCCGCACGCACCACTAATTTTCAAGAATTATGTGCGTATTAATATTTAATTATCACTTGCTTCGGTGAAGGAAAACATCGTGAGGAAACCTGCACACCCGAGAGTTCTCCATAATGTTCTCAAAGGTGTGTGAAGTCCGCCAATCCGCACTTGGCCAGCGTGGTGGACTATGGCCTATACCCTTCACACTGTGAGAGGAGACCCGTGCCCAGCAGTGGGACAGTTATGGGTTGTGATGATGATGATGATGAAATAAATACCTACCTACATCTATATTTTTTTATTCAAAACACTAAATAATATCAAGCGGTATCAAACGCGAATTTAATCTAATAAGAAATTTTTTGACGATTCTTGTTTTTTATTTATTTATGTACTTACCTATTTAATGTATTTATTTATTATTCCTACTTACTTATTATATTAAAAATAAAAAAGTACTTGTATCATAATAATAAATGGTATGATATATTTTAAGCAGTCGGTAGAAAAAATACTGACCGCACGAACAGAAACGACAGAAAATCGTCCGGCACGAGCGTTAGAATTCCTGATCGCAGTCTAAACAAGAATAATTTACTCTGTGAAAGTACGTGGCCGTGACCGAGTGTATTGACCTGTGTTTCCGATGCTTCTATGTTGGCCTAGGTTAGGCCGATGACGTGTTGCCAACATAGCAAACGTGGGTTTAGCGTCTGTGGATTTCTGGCGGGAAATTTTCTTGGCCGCGTCTCAAATTTTCAGGCAAATAGAGTTTTCGTTAAGGTTTTCGTAGAATTATAAATTTCGTAGAAATATAATAGAATTTGTACAATTGTTTATACTTAATTCATTTCAAAATTTGGTAGGATTGTTATTTTACTGTTTTAATTAAACTTAGCCTGCCTTTTCAGTTCGTGCGTTTTCAGATAAATATGATTTTGGGCGGGCTGTATAAAATTGTGGTTTTCAAAAAAAGAACGCGAATATCTATTCTGTTTCAGTTTTTTATTTTGTTTGGTCACGGTCAGTATCTATTAATACCATTTTACTAATTGTACGTTTTCATTTAAACGCTTAACTTGAATAAATTGTTTTTGTCATTGATGACATGTTTTAAATTAAATTAATGTAACACGTCTTAGAGCGCATAGTACCTACGTACCTAATGAATGAAATTATTCTCCTGGTAGCCAGTTATAGATCAATTCCTAGTACTTACCAACTAAGCACCTACTCATCTTGAGGGCTAAACGATATTAAATTTGTTAGCGTCTCGCGGTCTTAACGCAAATTGTTTTATGCAAACAGGTGGGGTGGGCGTTTATTCTCATTAAAAATAATAGTGCTTACACTGGGCGGCATTTTTCAACAAATTGTAAAAATCTATGTTTTAGAAAAGCTCCGTTAGGGTAAAAGCCGAATAGTATTAATAGCAGCCTCAATGGGGTGGATGTCTCGGTTTCAACTTGGTTGTTATGTAGGTATGTCCTATGGTCATCGTCGTTCAGAACGGAGTTTGGTGTAGAATTGAAGTTTAGAAGGTAAGTAGGTAAGTTCGAGTTTCTGTCTCTTCGATGTTATGTGACATGCCTATGTCACAGAGCAATGGTGAGAATAAAGATCTACAAGAATTATGAAGAGTAGCGCTTTAAGCGAAGAGAACTATTAAAAAAATGGTTTGCATTTCGTACTATTGAAGTCGTCGTGTAAGAAGTAAAAGGTAAAAAAAAGAAAAAAACAATTATAGAATATACTTCCTGGTATTATAAAGGTTTTCTTAAAGTTTAGTTGTATTAAAAAGTTAAATTACCGCGTGAGTTTATAGTGTTATTAAAGTTTAGATTAAGTTGCCACGTGGACCACAAATAAATTATAAGGCGTTGATCTTAAGGTACCTATGACTATTTTAAGTAATCGTTAAAAAAATGAACTCTACAATCGTGTAATGATCATTATGGCTTTATTGCAGAAGTAGGTAACCGAGCAATAGATTTTTTTATAATAAATTTAAATCGGTTCACGCGGTCTTATATAGCTGCTGAAGTTCATGAACATGAATAAAGAATCTCAAACAAAAAATAGGAACATAATACAAGAAAATTGTAAGTTCAAATTCGGAGCCAAAGTACAACAATAAAATAAGCAGAAGCCAGTGTTGAGTAGTTACGAGTACTTTAACCTACCTACCTAAAACCTACCTATACCTAATCAAGTAATATCTTATAATGGGAAACAGTTTGATTCCCGCTTCCTATATTCCTTCCTATGTTCCTATAAGAAAAAATATTAGAAACGACTTTAACGACGCGTTACTGGTAACTCAAAAACGATCGGTTTAACGATTGATATACGTAAGTCGTGCTTTTCCCAAAAACCAAAAAGTACCTACAATTCAAT
This sequence comes from Ochlodes sylvanus, assembly GCA_905404295.2. Classification (NCBI taxonomy): domain Eukaryota; kingdom Metazoa; phylum Arthropoda; class Insecta; order Lepidoptera; family Hesperiidae; genus Ochlodes; species Ochlodes sylvanus. Next base: position 1,330,428 of record FR990135.1, on the reverse strand, counting down.
ATCTTTGCTAATAATTGACACTACAAAGTGACTCTAGTCGATCTTATCACTGGTTTTGTCGTTGAATCGCGAAATGAGTGGCAAAATATTAATTGCTTCTCCTATATTTAGGTTAGTGCACGCCGTTCATGTGCGGCCAAATAGATTTTGTTCCGTCGTGTTTCAGCAACAAAGCGAACAAAGGCAGAATTAAAGAAGAAGAGGCAGAATTAAAGGAAGAAAGGAAATTTTGGAAATGTTTTCAAGGTGCTTTTAACTTGTGTACGCTGTGTAAATTATAAGGGCAAAAATTTTATGTAACAAATTATAAAAAAATCCCTAAGCGTTGCTAATCTGCACATGTCCAGCGTGGCCAATTATAACCGTTTTCGTAGTGAAATGAAAGCTGGGCCCAGCAATGGGGCAGATAGGTATATTCGAAATTGAGTTTTAGACGTCTGCTTATAAGCACAGCAACTCCATTCTAAACCGCGGCGCGGGTTTCTTAGATCCAATGGAGAACCCTTTCGATCAAAAAATGTGTGACTTTTTCATTGCTATGTGTACGTCACCAAATTAAGGGTGAACATGTGAAATAAAGTTTTTTTTTTATATTATTAAGTGGTGCGCGGCATGCGTTGGTGGAAGGTAAAGTCCAAACTGCATCACCAGTTGCCATTAAATGAAATTGTAGTACTTAATGCATTAACTTGTAAGTGAAAAAATAATTACGCCCTTTTGAAAAAGGTTTTCGAAGGCACATGTTGCGAGTTACATGTAAATTACATAGTTATAAAACATGTTACCTACCAGTAAGTTATTGTGAGAACTCTCAGAATAAATTAGTATTCCACTAATGAGCTGTGAAAAATACTGGTTGACTAATCTATATTTTATGTTAAGTTATATGTGCTTGTGGTCATGGTAGAGTTCCCACTGCATTGCTGCAGCCAACTGCCAACTTATGTGGGAACGCTACAAAGTGTTTCGTTTAAAATATTGATTAGAATTCATTTTATTAATGGTACATATACCTTTTACTGTACTTGTGGGCTTGTTGTATCTGTATGTATTGTACCTCATAATTAATATATTGTACCTACTTTATGATAGCCGTGCTTTTTAAAGTTTTACGCGTATACGTGTACCTTTTATCTATCTTTTAGGTTTGATCTATATTTATCTTATAGGTTGAAATTTTTATAAATTGAGCGCAAATCATACAGACAAACAGACAGATATGCAGATAAATAAACTCATGAGTTCTATTATAAGAGTTCCGTCTGTTCATTAGATAATATGTACATACAAATAGGCGCAGGCATGTGAGTAGTAGATCAGAATCCATAATATGTTTTGTTAGTAATTTTTACTGTTTATTTTAAGCAACATACTATGTTAATATCCAGTAGTGGGTAGTGCTTAAAATGTATTTATTATAACAAAATTATTTAAAAAAATTCAGTAAAAAATACAGACAAATTACATGTCAGTTAAACGTATACTACATACACATAATTATACAAATCATGAGATTTATATACTATGTTTATTTATTTATATAGATGTATACATATGAGATTTTTCTCTGTACAAATAATTGTAAATAAAACTATGCATTATTTTTTTACATTTTGAGTAAATAAAAAATATGTATGTTACGATAGTTTCTAAATGTTATCTGTTATCAGGGTGTATAGAGAATTATAGATAAAAAAACTTACAGCTTCCCTCCGGGTAGGTCGCGTGACGTCAGCACACGTGCGCGCGCGGCGTCAGGCCCCGCGGTATGACGTGTGCGGCGGGATTGAGTCGGGACTAATATGAGTGCTCTTTCGAATTGGAATAAAAAAATAAAAAATTGGCTTTACGGTGAGTTTAGTGAAGTCCGATTAGACGTTTAGTGGGATGAGTTTTGGATGGGTGGTGGTGGTGGTCATCCCGCGGTGCGGTGACGTGCGGGACGCGCGAGGTCTCGGGTCGGACTGCGCATGCGCGCGCTCTTCGCCAGAGAAATTACGTCAGCGGCGTTCGCGCACCCCTTTCTTTTTTTTCCGTAATTAATTTCTTGCAAGATTTCGGCGCGGTTTTTGTAGTGTGTCGGGCCGCCGGTGAAAATAGGCTTCGGCGCGTTGTTGCCTGATGACACATTAAGCTGCTCAGTCTTGCTTCATATGTGGAACATTCTTTGTTTCGACTCGCTTGATAACGATTATTGAATTAAATTGCAAGCTGGTATTCTTTTGCTTTTACGACTCCAACACAGACGTAAACAGTGACTTAACGAACTGTTAATATCAACACGTTTCTAATTAAACATCCGTCATTGATCTCATAATCAGTTCATCTACCTACAAGTTTCTAATAATCCTCTGGAAGTGACGGACCTACCGTTCATTTCGCTCAATAAGAATCCGCAACAAGATTCTTCTAAGAGCAGAAATTCTAATACATTTTTCATATTTCAAAATGGATGCCGCCTTTCCCGCAGACGATCCCTGTTACCTGCGCCTGCGCACACGGACACACACACTCACACAGCCGCGCGTCACACACGCAAAGCACTCGGGAGACGTGACACAGACGCGGCTAATGCCGCCGTGAATTTGAAATGAGACGGCCATAAGTGAAATTTTGTGTATTTTTTGTGTATTTTTGTGGTTTTTTGTTAGACATTTTTCTTGTTGGAATCGTTCCAACGTGGAAAACGACGTTGCAGGAAAATTCATACTTCATAACTGAGAAAGACTATTCAAGTGTGACTTGCCATACATTTAAGGTATTGCAAGATATGTTCCGTCAAATTTTATTCCTACAAATCAGCCAATAAATAATTAGTTCTGTTCATCTATGAGATAAAAAATGGTAAATTTAATGCTATCGTCTACGAGCTAGGTACTAATATAAAAAAAACGCTGCTTACGTAAAGCTATTACTAATTTAATTCACGTTCAGCATAGGTAGCTGTACTTAACATAGGTAAAATAGATTACTTTTATAGCTAGTACAACATTAAACAAATCATTTCTGAGAGACTTTTGTCGCCGTGACTGTTTCGTCGCTCTTATCAAGACGTCCGTGACAAAATTGTCACTCTCCGTTCACATTGACAAGCCGGATGGCGCAATGGTTAACATGCCAGATTGTCGTTCCAATGACGCTATATCAAAAAAGTTTTGTCATTGTCGCCCTCGTGACCCCACTTTAGAAACGCTACGCGACGAACACTACTAGGTCACACTACTAGGGTGGCTGGTTTAGAATGTCCCAATTCCAGTTGTTTGATCCAGCTATACTGCTTTTTACAGCCTTTGATACTATATACCTATATAAAGCTTATCAAACATAAAACCAAGCCCCTAAAAACAATTATTATATTGTTTTTAATTAAAGTTATATTTGGTAGCAATAATAATCTGAACAATTCTCAGTTGCAACCATTCCTCTATATCCCTTGCGCTAAGAAAGTATAAATAAAACATAACTATACATAGTTGGGTTAGGGACGTTGCCCGGCGCGTATGTGTGTGCGTGCCTTTATTATGTCGGCTCACGTAACCGGCCCGTGGTGTGTGTGTCGCCTAAGTACACAGAACACACTAGCAAAAAAGAGCATGTATCACACCGAAGGGAATGAAAGAAAACTAAATTTTAAATCTCATTAGAAGCCAGTACATAGCATGATTAACTTGCCTTAATGGTCTTTTGCTCGTTATACGGCTCATCATCATCATCAACATAGCAACCCATAACTGTCCCACTGCTGGGCTCGGGTTCACAGTGTGAGGCCGTAGTCCACCTGCCTGTCTAAGTGCGGATTGTCAGACTTCGCAAACCTTTGAGAACATAATGGAACACTCAGGTGAGCAGGTTCCTCACGATGTTTTCCTCACATAAGCAGTGATAGCCGTGTGGTTGAACGTTGGACTGCCGAACCGGAGGGTCCGGGTTCAAACCCCGCACGCACCACTAATTTTCAAAAATTATGTGCGTATTAAAATTTAATTATCACTTGCTTCGGTGAAGGCAAACATCGTGAGGAAACCTGCACACCTGAGAGTTCTCCATAATGTTCTCAAAGGTGTGTGAAGTCCGCCAATCCGCACTTGGCCAGCGTGGTGGACTATGGCCTATACCCCTCTCATTGTAAGAGGAGACCCGTGCCCAGCAGTGGGACAGTTATGGGTTGTGATGATGACACACATAAAAAAATTAAAACCAAAAATAATAATTAGAAGTGCGTGCAGGATTTGAAACCAAGCCCCCCTATTCGACAGTCCAATGTTCAAACCACTTGGTTATCGCTTCTTACGCTGTTTTTCGGTTATTTACATAAAAAGAGCAAAGATTTTACTTAATGGAGTCAAGTGACCTTCAACTCCAGTAGGACTAGGATCACCCCATATGTTACACATCGGTGTGACAGGGGTAGAATGCGCTAGGCGCTACAAGCCAAGTTGAACCGAGTTAGCCGAGGCTAGCTAGCTACTATGTAAATAACAAAGTCGTTTTCTTATGTAGAATGAACCCTTTCTGGGTTCCTAGGTACTATCGTCACATACCTAATCAAAGATAAAGTTTGTCGCGATAACATTGATGTGAAAAACATGACGGGACGCTAGCTTACAATTTTAGATAATGCATCGGGGGAGACGGTGTGGGTTTTTGAGTATACAATATCGTATTGCGTAGAACGAGAAAAGGGAAGAAGAAAAATAGATGTACTCGTATCTGCAAACGGCATTAAAAAAATTACGCTAAACACAGGCCCACACTAAGGTACTCTGGGTCTCTATATTTATGGCTATATTTATATACTCTATATTTATGGCGTAACTCTATATTTATGGCGTGGCCCTACAAGCCTTCACTCTACAAATCCTACAAAAGAATCAAAAAGTATCTATTTATTCGCCTTTTGAAGTCCAGTGCTGGACTTAGACCTCTCCTAATCAGCGCCGTAAAAAAATAACTTGGACTTATTTCGATTTTACAATTTATCAGACCACGTAGACTAGGGGTAATCAAACTTTTGGCTTCATGGACCCCTTTTAACCTTTTAGACGACAGAGAACATCTTTTTGAACTTAACAATAACTGTTCGCAAACCAGACTTTTGAGTAGTGATGACAAGCACAAACAAACGGACAAACAGACTTAGAAGTGCTCTTGAGGCATCCATATTTCATCAGATCTAAGGAATGCTTCAATGTATGTTTACAGAAATACAGATAACACGTTTTTTTTATTATGATCCGGGTACTCACGATATGTATTTTGAAACGCCGATATTTCGACCCAGTTGCATGGATCGTGGTCACGGCTGAACTGCGGTGGCGCGGAGAAACTTTAAAACTTTTTCAAAATACATATCGTGAGTACCCGGATCATAATAAAAATGTGTACAATCCGCGATGAGTTAAGTTTAAAATCATAAGATAACACGTTGGTTGAATAGATTGATACACCTGACCATCTGAGCAAATCTATAAATACATGCCATGTAAATACCGTTTATATCAGTGTTTTATATTATTTTTTAATCACACTTGTTACGAATAGCATATCTAAGCTCTAATTAAGTTAAATTTAGTCCCAGATCGCGTGATCGGCTAATGATGCAGTGCACAGGTACGGCGTAGGGATGTAATGGATCTCCGTATCAATCGGATATCCGAAAACCGGTACCTAACTGGATTATATGGGAAAGATAGTTGATAAATACAGTTTTTGCTTAGATAATTAACTGGTTGATAACTTTTTTCGTTGACAACCTATCGTTGACGCCAGTAATATTACGAATGTGTTTGGGTGGCGGTCACTAAATTCCATCTACCAGGCAGCTTGCTTGTTTTCTTGTTTTCTACTGTTATAAAGTAAATATAATTACTTATGAGCGATATTTACCAGGAAAAATAGATTATAGGAAAATAGAAGAGAGAGAACAACGTGGATTTTTATACGGACAATTTGATATGACAATCGGGTCCAAAGATTTAATGTAGCTCCGATAAGTACCGATGTGAAAAGAAAGTTTTTGTCAATGGCGGTCTAAACAACTAATTGCGTTTTTACGATCACTTATTGTCATAACCTTTTGGTTACTTAAATAAGTGCATTAAAAATAAGCCAATAAAATGTCAGCGATAACGAATATAACCGTATGTCTCCCAACCCTGGTTCTGGGCCCGACCAGCCGACCGAGTTAGAGCTCCGGGTTCATCATTCATTACTCGTTATGCAGATCATTAGGAACTGGTCCATGAGGCTCCTGATAGCCAAGGATCTTGGCTACTTTACGACCACTCATCCTAAAGCATCGCTTCTGTCTTATGCCCGTTTCTATATTTAACCGAACGTTTTCGAGTTACCAGTAACGAGTCGTTAATTGTCGTTCCCTGTAATCTTTTCTTACAGGTATATTTTTTTAGTTACGCCCCGTAGATAGTTCTACTATTCGTAAGCAAAACGAATCCTTTTTCGATATACGAACCGGTCATTCCTCGCTGATAACATCTGAATACTGTGTATGAAAACAACCATTTTAATTATCATGTAAATATGCTTGTTTATTTAAAAAAATTATCATATAAAGTAAGTAGGTAGGTAAACTTAATTTATCTTGTTAAATCAAATGTTCATGTAAGTTTTTCATAGCGTAATAAATATTTTGTGTGTAATCTTAAGTAGCTGTTAGTGTTACAAGTTCCACTTCCGGCGCCCGCTAGATTTCAGTAATTTTAATTACAATAAAAAGTGGTTAATTAATCATAGTAATTTTATTCACATATTAATCATGTAACATGAAGAATTAAATCAATCAAATTAATTAAAATGTGTCAAGTAACATATTAAAATGGTTCTCCTTGTTATGAAACTTAAATCCTGCATTCTATAGACAATTTACCTTACCACCTTAGCTTACCACCTTCCATTTTTAAAGTACAGTTAAAGACCAGTAATTTAAGTCAATATAATGTGAAGCTATGAATTACATACCTATTCAATTCTGTTGATTTTTATGAGAACATTATGGAGAAGTCTAAGTGTGCAGGTTTCCTCACGATGTCTTCCTTCACCGAAGCAAGTGATAATTAAATTAAAATTAGAGTTGCGTGCAGGGGTTCGATCCTGGGCCCCCCGTTTCGGAACTCCAACGTTCAACCGCTCGGCTATCACTGCTTATCGGTTGGCTGGCCTGGGATTGTGTAACTGCCTTGGCATTGGGAAGCTTATAGGGTACGACACGAAAGGGTATTTTGGCTTAACAAACAAACCTTCCCAGCTTCTGACAATTTAATTATCCCGATTAGCGAACAGAACTCCCAGAAGAGAGTCATCCAGCGAAAAATAATTAAAAGTTAAAATAAGATAAAATAATTAAAAGTTATCACAGTTGTAAATAGGATTAGTTTTATCTACCATCTTAATTTACTATAAGGGTTTGTGCACACAGAAACGTGACCTTCCTTACCCGGCGCGGATATTTAGAACTTCACTGTAAACTGTTGCGATCGTTTGAAGGTTTGAATAAAGGAGTGCGCACATTACACCAACTCGACGTCAACTCCACTCCGACTCCACTCCGTTTCAACTCCGACGTTCTGTTCCGCGATCAACGCTTCATCGACGTCAGCTCGACTCCGTCTCCACTCCGTTTCAACTCCGACGTTCCGTTCTAGGTACATTACGTCATTGTGTCGGTCGACGCGTGGACTACTCGTCTACGGTGAGTCGTCAACGCAACGTCGACGCGTTGGTCTCGAAACGGAACGGCTATGGGTGTAGGGCGGGGAGGGGCCGTACAGGGCTTTTAAGTATAAGTTCGAAATTCAACCTTACTTTCAAAGATATAAGGCTCATAATTGAATGTTAGCTTTGTCAAGGTTTTAGTCGCGTTCGCGTCTGTCGGTCGTGGAGTCGTTGTACTGTGCGCACTCCTTTAACCAGGTTCGTTGGAGGGCATCCATATGCTCTCCAGCGAACCTGGGTGTCTGAAAGCCTGACTAAACTGGGGAATTAGTTTAAATAAAAGTTAAAAAAAACTAAACACACGCTTTTATAATGCTGTAAAAACTTTAGGTAAGTATATCAAAGCAATAAATTTAGTCACTGTGCTATTAACCGTTGCTGAGTTTGTTTGGCGCCAAACATTTGAGCATAGTATCCGTCATAAGATTGCATTTTCATCTGAAGTAAAGGGTTCTTCAAAATTTCAGCTCATACGGACACTGAGAAATGGGTCCAAGCTTGCAAGATTTAACCAACATGCACTAACAAACGCATGTAAAACGGATAAATTAAAAACTATTAGGTACTTACGTACTAGAAACATTAAAAAATTTAGTGAGAATAAGTACTTAGTTATGGTCATTCGAATTGAAAAATGATAAGAAAACTTAAAATGATTCTCAAATACCTATTCGATAATATCCCATTTATCATGAATACACTTTACACGCACTGTATGAACACGCTTTTAAACCTTATTGAATAGTCATTCGTAGACTTTATTTTTTCTTTCTTTAAATATGGTTTCTGGTTATCATCATATTGAATTATTATGATATCGAAAGATATTACTAAGTCTTTGACATTTCCAACACTAGTTGACCACTAACCCCTTTACCAATCTGCACTGGAGCAACGTGGAGGAGTATGCTCTGACCTCCTTGATTATGAGGAAAGACCCGTGCCGTGTAGTGGGCCATTAATGGATTGAAATCGGGTACTAACCTCACCCCTTAGAATAATAACACTATAGAGAGACAGCCTTTATACAAGCGCTCTGTCTAAAGTGAAGCACTAAACCGAAACTTTCCCGAAAGCGGGGAATGATTCGGCTGCGGATAATCATATGTTATTAGCAATAATACATAAGTAAATAGCTTTTCAGATATTTTGTGACACAATGTAACTGGAAAAATCGTCATAATTCATTCAGCCTCACCCTAAAAATGTCTATTCCCATGATATAAAATATCACCGTCTATTAGTGACCGTCTTAACTTTATACATTTGTAGTTACTTGTTCGTAGCTACGAAATACAGACTTATTTAAGTATGTCGGTGGAACAAAACCGAACTTATTTATATTGTACTTACTTCGAAAAGCACCTGGCTCAATACTTTGCAGAACCACGACAGCTATTAGTTATTATCATGGTTACTACCATGTACTACTAGTACTAGTACTACTAGTACTACCATGGCTCTTTCACTGCGACAGCTATCCGCCTTTGGAATTCCTTACTTCTTCCCATACGTAAAGCCCCTAATTTAACTTCCTTTAAAAACTTAATTAAAAACCACTACCTTCTTTCCTAGTCTTTTGTTTGATAAATATTTGTAACCTTGCTTGATTTACTCACAGTCCTTCACAGCCCGTAAAAGTATGTTTAATGTTATATGCTCTGTTTCTGTTGTGTATACCTATACCTCTTCTACTTGTCTTTGTATTTCTTTAAAAAAAAAAAAACTTGGGTTGCCTGGAAGAAATCGCTATGTAGCGATAAGGCCGCCTTTTGTGTTGTATTTCCTATTCTTCATTGTTATTTTATGCATACATGTTTTGGTGTACAAACAATAAAGTGAATAAATATTATTAAAGAATCTTAAACAAGTTGTAAATTAAATAGTCGCAAGATTCTCACGGTTGAAGCAATTAGCGGGGTTATGCTGAGACTAAGGGCTGGAGCGGGAGTGGGCTGGACGCAAAAACCTACCCATAATAACTTCTAATAAGGACTCGGCACTAGCTCTAAGCCAACCGGATCAGTGTTAGGCTTAGGATTGTTAAGAACCGTGTACATAAGGTACGTCGTATTTGCATTAGTCGTGGCTATGATTTTATTTATTTATTCATTTATTACACTTTATTGTACACCTTAATTATTATAAGTAGGAAAAAAACAATACAATTTGACAGTAGTGCACAAAAGGCGATCTTATCGCTAAGTAGCGATTTCTTCCAGATAACCTTTGGGAAGATGACAGGGAAAGATCAAAAGATGTTGGTAGGGTGTACAGTGTAATACAGAGGTATAAAATACATGATCGTGTGGTTTTAAAGATGACACTTGGACATGAGTTGAAATATAGCTAAAGTAGTAATAAGGATAAAAATCGTTGGAAGTTTCTTCCCACTCCTTCTCGCTATACCACTCACGGTAGATTCGTTGAAGCGATGGCGTAGATTGATTTTCGTAGTGTTTTTAAAAAGCAATTTCGGATAAAATTCATTTAATTTCATTTGACATTGGCCGCCCACGCTCGCGAATGCGAAGTAAAATACAGGTAGAAAAACAGTTACTACAATAAATTGAGGGTCGAAAAATAATTCCTTGACTGTCTGTAACATAATCAATGTGGGTAAGCCCTAGGCTGACATACTCTGTTGCGAGTCATAGCTGGTGCAGGCTCAGTAAGTAAAATTATTGCATGCATTATCAGATTGTTCTAATTGTTGTGTACTAGATATTGTTTCGGATTAACCAGTACCAGAATAAGAACGATGCAAGGCTTTTGGGTGGCAACAATGGATGTTGTTGGCCTTGTTAGGGGACAGCCTCACTTCCACAGTAGGTACTTACTGCTTTCATTAATATTTTTCGTCTTCGAAATGATCTATCATCATAAACTGAGTTTTGCTATTGGTATGCTGTATTAAAAATACATAACTTTGACGCAAAATAATAGAAAATAATATAATAAAGTTTATAATAGCAATTTAAAAAACTTTCTTAATTTTTAAGTATTTACTAGTTAAATTTTTAAATCAAAATGTAACAAAAGTATATTAGGCACATGAAAAAAAGTAAGTTTAAATATACAAATCTAATTGACATTTATACAAAAAAGCTAAATTCCATGGCAAAAATAACGTACACAAAAAGATATTATTATAAATTTTCCAACTACCTATTGTACAGGGGCTCTTATACTTAGAGATAGTTTCAATGCCATTAATAAGGCATCCTGTATATTAATAATGCATGCACAGGACGTTAGTAAATAATGATACCTAGTCTCGCTGGACCGATGCAAGATTCCTGAAAAAACCGTGGCCAAGCGCGAGCGCGGATATAGCTTCACACTGGCAATCAATACTCCTATCAACGATTAGTGTCTAACAGCTAAGGCAGAATGATTAATAAATTGAGACTTAGATGATAAATATTATTCAAAAGTAGATACAACAAAATAGTTTATATGTGTAGAAGTAAAATCGCAGCATCAAATTCAAATAAAAGTATGATCCTTTTATCTTCGCCTTAAATTTTTGGAATGAAACTCAGTTGATTGATGGAATCGTCATGTATAGAAAAGTATTATGCCACCCTCTATGCTATTTTATCTCGTTCACTCCCGGTTTATTTCTGCGATATAATATTATGACGTGTGCGTTGAACATCGATTAAATCTACATTTATTTTTATTCACGCAGCTAAACACATCAGAAACACCTACAATCTGGGAACCAACACTCAAATCTGTCACAGAAATATGTGCACTAGCCAGGATCGAATTGGGGCCCCCGCTTTGTTAGCATGGTATCTTCAACGGGGCTGCGAGGTCATTTTCCGAAATGTTACTACAGTCCACCTTACAGGCAAGCCACTTTGTTCGTGATTAAAGTTTGTTTAACGCTGTAGTAGGAATAAAGGCCAGCCAATTTTTCCCCCCACCATTTTATTAGCCGCTCCAGATGGCGTTGTAGCACTCCAATTTTACCGTAAACCGATTGTCATAAACATTAACTTAGCCCTATAGCCTCGTCCGTTGTGCAGCAGAGAACTCATTGAATTTATACTTCAGATCTAAAACCTCTTTAGAAGCTCAAATTCAAACTTCAAATAAAAAAAATAGTTTATAACCTCTTCTTTCTTTATGCAACAACCGGCTGCCTATTGCCGACATGGACATTAGTAACATCAAAATCATCACTGATGCGTTGCTGACCAAAAACGAAGTGGGTAACTCAATAATACTGACTCCGACTTTCCTTAAAAAAACACTGAGTAACAAAGCGTTTAGTAACTTTTGTATGAAAAATTTTCGTAGCTATTTCGTAGACATCTTTTCCTGTAAGTAATAGTTCGAATTAGACCAGAATGGCGATTTGTGTTTGTTGCACAATAACTGCTATCAATGTCGGGGATAGGTAATGCTGACGACACTTACTCAATTACACCTTAGGAACCCATAAATTGAACTAATTCTGTAGCTCTGCGTATAATTTGTCGTCTCCTCCATAATTCATGCGCGCGGAGTGGACGTACCGAGTCTCTTCAGGGCTCCATGAGTCTTGGCAGAAAATTACGAACTGAAGAATATCTAGAATTTTCCGGCGCTGCAATTGTTATTAATAAAATGGGGACATTAAATTTTTATTACAAGCTTTTTTAATTTGCTTTGTTAGTTAGTTTGTATGGATTAAACGTTGCTTTAATTAGAGCTACTTACCAACTGGCGTTAATGCATTATCTTAGTTTAATTCCATTCTGTGTAGGTACTAACATAGGTTAAGACATTGTTTACTAACCAAAATATGGACTTATAGTCTGAAATAAATGATAATATATTATTATTATTATTTTCTTATCCTACGGAATTGAAATTTTACATAATATTGTTTTAGTTGCGATGATGAGCATGACCTGACATGAAGTCCAGGGTAGAGTCCAGACGAAGAAAGTTACTTTGTCTTAATAAATACATTTTATTGCATCAAATCAACAACTAATTTTTCACATCAAAAATAAACAGTAGGTACTTATACTAGACACAGATAAATTTTAATATTTTCTATTCTAGTAAGAGATCTGTATATATTTGCGACCGGAGTCGATATGACTACCTATAGCCTGCTCTTTGATTGTAGCCGATACAGGGGTCTTAAATGGGTTATATTTTTCTTCAGTAGGTGGTGAATATTGGAGGAGTACATCACTACATAGTATAAAACAAAGTCGCTTTCCCTGTCCCTATGTATGCTTAGATCTTTAACTACGCAACGGATTTTGATGGGGTTTTTTTAATAGATATAATGATTCAAGAGGAAAGTTTATATGTATAATATATTAAAGTTTTGGGTAAATTGGTTTTCCCGAAGCGAAGCGAGGGCGGGTTTACTAGTACAGTATAAATTACAAAAGAAATTAGGCTCACGCGCTCATTGCTTTCATAAAACAATTTCTTGTGCAAGTTGTCGTTTATACCGTGAACTCACTTACACAGAGTAAACCATGCAGAACCCATAATCTCTTCGCCTTACACTTGAACGGCTCTATCAAATAAAATGATCTAGCGAAGCAAAAACTCGGTCCGCGAGCGAGCGGCGCGGGCAATGCCTCGCTCCTAACTCGATAATCCACTGTGTCGCTAAGATACGGCCAGCCCTTGGGAATTGTTGTGGTAAATAAAAAGCTAAATAATGATCGAATAGAACATAATAGAGAAACAATGTGCAGTGGAATTGGTTACGAAATAATCGCATATTTTAATGTCACGCGTCCATCAGGCCGCGGCCGGAACTTTTTGCATAATTAGATCTAAATTAAAACCTTAAATTTAACTTAAAAAAAATCTTAAATTTTCAGTAGATATAATTGATTATCAATTATTATTAGAAATAATTGAATATCAATTATTTCTGGATAAATTTTATAGGATGATGATTATGATTTTTTGTTAGGTTTGTCGCTAAGTCAAGTGCTTTGGAAGAACTTTTTTAATGGAAAAACCGGGTGACTTCTACTTAACCATATTTCACTGCACAATCAAATTTTATAGGATTGGTCTTATAAACGAGCCTTGCTGGACACCCTCATTAGATAACATTTCTGTAAATTAACTAAACTGAGTTTTCCAGGTGTCGAATGTGTAGCTAGCTCGTTGGAGAAACTACCAAAGTTACCTTTTACTTTACTTACTTTACGTTTACTTTGTTATTTCTTCAGAGATCTTATAGGATGTCGTAGGTTTAAGCTTAAGTTACTTGCTAGAGGCTGGAGTTGTACAGTACCTACACTGCTGTAAAGAATCCTACTTCCATATAGACCGGACTTGAGCGGAGTTCATCTCATTAAAGCACCTCATCAGTTCTGATAATGTACGGGTATTATTCTTCAGGACGGTTTCCCAAAGCAAAGCAAGGTTGGCTGCTATTTTTAATGAACATTCACGACCCTGAGACCTCTGCAGTAGGGTCGTATAATTCGTGTTATGTTGGTTCGAGAGGACTCACGAATTCGCTATAAAGGGCGTAATTATGTATGTATGTAATTGTTCCGTGTATTCGATTCCAGTACACATTTGCAGTGCACTAGCATGGCTTGATTGGCCATCAATAATTTGAATTTTATAGTTAGGTAATTCACAGGGTACAACGATGGAAGACTTTAACCTTCCGTGCTTTTAGTGCACCCTGTTGAACAACAGACTAGGCAATGGCGTCAGGAGGGATTATTGGAGGATACACCATACTATGGTGGTACCGTTGGCATTTAACTGCATGGTATTTTGCTCGCCTGACTACGGTGATTACATACTACAATATACGCTCGAAGTTTAAATATCCGACGCGTTAAATTAAAAGATTTAAGTTTAAGTTTTTTTAGTTACTTAACTCGAAACTTTGTCCGAGTATTTTACGTACCGAGTAGTACTTATTAATAGTGTGATTATTCACTTACCGTGCATTCTTTTTATTAAACTTCTGTTTCAATAATAGCGAGTTTATTTAACAAAACGTTGCAGTACGTCTAATAATAAACTAAATATAATGCAAAAAGTAAAAAAGCGTTGGCAGCCATGTTGGATCGAATGCGCGGGAACGCGAGCTATCGAGTGCGTTTAATAAATTGACATGCGCCCTATATGGTCTGTGGTGCATTCGTCGTTCCAACGTTAGAGGAGCTTAAATTGGTGTAAACAGATGAAAAACATAATCGAATCTATCGTAATTTATAATCTGAGATCATTATCATATGTCAATGTCTGAGATCGTAAATTTATAAGTACCTCAATTCAAATGAGTAAGTAAACGAGGCTGAGCTGAATGTCTACAGATAGATACAAGTTTATTATCCACTTAAACGTCCGGGCAACTAGATAAAACCCAAGAACTCCACTTCTCCACCTTCATCCATTGGACCATCAATTTAAGCATCTTAGGCAGACGATTAGTGATTGTCGAAGTCAAACTCTAAAAGACTAAAGCTGAATTGATCAGCTTTATTCAGCAATTAACTTTTTACTATTTTTGGGGGTTTTACTCTTTTTTAACAGGTTATGAATATAATTATATACAAAACCTTTAGGTAGGTAGCTACTTTTCAATAGATTATATTTTTCATATCTGGACTACTCTACTCTAGATTAAGAAATAAACTCTAGGCAATAATTTAACTGCACTTCGTTACCCCTAATCATTGATGTATCCCATAATATGTAATTTTGTGTAACTTCTGTTTGATCGTTATCGCAATGTAACACATCAGCTAACTACACACATATTAATAATATTAAATTACATACCTAAATACTTCTTAATTAGAGCCTGGCGAATTGATTAAATTTACTGCGTCTGTAGTTAATAATACATTATCTGAAAAAGTTTCTTTTCTTTGTGCTTTTCGTGTTTCTGCTGTACTCGTGTTCTTGCTTCATATACATAGACATAGACGCAATGTTTTTTAATGTCACTTTCTGTATGAAAATGCCTGCTGCCTTCTTGAGGAGTATTAGTTCTATCGTGTGTCTTTATCGTTTTCAGGAAGTTTAAGGTACATACTCGTATCTATTAATTCAATTCCAATTACGGTGGATAATAGTTAATAACCATTAAAAAAGTGATAAAAATTCTGTTCATAGGCAACTAAGCGTTTAGTCGTTCGAACTAACCGTTTAGACTTGCCCCTAATGCTCCCTGGTCGGGAGGCAAGGAATGTCGTTCCTGTCTGCTAATGTTTTTGCCAGTTACACCACAGTTATTGACCAGCCAGTCTTTCAACACGAAACGTGACAAAAACCAGCTGTCTCTGCTGAACTTCGGACCTTATCCCTTTACGTCTGAGTCAAGTTTACAATTTTATGCGAAGTCATTGCGTTAGTTAACGTCAAATGCAGTTCTTAGTACATTGAAGTCAGTGGTAGTTCTTACGTTCGCGGCGGTCGGGGCCAGGTAGATTGCGTTGGAAACGTGATGGCTCGATTTATTCGACGCTACTCTGATTTATTCGACACTTCGTCGAAGATTCTAGTTGACAATGGTGACGGGGAATTTTCAGCGCTATCCAGACATGACATGTGTAAAGGAGTCATAAATAGTTGTATGTTAGAAAGTTCATGTCAAACTGAAACTTTGACGTTTTGAAATTAGTTTCAGACACGAATATTGTACTGGGAGAAGTACTTAGGAGTTAATTAACAACGCCTCATTTTTAAGTATTTTTCGTTAAGTCATTGAATTTTCCTATTGAACAATTAGAACAATATCTAATTGTTCAATAAAGCCTTACAATAAAGGCTTTAGGGAACCAAGCGGTTTATACAGGATTTTAACGATCGGTCAGCCATTCAACACGTTAATCAAGTGTTGGGAAGCAATTTGTTCTACGCAACATAGGTACATACGCGCGTATGTGCATAATCAAAGCGCGCTGCCTTCGTTCATTTCGTTTAGGTTTAGGTTTATTGCTAGCATCCCAAATACTTTTCTACGAGTAGTTATCTTTGACGTCATTTTTTCGTTCATGAACTTCAGGCTAAGTGAAATATGAAAGAAAAAAATTATTTATTACATATTTTTCAACTGTGAATATCCGATATTAGTGAATGTTTAACATACACGGTACAACAAAGCATTAAAGAAAGATAAAATAATTCTTCTACTTACCATTTACAAATTGAGTAGGTATCCTCTTATACCTACGTGAATGTCACCAATGTCACCAAACTTCAGTCTTTTCGTTTTTTAGGAAGGAATTTAGAACAAAAAAATAAAAACATAAATATTAAGATACAATGCATTTTTAATTAATTACTTGCGTGAAATACAATGCATTTTTAATTAATTACTTGCGTGAAATAAGAATAAAATAAACATTAGTAACAGGACGAGTAGCTGAAAAAGACCAACAGTTTTACCCGAATTGAGAAAGGTGTAGGTCTCCTAACAAATTTAATGTCTTATTTCAATTTGAAAGGGTTAATTTTCGAAAATATTCATAATTCATGTCCTTTATTCAACCGAAAAGTCATATAATATTTATTCCCATGAACTTGAAAGCAGACTTTGATATCAACTTTCACCTTAAAAGTATTTAACTTTTACATGCTTAGGGGTGTTATTTCCCTCTTGTTACTTTTGGTGAAAATCTTTTTCGATAGCTACTTACGTTATTAAATACCTACTTACTATTGAAATTTCAAGCAGTTACTTATACACAGTTTCGGCTTGACGTGAATCTGTTACCAAATTTGCATCCCCTACTTTACAGCCTCGGGGGGTTAATACTGAAAAATTACAACGTTGCACGCAAATGAAGTTTTAACTTCAGAAGTTTGCGCGACAATCAATCACTT
Organism: Ochlodes sylvanus; assembly: GCA_905404295.2. NCBI lineage: Eukaryota > Metazoa > Arthropoda > Insecta > Lepidoptera > Hesperiidae > Ochlodes > Ochlodes sylvanus. Next base: position 1,312,860 of record FR990135.1, on the reverse strand, counting down.
GTTCGTACCTTTCCTGTCTAGGGCTGCCACCTTTCAAAACAAGCTGGCCCGAAGATTTTATAACAGCTGTATTTGTGTAAAGAAATAAAAGTAATTTGCCTCATGAATGACGGATAACTTGAGGATGGGTGGATAACTCTTATCTTGAGGATGGGTTAGTCTAAAAAACGGAAATGCAGATTAGTTCAACTTTTGTATGAAAAGCTTAATAAAATACATAATTATGTAGAGGTTATAGCAAAAGCTTTGAATGTTACGAACGCTTTTTTATTCATTCAAACTCAAACTCAAACTCAAATCATTTATTTCATGTAGGTATTTTTTCAATACACTTATGAACGTAATTTTTTTGCATTTACCACCATTATTTATTTATAACTCTTTATTGTACACAGGACATTAACAATATATAAATAGACATTTATAAAGGGCAAAAGGTCTTATCGCTACATAGCGATTAAAATTATAAAAAAATGAAGGTCCGGGGTAACTCACAAAAATCTAAAACGTGGCCTAACCGACATGCTTGGGTGTCACGTTATAATTGACGATCCAGTAATCGAAAAAATCCTAATTTTATTTTTATGTTTTTTATTAGTAAGGTGGTTAAGAGTATTAGATATGTTTAAGACCAACGTCAGCTTTTTATTTATGAAAACTGAAATAAATACGTGTATTACACTCAAATCATATCAATCCATTCAAACATATTTTTTTAATGGTAAAACTTTGTTGTGTCTTGTAGCATCTTTTTTTTTCATTATCATTTAATTATATTTTAGTTCAATTTACTCTATTAATATTAAAGCATACCTACAATCAATATTGTATTGTCTAGTATTCATGAAACATCGTCAGTACAACTACGCGTACACAATGCTACCGCGACGCTGCGCAGGCGCAACTGTCTCGGTGTGTGTGTTTGTTCGTGTGTGCGTCGGCTCCAGTAGGAACAGGTTGCGTGTCCTTGAGGAGAAATGCCTCGTTCGGCGAAAGTGCGGCACTGACCACCGCCACTGTAGCTGCCGCCTACCGGACGCGGCGTTTTGACGCCACAAGTCAAGCATACCGTCTTTACTATTTAAAGTGGCTTAGAACTAACAAGAGAAATAGAAATATCACTAACTAATATCCGGCAATAGGTTCCCAGTGTTCCCCGTGTGTATGTTAAGGACAAGACAATACTATTACTAACAGCAACTAACAAGTCTAACTATCGCCAAGGGTCCCAGTCCTCATACTTACTAACAATCTAACCTACTAGTGCCCTAACAACGTCTGCCAGCAGGACTAACTATTCCAGTACTCATTCTATGTCGGTCGCAGTTGTCAGGGGCGGCAGAGAAAGGGTGGTGCTGCATGCTTGTGTGCTACGTTAATTCACGTAGCTAAGGTAATTAAGGTAGGTACAAACCCTTTTCCATAAAAGTCCCTGGCAGTGTGGCCATATCTACCAACTTTCCGGTAGATCTACCGATTTCGGTCTTGGTCTACCTGTCTACCGATTTGACCTTTAGATCTACCGGTTTTTAAAGTTATCAAAACAATCCGTTAAAAATCAAATATTATCAAAATTTTAATGAAATCAGTAGTGTAATACTGTGCTTAAACGTTAAAATTAGTAATTTAGTCGACATACGAGTATTATAGTAAGTAAACTTGCCACTAATTCGAATGAACGAGTGGCCGACTGAGCCTAGGGGGAGGGGGTGCAAAAAGTTATTGCACGCGGGTGCTAATAATACGGGTAGAGGCGGCCCTGAGTACCTACTTAGGTAAAAATCGGTAGAAAATAGGTAGATCTACCTAATTCTACCGATTTTTTGCTGTCTATCTACCACTTTTCTAAAATTAGGGTTGGCAACACTGGTCCCTGGCCATGGATTGAAACTACGATTTTTTGGTTGCCAGGTAAGACTAAGATAAACGGGCCATGAACGAAACCAGGAGCTATCGCACGCCTGGCTATAGCTAGATAAAGCCAGGTTACTGCCAATCGGGTCCCAAAATCTCTACTAAGTGAGCCACAGGAGAGTCTAGACTTATTAAGAACAAGCTGTGCCCGCGACTTCGTCCGCGTGGAATTTAACAAAAAAATCTAAAATAAAAGTAGCCTAAGTTACTCCTTATGAAATCAGCAATCGGCCAGTGAAAGTCCCGTCAAAATCGGTCCAGCCGTTCCAGAGAATAGCCGGAACAAACAGACAGACAGACAGAAATTGTAAAAAATGTTATTTTGGTGTATGTACCGATATTCATATACATGTAGTAAAAAACGGTTATTATATATTACAAACATACACTCCAATTTTATTTATTTGTATAGATTTAAAATGTAACACACCCTAACGTTTTGAATTAATAAATCTCAGTTAAATGATGCACTTTAAGCATAACACGTATTTTTTATTTTTCTGTCTGCCTGTGTGTTTCTTTATTTTTTGTTTTATTTATTTCTTTATTTATTATATCTTAAACTTAATCATTAGGACGCTCGATGCATTATGCCCTTACCGAGATCCGGTTTCCTAAAATGTTTAGTTATCATCGGCGCCGTAAAACTCATAATAACTTTCAAATTAATGGGCACTGCTTCATTAACTTGTAAGAATGTCATTTTTCAAGACTTGTTAGGATTTTGGTTGAAATTAAACCATTATCTTAAATCGAGATGGCTTTAAATAACTGTCTCAAAGTATATTTGTGTAGGTAATCACTGTAATCATCATTGTAATCGAAACTTGATTATTGATTACAGTTACATCAACATTTTTCTTGAACATTTAACCATAATTAACTTTTTTCACTTTTAATCATAATAATTAACTCTTTTTAGGGTAAAAAATGCTTTTTATATGTCTTCAAAGTTTGTCTGTCTGTCTGTCTGTCTGTCACGGTCTCTATCTTTACAGCGGATATTTGTAGAAAACTGAAATTTTAACAGAATCCGTGTTACTGTGGCCGCTACATTTTTTTACTTTGTACAAATTAGCGCTTGACTACTTTTACTTATTTGTAGCCCACTCAAGCTCGGTTCTTGCCTTCTTCATAAATACACAATTTATGAAGAGGTTACTAACTAGCTATAATGTCGAAAGTTCTTTTGCCCTTGATATCTATTTGACAACCGAGACTTAAAGCTTGACTAAACGTGCTATGGCGTGAAGGGTTTACTAGATAAATTTTTATTTTATTTATTTCAAACTTCATTGCGTCTTAATTTAAGACAGGCAGACACTAAACTTAACAAAAGCAACAATAAAAAAGAAGTTTACGAGCTTTTAAATTTGTGTGACAAACAAAACAAAAATAAAACTTATTTTTCGTGTTCTTACTGTGAGTGACTAAGCTTACCTAAGATAAGCAAGATCATACAAGAAACCGTTAGTCAGTAGTAGGTAGATAAGTTATAATAAGGTTATAGGGGCCGGATTAAGTTAATCAAAGTAAGAGCACGGCCAGTGAATGTATCTCCGTATTTACCCGTTCTAGATCTCTTCATCGCTTCCCTATATTTTCCTTGTAAATTGCTATCCAGAGCGAAATGGCGGGATCCGTTCAATAAAATTACAGGGTAATTACATTTGCTAATTACATTTCTAATTGCGGTCACGCCCATTGGAAAGCACCGGCTAATCGGATAACTATTGCTGGATGTGTGCGAGTTTACAACTCGGGAACTACTATCATTACGCTCTCTTGACACCGTTTTAGGGTTGAGACAGAGAACTTTAATGTTACTGTTAACTGTTTACATCACTTACATTTCAGTCACAAAGAGTAGGGCCCGACTATAAAGCCTTAGCAGTTTGGCGCCCCAAACGATATTTATCTATTTTTTTATCTATAGCCTCTATAGGACACTTTTCTATCAGTATCAATATCAGTTTTCTATTACTTCATCAATGAATACCTACATAAAATTCTTTACTAACAATGTTTTTTATTAATTTTGAATGTCACTGAGTGCTTGGTCTAGTTACCTCATAATCTTTTTTCATGTCATCAAAAGTACTTACTCGTAAATAAAGTCTATAATGCGCTTTAAAATTTAGTAGTAGGCCACACACTGAACAGACACCTGTTCGCTCAGTGTGTCAATATTTTTTTTAAGAACGCTTCTATCTCTGTAACGTAACTACATTTCTCTTCTCTTCACAGTAACTGTCCTATCACTGTGCTTGGAACGCCTCCCAAGATGAGGGGTAAAGGCCACAGAGACAGAATGTTGTTCTTAAGTGTATGTCACAGTCCACAAACTGGCCAAGTGTCGATTGATACACTTTACACACCTCTGATTATATTATAAACCACATTTAAAACTTGTTCTATTTAATCACCCTTGTATTCCAAGATATATCCATTTATTATTGCAACGATTGGATTACAAACAAAACATTAATAAGTCGTTGAAACTGAACACTGTGGTATCCAAGAGTCAAGAGTCCCTTGAAAAACGATGATTTTGTGTGAGAATTCTCGAAGAGTAAGAAAAATACATGCAAATGGCTGTTTTTTTGCTTTGGAAACCTGTTGCAGGATGACAGATTCCCAAGTATGGGCTTAATAAGAAATGATTAGAATAGACTAGGCATTGATGCGCGAACGTGTTTATGTTTATTTGTTGTTTTTTGAAAGCCAACTGCCCGCGCGGCTCTGTACCTACCTACTTATAGATTTACACTCAAGAGTCTATACGCTCAAGGGACAAAAGTCTATATATTTATTTAGATGACGCCAAGAAGTTAGAACGCACTGCTTAAAGGATTTCGAGCTTGATTTCGAAAAGATCATTTTGTGTTCCTGATGTATATAGACGATGGTGATCACTTGCCATCAAGCGGTCGTCTGCTCACTACGGTTATTTACAAAAAAAAAATAACTTAAAAAACAACTAAAAACTATTTTATCCTGGTAAAGACTTAAACAGAAGAGGCGTAAGTGAGTTTAGTTTAATCTTCCATATTTTAGTCACCCAAACATTGTAGGGCGGTAATTCTCAGTATGTATGCTATAGGGTCATTGGAGAAATATCTTTTAGAAGAGGTCATAGCATGATGAATTATATTATGTATTATTAGGAGATAGGTAAACCGAGTAAAGTAATTTCGAACGCGAATTTGAGATCGATTTATTGAGCGCTAGCGGAAAAATATGTCGAGTGCCTTCATCCTTCTAACGGAATACTGCTACTGATTGTCAATGTAGATTGTTGTAGCAATTCTTAAGAGATGTCAGAGGCCGTTGAATGACCAAATAACTTTTGTCGTTCTCTTTGACTATCGACTCTTCTAACACTTAGATGTAGTAGATTACTGAACGCTTCAGATCTCTCCAGGGATAGACAGTTTGCGTTTGGTCCTTAAAGTTGTGTCGCCATAACTGTAAAAGATTTCGTGATAGTAGCTGGCAAGTAAGACATCGCGTCTACATTCCTCGCTATGTACTTCTGATATAGCATACGTGTTACATATACACTGTCAGTTAAGAAGCGTAAAAACTGATTATTAATTGTCTTTCCATCACTACAATAGATACATTAGGAGTGTAAGACATACATTGGGAAAGTAAGTTTCTTCCATTTTGAGTCCTCGCCAATCTCTCCTGAAGGCGTACCTACTCTGCTGAAGAACAGATGAGGCTATGGCGAACTTTCGCACGAGAACAAACGCGTTAATACACGTCAGCTGCTAAGAACGTATACTTACCTCATGATTTTTTTACAAGCGACTATTACGATCCTCGGGATTTTCATATCTATGATCTATGAAGGAGTTTACTATCATAATAGCGAGGCAGATAAAGACATTATTAGGAACCTAATTTGCACCGAGATATTAGAATATCTGTAGGCCAAACACTCTGCAATTACCAGTGACGCTTTAAAAGTGCCTTCTACTTCAGTGACGAAAGCTTCGTGGTTGAAGTTGTTTTGTAATCTATTTTCAACTTGGACTATCGATCTCGCATTCTTTTTTGAAACTACCAGCCATTTAACCACAATATATTATTGAATCGCCGCCGATACGTTTCTCACGAGCTCGCCTCCGTTCGAGGAATACTTGGTCGTTTTCAATGCACTTATTCTAACTTTTTCTCAGCGGCGAGCCGATCGGGCGCAGCGAAATGCACCGATTAGAAACCGGTTGTAGCACTACACGGGCAGTGCGTTGCACTCCGAGAGTCCTGAGCCGTCGCCCGTGACGGGTTGGGGAACGCAGAGCTTGCGACAACCCTTTGGAACTTAACGTAAACGCGGGAGACTGCGCCTATCGAGGATAGGGACTACGGAATCTCGACCGAGTCGCGGAGTGGAGGTAACGCGAACGCGCGCGGTTCGCCCATGGTGTTTTCTAACGCTGCAACGAGTAACCGGTTTTGTGAGTTAGTTTTGTGTTAGCGACTCGGTGGTAAGCGATAAAATGAGTGGGATTCATTGACATCGGTCATGCAGTTCAGATACCCGTGCTGTTTAGACTGGATTAGGTAAACCTAGGTCTGGCTAGCTCGCAGCGCGCGCCCTCTCGCTAGCAACTATTGAAAGTTATTTTTCTTGCTGTTAGTACGCGCTTTTGTATAGTTTGTATTAATGTTTTCTAACTTTGTAGGTACCAGCTACTTAAACATTGTTTATTCATTTAGTTTTGCAGGTTTCTTGGTTCTGTTGTATTAAATAACATAAAGTTATACATACATACCATATATATACATACCCATAATGCGTATTTTCAGTCAGTTCATTGAATTAAAGAAAAACACCACACAGCAAGAACACAATGACATCGCATATATAACATACACAATAAAATTAACTTTAAAACAACTCTTAAATTCTCAGTTTAAGACATCAGTAATGAGCAGATATTGTAATTTGCAAAAAAGGCGGCATTTAGCAGTTTTTGTTGGTGTTCAGTGCGACCTAACTTGTTGAGCAGTTATCGACTTGCACTGAAATAGTTGAGATTTAGGCATTTGTTAGTGATAGAAATCAATTTATTATGATAGACGTGTTTTTACAAACTGTCGTATTTTCTTCACCGATGCGTTATTCTAGTCCAAGTAGGAAGGTCCGAATTTCACCGACGAAACGAAAGAGAGTATCAGCTATCTAAGAGTAGGATACAGCTACGCATTGCTACTCTTGTGAAATGAAATAAAACACGTAGCCTCGTATATTTATGTATACGTATACAAGGCTACGTGTTTTATTTCATTTTCAGGAAGTTAAGAATAACTTCCTTTTTTACTTGATTGCTTACCCCTCCGTTTTATGTTTTACATAATTTAACAATAAAATTAAGTGATTAAGCGCAGTAAAGAAAGCTGAACATAAAAAAGACAAACTGTCATAATAAGAAATGTCACAACGGGTTATGCAAGAAAAATAGTTGCATCAAAAAGGTCACAGTAACGGAAGGTGTTCGTAAAGTGTTTCCCCGCTGGCATTTCAGTTAATTAATAAAATAGACGGGGCTGACCTTATGGGCGTTTGAGTTCGTTACGCCACAGAGCAGCCCGGGGGTAGAGATTAGCGTCGAGTAGATCTGTGGACAGCTCGTTTAGGTATACAATATAATTTGTGTAAGTATCAATCCGTATCATAGTAAATTGTGCAAATTCTACAAAAAATGACTTAAGTTATATACAAGTGCCCAAAAATGAGCTCTCGACTCAGTTTACTAGTGCGTACTAGTGTACGATGTGAAATTTCTTTACGAAATATCTTTTTTTATGTATTCATTTAAAGCTGAAGACAATAGGATGTTACTAACGGAACAGTTTTATATTGATATTAAAAAATAATGGATTAATTTACAATACGATATTCAAAAATAATGGGTTAATTTACAATACGATATTCAAAAATAATGGGTTAATTTACAATACTCATACGAGACATGCGAAAAAATTTTGTTCACTCCTAGTTCTGGGGTGTAGGTATTCTCTACAATGTAATAAGAGCAGGCTATCCATTCTACCACACAAGACTAATGTATTTGCTCTGTTTAGCTACTCCGTATTATTTAATAGTAGGTTGCTACCATACATTCATACCTTTGCCATTACAGTAGTAAAAGCAATTAATTGTCTACTTAATAAATTAAAGTCAATCCTCCCTAATAATAAATTAAAATCAATTCCTCTCAATAATAAATTAAACTACACAGTTCCTTACCGGTCACGAAAGCGTAGAGAATTACCTATGTTTGCTACTAGAAAATGTCGTACAAAAGCTGGTAAGCGCTCACCTATGTATCAATTAATGAATGCATATAATGTAAATTTCAATACTATAGATATTATCAGCAGCCATCCTGGTGTTTTCAGGAATTTAATAATAAACACTATTTGTAAGAAGTAACAACACATCTGTAATCAACCTCTAACGGGATTTGTCTTTTTTTTTATTGATTGTTGAACATTAATCAGTTATATTTTATTGTATAAATTTAAAGTTCAATATTCTTTTCTGATGTTCAGTTTCCTTTTGGTTGAATTTGATGCTGTTTCACTTTCAATTTATAATAGTATTAAGAGTAATCTGTGGTTAACGGTGTTGGTTCACAACCTAGTATTAAGTTAGAACTACATACATATACCTACTTAAGATCTGTTGTGTTACTGTTTGTTAACCTAAATAAAGAGAGAAAAAAAGTCCTGTTCTGAGAGAAAAAAAGATGCCTTTAAATAAATCTTTGAGGAGAAAAAGAATCGGCGAAAGATAACTCCTTGGCACATCTTTTAATTTTATTAAACTCTGAAAAATGATTACCTATGTACCTATTCCGATTTGAAAATCAAAATCTCGATTATTTTATCGTTTGTCACCTGGCAACACTTACCACGCTGGTTCAGTGCGGATGGTGAGAGGAGGTGAGGGTGGTGGATGCCGTCGGAATCGATGGAAGTCCTCGGACATCAAGCCGGCAACCGGGACTGATGCATTTATGTGTCCGTCAAAGGATAATTACGCGCAAGATGTCGTAGTCTCTCTTGCACTCACTTACCTATCCAACTAGCTGCCGTAGGTATTCGGTAGGCAGCGTAAATCTACTGTTGTTGCTGTTAATCTGCTGTTCATAAAATAAAAACTATCTGCGCTGCTAAGTAAATAGGTATAGTAATTTATTGAATCTTATTAATTATTCATTACAAAATAATACTCATACAACATCAAAGCAATTTCAATGGAGCGAACCGGCTCGAAATAAGAGCGAAAAAATATCATTATTGATTATAATTGAAGGAATTCAACGTATTTATTAAATTAATGGATACATTGTGTCAACGCGTCGCACCGGCGGAGATGATAATAAAAAATGGCGGAGAAAAAATATACAAAGTCAACGACCCGCGGCGAGGCTGCCTTATTTGTAAACATTGCCATCTTCTATGTTAGGGTCGGGCACAGCGCGAGCTATAACATCATGATGCTAAGCTAGCTCAGTCACGACTCACAAACCTCACGATACATGACTGTTATCAACAACTCACGTTCGCTCTTACGCGCCATAGATAGAAAACAGCTTCCTCATTTATTTTCGGTTACCGAGACTGACTCCAAGGGTGGAGCAAATATGCAAATAATAATTGCTGGTACCCACTAACTCTTTTAACACATACTTAGTAACATACAAACATTTACCTCTTTAGGGAATTATTTGTCAAAACTCTTTTAATCTTCTCTTTTCATAATGTACCTCGATACAAGTTGCATACTTCTAGATGGACATGAGTTTGATATTTAGCCGTAAGTAAGAGCATTCTGTAACTGTGAGTAGGAAAAAAACTCGTTGAAAATTTCTCGCTTCTTCCAAGACGAATCACTGTAAGGGTACGGTCAAACAGCCGACGCCGACGGGGCGGGACGGCGACGCAACGCTAGCGTCCCCATTGTACTGCGCGCGACGTTACGCGACCCGCCGATCGCGACGGCTCTGTGTGACATATTCCATACTTACTCATACGTTACAACCTCTTCACGTCCCGCCAGCGTCGCGTCGCCGTCACGCCCCGTCGGCTGTTTGACCGTACCCTAAGAATTTGTTAAAGCGTAGTTTGACTTTCGCAGTGTTTATAAAACACCAACTTTCAATAAACTTCAATTCATTTACACCAGATTTGACAGTATTTGCAAATCACTTACACCTACGTTCCATACTATAAACCGATGTTAGCTCACTGCACGCACTACGCAACACGCCTCACTAATGCACTATTTCTGCTCATCTCGTCACATCTATGAGTACTGCGTATGTCCGCCATCCACCGTAACTAGTAGCTCGGGGTTCCTCGCGACTCGCCTCCACGTAATAAATAATCCCGCACTGATAATATATTTATTATGATCCAACGGCCGCATATAATTATACAAGGTGGATACCATCATACGACATTAAATGAAAACACAAGCCCTACTCCCTCCTAGGAACATGTTGCATCAATTAAAAAACTGTTAACATCAAATTAAAAAAAAACAAATTTTCAAACAAACTTAATAGCAAAAAATGGGGTAAAAAATAGAACATCATTTGTAAACACTGTTCACTAACCTTTGATAAGAGCGGCAACAGCGCACTTTCGTCACGTGATCTTTTGCCGCCATCATTGCTGAATTCGTATACAGCGTGTAGAAAATTTCAAAAGTGAAGAAAAATTCCTGTGCCTAAAGTATTGAAGATATTTGATTGAAAATTTGTTTGTAGACTTGGAAGATGGATAGGTACATGCAGTTAAATTTAATGTCGTATGATAGTATCCACCTTGTATATAATTGGACTGCACAATCAGCCCGTAAATTAATTTAGATTTTTTGTATCAATAAAAGTTTTTGTGATAATAGATAACTTATAATCATACTTGCTGGCCCAGCGGACGTTGTTCCGCCATATACTCGTAGATTACTTGTAGTGAATGAATACAAAAACGCAATTTAAATTTGAGGGTAGGGAAGTGAAAATTTAGGATCATTTGTATTTGTTTTATGCCTAACCATAAAAAAATAACCATAAAAAATGGTTGCCTGTAAAGTCGGTTTTACGGGCGAAGATTTTACGTGACAACGTCTTTTTCTCGGTAGAATATTTATTGATATGAATATAATTAAATTGCGCAATAGGAACAAGGAATTGAATGAAAATAAGAATTGCACAAATTTTAACTATAGAAATATATTTTGTTTACTAAAACATTGTACATGTAAACTTAAACTTAACGCGCCGATTCAATGCGCCTAATTCTCTAGTGCTGCGCGCGCGACAGACCGATCATAGTTGAGTGGGAGAGAGACGCAAGGCATTCGGCGGGCCTCTCTCTCGTTCGGTGACTCATCGTAACGTTACCGAGCGTTACTATTTTTCATAAGTGACTCCCAGCTAACCTAATTTAAGACGTTGTCACGTCAAAAAAATTTGTCCAAAAAAAAGAAAAAAAAATGTTAGGGTGGACAACCCTTAACATTTAGGGGTATGAAAAATAGATGTTGGTCGATTCTCAGACCTGCTCGATATGCACACAAAGATAAGATTATGATTGTAAGTTTGTGATTGTGAAATCATAACTTGTTTTTACGAGTCGTAGCATCGTTTTGCAGTAAAAGCAGTGCAAACAGCTATCTCGATGATGTATTTGTTGATGGTTAGTTTTACTATCATCATCTTTTGTACAATCACCTTCAGCACCAAAAAAGCCATAGCTAAGGAACCCTCGTCGAGTTCTCGTCAGCGAGTGGTCAGAGTACGATTTTTCTATTTTGCGCCGCGACCGGTTGTAAGGAATCGTGTGAAAACGCGTCCGCGCGACCTGTTATGACATACAGATGCGTTTAGCTATATTGTTATTAACTAAATAATGAATGAAGCACTCCTTGTTCGCACTGTCTACTTATTTACCGCAGCGATCAGCGCATTGCTGATGGTGAGATGGTGACTAATCGCTAGGTGTGATACGGACAGGTGTTCGGCCATTAACAATGTTAAAGTAAAACTTATTCTATCGCCCCAAATTTATTCGTCCATCTATCGCATGTCGCATACTCAGGCTCTATAAATGGATGTGCTCTACATAAAAGTTTGACAGAAATTGTAAAATTAATTCTTCGGTAATAAATCAATTCTTCGGTAATAGTACCTTCTTTTAACTACTCTGTGGTAATAGTATTTTGTGATAGTGCTTCATCAGAGCTTATGTTGCCATGTTAAACAATAAAAACACCTTATCAAACCCATTGACATATAGTATTTATGTCAATGAACAAACCAGGAAAAATTTGACACATCTCATTCATATCTGCCTCGACCGGGGCTCGAACCCCCAAAGTTTTTTGGTATACTAGGAAAACTCATATCAAGAGACGATAGCAGGTTGTATAAAAAATATTTACTTAATTAAAACACGTAACATAAATGTAAGTCGTTTATTACATCAAATGCATCGCATTATGATATTTGAAACAATAAATAAATTGGTGTGATAATTATGTACCTTGTATAATAACGAGTTAACTACACAGTTAATTCCTTTATACACATGTATTATATCATTTTGAACTAACATATTCCCGATTTCATCAAGAAGTCCTAAATAAGGTAGGTATAGTATCAATTAAGTATAGTATAGTACCCGTAACTATACCAGAAGGGTTTTCTGGAAGAGATCGCTTCTCTAACGATAACACTGCCTTTTCTGTTACTCAGTGTTAATTTAGTGCACCAAGAGGTGTAACTTGTGTTTTTTGTTCTATTTTGTGTCACAATAAATCGACAAAACTACATTTTTAGTTTTGTAAATAAATTATTCAGATGACAATCGGCCACTGAGACAGTGAGAAGCTATCGTTTTTAAATTGAGTCCTATTTCTTCATCCTGGTTCTGGCTTTATATCACGAAATGATGTTATTGGCGAGAGACTGAATAGTGTAAAAAGAATAAATAATCATTACGGATATTATTTTTTATATTGACTGTCCAATTGCGTTCTCAATAATGGCGTCATAGCTTTTTGCAGAGATGAAATCGAGTATGTGTTAGTCCAACACTAGCTATATTGGTTACCGGTAAACTCATTTATTCTCATATCGTTGAATAAATGTGATTACTATTAATTATTTTATTATACATCAGAATTATATTCGAACTATGTTACAATATTAAGCTAACGAAGGAATGAAATGCGCTTGATAGAAAAATAACATTAACAAATTGTAGAAGAAAACAATATTTCTCTTTGGCTGCGTACTGGTATGAGAAAAGTATTAGCGATATAATAAAAATTGTACTTGTCAGGTGAATAACGGCGATTGACACAGGTAAAGTTTATTATGAATTGAAAGATTACTGAATTTTTCAGGATGCTACAGCAGAACGTTATTATTGATTTTCGAAAAATTATGATTCAACATTTATGGTGGCAGCGGTGGGATAAGCTGTTCAGTATGTACAGTAAACTTCAGTGATTCGTTCAAATTAGCTATTATAGCTGACAATCGGTGTTATAGCAAACAATACACCGCGTAAAGTGAAATTTATTGTTGCTTTTCAAATTTGTAGAAAAAACTTATTGTACGTGTGACAAAGCAATTGGACACGAATGGTCACAAAAAACATAGACACAACTGTGCATAGTGTCAGTGACCCATTTAAACTTAGATGTATTAAAAAATATTCGCAGTAGATTAGCAGATTCCGCCATTGGCTTTACTTAAACGCACCCACAGGGAAGTGTAAAATGTCATAATTCTTAATTGTAAATTATGTATAAGGGATGCAACAATTCATAAAACTGAAAGTGTAGATACCTTATTTTTATAATCAAAATTAAGTCTGTCTTCGGTGAAAAATTATGATGGAAGACAATATCGAAACTAGACTGAATTCTATTTGAAGTATAAGAAAGAAGATGATAAAAAAATATTATGTCATTAATATTATGTCTCGTGATTTTTATTAAGGGTGATTTCAAGCGTTTGCTTCATTTTATATCTTACCTAGAAGTACTTAGTAAATTAAATGCAAAATGCAAAAATGTGATGATAAGTGAACACAATTATACACCTTTTTCACCGAAATTACAGATTAGTTTGTTATTTACAATTATTTATAACTGACATAAATTACGAGGTTTATTGTATTGTCGCAACATGTAAGCATTCCTGCTTTACTAACAATATTTTAAGTCAAACTTCTGTGTGGCAGTATTTACCCATAACAACTTATTGATTTTTTTATTATTATATTTATAAACTTACTCATTATAAAATATCTGAATAATGCAGTGTTCAGGACTTCCTTTTGAAGACCCATAATACAATGGAAATATTATGAAGAAAATGACAAACAGCATTTTAAGCCCTAATTTGGGTGTGGTTAAGGATATTATTCATGTCGTAATGATAGGTTATTTTTACAGGATCACGTAGAAGTTAACGGAAGGAGCTCCATCAAGGGGTTCAGTAAAATTTGATTTCGATAGACACTGGCATTATACAATGTATGCCGTATATAAAATTTTCGCGCGCTTGACATAAAGCTTAAGTAAAATTATGACATTGACATTTCCCAAAGTCAAATTAGAGCTGTCATATACCTAATTGCACACGACATCCCATGGTAAAACATGAACTAAAACTATTTTACCAAGTTGCATCCCCATTATATCGATTGAAATATTCAAATCAATGGTGCACTATCGATAGCTCCACACTAGATTTGTTTTATTCATCCAAAACTTAGATATGTATCTCACTTACAAAAACGTACACAATTCCTCTCAAAATAGCACCAATATTCATATTCAAATATCAGCACGTATGGGCCTGCGCTGGCAACATTTAACCGCCACAGAAAACAAATTAACAGCTAGCAACACTCAATTCACGTAAAATTGCAAAACAATCACAATACGCTAACAATATACAAAAGTTGGCATTATTTTATAACATTACTAATATTTATCATATTTTGAAATGATTTAAGATATGGTTAGTAGACATAGATATGGTACATTGAACTTGCACCCTATATTCGATCACACATTCCTAAAACGTTAGAAAATATACAATAACTTCGTGTAAATAGATATGTAACTGTATCGGTAAAATTAATTATTCACTATGGTAACACTTGACCTACGGAACCAACATACAATAACTGGAGAACGTCTCTACGTTATTACTTTTTATGAAAAGCCAAGATGTCGCCCTCGATACATAATCGACCTTCAACAGAATAAAACTCTTGCCAATCCTACCAAACTACATAAAATTACATTAAAACAATCAACAATCAATAAATGTTAACATATATTAAAATTTACAATACTACAACTTAATTAACCCAAGTGTTGCCAACTACGATAATTATAAAAACGTACCTAAATTTATTTGGTCTCATTTTAGTAACAAAAACAATCAAATCAAACTATTTTTACACCTAAATACCGGGTTTATAGCGGTACCGTGGGTAAGCAGTACATTTGAATATTCGGTAATAAATTTTAAGGGGAGAATACTCTTAGGCTTCTGAGGAGTGTTGCCAGAACGTTCGCCAGGCACTCCGCGCGGAGCGCCAGCTGACCTTCCAAGCTGGAGTTGGTCTCCTGCCCCTGTCCAAGCGCGACCTTCGCATTGTGGTCATGTATGAACTGTGCCATTTCAGCTCCCGCCAATTCCTTAAATGCAGCCGTGACGTCGTGGACTCTCAGTACCAAGTTTCTGGTTTGGAGCGGCGATGACGTGTGTCTCCCAAGTGCCTGGAGTATTCAAGCAAAATTATAAAGGTGTATTATATGTGGACAACATACACTCTATATGGAAAGAAGGATGTAGGGATGTAATGGCCTGGGACCTCCATTAATAAAGTTGAATTTCATCAAAAATAGACACGTTTTACCTAACAATAAAACGTATATTAAACATACTTACCTTATTCGAAGCCTAATAAACTGTATGAGATATGCCTTTGCCTTCGTTCCGTTTTCTGTCTCTTTCCCTCCTAGTGACAACTATCTTCCCTCTCTTTTTTACCTCCCACCATCCTTCACCACCAGCAGAGGGGTCGCAGAAGGCGATTTTCCTCATTACGTCGATTGTTTCGTTTAGTTAGAAACCAGGCAGTATTACAAGTTATTAGGCTTCGAATAAGGTAAGTATGTTTAATATACGTTTTATTGTTAGGTAAAACGTGTCTATTAAACAACTGTACCGTTATTCGAAGCCTAATAAACTGTATGAGACATGTTTGTTATCGCCTGGTGGTGGTGCAGGACGACGTCAATGTGAGAAGAATGTGCAGCAGCACTGACAGTAAAAGTATATTGATAAGTGATAAATGTCTTATGCAAATATGCTTAAGAGTGATAACTTCAAGGCAAGGTAAAATAAAGATATATAATATTTCAATAGATCTTCTTTATTTCCCGATTAAGAACAAAACAATGTAAAAAAAAAAAAAAAAAGTGAAAATAAAAATTTTCATTATAATAATATCTGCAGATTCTTAACAATAATTATTATATAAGTGTTAGCCTTTAATCAACAACATTAAACAAGGAAGGTATTGTACTATTAGAAGAATTAGCCACTTCGCGTATTTGGCGACAGTAAAACTTTTGAAACGTTTGAACTGATTTCCAATTTCCACGGGAAAGTATGTCTTCAATGGCATGGTTATTGATCCAGCTCTTGGAAGCGACAGCTGCTCTAAAACTTCCTGCAGGTGCATCAATACCGGCATCTTTTAACACATTTTTAACCCAATTAGCTATAATACTCCGAGAAGCAGCTTTGGCTTCACCGCAAGTAGAAACAAATAAGTTGGAACATTTTGCAAGTTGTCTCCTATCCTTGCCAACAGTTATAAGATAATTGATCCAATGGACGGGATCCAATTTCACACTATCGTAATTTTTATTTAATCTCCAGCCAGATTGACGATGTTTAAAGGAATCCGTTTTTGATCCATATACCGGCCAAAAAATTACGTGATCGTCTGCCATAATACAATTATCAGCATTTACATGTAGCAGCGTAAGGTCGTGCACTCGTCGACCTGAACACAACAAAAGGATGGTTGCCGTATATTTTGATATCTGGTACAGATTTGTTAGATCAGGATCTATACCGGCCATATGCCTTATGACCAAATCTACATCCCATATAGGGGGCTTAATATTTACAGGATTCTGTAAGGAAATTGATTTTAACACACGTTTTACAAGTGGATGGTTACTTAGGCTTTCAGACGATTCTGGATCGCTTAGGGTTGCAATAGCGGATTTATGCGTCAAAATTGTATTATGGCTTATAATAGTCCATCCCTCAGGTGCAAATCTGATATATATCTTGCCAAGTCACTTGCGCTAGAGTTTTCCACATTCACTTTGTTCCTTTGACTCCAATTAAGCCAACGTGACCAGGCTGATTTATATGTTCTTATGGTTGATGGTCTCCAACTTTTCATCAAGGAGCTCTTTTTGTTCAGCAGACCAACCACCTAAACACTTTTTCCACCCTGACATTTCCAAATCTCTAGTGTCATTTTCGAAACATTGGGCGGCGGTAATCCTGTCCAAACGTCTATCAGGACTTCTTTGAGGTCCTTGATTGTAAAGGGATCCGCTATCGCTCTGCTCTTTAGATCCGCTCTCCAAAACACCTGTTTCCACTTCGGGGCGACAACTAAATAAGTTCCCCGACAAAGATTCAAATGTTGCAGAACTTTTGGCATTAGAAAGGGGGGCGGAAAAACCCACGCCAATTGGTAGTTCCATATTCGTGACAGAGCATCGTGAAATTCCGCCTGGCGGTCTCTGTGATCGAGGGTGCAATATCTCCTTACTACTCGAGTTAGATGTGAGGCAAATAAATCTATCATCGGTAGTCCTTCCTTCGCAAACACTTTGGTTGTCACACGGGGTAGCAAATGCCACTCCGGATTCCTCCTGAGTCGCGATAACCGATCTGCTTCCACATTGTAAGCTCCTGGAATGTAGTGGGCCGTCAAGCTCATTTTGTTGGTGTCTATTAAATGGTAAATTTGGTAAGTCAAATCTAAAAGAGCCAGTGATTTGGTGCCGCCTTCGTTGCGGAGGTAAGCCACTGCGGTTTTGTTGTCGCATTGTAAATGAATCGATGCATAGCGAAGGTTCTGAACTTGATCTTCTAATACCTTGAGGATAGCAAGTAGTTCCTTGCGATTGCAATGCATTTCCTTTTCCGAAGACGACCAAGTCCCCGACAAACTTTTGTTGTTTATTTGTGCACCCCATGCTTGGTCTGATGCATCCGTAACAATGTAGTGGGTCGGATTTCGGCTGTGAATCAAGGAGTAGCCGTCTATGTGATTCAGCCACCAAATAATTTCCGCTCTTACTGGCCCGTCCAAAGTTGTCAATTTTATTCGCCTCTTGAGAGTTTGGATCATTAACGTCTGCAACCGGCGAAAATGCAACCGGCCCCTGGGGACTGTAAAGCTGGCAAAATTGTACATTCCTACCAATCTCTCCAATTTTGTTACGCTCACATTTTGCTCGCGTAACACCTCGTCCATCATTTTTTTCATTCTCATGCGTTTTTTGTCTGGAAGCATCTTCCGGTTCAGCCACGGATCCCACAGAATTCCGAGGTATTCTAAACATTTCTGTGGTACTAAAATCGATTTGTTCCAATTTATCATCCACCCTAAGTGGTTCAAAAGGTCCAAAGTCGTTTTTCGATGACTCATTAGGGTTAAGCGATTTCTGTTTACTATTAAGAAGTCGTCCAGGTAGACTATAAGGCGTATCCCTTTTTCGCGAAGAATTTGCGCAATCCAGTTGCTTATGGATGCAAATGTCCTCGGTGCCGAGTTCAGCCCGAACGGAAGGCAGTTCATTTGATATAGTTGTCCTTGGTAAAGAAGACGAAGAAACCTCGTGTGTGATTGGTGTACAGGGACGTGGAAGTACGCCTGTGAAATATCGATTTTTATTAACCAATCGTCCGCTTGAAGGAAGTCGGGAATTTTGTGTATGTTGATTAGTTTGAACGGAGTAACCGTAACGTACTGATTCAACTGTTTTAGGTTGAATATTGGCCTCATTGTATTGTCCTCTTTCGGAATCAGGAACATTGGAGATAAAAAACTGGGAGATATAGGAACGATTGATAGCACTCCCTCTGCCTTCATTTTGGAGATTGCTCTCGACATGTTTACAGAAACTGGCGTTGCCTGTTGTCTGCTGTGTGGGTTTGGCATGTATAAAGGTGGCTTTTTCATAAAGGGGATACGGTAGCCTGAAATAATTTTTAAAATATATTGAGGAGCTCCTAGCGTCTGCCAATTTTTCAAATAATTGGTCAGTCGGCCGGCCAGGAATTGACTCGGTGAGTCAGAATTTCCGAGATTTGCCTCTCCTATCCCGGTGGGATGAGGGAGAGCGGTTACGAGTATACGTTTTGTTGTGGGTAGATCCTCCATCATGTGGTCGGAAAGATTGATGCTTGTTTCCACGTCCACGAAAGGATCTGTTAGAATTTGAAGCCATATTTGTTCTGTAGGGTAAGTTGTGCCCCCCCTTTTTAAAAGGTTGAACGGATAAGTTGCGTTGTGCTGTCGTGCTAGACGTACTTGGATCGGATTGCGATGCAAAAACGCGATCTCTTTCATGTGGCCAAAAAACTTTTTTGACGCCTCCAGCCTTTTCCAAGACAGATGAAAACTTTTCTGCTTCGAAAAGATTTTGACAAGATGGCGGTATTTTGATTTTTTAGTTCGTCGTCTACCGCGTGAACATGACGAGTCTGAACAAGAATCTGAGCTAGATGATGAAGAAGAACTAGACTTACTTCTTCGTTTCCTCTTCCGAGATGGAATTTCCTTTGGATCTATGTTATTAGAACCTGTGGTATCCATCTTGTTATCAACGAGCTGTAACACTATTTAAAAATGCACTTAATAAAATTTACCAAATATTAGGAGGAAATATTATAACTTTTAACATACTAACATCAATATTAAATTAGTAGAGGGTACGTACCAATACTTGTATTTCCGATAGTCACAGACCACAGTATATACAAAGTTAATCTTAATCGAATATTAACAAATATCAGTTTTTTTTTTTTTTTTGTATTTAATATAGATTATAAATGATTATAAATTATTACTCACAAAAATACAGGTAGGTACTGCAGTGTTACTGCAGTCCGTCTTTTCGGAACGAAAACAACGACGTCAATGAGGAAAATCGCCTTCTGCGACCCCTCTGCTGGTGGTGAAGGATGGTGGGAGGTAAAAAAGAGAGGGAAGATAGTTGTCACTAGGAGGGAAAGAGACAGAAAACGGAACGAAGGCAAAGGCATATCTCATACAGTTTATTAGGCTTCGAATAACGGTACAGTTGTTTAATAGGATCAAACATGTTGCTTCAAAAAACTTTCGTTTCGGCTTGGCGGTTAATAGGACAAAAATTTTATTTACATTATTCAGATTAGTCAGAACATCATGGTATTGCATTGACGTTTCGATTCCGCTACTATCATAGTCCCAGTCTCGTATTTAGTCGAACTGACCTCGGCATTCATCATGTAAATTGTTGTTATAGTTTTTGAATACTCAACAAACGAGCAGACGACGTGATGATGATGATAAGTCATCACCGTTGCTCTTGGACATCAGTAATACCTAAGACATTACGAACAGAAAAGGGAGAAGGAGAATAGTACATTACGATACGTGTGCGTAAAGTAGCTTATTATTGACGGTGTGAAGTTAGCGCACGAGCGGAGCGAGTGCGCTAAACACTGTACAAATAATATAGCTACTTAACGCACGAGTATCGTATACTATTTTATAGCACGAGTGACATAAACCCGCCTATACTCAAACATATAATTATTTACATGGAAATAAAAGAAAGGAAATGTTTACGAAGCTGATCACTGTCTGCTTTACCGACATGTCAAACGTCATTCAAAAGTATAATTAATTTGTCTGCTTTACCGACATGTCAAACGTCATTCAAAAGTATTTATTGTTTAAAATGTATTATAAAACTATATATCTCAAAACATTTTTGCATTGATTCCAGAGCATCAATAATTAAATTATAGGCATACATTTATTGAGATCATAATAAGAAACATTTGTAATTAATGATGACTAAAATGCGGGTTTAGGTTACCTAGCAACCTAAAGGTGTGTTCCGATATACACTAAATTACACTGCGAGTCCACTGTCCACTTGTCCAGTGCTCTTTTCTCTCTCAGTGTCAAGTTTGTGATCGTTACGCGCAAACCACCGCGGCCTTCAAAAACAACATAATCGATGCCATCGGTCAAATTCGGCCTGAATTATACGCCAAAGTCATCGAAAACTGGACTTTTCGAATACACGCCACCCAGCGAAGCCGCGGCAGCTATTTGAACGATGTTATATTCACCCAAAATGTCATTAATAGGGCTCAAAAATAAAGATAAAATCCTATTGATATCTCTTAAACAACTTGTTTTATTC
The DNA here is from genome assembly GCA_905404295.2 of Ochlodes sylvanus. Classification (NCBI taxonomy): domain Eukaryota; kingdom Metazoa; phylum Arthropoda; class Insecta; order Lepidoptera; family Hesperiidae; genus Ochlodes; species Ochlodes sylvanus. The sequence goes on along the minus strand of FR990135.1, from coordinate 1,291,367 downwards.
AATTTTAAAATCGACCCGCCCTTAATGGAAAACCCTATATTATGACGTCATAAAGGTTGTCATTATTCTACTCGTAAGCACTGGTGTTTTCGAGGTAAGATGCTCTCAGTGCTTTGATCACATGATTAAAAGCGTCCAGAAATTTAAAAAAATGCTATTGATTATTATTATTGAATATTGTTTTACAAAGTGGCCGTTTTATTATGCGATTAATTCAATTGCCAAATTATTTTTCTTCTTAAACAGATCACTTGCATATTTAGGTATTACATAAATTGATGACAGTATACTTTACTGCGTGCCGTTTTACAAAATAAACAGTATAGTTAACTATAAAGAACGGCTTAGTAATATACTAAATTGACGTCACACCTTACAGTGCTCGCAGTGTATATCGGAACACACCCTTAAATATTCGTAACTACCTCCTAAATTTGTTATAAATTTGTCTGCTGCCAGATTCCAAGTGTCAATAGTGTAAGTGTGAACTGGTGCACGGTGTGAAGTTAGCATCATAACCCGTGCTATAATCGACTACTTTACGCACGGAAAAGCGTGGCATAAATGCGGGTTTAGGTCACAGTGTGCTATAAAGTAATATATCCACGCTATAGATTCCATTACCTGTGCCAAATCAGCTAGGCGTCGTAAGGGTGTGAGACAGTCGGCCAAAGCGCTGGGGGCTGACGTCGACCTGGTGGCGCCCAGCGCCCCCACCAGCGCCCGCGACGCTCCCACCAGCGACACCGCACACGAGGTCAACTCACTGCGGGCGCGCTGGAATGTTATAGGATAATGAAGATTTTGGTACTCTTTTCATATTTAGTTTCAGAGCTCATTGAATGAGTCATGGTGATGAGTAGAACAGCTATTTTATTGAAGTATTAATGACGATGCAACTAGCAAGTTTAACTGCTCTCTCTTTTTTTAATTATAGATTAACGCTTGAAAACAATCCAACCTGATGATAAGTGGAGACGTAGTCTTGGTTGGAAAATCGCACTCTTGACTTGAAGATATATGTCATATTGGAAGTAGTGATGTCGCGTGGAATTATGAACAGGTACAAATTATAAACGATTAGGCAATACCTGAAATTTGATTTCATCGATGTCCTCCCCGCCACCGTGTGCGTGTTGGTGGGAACACTTCTGAGCAACCTGGTGCAGCCGTTGGAGCAACCCGTCCACCGCTACCTCAGTCTTGCACAGCAGATTCTCAATCGACACGTGCCCATTGTTGCTCTGAAACTCGGGAAACTTGACCGTGGGTGGCGACGGTGGCGTCGGTATATCGTCGACCACTTCATCTTTGAACCTCACATGGTTCTGCATTTTAGGACTAGGACTGAAGACCTTTCTTTCAGACAACGGCGGACTAAACACCTTCTGGTCGCTGCCCGGTGCACCGTTCAACAGGTCCGGACGATTGCTGAACCGCCGGTTCATCTGGGGCGAGCACAGGGACAGAGCTGTGGACATATCTTTGTTCTTCAAAATGGTGCTCTTTGTTTCCGAATTGGACCGAACGTGACGGTTCTGCAACGTCATTGAGCTGTAGTTCTGCGAAGTTCTGATACTTTCCGCTCTGACCGACTCGTCGTCGGTCATTCTACTCTCGTTTTCGAGGTTCCTGTACGTGTTCAAGTTGCGTTGGAAGTGCGGTGAGCCGATGCTAGCGAGACGTTGCTCGGCGTTCCGGACCGGCGAAAGTTTCTGCGAATTTTTCATCCGTAAGACTTCGATGCTGGGTACCGGGGGTAACGGAGGCTTTTTCGGAGGAAGAAGAATGGGTGGTGGCGGCGACAGAACTCTATTTTCTGTTCTCGGTGGTAACTGGGGCGGGTTTTGCGTGCATTGCTCATTCATCTCACAAACGACCTTGTAATTGAGCTTCCTATTATTCAAGGTGCTGAAGTGGTTAGACGGTATTTCGACGACACTCAGCTCATTGTTTAGGCACGTGAAGGAGTTCGACCTAGGTCTCGGGGCGGGCGTGGGAGGTATCTTAGGCGGTCTTTCGGGCGGGTTTTTAAGGTCTTGACTTTTCCTTCTAGGGGGAGGTCGGACTTCACAAACATCGGGCATGGAGTCTGATGTTTCCATCTGACTTTCTACCTTTTCTGATTCTTCGCTGCTGTCGTCTGCTTTACTCTTGTCTTTGCTACAACAAGAAAACATACCTTTTCTTTCCACCGTGGGATATTCAATGACGTGCGCGCTGCCATTGGATTGCTTCTCTCCTGCCATACTTTTTCTTTTTCCTCTTGGAGAATCACTTTTCCCCTGATTTTGAGATTTGCTTTTGTCCTTTAAAAGAAGACTATTTCGAGCATCACTCAAGCTCTTCGCGGCAAACATGTTTCTTATTTCGCTGACGCTTAGCGTTCCTCGTACTACGTCGCCGTTACTAGTTTTCGTATCTTTGGCAGGGTTTTGTCCGTTTTTTTGCTCATGAACTTGAGTTTGACTGGTATAATTAGCTTGATCTCTATCTAAAGTGGAAGCATTGGACCCTGGCGGGGGTGGAATTATGTATGACATAATTTCTTCGGGGGTAAGCTCTATAGCCGGTGTCACCTTTACGGTCGGCGGCTGGATCGTTACATTTGCTATAAATTCTTCTAAGTCAGTACTTTTTTGAGCACCTTGAGAACTTTCCTTATCATCAGCAAATGAGGGTGGCACAATTGGTAAAATTTGAGGCACTTGCGTGGCACAGTCTAGTTCGTCGGGAGTTTGTGGGGGAGGTATTAAAGTTAAATCTATAAGCTCGGCGTCATTGTCCACCATACTCTCTTGATAATAATAAGGAAAGTCGCTGGTCGCCTCCTCTTTGGTACTTTTCTCTCTGAGTTGCTTTAAATATTCCTTCAAATTTGATTCTTTTTCTGGAACACCATCGGGACTATGCAAACCAAAACTGGTTCGAACTGCCTTGGTCACTGGCTTGTTTTGATGTTTTCGGATAGGACTACTCGTGGGTGTGTATGAAGAGTCATTGTCACTCTCGGAATGGCACACATCGTTATTGAGAGCGAGTAGCGCGTCGGTTAAACCGCAATTATTAAGGATCGCGCTGAGCCCCTGAGATTGTCTTCTCGTTAAATCCCCGTTAGCTTCAGCTTCAGCTGCACCCAGTCCGTTTAGACCTTGGTTTATTGTTTCCGTCAGTAATAATAAGGAATCACTATGTTTTAAAATTCCGGGAGCGTCGTCGGCTGCCGACATTCTACTGGTATTAGACTCGGTATCGCTCTCTAACTGATCTACAGAAGTCTCTTTACCAACGAGCTCGTCACCCAACATGCAGTTGTAGCCGCTATCGATGTAAGAATCACAGTTTTCAGTCAGATACTGTTGAGAGTTTTCTACCAACTTTTGCATCTCAGCTACTCTTCGAAGCACCTCCTCGTTCTTAGCTTCAACTAGTCTGGGGTTATTTGTTGCGTTTTCTAAGAGTTCCATGGATAACACGCTTTGGAGGTCGAAGCCCATGCCGTCGTCTAAGTAGCAAGCGTCGTTAGGGTCGAAGAGGCGGAACTCTTCGTTCCGCTTGCACTTCTCGAACTGGAAGTCTTGAACTCCAGACTTGGATTCGTACCCTATGAGAGGGCTCGAGTTGTTGCTGTGATTCCTGTTAGCGATAGAGGAGTTCATGTTAGTGTCCAAGTTACACTTGGACTGATCCGGCGTGGAGTGGTATGGAGGCGGCATGGTGAAGATGGCGAAATGCTTCTTGGTGAGAACCATTGGATCGTCAAAATGTAGGTAACTCCATTTTGATGGGACGACATTATGCTGAGATAGATACGGAGGCGCTGTAACCAATAAAAACAGTGTTACAAATATTGGTATTCGCAAACAGTATAAGTAGTGAGAATGATTTGAGATCGTTTACGTACCAATATCTTCGGTGATTGGTTCTCTGTCTTGTTCCACGTTTAATTCTTGACCAGTAGCGAGCTTGTAATATCTGAAATGCGAAAATTTTAATTTTACTTGACTTGAATTCATAATTATTTTGTTAATTTCTTAAAACGTCCGTTTCTGAAGACATTGTTGCAACTTTTAACTCAAAAAATTATTATCCTACGCAGATATTCAGTTTGAGCAACGCTATCCTCATAATGGTAATAACGGGTTTTTTATGTAAGCAGAAAGTAAGACCAGGCACCATACTTAATATCGTTAGGTATATCATAATTGTTACTTCTATTGTGGCAACATCGCACACACGTTACACCGTGACGTCACGACAAGCTTGAAGCACGGTACACCGGTCGTATCTATTCAAGTTCCCATCAACAAAATGTGTGCAAATCACCGAACATTCAGTGAAACTATCTAACAACGAATACTGTCAGTCCAAATATTGATATTTTGCTTTGCACGCCAGCCGCCATTTTGCCGATGTTTCATACGCGTCATTTCCGTTTCTTCGAATTCCAAATCTACGATACTAAAGAAGTGTTCACTTGAAAAGCAACTGACCCTGCGATGACGAGCGGCATCTCAGCGGCGTCCCGCTCGTCCATGAGCAGCGCGAGCACGCGGTCGCGCGCCAGGAACACGGCCACGTCCGCGCCGGACGACTCGCGCTTCACGCGGATGCCCTCGATCTCCTCGATGCTCGCTATCGACTGCGGCTGCGGAGGATCAACTTAATTAGACCTCGCTAGGGCATAAAAAAGACGATATGTATTATTTTGGTCCAAAATAACATTTCACATATACAGGTTGCATCCAAAAAGTGATTCTGTCGGTCTGTCTGTCTACTTTTCACGCTTCCGCTGAACAGATTTAGATAAAATTTGGTATGGAGATAGTTTGAGACTCGGGAAAGGACATAGGGTTTTATCCCGAAAATCATCCCTTAACTTAAGGGGTGAAAAGTGTAGTGGAAGTTTTGTATGAGAAATCAATCATTTCTCTCTCTCTTGAACGCACTAACTTAGATAAAGCCATAAAATTGACTCTCCTCTTGAAGACTCCCACATCATACGAAGGTGGATGATGATACCTACCACCGAGTTACTCCTGCCGACGATCTGGCTGAGTCCGAACCGGGGCGACACGAGGAGCACCCGCTCGGGGCGGCTGCTGCTGAAGCACTTGGCGCCGTAGCTCGGCAGCCCAGCCACTATGTCCAGGTAGTGGAGCTTCGCCTGTCAATTTACTTTATTACTGTCACGCTCATTCTATCAGTGGGTGACATGACTGATCACCAGATCTGTCAATGGGTCTGGCTACAATAATTATTACTGACGTCCATGGGCGACATTTATCATCTACAAGCCTACACCCGCGGCTTCGCCCGCCAAAAATCCCTAAATATATAAAAGTTGATAAAATCAGAAAACTTTCATACTAACTTTGCGGGTCGCAAAGTTATTCGGTCATTATTCATGATGATGATGATGATGATCATGATGATGATGATGATGATGATGATCATGATGATGATGATCATGATGATCGTGATGGTGATGATGATGATGAAAATCTTACATCAAGTAGGGAAACTGGCTTCTACAGCCTCTTAAGATGCCCTCGTCTGCCGACATGGGCCTGGGGTCAGTACTCCGGGCCTTTCCAATACAGCCAAAATTATAGATTTACTATAGACCGGTCTCCTATGGGCAACCATGAACCGAGGTACAATCACTCTGACCTGTAGCTGCGTGAGCTGCTTCCCGCCGGTCATGGTGCCGTTGAGCCGCAGGAAGTGCAGCAGCAGCCGCCGCAGGTGCTTCCGCTTCATGCTGTCCAGCAGCGACGCGGGCACGAACCGCTCCAGACCGAACTCTCTGGAACCATGAATGGATTTCATGCTACTACTTATTATATAATATTATGTACTTGTGGCGTGGGTAGCTTTTACTGTCGCATGTCGTTAGGATGTTAGGGGTAATATAAAAGTTGCTCTATGATAATTATTGTTCTCAAAGATGTATGAAATGAACCAATTAGCACTTGGTAATCGTGGTGGACTATGGCATGCAATAGTCCACCATGCTGGCCAATTGCCACAGACACATGTACCCGTCACATTGTGAGAGGAGAGCCATGCCCAGCAGTGGAACAATTATGGATTCTGAAAAGAACATTCGTGTAATTTCTTCAAGATATGTTATCAAATTCGCCAACAGATCGTATATCATAAATTGACACAGGGATTTCGATAGATGCCGCTATGTCAAGAGAATGCGAGATGAAAATTGTTTGTTTGATAACAGCTATTAACAAGATATACATATTATAATACTATAAAGGATTATGTTCCTAATGCTAGGTTAATTAATCTAATGAATACTGGATATAACTGGATTAAACTGGTACTAACTCGACAGTCTTAATAGTGATTTTCGTGGGAGAGATATTGTTTGCCAGCGCGTGTTGATGGATGTGTAGCGCCGCGAGTCGCAACGCGACGTCAGTCTGGAGTTCAGGGGCGAAGCGTTCCTGGGCTACGTCGTTGCAGCACTGGAGGTAGAGGTAGTCCAGCGCGGTGAGGTCTCGCTGGGCCAGGTCTGCGGCAGACGACGGCATGAACACCACGCGGTAGAGACACCGCATCTTGTGCGAGCCGGGACGAGCTGCAATCTGGAATATTTCGTCAATAATTTAAAATTTAACCTTAAAATCGTTTAGGTTAAGTTAATTTCATTATAAAACTGAGTTGAAATTATTCAAATACGGGTAGTACTAAGATATACTTAGATTCCCTGACGCGAACGGCCCGCCCGGATAACAGTTGGAAATAAAAACAATATTACTCACCCTCGCTAAAGATTCCTTGGAATCCAACAAAGTGAGCTTGTTCCTCCTCAAACTCTTCACATGTTCCACCACCAGGCTGAAGTGTTCCTCGGCGGTGATGCACAGCTTGTCCTTGAGACTGGAGACAACGTCCGCCACCGTCGTCGTCGTGTCGTACTTGAACGATTTGGTCTGACCGTTCTCCAGGAACACTTTCAGGACATTCGCCATGGGAGGTAGACACAGGTCCCCGAGAGAGAACGCCGAGGGCTGGAGAGAATAAGTAGTTGATGAGCAGTTACCTATATAAAAATTATACAAAAATATTTGTTCGGCTTCAAGACAAGACTACGTGAGATGCAGTACATGAGCAGGAAGGGGAATGCACAATTTTTAATTTTTCTTCTTATCACCTGAAGATATCAGACATATAAAGCAGACAAATAAATAGCGTAATCGAATTTAGGCAACATAATGCAACGCAGCTCCTGACGAACTCTTTTTAAATAAGGAGATTCAAAACAGGACCCCCTCATAACACAGACAGGGTTCATAACTAAGCTACAAAGTCAATTAAAACTATCAAAACGTACAGGATACATCGGCGCGCCATTCAGCTGAACGGAATCCGCGAACCGAACCCTCGGCGGTCGGGCACGGAGTCGAGCTCGCTTGGCGGCAGAGAGCAGCGCGGACCTCCTGGTCGGGTTCCCGCTGCGCGCCGGCTGACACACACGAAGCGTCACCCGGTCGGCGCAGGCCCGGACTGCCGATATCACATGCTCTCGTGCTGCCATACTAACATCTTCGCCGTTCACGCACAGGATCTGGTCGCCTGGCTCCAACTGAAGATTGATAGTAAAGGTAGCTTAGTAATGAAATAAGAAATATGTTACCATGACATAACTGAGGTTTCATTATAAGCAGGTGCACAGTTAACTGCTTTCGGTGCATTCAACGTTACCTACCGTCTAATCTTTGTTAGAAATCTTGTATGTATTGTTATAACTGACCGACACGTTCACATTTAACTGCCTATGACTTGTTTTATGTAAACAGCTAGTTAATGCGAAGTCAAATATACACTTGTTTACCTTTCCAACGCTGGGTGAGTTATCCGTAACGAATCTGACCAGCACAGGCCTCTCGGAGCCAGCCACGAACCCAAACCCGAGTTCAGCGTCTCTCTCGAGGACAACATCGCGAGGCGCCGGCGGCGACTCACAAGAGCTGCCCTCCGGTGCTACATATGTTGTTGTCTTGTTCACATGGCTGGAAAAAGAAAGAGGTAGAGTAAGACTAAGTTGTCAAAATTAGTAGCTTACAAAGAACGCAACAGATTTGTTGATACAGGAGTAACAAATGCAGAAAACACGTTGAATGCCTATTCAGTCTTGATGGTTATCATTAAATAGTCGTAGTGTAGGAACTGTCCTCTGTGCAGCCACACAAAGCTTTGACTTGCGAAGCGCTCATGGCTCAGCAGCTTGTGTGGGAGGAATGATCGGTATCTGCGTGGTAAATGACGGAAAGCCATGGAGATAAAATTTCTTCTTTCTTTCTTGAGCAGTTCCGTGCTTCAGAAGTCATCCAGACGTTTGCCTTTGGGCCAAGTAAAAACTTCCAAAATTTGGGTAAGCCACCAGCCAGCCCTCCATAATTTCGCACTGGAACAGCGTGCTAGATTATAATCTAGCTCTCCTCACCGATTACAAGAAACCTGTGCCCTGAAGTTGCATCAAAGATTGAAGCAAAAGCAAACATTGTAGCCTTTAAGATTGCACGCGTAGACTTTCAATTATTATATAACATTAATTTTAATTAAGGATGCTACAAAGGTACTGCTTATTTCTTACAAAATCTCTTCCAGAAGACCTGGAGAGGTGGTATACCAAACGGTAGTAAGACCGTGTAAAAAACTGTGTAATTTAGCATGGGTGACTTACTTGATGTAATAGGGTTTCCCCTTGATGTCGAGCGCCTGCTCCCAGCCGTAGGGCAGGTCCTCGTCATCCTGGCTGCAGCCGCTGACGCTGCCGTCCCGCGCCGGCCAGTTCTCCGCCGGCGGCAGCCAGCTCGCCGTGCGCGTCACGTGGCTGCAACGACATAACTGGTTAGAACTGGTTAAAACTGGTAGTGCAACGTATTACTGTTAAACTGGTTAAAACTGGTTATAGTACAACGTATTTCTATTACGTAGCTGCTACAATTTTTCTTGTTAAAACCAGTATTCGAAATTAACAACACATGTGACCTGACGATGGTTCGGTTATCCGGCTGCCGAATAACCGCGCATCCGGTCTTGAAGCTTGTCGAATATTCGGTGTCCAAACATACTAATGTACGTTTCATACCATTTTAAATGCGTATGACGAAAAAAACATTAATTTTTTTATATACCATATTAAAATAAAAATGTGATTATTAAAGTCATCTGTAAACGTACAGATGTGTCAAAGTTCATATATCAATATCAATTTCTCGTGATATTACTAGTAGTAAACGTTAGAGATGTAGACCGACCGTAATACCTTCCCGGTGGAACTAAGCCCCCGATAAAGTTCTGACAACGGGGTTTTAATCCTTGTTCGTTATGCGATATCCCCGGCAACCCCCGGCGTCCCCCGGTGTCCCCCGGGCGACGAGTACTATGATTGTACTATTACACTTTGACAAGATATCTATTACCGGCTCTCGATTCAAACGATAAAGTATTTTACTATAATATCTATCTAATGTAAGAAAGCTGAAAGTGTGTGTGTGTGTGCGTGTGCGTGTGCGTGTGCGTGTGCGTGTGCGTGTGTGTGTGTGTGTGTGTGTGTAAAGCCTCCTCGGTTATCCAAGCTCAGTAGTGGGTCTTTAATGGGTTGAAGCCAATGTACGTAGGCTTTGTTATTTATCACGCATGACCTGGACATCGACGACAGATTAAGGTTTTTTTTTTATTTTAATTTTATTTATATCGTTATAAAATATATTTATATTCCAGCGTCATCGTTACTGCCACGAGGATTATTCTTAAGCACGGACTTAAAACAATAGCACGCTCCCGGATTGAATGGGTACGTAGCTGGGGGCCATGTGGCTTTAGGCACGGTTACCTGAGGCCTGTAAAAATATTGACCCGAGCGCTGTTAGACGGAAGCCGGCTTAATGACCTGTATTATCTTTAATACCCGGATATAATGGGAGTGGGACAGAATAGTAAAAGTATTACGGATGGTGTAAGTGGGCCAGTCGATTGGAATATTCGCTTTCTACGTGTAAAACATTTGAACTTCGACAGGATGTGTTGATGATGTGACCTATTTAAATACAATAATTGACGAACTACTTATTCCTTACGTTTGCTAAGATTTATTAGGTAGATAGATACCTATTAAAGTGTCAGACGGACAGACAATAGTAAAGATAAAAAAATGCTTCTTATTTAAGTGTAGGTACCCTACTTAAAACTTATTTGTATATTAAAAACACTTATTTATTATCTAGTAAAAACACTTTTACTCTTTATATTGCCTATCTTAATATATATAATTCGAGTGTGAGTGTGTATGTCACTGAACTCCTCCTAAACGGCTTGACCGATTTGGTTGAAATTTTTTGTGTGTCTTCAGGTGGATCCGAGAATTATTTAGATTCACAATTAGACCCGGTAGGTGGCGTTGCTGTCGATATATCACCAAAACATTTTTTAACGACTGGACCGATTTGGATGAAATTTTTTGTGTGTGTTCAAGGGGATCTGGGAATGGTTTAGATTCACAATTGGACCCGATAGGTGGCGTTGCTGTCGATATATCACCAAAACATTTTTTAATTATAAAGCGGTACGAAGTACGCCGGGACAACTTGTTGATAATAGAAAATAAATAAATACATAGTACCCTTTTGTATAAATTGTCTGTTTGTTGGTTAACAACCAGACGCACTACCTGATGGTAGGTGATCACTACCACTCACTTACATTCGTCACACTAATACAACAATATTGGGAAGTAACTTTATATAATTTAACGTTAGGGAAAATATTATGAAATAATATATTATTGCACAAATTGGTAAGCAAAGAGAGTTAGTGTGACCACATAAATTATGAAGTTAGCTCATTTGCCGTGTGAAAGTAATGTTCAGGACAAACTTTCATGTCCCAGTTGATGTTATTCCCACTGTAACCACTATAGTTACTTTTAATGCAATGTTTATAAGTAGCAAAGAAATCATAAATATTATTACCGTGCTTAAAGGCAGCAGTTTCCCGAACGTAGACGGTTACTAGTTAATATTAAATATACAAATATGTAAATATATTACTAGTATTTATTATATAAATAAATACAAAAAAGATGAATTTTTAAACCTATCGGAAACTATTTTTTATCAATAGTATAAACAGAAAAAAACAGTAATTTTAAAGAACAACTCAGAAATAGCAAATTTGTTGTAATTCTGTTTGCAGATTAGAACATTCCAACAGAAACCTTTTCAGTTCTGCGAAAATCGTAATAACACAACGTGATCGTAATAATTCGCGAAGTTACGAAATTGTACGCGGCTCAGCCCGCGTCGCGTTATTATAATGTAGTTTTGTTTACTTACATATGGAGAAACTTTTACCTTCCCACGTGAAACTTGGAATGGGTTTGTAATTCGTTCATTTATGAAACTTTGTAACTTTTATGTTTTATACATTATTAAGTATTTCGTAAAGGTTGAAACCAAAGGTATTGTAAGTAAGTATATGTGCGTTACGTACGTACAACGCGAGTTGCTTTTTAGGGTTCCGTATCCTTAACGGATCACTTTGTTGTTCGTCTGTCTGTCCACTTGTCAAGAACCTATTCTTAGGAACGCGTATAGGTATCAAGCTGAAATTAAAATCAAACACTCAGGTCTGCAATCTCTTGAAGCAGAGAAAAAATCAAACTTCTAAGTCCACGCAATCAAAAGATACGGCCGTTTATGCTCCGTTTATGTCGCATATTTTGATGCTCGCAAGGTAATCAAATCCTATAAGGGCACTTCCCCTTGACCTAGAATCATGAAATGTGGCATGAAGTAGAAATAAAGAAAAAAATCCGAAAATTTGTAATTTATAGTTATATCACAGATAAAAACCAAAGGAGTTGAAAGGGAGCCGATTTTCGTGGTAAGAGCATGTGATGAGGCGAGAGAATTCGCGCATTCGTGGATGGACGAAGGGGACGAGGACGGCCAAAGAAAAGATGGATGGATGGTGTGAGAGATGATATGAAAGATAAGGGAGTCAGTGTAGAAGTGACGGCTAATAGGGAAGAATGGAAGAGAAGCAAATATTGCGCCGACCCCAAATAAATTTGGGATAAGGGCAGGTAGATGATGATCTCACATAAAAACCAGTACAGCCGGAACGAACTAATTACTTATCGGAAGTTGGAGAATGACAAGGAATTTTATAAAACAGCATGATTCATTTTCGGTAACATTATAATTAAACTATATCGTTACAATCGAATACAAAGGAAAATCGAATATGTAATCGAGAATATTATTCAGCTATATCACCGGTGATGTGTCCATGTTTAAGAGGAAATGCTACGGGTCATTTTTCCATACAATCGTTCTCGACTAATCCCTCGCTGGTTTTTGACTCTAGATCAGTAATTTTTTCACATTGATAGAATAATATCATCATTATCTATGTCGGTACGTTTTGATTTTTTTGATATTTTTGTTTTCAAAAGTTTGAGGCTACTTCAAACAGCGCTTAAAACGGCCAAATAAATATGCCGCAAACAAACGCCTAATACACAAATTGTATAACAATTAGCACAAAAAGCTAAACGGTCCGACACAGAATATCTCCTTCCCATTCAATTTCCAAAATTTCGTTAAGATTGCTTTAGTTTTGGCGGGGGGATTAGTCGAGAACGGAACCTCGATTTTGATGATTTTTGCCTCGGGTTTTTACACGCAGCTGCAGTTGTCCCTATCGCACTGACATACACGCCGCTCGCAAGCGCGACAGAGATATTGAGTGAAAAAATCCCAAATTTGAAAAAGGGTTCGCGTGGTATTTCCTCTTAAGGACGAATATTCTTGTTTGTATTGTTGTGCTTGTTTGTAGTGATGATTCTTAAAATGTTCTTTAGGTTAACATAACATACACAAAGCTATTTATGGATATGGACATGGACAGAAACTATATACATAGTCACTAATGCGTACAAGTGAAGAAAGAATCGGGGAATCGCTAGAATTGTCAGGGCAAAATTTCACTAAATTTAAATACATTACTAAGATATTAGTTCTGGAAAGCTGCCTTATGGCAGATTGGTGAAAGTGCTCCCAGAATTACAAGCTCATGAAATTAGGTCATTCCCAACCAACTGTTGCTTAACTTTGTCAAATACTCGGTTAACGAAAAGCCAACAAAAAGAATAAATTAATATTTTTAGGTAGGTAAATTTTACTTTTAAATGGCGTATTAGTATTAGTACGAGATAAAGTAGCAAAAACTCTTTCTGTATAGTAACATGTCTTAGTCATTATTATCTTTTCCTTTCTCTATTGGTAATAAAAATTGTAATTTAAAATATACTAAGTACCTATAGAATTAATTTCTTGAACTAATGAATTCAACTATTAATCTTATGGGAAAATTACTTAGCACACTGTATGAACAAAAAAATAAAACAGTTAATTAAAGAACACGCACTACACTAGTCTTATATTATAAACTGGATATTTTGTTCCGTTTCTGTCAATTACTCACAAAAATTTCACGTATTTTTTTTCATGTCCCTTTTCAGTTAGTTCATGGCCGTCCTACATGTTATCATGTGAGTACAGGGGACTTCCTTTTGAATAATAAATGCCTTCCCAGAATCGCTTGTCACAACAGACTACATATTTTATTTGCTCACGTTTTGCACTTGCATATTATAAGATTACAATGTTCGCATCATAGTCGAATTTCCGGGCTTAAATATCACCCAGATACGACGAAAACCCCAAACAAATTTTATTAAATGAACGCGATAAACCAATTTTGATGCAATCTCCAAAACGTTTATGTGTCGAATACGTCCTACGGTCAAGAACCCTATATTAAACCCGTGCTAATATGTTGTCAGTATTAAGAGGGGGTATAAAGCAAAATTGGCAATCGTAGATTCAATTTTTACAGTAGTAGATCAAGTTTCTAGAAGCTGAAGAAAAACATAGTTATACTTCATCATATTATTGAGTGAATGCAAGAAGCAAAAACATAAAAAAAAAAATTTCTCGATAGAAAAAAATCACAAAGTTAGGTCTAATTTTCAACTAAAATCAATTTATTTTCAATATGGTGCATGTTTTTGAGTCAATATTTTAATATATATATATAGTATCATGGAGGGATTTGTAGATCGATTTCTAAATCAAATCTATAATTTACGAATTATTTAAATAAAATACATTTATCTTTATAGCTCTAGGATTTTGACATGCTCTGTTCCATTTATCAGTACCGTTGCTCCATTGAGACGGGCGGGTGAAATTTGATTTTTTCCTAGCTTTATACCCCCTCTTAAGTACAATAAGTACATTTATTTATATTATACTTTGGGCATTTTGTTCAGCTTGTAATACTACGAGTATGTACTATGCACTTTCTTTTTGATCATTTTCCATTCGTGCTGTCAAGTGTCAAGTCAAGTAGCGAATCCGTAGACAGAGAAGGATAGACACTGGTGAGCGTGGCCAACATGAGACAGCACGAGAAACTACAATTGTATGTGACACAAGAAAAGTTCGATATCAGCTGTCAAAATTGCTTGTAAGTAAATGTGTTTTTCTCCTTGAAAAAACCTTCAAGCAATATGAAACAAAACATCGTGCCACTCTATCTCGTTTTTTTTTCGTGTCATTGGCGTAAGTTTTTTATTTTTCTTGTGTGAGTGCGATAGATGGCATCCATGGGTTTATATTCTGCTCAGTTTACGAGCGAATCACTGTGCTCTGCTGTTGACATTTAAATCCTTTGTAATCCAGAGATGTTTCTATTTTCTACCCATGGCCCATCACGCTCTTCACATTGAGCTAAGAACAGATAGGTTGGTATTATGAAGGTCACGTTCCCACTTGTCGGATGTTGGGCCGACAATGTCAGGCGCTCTAATTTCAATGAGAGCCTGTCGGAGGCGACAGAAAACGGTACCGGTAAATGTGAACAGCTTCATATTCGTATCGCTAGTCAATGGAGCGCAATACATTATGTGATTCTCGACAACCAACGAGTGAGGCCGAGGGGTAAATGTGCACAACAGTGTAATAAAAACTATGATATTTATAGGAATTGACGGTTTCACCTATATCAATATTTCCTTTAGGATTTATTAGGATAGGATAGGCCTTTATTGGACTGGACTGAAATAATTTTCCCGCTCGATTAGAATGTGGGTAGGCTTTTTCTAAGATTTCTACAGGCTACGTTGTTACTTACCGTCGAGTGGGATCGTAACGCGGTAACTTATTTGAAGTAAAAAAAAAGAATAACATCAAATTTTATCTTAACGAACGATGAAAATTGTTACCGTTAAGGTAACAATTTTCATCGTTTCACCTATGCGCCTTTCTGCTAACGTCTATCTCAGTAATAAATTATTCTTTTGCAAGAACGAGAATAGAAGATTCTTCTTCTTCTTTGCAACATGCATGCCTTAGTCCACGATGCTGACTTAGTGAGGATTGGGGTAGTTCTCACACACCTTTGAAAATAGTATAGAGAACTCTCGGGGGTGCATTCTTCACGATGTTTTCCTTCACCGCAGCAAGTGATAATTAGAATCTCATACCCCCATAATTTTTTAAAGTTACATGCAGGCTAAACAAAGGCCCTGCTGTTTATGTAAATACCTATGTATTTTGCAGTTCCTCATAAGTGCTATATGCTCGTTTTCTAGCGGTCACCAAAAAATCAAGAACTTCCCCAGCATAAAATTTTCCTATATGACGCTATTAATATCCTCGTCTAACAGCAACCATTCATTCAGAGAAACCTTGGGGCAAAATAAATCAAGGTAAGCAATAAATTTATACCCAGGTCAAAACGTTTAATGCGTATACTTTTTACCCCGATTTCCCTATAATACCCCCCGAGGTACGAATAAGGGCGCGTTAATGTCACCGAGAGTACCCTGGGGACCGCTCGATCGTTGGCCGTGTCCACAATTCACGCGAGATCGCTTCACATACCATTTATATTCTGTAAATTGGTGTTTTATTAAACTGTGTTTATTTATCGATGTATTAAGCTCTTATGGTTCGCTGGCAAGATTTCTTGTTAAAAAGACAGGAGAAGTTAAGATAAGAAAAATGAAACAACACGGGAAAAGCCAAGACAACACGAGGTTTTTTGTGGTCACAAATTACACCATTAGAGGCCCTCAAGTAATGGAAACCAAAGGCATGCGTTGCTGGCCAAGAACGAAGGGAGAAGAAAGTACTGGATCTCAAGCCTCAAATACTGCCGAAAAAGTGTAGTTGCCAAGTATCAAAAACTCTCAGTCGGCCGTAATAGGTCCAGTTCGGAGTTGTAAATACTCCCGAGTACTTTCAGCCCTTCTCGGCAGTTCGCGACTTTCCCGGGGGTTTGAGTTTAAACTTAGTTTCGAATAATTCTAATGCTAGGTTGGAAACTGGAATAATTATTCCACTAGAAATGCAGCGGACGCTGTCGGTAGTTGAATGGGCGACCAGTAGTGGCAAAAATCATCCATGTTGCAGGCTTTTAGGCGGCAAAAAACTTTACTATCCCCTGCCCTAACTGCACTGGTCCACTGTGCTGGAGTATGCTGTAAACCTCTTCAGTTATGAGGACCTGTACCTGTACTGTATCCTGTACTGGGCCATAGATATTGAGAGAAAACCCTTATTGATTGGCTTAAGATAGTCAAACTTCAGCACACACGAGGACGTTATTTACCTATCCATGTATTTTTAATTACTCATTGGAAGGAAGTATATATTAAGAAATAACGGTTCAATTAATTAGAAGTTAACCTACAGTCGTAATTAAAGTTTAATTAACTAACCGCGGAAGCGAATTTCCTCCCTGAAATCTATCGCCAAAATAGGTACATAAACGTTTTTTAAATAATTAATTAAATGTTAGTTTGTAAGTTTACAAGCAGGAAATTTATGACATATGAGAAACTACAACTAATGTATATAAAATTTCGCCCTAATAACCTTCGACTTTTTATAGTTTTTGTGATTCTTTATTGCTCCAAAAAATAAAAATACCTACCACTTGGCTACCTCAACTATAATATTTACTATAGGTGTAGTATGAATAAGTGTCAAATCTGATAAACAAAATCAATTCCAGTACGAGCATTGGTGATAGCATATCATTCCAAATCCAGTCGCAATGTTAGCAAATTCGTAAATCTGAATTAGTCCATTGAAATGTTACATTTTTTAGGCCTTACCTTGCGTTTTTTAGAGGACGCAATTTTATTTTTTTGATATGTAGGGAGAGTCAGTGTAAAGCTAAAATCAAGTTTGTGGGGTCGCCACCCTTGTCCCACGGCCGCCATCTTGAAAATAGGGGTTGAAATGGTTTTTACGATATATCTCTTAAACTATTTATCTGATAAAAAAAAATTGTTAACATTTTTTGTTGCAAATTAAATTCTCTACAACTTTGGTCCAGTAACTTTTTGTCGTAGAACTATAAATAAAAAAGTTATAAGCGAAAATGTTCAGAAATTCGAGAAATTCATCCATTGTTCTGGAGAGACTTGCAGCAACGTAATGGAGCTCTCAGAATTATTAAATAATGAAAATGACTTTGATGAAGAACCACCGAAGTTCACCCACTGATATTTAATTCAGAAAGCCGATCAGATGCTGAGCCGCAGCCTGGTCTATCGAAAAGACTGAGGACGGAGTAGTTCTAATTTAGAAAATCACCGTGGATTATGCTTATGCTATGCACCGCAGGGGCCCAGCTTTATAAATTTATTTTAATTTTAGTTTAATTTTAGTCTAATTTATATGTTAATTATAAGTATTTATTATATTATTAGTATTATTATTTTTATTATTAATAATTAAATATTATTAAAAAAAACGCGCCTCCAGACTCTACCTCGTAGGTGGTTTTACGTGGTAACCCAATAAGCATAATCCACGGTGATTTTCTAAATTAGAACTACTCCGTCCTCAGTCTTTTCGATAGACCAGGCTGCGGCTCAGCATCTGATCGGCTTTCTGAATTAAATATCAGTGGGTGAACTTCGGCGGTTCTTAATCAAAGTCATTTTCATTATTTAATAATTCTGAGAGCTCCATTACGTTGCTGCAAGTCTCTCCAGAACAATGGATGAATTTCTCGAATTTCTGAACATTTTCGCTTATAACTTTTTTATTTATAGTTCTACGACAAAAAGTTACTGGACCAAAGTTGTAGAGAATTTAATTTGCAACAAAAAATGTTAACAATTTTTTTTATCAGATAAATAGTTTAAGAGATATATCGTAAAAACCATTTCAACCCCTATTTTCAAGATGGCGGCCGTGGGACAAGGGTGGCGACCCCACAAACTTGGTTTTAGCTTTACACTGACCCCCCCTACACATCAAAAAAATAAAATTACGTCCTCTAAAAAACGCAACCCCAAATGTAACTTTTCAATGGACTAAATAAACATCAAAACGCACATACATGTAGCAGAAACAACAATTACGTTTTCTGCTATTGCAAAAATATAATATTAAATGGTATTTTCCATAACATGTGCTGTCGATGCTCCCTATTTAAGCACCCTCGCAGTGCAGTCGTTAGCGCGATTCAGCGCGACCACAGCGCCACCGCGCGGTCGACTGGCGACTGACGTAGTGCGCGCGCTCTAGATGGTAATACACAGAGGACACTGCTCACTAAAGACATACAAGTCTTGTTCTAATTCTGTCACAGATGCGTTACTACTCTAGAGGACTGAGATGGTCGCCTCTTTAAAGTGTTACCGGCTTCACACCTTTCTAACCGGAACACAATCTCTGATAAACCTATTTTTGACATAGTCTACATTCCTACTGTGAACGACTATATAGCTTGTCAAAGTGTGCATTAAAAGCCTCTTCACTTCACTACTTGTAACCACTATATAATAGTAGGAGGATAATGGATAATTAACATTTAGAGGTGGCAGTTACTAAAATTGGACAGCCACTAGAACGTAACTAGATTGGAGCCAACACTAATAAGATTGTGAACACTAACGGGGAGTCACGACACTTGTTCCGGTGTCGCTAGCGAGTGCAGGACTAAAACGAAAAAATAATTTTAGCTCATTGCTTTTACCATCGCTTTAGTAATATACTTAATTACTATTACTATACTAATATACATACGAGTATATTACTTTTACTTTATTGCTTATACTATTACACTACTTAAAATGTCAACTAGTTTCTGAACAACATTTGTCTAGTTTTTCATGTACAAAAAAGTAATTGCTGTGTTTCCAACAAAATAATAGTTTTGTATGCTCCTAAGGGGCTCCTCATACTTATCAATATTGATATTAGCTTTGAAAATTGTAACCTCATATAATCAATTTCGTAATAAAATAATTGGTGTAAATTTATCAATTGTGGTTTCAGTGACCATTGTACTTATTGTAAGGCTTAAGTTCAACATTTTATCAAGAAATAAAACCGTGAAATGTAATAAAAAATAACATAATTATAGTAGTAGTTTCAAGTCCATTCCAGAAAACGTATTTTCCGGTATTTTATCACAATGCACACGAGCACAGATTTGAATAACTGTCATCCACATAAACTTAAAATAGCACGATAATATTATTTCTCTTCTTGTTATTAAGAACAATCCCGGAGGCAACAATGGGGATTTGCGACATTGTTCTACGACGGTGTTCCCGGGATTACGGAGCTTTTGTTCTGTCTGTTTGCACTTTTTACCTAATTTTAATAGAGGTTATTGCGTGTTGATAGATGTTTTGAAGTGCATCGTGATATTTTTGATTAGAACGTTTTGTTATTGTTGTATTTTGTGTCGTATAAATCGCGCGTTTTCGTGTCCGTTTTGTTAGAAATATATCTAAACATTGTTATCGATGATTTTCTGTCTTTCTGTCAGTGCACATAATATCATGCGGAAACTATTAAACAGACTGAAAAAAGGGAAACACTTAAGACATTTATTATCCTTTGGTCGATATTAAACTTAAAAAGGATTAATGAAAATGAGAAAAAAAAATTTCAGATGCGGGTACTTTTTGTAAACGTAGGAGAAGGTTTCTAGAAGCAAAATCAGGGGACGCACTATTATGTTTATCAATAAATGTAACGTCGTCTATGTAAAACAAATAAATTCAACCCGTGATTTACAATTTAAAAGAAAAAATTTCCATTTTTGTAATGTAAAAACTTTAATCCTTTTAATCCCCGTACAACTCGAATCTGCTTTTGTTATTTACGCGGAATAAAACTAAGAGAAGAACTTAAATTAATTAAAAGCATCCGTTTTAATTAAATAAATGCACGGCTCACGGACCGCAGGGGTCGCTAGTGCCACCCTCACCTGATTCCTAGGGTTACCATTTCTAAATTTGAAAACTCCAATGAGACAAAAGAAAAAAAAATCCACACATGTCTAGAAGCCCCTATTAGTTTCTTTTTTCTTTTTAAAGCCCGAAGCAAAAAGAGGGGTGTTAAAAGTTTGATGTGTCTATGTGTGTGGTTGTCTGTAGCATTGTAGCTCGTAAACGAATGGACTGAATTACGTTTTTTATTGTTTGAAAGCTGACTTGATCGACATGGTTCCTAAAATTTATGACGATCTGTTCAGGCGCTGGATGTTAATATAGCTCTTACAGGTTTTCTATGTCGGGGTTTATTTAATATGTCTTGCATATTAAAGTCTTTATAATAATGTCCATAATAAAGTCTTTTTGTATAAAAAGTGACAAAAGTCAATTGTTTTTGAGATGAAACTGATTGGTTATATGCTATAGTTTAATAAAAGATGAAAGCTTGTCGTATGCTTATTTCATTTCTACAATTTTATTTAAGAGCCAATCATAAGACCAAAAGTCCGGATATATCCGGACGTCTGGTGACCCTATTACCAGAATACCTGACTCTTCTACTGACAAACTTGCGTGGCGATCATTTTAATTATGCATAGACACGGGAATATCTCGTGTAAATATACCTAAGCAGGGGTCCGGGTTCAACCCCGCACGATTGTGTGAAGATAGTGTGATAAATCATACATACCTATTATAAAATTCTAGCCGATCGGTGTCTGTACATGGGAAATATCTGAGAAAAGCTATTGGATTATATAGGATTTACATTGGATTTAAGTATATGGAATTTATTTTCACAATGGATCCCAACACAACGATTTTTAGGGTGTAAAGATAATTTCATCCAGATCACCAGGCATCACCAACAAATTGCCAACCAAGACAAAAGCGCCCTTAAAACGCTTTAAATTTTACAGTTGGCTTTTGTCTGGCCAAAAACAAAAAAAGAAGATTTTTCATTCAATAAGGCAACCCCGTAAATATATCGGTTAAAAATGAATTGTGTAAATAAACTGTTTCTACCGAACCAACCGCCCGCGCCGGAGTAACCGTGTACGGGGCAATAATCGACAAATTTATTTCCGATTTCAGCGATAACTGGATGGAGCGAGACCCGCAACCCTTTAGGGAATCTTTTTATATTTCACAAAATATTGGGCGTTATCTACATTGCTTACAATATTTCGATAGATTTACAATTTGGGTAACTTGAGTTTTCATTGCGTATAATGAATCGACTTGTACTACAACGACCGAGCTGACGAGCGGTCTATGGGGCCCACGGAATTGTGACACCAAAAGCATAACCAATGCGTTGTCAGCTGAATTGAAGTGTTTTACGAAAATTACATGAACGGATGAGTGTGAAATTCGGAAAAGTTAATGTTTATATGGAGAAAAACTGCAGAAAGCTAATATTTTTATATTGCATTACAAATACATTAAATTAGTAAATAAAACATTGTACACACTGATATAGGTTATTATATTATATTATATATATTGTTATATTATATGTACACTATGTGTTTAACGTTACGTATGTGTTTGTATGTAAACGACGTGATATGACAATGTGTACGTTCATACTAAGTTACCATGTGAAGTCACCCTTTGACAGAATGAATAACAGTCGAATTTCGAGCGTAGAGCGGGCTCTTGTACCTATCTATCGTTAACACCCCTATATAGTTATATTGCGTTATCAATCTCCTCCACTCCACCCCGATATGTGAACGTGTATTACAACTCTTTCCGTTGATAAGTGTTCATTGCTCACGCCACGCTCGTGATCAAGTTATCGGCTCCGGAACTTGCGCCGTTACCGTGTCTCGATCCAAATTTATTGTCTGTGCTAACATACATTTAGCTCCGTAAACGGAGAAGAGTATAGACCTATGGATGCCATCTGTCGCACTCACACAAAAAAAGGAACAACTTACGCCAATCATAAAAACGGGACAGAATGATACGATATTTAGTCTCACATTGCGTGATAGTTTTTTCAAGGAAAGCACAGTTACAAGCAAATTTGACAGCTGATGTCGAATTGTTCTTCTGCCACATACAATTGTAGTTTCATCGTGCTATCTCATGTTGGCATTTGGTTGAGAAAGATATAGATGTCTATATCTTTCTCTGTTTACGTTCAGCTCCCTTACCAACACTGGTACAACACTGGTTGACAAGGTACACTGGTGAAAGATTGATCTAACGTTTTTACCTGTATCCCATACAAACTCAAACTCAAATCATTTATTTCATGTAGGTATGATACATACACTTATGAACATCAATTTTTTGCATTTACCACCGTTTCGCTAAAGTGCCTTTAAATCGTTGAGGAGAAAAGAAACGGCGAAAGAAACTGTGACATTTTGACAGTTTCTAGGCAATTTTAGGATTGTGGCCGTTATTACAGCACCAATTTGTTGTTAACTTTAATAAAAATATTCACGCAACAGCTTTATCTACTCCACCGAAGGAGATCGAAGCCATAACAAGACGAAACCCAATTAATTCACGAAAAATTCGAGTATGGTCTTGAGTTACACAAAATGCATTACCGGCCAAGATAGAAGAAAGACATTATTGGCTCTGAAGCTAAATATATTTTTATGGAATTAAGGTAGCATACGAGCATGCAGCACCACCCTCTACTGCCGCCCATGACAACTGTGACCGACTTAGCCCAAGACTCCGATGGCTCGTAGTAGTAGTAGATAATACGGCTATATTCGAAAGTGTTCAAACTGTAAAACCGCTACAAAACGTTACGAAATAATTAACTTTAGTAGATTATACCCGGACAGGACGGAGATACTCGTACGGATACGCCGCCCGTCAACACACGGATATCGAGTTATCCGTAACTTCGTTATGTATCCGCTAGGGATTAGCCCGCAAATATGTGATCGGATTAATTCTGGCAATTTCAGGTCATGGACTGTCTAATACGAAATTTGGATATAAAACGAAATATGTTTATTTCCTCATGTTTTATTTTTAGAAATGAAAAATACATAAATAGAATAATAGACATAAACTGCCTAAGTTTATTTCCGAACAATTTCAGGTCGAAATTCAATCAGCTCTCACGCCGCCCACCTTGTTTACCGTAATTTTGTTTACCTCATTTTGTTTACTTTTTCGTCCAATAGTGTGGGCGTAACTGCTACGAAGCTTTTACTATCTACTTTATTTTACAAGCCACCTGGTCACCGTCGCCCAAGGACATAACTACAAAAACTACACTAAAAATGGACTATTATTTTTCATCTTACACCATTTCGCAAACGTGCCATATTATTTTTAAATTTTTTATTGTGTTGAATGGACATAAGTATATAGACTTAAACTAGTTTTAACTAGTTTTAAAACATCCAACTCACTCAATATCTAATCAATAAACACACGACTACATTAATTTCATTTGCCGTTCTCCAATCCAACTCACATCGCCACATAATATCGTAGACGGGTGTGAAGTGCGCTGAAGTCGGCTACGGCGTAGCAAACACGTAACCTCGTCACGTATACATTGCCTAATTCATTCAGACCCTCGCTTCATTGCGTTCTATTGACCTCGGCTACGAAGTCGGGAACACTCGACGTTGCGATATCGAATAGACACATTCAGTAACACGGTTCGTGTCTAATGGCCTTAGTGTCTGTCTGCTGTTCCGTACGGCAGAATTATTTTAATGATACGATTGAAGTTACGTTTTCCAATTCACAATATCCTGAAATGGCCAAACGTTTAAAAATATCTTAGTGGATACAACAAGATTAAACTTACTTACTAAAGAAATAAGGTTAATAAGAAAATAAGATGCAAGCAAAGCAAGTTGTTTTATCATAATTTTGAGTGATATTATAAATATTAATATTTGATAACGATAAAATATTAATGACTTCATAAATAACTTGACGCCCTGGTGAAATCATCGAACTACATCAATTGTAGCATAATTAAATACAACAGGTATATAGATTTACGTATGTATGTAGATAGATTTATGTATGTAGATTTACGTCAACACGATAAATTCTTTATCGTTTATCGATGTGTTAATTATTTTTAGCATTAATCATTGCCCGATTATAGTACATATGGATAGAATGGATTACATGTCACTCAATTATGTTTTAATGTATCTACTTAAGTACTTAAAATATGTGCATATTTTTGATATAAAATAAGTTTTATTATGTTTGGATTTTTTTATTTTAATAACCGACAAAGTGCACATGTATGGTCATTGACGCCCATGGACATCGGTAACACCATAGGCATACCAAAGGCATACCATAGGCATACCAAAAGCAAAGAAAATAATGCTTAAAGAATTGCTAAAATAAAGAATTGCTAAAAGATATGCTTTACCGGCAAGGAAATAATAGAAATAAATAAAGAAAAGACGATTTTAATAATGACTCTACATACTTTTTGTGTTTTTTCTTTATAAACTATAAAGTTTATGAAGTGGGATTGTCCATTACTTAAGCCGTTAATCCGACAGTATTTTAGATAAAAGTTGAGCAAAAAACCGTTAACACCATACACTCGATTTTTAACACGATATCATTAGCTACACTTGTATGTATGTATGGAACGGAATATTTTTTTGGATCGTGAACGGCGAAACATTAAGAATTTTATTACATAATAGGTATATCATGACAATAAATTTTTCTGTCTGTGACAAAATGTCCTGGGAAAGAACCCGGCGACTTCCGACTTCACTTAGCAGGTAGTGTTCCAACCTTATTCCATATTTCTCACGTATGAATGAATTCGGAGAGGCACGGTACCTCAGCATTCCTTAGGAATAAGTAGTTAAAGGTCTACATTCCGAACCGCCCCAAATATGATCATGACATAAAGCATTTGGAGGATCGTAATTCGTGGTGATAGAGCCTCAGACAGACGATATTGCATTCTGTCAGAAGCTGGTATGAAGGTGACAAAATTGCTAGACGTACGTGTTCGACCTTCGGCAGTATTAAGAATACTTATAAACGTACTGTATTAAAACGTACTTACTTAAAATTTAGCATTTGTTTTATTTTAATCAGTTCATAAATTATAAGTCGTGTCAGTTTAAATTTACAGATTTCCCGAAACGAAAACGGGTTTACGAGTAAAAAACTTGAATTTACAATCCACAAGGATCTAAGTTTGAAATCATTATTTTGTTTGACGTAGCTGCAAGCACAGGGTAAGTGCAACTGTAATGGCCCTTACGTTGCAGTCCTAAGGACGGAAACGAAGAGCCCTGCAGAAGGGCGCTTCATTAACCCACCTGAGTTATTAACGGAGCTCGTTTAGATTACTTCACAGGATAACTCGGTCTGGTTGAGATCTCGCTGAGACTTCGTTAAACTGGAAAACTTTCTGTTTACCTGTTAATTAAATATTCGTGAAGACGTTGTGAGAATAAATCTCTGGCTGGTAGATTTATTTTACTTCTAAATAAAACAATTGGTTGTGTAAAATTTTTTCTGAGCTGGAATTTCATTTTAAACAAGATAAAAGTTAAAAACGTAAAACTTGACTACGTAATAAGTTGCTAACTAACTTGAAATAGTAACAGATCTTAAATGGTCATTCGAGATTTAAAATGATAGGATATACCGTGGATATACCAGTATGGTGAAATAATCACCATGCTGGTCTGTCGTTTGAAGGGTCTTGCGTTCAATTCCTAGCGAGACGGAAATCTGAAAGAGTTTGAATTTCTGTTCTAGGTCTGGCACATCCAGACATGTCTCGTTGAAGTCAATCGAAACATTAAACCGAACCGAAGCTATTTAAAAAGTATTTATTTTCACTCACACCAAATGACGTATATTTTGCGTCACAAAGGATATATTTATATAATGTGTATAGATTTAATTGGAGAACAAGCGACGTAGAGTATACCCGTCGTCTACTTTATGTCGACAGAGCACTCGCTCAATTTAAATTCTAAAGGGGTCTAGAAAGGTTGTTCAGGTGAGACGCGTGTATTTGACGATAAATTAGTTATTGTTTGTGTTCAACAGAGTGTACACCCTCTTCGTTCTGATGAGGGGATTGTAGATGTTAATTAATTTAATATTCTATCGTAATATTATTTGTAAATACATTTTATAGACAGATTGATATGGAGTCGGGTTGTAAGCTTTATAAGAAAACAGACTCCAATTTTTTAGAGTAATTTCTTTTATGTAATGTATAATGCAAGATTAAGACAAATCGATTGAGAGTAAAATCATCAAAATAGGTCCATGCGTTTTGTCTCCAGATCGCCAGAAAGAAATAAACCTGTCCTTCTCGTTGTGCAGTTGAGTAAAACGTATCCGGTGTGAAAATCAAAATTTAAAAACAGGCTACAAAAACAGTACCTCTTTCTAGGAAATAAATGAAAAATTTATTACTGTCCGAAGGGCGACTGGCACAAAATATAATTAGCATTAAGTCTGCCTTTGTTTTTATACTTTTTAAAGAAATAAACAAAGGTGTTTGTGACACTTTTCATTTCCCTCTGGACCAAACCCTGAAGTCCGCGCAAACGAAGGCGCAGGCAGAATCTATCAAGGGTAATACAGAACCAATCTCGTATCTGATCCGGCTATACTCGTTCATGTCGCGTTAAAGATAACATACTCCCTGGTGGGAATGGGTCTCGTTTCGGAGATAATAGATAAAGCAGCACGCCGCGAATACCGTCTGTAGGGGAGTCACACGGCGTGTTGCGCGATTTATTATCAGGCCGCAACTTCGCGTGCATACAACTTTGCTAAGTTGTTCTGAGCAGGCGCTTTAGTATTTTCAGTTCGGGTACAAAAGTAAAAACTGAAAAAAAGAAATTAAGTACTTGCCAGTTTTTAGTACAAACAGGAGAGTGAATAGGCTTTTAATAAGTTAGTGCGTCCAATATCTTCGACTTCATCGCCACTTACCATCGGGTGGGATAGTTGTCAAGCATTAACTTATCTCATGTAAAAAAAATATGAATTTT
Organism: Ochlodes sylvanus; assembly: GCA_905404295.2. Taxonomy (NCBI): domain Eukaryota; kingdom Metazoa; phylum Arthropoda; class Insecta; order Lepidoptera; family Hesperiidae; genus Ochlodes; species Ochlodes sylvanus. Next base: position 1,264,010 of record FR990135.1, on the reverse strand, counting down.
TTATCTCTCCGAATAAATATGCTATCATCATTGCAAAAGCCTCATATAAAATAGGCTAAAATATTTTTTAGCCTATTTTATATGAATAACTTTCGTCACAATATTGGCATCGTCCTAATTTTATTTTTTACTAGCTGTGCCCGCGACTTCGTCCGCGTGGAATTTTAATTATTACGGGGAAAATTCTAAAATAAAAGTAGGCTAAGTTACTCCTTATTACATCCGCTATCTGCCAGTGAAAGTCCCGTCAAAATCGGTCCAGCCGTTCCAGAGATCACCCAAAAAAACAGACAGACAAACAAAAATTAAAAAATATGTTGTTTTGGCATACAAAGGTACGGTGTAAACATCCGTATGCATTTAGTAAAAAGCGGTTAATTGAAGATTACCAACAGACACTCCCATTTTATTTATTTGTATAGATTATTCACTACTGGACCCGCCCATGCCTCGCTTCGGGATACTTGTTTACAAATGTTAAATATTTTCCCATATTTTTTTTATTGATATAAGGCAGCAAACGAGCATGCAGCACCACCTTCCGCTGCCGCCCATGACAACTGTGACCGACTTAGAACAAGACTCATATATGGGGACTGGGATAGTTAGTCCGGTTAGGTGACGGTGTTAGAACATTAGTTGGTTAGTTTGTAAGTATCAGGACTGGGACAGGGACTGTTAGTGAATGTTAGTCCTGTTAGTTATTGTTAGTAATAGTCCAGTTAGTAAGAGTCTCGTTATAATTCGGTCACAGATGTGTTGCTACCCTTGAGGACTGAGATGGTCGCCTCTAAAAAGTGTAGCCGGCTCCACACCTTTCTATCCGGAACACAATTGCTGTTAAAACAATTATTACACGGTAGAAATGGTACTAAGTACCGTGGCGGGCGGTAGTACTACCCCGGGCCAACTCTAGCTCTACTACCTATGCACAACAATTAAAATTATTTTGCATAGGTAGTAGATCCTAGGCTCTACTACCTACATTATTGATGATCCACTCCTATTGGCTGTAGTATGATGTTATATAGCCTTCCTCGATAAATTGACTATCAAACACAAAAATATTTTTTCAATTCGAACCAACTTTCCTGAGATTGGCCCGTTCAAACAAACAAACTGTCTGTCTAGGACTGACTAGGACTAATTAAGAAATCACTAACTCTGACTGACCTGACAGTCTTACTGCCCTGACCTGATACTACTGTACTGTACTGTACTGGCCGTCTTTGATTCGAACCCCAAAAATAGCAGGATAGGCTACTTACAACACTAACCAATGGCTTACGTCTAAAATTAGTCAACATAATGTAACCCTTGTATGCGTCAAGGTCGTAACATACTCGCTTACAGCTACATCCCCCTTCCTATGACGTCACCCGCGCGACACAGAATCTTCCTGTCAACAAATTGTCATTTAATTTCCGCGCCCACCCACACATCGGTATTCCTTTGTCATAAAGTCGTGTTTGTAGCGTTTATGACGGTAATGAAGCTAAATAGGTTTATTTATCTGTGATTTTGGATCTCATTAAAATTCATTACGGACTAAATGGCGTGCTCAGTGTTCGTGTTGAATAAAACAATAGCGTTCGATTTTCAAATGAACACTCCAATTTTGAACGGCTATTTAATTTATACGATAGTTCCGAATTCCGATAGTCATAGGCATTGACATATCATATTACTTGTCAATGGTCATAGGTTAAATATTTTAGCACATTTGTGTTGCGTACATTTTGGAGTTTAGTACTTGAATTAAGTGTTTATGTCAATTGCGACAAATACCCGCGCGCTACCTATTGGTAAATGGTCCTTGTGGTGTTACTGATGTCAATAGACGACAGAGACCACCAGGTAGCTTTTCTGCGATTTTCTAGCGTAGAAAAAACAGTCAGTCTTTCTGGGTACATGATCAATATGATAAATATAAACCTTTGGTAATTGTCAGATTTCATGATTAATAAAAATTAAAAATATTTCATAATAAATGTACTTGTTTGCATCAAGTGTAAATTAACATGTAAATGTTTCCATAATCCAATATCTTTCTATGTTTAATTCAGACAACATCGTTACAGGTTTACAATTCTATTCACAAAGCCGTTCTCCACAGCAGCTGAATGGCGCTGGTAGTCACGTCGCCGTCGTTACCCGACGCGGCACGGGCGCCCGAGTGCGGGCGCCCGACTCAGCGAAACTTAAATTGTGCTATTTGCATCCGGGTTTTCTAAACTGTTTTATAATACTTTTATTTCTGTGTGCTTGAAGACGATCGAGTTCGGTAGACATAGATGTTAATTAGCTACTCGCTTGTCGGCTGTTTATATAAAAAAACGTGTCCCTATTTATTTCGTCCATTTCAACAAAAAAGCAATATCTATGTACATCAGAAAACACGAGTTACTCTCTGACATAGTCGTAGTCCGTTTGACGCGCCCTAACGCGTGTCGTACGCACAAAGAATTTTAATAAAATTGCGTTCGCACTCGTAATGTGAAAATAAACTGTTATTACGGGGAAGTATTACGTTTACATTACTAAAGTGTTCTCGCTGATTCATTTTGTTTTTATCGTAAAACGTGTACAGCACATCTGACGATCCCGCAGCCTAGTTGGTAGTGACGCTACTTGTGCTGCGAGGGGTGTCAGGTTCGATTGCCCGCCGTGGCCACCCTCCACCAATCCTGACTAGAGCAGCGTGATGGAGTATGCTCTAGGGCTCCTAAATAATGAGGCGAGACCCGTGCTAAGTATTGGGCCATAACTAGTATCCAGATTGATTAATAATTATTTTATCCAATCAATATTGAAAAGTATTCTCAATCTATGCTATGAAACGAAAATAAAAAATGAAAGTGGGAATATACTTTTATTTTATTAAACAAAAAAAGGCTTAAGCTTTTAGGAATGACATTCTAAATAAAAATGGCCACAACGGGCAGTACGTGACAAAAATTACTTTGCTCAGTCACAGACGTATTTCATTTCAATTTTCCAAATGTTATCCCTTTTCCGATAGCTGTAACAATAGAGTAGAAAACGTGCCTATTTTTTGTTATCAGCTCGAAAATCTTCACACGAACGGTCTGACTGCCTTTGAAGTAATGTGGAATATTGGCCTTACAAGCTATGACACACCTTTAGTTATCCACCGTATCCGAAAAATATCCTAAATCTCGTGTAAATTGACTTCATGTTTCAAAATGTATCAGTCCTTAGGGAAACGCGTTTCTACGCGTAGCAAAGATGCTCACGTTTATTAAAATAATGATAGGGTGTTACTTACCCTGAGAAATGTAATACGAGTATGTCTCGGGTTGACGAAAAGCAGCAATAATGCAATAAGACTTGGAAACTGTGTAATCTGCGGCGAAATGCTAGAATGTTCTGTACGGTAGGAAAAAACGGGAATATCAATTTATGAAGGGAAGCTTCTTAGTGGACGATGAGCCTATGATCACGGGAATATAAAGGAAGGGCATTGTTGCGTTCAAATAAAGTTTGCATTAAAATACAGTAAAAATTAAATTAAATTAACAACCTTTAGAATTTCATAGTGAGAAGTTTCATTTCATCTGCGCGTAAGGACTCTGCGCACCAGGTTTTTTAAATAGCCTATATGAAATGAATTTGAATCAGAAATCCTTTTATTTATGGATATACGATAACAAACGAGAATGCAGCACTACCGACGTACTAGAGAGTTTTATAGGGTGTGAAACTCTCTACGAGTAGTACGTCATACTATATGTAGTATGTCGATATTGCACTTCATAAATAGTGTAGGCGTGTTTCAAATATCCCCATTGAGTTATTGGCATACAAACAACCAGATCCCTATTCAATGTTGCGATTCAACTCAGTTCTTTATAAATAAGTTTTTTAACACTTTGTAAGATACTTTTCCATTTCGTGATACGTCTTTGAATGGATCTGAAAAAATCCAATTGAATGGCGTAGCGCTTCGCAGTAGTTTGATCCGGTCCTATCCGGATGTCTCAACTCAAACGGGAGCCGGATATTTGCCGACTGAAGATTTGGGGATTTAGATAGTAAAACTACCAAGCGCCCTACTTACGGACTTTCGGCCATTCTCATCATTCATCTAGCCGTAATCCTGTGAGTTGTCCAGCATCTGTCATAATATGACCAGCGTTTATCTATTATTTACTTTTAATTGCAGAAAAAAGATAAAGGCTGGCGACCCCAGAGCTGGCAGTTGTCTCGCTCAGCGTATTAGCATTGCTATAGAGCGAGCAAATGCTGCCAGCATCTTGGGTACTGCACCGCAGGGGCCTAGCTATATAAATTTATTTTAATTCAAAAGTTAATTTTAATCTGTTTATTGTCATGTTTTTGTATTGACATTCTTGCGATTTTGAATTGTTATAACGATATATCGACCGAGTTGCATAGATCATGATCTCGGCGAGACGGTGGCGGAGAGGAACTCTTAACAGGTGAATTTTTACATACATACAAGTTTGTTATAATAACAGAAAAGTTTACTAACTTTGCGTCTAGTTTTATTTTTAAATCCCAACATACTCGTACAACACTAAAGACATCGTAATTAAAATGTATATGTCCGCGAGGATATCACAAGTGTAAGAAGTTGTCCCTAAGTTTCAATGTTTTGTATGCATCGAGTATAACACGATACTAAAATAGCAATTTTCGAATTGATACGATAAAGAATAGCATCAACTTAGTACTTGTATTAATTTCGTAACTTACTAACTTTAGATTCAAAGCAATTGTTCGATCAAAGTCGCATAAAGTCCAACGAAAACTTGAGCCAGATTACCGGCTGAAAGCGGTTCGAACTGGATCCGAAACCAGAAATATGAAAAAGATTTTATTTACTTTGAAACTTAGCGTCGATTTCGTTGGCAAGTTGAAAATTCGCCACTTTACTGCGAGTGAAACTTGTAGTAAGTTTAAATTTTATTGCGCCCGAAGGAGCAGCCCGACAACTTTGTTCAGCACGTTGTTAGGCTTCGGTGGAGAAAGTTAACGCCCAGCGGCCCAACTTGTGTTTGATAACAACTTAATTAACTATGTATTATCTTATCTTTAACTATACATAAACCCGTATCTTGATTGATGTCTGTTCATGGAAGGTATATTGAAAAGCTATTAGAAGGGGTATTTTTGTGAATAATTTATTTTTGTCTGTGTGTTAGTTCTCGCCAATTTCAGAAACGGATAAACAGATAAGGATGCGATATGCCCTGTAGTTACTTTTAGGCAAAATATACTTTGTTGAAATATTTTTCGAAATAAATGAATTTCAAATAAATAAATTACAATCAGGGTTCCTGAATCGATGCGATAGTTTACTATTTTAACATAATAATATAATAAACCGCCACCAATACGCACTTGGCCAGCGTGGTGGGCTATGGCCTATACCCCTCACATTGTGAGAGGAGACCCGTGCCCAGCAGTGGGACAGTTATGGGTTGTGATGATGATGATGATATAACAAAGCAAAAGAAGAGTAAGCTAAAATAAAGCGGGGCCGAACATAATATACAACAATGAAGCATTGTCTGAAAAAGAATTTTAATAAAGCGTCCGACCCGTCTTCGTGTCGAATTCGTCGCCGAATAACACAGATAAGTTTACCATCTCAACGTTTCAAGTGTGGACAATTAACTAGATATTATAAAAAATGGGACCTTTCAAAAAACCTTCGGAAACTATAGTCACGAAAATATAAAATTTGTAACTTAAGTTGTATTTGAATGAGAAGTTACAATACGATTTGTTTCGTTTTTTATATCACACTGATTAGATTTTTACAGTAATTGAATGTTTTATGAGCCTATTGCGACCTCAACCACTCCATCCATTGGTGAAAACCGTATGAAAATTCGTTTGGTTATTTTTCAGTGAGTGACAAAAAGACGAAAACTTATCGAATACTTGTTAAATTTTTAAGTTTTTTTCTATCCGGACAACACACAAGTTAGAACGAATTCAAAAGCCAGTTAGACGGAAAAAACTCCGGTTATTTTTTTTAATAGCCGGACAACTTGAAAATTCGAACAAATTCAAAGTCCGGACAACTCCGAACAGTTGGGAACCCTACACAGCGAACATTTCATTACAGCCAAATATTAAAATTACTTGTATGTAAGAGACTTTACTATTTAATTTAAGGACCATACCTATCTAAACACCGCAATACCGCTAAAACAACAGACAGTTAAGTTCATTAAAATAATTAGAAGAAAAAAATTTCTAATTAAATCTTTTATACTTGATACTGTACCCACGAGCAAAGAACGCGCGAAAACCGCTCCCTTTTAAAGGAGCCGTTATTTTATAAGTGGATCATACCTTTTATTTAAAAAGGAAGGTATATTTAAATATCTCCTATGTTGCATCCTATCATAATTATGGTATTGAACAATAAGAATACTGTCTTAACATTTTTCGAGTGTGGGGAGGTAGGTAGGTACTAGGTCACCTCGTTATTACTACCCCGTTTTTAAATAAAAGGGTCCAATCTCAATTATTTTATTTACATGAACTACGCATACACCAATTCATTGGACCCACACTTATCTTGCCACTCGTTTCAAATTGAAAAATTCAATTCAAAAGCCAGGCTCTTGATCCAATTCGGTTCGAAGCGGATCTATCCAGTTTAAATCGGTTCAAGCCGGATATCCGATCATGGCAAACAAAAGAGTTATTATGAAACATGTCATTATGAAAGGTTGTGTAAAGTATATTACATACCTTTTGCTGTTATTCCCGGATAAACGAGAAGACTAGCTACGAGATGATATGTGGTTACCGTCTCCCACAGTAGTAAGTGCAATCTGTAATGTGAGTAGCAAAAGAAGCTTGTTGAAAGTTTCTTGCCGCTTTTTCTTGCAAGACTACTCACGGTAGGGATTTGTTGAAGCGATCAGGCCAGGATAGAATGAAGAGGAAAAAAGAAAATTTGATATGATTTTAATAAAAATATGGAAATAATATAAAATTCACTAATTTAGTATAAGATTCAGGGTGACTACAAAGTGGACATACATAAATCAGTTAGGTACTCAATAATAAGCTTCAATGTCATTCATTTTTAATTCAACAAAAAATATTAATAAATAATAATAAATTGACTAAGTTTAATTTTCAAATCAAGTTTTCCAATATTGTCAGTTTATGTGGGCGACGTCAGTATGTCCTCGGTTTTGCCACTCCACGCACGTTCGCCTATGAATAATCTGGCAATCCAGCTTAAAATTCAAGCATATTGTGTGTAAGTATATTATGGGATATTTAACTACATATTAGAAGGCAGTTTGTAATAGAGACCTTCACTGCCCACTTGGTGTATCCGTTCGGGACTCATTTGAATAATATACCTACTTTAATATCAATCAGTGCTCTATTCCAAAACAATCTATATTCTATGTAATATACATACATATTAGATATTGTAACATTCTAACCTAATCGATGTTTGTACACGAAAGACAAACTATTATGCTATGGGGTTTTTTATTACACAATAGACGCCATACAGAAGGGTAATTTTTAGAATTTTTGCCTGTTTATCGGTACGTCTGTTCTTACACATTGTTATTAAGTACTTGACAACAATCCCAGCTGATGTTAAGTCTTAAGATGGTAAGCGCATCATGCAGTGCTTATATCGGTGCGTTTGTTCTTGCTAATCTTAGAAACGGCTTAACCGATTTGAATATGGTTTTCACTAATGTATTATAAGATTAATTTACTTGGAGTATGAGTACTAAGGCATATCTAATAAAGACTAAAATAAGATTGAAACTTATTTATGCAATTAATGAAGATCTTCTTAATTCAATGAAGTCTTAGACCAATTCTTAGTTTTTTCAGCAGTACGACAAAATTGTAAAGCAGCAAAGCAATGGCTATTGAAAGTGTACTCGATACTGAAGGAGTGGGTTTTAAAAGCTAGTAATTAGAAACTCAACAAAGTACAGAATTCAACGAAGTGAGAAAGTCGTGAATAGACTGTATGGTCTTACAAATACAGTTGAAAATCCCGATGTTAGCAGTTGGGATCTACAAAATCTGTGCAGTGTAGAAGTTTGAAGCGGTGATACTTGTGATTTCAGCTTTTCTTTTATTCCTTGTAAATAAGATCTATCTCACACGTAACGGATCGTAACGTAATCGATTTCTGTAGAAGAAAGATAGATACCATTTGAAAAATTATGTTTGTGGGGTTCGTATGGTTCGTATAGATCTCATAACTGCGATTGTCATCGTTCCTTACGTACGCGAAGCCGGCTCACACTTGACCAGTTTGAATAACGTAATTGAAACAAGACACAAATACTCAATTATTTAGTAATTGTGTGCTAAAGTAGTGTAATTTGTTCTGTACCGTTTGTAATAAATAATCTCAGATCATGAACAATATTAGAGACGCGAGACTCGAGCGCTCTGAAACAATATGCTAATGCAATCGAGCGCTGCAAGTGTTGCAAGTGATGCAAGTGATCGCTTTACGTCAGTATTAATAAATCAGCCGCAGATACGAGTGCGGCTGCAGCTCGGAGCTATGCTAATGTGCCGCAGCCCGCAGCGCAATGCAATCCGCGGCCCGTCGTGTTTGCCTACCGTACCGAAGCATATCGCACAACCATGACTCATTGATATCTGTACATGTGAGTGTGACTTCAATTCATATTTTTTACGGAATGAAGTTGGCAAACGAGCATGCAGCCGTCCTTCCTTCAGCTGCCGCCCATGACTACTGTGACCGACCTAGAACAAGACTCAAATGGGGACTAGGAAGGTTAATCCAGTTAGTAGACGGTGTTAGAACATCAGTTGATTAGTTTGTTTGTTTGTTAGTTGTCCACTACAAGGCCGATCTCTCCTCATAACTAAGGCCTACTCCACCACGCTGCTCCAGCGTGGATCGGTGGAGAGGTTAGTGGCCAACCAAGTTTCGGAAATTTTTATGCCGCCCGAAGACTTCTACTGCTATTGAATGATAACAACCGCGACTGATGGCTTTATCTGTCCTCCGAAGTACAAAAGTGGTTAATAATTATCTTCTACTTTTGAAAATTTGGATGTAGTTTTCACCGATATTATACTGTTGTAAGTTTGGAGGAACATTATTTTGTTTTATTGCGATAAAAATAAAAAATAAATGTTAAATATAGAATCCCGTCTAAAAATATTTCTAAAATTTATATTATAGTCATGTAAGACTTAGTAACACTTTGTAAGCTTCACTTAGATTGTAAGTGAAGCTTATAAAGGGTAAAGCAAATACTAATATATCATACAACAATGTTAGCAACCTACATTTATAATGGTAGACACTTTTCGCGAGCCCCAGCTGAAGCTTAGACGCTTTTAAGCTCTAAGACAGAGTGAAATTTGGGTTGGAGGGCAGGTGTGGGAGTATCTTCACGTGTATTATCAGTACGTGATATTACGTCAGCGAGATATAGCTTAGACTTGGAGGCTAAAAGGTATAAATATGTTAAGTTTAAAACTTAAAACTTGACGTAGATAACGCGCTTTGAAATGTGAGTATCCAAGTACCTAAGAAAATGTTGAAAGTAGGCGATATTTTATCGTCAAATATATAATAAAAATAATATTTTTTTTCGATTCCCAGCCGGAGTAGCTGTTTATGTGACAGTTAAATGTTTGTTCTCGAGTCGTAATTGTTAGTGATGATTTTGTAAGATGTGTTGCTACCCTTGAGGACCGAGATGGTCGCCTCTAAAAAAGTATAGCCAAACCTAAATACTACATAAATATGAGCTATAAACCTCCGTTTATTTTAAAGGTCAAGGATTATTTCAAACTTCGCAAAGGACCTGCGTCGTTATCTGCGGGATTACGGGCTCTAGAGCTACATACACGGCATTAAACTGTCTTATAAGCGCTAAGATATATTATGTCACTCCTTAAAACGTCTGTGTATTTCTGAGCAACGTTTTAGGAACTAATGTTAGGCTTAAGGTTCAAGTTCAAGGGCTAAGGATTGCCCTTGACTTGACTGATGAAAACAGATAAAACTACACTGTTTTTTTAGTAGTTTGCAATTTAATCTCACTGATCGCACCTATTGGAGATTGCCGAGTTTGTGCATGTCTGCTGAAAATCTGTCGAATCGCTGAATATCTGTGGAGTAGATGAGTGTTACGTGATGAAGTGATTGATATTTTTGAATAATTAGTTAAAAGAGTTTTCTCGTTCCGAATGTGTGTTTTCTTATCTTTGTGTGTTGGCCATGGCCATGGTTGTCCACGATACGGGAATCTTAGTGTGAGGGAATGAATGTCTAGCGTTAAAAAACATCAAGTTTCCATAGTTTTCATATATGTATGTAGCTCAAGCAACAACATCTTCATTTTATCTAATTTATGTTAGTCTTAGCCAAGAATATTCACCGCAGCATCCATTTATATGGAGATGTGTTGATTTACTTACCTGAAAAGAAAAAATAATTATGTATTAAATCAAGTTTCTTTTGAAACGAAAGCATGCTAGAACTTTTAAATTACCAGGTCCCTGTCAGTATGTACCTACATATACATAATACTAAAATATTATTATTTAAATCTGCATAGGAAATAAAAGCCAGTGTTAAGAAGACAGTACATATTTAGTTATCTGATGGTAAATAGTCACCGTCGACTATGGACATCAGTAACACCACAGGCAACACCGATGCGTTGCCGGCAAGAAAGAAGAACAAGGCAAGAAATAAATGACTAGTTCTCAAACTTCCAGTCGTAACACGATGAGTCGTTAGGGAGCTTAGACGTGCCTAAATCATAGGTTTCCCGAAGCGTAGCGCGGACTGATATCTATGTAGTATTAAAAAAATCGAAGAATCTATTAATCCGACAATTATTGTATTAATAGATATATTTTTTTATTTGTACGACTAGTCTTATGATTAGCAACATCCTCAATAAATAAATGTGTCATCGCAATTTAATAGTGAAAGCGAACCCTGTTAAAAGATACGTACCTACATATTAACCTCATAGCTCAAAGCGCCCCGTGGTATTTAAAAGGTATTTTTCTGTTTAAATCTAGGTTATACGATATACCGTCGGTAAAATATCTGCAGTGTAGCACTAACCGTCGACCTCAAATATAAGAGAAGGCTCAGTCGCTTTTAAAGGTGAAATGCATGAGTAATTAGTGTTAAAGAGGTGGTTGGGGCGAGTCCTCGTGATTGCAACGTATCTGTACGCGTCAAACACGGGAAACGGATAGGGTTGCTACCTGCAATATTATATAGGTAGATAGTATCAAACCATATTTTAGTGCAGCGAAGTTTTTTAGTTTTGACGTCGCTCATTCGGTCAGTTCGTAAATAGAAGTACCTATACTGTATTTTTCCTCACTTTTATAAAAGTACCTACTACTAATAATAATAAAACAAAACTTTGGCAACCCTAGAAACGGGGTCGACAGTAAAATGAGGATTACGTCTTTTACACTGAAAGTCGTTTGGGAACCGTTTTTAGGGTTTTGGTCTAGTTTTTGAGTGTTAAAGGACGATCCTTGTCAAGGCTATGTTCGGAACTATCGGAAAAGGTTTATTTGGATAGTAAAACTGGAAAAATTACTTCTTTTCCCAGAGACGGTACGAACCTTTTTGGAATTTTTAAATGTTTATTAATATTACCTTCAGCTGTGGAAACAATTTATTATTATTAAGTAAAAAAATGTATCTACATTGGATACCAATAAAATTTATGAAATGCATAGAACGCCTCTAACATTAAGCTCGATATTTATACGAAGTCAACGCATATTCTATTAATACTACCGGATTTTCAGATTGATAACTGTAATATTTGTCATTAGTAATAATAATATGCAAAATTATGAAAAGCATATTACTCACTACTTCAATATTTTAAGCAGTTTAGATAAACTTTAACAACGGTTTATTATTATCTCACGAACAAACACTGAAAGTTGGTGAAAAACTGAAGTGAAAAACTCTTCCGTTTTAGCTGGCATAATGAAATTTTTACATAAAATGATTAGAACACTTTTCGAAGTATTCGGATCAAGAGAGTGAAGACAATGGAAGGCTTGTTACTCGGTGTATACATATACCCAGGCTTCGGGTTAGCCCCAGGCGCAGGCGGCCCCGTGGGGCTCTGTTGTTTAGCACGAAATATAGACAGATACGCAACTTTCTGACAGTTACCAAACAATTTATCTCAAAACCATCGACCACTCAGCCAATAGACTCCTAATAACAGGCGAATGGTTTCAAACAACACATCTGGCTTATAGTACTGATATAAATTCGTGCCGTCTCATTCTTTCCCGTTGCTTAAATTAATCTATTTCTTTCCAACGCTTCGTGTGGCCTTGAATTAGTCAATCACAGCGTTGAATTAGCCAGTCACCCTGCTTCGTCTTACCTCAGCTAGTCGTCTGAATGTTTTCCATATGGAAAATCAATCATTAGGAGTCTATTGGCTGTGTGGTCGGTGCTCAAACAGATTCATTTAAAAGTACCAAGTATTTAATTTTCAACTGCTCCACAAATATGAAATAAAAGTAACAGAAATAAACTAAAACTTTTCAATCTGAAACTTGTCGAAGTTAAGCAAACTTGTTGAAATACATAAGTTCAAGCAAGTTTTGGTTGTAGGAGCAGTTCGTGCGTGAATCAGGGCTACGGGCAAGTTGCTGAGAACGCAGTTATCGAGCTTCTCTGTTCCATTTTAAGTTTTATCCTACTATTTGGAAATTTAGATATCAAAACTACTTCGAGCACATCCGCGTTTAATGTATTGACGTTGTCGTTCATTTTAAAATACAAGGGGTAGTTGAGATCCTGCAGCCAAGTTGGTTGGTGACTACGCTATCTGGTGAACGAGGGGTCTGGGTTCGATTTCTAGTTGTGCTACACATTTATTTAACAGTAACAACAACAACAAACGGTGAGCGTAAGGTCAGGCACACAAGCTCGATGGCTTCTTTGTTTACGCTCGCGTGACGTCATTTAGAGGCTAACAGTTAGTGACTATTTTTTTACACTTGTTTTTGGTAACTCGCTGTTTAGAGAGTATTTATGTAATCGAAGACAATAAATGAAGACATTCGAAAAACAAAAGATAAGGTTACTTAACACGAAAATCAATTGGAAACTAGTTGAAATGCGCGACTTGCGTTGAAAAGCTAACTTGTTGAAGCACGTGAGTCACTACACAAAGCACGGAGTACGAGTACGTGAGTTGGTAATTGTGTAGTCTCGTAGTACGTGGGATGTATTTACTAAGAACATTTGTGTTCGTGTTATTTGCCATCGATGATAAACACATCTACTATGTTACTCAAAAGTGTGATATTTTATTTCTTTATCTGATTTCTTTTTAATGTTATCATATTTTTTATTTAAATTTGTTTTCCTTGATGTAAATCATTAGCGAATCAAGCGTGGGCATGATTAAACATTACCCAGAAAGCCAGCCATCGACAGCCATCGTTAAACACTGCACCTAGCGTGCCCAAACCCCATAACCATACCACGAAACAATCGATAGACGCATTGCAGGCTGCACGGCCATCGCATGGTAAATTACACCACAAAACCATGGCTGCAACCATCATTTCATTATCAGCTTTTTGGTTTTAATCTTGCAACACATATCCAAGGACATTTATAGCATTACAATAAATTAATAAGCGGGTTTAAAGGGCTCCATCCATCTTACTTGCACCCTGTTCAACCAGGGACGTGTAGCGTAATGTTTATAGTCTGTGACCACATTACTCTCACTAATTGGCAGATTGTAATTAGTCTGTAACCGCACTTTGTTCGCGCGCTTTTTGAATGTCAATAGTCTGTCAATTTACATATTAGCAATGGATATTGGTGGTGTCAAAGACATTAAAACTGCAGATGCGTTATGTTCATACAAGGTGAGTTGTATTTTTGGGTCCACTCTGATGTAATTTGTATGGCACTATGGATGAGAAAGATTATTACGAAACGTAGGAGAAAGAAAGAGATTGCTATATTTTCGCGCACTAATAGCATATTATCTACTTCTTTTTTACATAATTATAATATCATTGGGTGGTGCCGCAGTCCTCACACCCACTAACGACCTAACCAACTAACATTAATTATAACTCTCTGCTAACTGAAATAATCATCCTAGTCCCGGTTTGAATCTTGTTCTGGGTCGGTCGCAGATGTCATGACAATTTCAAAAACCGCAAATCTGGACCGATAGTAACTCTAAGAGACGCTAAACTGATGTTAAAAGCATCTTACCACAGAAGTAATTGCCAGCAAACCAGCACGTATTTGGTCACCACACTGGGTAGCATCAACGGACTAGGATCCACTTTGGCAGCTCGAACATTCTTCATCATTTAATTTAAACAATTGCCTATTTTAATAACTAACGCTTTTTTAGAACAAATTAGAGACTTGTTCGGAACTTAAACACCTTTACACTAAAACACCACAATTTTCATTTCATATAGTCCACATTTAACCAGAAGAGGACTTCAAGGTAATAATATTAAAGTTCATATTTTACTGTAACAACGAGTTTAGTTATTTGGGCTTTAGATAAACTGGACACCGGTCCCATATCGTCGCCGAGAGAGAACTAACTGATCTCCCGTCTTGCAAGTGAGCAGCTATTATCTAATTGATGGATGTTATTATTGCGAAGGCTCTGCAATGGGCGCATCCTATTCCCGTATTTAGGGTTTCCACTTTTAGTTACGCTAGAAATTAACATATTGGAACATACATTGGAGTGTGTGTTTACGAAGGCGTAGATGTCAGGTTGTCAGGGCAGTTGCTAGTATCTAATAAATATGTGGGACTGGTCTAATATAAATGCATTAGAAAACCCACTTGAGTTTTACGCCTATTGGTCGTCCGCCGCAATTACGCTAATCTATTACAAACAAACATGTAAAGGAACCCACAAGCGCACAGACAAAAATGCTAAACATAAACGTTTAAAATCTGTCTTACGAGATATGCAAAAAGGAAACGAGAACAAATATTTATGTGCCACATAGGTATGTGTATGTCTGCCCCGACTGGGAACATCATCCGGACCCTTCGCTTCACAGACATCCTGTACTACAGGATTATATTATCCTCATCCTATTCATATCCTCGTTATATTATAACGACGATAATGATTGCAGCAACCCTACGATGGCGATAGTTGCCAATGACAGGATCTCAATGATCATAATCTCGTAAGATACCGTCGTCAGTGCACACATAACCATGTATTTTGTATCTTCTTTTCGCAACCCACAGCTGTCCCACTGCTGGGCTTGGCTGACCTCGCACAATGTGAGAGATACAGGTCCTAGTCTACCACGCTGGCCAAGTGCTTGGCAGAATTCACACATCTTTGAGAACATTATGGAGAACTCTCAGGTGTGCAGGTTTCCACGCAATGTTTTCCTTAACCGAAGCAAGTGATAATTCTCGTAATAATTTATTTCTAATACGCATACAACTATTATAGCCAAAGTGGTTGTTCGGAAGTGCAACTTTCAAAATCTCGGCTACCACTTCTATATTTCATCACCTATAATGTCAAATTATAAAAATCTACTTTTAAAATTTTACTCTAAATATACGAGTAATACCTCAAACAAATGATAGTTGTAATGTTTCAGAGCCGTATAGCCGGTTTACCGAAGCGTAGCAAGGATAGGTTATTAGTATATTACCAAGCTGACGAGCAACAAATCACACATCATTTTTCGTCTCCGTCGTCAATCATTTATCACCCGTTTTTTCCCTGTCATTCATCAATTTGCTCAGTTTGTCAGCACCTTCCGCCTATTTTAATTCCGGGCGCTACAGTTCCTGTGGTTTTACAGGATAACACCAGAAACTATTAATCAAGGTGTGACGTGACGTATCACCGACCCCCGTCAACGTGGCGTGACGTCACTGATGCATCATTTATGAACTATGCGGGTATTTATCATAGTACTCGTATCGCGGTTCAGTCGAAGGTTCCGTGATGTAGTTGCGATTGGGAGTCATTTATCAAGGTGTGATAAAGCGACCCGCTCAGCACTGAACGCGGTTCATGAAACATTTATGAAAGTTTTATTTATGGATATCTTCACGGAGCTGGGCCCCGATCCCTCATGCTTGTTTACTGATAGTTTAACACGGATATGTGAGGTTTTCACCATGTACGTCATATCCATCTTGAATTTGATCAGCTTCTGTAGGAAAGTGGTAAATATAATATTTCGATCTGGGGATCAAAAAAGGTGGTAAAGATGAGGACTTTTGAATTCTTCACTAAGCTCGTCTTCACCAATCTGTACTGGTTTTAGCATTAAAATAGTAATGACTATCTCCTGCAACGCACTCATCCGCATACGAATCAAAACAGGCCATAGTCGACATCGCTGGCCGAGTGCGGATTGGCGGACTGCTCTCACCTTTGAAAAAATTATGGGGAAATCTCAGGTATGCAAGTTTCGTCAAAATGTTTTTCTACACCGAAACAAGTGATAAATAAATTCTAATATGCACATCAGTTTTGAAAATTAGATAAACGTGCAGGATTTGACCCAGGGTCCTTTGGTTCAAAAGTCCAATGTCCAAAGTACTCGGCTATCATTGCCTTTGGAACCGCTAGTATGTATATACGTGCACACAATAAAGTCAACAACAGAATTTCCCCTACCTTTTAGGCCCGTAATTCGCGGATAGCCCTTATGTTACAAACGACCACGGACGATTGTAACCACTTACCATCATGTGGTCCGTCGCTCGCTTATCCGCTATTAACGTAAAAAGAATAAACACAAACAAGAGTAAACAAAAGGCAGTGGAAATTTTTTAATTTGTCACAGTGTAAAGTTTGCTCGTTCCTTTGTTGTCACAGTTCTTTGTTGAGAAACTTCTCAATGGGATTGGAAATTTAATAATCTTTCCAGATTTAATTCCGTTTATACGATTCTCACTTTACCGATGTAGCGCAATTTTAATCGATTTGAAATACAATAGGTACATTTATTTAGTAAAAAAATGAGTGTAATTACGTTAAACAAAAAATGTTAAGCTGAAAAACTACCTTTATCACTCTACTAAAAAATAATATACATTGAATAGAAGAATTTCATGCATTTTAATCATGAACTTTATGAAAATTCTGCCGAAATTTTAATTTGGAAATATACTTTTATTTATTTAAGAACAACATTATCATTTTATAAAAGAAAAATTGTGTAGTAGGTACAAAATATTTCAAGGTCAAAATTCTATATTCACTGTCCTAGATATTCCTTTGTCAGACAATAATTGTAATTATCCCATGCATGGTACAAGTCATAGTCCACCACGGTAGCAAGAGAGTTTGAGAGTCCAAGAAACTCTCATCCGCCTAAGTTTCTTCATGAAATTATCCTTCGCCGAAGCAACTGGCAATTAATTTCCAACTTTGAAAATTGGAAACCCTAGCTATCACTACACGTACAGATTAAGGCCTGCAAATTAAACCGGATCTACGCCATTGAATTTGGCGTCTCCTGTTACAAAACAGTTTTCCGAGAATCGTTAAGTATCTTCATTAGGATAGAGCCCTTGTTGGCCAAAGACGGCCACACCGTCCTTTGATCATGTCTGTTACACGCAACTCATTCCCGCCTTCCGTCCACTCGAGAACGGATGCAGCTGGCTCTTGTATCCCTTTTACGTAAAATACGGGATCTTCCGCATTTTTTAGGCTAATCGATGATATTATGATCTGTCGTGTCCAACACTTCAGTTATGTGTGTGATTAGCAGTTATAGTCAGGTGGCTCGACTGCTTGTTTTTTAAAAAGGAGGAGATCTCAATTCGACTGTATTTTTTATGTTAGTTACCTTTATGTAACTTTAGACTGGGTGAATTGATTTTGATTAATTTTTTAATTGAAAGCTGGTGCTTCCGGTGTGGTCCCGTTTAATTTGGTCCAGTTATCATAATTATATTACTTTGAACCATACCATTACTACATACCATACATACCATACCATATCATTACATACCATATCATTACTTTGAAGTCGGTTTTTTTACTTGTAAGATTATTGTCTGCGTCAGTAGCTACACTGAGAAAAATCGATTGAAGACGACGTAATAAAAGATTATGCAAACATTATAAAATGTAGTGCTTGCCGCTAATAAAGCAGTGCTTAACAGTTTATATAGTGCCATGAATGTAAATTTATTCTGCTGGGCATTAAAATTATTGTGCATAAGCTGCACCAAAACATATAGTGCAAATGCCTAATATTTTATCGGACTAAACATCATAATTTACAGTGATCAATGCATGATAAGTCAGTGACGGCACCATAAAATATGGTTCTTTGCATAGAAAGTTATGGTTCAAGGAATTGCACCATACCATTTTGTGCAATGCACGTAATATTTCAGTGCTCCACGCAAAAATATTCTGCGTTTGCACATAAAAATTACGTGCAGCGAGCCAGCGACAAGCGGGCAGGGCGCGGGCGGGGCGCGGGCTGGGGTCGGGGAGGGTGAGCGATTCATTCTGCCATGATTTTACATGTTTATTTTTTATTATTCTGGCGTAATTCCTTGCGTGAGGTGGATGTGCGCTGCGTACGATTGAATTGAAAAAGAAACTTTGTGTGTTGTGTTACCGAAAATAAAATTAATAATGAATCCAATGGGAGACCTGCTTATCAAATGGGGCTTTGGTGAAGAAGTCGTGGAACACTTTGCGAGTAAGTACCTAACTGTCTTAATATTCACTGACCTATTGTTATCTTTGTAAAATGTACCTTGGTAGGTAAGTTTATAACTTTCATGTCACGAAGCGTCGTGAGCATTACTTGTTGTGTGTGTAAAAAGTTATACTTGCTTTGCTTGGTGCCTTTTTACGCTAAGAATGTGTGCGTGAAGACAAGTAGGTAGGTACCGTGACTTCACCCGAGGCTACTGAGAGCTTCGACCAAATTAAACAGTAATGGATAGGCCTTAGTTAGAGTACAATAATTTTGAAGAAAAGGCTTTGAGATTGAAGCTTTGTGCCAGAGTTTTGTGTTGGAATGCATGGTTTAAGCCAACTAAATTAATCATCATGTCACGCCTGAGTCCCACAAGGAGTAGGTAATAATGATAAGATAATAGAAATCCACTTTCTACGACACACCTCTATCGCTTCTACGTTTAATAACCGTAACTAAATTATTAATTGAATTTATTTTAGGTCGTGACTCTCTGTGGGGCGACACCACAGGTGGGCTTCACTGAAAGCCTACCAGAGGGGCAAGCCAGACCTGGCCGCTGGAAACCAAACTTCGGAACCAGCTGTGTGCGTATTTAATTACGCAGCAAACGCCGGCTGACGAAAATGTAAAGCTGCCTGAAAACCATCACCTCCTGCAGTTCAGCCTGGATTGATCTAAGTCATCTCAAAGCAGGTAAGCTGGGGGATCATGGATCCAATAATACTGCCCATTATTCTTTGTGTACGACCGCGGGCTGTTTTCTTGTTCTATACTTTTTTAAACGTGTCTGTGAGTAGTTGGGTTTTTGAACTGTTTTTTTACATAATATTCCTAATATAATGTTAATTCATATTATCAATTTTTTTCAGGTGAATTTGAACTGGTAAAATCTTCGACTGAGCAGCTTCGGGGTAGTATAGTAGGCGTTCCCTGGCCAACAGCAGAAAATCTTTTGTCGGAGACGGTGAGAGCCCGTCTCTATACGTGCTGCCATGAATACGGAAAGGTGCAAGGATATTTACTTTATTAATTTGGGTACCTACCTATTTTTTATTAGTAATAATAATAACAAATGACGGTTAACTACTTATGAAAAAAAATATTTTAATCTTGCTTACTCATGTCACATGTGTATCTGTATAGGTACTCGTACCTATGCTCCCTCCAGATAATATAAGATAGAATATTAGTTGTCTTGTCACTACGAGTATTAATTATTTTCTTATATTCATGGAAAATAATAATGTATTTAATGAAAGAGGATTTGTATTGTATTGTATTTGTAGATATGTCTAAAATAAATTTTTATAAGAATTTTGCATTTTTTTTATTTACTTACCAATACATACCAGTGCATACTAGGTACTGCTAGGTACTGCTGCTTTTTAATATTGTGATGTCATTGTTTTTTTCAGGATTAGCGTCACATCTGTCTCATAATATAATTCTAAGGATGCGGTTCCCAAAGCTTATATAATTATGTATATGTACTGTGCCACTGTATAGTTTTGTTTAACTCTGCTATCCAGTAGATGGTATATAACATAGCTTAAAGCTGTAGTATATACATATACTCTATATAAGCTTTTGGAATCGCAACCTTAGAATTATACCGTGTGGCAGAGCGAAGTGTACATTTTTTCTCTGATGGTCAGTACTAATTACTAATAAATATGAATAACTGGCAGAATGAGACGAACTCCAGGATTGAAAAAAAAACTTCTCCATACAACATTTTGAAATTATTTCGCACTTTTGTATGGAGAAGTCGATTTTTTCTGTTCATTAAATGAGCTCGTCCGTCTCATGCTGAAAGTTGTTCATATTGATGAGTACCTACTGACCACTAGAGAAAAAAATTTACAATTCGCCCTGCCATCTGGTATAGATTTTGATGCCAATCCTGGAAAAATATTATGACATCACGATATTAAATAGTGCTCGGGCACGTAAAATAATGATGACGCACTAAAACATTTAGTGCACTCGCATGTAAAAACATGGTTCCAAAGAATTAAATAATATCATTCGAGGCACGATATATTATGGTGCACAGGCACAATAATATTAATGTTACGGAACTATAAGTAATCGCAGTGCATTAAAATTTATAGTGCCTTCGCATTAAGTATTTTAAAGCAGTGCACTAAAAGTTTTCGTGCCTTGAACTATCTTTTATAGTGCAAATGACGTCATGGCACCATAACTTTTTGTGCTCAATTGGCAGCATAATTTTACGTGCTTGCACGATTGGTCAAAGATGTGTGCATGCACAATAATTTATAGTGCCTCAGTTTTCTCAGTGTACTTTATCGGAAATTGGATTTCATTCAAGGATGAATTAATTCAAAATCAGAAACATCCCATCCAAAAAGTTTCGTTCATCGGATATAAGGAAAAATGGACACTTAATAAAACGCCCATTGCCAGCGTGTGCTACGGCAGTACAATTGTATTGTACAGCGGTATCCTGTATTTCAGATATTAAACCCGAGAGACGCTCACACGCTTCCCGGCACTTTAATCTAAAAGGAATATGCCTTTTCAATCTTTATACGTTCTTTATTACGAAACTAGGAGTTGCGTCCTATTTTGGCGGGATAAAATGGAGAGTGTTATTATTACAATGTAAAATGTTCATTTTGTAGTTTCTGGTTAGTTTGTTGGTATTGATGTTGATAAGCAAATTGACTGACGAAGGATTGACGACCCCGTAGCCTAGTTGACAGTGACCGTGCTTGCGATGCGGGGGTTCCCGGGTTCGATTCCCGGCCGAGGCAGATATTTATGTGACAAATGAATATTTGTTCTAGGGCCATAGGCGTTAGTGATGTGTTATTTGTGTTGTCAATGCCACCCGCGAACCAGGGAGTCCTAGTGCGGCGGGAGTATGAGTGTGTGGGTTTGTTTGAGGGTTTATTTATTTATGAAATTTCATAAGAGTTTAAAACGTATATCCATGCAGTACTTAACATACAATAGTTTGCTACTCCAAAAGTAATAAAAAGAAGTTATTCACGTCATTATGCAAGTGATTCACTTGTGAACAACTTCGCACTTTTCATCCTGAAAGAGTTTTGCGAGTACTACTCAAGCCGCGTACAGCGCATCTGCGCTCACAGACATTCATCGCACTTGTGTTTCTAAAGCAGGCACGTCTACCTCACAAGCGTTTCGCTTTTGTTCGCCGAAACTTTTTCGAACTGACGAAACATTGTGGTTGTACCCTGTACGAAAACCGAGCCGACACGCGTTTTAAGGTTTACAGCATCGAGATATAAGTACTAACGTACTAGAGAAGCTACGTCAAATAACTGAATTGTCCTATTCTTCGTAATTTGAATCTCTAGTTCGCTGCAGCGCTAAAATAATAACAATTCGTCTAAACCGAAAACCAATTTATCACAGCGCTAGATTTGCTGCGGAAGTGTATTTATTCTCGGCAAAAAGGTCTTAAGCGCCATGTAAATCACGGCACTTACGCGTGACGACTGAGTGAGGGGCGGCGACGGTGCGGCGCGATCGCCGCAGTTGAACGGGACAAAGTAGGAATTTACGGTGTCTTCTCTAGTACGTTAGTACTTATATCTCGATGGTTTACAGTAATCATACGTGTCTTCCAATCCGCACTTGGCCAGCGTGGTGGACTATGGTTTATACTCCTCACATAGTGAGAGGAGACCGATGCCCAGCAGTGGGTTTCGATGATGAAGCAGGCCAAATGATTTTGTGAAAATTGAAAAATGTCACAAACGAACAGACAGATAGAAAGGCGTTAAGATAATTATGTTATGAAATTTAGGTATATTTTTTTATTCATTAAATTTTTCCTACGAAATGAATTTTTTACAAAATTGATGCGAGCAAGATTAATTTACGCCAAGTCCAACTCGTAATTTGAGTATGACAAGTTTAAGCCGATTCCACTCATGCTCATTTAAATTTCGCCACTCGCACGCTAAAAATATAATCTTCAAAAGTTTCACTAGTGACAAAATACGACGGCTAAAGCCAGATGCCATTAATTAGGAACGTGAAAAGGGCAGGCCAAAGAGTTTTTATTTCTGTAAATCAAATCCATCTAGTGGAGTCAATGCTCGGAAAATAACATTTGATGAAGTAATATACCATATACCAGTAATATACCATACCAAACTTTTG
Organism: Ochlodes sylvanus; assembly: GCA_905404295.2. NCBI lineage: Eukaryota > Metazoa > Arthropoda > Insecta > Lepidoptera > Hesperiidae > Ochlodes > Ochlodes sylvanus. The sequence continues at coordinate 1,241,075 of FR990135.1, read as the reverse complement.
CGACCGAGACCAGTAACTTACCTGAAAAAAAAAATTTAAATTTAGTAAACGAAATCTTTTACAAAACAGTAACGTACCCACCTCTGTAACAACTAGAGGCGTTTACCCTTACCTTATCTTTAAAATACATATTTTTATTGTATCGAGGACTACAAGAGAAAAAAATTAAACATGAACATACCTAATGCCAAAAGCCTTTGTAAATTCAACTCTCGGATCATACGCTCATAGGGAAACCCGAGAAATAGGCATAATATTATGTTAAGTAATATTATTATTTATGTTAATATTGGCTCTTTGCACTTTTTTGTACTTTGGTTAAACCTTTGTAAAAAAATACAAAAATTATAACCATAAATAGTACAATATAGGTAGAATAATAATAAATAACCCGAATACTCATAACCCCGTACTAACACTTTCTGCTGTGGGTGCCATTTACAACACACAACGAAACATCCATACCGAGACAGAAATGTTACCTTTTCTATTTCGTCATTCAAACTTCCGTCTCGCTTGGAATCGAACCTAGGACTGAACGGCAGCGCAGCATAGTAACCAATGCGCCATCCAAGTCTTCAGTTGTATATTAAAAGTATCCTTGTTCAACAACAATTCGTCCGCCTCTCGCAATTGTAATCATTTAAATCTTATTTGCGACCCTAATAAGCCTTGAATAGGAATATTCATAAGGGGAGGAAAGTACCGCCGGTAAGCGGATTTACGTGGAATCATATTCAGTTTCAGAGACCAATGAAGCCAGGCAAATAGCTTCACACCTCTGAAATACAACACGATTGCATATTCAATACTAGTGTCAGTGTTATGTGATTGGATTTTATGCAGGGTCTCTGTAAGGGTAATCCAGATTATTTAGATTCAAATTACGCTTACATTTCTGAATATCATTCGATATAATAAGTAAAATAAAAAAATATAAGTTCGATAAAAAAAGTTGTTTTCGAGGGTGACAAATCGATCTATCTAGATTTCATTTTTATAAAACGTCGTTTTATCCGTGTTTTCTTGTATAAATACTAGTTGTCCCAGCTAACTTCGTACCGCTCTATAATTAATAGACAAATAATTTGCAATAAAATAATATTGCGACTATAAATTGAGATGTCAGCTATCCTATCTTTCAAGTGGGATCAAACTGCACACGGTGTGCAAATTTGAATTTAAAATCGGTTAAGTAGTTTATGAGTCCATCGCGGACAAACAACGTGACGCGTAATTTATATATATTAAGATTATTTCCAAAAAACACGATTTACCAATAAAAAAATACCATCATCCAGAATTACATCTTTAAGGCCGGGGCGCACACAATGATCACACACACATTTTCCCTCCTTAATCTGATTATCAATAAAAAATGAAATAAGCTAATAGAAGCAAAGTACCTACTACAAGTAACTACATTACTTCCAGCCTGAATACCACTTAACAACTAACTGAGCAGTCGACGGCACCAACGAAAACTTTAAACCAATAGCCGAAAATCAAGTTCTCAAGTTAAACAGTTTAGGTGGAGTTCTCAGGTTGCGATACAGACGTCTTGACGAGGACACTGCTAAATATTCTAGCTACATGTTAATTGTATATGGTTGGTTTAATGAACGATTTATTCAACCAATCGCACTTTAGTAATCGCAGTTTAGTTATAGTTTACATCATATGAACGTATTTAAATATGTCTTTTATTAGTGGATGTTTCTTTCATTGCCGACCCGGCATCCTAGTTAGTAGTAGCCCTGCCTGCGGGGCGAGGGGCCCTGGGTTCGAATCCCGGCCGGGGCAGATTATGTAACAGATAAACGTTTTTTCTCGGGTCGTGGTGATAGTGATGTGTTACTTGTGTTGTTGGATGGACAACACAAGTAACACATCACTATCATCACTGGGATTTTCAGCGACACTGAAAATCCCAGTGTGGGGCTACGAGTGTTATTATTGTTTCTGTTATTATTATGTTAATAACCATTTTCATGCATGAACAATGTTCTAAATCTATTAGATTTCTATCCTATACAAACAGAGGTCTTTTCAAACAGTTGTCTCTCTATAGTTGAATGACACGGACCTATTACTCGGATCACTTCGGGCTGAGTGATAGACAGCATGAATGCGGGTTGACAGAGGTTAGTATGAAACAGTACCAGACCAGTCGAGTCAACGACCGTAAACCCTAGGTTCTCGAGTTACAGTTTGCGCCGTTTTTAGTTACCGACGTAAACGTATTAGCGTCGTCGATGAATCGTAGCAGGCCGTGAAAGGTCGGATAATCTTTGTGCCTGGTCTTGACTTGTTATTGAAATGAAATGAAATTTATTCGAATTTAGTTTTTACGAACACTTTTCAAAAGTCTAACTAAAAGTAAACCATCGCTTCAACAAATCCCTGTGATCTCGATCTCTCGGGTCTCGATCAAGTCTAAGCAAATCAAATTAAATCAGTTTTAAATCAGTAATTCTTACTACAAGTTAATTATTTTAAATTTAAGTAATCGTGGTTTGTAAACATTTTATAATCACACGGGTACTCACGATATGTAAAGTACAATTACTACAAGTTTAAGTCCCATTGTCGCACATCATCGTACGATAACCAGCACATTTCATTTCCAGCACTCATTCATAAGTCTGTAGTGTATAAAATAGAATCATGGCATGTTTCCTCCCTGTTTCGTATGAATAGCGTGTAATAACAAAATTGTTCGACGCCTCACCACAGGCGCCACGTACGCCCTGCAAAGGCCTGACTTCTTCGACGACAAAAGGCACTTCGTTAAAATATTCAAAGCACTCTTGAAGCTTACCCTAGGGCTGTCAACACGCCTAACATCGTTGAATGTTCTTCCCCCTTCTCATTTTCTTATGGGGAGAAATACATTCTAAGCCTTTACTTTAAAGGACTTATTGCATTGAATCAGAAAGTCAGTTTCTTCGTGATTCAGTAACTAGTTCAATCTGTTTCATTCATCGTAGCAGACCGAAGCCTCGATTAATTAAAGCGATAGTTTTGATGGCAGTTCTTTTGATTATTATGTTACCGTGGGAAGAGGTAGAATTAAAATTGCACTGCAATTCTGCACTGATGTCTTGTCAGTTCATCTCCAGGCTAGGGTAGTTAGTCCAGTTAACAGAGGGTTTAGTTAGGTTAGAGCGTTGGTTAAAATGAATGATGATAAGTTCTTCCAATATCTGGTAGTTGTTATCAAAGTATAGACGATTAAGCAACCCTAGTCTACATTAACATGAATATCGCGACAGCTTCAAACTTCGTCACTGAATACCTCTTCTTTTAAACTCCGAGCACAAAGAGACATTCTCGTAATTCCACCAGAATCTTAACAACTTTGGACGACTTTAGAAGCATTATGAAATTTAGGCGGTTCCAACGCGCCAGACGAAAATACTGGCATAGCTGACGAAATTTGAGTTTGACTGCTTCCAAAATATTTATTTGTGTTTAATACTCTTAATGTATACGCCATTGTAGGCACGCGTCGCTTTTAAGACCATTTGAAGACATTAAAAAAACTCTAATTAAAATTTTCTTATAATAAAATGCTTATGTTAAAATGCACATACCTATTCAGGATTTAGCACCGAGATCACTAATCATCAGGTAGCCTGCTTATCTTTTCTCTTTCTTTCTCCGAAACGATGGTAACTAAATAAATGGCTGAGTGTGGCGGTGTCGGGGACAGGAGCTGTGTGCTACGTGAAACGTGCGTAATGGACAATGTTTTCCTTGAGCGACTTTTTCAAAATGGCGACGCCTCCCATTACTTCCCACTTGAAAGCATAGCTAAAGACGTATTCATGTCAAAAAAAATACTTGCATAAGTGTATCAGTGATACCTATACATTAAATCAACAATTTTGAATTTAATATATGTCGACCGACTTAAAAAGAAGTATAGTACGGCCGACGGTTCTAGGCCGCTCTGAAGTTAGGCTTTCGGACATAGTGCGCAGATACTGTGCTTTAGAGAGAGATAGCGACACGAACACTGAGCGTGTGACTGAAACAAACAATGCTCAAAGTGACACCCCGCGCATCTTGCCACCATTGCAACCCTAAAATTGACTTCCGCGCAGCGATCCGAACAAAGTTCAGACCGGCCTAGAACCGCCGGCCGTACTATACCTACTTATATCGGTTCTGACTGGCATCCAAATAGACATTGTGTTGACATCTCCGAAAGTTTCAAGTTGGAAGACGTTAATACATTTAAGATGGAAAATGATAATTTTCTGGAAGTCTGAAGTGATATTTTTGTTTTAAACTTTAAATTAGGTTTAGTTAAGTACAACCCTGCGGTTTTACCGCAGGGTTGTTCAAAAATATTTTTTGTATCTTCTAAGTAATTTGGATCATTTTAATTTATAAATCATTATCATCAATTCATCACACTCACAATTTAAATATAACGGGTAATAACATAATATAACGCACACACGTCACACGGTGACGTCACGACAAGCCTGAATCACGCCGTCGAAGTTTTCTACACCGCCTGCATATATGTATACAAGTTCCTAAGAACGACATCACTCGGGGCTTGGCCGCCCTCCAGGCATGTCGTCTCGCCTGGCGGGAGATCTCCCTTTACAAAAGCTTCATAATCATAGCTCCACTCTAACTGTTTCGTGGGTGCCATGACAAGAACACACCCAGAACCAACCAGCCAAACCAGAACGAGAACAGAAGTTTAAACCAACCATTCAAATATCCGTCTCACTGGAAATCGAACTCAGAACTCTTCGAACGGCAGTCCAACATGGTCCACCACTCAGCGCAAATTAATAGCATAACCAAAAACAACTAAACACTATAACTTTGTGTCGTTTTGCGATTGATATGCGTAGATAGAATATTGAAAACGACCATTATACACAATTCAGCGGACTATGAGTGCAGTGAAAATGGGTTCAGAACTCGATAATTTTATGTTTGTAAAAAGCAACCCATTTTTACTTTTTACTCTTACCCTTTTGAGCAGTATCGACGTAATATCCGAACTCCGGCCAGCCCCAATAAATATTTATGGCGATTGGCTCGTATTAAGAACGTCGTTAACAAGTGGTCAGTGCTGGTGAATTCTGCTCGCACGGGATTATTTCTCCGTGAATATGCGTGTTTTAATCTTTGGTTGTCCTGTTTTTCATCTGGTTTGCGGTCTGGTGATATTAATACTTTGGTAACGAAAAGGTACCTCAAAATATTTGATACTCGTTATCGATATTTTGACATGATGGTGAGACGTCAAACATGTCCCTATCAGCGAAAAACAGTCCCGGGTTCGAAACTCGACCGGGCAGATATTTATGTGACTAATAAATGTTTTGTGACAAACCCTTAAAATAAATAATGACTTAAAATTTACCTTCTATGAATTAGATAAAATTAGAAACTTTTAAGTTTCTGTTGTTATTATAAAACTTTCCGAACATAAGAAACGAACGCTAATGAACTAAGTAAATAAAATCCGACAGAAAATTGTTAACGATATTATTAAGCCAAATGTAAATTGAGTAAAAGTTTAACATTTTCCAGGTGAAAACCACTTCAGAAATCTGAAATAACAGTAAAATTTTCTAAGAAAAGTGTTAAATTTCTTTCTTTTAAGGGTCGCAGCGCAAACTAAAAGGTTGTTAAAAGGTAATATTGTTAGATATTAACTTCATTAAACACAGGTCTGGCTAATCTCGTCTTGCGAACTCCAAGTCTTGAATAATCTGTGGAGTGGAATAAAATTACTCAGTGGAAAACTGACTTCTTAAATTATGACGTCAATAGCGACTTAATTTAAAATCCCGTTGTAAATCACCCTTACTTCTCATCGGGTAACTAAGGACTTGTTCAGACATGCGCGGTATCCGCTATCGCTGTAGCTAGCGGTATTCATGTGGGTCATATGGATTCATTCTGTGTCCACACCACACAGCAATTTTTTTATCCAACATACAGGTAACTCGAACGTTAACATAACACGTACAGTACTAGTAATATAGACGGCGCCGGCGGCGGCGTTTTGTTGCGCGAACCAGCGTCACAGAGTAAGGTAACGAAATAACTGTCGGAGAAACCCGTCTCTAACGCTCGATAGTATCGGCTTAACATGAAAACGTTCGGTCCAGGGACGACTACAAGTGAGGACAAACATTTAGCTTGTTGCGAAACATCCCACTTGGGAATACCACTTACCTACTCGGATAACGCTAGCCACAACGGCACCGGATACCGTACCTTTGAACAACCCTTTATTTTGAAATCACTTTGTAACTTACACTTTACATCGGGTTATTAGACTCTTAAGTTAATTACCGTGAAACTGAAAAGTATATGCTTTTATCGTATTGGTAATTTTAAAAGACATTTTCATTAACATAATACATGATACCAAATGAAATTAATATTATTATTTTTAATCCTATTTTAACCTAACATAACCCAATGTAAAAGGGCAAAATAATACACGAGCTCCATTTTACAATACATTTCTATTCAATGACAATATTGACATAATTCCTTTGTTCTTCATAATCATCAGTTTATTCTTGTAGATGGCCTGTTCGCCGGCCAGTAACATTTTGCTAGAATACCTGAAACCTATGAAAGACTACCAACTGAATATCTCTCCTCTCCGCTCCTCAATCTACTCTCCACTCCTCAAGCCTGCTCCTCACCACTCCACACCTCGCCTCACCAGCTCACCACACCTCACCTCTGGTCCCCACACCTCATATGACCATTTCCTGCTGATCCTGCTCCTCGCAGTTGTTTTAGTAGAGGTACAAAATTCCTCCGTTACAGTCGGCCATCCTGAAACAATTGCGGCCCGCAATTGGCACGCATACAAAAGTATCAACACTCAAGAAAACCGACATCAAATTGTACAGTGTAATTACACGTCAAGGCATACATCACCCTTTTTATGCTGAAATATTCTCCTCTATATCTCCTCTACATCATTTTACTACTCTGAAAACATGCACTTATATCTGCTTATATTTTACATCTCCTCTTTAATCAGATAAGTTCCAGTTTATTTTAATAGAGGCTTCACAAAATATTCTTCCAGAAAATGCCAATTTTATTGCAATAAAACAATCTGCCATCGAGGTACTTATATCTCGATGCAATCTGCACTCATCGTCTATTCTTCATTTGTTTTACGTCTTTAGTCTTTCCCACTGACACGTTTATCTGACATTTTATAATATTTTCGACATCGCAGAATATTGTTATTTCTTTGCTTTACATAATATCTCCAGGGCGAAACTCTTTCTAAAGCGGAATGATACACCATTACCGGCCAATAATATAACACGAGCGCCACTAAGAACTCTTCATATATTTCATCGGAACTCATGAACTCTTAATTACAACGGCACAATTCACAACTTTCTGAACTCTTCATCAAATTGATAAATCCACATTTTATCTTTTTATATCGAGAGAACATTCATATAAAATCCATCTGACACATAGCCTTATAATGTCACATTTACTTTGAAATCTTACACTCCTTTTAATCGAGAAATCTTTCAATGCCGGTCATTGCTTTATATTCTCTCCATTCTTAGCACGTAGGTATTATGTTTTACAACATAAATATCCCACTTCTGAATGTAAAAGGGCAAAATAATACACGAGCTCCATTTTACAATACATTTCTATTCAATGACAATATTGACATAATTCCTTTGTTCTTCATAATCATCAGTTTATTCTTGTAGATGGCCTGTTCGCCGGCCAGTAACATTTTGCTAGAATACCTGAAACCTATGAAAGACTACCAACTGAATATCTCTCCTCTCCGCTCCTCAATCTACTCTCCACTCCTCAAGCCTGCTCCTCACCACTCCACACCTCGCCTCACCAGCTCACCACACCTCACCTCTGGTCCCCACACCTCATATGACCATTTCCTGCTGATCCTGCTCCTCGCAGTTGTTTTAGTAGAGGTACAAAATTCCTCCGTTACACCAACTTATTTAAGTAGACCTCAGTATAATAATTGTTGTACAGTTGTCTTTGTACAAGAGCTGTCTTATTAAGTAATGCTGCTGGTTGTGACAGTAACAGATGACCACGACCGTCAGAGTCCAAGCGTTTGTTCTCGGATCACGATTATTTTCCTGCCTTTGTTAGAAACTTAATGTGCTTCTCATGACTTTGTAGTGCAATGACTTTCTTTAATTAAGGATAGCGAGGTTTTGTGGGGGTGTAACAGTCGCGGTACATTATGTCTACTTTTGTGCTAATTTCCAACATTGAATAATGTTGGTATGTCTGACTAAATGGGAATTTGTAAGATGCGAAAAATTCAAAATGCTTCTTATAAAAATACTTCAATAAAAGGTATTCTTATGTTTTAAACATTTTGAATTTAACGAACATCCCCATACAACATTAACATTGAATAAACACGTCATGTCACAAGATGTCCTTCAAAATATAATTATTGTACGTAATTAAAAACATGCAGACTTGGATAAGAGCAATTAAGAAATGAGATTATTACTGGCATCGCTAATCCAGTTGCTAAGAGATGAATTCCGTAAGTCCTCGCGGAAGACGGCCTTCTTTAATTTATGAAACTAATTTAGAACCTTTTGTTAAATGCCTCCTCTTATTTCCTGAGTTTGATTAATTTTTCGCATGATTAACTGGATAATTAACCTGCTAAACGAAATAAAGTTGAAGAGAATATTAAGTTGATATTTTAGCTCCCTTCACAGGCCCGAGTCGATAGGGTGTAAAAGTAAGGGTAGTAAAACACTAGGGGTGTTCTTTTCTGTGACGTGCACGTCTTTACCGTCATATCAAACTTAGTGGGTTTTTAGGTTAATAGCCGTAAAACGTAGGCGAGCCGTCGGTGGTAAGTGGTAACATACGCCCATGAACATCAATGACAGCAAAGCCATTACCGCTGCGCTGCTGGCCGAGAAGGAAGAGTAAAGAACTCTAGCACTCTCTAGACTCTAGCAAGGGCTTCTGTGACCGTGACGACGCCCTGGTGTGCCTGCGTGGGATGGGTTCATCACCTATTTAGGCTGCCCCAATACGGTAGTCGTTATATAGAACAGGTACACGCAAATTAGAGCGTGTCATGCTCCCCACACTGTATAAAGAATCCCTGAAAAAAAGTTTTAATTCCACGTTCACTACTGCATTGTACGTCGTCTGTCAGTCTGTAATTTGTTAGCGTCTTACTAAGTATCAATAATAAACTAATTTCAAATAGGTTTCATTAATATACTTATGAACGTATTTGTTTTACCACCGATTCGAAAAGATGGTTTAGTTAACACAGAAAACGTTATTTTTAAACACATAAAAGTTAGAACGCTGCAGTACGTCCCTCGCATCAGAAGACATGCAATTTCCGTGAACCGGCCCACAAGGCTTGAGGTTCAATTAAACCCTCCGCGGAGATTGGTTCTGCGTTCTGCGTCCAATAAAACTGGTTCAATCCGGTTCTAGCTCCACTTTAACACGAGTTTCAAGTTTACGGTACGGTAGGCGAAAAAGTGCCTTTTCAATTAAGGAAAATTAAACTGGACACATTTCTCAATCAGATTAAGTTAAATTAAATTAATAAATAAACGCTAACACACCCCCGCACTAGGATTCCCTGTGTCGCGGGTGGCATGCACAACACAAATAACACATCACTAACACCCACGACCCGAGAACAAGCATTTACATATTATTATCTGCCACATAAATGTCTGCCCTGTCCCGGAATCGAATTCTCCTCGCTTCGCAGGCAGGCCGACTACCAACTAGACTATTCTATATTCTCTACTCTATCAAACTCTCTCTCTACTATATTCTTATCATGTATGTGGAAGATATTGTAATAAAAAACGGTATACGTTAGCAAATTAGTTATATTCCATTGACAGACTGCCCCATGACAGCCCACTAGCTTTTTATAAAAACATGATAACGCAATGTTAGATGTCAAGGAGGTTACATATATTACATCCCTCCCCGACTAAATACAAAATAACTATTTTAAGACTTACAGTTAAGTACAATTCTTTAATGGTTCAGCAATCAGTGCCGGTGCGGTATCGCTCAATTTAGGCTCTGAATTTGCTCGATTGTATGCGTGTCCCTCAAACTCACAAATACTAATGTCATCAGGTACATCAACTGACGACCCTCCTTTGTACGCCAGCAAATGATCCACATCTTTCTTTACAATACAATTCAATTCCGGTATAAAAACAGTAAACATTCGAGTGCCTAATTGGCTTCTTACTATCCCATCCTCGTCGCCAAAATATCATGTATGTGGAAGATATTGTAATAAAAAACGGTATACGTTAGCAAATTAGTTATATTCCATTGACAGACTGCCCCATGACAGCCCACTAGCTTTTTATAAAAACATGATAACGCAATGTTAGATGTCAAGGAGGTTACATATATTACAATTCTATCTATAAAACTCTAAATAATGGATGTCTGTCTAAGACAGATATTTGTGAAAAACGATTATTGAGAGCATTTTAATCCAATATATTTATATGTTTAAAATTTAGATGTTTAAAATTTTTGTGTCTTCGTCGGATTATCTGGGCGTCCGTTCCTGCTAATTCTAGGAATGGCTTGACCAATTTAGATCTCAGTTTACTGTTAAGTTGTAATGAGCTTGGGGTAACACTTGGCGTTTATTTTATTTGAATCGGTTCAAAAATAAAAAAGATTATTATGTCAATTTTCAGGATTCTGTTTAAAAATATTTTCGAGTTATACACATAGGTTACTCCAAAGGAATAGGTGGAAGTTACTAATTCCTTAATATTGCAAAAAGTACAATTTCTCAAAACAAATCAACCTATTCTTACAGTTAATTCTTTTCAAGTATGTACTTAAATACAACAGCGCAAGTGTACGTTTGGAAGACTAGTGTACTTACAATACATAGCCCTTGTGTGAGGAGTGGGATTAGGAGGCCCATTCACCGTCGGGCTGTTGAACCGGGATCTATTAATGCTATTAACGCTGACATTCAAGAACCGATACAAGCATCTAGATACTTCAGCTCCCGTCGGAATTAATTGAATTGACGATCGCGGCACGAATATCTAGAATTTATGGTATTATATGGAGAGTTCAATTTGATTGGATGCAGAACTCCTTTCTTGCATCTTTGTTCTTTTTAACGTATCGGTAATTTCCTTGAACTTACTGATTTTAATGGCCACGATGGCCAATTAGTTGCTCGTTTGTCGATACTTACCTTCTATATCAGGTAGCAAAATTTAAACTCGGTAAAAATAGCACCATCTAAAATTACCCACTAATTTGCAAATTGTTTCACAGGCAATTAGCTTCCAAATAATTAATAACGGTGCCGTGAAGGAGCGTTATTTACATAGGGTTTTCTCTAAGTTTTTCCTAAATTAAGAATGGCGGGTGGAGGAAAATTACAGTGAAAAAGAACTGGAAATTCTCGGATTCCACTACAAAGGAAGTACGGACGAGGGGAGAACTCCTTTCAGTGAAGTTTGTCGACTGTCTTGCCTTTTTTTTTCGGAGTTGTCTCAGATCGTGATTACTGTCTGAGTTTAGGCGTTCATTTCTTTAAAACTGGTCAGTTCTCCAGAAGAAGTTAACCAGAACCAGAATCTGAATAAAAGCAAATGGTTTGTATTCAATCACGAAAAATACCAAGTTATTTTTGTCGTTATCAAAAAAATCAGTAGTACTGAACTACTTACAAGAATATACTGATATTTTTAATACGGTTTTATTTCAAATGACCTGTCCCAGCGAACTTTCGCGAACGCTTCAGCGAACCGCCCTATAATGAATAAATGTTGTGGCACCTTACTAGCTGAAACATTATTTGTCGCTGGCTGAAACCTGGCCGTGGTCTGAGTCAATTGGTCCCAAGTTCGAATATTGCACGCAACTCGTTTACTTACGTGACTTAGGTAACCAAAAATAAAATTGCAAGTTTTAAGAATATAGTCAGAATATGATTTTTAATATCTGATGTCTAATTGACTAGCATGATGGACTTTAATCTTTAAAACCTGAGAATTAAAGACCAAAACACAAAATGTGAAAAATATCGTAAAATTATTCAAAATTTAGTTATATAATTAGTTTGGATTGTTATAATTTTATCGACCTATTTTATTTATTACGAGTAAAAGCTGTATTAATTTTCTGTGTCAAAGCCGTTTTTCCTTAAATTCTATAAACGTACTGGAGCCACTTTTGTTCGCGGAAAATGTTTAATATTAGCAGTAAACTCGCCGAGTTTCTGAATATTTTATAAATCCCATTATAGGAGTAGCAATGCCGTAGTATTAAAACTGGTCTCTGTTATTATGTTTATAACTTGTGAGTTGTTTAAAAGTTTTAAGCGTAGAAAATGAACTGTTTCCATAAACATACTCATTCGATTAATGAATATATAACAGTGCAAAATGCAGATGTTATTTTGTGCATAACTAAGATAGCTCGTTATTTGTACACGAGAAATCCTATTAATATTATAAATGCGAAAGTTTGGATGGATGTATGAATGTTTGTTGCTCTTTCACGCAAAAACTACCGAATGGATTTTGCTGAAACTTTACAATAATGCAAGTTGTCCCGGCGTACTTCGTACCGCTTTATAATTAAAAAATGTTTTGGTGATATATCGACAGCAACGCCACCTATCGGGTCCAATTGTGAATCTAAACCATTCCCAGATCCCCTTGAACACACACAAAAAATTTCATCCAAATCGGTCCAGTCGTTAAAAAATGTTTTGGTGATATATCGACAGCAACGCCACCTACCGGGTCCAATTGTGAATCTAAACCATTCTCGGATCCACCTGAAGACACACAAAAAATTTCAACCAAATCGGTCAAGCCGTTTAGGAGGAGTTCAGTATCATACACACTCACACTCGAATTATATATATTAAGATAGCTTACACATTAGAATAACACATAGGATATATTATGTAATTTATAAAGATATAGTGCGAATTATCCAAATTATATAACTAAATCTTTGCAAATCGAAGGAATAAAGTTCCCGAAGCGAAGCGAGGGCGGGTCACTAGTAATATTCCTGTGTGATTTCCTTTGTCGCGGGTGCCATAGACATAAACCACACAAATAACATCACTAACACCGGTTACCTGAGAACAAACATTTATATGTCACCATGTCACATAATATCTACCTCGGCTCTTATTCGAACCCGGAACCCCTTCGCAGGCAGGGACACAACTAAGTTACGGGGTCGTCTGAACACAAACAAAGATTTTAAGTAACACGTACACAAAAAAACGCGGCCTTACCGTTAGGCAGAGATCTCTTCCAAGTCCCAACCAACATTGTGTCAAGGAAATAAAAGATAAGACAGATAGTGGCGACAACAATGTTTTTTCTAATTAGGACATATAACTATTACGTACAACTAAATACTTTGTCACATACATAGATACTTAGATAAACAGATACATAGATGGGATACTCTTTGTTACACGAAACAAAAACAACTAATAAGAAATTTATTTTTTATGGAATTAGGGGAGAATGCAGCACGACCTTTCGCTGCCGCCCATGACAACTGTGACCGACTTAGAACAAGACTCAAATGTAGACTCGGATATTTAGTCCGGTAGGAGACTGTGTTAGAACATTAGCTGGTTAGTTTGTTAGTAAGTATGAGGACTGGGGCAGGGACTGTTAGTGATAGTTAGTCCTGTTAGTTATAGTCCAGTTAGTAATTGTTAGTAAGAGTCTCGTTACAATTCGGTCACCGATGTGTTGCTACCCTTGTAGACTGAGACGATCGCCTCTAAAAAGTCTAACCGGTGTATAACATATTCAAAAATGTATCTCTCCCTAAAAATATATCTGTCTTCACTGTCTCACTGCTAACCCGAAAACAAATATTTATCTGTCACACAAATATCTGCCCCGGTAATCGAACCAGGACCCTCGTTTCGCTGGCAGGGGCTATTTGACACAATGTTACAATGAGTCATACCGGCTCTACCTAAATAATATTTCCCCACGGCGACAAAAACACCTTTCAGCGGCACCAACAAAGCTTTAAGTCACAGCGAACACGCAACGACTCACAGGTCACATCACGTCACCACATCACCAGGGAGTCACAACTCACGAGAAGTGACATGAGCGCTCACGATGTTCGTACAGCCAGAATACCAATTGGATTCGTGAGGACAGTTTGATATACTGGTCTGTTTAAACGTGGTTTGAACGAGTCTGCTGTTTGCTTGACTGAAATAATTTTACTCATTAGTTGAGAGAGAGAATAGGTTTTGTGTCTTTGTGATAATTAAGATTTAGAATATAGACCCTTTGTCAGAATATTTAAGATCTGTTACCCAAAGTATATTTAAATTACTGCATCTAAAGATAATAGCCAATCTACACTAGAGCAGCGTGGAGGACTATGATCAAGACCTCCAAAATGATGTGGTGAGACCTATACTCTATAGTGGGTCGTTAATGGGTTGAAGAAAAAGACACTGGACTACAATTGGAAGCGAAGACTTACTAGCCCTTCGAAGAACGGAAGCAGTTAAAAATGTATGTACTAGTAGGAGTCACCGATGAAGCCAAAATCCGTCTTCGAAGTTAGTTAAATCTTCCGTTATACTAGTCGATGCGAAATCTACCTAATCTGATATAAGGACACGTCGTTTGGACAGAGTTTAGTAGAGCTACCCACGTCTTTTCACATCTTAAAGCTACAAATATAAAGGTTTCTTCAGTCGTGCATCTCAACAGCACCACCGGGAACTACTACTACTACAAAAAACTACTAGAAGTTTCACTAAGTAGTTAAAATTCGATCCTTGTTAGTTGCACGCTAGTTTCAAGATTAGTTTCGTTGAACAGTTTAAATTGCTACGGTGCACTGGTACGAGTAGGATTGCGCCTGCTATTAATTTATTGAGCTCTAGAGTTATGAAATTTTCGGTAAAAGTGCTAATTATGTATCGTTAAATGACTAACTGAAAACAGAAACTGCTAAACACCAGTTTGCATTGGCCAAAAATAACTTATATCAGTTATTTATCAAAAACGTCTTGCTTTTGAAGGTTTCCCTCGAACATAATAAATAGGTTAGTTCATCGGGAAAACCCCGACATTAAAATACAAAATGTTTGCCGACGAAATCCAAGCAGCAAAATTATTAAAAGAAACCTTCCAAAATGATATCTCCAACAATAGAAGCGTAACCGTTTCACCCTCTATTCACCCTCTAATTCCGCCGTTCTATCTAGATGACGCGACTCAACTGTCGTAAATTGCGCCAAGAGGTGGGTGTGCGTGTTTCTAAATATCTTTTGTGAACAACTTCATTTGATTATTTTCGTCGCCATTATTTTCAACAAATTTTGTAGCTTGTTATGAGATGAGATGTTAAAACTCGAAATGGGAGTGTTCATTAATTCTCAAGTTTATTGCTGTATTGACTTGTAAGACTTAATTTAATTATATTATACTGACTTAGATGATACGATTTCGTATTATTTATTATCATAAAGTTGTCCACAATTTCTTTGTTATTGTTCATCGCCTAATTGCAATCAAATTAGTTTTTTGTACTTAGTGTTAGTGTTGAAGCATTTACATATTTTATGAAACAAAGTTACTTAACAAACAAAGGATTATTAATTTAATGAAATCCGTCTACACATTTTTTCCATGAGAGTACTAAAAGGCAAGTAAGGCATAGGTTTGCTTTTTTTATTAATTATAAATTATTACTTGACTATAATCCCACCTGATGGTCTGAAGTAATGTATTCTTGGCCGGTAAAGCACTAACTTAGTAGAAGCCTATTCACTGTTGATTATTGAAGCGAAGCAAGGATAGGATAAATAACGCTACACACGCACACACTCAAACAAAGAACAGAAATTTAAACTCATCATTCAAATTTCCACCTCTTTGGGTATCGAACCCGGGACCCTCGGAACGGAACGGAAAGGAACATGTTAACCATTGCTCATACAGGTCGTCGAAGTTAGTAGTAAATATTATATACCGACGATTTTACGACTGTTTTCATAGTGTGGAGATTGCTTGTATCCTCAGTTCGCAACACGTTCGGTTACTTTAATCTAGTTACGCTCCCCGGACCATTCCGCCACCTGTTGGCCCGGCTAATGTAGTTCGGAAGTTGTAAATCAGTTTGATGCACACTTAATCTGAACTGGCTAGAGGTCGCTGGGGTCGTGTTTGGCTTGAGAAAACTTATGTATTTCATTGGGAATCTTCCTTAACTTCGGGAATTTAAAACGCTTTAAATAAATGAAGAGTTTAAAGAAGAATGTCTTTAAAATATTGCACTTTCAACATCAGTTTCAGCGTTTTCTAATACCAAAGGACGACAAAACCAATAAAGAAGTAATCAGGAAGTTAAAACGCAATAAAAATAAATTAGTTTCAACTGGGGAAGAGTGTTAACAGCGCCGGGCTTGTAATTAAAATGCAAAGCGGACAGAGTAATAATTACCAGGACCAGCCAGGACGTAGTCTCGAACACCTATTAGTTAGACCAATGACAATAAAACCACTAGGGAACAGTCAAATTGTGAAGATTGAATTTACAATATAATTTGTATTAGAGTTACAAGGTTTTACGTTACAATTTACGAAGAATCTAAATAAGAAAGTATAGAAATACAGAACGAACAAATGTCTTCGGAAATTATTCAATTCGATATGATCGAGGAAAGGTTTCTGGGTTGTACAGTGTGTACGGGACCGAACATAATGTGCATTAAAGCACAAAATATACCTTTGTTGCATCGTCTGCATTATATCATTTATGTACATACTTTTTACTTAATAAATCAGTGTATGAGAAACATTCGTCGCGAACAGTCTTTCTTTTAGCATCCCGTGACCCCGTACACTCGGCGCGGACGTCTCTATACATATATCATCCCGCGTCCTATACACAGTGACTTCATCCGTTGTTGAAATCAGGTTCTTTAATCAACCAACCTTCCTGCTCATGATGCACTTTGTTGAACAGGGGGAAATTTTGATACCATGCGGCAAATAAAATTAAGGACAAAACTCAAATGGGGTCTAGGATGGTTAGTAATACCAAACTTAAAACAATTACAATCCATTAGTAAACTCGTCAGTTTCCAAAGCAACAGGTCTACTACAGGGAGCCATAACTCTGCGGCCACTAAAGATTGTAATCTGACCAATTTACGGTCGAAGGGAGGTTGCGACGTCACTCATAAGGACGCGAGTTATAGCCCTACGCTTTATACAAGATAATATCGTGTCCCTATTGGAAGGCTTAAAGAAGGCTTTGATATGTTGTTGACCTTGAGTAAGTCGACCTTCGCTAGAATTATCTTTAAAACAAACAAACAAAAAAATCGAGTGTGAGTTCACACTCGATAGAAGTGGAACTACACTGGAGGTGGTAAACAGAGAAAGAGAACGAGAGAGAGAGAGAAAGAGCAATTGATCAATTTTTTTTATTGATTGAAGTATTGGTGCAAGCATGTATGTGACAGTCATATTTTAATATTTTTTAAAGGGCTTGGTTGCTTATGATTTACTATTAACTAACAATACCTAACAGGACTCACTTTTACTGACAGTCCCTGTCCCAGTCCTCATAAGAAACTAACCAGCTAATGTTCTAACACCGTCTCCTAACCGGACAAACTATCCCAGTCCCGATTTGAGTCGTCACAGTTGCTATGGGCGGCAGCGGAAGTGTGGAGCTGCATGCAAAAAAAATGTTTTAAGTATTTGTTGATGTAGACGTCATTGACCAGTTCCCATCATGTTTCCTGTCTATCCGTTCGCCGGCTTTTAACATAAAACAAGCAGTCAACAGGTTTCAGGTGCCACAAGCCAAGTGGCACTGAAGATCATAATCTTACCAATTTATGGAGCATTTATCGTGCGTGCAACTGAGGGTTATTCACGATTTTTTATGGAGTGTTTTCTGATCGTCGTATCGCATAACTCGCATGTAAAATGGCTTTTACACGTGTCATATAGGCGGTTTATCGTGTTATCAAGATGTAAAAAGCATAAGTGTATTAAGTGTATTAACAAAACACCTACGTGTATTGGTTTTGATTAAATAGTGTCGGAAGTTTAAATTAATTTTTGAACCATCGTAACCTTATGAGGGGTGAAAGTTATCCAGACACTGACTAAATACGGATTTTTTAAATCTTTGCAAACCTGTAACAATTATATTATTTAGTTAGAAAATCTATTTTGTCCTTTCAATGTAGACAAATTCGTAGACTGAATTACTAGGTACATACAACATTCGAATCAAAAACAATGACTATAATAATAATACTATACATTATACCGGGTAGAACCGTTAAGTGTGCACAGGCGATTGGCTACCGTAACTATTACAGATATCAAAAAACTTTAAACTGATATCGAAAGCACTTTACCTAATAGGTAAAATGACAATAATAACTTATTAAAAATAAAACGAGAGATATCCAAAAATTTTACATATGGAAAGTAAAACTTTTCTACTATCTCATACTAAATGTATGGTAACTACTGTTTAATGTAAAATACATTAAAATGACAATAATAACTTATTAAAAATAAAACGAGAGATATCCAAAAATTTTACATATGGAAAGTAAAACTTTTCTACTATCTCATACTAAATGTATGGTAACTACTGTTTAATGTAAAATACATTAAACAGTGGTAACTACTGTTTAATGTAAAATACATTAAACAGTAGTTACCATACATTTAGTATGAGATAGTAGAAAAGTTTTACTTTCCATATGTAAAATTTTTGGATATCTCTCGTTTTATTTTTAATAAGTTATTATTTTACTCATTTATTAGTAAAGTGCATTCGATATCAGTTTAAAGTTTTTTGATATCTGTAATAGTTACGGAATAATCGCCTGTGCACACGTAACGGTTACACCCGTTATAGTAAGACGAGGCGCGATGTACCTAATGACTATCTCCTTTAGCCTAATGCCCATCGTCAATAAATTCCAATTCCATGTCTTATCTCCCTCCAAATGGAAGCCGCACAATAACTAGCTGGAACTAGGTTAGAGTACTCCGCAAACAAAGTAGATCTAGAGGCAAAAGCGACAATTGTCTGCAATGAAGCCAGTAGTTCGGCTAAAGGCAGTTCTAGCGTTATCTCTGCAATGTTTCAGGAAACGGACCGTTGTCTCCGCTCCAAGCACTTAACTTCAGCTCGGAACTTAACGAGTATTCTATGTGAACTTCGTTGCTATCATAGATTATAATAAACAAGATGTACGTTTACTCAAGTTCCAGTTATATTTGAAATGTGCGAATTAGGCCCTTTTATTTGATATCCAACGCATTTTAATTTTTTGTATTTGCTTTTGACTTTAGATGTTTTAGAGGTCACCATATTTAATTTATTGTAAGGTAACGCAGTCTATACTCAGCGGGCAATAAAACGCTTTTATTGTCGGAAGTCGCAAATTTTTATATTGGTTTGAGTTAATCTCCTGCAGCTGGGTCACTAATGCTTCAATACAAACTGTATAGTCCATAATAATTAGTTTAGTGTTGATTAACCCCCATGATTATTTACGTAAACAGCCCAAAAGAAATCAGATTTCTTCACACAGCTATAGAGCATTTTGTATCGATAATCCAGCATTAAGATACTTATCCCTGGATAAGATATAAAGACAAAATGTATTGTCGAACACAAACATCGCAGTAATACATCACCGTGATCTAATCCCGGGGCTGTGGCTAACGTCGTTCGTACTCGCAGATGTCGGACAAATCTGTGACGATCCGTTGAGATGGGAGCGGAGATATCGGACACGCGTGTTATCGGACCTATGGATGTACGTGTACGACGATGTAGCTGTGATGTTAACGTAATACGGGAAATTCGGGAGAATTCGATCAGTAACAGCCTAGTGGTTTAGTTGCCAACAACCTAATGGTTGTGCGGACCACCTGATGGTCTACGAATACATTTGGGTAAGTATGGGTTCGAATACAAGCATTAGAAATTATGTGCGTATAAGAAATTTATTGTAACATGCGTCGGTGAATGTGCGTTGTGAGGAACTTGCCTGACCTTACCTGAGTTCTCCATAATATTTTTAAAGGTGTATGAAGTCCGTCAGTCTACATTTAGCCAGCGTGTGGACCTGAAGCTCAAATATTATGGCCATTTAGCCCAGCACTGGGCCAGTAATGTGTTTAGGTGATAAACAAGTTATTAGAATATGGAAGTACTCCCAAACTCTTGGCTCGTATCGCAAGTGAAACAATTTCCAAAGATTAAAGATAATTTACAGGTGCAAACTGAAAGTTTAATCCAACGTTTAGACCCCTAAATTATATCACTGTCTCTCTGGCTGTCTCTTTAATTTGGTTAATTAAGTTTAAAACTCAAGTACCTATCTATAAATGATACTTTTAGTAATTATAAAAGCCGTATCAAAATCTATTTCGTAGTCCAAAAGGTTTCATTGCTAAGTAGACAGAAATATCAGCTTTATCTAACTCCATTTATATTACCCGGACAGGATACCCTCGCGATGTCCGCATCCCCTTCCCCCGGCCCCGGCCCGAGGCAGATATCGTGGGCAACAAATGAATGTCCGTTTGCGATCGACACGTGAATATTGACCGAGATTCGATTCCGTTATATCGGCTCACCCATCTACACTATTATTTGATAAAATCGTTACTGATTCGAAATAGGTAGATCGATTCGCGTGGTTTAGAAGACTGTACACAAAATTGTCCTCTTAAATGTATTTTAAATTTTCTGGTGAACTTTAAACTATTTTTTAACTATGCAAAACATGTAACACGTAGTATTGGTGGTACAATTTTAAGTATTAGGATATTTAGATTAGTACATAATTTTAAGTGTTCCTTTTATAACCAATTATGATCATCTTCAAACGATATTTACAGTGGGTATGGAACCACATCACACGCAAGTCAGATTAGGAATTAACCAATGCTTTTTATTTAAATGAATGTTTAACTGTATTCAGTTAAACACTGTCAAACACTGTTAAATTGACTTTATCCCATTAATAACTTACTACATGGCACGAGTCCTAACAGAGGAGACGATAGTCAGGAGTCGGGATCGAGTACAGGTCCCTATCGACCAGGGTAACGTCAATGAATGGTGAAAGTATACAAGATGTACAAAAAGTAAAATCTCATTATAAGCAAGCCCCTAATCTGTCCACAAGTGTAGGTAGGGTTGTCAACTGTATGTATAGTATTAGATATATGATAAAGTATTGAAGTATATTTCGGGTATACGTCGATGTGATGATAGTTCGATATAATAAACTATCGATGTAACGTGTTCGATGTCATGAACTTCGATGTAATGGAATTCGATGTGGCGTATGGAACCCATAATAACGCGTGTAATATTTTTATGTAGATAAAAAAATGTATTTCTGCAGATGCAACTACGAATTCAAGTAAAGTAAAATTATGTGATACCAACTGTAAGCTTTGTCGAAGCGTAATTGACAGAATAAATGTTTGTTTTCTTATACATTTATTTTACTAACCAATGATTTTAAATCTTTTCTTACTTTTTCCTAAAACACTATAGGTTATCTTGAAAATATTATAAATATCCAAAAAATGTTGGCAACCCTAATTGCAGGCCATATGAAGCGCCCACACTCTCCGGGTAAGTGTATAAAGGGTGTTCATGAAAGTGCCATTACTCTAACGGCAGGGTTGGCACAAGTTCATTTAGCTGAGTCAACGTTTTGTAATTAATTTTGTCAATTTACCCGTCGGCCTGTCCGTTGTTCTTTATTTATATTTTTATAAGTGCTGAATTTGGGTACAGCCTATTAAGGCCCAGTAGAACAGAGGTCGGGTCTCGTCTGAAAATAAAGCGTAGGGACTGAGATAGACCACGTAATAGTCACATTATAATTTTTATTTAGCCACATAAGTTACGTTGCACGAATTAAATGACTTTTAAAAGTCACCTCTGCGCGTCCTTGTTTCACGTTGGCACAAGTGTCACCTCTCATCCCCTATTGTGACGTCACATAAAGTGTATTTAGAAATTATTGTATTATCGAGGAATTAAAAATTTTTTACGAACGTACATAATGTCTATTGGGCATTGGAGTTTAAGTTTAGAATGTCAGCATTTTGGACTCATACGAGTACATAATTATGAAGTCACAAAATTTTTGACTTGTCCTCCTTGTCACACGATGTCACACTTTATTCAGGATCTGTGACATTATTAAATCGGATTAATTCGGAATACTACCATCGATGTTTCTCACACTTCCCGGAGGTTGATTAGTAGAGAATACTTTTAGCATTAAGTCCGCCTTTGTTTCTATTAATTTTATAAGATAAATAAAATAAAATAATAATTTATGTTTTTTAATTTTTAACGGTGTAATCAGTCTCGCCGTGATCATGATCCATGCAATTAGGTCGAAATATCGGTATAAATAATAACAATCGTGAGTACCCGTTACAGTTAAAAAAAAATAGATGACCCCTTTCGATATGACTACGCTACTAATATTTCTTATTTACGCACAAAGTTTTGCGCGCCCTAAAATGTCTTTAACGTTCTCCGTTTCAGGATTTAGAACTTTCGCCGCTGACTTGTCACCGAGCCGTCGTCAAGTTCAGAGGAATCGCTAAGTAGTTGAGTGTCTATCCCTCTAAGTAGAGCCACTCCCCTCTCGAGCAATCTAAATCAGTGGAACAAGTGTGGACTGTGGGAACACAGTAGCTATCACATCTCACACCACTCGCACCTAATGATGTAAGCGCTTGTCTTTGTATGAAAGTTGTAGTAAAGAAATAAAAGTTTTACCGGTACAATATTTAATAGTTTTCCTATAAAAAAAAAATAATTAACGTGATATTCTGTAAGCAATAATGTCTTTCAAGTTAATTAATTATTAAGTCGAGTTAACCTTTGTGTGGGTTTATAATTGTTTATGAGCATATTATAATCATTAAAAAAATTAAATGTGGCACTCGGAGACTGCCGCGGTAAAGCTATTGCATAGCATTTTTTATCAACTTATGCAATTATAATTATTAGAAGTAATATAGTTATATCAGAACAGCGCCAT
Organism: Ochlodes sylvanus; assembly: GCA_905404295.2. Taxonomy (NCBI): domain Eukaryota; kingdom Metazoa; phylum Arthropoda; class Insecta; order Lepidoptera; family Hesperiidae; genus Ochlodes; species Ochlodes sylvanus. The sequence continues at coordinate 1,217,896 of FR990135.1, read as the reverse complement.
CTAGTTTGTAGAAAACATACGTACCATACCTTAGTATTAAGGTACTAGATGGCGCTGATTGGGGGTGTTAGGTTTTTTTCGTTACGGAATTTCTGGATTCGGTCCCCACGCTCAAGGCCCGCGATAAAAGCTATGCAATAGCTTAAAAATAACTTACTGTATTAATTCGATACACTGATAATTTAATTATCACTTCCTTTGTGAAGGAAAACATAGTCAGGAAACCTGTTCACCTGGAGTTCTCTTAACTACACTATTACATACAATACAACTACACAATTACATATTAACTTCACTATACACTACTACATAATTATTGTAGTAGTAGTAATACTTTTAATTGTACACCAGAACAAGAAGATTACAATAGTGAAAAAAGATAATAAATCATATAAAAGGCTTCGGCTTCATTTTCGCTAAAGAGCGATTTCTTCCAGACAACCAAGGGCTGAGAAGTTGTGAATAAAGGAGAAAAATGATACACTGATCTGGGAATAAGAAGCTAGCTCTTCACATTGGGTCTCTACAACAAGTATTTTATCTTTTTTACTTTGTATCTTTTAGCGCTAAATTAACCCATATAAACTTACTGGAAAAATTCTTCTGTGAATGTAGATTTGCTATTAAAAATAAAATTCGGAAATTTATTTTATTTACGGAATTTTATTTTATATTTATTAGCAGACATAACGTGAAGTTGAACGTTTAGAAATCAGATAGATACACCGCAACGAAGAGAAATCCATGCTCTTATTAAAGCCCACACCCTTCCTTATAAGTCATCGTACTAGCTACGAAGTATTTACCACACGTCTAAGATTTCTACTGACCTTTTAAGGATTTTGCGTGTTAACAAAAAAGACATTTGCTTCGTATTGCCAATCTTCGTGTCACGTAAACGACCATTACGTTATGATCAAATGAAATAATATGCCATGTAGTAAATTATGTGAAAAATAAATTTGAAGTGTACCTTCAAAGTTCAAGCCCATGGTTTTTTATCACTCGTCCATTCAGTTCACTTGTTCCTTAGGGAAATTGACATTTGAAGTCAGACCCTTACTCCCCTCCGCACAATACATGCACCTTTTATCTTAGCGATCATAATCCTCAACTTGTTCGTCTCCCTTAAACCACTTAGCCTCGATATTGTTCAAGATATTATCAATATCGTCCAATCATCTTGGGAAAATTAGCATAAAACCCCGATGAGAGATCCTTGTGATCTAAATCCGTCCAGTGTAACGTATATCTAATACTAGGTACCTTTATGCAAAGGTTTTGTGATACACAATTAAACCCGCTCTATTTTCGCGTTTACACAAACCTTTTTACAAATACCACATCAACCAAAAACCACAAAAACTCATAATACTATACCAAGCTCCTAAACCTTTCTGGAACTACTTGCATGTACATTACTGACTTATTTATTGGTACGAATTACACGAAATTCGAGTACAGTAGTTTTTTAAGTCGTCTTCAGTCAAACAAACTATTATAGGTAATGTAATTGAGGCGCGTCCCCGAGCAAAGGACCTTGAGCGTTTGAGCCCCTGTAACGAGCATGAATTACGGAGCACTGAATACGTGTATAATTTACGATTTTAGGTAATAAAACATCCATTTTAGATCTTTTGAAAAAATTAAAACGACCAAATTATTCGTTATTAAATTGTCTAACGCAAAGAACCTGTTTTTCTTCTCATTTTAGTGGTCTTTTCATATCGAACCTACACCTACTCTACGATATCGTTTATACAACCTCGCTGCGACCATGATTCGTATGTGTCAAAACATTAGTTGCAAAATAGTAATTGGTAATATGGTCCCTAGAAAAATTGAATAACCTCTAGTTTTTTAAGGATTTAGGATAGCAAAGGAGCATGCAGCACACCCCCCTCCGCTGCCACCGATGCCAACTGTCTATGATTATAAAGGCAATCTAATTCTTTATTCAAAAGCAAAAATTCAATTGAAATATGGCATAGTTGAGCTACTCCTTTATTAATAGAGAAAATCTAGCGCTACTTGAGTAAATATTCTTATCCACGTTACAAAAACGGCCCATTCAGCGAGATACGTTGCATAAAAATTGCACGAGCCGGGCAAGTTACCGTTGGCTGGCAGCCGGCCAGCAATGACAAGGGATTCGTTACTCGTTATTGTATATTTGTATAATGTTACAAAAGGTTAGGTTTTGTATTAAATTAAATTGTGTAAATTCGAGAAAGAGCGACGTCGTTTTGTACAATTTGTATTGTTGGGACCACGAAGCATGAAAAGGTATTCTTTTAATGCTCTGTTGATATACATTTTTAAAACGTATGATAGATACCTTGTCATTTAATAAAATCTGTAAATTTCATGTGTGCAGGTACTAATATTTAGAAGCTATTATTATTTTTATGAATATTACCTATGACTGTTTATTTCACAAATTTAACATGATTTGAAGTGTATTCATCGATTATAACAAATCAGTCATTTGTCACAGTTGTCACTTTTACCACTTCCCCTGGGGTCAACCCAGTAGCCCAGTTAGTAAAGTGAGGTTCCTTACGAGTACAAGTTCCAGGGTCGATTTCATGTGACAGAAAAAGTGTGCTGTGTATTTTTATTTCACACCAGCATTCACTCACGTCTCACCAGCTAGATCTTTTGATGAAGTTGAGGAAAGAGGAAGAGGTTATGTGTGTGTGTTTTCAATTAGAACTTCGAGCGCTGAATTCCATCAATTCGGGTTCAAAGTTGTTGCTTTCACTCAATTCGCTTCGTTATTAATTCTCCCCCTCATTCGGTATATTGTCCCCGTTTCGCTTGTTTACGTTTACGGTAATTGATTTGCAAATATTTTGACTTGATGTTTGTCACCGAGGGCCGATACGGTATGCTCGTGTAGTTAGTACTGGAATTGGTTGAAAGTTTAATTCGGCTTTTACCTATTACCAAATATCCGCAAATGGCCAGCGTGGTAGACTGTAGCCTGTACCCCTCACGCTGTGAGAGGAGACCCGTGCCCAGCAGTGGGACAGTTATGGGTTGTGATGATGATAATGATGAACCTATTAGCAATGGGCGACAATAAGCATGGCCTTGTAGCACGACCTCAATTGCAAAGTAGATCGGCATCGTGAAAGCATTGAAGAATTATTCTTCGGCTTCGATCAGCGAAGTCTAAAATTTTTTCGTCCTGAATATTCTATCGCACTATAATATACTTCGACATAACTGTAATATCATAATGGTTTGGAGGAAATCACCTTGAGGAAATCTACGTACCTATCTAAGTTCTTTATTGTTCTCAAAGGTGTGTGAAGTTTGCCAATTGCCAATCCACACCTGGTCAGCGTAGTGAACTACGGCCTATAGGCCTATACTCCCTCACATTATGTTGGGAGACCCATCCGTTCTGGAACTGAATTGCGACAATGATGATGAATAAAAATTGAGCTCAGGTCCTACCTGAAAACTGACCCCACTCCCATACCGGAAGACCAGGATCTGGACCTTTGGTGTTGCTAACGTCCTTGGGCGACGGTAACCAGTTACCAGTAAGTGGCTCGTGTGTCCATTCTTCGGCGATTTACATACAAAAAACTTAAGTACTTTTCTCGTTAATACTACGATGAAATGATTTTCATAGATAAGTGACTAAACAACATAATCCTTCTCTTATCTAACTTCATATGACTAGTATCCAGAATTATCCGGATTGTTATTTACGAGTTTTCCGGTAACTGTACATCACTAATGCCTCTCGAAGGACGATCGTTCCGCAATTGGCACGTCCGCAATACCATGTTCGGATATCGGATACCACCGTGGCGATACAGTTAATTCGTCGAGAACCTGTGATCACAGGCAGGCTGGCAGTATGCCAGACACCTGGTGCTCCAACCGTTTTTATGGAATTAAGATAGCAAACAAGCATGCAGCATGTCCTCTGCCGCCCATGACAACTGTAACTGACCTAGAGCAAGACTCAAATCGGGACTAGGATCACGGTAATAGTATCATACAGTATTCCATCTTCATACAAACGGTCGGAACGCGAATCACTACGCGCCTCGGAGTTCGGAACACACTCGGCACACAACAGCCGCAGATGCGCGGTAGGGACGAACGAACGTGTGGGTTTGTAATCAGGAAGCGTGCGATTTACCTACCTACTTACATTCACTAAAACTAGAAAGAGGCAGCCCTAGCGCGTGGTTACGTACTGCTTAGCCACGCGGGGCTGTAGGCATTTGTTTCAAGGACAGATGATACTATTATATTACTGTGCTAGGATGGTTAGTCCGGTTAGGATTGTGTTAGAACATTTGTTTGTGATAGTTAGTCCTGTTAGTTGTTGTTAGTAATAGTCCAGTTAGTAAATGTTAGTAAAAGTCTCGTTCTGATTCGGTCACAGATGTGTTGCTACCCTTGATGACTGAGATGGTCGCCTATAAAAGGTGTAGCGGGCTCCATACACACGTAATAGTCGCTCTACAATTGGCACGTCCGCAGTTCCATGTTCGGATATCGGGCACCAGCGTGGTTATACAGTTAATTGGTCGGGAACCTCAGATCACTGGCGGACTGGCGGCGGCTGGCGGGCTGGCAGGACGCCAGCCACAGACCTGCTGCTTCAGCTGATGGTTAATTGAAATTTATTTCTTACTGATTTCAAACAATTTGTCGGCGTTGAAAGCGATGTGATACGGTGGGGGCTTTTGTTCCTCTTTTGGATTCAAACCTATTAGGTCCTGTACTTACTTAAATCTATCATTCAAGTTACTGACTAATTAATATGTTTTTTATTCATACATCACTTATACATTATTGTTATCCAGAATTCAGATGGATTCCTTAAAAAATCAATTGCCACTCCTGGGCAACAATCGTTTGATGTTATGTTATATTAAATTACCTGATGTTTTGCACCGTTCAATTGAAATTTTTTATAAATAAATTAATATAACATCGCAAATATAAAATATAACGTATCGAAGATGTTATGAGTGAGAAGAGTGCTGCTGATGTCTCTGCGCAACAGTGACCACTCACCTTCAGGCTGGTCTGCTCGTTTGCGGTTATTTACATAAAAAAGCCCATCGAAGTCGCCGCTAGCATGGGACATTTATTTATCAGTTTAAACGAAAACTTGTCCTAGCCCCACAAGAACATTATTGACTAATCCGAAACTAATTAGCTGGCAAGCCTCCAGCCCAGCCAGTGTAGCCGGCACCCGATGTTCCCAGATGGAAAAACTTTTGAACGATACTAACTCGATAAGCAAAGTGTTGGTTCTGTTTGCTAGCCGACCAGTTTATAAGTTGAATTGGTTTTGTTTTCACCATTATTGATTTGCATATATAACTACGGAAGCCTATTAAAATGTATCCATTGTCTGTCTGTCTATCTGTTTGTCATAGATCTCTTTGTCAATAAATTATGTAAGATACTTACATTAAAACCCCCGACTAAGAATATGTGTAATGAGTTGATAACCATGAAACGCTTGAACAGATCTTCATAAATTATAGCTAGGAACCAAGCCGATCATATCAGCTGTCAAACATACTGGCTCGCGTGAAGCACATAATCGAGTAATCATACGTCAAAAATGTCTTCATCATTTTGGAAAAGAGCTGATACTCTTACACTGCTTAATCGATATTAACCAAACATAGTTAAGAACCATCGCAAGGAAACTTTCTTTCAAATGAAAAAACCGCATCGAAATCGGTCCATCCGTTTGAGAGCTACGATGCCACAGATAGACACACACACAGACAGACAGAAACACCTGATATGATTTTCAAATACCTATTTAATGATACCCCAGTTTATACAGTGTAAATATTATAGGTAGGTATCGCAACAGATCCATGAAATTATAGAGCTGAACGCGAAATGAAATCAGAAAGTTGAATAATACCTATAAAAGATATTATTAGAGTTATATTTTCTTAAACCTTCTATACTAGTGGTTCAATAATAATTCGGGTGGATTTTTATCTCAACGATTTCCTTGAAGATAGCGCAGAGGATATTGGCTGGAAATGATAACTTATGAAACTTAAATCGTTTGCCGGATAGACTGTAATTAGCTGGCTCTGGCGGCCGTCCAACCGAAATCTCATTTCAGAGGCCGCTGACCGCTTTCACAACTTCTGTTTGGTTTAACTGACAACGAGAAGAACAGTAACATAAGTACCTACACTTTTTATTATTCATAAAGTTCATATCGGAGGCTTTCGGGCGGCATCAAAACTTCCGATAAATGATGATGCACCAGATGCATCGCCGATGCGTTGCGGGAAAGAAAGAAGACAGAAGAAGCGAGTAGTGGCTCTCAACCTCTCAGACGATACAACACATTTGAACGTTTGGCGGACTCAAATAAGACTATATAGGTACACTGAGAAATTGAAGATATACAGTACTCAGTATACTACGCGCAGTCATCCAGTCCACCAATCCGCACTTGGCCAGCGTGGTGGACTATGGCCTATACCCCTCACACTGTGAGAGGAGACCCGTGCCCAGCAGTGGGACAGTTATGGGTTGTGATGATGATGATGATGATACTACGCGCATTATTTATGGCATATATGTACATATATGGCATTAGTTTATGCTTAGTCCTTTCAGCAAGGATTAACTGGTTGGCTAGCCGCCAGTCCGGCCAGTGTTGGCAATCGCCGCCTCTTTGTACCGAGGCCTTGAGGCTGTGTGCGCCGTGTTTACGACAGGAGTCTATGAACAGTATTTCAATTTTCGATGAAGTTGGTAAATTAAAAATCCTTTGAAGTACCGGGAAACGGGGAAATGTAAAATTTACGTGCCTTTGATGTAGCCTGCCCTTTTGATATAACTTATTTTTTAGTGAGAGATATTTTACGAGTAGGATAATGATTTGGTATTTTTTTTATCACTATGTATCCTAATTACTTTTTGCAACGAAATATATTAAATCGAGTAGGGGGTAATAATTTGTAAAAGTTATCTATTGTATATGGACATGGAAATTCCAAATCACGAGTAACCGTTTGAATTTAAAATTACTATGTCGATTGATAAGAAGGTGACCCTTACAACTCCAAAAAGATGATGAGATCCAAATGCAGGATTGTGATAAATGTAATCAATGAGTACAGTTGGCAACAGCCACGGAGCTCAAAGCTGTGCTTAATATGATTATGTTGATTTATGTCGGCAGCGCACGCCACAAGATTTATGTAAATAACCCTTATCTTCCCGTAAGTACTCCGGGAATGAGGCGCCGTTATTCTGTTAATTTGCCTAATTATTTTTGTTGATTAAATCTGTAGGCAGCCCTTAGCTTCACGACCCCGTAACCCAGTTGGTGTGAGGTTGAGGCTAGGGGCCTAGGTTTGAAACTCAGTCAGGGTAATGAGACATGACGTAGCCCTTTCACATAATGGACTTACGGTAGAATTTCGAGCGCTGAGCGAGTCTCTAATATGAATAAAACATCAACAAAAAAGTTTGAACAAATATTTGTAGATGAGAAAACATGTTTTATTAACCTTTAACAATATACAAATTGTTTGTTTGTTTGTTTGTTTGTTTGTTTGTTTGTTTATAAATGAGCCTAAACAGGGCTAATATATTCTTCCGCGATAACATGCTAATATTTATTTCGGATTTATGCAAAATGAATTACAAGTACTTAGGTCGGTGTAAGTGAGTAGGTAGTTAGATACTATGATAATGAAGTCATAGCTCTCGTAACTGAGTTATTGTATCAAACAGGATGTGTGAGGGTCTATCTATAGTCAAGTCTATACCTAATGAACGATGGTTATACCTAATGAAAGTCATTCTGTGCCATTCGGTTTTTTTATGTAAGTACATTAATAGTGTAGTAAATCCGAAAGTAAATCGTTAACGTCGCCCACAAACCCAGGAATTACTGATGCGTTGAAAGTAAGTGTCGTAGAGTTGGTTTTACTACTTAAGTTTTATTCACAACACTACATCAATAAAAGTATGGTAATCACAAGGGCTGTTCCCACGTGTGCAAGTTTATTTGAGTATTAAAAAGTAGGTGACAACTTGCCCCATTTCACCTACATACTTTGTGTCGGATTGTCGATAACATAACGTGCAGTAATCACACCTAGCTGGCCGCTAGTGGTAACCAAATGGACAAACAATGTAATAACTGTTTACACAGAGCCTTACAATTAGCTCGGCAAATAATTGTGGACAGTGGTTAGCGCTGAGCTCAACCGACAACCGACAAGCGACCTCAATTATATCGTACGAATCACGTACCTGTAGAGTTATTTAACTAAAGTAAACACTGAAGGAAAGTTTGTGACACTAAATGCTTTGGGGGAGTTCTTTTTAATTAGAAAAAGCGCTAACTATTGAAGCAACTATCTGGGTAAACCACTAAACTTCTGTCTTAGTAATTTAAGAGATCTATTGAAGTGCAAATTTGTAGAGCAGTAAACTAGTGGATCTGGGACGAAAATTCTGCCTCCCATGACTGTCGGACCTCCGGCATAGCTTTTATATAAATATATACTCGTACCTATGTACTTATGTAAAAGCGAAACGATACGTACTCACTCACTCACTCGCTGATTAAATACGAAATTTCAAAGAGTATTTCACCTATGATGTGAGAGGAGACTTGTGCCCAGCAGTGGGTCACTTTAAACATAATTTAGGCAGGCGAAGCGATGGGTAAAAACTAGTTTTCTATAAAACCCTGTTCATATTCTATTTACCAAGAAAGTGTCTCACACATTCTGCTTGTAGCATTAAGGGGCAACTCGGCTTATACGTATTTACGTGTAGGACTTAACTGTAAGCAGCTGGGTTGTAAGGCGGGATTATCTCCTCGCTCGTCGACCTCCAAGAGTGGGTTGATGGTGGTCTTATTACTGCACCCACCGCTGATATCTCAGTAGCTCGATACAGCCAAAACGTGTTCATTCCTATGACATAGTCAGAGAAATACAAATGTTTGCTGTTTTTTGCAAGTTCCAGATTTGCATTACATTTTTATCAAAATGCATTTTTACGTTAATAAACTCACTCATTCTCACTGAAACCAGATTAAGCTGGTATGGACACGTGATAGGGCGAGACGAAGATCGAGCTTTTTTGGCCTTGTGCCAAAAAAGCTTTAAGCGTCCCAGAAAGCAAAAGAGGACGAGGGCGACCCCCGTACACCTGGTGGACCAGTATGGCCAAACTCTTTTTTTTTATTGATTTAATGTAGCAAACGAGCATGCAGCACCATCTTCCGCTGCCGCCCATGACAACTGTGACCAACTTAGAACAAGACTCATATGGGGACTGGGATAGTTAGTCCGGTTAGGTGACGGTGTTAGAACATTAGTTAACTCTTAAAAACTAATCATTTACTCGACTCGACAACCACGATAGGCCATCGTGGCGCCGATTAATAAGAAAAGCCGACCCCATAACGTGGGAATAATAAAGATAAAGAAGAAGCATTTTTACGTAAATAGCCGGAAAACGAGCAGATGAGCCCTTGGATCGGAAGTGGTCATTGTCGCCTAGTGCCGCAGCGTTTTCAGTACCTTTGGTATTACTCATGTCATCGGCGGTCGTGGCCACTTACTTTAGTCTAGTGTGAGTCTTGTTCTGGGTCGGTTAAAATTGTCGTGAGTGGCGGAAGCGTGGTGCTGCATACGTTTGGTATCTTAAATCCATAAAAAATTGTCTCTTTGATGGTCGACTAACTACATAAAAAACACTAATCTACACGGAGTACTTGCGTCCCAAGGAAAATCCTGACAAACATTGATGTATGCTCCGCAGCTCAAAGATTTGCCAACTTCGACGCTAAACAATCAAATTACTCGTAAACAATTCCAACATTAGATCCGGCGTAACCAAATTACACACGTGCGTTCCATTCCAAGTGGTATCTGGATGGTCCCGAGCACAGCTCGCGATCGTCAAACTGTAATTAATTTTACCAACTTTGCAGAGCCCTTGCGATAACGATGACGTATGTTAGGAGCCGGTGTTACAACCCTGAAATTCATTTTAATATGAAGAAAATTGTTCAAACAAGATGAAGTTAAAAACTTAAGCCCTGACTCCGTGATTAATACTGAAAATTGCAGTTAGAATGGTTGTTAAAACAACTTTAAATAATAGATCCTATATTAACAATATATTTATAACTCTAACACACCCACGGATTCCCTGTGTGTCGGGTGGCCAACAAAATAATGGTGGTGGGGAACAAAATAACGCTTCGGAAAACAAATATTTAACAGTCACATAAATGTTTGCCCCGGCTTTGAATCCGTAACCTTCGCTGCGCTTACATACTTTGTTAAACATATACCTCTAAAGACCTCTAAGATCCTCCAGACCTCTAAGTATTTGTTAAACACAAGACCACTTTTGCCAAGGTACCTACCTCACCATAAAGACACGGCCACACGACATTTTGAAGTTAACGCCTCATTGAACTGCGATCTCCAATCCAACATTCTAAACAAAAAATACGGGACTTTAATATTTAAATACGTGTGTGTGTGTGATAGTATAAATTAAAATATTGACACGCCCTACGAAATAACATGTTCAATCTGCTGTGTAACAAAATTTGATACTATAGTAAAGCCTCATTTACATGGTACCATTTTCTTGTACATGCAAGAGCAATAATGGTATGCAATTAAATACGCGCAAGAATTGCCATTCAAGAATTGTAAGCGGCTGTTTACACGCAGATTATTGAATACGATAATTGCATGCGATTATTGCATGCAAGTCTTGACAAGACAAATTTGTTTACACCAAGGCAATTCTGTTTATGAAACAATTGCTTTCAAGTTTTGCCTTGTCTAAACACATACTTGTACCATTTTTTGACGCGTTGCTTCAAGTATTGCACGTATTTGCATTGGTGAATATTTAGTAGAACATTTTATGCGCTAGCTAATTATTTCAAATGAGCCAAATAGTCTTAAAGTTCGGTTCTGCTGATATAATAAGGTTCATTGAAATTTATCGCGATAATTAATGTTTAAGGGATACTGAAAATAAAAATTTATTTTAATATCTATAAATTATTTATTTATATTTTTACGTTGTTTTTTCAATATTTCGTGCCTCAGAAGAGCAGCAACGATCAACACACCCTCACTCACTGCACTCACGTTTGCAAATGCAGAGAGAATATAATAAAACTGAATACAATAATTGCATAAGAAATTATGGTATATGTTCTTTACACCAAAGCGAAACTTGCAACGCAAGTTGAGCAGAAGGTCAAGAATGTCACGAGTTGTTTAGATGATACAAGTCATTTATTGCTCCAATTTTATTGTATGCAACAGTCAAGAAACTGGTATCATGTAAATGAGGCCTTACAATACAATAGAAACTGAAGAAGAGGCATTGTTGTCATTCACTGTTTTTGAGGCAATATTTTTCCTATTAATATGCTTAATATTTTAACGTTCTATTTATTATAAATCAAAAATTGGTTGTCTGTAAAGTCGGTTTACTGACGATAGTTGAACGTGACAACGTCTTAAGAAAATAATTTCCTTTGAATGAGTAGGCAAGCACAATAAAAGAACACTTTTTCAATACAAGTTAAGTCATTTATTAAAAATGAATGCTGGATACTTATACATCCTACATCGTGATTCAGAATTATAGCGCCCCACTACTCAACGCCATCTACTGTACTGCGAGTGAACTACCAGCTCAGCCAGCCTTCCTCCATCGATAAATGGACCCAATCGAACTTAATGAATAATTGTTCACTGCACAATACATAGATGGCGCTGGTATAATAATTCACCAACGGTAACGACGGTAACGCATGAGTCATGTTTTTTCATGCGTGCCACCGAATTATAAGACGTTGTCACGTAAAAATATGACCTGTTTGGTTATAATCTGAGCGCCTTCAAGTCAAGAGTGCACAGGATATTTCTAAGTTAGCGTTCTTTACCATCCAAGGGCCATTTACCACTTACCATCAGGTGGGATCGTATACCAAGTAAAAAAAAGTGATGTGGCAACATTGACTTATTATTGTGTGAAATAAAACAACACAGAAGATATAATGTGACGCGCGCGACGATATTTTCCGTATAGGCCGCACATGATTATCAGTGTGACCTATTTTGTGGCGCAATTCGAAGAAAACTGGAGTGTCAACATAATTACAGGAAGTCGTTGTTTCAAGCATCTTTTTTCTTTTCTTTCCGGGGCGCTGACATGCGGTTCTACAAGGAAGGTGAAAACCCGCTCCCCTCAGGGCCGGGGACCATTGGCGACTCTTCTATATAATAGTTGTCAATTACCACTTTCAATCATCATGTAGCAGTTGGCCCTCATGTACCTGTTCGGTTTGAAAACCCACACAAAATAAACATGTCTATTCATTATTCAATTTTAGCATTAGCGTTGTCTGATTCAAATTATGCATGATATAGGAATGTCGGTGAACAGTGAAGTAAAATCGTCTGTAAAAGTATAATTTTAACGTAAAAAACACAACCTGTGCGCATATTTTTTAATATTAATGTTGGTAAACCCTTGGATGTAATAAAACCAAAACAATCATTTTTGGATTTTATGTTAGACATACAAAGACATAAACACACATCCAGACCGAGTACAGAAATTTTAATGAACACTAAATGTTAAGTGAAGCTTAAAACGATACATTAGTGACAACGGCGAATACCAAATCGGGTCAGCCGTTTTTGCGATTAGCGCGTACCTACAGACCCACAGACAAACAAACAAATACTTTAAAAGTGATTGTTTTATACACAAGTGATTGTTTAACGTTCAGCTACAGATCTATTATATGTATGTATAGATTAATATTATGTAATTATACCATAACGCACGACATTGCAACGTCTTAACGATTTGCCGTATTTTAATGGAGTTTTCAGGTGTTGACAAGACTGAAGGCTCCCAGACAGGCTGCGGTGCGCCCTGAAATTCAATTAATCCCGCACTCGAAATTAGTTGGGGGAATTAAACGGGTAAGCGGCGCTCGGGGGAGGGGGGGGAGGAGTGGAATAACAACTAAAATTGTACCAAACTTCTACAATTCACTTCACTTTGATCAAAATTTTGATGTAATTTAGAACTCTTAATTATATCCTTTATATAATCTATCTACACATAATAATCAAATGCCCCATGTTTGTACATCGCCAATATTTGCAGAAAATAGTTTGGCGGATTGTGAATAATAATATGTAAGTATGACATGTAATACTGGAAATATCTATCATTTTTAAAAAATTTGTCGGACTGTTCAAGCGCACAAGGACAGACAGTGCTTAAAATTCCGGTAAACCAAAACCATTACATTAAAATCAATTTATTGAGGTAACATTTACTCTTTTTTTATTTATTAAAATTGACCTGCTCTATCAAAAGTTATAACTTTTGAACAATTTAAACAATGCTTGCGTTATTATCCGACATCTACGAGAACGAAGTTGTAGGCAAAGGTTGTGTATAATAAGGTTTTTTGTAAATACATAAATATTACTTATAGAATGGAACGACCCGCATGGCGCAATGGTTAACGTGCCGGATTGCCGTCCAAAGGGTCCTAGGTTTGATTCCCAGCGAGGCAGAAATTTGAATGATGAGTTTAAATTTCTGTTCTCGGTCCGGGTGTGTATGTTCTTGTCTTGTGTGATGTCCATGGCACCCACGACACAGGGAATCCTAGTGTGGGGCTATGAGTGTGTAGCGTTATTATTATTACTTAAATAACTAATCGTTTTACTAGTCGAAACTTGAAACTTCACCATTACGCCACTGAAAAGCTTTCATATAAGTATTTTTCTTTTAAAAACGCCAAATCACTTTAATTTATCACCACCAAGTAGCAAGACAGACTTCACACTTCACAGCCTAAAAAGTAGAGTTAAAAGAAAACTCGGTTTAAGTTAAGGACGACACGAATGAATAGTCTCTATTTAAGAAACGAAAAATGTTCTTGAATTTTAAGATAAAAATATTTTCTTTTGCCATTCAGATGGTCGCGGTACTTTTAAAACGAAGGTAATTACCGAAGGGACGGGACGTTGTTACAGGCTTGCAGCGCCTGAGACACACGAATTTGAAGATAAACGAATAAAGTTTTCTGAACTTCTACAATACATGGCTGCACTAAACTTGACACAATTAATTTACAAACGAACACGCAGACAAAGCGACAAATACACACAAAATTCTAAATATCATTGATAAGGGGTCTTTGTTTGGGTGGCGTTGATACATTTTAAACTAATATTTAGTTTTTGTCAAATATCTTAAATGTATAAACATAGATTAAATTAAGGTTCTATTTCAATTCAAATTAAGCAAGTAAAGTTATCTCTTTAGCGCTATTTACATTTAAAAAGTCATTATTGAAATTCTTTTACATGTAATAGAATATTAAACAATAATTATGTATCTATCTACTTAAGTGTATAAGAAAAATTAAAATCCAATATACCCCCCCCCCCCCCCCCCCCACTCTTGGGGCATTTGACGGTTGCGCAAACAAGCTAGCGGTGTGTAGCCGAATCAACAGAGCGGTTTCGGCTCCGTCGTCTGCCGTCCGTCATTCGGCTAATGAAAACTAACCGCGAATGTCACCGGCTGGCGGGTGGCGGCTGGTCGATAGAATACTTCGTTCATTCTGATAAATATCCTAGTATTTAACATGTTATAATGTAAAGATATTAAAACTATAGATGCGTTACGTTCATACATCGCGAGTTGTACTTTTGTTAGACACCTGATTACGAGACGTATGAGACAGAAAGAGAGAGAGAGACAGAGAGATTTAGTAATACTAATTCTCTTTCTCTCAACAAACTAAACAACATACTAAATTAATATGTTACCTGTAACATACTGTAGTATGTTACCTGTAACATATTAATTTACTACTCGCGATATTTACGTAAAGTACATATCGCAATAAACTCAATGGCAAGAGTAACTAGATAGACGAGTGAGTAAATTACAAGGACGTCATGATCAGTTCTGCACTTTTCTAGACTATCAACGTAACAAAAATGACCTGAATTAATGTTCTCAGGCGTGACAATCCTTCGACAGCCAATCCGTAAATGGCCAGCGTGGCCGGACCTCACAATGGAAGAGGAAGCGCAAGCAGGCAGTGACACAGTTGCAGGTCTTTTTAATGATTACCAAAATAAGAGAGCTTATTTTAATAACTTGTTAGGTTTCAAGCGGGTGACAAAATGTAAGATTCCACATCTACAGAGAATTTAGGCGGGATTACGGGATTTCCTTTAAAGGGGAATTATTTAGATAAGGGATTAGGTTGGCACGTCAACAGGTCGTATTACGTTGGATAAAGATATTGCGTCAATGTAAGAAACTGTCGTATTGTGTAATCGTCCAGACCCCTTTGACAACACGGCACACCCTTTGTTACTTTGTCATTGCATGATGCGGTGATCATCATACTGGCTTTCAAAGTTAAATAAAGCTGTACTTTAAATTCAAATCGTAACCGGTACCTACTCAGGATTTCTGCAGTTCACACCGATGTTTTGACGCAATTTTATAATTATTTAGAACGGCGATACTGTATCGGCCGTTAGTACAGATATTTTCTGCATTTTATTTGGACCCAATCAAAGGAATGGAAGGGCCGGGAGAAATCCTTGATTTTCGACACTTGACAGACCACAATGTCAGTTAAGTCAAAGATTTATCACAGGAGCCGAACCGGAATCACGTAATTTATGTCTGCGCTGAATTCATGTGGTGTCATATTTTATGTCATATCTCATAATACGAAGTTATTGGCAAAGTTCGGTGTGAATCGACTTCGGAAAGTCGCCAGGTGTTGATAAAGTTCATAGTGCTGGTGACATAGAGGTAAAACTTAGTGACGATGTTAATTATTAAATAAATAAAAGAAAGGAAAGCAGTGATAGCCCAGGGTTTTAACGTTGGACTCGCGAACAGGGGAACTTAGGCCCCAATCCTGCACGCACTACTAATTTTCAAAAAAATAATCGGCGTACAAGAATTTAATGATCACTTGCTTGAAGGAAAACATCGTTAAGAAACCTGCACACCTGAAAGTTCTCCATATCGTTCTCAAAGGTGTAACGTGCCACCAATCCGCACTTGGCCAGCGTGGTGGATTATGTACTGTTTGTATGTACGATTATACCTGTACTCTTCACGTTGTTAGAGACCCGTGTCCAGCAAAGACAGTTATGGATTGCACTGACGAATACTACATCCGACATAGTAAATAGAAAGTGAATTGTGCGGAATTGCAATGTCAGGTCTGTCTCAGCTCTGAACACTTTCACACGGGTATGAAGTGCTCGAGACAGATTGACTGCAGCCAGGAAGACATTAGTCTAGATCTGAATAGTTTCTCATTACTGACGGCGTTTGTACGCGTAAGCCGTTATATAATTATACATTATCTTAATATCTTATGCCGTCAAGACATCACTCCAAAATAAGTTAACAGCTTTAAGTGATACGTGGACGTAATATGAACGTTTCTCGAATGAGGAAACGACGGTAACTTAAAACGGAAGATGAAAGATGGAAACGATTAGAAGTTTACTAATGTAGTATCTACCTAAGTAAGAAAACATGTCTTATACACGTATGTTATTCTTTCACATTTGTAATTTAATAAATTTATCGCTTGATAATAAATATAGGTATGTATATTAGATAGTATTTTTTAATGGCAATAGCCGATAAATGAGCAAACATGGACATCAATAACACCAAAAGCATCACTGATGATGATGATGACGATGCATTACGCCCAAGAATGGAAGAAGAAAGAATTGGCTTTTCAGCCAACCGGAATACGACAACAGGTAAGAGGGTGGCTATCGTGGCAGCTAGCCACTGAAATTAGTATTTTTTGGACGTTATCATTTAATAAACCTTGTAAATAAACACATACCTAAAGATTTGTTACTACTATCTGAAAAAATCGAATAGTTTATTATGAAGATTAACTTAAGTATCTAAGTGTGAATATCACCATCAGAATTACATCATAAATTCATACCTCGAGCAGACATTTATCCGAAGAGCACTCGCGTTTGTTTTATGATCGTCATTATGAGAATCTGAGCCTATTTGTTGGCAGGAGAGCCAGGGACGCTTATCACGATAAATCGCGAAGGAAATCGACGGAACATCGCTGCCTGTCGATTATCATCTTCATAAACGGAATCAACATAATCATAAAAGGAACTTAAGTTGAGTGATTCTTGTCGAAATCTAATCTAGCCCCTATTAGCTTTTTATGAGCAATCGAAGACTGTTTTAGATACTGCCCGAATTTTCAGTATGATATGCGCACGAATACAGTCGAGAAATATTTCGATTCACGACACTCCAAAAACCGACACTCTAATACTCGTAGCGAATACGGAAGAAGAATAGTATCTCACGGGGTGTGAACTTAAACTCAATTTTTATGAATAAAGTCATTGCCATATAAAAGTCAAAGTACTAAACCCGCCCTAGCTTCGCTTCGGGAAACCTATGCTTTACCCACACTCGAAAAATGTGTAGACGGGATTATTTAAATTGCCATGTCGTCATTTTCAAAACCTTTAAAAATGTTAGGCCTGAGATTAGAGGAAATAAACGCACTGACAAAACAACAGCCATAAATTCTTGTCAGACAAAAAGACTAAAAATATTTTGCGTTAATAAATACACCCAGTGTATGGTTACCGCCTCCTTAGTCAATCAATTTAGGTTTCTAGAACCTAGAAACCTAAATTACAACTTGTACGTCAAATAAGAAACAAGTAATAAGATATTTATTGGAAAATTTTATGTGCGAATACAGAATCCAGGATTATTTAGAATCCCGATACCACGCCCACACCATTTTTCCAAGAATAGAATATTCACATAGAATAAAAATCTCGATATTCGATCACCTTATCGTCTCGTCGTAACCGTATAATGTCAAAGTCGCCCGCTCGCGTCGCTCCGGGAAATCCATTACAAATAACACCAACACCCTCAACAATTGTTGCTCATTTATATCAAGCATTTCTGAAACCTCATGTTTACATTTTTATCATTTTAGCGTGTGTTTTCCTTGTTGTATGATTAACAAACATGTTTGTTTGCTGCAAAAGTAACAAATAAGTAACCAAACTTACCATCTTATTTATCTTACACATCTGTTACGTAGTTTACATATTTTATTTTTTTACCGCGCTCAGTAGTAAGATGTTACATGTACAAGCAAGTGGAAGATGTAATGAATTCGGAAGTACTCGTTACATCTTGCACAATATTATGTCAGTCGGATTTATTCAATTGCACAAGATGAGTGAAAACAACATACGGATAGCAATATCGGCGCAC
Organism: Ochlodes sylvanus; assembly: GCA_905404295.2. Taxonomy (NCBI): domain Eukaryota; kingdom Metazoa; phylum Arthropoda; class Insecta; order Lepidoptera; family Hesperiidae; genus Ochlodes; species Ochlodes sylvanus. The sequence goes on along the minus strand of FR990135.1, from coordinate 1,199,485 downwards.
AAAATCATAATCGTGAATACCCGCATCATAAAAAAATGTGTACAATCCGCGATGAGTTAAGTTCGAAATCATATTCTAAAAACTGTCATAATAAATATAATATAATAAATTATAACTGAACAATAGCCTCAAGTCCGTAACTGTAACGACTATTTGGTTAGCCCCTCGATCAAAGTAGCTATTAATTTTATAAGCCGCCAGGCGAACCGCAACCATTAATTAGCCGCAGGTCGAGCGGGCGTACTCCGCGATAACTTTGATTGCTGGACCGGAAAATTAAAATAAAACCACAATGCAATAGACTGCGCGCCTCTGAACTTCATTTAGTCTTGAAAGTGAGCTTATAAAGTAACATTCGATAGTTTGCAATTTACTATGCTCAAAATATGTTTTAACTTACCGCAACAAGCACCGTAACCTGTTTATCGTCACTATCCTGTTGCCTAATGGCGATGTCTGCCGAGATCCGAGAGCAAATAGCTCTCGGGTCTTCAGGGTTTCTGATATCTCATTTTATATGTCCACTAGTAAACTCGCCGTCGCTTCGCTTCGGGAAACCTGTCCCTTAGTACCCAAGTCCAAAATTGTTAAACGTAACCAGCGCAAGAATTTATTTTCACGCGCGTTATTTTTCATTTTGCGAAAAACTTTAATATATTATACATATAAACTTTCCTCTTGAATCATTCTATCTATTAAAAAAAAACCCATCAAAATCCGTTGCGTACTTTTAAAGATCTAAGCATACATAGGGACAGAGAAAGCGACTTTGTTTTATACTATGTAGTGAAGATCCATGACACAGAGAAGCGACATGCAGTGAAAATGAAAGATTTGTAATCAAGACATTATAAATATGTCCTTCGATGCAAATCAATAAAATTTAGTCACTGTGCTGTTAATTGTTGAAGAGTTCCCTTGTCTGGAGACAATCCTGAGCGTAGTGCTCAGTCATGCTTTTTATAAAGAGTAAGTAAGATAAAGTAGTTTTAATTCAGCCTGCATGGTTTGCTCCGAGCACAGAACAGAGAAACACCAGTCCGAACATTGCAAGGTAAATAATATTAGCTAAAGCGGGGCGTGTCCCGTCGTCCAGGGTTTATTAGGATCGACACAAAGTTCGAAGTTAGCGATTTAATACACCTGCAGATTTCCTAGACTTCAAATACAAAATGCAGTCCCATCGTAGCAGTAGTCAGTACTCGAGTGTGTTATCGCTAACAGAGAGCCGGAAGAATTAGATAAGGTATCGGTAGACGGCGTGTCTGCTGCAAGTGGGTTAGCATTTTAAATGTGAATATTATGCGGCCGGCAACAGCACTGGCTCGCTTTTGCATAACGTTGCATGTTTAACTTCATTTCAACGTACACTGCCTGGTGCAGAAACGTTGCTGGAACATAAATCTATAAATCAAATACCTCGAAATATTTGTTTAAGTAAATTTTTGTGTAAGTTTAAAGTTTCTTTTTAAGTTTATTCTCCCTCTTTCCGTCTTTATTACTATCACTCTTTAACTAACTATCAAACATTTCACGTTTATGTTATCAATTATAATTTTTGTAAACTTATGGAATAAGTAAGACAATCCGCATGACGCATTGGTTACCATACCCGACGGAAGTTCGAAGGGTCTTAAGTTGGATTCCCAGAGAGGTGGAATTTGTTCATAGTCTGGGTGCATGTATTCTTGGCGAGGGCGGGTTTCCTAGTATTTCATAAACGAGTAAAAATAACTTGTAGGCTCGTTTAAATCTGATATTACTGTTGCCGACACCTACCATTGTATGCTCAAGCTTATAGAAACAAGTCTCATAAATTTACGGACTATAAATCAAAACGACTTTGTCCTAAAATTAGTTTGTTTCCATTGTTCTTCAACGTTTTATTACATTATGAAGAGCCTCTAAAGTAAAACATCAGGAGTGTTTCCTGCTGTTCAAAATTCATCCATAAAGAACACCATACGAGGCTAATGTTTCAATCAATTCTTGTATTAATGTAATATACCACCGCTGTCACTACGGCGGCACTATAATTATGTAGTGAACTATATACTACCTATATGTAGTGAAACACACGCTAGTTGGTTTAACACTGTTTCGATTATTTTATCCTCCAATTACCTGATAATATACTAGATAATATATGCACGGAGCTTAAGTCTATCAGCACATGAGTTTGTTTTATAACTATAAGTAGGAAATTTTGTTCGTAAGTGCGGATAGGAAAAACGCCTTGTTAGTTTCTCGCCGATTCTTATTCAAGCCCCGCATAACGACTTCAGTCTTAATTGAAGTCGCAGTGATATTGCTACTAGCTATTACTGACATTGATCGTCATTTATAGGCGATTGTCAGCGAAACTAAAAACAACAATTTAAAGGCAGTATTTATCGCAGCATTGTTGGCTCTCGGCTTCAGCTCTATAAAAGAATGTGATACATCTTACATTTTATGATGACAATAATATTGAGAAAACCGAGAAAACTTTGTCTCAACAACAATAAACGTGGCCGTATCGTATCCAATCCCAAGAGTACTTGAAAATAGAATACAATAAATGTTCTTCTTGGTAAATGAAAAATAATACGAAAATAAGAGTTTTTTGGAAAACGATAACATTGTTTTATCGGAAGTAATAGCACTTCTTTCACATTTCGCACAAAGATACACTTTGTTTTTGAGTTTCCCTATGTAGATGTATGTATAATTGTATATATAACAACAACATTATGTTTTAATTATGTTTCTCTTAATACGTTTATACCTGATAGTCATTGCTCGCGGCTTCGCCCGCGCGATAGGCGGAATACAACAAACTACTATTAATATTATTCCAAGGGAACAAAATTATCGGCATAAAAACTATCTATGCCCTTTCCAGGATCTTAAGCTATCTCCATAAAAAAATATATAAATTGAAACAGCAGTTTAAGTACGAGAAGGTAGCGGACAGACAGGGATACTTTACATTATTAGTATGGATAGGTAGGACAGGATTGTTATCACAGAAAAATTAGTTCGTATGCTGACAAACATTAGATATCCCATCTTCATGATAACCGTAGACAGAGAAGGATATAGACATGGTGAGCGTGGCCAACATGAGATAGCATGAGAAAGTAAAATAGTATGTGACATTAGAAAAAATCAACATCAGCTCTCAAATTTGCTTATACCTCAGCAACTGTGCTTTCCTCGAAACAACCGTCACGCAAAGTGAGACAAAACATCGTATCATTCTATCTCGTTTTTTTCGTGTCACTGGCGTAAGTAGTAACTTTCTTGCCTGGGTGAGATAGATGGCATCCATGACTAAACTCTTCTCTGTCTGCAATGATAACAAAGCATCGTAGGCCGTGCCGTACGTGACAGTGGGCAAGCGGCGGAAGATGTGGGTAGATTATACTCGATCCTAATACGTAAATAGCGATGGAGCAAGGCAAGCGTTCATTGTTAGTTGAATGTGCGTCGTCCAACGTTCCGCGCTCAGTGTTTACCCACTCTGCGGGATTGGAGTTGCTTTTGTTACGCCGCAATATCCCGACGTGGTCTCACTCCAATGCTTGCATTCAACCTGAAAATCTTTTTCAAGACTGGACTGTAAGCTTGGTCGTAGAATAGTAGACTATTACAGTTGAAACTTTCTAGAATCTAGATCATGGTGAATTAGTCGAATATTATGTCCTGTCCGCTCATAGCCCTACACAAGGATTTCCTGTCATGGGTGCCATGGACAACACACAAGACCCACACACCCAAACTGATAACAGAAATCTAACCTCAATCATCATCATTCAAATTACTGCCTCACGAGCCCGAACTCAGCATTTTTGGAATGGACGAACCATTGCCAAACATGTAAATTGAAACTCTAATCCGCAATAGCATTGAATTCCCTTGCCTCTAATCTCTCAGAACTCGCGTATCTGACTGACATCTGACGTCTACATTCATTCATTGGATAGTTAAAATACCAGAACTCAGAGATGGTAGGTACCTACGTCTAGAACTATCTGGTGCGGTCGGATATTACACGGCCGACCGGAGTGACCGGACCGACCGCTAGAGGCGCTAGAAGCAATCACATTTCATTAACGCTTCCCTAGTTCGGCCGGCAAAACTGGGCTAGATAGTTATTGGATAGAATATCTTCGTGAAGAGGAACATCGACTTAATTTTGGCGAGTAGCTATCTATATTATTAACATGTGAAGCAAACATGTTGTACCTATCCTTTTTACGAAAATTACGCGCACGGAGGAGTGTGAAATTTGGCACAGCCAAAGTTCAGTCCAGGAGTTCAGAAAGCTAACATTTTTATGTAATAATGCATTAGAAATGCATTAAATTAACAAATAAAACATTACGCACATTAATACAATTATTAACAGATAAAACTTATATTAGTGTGCGTAATGTTTTATGTAAAGACAAACTCCATTTGATTGTAATTTTCAACGATATCCAAGGATAAAAATACGATATAACCCGTCAATTCACAAAGCCACACATCACTGTAGCTACATGTATGTATATTACATATTGCATAGTAACTATAGATCAGTCGAAGCCTGCGTCTCATCATAGAGCTTCTCTACATTACGCCAACGCACACTTAAGTTATTAAGCGTGATCCAACGTGCGGGCGTGTGTGTGTGTGTGATGGTCCGTACTCCGCACTACACACTGTACACTCCGCAGTCGTTCATTACAAAGACATTTCAAACTCAAACTCAAACTCAAATCATTTATTCCATGTAGGTATTTAGAATACACTTATGAACGTCATTTTTTGCATTTACCACCGTTTCATTGACACAGCGGCAGATGTTCGCTGCACGGGCCGGGAGTGGAGCGCGGAGTATCCCGCTATTGTTAATTGATAGGGCTGCCAACAGTGCCAGCACACATGTTTTGACGTCACAGATGGGCAAAATTTTATTTTAAATCATCACGGCTGAACAACTTACTACTGCAACAACAAATTAAAGTCGTAAAGAAGTTTGACTTCGTAGGTTCGTGTTTTTTTTTGGACCGAAGCAGGCACACGAGCAGACTGGTCACCTGATGGTCAGTGATCACCGTCGCCCATTGACATTGACAACGCGTTGCCGGCCAACAAGCAAACGATGGATCCGCTTCTTGAAGGACCCCATATTGTAGCACTGCATAGCTTACACGAATACGCGCACACTGTTGTAATTTTGGACTTGTCGTCAACCCTAGCGAAGGCGGCGGAAGCGCGGCGCGGTGCCGCCTCGCAAGATGATTGAATTGAAACAATGAGCCAGTATCCGCGAATTATCCTCGCTCGCGTCGGGCGTCTTGTGTTAACTCTTTGTATGGCCCGAGAACGAGAACATTATTACATTCGCTACACATACCTGCGCAATATGGTCATTAACATTTTTCTTATAATACTGGCCAATTATGATATTTATATTTATTGTCAAATTTGAAAACGGAATATGTTTTGTTTAAAATTTCCTAAACAATTTTTTGTAATTAGATAGATATATAGTCTTTATTTGCAACTTAAATTCAGTCTTAACAAAAGCACATCAAAATAATTATAATTGTTAGTTAAACGTTTATTGTCCCACATTAAATAATTATTTCGGTAATTGTGCCGGGGTGTAACCGGTTTGAGAATTTATAACCCTAGATGTCACAGGGTTGATATTAGGTGGATTCATTACTGATAAAAAATGGGTTGTTTCGACTACGAAACCCTGAATAGATACTAAATAGATTGATAAAAAAATGTTCCGATCCTTTTTACATGAATAAGTACGTCCTTGGCACTGGCCGCAATATGTGCTTGTATTTCAATACAAATAGTTCACCAATTCCCAATAGTGGGAAGGCCGGGTTGACAATTAATGGCTACACGACGGCACGACCTGAAATTCCACTTTAATTCGAAATTAACGCGCGCGACGACACGAAAATTTCGAAGAAATAATTAAAACTGAAACCTGGTGTTCGAAGTATCGTTTTTCAGTGTTTTCCAGGCGGAGTGCCGCGGGCGTCGGGTTTCGGTATAATAAAATCTTAATGACGACATTATTACATGAACAAAATTTGCAATCAGGCTGTTTTTTTTTTGCTCCAGCATGTACCTCGTTTTGGACGGTAATCTTGATACTCTTCTTATTTGTGATCTTCTCAAGGTATTTGTTTCCTCTGAAAGTATAAAATACTAGTCAGTATTTTTCGTGATTATTTTTCTATTAGTTCCTTCTTATAGAGTCTGCTCGCCCTGAAAGTGCTCTTAAAAAGTTAATTATCTTTCTTTTCCTTTTAAGTATCTAACACATTTTAAGGGTGTTTTTTTGTATTTCGTTCTTCGTAATTCTTTCTCCACCGAAAACGCAAGAGTAGGCCTTTAGTGTTACGGCGACTTAAGCTGGTTGAGATGGTTCGTCCGCTTGAATAGCCGACATTTACATAAAAAGTTAGATAAATACATATTTATTTACTTTAGTAACATATAAAAATATTTTATCTACTGATGCACCAACTTGCACTGGATTGTGTCCACAGGAATACGTTTAAGGCTATCACAATGTACACTGCAATGGCCCGCTAATGTTCTGAACAAGTTTCAACTCGTAACTACCAACAATACAGCTGAAATTAGTTATGTACCATTGCTACGCTTACGCTTATAATTTTCCGCACGAGTTGTGAAGTTGTATCGGCACAGAACACATGTTTGCCGGTAGAATTCATCGCTCGTACACGGAAAACGTGGACCACCAGGGATCATAGCTGTTAGTTGTTGATTTGCACATCGTAATTCGCAGCTATGTGAGAATTTTGCCATTTATATGTCCACATACATTTGAGTTATTTTCGGAGTAAAATACGCATATAATATAATGCTACGAACCTAAACCGATAATAGAAATTTAAACTCATCATTAGAATTTCCGAATCGCTGGAAATGGAACCAAGGATCCTTCGAATAACAATCAGGTATGGCAACCATTACGCGATACTGTTCGTCAATACTATTGATATTGCAATCAGTTTATTTTTCGTTAACTCGTTACATGCTCTGGCTCCGTTTGTTTGCTGTTTGTACTTCTGTCTTTTCCCTTGCTTCGTCTTTGTTTTTTGTCTTGTACTTTGAATTTGCCATTACTTACTTCTCGCACCTTCAAGAACGTTATAGAGAATATTTATAGCCAACAATGTCTGGTGTTAAGGTACAATTCCTAAGGTATTTATTTATTTATAAAGTAGACTGAAGCCATCTAACGTAATCAGATCGATAGCTCTCGTTACGCTTTACCACCCATTCTGATGTCTCCATTCACTTGCGTAATAACGTAATGGTTTAAATTTTATTTTCGTCACAGAGTATTTGTAACATCGAAGATAGATCTATTTTACACAAACACTTATTCACTTCACTCAATAGAAAAGGTTAATAAGGTAAGTGCATGGCACATTGGTTCAACATCAACGACAATGCCCTTATCTAGACATAAATTATATATTAGTACTAACTTGCAATAATATAGTCTTCCATCTCGCCCCGTGTGCACCGTCCATCCTTCCTTTAGCTCCGCTTGCAGCCTCTCCAATGCGACCTCGTCTTCCAAAGCACTCCTTCCATCAAGTCTAGGACTCCCACCCAATCTGGGGCTCCCAAATTTCGGGCTGGCACCCAATTTGGGACTATTGGCGCCAAACCTGGGACTATTAGAGCTAGATGCTCCATCGCTCAGGCTGGGACTACCCGTAAGTCTAGATGTGAAATTTGGACTAGGATTAGGCCTAGGACTCGGAGGAAGTTTGGGACTAGCCGTGCCGCTGGGACCAGGCACCGAGGACGCCTGCTGCAGCAGCATCGCTTTTACATCATTGCATCACCATCGTTATCTGAAACGAAAGAAAAGAAAATGTTAATTTCAGCCACAAAGACCTTTGCAAAATGTACTCATTCATGTCTAAAACCACAAAGGGTACAGACAAATAAAACTCTCGCTACTGCGGCCTCTAAACGGCAACACAGATTAAAACTGGCCGCAAACTTTCCTGGAAATGCCCTCCAAATTGCTTTGAAAAAAGAAAAACCACGTTTGCCGCGCAAACCGTAATCATTGGAACGCGACGAGCCAAATATGAATGAAAATGGTCGCCATTCTCGCATGGCATTTTGTTGTTCCCCGGTTTTTATTGGCCGCTCGATAAAGCGCGGGAATGAGAATGTTTTGGGAAGTATTTCGTTTCGTTGTACGCGCGTAATCCGTGAATTTAGGCGCAGAAACCCCTTCAGCGCACACACTTGTTATGATTAACCGTCGCCATATTTTTGGAGCAGCGATATTGTATATCATAGCCAGCTTTTGTATTTACCAGATTTACCTGCCCTGCCCTGCCCTGGGTAATGTATTCATTATTTAGCTCTTTATTCTCTTTTTTCTTATTTTTACAAAGGTTTACGGTTGTATCGTGAAAGCGTGTGTTAGTTTTACAAAGCTTGACATAATAGAGTGGTAGGTACTTCGAAAAATAAACTGAATATACGTCGTAATTTTAACTGTTTCATGGTTTTAAAATAACATGATTGTGTTTATTAAAGTAATAGAAATTCTAATAATTTCTCAAAAGAAATATACAATGCCCCTTGACGAGAAACACTGTCTTTTGAACAAGTTATGTTTTATAAACGTACAGGCATACATTTGCAGCAAAAGATAAAAAAAAATTAAAGGGCCGCTATTCATAACATTTTATAGAAAACAACAATTTAAATTTCCGAGCTTAGTTTTATAACAAAAATACTGTAAGAATACGGAATATAAATTGCGGAAAATAATAACGTAGCCATTAGTCACCCCCGTCCTTCAAATGGTTGTTTAAGGGACTCGCCATACCACTCAAGAGTAAATACTTACAAACTAAGCCTTTTTAATACGCTTTTATTATTTGAATATTAAATAATTATTATAAATTATTACTTAATATAGGTTCTTCTCATATATTTTTATTTCTGTATTCTAATTCTAATTCTGTATTCTAATATCTTTGTATTAGTCACTACAGAGATATTAGAAGAGATATAAATAATTAGAACAAGATTATACAGAGGATCTTGTTACGAACCAAAATCTCCTCAACTAATCGCTGTGAGTTGATTTAATTGGCAATAATCATTTTAATTTGAAATTCTCCATTTGAACAATTACTTTTTTTGGCAAGCAGCACAACACAGCAGCAAAAAGGTAGAGTTTCAAAAGTACCAAGATATTAGGTGTGGAACTATGAGTGTGTAATTTTATTTTATTTAAGTGGGCTTCAACCTATTAATGGCCCACTACTTAACACGGGTCTATTCTCTTACCTGAGAAGGTCTAATGCTGCACCACGCTGCTCCAGTGCCGATTGGTGGAGGGGTTAGTAGCCAACTCAATTGTCGGAAGTTTTAATGCCGCCCGAAGGCATCCGACATGGCTTAACGACTGCTACCAAGTAACAACCGGGACAGGCGGCTTTACGTGCCCTCCGATGCACGGAAGCGCCCAAGAAATTTTGCCACTAGCAGTCACCAATACAACTGCCGACTGCGCCCGCTATTGCTTAACTTTACCGATCACCTCAAACCGCCGGGCTATGAGCGCTTCCAACATATCGCCTTTGGTTACCGGTCAGACAATATAAGTCAGAAAAGAAGCCAGGGCGACACTTTCTAAAAAAGAAATGGCAAAGAAAGCCACGTTGAATCATTTATTTCACGTCTTTTGATTATCTCTGAATATGTTATGATAATACAACAAAGGATACTGCTGTCATAATGATTATAATTCGTATAAAAACCCTTCTCAGGAAATGATACAGAAATGTTTTTACGTTACGGGTCTTTGAGACATTTAAGTAGGATTTTTCTTCTGTGTTAATAGCCGGAAAATAAAAAGACATGGTCATTATTGAAACCCATAACTATTCCAATACTTGGCTAGAGCTTACCTGCAATGTGAAGCCTACATGATATTATACTCTACCACACTGGCAAAGTGGGTTTCTCCTTCTGACTTACTAGGCGTAAAGCTTATTCCACCATGTAGATTCGGTGCTCATAGGTCGAGAGGATAGTGGATAAACCAAGTTTCGGAAGTTTTTTGTCTCACAAACGCCTCTGACATGGCTTAATGTCTGCTATCCAACGATAGCCACCGTGACCGACGGCTTTACGTTCCCTCCGACGCACGGAAACACATTTATGTAACAAATAAATGTACTTATATTCTTTTGTCACGGTTGTCAGCGATGACTTACCTGTGTTGTCCGTGCCACCCGCGACACAGGGAAAGACAGCGAGAGGTATGAATGTGTTTTAAATAAAGTTTAAAAGAAAAAAGTTTTTTTTTTTTTTCAAAAATGAGGTAACCAGAATTGCATGCCATTTTCAATTTTGCGTAAGAATAAAATGGACGAGTTCTAGACCTTCGACCAGAAAATAATGCTGAGCAAGTTCTAACAGTAACGATTATAATGGTTTGGATTGAGGTTACTAAATACCTCGTCAGTTTTCCCAGAAGCCCCAGATGGGAACAGCTGTAATCAAGGCGCCTAGCGCCTGTTGCCCCGTAATTGGGACAATAACGCACGCTCTCTCTTTGATCATCATTGTTTTGCTGTTTTCTGTGTTATTTATTTATTTCACTCTTTATTGAAAAACCTAAAGCAAGGAATTACAATGGGCGGACTTAATGCCTGATGGCATTCTGTACCAGTCAACCCTTGTTATACACAAAATTAATGACTATAGAATGAAAAAAAATAACGCTACACACTCCCCACACTAGAAATAGCCCCACACTAGGAATCTCTGTGTCGACACACACCCAGACTAAGAACAGACCTTTAAACTCATCATTCAAATTTCCGCCTCGCTGGACACCCAGGACCCTTCGAATAGTTAGTAATAATCCGGTTAGTCATTTTTAGTAAAAGTCTCGTTCTAAATCGATCACATATGGGTTGCTAGGTTGCTACCCTTGAGGATGGTCGCTTCTCCAAGAGTGTGACCGGATCCACAGATGAGGAAATAAAAGATAATTTCACAAGCGCACATAAATTTCGACAGCACATTTCCTGCATAATTTTACACGAGCTTAAGGATGCTCAAAAGCTTTACCTCGTTCGTTAAGTTAGTGTAAGCAGTAAGCACATATTACCGCAACACGAGATATTCCAACTTCGGACGCAGTTTGCCCACAGGGCTTCATTACACGGGAATTATTGTATGACAAACTACGAGGCTTACAAATTAAGGACACGCTCCACAGGGGCAGATTATGAAGTACCCCTTTACCAAAGCTCCGACAAAGAGAGATTGTCTTTCGTCGCGTGTAGCGAGATTAATGTATCAGAAGTGAATATACTTATATAATTATGCTCCCAGATACCTGATAACTCATTATGTTTGTGATTTAAATATTATCATTTGTATAATTTATCTTTCCGTGAAGTCTATCAGGCTAACTACGCTCATGCTCGAGTCAGCTATCTATTTACTTTATTTGATCGCTTTGGTGTTGCGTAATGTGCGTGGGCCAAAGTGACAACTTCATCAGGTGATTCGTATACTTATATACTGACTTTATTCCACCACGCCGGCAAGTGTCGATTGGCAAACTTCTTACAACTTTGCGAACATTATAAAAACTTTTAAGTGTACAGATTCCTCACGATATTTTCCTTTACCGATCGCCACATATTTTTTGAAAATTAGAGATAGTTGCATAATTCTAACTCAGACATCCCTGCCCGGAAACCCATCGCATAAACCACCAAGCCAGCGATTGCTCCGCTAAGCTCAAACTTACTAAGTTTTAATGATGTTAGTACACAGCTTCAAAACTTTCGAGGTAGAGGGTAGCCGACGACCGTTAAAGACTTAACGTTAAATGTTTGTGGAGCTCAACAAGTTAACATGTTAAATGGTCTCTCGTGGCGCGATGTTGTTAAGGAGAAAAACTATTTGGCTTCCACCCATTAACGACCCACTACAGGACACGAGTTTCTCCTCATATCTGAGGAGGCCTAGACCATACTCTACGCTGCTCCAGTGCGGATTGGAGGAGGTAACTGACCTAGTAATCTCCTTAGTACCCACATCCGCCCTGTAGGATAGGCCCTGTGTAGTATGGGAAATATGGACACTATTGTTTTGAAGCCAGTGTAACTTTATCAGTTAAGAAATCAAATTGTAAAAGGTTTTTTATGTAAATAGCCGACAAACTGACAGACGAACCATCTAATTCGTCGTAATTCTGCAACATCATATTTGAAGATTGTGGCCAGCGACATAAGAGAAGCGTTCCATCTCGAAACCATTTATTATTCTTACTTATTATCAGAAATATAGCCCACAACAAACAAAATATTTATCAATCATCATTGCCATTTAGCCGGGAAGCAAACATTAGAAACAACAATATTACCACGCCTGATACAGATTTATCTAATATCTAGGCTACCTGCGCTAGAAGAGGACAGCTATATGTGTGACAGGTGGGCGATCGTTGACCCGGCTATTGTGTAGTGGTACGAATTTGGTGAACAACTCAATGGTAGCTGGCATGCAAAATGAAACCTTATTACTTAGATAGCACAATCCGTTTTGATTGATTGTAATTTATCGCCAAACGTGAAATCTCACGATAACTATTTTGTCTATATAGTAGTCGAAACGCAATCGAGTTAGCAGAAAACAGTTAATCACTGTCGAACAATGGTTTTCATTAGTTACGAGACTGGCGATTAGTACCTACGAGTAATGCTATTGTAATATTAAGCCTGAAGTTTTATAAAACCTTAGCTTTTTTGTACTTCGCGATACAAAGGAAGTAATGTATTTAACTAAGTTTGTTTCTTTGTAGCGATCTAGAGAAAAACCCGTGGAGCGATTTTGATGATTCTTACGTCAATCGATTTGTCTTGATCTTGTGAACGTACAACACGATCAAAATTCAATATGGCGAAAACTAGACGCCATATTGTAGTAAAGAAAAAAATTAAAGTACTAATTTTGTTGTAGTGTGGGATCCATGATATTATATTTTAATGGGTTATCATTGAATAAATTATTGACCAATGACCGACCGATGACCGATTATTGACCACACCAAGTGGAAGTCATTGAAAACTACTGCTACTTATATTATTGATCAGTAAGATATAAGTCTGGCCTTAAAATAAAGAAAGAAAAACATTTTAAAACGACCCAGTTAACACTAGTACCTACTGCAAAGCTGCCAGCTGTTTGCTTATGAAAACAGCTTGAAAATCGAAAAGATTTTTCTGAAATCTTTCTCTGCGTGCAAATATTGCCTATTGTCCATCCCGGCGAACAATACAACTCAAAATATTGACACACCGTGCATACGATACGACAGCTTCAGAATGTAAACAGCTAGAGTAAGCACAGGCTATAAATAGTAGTCTACGGAAAACCTAAAAATAGTAACCAGTAGTCTTTGGTTGCAACCTGTTCTTTGTGCTATTTTGAACTAAAAAAGGTTTTGTACGAAATGAACGTGTTTGTAGTACTTTAATATTACATTTTGTCAATGTGATGTGAATCTAAGGATCTAGTTCTACTCTATTTCCATGTTTATTTCTAGTCTCAATAACCCTAAGTAGTATTTGTTTCCATCAAACCCGCACACGATAATCTTTACAGATACATCACTGTCCACGTGAGTAATCGAATTGCCTTTTTCTTTTCAGTTACAATGTTGGCGGTTAATATTGTGTCAGTCTCATGGCTCAATGTTCTGTAGTTACTTATTTTCAGCACTTTTAATAATAACTAAAATTAACGCTACACACTCATAGCCCCACACTAGGTTTCCCTGTGGCGTGGGTGCCATGGACAACACACAAAGACAAAACCACACACATACCACCAACACACCCACCACCACAGACATATCCAGAACAGAAATTGACCAAATTAATTTTATATATTTCAATAGATGGTTTCAAAATCTTTACATTTTATTTTAGTCTTTAAGCGAGACGTTTGTATGGACAGTTTTTCGACCTCACATTGTAGGTAAAAATTGTTAACATGAGACGAACAACACAACTTGACTCTTTCTACAAACTTGACCAAGTTTCACAATCTCTTAAGGCACCACATATTTCATAATCAATTAGAATATATCCCACAGCCGACCTCGAATTATGTTTCAGAATTATGGAGATCTTTGAATTATTGGTACAATATGCCACGAACATATAAATGCGCGAGAATCACAAGCATTTTGAATAATTTCGTTATAAATAAATTACTAGTCCTACATAGGTACGCTTATGATAAAACTCTATAATAAAACCAGGTAAACAGAATTGTAAGGGGTATAAAAGGTACCAGTATTGTCCACAAGAACAATGAATGACGTATTCGAGAAAAATTTAATGGTAAAACTTAGAATGCTTCACACCCATGGTACCGCGACGTGACACGCGTCAAACGCAGTTAGTGAGGCGCCATCTTGTATGTTTAAGTATGTAAACAGAGATGAGTCATAGAGCGTGGGTAGAACTGAGGCGAGTCGGTTGTATACTCGAGTGGGAGAATTTACTACGAAACTGGGTACAAGCAGTTCAGTCAAGATTTATTAAAAGTAACATATGTTGGCAAACATTTATTAAAATTGTTTTTGTTAGTTACGACCACTCACTTTTCTACTCCACTCGCGTTTCTTTTAATATGTAACCACTTTTGGGGCATTTAATTGTATTCTAGCCCATTTTAAGACCACATTGTCAAACAATTTTTGGGCTATTAAACTTCAAAACATAAAACAGAACTCATACATGCAAAGATTATGAATTGTGAAGGCGTTAATGAAAACTGACCAGCACAGAAATCCCCTCGTGAAGCCAACAATTGGATATTGCTTTTGCATAATATAACAGCAGCCGGCGATTGGATAGGCAGCGCGTTATACAAAATTAAAACTGAGGTTAAGCCCGCTCTTGATTATAATTTAATGGCCTCTGATGCAAACGTGAACGTGTGTGATTATACTTTGGCTATATAGGCTTTAAATATTGTAGTTTTATTTGTTATTTATTACCTATTATGTCAAAAGCGACTTCTGCAATTAATGGCCTAAACCGCTAACGAAAACGCAGAGGAGCCACTTGATGGTAAGCTGTCATCGTCGCCTATGGACACAAGCAACACCAGGCTTCCTTTCCAGGCATTTTTCTAAAAATCCTGTCTAGTGCTCACTTGAGGAACCTATAATATACAAAGTTTGAAGTGAATCCATTGAAGAAATAAAAAGTTTCTGTTTATCCCCCTTTTTATCCCCTTAGGGGGAAATTTCCACACTCCCCAAAGAACATAAATGCAGCTTATTGCGTTCAGTAGTTTCGGCTGTGCGTTGTCAGTAACGCAAGATTTTTATATAATAAATAAATAAAATATTGATTAGTACCTTATTGCGTAATTATTTAGACTTCAAAAAATGTTTAGATTATTTTAAATCAACAATCTTACAGTACAGTACAAGAAATTCAAGGGCGAATAAACTTAAAAGATACGAGAGTATTGACAAGGTAGGATTCCCCTCAATCGAATAAACCCCAACATTTACATCTTAGGGACACCCAAAAGAAATCTCAAGACGTTTACGAAAAGGTCCCGAATGTTTGTCAGGTCCTACAATTTATTTGCTGAATGCGAAGGACTCTAGGGCGAACTCGGGTCGAATAATTAAGTGCCTACAAATGACGGAGATTATTCCCGAACCAATAGCGATTGTCTCCAGACGAGGAATGAGCATGAATATAAATGACAGCAACCGATTGCTAAATGTTTACAAATGTTTAATTTAATTCCAATACCTTGCAATTAAAGTAATTGAAGCACAAGGTCTTATTGTTCCAAACGAAAACGTTGACGGGCTTGCAAATTGAGCCATCCAGTTCATCGCTTTCGTCAATCGATAATGTCTACTCCGTACATCTTCGTGCAATCCTTTTTTATCCATTCGTATTCAGGTATTACCATTTGTATTCATCATCATCGAAACCCATAATTGTCCCACTGCTGGGTTCGGCACTCCTCTCACAATGTGATTGGTATGGACTATAGTCCACCACGCTGACCAAGTGCCGATGTTGCGACCTCCACTCACCTTTGAGCATATTATGGAAACCTTAGATGTGCAGGTTTCCTCTCGATGTTTTCTTTTACCGAAACAAGTGGCAAGTAATTTCTAATCCTGACGTAACTATTGAAAATTAGAGGTGCTTGTAAGATTCTAATCTTATTCGGCAGTCCAACGTTCAAACGATTTGGCTATCAGTGCTTAAATTTTAAGGCATTTTGCAAACATGTAATCGTGTTGGTTTATGGAGGTCAATACCACAAACGTTACTTAACCTTCGGCACGTCAACCGCACTCAAACATGTACAGTGGACATTTACAATTGTCAAACATGCAAGTCACTCGACATGACAATTTTCAAACGGAAAACACTGTTGATTCAAATTGACGCTGATGCCGGAATTTGTTCGAAGTTTGACTTCTGTGTTCTTCGAGGACATGTTTTTATTTGTGTGAATTAATTTACTCTGACATATAAGTAATTTGGCTTCAACTCATTAATGGCTCACTACTGAGCACGGGTCTCTCCTCATATCTGAGGAGGCCTAAAGCATAATTACTCCACTACGCTGCTCCAGTGCGGATTGGCGGAGGAATTAGTGGCCAACCCAAGTGTCGGAACTTTTTATCCCGCCCGAGACATCCGACATGGCTTAACGACTGCTACCAAATGGTAACAAACTCGACCGACTATTGTACGTGACCTCCGAAGCACGGAAGCGCCCATAAAATCTTTGCCATTAACGGTCACACATCCAACTATCGACGCGCCCGCTGTTGCTTAACTTTGTTGATCACCGCAAACCGCCGCCGCGTCGGGCTGACTTATTAATAAATTCATGTATTTTTTAGGCTTTCACTGATGTATATTTATAAGATTGAGCTATTCAATAGTATCTGTTTTATCGCAATCAATTCACAAAAAATATGTTAATTTAGATACAAGTTCTTAGACATACGTTTTTCGAGGCGAAGCGAGGGAGGGGGGGTAAAGTATAATTTTGTTAAGAATAATATCGAGAAAGAATAACAAAAACAAAAAAAATAAACCTGGGCTCCAAAGCTCGTAAGAATTACATCATATCAAAAGTAACGTTGTATCATGCCTACGTTTTTGTAACACAACTGTATCGACATCTTAATCTTAGTCAAAGAATTTTGAACAAAGAAAAAGTCTTATACATTAATAGGTAGGTATGAAGTCTAATCGTGGATTTCTCATCAGTCATTCTTGTGTAAAAATTTCTCAGCCGTCCCTAAAAAGCTCCAGCTTGGGATGATGAATCACCGTTTCGATCCACCCATTCGATTCATCAGCATTTATTTCTACAATTTCATCTAGTTCCTACGCTAGATATGTTTGAATAGCGTGGGAGGCTTCAACATCTGTTTCTACCAAAATGTAATTCCTGCAGATGAGTTTGAAATTCATGTTGCACGACACTGAAAGTAGTTTCTTGTATTTTTACAAAGGTTAATCCGACAAAAGAGTACACGAGGTATTGTAAGCGGCCCTTCTGGCCTTCGCCCACGATCTTTTGCAAATAAACCAAATTATCGACTTCTGATATTATTATGTGATGTGGGGACCATATCAGGGTCCCCATGTGATGAGGGGCGCGCGTAAGGTTCACCATGAGAAGAGAGGAGGCGGCGGGAAGGTCGCCCCGGGGTTAGGGTAACCCCATGAGCAGTAAAAAGGCACCAGAGTTCTCGGTAAAAACTGAGTTTATTTCTAAGGTCTAAGCTATCTTATATACTACCAACTACGTGTTAATCTACTGGTATTAACTTATCTTATTCGTGACTAACTCTTCAATAGTTAATCTTAACTCTACGTGTATAACTAATGTTTAATCTATCATCACACCACATCATCCCTCCAAAAGAAAAAAAATAAAAATGTTATACTACATTTTTTTTTCTTTACAATTAACAATCATAAAAGTGTAACAATAACAATATTACCATTTGACATATCAACATTAATTATGTACTCTTATTACAACAATAGAACAAGTGATTAAAACAATAATACAATACAATACAAAATAATTAGCTATCACAATACAATTTTGTTCTTCTTTAAAAATTTAGCAATTCTCATAATAATATTCGCGTTATAACGATTTTTCAATATAATTACTTCTTTAATGCCTTTCTCAATACAAAACATAACTATTTCTTTCGACAACTCGTCTCGCGATGATGTCGATAAAGAATCATAGTTTATATAAATACTCGAGTTTTCTGGCATATACATTAATTTACGCGACTTTGAAAATATTTTCGTACATTTCTTGTTACGTAACAACTTCTCCCACTCATCGAAGCCTGATTGAATTAACTCAATATCGCTTCCTTGTTTCTTAAGAACTTCAACGATCCTAGGTTGGCCATTCCTACAAACCGTAGAGTCTTTTTCGTGAATAACAGAGTTCTCTGCCTGTAAACGGCACTGAGCTCTTGTCATCACTGATATAGTTTTCTCATGCATAGCTTTCAAATCATCACTAGAAATCACTATTCTCGATAGCGCATCCGCTAAAACATTTTCTTTCCCTTTTATATATTCGACCTCGAAATCATATTCCTCTAAACATAAACGAAACTTAGTCAACCTACTTGAGGGATCAGACATATTAAATAAGTATAAAAGTGGTCGATGATCCGTTTTAACAATAAACTTCCTTCCATACAAATACGGTCTAAAATACTTTACTGACCAAACTATAGCTAACAACTCCTTTTCAATTATTGGATAATTTAACTCACTCTTTCCCAAAGATCTACTTGCATACGCCACGGGTTTTCCATTTCCATTACACAACACACTCCCTACTGCAAATCCTGAACTGTCTGTCTGTAATATGAACGTATTGCTGTCAGAAAAATCTGGAAAATCTAAAATTGGGGGACTCACTAAAGCATCTTTTAATAACAAAAATGATTTTTCGCATTCATCAGTCCAATCAAACACGACATTCTGCTTACACAACTTATTCATTGGTATGACAATATTAGCAAAGTTAGGAATAAATTTTCTATAGTAATTTGCAAATGCTACAAAACGCTTTACTTCATCACTACTGGAAGGACGCGGATAATTTTTTATTACCGCTACCTTCTCCGGATCGGGTGAAATGCCTTCAGATGAAATAATATGACCTAAATAAAGAATTTGTTTCTTTAAAAATTCACATTTTGACGGGTTTAATTTGAGATTAACTTTTCTTAAACGTGAAAAAATAGACATTAGATTTCGGTTATGTTCATCTAAATTTCGTCCAAAAATAATTAAGTCATCTAAATAAATTAAACATTTATCGTAATTTAATCCAGACATGGCTACTGTCATCATTCTACTGAATGCACTGGGACTAATCTTAAGACCCATTGGTAGCCTTCGCATTTGAAATTGACCTTTATCTGTTGTGAAAGCTGTGTACTTCCTACTTTGTTCATTCAATTTACACTGATAATATGACTGAGATAAGTCGCAATGACTGAAATACATAGCACCTGAAAGTGAGTCAAGAATTTCATTGATATTGGGTAAGGGAAATTTGTCATCCTGAATCCTTTCATTCAACTGTCTGTAATCCACAACCACACGCCATTTTTTCTCACCATTACGGTCCGCTTTCTTGGGCACAATTAAAACAGGACTAGACCATTCACTTACTGATTTTTCTATGATATTATTGTTAAGCATTTCCTGTACCTGCCTATCAACTTCCTTCTTTTGAACAAACGGTATCCTATACGGTTTCCTGTAGACTGGAGAGACATTATCTTTCAACCTTATTGACTGTTCATATACATTTGTGACAGTTAATTTATCCCCTGGTAAATGGAAAATATCTGGATATTTTGCACATATTTGTTCAATGCTTAACCTCTCTTCATTATTCAGATAATCGAGTTTAAGCAAAGAAAATATTTCTTTAACCCGTTGGACGCTTCTATCCGTTTCCGCAAAACAACAATATTCGTAACTATTTAACGGTTCTATTTCAACGTTTTCTAAATTACATACAACTTCTTCGGAGGTCGTGTTTAATATCCTAATGGGTATCAACCCATTCCTAGGAGTAGCTATTCCGTTAGCTAAAAAGACACCTTTCTGTAACTCTTTTCTAAAAATAACACAATCTTCCGTTCTATTGACGGGAAAATATTTAATAACTTCACAACGCGGAGCAATAGTTAAGGAATAATTATAAAACTGAAGAGGAATTAAAATTTCCTTGCCTTCACATTCCTTTAAACTTAACTTATTCCTTGAAAAATCAATAATACCTGCATATCTCTGCAAAAAATCCTGGCCAAGTATGCCAACCGAGTTACACGGTAAATCTTCAAAAACATAAAATTTATGTACAAATGAACATCGTTCAGTTTGTAACTTTAAATATACGTAACCTATTGCTCTTAATTTACCACCAACTCCATTAATTTCTAATTCATCCTTAATTATTTTATAATACAACGAATTCGTCTCAAAAAAACTTTTCTTTACCGCCGATAATGACGCTCCGGTATCCAATAACCACTCAAACTCTATGTTATTAACAACAAAATTAACCCAATTAATACTATTACACGTAAGAATATGATAAGCCTTCAAAAACTGACCTGTATTAACTTCTTTACAATTATTATATCGTGAACTTGATATTCCATCTAAGTCACGGTCAACCGACTTTTGCTGAATGTACGCTACATGTCGCTGGTTTTGCTGACTACGCGCACTGCGATAAGCATTATTTCTAATACCACGATCGTGCATACTACCGGAATGCCATGCGTATGCATTTTTATCTTCTCGGCACGTACGATTAACAGCTGATTTATTTTGCGAGTTTATATGGCTATACCGATTCATATTATTTCTAAAATTTTTGACCGGTTTATAATGCCTCTGAAATGCCATGCATTGTGATCCCGACGAAGCACAATTTTCGTCTTCAGCCACTCTGATTGCATCTTTTAATGAAGTTAAATTACGAGCAGTTACGATAGTACCCAGGCGCTGATTACTAAGTCCGTCCGCGAATATTTTTACCGCATATTTCTCGTTTATAGGACGCAAAATTTTTAACGCTTCTTGGTTTTCTCCGGCTTGAGCAATAGTTAAATCAATCATTAATTTTTCAATTTCCGCTCCGAAATCATTAATAGATTTATTGTTTTGCCTAACGCGAGCAAGTTTAGCTTGAATAGCGACATCAGATTTAGTCGTAAGCAAATATTTTTTCATATCTGCTATAAGGCTATTTACGGAGGCATAACTCGACGACAACCGTATTTTAGCTCCTTGACTAAGTCGTGTGGCAAGCACGAATTTAATTAAAAGGTCGCTATCATTTGAGCCTAACATTGAATCATACAGCTCAATTGCGTCTATCAAATCTTGGGTTACTTGCTCGTTTCCGTTCATTTTCGGAAGCAAGCTAACCGCTGTCTTCAAAGAAAATTTTTCCGACGCCATTTTTACTTATTATACTTAATTCGCGTTAAGTCTGTACCAATGAAGCTAATATCGCAACAAAAATATAAAAATAAAATTACGCGCCTTTACTATTACGTTGCAGAGTGCTCATGCTATGCTTAATTTATCAACATACTTTCTCAACATAACAACATAAATTCTCTAAACATACAAAATGGTATCCTCCCATATTAAAATACAAATTGGCCATTACAAAACAAAATAAAACAATATAACTGACTCACAATGCTGCACGTGCACGATGACGCTGGCTACGGCCGCTGCTACATGTAGATCGCGTTGTTGGGGATGTCCGCTTCAGAGGAGGCTCAGAGGGCTCCAACCCTCTTTCTTGGTCCTTGTACCGTTGCCTCATTGTTCCCGAACCGAATTTCGTCATAAAAACTTGTATTGACGCGCCTCTTATCCCATGTTTCTTTAGTTTTCCATACGCCGTGCCGTTCATACACCGGGTTTCTTTGGCCATTACTCGCTGCCGTCCAGTATCTTCGGCAAGGGGTTCAGGTACAAACACGGTTTCTAGGTTGTCTAGAATCTTCGGCCGGTATAAACGCCGTCCGGGCTCGTTGGCAGGGTCGCCATGTGATGTGGGGACCATATCAGGGTCCCCATGTGATGAGGGGCGCGCGTAAGGTTCACCATGAGAAGAGAGGAGGCGGCGGGAAGGTCGCCCCGGGGTTAGGGTAACCCCATGAGCAGTAAAAAGGCACCAGAGTTCTCGGTAAAAACTGCGTTTATTTCTAAGGTCTAAGCTATCTTATATACTACCAACTACGTGTTAATCTACTGGTATTAACTTATCTTATTCGTGACTAACTCTTCAATAGTTAATCTTAACTCTACGTGTATAACTAATGTTTAATCTATCATCACACCACAATTATCTTAGCAAAATTAATTAATTAATTAGGTAATTAACTCTAACTTTATATGATAAAACTCTTGCGTTACTGACTGACGGACAATCATGGCTGAAGGAGCCCGTAGCTCAGTTAGTTAGACCTGGCTACGAAGCTAGGGGTCCCGGGTTCAATTCCCGACCGGGGCAGATATTATCATGACTTATAAATGTTTGTTCTTGAGACATGGATGTTAGTGATATCTTAGTTATGTTGACCATACCACCCACGACATTGGGCGCTTGGCCTAGTAGACCTAGTGCGTGGGTACGACTGTGTTAGGAATAATTTATTTATTCATATTGTAAGGTGAATAAACTTTAGCAATAACAATCGATGTCACTGCAGGTTTTACTGGCACAATACTATGAATTATAAATGAAGCCGTCATACTCGCCAAAGATGGGTGCATTCTAGCGCATAGCTCGACTCACCTAAGCCGTATACCGTATTATGTTTGTCCCCATAAAACATACACATAATTCATGTAAACAGCTGTAACTAAGCATTTTACCACCTTCGTTATAAAGGATTTACGAGGGAGGGGCCCGAATACATTTTTACGATGCGATACACTTTGGAATAAAACTATTGTTTTATTTCTTGGACATGGTTTTCATGAGTTACTATTTATTAAGACTGAGTCATATCAATATAGTGATTTTATTATTTGTTTCACTGTTTAATTACTGACGTTAATACTAGTTCATTACTTATTTATAATGTGCTAATTGTTAAGCGGTTAAACGGTGAGCTGACTGCAGGGTAGAACACACACAACGATTTTCGTAATCATAGGACAGCGTATATAAGCAGCAAGCAATTCCCACACGAAAAATTCATCGCAACCCATAACTGCCCCACTGCTGGGCACGGGTCTCTTCTACTATATGATTCCTCAGATTGTAAGTACAGGCCATAGTCCACCACACTGGCCAAGTGCGAGTGCGAATTGAATCACACACCTTTGAGAAAATCATGGAGAACAGATGTACAGGTTTCCTCACGATGTTTTCCTTCACCAAAGCAAGTGATAAAAAAAATTAATGTGTACATCATTTTTTAAATTTGGGGTGCGCACAGGATTTGAATCCGGGCCCCCCGTTCGGGAATCCAACATTCAAAGCACTTGGCTATTACTGCTTAAGTGCTTATATCCCAAAAAAATATTTTTCGTAAACTGTGGAAGATATTTAAATATTTGGGCACCTCCTGAAGAGTAACCGAAACTCTTTTAATATCTGAGAAGAACCCTGTGTTACAACAACAGAATAGCTGGGAAGGCAGCTCGTTCAACAGTTTGTACGCGGTTAAAAAATTGTGAAAATAAGACAGGTGCAAAATGCGTAGTAAGAAACGTGAATCATGCCCTGTACTTGACCATTTAATTGACCATTTGTTGCTTTGAAGCCAAAAATTAAAGGTGCATACAGGATTTAAGGATTTGAAAGTCTAAAGTATTCATATGGTTTCAATAATCTCATAGTGAAGACCACAGGTAAAGACTATGCAGATAGTGAACGGTCAACCTGGGTCAGCGCACCGTCCCGACCGCAGTAAACCTAGTGGACGCCAGTTAACCGCAAATTTAACCTTTCGCGTGACCTCCACACGCGGTCAACTGTAACTGACTGGGTTAAATTTAACCTGATTATTGCCAACACCCACTACGAGTATTTACGGAACGGTGTGTTAAACTAGTTTGTACTGCACTCGAAAAATGTTTCTATGAGTTGCTATTTTTTGGGAAACTAGGTACTTATGTAACATATCTTCATGTTTGTGCCTTTACTACCCTTTACAGTTCATGCTACCATTTGTTTGTTATCTTGTCTGTACAACTTAGAATATCTTAAGCTGTACAAGCTATTAAATCAATAAAACAATGTATTTATTTCGTTATTAAATTCGCCTCGATGACTTCGCTGATTGCCGGCAGAGGTCAACAGTAAACACCCAACACACTTCAAGAACACGATAATGCAGCTTCATTAGTACCAAGGTGTGAATTGACACATCATTGTTAAGATGACTCCATTAGTACGGAATGATGTGGTTACGGGTTAGGTACCTATATCGAATACTCAGATTACACGGGAGAGGAGTGAGATTCGATCCCAAGTCTTGGAAGTTTTAACGATGTAATGTAGTGCACTGCATGTAGTTGATGCCGGGAGTCAATTCCCGGGCATAGCAGGTTTGTTGTTACTTCTATTTGTCTATCTATCGCTGTCCCCACTTAATGATGTTGAACTCAAAACCAGAGTCATCTGTAGGTTTATAGCAAACGAGTACGTACTCGTAGCTCCACCGTTCCTCTGCCGCCCATGACATGTGTGATGTGACGGCCACATAACAAGACTCAAATAGGGACTAGGATGGTTAGACCAGTTAGTAATTGTTAGTAAGAATCTCGATCTACTTCGGTCGCTGATGCGTTGCTACCCTTGAGGACTGAGATGGTCCTCTAAAAGTGTAGCCGGCTCCACACCGTTCTAACCGAAACACAATTGCTGTTAGGACAATTATTATCTACACGGTAGAAATGGTACTAAGTACCGAGTCATCAGTAGGTAGTGCAATAAAATTATCAAGCATTAACTTGAGATACAAATAACGCAAAAAATAATCTTATTTTCTGAAGATCTCATAATCTCGTTATTATTCAGTCTGTCTACTTCAGTAATCACTTGTATTATCTCTGGTGGCCAGAATTTTTTTTTGTTATCATGCCACCTGCGACACTAAAATCTTATTAGGGTTGGCGGACACTGTCACCTCTGAAAAGATTCGACATCACGTCGCCTGCCGTTAAGGATTCTCTGCATGAAAATTCGTACAACAACTCACTCTTGTCAGCATAGACGCAGACGACCTGCGCGATGGTTAATGGTAACCCTCGGCTTCGGAACTGCGTAACGCCAAGAGAATTCTAGTCAGGTTGCCAGCGATGCAGTATACGAGGAGCTTGCAATTTTGACTGTTTCTTCAATAAAATTCGTTGAATAAGAGGGCGATAACCACGGCTTCATCCACCTTGATCCTGACAACCTCCCCTGCTCCCTGCTGCGCACTATGCTGTGACGAAAGGTGGTACTGTTACTGTTAGAAGAATTTCCCTGTTTAATCCTAAAGGTACTTACGCCTGGTTGTAGAGCTTTTATCTCAAAGCTTTTAACTGGCCTACTTTCTAAACTCAACTGCATTTGACTGTATTTCGACTTGTTTATTAATTTTTAATAAGGACATCTCATAATTTCAAATTATGTTATTAAACCATTTTTCTCGTAGGTTTAATCTGACGTTGCGGTCGAGTTTAATCGAATTAGATTTTGAGGGTTAATACTAGTTTAAAACACTACAACGTACATTAGGTGGCCATATTAAGAGCAAAGGTCGGTCGGGTTTGTTTAAAACACTACCTAGAGAATAAATATCGAACAGAAGTCACCTGTGTACAATCAGCTCTTGAATTGTTAATACCCGGGACTACACACTCCGTTATATTAAATATCCATGGAAAAATCTACAGTAGGATGTACGTATGTATGTACAACCAAAAGCTATTCTGTACGAGTATGCGATACAAGCTAACAAAGTTATTAGATGCTACGAGATTTTGCTCGCGACTTCACCCGCGTGGGTATCCATCCGATTAAAGATAGAATAGAAATATAATAGAATAGAATAGAAGAAAATTTAAAGACGAATTCACGTCAAAATACCATAGCTGTTTTTAAAGGTTGCAGAATAGATGGTATTTCTAACTCGCTTTACTCTATGACCGGGACTGCCCTAATGGCGGACTCGCCCACATAATTAGTCGATTGTACATACAACTATTGTGTTGAATGTGCTACACGACCCACATTCAAGCTGTGTAGGTACTTGTTCTTCACGAGTGGGCTATGTAACTAAACTTAAATGTTACAGGGGACTGCCATTAACTGGCACGGATTTAATAACAGACTTTAGGTGGTATTGCATTACGTTCAGAATCCTATGACTAGTTTCAAGTGATTGAGTTAACAGTGTTTTTCACGATTCATGTTTAAGCCTGAAAAAGAAACTTACCGCACATCTGTTGGATGACTGAACATCGAATGGCTAACTGTTGTATACTGTTTGTTGTATACTGTTGTGTCCGATGTTCTTTTTCCCTTAAACTGGTTAATAAATGTTGTTAATTTGCTAAAATTACATGTGCGTACCTACTACGAACAACGTAAGTACTGTAATTGGCAAGCATACCAGATAAGATGTTGTATGTGTATTACTTACTGTCGTGTCGTCATTTTGCCACTTAGGCCTTAGACCATATTCCGAAAGATTGCATATCTTCTCGCTTGTCGGCAAAAATATTTGTAAAACTTTTATTGTATCTAAAACATGATTAACACCTTTTCATCTATACAAATAAATAAAATTGGAGTGTCTGTTTGTAATATTAAAATAACCGCTTTTTACTAAATACATATTATGGAAGTGTACACGGTACATATACCAAACTAACATTTTTTACAATTTTTGTCTATCTGTCTGTCTGTCTGTTTGTTCCGGCTAATCTCTGGAACAGCTGGACCGATTTTGACAGGGCAGATAGCTGATGCAATAAGGCGTAACTTAGGCTATTTTTATTTAAATGCAAACGAAATAATATCTATTTTGTTAAATTCCACGCGAACAAAGTTGCGGGAAACAGATTTTCATATTAAACTTTGTCGATGACTAATAATGAGTCATAAGCAATTGTTCTGTTGTAATAATTTATTATATAATTGTATCTGCAATATTATTGCTAATAAAGGATAAATAAAATGAAAGATAACATCGAAACCATATTTTATTTTATTTATAATAATTTTTATCATGTTTATATTTTAACCAATATTTTTAATATTATAATAATTGATAACTAACGTAAAATTAATTATCATGAACAAAAGACTATATTTATTCCAATTTATCTTTATTTTTATAATAACTTATTTCAATTTAAAAAGAAAGTAACCCCATAACAATAAACCGTAAAAGTAATTTAACAATTACTTAACCTTAGTTTCCAATATTACGGAGACTTCTCGTTGCTGAGGTCCGCTCGGCACGACGGCCGATTGCAAAGTGACTGGCTTGCCCGAGCGCTGGCCTTTATAGCAAGGTGTAAACAAGCCGATGGAAACACGTGATTATTCAGTGAACAATATTTCTACCCTTTATTTTTGAAGTAAGAAAAGATCGTGAATTTAATATTTTTAAGAATATAACATGAGTAATTGTATTATATTTCGCAATAATTTGATAATTAAAGTATTATTTAAAACTTAAAATAATTAGTAATTTTAAGAATAATCTATCACGGGCATAGCTAATCCTACAATCCTGAGGAAACGCACCTGGATCATCTCTCAGCGACCGAATTAGTAGAAGTTTGTTCTCAACCAAAACCTCCAATGTCCTTTCACTGGAGAATGAAGTCGGCAGCACGAGGCGGTACTTTTAATAAGGAAACTCGCTTTCACATCGCTAATGGAAGGCACATGACGGCGGCTGAATACCGATGAGTTTCATTGTATACCGGCATTATTCGTATGCTCCACACTCATATCATGGTCTGAGCTGATATGGAAAGCTGCGAAAGAATTTTTATAATACGTGCTGTATTTCAGATATACCTACATAATTAAGTTTAATTCTTGAACAAATCGATAAGTAACTATGGAGCCGGTTACACTTTTTAGAGGCGACCATCTCAGTCCTCAAGGGTAGTAACTAGCAACGCATCTGAGACCAAATTAGAACAAGACTATAACAATTACTAACTGGACTGTTACAAACAATAACTAACAGGACTAACTGTCACTAACAGTCCCTGCCCCAGTTCTCTTTTTTACTAACAAACTAACCAACTAATGCTCTAACACCTAACAGGACTTACTATCCAAGTCCCCATTCGAGTCTTGTTCTAGGTCGGTCACAGTTGTCATGGGCGGCAGCGGAAGGGTGGTGCTGCATGCTCGTTTGCTACCTTATATCCATAAAAAAGTGGTACATTTCAACTGAGCCGATACAACTTCAATTCTTAGATTGAAGGAAATTAGCCAGAATTGGATAATGGATGTGTTTATCTTTATCCAAAAAGGGGTGAAAACTTATAATGTATATTTAAGCTTCCTGTAGGTTCTTCTTTATATAAATATGAACTTTTGAGGCTTCGTCAAAGTTAATCCGCTTTCCCTCTTCGCTACTTGCCGTCGGGTGGGATTGGTCAAACACGAGTAAGTAAAACATCTTAAGCCAAATTTTCACTTGAGTTATTAACACAAACGAGAAGATTCACTACGTACCAGAAGGACTAAGACCGCTTTTATGTATTTTGTATATTTTGTTTCCTCTTAGATTATTACCGAATTGTTTGTAATACTTAAGTAATTATTACAAAGAATTGTTGCCGCATGAGAAACATCAACATTAATTACTTAATCTTCGCATTAATTACTTTTCGTTTTGTTACGTTGCGTTCAGCGAAGCGTGTGGGATGATATAACATAATTTTCATTTTTTTAATGCTTCCGGAGTATTATTGTTACTTTTAAAAGTATATCAGGGAAAACATAATTTTAGGCCCTAACAATTCCAATCTTTATTCAGCGTGGATTACGCGCGCCTTCGAGTCTTTTCACTTCGCTTCAAGTACCGTTTACAAATGGAACCTCCAATCAAAACAATTTTACCAAAGTTACTTAAGAGGGGATTTTTTAATTGATACATAATTATTTATATTGTTTTTATTTGTGGACTCATCTAAGCAAAACGAACACTGAAGTTGGGTCACCTTTAAGCTTTCTACGATACATTTTGACGGGAGCAAACAGTTAGAGTAACAATTGAAAAAAATGGGTAATATAAATCTAAATTTCACCCGTTTTCTTTAAATATATTTATTGATTAAATAAAAGATTTTTAAACTCAAATCAAACTCAAATCATTTATTTCATATAGGTATTTTTTCAATACACTTATGAACGTCATTTTTTTGCATTACCACTTTTAGGTTCCGAATTCCGATATACTTATTTTTTTTATTACAACCTGATAAAGATGTAACAAAGATACAATGCCATTCTTCACCAGCCAACCCCAAATAATGTCGGTGATATGAATTAGATGTTAAAAATGCCTTAGTGAAATACCATAAAAGACGTAAGTATGGAAATTTTATTAAAACATTATATTGTATTCATACTCTGTTTATAGGTGAAGCTAATATAATACACGTAAGGAATACCACTCACGAGAGGGCGCAAAATATCATCTGAATGGGGATGAGTCTCACTGGAACCGGGATTATTGATAACTCATTCATATGCCCGGCTATGTGGTCGAGTTTGCGATCAATTGAGAGG
Organism: Ochlodes sylvanus; assembly: GCA_905404295.2. Taxonomy (NCBI): domain Eukaryota; kingdom Metazoa; phylum Arthropoda; class Insecta; order Lepidoptera; family Hesperiidae; genus Ochlodes; species Ochlodes sylvanus. The sequence continues at coordinate 1,169,518 of FR990135.1, read as the reverse complement.
GTATTCTTTAGGATACAGATCTGATCTTTGAAAGTAACCTTTCCGATAAATTCAATTGAAATCGAGGTCGGGGAAATGTTGAACGAAGGCGGTACAAGACCCAAACCTTTGAAGTCCATAGGTAGCATCATTTTATGGATTATGCGGGGCGGCGATGAAAATCTAACTGGAAATATATTTTATTTGAATGAAACGGTATCTATGTAGCCAATAACGGTAGGGTAAAAGCCGGAAGGTTGCCTCTATATCGAATACATTATTTTACAAAGTTTCCAAAAAACTGGTATTTAGTACAAATCAAGGATTGCAAACCCTTTTATCAGACCCATTATTGATGAGAACTATTTTTCATAAAACCTTCTTTGCGACACAAAACTATCCCACTGCTGGGATCGAGTTTCTCACAATGTGAAGGGTACAGTTTATTGTACACCGCCCTGGCCAAGCGCGGAGTAATAGGCTTCATAAACCTTCGAGATTGTTATGGAGAAAGATATGTGTGCAAGTGCCTACGATATTTTACCTTCCCCGAAGCAAGTGATAATCAATTCCTAATACGCTCATAGTTTTTTGAAAATTAGAGGTGCGTGCAGTATTCAAACTCAGGCCTGCCGTGCTCGAAACCCCAAGGCATACAAAAAATACAATGAAAACCTTAGAAAAATCTGAGAGAACGTCTGGGTGAATGTGAACAGACATTTTCAAAATGCTGAAAATATCAAAATGCTGAAATGATCAAAATTCGGTATGTAATACGGTATCGATCACATAGCTGCATTGATTAGCGGCCCAGCTATCGGGTAAGGTCAGCCTAGCGAGTTCCGATGTAATGAAATTCCATATGTCAACCTTCGTGCCGATATGGGAGAGCCCCATTTAACAATCTCAGACCAAACGCATAATATTACACATCTATACAGCAAAAGGATACTCCCACGCTCACTGGTTAAACACTAAATCTCGAAAACTACTTGACTTATGAAGTTGAGATTTGACAGAGTGAGTGAAAACATCAGCTATGCACGGATTTTGTTATATTTCACCCTGAAAGGGGTGAAAATTTGTTTGAAAATCAGTTAAAAGTTCATCCGCACTAACCAAAAGCTTTTAGTTTATTACATAATATTATATGGATATGGACAGATTTATTTCTCATTTACTTATTTTCATATGTAGTGATGAAGTATGAATGAGTGTGTTTAAATTTCCTTTTATGGCTGGGTGTGCGTTCATGTCTTGTGTATTGTCCGTGGCACCCAAGACACAGGGAATCCTAGTGTTATATGTGCGTAACGTTATTTATTTATTATTATTTATTTAATACGCATTAGATGTACTTATAGCTAGCCAGACAAGCTTCACAGAAAGATGTTACGAGTATCTTACAATAGTTACAATAATAATATTAATGACTTAATAATATTTTTCCATAAGCAACTGTCACAATGTATCATACGTTAATTCCTTGTGAACGGTCGGGGCGGATCGGTGAAAGGACACGGGCACCCTTAGCCCCCCGTGTCCAAGCGTTTACCTTCCATTCGATTTATTTATCAGTCAGTACCTAGTAGATACTTTGCTAACGCTCGAATGTTGATTGTCTGACAAAGGAATATTGTAAAGGTATCTCTACGGACAAGAGACGTTAATTAAACTGAAAGCCTGGGCATTGCAAGTCATACAGTGACTCAACTCCAATTGTTAAATGTATTCTGTGTAAAAGGAGTTTTATATTATATATATAGTAAATGATTAAAGGACTGGATTGAGAACGATTACTCCAGTACATTTTTTTCCATCAGACACCGTCGAAATCGAATAGAAGAAAATCAAAGAAAAAAAGTCGTAAGCAGAACCTAATTTCTCAGTAATTTCTAATATTTTGAATCAAATTATGTTCTGGAATTGTAGGCCAACTATCTGAGAGTACGTGAATAAAGAAATGATTAAATCTGTTCATTTGTGGACTCAGCAAATTAAATAATTGTATGAGAACCGAATTTCCGAAAAATAAAACAAAGGTCAAAATCCGGAAAACGGTGACACTTTTATAAGTGTTTTTTTTTCATCTGATAGGTCCATCCTGAACACGGAAGACTTGTCTCTTTGTTATGTGATCCTGAAGCTATCTTTCATTTAAGTTTGTCGTACAATTTATGGGACATCTGTATATATAACTATACTTAACACATAACAGTGTTAACATCAAGTACTTAAATCAACACGACCGTGACGCAGTCAATTGATCTGCACATCTTTGAGTGTAGTTATTTGGTTTAGAACTAACAGCGAGTAAACTCCAGTAGCGTGACAAGGCCGCCAATTAGGTAATAGCTCGTCAAACACCGTTCATCGGGAGGATAGTGTCAACACTGGAACTACATCGACAAACCGACTGTACTAACGCGCTATATACGTTGCGTGACCACCATGCTTTCTGCTAATTGGAGACGGGTTTCATTATAGTATTATGCTCGTTTTACAGATAAATAATGCCACACTCTCATGACCCATGCAACGCAGAGTGCGATGGCGAATAGAAGACTCGCACTCACTCACTTATAACCTCACACTAGGATTCCCTGTAACATGGGTGCCATGGACAACACACAAAGACAAGAAAACATACCCATACGAACAACAGATATTTAAACTCATCATTCAAATTCTAATTTAACATGATTATAGTTATATTACCTAAAGCTATGATAATTATATCAGGTAAACTTGAGCTAGATACGTAAAAAATGCATAGTTCTGTAACGTACACGCTCAAATTTGCAATTTGTAAACCTTTCAGGTAGTCCCCAGAATGTATGGTTAAATTTAAGCAGAACTATCTCGTCCAAACAGTACGTATATCCCCATTAGCTATACACAGTAGTAAACAAACACGTAGAAGGGGGAAGTTAGTGTTTGATATATACAAGTGTATAATTAACAAGACGGCGAGTAATATTCGTTGAAGTATGTAATACTCTCGACAAACCAACGTACTCATAGACAGAACTAACTTCGCATACAACAGAGTAGACGTTATAGATTGGATAAGTTAAGCTCAATCTCGTGTATACCATTAATTATACCATTATAACTTTGATTAGTGTAGGATACAGCTAGCTTAAACTATACATAATTAATATTCAGACTGATTAAATACAAACTATACCCTACCCGGAAATATCGGGGGTAGGTAATAATGTCGGACTCTTAATTTTTGACAAGCATCGTGTCAGTGATGCATTTGGTGTTACCGATGTTCATGCGTGACGGTGACCACTTTCACCTTTTACCGTCAGATCGTCTGCATGTTTGTCGGTTATTAACATCAGAAATCCTCAAGCCATGACTGAGGCCATCGGGTGACATGAAAACTTCAGACACTTGGGTTAGCCATTAACCCTCCACAAATCAGCACTGGAACAGCGCGGTGGCTTATGCTCTGGTTAGCTATGACCATATCAGTTATGAGACCAGTGGCCATTGATGGATTCAGGTCAAATGATTGTACGTTTCACCCAAAAATATTATTCTGCAGAAGTATACGAGTAAATATTCAAAACATGCAACTGGCAGAATACAGTTCAATACAAAGAATGTCATTAATACAATGCAGAACACGACATTTCCATCAGCTTGTATCTAGAACTTCAAAAATTCCAAATGTAGCTTCTATATTTTCCATTTGAAAAGGGGAGTTTTAATTCCTATAATCCGCTTCGAAGAGGCATCTCGAATAATTCGCACAACAATAAATTCCATTATTCAATCGGCTTATGGGAGACTGACAAGTTTCGAATGATTCCAGCGCCCCTGTCGGAGGGGACGAGGATCGCGCGGATAACGGTGTGAGCTGACGACCTGGCGGCTGTTAGCTGGCTTACGGCTGTAAAAAGTTTCGAAGAGGGATTAATACTTGTCGAGGGTTAGTATAAATTAATATTTAAGCAGATGTCATTGGAATCAAATGAAAATCGATGTGACGATGTTGTTGGCGATTCTGACGTTCAGGAGACAAGGTTCTGGATTCGAGCTCTGTTTTACGATCAACCGTTCAGCGGAAATAAAGACAAAATATTTTATTTTTAGACTTTGTTGTTGTTGCATGAAATCATGAATCAATCATGAATATGCTACTGGTATTAAGATCAAACTTTAATAATAATTAATTATTGATAATGACATGAATTATTTATTTATCGGGATATTATGTTCCTACGAAATAGAAAACAAAAGTTAGTGCTTATGAACATTCTTTTAGCACAAATAAACAAAATGAATACAATTAATAAATGTATTTTCTAATTCATACAATTTGAAAAACCGATTCAGGCAACAATAAAATGGGTACCCCATACGTAATGATAGGTTTATTAAATTCTTGGTAAAAAGGTGTAGGTAACTACGGGTTAGAGTGGTATTCTGTTACATTTTCTGAAGTGAACCGAAGTAGATTACTGGTAGAAAAATAAAAGAACTTTGATTAAAGAAACGCTTATAAATAAACCGGGGTCGTATCTTTGAAATGGGCTTTGTAATAAATTTTGACGAGATTTCTAACCAAATTACATCAAATCGCCCAGGGATGATCCTTCCCCTAAAATTGTCGTAAACATTTTAATTCAAAGTATTTGATACAACCCTCAGATGTTTAAATTAAACGTATTTAAAGGTAAGTGCCCCTGAGATATTCCATTTGAACCCACTAAAAGCGCAGGCTTGCAAAGTCCCTGAATAAGCAAATACGAAACTTTGTTATTGGAAGAAGGAATCGGGAACAAATTATTAGTACGAGTTAAGCCGGGATGAACAGGTCTGCTTGATAAAAAATCAATTCCTTACACATCCGTAAGTTGGGTATTTCGCTGTGAAATAGGTACATTTAATTTTGTCGTTCTAATGGTTTTTGTTTTGAAAAAAATATAAAAAATTCAGCTTATAAATGTACCTAGAATTTGTTAATATTTTGACTTGCTTGCGAAAATAAGCTGATTTTGATATTTAGTTAAGTAAATGTCTAATTTGATATGTAGTTAAATAAATGTATGCATTTTATTACAGTACAAGTGTTTTATTGTGTCAATTGCTGAAATCGCTCATTGAGCAAAAAAGTAGATATTGCGATAAGCTTTGTAAAAATTAGCATAGAAATTTTGTAGATGAAATATAAACATGTCATAAACGTTGCAAGGTAGAGTAAACCTAGGTTAATTTCGCAAAATCCGAACTTTAATTCTTTTAAATTAACGCACATGAAGTTTTTCGTAATCAATTAAATTAAAATGGATTACGCCAAAACACCACTCTCATGTGGACTAAGCAGTTTCCAACTCAAAGTCACTTCCTCTTTCACCGGCGAGCTATTCACAGGCGGGTACGGACGCACTTTTTTAATTATCGCGCTAAAGGCCTTGACTCCATGCCATTCAGCCATTCAGCCATTCAGCAATTTTATATAGTCGTTTTTGATCTTTATGGTATTTACAATACCGCGGAATAATTGTTACTGGGCTAATTAAAACGATAAACATAAAATAAGGAAAGATTTGTTCGAAAAATATCCAACTATTGAACTTTTATTGCCAAAGTTAATTAATTGATATGATCATGATTTTTTTTTATTAAACTTTTTATAGCACTGTATTTATGTCAATGACTGTAGCAATCAGATAATTATGATGCAGTAGGTACCTACATATAAGTACATAATATCTACTAATATCCCAATCAAAGCGAAATGGATTACTGGTTTTTTTACCACTAGTAAAAGTAGTTGTGTTGTATATTCTTTGTTAATTGTAATATTGTTTTAAGCATGCTTTTTATGGTATACAAACAATAAAGTGAATAAATAAATATAAATAGTAAATATTAAGAATTTACAGAATATGTTATAATATGGAATACAAAGTTACAAGTCATGGACACGAAATGACACCAACAATTTTATTTATCGCAGAAGTTGGAGCAGAAATAGAAATACGTTCTGCCAAAAATAGACTAGACGGTGATACTGTATAAATAAGCAAGGGAACTGTGTCGCCGTCTGAGATACGACACGGAAGAGGTTATCAATGTTAGATTTCCTGAAAAACTTTTTTCTTTTTGTCGATATTTAAATTTAGATTACACATAATTATTTGAACCTTCTGTGAAAAGTGATGCATCACAATTCACCACCACTAGAACACACCACGCGGCTCCAGTGCGAATAGATGGTAGGATTAATGTCGTTTTGTATGCAGCCCGAAGGCTTCCAATATGGCTTAACGAATGCTATCTAATGATAACCGACGGCTTAACGTGCCCAACATACGGACAGAAACATTTCGGTAATCAAAATTATTACAACATACGCGGACAGAATTTCACGCTTATAAAAAGAAATACAATGTTCTATAGTTTCCGCGTTTTGGATCGTCCGCTGTGTTCTGTGTGGTAATCTTCCGGCCATTTACCGCCGCCGTCCGCCAGATGGAGCCAGTGACGTATGCGAGGGTGAAACATATAATACAGTACGTATATGTCTGTTACTTTGTATGACAAGGCTGTGGTTTACAGAAGACATTTTCCAGTTGTAGTTAGGTAGCAAAATACGATTTTTTTGGATAAATTTGCACATGTCTCATTGTCGAACAATGATCAACAACCATTAAAGTTAGCTCAAAAATACTAACCATGTATCCGCTCTATAAACATAAGTAAGTAGTTATTAAGTAAAAATAATGTCAATGTCAATAAGAATCACGTCTAAACATCTTCCAGTGTAAGTTACCAGCTAAAAATTTAACCAAACTACCGGAATCTACTGAGTGTAATTTTTGGCAAGATAACTCCACAGGATTAACGTAAGTGGCGAAACAACATAACGTAGCCAGAAGGCATAACCTAAAAAATTCTGCATACGTGTACATTTTGGTTTTTTCGTTAAATATTCTATCCAGTGTGTCCGAAGCATTGCAGCGAGCACTAGCCGCAATTAGTGAGCGTGGAGCTGGTTTAATGGCGAATGGCGGCCACTTTGACTACAGTCTGCCTGTGTGCTGTGCAGCGCTTACATACTCTGTAATGTTGCTGACTGTCGCTGTATGTGCGATGGGCACTAAACTTTTTTTATAAAGGCATTGACGGCATTGACGACCTGGGTGGCGCAATGGTTAACACGCCGGATCGCCGTTCCGAGGGTCCTGGGTTCGATTCCCAGCGAGGCGGAAATTTGAATAATGAATTTAAATTTCCGTTCTTGGTCTGGGTGTGTGTGTTCTTGTCTTGTGTGTTGTCCATGGCACCCACGACACAAGGAATCCTAGTGTGGGGCTGTGAGTGTATAGCGTTATTTATTTATTATTATTTATGTATTATTACTATTATTTATTTATTTATTCGTCTATGAAAATATGCCAGGCCAGATATGGGCAAAAGGTAATCATGATTACAGATTATGATTACATCTGGCACGGAAATGCCCCCATCAAGAACTAAACGAAACGAAATGCAAGCACCTTGTCTGCCGTTCGAAAAGGTTTGAAAAATTCGATATACCTCTGGTGGTAGTTACTGCTATAACTGCTAAACTTTTATAGCTAAGGCTACATAATAGAAGGACTAAGAAGAAAAAAGGTCGTAAGAAGTTAAAATGACAAATCCAAAACAACTGTGCCAAGTAAAAAATTGCCGCGTCTGTTATTCCACTTACACTACCAGCAGAGGAAGCATAACCTTAAGTAGAGAATGAAGGGTCCGACCCCCTTATAATAAAACCCTTAATAACGCCGCATCCAAAATCATGTAACGAGGTTCTTCCGCTACGTTACAACATCTCCCCTTATCGGGTATTTCAAGTTATCTCAAGTGTACCCGAACAGGTTGTAAAAGGTCCTTAAAGCTTCTCGCATGTACACTAGATTGGGGCGTTGTTTCTTAAAACAAAGAGGAGTGTTCCGACGCTTAAAACACGAGCACTGCATTCATGCATGCTTTCCCTTTACATATGCAATGTAGCATGCTTACTTGCATGGTACTTGAGTCTTTGTGAGCACAGGACAAAGGAACTAAAGAAAAGTCGAAACCAGGTTTTGTAACTAATTGAATTAAGACTTCCTTACGAGTCAATAGGGTATTTGACACCTTTTAGAAAAATAACTCAAATTGTTCAATATAACATAATACATTATGCAGTTTGCTTAATTCTTTGTAAATATCTCTATTTTCTATGAAAATCACCATCAAAGTTTAAATGAACAAAAAAGCCGCCAAAACGCTAATACGCCATTTTAAATAGGTTATGACGTCACCTGGTCAAATAACCATACTAAGCTGTCAATGCTGTCATCGCGTATAGTAAGCAGTACTAGCAAGTGACGTCATTCGGCCAAATCACGTGATCAAACACGAAAAATTCATCATTTTAGTATCGATTTTTGATAAAAATCCAAATAATTTTAAAATAATGTGTAGGCTAAATTGGTTTAAAAACATATATACTTTTAAGCTAACAACAGTTTGATCTATATTTTCATTGTAGTCAAATACCCTATTGGTTTATAGTACTTTGAAGCTAAAGTGTCTACAATTTTATGTAAATAACCGACCAACGGGTAGATGTATTACCTGACCCTAAGTGGTCACGGAGCTTCATAGATGTCAATGACACCGAAGGTATCAATTATGCGTTGTCGGCGAAAAGGATGGGAGGTAACCGCATATAACTGGCTGGCCGTCGTTGTAAGCACAACCATAAAATCATTTGAAGGTCAATTCAAAGGTATAAAATTTTTTCCCTTCATATTGCATAAGTCCAGTGACCTGACCGGCGTTTGAGAGTTCCGATGGCGATAAAACGGCCTGACATAGGAGAGACTCGTGTACGTCAATATTAACTAAGTAAGTCTATTCATCCTATGATTCATTTTCATTAGCCTTTATACTTCATTCCGGGAATTAAATCTTCCAAACTTGATTTCTCTAATGGGTCCTCAGCTGATCCCACTGCTGTCTTGTGCTCCTAAATCGAGGGAATTATTTCCTAAATTACATTTATTCCCATTCAAAACCCTGGCAACAAAATATTATCCAACCAATCTTAAATTTTACAACCCTTTAAACACTGTAACATCATTTAAAACGGTTGTTTGCGCTTTCAACAATTTGGAAGTTTTCAACACTCCATAGGTAGTAAACTTTGCGGTCGGGGCTTCACCGCTGAAAAGCGAAGTACTCTCGGAATACTATTTGTTAGCTATCTCTGAATACACTTAGCGGTAAGAATATGTGTAAAAGAGATGGTTGCACGATCAGAACTGCGCCGGGAGGATAATTGAAACTTTTTGGTTGGCGTTGAGAAATTTCACGTCACTGAATGCAGAGTCGGTTGACTAGAATAAATAGCGAATGAAATTGGTTTGCAGTGTCAGGTAAATTTTACAGGGAAATTCATGTAAAATATTGCACGTGACATATTGATAAATTCTGTGCGTCGACATAAATGAAAATTATATTCTTGGCAACGTGGTGTCTATACAACCATTTATCTAGTAGGTACTAATGGTTCTGCGAGCCTGTGTTGTAAGTTGTTGACCATATTTAGTATCCAGGATTTTTGTTGTCGTTAATAGCAGTCGTGAGGTCAAGCGGATGCCTTCGATTGCTCACTTACTCCTCCACAAACCCGCATAAGAGATTATCACACTTTGGTTGGGTAATAACTGGTCCTAAATCCACAATGAAGTAACGTACACTTCAAGCCTCCCCAAACTCCAAGGAGAGACTAACTTCCTGCAGTAGGCCACAAATTCTGCTGAAGCCTACATAATCTATGAGTAAATGATTCCCGTTCCCTTTTACGAGACAGAGATAATAATGGGCTAAAACGATAATGAGCTAATGTACACAGTCAAAACGTCACAAAGGGTACAGCAAGGAAGCCATTAATGAAATGAGTGTACGACATCACAGAGTATAAGCCCTTCCATTCAAGTTCCAATTTCCACGGCTCCTTCGCGCCGCAGCCGCGTTTCAAAAAAGGAACGTGACCTGATTACTGACGGAAGCTGTCAGTCGTGAGGCGCGAAAGGCCACAGGTATTTCATCACGTGTTCCACAAACTCTAACCTTATTATAACGAACAAAGGTTTCATTTCCTATGTACCAATTTTCCCGCGGATACGTATATCGACGAACAGTTTATTGTTCTAGTTGAGACGCCATTCCTTCGCACTTCAGTGATAGACGACTTAGTTTATTGTTTTCAGTTCAATTGAGGTTTCAATCACTTAGAGAGATTTAAAGTTCTTAGACGATAAAGCGACTTTTATCGCCTTGGTGTTTGAACGCTAAAAATTACTGTGACATTATGTTATATAGGTACTATTAGGTACATTCATTTCAATAGGCTTTTTGTACAGTAAAGTAAATTAATATACAGCTTTAAGGTCATAAACCAGGTACATCATTACCATCATCTCATTACAACAACGAACTTTATCTCTCTATGTTGAATATTATTAAATACTCTTAATATTATACAGTAGAAACGTGTGTAATTCTTTTTCAATAAATTTCTATTCGTTGTTAAATATACGTGCATAAATAAAAAAGTTTGTGCGTGAACAATGATTGCAAATGGTTTTTAAAAGCGTGAAAAACATTAAAGTATAAAGAAAGCATATTTTATAAGATGTAAGTAAAATTATTAAGACTGTTTTTGCCATTATTTTATTAGAAAGTGAAATTTTATGAGCGTAATAAAACATTCATAAAACCACAGACTAATTAATCTGAGCACTGATTTATAATAGTTTCTTTATTTTATTAATTACAAAAAATAACACGCATTCAGCCAACAAAACCGCGGTATTCTCGGCGAACAGTTTTCAATACCGTTGGCAGATAAAAAATCGATCAGAACGAGTAACTGTCCGCACCTCCGATATGGATTTGTAACACATTTTGTGGAGATATGCTCACGTTTGCCAAGTCCAACTGTTTTTATTACGTATAAAATATTCTCATCTTAATAACACCGATACCTAGTTAAAAGTGGAGTAGAGTACATTAGTTAGAAGATTATATTGCAACAACAAATACCGTGTATGTACGCACTTTTGTACGTACGCGCGAAATTAAATAGGTACAACTTAATTTTTGCATTAACAAAATATTTACCAAGCAGTCGAAAAGCACAGTTTTGTGGGTTCCAGCCTTTTCGTTTTTTGCGTCAATATTTATGCATTAAATATAACTTTTCTGACAAACTCAATAATCCGCACTGGAGCAACTGGTGAATAGAGTTCTAAGCCTCCTCGGTTACGAAACAACTGACTTTAACTGGGCAATTGATTGGTTTTAATTAAACCCATAAGATTAAACAAGGTATCAAATCTTGGTATCACTCGAATGCTAACTATTCAACTTATTTATTGTAAACTGCTTTAAATGGTACTTTTAGTTTTCGTCTATTAGCATATTGATAAATGTTAAATGACCATTTCATTTATTTCTAGTTAATGTTTCAGAAAAAGTTGGTCAACGCAATAACGCAAATGAACTTTTTCATTTCACAAAACAGTTGAATGAATACGGTTCGTTGGGTATTTTTTCCGCTGTACTTTTCAATATCTGGTAAAACGATACTGGTACTGAAATTTTATACACATTTATTATTATGAATGGGAATCTTTAAATTTCTCCCAAACGAATGGTCACAGGTTCAATTCTCGACAGACGTTATGTTTCAGATAAGTATAATTATGTAAAGTGCAAATGTAAGATGTAGTTTTCACTACATTTCCTATCTACCTACATCATTTCTATTTCTAAATTACTACTATTAATTTTATGCATTTGTGTACATAAATTATGCATTAAATAAATAAAAAATGTTTGTTCTTAGGTCTTGATTGCTTGTACGACCCCGTAAAAACCTAATTGAACTATCAATTAGGTTTTATCAATTAGGTATTGAGTGAGGGGTTCGATTCCCGGCCGGGGCAAATATTTATTTGACAGACAAATGTTTGTTCTTGAGTCATGGGTTTCAGTGATCATTTGTGTTATCACTACCACCCACGACAAATAAAATCCAGGAGGCCTACTACGAAAAACGAAAGTCGACGTATCGGACGACGGATCGTACTTTTTCCTACCAGCCACGGTCGCCAAATTATGTTTCGCGTGAACATATGGAATTATCTTAAGCAAACTCAATGAGATTTTCGTATATACACATATTTTAATAGGAAAAGAAACAATTAAAAGTAAGAAAAAGTACTATCCGTCGTCCGAAACGTCGACTCGTTTGTCGTAGTAGGCATCCTGGTGCAGGGGTATGAGCGTTTAATAGTTACAAGTTTATTTGAATGTTTATTGTAAAAGTTGCGCCTATGGAACCATAAATTTCGTCCTATACGTAGACAAAGTATATTTTCATAAATTGTATATGTAGAAAGGTATATTTTCTTAAATTCCATGTACATAATTATTATGTTTATCAATCACCGCAAAACAAAATGAACGCTGCCCTAGTTTGTAAGTAAAATGCAGGAATTAATTTCGCCTCATTACGTTTTACTCTCTACACAATGAACGAAATGTCTCAATCGTAAATTTTAATGGCTCTGCTTAATTCACAGAGCAAATATACTAACCAACTTCGATGTTCGGAGAAAAATGGGATGGACCTTTAGTGATAATGTTCTAGATACTTTTCACCTTCGGTTACAATAGGTCTACCTACCTACATAGGGGTAGCATTTATGCCCTTATTACCCCTAAATGTTTAGGTACTATTCTTTTTATTGGTAGAGGTGGGTCATTTTTAGGATAAAACTTCAACAGAAAATATTGATATCTACTTGAATCTAACAAAAATTAGCTTAACTTAAGCTTAAAATTTCGAAAATGAAAGTTTCGAGAATAGACGAGAATAAAATCGGGGCTGGGTTTTTTACTCTACGCGCGTTTAGGTAAGATACCCGAAAAGATTTTTAAGATTTTTTAAAAAACTAAATAAGCCGCGTTCAGACGGATGGACTATAATTTCTCCTTCTTTGACTACGTAACCCTAACCCTTATAATTATGACTTATATCGTCTACTCACAAGCTGTGGTAGATAAATCAAAGCCTAATAATAACGTATTTTCACTTCAATGGAAAACACGACTACACGACAAGCGTGACAACAAATTGCAGGCCTATGTTTAACAACATTAATAAATCATAATTCAGAGTAATAACTACGAGACGTAAAGCCAAGTGTACATTTTTACGGCTTGTGCCTGCCCATTACTGGTAAGAAAAGCCGCAGAGGAAAGGGAAAAAGAAAATATTAGTGAATTTTTTGTCGAGGTTCACCACACGTAACGCACCGATAAAATACAGGGGGCGAAACCCCGGTTCCAACATCTGTTGCGACTTGCGGCCAATACCAAGGCTGTCGACGCAATAAATCAAGCCATTAGAAAAAAACGGGCGAGAAAGTGTCATGGCGCCAGCCGTCGGTCTCCCGCGACGTGGCAAAGCAATTTTTTATTTCCTTTTTTAAATTACGCGACGAAAATTATATTCCGTTGAAAAACTTCCGGAGAATCGCGGATGTTTTTGATTTGCATTTTCTTGGTACAGAAAATAATAAATTCATTTAAGGTTGCCAAAACACGAACTAAAATACTTAAGTAGGTACAGATATAAAAAAGGAGCGATTCTTCGAAATATTAAAAAAAACGTCACACAAGGTTTGGTATTGCTCACCTTGTAATGTTGCAATATAAAGATTTAGGACCATACATATACCTACTGTTATACGGAATACCGGAACAGGGGATACTGTGCAACCTCAATGTGCAACACTATGATGGTTGCGCCGAGATGACCCCATCTCTAGGGGAGTTTGACAGCTCTCTATAGTCTATCTTACCGCGCTTTTGGTTGAAGTGAAAAGTTGTGTTGTAAGACTAAAGAAAATATGTAATTAACTACAATATTATTTTTTGTGTTTAAAACTAAATAGCTTGGAAAACGAGTCCACGAATTTCTTGACGGTCAAAATCTTAGTTACTTCGGTCTAGCTGTCATAATTACGGTGCGCGCCATATACAAATTTGTTTCAAACAGTGGATTAACCGAGCACTGGACTAATTAGTAACTATGAAACAAAACGTAAACTCTCTTAGGATATAGACGAGATTAATGAGGTATATCTGGTAGGGTCAAATAGTTAGCTGTGTCTGCTTTTAAATAATAAATAAATAATTTGAGGGTCTTGAACTCTACACAACGACACGTTTGTTTAAAAAATTCGAATACTTCAAAATGTATGAGGGATACGCGGTTATTAATTTATTATTTAAAATATACTATATTGTGGTTGAATTACTTCGATTAATTAATTAGATATTAGTCGTTAATGAGTAGTTTTATACGTGAAATGCTAGAAGTATGTAAATAATTCTATAGACTACAGAATCAACCAGGTGGATTTATTACATGAAAAAACAAACTTGCTTATGTATGAGACCAAAGCAAAGTAACCGATAGTACCTATATTTTATTCAACCGAAAGATCGCCGAGGCTGTAAATGGAGCGTTTTAAAAATACGAGCAACCATACAACTGAGTAATAGATGGATACGAGCAACCAATCGCGTTGAGTGTTAACCACTAATCTGTCAGCGAAGGGTGTCGATCGAAGACGTCGAGCAAACACTTTAGAGACAGTGTTACGTCGACAAATGTTTGGAACGGCATTTAAAACTACTTTGATATGTTTAATGCATTTATTGACAGAACAGAGTTGATACAGAAGGATAATATGTACTGGCAAAAAAAGGAATAGGTACCTAATTTTATAAATAATTATGGATCTCATAGTCCACAATTCCGTTCGTCGTTATGTTGTTATCGAGTAAATAATCTTTATCACCATCACGTCCAAATAAGCCGATAGGTATGCATTACCTGTTGACAAAAAATACTCATTAATCATCTACATAATAAAAAGCAACGCACAGCCTGAATCAGAGGACCTAGAATCGTGACACTTTGAACGAATTATAGATTTTTTGAAAAATTGTCCCCTAAATAGCTTAAATCATAGACGAACTAAAGTACAGACCAATGGATGACATCTATCTCACTCACAAAAACGAGACAGAATGATAATAGTGTTGTCACACTTCATGTGTCGGTACGTACGGTACGTCACGCTCTGACGTCAACGAAACGGGATTTTTTTCGTGCGCGCTGCCCATAAATTTTTAAGACAATATCACGTCAAAAAGAAAATACACAATCGCTCAAACTCCGTCGCTTAAATTCCATTGTTAGAGCTGTCAGCACGTCACATACAATACTTCATTTTTCCTAGAACCATTTTCGGTTGCACCGACGCCTACGGTAAAATCCAGCCGTGGAAAATAATGGCGAAACAAACAAAACCACTCTTCCATGGGCCGGTATAATGACAGATCGTTATGTCGCAGAGAAAATAAATTTTATGGACGATGAATGTGTAGAGCCGTCCCTTAATAAAATCTGCCGTGAAATTGTTTTAATGGGATGCCCTGAAGGATCCAATAAAAAGTTGTTAAGAAATGGAAAAGCAATTCAGCTAAATTTATAAAGTACTATTTTGCATTTGTAAGTAACATCGGAATCGTTATCAGTAACGGTTGAGAGCAGACCCATTTTTTTCAATTACTTTTAAATAAATGACGTTTAGGCCTCATTTACATGATACCAGTTTCTTGCCTGTTGCATACTATAAAATTGGAGCAAGAAATGTCTTACATGGTCTAAACAACTCGTGACATTCTTGACATTTTGCACAACTTTCCTTGCAAGTTTCGCTTTGGTGTAAACAGCATATACCACAATTTCTTATGCAATTATTGTATTCAATTTTATTGAATTTTCTCTGAATTTGCAAACATGAGTGCAGTGAGTGAGGGTGTGTTAATCGTTGCTGCTCTTCATAGGCACGAAATATTGAGAAAACAACGTAAAAATATAAATAAATAATTTATAGATATTAAAATATTTTTTTATTTTCAGTATCCCTTAAACATTAATTATCGCGATAAATTTCAATGAACCTTATTATATCAGCAAAACCGAACTTTAAGACTATTTGGCTCATTTGAAATAATTAGCTAGCGCAAAAAATGTTCCACTAAATATTCACCAATGCAAATACGTGCAATACTTGAAGCAACACGTCAAAAAATGGTAAAAGTATGTGTTTAGACAAGGCAAAACTTGAAAGCAATTGTTTCATAAACAGAATTGCCTTGGTGTAAACAAAAGACACTGGCAATTTTATCTTGTC
The DNA here is from genome assembly GCA_905404295.2 of Ochlodes sylvanus. Taxonomy (NCBI): domain Eukaryota; kingdom Metazoa; phylum Arthropoda; class Insecta; order Lepidoptera; family Hesperiidae; genus Ochlodes; species Ochlodes sylvanus. The sequence continues at coordinate 1,153,196 of FR990135.1, read as the reverse complement.
AAGAATTGCATGCAATTATCGCATTCAATAATCTGCGTGTAAACAGCCACTTACAATTCTTGAATGGCAATTCTTGCGCGTATTTAATTGCATACCATTATTGCTCTTGCATGTACAAGAAAATGGTATCATGTAAATGAGGCTTTATTAGTTACCCCATATTCATAAATTCAATATAATGAATTTTACTATAATGAATAATGAAATTTACTATAATGAATTTTAAAAAGGACGCACACATAGCCTATAGCTCTTTAACTACGCGACGACTTTGACAAACGTTTTGTATATAGACTTGCAGTGGATTAGATTTGAACCCAAATTCTCGCGCTACGTAAACAGCACGAGCTATGTCCTTATCTCTATATTTTAAAAATAAAATCGAAATAGAGTAGTAATAAAACAGATTGAAACAGTCGAAAGTTATACTTATTGTATGCGAGCATACAATCTAGACAACTACGAAACTATTATTTTCTAGCTTTACCAGTTTATACAGCACAGAAGCACGCGACTATTACAATCCTGCATATAGATGCAGTACCTGACAGTATTTGAATTGCAAAGCACCTGCACTCCACATTACGAACCTTTCTCCGACTCAAAACTTAATATAATATTCGGTTACGACTTAGTCGCGTCTTTTACTGAATAATATCACCGGGGACCTGCGTCAGCGTGGTAGAACTTTCGAGGAAAAGCATAAAATGTGCAGTCGGAGACGAGAATACAACTGATGACTTGATATATGTCCTATAAAACATCAGTCTTCCGTTTCTTCACCGCATTAGCGACATGTAATTTTAAATACTGAATTAGTTGATAAAAGTGCCTCACCCCTTCAACGGAAAGTTGTGTTTAAGTAGAGACATTAAGATGAAAAATAAAATAAAAATGAAATCATCTTGTATTTCACCTCATCTCGTCTCATCTTGGTGGGGAGCATGTACGGTGTAACCGTACACTCTTTCTTTACTATGCACTTTTACGCGCCATGTGCCGTAATTAATTAATTACAATTTAGTACGTATTCGGGAAACGAGCAAACCGCGCGTGCTCACTACCATTCACTTAACAACATCTAGAATTGGTCCTTATAATTAAACTTTTATAATTAAGCAACAACATTCTTTCATTTAACTATCGTATGGTAGCAACAACCCGTACAGGCTCGATTATAATTATGTATGCCAAGTGGTTGGAACATTCGTACCCCGAACAGAAGGGCCTGGCAAACCACACACTCGAGAATTCTTCAGGTTTTCAAAGGTTTATTTGAAGTCTGCCAATTCTTGGCACTTAGGCTGGGATGTATAGACGATACTTAGCCTTAGCTCAGACTTTACTTACGAAAAACTTGACTTTGCAAAGACTGCGATTTGGTATTTATAGACATGTCACGCTGAGATTGTGCTCAGCATAAGCTGTCATAATTGATTGCTGCCATCTACCTGTTTGTTAATACGAAAAATTTAAATGACTTAGAAACCGACTAATATCAAGGTTCTTTTGGGACCATTATTTTTGTTCGGATACTGGCCAAAGTTTTTGGTAAGTCGTCTATTTCATGAACTTATTAGACTTTTCTCAGCTCGTACTCAGCCAAGTCAAAGATCGCTTTATAAATACGAACGCTGTCTTAAGTCAGAGTAAAGTCTGAGCTAAGTCTAAGTATCGTCTATACATCTCAGGCTTGGACCGCGTGGTGGTCTATGGTCGCAAAGCAACGTATTGTAAGAATTGCTAAAAATGTGTTATTTACAAAATAGATTTTATTTTTTACGAAAATATTTTAATAATCATTTTGGAAGTCAGCTATCGACACTAAATTAGCTTAAATAACTTATTTTTTACACCTCGTTACAAATATTTTCTGACCGTCAACATATATAATGCGTAACGTCTCTCGTTCAGATCCGCAGCTACATATTTTAGACAGAATGTAAACAGATAAAAGCATAATCATCGCAAAAACTTTTTGTCTTATCTTTTATTATGAGCTTACTATCTTATCTTATATTTCTGTTATTATTTTTATACTATCTACATTATAGTTACAGGGTTCATTATAATAATTGACAGATAATCGGGCCGATTTTTCGTCCGATGCTAAATGACCGTATTGCTGACCGACTTTTTGTAGGACGTGGGCGTTGCACCATTGCTATCAGTACGTTCTATTTTTCTCCTACAAAAAATCGGTCACCTATTATCGTACGTGGGCGAGAAACCAGCTAAAGTGACATTAAGTTGCTAGTCCATAGATAGAAACACTTTATGGTTGTAACATTCACCGGTGAATGACCGAAATCGTCATGAATATAATAAATAACGGACATTTTAACAGTTGGTGAATGTTAACTTACTCGTAAATATTATAATACTGCACCGCGGACACTCACAGTAACATATAGACCAGACTGGTTTTTACTCACAGATTCGCCCGCGTGTGATTCGAAAAACAATAACGTTACGTCATAACATGCGAAATTGTATCTCAATCTGATAACTTTTATATTATATCTCTTACTTGAGGAATTAATGATTCGCTATACAAAATTCAACACCCTTTACGGCGGATTTGGGGGATAAGAACTATCCTATATCCATTCTTGGGTCTCAAACTATCTCAATATTAAAATTCATCTAAATCGGTTCAGCTGAATACAGGACAGACAAAGTTACTTCCACATTTATAATATAAGTGTGGATGAAAATATTTTAAGGACTTATGAATTATAGTGATGCGGTATTTCGTAGCATTGAAACGAATTATGGTGAACTTAGTAGCTTAGTATGGTAGCCTTTGCGTAACTGTTGCACCATTCCACGAAGCGAAGCGAAGTCGATGAAGCGACATATCGGAGAACAGTAAGGCAAGACAATATTAATTTTTCTCACGATTTTTATTCGTTCCGATATTTCGACCCAATAGGCTGAATCATAGTCAATCACGACAAGACAAGGTATAAACCGTGAGTATCCGTCAATATTCGATATTAATTTGCTATAATATTCGATACAACATGATTGATCTTCGATCAGTTCAGTGTGCGGAGTCATCAAATTTTCATGGAAGGGTCGCGAGACTCGCGAGTGGCCGCACTACTCGACGAGAATAACCCTATCGATCGAGCGACCGTCTGCACTATCGCTGTCAATTTTACACGACATCGACACCGCTTCGGTTAACGATCTGTGCTTCGAACTTCTTGCACGATTTGTCGACTAGTATTGCTGCGCTAGCTTGGATTTTAGGCAATTGTTACCTCGGAACATAACACTTCTCATGGTAAATTGTAGTGCAATAAAATGTTCACCACATTTCACGACCTGTATGTCGCAATGGTTACCATACTAAGCTGCCGTTTGAAAGGTCCTGAGCACCGAGTCCCGAGTCCGAAAATCGAATCTTCCGAGAGACGAGAATTTTAATAAACAATTTAAATTTCTATTCTCGGTCTAGGTGTGCGTGCTCTTGTTTTTAAATGTTTTCCCTTTCACCCACGACAAAAGAAATCATCAAAGATATCAGGACTAAAACGGTTATTCCTGTAAGCAGCGGGTATTATTAATAACGTTAGTGCGTTAAACTGCACTGTGTAGAGATGTAAGTTTACAATAAGCATTGTGAATACCCGCATACTTGAGAAACGCGAGGTTTATTTTTTTTGTTTATCAAACTGAACAAAAATACGTTCGCTTTAACGGTAATAAAAATACGCACGTGCACTCAGTCAAGGCATTATTCGTTCCCTTATAACTCGGTTTTGTCGATTTCTCACATGGAGCGCAGGTCGCACGTCGGCTCAGCTAGTAATTGAAACTGCCGCCGTTTCACAAATAAACAAGCCGTTGAATAATGAAATATACATAAAAATTCCTTGTATCCGTTACAACTTCCTGAGTGTACACGTAACGTGTGGGGTTACCCTCTGTATCCCAACGATGTGATTGTGAATACAACCTTAAAACTATGACGGTAGGACTTATAATATTTCGCTCCTACATGCAATAATGATTTCTTCACACTCGAGCTGGTGAACGTGTAAACGTGGAAAAAGTGTGTGTGCGTGTTCTAAATTTAAATCATCGTATCGTAAGATTCTTTAGTGGATTTGAATCTAGTTTATGAACTTGTATTTTTGGCGCCTTTAGTAAATGCGTAGAGGGGAAGATTGTTTCCTATTGCGTATTGGTTATAAGGCGAAATGTTAAACGTAAACACAATTTATATTATTGTTTTTACTATATTATAATGATATGTATATTGTAATTTATCAAACGGAAAATATGATATTTTCGATAATATTTTTTTATATAATAACTAAAAATAAAGAGCGCTACCCTCAAGTCTCGGGTCAGACTAGTGATGCGAAGTCTATCTACTCCAGCGAACCGTGAGTTAATTGCTAACAATGTTCTGACTCTGACCCCTCTTATCTATATTGATGTATAACTGTCAATATAATGGGAACCTTTTAAGAAAAAAGACTTTTCTTCTTAGCAACAATCAAAAACTCGTAAATGCGGTCTAACAAAAAGGAAATATGATTTTTAGTAAGTAGATATGTACATAGGTAGGTACTTATATCTATAATAATCTTATGTATCAATATATTTACCTACTTTTGAATGACTAGCTAGTAAAATCTTTGTACCTATACGTGTAGCTCCAGAACTGTTTTAACAACTAACCATTACGTGTGTAATTAATTTTAATTACCTTAATACTAATCCAACATTTTTTTTAAATTCGGATAAAGTTGAGCATCTCGGATATATGTTTGAATTTTGCAGGCACTTACTTAATGTTCCACTATTTAAGTGCGTAATTAGAAAATAATTATTATCACCTGCTTTAATGCAAATAATCGCGAGGAAACCTACATAATTTACTTGACAATTCTCTATATACAGATAATACAGTGTGTGATCTCGCATTTGAGCAGTGTGGTGAATAGAAAAAAAATAACAACCTGAGAATATAAGGCCATACTTCAAAATTTTATACTATGCCAGACCAGTCAGTCAGTCAGAGTTTTTAACAATTAGGTAGCATTGTTTTGTGAATCGACAACACCGTATGTTTTTTGCGTAGTACAGAGGTTTAGAGATGAAAACAATCATAATACCTACACAGTTATACACTCGGTGGTACAAGCGCGAAGTAGCCGCAACTTCCTCCCGAGCCTCGTTGCTATGGCTTCCCGTTAATTACCTGCAAACCTCTTTATACATATTTAACCTTTTAAGCGGGTTCCCGACTTATGCATGAACTTTTTATACTTTGACATTGTTTCCACTAAAGTCATTTGAGGATAATATAATGCAGTTGCCTATACAGCCTATAGTCTTAGTTAACATTTGAGTAAGTCGTTAAGTCTATTGCAGTCTTCAAGCAGCGTAAAAACTGGATATACCGCATCATTGTTCCCAACCGATTATAATATAATGAGCGTCTTTAAGGCAAGAGTGCATAAACTTACCTACTGGTTAGTACGCTATTGGCACTCACGAATGCTATTGACATTTCTGTCTTTAGCAAAGGTTAACTTCAACTTTCAGAGAAGGGGGCGGAATTCCTCTAGGACTAAACACACCCCAAGGAATAGGTCAGTTGAGTAACCTGCATAATATTAAAATATGATTACTGGTAATGGGCGTAAGTATCTATACGTGATTATTTCTGACATGGTATACAATTTGTCATAAAATAAAGAGAACAATGAACATAATTTAATTGAAACTTCACTGTTTTGTAGTGAAGTTTCAAACAAATTATAGTCTGAAGTTTGCAACGAAATGGAATAAATGACAAGGTTTCGTCACTCTCAACCGCATAATGTACGGTATCACTTCATATTACGGTTAACCTAAATCTTAATGTGGTTGTAACGCAATATTACAGCCTACGTTACTGTGATCGGTGTTCAGAGGATTCTGTACAACACTTGTCAGCGTTAACTATAAAACACATTTAATAAACGTAAGGGATTTAAATGGCTACTAATGGCCACAATTCATTAGCGGCTCACAACAAGCTAACAAGAGGTCCTTCGTATGCAAATAATCGACGGAGCTGAAGAACCACTACTGCCACCTGATGGTAAGAGGTCTCTAGTCTGTAGCCCAAAGACATCAGCAACATCCAAGCCATTTCCGATGCGTTACCGCCAGGAAAGGAGGACCGATAAGTAAATAAATGTAAAATCCAAATGTAATAGTTGAATTTTAGTTCAGTTGAATCATTTTTAATACCACTCATTGAAATTCAGAGCACGATTCCGACAGTTCTCATCTCCTCGGGCACAATAAGTTCGTGAGAGATCATCTCTCTGTTTCTCTAGCCAAGAATACGGAATACATTGAATTGTGCAAAAATATATTAAATAAATGTGCAACAAATTTAACCTAGATTGCATTAAATTGCTAAAACGATTTTACAATTACGACATTATTTGAACATGATAAAATTTTAGCTCACAACACTATTTCCCACGACGCTGGCAGAAAACCATCAAGGAAACAATGAAATGAAGTGTCAAAATAATTATGACAGTGATTTCCGTCCTTGTTCCGTTGTAATAAAGACTATTTGGAACAATAAAACTTTTTCCCGCTCATTTCCACAAATTACTGACTCGTGACTGACATCATACTTTATTGTACTTTTTATCTTCATTACACAATGTGTATACATAATTATAATAGAGGTCAGTGAACACAAAAAGTAATCTAATTTTATTTTTTAGTGCCAGCAAATGCGCAGTGATCTTTATCGATGGCGTAGTTTGAATTTCGAAAGTTATTGGTAAAAAGAAAAACCAACTTTGCAAAATTAATTAATTTCATTTGAACCTTCACTAAAACCAAACACCCTTATTAATAAAAATCACTTACTCCAAGCGTCATCCGAGTCTACACTTTGACTAGTTAATTCTTGATTAACCTAGTAACAACTTCGTAATTGAAATGCTATTAATAAACATGTTAAGTGTTATTCTTAGAACATTATTAATTTTAGAGGTTTCATATATCAATAATCTATACTAATAATAAAGCTGTAACTGGTTTTGTCCGTTTTGTTGCTTTATTAAAATCAAAATGTGTGCAATTCACACGTGCTAGAAGTGAAACTTCATAACAACGAATTCTCGAGTAATTCGAGTCAGTCCAAATATTGATGTTTTGCTTTGCTTACGTCAGCCGCCGTGTTGCCGATGCTTCATTCGCGTCATTTCCGTTTCAACGAATTCCAAATCACATCGATACTAAAGAAGTATTCACTTCATTAATCAACCGGATACTGTTTTCATTAACGTAAACACGTAGATGCATAGGTCACTCCGTTATACTTGAGTAGGAAATAGGAATCTCGAAAAAAGCTGAGTACTTGATTATTATAGTTACCTACCCATTTTTATCAGCTGCGGTCGATCGGAAAATAGTGTTATGTAATTTCCTAGCGTACTATAATAGAACATACTTAATTATATAGCGTGTGGTTAGGTATACGACTACATAGGTTCTTCATAAGACGCGATATTTATAACAGTAGTTACCTTTTTAGTCCTTTAAGTGGTTGCCTCATTTTAGTAATTCTACCAGCTTAGTATACTTTACCAGAGTGATGTAGAGATAAAAGCCTTTGATCCCCATTAAATTGTAAATGTCCGCGCCACGCAATTGAACACCACTTTGCACAACAGATTTGTTGCTCAAAATAAATGTTTCAGGAAACATCGTACACTTAAGTCCGTTCACCGTTTGATTTGAAACACGAACACTAAAATTATTATTTTTAAGTAAAAAGGTATATCCGTGTACATAATAGGTATCGTTAACGTTACGTTTATCGTGTTAACAGAATATAAGGATCAATTCATTTCGAAGGGCAGTATGATTTATAGTTCCATCGCTCAGATACCCATGAGATATTACAGACAAGGTTGTCTATAACTAGGTACGTATTTAATCGTGCCCTAAATTAGGGCACGATTAGGTTACCGTGTACCTCTATTAGGGCCCCTAATTGAGGTACACGGTAAACTCTATTAGGGCCCCTAATTGAGGTACACGGTAACCTAATAACTAGATAATATGAAGAAATAAAACCCGCGTGTCTTCAATATCTAAAGTATCCAATATATAAAGTATAATATTTTAAAAACACAATATACATAACGCGTTTTTACAAGTGCCAACATTGAAATACCTACTGCGGCTATATGAGGCAAAAATTTAGTCTGAAAAAATCTGATTTACGTAATCAGAAGCCTTGTAGGTAATTAAAACAGTAATTTTGAATGTTCCCCTATATTTCATTTCACCCTTTCACAGGCATTAATTTTCTAGTAGGGTGTTATTTATAAGTTTAAAAATAAGTAATTCATGTTTCAAAAGTTTATTTGTATGAAATTTTGGATTAATGACTTCATTTTAATTATAATGAGAATATGAGTTACACCTCCGTAGTATATTTCAGAATAACGATATTATTTCAGCCCATTTTCAACCAAACAAATTTAATTAGTCCGCCAAACTGTCGGAAATAACCGCTGATGCTTCCGTTACATAGAATAAATTAATACAGTGTATACGTAACTTTTTTGCTATTACAGTGTGCTCTTTTGTTGCACAAATAAACTATTTGTTAACGGAAATTGAAAAGTATCTACTCGATACTTGTACGGATAGGTCGCTATTTATTTTCTTTAATTTATAGTTTTAATTCAGCCCGCGTTCCAGCCAACTCATCCATTAGAAATCGCCTTCCTCCGCGCCGCGCCGACCGGCGGGCGGCTAGTATGCCGCAATTAGACGTTTAAACGAACACGCTTTACCGGAATGGTATAAAAGAAAAAATCCTTACTACTTTTTAGTAATAAGCTAAGTGTTCGAGAGCACTAAAATATTAGCAGTCGGTCTTACTTCAGACTCATTCTGCTAGAAGTTTTAGAATTTTACTTTCTGACTGGGTTATTGAAAAGTGGAGTAACTTTTTATATCAATTAAATAGACCGGTACGTACGCACATTTTTATGAAACGTTGGTATTTTTTTTTTCTTTTTTTATAAAAGGAGAAAATACAATCAATAGAGCATAGCTAAACATTTGTGAAGAATTATTATGTATGTATGTATTATTCATATATTAATTAGAAAAAAACATGAAATGTTTCATGGACTACTTAAGCTAATTTATGTTCTTTACCTGAACAACATCGGCTTCAACAAGACGTGTCATGAGAAAATGAAGAGACGTATTACGACGTATACGTAAGTATTGACATGACAAGCATGCTAGGTGTGCAGTGATACGTTCGGGTAAACCCACTAGTTAAGTACCTTAATAAAATGAACCAAAATACGCGGCGCTAGTGAGCTCCAAACCCTTACGTTACCTGTTTTCATTCATTAGCGTGTGGCGTGAGAGAAATAATGGTTAGCGTGTGAAAACAAATATAAAGAGAACGTGACCTACTGCCCCGATGGAAGCTCTCACTCCAACCCTCTAGACGGGCCTGCAGACCCGGCTCCAGGGACGGTATAAGCCTATTACTTTACTATTCACAACTGTCCAAATGAAAAGGTCAGGAGTACGGAATGGGGTTTACGTTACAAGCTTTATTTAAGCCCGCGTTCGCGAGCCTCGGGGGAGGACTAAGTCCATCTGTTAGTAATCGATTTGAATATTATATTTCTGGCTATCCTCGCCCGTCTTTACGGATCTCGTTTACATTACGTTTTTTATAAGTTCCGAAAATATCCTTCTTATCATTATTGCGAATGGATAAAACCGTATGTTTTAAGCTCGATTTTCAAATACACAGTTTTTCATTTTAGGAAATTATGCCAAATATGTGTTATTGGTTTTTAAACGAATTTAATGTGCTTGCGTTGCGAATACTTTTGGGGAGCGCTTTTCACAGGCGAACGGGAGGACTACTTAACTACATTTCATTTTAATGTTAATATTATGTCTAGTATTATAGCAGCGTTAAGGGTGAGGTTAAGCAACTCCTTAGGAGAGCACCTGAAAATCAATTAAATAATCTTAAAAATATGCAATAGGTACTTCATTGCCTGTTGCTTGGTGAAACAAAGTTGCCCTTATTTTGCACAAAGAGCGTCCGTAACTCCAAACGCCCTTAGAGGCGCCGATAATTCTAAAGCCGACTCGGAATACATCATTTTAGGTGTTGATTTCGTTTTAATAACACATCGTTATCCCTCGGATAGATCTGGATTACTAATGGTTACGAAATTACGACTGTGGTTCGGCAGTCGTTAATTTGTACACCTACCCTGGCTACGTATCTACCCTCCCGCGGTCCGCCCTCTGTTAGGGAACTCGGTAACTCTTCCAACTAGGACGCCTTTGTAAAGTAAATAACCCACTTAAAAGTTTTCTGTTCCGCAGATAGCGAATTCGTCTAATATATAGGAGCAGTGTGGTCGGTGAGTATCGCGTTAACTCAGTAATCATTTGTTAACAAAATGTTTTACAAACCTTAACCAAACAAAACATCAGCTTTATGTAAAGTTGTATTGGGTTATGCTAATGACTCCGTACACCCCTTAATACATTATGATAGATGTTGTTAACCCTCGAAGATAATTCGAAATGTAATCATGATTACAGATTACAATTTCATCGGTGCACTTTGTCCAAAATGTATTCATGATCAAGGATAGCAATAATAAATGAAGATAAGTTAATAAGAAGATGAATAAGAAGCAATTACAAATCTGAATGGAATTCAGAATAATAAGTAGATACTTAAATATTCAATCTAATATGTCTCGACGCTACAGTGAAATTTGTGATGTAATCAGCGTTCCTTAGTAACCAAGACCCCGATGGATAAATAATCTCTTGAAAATAACATGCAATAACAGTATTCCTTTCAAAGGTTGCTTTAATAATATGTCGAGAGCCGTTGGCCAGCCTCCAAGACAGTAATTGAGGCAAATCAGCTAAATACATTACCGTCTGTCTATTTGTAAACTTTTTGATCGTATCGTGTCGATATGATAATAACGCGGATATCTTACGAAACGCGCAAAGATTACTGCGTAACTTGTTGCATGCCGGCAGACCAAGTCGAATTGTGGAAATCAACCGAGACTTCATAGTTTTATAATTTTCATTCAACTGGCCTTCACCGGCTCTTATACACACGTGTCTGTAATTAGAAGGCCTAAAGCGTTCCATATTGCTCCTGTACGAATTGGTGGCGCAGTTAGTGGCCATATATCTTGAAAGTTCTCGTGCTACAAAGGCCTCCGTCATGGCTTAGCGATTGCTATCTAACGATGATTAATGCGCGCTTGTCAATTGTTTAAGACACGCACTACATGAGATGTTTCGATGTTAATTTACCTAGTAATTCTTCATGATCAAAGACATCCCAGTAGTTAAAATAAAATTTTATTCGCAATAGGACTTTACATAATTATATTATACAATATTATGGTGTAAGGCTCCATCGATCTACAATCCAAGTCAACCTCCCCCGTTCATATTGCACCCTAAAGTGGTAATGAAGTGCATTCACTCCAGTTTCGGTTGGCAACGTATCATTCATAATTTTGGTGCTAGTGATGACGACGATGATGTAGTTCCACGGGCGACGGACATCCAGAACACCTACCCATCATGGTTCGTTTATCATCAATAACTGTCTTCTTTCAAGACTAGAGTAGTAGAGTTTTTGATGCGATGGCTAGTTTGATTATTAAATTTTAATGAAGTTTTATTATATTAAATGTTATTAGCAAGTACTTATAAATGTTTTACGTCCAGCAGTCATGATTCATTTGTAATATGACAGCATTGAGCACTGGGCGACGTCTGATGCCAGCGGCCGTTGCTCCAGCTGTAGATTAATTAGATTTGAACAATGATGTAATTGTAGGTCAGCTCCGAGCAATTGATCCACTCAATGAACATTCGTCACGCAACGAAGTGGCCGCTAGCCGCCTGCCACATGCCGCTCAATGAATCCTCTATTGGACAAAGAAAAGAAAATAATGTCTCGGTATTTCGTTCAAGAAACCGCTCACATTCCTGCACTAGGATAGTGTCGCGATGCGTTCATGGCACCCACGGGCCACGACACAGGGAATCCTAGTGTAGGGCTATGAGTGTGTAACATTATTATTATTATAACCTAAATAAATAACGACGGCGGGGTCGTCTTTGATTTGTTAAACCCCCAAAATTGTGTGTCAGAACAATTTTATTGCCGTCCATGGCGTCGCGTCGGCGCGTCAAAGACAATAGCGTATACAGCCGTGTACAGATACTGCCATAGAACAATAGGTTGTAGAGTTGACATCATTGAGGCATAAGTGCGTGACACAAATAACCAACTTCCACTTATTAGAAAATAAATGAATAAAATAAACACTAACACCCACTGTAGTATTCCTCGTATAGTGATTATTGTCAATGAAATACCGAGGAAATATTACCTGCTTTCCTACACAGTTACACAAATGCTCTGCCGGAAGTCGACTCCGGATCCGGTTGGTAAAAATGTCTAGTAACTATCTAGTAAAATAAGTAATACGTATTTTTAAATTTCGCTTGACAATCAGTAGGTATAGTTTCGACTATAGTAGGAGGGGAGTAAAATGCGACGAGAAGAATTTCCTCATAACTGCTGCATTCCTGCGTTCGGTATTGCTCTCACTTTGTACGGGAATTTGTGGAGAAGGCTACAAACACCCTAATTGACTTTGGATGGAAAAGGATTTCATACGTCACATCTTTTAGAACAATAAAAAGGGGATTTTATACGTCACATTTTTTAGATCAATAAAAAGGGGATTTCATACGTCACATCTTTTAGAACAATAAAAAGGGGATTTTATACGTCACATCTTTTAGATCAATAAAAAAGGGTTATGTGAATTTCTGGTATATACACAAAAAACATACAAAAGTGACAGTTCAACTCGAACCGCGACAAATTATTTCAAGTTGCGTGCAGACTCTAGAATCTGTAACCAGGCCATAAAAATAACAGGCTTAACTATACCTACGTAATTATACCTACGTTAATATATTTTAATTTTATCTAACATTTCTCTTTGGCACGTAAAACTAAGAAAGCATAAGCATAAATGTAAAATTGTACTCACACTCTTCTCTACAACCGTTACACTCTATGGATATAAAGTACGAGTAAATTAGATTTTCAGCTGTGTAAATAAACCCGTACATCGTCTAATACCCTTGGACGTCTGTAAAAACTTTTGATAAATGTAATATACGGCGTCGAGCCGACTAGCTCGTAACGATATTAAAAGTAAACCTAAACATTTATACAAGCATGACGTACAAGTATATGACCTTTTTCGAATAACATATAAATATTATCACTAACTTTGAATTTGGAATGGCACGAGAAATTAAGTACTTAACATTTTGGTTAAAATAACCTTAATTTAAGTTGAATAATCATTTTTTTAAGCTGAGGATTCCGATGCATTGAGCATAGTAAAGGGGAGACTAATATCCAGTAGAAGTACAGGTTCCATCAGCTGACAAGAGACCAAAATTACTAAAATGATTTCTTCGGTGAAACCATGACACGTCCAAATAAAAAAATACCATACGTTTGTCGAAATATTCGTTGTACCTATAAAAGAATTACAATTAGTAAGGAGTGAGGTAGTTTAGAAGCCTACAATGTCCTATTTGGATTTCATATTACAAAATTTTCAAAAGGTATGAGATGACGATTCAGTAATATAATTATCCTCTCATAAATTTTACCGAATGCAAATTTACTAAAAATATTACAGTTTCCTAAGTAAGCAATTAACATTATCAATGTATCTGTGCCTTACGAACAAGATTGTCGATAATATGGCTGCCTTAGGAAATTTAACTGTAGGTATGTAATAAAATACGATAATTTTACTAGAACCTTCTAAAATATAACGGAGATGTTATTTTTTAAAGTGTTTCCGCTACTCAAAGGCCAGTTACCAAGCTTGTTCCCCGCTTTCATAACCGGCAATGCGCCCATACTGCTACTAATGTCTTCTGGTATTATATAGCGGTCCCATTCCACTTTTTTTAGCTACGTATCCATCCAGAAAAACGTCTATTTGTCTATGGACGATGTGAAAACCTAAGTGACTAATACGGCTTGCAGTTCTGACCTTTATTATGGTAGCAAACGAGCATGCAGCACCACTCTTCCGCTGCCGCCGACGACAGCTATGATCGACGCAGAACAAGACTCAAGGATGGATGAATGGACCTTGCCTACCTTGCCCCTTTTATTTATTCCCGAAAATAAAATTTAAACTCTCAGGAATTCGTTTTATTCGTTTTCAACCCTGAAGATGCCATAGCCGCGTCCGAAATAACCGTGAAAGATATTCCTAAAGAAGAACTCACTGCTTCCTGATTCCTGACTGCTTCAGACAAGGGTTATTCGCATGCGATGACAGAATTGTGATTACACAAAAATGCAAAAAACCCTTAAAAAAGTTTGACCTTTGGGGACTTTTGATATTTCCTTTATAATTGTGTGCTCTTTCCCGATTTTCAGCAATACGACTTATTAATTTTATTTTATTTTATTTATTTGGTTCACCAACAGTTGCTACATCAATACTTAAAACTAAATAAAGATAACATAATATATTTTCTAAATGCACAACCAATTACAGGTAAACACTGCATGCAATTAAAACAAAACAAGGGTGTAAAATTACTATTAATTGGGGATCTTTAAGAGCAAGAGCTCGCGAAATTGTTGAAGCTTGAGTGAAAATAAATCCTTGGGCTCAGAAGCAAGCCAATTGTTTATTTCTTTGCTTAATCTAGCAATCGGAGAGTTCTTGCCTAAGACAGTACTACGTGATGGTGGAATAAATAGCGGATTTGGATAACGCGGTATTCTACGAGGTATTTTAAAGTTGAAAAGCTCGAGCAGTTGAGGGCAATCAATGTAATTGTTGTGAATTTTATACAGAAATATTAGGTCCAAGAATATTCTTCTCTTCTTTAAAGATGACATTTTAAAATAATTAAGTTTGTCTGAATAGGAAATTTTTTTACTTGATAATTTTGAACCGTAGCTTAAATGCCATAGGAACCTCTTTTGAATTCTTTCTATCCTCAACGTGTGTGTAGAATAATGCGGTCTCCACACTACTGGACAATATTCAAGGAGGCTACGTACTAACGTGTTATATAGATTAATTTTAGTCTTAGAGTTTTTAAATATTTTACTATTTCTTATAACAAATCCTAACATGCGTGATGCGCGTTTAACAATATTATCTATATGAGGTAAAAACGTTAATTTCTTGTCTAATATAATTCCTAGATCTCTAATGGTATCAACTTCTTTTAAGGACTTTCCTTCAATATAGTACTTTGAATTTACACAATGAGATTTTCGAGTAAATTTGATGAAGAAACACTTATCTACATTGAGTTCCATTCCATTGGCGTTACACCAATCATTTAATCTATCCAAATCCAGTTGCATAATGGAAACATCTGACTCTGATTTAATTCTTCGTGCAATTTTCAAATCATCGGCAAACAAGAATGGAGTAGAGGAGATAAAGCACTTAGGTAAATCATTTACGAATATATTAAATAAAATTGGCCCCAAATGTGACCCTTGCGGGATTCCCGAAATTATATTATAAATTTTAGAATTATACCCTTTAGCTACCACAAAGAATGAACGGTTTAATAAATAAGATTTAATCCAATTAAGTACGTTACCTGTAAATCCGTAAATAATAAGTTTTTCAATTAGTATGGAGTGTGGGACTTTGTCGAAGGCCTTGCTAAAGTCACTGTAAATGACATCGATTTCTTCGTGATCATCTATTACTTCGGCAATGCTCTCAACAAATGTCACCAAGTTTGTACTGGTCGATCTTGATTTTACGAATCCATGTTGATGATCTGATATATAATGTTGAAAATGACTTTGAATAGAGGGGCATACTATTGACTCAAAAATCTTGGCCACTGTTGATAATATTGAGATAGGTCTATAATTTTTAACGGATTGTCTATCACCAGATTTAAAAATGGGTACTACTTTCGCTATTTTCCATTCACTAGGAAAAGTCCCTGAACTTATGGATTTGTTAAATATGTAATGCAAGGGAATAATGAGGTTGTCCGCACAATTTTTGAAAAAAGCTGGAGGTATCCCATCAGGGCCTGCACCTTTTGAGATATCAAGACTCTTTAAGCTTTTAAGTATCATTTCTCGAGATATTTGTAGATCACCAAAACAAAAACTATTGCGTGCTATGTTATTTAAATATGAAATTGTAGGGCTTACTATGTTAGGGCTATTAGATTTAGAGATATTGTACGATTTAGTGAAAGCGTTAGCAAACAGGTCGCAAATTGGGGCTCCACCTGATTCATAATTCACTCCATCTGTCATAGTGCTAGGATAACAATTTGTTTCATTTCTTTTTGATTTAATAAAGGACCAAAAATATTTCGGGTTTTTGTTCAATCTCTGTTCGTTTACTTCAACATAGTTATTATATAATTTTTCTGACAGTTTTTCACATCTTTTACCCAATAGTTTAAGCTCCAATTCATCCATAGGATTTTTGTATTTTTTGAATCTAATGTGTAAATTATTCTTTTCGCGCAACAATTTTAATAGTGACCTATCAAACCAAGGTGGATAATCTTTTGACTTGTTTTTATGAATCGGTACAAATTTGTGTATTAAATCCTTAAGTGTATTGTAAAAAGTCGTTACCATTTCATTTATATCAAAGCATTTTGAAAATAAATTTTGCCAATCTATACTTGAGAGAGATTCATTGATAGTAACATAATCAGCTTTGTAATAGTTAAATTTCTGAATATTATTATTAATAGGTAAATCATTCGTATGTTTCAATGAAATTTCAATATCTAAAGGGGGATGTTGTTGATCAATAACGGAGAGCGCATTTACCGAGGATGTAACGTTACAGTCACGTATATCTGAAAGAACTAAGTCGAGAACTCTCCGGTTGCTGTTATTTATATGGTTAAATTGTTTAAGATTAGAGACACAGGTGAAGTCAATTAACATCGAGTTAACAATAGAATTGGGATAACATGAGCTTGTACAATTGATGGGATCCCAGACTATATTTCCTAAATTAAAATCTCCAATTATACAAGTGTGACCATCAAACTTTTCTAAAATAGAATAACAGTTGCTTATGTAATTATCCAACATTGATTGATGAACCGGAGGAGGAAGGTAAACTGCGCAGATCGCTACTTGTTTAATATAATCTGAGTTTTGAATCTTTATGACAATCCACAAGTCTTCGCATTTACTCTCCCAGTTTAACATGCGATTTGACGAAAACCTCTTCGAGACTGCAATCAACACTCCTCCTCCGTCCTTGTGACTATCAAAACCAGAAGTTTTCCTATCTCTTCTAAAAACTACGTAACGCTTGTCAAAAATTTCAGTATTCAAGACGGTATCATTTAACCAGGTCTCGGTTAATATAATAATATCGTAATTAGTTAATTGAAGATTACGATAGAACGAATGCGTTTTGGTTCGCAAACCACGACTATTTTGATAATATAAAGTTAAACAGTCCATTATGAGTTTGCTAAACACCATGACGTTTTATAATATTAAAATTAACTAATTTAGACTTGCTAAAACGTTTTATTAACTTGAAATATCTGACCTAATTTGACCAGACTTCTATAAATATTAAGCAGAAACTACATACGTCAGAGTGAGGCGTACTCTGGAAGTAGGTATCAGAGAAATGGAGTCCTTTTCTAACGGCAAAGTCACGGGTACGATCTCGCCTGAATCAAACAATTCAGCTAATGGAAAATGAAATGATTAGTTAAACCAACCTGTAATCCTATAATTACATAGGTATTAGAATTATTTATATTTATTAAAAAATATAAAAGACACATTGTGTAATAAAGTACGTTTTGAAGGTTAACAGTGCGGGTGATAATGTACCTAAAATGTAAAATGTTGGTAATTTCTAATAAAAAATGTTAGATATACTTAAAACAAACGAATATTTACTTAAAATGTTGACAAATCATAAGTTAGAAATGTGAATAATATGATAGAATACTCTACTAATTTCTGGTATGTGGGTACCGGCATTGCCTACTTACCTTACCGTGCATAGAATAGACGCAATACTTTGTAAAAATTTCGTAACGTCAACATAGACAGAAAAGTTAATAATGGGCATTGATCAATTATGCATTAGACAGTTCAATGAGACAATTAGTCACAGCTGAACAAAAGAAACTAAAACTTTTATTACTGGTAAGCAATCAGTAGAAATTTATTCCTTCACCCTTTAAGTCGAAAGAGAAATGATAGGAACACGTGATTGGAATGCCTAATTGACGATTACTAGGCACATAATTGATAAAAAATGTACACGCATTCGTACAGTGATCGAATGTAGCGCCTTATGGCACTTCGGTTTACTTTTAAGGAATGCAACTCACGCTTAAGGAATAGTGATTGCGAAAGTCCAGTTACTGGCGACTGGCTCACAACTCGCGTCGTAGTTTCAATTCACCTTATTCGTAGGGGAAATCTTTTTAATTCAGTTCAGTGGGAACAAAATAATCGAGTCAAACAGCATCAACATACCTCTTACGAAGCGCTCGCCTTCATAATCGGGTTACAATAAATCCATTCACAATACACGGTTACAAAAACAAAAACCACTACCCACTTGGCGAACACAAAAAATGGAAAACGTAACGCTACGCGCTAGAAGCGTATGGCGGGACGTAGAACATAGGTACACATTTTTGTCAAAACAATAAAAAAACTTCCACAATACTCGAACAGATGGGAAATTATTTTGGTTTACGCGCGACGCGGGCCCGTGCCGCCGGTTACCACATCGTGCCGTTCACTAGGAAGGAATCACGGTACTAACTAAGGCGGAATCGTTTGTTTGGTCGGTCGGTTCGTCTATTCACGCGACGTGTGCCCTCTCTTTCTATCATGCGCGCTTTTTTTGTAGCTCCATCTGCCGCTCAACTTAGGAGTGACGTAATAATGTGAGGCGTAGGTGGCAAAGGTACTTGAATGGTCGTGAAGTAAAGATACTAAACATAGATTCATTGAGTGGATCAGTAGAGGGCGTGAGCGTGAAGCGCAGAATTTATAATGGCCACTTCGATCTATAAGTATCCAACTCTAATGGCACAATTTCCAGGTGCAGAAAATTCTCTCCTCAACCGAGGTGTCCATCAAATCCATGCTCTGATTTAAAAATATAGAGAGGGTTAGTAATTATAGAAGCAAAATATAACTAGTTACATAAACAGTATCCTAACCATCGATTGCCGCCTGTAAGCCGGAGATTGATTAACAGTTCATGAACATTTAACAGCTTTATTTGGTTACAAACCACTTCAAGGAAACCAAAATAAATATTCGAAAGTGTTACGATGATTCAGAAGAAACGAGAGTTATGGAAGATATCAGTTTGGAGTTTACATTTGATTTGTGTAGTATACATTTGAGCCAAATGTTACCTCTTACGGCAGGTCTGTTGCGAAGCTGTCTTGCAATAGAACTTAACATCTTGGAAAATAAAGACAGGTAATCAAAACGGTAAGGTAAATTAAAACAGAGGAGTATCATTAAAAATATGTCGAATTTATTCACAAAATTTAAATCCATAATTTACACTTATAACATACTACCGTAAAGTCACTTTACACGATAACTCTGTCTCGTTCAACTCCGAGACCACTTTGATTAGATTACTATCGGACAACACATTCTTGGGCTCATATCCCGCGTTCAACCAGGAATCTAAGACGTCAGTGCTAGGCAATAACGTTCTAAGATTATTCCTAACGTAAATATAAGCCTGTGGCGAGTACCTATAAATGCTCAGAGCAAAATTCTTCAAATCGTCCGTGTGTCTCGTCGGCATAGCTAGCACTAATCCATTTGTATCTTCTTTTATCTTATCCTGCAACGAGAGCAGGATTCGAGCTTTCTTTTTCTTTCTTTGATTCAATATATTATTCTTCGTTTCTATAGTTTCCTTTAGACGAACCAGGAGTCTATTCTGGCGGTTGTATACCTTCATATTTCTTTTAAGTTTCTGTCTCAGATAGACAGCTTGTCTTTGCATTTTTTGTACACTTGTGAAAAGCTTTAGTAATTCTACATTGTCTTGTACAGGTTCTTTTTTAGGTGATATTTCGACTTTGATTTCTTTAGGCGAATCCCTGCCGTTACCCATTACATCTTCTTTATTATCTTCGTAGTCCATGTATTCGTCTATGTGTTCTTCTTCTTCCTCCGTAAAGTTTTCCGATTCATCCTCAATGTATTCAACCTATGAACCAAATTTAAATATTAAATGTAAGTACATACAAGATAGAATAGAATAGAAAAGTTCTTTATTGCAAAAACAGGAAATTACAAATTAATAATATAATGAGCAGATATTACGCAAAAGGCGGTGTTATCGCTAAACAGCGATCTCTTCCAGACAACCTTTGGATAGGAAGTTTATAGATTATAGTTTTAAGTAAATAACCGGCAAACGAGCCGAAGAGCTACCTGATGGTAAGTCACCGTCGTGTCGTCGACGTCGTCGCTATCGCTTAATAGTCGCCCTCTACATTTCGTAAAAATGTCAAGGATTTGCCTATTACGGTTCAAAAGATACGCCCAAGAATGCAGAAACCGATCCCTCTATCGATCACCATAACAAACATAATATCTTTTCTCCGTTCTTTGACGATAGTATTAAATACTGAATGGGGGTACACAAAAAAACAATTGTACTTAGTATTTTTTCACTGCAAAAATCTAATCAATGTGGCATGTTCAGTGTTCACTGTATTTGAACAGTTAAAGCCTACCTACTTACTCCTGTTTAGTCACAATATTTGCGACTTTAAGAAGAGTACCAGAATGTTTTGCAGGATTTCTTTAAATTTATGTATCTTTTTTAATTTGAGAATTGAAGGGAATGTTATCTCTAGCTTACAATACTCGTACATCAATTAAAAACCACAATACACATTCGTTGCAGTGATCGTATTTGTCTATGGAAAAAAAACACGACGTATATGTGCTCAGCAGCTAATGTGTTAAGTTGGTTAATGCTCAGACAAACAGAAAAATATGCCACAAAACATTGAAATGTGTTCTGTTTTTATAGATATCCTCATTATAGTATTTCCCATATATGTATCTTTCATATACAGATTATTGATCTTGGCCATAGAGGTCTAAGCGCATTACCTCAATTCAACTTGGATTCAACTAAAAGGAAAGTATTGAAATATCAACTTTATATCATATTCCTTATAGTTGAATTTTTAACTTTTGTATGAGACAACTAATCCATGCGCAAATGAGTTTAAGAAGCAAACTCTACTACGACAGAAAATTTGAGTAACAAGAATTAAAGATCATATTTCAATGCCCCTCTATGAGTTGATTGAATCAAAAAAAAAATGAAATCCATAAATGTATGAGGGTAACCGACATAGCATAGAGAATTAGCTGGCTGAAGTGGCAATGGGCTCACACATAGATTGGGAAGAGTGATAATTATTGTGGAAAAAAGTCTTTGAATTAATACCACGTCTTGGAAAAAGTAGCATAGGCTGTAACCTGACCAGGTGGACCGACAACCTGCAGAAGACAATGAGCATTCGCTAGATTCTTCTGAATCTCAACCTGACCTCAGGCTGAGAACCGGTCAGGATGGTGCCAGTTTGGCGAGGCCTACATCCCTGAGTGGACATAAAAGCTGATGAATGAGTTGAATCGAAGTTGACTTAATGTGCGCAGATTTTAATAAGAGTTTCTAACCATTTGTAAACAAGAGTACTTTACCTCCAGAACATGCCCGGGCAGTTTAAGAGATGGGACTGCCTTGTCTACCAGTACAACAGTATTACTCTCATCACACTCAAAGCAGTCAATAGAGAAATGGTTGTTACAAATATAAGAGTAATCAGTAGGGGTCCAGTTGTTCCTGCCAGTTAGGTCTGTCCATATTTGTCTCAGACTTGGATCCTCGGGAAACCTGGAATCATGAAAAACAAATTTAAAGTATGCTTAGTAGCCGTTGTTATTTCTGTATGACAGCTGAGGCATGCGAGAGGAATTTGGATGGCATAGCTTCAACCCATTAATGGCCCAATACTGAGCACAAGTGTCAGAAGTTTTATGCCACCCAAAGGCCCCCAACACAGCTTAACGACTGTTACCAAATCGACGCCCCCGGGGAATAAAATGGTTATGCGCTATTACCACTATTTTAATGTTTTTGCATTTTCGGCATCTATGGGTAGAAATACACCTACTGATTTTTTTTTAGATTTTTTGACAGAAAATTCATAAAGTAATAACAATTTTTATTTTTATTCTACGGAAATCATGTAACAAATTCTTCCCGTAAAAACATCTTAGTCGTTCATTATGGAAAACACGCATGTCGCGAGAAATCGGTAAGGCATTATACGATTTTATTCACGTAAATAAATTGATAACTCTTTTCAATAACATGCTTTACCTAAATTAGTTTGGTAAATCTTGAACGGTAAACATATAATACTGTAACACCTTTTACAATATTTTTATGAATTTGAAAACATGTAGTAATGTGATACTATTTCCAAAGTCGTTATATAGCTATACGAAAAAAGACACTGGTAGCTTTTACAAGAACAAAATCGTATTAGTTTATTACAATTACCATTCATTCATGAAAATACTGTAGAAAAACATCGTAATGTAGGGATATAGTTTTTATGATATTACAATTTCACGAGAATAAAATCGTTATGTGCCTTTACTTAGGATACACTTAAATATAAAATCAGTATTATACATCTTTCGTAATAACTTTAAAAGTATACATTATATATTTTTTTATTATAGCTACTTATTAAGAAAAAAAAATACTGAAAAAAATGATGTATTGTGTGTTAATATAGGTCGGTTAGTTTATGAGCTAAAACAGAATAACAGTTTATTGCTCGTCCTGTAAAATTTACTTTTGTCTATTACGATTTTATTCCCCGGGGGCGTCGAAATGATAACATAAAAAATGGATGGCATCATAAATGTTTTAATGCTTAAGTTGACCACTAACCTCTTGACCAATAATTTTGGTCATATTAGTGTAAACATATTCTTTATTAAATTCATTTGTAATACATTATTACATAGTTTTTTTTGTCTACACTTCTCTATGTAAACTTTAACTAGGTATATCAAACCTGACACTGCTGTGTGTGCATTATACTTAAAGATAATAGCTTGTATTAATGAACTTAAATATTGGTGTTATGTACAATACATGTCGACACTGAAAAAAATTAAGTTGCTTGGCTGTTTGAATAAATAAACAACTTCTATAGCTTACCTATAAAAAGAGAAGGATGAATTTAAATTTTTTGATTCCTCACATCCTAAAACCGCACAAGTTTTAGTGATTTCTGTGTTCGTCTCATTGCTCTGTTTTAGCTCTGGGGCCACCATCGCTAGAAGCAAACATTGAAACTAAGACATAACCTCCAAATAAGAAATAAAAATAACTGAACAATTACAACAATAAAACATACCGACTGGTGTTGATTTTGTTTTACTTTCATCGTACTCCTTACTTTTAGTAATACCTTGGCTGTAACTCATTTTTATCGAGCTAAAGTTCCAGAAACATAAATCGCCTGTGGACTCCCTAAAACTAACCTCACCAAGTAAGCAACTTTTAACTGCTATCACTAAGTCATATTTTGTCGCATAGCGCTGTTGTGATACCTATATTACCTTTTGGTACTTCACACTCATTTAGAAGAAAGCTTCCCTTGGCATTCACTAGGCGGTAGGCGCCACTAAACAGTCATACATTTTATCTAAAACTACACCTTAATTACTATTCATACGTAGCAGGAAAATCCAAATTATAGTACTAAGAGAAAAACGGAATTTTAACAAATTAACGTGACTTAATTAATAATTAACGCTAAAAAATTAGACCATAATGTCTCCAGTCTCACTAAAAACGCCAATCCAAATTGAACAAGCTAGGTACGCTATCGCTAGTCGTTCGCTACGCTACAACAGCTTAAAAAGCTGCATTTAAATATTTCAAATTGACATCTACGCGACAGTTGACAGCTGACGCTGACGTGACGAACAAGATAATGAATAAAATTAAGGCCAAGGACAAGACTAAATTTTTTCTAACGGTTGGTGCACAACTATCAACTTGGAAATAATTTTATTCATGAATCATCTCGCCTTCGCTCGGTCGGCGACTCGACGTTGCAGTCAATCAAGTTGACAGTTGACACTATCATCTGAAGTACGCATCGAGCATAATTATGGAAGTACGTAAATATCCTCTAATTTGGAAGTACGTCACCTAAGCGGTTCATCATCTCCGCACTTACAAGCTAAGTTATGAACAGAAAAATATAGAATTTTTCACCTTACGCTCATGTGACGGTAGGGGAGTACCTATTGTCTACGACCAGGCCTATTTCAAGCAAATGCATAGCATGCTCATTTTAACCATGCTTAAGAAGTATGCTTTTTTAAAGCATGGACATCTCTACCTTTAAAGCCGAAACCGTTCATCAAAATCCAAGAAAGATCAACCTCAGCTGGCAGTAAAATCTAACGCCATACTGGAAAGCTATTGCTGAAAATGTATTGTTACTGAAGCAACCAGCACAGACACAACTCAACAAACAATAATATGATGAAAACCGGTTGAAACTGAATAAAGCTTCTCGGTCATTTAAATAGTTACTCATACTCCCTGCGCGGGAGCGCATGCCCCGCTTAAGCACGGCCCTGCCTGCGGTCGAGAGAAGAGGAAGAGAAGATTATGATTTTAAACTTAACTCATCGCGGATTGTACTCATTTTATTATGATACGGGTACTCACGATATGTATTTTGAAACGCCGATATTTCGACTCAGTTGCCGTGCCCCGTGCCGTCAAGTTCAGCCGTGACCGCGATCCATGCAACTGGGTCGAAATATCGGCGTTTCAAAATACATATCGTGAGTACCCGTATCATAATAACATGAGAAAGACAAGATCTTCCTCTTCTGGCTCGCAACTCGTCTCTCACCGCAGGGCGATATAATTCACTGCTCAACCTTTTATCATGTAGTCTACTCAATGCGTCCTGTAAGAAGGGAAGACTCCTTGGGAGTTTCTTGCCGCTTCTTCTTACAGGACTACTCACAGTAGGACTAGGATGGTTACCTAAAGTGTCATCGGATCCACAAAACGTACACATTTCTGTCAAACATATCACTACTGGTTATAATATTATTAGTACCTATTTACATCTTCCCAACATTACTCGTCCGTAGCTTTTTGAAGTTTGATACAGCGTTTTAGATAAGCAAGAGATCACTAGGTCGAGATCGGAATGTTCTACAAACGCATCATTAA
The DNA here is from genome assembly GCA_905404295.2 of Ochlodes sylvanus. Lineage (NCBI taxonomy): Eukaryota > Metazoa > Arthropoda > Insecta > Lepidoptera > Hesperiidae > Ochlodes > Ochlodes sylvanus. The sequence continues at coordinate 1,127,700 of FR990135.1, read as the reverse complement.
TAAAACGACACAATGGTTAACAAAAACTTTACTTCGTAAAAGCATATAATAACAGCATTACAAGGTACGTATGACTAAACAAAACCGTGACATAAATATTATAATGAATTGTAAGTATTCCGCAATGTTATATGGATTGTATTTAGAAACGATTGCCAAGCATGATGCAACAATTAAAACCTGGGGAGGACTCGGATTTGTAATTTGTGATTCGGCTATAAAAGAAAAGACTTAAGAAGTGGGATATTTGTGGCATTTAGTTCTCCTAAGAATAGGCAACTGTCTCCTGTATCTACAAAGAACAATTATGTTAGCGGCTAGCGCAGATAAAACTGGTAAATAAGACATGTATTTGTGCGGAATTGGCAGAGTCCAGCGAACAATAATACCGCAGAGTATAATTACAACATTCAGAAGGGCGCATTTTAGCACAATAAAAAGTATGAAAGTTATGGTAAAGAAAAATACATCGCTACACTAAAATTAAAGCTGCAATGTTGTTATTACGACGTCGCTTAAGTTGTTAGGTGTAAGGAAGAGTTTTTTAATGAGACTTAAAAAATCGTAGCTTGTATATCATTCCACCTTATCTACTATGTCTTGCATACTATGCATATACTACTATATACTATGCAAGACATAGTAGATAAGGTGGAATACAAGTATGTTGTGCAAATATTGGATCACAAAAGTGATGTCTTATATCAAATCATCGTGGCAATAGAAAAAGGTAGAGATGAAAGTCTTCCAATGTACATAAGTAACGTAAGTGAGAACAGAACTAAAACAAAAAATGCTGAAAACATGTATCAGCTGCCAGTAAACCCTGTACCCTGTACGTACATCTGCATGCTCACGTAACAACTGCAGCCATTTTTATTATTGCGGTAAATAAACCGAAGTAATCAGACCCCGATCCGCCTCCTGGATTTATTTCTAGGGCTTTGAATGCATCATTATTAAATTCAAATAGATATATCACGTTCATCGTGTCATATTTATTTGGATTTTACGAGAATCCACATAAGTACAAACGAATTAAAGCCGAGCTTGACATGGCAATCGTCGAAACCTCGAAGAAGTCTAGTAAGAACAAGGTCGTCCGGAAATTCCCTCTTTTCGCGTCACAGAATATGTGAAATAAAAATTATTTTGCTAGCAGGTTATGCGTATGTCCCAAAATAAGGATTGCAGTTTTTATTAGCCAAACGCAAATCAATTTAGTAAGTTACCCTTAAAACTAGCAGCCATCACGCAATAACAGGGAATTTGGGTGGTTACAACTACACGAGTCCAATTACAATCCATGTTCCGTTCATTTGGACGGCCAAATTTTTTATTTGCAATGTGTTAAACATGCAATCTTCTAAATTCATGTATTTCAGACTATTTACATTACAAATAAATATTAATTATTTATTATAACCGTGACATATTGTACGAATGACCTTCGAACGCTTGCATAGAGTTAAAGATTGACATGTGTTTAAATAAGTGGTATTTTAATAAGCACTTCGTTCTGTATTTTTTGTATACGAATAGTAATCCTCTCATATAATTTATTTAAAACAGTTTTTTTTCCATAGAGGTGACATATTATCTAGATACCAGCGTTGCCAGATTTTAACGTCCAAATGGGCCCTAAAATATACATAATTATGTACCACGCGGAACAAACTCAATCCAACTCTTTGAAACTTCTAGTAATTAGGAATTTAGCCGGAAAGATTCTGAGATATCGTGAAAGAAGAGTGAAATATTCAGAGACAAGACTTTGAGGTAGAGTTATTGTTACTTATAAATAATAAAGTAAGTAACTGTTTTTATTTTAAAATAGCTGTCACTGTAAATTTAATTTGAAACAATAAATAAAAGGAATTAACCAAACTACTGATTATAAATTTTTATGTCAAAAAAAGGTAAATTTACGCTTTTAAATTATGCCACGCTTTGACCAAAAAATCTGATAACGTTTGTAGGTACCTATTGTATACACAAACTTTAGGTAAGTAATCTAGTTAGTGAATCCTTACAAATCATAATATAGGTTCAAGGCTGCAGGAACACTAATTGTGTAGGTACTTAACTACTGAGATTGCTACATCCGTCAAGGCTTGATACTGCTTGATATTCAATTTGTATAGGTCTAGAGGAATGTATGTAATTGTAATCCATTCATTCCTTTTTAATATGTACGATATTGGGGTTAACGAAGCGTGAGCAACTGCACTAAATCAATACCACCCAAACATAATCTACGGAAATCCAGCGATGCCGGTATAGGTAATTGAACATTATAAATATTTATATTCATACTCAAACTGTAGACATACGATAGGTTCGTTCTACCAGGAAATCGACTCCTACACTAAAAATATTCAAGCACATGTACCTATTCCTAGCTCAAGCGTATCTTTCATATTGGCACGTTCATTAAATTTATTATAAAAGCTCAAAAATCGACTATTGAAAAGTAGTCAGGAAGCTAAAAAATATGTCTACAGCGTTAATTTTAAACACATATCAACTTTAACAATAACTTTGTTACTTCAAACAGAACCTTATAAAAGTTTTCGTTATTTTTTCCCCTTCAACCGTAAGTAGGACAACATCCTATAAATACAATATTCATTAGTAAATTATTATCGGTTATACTTATAAAATATGCGTAACATTATAAATGGTATTGCAGGTACAAAACTTTTTAACTACAACACAATGTATGTGAGATAAATTGTTAATCGTTAGTATTCATGTTATAAAGTTATAATTCACTTAATGTTTAAATTCTACAGTACTCGGTGAAACTACGTCGAAACCAATTCTTTGGTTTGCACAAGAATCTATAACTATAAACTACACAAAAATTATTAATTATTGTGTCTCTAAAAAGTTTTTGTATATTAAAAATAGTTTAACGAACGCCTCATCATAATGCAGCCGTATGTACAATAAGTACAGGATCCCCCCGTGTTTTACAATAAATTTCCCATCGAATGAATGTTCACAGTAATAATAAATCGTATTTTTATCGCCAATTTTCACAATCTAGGGATCTAACTTTCTCTCCAGCTAAAATTTATCATTTACATTATCTCGCCAATACAAGTATGTACATATATCGTACATATCGTCAGTATATAAAACGTATGACATAGATTTTTTAGTGTAGTCGTCACTTTAAAGAAACACAATAATTATACCACATCACTGTGATCAATATGAAGTGGCCTTTAGGACCGTGAACTATAGCATATTAAAATCTACTGTAATATTGTTTGTGTACTGACATGACAATAAGACGTGTTTTATTATTATACGGGTACTCACGATATGTACTTTGTTCGCCGATATTTCGACCCAGTTTAGTTTAGATTACTTTAGATCGTTGTCACGACTGAACTGCAATAATTGTGACGAAACATCGGTGTACAACATACATATCGTGAGTACCTGTATCATAATAAAATGTGTACAATCCGCGATGAGTTCAGTTTAAAAACAACGTGTACTAAAACATGCCGAAATAAGATGTAATTAAAGGTATTATCTTGTACAAACATCTATTAACATAGTATCTTTTGGTCAAATAATGTCATGCATTCCAATTGAAACATTCAATTGAATGACTGTCCACATTTGACATAAGATTTACAGTGACATACTAAAATACTACTTTACCTTCCGATCCATAATGCGGGATATCCATGGGCGACTATGGCCACTAACCACTACGTAACGCATAAACGCATCAGGTCATTTGTTGGCTATTTTATTTTGATAATAAAAACATTTACTTACAACCGCAAACCACAACTGCAAGGTCTTATGTTATTCAGGATATTTCAGATGTTCTGAACCACACGTTTTTAAGTTCGAATATAGCTACGTAAAGCGAGTACTGAACATCAAATAAATTATTCATCTGTGTTATAACTTTTATACTAGCACAGATAATTTTATGTTTTTAGTTATATGATTTTTAATAATGATAACGTCTCGAGTTTATCAATCATATTTCGTCATATCCTAGTACACATTGAAGTTATCCAAAAAATAATTTACTCACCAAATTCATACAACAGACTAGCAATCAGTCTGAAATTAAAAATAAATATTAACTTTCATGGCAAATCTGGAAGAAACAAACAAAAATAGTAAATACAGTATATTACAATAAGAAATTGTGTCATTCCTATAAAAACTGACCTATTTATTAAGTCATTATATAAATATATTGTTATGCACTTAAGGCAATCCACAGCATCGTTTAAAACTGCTTTCCACCAATGAACCTTACCTACACATATTATATTATACTTATGTTACGTTACAGTTACTATTCTAACGTGTGAGTCAATATGTACAGCAAAATATATTATTCTAACAGCAGGTGGATTGAACGGTTTCAGCTTCAAGAAGATTGAAATCCATTCCATTTGGCCGGTTGAAGCCAGTCTTGATGCCGTCCCAGCCATCCTCCACCTTGTACTCTCCAGTTTGTATACGGTTGTACACTTCTTGAGCAACGAGGACAAATGCTTCTTCAACATTCTGCCCTGTTTTAGCTGAAGTCTCCACATGATGAAGACCTAAAATATATATCTATGTATGTTTTTTTTACTAGACAAAAGCTTTAACGCTATTCACAATGGAGAAGGCAAAAGGGTCAAAATATTACTATCAAATACACCTAAAATCCGAGCTTAGGTCATATACATTACATAACTTTTTATTTCACTTCAATACATGCAGTATTTCCGAAGTTATAAAGACGAGAAGTTCAAGCCCTTTTTTGAATTTCCGCGCTTACGCTATGACGTCACGACGTGGCTCGGCCGCGAGCATGATACGGCGCAAGTATAGAAAATATGGGTCTATGCAGTTCAAAAATCTATAACTTTCTTATTTCTATAGATACAGACTTGAAATTTTGCATAGATGTAGTAGATAGTATGTGAATTATATATGTTATTTTATTATTGATAACTAAGGTTTGCTCGCGGCTTTACTTGAGTTTAAATTAACATTTCGGTCAAAAATCCCTATCAACTACGCGCGACTACTGAGAGATGACGTCATCGAGTAGTGACCGCCCGCCTGCGTTTTTAAAAAAACCAACGTCCGTAAATACGCACTTTGATCGTTAATATCTCAGCCATTTATTGAGATATGGAAAAAGTAAAAACACAGTTTTTCTTGTAATTTTTTATAGATTTATTTGACGTGTAAAAAAAAATTCGTTTGCCTGGTCCATTGCGGCTAGATTAAAATTTTGTAAGTAGATACCATTTAAAAGAGGTAATTAGTCGTCTTATGTAAGGGTTTTAATAAAAAATATTAGATGTAATTTAACAACATGTAAAGCATATCTGCTCATAATTCCCTTATTATTCCTCCAACCTGTCACTGCTATGAGAATGTCATTACTATTGGGGTTTGTCAGTGCAGACAATAACAGTGCCGGATAAATGGGAACAGCTTACTGGTGTCTTACTAGGTTAGTTGGAGTCTAAAAATCATCAGAGTTTAGCCAATCTCCTTCAAATAATACACTTATTAAATTATATATGACAAAAGCAAAAATATGTAGAGAAAATTTATGGAGCAATGTAAAAATACTTGTTGTCATCAATGTTAATTTATTATACTAATTTGATTGTTATTACATAATATACTCAAGTATGCTAAAAAGGCATAAAAGCCAATTGTAATAATTTATTGCAATATTTATGCACAATAAGATCACTTTCAGTATATAATATTTCATAGTGCATACATGAGTGAACTGTGTAATACAATACAACACCAAGTAAAGCATGACTTGTCAACTACTATGTTAGCCAACTTTTGTCACAAATATAGATAGTTATATTACATGAAAATTAACATTACCATTCTCTTCTGCAAACATTCTGGCCTCCTCACATGACACTTCTCTTCTAGCACCGTTTTTGTTATCTGTGCCCACTAAATCTACTTTGCAGCCCACTAGGGCAAACACTGGCCTGTGTGGCTCTATGTGCCTCTTGGCTTCCATCATCCACAAGGGTATGTGCTCAAAACTCGATCTGTTACACACGTCGTAAACGAGCAGCGCACCAACAGAGTTCCTGTAGTACGATTTCGTAATGGACCTAAACCTCTCCTGACCCGCAGTATCCCAGAGCTGCAATTTAATGCGTGTCCCATCCTGAACTTCAATAATCCTCGCGAAAAAATCTACGCCGACCGTCGGATCCGAGAGCTAAAATTTAACGCGTAATTTATTCCCATGTTCATGTTCCACACCAACCAAAATTAAAAACAAAAACAATGGTCAGGAACTCACCTCCGCAAATTTGCCTTCCGTAAAATACTTCAACAACGAACTCTTCCCGACGGTACTATCACCGATCAAGATCAACCTAAACTGGTAATCGAATATTGGGTCAACCATTTTTATAACATATAATTTACAACAACAAAGGCCAGTCGAAATTTTGCGTATAAAATTAATGAAATGAAATGACTTCAGTGACTGACATTTCATCTGACAAGACATAAACATAACATCTGTCAAATAAGTACCTCAAAACTTGTGATCAGTTTCATTTCAGATAAAAACAACACAGAGTATTCAGAGCAGAGATAAATATTATGTAATAGATAATACAGATAATCTAAAAATGAATTGCTATGCGTTGTCACGCTAAAACTCAAAAACGTCTGGACCGATTTAATTTTTTTTTGTTTTGGTCAATATAGTTCAGGGATGGTTTAGAAAAAAAATGAATTGCTGTGCGTTAGTCACGCTAAAACTCAAAAACGGTGATTGAGTTGATATTTGGTACCTATAGAGAAAGATTAAGATCCAGGAAAGGAAATACTAGGATAGTTTATATCCCGATAATACGTTCCCTTGGGAACACTTTAACAGTATTTTGCCGCGAGTAAACGTAAACGTACGTACGTAAATATTTGTAAACGTAAAGATCAAGTTTTCCGAAGCGCAGCGAGGGCGGGTCCACTAGTTATACACCATTATAGTTGCGGCACGAAATGAAACTACCTACCTATTAGTCTACGAGGTGTAGTACCAGGTGCGACGCTACCAGTCCAGGTACATACTTACGTAAAGTAAATGTCTAGATTCTAGTAATTAACCTAATCTGCGCTACAAAACTAGCATAAATAATTAAATTAGCGTTGATCGACGAAACATCAGACACATGACATGACAGTCATACACTATAATATTCTGTGGTCATACAAATATTGTCAATTTGTCATGATGACAAAAGACCAACGAATTAAGAAATAAGAGGAAATGCCCTAAGGTCACGTGATCTGAAGCCAAAATTAACTCTAAAATGGCGCCGACTCCGCCCACAAAAACGTGAACACACCTTATAATACAACACTTCATCATGTTAGGTATTGCTAAATTAACCTTAATAACTCATAACAACTTAGTATACGCATAAATCTAGTTTTGATCTAAAAATAAAATTTTAACAACGCTTTGAACGCTTAAATTAAATGACAGTTGATAGACCAACAGCTTTCAAGTCGAATAAAAACGCCATTTTTTTATTCAACTCGTGCTTCAAGGCGGATCTTGGGCAATATTACTAAAAATGTAACCAGTTTAATGAAACGTGCGACATATATTTTACTTTGTCTTCAAACGCAAATTGTGACGTGTAAAAATGAGACAGATAATTTTTGGTATTGTGGGCCATATTTGCATGATATTTGTATAATGAAAAATTATATATTATGCAAATTAGGGCCTATCCTCTCTTTTCTTTAATCGTTGCAAAAGACAGATCCAAATTCTACTTGGATGTGTCAATGTCAACGTCAAATGTCAAGTTTAAGGAAGACAAGACAAGGCATTAGGCCATTAGGCACTAAGCACTATTTTGCTGTTTTTTTTATTCTACTAGTACTAGTTTCAAATTTTTAAAAGCACGAATATAGAGAAAAATGCTGACATCGTGTTAATAATACAAGAATCGTAGCTATTAGTGTGGATTGAGCATACCCACACCACATGTCTACAATAATGTCGTCAAATCGATCAAAGACTTCGATATTAGATAAACCACTCGCTAAGGGAAAGGGCGAAATTTCACTCGCATTTTACACCCTATTATTTTCTGAAATAGTTCAATTCTGCCAGAACCGATCGCATTCATTGAGCGAGCTTCAAAACAAGTAAGTTATGCTTACTAAATTTGCTTACAGTGCATAAGCCGCCCCTTACTGTTCGTCTGGGTGTTCTAATATCTCCTCACAGCTGAGAATAGCTGAAGCAAGCATTATGATGTAACATTGGTGGATGGATGGATTTTGCCACTGACACAAATATCTTTTTTATGCCTTAGACTTTCAGATATTGGCCAAGATGTGGGCACCAGACTGCTGGATTTGTATTTTGTCAGAGAAAGGAACAGCAAACGTGAGATAAAGCTACTGAACATGCTCCTGTTTATTAAGTCTACCTTGTGGAAGGTAATCATCCTGAAATATCTTTAGATTATTATCTTTAAATTAGCTGTGCCCACAATTTCATTGGTGTAGTTTTTTCTGCATATATTCCGAACCCATGGGAATTCAAGGATAAAAAGTAGCCTACATGTTGCCCTATAATTCCATATCTTTCAGTGCAAGTCCCATTAAAATTGATTCAGCCAAGCCAGAGATAAGCTTGGACAAACTTAAAGTTTGTGTTTTAGTATCATGTAATAACTATAAGCACTTGAGAGAACATTATTATAAGTATAGATTATGGACTCAAAATGAGGATTAGTGACCTGCCGTGTTTTACTTCACCCTCACCTCGCTTTACCACACCTCATATCAACATTTCCTGCTCATCCTGCACCTCACAGTTACTTTAGTAGAGGTATAAAAGTTCTCTAATATAATAATTAAAAAAAACTACATAACTAACTCTTTTGGGAGGATGCCATTTTGTACATGTCAATTTTGTCGAATAGATTGTAGTTTCACTGAAGTATTGTTAGTGAGTATGGACCGAGTAGGCCTACTGTAAAACAGATTCTGGAGACAACAATTATACATACATATAATATGGTGATAACAAAAATATAAATTGGCATTTATTTCTAGGTCCTGTTTGGTAAAGAAGCTGATAAGCTTGAACACGCTAATGATGACGAGAGAACTTATTACATTATTGAAAAGGATGCCCTAGTAAGTTTTTTCCTTTTATTTACTTGTCCCCAAATACATATACATTGCTTTTTAGTTTCTGTTAAAAAACAGTACCCAAGGCGTAATCAAATACAACGCACAGAGAGGCTACACACATGTATCTGTCTTCGTTTTGCAAGAAAATGTATGTCATAACATCCACGAATACGCCACGCCCGAAATGAAGTTGTCAAACAAACGTGCCCACGCAGCCAAAACCCCAAACGTCCATGGGCGGCAGTGACCCGGCAGTGACTTTGCACTTCATCTATATCTTAACATAGCTAACAATTTCCATTGTTCATTTCAGGTAAACAAATTTATCAGCGTACCTAAAGACAAGGGGTCATTGAACTGCGCTACATTTAATGCTGGCATTATAGAGGCTGTTCTTACTAAAAGTGGATTTGTAAGTGTGAACCATTATAATTTAAATCCTTAAAGCCTTGTCTTAGTTTAAACATACGTGAATTTTGCTGCAGCTGTGGATAGCGAAATATATCGCGAGACATATCGGCCAGAAAGATATACCAACCAGTCTGAACCAGCTGCGTCTGTGAAACAGCTTACAGGCCGTGTAGGCGGTATGTTATCGTTTGCGAAGCTAAACAATTCCACTTCTGCAGATATTGTCTCACTTTTCTACCACCTATATGTATAAAAATAATAATGATCATTTTCCATGATAATGATCACACGAAGTGTAAGAAGTAGTAAGAAGTGATTTCTATTATATTATCATTGTTTCAGCCCGCGAAAGTGACTGCCCATTGGCACAAAGGTACCACTTACATGGTGAAATTTGAAGATTTGGTGATCACAAGGGACAAGTCTTTGGATGACCGCTAATACTCACATTATTTTTTGATATGTATGTTACATATTATTATGTATGTGCTATTATTCTATTTAATTAAGCTTCATCTCATTAAATAATACATAGAATTGAAACTGATTGCATTTGTTTGTATGCATAATATCCTGTAATTACTAAGAACTACCACGTGAAGTGAAGGGAGGATAGAAGCCAATCAGAATTCAACAGTCTTTTGTATGGCCCAGTTAAATACTCTATGTACTGTGCTAACATTAGATCACGTATTGTGAAAAGTAGTAATTATGTTTTGTATGAGTTAAACATTTGTTACTAGTAGTCACACACATTATATTTGGATTGAAGCAATTTTTTCTATACTATAGTTTGTAAGCAATTATTATAAATAAATTGGTTCCTCCAAAAGCTGTGTTGCTATTGCAAGAACAGGTATATTTTATATTTTAAAAAGATTATTAAGAGGAAATACCACGCGAACCCTTTTTCAAATTTGGGATTTTTTCACTCAATATCTCTGTCGCGCTTGCGAGCGGCGTGTATGTCAGTGCGATAGAGACAACTGCAGCTGCGTGTAAAAACCCGAGGCAAAAATCATCAAAATCGAGGTTCCGTTCTCGACTAATCCCCCCGCCAAAACTAAAGCAATCTTAACGAAATTTTGGAAATTGAATGGGAAGGAGATATTCTGTGTCGGACCGTTTAGCTTTTTGTGCTAATTATTATACAATTTGTGTACTAGGCGTTTGTTTGCGGCATATTTATTTGGCCGTTTTAAGCGCTGTTTGAAGTAGCCTAAAACTTTTGAAAACAAAAATATCAAAAAATTCAAAACGTACCGACATAGATAATGATGATATTATTCTTGTGTGAAAAAATTATTGATCTAGAGTCAAAAACCAGCGAGGGATTAGTCGAGAACGTTTGTATGGAAAAATGACCCGTGGCATTTCCTCTTAAAGATCTATTATATTGTGGCATTTATTAGTACATTGTTTTTAGTTTCTGCTAGGCAAATTTTCTACATAACACCTAAGCTTAAATAAGCTGCCTAAACTACATAGTTTGGGTAGAAAAACATCTATAAAATAATGAAAACTTATTCCTCAAGGGTAGCAACACATCTGTGACCGAATTATAACGAGACTCTCACTAACATTTACTAACTGGACTATTACTAACAACAACTAACAGGACTAACATTCACTAACAGTCCCTGTCCCAGTCCTCATACTTACAAACTAACTAACTAATCTTCTAACACCGTCACCTAACCGGACTAACTATCCCAGTCCCCATATGAGTATTATTCTAAATCGGTAACAGTTGTCATGGGCGGCAGCGGAAGGTGGTGCAGCATGCTTGTTTGCTACCTTAAATCGATTTAAAAAATATATATATAAAAGTAGGTTCACTGGTTCAACAATCTCTTGAGTAGTCACACAATGTCTTGATGATGTGGTGTTCATTCCACTAACTTCATCAGGAAACAGTCATCTGATTGTGGCATTTTGTCAGTAACCCTTTGTGACAAGAATGTTTAAATGCCGTATATAGAAAAATATTATTCAGGAGAGTGGACATTCAAATGATCCACAAATATGTCAGCTCCATTATTTATTACTTCAAGACTTAACATGCGACAACAAGTTGTACAAAGTTAGATCTCTGATAATTGTAATTTTGTAGAGACAGTAAAACAGAGTAACAATTGCATAGATAACATACTATTATTGAATTGCCTATTTATGATAATTTATGGAATCTATCCTTATACCTGATCCTGCCACATCGACAGTCTTGTTCAAACTTGGTGCGTTGTTGAAATACACAGTAACCATAAATAAACATTGGTAACATAAGGAATATACCACTAATTACGGTCTTTGAATTTGCTTGGAAATATTCGAATCGAGTAGCCTTCAAAGCTATGAATCTTTGAAGAGCCGGGTCAAACTGTAATGAAATTGTTGATTATTATTTAAAAATTGCCATTTATATCAAAATAAGCAGTGATAGCCGAGTGGTTTGAACTTTGTACTCCTGAATCAAGAGGCCAGAGTTCCAATTCTGCACGCACCTCTAATTTTCAAAAATGATGTGCATATTAAACATTTAATTATCATTTGCTTCGGTGGAGGAAAACATTGTGAGGAAACCTCCACACCTGGGATCTCTGTAGTGTTCTCAAAGGTGTGTTAAGTATGCCGATCTGCACTAAACTTGGCCATTGTGGTGAACTATGAACTATGAACTATACCTGTACCCCTCACAATGTGAGAAAAGACCCGGGCCCAGCAGTGGGACAGGAATAGTTTGTTGATTTCAAAATTATAACTTCCAAGCACATCATTGCACACTTACAACATGACCAGCTTCCATGGCGTTCTTACAAGGATCAGTACGAAGTCGCAAAAACTCTTGGCGTAATTTTGCGCGCCGCTCTGTTTGCGCGCAAATTATTTTTATTTCGGTTTCAGACAATCCATAATCACACATTTTAGGTTCGCAATATATATTATTTGTTAAAAATAAAATAGATGACAGACATTGACATGAACGAGCCAGCTATGTTCTACAGGCAGCTTTGAAAAGATTATTGACGGCCAGGATGAAATAATATATGGTACAGCTGAGGAAAAAAGTGCATATAAATAATATTATTTAATTTCACTACTTTACATGATTTTGCACCGATTTGAGATATTATTTATGAAAGTTTGAACATTCTGTCCTTGTAACGCAGTTCGCCTGTCCTTATCTTCTGCTCACGGTTGTTTCGCTCGTTCCAAATTAAATATCCATAAGATCCCATGGGTACAATCGTGGCGAGTATAGCAAAGATTGCATTTTTCCTATTCGGTTTGAAGAACTCGAATCGAGTAACTTTCAAAGCCATAAACCTTTGATGGGATGGATCGAACTAGAAAAAAAAATAAGACAATTATATTATTCAGATTCGTTTTATTCTTCATTTAATTTAACGAAAAATAAAAAGTTACGTAATTTTACTTACAACATAACCAGCTTCTGCAGCATTTTTCCAAGGGTTTGTCCTTTGTTTAAGGAACTCGCGCCTCATTTCAGCACGCCTCTCGGCTTGCTTAACGGCGATTTGATATTCTCTTTCTGATACTCCATATTTTTCTGCCATGTTTACTTTCTTGCTTGTTGTTAATTTGATAACATTGACATACCTATTACCTATCCCTCAACAGAACGGATCAACGGAGGGAGGGTGAATGAAGGGAGGGAGGTTATGCCGTTTCCGTATGCGTCAATGTCAAATTAAATCTGAAAATGACATTTCAGTTTGACGTATCAATTTTTTAATCATTAATGTTATTCAAAGGAACAAAGAAATATTGAATTTACGCATTTTCTGAAGGAAGCGTATAATAATGAAAAGCATAGACTAATAAGTTTATTGTACGGAATAAGATATTTACTAAGTACTACGAAATACTTAGTTCCGTTTCTCACGTTATTATTTTTATCATTGCATTACGCAATAAATTAAATTTACGCATTTAAATTAAACTACTTACTATAGTGATATTGTCTATAGTCTGAATCAGTGTTGTGGATGACTCATCAACAACACTGATTCACACTATAGACTATAATGATGACCGACACGGGACGCGGGAAGGCGGGAATCGTGGGATTCCATACTTGACATCATTGACATTTATGATATTAAGCTTGACATACATTCCAGTTCCAGTACTTGACCGGAAATGGTTTAGAAATATTGACGACTTTTTTTGGCAACACTGCCTTATGAACGACCAAAGACAATAAAGTGACCAGAATGAAATTACGTTTTCCGGCAACCATCTTTTTAACTTTCCTTGTTGTCGTTGTCAGATCGGCGATTTTGTAGAAAGCCGTAACCATGGGTCGTATGCACGCACCTGGGTAATTTACTCATTTATTTCGTTGTGAATACAATAGTAGAACCGTTTATTGATTGAGATCAAAGTTTGTGTTGTTAAAGGTTGACTCAGATGGCCTAACCTAAAGTCGTGTCTCGAACCACATGGCATGTATTTCAGGCAGTGATTCTTGTGTTTCAGTAAGGGTATTTCCCAGTCGGCGCTCCCGTACCGGCGCAGTGTCCCCACATGGTTGAAATTGACTGCTGATGATGTTAAGGAACAGATTTTCAAACTTGGCAAGAAGGGCCTCACCCCCTCTCAAATCGGTATGTATAAATATTACAGCTATGTTCTGTTTAGTAGTTTCTTTTATCAAACCATACTTTGTGTATTATAAATTTTGTTAATATGATATTTAGTGTTTACTAGTGACCCGCCCTCGCTTGCTTTGGGAAACTTATTTAGTTATATATTTTGGATAATTCCGACTATATCTTTTGAAATTAAAGCCTATATCTGTTATTTTATTGTGTAGGCTATAAAATTATAAAGTTTCATCAAAATTCCTTCAGTAGTTTTTGCATGAAAGAGTAACAAACAGACATACATCCATACATCCTTGCTAACTTTCACATTTATAATATTAGTAGGATACTATGACCCATCGTTGCCAAAGATTGAGAAGAAAATAAAAACCTGTAGAATAAGTTATCTTGGTGAAGTTCATATGTGAAAATGACGGTGGTGAAATCCTCAGCTGTGACTGATCTGAGGTCAAGACCTCGCTAAGTTCATATGTGTCACAATTTTTTCCTCTGTAAACCGATTGATAGTAGGACATAAGAACATTAAATATTTTGCATCTTGCACCATCTAGTAGCAAACTGCTGTGTTAAATAAAATGTCTCGACATCTGTTTAAGTGTATATTACATTAAGTAGTTAGTAATTATTTGTATAATTGTCATCTTGTTAGCGGAAATGTGCTCCTATTTGTCTAGGCCTTAAACCTTCCTGAAGCTCTCTATTATCCTCAACCATCACATTTTAAGAATTTCTTAAAGTAACTTAATTATATTATTTTACAGG
This sequence comes from Ochlodes sylvanus, assembly GCA_905404295.2. Classification (NCBI taxonomy): domain Eukaryota; kingdom Metazoa; phylum Arthropoda; class Insecta; order Lepidoptera; family Hesperiidae; genus Ochlodes; species Ochlodes sylvanus. Next base: position 1,112,695 of record FR990135.1, on the reverse strand, counting down.
TGTTATGCTCAGAGATTCACATGGCGTTGCACAAGTCAGATTTGTTACTGGCAAGAAGATCTTGCGTATTATGAAGGCTATGGGACTGGCTCCTGACCTACCAGAGGACCTCTACTACCTTATCAAGAAGGCCGTTGCCATGAGGAAGCACTTGGAGCGCAACAGGAAAGACAAGGACAGCAAATTCAGGCTGATTCTTGTTGAGTCCAGAATCCACAGGCTGGCACGCTACTACAAGACAAAGAGTGTCCTCCCCCCCAACTGGAAGTATGAATCGAGCACTGCGTCCGCTCTCGTGGCTTAAGCTTAATATACTTTTTAATTAACGCAACTTTTCTTTTATTGTAGTAGCTGACCTGGCATATGTCCTGCAACATATATTTTTTGTAAGCAGTGTATTAAGATAACACACGCACCAGTTAGGCCTGCAGCAATACACCGTGAAAACCGCATCAAATTTCATTCCGTAGTTTCTGTGAGATGTGTGGACGAACAGACAAAAATTCTAAAAATATTTTTGGCTTCTATGGCCGTATGAGAACCTTGCATACATTTTTTTCTCAAATATGTCCTTTGTACAAGATATCTAATTAAAATTTTATTATGAGCACTAACTTTTTCAAGTAAACAGTAGCAAAATTTAGTAGTAAGTAAATTTCTGTTTTATCTGGACATGCGTGTGTTCTTGTCTAGTGTGTAGTCCATGGCACCCACAACAGGCAATCCTGGTGTGAGGCTATGAGTGTAGCATTATTGTTATTGTAAAAAATTTGATTGTCATTGCAAAAAATGTGGTAAATTGGAAGAGAAGCCTAGTTCAATTTCATTAACACAATCTAGCTGGAAAACTGGGTAGTTATCTAGTAATCAACACAGTATAGATGTGTATATATATAAAACCGTTTTGTTTTTATGTCTCATGACTTCCAAAATTTACCTATACAGGAAAATATTGGATTCCCAGTTTATGAATAATTGCAGTGCTGCAATAGTAAATAAATAAAATACACATCTTAATATATATATTTCTTGTGTTCGTGTGTATGTGACTGAACTCCTCCTAAACGGCTTGACCGATTTGGTTGAAATTTTTTGTGTGTCTTCAGGTGGATCCGAGAATGGTTTAGATTCACAATTGGACCCGGTAGGTGGCGTTGCTGTCGATATATCACTAAAACATTTTTTAATTATAAAGCGGTACGAAGTACGCTGGGACCACTAGTATTCTATAATTCAGAATCAGCCTTTCAACTTTAGGAGTGATCATTCTGTATCCAATTCAATAGCTTAAAGATGATTCATACAACTAAATGCATAGAAAAAAAAACAAATAACAATTTAACTTTTATTAGTGACTCTTATTATTAATATATTGATATTATAAATATTATTAAACTTAAGCAATTCAATACTTTCCAAATTAATTTCAACATTATAAAATTCTTAAACATAGGGATTCCAATTGCTACCATCCTCAGGATGTAAACTGTTGGTGATCAAAAGAACTACATCAACTATCCACCAAATTCCCAAACCGCCCAAAGTTAACAGCTTGCCTACTGCAGTGCCTGTTTGGCCGAGACAAAATCTATCCATGCCCAGGAAACCAAGTAAAATGCTATAAATAAGGGTAGTGGTGAAGTAGTGGCCCGAGTACCGGACGCAAGGGAAGCCGTCGCGGAGAAAACTGCGACTGCCAAAGCACTCTATCCCATCTAAAGCTTTACACTGCACTTTTGTCATTTCAACATCTTCATATCTCACTCCGCCGAATTTCACACAGCCGTGACCGACCGCTTGCTTCGCTGTAGTGTTCCCTTTGTGGTCCACTGGCTCGTCACAATCCAAGAACTCTAAAGGAAGGAAGTTGCATTTCACAAATGGACCGAGTGGTCGGTATGGTTCCTTCGAATACGGGTCACTTTCAGATAATGTAGTTCGCACTATCGTTAGCAATGCTAACCCAATAATCAAGGAACAGTTCATTATTTTATCGCCACTATGTGTACTTTGAAAACAAATTCATATTGAAATTTCATGAATGTAATGTATACAAATTATTTATTATTTACTTTCCAGTGCAGAGTTGCGAAATGCGAACTCTCAGATGCAGTTTGGTTTGGTACTGTCACTGCTGAGTAGTAGTGTCACTGACAGGTGGTCAGTGACAGCGTCACGTCACAGCTTATATAAATCCATAGATAACATTTACTATTATCGTCTATTTACAAGACAAGTTTAAACCCACACTGGGTATAACTTTAGTCTTCACCACTTGTGTCAGTGGTGTTTTCTCCAACAGGAAAGTTCTTGGTGCGCTGACCATCGGCACAAGCAGCAGTTGCGTTTTTTGGCATCCTGCTTTACAAGGGACTGAAAGGGAGACAGCTTATCAGGGACATTGATATTTCTAAAGGACAAGACTCCCAAGCTGGATGGGCCAGGACTCCATCCCACGCATATTTTGCTCAATTCATTGTACCGACTATACCCAATACGAACAATGTTGGTTAAAATAACATTTCGATACAGCTTTTTAAGACTGTATTCTATAATATATCTAATCTAATCGTTCATTATTAAATTATTTTCATTATTTCAGTACCAATTTTATTGTCTGTTTATCTGTTGTCTGCATTAATATTTTGTCAATTTTTTGTTTGACAACTTGACAATTCATTTAGTGCAGTCAGTGTACTCAGTGTCAGACTGTCAGTACTGTCATATCATAATGTATGTAATGTAATGTCATATTAAAGTCTTCTCTTCTCATTCAATAGTCTTGTATGATGTATCTTTAATAATCCTTTTGTGATGATTTTCTCTCTCGTTATGACAAAAAGTTAAGTGTGGTCAAGTAAAATGGAGGTTTTCAACAAGTTTTACTCGTCTGTTAGCAATACTGTGTCACAGTTATCTGGTGTGTTGCCTGGTAATCCTGTTACGAGAGAATTCGAAGCAACTCAATACATCGCCAGTGCTGGACCAGGTATCTTTTATACTCATAATTGTATAGTTGACTAATGTCTAGGATTATGTTTTCCATTTCTGGGAGATACTATCCAATATAATGATTATACTCGCAATTGATAATGAATCCTGTTATTGATATGAACATTTTGAAGTAAGGGAACTACTATATTTGTCGGTATATTCACTGTATACATACGCAAGTTAAATGGCTTTAGTTTATTAAGTCGGTGATAAATTCATGTTTTAAATAACTAATAAATGCTAATTGCATGTATAGTTGTACAACTTTATTCTTATGTAGTACCAATCAATCAGAATTGGATGTTTTTGAGAATCAAATGACTCATGGTGAAATACAGTACGTGGGTAATAACTTACCTGAAATCAGATTCTGCTAGATTTTCCTACACATAAATTATCTTTATTTAAATAACCCTGTCTGGCATAGTCCTAAAACAGATTTGTTCCTTGAAATATAAGAGAATCTTTGGTAGGTAGTGTTTTTATTTACAAATGTATTTATCTCTTTCTAGGCTTGCTATGGAAAGTCTACAAAGGCTATAAGAAGTCAACAAAGCAAGAAGCTTCGATATTTGTTTTTGAAAAGAAGCAACTGGACCGATGGTCACGGGCCGACAGAGACATCATGTTGGAGATCCTTAAACGAGGGATAACCCAGCTGACCAAGCTTCGGCACCCCCAAATCCTCACCGTCCAACATAGTCTCGAAGAGAGCAGAGAAAGTTTGGCATTCGCTACTGAACCAGTTTTCGCGAGCCTCGCTAACATTTTGGGAAACACCGAAAACATGCCGCAGCCCATTCCTAATCACCTACACAACTATAAGCTGTATGAAGTGGAAATAAAATATGGCTTGATGCAGATCGCTGAAGGTCTCGCATTCCTACACAATGATGTAAAGCTTCTTCATCATAATATTTGCCCAGAGTCAATTGTCGTTAATCAGCAGGGTGCATGGAAGATATTTGGTTTTGATTTCTGTATAGCAAATCAGAGTGCACCTGGTGCAATTACGTTCTGGCCGTTCAATGAATACTGTCAGGCTATGCCGGCGTTAACGCAGCCGTCACTGGATTATTTGGCGCCCGAATATGTCTTGACAGCTTCACATTCTCAAGCCAGTGATATTTACTCCCTTGGTATGCTTATTTATGCAATACACAGCACTGGTCATCAGACTCTGGGTAACATTGGCAGTGACTATTCTAAATTTAAACGGTTTGCAAATGAGATACGGAATCTGCCTCAGTCTCGTTTGCTGTGTGTGACAGAAGGCTTGAGAGAGTATGTTAAATTAATGTTAAATGTTACACCCGAGTTAAGACCTGATCCTCATCAGTTTTTGAAGGTAGATGTTCTTTATGATTTTTTTCCTTTATGTGAATAATTGTGCAGTCCACTTTAATGTTAAATTTGCAGTGCTAATGGTTTGCTACCCAATCAAATACAATAAATGTCACAGAAATATCACTTACAAGTTGTTAACTGATTTTTCCGAATCAAACTCCAAAACCCTAACTCTAACAAAATGTCAACAAAACGCAGTTCCAAATCCATTTATCCATCTGAAGTTTAAAACTGATTGTATAAGTGTGTATTGTTTACATTAATGATATCTTTGGTTTTAATATTGAAAATGAATTGGAAACTCAGATGTTTAAATATCAATGTTTATTGATTTTTATGTATTGAGATTATTGAAGTGTCAGTGTACAACTAAAATATTAAACATTATGTAATTTATATTTTAATTGTACCCTGACACTGGGTAGAAAATAAGGCTACTGTTCTGTGTAGTGAACATACCATTCATTATTTAATTATCTACCTAACTTTGGGCCTTGATCAACCCTTCATTCAAATCTATTTAATTTTCAGATACCATACTTTGAAGATGTCGGCGTCAAAACGCTAAATTACCTCGACTCGATGTTCCAATGGGACAATTTACAAAAATCACAATTCTACAAAGGTCTCCCCCAAATCATCCAGAAAATGCCTCACAGGATTTGCATATACCGTATCTTGCCGTGTCTGACAAAGGAGTTTGTCAACCCTCCAATGGTTCCATTCGTTTTGCCAAATGTTCTGTTAGTTGCGGAGAATTCTACTAAAGAGGAATATGTGAAGTATATCCTGCCGGTACTAAAACCGGTGATGCTTATTCAGGACCCCATACAGATTCTGTTGATTTTTATGCAAAAGATGGAGCTGTTATTGAAATTGACGCCCGGAGAGGAGGTGAAGAGTGACATTCTTCCGATGTTGTATCGCGCGTTAGAATCAGACGCGCAGCAAATTCAGGAACTTTGTCTGTCAGTGTTGCCAACTTTCGCGTCGCTGATAGATTACCCAGCAATGAAGAATGCGCTCTTGCCGAGGATAAAGAAATTGTGCATCGGCACTAATTACATATCAGTGCGGGTGAATTGTCTCCTGTGTTTAGGGAAACTTTTGGAGCACTTGGACAAGTGGTTGGTTTTGGATGAGATAATACCATTTCTGCCGCAGATACCGTCGAGGGAACCGGCTGTGCTAATGGGGATTTTAGGTAAGAACATTGTTTTCATAGTAGCAAGGTAAAACATATTAAAAATTTTTAGTTAGTGAGGGTTGACTGATCAGCTATGCTCTCTAAGAACTGGGTTATTAGAGAGCATACTTATGCAGTGGAAGAAATATATATATTTATGTGATACTAATAAACCAGCCCTCGCTTCGCTTCGAGAAACCGGTCCCTTCCTTAACCCTCACTCCAAAATGGTTAAATGTAACCCAATCAGCACACGAATTTATTTTCACGCGCGTTATTTTTCATTTTGCGATAACTCCTAAGATTTCATTTGAATTATATGTCGTAAAGGCTTATCATAATGTGCCTGAACTGCCTGAAATTAAGGTGACTAACATAATATTTAGATCGACAAGGAGTAATACTGCATCCCTCTAAATAGCTTTCCAATTACCGCATTGTACAGGTCCAATGACCATTCTTTTAAAACTTTATTTTGTTGGAATGTCGCTGGAGTAAACATTTCCTCTTCCACGTCCAGGTATCTACAAGTTGGCGCTGAGCCACAAGAAGCTGGGCATCACGAAGGAGGTGATGGCGACGAAGGTGCTCCCGTTCCTGATCCCGCTGTGCGTGGAGAACGGGCTCACGCTCAACCAGTTCAACGCGCTCGTGTCGCTCGTCAAGACGATGATCTCCAAGGTGGAGAGCGAGCACAGGGCCAAGTTGGAACAGTTGAACTCTATACAGAATGAGTCCAAGTGAGTATGATTTGTTACTTGTGACCATAGATCGGAATAGGTAGTGCAATTTGGGGTCAATGTCCTCAAACATCTAGGTCACAGATGTGTTTAACCGCTTGACAGTTTTTTTGACAGAATAGTAATTGTAAATAGTAATTTATAAAATATAAATTGTTATATTTGTAATTATGTTTTCATTAAGCAGAGTAATGGAGCAAGCGTTGACAGCGTCCGAGACTCTGGTCCCAGCGGGTGCTCCACAGTCCGATATCGACAAGATGTTCTCCGGGCTCGGACTGGACACCCTCGGGTTCAGCGCCAACGCCAACACACCAGAGAGGGTGGAGCCTCTCGGGATGAGTGACGGCTCGCTCACTATTGAGGAAAAACAGAGGTCTGTCTCCATACTTAACCTAAACTAACTTTCCTTAAGATGTCTTCATCATCATCACAACCCATAACTGTCCCACTGCTGGGCACGGGTCTCCTCTCACAGTGTGAGGGGTATAGGCCATAGTCCACCACGCTGGCCAAGTGCGGATTGGCGGACTTCACACACCTTTGAGAACATTATGGAGAACTCTCAGGTGTGCAGGTTTCCTCACGATGTTTTCCTTCACCGAAGCAACTGATAATTAAATTTTAATACGCACATAATTTTTGAAAATTAGTGGTGCGTGCGGAGTTTGAATCCGGAACCTCCGGTTCGGCAGTCCAACGTTCAACCACACGGCTATCACTGCTTGACTGAAGATGTCTTCTGGGCAGTGTATTTTTGGACTTCGAATGCGCCAGACGAGCGCATTATTTGAATGATAGAACAATATGGCGGATATTAATAATAGGAAAAGGAAATTATTAAATCCATCTGAATCTCAGACAACATTTAACAAATTTTTTTAGTAACCGTCTCCTGATGCTGGTCTAAAAAGGAGCGGTACCAGCATTGACATGGACTCCCCGACTGGGACCTGCTCCCACAGCCTGCATCTGCCTTCGGTTGTTCAGATTTTGGAGGGAGCCCCAGACACCCCAAAAACTGTAGAAATGTAGAAAAACGTAGAAATGTATACTTCTAATGTTATGATTCTCCTTTCCAGGTTAGCGCAACAGCAGGAGACTTCCCGTAAATTCGCGAGGCAACCGGCCCCCACACCGATAGCCGCGCCCATCCCCCCGCCAATGTCCAAGCCAATGGACTTAACCAGTTCGTTATTACAATCCAATTTAAACCAACTATCTCACAAAACACATCCTGTCACTAGTCCCACACAGACCTTACCTGCATCTAATTTTAATAATGCGATTGGAAATGCGAATGTCTTACCCAGCACGGGTTTAATAGCAAATTCTATGGGTTCCAATTCGGTTGGCTTGGCTTATCAAGCCCAACCCATGATGGGTTTCGATAGTCAATTGGCGTTGCCGCCTAGTACAGGCTGGAGTAATGCGCCTAGTGGAAACTATCAAGGTACTAGTGGGAATTTTCAAGGTACTAGTGGGAATTTTCAAGGTACTAGTGGGAATTTTCAAGGTACTAGTGGGAATTTTCAAGGTACTAGTGGGAATTTTCAAGGTACTAGTGGGAATTTTCAAGGTACTAGTGGGAATTTTCAAGGTACTAGTGGGAATTCCCAAGGTCCAAGTGGGAATTTTAATAATAAATGGGCGAATAAATCGAGTAATCAAACCAGTATGAAACAGGACTGGTCCGCATTTGAATCTCTTTTACCGAGTCAGAATCAAAATACTAATAGCAATAACAATAATAATATCAAAAAGCTTAGTAGTAGTGAAATGATGGACTTGCTAAGTTAATTACTTGTATGTGATATAAAAATTGTATTTGAATAGATGGTGTAAATGTTTTTTGTCTGTATAGAAAAAGTATACAGTTAGGCAGTTTGGAGAAAGTATTTCGAGTATTTATGTAAAAAATACGAAATATTGATATTGGAGATGTTGCGTTACAAAAATATTCACATGTCGGCGAAAAGACTGGTATTCAGATTTCGTGTTATTATTAAAAATATATATGTTAATTTTTTTTTAAATCAAATATACATTCACCGTCGGCTATTGAGCATGTATAACGAGATTGTATAATTTCAATTGTGAAATTTATGATTTCTTTTTCATTCACGAATTTGATCAACAGTTGCATCCTGTTTGACTGTGTACAGAATTATCATAAGCATTACTAAACGCCATTGATAAGGGTTCCTGCAAATTTTATTTACTGAATTAAGATTTTGGTTACAGCTCTACGCATCTTGATAGCTGTGACGTAATTTTAACATGAGCATTATTTAGAGGTTCGATTAGTGCTTCACTTAATGAAATAGGAGAATGCGACTGAATAATTATCCAGTTAGTTAAAAAGATGTGGTACATTCCTGTTATAGTTAATTATTGAAAATATTTTTCTGTGTATACAAAGTAATTTGTAAGTGATGTTTATTTTATTGTGTGGTTTTTTTTTATTATTTCTGTTTGCCGTTTCCTTAAAGGGAACCAGAGTATGTGTATGTGTGTATAGTAATAAATCTTTCACAAACTTGCACCATTGTACCAAGATTCCATATCTTAGTTGTCTAACCAAGATAGAAGAATAGAATATTAATTTTCTGTATTAATAATATTTCTTAGGGATCTAACCCGGGACCTTTCGTCGACAGGCGAATCCCTAATCCCTTATTTATAGCCCATTTATGATTAGCCTATTTCGTGAATCATTATTCATTGTAATATTATTTTTGCTCACAGCTAGCAGTTCTTAAAATTAATTGTTAATAGAGGTCGATGTGCACATAATTTATGTAGTCTGTGATCTATAGAGACCATTGGGTAATACAATGGACATCCGTGCAAAATCTTAAGTATTACTGGATCTTGATAAGAATCATATTCGAGACGCCCAATAAAATGTGTCTTTATTCCAGCGAAAAATAATACCTTTATTCACATTATTCAAAATGGAGGGTAGGTGGAAATATGGCAGAAATCAAACACCAACTAATTTAATACAAAAAGGTATTTAATTGTATCTTAAATAATATAAATCTATCAAAATGGTAGTTGAAAATATTTTATTTTATTATTTTGTTTATATTTATTTTACCTTAAATGGTCTCGACGTCAATATATTATATTAAATACGTAATAACTTACACCTACCGAATAGCATAAAATGTCTTTTTTATTGTTTATTACAAACAAACAATATTATTTCGAACCGTACACACTACACTAAAATTGTAATTATATAAAATTATCGAATGAAAAATGTTTTAGGTGTGTTTAAATACTACTTTTTCAAGGTTACTCATTTATAGGATTTTATTTTGTGAAAAGTATTAATAATTTACTTCTATGACAACTTTTAAAAGAAAGATTTTCTGTTGCATTGAAGTAAATGTATAATTTATACTCATATAAAATATTATTTTGTATTATAGGACGTACTTTATTACCTATGTTATAATATTTTTGTTATTTACAGACTTCACGATGCTTGCACATTTTTTTTCTGTTAATGCATTTTGATCTCGCAATAAACCAATCAATTGAAACGTTTCTGTATTTTATTATAAATTATGTAAACATTCATACGTTCACATACATAAATATATAACCTTAAAAATCCTTAAAAAGTTCGAAGTTGATAATTTAGGTATTCGTTTGCGAATAAAATATACAAAATGTCCATTGGATATCACATTTAAAATTGTGATAATAAATAACGTACCCTGTACATATATCGGTCGGACATTCAAACTTTGAAACATATCCTCCAAGACCCACGAGACCCACAAGTTACTGTCCAATGTAAAATATGCGATAGATGAAGCCGTTCCATCATTTTTTTATTTTTTTCCTATGAAATAACAATAAATTTTGTTTATCTGTGATAAGTAATCCTCGAAAACTTGTTTCCCTATCAACATTCCATATCCTATACTTGCGGGTAGAAACAAATTTGCTTTTACAACCAATAACATCTCTAGTGGCCTCACCTTGAAATTGTCCCTTAATAAAGAATAATATATCGTGTCACTAAGGAAAGAAGATTGAAAACCGCATACCAGATTTAAGGGATAGCTTAAAAAACCGGTAAGAAAGTTTTAAATCTACCGTCGCCTCCTAAACGAGGCGACGAGGAAAACGCAGGCGGTAGCGGTCTGCAGCAGACTTGCCGCGAAGAAGCACGTCTTGTACTCGTAGTTGTAGGCGAGGGCCCACGCCATGAGGATGGTGGCGACCACCGCGTTGGCGGCCGTCAGCGTCGCCGTCGTATCGAACTCGTTCAACGTGCTGTTGTACAGCGGCTGTTGGAGTACGGTGGTGGCGCCACACGCGAACGCCGCGAACACACACCACACCATCAACATGTTGGCAGCTTTGGAGAGGGTTATACCTGCAAATCACGGTTAAATTGGTAACGTCTTATGCTGTTTGTCCTCAATAATACAGCACCTTTTTGGAAGGGTAGAAGCAAAAAATTACGTAGGTACTTATTAAAAAATAGCCAAATTAATTTGAAATGTTCAATGAACTGCTTTTGTAAGGAGTTGAATCGGGCTACGCGCAGGCGCAGTGTAGGATTCCGTAGTTGTTTATTGTACCTACTCTGATAGTTTTCAACATAATTTATTCATATAGGTATGATTGATACACTTAGGTATTCACGTCAAGTTTCGCAAAGGTACTTTATAATGGAGATGAAACATCGACAGAATCTCCTCAGTACGTCTTTTAAAACAAAAGTATAATACATTATACATATATTTACTACAGACATATACAGTAACCTTAGCGGAACTGGTTGCAGAGCTGGTCATTAAAATGCATAGTTGCATCTAGCACTTTTAAAATTAATAAGCTTTCCTAACTGAACCCACTCACCGTAAAACCCGATAGCCCCGAACACACAGAAGAGCGCACAGAGTCGAGCCTGGTTGTTGAGGCTCTTGGGCAGCGCCATGCACAACGCGATGAAGCACATCGCGCACACGTGACCAGACGCCACTGTCGTTGACACCTAACGTAATAAACCAAGTATTAACTTGTATAATGTACTGCGCCACTTAAATAACATTGATAAAAAAAATCAAATTCAATTAAAATACGCATTAAGTAAAACTACTCGTCCAGATCTAGCTAAGGGACCATATGACAAGCAACGTTCACAACCCTGCACTAGAATTTTTGTTTAGGGTGGGAATGGTGTGACAGAGAAGATAGCTATAGCACCTACAACAAAATCTGACTCCTTTGCCACAAAAATTTACAGATCAAGAATTGAACCTGGTACTATCAGCAAGCAGGGCCGCTTTGTTTCCCGACTTAGCTATGAACACATATGCGGTATGATGGCTACTTAGTCATGGACATACTTATATACTCAACTACTCATGGACATTACTAAAATATTGATAGTAAGTGCTGAGACAAGTTATTTTATAATCTCTGTGTTGCAAGTTGAAACACCTAATATTAAATTTTAAGGTATTAACAACTAAAATAATAATACCTAGAAAAATTATCTATCGTTTGAAGGCTAAATGCACATTATGATATTGTGCAATATAGTTTTTATTGAGCCCAAACCTTGTTCTAGATTTTCGCATAAAAATAACAACTATCATGTAACTCACCGACCAAATATTAAACGACGAATTCTGTTCCCAAACCAGCGGTGGAAACACGACCGCTAGAATGAATATAGAGAACGTCGTACACAGATGTAACAGTGTGTACAGGTAAAAGTTTAGATCCATCAGCATATTCATCACTGTGATGAAGTTCTTCTTCAACGAGGCAGTTCTTCTCGCAGTGCCTGGAGTCACTTCCGTGGCGAAGACCAGGCCATTCCCTTGAGAGTTCACAGTAGTTTCCCTGTACAAGGGCTGAGGGTTTTGCGCCTCCCGATCAATGTTTTCAAGCTCCTGATATCCGGTGACACGACCGTACCCTGCGATGTCCAGTGTCCCGAAATCAGACGAGAATCTGTTACTCGCTGGATCGAACATAGAGCTGAAGTCAGACGAAAATCTCGCTTCTGACCTCGCCTCCCTGCGTTCCACTTCTGGGTCTAAAATTTCTTTAGCGTTCTTCCTCGATTTAAATACCACTACATCGGTAGTGTCGTCATCTTGAGCTACCGGAGACACAGGGATTATGGACGGTTGTTCTTGTGTCCGTGTCGGAGCGGTCGGCTGGTTCTGGTTGGAGAATATAACTTCATCATCGTCTTCCACCGCCCGAATCATATTGTACGTTGATCTGATGACCTTCTCCACGTAAACCGGTCTAGTGTAATAAGCTAGGAAGAAGCAATTCTGCATGATGAGTGCCCCGTAAAGCATCACGACGACATCGCCCGTGTGGACGGTGCAGAGGAATCCGATCACGAGGGGTATCAAGGAGTTTCCTAGGAATGGTGCCATGCGGACGATTCTCTGGGCCATGGTAAGCTTTTCCCGGAAATAATGGGAGATGATCACTTCTGTTTGCTGTCCGGTTAATGCGCATCCAGACCCTGAAATGCGGATAAAATCAGTCATTCTTCGCGGTAATCATAGACTGGTACGCGCTGACAAAAGTCAAGGTACCGTACCTATAACAGTGAATTCAATTCACATTTGTAACAGCTTCGTCACTATGAAATTAATTACTTAACCACCAACCAGTTCAATGCAATTGTATGCGCGAAGTTACTACTAGAGAGTGATTAAATAATGAAAATCATTGGTGTGGATTTAAAAGCATGTTTGATAATAACAAAGGGGTTATTAATTTGATTAATTAATGTCCACACAGATGCAGGCTTGTTCAAATATATCACGGGCAACGAGCTATACCTACCTAAAGACAAGTATTTTCACTGATCACGGGAAGGTTTAGACAAAATGGATTTATACGATTTATGATCATCGTTCGATGTGTGTTTATACTTAGTGTGTAACTTTGCAAACATGAGTTTTATAATTGCAAAATAGATAAGCCAATAAACTGCTTTGATGACTAAACACAGTGTTGTTGCAAAAACATCATCATATTGTTACATCTACTTTTTGATTTGAATAAAGAGCTGAAGAAATAACAGTACTTAGGTACTTATTGTTTAGAAGCAGCTAATTAAAGAAATATAACAAATTAGTTCCAAAGTCGCGTAAACGTGTTTAGTGACTATTCTGACTGTTGAATGCCTTTAAATGTGTGACCTTCGGTGAACAAAGACGACAAGTGCTTTGTAGTTTGTACGAACCATTTACATAACGTAGCTATAGACAATAAACCTAATACAATATTGCCTAGTATCATGTTATTGAATGATCGACTCACCTATTAGTGTTCCCGCGAATATGCTCACTGTGTAGTCCTTGCTGTATAAACTAGTAGAATAACTGGACAATAACACTCCAGCCACAGTCAAGCACAGTCCGGCCAGCGCAATGAAGCGCGGCATATGGAATATTTTAACCACAGCTCGACACCAGGATTCCAGGAGAAGTCGTATGACGATCATTATTATTGGCACCAGAGCCAAGTTTACGTCCCATATTTTCATTACTTCTTCCTCATCATGGTCTTCTTCTCTGATCGCCTTCAATATGATCAATCCGTAGACACTTAGAAGGGTAGGCACTGTTATTTGATATAACACAGCAGATAACACTATTAACCAGCCGTATCCACCATCGGGTGGAGACGGACCGATTTCGGGAAAGGAGGCTACTACGCGATCCAAATGTAAATCTTCTTCGCGGTTTTCATTGCTTCTTCCCTGATTCGGCTGATTCGCCCTCCGAATTACTTCATTATCCATGGCTTTTAAGGAATAAACAATAACTTCATGACTAAAATGTGATGGCTAATGAGTTATCTATTAGTAGCGAGCGCGTTATCTTATCATTATCAATTCGCGTAATCAACTGCTCTACATTTTTTCGAATTCACCGCCAATATTGTGTTGCCCACCTAAAAATTATTGAATTCTATGAAATCATAATTTAGTATTTTCTGAATTCTGAATATTTTGATTTTTGATTGATTGATTTACAAAATTATTTTTCAATAAACTGTAAGCAATGTATTTATGTATTGTATTTTTTTACAACATCTCAACTGTCTATCTGAGGATTTCCGAACGAATCCAACACTACCAAGTTAAAATGGATATACGTATTTGAAAGGAATAGGAAGAAAAGAGAAAGCTTTATACAAAAGGCCAATGATATGAGTATATGAAGAATAGTTTGATTTAAAATATTACTTAAATAGTATGTAAATTTGATTCAGCAGGATTTATTTCGATATGAAGAACAGAACTGTAGTATTGTCTGTATGTATTGTTGTATTGTATTTAATCTGTAGAAGTAGAAGTGTAGATGAAATAAATAGGTACGAAACCGTCTCGTCTGGCCGAAACTGTAAACGACGCTCCTATTATAAAAACCCCTAAATATCAATAATGCAATGGTAATTTACGTTGTCTTTCGGATCGTAATAAAATTAGAGCAAATTTATTGATTTACATCGTGAAAATAGTGCATATCAGTGTGAAAACCCGCGATTAATAGTGTCGATGATTTCGTGTTCCCGAAGCATTTTAATTGCTCTGATTTCGTTATGCGATTACACGGTGGATTATTGCAGGTTTGTGGGGTCTGCACATGGGTAAAAGGTGGGCGGTCGTGGCTGTAAAGCGTGATAATGGAGACAGAGTCTGTCCGGTCGGAGTTGAGCAGCCGATCTCGGCGCAGTTCAAGACACAGACAGCACACTCATAGGAGCACTCGGTATGTTTATTTTACGGTGTTATTTCCGATCAATACACATTATGCTACTATTGCGAGAATTGGTGCTTGAACGTGCCGTAAAATCGATTTGGTTAGCACTAAAATCATTAAGTTTCGGCTATCAAACTCAAGTTACGTTGTAAGTGTAATCGTGCTATTGCCCCTGTTGGATACAGTTAAAATATTTGAACGTCGTTTCCAATATTTTTTTTTACGAAATACATAATTATTTGAAGCACAGCCCAACGGCATTATTAAACTAACCACGAACCTATATCTTATTGCTTTCTGTAACTAATTTGAAGCATTTCCTCTATAGCAGTACTATACTATATGTGTAGTAATTAATTTGAGTGATTGAAGTTGATAACATTTCACATATAGGCAGTTTGTATCACCTCACCATTAATCCACGCTGGAGCAGCGTGGTGGTATTCTCTTGGCCTCCTCACTTCTGAGAAGATATCAGATTTTAACAAAACAACTTACCAGTTCTTTTAAGATGGTAGCCACTAAAACAGTTTCTGATACATTAGTGGTACACTAAATTCAGTTCAACATAACTATCAGTATGACATTAAGGACAAAGTCATTACACTTATCAATTAGTGAAACTCCAAGTGTATGTTTTTTTTTATTATAAGATCAAAGTATTTTACAGAGTGATATAAACAATAATATGGCGTTAGAAAGGTGTGGATCTGGCAACACTTTTTATAGGGTCCTCAAGGGACAACATGACTGTATTTTGATCGAATTAGAATGAGACTCTTACGTACAAATTACGATCTGGACTAACAACAGCAAACAGAACTAACTAACTACCTAACCTACCTAACTATCACTAACAGTCCCTGTCTCAGAACTTATACCTATGATTGAACTGACTATCTAACATTCTTAAAACACCCCCTGCCTGCTGGACTGACCATCCTAGTCCTGATTTGAGTTTTATTCTGGGCCAGTCATAGTTGTCACGGGCAGCAGCGAAATGGTGGTGCATGCTCATTTGCCATTTCATAAAAATAAATTACCAAATGTGCATGTCTAAAGCAATAATCTCAATAACTCTGACATGGATTTCTATACAGTACAAATACTTGGAATTATTATGAGGTAAGCTATGAGCTATGGCAAACATGGGTTTTCTTAAAACACCTCATAAAAAATATTAGAATTGAATAATTTGCTTGCCACTACAATTGCAAGTATTGTAAATTTTTGAGTAGCTGACAGATAACATTATGGACTGAAAAAATATATTTGTTAAAACTTTACTTGGATAGGTGATGAGGTTGAATCATAATGTTTGTTTAGGTACTATGATGGAGTAAATTTATCTCTTCTTCTTCTTTCTACATGGTAAAAGTGAAGGTTGTTAGAGCATAATAGTGGTTTAAGTCGAATTTAATCAATTAAAAAGTGTGTAATGTCTATTTCAGGAGTACCAAATCTCAGAGGAAAGAGACTGACAGCTCAATGGCACCTTTCCAGACTAGTGTTAACATAAATCCAGAGATGGGCAGAGACGGACAAGAAGTTATTGAAGTGCAGATTCTACCACAGGATGAGAACTGGGGGGAAAACACCACTGCGGTTACTGGAAACACTTCCGAAGGATCACAGTCTATGGAGGACGTCAGTAATTGGCCAATTGAATCAGACAATGGGATTGGATTTGTGTGTTCAAGATATTTTGGGACCACAATCGCTCTAGGATTGTCATTTGTATCATTCGTTAGCCCGTTAGCAATGGTAGTGTTACCAAAGATAGGGTTCTTTCCGGGGCTGACAGATAACATGGCGATACAGCCGAGCCAAAGGATACAGCTGTTATTGTGTACAGCTGTATGTAAAGGAATTTTATTATCATTAGCATTTAAATTAGTGTTGTTGGGGATTGGAGCTTGGGCAGTATTTTTAAGACCAAGGAATGCAATCCTTCCCAGAATATTTGTATTTAGAGCTATGACTTTAGTCATCCTTGCAGTTTGTACATTCTCCTACTGGTTGTTCTACATAGTGCAGATCACGGAAGCTACCAAAGCTCTAGCGGTTGGGGATGAAGCCATAGATTACAATGCCTTAGTCTCATATGCGTCTAGTTACTCAGATACACTTCTTTTTATTCATTATGTGGCTGTAGTTCTGATGGAGATAAGGCATTTAGAACCTGTGTATTATATAAAAATAGTAAGGAGTCCTGACGGGGAGAGCCGATCATATGCTATTGGTCAGTTGAGCATACAGAGAGCTGCAGTGTGGGTGCTGCAGAAATATTACACTGAGTTTCCAATATACAATCCGTATCTGGAGAAGATACCAATATCGAAGTCTCAGAGGAAAGCACAATCAAGCATAAAGTTCTATGAGGTGGATGGATCTAATACAAATGCACCATCAGGACAGACTCGGTGAGTTTATTATATTAGAATTTAGATATTATATGGGTAATAACTTATTTAAAGATAATTGTCGAGATTTTATATTTCTTGTCTTAAACAAACTTCAATTTTATTTATGTGCCTTTTATTTTATTTATTATATACTTACAAAAGATAAGCAAAATAAAAATGTCAGCGTCGCTCCCAAAACGCTTCGCCTAACAAGGTACAATCAATTTCATGTTATTTTGACATAATTATGTTGAGCATTTAATGAAATAAAATGATAATATCGACGCTGAAAAGCATAAATGCTGTAACCATGAAAGGAATATTATCAGGGTTACAGCGTTAATGCTTTCCAGCGTCGATACGAAGATCTGCGTGTGTGAAGGTAGTGGCAATAGACAGTGTCTGTTGCAGGTCGGGCAGCGGCGGTGGGCGGCGGCGCGACTCGGGCTCGGCGCACAACGAGCGGTACTACGAGGAGGCGGAGCGCGAGCGGCGCGTGCGCAAGCGGCGCGCGCGGCTGCACTCCGCCGCCGAGGACGCGTTCGCGCACGTGCGCCGCGTGCGCCTCTCCGCCGCCAACGGTCAGTGCGGCCGCGGCTGTTGACCTTCAACCTTGAAACCTGAAGCCATAATTATGGTGTCCCTAGACGATCATGCGGCATAACATGTCTTACGTGATGTCATGCATGCATGAACGTCTAGCGACACCAATAGCCTCGTACATTGCTAAGCAGAATTCACAGCGAGTTGGGGAGAAAAGTGCGAGTTCAAATAAATGGATAGAGATCCGTGCATCCGAAAATATTAATAATTGAATGCCAGGATAAAAAGATAAATGTATGATTGTTTAGTTAACAATGTTGTGTGTCGGTTGCAGGCGGAGCCCTAGGCCCGCGCGAGGCGGCTCAGGCAGTGTTCCCGTCGCTGGCGCGCGCGCTACAGAAGTACTTACGGGCCACGCGACAGCAGCCGCGGCATTCCGCCGACTCGGTGAGTTGTTATTACTCTATTTGGGCACTCTTATGGATCCTACTCTTATTTAAAAATCATTCAAAACTAATCATTCTACTTTAGTCAATAAGTTATGTCACTTATAAGAATCACGTCGAACATTTTATTCGGGAGTGAGTGCTAAGGCTTTATTAGTAAATAATATAAATGAAATTTGTAAGATAAATTTTGAACTTGTATATTTCAGGTCCTAGCACACTTGGCTCGGTGCCTATCCCAGGATGCATCTCCTCGGGCATTCCTGGAGCCGTTCCTGGTTGAAGGTCCAGTGCTGGCAGCAGACCAGGAAACGAGGCCTGTTCAGCGCTGGTCTCTCATATCTGATGATCTTCTGGCCAGGCCTTTAGCTGATGGAATAGAGTTCCAGCTCCGACAGGGAGACATATCCCTCATCTGTGCTATCAAGCAACTGCCGAAGTTCAGTTTATCTGAAGAAGTGGTGGATCCTAAGAGTAACCGGTTCATTCTCCGGCTGAACTCGGAGACTTCAGTGTGACATGAGGAGTTTTCCAACGACCATAGACTGGTATGACGTTTGGATTTTTTTAAATTTTGTCTGTGGATACACAGATTTAGAGGAAATTATGTAGTTGAAGTCATGCATGTGTGTCTATTTGTGAGTACTCACGATTCCATTGAATAACGGCGTTTTGATACAAAACATTATTAGGCATTTTGAATCTTACATTCTTACAGAAAAAGCTCAAATAATAATTATATAAGCAAAGATATGTTGTTAGAGCCCCCAAGACTATGTATGTTTCAATGCACTAACTATTCTTTTACTTCAAATAATTTTTGAATAATTTTTAATAATTTTCACTTTTCCTCTAGTGCTTAAGGTTCAAAATGTTTGGTAATGCTGCTCTATCGATACAATTTACTGTTGGTTACTAGAGATTTGTGCAGTTTAACTTCTTGGATGTATTTGTAAAGGTTGATTGAGTTTCGCACCAGTGACTGACCTGTATATATTATTTAGATTTATACCCTTTGATACTTTTCACTTTGGACTACTTATACACCAATTCACGCCTTATAAAAACTTTATTGGAACAAGGCAAGCGAAAATATTTTTGGTAACTACTATTTATAAAACATTTTTAAACAAAATACGTTTAAATGAATAAGTCTTAAATATTCATTGAGAAGGGTTGTTTCTAATTTTGAATAATCTCAAAAGAAGAAAATAAATAGATTTGTTCTTCAAGTTCAAGAATTTATACTGTAAAGTAGAACATTTACTTGGTAAATACAGTTCACTTAAATATGCCCTTCAGCCTATAACATACCAGTGGATAATTATTAGTTTCTGTATATTAAATTGATGAGTTCTGTTAACAGACAAATACTCATAGTATTATAATTTTAGATGTATTATGTATCTCAGTGTGTGCAATTTATAATTGAAAAATCTTAAGAATCTTTCTTTGTTATGGAAATGTTGAAATATAAAAAGTATGACCTCATGGTTTAACGGTCGGTTTCTATAAACTATCCTGTGCTATCGAGAACATATAGAGAGAACTTACTCTATGTATTATACTATGTTAGGGAGTTGACGACCCGGCGCAATGGTTAACACGCCGGATCGCCGTTCCTAGGGTCCTGGGTTCGATTCTCAGCAAATCGGAAATTTGAATGATGAGTTTAAATTTCCGTTCTTGGTCTGGGTGTGTGTGTTCTTGTCTTGTGTGTTGTCCATGGCACCCACGACACAGGGAATCCTAGTGTGGGGCTATGAGTGTGTAGCGTTATTTTAGGGAATGGATAGGTTATAGGAATCAGGCCAAAATCTAGTATTGGTGCACTCCGGGACCCATCTATAGGAAATGCTTATTATTGTAAACATACTTATTATATTTCAATGTTAAAAAGTTGTCTATAAAAATGACTTAATGCATTTAATTTATCTTTATACATAAAGTTTTCTTATGTATGTGCGAGATTATATTTTTAAAGCGATTTCAATATTTACATTTTGCTTTGTAAATTTTGTGTCATATTCTTATAGTTTATTATAGTTTAGATTATAGAGTGGTATTAGGGAGAATTGTAGGTTAAGCTTCGAATGTCTTGCACTATATCTTTATCGAATAGTTGAACAGAACTGGAATGTCATGGTAGATCTTTTTTAATGTAATTCGCTAACACAGTAGACGAGACACCTGATGTAAATGGTCAGGTGGCCGTCGGACATGAATAGAATATTTAATTTGAGTAGGTCATGTGGTAGAGTGATTGGCTCAGAGAATCTTGTCAATGGAGCAACACAAGAAGTACATACAGATGTGAAGGTCATAGATGGCAGCTAAAGAATAAATAAATAATGGCAGCCAGGGGCGGCTCTACCTATAGTGCATGGGTTGGGGTGCACTCGAGCGCCGGGTGTGAGGGGGCGCCGAGAGCGTCTTGTAAGTAGGTATCTATTCCATTTCAGGCGCCACAAAAGGGCGCCAGGGTATTGATTTCACCCGGGCGTTACATGTACTAGAGCCTGATGGCAGCTTTTATTACACGGCGATTAGGTGTAAAATTTGATCTAAAAATGTTTTACTCGTAATCGTTTTATGGAATGGTCGATGATTTCATGACTTATTCCGTTCTACGATCGGATCGCGACACGTGTGAATGTATTGTACCTGCATTCGGAAATATAAATGTACGCTTAGCGCGATGTGTAGCTGCATTTTATATTATCAAGAAAGTTAAAAATATTTGTCAACAATTAGGTAAATAATAAAAAATCAATTTTAGATTAAGTAAAGATGAAAGCAAATGTTGTGCCTTTGCTTTTGAAAACATTATTGAGTACCTTTGTATTATATGAAATACAGTAACAATTATATTTTAAAATGTAAAGCTCAGTTCAAAACATTCTCAACTGAATTTTGAAAGCAGAAAGATTGATAGTGAAAAGTGTAATATAATTATTTAATATATTTATTACGGATTTGTTTGTAATTTTATCGGATTTGCAATGTACTTATTTTGTTACACCCTGCCAACACCGTTTTTAATTTTCTTATGTCATCTTCCCAAAGGTTATCTGGAATAAATCGCTATTTAGCGATAAGATCGCCTTTTGTATATCTTTTTGGAAGTTTAATAAATAAATTCTTATTTCGTAATGTGCCTGCAGTCTTATATTTTCGTAAATATAGGAGACTGCTTTTTATATAATGCGGCCAACGATAATACGTTGTGGTTTAAACAGCTCGATAGTATAATAAGGTATCCCGAGATATTCGCGTTTGGCTGACTGACCAAAGATGGCTTGAAATTAGTTAGTGACATATCGTAATTTTAACTCTATGTTCATAGACTTAAGGGCTATTTCACGTACGTGGAGTGTTAAACGTAAGGCGTCTTGTAATGTGCCTATTATATTTGTGTGGCCACAGCAGTTTATAGAAATTTTTACTTTAGTATAATTGTCAAAAAAATCAATTTTAATCTGTGCCTACGAGTATATAATAATGTTTTAAATTTAAGTTCAACTCTGCTTTATATAGACTGATGACATGGGATTATTGTAGGATAATTGACGTCGTATTGCTCAAATTGCAGCCTTTGTAAAACGCTTGTGCCTGCTTAATTGTAATACATTTTAAAACTAAATGTACGAGAAAGTAACGAATGTTATTTTATTGAATACAACTTTATTTGTATTGAAATAAAGTGTAAGTTGTATTAAATATACTTTTACGAAGTGTATTGTAAGTTTGCATTCACAGATTTATGGAGCTAGTCTCAAGTTCTGTACAAGACATTATATTATATGTTATAGATGTAATACTCACTACAAGCACAAATGTATGTCCGTCGCCGCGGACAGACCAGCACAATCGGATACAATTATAACAATTTGTACACTTTTGTATTTTATAAATATTTAAAGTGAATTTTATACACCCGTGTACGGCTTTTATTGAATCTTTGCACATCCTTATCATTAGGTTAGTAATAAATTATTGTATTTAAAAGTAAATATATTAAAAACACTAAATATACACTAACAAATAATTTGTACAAAAACAAATTTTCTTCGATATTCCCGCTGGATTCAAACCTTTGCTTTTTAACTTCATGTTTGACAGCATTAACTTTGATGGTAAGTGGAGATGAAATTCTAGTACGTGTATTCAAGTATCCTACAGCGCAGGCAAAAAGGCTAATGCATATTCCCACCAAGACAAGAATGTATTTTCGCTTTACGTTGAGTTGTCCGACAGAGAAACGGCGAATGCGAATCGAATATCTAATTATTTAGATGTTTTCTAAATTACACTGTTAAATCATCAATATGTAGGTACTTAAATCAATTTTAACAAAAGCTATGTACATTATATTGATAAATTTTACCATAAATTAGGTGGTAGTATGATTACAAAGGCGAACCACGTACGATTTAAAATTAAATTAATCGAAAAACGAACAAAATTTTAAATTTCGCGGGATTCACCTACCTAATTACAAATTTCATGTGACTTTGGTAACTTATATATTAAATAAAAAATTACTTAACTATTCCGGGGTTCATTTAGAATTGGTAGTACGTGGTAGCCCACGGTGGAGGTGTGCATGTTCTCTATGAAGCTGCACCGGGACTGTGAGCGGGGTACGAACATGAATATCCACAGAGCTACCGCGATGAGTACCACCACCACAGAGATCACCGTCAGACCCAGTCCCAAGTGACGTTTATCCGCGGGACACGTGAAGTATTTCCTGTCCAATTCGAATACTCTGCTGTTATAAAATCGTGTTGGTGTTGCACACCTGAAAATATCGAGTTAGAATCGGAAATCGAAGAAGTATCAACATTTTAAAAATATCGAGCGATCGCGCATCAGTTTCGGTTTAGTACAGACACTGAACATTTCAAAATTATAATTATGTAATAATACAATTTTGAGCACAAATGCTTTAAAATAGTAGTTATACGTATTTTTTATTGGTAATTTCCGAAACATTGTGAAAGGTGGAGTATGCTCTAGGCCTCCTCGGATATAAGGAGAGACTAGTACCTACCTACTCCAGCCCATAATACCTCGTCGTACCACCCAACTATTACACTCGTAAGTCGTAGTTAAAAAAATATTTACCTAAGTACTGAAAGTAAGTACGTCGTAACGTCGTAGCGGGTAGCGCTGTGCGATGAGTTATAAGATGTTAACGCCATAATTAAATTGGGTAAATAAGAATTCTTGTTGAATCTTATCTAACCCAGAAAAGATTCAACAAGAATTCGTTACATCATGTTTATCAACTAAGTAAGTGATGAACCGGATGTTATTTGTATTTTACAGGTAGTAAACATGATTCATTATCTATTGGTTTATGATATACAAATCAATTAGTTAAATACCTACCTAACGCTAAACCTAGTAATTAGTCATTGAAACTTACCGTAGGTGATCGTAATCATTAGGCTTTATTTGTAACCCCTTCAACCAGCTCAGCTTGCAGTCGCAGTTCCAAGGATTCCCTTGTAGATCCAAGTAAGCTAACTGTCCAAAGGGCACTTCTAGCTGCTTATTTAAGGTCGTCAACCTCGAACCTCTCAACGACAAGTATTCCAGAACAAAATCGGCGGCATCGTCGAGGACCTCCTGTCCAAAAGCAAAGACACTGAATCTCGTCAAATTCTGGTTCCTCTCTAGCTCCAAGTGGACTAAACCTTGCAACGACGAAAAGGTATACTCTGCAACTTCCCTGATCAGCAAATTATTCAACCTCAAATCTTTCAGTCCTGGCACGTCAGAGAAGTCCTCGCTAGAAATCTCTTCGATGGGATTATCCGACAGATCCAGGTATTGCAACGTGAACGGTAACTCAAAAATGTCCTTCAAGTTGTTGTTGGAAATTATCAGTCTTTTCAAATTGTAGGCATCAACGAAAAAGTTATCGTGAACCGAATTCAGGTTAATCCCGCTGATAGATAGAGATTCTATTTTGCCAGATAAACCGTACCCGCTTCGATAGAACAAGTTCTTATCCTTTAAACTCTGTCCCAAGTGGTTGTTGTCCAATATTATTTCTTTTAGATTGCTCAAACGATGGAAGGTAACTTTTTCAAACGTCGTGAATCGGTTGTTGGCCAAATTTAAATACTCCAGCTTGTTGAGACGGTCAAAAACATCCGGATGGATAACATCTAGATAGTTGTCGCTCAAATCCAATCGTTTTAACGACTGCAGCTGCAGCGCATCAGAAGCTATTTCCTTTATCTGATTACCGTTCAGGAGGAGCTCTTCTAGATTTCCTGAAGTTAGCAGCTTAGACGGCTTGATGACGGTCAAGTTGTTCCTACTCAGGTCCAGGGAGCGAGCCGTGCCGGGCAATACATGATCCGACTCCAGGATACCGGGATAGTACGAGCAGTCAATAATTTCACCAAAAAAGTCTTTGCCTTTGTTATTGTAGCGGCATATACAAGAAGCACTGTCACAGACCGTCAAACTATCAACTCTAGAGCCAAACGCTATAAGAGCTAATATCAAATGTATCGCTCTCATCTTCGTGCCGTGATACGCGAGCAGCCGTCAAGAACAATGTGCCATACGTGTCACGCTGTTATCAGCTCGCGAGTCGCGACTGATAGTCGTTATCAGCGATATTGGAGCGATTGGTCATTTCACTCTGTTTACCTTTACGCTATAGTTAATCTAAGCCTTGCTTAGTATGTCAGCAAAACAAAGGTATTAAATTGGTACCTATCTATTTTAATTATGCATTTAATTATTACGATGAAAATCCGATAAACAAAATTGTTTGTGGCTCTTTTTATCACTATGGAAAAATACACCAATATGAAATAAAGTAGGTAACCCGTACAAGAGTCACGTTAACAAGTTTTGATATTGGCCACTAAGAAAAATTTATTTGAAATTCGATTAAAAAACTCTGAGAAGTGTAGTTAGAGTACAATGTTAATTATTGCCATTCGTTTTGTAAATTGGCGGCAATTTCAAGTAGTGTTGTGTCGTGTGTCGAAACTTTTTAATTGACTGGAGATCTTCGCCTAACGCCTATCATTAATGATTTGCACTAAGGACGTAGTTCTACGGAAGATAACGTGAATACTGTGCGGGTAGTGGAAGAAGCGAAATGAAGAGAGTGGCATAACAACAGATTCAGGCAAATTTAGGTATACTTAGGTATGAATTAAATAAATTAATTGCAGTGTAATAAAAAAAACCGGCCTCAGTTTTGCTACTTCATGGTGGGTACATAATTTGATGGAAAATTAGGACGGACAAAGGGATATTTTTGTCTGTGGAATCTTTGTATGTGTTAACTTGTGGACATCCTCCTTACAGTCTCGACCTGGTAACTTACGAATTTGTATACCCTAAAATAAACGACAAACTCAGTGGGAATCGTTTATATGAACTCTGAATATGTGGAATGGTTACGTTGAAAAGATCGTGGAAGAGATTCCTAAAAAGAGTGGGCTCCTCGGGTGGCCTTACAAATCGCGTTAAATCACCGCTGTCAAATCCGACGTAACGTGGGCTTATTGGGTAATAAAGGTACATTTTAATTGACACGAAGACGAAGATTTTAGACGAAATATTATATTTTATAAATCTAGCTTAACTATGTGTGTAAATACATTATGTTCGTAATTATGGCGTACGTGGAAATTCAACAGGTAGCTCGCGGTACATAAACGATCTTGGTGAGAAGATGAAGAAATATACCATCAGAACAGTAATGACTAGAAGTGTGCAGTATATCACGATGTTGATGCTCGTCTTTAGATAGTTTACTGGAGGCGCGACGGCTTCCGCGCATTGGAACTCTGTTGAGTTCAGTTGAAGAATTCTTCTGTTGATTAAATGTTGTGGCGAAGAACATCTGAAAGGCGATAATTTGCAATTTAAATAATTTCGTATATTTAAACACGCAGCCATAGCTCAAAAGTATATGTATTTTAAATGACACACGTTTCTTGCAGTGACAATTGTATTTCTATCCGGTTTATGAATGCTATGAAATATAGCACAGTTTGATTAAGTATAATAAATAGAAAAACACAAACTTCGTATAATTCTATAATTTAGAATCAGTCACTTCTTTACTTCTGTAGCGACTAGGGTTGCCAACCGTACTATAATACTTATATAGTCAATACTATATATCTACGTACTATATATTTCTTCAACAGTAGGTATACCTACCTACTGTACTTACATTACTTCAACAGTAGAAATGTATAGTACGCGGAAATACATATTTCAGTGCAATATTCACATAACAAAATGTTGGCAACCCTAGTAACGACTTAAATTGAGTGGACACACGCTTCCTTGGTCGGCAAAGCGTCGCCGCGTCGGCGCTACTGATAGATTGAGAGCTACTGGCAATTTTTGGGTAGGTATTTGAGGCAAGCTGAAAACTTGTCTCATAGCTCTCCTACTAAACCCCAACTCGGAGCTGCAGACCTGGCTGCTGAGTAGCGGGGCATTATGGACCCCTATAATTTTAAAAATGTTATTTTTTTATTCCAAAAAAAATGTTTGAGGCAATATGCAATTTTTATAATGTTGTAGTTTAATGTTTAAAGAATAGAAAAAAAAATAAGCCAGACGATTTAGTCGGGGCTTTGACATTGCCAGGCGCGTGCAAAAATAAAAAAAAAAAAGTTTAAAAAAAGTGTTTGAGGCAACTTGAAATTTTAATAGGGTGTAATTTATAGCTAAAAAATAAGATTCTCAAAAAGACAGATCATTTCGGTGGGGCTTTCTACCCGCCAGGTGATCTAACAAATTAGGGTAAAAAACGGTTTATCTCGATTTCAGGCAAAACTACAAGTCCGATGGAAAAAAGTTTAATGACAAAGTTGTAGGTAATAAAAAGATCTATAATCTTTGTCTTGACACTTTTTTCACATAACCTCAAAATGTATGTGAAAAATTAAAAAAACCAAATTTTTGATTTTTTATTTTTATCTCTTCCAAAAATATTTTTTTTTTTACTAAATTTGGTGAAAACCTACCTTTTTTTGTCTCAAACACACTGTAATTTTTTTGATTTAAAATATTTATTTTTGCACTTTATATTGACTTAATATCGAAAAAGCACCCTAATTTTTAATCTAAGTCTTCAATTCAATCAAAATTTCTTTTTTTAAGTCGGTGAACTTTTTATCGTTGACATTTCGACTTTCTGATGGTGTAAAAAATATACATTACTATGGTAAATTTTCTCAGAAATGTGCAAAATGTGCCTGATTTAGTCGCAGTAAAGGCGCATTTTCTGAAAATTTACCATAGTAATACTCGAATATATGTCGGAGATGGTAAATCGATGGTACGAATTAATCTGTGATACGCGTTAATCGATGGTATTGTTTATCAATGGATCGGGACTCCCGATCCATTGATCAACGCGTGATCTGTCAAAATGCAGTTCATTAAGATATCGTTCCACATAAAAGGAATTCTCGGGAGAAGTTATAAAGGTAATCTTAAAGGTAGCATTCGGTTCTTAGCGACTACGACCCGCGACCGCGCGGCTCCACGCGTCTCATCCACTGAATAGGCAGTGCCGTGTTACTGATGTGCCATTTCTTCTTGGTCTGATGTCTTTATTTATTAATCTGTTTACAAAATCAAACTGTTTATGACTTACCTACAATATTTTCTGAACTTTTATTTAATTATAATTTAAATGTCGTTTTATGAGTATTTGACAGCAACCCTCAACTTCTGGTGATGTGAAAATTGAGTCAATCGTCTTCCTTTTTTTCGGAGGCATAGATAATAACATAATAAGAATATCATCATCTTCATCCACCAATAGCTGATGGATAACTTTTACTTTGCTGCGGATAAATTGTCCGACATATCGTACTGCAACAGAACGACAACGAACACGACGACAACGAAATCTAGGGGTCGCCCCGCGACAGGCGACCATGGTCGCGTAGTTGAATGGAGATGGACGCAGTCGCGCGTCGCGGTCGCTAAGAACCGAAGAACCGGCGAGTAATCGCTGAAAGTGAATAAAGTTCTAATAAAACGTGCTATCACATAACTCGCGGATAGAGCGAGTGGTTCGATCGATAAATCAATATTGCGTATCGCTGAGTAAATTAAACAGGTCGGAATCGGAGATCCGCGTAAATAACCAAATAAACAAAGTAAAAGAGCGTTAAAACGGAGCCAGACAGTGATCAGTGAATAAATGAGTTGTTTATGTGTTGGTCCGGACTCTTGTCTTTTATTTGAAATCCTAATCTGAAGTCCTGGCATGAAACAATCCCACAATGGATGTTTGATGAAGAATACCTACTTGCATGAAAATACATGCTACACAGAGTAGAATCGAGTGAAAACCCATACAAACACCCTGCCTACCTGATGCCGACATAATATATTTTTTTAACACCATCGGAAAGGTGATTTCAACGAACAAAAAGCCCACCGACTTAGAAAAAAAGAAATTTTGATTGAATTGAAGACAGATTGAAAATTAAGGTGCTTTTTCGATATTAAGTCAATGGCTACAACCCATTAATGGCCCACTACTGAGCACGGGTCTCTCCTCATACCTGAGGAGGCCTAGAGCATACTCCACCACGCTGCTCCAGTGCGGATTGGTGGAGGGGTTAGTGGCCAACCCAAGTGTCGGAAATTTTTAAGCCGCCCGAAGGTATCCGACATGGCTTAACGACTGCTACCAAATGATAACAACCGGGACCGACGGCTTTACGTGCCCTCCGAAGCACGGAAGCGCTCAAGAAATTTTTGCCACTAGCGGTCACCCATCCAACTACCGACCGCGCCCGCTGTTGCTTAACTTTATCGATCACTTGAGATCGACGCAAGCCGCCGGGCTATGAGCGCTTCAGATATTTAATAATATCTGAAGCGCTCATATAATATTCAGATATTAAGTCAATATAAGGTGCAAAAATAAATATTTTAAATCAAAAAAATTACAGTGTGTTTGAGACAAAAAAAGGTAGGTTTTCACCAAATTTAGTGAAAAAAAAAATATTTTTGGAAGAGATAAAAATAAAAAATCAAAAATTTGGTTTTTTTAATTTTTCACATACATTTTGAGGTTATGTGAAAAAAGTGTCAAGACAAATATTATAGATCTTTTTATTACCTACAACTTTGTCATTAAACTTTTTTCCATCGGACTTGTAGTTTTGCCTGAAATCGAGATAAACCGTTTTTTACCCTAATTTGTTAGATCACCTGGCGGGTAGAAAGCCCCACCGAAATGATCTGTCTTTTTGAGAATCTTATTTTTTAGCTATAAATTACACCCTATTAAAATTTCAAGTTGCCTCAAACACTTTTTTTAAACTTTTTTTTTTTAATTTTTGCACGCGCCTGGCAATGTCAAAGCCCCGACTAAATCGTCTGGCTTATTTTTTTTTCTATTCTTTAAACATTAAACTACAACATTATAAAAATTGCATATAGCCTCAAACATTTTTTTTGGAATAAAAAAATAATATTTTTAAAATTATAGGGGTCCATATTGCCCCGCTACTCAGCAGCCAGGTCTGCAGCTCCGAGTTGCGGTTTAGTAGGAGAGCTATCAGACAAGTTTTCAGCTTGCCTCAAATACCTACCCAAAAATTGCCAGTAGCTCTTGGACCATGAATGTTACAGGCACATTTCGGTGACCTTATCGTCAATTGGCGCATCTGTCAGCTGTTCACATAAAAAAGTAACTAAAGACTACAGTTCGTCTTTTGATGTCATTTAGCATCCCATCTCAATAATATTTTTTCATAGAAGTGAGGCATAGGGTCACACGGGTCCTTAACATATAATGTAGTAAAATTAAAAGTGGCGTATATTGCCTACCTTAAATCGGCAAAATCCTTTGGTATTCGTATATTCTGTAGCCAAGACAACTCGCAGTCACACCTCCAAGGGTTGTCTCGTAAATCGATCCGATTAATCTTTTTAAATATTTCCTCCAATTGCGGGTCCAGTGACGTCATGTTACCGCCTTTTAAACTTAAATTTTCTACGAACAAATCTATTTGGTCTTTCGGTATTACCCTCCCCCATGCTAGCGGACTAAATCGCTCTAAATGTGTATTGTTTGCGAGCTCCAAGTTAACCAGAGAAGTTAAATAGAAGAATGCAAAATCAGGCACTTCATGTATCAAAATATTATTAAGTTTCAATTCTCTCAAGTAAATGGAAAATAAAAAAATACTGGGTGTTATTTTTTCAATAGGATTATAAGACACATCTAAGTATTCCAAATTGATAGGCAAATCTACAATGCGACTTATATTGTTTTCAGCCAGAGTCAAATTTTTCAAATTATTCGTCCTATTGAAAATGTGGTTATTATCAGAATTTAGCTTAACATTCCTCAAAGATATGCTCTGTATTCCCTTAGTCAACTCGTAACCGCCTTTGAATAGACCGTGTGTTGCCAAGCTGGGTCCAATGTCATTATTGTCCAAAACTATATTTTGTAATTTGTCCAAATGAAAAAAGTTCAAATTTCCGAACACACTAAACTTATTGTGACCCAAATTAAGGTCTTCTAAGTTCTTTACCAGAGCAAACGTGTCACGATGAATGAATTCGAGTTCGTTGTAACTGAGATCCAATAGTCGTAGCAAAGGGAAACGAAATGCGTCGATACCTATTTTCTTTATTTGGTTGTTGACTAACAGCAGTTGCGTCAAGGTCTCCGAGGCGAGCGAGGGTGATCGCTCTATGCGAGTTAAGTTGTTCCGCGATAGATTTAAAACGCTCACATTATCGGGCAAGCTATAATTAGCTTCCAACACTGTTTGATGAGAAGAACAAGATATTTGTGATCTGTTTTCTTCGTCCGAACACACACATCGCGGGTCCTCACAGAACGTCCGACTTTCGACTTTATAAATGAGGGCAATTAGGACATAAACAACCAAGTCACGCATCTCTCGTGTTCAATGGATACTGCGTTGCGTTTGCGCAGAAAACACGTTCACTTTATCACTTTTATTATCGGCCAGTGATATGATAAGCTTGAGTATCATTTCTTTGTGCCATGAAGGCAATTTGAAAATCATTAGTAATTACACTTTATATTGTTTGCAGTTGTTGACAAGTCTAATAATAATTAATATAAGTATTGTGTTCTGTTCTGTGGTAGCGTCACACTCCATAGCACAGAATATTTAAATGGCTTTTCAAGCGCTCAAATATATCTTTGAAATTGATTCGATGTTGCCATATTTTATGAACATTTAGAATTTAGATCTTTTATTACAATAAACAGAAGGTGTTTTGTAAATGAAACAAGAAAAATAATGATAAGTAATAATTTATAATTATTGACAAATTATATTTAAAAATATTCAATATACATTTTATTATAATATACAAGTTAAGTTTAAATTTTCTTATTAGCTATGTATGTATGCTATGTATTTGACAAATTCTGTAATTATCAAAACCTCCCACGCCCGGCTTGAGCATTGCCTTTTGAAGTGGGATCTTCGTGAGCCTGAAATAAATTTAACAATTTACGTATCTAAAGTTGGAGATACAAAGATTTGTAATGACCGTTGCTTTCATAGCCTGGCCTGCTCGAAGGACCAATATCGAAATTCTGCTATGTTTTTTTAAACTCTAAAATGAACGACAAATAATTTGTATATCTCCCAACATTTCAAAAAGGAGCCATATTAAAGAGAAAAAACGGCGAAAGAAGCTAAACTTGAAATTTGTTTTGTGTACTGAAGAATCGTCAGTATGTACATATGTATGTACACCTTTATGCAGGTATATTAAATGTAAATGCATCTGTATGCACGGTTACGTGTGCGTGCATACGTTTGTTTGCTTATTTATGCGTGCGTGAACGTACTTACGTGTGAACGTATACGTGCACGAGCTTACGTATGCGTACATATCTTAGAATAATAACACTATAGAAAGACAGTCTTCATACAAACGCTCTGTCTAAAGTGAAGCACTAAATCGATACTTTCCCGAAAGCGGGGAATGATTCGGCTGCGGATAATCATATGTTTTTAACAATAATACATAAATAGCTTTTCAGATATTTTTATTGACACAATTTAGCCGGACAAATCGTCATAATTGTTTTTTTTCGCGAGACACGTTTGGCGCGCGTTGACATGAGCTGCCCGGTGTTTGGAGTCATTTCTGACTCCAATTAAGGTGCTTCAACGGCCGCGCGGACTTCGTTTCTATAGTGTAACTATTCTAAGGTACATACGTGAACGTGCATACATGCGTGTGTATACCGTACACGCACACACGTTCGCGTACCTTGATAACGATCGCGGTCCTCGGGCCGGTGTTCCAGAGCACGCCGTGCTGGTCCACGAACGCCGCCTGCACGGCCACCGTGTACACGCCGGGCGTCGCGACGCTCACCAGCTGCTGCGCGGAGAAGAAGTCGCGCACCGGCGTCACCGTCTGCACCGCCGTCAGCACCGGCGGGATGTTCGTCAGCTCTACCGTCTGTTTATAGCACCGGGGTTTGCTTATACTGCTTGTACTGCCGACGGTTCTAGGCCGCTCTGAAGTTAGGCTTTCGGATATAGTGTTCGTATTATTGACACTGTTGTCACTAATAAAAAAGAATCTACTTTCTAACTAACCCCATTATATTCTGTTAGGTGCATAAATAAAATAAACCTAGACGTCGGTTGTCTGGACAAACTTAAAATATTCCCTACAATAAATACAATTATCTTAAATGTATTGTCGATAATACTGTAGATTTGCTGCTAATGTATAATCAGTGAGTTCAGACTGACCTTCTCGTTGGTCTTGGGATGCAGCGTGGCCGTCACCGTGATCTGCACACCCTTAACTTGACGCTGTTGCTTCTTTTTACTGTAAAATATTTAAACAACATTTTATTGTGTTCACAGCCACACTCAGTGATCTGTCTCGACAGGATTCATTTTTGTTCATCTGTCGTAACTCGGGTCTCACGTGTCGATCATAACATACTGTATGTAAATAATATACTCTTAGCGGAATCTCCCACTGGCAACCCAAAGCCCGGCACGTCATCCGATGTGACGTAGCGTGGTGGGGAGAACGGAGGGGGGATGGAGCGGGCAAACGGCCGCTCACTTTCGCTCGGGCGCTTGGATGTGACAGACGTGTCTCTTGCGACTCTTATTATTTAAATTTGTAATCATTTTAAATTAACGGTTCTTTATTAAAAGTGAAGTGATTTTGCTATTAAAAAGAGTTGTTGCATTATTTTCGTGTTTTCTTCTTTAAAAAAAATTAATGATTTTCTGATCTCCAATGCATATAACGATGACCCGGATGGCGCAATGGTTAACACGCCGGATCGCCGTTCCGAGGGTCCTGGGTTCGATTCCCAGCGAGGCGGAAATTTGAATTATGAATTTATATTTCCGTTCTTGGTCTGGGTGTGTGTGTTCTGGGCTTGTGTGTTGTCCATGGCGCCCACGACACAGCCAATCCTAGTGTGGGGCCATGAGTGCGTAGCGTTATTTATTTATATAACGATAAATAGCACGTGAGGCCAGGTGAGCTAAGGTCGCGCTCACCCGGGCACCGGCAGCACGACGCCCTCCAGCTTGAGCGCGAGCCGGTGCGCGAGCGGCAGCGCGGCCGCGTGCTCGGCGGGCGGCGCGCGCCAGCCCGGCGACAGCGACACGCGGCACAGCGCGCCGCCGCCGCCCGCCGAGCACGCCGCGCGCGCCCACACCGCGCCCGCCGCGCACGCGCCCACCGCCGCCACCACCGCCTCCGCGTGCTGCCGGGACAAACAACGTCGCCATCACTACATAACACTACGTATATTCTTCTTCATGCATCTATCTTAGTAATACTCGTATAATGGCCTAGTACAAAAAGTAGTATTTGGGGAGTTCGTTTAAAAGATTCTGGACATGACATTTCAGTTTATTTATATAAAATGTTCATTACTTAAGTTATAAGGTATACGATGACATTTTACATGAAAAATAAGCTGAAATGTCTCTTCTAGAATCTTTAAAACGTTAAGTCCCAAAAAACTACTTTTTGGATTAAGCCATTACATTACTAAAGGTAAGGAGGATATTATATCAAAACAAAACCGCCCAAATCCAAAACTGCACTTTTTAAAACTGGGCATACCAAATTGTAGGTCTTGAAAGTTGCAATATTACATCATAAACACTCGTATGCAAACCCAAGGAGCTCTTAGTAAAATGCGCTTAAAAATAGCATTCACATGCATAACGACTTCGACCCCAATTAAGTAATTTATTGCAAATTACTCAACTTCGGCATTTTGGTACTGAAGCGCTTTTGCTTTTATACCCCTCAAATATAATCTAAGAAAATTAGGATAAATCATTGACCAAATAATTCGGATAGTTCTGAAAGTTGGTACAACTATTCTTTGTGATGTATAAGCTCCTTGCGTAAAAGTATAACAAACATACATCCATACATACAAACTTTCTTAGCTAAGGGCCGATTTCACCAACACTGAATTCACACTAGAGTAGCTATCCCAGTATAACTTTACTCTGTCGATTTATTCGATGGTTAATTTCAATTTCGTTTCAACATAGATATCTTACTCTCGCATAAGTTACTCTGCGTCTTTGAACGAATGAATTGAATGAATGCGTAATGCACTCAAGTAAAATAGACAGTTTGACGTATACTTCCGCAATAGCGCTGCGTATTCTTTTATTTATTCGAATAATACGTACCTGACAGATGAGTTGACCGTGACTAGTGGCAGAGACAGTGACACTACTAATCTACGAATAGCAGCTTACTCGGCCGAAATCGGCGGTATATGATTTTACTCTAGTATACTTTAATATAGAGATTTTATCCCAAGGTTAAATGTTGGTGAAACGTAAAATGGGCTTACTCGCGAGTAATTGACTACTTATCCCGGGAATAAGACTTACACGACGTTGGTGAAATCGGCTCTAATATTAGTTGGATAAGAAGTGTCACCCGATGCGTGATCCCCGGCGCGGTGGTGGGGTTGTCGAAGAGCTTGGCGGTGATGTTGTCGAGCGCGCGCGAGGGGACGAGCGCGATGGTCTCCTCCAGGCTGTTGGCGCGCAGCTCCTGCACCAGCTCCGGGCGCTCCGGCTGGCTGCACGTGATGCGCTCCAGGAACGCCGCGAACTGCGCGTACGTATGCTGGGAGCTGCGCCCGCTAAGGATCATCGCTTGCTAGTGTATGAGTTAATAGGGCATGATGCTGACGGTAATATTGAAGTGAATGCTTATATAGCATCCTTGTGATTTGGATTTCGATGAAACGGAAATGACATGAAACGGAAACGAAAAAGAGACAGACAGATTTTAACGTGGGATAAAATGAGATAGGAAGCATCGGCAAAATGGCGGCTTAAGCAAAGCAAAACTAACAATATTTGGATCACGCTCATTTGAATGAGAGCACATTACCAGGACCAGCTTTAGAATATAAAAAGAATCATCAAACCCGTAAATACACACAAAAAGGATTGTGTGGTTTTATGAAACCACGGTAAAAGTGAAACTTTTTTTCACATTATAGACATTTAACAAAAAAATTTTGGAATTTAAAGGTATAAAAACCGCTTTATCAATCTTAATTTTATACTTGGATAATTGGAATGATAATGGGAAATAATAAAAGTAGACTATTACATTCAACACTGACAAAAATAAACAAAATAGCGTGGAGCACTGGCACAAATGAGTAATAGTCTATACACTACACGGTCAGCTGCTGCGAACTATAGGCGCCGCCATATTGGCCTTGGCTGCTCTGACGAGCGCCTTTAACTTTATCGCTACTCCGCGGCCGACCGTCACGCGAAATGCAACACACAGACGAAAAAGTTTGAGACGATGTAATAAAAGTTTCACTTTAATAGTGCCAAACGACCATAAAGGATACATATAGAGGTGGTTGAGCGTGGAGTCGTCCGCGTGGAAGGCGGTCCGCGCGATGGCCGCGTACCGGCGCGACACGTCAGCCAGCGCGCGCGCCGCGCGCCGCAGCGACGTCGCGCATATGCCCGCCTTCGACGCCGGGTCGCGCGCCGCCTGCACATTGATACCATTCGGCTCGGGAGCTATGCATGAGGTCACAGAATTTGCACGTTTTTGGAGTCCCCTCCCATTTTTGCTACACGTCGCTGCTTTGCATGAATAACCAGATAAAAAAAAAAGAAAAAAACACAAATTTTACAGGACAGCCATTTGAAAATTAAACAAAATATTTATCTCTCATACAAATCAATCAATCACATAACGACATTTTTGCGCGCCACTACGCCTGTTTTGCCGTTATGAATATGAGCTGACCATGAAATAAGGACTATTTCGGATTTGGCTGTGTTTTAAACCAGTTTTTTTTAAATTTTGGTTTGTGCGGTTGTGTATTCAGGCAAAGCAGTGACGTGTTCACTAATGTGTGACGTCATACGTTGTTGTCCTCCCACCCTTACGTGTGATGTAATGAACGTCCTAAAGGAGTTTCACTTCGTACGTGATCTCTGATCTGTTTTCAATACATGCTAAAAACTGTCAAATGTCAACTGAAAACTGCGTGGAAATCACTAAATTCAAAAACTCCTCGGAAGTTTCTTGCCGTCTTTCCGCAAAGCACCTTGTTCACGCATCGCATAATCTAACACAAATCAGCCAAACGCCACTCACCCTAGCGTGTTGCGCGGCGACGGCGGGCGGCGGGTGCACGCAGAGTGCGCGCGCCGCGGCGGCCGCGCCCGCGAGCGCCCGCAGCGCCTGCGCGCGCGCCGCGGCCCACGCGGGCGCCAGCGGGGCGCAGGCGCCGCAGCCCGGGCAGCCGGCGCAGCACGCCGCGACGCCCGCGCCCGCCAGCGCCGACAGGCACGCCTCGCTGCACGCCTGCCAGCCCGCGCTCGCCTCCTCCAGGCCGGTTATGCCTGGGGGTATTATAAGCCTCACTGAATGTATTTTTACATTTGAAAAAAAAAAAAAACAAAATGTGTGAAATTCACACGTGCTAGAAGTGAAACTTAAAAAAAAAGGATATTGTCAGTCCAAATATTGATGTTTTGCTTTGCTTACGTAAGCCGCCATTTTGCCAATGATTCCTATCTCATTTTCTCCCACGTTAAAATGTGTTTGTATTCCAAATCACAACGATAGGTACTATAGAAGTTTTCTCTTCAATATATGCTTATGGACGTTGTTTTTGAATTGAAGTGGATATTGACCTGCCAAAGTATTAAAAAACTTTTAAACGTTTTTGGAAACGGAAGTTGTGTTGTTACGTTTAATCGTCATGGCTGCATGAGTATAGGTAAAAAAGTAGTGGAGTAAAGTAGTTCACTGGAGGGAAAAGGAGTGGAGTGGATGTGGGGGATGAATTCAGAGACGGAGGCAAAGTTTAAAAATAAAGCTAAACAGTTTTAAATTAATACGAATTTAAACGATATATCGTACGGGTGTGCGTGCGCGCACTTAGACGACCGCACACGACCGCCCGCGGGCGCACGCGGGCGCAGTACGCACCTTCCTCAGCGAGCTTGGCGTCGGCGCTGGCGGCGCGGTGCAGCGCCGTGAACCAGCGCTGCGCGGACTCGCTGGGCGCCTCGCCCGCCAGCCGCTGCAGCAGCGGCGCCGCCAGCGCGTGGTGCCCGTACCTGCCGCCCGCGCACGCATTCAACGTTTGTAGTAATAGAGACAAAATATCCTGGTTAAATACTTATTTTATAGCTTATAGAACAACTAATCAGTTTTAGGTGTGTTTAAATTTTTTGGAAAATCTTGATTATTTCCAAGACGCCACGCGCGTTTTTTCGCCCGCGCGAGGCTCCCGCAGTTGAGGGTGCGAATTTTTCGGGTCTCCCGCATACGAGAGGTTAAGCCACAACTTTTCACTTCGTCCAAGGGCACGGTAAGAGAGCTGTCAAACTCCCGCTAGTGATGTGGTTACGTCGGCGCGGCCATAGTGTTGCGCATTATCCCCTGTTCCGGTATTGCATCTCACAGTAGGAAAAAGGATTTGTAGGATTATAAACTGACACGAACTGAATAATAAATGACATTAACTAAATTGGCTATTGACACTGACATGAAATTGGTTATTAATATATTGTTGACATTCTTTAAATTAATTTTAAATAAAATGTAATTGTAATGCATGCACCGCATATCAAAAATGCCTCTTGGACATATACGGAGGAATGTTATGTACCGAGATTTAAGATCAGAATTTGTACCTGTATAATGCAATAAAAAATTATGATTATGTACGCAACTACACCTACCGCAATGTTCCATCACCACCATCGTCTACTGGTAAAACATTAAACAACGACAAACGACTGACTGTTAACTTCTTGAATAATGTTCAGAATTACGCTGCTAACAGTTGACGCCTTAGATTTTTTAAAAAGTACGCCAATTCCGATGTGCGCATCGTTACCTTTGCGCGCTCAACCCCGGTCGATAAAATATATTTAATAAACGAGGTCGCCCCCATTCCTAATGACCAGCAACGTTGCCCAGTGGAGCTGCACCGTTTGCACCGTCCTTGTTCAAGGACGAACAATAAATATTTACTTTAATAATATTTTCGTACTTTAAAGGGTCAACAAGGGCCCCTTTTCACTTTCTAAACCTACGCTACAAATAAACACACAAGTGTCAGTATAAACACGCATGTATGTATGTTCGGGTTACCGCAGCGCGGCGCGCGCGACCCGGTAGCGCGTCCAGCCGTCGGCGCGCTGCACGGCGGCGAGCACGCGCGGCTGCCACGCGGGCTGCAGGCGGCGCGCCAGCGCGGCCGCCGCGCGCTCCTGGAACACCACCGTGCACAGCAGCACCAGCGTCGTGCCGCTCGCCGAGTCCTCCGGCGGGGACAGCCTGCGCCCGGTCCTCACATGTTAATACCGTGTGACATCGTGTCATGAGGGGAAGGCTGAGTCCGGAGTCACGGCGCATCCATGCGGTCCGCCGCGGACGAATAATACTCGACATGTTTGAAGCTGTGCGAAATGCGAGGGGGCGCGCACACGATCTAGTCGAGTATTAATATTAATTTCGTGCGCGGCGTATTCTGCATGCGCGATACGCCGTGATTCAGGACTCAGCCGAAGGTGGTAAATGGTGGCAGAGGATAAGAAGAGGCACAAGCTCCGTGACGTATCTAAAACATTACCTAGAACCACCAAGAATATTCTAAAATGGTTGGTTTGTGGTTGACATCACGCGAGTGGAACGGTACACATATTTATGTGACTAGGATAGGAATTTAGGGGAAAGAGGTCAGAGCTGAAAAAGTTCTACACCGCTCGAATGTATATAAGTTCCAACAGCGATCAGTCGGGGCTTCACTGCCACCCGGGCAAGCCGTCCTGCCCGGCCGGAGATCTCCCTTTGCCAACAGACATAGTTCGTAAATCAAACCCGTGTTCACCTGGCTTGGGCGAGCGCGGCGTGCACGGCGGGCAGCGCGGGCTGCGTGCGCGCGCCGCCGAGCGCCGCCAGCGCCTCC
This sequence comes from Ochlodes sylvanus, assembly GCA_905404295.2. NCBI lineage: Eukaryota > Metazoa > Arthropoda > Insecta > Lepidoptera > Hesperiidae > Ochlodes > Ochlodes sylvanus. Next base: position 1,072,731 of record FR990135.1, on the reverse strand, counting down.
AGCAGCGCGGCCTGGCGCGCGCACGCCGCGCCGCCCGCCGCGCGCAGCTGCCCCGCCACCGCGCCCGCCGTGCGCGTCGCGTACAGCGCCGGCTGCGCGGTGCTCAGCTGCACCTGACGTATCATCATAAACGAATATTATGTAATGCTCCGCTTTACAATGAATAACTGTTGTATTATATCACGGTGATAGTATCATACAGTATTCCATCTTCATACAAACGGAAGCGTGCGTATTACCTACCCACTTACATTCACTACAACTAGAAAGAGGCGGCCCTAGCGCGCGGGGCTGTAGGCGTTTATTTCAAGGACAGGGCCGAGTCACAATACTGTGTGATACTATTACCGTAGTCATATTATGTAATTTCTATTGTACAGCAAATAGGCTATAAACGTCTCCTCCAGGGGGAAGTCGAACCTGTTACCTCTCGCGCAGCAATCTATGTACTCCCAAGGCTGTAAGATGTATGCGACATACCAGACAGCGCAGCGCCACCCGCAAGGGCTTGATGTTGTTCTGCGCGGTGGGCATGCCGGTGGCTATCACCAGCGACTCCAGCGCCAGCATCAGGTCCGATCCCTCCACCGGCAGGTTCTCCTCGTAACTGCAATCATTATGAAATAAAATATTTTGATAAGGATCAGAATTAAGTATATCGACGCAAAAACGCGGAAACGTAACCTACACCTACGACAATTTTTTTTATTGGATATTCGGGAACATATTTTTTTTATTTTTTCTTATAATTATAATTAAATTTTTTATTTATATGGATAAAATGATATTTACAAAAAAAACATAAATAACTTAGAATAATGTTTTAACCGTGCGTGTGTTATGTAAGGATGAATAAATCCATTGACTTTTCAACATCCTCGACTTCATCGCCACTCACCATCAGGTGGGATTGCTATCAAGCATTAACTTATCTCATGTAAAAAAAAAACTATAGACCAATGCACGACGATGGTGGTGAGCGCGTCGGCGCCGGTGGCCGCGTGGCGCAGGTCCAGGCTGAGCGCCGCGTCCGAGCAGTACTGGCGCAGCGGCGACGGCTCGCCGCGCCGCGGGCTGCCCGCCGCCGCGCACACCGCCGGACACCGCACCAGGATCTGGACGGCGGACAGTCGGAACTATCAAGTAGCACAATCTGGTACCAACAACCACCAGTTGTCGCCTTGTCGCAACCGATTGTGACATTAAATGACCCGGGGGACAAATGCTTAAACCTTTGGCGTCGTCCAAATTTGCAGCGATCGTACGATGGCGCGATGCGTTCTCGTCGTGCGATGGGTAAATTTCATTACAATTACTTGCGAGGTTAAAATAGGACACTCTGATGAAATCTGTATGTTTGAACCCATCGCACGACGAAAACGCATCGTGCCATCGTACGATTGCTGCCAATTAAGACGACGCCTTAGAATAATTACATTATAGAAACGAAGCCCGCGCGGCCGTTTTGAAGCACCTTAATTGGAGTCAGAAATGACTCCAAACACCGGGTAGCTCATGTCAACGCACGCCAAACGTATCTCGCGAGAAAAAAAGAATTATGACGATTTGTCCAGTTAAATTGTGTCACAAAATAACTGAAAAGCTATTTATGTATTATTGCTAAAACATATGATTATTCGCAGCCGAAGTTCGGGAAAGTTTCGGTTTAGTGCTTCACTTTAGACAGAGCGCTTGTATGAAGACTGTCTTTCTATAGTGTTATTATTCTATAAGGCTTAAACTCCTATGTGTGATGAATGTCCAAAATTATGAAAGTACGCAATTTATGGATCCAAAGGTGGAGTGTAACTTACCCAGCTCCCTATTTTGAATGCACTTTGCTGAAAAAATGACTTTGCTATACTATTCGAGACTGTATTCCGTTACATAATGTCCAGGTGTAAACCCCCGCATCACCCACCTGCATGACCTGCAGACACAGCAAGGTGTGCTCGGGGTCGTGCGTGTCGGTGGCGGCGCGCACCAGGTCGGAGATGGCCTCGGGCGGCCACAGCGCTGCGCTCTCGGCCAGCTTCTTCAGTCCCAACAGTGCCGCGCGGCGCACCGCACTGCGGGCGTCGTTCATCGCTATGGACAGGAGGAGCTCCACCTAGATATGAGGAAATTATTTTTATAGTAAACCATATCACCGTTCCGAGGGTCCTGGGTTTCATTCCCAGCGAGGGGAATTTTGAACGATAAGGCCGAAGTTCTGTTTTCGGTTTGGGTGTATATTCTTGTCTTAGGTGTTGTCCATGGCACCCACAACATAGGGAATCCTAGTGTGGGGCTATGAGTAATTATTATGGTAAATTCCCCTCTCAGATCTTGTGACAGTCAATGATGAAATGGTTTTGCAATATTAATGTTGCCAATAATCATCTTTAAACACAATTCAATTACTCTTGTCCGTTGAGGAGGTCTACTGTTTATCCCTAGATCATAATATGCTTATCATATTTAAATGATACTAATTTCAAGAAATTCTCTCCATAATGTATGAATTATCTTTTGTCAAGCCATCTTTGAGTAAATTGTAAACATACATAAACAAATATAAGTTAAAAATTGATAACTTTTCTGTTTTAGAAGTTGGTTAAAAAGGATCATATTTGTACAGTACCTGATCAGGCACATGGACAACAGTGTCAGCGGCAATCGCGGTGAGCGCTGTGATGGCAGCCCGCACTGAACTCGAAGATGGGAACCTCTCCAGCAAGGACCGGAGCAATTTCAGAACACCTTCCGCACGAACAGCTGTGCGACGGGACATTGAACATTACTAAGAGTAAAGTCGGAAAGTGTTCATAACATAACAGACAAAATAATTTAATAAAACCCTGTAGGTTGTATCTTCAGCATAATTTAATTACAATAAATCATGTTTGGTCACAGGAGCATTTGGAAACATAACCTATACTCAATACTCAAATAGCAATAACTATATTACTGAATTTTAATATAATACACTACTAGCTGCCTGTGAGGCGTGAGTAGATAGGGTTTAGTCTATTAGTGTACTTCACCACTTAAGACTATTATGCTACTTAAAAGTAGAATTTGCTGCTTAAAAGCAGTTGTTACTTAAAAGCATTTTGTACCACCACCTAACCTAACCTAATCCAAAAATAGTAAACAAAACAATGTCATTGAAATTAAATGTGAATCAGAGGCAACAAAATGTACAATACCTCCACCGTGCACTGTTCTCAAGGCTCTGACTAGTTTAGACCTTCGCTCTGCTCCCGTACTCTCACACTCCACCATGTCAGACAGCTTGTTGCACATGGCCACTGCAAACGTGCTGAAATAAGGTTTAACATAATTATATAAGGAAAATATATTTACAAACGCTGAAATGCTCATAACCAAAAGTATTCCAATAAGCTTTTAGAAAATAACAAGTGTTATTGACTATATTCAGAGAGGGAACTTCCACCACCTTCCAAAAAAACACTATAATATATTTTATCATACAATCTCAAATCAATCAAAATATACATTCATACTTAGAATGTGCTGCAAATCTTGTTGTAGCGTAGATAGCGGCATCCACTTCGACATTATCTTGGCTCTCCAGCCCTCTCCGGATGGCGTGGTGGACGTTCTGCCGCTCCGGTATGATCCCCGCCACGGCTCCCAGCGTCCTTAGTGCCAACGCTCTCGCTACTGGGTCATTCGAATGGAGCACACTGAACACGCGCCTCAGAAACTCATCAACGTTCAATATCTTGTCCAAATGCTTCTCGCTTTGTTGACAAACTCGTAGAACCCACAGCCGAAGAAAATTGTTTCCCATGCGAAATGTGTCCGCCAATTTCAGGAAAGACGAGTTGATTAGAATAGGAAAAGGATATTTTTCAAACAGCCGCGGGAAACGGACGATTGCTTCGCATTGTTCGCCTATCTTTACAGATCTCAGACCTGTAAAAAACGTTTATTATGATATGAGTTTGGTACTAAACATATAAACATGACCTAAAGCAGTTGTCCAATTGTCCTACTCAGTAAGAGCTTTACCTTTGTCTAACTCAGTAAGAGCTGAGTTTGCATCTTGCTCTGGTTCGCCAGAGTTATCATTAAATGTATTCATTCTGACTCCAATCATCGCTTTTTCTATTTAAATCAAGCACAATTTGTGTTTAACCAAAACACCGCACAACCGCACATCTATCAAAAAGAATTGCACATTCAAATGACGTGACGCGTGACGTTGACGCTATTGACGTTTGACAATTGACAAGCGTGAGACTGACAATTGTGTATTCTGACATTAATCTTTTGTTCATAAATCGAAATAGAACTTTAGTTAATAGTAAAAAAGAAACGTAGAAACGAATATCTACTTCTACTTGGAATATAATAATGTATTTTACAGTACCTACTTAAGTTCATTGATAAAATCGTTTTCGTTTAATAAACGTTGTTACAAAATTTAATTAGGTTCCGAGATATACGACATCTGGTGTCTATTGTATTTACAATAATTAATACGGCAACAGATGGCGCTAGATGGTTGTATTTGAAAATACTATTTTTAGTTGTATTTCTTGGGATCATCCCTTTTACTATGTTCTTGTTCTTATCATTAGATGAGAAGTCTTAATGACGAATAAAATTTTATTAAGGAAATCCTTACTTTATCTAAACCTACAGGAAAACTTTATAACGTAGGTACTTAGGTACCTACTGAATCCCTGCACTCGTCGAATCCGTTTTATGCACCAATGTTTTAATTTTATGTTAACATACGAGACGAGGGCCCCTTGATTGTAAATGGTAGGTAGGTACTTTACCTAATAGGATAATCTCAAATTACTCTACGTTATAGAAAAAACTTACTACGCTAAGCTACTTTTAACCGAAATTTAATTAAAGCGTAGGTTCCTATAATATTTCCCATTTTTAACTAACAAGAAAGTTGAAACAAAATTCATTGCCAATTCAAGCCATTGCTTCGTCTTTTCTTATTGCCGATAGGATAGGATGTTCCCGAGATTTAACGACCTTGAGGCTTGGTAGTTACCCTACCTACGAATCGAGGAGTCCCGGGTTCCATTCTTGCTAGACCGGTGTAGACATCTCATCTCTATGTGACGGATAAATGTCTGTTTGTATTTCTTGCCCATATTTCATACTATTATCACTCGTAGGTTGGATTGGTACTTCGAATCAAGTAATAGGTCGAATTGAAATTGAAAGGCGAAATTGAATCTGAATTGATATACCTACTCGTATTATGTATATAGGTAAGCATTAACTAGTTTAACTTTCACCTTTCAATGGTATGAAATAGGTAGGTAAGGTAGTGAGATTACAGGTAGGTATAGTATCAAAGCTGTTAGAACTTGGTCTCAGGTCTCAAAGGGTTGTAATTACAGGCACCTGGGGTACACGGCGTTGATTGCAGCCATTACGGGGCTACTTGGGGAGCGGTTGATAGCGGGGTTGTGTTACTGCAATACTGCTCCCACACGTACCTGATTACTATCCAGTTCTCTAACTTGATACTTTCTCTAGTTAGAGCAATTTACAAACACCACTTTTATTGTCTGCGACAAAGTCTTGGGTAAAAGCAAGTAACTTTTATTAGAAATTCATCTAACGGTATACCGGCATGTTAAATAATTTAATTAAAGATGTTCCATGTATGCTACACGGGATCGCGGGGTAAAATAAACGTTTTTATAGAATAAAATAATACAAAATACCTATATGTGGGAATAAATGTAGTTAAATCAGCATAAATAATTTAATTTTATTGTATAAGGTAATTGAGCTTAACATAAAAGCGTAACTTAGTTTTTTTGAAGATTTATACATACCTATATGTAGGTAGGTACATAATGCCGTCATTTATAAGTAGTGATGATCACAACCCCATTACTGTCCCACTGCTGGGCACGGGTCTCCTCTCACAACGTGAAGGGTACAGGCCGTAGTTTACCACGCTGGCCAAGTGCGGATTGGTGGACTTCACACACCTTTGAGAACATTATGGAGAACTCTCAGGTGTGTAGGTTTCCTTACGATGTTTTCCTTCACCGAAGCAAGTGATAATTAAATTCTAATACGCACATAATTTTTGAATATTAGAGGTGCGTGCGGGGGTTGAACCCGAGCCCCCCGGTTCGAGAGTCCAACTTTCAACCACACGGCTATCACTGCTTATATTTATAAGTAGTACATAGTAGATATTAGTATCTATTAAATTAATAGTTCAAATTCAAATATGTGGATCCACTGCTTCTTGTTTGGCTGGCAACGCATTGGTAGGTATTAGGTACGTAGGTACGTAAATACTAATTAGTATTAGGTACCTTTGGTATTACGGACGTGCAGGGGCATGGTCATCATTTCCCATGAGGTAGCCATCTGCTCTTCGGCTTTTAAATTAAAATGTAGAGTCCTATTCGTTAAGAACCAAAAATACCCTTTCATCTTTTCTCGTTCTATACAGCGACAAGTTTAAGCAACTGGGTAATTAAAATAAATCTTGACTTTGTTAAAAAATATGTTTACCTACTCCTTAGAATAATGACATATAGAAACGAAGTCCGCGCGGCTACTTTGACAACTACAAATGTGAGTAGTTTATGTCACCAAACGCCGGCCAGCTCCGTAGTGTTCATTAACAATGCGCGGCAAACGCATCTCGCGGAAAAAAAAATAATTATGTCGATTTGTGCGGTTAAATTTTGTCACAACACATTTGAAAAACAAAAGAAGTGTAATAACATCACTTTTCACAGGTAATCTTTCAATATTTCATAATATCTTGTATATAATTAGGTTTAAATAAAAACGTTTTGTTTCAATACTCAGTGTTGCCCAATTGTGAAAATAAATTTTCCCATTTTAAGTGACGAGTGATATAAGGCTTAGTCGTGGAGAAGTATATTGGAAGCCAACCAAAAATACACGAATATGTTCAAAATATTTTAATAATGAAGATAAGTACATTACACAGGGTGGATCGTGTAGATTGCGTGAAAATGCTGTCCCTGTTAAGGTATAATTATTGAAGTTGTTATTCATTATTATTTTAATTATTATTATTAGTTATTATTATTAGTTATTATTATTATATCATGCCTATTGTGTCAATGTCATTTTCATCTTAATTTTATTGTTGTTTTCACAGATACAATAGTTCACAGATATAATATAGTCCATAGAGTAGTAAATCAACAAAGTCCATTGTTTTATGTTTTTCCACAGAGTATATTTAATATTGGAACAAAACTTTTTTACTCAATGCTGTTATTAAAATATACTAAGTTCCTGTGTTCATGCTTATGTTCATATAAGTAAAAGATATGTAAAAAAATAAATAGTAAAAAAATTGGTGTTAATATTGTCTTGTATTCGTTTCATATTTAAATAAACATTCTCTTAATCTAACAATTTTACATAACCATACCCATACTTTATCACACATAGCTATTATTAGGCAGGTATTATTGCTAAAAACAAATTCTTATCAGCGGCCGAATCATTCCCCACTGTCGGGAAACTGCACTTCCCCTGGCAACCATTAAACATGTATAAAAAAAAAGAAAAAAGAAAATTTGTGCTTCACTTTTTAAAGAGCGCTTGTATGAAGACTGTCATTCTATATGTCATTATTCTAAGACCTACTCACAGTTTTTCTCAACGAAGAGTATAATATGATGTAAGTAATTAAGGCTAATAGCCAAACTCGTGAGAAAATGTCGATAACAAAGAATTTTAACGACAACGCAGATATTGTGCAAGATAAATGGAGATTGTAATGAATTTCTGTCATCATTAAAATATAATCTGTGCCGTTGGTAATCTGCACGAATCTTAAGCTCTTCCGGGTGGAACAAAGCTATGTTATGACTATATTTTTTTAGTTGGCAAGCATTTACCCATTGTGCGAAATACGCAAGTAATCGATGCCGGACATAGTTAGGATTAAGCCTCATTTCAATACAGTAGTCTAGTTTTTCACAAAGAAAGTTCGGAGAAAATAGGATTTTATTTACGCGCCAAAATGTATAACGAGCGTAAGTTATTAGACACAGAGTTCAAAATAGATTGTTAGTAAGTTTAAGCACAGATTATAAATTTGTCACACGCATAGCTCCCGGTTATTTTTAAACACAATACCTCATTCAGCCAGAGTGAATGATTGTTCAGCGGATTAAAAGTTATTATCTGTATTCACGTTTCCTTTGCAGAAGGATTAGTGCGCTAACGAGGATAAGATTTGTACAGAGATCATCATGAGTCAGTGCTCAGAAAGTTTAAATAAAAATTGCTTTGGTTGTAAGCTTTTATCCTGTTATTATTTATTACTAACTTTCTGTTAGTAACCACACTTGGAAACATAAATTATGTTTTTAGTCTTTTATAATTTGACTACACACACACAAATAAAAATAATTTAATTTAATTTAAAAAATATAAATATAAATAAAAAATAATTTAATTTTAAATTATTTTTATTTGTGTACCGATTCAAATTAAACAAACATGAAATTGAAAATGCCCTCCAAAATGAATAAGCCTTTGCTAAAATGATCTTAACAGAATGACAAAGTGACAAAAAATGGAATATATATTTCAATAAAATTAAGTAAGTACTTAATCCTTTTTCTAAATATCTCCATTTACACGTATCGATCAGTTCTACAAAATAATTAAGCATAATCTAACTATTAAGCTGTGGTTTATTTTTATCATTGTGATTAAATAACACATGGCATATATTTGTCCAATCTCTTCTTTCGGCGATTAATGTCACATAAATATAATTATGTCCCCCGATGAAACAAACAGACAAAGAGCATGGTGCGATCCACACACACTCGGTGACCGGTGTATCATCGTTCTGAGAGGCCACAAATATTTGTCGAAAGCAATCATCGAGCCGATTTGCCACTAATCCCGATTCGCGCAGACACAGACAGCACGCTATAAAAACATTGCTTAGGGTTGTCAAAATAGGATTTATACGAGTTACATTAACATGTTATGTGTAATAAGTAGATAGATAATTAGATGATTCTGCAACTAACCACATACATTACTGTTACGTAATGAAAATTAATAAAAATAATAATGCCTACAGTACGTCGCCTACACTAGCAATTTCCAAGTATAGGTAGGTTGTATCAACCCCATTGAGATGTTAAACGCAGCGACAGCCCTGTACGGTCCACAGATAATACAAGTGACAATGACACGGACACAATGGCATTCAGTCCGCACTCTATTTATTTACACTGAATAATACCATAATACCTACACAGATAATAAATAGTGTTATTTTTTTCTAAACGCAGCCGTTGGTGTCAAAATTAACGCCGGTCCTGGGGCCGTGTGTATAGTCGCCATGCATCTGTGCGAATTATGGATTGTGTTACTTTCCTTTCATTTAATTAATTTTAATTTTTGATCATCATCATCATCACAACCCATAACTGTCCCACTGCTGGGCACGGGTCTCCTCTCACAGTGCGAGGGGTATAGGCCATAGTCCACCACGCTGGCCAAGTGCGGATTGGTGGACTTCACACACCTTTGAGAACATTATGGAGAACTCTCAGGTGTGCAGGTTTCCTCACGATGTTTTCCTTCACCAATATAATTTTTGATAGTTAACGTTAATTAAAATATTTATTTAAATCAGCTACTCCTCGGCGTTATGTTGGTGTTCAATATCTATAATAAGTTCTTCCATCGCAGCCACTAGTGGCTGCGATGGCATCCGTCAGTAAGAGGGACCTCGGTTCGAATACGGCAACGGCATGCCGTACCTAATCTTTATTTTTGGTAAACCTATTAGAATGAATCATAATTTTGTTTCGGCGAAGAAAATATTTGCGAGAAAACCTGCGTATCTGATTCTGCATATTCTCTAACAAGCGTGTGGGGTCATCTAAGCGCCACGCTATACCTACTAGCGTGATAGATTATAGGTAGTATTATCTCAATGAATGCCCAAACAATGACCATATTTTGTTTAATATTTAGTCCTGAGTGTTAAAGCGTGGAGGTATCAGCCGGGAAGGTGCGGATTAGTCCGAGATATCGATCTGTTGACGATCGACAATGCGCTCACGACGCCGAGACGAATTAGACAAAATACCTTAGCAAAATATAGTTCGCGCCATTTGTCAGGCACGTCCATAGAGTTAGCATCCTATAGACATTTCTGTACGCTATATACACCTTGTTGAGAAAACTTATTTTGGTTTAAACATTAAATTAAAACGTTCGTCCTTTCTGGCTTAGATTCTAAACCCAGAGCTTGCTCTTGGTGGACGAGGTAATCACTATTAACTGAGCTCGTTTATATTGCGCATTTAGTTAATTTTGCGTCCAACCTATACCATATTTAAAAAAAATCCTCGTCTTTTTGGATTATAAATGGTTGTAACCTTTTTTTCAAAACCATTTGGAGGATTGTAAGAAGCTCCATCCATGACTGCATCTATAACTCACTTATACATAATGTCATAATGGACCCATTATGCCATTTCTAGTCATCATCCAACCTGTGAATCTGTGACCACAGATACAAAAGATTATTTCACGATGTTTTGATTACACCAGTGCCCTGGGCCCTGGGCCCCTGGCAGACAATACCACGAAGGTGTGATGTTGGGGATCAACGATTTTTTATTCGACCAGTTCCAAATTTGTCTTTCACGGGAGCAATAAGACGTTTTGAGGTTCTTTATTTAAAAGGTGTTAAGGATAAAGATAACCGCCGGAGCGCGAGTTAACGACTCAGCAGTTTTGAGATGTTCTTAAGATATCATTGAACCGGGATTTACGATATTTGAAACGATGTATTAATATTGTATTCTGTGTACGAATATTTTAATGTTATTTGGTGAATGTTATGAGCTGGCAGTGCAATGTATTCAACCCTCCGATCGATCTCTGGAGACCCTGTTAAGTACATTTATAGAGATAAATGTTTGTTTTAGTATTATCTACTGTAGGTATATGTAGAGTCCTAATACAGAGATGTAACTGTCAGTTAATGTTTAAGAAAATAATTTAGTAGTGGTTCTTGTGACCTATGCATTATTAACAATTAGTTTACTTAGTTTGAGATCAAATTCTGAGTGTCCCATATAAAGTTTGCAAGCATTGTTCTTTTGATGTTGTCGTGTGGTTTAACCTACCTATCTACATAAGAAAAATATATGTTTCTTTTTACATGGTTCGCGTTCGAAATACGCCATGTTCATTGTTGAAGTATTAATATTATTAAGCTCCGAATCACGCACCAATATCCCAGCCGCCGAGCCGTCGACTGCGCGCTTATCTGATGCCCTTATTATAATGAACAGATGTAAATTTCTGCGATACACTAAAACATTCATAATCGCCCGGTTTCCCAAGGCGTATTTAATTTTCGACAATTAATTCTGTAACAATCTCGTTCACAATCGAAATTTTAATGTTATCTCTCACTACATTATATTATAATGTTTCATGTTAAGTGTAATAGAATTATGTGGTAGTTGCACACTCTTACGTTTCCTAAGAAAATCTTAGCAGTAAAAGCAAAACAAGATGATTTTTCGCGCGTCTTTCGCTAATCCTGTATAGGTAACTAGGATTTATATTATGTCAAGTATTTAGGTTATGGTCCTTTTTATCTGTAATAAATAGGTAATAATAGATAATTCATAATGTAGGAGCTTTAGAGCAACGGCCACATTGCTTGTTTTTTTTTTAAATTAAAACGCTGTAGGTCAGCGGATGTGGGAAAACAGCGTTGTCTCAGCAAGCATGTACAGCCAGGCTAACCAATATTACTGTTGGGTATCTGGAACACGCAGCAAGACCGTTATCGCTCCAGTTTCATTAGCCGCCCGAATATAACAAAAGGTATATTCTCAGACATAATCTCGCTACTGTGGCGCTGTGTACAACGATTAGTGTTGCAGTCGGCTTTCAACGCTTCGGGTATAATCGTTCGGCCATTTTGTAATATTGTATGATATTCTGTGTTGGTACATTCAGTATTTATTTTATATTTTAAGGTTAGATTTTAGGTGTAGGATCGTCGTGAGTTGTGGGCCTCCTAGACGGTACTGGATTCGAACCCCGTGCAGTCACGTGAGCGTTACAAGCTTTGTCATCAGCTTTGGGGAAAGAAAATATTGTGAGGAAAAACGTGATGGTTCTTGGTTACTATTTATTTAGTAGGGCCACCTGATGGTAAGTGGATATTGTTACCAATAGAATATAATAACAACACCGATGAGTTGTTGGACAAGATGTAAGAGCCAGTGTTTTAAGCCGACTTATCTAAAAGGTACGGCCTAAGTAGTGAAGATTAATAGTTGTAAATCCACAGCCTAACAAATATATTACGCTGAGGTATCCATGACAACCGCAACACAAATTGTAATAAGCAAGTGTGAGCGGTTACGGTTACATATTTTGTTACGACGTTATGTCGTCCCAAAAATGATAATACCACAAGTATCCAATGTTACCATCTAATACCGCTACAAAGGCGTAATTTGACAATGAACCATCATTGTCAAATTACGTTATTATTGTACCTACACCAGTACAATAAATATAAAACATATCGCGTCATCTTACACCGGGAGAAGCTGCCTGCAAGCCTGCAACTCGACACCTCTGATGATTCGTTTACAAAGCTCACGTCCGCAACCATTACCGAATTTGGTATCTTTATATTTCTGTAGGTTTGACATTGAGCGAATAGGACATTCTCGATAAGTCGATACTTAGGTGAATTGTAACTTGAGGACGTTCAGAATAACGAGGGCCACGTCTTCTCCGCTGGGTGACTTTGTATTGTGTTTTCTTTGAAGTAAATCTCTTGTAAACGTATTCAATTTTCAATAATCCTCAAAGTTGGATAGTATGTTAAAACATACAGTTTCAGCGATTTGCATTTATTTTGTTTTAAACGTATTAGGGAGCCAGTTATCAATCGGCTGAACCGCTTTTAATGCCGGCAACACATCGATGATATTCTGCATGGGGTACTTGCATCAGCAGCCATGTATGTATGTCGTGTCTTAGGTCTGTTACCGTCTGCTAGGTTATCGGGGTTTACTGACTCGGTATTTTTTTTTAGCCAAGAACCCCAACAAGTAAGAACGCTCAATGTTATCTACTGAAATAGCTTCAGTTTATGTTTAAACACGGATAAAACGACATTTTCTAAAAATGAACCTACATACCTAGATCTATTTATCGTCCCTGAAACCCCTGCATACTAAATTTTATTATTAATTATTAATTTATTTTATATTCTAACCGAGAGACCTCAAATTCAATATACCTACTTACCTTTAGCAAATGCTCATCAAAAAGGTACAAGATTTTTTTCTATGGCAGCACTTCGAGGTCTACAATAGTTTAACTGATCTCTTAGTAAATCTCGACAATGACGCCACCTACCGGTTGCAATTGTGAATTTTAACCATTCTCGGATCCACCTGAAGACAGAAAATTTAAACCAAATCGATACAGCCGTTTAAGAGGATTTCGTTCAGTGACATACACGCTCAGAAGATACATATACTACACAAGATTTGCTCGTTTAAATATATTAGATTCTACAAACATATAATTCATCATCGTCCATTGCTACTTCTAACCACGTATACTAGTACCCACCGTAAAAGTTACGTGTAGAGAGAGTTGAATGTTAATTTCAAAGTCGTAACCGCTTAACAGCTTAAACCACCGTCTCGTCTCTAACCGAACCCCATTTATTTCAATGTTGTAGGAATATTTATTTACACTAGTTGATGTAAGAGCGGAAGTGAGAGTTCATCCTGGGCAGGCACCGTGACGCGGACAATACGTGGAGCAGCGTGGCCGTGGGTAAGACGCCCATCCCACTTCACGTATCACAGGATTATAACAATTAGAGCGTATCTTATTCAAATTATTTTAGAAGACGCTCTGGATATCCAAGTAAATATTATTTTAAACAAACAAACGCACAGATGAGTCACATGGTAAGTGATCACTGATGTACAAGCAAAATGTACATTCTTATGAAGGTACCGATGCGTTGCTGGCCAAGAAGGCCTTCGAAGGGACTGGTTCTCCAACACTGCAACGGAAATAACGGGTGGTACCTAGCCTGGATAGCTAAAAAATTCTATTGGGGGATTAAACAGGTATCCATCCAAGCCATCTATATTAAATAAAGCCAGCTAGCGTCGTCATATCAAGCAAGTGAGACTTGACACCGTGGCCTCTTTGGTTAATACATTCTGCAGATTTCACGAGCAAGGGAGGTTGATTTGGGCTCAACGATTGGTGGGGCTTCATATAAACAAATTGACCAAATAAGCCTGGACTTGCAGAGGAAAATGACTAGACACATAAGAATATTAATCATCGAAACCCTGTCTATATATCCACCATTGGGCTACGGCCGTATTGCCACTTAGTCTGCCCAGGGCAATGATACTCATCCTTCCATCTATTTAGTAATATCGTTCCAAGCTCTATTGATACTCTGTCTATTGGGCTAATGCGCGCCCAATATCTTTTGTTCTCTCTACAAGTTTAGCAATTCCTCTTGTATTGTTTTAGCATTTTTCCATGAGATATTGTAAAGTAAACAGATGTCTCGATAACCTTTCCATCTGCCCTTACAACTAATAAAATCTTGTACAATCAAATAAAATCTTACATAAATGTGCACATAGCACGCATAATTAGATTCTAAGACAGCATTTCAGATTTCCATACGAACGAGGGTGTAAGGGGAGCATTAAGTTTCAGTTTACAAACCGAATTATACAAATGAGGTGCAACTCCCTTCCGATGTGACTTCAGGCGGTCGAACGCACAGGACGTTAAATAAAATATAACATTATGATAACGGTCCCCTCCCCGGCGATCGCAGCGTGTTGTCCCCTCTACATAGCTACATAATTAACGACACAATGAGGCACAATGGGGCACAATGGTGAATGTGTTAGTTAGGTGTTAAGGGTGATCGGCGACGAAAATGGCCGAATGTTAGTCGAAGTAATGTATCTAAAATAATATTATTTAATTTGAATTTAAGCTAACTTATTGAACTTATTGGTGGTTGTGGGAAAATGCAGAAGGGTATAAGAGTGGCTGACGTTAGGTAATTTGTTATTAAGCAAAATGGTGTAATTCTGTGATGGAAACTAGCATATTTACTGCCAAACAACGATTCCATGGTTTGACGTTCCCGTAAGGATTGTTGAAATTTTCTCTTACGGTTCCAATTCCAGGCCACGGCCTTGTTTACCTCATTTCGGTGGTTACGTGAGCTTAAATTTTATACAGGAAGGATCTATACCAGTAAGTCCTGCGTTCGTAATTTTTAAGGATCACGTTCCCACAGACCTCTGCGACTAAACCTGATCTATTGTAGCCAAATAGAAATAGGAGTTAGCGAAGGCATTTTCATTCAATGAATTCAGCGTTTTCAACGCAGTCAAAGAATCAAGGCAAAAAAATACAAAAAAATGAAACAAGGAAGAGACTGTGAATGGAAATTAAAAAGTATGAGCGTTGAATATAATACAAGAAGATTTTGTCACACAAAACTTTTCAATGAGACCAAATACGTACCTATCAACTCATAAACAACTTGTAGTATTTAAAAAAGAAAACATATAATCGAAGTTTTCTAACAACAGCCAGCAACCGTTGCACATACCATAACGGAATAACGGATGACCATTTTAATAATTTGATTTATTAGCCGCGCGGCGTCCCCTACTCCGCCGATATTGCGACGCCATCCGCCATTACGACCAAATGAGTTTCTTTGAATGCGAGCGAGCAGGCAGGCGGCACAATGCGTGTGGGTGATTGACAAATGTGCCCCAGGGAGCCGCTACGGCCCGACACTGTATTTAAAAATCATTACATAGTATACAATGAAATCTGAGTGATAAGGGTTGTGAATCTGAGATCGGTTTTGTTGTTGACATTTGTTATTTTTATAATAGAGCTGGCTGGATTGATATGTTTTTGTATTAGGAAATTTCTTTTTATGTATCTACCACACATTTTTACCGAATGTAAGTATATTAAGTAGAGGTATAGGTAGTAGGTAGTATACAAATTAATGTAAATTGATTCAAAAAGTGATTTTATTAAACAACTTTGTTGTACGTGATTCCCATACTTGTTATTTATATGTTTTGTCTGACCACACAAATATCTACTTATAACACTTATTACTTAAAAAATTACAATAAAATACCCCTCGGACTGTACTGAGGGATCATGTCTGATGTATTTTTTCATCTGCGTTTGAATAGTTGTCTGTATATTCTATACATTTAACATAGGGCAAAAACTAATGTCAATTGTGATGTGGTTCCTAATTCCTATGCTCTATTTAAATAGCCTACCTTCTGATATAACATCAATAATTATATCGCAATTGAGTAAGAACAAGCGACGGCGATTTTGATAAAATTGACAGATTTCCGTCTAGAATCTAGATGCTATTAAATAATTATTTTAGTCGCATTCCGATTTTGTGTGACGACAACGTCCTACCTATAAGCTACAAACTACTAATTGTAAATGACATCCTGGAACCTAGTAGCTGAATAACAAGATGGCTGTAGTTTATTACTTTTTTATTGGAGTTATATCCGCCAATTTTAAAATTTCTTTTTTTTCCTAGTAAGTATAAAATATTAATTAGCTATTACCGTTTCGGATAACCGTAAAATAGCCCAAAATCGAATTAATGTAAATTACTGGTTAAATTATTTAGCCGGTGTGAACGACGTCGGATCGGGCAGCCGCGCCGCGCCGGCTCGAGTTACGGGGTTGTTCGTAGTTATTCCGACCAATTACCCCCATTAGCCTCTAATTCCGATTACTACTAGATACGGGGCAGCTCGGGTTACCCGCTACTGTTGTACTGATTGTCCTGAGAATGAAAGATTCTTTTACTTATATTAGATACTTACCTACTGTTAGTTTCGAATGTTTCGATGATCATGTGGCAAGTGCGCGATGGTTCTCTGGTTCGACCCCGCTTCATGCAAATATAACATAAACGGCCTGTATAATATGTTTACAATTTGAAATTACAAGTAACTACTTACTTGTCTTAATGTTTAAATACCTAGATATAGTAAAATTCATTGTCAATTCTGTTCGGTATATATCATTCGGTAAATTCGGGTTTTTTTATATAGACGCTGGTAGTTACCTATGAACGGCAATAGATCTTTATGATGATGACAATGAAATTGAAATTTAACTAAAAGGTAGGTACTTTAAAAAACTGCGTTGTAATAGTGGCATGCTATGTCGGCACTATATCACAACAATATACATATATGCTTCGGCATGCCTTAAGGACGTTATGCTCCTTAAATATAGGAGTTGCTAGCTAACGAAACAGGACACCCCTCATTATTGGCTCATCGACATTCCAAATATTTTACGGTTGATTCTAAAAGGAAGTAAGTACCTAAAGCGACTAGTTAAGCAGGTTTCATCTCATTCATTCAGGATCATTTGAAACCTACATAATACATAATTATATGAAAGAAGAGTAAAGAAATAATTGAAACAAGTAAAACTTACAATATTTTTCATGTAAACACTAAGCTCTTTAAAATAGAAATCGTTTTGCTGACTCTATCATAACATACGATAACTTAACTTAACATTAATCTGTTTCAAACAACAGACAATATTTAATTCAGATTAAGTTATAAAATTTGTTAATGAATTCAAAAGAGTCCGGTCAGGTTACGTGGGCTAACGTGGTTATTCCGACCAATTGCCCCCATTAGCCGGCCCGGCGTGCGGCACTGCCGCGCACGATCGGGTTACGCCGGCTCCTGTGTGGATGTGGACTGTGTTAGTCGATACTGTTTTATTGAAGGACAACGATGTCGTCAAGCTTCAATTGGGTTTCAATTCGTTGTTCAACCTTTACCTATCTATTAAACACACTTGATCCACAGGCTAAATATAATCTGCTGGGTATAAAGAGTATTAATCTGTATCTTTAATATACCTACAAGATAGGTAAGTTAATTAATATAGGTATTATAATGATGTCCAGATTTTTTTCATCAATGACACTTTAAAGTAGCTTTTATCAAAGAAAACATTTTTACAAAATATAATAAATTTTGTATGTTGTTAATATTTAAAATAAATAAGTAGTAGGTAGCTTTATAACTTCACAAAATTACAGTAAAATATTTAATAACTGACTCTGTTCCTAGCCACGCACTTCCAATTGAACCTATCGACTTTAAAATTTTCAATATATACAATGCAGATAAAAAAAAACCTTTTCGCCCCAGTTACAGGTATAGGTACTCAGTTGGCAATTCACACATAATCACCGGCCATAATTATTATCATGGTAAATATAACCACAGTAAATGTGACATTGACCATCATAATATATTGTCACAATGATCTCACCGCGGAATCATCGCCTCTATTTTACTTTAATCTGTTGATCATATTTATTATCTTGCAATTGATGTTACAATAATATATATCAGTGATAAACAGCGTGGCATGTGCTAAGTCTTTGTTGGTCCTGACAGGTGACAGGTGAGCATTGACAGCCGTGGTGAGATGGAGGTCTGTGGACAGCCGCGGGGGCAATCCGCTTACGCTGTGGTGGTAGAAGATATGAGCGACCGCAGTAGTGAGGTGAGGGAGTTTTAGCAATGGGAGATCTCCCGTCAGGCTAGGTGATCATGTCTGGGAAGACGTGCCCCGATTGTTCATGTTCGGAACTTAAATATGCGAGCCTTTAAGAAAACTTCTATAGCGTGATTTAGGTCGGGCGTGACATGTGACGTTTAGTGTGATGTTGCCAGATAATAATATTTACCGATTTTGAACAGAAGAATGAAGATAATAGTAAAAATATACGAAAACTATGCTGGAAAGCAAAGTAGGTAATTGTGCGGAAACACACTTACCTATTTAGTTTTCGTTAAAAAAATGCAATTTTATAACACAACTGCTGTTTTTATACTTGTAAAAATATTTTTAAAGAAGCGTAATTATGGATCGAACTGTCACGAATACACACGATAAAATATTCACAAAAACAATTGCCTCGGGAAATCGAATCCGAAACCTCTCGCTCGGTAAAATCACTATGCTTGGTTTAGATTACCAACTATGTATCTACAATAAAAGGTACGTACTACCAAGTTGGGTACTAGTACTACTATAAGAACGACCTTAATTTATATGTCGATACAAAAATATTTCGTGTCCTTTATAACTTGAACCATCAACCGAAGCGATATATATTTTAAGACGCGCGACGCGTGTCAATACGTTTTTTTCATAAGCGATGTATTGATGAGAGTTACAGTCATTGTAAGTAACGAATAATGTCTCTATTATTGTCTACTTATTTATAGTGTTACCGTGTTTAGTTAGTTATTTAGTTGCACTTTAATTGACAATAAATATAATTGATTGCCGCATATTGATTGAATTAGTGTTATAGTCGAGTTATTAATGAGATTTATTGTAACTTTCTCATTGGCCGTGTTAGGAGATACATCTATTGTGAATGCTTGCATTGTTTTAAATATTGCTCTCGTAATGCCACAGACATAATTATTTTATTTATCGAGTTTTTTCCATCAACATTCTTTCTTTTTAAAGTTTGTTTACTTTTTGTAAAGACTTTTTTAACAAAACTTTTTATAAAATCGCTCATATCAATTCATTATTGTTTATTTATTATTAAACCATTAACAATAAAAAAAACATTAGCATTTGGCAAATTCGCATGGTGTTACAGGATGTGTTTAACACTTTTCCATGGGTTCACAAATCCCATAGGTTTATACTCCTAATACTTACCCTATGGCGAACATAAGCCTTGAGTTAACATAAACATTATTTTAGTAACCCGATGAGCTTAGTGAGCTCCCATAAGCGATTAGTGCGACCCCATGCTTTCATGGGAAACCACCTTTACTTTACATCATAAATTAAATTTTAAGCGAATATCGACTCTATCACTTGGCACTAAAATATAAAAGCAATTATATTACTGAAAGGAAAGCTTGGTTCGCGGTTTGCAACTGCAGAAAGTACTCATGCGATTATAAGTATTTTATATGAATGTAACCCTTAATTCGATGCAATAAAGATGATTTTAGAAAACTGAACAGACAATATTTATGATCTAGTAGAAAAATCTTAATTCAAATTTTATTTCAACAGCGTACAGTTGAGTTTTAAATGGCAATGTAAGTATGAAAACTGCATAAGTCCGTTGTCCATTAATTCCTAATTAATTTTGTAAAGAGGTGTTCGTGTTATTTTAATAAATAATCGCTTACGCACACCCCCGCAATAGATGTTTAGTTTTTAAGGCTGTTTGTCAGTTTGTATGTGCGTTTGCTCCGCTAATCCCAGAAACATCTCCAACTAATTTAGATACGGTTTTCCCTAAGTTACTGCGCAAAACTTGGAGCCTGGGCTGGGGGTAACATTTAGTTTGTAGTTTATTTTATTTCAATCGTTTCACTAAGGCTCAACTCACACTGGCGCAGAGTCGAAGCGACGCGACCGACGCGTCATATTTTTCCACCTACAGCATATTAATCTCTATTGTTCTATTATTTAAGTACAATTTTCGGCTATGTAAATATGGAATAGCCACTCGACTTCAGCCGAGCGTCGATGCACGAATGCGCGCGTCAACGCGCGTTGACGCGCGCTTCCATATTTACATAGCCGAAATTTGTACTTAAATAATAGAACAATATAGATGAATATGCTGTAGGCGGGAAAATATGACGCGTCGCGTCGCTTCGACTCTGCGCCAGTGTGAGTTGAGCCTAAGAAAAAATAATATCTACCGTTGTCAATTTAAGGAATTCTTTAAATTGACAACGGTAGATATAATATTTAATAATAGCCTTCACTCGAAAAAAAGCTGTGAAGGTAAATGAGGAACCCTAGAGTTAGTGGCCACACGTGTTGAAAGTATTTATGTCGCTGTAAGGTCTCTGAAATAGTATAACGACTATTATATCACGATAACAATCGGGAGCGATGAATAACGTGCCATGCGAGGCACGAAGGCTTTCAAGAAAGTTTTTTATTTATTTCTATATTTTTGCCACTACTTTTCACACTTATAATAGTTAAATTACTAAAACTCGCCCACAAATCCATAACATATTACCATCGTCACCCGTTAACTGGAAACAAGAAAGCTTCTAAACCACCGCAACCATAATTGTAATACATTTTCTGCAACGATACATTGCACCGAGTACCCTCGTATGAAAGGGACGCGAGATGTCTACATCACTCTCTTTGGCTATACAGTAGAAAGAGAGGTGAGAGAGACCAGCACTGAGGGGTGAATAAATCCTCGGTATGATTGACAGTTGGCAGCTGACGGCCCACCGAGTTATTGTAAGTATAATGCGATAAACCTCAATGCTTAGTGGTCGGGCTCGAACCGGCTAAACTTATTGCGGGGTTGAAACCCGACACGGTAATGCGAGTTATTCTTGGAACGTTAACTTCTTCCACGTACAGATTATCTTTTTGGATCCATCACTCAAATTATTGTGGAAATTGAAGTGTCATTTGAACAAATATTTTAAACTTTTTAAAGTATGGCGCAATAGTTATCATGCCGGACTGCCGTTCGGAGGGCTCTAGATTTGATTCTCCGTGAGGTTTGTATGATGAGTTTAAATTTCTGTTCGTGGTTTAGGTGTTTTTGACACGACGACACAGGGATTTCTAATGTGGCTATGTATGTGTAGCTTTAAAAAAAGTAACAATTTATAATTAAATACAAAGTGATTTCGAGTAAAACCGCAGCAAACGGTTGCATTATTATTATGCTATGTAGTTGTTTCATAGCACATATGTATATAATTATGCTATAATTATAGTACGAGTAGCAGGAAAGGCAGAAAAAGAATAGGCGGTCATGGCAGCTCATAGCCATCAATAAAACTTGACCATTTTTGAGGTCAATAGCCACGAAGAACCCACTTCGATATTGACCTAGTTTTCCTCCATTTTAATCGTAATCGAGTCGCCATCTGCGATGGAAGCTCTGTATCAAGACCAGCTATTGTATACCGCAAGCCTTATTTTCGCGTGTTATTACTCGGGGCTGGATTAAGACAGTATTACGGCTTATTAAAAGTTAAAACGCCGTCGAGGGGCGTGCTGTTGGGAAACTAGTGGAGCGTGTGTCCAGAGCACACGGTACGACGCGGCAGAGACTGAATTATTATAATTTTTTGTAAATGAAAATGTAGCCCAGCAGCGTGCGTTGAATCCCAGTGATCGACGGAATGATGACATGAATGCAATATTCATACTACAAAGGCCAATTAAAGCTAAATACTTACAAATTAAAATCGCAATATCTTCTGTTATTAGGCTCAAATCCGTGAGCAGGATTGGCTGTTGCCATATTTTTTGTTCAAAACATTGCAACATATCGAAGAGTACTGCGATGGTACGTGTTCAGGTCCTAAATAACCATAAAAGCTGAGTGGTTGTCGCCTGCGGCCTGGTTGACCCGTCGCCTGCCGACCGCACTGTTAAATAATGATTCATGTGAACGGATCCTATCTCGATCGTAAAACCTCGAACATGTTACGTGTGGTCAAAGGGATTCTGTCTCTATCGGAAAGACTGTTTTAATTAATGTAGGTGACTCTAAGGACAGATAGAATGTCTGTCCATAGAGTCACTTACATTGAAGTGTTACTTGCCATTACTTTACCTACCAACTTAGCCGAATATTGTGATACATTATTAGGAACTGCCGTATGACATTGTGCCGTATGGGCTTACTCTATGACATTGTTTCAGTAAAATTTAATATGAATATGTGTAATAATAATTATAATATTAAAATATAATTATTATATTGAAAATATTTTTTGGTGTTTGTTGAAAATGATCATATAAAAGACTAATTTTTTGTCGTTCGTCAGAAACAAAAAATATAAAGTAAAAAAAGTTACGAGCTAAAATAATTTTAAAGATTGAGTAAGTTCCGAATACCTACTTTATTATTAGAAAGCTTAAGAAAATACTCACAGAGCAATATTCTATCACTTGTGATTTTAAAAATACAGTGCTCTGGAGCCATTATTTTTAGGTGGGTACCTACTTATCAAGTAAGTAGATAGTTTCTTTCTAAATCAAAAGTATCGTTCTGTCGACACGTAATAGGGTGCGTGGGGCGAGTTGTCAAAAACCACACGAGTCCCATAAACTAATCGCGCAATGATGTACGGTGACCACTGACAGTGCCGCGAGCTGGTGCCGCGTCGCGAGCTGACGGCAGTTACCGTAATGAGGTGACTGACTACTTTACCTATACTTTTTATATTAGAGAAACGTTCGTTCGCGCATATGACATTAACCAGTTATCGTTCCTACCAGCGATTACTTATATTTTGCTGCCGATGAGAAAAATCGCGAGTAAGTATCATATACCTGGTACTTACTATAATTGTTGTAATACACAAAGTAAACTAAACACCATTTAATTTTACGTACCTTAATTATACATATAAAACAAACTCTTATCTTCTCTTTACCGTCAGAATTTAAACACCCCTTGTTTCAATGTGAGAGAAATCGTCAGTAATACCTGACAACCTAGCGTTCTAAGCTACCGAAAAATGTAGAGAATAATTGCTTATTCTCCGTGTGACTTACGAGTCCATTCTTACATTTGAATGCTGATTGTGAAGAGGCAGTCAATAACGAGCGGGAGTTAAGGTGCCGTTCCGTGGGATGCGCCAAAAGACAGACCGCAGCATTTTACGGGGCGACATACAGCAGTACTTTGCTGTATTCTTTTGTATATGACCTATTCTGACGTACAATTGCGCTAGTTGTGCGATGGTTGATTGCAAATTGTAATCGTATCGCAAAATTATTCCTATTATAATGAATGTTCAAACTCAAATCATTTCTATTTATCAATAGGTACAACACTTACCTATGAACATCAAATATTTTGCATTTACCACCGTTTCAGAAATGAATAAATATTGAATTTTAAAGAGGAAAAGGCACGACAACAGAATCTCATCGGCATATCTTTAAAAATACTGCAAAGTAATGCTGTCTACCGCCTTGTCGGATTTTATCGCAGTCTGTGTGTCGCATGCTGCGGAATGGTACCTTTATCGAACACGAACAGTCCACAATCGGGCGCGCCGTTCGCAACACGCTCTCATATCTGCCGGTTGCCGTAAAACACGAAATTGCTTTTGCTAAACTGCCGTATGAACAAAGGACTACTGCGTATTGTATGGTACTTAGGGTTTGGTACCGATGAAAAGCTATGGCGTTTTAGTGTGATATTAAAAAAGACTTTCTATTTTAGGAGGTTAGGAATATGGTGTGAAGTTCATTCTTTTGCGTTTTCTTTCTTAGCTGGCCGGATTAGCTTAGCTTAGCCGTGCCGGTGATGCCTTTATATTTATAAAAAATGTTATTACGCGAATTCTACTTAAACCAGGCGATTAAGGAAAACTTTACGTATCTGAGAATATTTGGGATCCCTCAAAATGTTTGAGAATAAGTTAATATTTATAATAATATTATTTATGATATCTAATACCATTACCGATATTAACCTTCTTAATCATAAAATTATTCACAATTTTGGACTTTTTAACTCCTTTTACACATACCATCCAAGATCATTATTCTCTCCCAAAAAAGTAGTATCTACGTTATCATGAGGATAGTAACCAACGCAGATATAATGTTAAGATCGTGTGTTTAGTACTTCATCTAAAATGAAACAAACATGAAATTGAGAGTGAAATAAAAGTGCAAATAAAAATAAAATCGGAGATAAAATTAGAACTAGATTGTTGACAGTCAAATCGCTTCAGCCCATGCCGTGCACACGCAGCGCAGTCACAAACGCTATGATAACGCAACGCGTAACAGCGGAACCCGGCGAATGTCCCTTTGTGGGTGTTCTGGTACAATGGCACATTGGCCGGTTGGCCGCATCGTACACGACGGACGTAGTACCACGGGGACATTGCCTGATTCCCACTCCACGTCGTAATAGTCGCGAATGGCCACTCGCTGCACGTCCGGACGAATCGGTTGGAATGGCTAAAGTTATTAGGTGCTTTGAATCTGTAATGCAGTGTATAAGTTGTTCAGAATTGGTGCCATGCTCTGCAATGTCGAGGCCTTCGGATGGCATAAAAATTCCGTCTCTTGGATTGGCCATTAACTTCTCTACTTCGGTTTGGAATGGCGTGCTGGAGTTCTATGATCTAGCGGTCCTCAGTTGTGCAGAGCACCATTTTCTTGTAGTACGTAGATATAGATTATTAATAAAAGAGAAAATAATTTCGTCAAATAGGTAATGTTACTTTGCTTGATTTCGATGTTGCAGCTGCAATAGTCCCAGCCCAGCATAACGGAAAAGGATCGTAAGTATTCAGAATGCAGCTCATATTAGAATACATCGATTTACATATTTTGCCAATTAGTTTTTTAATAATAGTAGGTAGGTATTATAGTAATTTACATGAATACTTTACCCGAGAAAAAGTATAAATCAATTTTGTACAAATAGGTTACCTATTGAAACATGTTTAAACTCAACTCACTCTCAAATCATTTACGAGTATTTCTTGTAGGTGTTTATCAAACCACTTATGAACGTATTGATTTTATTATTATTATGCACTAAAATTTCCTTTACGACATCAAATCATCGTACCCTAGTTAAGGCAAGTCTTTGTAATCCTCGATCCGTCACAATAACCTGGTATAACGGGCTACACGGATGGCATATCCGGGAGCTAACTTTGATACAGCGGCGCGGCCTATACAAGGGTTATTTCATGAACGATTGCCCGCAATACCGCGCCGGCAGCGGGGGGCCGGTAACTAACCGTGAGGAAGGGTTACGTCGCTATGTTTTTATTATTTCACGGATTTGAAACAACATTGAAGCAACGAATTGATTTGAAATATGTGTTGAAATATGTACGTAGAACCACCTGGTAGTTAGTGCCGATGAATTCCATAGTGTTGAGCGCACTATCTTAGTAAAAGCCTATTTTCCACGTGAAGACTTCCACTTCCACATAATCAAGTTGACATTAAAACAAGCTTGAATGCATGAGAAGTACAACAAACGCCTCTCCTCGGCTTTCTGGAGGATTTGACGCATATGTTATGTTGTCTATTTGACCGCTAGTTTGAATGGTTTCATATTTCGAAGAGCACATTAAGCCACCGGCGCCGTTCGTTCGTTCGTTTATACCTATAGTTCCATGTCAGTCGTTAAGCTGTATCGAAACCAAACCTTTGATCGTGCATAACTTCCGTAAGGGCTGCGTCCTCCTTTTCGCAATGGTGCAGCATGTTGTACGCTCAAGCTAGCCTTCTTCAATTATGAGAAGAGACATGCTCAGCAGTGTTAGCGGCTAGACACTAGCGAGTTTAAATTAATTAAGAGGAAATACTTATGAAATCAATGTAGTAAAACTTACGGAATATGCCCTAAACCACATCCCAGCAACGACTCGGCACCGAGATATAGATGACACAAAGCAAATGTGTCATGAATATCGCTACGGAACCACACCCTCACGACACAGCTTCAACCCTACAGCAAAATTATGACGGTCAGCCAAATATATTCAAAACGCGAACTCGTTGGTTACGGCCGGCGGGACGGCACGTTGAAGAGTTATTTCATGAGCGAGCGCATCGCGGCCGTCGCTAACTAACCGTGCTCGGAGGGGTACGGTGCTCTGTGATCACGGATCAATTGGATCATTTTAGTTTTTTGTTGGCTACCGACCGGTGCATGGGTATGAGGATTTGAATTAGTAATTAAACGGATCATTCGGAGAGAAACGATGGGGAGCGGTTATATGGAGGTTAACGTCATACAGAGAAAGAGACTGACGTAAAATTACCTGAGATTTGAATTTAAATTAGAAAGAAATTATGTCTGACAAATGTTTAGATAGACGATAAACATAAGGACAATATGTTTATAAAACATGAGGAACAATAATTTTATCGACTTGGAGAAAACTCAGGAAATATTTGTTTTGTTAGCACGGGATTAAAAATGACATTAACTTGAATGAGCAGCTAAGAGAATTTTCACTTACAGAATTCGTTGAACTCTCCTTGAAAAGGTTTGTCTAAATGTAAATGAATAATTGAAGTCTTGACTTTGAACATGAAGTTCAAACCCTTCACCAAGTTCTAACCAAGAAAAAACAATGTAACTTACTTTAAATTAGATATCTGAAGTAGAAACAGTGACTCTTTAGGGTATAATTCAACACCATCCAAGCACAGCCTGACCGTCAAACAAAGAGCTATTCGGTATTTCATTCGCAATTCCATAACCGAAGAATGAAGAGTTCAAATCTAAGACGACGTCGAAATAATAAAACTTTAGAACGACAGCTACCGAATACAATATGCCGTTTCGTTCTTGAATACCGAAGTGTGGCTACTGTGTCGCAACATAGTATCTTTCTTTGCGAATGTTGAAGCCATCGTCAAGGAAATCTAGCTCTTCTGCGTTTGATATACTCCTGCCAAATGTTATGATGCCATTTACCACACGTAAGCTTAGTTTGGCGCAGCACAATGCATCATCCGTCACAGAAGCAGTTTACGAGCGCAGTATCGCTAGCAGACACATCGCTTAGTGCAAATGATTTGTGAAGGGTTGTGACGTAATGCAGGTCGTTTAGACCGTGTTTACTATCTAAGTCGGTGTGAACGCAATTCGCGGTGGTCTGCGCAATGTGCGGACTCCTCTGTAGGCCGACATAGTCGTAACACTCAATTTGCTCGAATATTCATTGTTCGCAGTGCTTGTTATACAGACCGCTTGTTATTATAAGACAAGTATCGAAACGTGTCAATCCATTTAATTTCGTATGCTGTAATGTAGGCACCTACAATAGTAAATTAAATCTTAGGTCCACTGGGATTGCTTTCGATTCTTACCCTTGCTTCTTGAATCGAATCTTAAAATTGCAATAAAACAAATCAGTTACATTTATTTACTTTCAACAAAAACTTAGTTAAGAAAATTCCGTACAGTGTAAGTACCCTAAATTTTGAAGTGAAAACTTCTATAGTAACGTTGTGATTTGGAATTCGATGAAACGGAAATTACGCGTGAATGAAATGAAACGGAAACGAAAAAGAGACAGACACATTTTAACGTGGGAGAAAATGAGATAGGAAGCATCGGAAAAATGGCGCCTTTTGTTTTTAAATTAGATGTAGTGTTCTTTTATCTTAAGCAGTTAGTAGGTAACAATAAGTAGTATAAAAACAATCAAACAAGTGTTCGTTAACAGTAGCTAGGTACATTGAAAGGTAAAATGAAATAGGAGTTCTACTAAAACAATATTGGATGGGAAGACAATGGTCCGTAATTAGCCTCTTGCATCGAGTGTTAGCATTCCGACCGATGGTTTCTAAACGGGTTACCTTATTGTCCCACTGTCAGGGGATAAACGAGAAATTCTATCAGCGAGAAAATTACTTCAATCTATGTATTCAATTAATTGAGAAGTTGTTTCGATTCGTCATTATTTGGAGTAGGTACTATCACCAAAATTGATCGAAAGTGTTTCGATAGGTATTATTTTTAATCTGCATCAAACATTCACCCTTTTTACAGTTCATAGTGTATTCAACCAAAAACAATGCATTTTTTAAATTTCAATAGTATACCTACCTACTGCATATACGATACGATACTATAGTACGTTACTATGGTATACGATACTGCAAGTATTCTTTTGAAATTAAGCCCAGAAATATGAGTATATTTCACGTAGTGTGTAACGTAGTTATTCGTCCCTCTCCGCCCGCCGACAGTAAAACACCCCAGCGAGCCTCGTTTGAATGGACGATTTGCGTACAAATCGAGGACATTCACCTCTGATATATTGTTATTGTCGTCGGAGAAAACTGTAACGGCGAGGCAACGCGTTGATTGGGGCATCAATCATTTTTACTATTTAGCATCCCCGCTGCAACTGGCTGTGATTGACGGCTGCAGGAACCTTACTTGGTTTATGGCAGATAATTGTGGCGTTTTTGTTTGATTGTTTCATTAACGACTAGTTGCACAACCTTGCTTTGAGGTGAAACGCTTCACACTCGTACCACCGTAGTAGGATTCCCAGTGTCGCGTACGGAGGACACAACCAAGACACTAACTTCCACGACCTAAATGTATCTGTCACATACATTGATGTCGTATCTGAACCCCTCGCTCTGCAGGGTCACCAACTGGATTGTGGGGTCACCATAATAATTCTAATTAGTAGGTTATTTTTTACTGAATATAAGTTACCGCTTGACTACGGTCCCACCTGATGGTAATAAGTGGCGACGTAGCCTGTAGATGGTGAAGCGCGTTAACTTAGAAAAACCCTATTCACTCTTGACTTAGGTAGGTAGGTACCTAGGTATACATGGCGGCAATTAATTAATAGTATTCAAGTTGCATGAACACTGTGCAGTAAAAGTACTGAGCGCTTTCAGAAAGGATTTTACCATCAATACTATGATTTAGCCATTGTTACTACTTACTAGGTGGCTACCCCTTGCTTGACTCAGCCAACAAACGACTCGTCGTGTTTCGACAGGTGGATTGAGAGCCAGGACTTTGTTTCTTCTCATCTTTCGTGACCCATCATTTGAGTCTGGTGTTACTGGTGTCCATGGGCGACGGTAACCACTTACCATCAAACGGTTAGTCTGCTCGTTCGTTTGCTTTTTACATAACAAAGGAATGTAATCATGTAGATTTGCTGAAGGTATTTCAGCTACATTTTAACATTAGGTACACAATGTCTCCTTAATTGACATTCTTCATGTGTAAATAAATTTTACAAAAGTCCACTTAAAACAAGTACAAAGAGTATACCTATGGTACTGGCTGGTTGTCTGCTAGAATAAAAAGGCACATTTTAAATGGAGCACGTAATCCGAACCTCCTGATATTCGTATCGCGGCGAAGCCTGCCCCCACCCGCACCCCCCTCGTGGGGTCGATCGATAGGGGGCGCTTTCAGCTATCTTTGTTTGGATGATATAAAATCTTCAGTGGGTGTGGCAGCCACAGTGGTAGCAAGCGGTAGACATGTCTCTTGCACGATTATTATACCTACCTTTCTACGAATTTATATGCACTTCAAGGAAAGAAGAATTATTTTCAGCTAGATTAGTTCTTTGTTATTTAGGTTCTACTATTTTACTTAACAAAAAAATAAAGATCGAATATTATTAGAAAAATGGTGATGTGCAAGTAACTTGGTCATAATGAAATTGATGTTGGTGATGTTTGTAAATGAAACGTCTCGTTACGTTAGGTCAGGTAATTGATAGAAATCAAAATATCAAAACAATATTTCACTTTGTGTAAGCTTTTCGGTACTGAACCCATGGATTACAGAGCAGTCATATTAACAAACAAGTTTGTACAAAGCCCCAATAGTAATTTATTCAATCATTCTTTCACTCATCTCCGCCAAAAGAAAGTTACCAACTTTTGTGTTGCCAACATTTCGACTTTAAGATCCAGATATTTGCTCTGCCCTGCAGTCGGTCCACGTCAGCAGTCGTCGGCCTGCAGACGCACGCTCCACGCTGTGCTCCACGTCCGCTCTGCCCGTGCCGCGGTCTGTGGCCGCACAGTACGTTATCTCAGGATTGCCACCGCTTTGTGTTACATTACTATGATTTATGTTGGTAGGTTGGTGTCTGCATTGTTGCTCGAGTTTTGTTCGACGGTGGCTCATTTGTCCGTGTCTATGTATTTATGTCTTTATATGTATAGTTGTACTTATTTTCAGTTATTACTTTAATTCTAGTTGGTACAGAAGCGATAAGAGCTACGAGTTTTTAAATAATGTCCGTTCACACGTTCCACAACCATCAAACGGATATAACAATAAAAAACCACTAGGTATATAAACCACTTTAAGACATGTGTGGATCTGGTCAAGCACAAATTTGTATTAAAACGCAATCTCTGGAACGGCTGGACCGATTTTGACGGAACTTTCACTGGCAGATAGCTGATGTAATAAGGAGTAACATAGGCTACTTTTATTTAAGTTTTTTTTGTCAATTTCTCGTTTTTTTTTTGTTAAATTCTTCACACCTAGTTCTTGAGATAAGTTTCGTGAGTTTACCTGAAATTATTATTTAAACATGAAATACTTCTAACATTTTAACTGGTATTCTTTAAGTCAAGAGGTCAGTTTAAAGTAATCTATTATCCCGGATTAATATTCCCAAGGATTACTAAGAACTTTTATACTGAATTTGAACTTTTATTTAATGCTTAATCCTTAATCTCGAGATTAACTCAACTTAGTAAAATTTCTTGCTACCAACACAAACCAAAATTGGTAGGGAAGTAGCCAAGTAGGTACAAATTTTGGTAGGTACCTACCTACGTATCGTTCACCACAGAAGTGAAGACACTTCTCTACTATAAATATTTTGTCCCTTTTTAATATTTCAACCTTATAAAAGTAAGTAGTACCTATACCTACCTAGTATCAAGTCGGTAAGTTGACAGGTTTATCTGTCACTAGTGTATGACAAGTGTCACCTGTCAAGAGTTTCTCCCCGCCACCGCAGTCTCGCCGTGACCGTGATCCATGCAACTGGGTTGAAAAATCAGTAAAACAATTCAAAATCGTGAGTACCCGTTTACATTAACACAGACTTACTTGTGCATACGTAATTCATCGGCTAGCCTAGTTCTTAACACCTACAAGTATCATTTGACGCGATCAAGTTGCGAAGTGAAGTTAAAGTTTGTCCGAGCTCTCGTGAGCGTCGTTATTGACCGGGTCACGGGAACTTCGCTAACTGTACGACACCCCGACTCCGATACTTGCTATACTTGTGCCAGATTCCAATTCTCGCAGGAAATGGATCATACCTGCGATAGTGTAGAAATTCAGTTCAAGTAGGTTAGGTACAATACGGCTGTGTGGAGTCTGGCTTCAACCCATTATTGGTCCACTACTGAGCATGGTCTCTCCGCATCATTTATAAGGCCTAGAGCATATTCTACCACGCTGCTCCAGTGCAGATCGGTGGAGGGATTAGTGGCCGGGTATCAGAAATGTCTGTGCCAACCGAATAACCTTGGATATGGCTAACGATAACATTTGGGACTGACGGCTCTACGCGCCCTTCGAAGGAAGGAAATGCTAAAGATTTTTTGTCACTAGCGGTACCTACAAAGTAGATCTAGCGGTCACGATTAGTCGGACTCGCACACTATTTGGTCATTATCAAGATAGATGATGGTTAACTGTTATGGTATAGAAAAAAGGTTACCTACTTGTAACTTTTTAAATCTTTGGGATCTACTTATCTTTTTTATTTTTTTATTAGGTAGGTAAGGTACCTACCTATTTGTTGTGACAGCGGGCCACAGTAACACGTATTTTATGAAAATTTTAGATGTCTACCTATTTCCGTTCAAGAAGAGCCCAAAGCCCAAAGCTGTGATAGACAGACAGCGGAGACATATTATTAGGGTTCCGTTTGTCTTAATTTGGGTACGGAATTCGAAAAAAGAGGTACCGATACCTACTCACATGTTCGGTTCCTTAAGCTCGAATCCCACATTAATGTACCTACCCTAGGTATATGTTTCTCGCAGCGAACTGAGGACAGTTACTAAGTTTCTTATATTTGTTATGCAAAATTCCCATCGGAGATTCGGAGCCGCTGGCCGATCCGGCAGCCGTAAGGAGATTAGCGAGAGCTGCTAATCAAATCGTAGGTAAATCCTCCGAGATGTTAAAAATGTTAATTTTACGCAAATTCGGCTTGCACCTCGTTAAGAGCTGGTAAAAACAGTAGAGTTAAGAAGGAATAAAGGAGAAAGAAGAGAATTGAGTAGGTAGGCTTGTGATGCAGGAAATGTAGGTATTATTTTGGTAAAGTAATTTATCCGTAACCTGCAGGCAGAACCCTTAACCTGCCTCCTGCAGGTTACACAGTGTAGGTACAGTTCATTGACCAATAAGTTAACTTATATCAGCGGTCAGCAAGTTGCGGGAAATATATCTATTAGCATAATTATCCAAACCAAATCAAATTATGTAGAGTGGTAGCATTTCAATTAATTTATTCTGTTGTTAGTTTTGTTCTTAATTTTATATCTTAATTTTTAAAAATCAATTTATTATGTTTAGATACCTACCACCAAGTGGTTGTGTTTTAGCTAATTGCCCTTCGACGACCGGTCACCCTAGGGTAAATTAATACTTAATTGAGACTGGCTGAATGCGATAGGTATGCTCCTCAGACAAAAATTTATCCGGCTGCAATATTATGATATTATGTTGATTAAAAATTGTTACAGATGATTATTACGTTCGAAGTTCAAATGGCGAACAGAAATCTTAGCATGGAAAAATAGAGTCATTGTGTGTCTCAATAACGTGTCCAAATGTGGCCATGCTGTGTGGTCGCGTGTGGCGATATTTGACCTACACACAAAAATTATGAACCAAAAAATTATCATAACTGCCTCTGGATTATCTTCTATCAAATGCAATACTTCAACTATACAATACTTCACTTTTTCAAGTAACAATACTTCACTTTTTCATTTAAAATAAGCCAAGACTTATAAGCTCATAACACTTTAGCTGTTAAAATTTTAGCATATCTCATGGCAAGCTAAGCCTTAGGTTATACAGAGCATGATTCTACTTGCCTTATATCGTGGGAAAAATGTAAGGTTTCAGTCAGAAGTGTCTACCTAAAGGTAGGTCGGGAGTAATTGGGACCTATCTATAGATTACTAGTGGTCCCAGCGTACTTCGTACCGCTTTATAATTAAAAAATGTTTTAGTGATATATCGACAGCAACGCCACCTACCGGGTCCAATTGTGAATCTAAACCATTCTCGGATCCACCTGAAGACACACAAAAAATTTCAACCAAATCGGTCAAGCCGTTTAGGAGGAGTTCAGTCACATACACACGAACACAAGAAATATATACCTATATTAAGATAAGCGCCGATATACTTACCTACCTAAGTCCCAACTTAGGTTCAGTCTATCTAGGTATTTTATTATATATTATATTTAGACCACTAAAAAATAACTGAGAGGTCTCTGGGCTAAGTAGGACGAAATTTCTGTTTGCGACGGTTCAATGGCAATGGCAATTAATAACCAGGTGAACTCCACGGCCGATTGCTACATCAACGTAATAATAAGTAACAAATTTATTTAACATAAGTGTCTCAAGCGTCGACTTAAACTAACAAAATTTAATTTATCACAACGAATAAGAACTTACGAAACCAAACAACAAAAAATGGACTCAAGTTTCAATTTACCGCCGCGACGGTATCGGGAAAATATCAGAAATACACGTAATCTCTGAATATAGTAACACGAGCCCGGGGTGGTAGCGGGTGGTCGGGGTGGTGGGCGGCTGGTAGCGTTACAGCCTGGGTGTGGTTTGCCGTTCAATAACTTAATACTCTGGAAAGGCTTTCACGCTCAAATCTCGCTGCGGTGTAGCGCGACCGAGCGAGCTTGGTGCTGGCTATTTTACAATTTGCGTCGTTTGTATTTGGCTCTCAATGCGCTGTAGAGCTGCGACGGTGAATGTAGAACGCAATGACCACGTCGCGTCTCTACCGAGTAGGAACCTGAATGTAACTATAATTTTCTGTAAGTACTTACATAATCATTTGCATGACCCTCTATGTCCATACTCATTGCCTGTACATTTTACACTTTACCTCGCCTACCTACCTACGTTCTACCTATAGGTAGAGTTAAGTTGATAAGTTTGCTCTAGATTTTTTACTTGATTAGGTATTTATTCAACACCCTTCGAACGGCGCTCTCCAGTCGTCGATTACAATTTGATAACATGTTTGTAATATTAGTTTGCGACATGAAATATTGCGGCGAAGCCATCGGCGGCCGCCTAACGATCGCCTTGACATTTAGTATATACGCAAAGCTGATTACCCGTTAAGTTTATTAATTTATCGATCGGTAGCAGCACATCGGGCAAATAAAAGCATGTAATCCACCCGGATGAATATATGGAGGCTATTAATTGCAGGTTTGCAGGTAATCTATCGAAGCGGAGGCGGCGGCGGGCGCGGCGGGCGGCGGGGGAGGGGGGGAGGTGTGCGTGACGGATCATGGCGGCGCGGGGGGGCCGCGCGGCGCCGCCCGAGTTAAACGCGGCCCGAGCCCGAGCCCCGGCCCCGGCCCCGCCGCCGCCCCGTCGCCCCGCCGCGCGAGCGATTGGCCGGCGCGTCGCGAGCGCGCGTAACCGATAGCCAATCGCGGTCCCGCCGGCGGCCCGCCCTCGGCGCCGCGCCGCCGGCGGCTCACACCGCGCGCGACGCCGCCGCGCACACTCGCACCGATGCGCGGCTCCTGGGACGAGTCCACGACGGCGGCGCTGCACGCGCGCATCCTGGAGGCGCGGTGCGGGCCCGCGGCGCCCGACCGCGCCACCGAGCCCGCCTGCGAGCCCTCGCCGTCCGCGCTGGCGCTGAGCGCGCTCGAGCTGGCGGCGCCCACGCCGCTGCTGCCGCTGCCGACGCTGTCCTTCAGCGCGGCGCAGGTGGCGACCGTCTGCGAGACGTTGGAGGAGAGTGGCGACGTGGAGCGGCTGGCGCGGTTCCTGTGGTCGCTGCCGGTAGCGCATCCCAACGTGGCCGAGCTGGAGCGCTGCGAAGCGGTGCTGCGCGCGCGCGCCGTGGTCGCCTTCCACGCGGGCCGCCACCGCGAGCTGTACTCGATCCTGGAGCGGCACCGCTTCCAGCGCTCGAGCCATGCCAAGCTGCAGGCGCTGTGGCTGGAGGCGCACTACCAGGAGGCGGAGCGGCTGCGCGGCCGCCCGCTCGGCCCCGTCGACAAGTACCGCGTGCGCAAGAAGTTTCCGCTGCCGCGGACCATCTGGGACGGGGAGCAGAAGACGCACTGCTTCAAGGAGCGTACACGGTCGCTGCTGCGCGAGTGGTACCTGCAGGACCCGTACCCGAACCCGACGAAGAAGCGCGAGCTGGCGGCGGCGACGGGGCTGACGCCCACGCAGGTCGGCAACTGGTTCAAGAACCGGCGGCAGCGCGACCGGGCCGCCGCCGCCAAGAATCGCTCGGCGCTGCTCGGCCGGGGCTTCGCCTCCTCCTCCACCTACGACGAGGATTCCGCCGACTCGGAGATCAACGTGGACGAAGAGTAGCACAGACTGATAGTGTAAATACCGTGATGACATTGTCCGACGCCGGCTCCGGTCGGGTCGCGTTCTGGACGTTAGCGACGACGTGACGACGTGACGACGCGACGACGCGTTGTGATGCATGTGGTGTTAGGCGATGTAAAGTTCACTAGGCTATGGCTATTATTATGTCGTTGAAAGTGTTAATCGAGTGTTTGAAGTTAACTCGACATTCTGCGCACCAGGTATGTACCTCTCTACTTTGTAGTGAAAGTTCCGCGTCGGGCCTACGACGTAGTGACGACTAGATTTGTACGTTCAATTTGATAATTTTTGAGGTATGACAGGGTTCATTTTAGAGTTTATTTCGGTTCGCACACTTTCCGCTTGGCCCGGAGGGGGCCACAATTTTATTTATTGAAAATTCTCAATTATTAATATAGATGAGACTATTAGATAGGTATTCGCCGTTTCGCGAGACGCATTTACTGGCCTACACTTTATATCCTACCTATTTTACCAGTAAATAAAGAATTTATTTATCATATCAGCTTTTAGTTGTACATTTTAATGGTATAAGCAATGTAGATAATTATTTTCGTGGTATAGAGTTTATTTCGTGGTATTGTATAGTTTGTACCTGAGGCGTGTCTCTGTTCGTTTGGACGGGCGGTTGTTTATAAGCGGCTGCTTATATGTAAGTTAATTTATTTTATGTGTAGGGATCGTGATGCGTTGTTTGAAATGCTATGATGGGATACTGGGCTGAGACGAGGGTATCGTTTGGATCATTTCATTTTAACTGTTCAGACAAATAGGCCTAACTGTTGCGTCGAGTGATGTAGGGAAGTATTACATTTACCTACTTTAAAATGAAACTCTTTCTTAATCTTAATTTTAAACGTTTTAAATAAAGACAAATTTAATTCACCTCATAGGTATATTTTATCGTTGGTGCAATTTATTAAGTAATTTAAAAAACAGGTATAAGGTATTATATTTATTGATAAGCGAATAAAATATCCAATAAAAACACAGACAGTTATTGAAAAAGTCGACTTGCATTTAATTTGGAATTAATTAGTTGAACATGTATACAGAGACCTACCTACTATTAATTGTTTAATGTAGTTAATGAGGTAAATGATAAATTGAACTAAAGTATTTTTTTTAATTTTATGATGTAAAAAGGTTGATTTTTTTTATTGCATATTGCTAAATATAAATTAGGTATATGTATGGGTAGGTAACTAATCTAAAAAATACTTACAATTAGGTATTAGATCGGTTTGCCTTGTCGCAATTTTAATTTCAATTTGGTTGCAATAAATTTGCAGGAACTCTACCTAAAAGTATACAGGTGGAATTGTGGTCAAGCATTAACTTAAAATTAATAAAAAAATACACTCGTAATATGATTTAATAAATTTTGTATTTTAAAGCATGTAGGTACAACTATAAAATATCATTACTTACTTTAAAACTGTATAAAGTTCAAATCATTCGAAATGACAACCATTTCACCACAATTTTCTCGAAATTGAGATGGAATGTCGGGCTAAAATATTTGGTTTGAAAAATTTAGGAAAAATTTAATATTCGTTCCAAACTATACATATTTTTTAAATTCAGACTAATAACTGTATAGAGGACCGAAAGTTATCCTATGAAGAAGCGATTCATAGTTAAAAAATGTCACTTAACTCCAGTACCCACACTAAGTAATCGCTTACAAAAATAAAATTTAGTTTTGTTAAAGTGTTAAGTAGGACGTTAAAAACTAATTTGATATAAGGTCTTTTCGTTTTTCAAACTTCGAAACTTCAATGGCCTTATTCTCATTTGCAGTTTTGTTTTCCGATACATAGTAGGTACCCACATATAAGTAGGAGGGCATAATTTTACTGATCGTTGAAAATAGCAGAAGAGATTGTAAACATGTTTTATTCTTTTTGATCAGCCAATACATTGTTTATAGCCATAATTATGTGTAATACACGCTTTTCAGTGTCACATTTCGAATGTTGCATCTTTATAGACTTCATTTTCTTGCCAACTAATTAGTTATATCACAACACTTTTTATAAATGTGAAACATTAGTAAAAATTATAGAGTGGATTGAATATATGTAAATGGGGGTAAATCGGAGGATATTAAGAGAAAATTTTATTATTTGGGGATAGCAACGTATTCTAAATGACAGCCAAACCCAGAGGTTTTTAATTATTATGTAAATTAATATGTCAATAGCACACCTTTTAATGTTAAATAATAATAATTTATTCATTGCAAGTATACAAGGAGACAAAAAATAAATGTAAGCCAGTTACCATTCGTCATTTTTTAATCTCGATTTGAACAATAATTTGTTCATCTGTGATTTGTAATTGGTTATTTCATAATGTCTAATAGTACATTACGATACGTGTGTGTAAAGTAACATATTATTGCACAGTGTGAAGTTAGCATCATAACCCCTGCTAAAATCGACTACTTTATGCACGGAAAAGCGTGGCATACGAGGTTGACGTAAGAAGCATCAAAGGCGTCACTAATGCGTTGCCGGCGAAGAAAGAAGAGAGAGAATCGCTTTATTTCTGATTTTACGACACTGCGCCCGAATAACGTAAAAATATCATTTTAAAAGGGGGAGAGGGTGTATAGGGGTTCGATAAAAACCCTATCATCATGAGTTCTGTTGGAATTACTCTGGGGGATGGTAAAGAGCCCAGCCACCTTCAACAGCAGGGACCAGACCAGGAGGATGGCTCACACTGAAGGCGGAAAGCCTATTTTACAACTTGAACTCTGTTTTGAAATTTGTACACATTTACCTTAGGATTTGCAATTCATTTTAGTTGAATGAATAAAATTAATTTCATGCTGACTAAAATTTATTTAAAGGTCGCTTTTACAAAGACAATCACTTCAATAGCTACCTTTTATACGATGGAAAATGTTTTCCGTCAAAATATAAAAGAAATACCCATTGTTCATCGAAGTGCAATAATTTTACATCGAATCAATTGAAAATTGATTTGTATGACTTGAGGTTTTCTCTAGTTGTAAAAAAATATGTAGAGTTATCAACATTACTGTGTTCAAAGTTATAAAATTGGTTTTATTTGGTTTATAATTTACCAAAATTAAAAGTATCTTTATATTGAGTGGCCGCCAATCTATCTACTAATTAGTATTCGGTACTATTAGTAATTCGGCCAGGGGCTTGAGCAGTTGTATTCTCTACCTTATCTCTTCTTTATTTACCAGCATGCTGCCTTATATGTCGCTGGTGTCCACAGGCGACGGTGACTCTACCATCAGGAGACTCGTTTGTTCGATTGTCAGCTGACAAACAGTTTACATTAACAAAACATAATCGTATCATCTACCGAAATGTATCCAAACTTCGGTTTCGGTTAGTTCAATTCAAATAAATTCTCTTACTTTCATCATCCGTATTGAAACGCAAAAATAAACCGCAAAATAAAACAATCCGAGACATAATTCAAATCCAACTGCAATGCGTTCAATTAATTGGGTACTAAAAAATAAAACCTTTAAATTAGTAATGACTGGTCATTAGTTAATATTGTTTTTTCAACGAAAAGCTGTTGTGTACAGAAGGCGGCCGGGCGCTTGCGAAATATGTAATTGGAATTAATTGATGATCATCTGATTAGGTGCAACAATGTTGCCGCGATATGCAAGTCAATTTATTAGACGCCGATCTAATTGGACACCGGGTTACAGGTGACTAGTTAGCATAACGATATTTAAAGATATGAAAATAAATACCTTATTAAAATGGTTACCCATAAATACCTACTTCATGTAAACTCAGAGTAGGTAAACCTATAAGCATTTTGTGGACTTAAATAAATAATTAATATGTCAATGTCTTAAATGTAAGTTTTACCTAATAAAAGGAAAACAGATTTAAATTCAGAATTTAAAAATAAAAAAAAATGTATAAATACCTTTTATTTATAAGTTTTTTTATTGTTATGAACAGTAGGTAGTCAACGACAATGTAGGTATTGATTTTAATTTTTCTAGAAAATTTTCACAGATGTTAACCTATTTTGCTTGGCCTATCTTAGTTTAGCTCTCTTTGCGATAACATAAATAACAATTTGATTGAATTATTTAAATAATACACGAACAAATATACCTAAATATACATTCTAAATATACCTAAACCAATTTGTTGACTTACTATGTCTTTGCATATAAACCCACACGTTTATGCTATTATAGGTATAATAATAGAATCGATAATTACAGACAGGTAGGCACCTACATTTACAGATTTTTTTGCCAAAACAATGCATTTCAGGTTATCATAACCTATATAATAACAACTTCCAATCGAAGTTTTATCGAATTATAAGCTCTTATACGCATTATTTGATTCAAAACATTATCGAAAATATTTCTTGTTTAATAAGTAGGTACCTAAATATTGTAAAAGTAAATAGCTTAAGTTTAGTCAATGCACCTATCTAAATCATAAGAATACTCCAACCTTTGGTAGCAAGTTTGATCATTTTAGTTAAAACAAGAACTAACATACCCAAAACATACTTTATTAATAAAACAAATTAATCTTAGCAATACTTTTGTCTTTTTTAATCTACGAAACAAATACTAAACTAAATTTAATAGAGGCGATCCCTATGGGGACATAATATTATTCTGAAATCATAGTTTTTTACATAATACTTACATACTTACCTTGACTTATCCCATGACTAGATACTTTGCTATGTGAGTGCTATATACCTTATTGAAATTTGTGGTTTATGTAGGTAAATAAATGAAATAAAATAATTGAATGTATTATTAAATTTACATAATATAGAAATGAGAAATCTAGAAAGAAATACATATATGGAATCATGAATAACAACGCTACCCCGCTGCATCATAGCATTTCAAACATCAATACAAAAGAATTTTCCCTCACTACGGCTTAATATTAAATATTTATAAATTATAATTTTCCTAAAGTAACCACTTCAGTGCGCATCACCGATTTCTCACACACGGCGAGTAAACGATAAGCGATAAACTATTTAAGTTAAGTTATAGACGAGGTAATGCGATTTGTGTCAAGGTATATGTAAATAGAAGCTTGCTGCTCATTCAGCGGTCGAATCCGAGGCCAATGAAGAAAACTGTTCTGTTTCAAGTTCCTTACGCGTTTATGAATTATAATGTTTATCAAAAATATTATTGTAACTGAAATTCATTTTCTGTGTATCAATCAGGAACGACAGGTGACGATCTCGATTGAATTGTATTGTAATTTATTAAGTTATTGACATCGAGGCGAGGTTTGTTTTCGCTTAATTCGCTTCTCGTTTCTCGGCGACTGTATAGCGAGTACCTTATACGAATTAGCTGTAGGTGTAGGCCCTCGAGAGAGAGATTGTAAAAATGTATATTATAAAACGCAAATTGTAAATATGATATCGACTTACAGTACAGTCATTAAAGTAAATTGTTAATAAAATTATATTCGTAAACAAAACCTTTTTGTATTATTTCATGTCTCGTTTATTTTATTTTACCTCAATTCAAATGTAATGTAATATACCTAATTAAATTAAAATTATTAACCGCCCTCACTTCGCTTCGGGTAACGATGTTTACGGAATTCTTTAAATTTATTTAACAAAAGATTACCTAAATAGAAGCACTCAATATTACGTCAAGCTAAGATATTAAGTACTACTTATACAGTACTAAAAACTGCACTAAAATCCTTGATCTGTCAAATAATTTCAGTATATTAAAGTTTGTAAAAACATTACATTTCAGAAAATATTTAAGGCAATATTAAGGTCAACATTAAGGCTAAGGCATATAAACTTTCCTTAGTCATTTTGTATTGTATATTATTTAGTTGTGTAGTGTATTAATTATTTCTATTATTATAATAAGTAAACATAAACACAAATAAAATTCGTGCTAAATCTTGAGGTAGGAAACACACTCGAATTGGAATTAACGTAAAATTTTATATAGTTAACGAATTTTTCATATTTTATTGACATTAAATTTGGTAACTCTAGGTAAATAAATACAAAGGTGACCTAAATACTTCGTTTTATACAAAGTATTTAAGTCACCTTTGTATAAAACAAAGTATTTAGGACATATAGGTTAAAGGTAGGTAGGATAGATATAAAAAAAACAATTCCTATAAAATAAAAATACATGAAAAGTTTTAGTTTCGACAAAGAGTTTACGTGAAATTAACACACATCAGATCTTTAGTAATTAGAAAGAAAACGTGTTTAATTAAACTTAAGCACAATTGTCAATTTATTGTGCCTATACATACCCGTTTTGGATGCGGTTATCTGACGTAACGTTTAGTGTTCGTTTTATTTCAATCGGGTCACACATAAAAAATATATTTATAGGGTATGTTCCTCGAAGGGAAGCAAGATCTGCGCTTAAGACAAGAGTGAATAGGTTTTTTTTTTTCGGTGAAGGAAAACATCGTGACAAACCTGCACACCCGAGAGTTCTCCATAATGTTCTCAAAGGTGTGTGAAGTCCACCAATCCGCACTTGGCCAGCGTGGTGGACTATGGCCTATACCCCTCACATTGTGAGAGGAGACCCGTGCCCAACAGTGGGACAGTTATGGGTTGTGATGATGATAATGATGATGATGATGAATAGGTTTTTTCTGAGTTAATGCGCTTTACCATCTAAGGGCTACGTCGCCAGTTCGCCACTTACCATCAGGTGGGATCGTAGTCAAGCAGTAACTTATATTAAATGTAAAAAAG
The DNA here is from genome assembly GCA_905404295.2 of Ochlodes sylvanus. Taxonomy (NCBI): domain Eukaryota; kingdom Metazoa; phylum Arthropoda; class Insecta; order Lepidoptera; family Hesperiidae; genus Ochlodes; species Ochlodes sylvanus. The sequence continues at coordinate 1,029,624 of FR990135.1, read as the reverse complement.
GTAGTTCTCGAGATATAAACTATAAAAATGTTGTTATCAAAGAAGCGCCTTTATTTTCGAATCCAATTATTTATCGATTACCATAACAAAAAGGAGAATCGATTTGATTATTTCCTATCTACATTCAATATGAATCACTGAGTCAATTGATAACCGTAGTAATTTTCAACACTATGTTCGCAACAACTTATAGAACTAGGTCGAATGTTTAGTAACGGCCAAAATAGATGAAGTATTTATTCTAGGTATGTCGAATTCCTAAAAAGTTTACAGTGCCTATAGCCTATACGACGTCTCTACAATATTTTACATGTTTAACATAAGTACTATTAATTAGCCGCACACCTGCAATATTATTGACAATTATGTGAATATTGACAATTATGTTGTTGTGGACCGTTTTGTCTTTTATTTGATGGACTTCTGTCAGTAGCAAAGGAGCACACAGCTTCATCTTTCCGCTGCTGCCCATGACTACTGTGACCCACCTAGAACAAGACTCAAATTAGGACTAGGATAGTTAGTCCGGTTAGGAGACAGTGTTAGAACAGAGTCCTTGGCACATCTTTTAAAACAATACAACTAGTTACGAACTTATCTGCGTATACATACATATACCGTAAATCGGATGCATTAAACTTTTAATCCGACTGCAATGCCTGAGATAGGTGTATTCAATGCCTGTAATAGGTGTGTACACTATGTACAAAGTGTACAAACCCTGTAATATGTGTGTGATGTGTAGGTAGATGGGACCATATCTAACTAACACCTAAGTATATAAGTTACCAGTACCACCTATGTACATAGATTACCAGCACTCTAACAGCATATTGTTGTAAGCTGCCCATTGCTGCCTCATCTATTATAAAGTCGGTGTTGTTTGCCGTTAAACGGATGCATTAAATCAGACGCAAGTAGGATTTGAATGTCATTCCTGAACGTAATCCATCATCTCAGTTATTCTATTTTTTTAAATATCGCAACGCAGAGATGGTCAGAAAATGTGGCTCTGGGCAAAGCGATCTTTTCAAGCGGTCGACTGGTTACTTATAAGGCACTCGGGCACTTTCAAGAATACCTAAACGAATGATTGAATAATGAGTTCCTTTTCTTTAAACGCTTATGGTAATGAGCTGCCGAGTGTCCTTAATCACTCATCTAACATGCCTATGTATAATCAGAGCGATTGTCTCTCGGAACAGTTTTCTACTAAAAATGACATTACAAAAAAAATATTACAAATAAAACATTAATTATAGTAATTTTCTACAAATACTTTACAATATGTTTTAAATAATAATTCATGCAGTGAAATATTTTGATAACATTAGATAATTCATTATCATTACTTACAAGATAATTTAAGTGCTCAGTTACTTAGGTAAATAAATGCTGTAGAGTCAGTTACAATATGTCAAGGTAAATATGACATTCTTCCAACTTGTTATTGTATATACCTACTTAGTATATTAATTACGCACTGACTGAAGTATTGATTCTAAGATGACAAGCAATAACCACCTGAGATAATATTAATTGCCCGTGCATCGTTTAGGCATATTTCTAGGCTATTCTTAGGCGTATCTTTGTGTGTACCTACGTAACATTTCTACTTTATTTATTTACTAGCTGTGCCCGCGACTTCGTCCGCGTGGAATTTAATTTTAAATGTTTTCTAAAATAAAAGTAGCCAAAGTTACTCCTTATTACATCAGCTATCTATCTGCCAGTGAAAGTCCCGTCAAAATCGGTCCCGCCGTTCCAGAGATTAGCCCAAACAAACAGGCAAAAATTGTGAAAAATGTTATTTTCGTATATCCATATATGCATTTAGTAAAGTGTTTTTATTAAATTACAAACATACACTCAACATTTATTTATTTGTATAGATGTATAGATATATAAATTATTATCTATTAACCCTTCATTGTATGTACACGTAGGGTGAAATCAAGTGTAGGTAATCTGGCCAATGGTAAGTGGCCAGGTTTAGTAATCCACCTTACACATAAATAAAAGGGAATGCAAGAATTGACCATATCTATGTATGTGTATGTTATGTAGTTATATGTATCTAATTACTCGTATATCTTATGTCTTATTGGTATTTATATTCATTTGTGGTTCGGTAGAGATCACTGTTAAGGGATAAGACAGTCTTTTATGTAACATTCTTCGACAATTATTTTTTATATTCGTTCTTCCTACGTACCTACGTGTATTTGTACCTAATACCTATGTTATTGTTATTAATTTAACGTGTTATTAAGTCAACTAAAGTAGTGCATTACGTCTACATATTTATCCACTAAGCATAGACTTAATGTCTTGTGTTAGTTTAGAGCTTAGGACCGATTAAAACAAGAACCCAAACAAATTTGTTACAAACATTAAAGAGCTACATGGACATGGTTGGAAATGTTTCAATGAAATAAACTATGTCTGTAGAATACTTAATCCTTAGGTATAGGAAGGAATTTAGGAATACTTACGCCCGTAAAAGGTTTTACCATATCATTTTCTTAATTTTTTGTTCTCCCAATTTTTCACCGTTTTTTTAAATAATTTGTGGAAAACAAAACCTCAACTCAATTCATTTATTTGCGTTAACAATTCGCTAACTGCGAATGGTTTTCGAGAGGAATTATGAAATTTAACTGATATTTTCAAAATTTATTCACGTAGACGATGACTCGCGATTGATTTGGTGCAATGTTTATTAATTTTGGAAATTATATTTTGACCTCCATCAAAATCGTCCGAACTAACTAGGTATGAAAAATAATGCGGACGTAGGTATATTAAAATATCATGTAAATAGTTACAATCGCTTCGTATTAGGGAACAGGATATCGATCGATTAAATTATCCCCTTAAATAATTTAACATTAAAAATTATTTTTTATTATGTATCTATCTTATTACATCCACATGTGATTTTTACGCCATAGCTTTTTACACATGGTACTTTATTTATGTCGACAGTGGCAATAATTACAATTAAAATTAACATGTTGCTACAATTAAAATAAATAAATAAAATTTGCATACTCATAGGTACTACATTAATTCATAAGTGGCGATTCATAGCGATATAGAAACAAAATGACATCTACGAGGTACCTGTACCTATCCAGACAGTTGTAACTTTTGTTACAAAGGATGGTAACTTAGTCCCGTATAATGAGCTGTATAATTTAATAAAAGCGAGTTTATTTGACTAATAACGTGGTCGGATGGACACTTTGACGTATCTTGCAATCTAACTTGTTAAATAAATGTTTTAAGGTGACTAGGACTGCAATGTTTAAAGATATCGCGAACGACTTCGTTACAATATTTATTTATTTTAGTTTTTAAGGGTCGCTTCTGTCATGTTACCCGAACGCTCATTACTTAACGATTGTATATTTAAATGCCAAAGTTGGTTATAAATAAGCTTAAGATATCTTTTTGAAATGCCTTTCCTGTGTTCATAGATATTATGGATAAAATGCCTTGGAGGTCATAATTCTCGTAGGTACAAGCATGTTTCACATTTTTTGAATTTAGTTGGGGTTGGAAGATCTGTAATTAAAAAAATATATTTATTATTAATAAGCCATTAAATTGCTAAGTATACAGCCACATCTATCTTTAATAAAAACCGTTAATGTTATTTATGCATGGGCAATATTTGAAAAAACTATTGTTATTAGAGGTTTCTTATAACGCAATTGATGCTGTAGCGACGAGTTTATAATTTTTCGAATTTTCGAATCTTGCTTATCTCAGAATCGGCTTAGCCGATAACGATGAGGTTTACCGATGTATTGTTGTGACCACATTTACTGTTTGTTTATTTCAATTCAAAAAAATGAGTTTGGGCATAGGTTTCGAAGCGAATTGAGGGCAGTTATATAGTACTTACCTACCTAGAAAAAAAAATAAACATTCACATCTATTATAGGATTCTCTGTGTCATTTTGGCATGGATATGAGCAGAAAGATACATGAGAAATCACTGACAAAAATATACACTATATAGAGTCGTTTAAAAAATATGGGTAGAGTCGTATAGAAATATATGAGTAATGATTTAATTCATAGAGTCATTAATTACATTTTTGCTGCAGTATAATGGTATGATACTACAAGTAAGTAAACAGAAACGAAGAATGAAATGAGAAAATCCGCAAATCAACGCTTGTATTAACTGACACCACTTACTAATTAGGAGGACCACACTTACTATATACAGCTCAGGAACAGGTCTCAATGTTTATGCTAATTCAACAAAAAAGATATCGTTTACAAACAGAAAATATAATTAACTAATTTGCGTGAAACTTAGGCTCTCTCGCGGTAGCGGCAAAAATATACGTAGCTCAGGTGAGGCCGGGTTCGCTTATATTATGTTTTGTTATTATTATAATTAAAATGGTATGGGTTTTCCATGCTCAACCTTTAATGGTTGGTGTATTTCCGAAGCTCCCACCCTGAAACCCTCAGGGAGAAGTAGATTCGGTTTCCCCAGCAAATATAACATTTCCCAAAACTTTTGATGCATGGTACTTATGTGTATGGCAGCTTGTTTTTGCATTATATGTATGTTTAAATCTGAATTTATCTTATTTCAGTATCTATGTAAACTTTTAGCTATTACTCCTGTTGCTCCTATCACTATGGATTACGGTAGTTTATAATTATATTATAATGTTTATTATTATAATAGCCGACGTTATAGTAGACATGTCAGCTGATGGTAAGTGGCTACGATCGCCCATGGACTTTAGTAACCAAAGACATCACCAATTGACGACCCGGATGACGGATCGTCGTACCGAGGGTCCTGGGTTCGATTCCCAGCAAGGCGGAAATTTAAATGATGAGTTTCAATTTCCGTTCTTGTTCTGGGTGTGTGTGTTCTTGCTTGTGTGTTGTCCATGGCACCCACGACACAGGGAATCCTAGTGTGGGGCTATGAGTGTGTAGCGTTATTTATTTATTATTTTATTTAATGCTTTGTCAACTAAAAGCTTGGGACTTGCGTTATTTCTGGCTCTCCGACCCTGATCGAAGGCTGTATTGTACTGTCCTGATTGAGCACGGTAGATTTTACGGTGGTAGCTAGGCTGGCGGGTAAACTCACCATCATGCAGTGGTACTGACCGTCGGCTTTCCAGTAGGGTGCAGCACCGCGAGTAAGGAGCTTGGTGTGCAATGAAGGTTTGGTGGTGAAGAAAGATTTAGCTGTTGCAAAGTTCTAGCTATAGGTATAGGCTATTTTGAATTTGAAGGATAAATCCTTCCAGTAAAACCCATCCAATCCAAGGAATCCAGTAAACTGCCGTACAGATTGTGTCGGTCGTGACTGATTGACCAGAGACTTCACGACCGGTATTGGGTTCGTGTGTGACAATTCTTGGATGCTTCAGTGTCCAAATCTAAATAATTTATTATCACTGCGATAATATTAGGGAATTGACAAAATAAAGAAGGCGATGTCTATTAGATACCTAACTAATACTTTAATAATACTTTAATTTTAAATTATTTTAGTTTTGACCTGATTTTTTTATTTAAAAATCTTATACCTATACTAGCTGACCTGGTAGACGTTGTTCTGACCGAGAGACCTCAAATGTGATATAAGTAACTTTAGGAAATGCTCATCAAATACAATAACTTATTCTTTGGCAGCACTTCGAGGTCTCCAATAGTTTAGCTGATCTCTTAGAATATTTCAACAATGACGCCACCAACCGGTTTCAATTGTGGATCTAAATCATTCTCGGGTCCATCTGAAGACACAAAAAATTTCAACTAAATCGATACAGCCGTTTAGGAGGAGTTCAGTGACATACACAGGCACAGATTTCAGAAGAAATATATTTATACATTAGCATTAGAACTGAACGGATTTTTAAGTGATTTTCCTGGTTTAAAATCCTACATAATATGAATTGACTTTAATACAGCTCCTTATCTAGAAGCTCTACGTAGGTACTTATTTTAAATACCTACTATGCTTACGGCATATAAAGCTATTTGTGTTCGGTTTGAGTTACAGTAGTTCGGAGTTTGAACTAGTTTCAATCATAACAAAAAATATATATAAAAATTGTAGACAAGACTACAAAATTTTAATGTTTTATCTATTATAAAAGGGTACCTTGATTAGATAGCTATCTGCGTAGCATAGCTATTTAATCGCACATTGGATTGGATGTCTGCTCGGTACTGGCATATCAATTAACAAAGATGAGATATACCATCCAAACTTCTTTTTGCAATCAGTTAATGGAGGTTTTTATTGCGTCCTATTATAATCATATTGTTTGTATTTACAATTCAACAAGCAGCCAGCTATTAGGTAAGTACGAGTATACATTAAAACATGAAGTAAATTCGACCATTTGATTTTTTTTGTTTTAATTGACCGTAATAAAGTATTTTGGTGTATAATTACTACCAACACATCGCCCATACTCGCGTAGATTAACTTTTTAATCGGTAAGCGGGCGCGCTGCGCTGTCAAAATTCGAACGTGTTCGATGTGAGTAGGTACTTTTTAAAATTTTTTGTCGAGTGCTGGACAAAAAGTAAGGCTGGGCGTCGATCTGGACACGTTAATTGCAACTCAAATAAATTAACGGACGTATCGTTGGCTAATGAGCCTCTAACGGATAGATCGTTTTTGTACCTATATCGAACGCACGGACCTGTAGATCACTGATTTCGATATGAAGTTGGCTATTCTCAATTTATTTTTAATAGGTGTTCAGGAATAGTTATTATTTATGTTGTAGTAAATAATAGTTATTATTTAGCCTTGAGCTAAAATGTTTTAAGATTTCAATTTCGAAATTATAGCCAAGGCTTCGTCAATTGCGATTTTATTAAGTAGGTACTAAATGTCCTACGTAGATGCCTACTACTTATTTATAATTATATTTAATAACATAATTATAACACTTACAGATGTATGTGTCATACAGCTTTGAATATTAGTTTTAAAAATCAAGTTACGTAATCTTGAAAAGTAATGAGTCGGAGGTTGGAGGTAATTACTTTTTAAATCAATACCTACATAGATGTAATAATATTAGATATAATTATAGGTAATACTTAAACAGAAATATTAGACCAAACAATGGAATGCACCCCTCATCCACCCACCCTCCTCTAGGTGCAATACCTACCTTTGAATAAATGCCTTTTATTTGAATTTACTTCTTACTATTACTAGTGATACGGACAATAGTAGATAAAACATTGAATTATAAAAATGTTTAGATCATCAGTTTTGTACTTTTTTAAGTTGCACATTGTGCTGATGTCGTCACACTTGGCAATGGTCTATCTGTGCAATAAAAAGGTAAAGTTAAAAAGTTGTTAAAGTTGTCATAATTAATTGTTAAGTATTATATTACGAGTATTACTATGTTTATCCCGATGACGCTGACGGTATTCTGGCAAGGATTTATTAGATTATGGAAATTCGTGTGGAACCTACACACTTATTTTATCTTTGAATGTCCAATTCATCTAAATTTTGTCATATTATTATTGTATCAGAACATCTGTAAAAAATGTTAATTACAATAGAGCCATTATAGTAAGCAGACAACAAACAATATTGTCTTAATTTTTTATCCATGGCGCGTAGGCCTATTGGCGTCTGCTCCGTATCGAGTTCCCGCGCCCGCGCCGCGCTGTCACGTACTTTGACAGCTCGTAATAGTTTTTTTTTGTATTATTTTTAAACATAATTCTATTCAGCCAGGCTTTTTTGTTTTTATTACTTGACAAAACGCTGGAGATACGTCCGATTAAGTCTATTGGTTTTACTGTTTGTTTTCTTGCTGACGTTTGTCTAAATATCGTATTGTGAGTCTAAATCTTCACGATGCTCTTACGACGTCTGATAGGGGCTTAGCTTGTTTGTGAAGGTATCTCGATTTAAGTAATTCGACAAGAGCAACGACTACAAACAAATAGTTGTAAAACAAAATAAACTGTCTTACTCAGTTCAATATTTTGATTTATACTTAATAATCAATCAACTACTTATAAATAAAATACAAATCGAGCTTAAGTATAAAAGCTTATAACATACTTGTTCTCAGGTCATGGGTGTTAGTGATGTGTTGTTAGTGTTGTCCATGCCACCAGCGACACAGGGAACCCTAGTGCGGGGTTACGAGTGTGCTAGCGTTTATTATTTATGATTACTTCTACCTATTTCTCTTTTTACGTGCTATAGTTATAGTATCCCTCGTGCCCATCGATTCCCGCCTCGCTTCCGAAACGACCACTTGTTTAGATAATTAGTTAGCGGGCCGCAGGCGGAACTATGATTGATCGCGTTTCGGCCATCCATCAAGCGACGTGTTTGGGCACGCGAATCCGACGACCGCTGTAAGATCACACAGCTGATAACAACATGATCGTGGATTGGTACGGGACCTGCGCGATGCGCGTTGAGCGTGTCAGGTGGCGTTTTCATTTATTTATCTATGTAGAGTTTTAGGTACTACAGATTTTGCTTCTCTGTTTATCAAATGTTTCTTTTCTTTTTTTCTTTGATAGCCAGCTTTGTTATTTACGAGGTTTGTTGTTATCAATACTTATATGTAAATTTTTTTATATCTTTATAATATTTTGTCATAGTTAAGTAAATATAAAAGTGTATGGTTTCAGAAATAGGTAGGTACCTACAAGCAATGAAAAGATAATTTAGTAAAAAAATATGAAGATTGTGCCACCAGTGCTACATAATAATAATTTTATTCAATGTCTAAACAAGTAAACAAGAAAAAAAAATTTGTTGTAATTCTTAAATTTTCTTTTTCATTTTTCCTGTACCTATGTATTAAATAGGTATATATACAAGGTAATTCGTAAGTCACTTGATCACCCAGTATAGGTACTATAGGTATGTACCCATGTAGTTGTATCTTTTTTATGTAAATACCGACAAACCACCTGATAAATGAAAGAAGAGAAGAAAGAAGGAAACAAAGTGTGTAATTAAGAAAGAAAAGTACCTACCTACCCTCAATTCACGTAGGTGTACGTGCACGTACCTCGACGAAAGGTTACTTAATTATACCTGCCTAGGTATAATAACATGGAAATCTTAAACGTCGGCATTTTGCATTGTTTTCCAAACCTTTAACTTAATAATATAAACATACTCAGAATCGAAGGCATTGTTGTTAAACAGCCTCTCACAGAACGAAAATATTTGTCGCAGTAAGGAGCTACTTAAGCAACAAAACGCTTAAATGTTTCAACTCAATAGCAGCCGATCCAGGGGTGGTTATATTGGGGCTCAATAAAGTTGTTGTTAGAGCCAACAGCGAGTGCTGCACCCCTGACAATCAGCGCCGGGACAATCCACAAGCGGGGGAGGTTTGCTATCCGACTATCGATACGTCAAAATAAAACTTTTGTATAGTACGGCCGGCGGTTCTAGGCCGTTCTGAACTTTGTTCGGATCGCTGCGCAGAAGTTAATTTTAGGGTCGAAATGGTGGCAAGACGCGCGGGATGTCACTTTGAGCATTGTTTGTTTCAGTCACACGCTCAGTGTTCGTGTCGCTATCTCTCTCTAAACTACAACACCTGCGCACTATATCCGAAAGCCTAACTTCAGAGCGGCCTAGAACCGTCGGGCGTACTATACCTACACCCCTTTTTTGCAGCCCTACCACGAAGCAGGGGTTTCCGGCTTTACTTCAGCGCATATATGACTGGTCTGCCGGTATGTTAAATACATTTTAATGCAGAAAATGAAACATTATACTCGTACATACATATAGGGTCAATGCGAAGTAACCTATTCATAAAATGAATTATGATATAATTTCGACTGCAGAGCGGGTCTCCTTGTTAGTTTAAAATGTTCGATTATACTAATTATGACTGCATCTGTAGTACGTACGTACTATTGTGTACCCGCATGGCAGTAGGTTCTCGAGTAATTTGACAATACTGTAACGGTTAGATTCAAATAGACAAGAAAGGTGTAGAGTCTTAGAAGATCAGCCTTATGGTTAGCGATTGACACCACCCAGACACACCGGTTACACCAAAGAATTGAAGAATTGAAGAAACATTGCAGCCGTAACATGTCAAACACTTCACTGTTCTAGAGGGATCTACCGCTATCCAAGGGAAAAATACTCAATATGCAAAATGTTTCACCAAAATGTTACGTTGACAGTTTTTAGCATCTTCCAAGCTACATTCGTTTGGGCCACAGCCAGCGTCCATTTTCAATTAATCTGTATTTGTGGACGGAGTCCCGCGGTACGTTTACAGTGTTTGCGCACCGTATTGAAGTTCGCGCGGGATTTCCCGGGGGAGAGTGTCAACCGCTTTACTTGTCACCTTCAACACTTAGGGGATATTAATTGCTGGTAAAAAAGGGAGTAATCATGATTGGGTAACACATACACCTTTCTAAACTTTATTAATATGGCTGGAAGCTCTATTTGCAGTTCTATCTGGGACACAAGTTTGTTAATGAGGTCTTAGGTATGGTGTAAGAGTATGTAAACGGCCGATATACCTATGAACACCGCATCGCACCAAGCCTTTGCACTACCGTGATACAAAAGAGACTAGGTGCTTGATATTTGATCTTACATACACATATGTATGGACTAACGCATCCATATCATCTCAACCCATAACTGTCCCACTGCTGAGCAAGCAAGGGATAAAATGAAATTCTAATATGCTTTTCATGATTTTGAAAATTATAGGTACGTGCAGGATTTGAACCCAGCCCCCCCGGTTCGGGAGTCCAATCGGCTACCACTGCTCCAACCACCGACCACACAGCCGGTGGCTCTCTCTAACACATAACTACACCTCAATTTAGAGTAACCTGTGTACGATTACCGGCGGAGAATCAACTTCAAGGGGAGTCTGTCCCGACTCGCGTGTCCCAATGCTGCGATATTGAGTTTCGTACGGACCGCCCCGCAGACAAATTATTTTTAGGGAGAGCGTGTTTGTTTTATAGCCTTTTTGACGAGAGTAAAGGTTAATAGTAAAAAGTAAACACTTGGCTATGAGTTACGGTTTTTGATGAAGGATACCCATTCAAGGAATTCTCTGGCAAGTCTGGAAGTCTTGAACAACTGATTCCAGTTGTTCAAGAAAGGTATCTTTTCTGATTGGCAGTGTATATAAATAATTGGATATATTTAAACCCATTACGTTGGTACACAATGACAGATAAAAAATTGCAAAAGAAGTATTCAAAGCACTACCTTTAATGTCTGTCTCCCTTCGATCAAGTTCCAATCTTTGCTCCGCTTATGGAAACGTCAAAAAAGGAAATCTAATGATAGCTCTCCGCAATACCTACTTGTTTTCTGGAAGGCATTCATCCTAAACTCAATCATCCTAGTTATAACTTCATAAATACTATATCAATTCATCCTAAACTACAATGTGGTTGACTATGTCTTTAATCCTTCCTAATACGAGGGAAGACTGTTATACCTATCAGTTGTCAGCATGCGATCAGACGAGCTTAATTATTATCGACGACCAGACCTATTATCATGTTCATAAATTAGATGCGAATCAAAACAATCTTTTGTACAGAAAGTAAACATTTCAGTACGTAGCAATACTGCAACGAATGGGTTACCTACCCAAAGGGTTCCATACGCCACATCGAATTCCATTACATCGAAGTTCATGACATCGAACACGTTACATCGATAGTTTATCTAAACTTACCTAACCTACGTCTTTCTTTAACCGGGATAAATCATGGCCAAGGTCAGATACATAAAGATAGCTATAGTATAGCAGATGTATAGATACAAGGGCTCTCGACATCCGTACCCCAATGGCCCACAGCCCGCGGCGGTACCGTCCCCAAATATTGCGACATTAACTGCGCGTTACTTATTACAGCTGAAGGCTATAGGTCACTTACATACGAGTAGCTATAATATAACTGAAACTGATATAATAATGAACTGTACATGGAGGATATTAGAGAAAACGTATTATTGGGGATATTTCATAACAATATGTCGCATAAAAATTGTCGGTTGTTGTTCTATTTTTTGTTATTAGTTTTGTGGAGGTGTTTATTTCAGCTGATTACAGAAATGGCGATTTGGTTGCGGTGTTCACTGATGTAAGTTTAACAATACAGTTCACTATTCGATTTTTCTGACCACCATTTGTGACCATCGGAGTTCCTTCTTTCGGACAACTTTCTGCACCCTCCGCACCGTCGACCGAGAGTAGGTAAGTAAACCCCGAAAAGCGAAACTGTTGTCCCGCGCGGGACATTAAATTTTAGTCTAAACATCAGCACGTTCCGCCAATATCGGGAGTAACGCTGCCGGGAATAGAGGGGTGTGCGAGCGGATATTAAAATATGGCAAAACCTATTGCTCGTAAAATTCGTGTAGCACGTTCTAATTCAGTTACACGTCATATTATACGCATATTGACAATTATCATCGCGTGTTTACTTGTTTTATTTAAGTAAATAACGTTTACCTACAAATGAGATGGACTATACAATTTCTTGTAAATCAATACATTCATTTATCGAAATATGTATTATGTAGTACGTACACTATCGAAAATAACCCCGAGACACTGTTTTATATTGCAATAATTAATATTATGGATATCATTGTTCTGTAAACGTTGAAAAAAAATTACATTCCCGAACATCGTGATGAGCCATAATGCTTTTTTGGGATAAAAATTTAAACCACGAATTTTACTATGAGGTTTCACTGAATATTATTTCGTTATATATTTTTCATCAATGTTCCAAATAATATAGTTTTTTTAATTTTTCATACCAATGCACTTACTCTGAAGCTTCTTCGAACTTACCTACTCCTTAGCTTACAGTCAATCAATAAGCACTACTTAATTATTATCCACCTAATGAAATAATATATGGCACAGTTATCAATATTACTTAGTTGATATTGAATGCTGTAATAGTCTTCGGGATGAATCTCATCCCGACGTCGCACTGCCCGGGGGTCGGTGCCGTCGACAGTCTGCATTCGTCACGGCGCAGGATATTGCGACTCCTGGGACCCTCATTACGGCCTCATTAGTTACTAGTGTGTAGTCATACCTACATGTAGCTTTTGAACACTGTTAGTTATTCTGCTACGGAACAAGTCCAAAAATGAACGATGATGAATGAAAAATACATTGCATCTGGTCAATATGTACTTACCTGTAATATTATCAATGAATGAAAATAATACGGAATTTCTACTCTGGTGCACAAACAAACGTAGTAGGTACTAAGTAGACGCTGCACCTGGTACAGCCAAATACAAAACATAATTGGTACAAGAAGTCTCAACAACTAATGACTTCATTCGAAATGAACTTATATTAATTAACACCCTTCAAAGGCAACGTATTATTATTGGAACAATACAACGCGCGCGCTCTTAAAAGGTAAACAGAATGTGTCTTCCTTTCAATTGATGCCCCTATAAAAACTCATTCACTATATAAAAAACAAATCACCTTGATATACGACAAACAACTCTCCATTTATTGGACAACTCAAGCAAAATGAATAAAAATGATGGAACACAATTTGTTCTGGCAATAATTCCGTATTTGACGTTAATGGCGTCGGAAAAGGCGCGAAATCCATCTAATTACGACCACAGATAAATTATTTCTTTTTGTTGGCATCGATTTGACAGCTATACATTGTAGACCGAGAAAGTGTTAAAATGGTGGTTTTAGGATCGATCTGAATTTTAAATTCCAATAAATTGTCGAGTAAGTTCTTTTTGCGCTTACCGGCTGAATATTTTTTAGCTGACAATTCTTTCCACCTTGAGTGACAAAAACCAGATCACATTGATAAAAGGCCTCTCCGCCATGTAAAATTCCTACACATAGACCGGGTGAAATTTTTCTTTTTTATTTCAGAATTTATTCAGGTATTTTCGTGATATTTTAAAATAACTGAGATAGAGATAGTACTTTTTAGATAATAATGGCGATAATTCAGAATATCTTGAAATACGTCAAAAAGCTATTATTTCACTACATCATTGAACATAATAGACATCTAGATTGCGTGAAAATTCAAGCACTTTTTTATTTCTAACATTAATTGTAAGTTCGGCTCGTGAAATTCGAAATAAATATGTTATAAAATATTTTTCAAAGAATTTTATTTGGACGGCGTATGAAATCTGTGATACGAGTTGTATCCGCATCATTGTCGTTAAAGGAACAGCTGCTTTCGAAACTACAATATATATCCTTGTCCGATGTCGGAGGAATCTATCCGGCATGTGTATAAAGGCCCTTATCTATTGTGGATGTAAATAAAAAAGTTATTTCCATCGTACAAGACGAACATAAAAATAGAGTTTTTAAGTAACTTTATAGTTTTTTCACACTCAGTAAATTATTTTTTTACGGCCAGTACCTACTTTAATAGTTCATGTCGCATAGTAGACTCTTTCTATATATATTGTACTCCGTATTTATGAGTTTATTAAAAAAAACTAACCGCCTGTCCCGGTATCTATAAAACACAAATTTCTTTACATTTGATCTATTTCAATAACGCAATATAACTGGCACTGAACAAAAGAACGAAAGTAAAAGAACAAGTGTGAACACACCTGTGAACATACTTATATCCTATTAATATTATAAATGCGAAAGTTTGTATGGATGTATGAATGTTTGTTACTCTTTCACGCAAAAACCACCGAATGGATTTTGCTGAAACTTTACAATAATATAGCTTATAATTTATAAAGATATAGTGTGAATTATCCAAAATATATAACTAAATCTTTGCAAACCGAAGGAATAAGATAAGTTTCCCGAAGCGAAGCGAGGGCGGGTCGCTAGCAATTTATATACCTACCTATTATATTTGCAACATTACATATTAACCTAAAACATAATAATTATGTAATGTTCCTACGTACGTACTCATCTATCTTCCAATGATAGTCCCATTAAAATTGGTCTAACCATACTTTAAGCGGGACCTACAGACTCAAATTTCAAAATTGGTAAAATTTATATCAGTGTCTTTGACAAAAAAATTGAATGTAGGTCCAGACAGATTCTACATAAATTCATATTCTTAGATATATGTAGATAACTGTAGGTATAATGGGAACATAATAATATGCTTCATAATTTTATGAACGTTTTCATTAGCTGGAGGAATGTTGCGCGCATCCTTCGTCGTTGACATTTAACTATTATTAAAAAAGGATTACATTAATATAACAACAGAACAACTGAATTGGAACATATTGTATTGTTCGTTCCAATTAATTATGAAATATTCACGAATTAATGTTCATTGTTTAAATATTAATTTAAAAACGTTGATATTCATAATCGTTATACCTACTTACTTTCCTGATATTATTAAGATACAATTGTTGTGTACAATCGTAGTTATTTTAAAATTTGATGTAGGGGAAAAGTTGGTAATAGGCACGTCCCACTTTTTTTAATATGACTAAAATCTATGTCTTAACAGATATAGGTAATCAAGGTTTCTTATTAATAACACCCTTAGGTATCTCCTTTACAAAACCCTATTCTTCTTAAAACAACCTCTGCTAACTGGACTGAGCATCCGAGTTCCGATTGAGTTTTGTTCTAGGTCGCAGTTGCTGTATACTCGTTTGCTATCTTTAATCCATAAAAAATAACAATTCCCTTCAGTAATCACATGCACATAGTGCAATAAGCTCTAAATATTATCTGTGACAAGAGATCCAATGTAGGTTACATTGGATCGCGGTCGAAGTCAATTTCTACTAAATGGCTTCCGATATCTGAGCTGTAAAAAAAAAATAAACGCTAAATAAATAAATAAATGCTAACACACTCATACTCCTAGGATTCCCTGTGTCGCAGGTGGCATGGACCAAGTAACTGACACGTAAATATCTGGCAGCCGAGAATCGAACCCGGGACGCCCTGCTTCTCAGGGAGGGTCACTACCAGCTAGGCTGCGGGCTCTAAGTTAAAGATTAATTAGCAATTATTATGTTACAAAATGGAAGTTTGCTTTACCTGACATTTGATAATAACAAAATTGCTGGTTCGATGCGGTACGTCGCCGCTGTTCTAGAATTAAGTCATAACGCTCGGTAAAAAGTGATTATTAAATTCAATGAGATATCCGATATTGAGAATGTGCCCCTTTTGTGACCTTTTCTCGCATAATATCGTAATAAACCTTCATTATGGCGATTGATAAAAACAGTACCTACCTATTGTGTACTCTGTACACTGCAAGCTATGCTGTCAACTACTTTATGAGTATGACCGTATAAAAATATGAGTTTTATTTTTATTTTGACGTGTTTAAGTCGTGAATAAAATTAATCCTATAAAGATTTAGATGTTCCACTTAATTTATAAAATTATCTCATACTCACATCACATACCTATACCTAATAGGTACCTAATAGCGGCCCCTCCTTGATGTTTGGTTTGATTCCTCGACTGATTTTGTCACAACTATTTACATAAAAGAATCACTGCCATGAATAGTTATGGGAAATTCTAAGTACAAGGTTTTATTTTATATTCGCAATGAATGAAATAAGATGAAATAGGATAATATGAAGAAAAATGCTATGAAGAAAAATTAAATGAGATGAAATACATAAAATAAAATATAACGGAATTCGTTACAAGTAGGGCTTCCAATACCGGGATCCCGGTATGGGCCAATACCGGTATTCCGGTATTAAATTCATAATTATAAAATTCGGTATTCGAAAGACCTAGTTACAAGTTACAAGCCTTCCTATTAATATTTTATTATATTATTTACGTTATTTCTTGCTTTTAAATGAAGTTAATATGGGTTCTTATTTCTGTAAAGTTTGTCCTTATATTCACCCAAGTTGCATTGCACGAATTATAGCACACGGTAGAGTTCAAACTTTATAGGTACTCGTATTGTTTCCTGCTACTTATAAGTTTGTGTTGTCTGTAGGTTTTTGTGTCATTGTTTGGGCTGGGAAAGTGAATCGTACCAATTGTAGACGAACCAGTAATGCTATATTAGTCTGGATACTTCAATATTAAAGTTACCAGTGTGAGCGTTCCACACATTTATAACTACAACAATAAATATTAGGTAGAATTTGTTACGTACACAATCGGTGATGCCTATTTAACAGACTTCATTTGTATTGTTGTTCATTGCCGATGGTGACTACTATAAGGTGGCTACTGAGCCATATACATACATACCATTCATTCATTCATATAATAAATGAATATTCATTCATATAATAATAATTCCTTTTTTACGTAACTAAGTTGCTGACAAAAGGCTAGATAACCCTTCTAATGGTGAATGGTCGCCACTGCCCAGTGATATCAGTAAAGCAAAGGCAGGAAGATACAAAAAAAGAAAAAAACAAATGTCTCATTCGCAATGTTCCTCTGTGTCGATTCAGCCACGAGAGGGTAGGTAATAACGAGAACGCGGGAGGCTGGGTGTGCTAACTTGTTCCAATCTCATGGATTTCCGCCGCCGGCGTTGCGTCCGGGCCCGGAAACGAGCCGGCACCCTCGCCGATATCACCAGGTCCTGCCCGACCAACTGTTCGGGGTTAGGTCACTCCAGGTCATTTATATTCTAGATGTTTTTTACATTCATTCCGCAGACGTCTGGAAGTAGGCTTCAGCGGTGATCTAGTGGTTCCAAGGAAATCTGGAGTTTAGTCTGATTGTTTGTTTGTTGCTTTTGTGAATGACTATTTGATGTTTGTTTGTAAATAATTTTTATTTTTGTTCTTTGTCGATAACGCGAGTGTTCTCAAGTAGTAATGATTAATTTAAGTGGTGTTTTTACTTGTTTTAAGTTAAGCCAACAATTACTTGTTTTAAGACAAGTCTAAAAAATTTAATTTTATTATTCTCCCCTTTAGCATTATTTTCTATGAACATGTCATAACTTTAATCAACGCAATTAACGGTGTATGTATAAAAATGATTAAATAAATGACTAAAAATACTTTTTATTATGATAGGTATGGTACTAACGATATGTATTGTGTACGTGTATTTGTAATAGAATGTTTGTTGTAGGCGTACAAATACACATCCTGTGTAGCCGAGCCGTGTCATAATAAATGCGTACAATCCGCGATGAGTAACAATTTATATTCATTTATTAATATTTTATATTGCTTTATAGCCTAGATACTCTCGGAATTATAGACTAGTTAATGGATAATGAGATAACAAAAAAATAATAATAAAAAACATAATAAACGAATCCACTTTACCTAATAGTGTTACAGCACGCGGCGACCTTGCACAAACCGCAGAATGGCGTTGCAAGCCCAAAACTTGCTGGTAATGATAATGGCTCAACTGCCAAGGTCACACGGAAGGTTACACACACGCAACCATGCTATATTGTAACTGACTGTACAGTATATATCATAACTCAGCTGAAAATGCCAGGCAAAATGAAAAAGCGCTCATAGCCTCGCGGTTAGAACGTTGGACTCCCGGATGCTGGGAATCCTGAACATACACCCTTAATTTTTCAAAACTTGTGTGCATATAACAAATGAATTATCACAGGTGAAGATCGTGAGTGTTCTGTGAAATTTTCTGTGAAGTCTGCGAATTTTTACTTGGCCATGGAGTGCTATGGCCTAAGGTACACACAATGTGAAAGGAGTTCCGAGCTCAGTGGATCAGTTATGGATTGCGAAAAATCGGAGAATGAAAAAAAAAATGTAACGATTACGCACGAAAAAGTACAATTTCCGAAACAGTAGTAAGTCAAACTTTACCTATATATATTTACTACATGTTTAGTTTTGATAGTTTTCAATTTTTATGAAATTGACAACAGGTACACGAGTAGATGAACCAGCTGATTTCAAGTGTTACCGTGGCTCACGGACATTAGCACCTAACACTAAAAGCATCACAGACGCGTTGACAGCCACAGAGAAAGCAGCTTATTAACCCTGGCATAGCCCAGACCATAAAACAGAAGAATGATGAAGCAAAGCTACTAGGTATTAGGTATGCCTACCTATTTTCACATTAACGCCTATCTATTGGTGTTATAAGTTATAATGTACTCAGTACTTCCCTCTTCAAATCTTGCATGACAATAACAAATTCCAAGCCTTTGAAAGCGGCTTACAAGTGAAGCAACTTTTTCAATTCGGCAACTTCGCGGAGAGATTGAAACAATAACAGGGGTGAAGAGAATGTCCCCTGGGGAACACCCGCGCGGTGTATTGATTCGATTTGCGCACCGAATGATATTACTTTTTGCTATTTGTAGACTATATTATGTGGTAATAGACTGGCAGCGGAGGTGAAATCTCTGAGCGGATTGCTAAGGCTCAATTCTCATGTTAGAGATAAAATTTTGGACATATTTATAAGACTATGTTTAAAGTGTTGATATTTTGTCGCGGTGATAAGTCGAACTGGGTATGAAAGTCAAGTTAAGTGGTGTAAATTTAAACGAGGTCATCGATATGGCAGATGTATCTACATACAATTGTTGTGAAACATACCATAGACACGTCAGCATTAAGTATATATTCCATGGTTAATGTCAAATTGTTTAATTTGAAAAACCAAAAGTTTAATAAGAAAGAGGAAAGAAAAATAAATGTTTCCAACTCCCAGCTCGACCACGACAAGGCGTTTTAAATATATTTCTATGGATCATATTTATAATCATGTACGGCATTTGCTTTTTAGTTTATATTTTATTGATGAATATCTACAAACGGCTAGTAAAACTTTCTAACTCTATTTACCTGGTGTGTTTTATTACGTTTTTTTTTTTCAATAAACTCGATAAAAACCTCTGCCCGTAGTTAAGCCGTCGTTTAACCTTTCAAAGGCTCTAACCATCACCAATCAACGGCTAACATAAAAAGTCTTAAATTGTTCACAAAAAATATCTGGACAACTTATGTGTCTTTCTCACGGCGTGATTTAGTTGTGGGAAAGAGAGATGTTCGAGCGAGATGGATGATTTGAACAAAAAGATGGTCGCCATTATACGGAAGCTGCGCAGAACCTATCATTATGTTGTTGAGACGGTGATGGTATCAGCTGATGGGGCCAGGCGCCCACCCAACGGATTGTGGACTCTCCGACGGAGCGTTTTTTGTCGAAACAAGCCGTCACTTATCCGTCCGAGATATTCCCATAGATTACGACGAATTCGAAAGGTAAATAATATGGTAAAGAGAATGTTAATAGATATTAAAAACACTTGCAGAATTTTGCGCTAACTTTCCTTATTGTCTTACGATTACGACTAACTTAATTTTCAGTGTTGTTAGTGTCTGAGTTGACCTGTAATGATGGTATAGTCGTTGCGTGTCGGCCGAATGGTCCCGGCTTCGAGTTCCTATCGGTTAAAATAGTAACCAGAATAGTAATCACGTCAGCTTCGGTTTTTCACACTTGTAAAAATATTGTACTTTTTGTAAACCATTTTCCTTGGCAAGCTGGGTTACTGTGAGTGGGTATACGAGTACAGCGTCGAATACAACAAAAACACTAATCACTTTTTCACTCCCAATAATAATAATAATATATCAAAGGCGGCTGGTCAGTGTTCAAACGCAAGCCTTTATCAATATTCCATACACGACAAGAGATATATTTAATGAATTATAAAAATGGCTTATATTAACCCACCCGCTAACTATGATCAATTTATACATAAGTTTAGCCATAATAATTATGAATGCGAGTGTGGACGCGCTTATAATTTGTGTCCGTTAGTCGTCAGCAAAAAGCCACCGATCCGATTATCTATGTATCGCGAAACAATTGTTCACTTTAATAGTTTTGCGGAAACCAACCCGATCAGGTATTAATAGGCTAAACAGGGTTGCCAGTTTCAAGTTATTTTATGCTTTGTAACTCTCAACTACTCCCTTGCTTCGCTAGAGGATCTTGTGTGTTTAAACGGATAGGTTTTAATTGACGAATCTTTTTGTTTGTGAACCGAGTGAAGTAAGCCAGCCCTAAATGTTACGATCATCATTATCATCGCAACCCATCATTGTCCCACAGGTGGATTTGTCCACACTGGTCATGTGCGGTATGCGGACTTCATACACCTTTGAGAACATTTTGGAAAACTCGTAGGTGTGCAGGTTTCTTCACGATGTTTTGTACTGTAGGTACATCCACACACAAACAGAAGCAAAATTCAACAGTTATTGTTATGGGGTTTATTGCTTTAATAAATACTTAATGCTATTATTTAACTCATCGCGGATTGTACACATTTATTATAATACGGGCACTCACGATATTTAATTTCGTACGCTGATATTTCGACCCAGTTGCATGGATCGTGGTCACGGCTGAACAGAATATATTCCATAAACCTTGAGACATCGATAACTTAGTTTTATTCTTGGAGAACGGTTATAATAAGTGGATATGCTAAAAAAGTATCTAATAAATAAACTGCCAAAAACTTAAGTAACTAATAATATATCTAACAGATCTAATAATTTTATAAGCAGTACGACCAAGTGAAAGGCCAGCCCTAGCGCTATACAGCGATTCCAGTGAAGCGTTGACTGATAGCATCGGCCTTACCGTCCGCGACCACCGACCACCGACCACCGTACACTGAACCCAACAATAGGGGGATGGTGACTGTTCACTTGAACTTATGCTAATGGTTTGATCTATCTTATTGGAACGAAGTTCCTTACGGCAGGCTTGGAGGGGATAGGTTTTGCTACGGCGACCGAACTGAAAAATATATGATAGTAAAACCGTAAGGAAGAATGCGTGGAATAATGAGACGTGCGCATGCGCGACAGTCGCATACACAAGCGAGTAGTGTATATTACCTTTCTCTTTCTCCCTGTTTCATTTCGTTCGCCGTTGCCTTAATTAGTTTTCATATCATATAATTTCATAAACTAATAATATAATATAGTAATATAAAATAATAATATAGTAAATAAATATAGTAAAAGAAAATGCCAAGTGAAAGTGACAGTGCTAATAGTGGGAAATTATTACTATATTTATTCAGTGCAAAAGAATTAAATACGTAAGTATTAGTTTATTCTTTATTAATAAATATATATTTATATTATGAATATAATATATTTTACATTGGTTATGTAAGTGGAGTTTGCGAGATCTGTCAGAAAACGGAGAATATGATTATGTTGAGTTCCCGCGGAAAAAGTTATGAAAGTTGTCTTATGTCGCGGACGGAGTCTCTTAAAGTTGTTGATGAAGTTATAATAAAATGTGATATCGCGGATAGAGCGAGTGGTTAAAACGTTTAAATCAATATTGAGAATCGCTGAATAAGCCCACAACGGAGGTTATGTGAAGAATACCTACTTTCATGAAAATACATGCTAAACATAGTAGAATCGACTGAAAAACCATACAAACACCCACACCCGACCTACCTGACGCCGATATCAGAAGCTGGGATAAAGAATCCGTAAGAAACTAGCTACTGAGAAAGCTTGGATGTCAATATGAACTGGCAAGCAAGGCTGCGATGCTTTGAGATGACTATGAAGTACAAGATGTCATATCATGGTATACAAGTATTGAGTGAGGATGTTACATGAGGTCAAAGAGAGCTGCAGTCTGCATCACCTGTATCCAGGAGTCGCTATCCACAAGTCCACGCTGAAGGATTTGTCAGGTATGACCAAGTACTTTTTGAGTTTGAGTTGTTATTCATTAGTTATGAAATAGAATAACATCAAAATAATAAAATGATAATCTAGACACAATGGAACTAAATTATCAAGAAAATGAGTTTTTGAAGTTAAATATTGAGTTCTAATTATGACATTGATAAAGTTAATAACTTTTTGGTAATTTTGTGGTAATATGGTACTAGGAGTATAACATTTGAAGTACCTACCCATCTTTGGCTTTATCACACAGGGTTTACTGGTGACTATAGGTAGTCTAGATACTTAGAGACGGTCACATATTTAATTATTGACAGTTACAGTTAAATGGTTAGTTAATAGTTAAAAAGAAAATAGGGTTGTAACATATGGAGTTATTTATGATATGGCTTAGTAAGTTAGCTGATTGATGATTAATTCCTGTAATGAGATTTCTTTTGTTTTTGAAAATTTAATAAAATTCAGCCATCTTGTCGAACGTAACTCATTGAAATTATTATTTGATCATTGTTATTTTTGTACAATGCATAGCTCTTATAAGGCACTAGAGAGAGGTGCTCAGTTCTGTTATTGGAGAGTGCCAATGGACAGTTGTATCGGGATGGACGATACATATGAGAGCTATGTATACAGGTTAGATGTAATTATTCTTAGTCTTGTTTTAAGAGACATTTAATTGAGTGACGTTCGATGAGCCTATTCGTTTTGGAAAAGTTTACTCATTTTGAGAAAAGCCAACTTGTTTGAGAAAAGCTAACTTATTTTGAGAATAAATGAGTTGTTTTGGAAAAACTTAATTAAACATTATTTGAGTAAAATTGTTAAAAAATAGAACAATCAGATAGTGATACATCTTATACTCCCTCTGTAACTTTCACAGAATCATCAATATCTTTTCAAATGGAGTCTTCTTCAGATTGTAGTGATTATACAGGATGACAAAAGACGAGAAAATTTAAATGCCTTAGAGTGTACCTTGAATAAAATTAAAAAAAGGCCCCGTTCTTATATTGGCAATCCTTTAACTTGTTATTATTTAGTTAACTTGATTCAAGAACAGACAAATATACCATTTAACCATATTTTTACTATAGCTTGTGATTTGATTAATATACAAGATTCTCTAATTAAATAAAACACAAATGAAATTTATGCATTTTTATTTTCTATTCTATACTTTTATATAACAATGGATACACATGGGTTTTATATTATTGTTTTATATATTATATTTTATATTATTTTATATTATTTCTTAAAATACTGAATTTCCTAAATACTTTCTTGTACTTAAATAAAAACTAATCAGCAAAATTTAAGAGAAAAATCAAGAAAACCTACATAAAATTGAGCACGATTTTTTTTGCAATTTGTGTCGATTCTACATTAGCCGAAGGAACTTCGTTCCTACCTGGTGTCCCACGACACCACATCATTTTCCACAACTATGTTGTAATGCTGATGTTTAACTCGGTGCAACAGTTTGCAGCGGGTGCACGGGCAGATAGATTGATGGATGACTGGGGGAAATTTTTACTGGTACCCGTCAGGTTGGTTAGAAAAGGTTTAAAACTTTAAAGTTAGTGGAATCAATCAATAGAATAGCGGACGAACTGAACTGTTGTGGCAAAGATCTTCGAGCAGAACCAAGTCAGAAAACGGAGGCCTTAGAAGTTCTGTAATGTACTTAGTTAACAATTTGAAAATAACGGAAGCAAAGATAATGAGAAATGTTTTTCAACTATTTTCAATGTTCTTTTTTTATAGACTAGTATGTAACCAGCCCTCGCAATGCTTCGGTAAAACTATTCCTTTTTACTTAGGTACATGCATACATCTTAGGCTATTGCTAATAATTCTTACTTACGTATGTACGGAGAAGTTTATTTTGTCATTTGTTCTCCTCGATGGTAAAGGAACTTTCCAAAACGTTGATAGACAAAAAACATGTGCATAATCGTATTGAAAAAATACGTACGTACATACCTAGATGATTAAATAATTGTGACTTAACTAACACAGTAGATTTAAAAGTAGGTTAGGTAAAATATAGATAGGTTTATACCTACATTATGTCTATTTAATATTCATATTTATTATCATAACCTAATCTAATATTACAATTAATCACCAATAAAACTGTCATAGAGTAATAAGCTATAAATATTAAGACAACACAGCAAAATTAGCAACAAAGTACAAGACAGTAATTACAAATTTATTTTCATATCGCTGATACGCATTGCACACGTCCATACGTTGTAAAACTTGCAGAACAAGGTATTACTGCAGCCAGACCAACAATAAACAGCAACGCGGCAAAAAATTATACACGTAAGGTTAATGAGTGCTACTCGCTAATAATTACCGACGCTACTAACACTCATATTAAAAGAACATTGTGACGAACCTTATCGCGGGTAACGCGTTCTTTCAACATAATTTCAGTGTTTATCGGAAGTGGTACAGTGTTTTATCGTGTACATCACAAAATGACGGCGACCGTCGACGGTGGCGGCATTACATTCGTATGGTAACGCTGTGACTAGTGATATACGACCACATACCGCTGCGCTGGGCGGCGCGTAAATCTATAACTATTTTCACTAGCCTTTAGTTAGGTATAGTGCATTAACAATTTGATTATGATACTGGCATTTACGTATAACTATATAGGTATTGTTTGTTCTATCAGGAAGAATATCTCGACTTTTTTTACAATAGGTACCTATGTAGATTCAGAGTTAAAAATGTCCGCATAAGTAGTTACACTATTAAACGACCTAATTTTTTAAGAAGAAGGTAGTCATGACAAGCATATTTATATACCTATATAACTGTGTTGTGAAATGTGTCTGTGTGACTTAATTTATAATATGTATGTATAATGTACTTTAAATAATAATGAAATATTTTGTATGTGTAAATGTAAATAGGTATTCAATTCACGTACTCAACAACTTACTCAATATAGTTTGTGGACTATACAAAACAAATATTTACAATGACATTTAATTAAATCTTACAGGATTCTGAGAATATCGTGTTATTTAGCGTAAACAGCTACTTATCTCAAGAAAAGCTATAAATTATGGGTATTGAGTATCACCGTCCGCGTATATTGCAATTAAGCAATTAAATCTTCACTCGTCGTAAATCCATCGCGCAGTTAACAGTCACAGTAACAGTTGCATTCATTACAGTATTTAAGTGTAAGTTATTGTCTTCTTACAAGTAGTCGTTAAACACGCAACATTATTTAATACTTAATATCTGTTAACAAATTAGAACTTCTCTTCAATTTATTACGATTAGTACCTATTGTTATTTTTATGAGCCTGAAAAAAATGAATCGCAATCGTTTTGTAGCTCATTAACTCAGTTTTGTCATGGCATGGCATAGAAATGGTGACAATTTTTACGCGATAGTTAGATTAACGACTGTAAGCTTACCAAAATCTATAAAATTATATTATTATGAATAAACATTTGGATGATCAGAGTGTTGAAATTGAAACTCTCTTGGAAATGTTTGTCGAATATAAATAAAAAACCAGTCATGGTCGTTTTCAGCTATTGCTTTCAGATAACAGAAAAATTGAAAGGTGCAGCGTATCCTGAGATGCACGGAAACGACAAAAGTATTTTGCTACGTGCAGTCAATTAATCAAAAATTGTTAACTTTATCTACCACAATCGACACAAGCAGCTTGGCTATTAGCGCAGACTACATTACCAGTTGAATCTCTCTCAAGTGTAAAAAAACCTTGTCAATTTCAGCATCACCGGATGTAGTATTGCTCGCCGGCGTTCCCGTCCGTGTGTCAGCGTGGCCGATGCACGCGCTGTAGTAAACTTTTCCTCAGTATCATTAATCACATTTCTTTTTTTGTGTGTAAATGCGATTTTTATTGTCCGCGCGCGAGTCGTGAATCCATTTGTGTTAATGAGCACCGCAAGGTGGCCTTTCAAATTAATTCAATGTCATTTCATAATAAAGTTTGTAATCAGGGTCCCTTCTGTTTTTTGCCACTCTCCCCTTCACAATGGCGTTTTTGTTTTGGGATGAAAAACTCGTGCGAAACGTCAGCTGACGCGGTGGCATTTTGGGAGTTAATCTCGGGATTTGCTCGCTCCGTGATAAGCGTTATCGTAAATCGGACTGGAATTTGTGTTCTTAAAGATGAAGATTGTCAATCTACACTTTTTACACTTGACAAGTATGGTAAGTACCTACTTAAATAATGTTTATGGGGTTAATTTCTCAGATCGTGACAGGAGATACGAGTCTATTAATGGGACAGACGGGCAGTTATGAGTTCGAAATTTCAAAGTTTATAAGCCCATGAAACACCGTAAAATGGTTACGATGTCGTGTCGTTGTTGCACCACGTGAATGTACATTTTATAAACTTTAATCTTAGAATAAAGAAAAGTGTTTTATTTTTCTGGAATTAAGGTAGCAAATAAGCATGCAGCACCACCCTTCCGCTGCCGCCCATGACAATTGTGACCGACTAGAATAAGACCCAAATGGAGTCCCCATTGCTAGCGAGAATAGTAGAATACTCCTAACCAGACTTAGATTAGGAGACGGCGTTAGAACATTAGTTGGTTAGTTTGTTAGTAAGTACCGGGACTGGGACAGGGACTGTTAGTGATAGTTAGTCCCGTTACTTATGTTCTTTCTGACCCCGTAGTTCAGTAGTTGCAAAGCTTACGAAGCGAATTAGCTTAGCTTGCGAAGCGAGGAGTCCCAGGTTTGATTCTCAGCTTGGGCAGCTATTTATGGGACAGATTAGTAAATGTTTTTTCTCGGGTCATGGGTGTTCGTTGTCGTGTTTTCCATGGCACCCACAACACAGAGAATCCCAGTGTGGTATGAGCGTGTAGCGTTATTAAAAAATATGTGTCCATGTCCTATGCTCGTAATTGGATTATTGACTAGAGACATGTGCATTTTAATTGGTAATGTTTATGTAATGTAGGTGGTCGACGCCATTTGTCGGCAATACTGTGTGGCGTGCAAACAGGCTCGTTACGTTTTAACGCATCTTACTGATCATTGCTCTTCACTACTTGCTCCTTATTAGCTGTTTTTTTTTCAATTTTATTAGGAGCTGTCTATTAATGGATTCGTAGTCGTTCCTTAGGTCAACCATTTTTGTCATTACGCCACGGACTGTCATAAGGATTTTGTACATAAATTAGGTAAATGCCTCACAGTGATCCTTGATAATAAGTCTACAATTTACCTATTTGGACATTGCATTTACGTATTAGATGTAGATGCAAAAAATGACGTTCATAAGTGTATTGAAAAATACCTACATGAAATAAATGATTTGAGTTTGAGTTTGAGTTTGAGTTTATTGTGTCAATATTGATACATAATGTTTACAACATAATAGTATTAAATACAAGATACTCGTAGTATGGGCATATTTGAAATCTTGCATCTTTATCACAACAAGGCAAAATTACCCATTTTTAAGGACTCAAGTAAAATTTACACCAAATGGTGCGTAAATGTTTCCATAGCAACCATAGATACGTCAATCTGACACGGAAAATGGCGCCAACGTCACTGGCCCGGATGACATTGCCTGCGTCTTCAGACTACGCAGCCTAGCCGTGAGCGTGACGCAGCAGAATGCCAGGCGCCGGCGCCGCGTGATCGGAGCTAATGGTCGCGGACAAGGCAAGTGGTGGCGGACCGGGAACGACGCCATTCCTGCCATACCTGTGTAATAGCTCCACTGGTAATAAGAGTGTTTGTTATGTCATAATCAGGCAATAATTTTAGGTATTAGGGATGGATTTGATGGAGATAGAGATCTGTTTGAAGTCATGATGCTTTCAAAGGTGTGTAAAAGTCTGACAATTCGCACTCAGCAAGCGCAGTGGAAGTGTGGACGAGGAACATTGGAACATTTAGGGGTTATGATGATGAAGATGAAGATTGACTTAAAAATACCTACTGGTGCTTTCAAGTGATGTTTTTGTTAAATCTGGCTCATTTTTGCCTTATATTATTAAAACATGAAATTTCTTTAATTACATGTACTTAATTTGTGATATTTTTTTTACATAAGATGCCTGACAACAATTCCACCTACAGGTACATTATTACAATCCATTTATACAGTGACAGCGTATTAAAACGATCATTCGTTCACATTGTCATCAATGTGCTGAAAAATATTTAGGTACGTATATATGGCCCGGATATATTCCCATATCCGGGAGTATAATAATAATGATAACTAAAACCGTTCAAAGTATGTATCATACAGCAAAAGCATTACAGCTCGGTGTAAGGTGTTCCCACCGAGATTTGATCGGCGTCCCTTGACCGGGGAAATTGTTTCCGAATGAAATGTTATTTCGTCTGACATCATTTTAATATGAACGTTGAGCTGGTACAAGGTTCGATGTCTGATCACAGCATCATGTAACCATGTACGGATGTAACACCGCCATACCATCTTAAGATTTTGTATCTTTTGACATTGGATGATGTGGTCAACGGATGAATATATCGATGTCTTCGCTGTTTTAAGTCGATGTATAGGTAATGTCGGCCGTCAATATGATATTTTATAATGTCCTACTTTTATAATTTACAAGTTATTGCCCGCGGCTGCGCTCGTGCGGGTGATGTGAAGTTGTGATGGTACGAGTATATACCTGGAGATAATTTCCATACCAAAACAAGCTACACGTGTGCGGATTGCTGCAAAGAAATAAAAATACAACTTAAATTGGTAAGTATTAATTTCTTACTATTATAGGTAAGCCACTTAGTAAGCCAAAGTACTTAAAACGTCATTGTCTAAGTCATTATTTCTGCAGTGAAACTTACGTAGTACTATATAAAATGCTATGATAGACTGCCAATATCATAATACCATTAGATTCTCACGCATCGAGCATATCCGTAAATATCGTGAGACACGTGACCTAGAAATGTTGAGATAATAATTATTATCGCATTAGTCGTGATCTGTTAAAATATCGTTACTCAATCACTCGCAGTCAAAATAGCTGGTAACGAGCGATGAAGGCCTAGAGTGTAGCTGTTCCATATCCCCGAGAGCGGATTGGTGCAGGTCTTTTTTTGAAGTAGTTAGCAAACAACACATTATCCTGAAGGAGTGTTACTGGTAATTGACATCCCTGACACCAAAGGAAGAAAAAACAAAAAATAAACAGAACCTGGTGTTCTCTGTCTTTGTCATTCTTTATCTGCCTGGCTAGCTATCACACTGTTGCTTGAGTTAGCTGCCAAACGACTTGTCATATTTCGGCGATGGTTGGTGTGCCAGTACTTTCTTCCTTTTCTCACGTTTTTTGACCATGAGCGACAGTGACCACTTACCATTAGATGGCCGGTCTGCTGTTACCACAAAAATGCATATTATTCTTCGAAGGCATCTAAGTCCTACGAAGTATAAGTACCTACTAAATATTCTTCGAAGGCATCTAAGTATCCTACTGCTCGAGCTTGCTAAAGGTTTACTAAAATATTAATGGAAGGAACTCCTTAATGTTCAAAGGCAACACTTGCTACTCTTGACATTGCGACAGGATCCACGAATGCAATTACAATTATGGTGGCCCAAAGACAATTATGGCGCATGATACTGATCTTCATAACCGTTGGATTAAAGTCGTGTTTAGCTGAAGAAAGTCGCTTTTAAGGCCTTAATCGTTCATCAATAGTCCAGGGCAGAAAACTGGCGAGATGTCGAGATGCTCAAGATATCGCAGATAGAGTCGTCTGTCTGTCAGTCGTTGACGCCGATAGCGGGACGATGACGCGCGTGTAAATACTGATCGGCCGATACGGTGTACCGAGCGCCCCGTGAGATCTGTGGCGACTGGGATGTGTCTCACACCGATGTGTAACGTACCTATAGTTTTAATTTTTAACATATTGATTGAGGTTGTCAACCATTCATTTTCATTACCGATGATCCGCAATTAAAATCTTTTGTTATTTCTACCTGTGCAGAACTATAGTCAATGTAGTGAAAATGATTTGGAAATCTTTAATCAACAAAATCCCAACATAAGGAAATCTCTCCCTTTTCTTTTATTATTAATGTGAATAATACGGTACAACCTGATAGGCTCTTTTTTATTTTTTAGACACTTGAACGGGTCTATGGATTATTGCTCATGGGTACGTTTATATGACGACTTTAATCACTTGTAATTTTCTATGAAAGCACAACATTTTTTATTTAATTTAAAGGAAATGGACAGACACGACTTTGTCAATTCAATATACCTAAATTTTGAAAAACTGGTCAATTATACGTTTTATGAACAGAACGTAATCTAACGGCATTCACTTTTTCCTTCGCCGAGACACACGTGAGTAAATAACCCCTATTTATGTACATTGGGAGACATAATCGCTGCAGTTTATCTAGATTTTCCCGACGCGCAGCGAAGCGAGGCCTAAAAACTTGGTATTGCCTTTCGCGCGAAGATAATCAGAGGCTTCGTACAAAGTTGGCACCGCTTAATAACTGTATTGGGTGTTACGCACTTAGAGCTGAAAGAAAAAGTCCAGCATGTTTATTGAACTAGCCGAAGCTCGCCTCCAATATTCAACAATTAAGGTAAATGCCGCTGTAAAAGGGAAATAATAAAAGTTAAGCCGGCGGAGCGGTTTTAATGGTCGTTTAGATGGAAAAACTTACTTAGATTGTATTTTTACTGACGCTGGTTTTCCAGAGTCGGTCTGGAAGGTTCTTTACTTGCTTCGTTTGCTAGCAGCTGTGGGATGATTTTGGATTAACCATTCTTGCTCAAGATGTAGGTACCCTGCTCCACAACGGATGAGGCTTTAGCGAAGTTCTGTCACATTGGTGATCGCTGGCCTAGTTCACGCCTTCCGAAACTCGACCACGATTTGAGATTCTTTATTTACGTGGCCAGGTACACTCAAGTCAAGACGAACTATTTTGCTTCAAGCTATTAGCTCCCCACTACAAGATGCTCTCTCATAACTGAGAAGTAGCGCGTACTCGACCACTCTATTACAATGCAGATTGGCAATTAAGTCAACACTTAGACTGTTTCCTAAAACAATCTCCTTAAGATCATAGCAACACCGTACCCGATCACAAGCTATTCATATAAAAAGAAAAACGATGAACCATTCTATCAAGCCAGCCCACAATCAGATCGAATCTGACACTCATCAAGCAGGTTACGAGCAAAACAAAGGAATTTTAATCCCAAAAACCATCCGATTTTTTATCGAGCCGCCATCGAATATGGAAATCGATATTAAAACGGCCAAAAGTACCGACTCATCGCGGCGTGATATCTTTTTTCGACGTTTCAACAATGAGAATCGGATACAAAATAAATAGTTAGGACGCAGCGAGCAGTAATTACAGCGTTAATAAGTACAATGGCCGCTGGAATCAATCGGTCGTCATTTGCCTGACGTTTCAATCAGCATGCTTTGTTTGTATTGTGTGTTTAATACCCATAGATCGTGTTACCGATATACTGGTTTTTTGTTCCCGCTTGTGAGATGACGGGCGTTTTTGTACGGCGCCGGCTAGCCACTGCAGGGCAGCCTCCTCATCGAGTACCCAGTATGACTACATTTACACTAATATACTATGATATTAAATATAAAACAGTAATAGATACGTCATTAGCGCGTGAAAAGAGGTACCATAACAAATGTCATCGGAGTTGATCCAAAAGTGTTACTCGCGTGGTACCTATTAACGTAACGCATCTGTTAGTTTTAATATCTTTGATAATATTATACTTAATTATGTATTACCCATTAATACGTGAAGCGAAAACCCCTTTTTGCAAAAGTTACGCGGTACGAGGAGTATGATGTTGTGCAGAGTTAAAGTTTATATGGAGCAGAAAAATACCTACATTAAATTTATAAATATATACAATACATGCTAATAATTATAAGTTACAATCACTTTAACATGCGTTTGACACGACGTGAGGTCGTGACATGATGTTTGAAATGTGGACGTTCAGTCTCAATGTATAATATTTTTTTGATTACTTCACATTGAACTACTGAACATTATTAACACTACACTTTATAATTAACATTAAAGACATTATCGGTAGAAATTAATAACTTCCGTATTAGCTTATTACTGCTATTATAGCATGAAATTGTTACTTACCTTCTGTTTTAATATATGGACCAAAAAAAAAACAAAAAATGCTGTAGGTAATCTTAAAAACCACTACAAGGATTCACCCGGTTTTACTTGATAGAGTAAATAGAGTAAACAGAAATTATACTAGATTGGGTAAACAGGAAAGTTTAGGTGTATGCAAACCGAGGCAAAGAGAGTTTCAAACTTTCTAGTTGATACATCGTTATATATTGGTTTAAAGGATTACCATAACCTGTGGTTACTTACGCCACGAGGGCTCTTGAGACAGGACCACGGAATACTTCGAAACCTAGTCGAGCGAATCCGACAAAATCAGTACGTGAAGTAAGCCATGTAGGTACTCGTATATCTACGTAAAATGTGTTCAGACACTTACGAATCATTGTGTGGTAACCTTGGTCCGTTTGTTCATTCATTGTATCAATAACAATTGATATAAAAATATGCCTGTAATAAAATGTAAAATGAGATCAACGTTGTGCCAGCCCTAGCCACCAATCGGCCATCGAATTGAGATGTCTTATAATTTGTTACTGAGTAGTGCCCGTGGAGCGATTTTCTGACCTTTTCTTGGAAGTCGATACATTGCTTTAGTTTCAAGATACACCCGGACGTCATTTTGAACCGTGTTCTAAGTAAAACTGATGAAGAGTTGTCATTCGTGAAACCGTGAGTTGACTTCCTGGTCAACCCCCTGGGTATTATATTTGAACGTGATTTTTACCTGATTGTGAACATTTTACTGCGATACAGGTCATTAGGTATAAAACTCTTGCGTTACTTAGTGACTGACAGAGGATTTTTGGAAATAAAAACTTGTACATATAACAATTTTATTAAAGTATAAAAACTGACAAAAAAATATAATATGTTCACTGTCCGACGTTAAGGGACTACATAAATACCTACTTTGCTGTAACACTCCCCTGAATATTACAAGACACAGTGTGTTCCTGCCAAAAATAGCAAAAAACCGGTCCCAATGTTGTTGCGGGGGTCACTAGCACACCGCATCCTTACTACCTTACTTCTATCATTGTTATTACTACACTCCCCCGCACCCCTTTCACCCATCCTTGAATCGCTCGCTTTCTAAGTTGCCGAAATAATACGAGTGTCCGGCACTAGGTGCCGTTCGTCGTTAGGGGACTTCCCCCTATACTTCCTTATAAGATACCTAATATACCTAAATAGTAAATTAAAATCGGCTCTCGCTATAAAATATAAATAAAGTTTTAATTGTTACTGTAACCTAACAAGGCAATTGCTATTAAAAGAAAAGTTACGATTAAAACTGCACTAACCATATTTTCTCGAGTAACACTAATACGTGAACATTTTTGCAATTACTTAAGTTTATGTTCACAATGAGTCAGGGACCGCAGGAAGCGTTTAAATTTGTATTAACCAGCAAAAAGGTAGGTTTAAGGTCCGCACAAAAAATATCATCAGAGGTTTATGAGGGGCGGTGTATTTGCGTTCGCTTTTTGCGTAAGTATTTAATAAACAACGAAAATATCATTTACTTTGCACCTGACTGCGAGGGACCCCGAACAATTGCTGCACGCCCGGCGAACGACATTATAGATTACACAAACTACTTACTTAGTGATTGCAAGCGAGAATATTTAAAAAAAATAAGTTTGCAGCGAGTTTGTTTTTAGCAAGACAGTCATCATGTTTTTGGATATCTTGTACTTAATTTTGTTTCTTAAAATTTTTATTTAGGTGATGTTCTTAACTTGATAATGATAAAAATGTATGGTTTTTTTGATTGCATTGAGGTTTCTTCATAAAAAAAACTAATAAATTTGCTTTACAGTATGTGCTATTATTGCAGACGTACAAGGTAAATACACCGCGTACTGTAATTCTACTTTATTGATGACTCCTAGCAATCCTTGTTTAAATAAAACCCTAGATATCTCTCACAGTGAAACAAGTGCTTCAAACAAAAAACCTGACCGTTATGAATTATTATCTAATGACTTCGATTCTTAAAAAAAGTTTAAAAAAGGAATTAAAATAAATACGCGCGTTCCAATTTCGAAAGCCACATGTCGACAGTGACTTGCGGATTCGTGCAAGCGCGGGCACGCCGGCCAGACGTCCATTAGTTCATCCTAGTTTATAATGTTTATTTATTTATCTATTAATGAATGCCAACTGTTGCATTTGTATACACTGCCTTGGGTGTAAAATACTCTTCATGTTTTTATAAAATAATAAATTTAAAATAGCCGAAGCTCTCCTTGTAAATTATAATTGAAGTGGTTGTAAAATTAGTTTAAGGATATTATTTTTAATACAGTCTTCGGAAAAGACGCATTAGTCAGGTTTTAAAAACAAATAGCAAATAGAAATAGTATTGATTGTACCTACCTATACCTACTTAACTACTTATTTTTTTATTTGGTTAAATACGATTTCGTATTCAACAAATTTTTACAAATACCTATTAGAATATAAGTAGGAATATAGATTTTTGATAGTCTTCTGAACTTATTGGCCAATTAAATGAGAAATAACTAAGTACAATCATAATAACAAACACTATTTTATTAAACGTGGCTTAACGTAAGGGGAAAGTAAATACAACTTGAATAAGTTTTCAGTAATTTATTCGCTGTCTATAAAAAACTATACTACAAATATACAGCTGTATTATAACGTAAAGACAGTAAATTTAAAAACAATATTTAATTCAGATTTTCTAAGATACAAATCGTTTGAAAAAGTGACTTAAGGAACATCGATGACGGAATCCTTAAAAGAGTGTTTCAGATGCGCTCAGTTTACCAAAACATCTCTTTGTACAGAGCATCGAATCCCAGCCATGCTCGGTCATCCAGCACTAAGTGTACCATCATTACTCCAGGCCCTCAGGATTTATTCGATCGATACCAAAAACATATTTTCATTCATCCAAAACATTTATTTGAGTTTGAAGAGCTTTGAGAATGATCTGCAAAAAACGTTACAAATATTTTATTATTTATTTTGTGCAATAACACAGTTCTATTGACGCTGTAACAAAACATGAAAGATGAGAGGCATCTCGAGAGGTTGTTCTCATTAAGCACTCAACCCTTTTGATGCTACTCGAGCGCAATGCAAGCGGCCTCTTTTGATACCCAGATGCTTATTGATGCTTTTCCTCCTATTTTACCTACCTCCATCCATCCATCCTTACCTCCATCACAGATATCTCTTTTGAAATCGTTAACCGTACCGTGTTCGATTCATGTGTTGTGTGTAAACTTGTATGACTTTTGTGTCTGTGAAAAGGAATTATGTTCAGGAATATCGCAAATTATCAGGTAAGAGAATTTAATACATTTTATTATTTAATACAGGTTTTTTTTGACAGACTGTGATGGCGACAGTGTTCGTTTGTACGGTGACAAAACCCCTGATGAGGGTGGATTCTTCACCTTCATAATGTTACAGAGTGCACCACCAGTAAGGAAGGCGGGCGCAAACTCAATATGGATGGAAACCCAGACGTTCTTTTTAACGATCTCAAAGGTGCGTGAAGTCTGCCGATTTGTAGACAATAACCTGTATGTACCTCTATAATCAGGACATGGGATTATCAATGGCTGTGTTGATGACGACAAAGATTTCCTCATCCCTCGTGGCACGTAAGGTGACCACTCGGGACCTAAGGTGAATGCTCCTCAAATCTAAGGTACCTCCTCGTAATTTTCAATATCTTGTCAATAGGCTATTCCTACAACCCTTGGTCCGTTAAAGAGATATAATAAATTAGATATAACAGATCAAGAACTCTATCAATGAAATCATAACCAATACAAATATATCCAAACCAAGTCACAGAACTATCGTTGTGGTTCCTCCCGGTCAACAATAAAGTTAAACAGTATATTGAACCTATCAAAACGTCATTGTGACCCTCCCCAGCACTAATATCCAATTGGTACTGCATCAGACAAGTCATTAAAACCTTTTACACCGTTGTCAGTGACCCGCGAACGCCCGCACCCGCGAGTGGGACCGAGAGCACCGAGCCGTGAGTAACGCCCTCTGACGGATAAAGCGCACATCGACGCGGAAATATTGCGCCATTTGGGCACTGGTCGATGGTGAGCGGTTTTTGCTTACGCTGAAAAAAACGCGGCATAGAATAAACGAGGAATGATAGCGGCAACAGTAACACGTATTCTGTGTCTATCTTTTTCCGTACTAGAGACACACAGACACACAACGGAGGCATTGGGTACGGAACTTAAACAATTAAATTTAATTTAATTAAACAATTAAAGGTTTCTTACAAGTTTGCTACCGAAAGTGCTTGTTTACCTCGTTAATTATAATAATGAATGCTTCTCAATGAATGCTAAGTAGGTATGGGCGTTGACTGCATTTGCATAGGACTTAATTACAATATATGTTTACAATCATAATCATTATTATTTGAAGACTGTAACATTGTCTAAATGATTCACGTTTCTAAAGTTGACTGGCAGAATGTAGCATGTTCAATATAGTAGGTACCTAATTTGTTTTAGTTAAAAGTACCTATTTACATATTCCACGTTAAATATTATTTTGTTCAGATAAATTGTGCCGGTGTGTAGGTTTAAGTTAGTAGGGGTCCCGTACGCAACATTGAATTATAGTGCCTACATCGAAGCTCATAACTGCTAAGTACGTAATGATCAAAGTCTCCTCTTATTTGGTTTCATTTGGTTTCATTTCATTTGTGAGTTCTGTAGCCCGCAAACAAAAGTACGACAGTGGCATCCAGCGTTTTAACTTCCAAATGTATCAACTAATGTTCTAACTTCTTTTAGAATATCTGTAAAGAGTCTGCTAAGAAATGACCGATATTCCGTAATATCTACAATCTACAAGATATCGAAACGGAAACATTGTTGCTTTAATCAATTTTAGACGCAACAAGTGGCGTCGGCCTGCAGGCGAGCAGTAAAGGTATCAGCTATTACAAGTTCTAAACCTTCACCACCACTTGGCACGACCACACGACCATACGAGGCACTTACCGACGGTAAGCGCTCCGCTAATAATGTCGATAGCTACACAAAAGTACAATAACACTGTCAAACTTGTTTGCAATAAAAACACTCGCTGTCCTAAAATATTTGCCACGGAGACTAAATATTATTCCCCATTACACCGGGTAGGGCGACCAGCTTTTTATATAGTGTCAGGATATTGAGTTTTGTTGATATCTTTAAATGTATCCGTAAAAATGTTATCCTTTATACTGTCATTCACTCCTTCACACACTGATTAAACAGAAAATCTTAAATATTACTTGACCTATGATGAATAGTATGTCTGGCGAAAAGCAGCCTGTATCACACATACTTATTGTATTTAATTTTATTAAATTGGATGTATTCAATAACATATAAGTAAAAATATTTTTTTCAAGAATTAAATATAGGTATACCACGATTATCATGAAGTATGATTTTGTAACTTAAGTACTTACTACTTTCATTAAAATTTTGTCAAATAAAGATACAAAAGGTTGTTTAACTTTATAGACGTACCTCGTGAATTATTTAATTTACTTTAAAAGCCGTATGAAAATATATGAGCTATGAGATACAGTTATAGAGATAATCCCATTGAAACAGAAAAACAAAAAAGTTTTATAGCATGTAGTGAAAATTATATATTTAACAAATTGGTTTTCCTTCAAAAGTGTTACCTGCGACTCGTAGGTACTACTAAACCACTAGAAGTGTAACACAAATCCCGAATATTCCAAACCAATGGTCGCCCTAGCACGCCTAAACAAACACTTTGATACGCTTCCTCTATTGTGCTATAAAAACTTTTACTTTTTCGCAAAAACCTCTAAGTCTACGTATTACGTTACAATGGTATTTGTGCTTTTCTAAATTTAAAATTCATATTTCCTCTGGCGCCAACTTTTTATGTTGGTTCAATAGCGTGTAGGTATGACATACAATAATACACGACTGGTTTTTACACGCGGGTTCGTTTACGGCTCGCTAGTTAGTACATTTTACATGTAACGTACACCCGGCGTACATTGTACGACAATCAGTGTTTTCTCAGACTGAGACATTTATCTCGTTTGTTAATAGTTTTTGTGATACATTCTCATTCCGTGACTGTCCAAAAAAGGAGTGGAATGTTTTCAGAGTTCATGTTAGCGAGTTTATTCCATCATAACTTCTAAATAGGCATTTAACACAGTAGTAAGCTTCTAAACAGGTCTGGATGTAAGGAGTATCGTTAAAATCCTAATATCATCGCAAGTCACACTGGCTATATACATTTTTTTAAAGAAATTATAGTGGCTGCATTGCGTCATTTTCAAATGTGAAAAAATAGGGATGATATTGACAGCATACCTACTTATTGTAATAATTGCACAAAATTTACATTTACGCAGTTTGCCGCTAGATGTCGGTATGGGTACTTTATGAGTTGATTTCAAAAGCAGTGTGGCAGCTAGCTACGCGGGTACTAAAAACCCTACCACCATGGTAAGTATCGTCGAGATTTATTGTTGGTTCGGAGTCGAGCGACCATCACTAGATATCTGTCTTCAAAGCCTCATACGTTGTTCCGGCTACACTTTTTAGGGGCGACCATCTCAGTCCTCAAGGGTAGCAACATATTTGTGACCTACATTTGTACCTACAGTGGCGGTTGGTGATTAAGATAGTTGTAAGTTGTTTGTCCGTCAAAACTGAAAAATTGGTGCGTGGAGTTTCTACGCGCTGATGAAACGAAACTTCACATTATGAAATCCAAAAGCGGAGGGTATTTAAATAGCTTTTTTACAGAAATACGTTTACAATTTTTTTTTTACAAATTAGTTACTTAATTTAATTATTATTGGTTCCCGTATTTCCATTCCCGTGACCCACGTTTTTTTACAACAGTAACGTTAAACGTTAAACGCAACCGTCTCAAGTCTACTAAGAAGTTAAGCTTCAAACATTGCCCAGTCGACGAACTATTAAGTTGTATTTAGGTATCTAGAATGCCCTGTAGGTTTTTCGACATCAATGTAGGCCGACACTGTGTTTGATTGATACTGTTTTGTGTAATTAGCATTGTTTAGATGAGTAGCGCTAACTGCCACGTCACATTAACTGCTAATGACGGTTTGTTCGATCAACTCATTTAAATAATCAATGTTTGTCAGCCTATTTAGAAAACTAACATAATTACGAAACAACTCTTTTAGAGTTAGTATCTATATTTAAAAGATTTCCATGAAATTTTTAAGGTTATGTGCGTAGGTGTTAGGAGATAGGTAAGTAATATGAATTAACATTTTAATTTTACAAAATGGTCGGTATATGCATGACTGTTGTATGATATATTGATATTTGGCAGCTATCTCCTGTAAATATTTGTTGGGTTATTTTTAATTAAGGCTGGAAAGTTTATAATTATACCTTAGAATAATTACACTATAGAAACGAAGTCCGCGCGACCGTTTTCAAGCGCCTTAATTGGAGTCAGAAATGACTCCAAACACCGGGCAGCTCATGTCAACGCACGCCAAACGTATCTCGCAAAAAAAAAGAATTATCACGATTTGTCCAGTTAAATTGTGTCACAAAATATCTGAAAAGCTATTCATGTATTATTGCTAAAAACATATGATTATCCGCAGCCGAATCATTCCCCGCTTTCGGGAAAGTTTCGGTTTAGTGCTTCACTTTAGACAGAGCGCTTGTATGAATACTGCCTTTCTATACTGTTATTATTCTAAGAATAATACATAAATATAAACACTGACACACTGATACCTCCGCACTAGGACTGCCTGTGCCGTGGCGGCACGGGCTTCAAACATCTCTAACACCCACGACCCGAGAACAAACGTTTGTTTGTTTGTTTTGTTTCAGTAAACGGCCGGGGATCGAACCAGGTACCCACTCTACACGTAGAGTCACTACTCGCTGCCAACAGCGCTGGATCATCGATTGTTAATTATATTTTTTAAATCGTTTAAGTTTCAAACATAAACAATGGTATCTCGTCGAGGGACAGGTGGTCACTGCTCACGCGCTCGTCACACGTCACACGTCACACCATCCGCTGGTCGTTGTGTTCCATCTTTTAATTTATCAATCCCAACGGTACCGCCTGTCCGACTGGCAGCTAGTGAACGATAAGGGAACAATTGAACGTTTTAGAAAGCGAGGATAAGCAGTGGAATGCGTGCGTTGATGATTTTTTCCAATTTAACTTAAAATACTAAAACTATGTGTGTAAATAAGAAAAATGTACAGCCGCTCATTTGATGGCATCTGTACATCGCCTGAAAATTAAGATTGTAAGACTACAGTCATTTAAAGAACTCGTTGCTGGCACAAGGAAGGGAAAGAAGGAATTATCACTTTTTAATAATCCTTTAGGTAAACTGTCATACCAAACAATTTTCATTCGAAGATTCTCGCTAATCGATTGGAGTTCATCGCTAATCGCCGTCGGGGGAACTGATCCCAAGTCCCTAACTCATCGAGTGGCTGACTCATTACCCGCCCCAGCCGTAAGCGTAATTATCGAAGATGACTTCATTTCATCGAGCTTCCTTTTAATTAAACATGTATCAGGTTTTTTGCCAACCGAATATATTTGTGGGCGTCTTGATGATGAGGGGAGGGTCGGCTGATGACTCTTTTTCAGAACCTGTTAGTGAAGACAATCGTTGTGATAACGGTTTTTGATGTAGATAACAAAACTAAGTACAGCGTACTTGTAATATTTTTTTGTTGTTATAATAAATAATGGAATGGGATTTGTATTAAAAAGGTTGTCTCGAGGATTCCGTAACAAAGTGGCACAAACGGAACTGTCTGTCTGTCACAGGGTTCTCTTTCTTAAACGGAAATAACCTGAATATTTCACAGAATGTGTGTCATTGTGGTTGGCACTATAAAAACAATAACAAAGTTGATTCCATACCAATTACGTTAAATCCTGAGACGTAATAAAAGACATAACTAACGTGTCGTCTTTGAATAATGCGAGGGACTATTGAAGTGGATTAATATTTATAATTACGGAGCATTTATTTATTGCATTCACTTACTGGGAAACAACAATATCCTATTTAAGTTGTATTTATATTTCTTTGCAACAATCCGCACAGGTGGAACTTGTTTTGGTATGGACCCACCACCCTCCCTTATCTCTAGGTAGGTATATCCTATTATCAATACAACCTATTAACAATATCCTATTATCTAGAACATTTGAGCGCAGTTACAGATCCGTTTTCTAGTTTACTCAATCACTAACACTATACAATATCTTCACGATAATTCTCTTTTCAAGCTGGATATGGACGGTAGTGACCAGTCTCCGTACCCGAATTGTCCGTCAGCAGACGGTATCACCACACAGACCAGCTGATCCAAATAAATTGCCCTGCATTGCCCGTTAACGAGCGAACGCAGTGCACAAGTGCAATCCTCATTACACTTATGGCGCCCTATAAGGATTGGAGATCATTTATTCATGTGAGCTAAACATATTCCTAACAAAGTTACAAGCCAAAGAATAAGGAGTAAAAAGAAATAGTTTATGACTGTTGTAAATTTAGTAAAAAGATGTTGTAATTTAATGGAGAGGTATTTGAAGAAATGGGTAAGGTTAGTGAACGACGTACTTGTAAAAGTTAGAAATGGGCACGTTTAATGGTTCAATTTATTATTAATTGAACTTGGTAAGGTTTGTTTTTAATGTTAAGGGAAAAATTAATGTTGCCCGTTGTTTTTGATAGTCATTTTCCAGATTCCAGGTATGATTTTATTACCGTTGTACTTATTTGTCTTGCTGGTTAATTACCTGTCACACGTGGTCACAAATTTTAATAGCATACCTAATTGTGGTAGCATTGATATTATTTTAAATATTGGAGTTTAAGTTTAGGTTTGCACTCGAGATTGATACATGGGACGTCACTAAACGCTAAATTGTCATACAATGTCACACTCTCCCCCTATCTTGTGACGTAAAATTTATAGAGAGCTCTTTATAGGCAGAACATCAAAGAAACAAGTCAGTCTGCACGCCACACAATCTTTGCGTGTGCTATCATACACACGCTGTCTCACGTCTATTGTTTTACAAAGGGTTTTATTTATTGCTGGTATTTGATTATAAATTATTTTGCTAATGAGTGCCGGTGGCCGCAAGAGGTTGCAAGTGCAACCGTCCGCGGCGGTGCCCGTGACTTAAGGTCTATACACATTACATCATAATGCATTTAAGTAATACACTTGCTTTGCATTAATGGATAATAATGTTAAATTAAAAGGAATTATGTTTTATTTTCACATAAATCGTTTACTGTCTGTTTACATGCACGACAACGACGATACCACACGACGTTACGACCTCCCAACGACAAATTACTTACGCGGGCGCAGACTTGCCTAGCAGACTTGAGTTTGAAAAACAAACTCAAACTCAAAATATTTATTTAACGTAGGTACTTTTAAATACACTAATGAACGTCATTTTTGCATTTACCATTATACACACCAACCACATTTTGCTGTCCAAATTAACAATGGCCGACGATCGACCACGATCGCAGATACAACGTAAGGACTAGCGACAGATACGAACTCAAAACACATATTTAGATAAGCAACTAAAAAGACATATTTTTGTGGTAACGAGAGCCAACTTAGCGAAGTCGCAGCAACACTATTTATAACTAACGACTGTCTACTGATATTATGTCGTTGCGATGTCGTGTCGTTGCCGTCGCACATGAACAGAATATTCAATATAGTAAGTTTAGATTGGGGTTACTATGTATCGACTGCTATTTCTGTCCAGGAAGTACCAAATTTGCGTAGTAGACAGTCATAAATTATTTGTTCTTGAACAATGTCATACCCTTAGGTTCTAAGGGCCATTCATAAATTACGTCACACCTTAAGGAGAACGAAGGGGTTCAGCAAAGTGTAACATTGTGTGACAATGGACAGGCCATAAGCTTCGTGTCGTCACATTAATACATCGCAAATGCCAAAAATCTAAGCTTAACTCCTGCGTTGCCGGAAAGAAGAAAATAAAGAAATACCAGCTCTCAGGTGTCCACAAGAACACAACAAGCCATTTGACGGTCAACTCCAGCAAGAGATAGCTGGCCAGCCGGGCTTTATCACCAAGAAATGTCATCTGTCTTCACAAACTGGGGCCGTAAGGGTAGCGTTTTTGTGTGCCGTCGTTGGTCGTGGGAAGTAAACGGCTTGTGGCCGACGAGTTTGTGTCTGTGTTTGCTGTCGCGCGTCACGAGATGTTTTTAAACAACCACTCCGTGATAGGTACGTGTAACATGCTATAAGGAGCTAGGGTTGCCCGAACGCCGAAAATTAGGTAAAGTAAATTAAGCATTAGCTTTTACAGGTGAATTGTTTTGAATGACTTAAATTATTGTCTCATGCTTAAAAAGCGTAATACCTGACTAATGAGTGTTCAATTAATATTTATGAAGTGTCTATTAATCCGACAATCGTATTTTTTATTCGTACGATTATTTTAGACCGAAGTGATTATTATTATTATAGTCGATTTATACGATTATGAGTTGCGTGAAACCGTGCTCTTCTAGTCATTT
Source organism: Ochlodes sylvanus (assembly GCA_905404295.2). Taxonomy (NCBI): domain Eukaryota; kingdom Metazoa; phylum Arthropoda; class Insecta; order Lepidoptera; family Hesperiidae; genus Ochlodes; species Ochlodes sylvanus. The sequence continues at coordinate 985,079 of FR990135.1, read as the reverse complement.
TTCGTAAAGTGACTAATTGGCCAGAGACCCCCCCTTTAGGAGGGTTCGGGGGGCGTGTGATTAGCAACAGCCTAATATTTATTTTAGGTTTTTGTGGTTTTATACATACTGTACATCTTTATTTGTCGCTTTGACATGTGAACGCTATATATATGTAAGTATTGTCGATTATCAGATTTTATTTATATTACATCAAGAGTTAACACTTGCCACTAAACTATAGCTATTAGGAAAACCGTAATTCTAAAAGTTAATAGTGTGTGTAAATATCTAACATTCTGGCAATAAAAACATGGACATAAGAAGGTAGATACGTGGTATACAATCAGACGTTGCTCGAGAAATCTAACCTGGATTTCCTTGGCGGGTAGAGTACAAAATTAATTTAAAATTAAAACCCGTGAGTGTCAGCCCTGACCTAAGGCAGCAGAGTCAGCAAGGATCCCGGATCCCGGGTTCGGTCTCGGTCGCAGTGTTTAAAACTAAGCAAATACCCGCGGCTCGGGTTTCGGATCGATTTTAAAACAATATTCTTCTTCCGTTTCGCCAGGCGCCGCGCGCCCGGCCGGGTCGCGCGCCCTTCGCAAACATCCACTTGGCTTACACTGTAACAATACCCCATGATTAAAAAAAAACCATAAATATGTATACCAAAACAAGGTTCTAACAAGAGCAGTGATAGCGAAATGGTTCCAACGTTGGACTCCCAAAAAGGGAGGTCTAGGACTTCTTGAGGGAACATGTACACCTGAAAGTTCGTCATAATGATCTCAAAGGTGTTTGAAGTCAGCCAATCCGCAAAGGGGTGGACTACGGTCTGTACCCCTTACATTGTGAGAGGAGGCCCGACACCAGCAGTGGGACTGTTATGGATTGCAATGATAATGATAATAACATATAAACTGTTTAAAATATTGTCCTACTTCAAATATTTTAGCGTGGGTTACGTTTGTGGTGGTGAATTATGCTATAGGCTTTCGTCGATCTCCCTACTACAGGCTATTGACGATTAACCAAGACCCTAACATCGTCATAGATTGCACACAACTCCAATAAGTATCATTGCGATATTGGCACAACTCGTAAATAAGCCGCGAGGTCGCTGTTAGCCGATCAACTGGCAAAAACTGAGATCGCTGGAAAAACAATCAAAAGGCGCCGCTGAGCGCGAGATCTGACGAGCCGCCCGCGACAATTACTAGCTCTGATCGGAGGTCACACCGCCAGTGGTAACGCGATGAAAGATGCAAATGCGGTTCAATATTTATGTATGATTATCGGAGAATGGCAAAGTCCATCCTCTGTTCCAAGTTCGCACCTAGATTTAGCGCAATAAACAATAGACATAATAATGACAAAACAAATAATGACAAAAGAAAGCTAGTTTTTTTTAGTTTTTTTTTATGGATATAAGGTAGCAAACGAGCAAGCAGCACCACCTTCCGCTGCCGCTCACGACAAAGGACTGTGACCGACGAAGAAGTCAAGCATTAACTTATACTTTATTAATTTTAATTTTCTAAAAAAATAACCAACCCACACTGGAGAAATCTGCAACTAATCATTTACTTTTTGAAGTCGTATCACAGTGCAACTTCACAATAGTGTTCGCTTGTTAATTACTCGACCACGATGCGACCGCCTACATTCTGCGCAAGGAAACTCATTTTCCAAACACGACGCAACCCCGCCGCTTATTACTGCGATACAAAATTACTTTTACACTTATCAAACGCTAAACAAACTCCTAACGAATCGACATACGGTACAAATTCATTTGAGCCTTCTATTTCAGATAATCCGTCAAAAATGTTCCACGACTGCGTGACAAATATCTTTTTGCTGTTGTAAGAGCCTGGATAAATGTATTTGGTACCTTTTGCCATGAGATATAGAGGTGGTAACTGTTTGAGCGATGGTTTTATAAGGGTAAAATAAGGTTGGGTTAGTAATGTTCACAGCGAATCGCGCGTCAATCATCCCGCGATACGACTTGACAAAGGAAAAATCCTTTAGCGTAGGCGCGAACTCGCGGGTGATCAAAGCGCGTCGGTGACAACTCGGGAGAGCTCCTGTAGAGTTAATTTGTAAGGTGACGGAGCGTGGTACCGAATTTTCAATTATATACTACTTGATTGTTTCTTTAACGCGATCAAAGGACAAAGGGATCTGATTTTTTTGCTGTCCAATATTTCGATATGTGATATAGGGGAAGGGGGGGCAAGACGGGGTAGCGGGCAAGACGGGGCAAAGGGCCTCACGTGTCGTACGAACCACCAATTTCAGCAGCTCTGGCTCGTAATGACGCGACGTTGTATTGTTTATCAATCAGCAAAGTGATAGGTTTGTGAGTTTACGCATTTTTGATTTAGACCCAAAAACTCTGTTTTTGTCAAATTGCTTGTCATTTTCGCGTTGCGCATGGCATGTGTTTTTCACCTCAATAGGCATTATCAAGAACTCACTGAAAGTTATTTTTGTTCATCAATAATTATACTAGCAGGTAAGAATATGTTTGTTTCAATATTTTGATTTGTTTTTTTATGGTACGTTATTTCATTGAAAAAAGCATGAAAGGGCAAGATGGGGTAAGGTACCCCATCTTGCCCTTCCAAAATAAAATATGACTTTATACTGACTTAAGTAAATACATGTTTTTGATTAACTTTTAATAACTTATTTGTTTTATTAATATCTTTTAGGATGGTGAAGAATTATAAAAGTAATACGTAGAGAGAGAGACTGGGAATGAAAAAAAATGCGATAATTATGGTCATTGAAGGGAAAATGGGGTATAAAATAGCATCAAAAACATTTTCTGTGCCACTAACTACTTTGGAAAAGAAAGTAAAAGAAGATTAATAAGAAGAATAAAGAGATCCACGCTTCACCAGAATAGGATGACAACGAAAATAACATCCCTTGTTTTTACTGCAACGGAAGATACATGGAATCAAATGTATTTATTTATTATGTATTATTAATTCATATTAATAATATATTATTAATTAATGTATTTATTTGCGAGTATTTAAATTAAAACTAAAACATGTCTCCCCGTACCCCATCTTGCCCCATGGGGTACCCCGTCTTACCCTACCTTTTGTTAAAATCGAGTGTTGGGTGTCTTTGAGGATAAAATGTCTTTTTTCTTTTTATGGCATAAGTTAAGTGTCTTAAGTTCCTAAATCCCAGAGATTAATAATGTAAAAGTTATTCTAAATAGATAATCATTCAAAATAATTAAAATTGAGCGCTTTATTCCGCTTCAAACGTTAAGGTCCCCGTCATGCCCCCCCTTCCCCTACTTACCTACTGCTAGTACGCCTCGTAGCAATTTTCGTCAATGTAATTAAAAGAAAGCTTTGAATGTTAACAGCAGGTTCATCTCTTGCTGGCTATCAGATTCCAGTTTACTTTGATGAACTTTTGTGGTTTTTGACATAGGTAATTATATTTTTTTTTTACTAACTTCCGTACCTGTCTTGTGCTTCTGTTAACATTATTATTTCTTAATTAATCTGTTATTATTTGTCCTTATAGCACAGTTGACAGTGACGACTAACTCCGGCTAAACAAACAGTCCGGGGCTCGAGTTCCGCCCGGCCAAGCATTTCTAACAGATGTTAGTTGTTTCTAATATCTATTACATAAATATGTTTAGCATAGATAACATTGAATTTTAGTGGGACGACACTACTTTCAGGGTTCCGTAAGGAGAAACGGTGGCAATCGGAACTCTATTAATATGCCTCAGCTGTTGATACCTATGTATGTCTGCCTGTCACAGGGCTCTATCTCTTGAACGGAAATACAACTGAAATTTTCATAGATTGCGTGTTACTCTGGGCAGTCTGGGCGCTATTAAAACAAATAATAAAAAAATGTTTCTTTATTATCTCTGTGTTATGTCTATCTTGTTATCGATCGTTGGTACGGAACCTTACGTGTACTAGTCCGTTTCGCACGTGACCGGTTTTTCCTAATACCTACTCTATCTCTCTATGACATAAAAATGGGTTCGTAATTTAAATCGCAAATGCCATCACATAACGTCGCGGCCCGACACGGCGCGACACGGCGCGACACCACGCAGTGCTGCTATTGTCCCACCAGCGGCTAATTGATGCCGACCTCCGCTCCGGATACACCAAGTGTCACCGACTGGCGTCCTGAATAAACCCCAAATGAGCATATAATAGGCGCGGTGATTCCTACAAAATACTCAATAAAATAAAAGGCTCATTGTGCAGAGGAAACGGAGCAAACGCCGTATTGTAAGCCCTCAAAGACCACCGCTTTGTATGAGCCATGTTCTGCGAAAGATGATCTGCAAATTGGAAGGTGAAATTAGTAGGAATGCGTCTCAAGTCGCGGCCTTAGACTATCCAAGATGCAGAGGGTCAACATTGAAACATATTTTATTTTTAGTGTATTTATAGTGCGAAAGAGTAGCAAACATCCATCCATCCTCACAAACTTTCGCATTTATAATATTAGTGGTATTTTGCCCTTTCTAGTAAATCACTTTCGATCGGTAAAAACGCATGTAAATGCAGGCAGCACTTCCAAGATTGACAGTGATAAAAACATAAATGACTTGCAAAACACTTTATCTTACTAACCTATAAGTAATCAGATCACAATATTTAAAACGTCATCATTCTTCGGAATCAATAGGTCATACCCGAATGACGATAAAAATACTACTCCTTGGGTAGCTAAGTTTTTAACTCGATTATTGTTAGGTATTTGCCAAATACCACAATTTAACGAGGCATCGGGAAAAACACTTCATTCTTGTTAGGTATATAGTTCTCTGACAATGTTTTGACAACCGAGACATTTTTGTCTAATTTATATACCAACCTCCCAAGGGTATCGACCACAATACATGCTCAATTGATTTTTGAGCCACGTACTGTATTGAAAGATTTTAGAAGGAATGATATACTAAGCACGAAGTTATTGTCTTGAGGCTTCAGTAAAATAATATCACTTTTTACATAGCTGAACCTCTGCCACGTTTGTTCTATGTCTCAGGTGTAGGTTATCGCGTTTCGTCAGGGTTTTGTGCGAGAAAGTAGACGTGACCTTTTTAGTTGAGTCGAGCGGTACCTACTTTAACTGCGTGGTTAGATGGAAGTGGCATGGTTTGGTTCGAGTCGGACCCTTTGTCTTACGTATAAACATATTATATTCCTATTAGATATTAAGGGTTCAGTTAACAGTTTCTTCGTCCTAACTTCGCATTAAATAAATCATTTATTAGTTCCTATTATCTCGCGTAGTTGCAAGTAGATTCAAACTTTTATATCGAGTATCTTCGAATTTCGTCGTTTCGTAGTGTATTTATTAGGTACGTGAGATTCCTTCTGCTGGAGGTCGTTAAGTCCTTTACCGACCAGGTTAATTCTGATGACTGTTATAGATGTTGGTAGGGTTTTTAAACCATCTGGCCTAGTTCTCAATGTTCTAAAATCGACAGTGAAATAGTTTCAAAGCAATTTTGGTAGCAGTGTTGTACTGTCAGAAATAATGCAGGTCCTGGAACAACAATTTCCAGAAATTATTGAACTGTATATCCACTTTATTATGAACAGTATGTAGTCGAGTTACCATCAGATCGCATGATAATTTCCTAATTGTATATCAACAGCGTTACCTCAATTAGAGAGGCGATTTGACCAGGGCAGTCTTTCTTATAGTGGGCAATGATAAGGTTAACTTAAATATTACTTTTAATAAAAGATGTGCTGAGGAATCTCTTTCGGTGTTTTCTTATCATCTTACCTAAACGTTGGTAGAAACAAAAATTTTGATGATTAGTTTAAAACACTTAGGTTTAACCTATTGGTCATGACTTAAATAAGTTACTTTAGTTAGATTAAGGGAGCCCCTTGAATAAAATGTCTCAAAGTAATAAAGAGATAAGATAAGGGCTGTTATGGAATGGTTCCCTGTAACCGGTACTTGATCCATCTATTACGGTATCACTCCCCAGATAGTATTACCGTTAACTCGATAAGTGGGGAGTACCCGCCACGTGGCCCGTCATCAGCCGCCTTTGTGCTGGGCTGCGGCGCCCATGCAAGGGGAGGCAAGTTGGAGTTCGCTGCGATTTCGTTTAGGTTGTCGATAATTTAGCGAAATTGTCGATGTTAGACAGCTTTTTCATACGAACCCAGAGAAGAATCTTAAAACCAACAGATGTAGGTGGTATGTGGTTCTGCTTCAGTACCCCAAAACGTGTTAGGTATGCACCTATATTAACATATCAAGTCCACTACAAGAATTAAAAGCTTAAGATAATATTTAGAGCTTGTTTAATTTCAATCGTTTCACAAATTCTACCTGAGATTTTATTAAGAGTCATAAATTGTAGTTTCTCATCTTTTCATGTCTAATGTCTATATCATTCTAGTTACACCAACTGAATCCTATCCTAATCCTACCTATAGGTATCTTATTCTACTTACGGTATCCTTTTCCCTTTGAACTCCAATCAAACAAGATTGAACGAAATCGCACATTTCCACCTCAATATTAGCATGCGAATATTGACTGCAGTACACAAGTAAATTGCTCCCATTTCGCCACCGAGCCGGGTTGCCTGCGACTACCCGACTACCCGACTACCGACTACCCGACTACCCGCTTCCCGCACGCCCCCAGCGCGGTGTAATTGTCAAATTAGCGAGTCGTTCAGATCAAAGGATGCGGCGATTTGTAGCTTTTTGATAATGTGATAAGTTTCGCGCACGATTACATGGTGAGGTGTGGCGTTAGTGAGAACGAGGAGCGGGTAGCGTTGAAATAATGTATTTCTTTAAATGTAATTAACCAACCAGCCGTGATTGGCATTCATTCTTATGATAAGTGATCACCGTTGCCCACTGATCGCAGCATAACCAAGGCTGATGCTGTGCCAATCAAAAAAGAAACAGGAGACCCTTATTATTATTAGTTAACATTTCACGGTCAATTTTAGAAGGAGGGTCGTAATTACTCAAGTGTAAAGTACTCAAAGTACTCAAATCAGCATTACTTTATGAAACTCTACGAAGCGTCAGCGATCTTTGTCATTAAATAGGTATGACTGTGTAAATAAAAACGTTGCGAACAAAGCTGTATTAAAATAATATCAGACAAATTATTAGTTTCATGTCAGTTTGTAAGGTATTTAATTTATGGATCCAAATAGGTGGCTTTATAACGCTACACACTCATAACGCTACACAGTCATAGCCCCACACTAGGATTCCCTGTGTCGTGGGTGCCATGGACAACACACAAGACAAGAACACACACCCAGACCAAAAACGGAAATTTAAATTTATCATTCAAATTTCCGCCTCGATCGCAATCGAACCCAGGAGCCTCGGAACGGCGATCCGGCGAGTTAACCATTGCGCCGTCCGGTCGTCTTTATCCGATAGGTGGCAAAAACGCGAGGAAAAGGACCACGTCCTAAATTGTGTCGAGTTTCACCCCACGAGGGGTCGCCGGCCGCGCGCCGCGCGCCGTGGAAAGTATTCCAAGGGGTAATTTGTTTTGTGATGTCCTGATGGAATAACGGATTGAAGAAATTCAACCTATTACGGCCGGAGTGATGAGTTGTGTGGATTGAAGAATGAGTGTAATTCGGTTTAATACTCAGTGTCATTCTTAAATTAAAATTCAAAAAATTTATTAATGTAATTTGTGAACTCTATTATTTTATCTATTACTTTAATCTAACTCCGTTTTGGATATGAATATCGAGGTGGACAAACAGCAAAAGAATAATCTTCAGCACACCATTATCCATTCGGCACCAGACATAAGGACGTGAGATGCGGTGGTCTTTATCTATCATAATATAAATGGTTCCAAAAATACACGTTTGTGTGTCACTTATTAAAAATAACAGAAGGTAAGAACAATTTACATTTTAGCACTGAATAGAGATGCCCATTTCCTATATTCGAAAGACGATTCGATTTGCTTACGGAATCTACGAGGCGTAACTAAAAACGATTATAAGGAAACGACTTTAACGACTCGTTGCTATTGGTTAAATGTAGGAACTGTACATTTTTTAAGGATGTGATACTGTGATAGTTACGCTATATCATACAATACGTCTAAATTGGTTTGCCTTCAATTCCTTACGCCAATGTCTTCACACGTCCCTGCTCGTCCATCCGAATAACAACTGACAATAATTACTTCCCAGTCAAAATTGATGTTTATTTGATTAACGAATAACGTTTCTCACGTCGGCCGACAATTAGCCGTCGACCGATCAGGTCAGCAACAATGGGGTAAATAAACGGGGCAAACGGAAGCCTCTTGGATTGTTTTGTATAAACATTCGGGTCGTTAGTGGTCGAGGCCTGACGCGAGCACAAAGGCCTCTGACAGGCCCGCGCCACTGCCTTGGGTATAGTAAGGATGATTTTCATTTGTTCGGCAGTTACATGTTGTGTTAAGGCGGTGCGTATACGAGAGATACGCTGTGGCCGGCAGTCGTTGTTGTCGTTACAAGCGTCTATTGCAATGTTGGTGTTCGGGTCGAATCTTCCAAATTTTGAAATTGCATATTAGTTTTGTTCCGATGTCAATGCAATTTTATGATAAGCATGACCGGATAGTGCGCTCAGGCTTGTCTCCAGTAAAGGGAACTCCTCAACGGGTAACAGCACAGTGACTGAATTTACTGCTTTGCATTTATAATTTTTTAATTATTTTTAATTATTTTTGTCAGTCGCTGTAAATGACACATTCCATCTCAGTCCTCAGATTTAAATGCAGTACACCTTGAGTCAAGATCAGCACTTAGCATTAGGTGTATCATTATAATAAAATTATAAATGTGTGCCTGGTAGACGTGATACAGAAATATAGGTAAATGTGGCTTGTAGAGACATGTAATGAATAGCTGTATTAGTTAAAAATTAGAAAAAGCTTAATTCATTACATGCTGTATTAGTTAAAAATTAGAAAAAGCTTAATTCATTACATGTCTCTACAAGCCACATTTACATAAATTCATTTTTTTATTACTTAACACAATGACCTCTAGAATATTGTAGTAAAAACCGGTGTGCCATTCGGTGTTGTGTCCGTGTTAAAATGTGCCAACGTATACGCAGCGCTTTACCTTGGGTAAATGACATTAAGAGAAATATAAGTTTACTGTAAATTGTTATGAATGAATGTTCAGTTAGTTTTAAAGACAAAGTGTAAGTTGACTGTAGGTAGGTACAGCGCGATGATTAATGCCGTAATGAACGAAGGCAAACAACTCTAATGACTGCTGGGTTACTGCAAATAAGTTATTAGTTAAGTTAAATGAAAATAACTGTTAAGTTAAAAGTTAGAGCGTTGTCTATAATTCGTCTAGGGTATATGTACAATGTTCGCAAAATGCTTAGTGCGTTTTTTGTTTACGATAATATTATTTTTATTACATTTTTCTCTTTCTTTTTAAACTTAACTCACCGCGGATTGTACACATTTTATTTTTATTCGGGTAGGTACTCACGATATTTAGTTCAGCTGAGCCTAATTCAGCCGTGACCACGATCGATGCAACTGGGTCGAAATGTCGGCGTACATACATACGTAACCTACCCGTATCATAAAAAAACTTTACCTTTCTGTATGTACGAGTAGGTACCCGACGAAACGAATGTATTTTCTTTCATTCTTTATTTCAAACTATGACTAATTAGCAAATTACATAAAAACGGCAGTCAATAGGCAATAATATCGTTGAACCGATGCCGTCAATCCTACGATCTGGTCAACAAACAGCGTCGGCTAATCAAGACTGACAGCGGCGGCCAGGCCCCTCCCTGGACGTCCGCAATGACCGCCAATAGAGGCGATCAGTGCATCCTCATTGTGCGCAGGATGGGAGCAATCTCCAGCGCTGGCCACCGCCGCGACCGGCGCAATGAAACGAGATAATGAGAACGATATCGGCTGTAATTCATTGTCTGCGAATACAATGCGCTGTTGAAATTGAATGTTGGATGGATGATGAAAAATTATTCGAGGGTATAAGAATAATTACACTATAGAAACGAAGTCCGCGCGGCCGTTTTGAAGCACCTTAATTGGAGTCAGAAATGACTCCAAACACCGGGCAACTCATGTCAACGCACTGTGTTTTATTTAAGGTAGCAAACGAGCATGCAGCACCACCCTTCCGCTGCCACCCGTGACAACTGTGACCGACACAGAACAAGACTCAGTTCGGGACTAGGATGGTTAGTCCAGTTAGCAGAGAATTTTAAGAATTAGGAGATTAGGCCGTTATATTATAGTATCTACGTGTGGGGACTGGGGCAGGGACTGTTAGTTGTTGTTAGCTACAGTCCATTTACTATCGTTCTAACCTATAACTTTTGTAACTGTAGAAATATCAGAATCACCGATTTTGATGCTGCTTTTACCAATAGTAATAAGTAGTACCTACATATATATTTTTCACTTCATTAACTACAAGATAAACAATGTCGTTCGTTTTTTACACTTCCTACTTTCTGGGTCGACAACGCATCGGTGATGCTTTTAGTTTACTGACGTCCACGGGCGACAGTGACCACTTGCCGTCAGGTGGCGCGTCTGCTCGTTTACCGGCTTTTAATGAATATATTTATTTAATACAAATACCTACTTTTAAACCATTTTATAGCAGCAGCGTGTCTCGAATGCGTAACTATTCGTGAACAGGATCTATCCAGTACGATCCGGTTACGTCCGTAAATCGAATCCACAGTACAATAAAGTAACCCTCTCGCTGCACATACCGGCAGCGCCGCCAGGCCGGGACCGGAGCCTATGTTTGCACTGGCCTCATTCCCGCGGGCAATTAGGCGCGCGATGACAGCCGATCAATATTTGCCGACACCTGAACTGGCTTGAGGTCGAGAGGGTCGTTTATTGGCCAGCGGTTGTAATGTGACGCTTGGATCGTTGTAACTTAGAAATATTGCTTTGTGTAGTTTAGTATTATAGTTTAGGTACATAAATCTAATTAATAACGATAAAATTGATATCTATAACCCTAAGTTGGATAAATTTAAGAGAGATGTCTTAGCTATTGTCGCTAAGGCTGAGTAACACTACAATAGATTTTACTTTATGTTACGCTGTTATCAAGCAAAATTAAATGCTTCATTATTTTAACTCACCTAATCCTTTTGTGTGCACATATTTAGGAATTCAATCTGTCTTTAAAATGAACCTTATCAATTTGTATACTGCATATTTGATTGTATTCTGTTTTGTGTACCTTATTTAATAAATAAATAAAATGATGTGGTATCGTGGGACACCAGGTAGGAACGAAGTTCCTTCGGCTAATGAAGGCAACGGCGAACGAAAAGAAAGAGGGAGAAAGAGAAAGGTATTATACACTACTCGCTTGTGTATGCGACTGTCGCGCCTGCGCACGTCTCATTTAACGCTTTTATTCCACGCATTTTTTCTTACGGTTTTACTATCACATATTTTTCAGTTCGGTCGCCGCAGCAAAACCTATCCCCTCCAAGCCTGCCGTAAGGAACTTCGTTCCAATAAATAATATGGTGTATTGAAGAACTAAGCTAGGGGATGAATTTTGAATTAATTAAAAAATAATCTTGGTCTTGCTCCATAACCCTGTTACAGTTATAAGTCTACTGGTTTTGACTGTGAGACAACACTTACCAATTACCATACGCTGTGGTAATATACCTTCCTTTTTTAAATCTACTTATTTATGCCTACAACACAATAGTATTGTAGACATTTATATAGATATAAAACTTTACAATGTGCATTCTGATAGAAATAAAAATATCTATCTCAGGGCCAACAATTCAAATTTTCAACAAACAAGCTGACTTCTTGAGTACAAATTTTATTTAAATAGGGCATCGTGATGTGATCAGGAAACGAGGCAAATTATTTTAAAGAAAGAAAAAACAATTTAAGCTGACAGAAGCTCATTGAACAGCGAAACGTATTCAAATATCTGAAATTGTTGACAAATTAAGTTCCCTACCCGGACTTGAACTCCCTACCACTTGAGAGCTCAAGTCTCCGAAATTGTATGCTCGACCATTTTAACAATGTGCCTTGTAAAATTTACAATGTTCGTATTTTGAAGCCGAAAAAGTTCAATTTGGCTTGGCAAGTAAATTTTGAACTGTAAGCGCAAGATTGTCACAAAAGCGAAGGGACAGAGATGTTCGTTTTACTAGTTACTCAATTAGGCCCTTTGTATTTGTTTATCTAAGTTGGTATAGCGATAAAACGAGACAGATATACACCCGTTGCCCCGTTAGAGAGAGACAGGCGTCCCGAAGTAATTTGAGACAGTTCTTTTCACGGGCGGTAATACGTTCCTATTTTGAATAGCAACATGAACTGGCGGGAAATGCATTTAGATTTTTTTTTCTAATTCGTGTAATGGTTGCCGTGGATTTTCTTTGATACGTACGGAGTAAATGTGGTTAATGGTTTTCGGTAACGTTTTGTCGTGTTTACTAAGCGACTTATGTTAAAATACCTTTCATTTATTTAATGCAAATGGCAACAGCGAGGTTGATTTCAGCTTGGATTTTATTTTCAACGACTTTCCAAGTTACTCTGACCATTCAGCGGCAATCCATTAGTATACTACCACGGACCTCTAATCTAAACTGTTCGTTTGCTAATTAGTAAAGGGGAAGGGCTGCCCAATCCAAATGTCGGGATATTGTTACTCTTTTCAAACAAGGTAGCTACACTAACGACTGTCAGGGGAACTACCACTAGTGGTAGTTCATCCAATACTCCGTTGATCACGTACGATTGAACGATTGATACTTACAATCCGGGCTATGCTTTAACTCACGTAAAACTTACTACCTTTGACACGATAATTATAGCCTCGAAAACTTGGTACCGGTATTTACTAGCAACCGGTTTAAAGCCGGTCAAGTGTAGGGTTCCGCAGATAACAGTCCGCAGACAACTGTCATTTGTTATAGGTATGAGCTGAGATAGTTTCAGAGCGGGTGGGGTGGAGACGACGAAACTTTGGTTCTGACAAAAATTACAACTTTGAAGCATGATATGATCGCAAATGGATTCCTTTAATTTTTCTAAAGATTTTCTTTACCACTTTCTAGGCGTGATAAATATATAGGTATATCTATATCAGCGCCAAAATTACAATAGTCTAAGTAAATTAGTCTCTGAGCCAAGTCGCGGAAGACGGATACGGTAAAACTCTAACGGTTAAATTTTCCATATCACTAGAGAACACTACAAGGGTGTCATTCGATATGCTCAGTTGTCAATCTGTCTGTGACAATAAACCGTCTTGATCAATCGAGCGCGACGCAGTAAAGCTATTACATTCGTTTGTATTCGAGTCGAGTCGCAGCGAGTTGCCCCGTGATTGAGCAAATATAGATCCGAGTTTGCGATCGCAGCGACCGATGGTGCATAAAACATTGCGACTTGCGACAAATCAAATTGGACGGGATCGGTGCATACAGAAGAGAACTAAGATATGTAAAGCAACTAAGTAATGCATGTGCGACTATTGTCGACCAATTGCGATTCGCAATGGTTGCCATGTCGGACTGCCGTTCGAAGCCCTATGTTTGATTCCTAGGTCAAAAAATTTAAATGATGAATTCAGATGAATTTTTGTTCGTGTCTGGTTTTTGTGTTCTTACTTTTGTGTCGTCCATAGCACCCACGATATTGCGAAACTGAGAATTCGTGTGTTATGTGTGTGTAGCGTTATTACTTATTTATTTATATTTTTTATTCCAGCGCTCGCTCGTAGGTTTGGTTGTGTACATTCAAATCCAAACCAATAGCGTGCTAAAAGTGGGCCCCCCTAGGATTAAACGTAAATTCGTTATTCAAAGACCGACACACGTTATTTCCTTGGACTATGACAAAGACTTCCTGGCAGATCTCAGTTTGTTTAGAAGCAACGGAACTTTGTTAGACTTTTACATAATCGTTTTACAAATGTTACAAAAATGTTTATAATATAAATATTTATTTACTCTGTGATGTAAATGCCAACAAACGAGAACGTTGACCCACCGGATGGTATGGTGCCACTGTCGCCAGTGGACACCAGAAAAACTAAAGGTATTGCCGATGCGTTGTCTGCAGAGAAAGGAGAGAAAAAGAAAAAAATAAACAATAAAAGTACAGTTACGACATACATATTTACTTAATTCAAGCTTCGAACTTAACTGCGAGAGCATCTTGAAACCACTTACTAAAACTTGCGACCAAAAAGGCTCGAAATAGAATTCAATTCTTTTGAAATTTTAATAACGGATAAGAATTGCATCACTGTTACATAACCTTCTCTGCGATAACCCGCCCTTGCTGCAGAGGGCGCTAATGAGCTCTTTTTAAAATGTGGACGGTTTATCGGCCCGCACCAATCCCTTTGCGATATTGACTTTAAATTATTCGCGGAAACGAAATTTTGAAGATGTGTACCTTAGACGTACATAATTAGGTATTAGTTACATTTAACCAAAAAAGTAAAATTGTAAGATCAAATTGTAAAATTGTAAGATAAGAAAGTCAGCAAGATGAGGAAAAATTAAAGTTTATTTAAACTTTATTAAACTTTAACGCAAAACGTTCTAAAACGGCCGCGATTGTTCAAGTCCATTTCCCACGTTAACCAAAGTTACACAAGCCTCTACGAAGTTAAACAAAAGTGTACCAGGTATACAAAATTACAAACGTAACAAACGCACAAAATGTTAACTCGCAACGAATTGCTGTCCTCCACTCTAGGGCTGTTTGCAAAATAGCATTAAACGGGAAACCTTTGTCTTGGGGTTACGAGAGCCCTTGATTACTCAAGGGTTGAGGGTCACTTCAACTTAACAACTTTATTATAAACTACCCTATGGGAACTAAATACCATGTAATTTTTGACTCGAACATTGAGAGTTGTATTCATTTAAATTGACGTCAAAAACTTTATGTAAAGTACTTAATTATTAATTTATTTATTTCAAAGTAACCCTTTTGCCAACGGTGGGAAACTTGACTTCTAAAATCAATAGGTCTTCAGCATTGACTTTATTTTCTCAAGTGATTTTGTTTGCTTGAGAGTCGTGAAAGTATTCGTACATTTATAAGAACATTTTTGCAAACTGAATCGGTTTGCAATTACTATTAACGATTATGTAGTAGTTAACGATCATTTTGGTGTTGAATTATCACTGCACCCCAAACAGATAATAATTCGTTTATTAGTTCGCCGTAGATGTCTCCTTCCTGAGGACTTAACTGGAATCCCGATGGATTATCAGATTGGTAAAAATGCATAATGAAACATTTTCAACAAAATTATCCTTTCATTATATTTTTTACAGGTCTATAAATAAAGTGCCAAAGGCGATTCTTGATTTGTCTATACAAATGTTTAGAATCGTGCAAAAAGATTACGACTTACGGATATGATTGATATGGATATAATAAATAATCAAGGAGGATTAGAAATTAAATGCATCAAATTCCGTGCGTGTAGGTGAGTTTTAAAATTTTGACGTCTTACCCTACCTACTTTAAACACATGCCATCTTTACACAATATAACGGACATAAAACATCGATTAAAAATGTTACTATAAACAACTAAATTAAAAAAACGGTTTTGACTTTCCGATCATATCTTGCTACATTTTGGCACCTCAAAGCTCCGAGCTGGACCGGTGGAGCGGTGTACTTTTTGACCCCTTTTAAAACTAATGAACGCTTCAGATTCGGAAGCGAGTTGCATCGTTAAATGTTCAAGTGGCTCGTTAGCTGAACATACGTGATTGTCTGAGCGGGCCAGAGTGTCAGAAAGGTCACTTTTTCACTGCGACTCTGATTAAGAGTTATTACAGGTCTTTCCAACTGCCCCTTGCCTAATAGTCGCTGCAGTCCACTTATTTAGGTCAATTGACTTGGTTGTTCTTTCATCTGTTCTGCGGAGGTTCTATTTTTAAGGTTCCTTAAATTAAATGACAAAACGCGATTGATAACCTTGCTCCTCCACTATTGATTGCTTTATATATAAAGGTCATGACTTATTGTTGAAAAATGTGATTACGTACCTCATGATTACCTACTCAACCAAGCCGTAATAAGATAAAACAAAATGCTTTTAAAATAGCACGATTTTCACGACATATGACCTCAAAAGTTATTATAACGTGGCCATTTGCAAGTCCAATTTAATACAAACGACTGCACGAAACAATATGTAGCGCAAATCCGTAACAAAGGCCTTAATTCGCAATAAAAAGCTCGGGGGTGCGCAGCGTGTCCACGGAGCGAGATAACGCGATAATGCAGGACTCTATCAACATGACAATTAAAATTAGTCGTATTTTTGACGGAACCCGCGTCTAACAATGTTTGCCGGTGCGCTGCGCGGGCCGTCTTGCTATTATTAAGTTTCTCCAATCCTGAAGATGATTGTCGGTTCGCTGAGGGCATTGCTTGTTTTTATTTAAATTGTTTTTTTCTGAGCAATATTATTGTCTTATATCGGATACGACGACTGCTTCTTTTTTCTTTTTTAACACTGATACCCTGACACTAGGATGTGTTGTTTCCGGGTGGCATGAACAACACAAAAAACACATCGAGAACACCTATGACCGGCAAACAAACATTTATGTGTCATACAAATATCTGCCCAGGCTAGGAATCTAACCCGGGACCCCTCGCTCCGCAAGGAGGGACATTACCTACTAATGATACCTACTAGTGGAGTCCAGTAGTTTATGGCATTGTATGGCAATAATAAAATTAAATTCCTCAAGATCATCTGAATGGTGACCATTAACACTTTAGGCATTACAAATGCTTTGCATGTCAATAAAACGAAAAAGTTCTTGACATCTTGCACTCAAGATGAGGTACTACATATAGGGACTTCTGACAGGAATAACCTATGTACCTCCACTACTTGGTCCGTTGTTTAGGAGGATACAATACATAACAAGCAGGGGTAGTAGCTTTGCGTCAAGGATGGACGACACCCTCATCCGTATTTATAAAGACAGTGGAGAAATCTCCAACTTTCATCTAGCGAAGCACCCTTAACGGGTCGTTCATGATACGTAAGATGACACAACTGTAACTTTAATTCCGCTCTCGGATATCACAGACATTGAAGTTAACTCCACGAGCAGTCTGCGGCGTATCAGTCGCCGTCCAAATTGAATCAGCTCAAATCCCGAGGACATATTGTTCTGGTGAGACGCAGATTCAATCAGAGCGGATCCAATCTCGCGCCAGACGGACGGGGTTCGTTTTGATATTTGGCAACTTTCGAGTATAAATAGCAATTTGCAATATATATCAGACATTGAAAATTGCTATTTAAGTGTATTTTGAAATTGAAATATTTATACAACCAACCAAAAAACAGTTCTTGGATTTTTTCATTCGTAGTGCTTCGTTCGTATTTCTTTGTATCTTCTTCGTTCAGACCAGTTCTGCCAAGGTAAAGGCAGGTATTACCTACCGCGGTAATTTTCATAGATATGGCATTACCTATGAACGATTTATTAAAATAAATATAGGACTTACAAACTGCAGTTAATATCTTTGTCACACATTATCCTAATTAAATAAATATACACGAGCGACGTACCCTACTTATATCAGATTAATCCAATTCCTAGGCAGATTACTGCTAAACAAGATTGTAACTCGCCCGAAAATCCATCATGGTAGTAATTATTTTCTACCAAACGTTGTATATCACGTAAACAAGATTTTGAAGAGGAGCGCGCGTTTAAATTTCACTTAGCGAGGTCGTGCGCACAAAGCGGTCCCGGTGACCCCCAGGGCACTATTAGCCCGCAAAGCTACTCTGTGTCGAATCCTTCCTGAAAACGAAACATCGCTAACGCAATTTGATGTGTTTTGAGGCTACTGAGAGACGCTGGCTTTGTGGCAGACACAGATTATAAAGTTGTTAACGTTTCAATCGGAAGGGAGGGCTATTAAGAGCGAAACGTATATTTTAAGGATACCAGTATCGCCCGTGGTCAAAAATTCTCGTAATTGGGTCTAAAAAGTAACGAAATTAACAGCTGTAGTCCTGGGTTCGATTCCCAACGAGGCGGAAATTTTAATGATTATGTTTCAGGTGGTTTTTGATCAGGGTGTGTGTTGTTGTCTTTGGTGTTGTGCATGGCACCCACGACACAGACAATGGACCAGGCAAACGAATTTTTTTTACACGTCAAATAAATCTATAAAAAATTACAAGAAAAACTGTGTTTTTACTTTTTCCATATCTCAATAAATGGCTGAGATATTAACGATCAAAGTGCGTATTTACGGCCGTTGGTTTTTTTAAAAACGCAGGCGGGCGGTCACTACTCGATGACGTCATCACTCAGTAGTCGCGCGTAGTTGATAGGGATTTTTAACCGAAATGTTAATTTAAACTCAAGTAAAGCCGCGAGCAAACCTTAGTTATCAATAATAAAATAACATATATAATTCACATACTATCTACTACATCTATGCAAAATTTCAAGTCTGTATCTATAGAAATAAGAAAGTTATAGATTTTTGAACTGCATAGACCCATATTTTCTATACTTGCGCCGTATCGTGCTCGCGGCCGAACTACATCGTGACGTCATAGCGTAAGCGCGGAAATTCAAAAAAGGGCTTGAACTTCTCGTCTTTATAACTTCGGAAATACTGCATGTATTGAAGTGAAATAAAAAGTTATGTAATGTATATGACCTAAGCTCGGATTTTAGGTGTATTTGATAGTAATATTTTGACCCTTTTGCCTTCTCCATTCTAGTGTAGAGCTAGGACTGCGTAGGGATATTATTAGATATTAAAATACACACGTTTTATTTGGAATATATCGCACAACGAAGTATATTCGTTTTATAACGTTATACGAGTGATAGGTACGTTATTAGCAAGTCCCTCCGTACCCAGCCCAGCTCGTGTTGCCGAGTGATTTGCGAAGAATGAGACGCTCATTGTGGACACCAGACGCCGTAATTGTGTTGAGCGGGCGGAGTACGCTGAGGGTCCCCGCTCCGAATCATTCGTTCGCTTGTCTGAACATGTCGTTATCTGAGCAAATTAAATGATATTGAGATTTGCTTTTCTGTTCTGGTGGATATGTCGCTGTTGTATGAAACGAGTTGTTAGCCGTAGTTTCTAGATTTGTCGGGATATTTATGGTTCGCTAGTGACTCTACCTGCTAGAAGTGTCCTGAGTGCAGTCCAGGGTGTATTTGGTGTGTGTAAAAATGTGTTCTCTGGTGTTGTTTATCAATGGTTGCTTGTGATGTCACCTTCGATTTTGTTATGTAAATAGACGAAAAACGAGTACTTAGTGACTTGATGGTAATTGGTAAGTGCTCACCGTGACCACCACCACTTACCATGAAGTCACTTTTAGCCATTACGTCATGAGTGATACTAACGTCATCACAATGCGTTGCCGGCTAAGGAAAAAGAAACAAACAAATAAACTTCTCTGAAGTTCTCTGAAACTCTGAAGCTCCCCACCGGACACGACAAGCCCTTTGGTGGTTGCCTCGATCATGTTATTTCGGCTCAGCTCTCATTTATAACGCGACACTAGGAACTTTCTCACAATAACTATTGAATAACTAATTAAAAATAAGTACCTAATTCAAAATGTTACATTTTATGTCTTAATTACAACTCGCGAATTGATATATTCAGTTCACGGTTCCTTAATGCACCTGCGAAAATAAATAAAAATAGATTCACGCATCACATGATGTACGAGTAGATCAATGTTTTCCAATGTTGATATATTTAAGGGCGTTCCGAATGTCATTGAGCAACAGCGAACGTCTCGTTAGCAACAATTTACATACACAAGAGACGTTCAAACATTGGCAGGACCTGTTCCTTGCATTGCAATGCGGATGTGCAACCTAGCTTACTAAATTAGAATCTTGTCAATTCCCCACCTGGTCTATAAATAAGGCCTGCGCTTACTTAACTGAATTACCAATTGAATAATTAACTCGAGAAACAGCGGTCAGTCTAATAGGTAACCCTTACGTTACGTCTAATATTATTAATTATATTAAGAATTACTAACTATTAACTAAAGAAATATGAGCCAGCATAGATCTTAAATTTAAAAGCTGCATCGCTTTTAAAATTCGTAATTAATACTTCAATAATGTAGGCGCGCGGACCTAATCGCTCTATTACTAAAGGGTGGTCGTTTTGCACATGTCATTGTAAATATTGAAGTTCTGATAGTTTCATAATATGTAGGTATGTCTTGTGCTGGTTAGTAATATAATAGGTTGCCGTCAGGTGGCGTGTTATTTGTAGTGGTCGGTTTATTTTATGGATATATAATCTGGAAAAAAAACTGGACAAGTGTGTGTCAGGCCATGCACAGTGTTAGGTTCCGTACTGACCTATCGACCTATCCAACGACCTATCCAACAATACTTCATACATGTACATACATACTACATACATGTTGGCGTTATTTCGTATCATGTAATCTGTTAATTATAATATACTCAATCTAAACTTTTTCTCTTAAATAATTTTGTGTCGGCCAAGATTCGAACTCAAGACTCGTCTCGTGGGTTCAGTACCAATGCGCTGTCAGGGTTGTTAGAATATATCGTGTAATAAAAAATAGGGCCATTCTTTATGTACAATTTTGGAAAGTCAGTAAGGCTGGTCTACTGATAGTGTCTTGGTCGGCAATGCAGACCAAGATACCTCTAGTACTGCGGGTGTCCGTGGGCGGTGATGACCAATGACCGTTTACCATCAGGTGGCTCGTCAACTCGTTTGTAAGCAAATAAAAAAAAACTCTCGTTAGACGTCCACTCTAGTCTAATTCGTGCTCGTAAAACGGCACTAGATACTTAGCTTTATCTAATATTAATTTAACGGCATGATCTACAAAGAGCAAAGCTTTCAATGTTAATGTATTTATTAAAGTATGATTGGCAAGCTGAATAGGAAATTATTCAGTCGGTATCCTCTGTTTTCTCACTAACTGCAATTTTTTAATGCAATTAGTCGACAAATGACCACACGAGCCGCTTGAGTGATCACCGTCAGCATGTATACACCAAAAGCATCACCGACTCGTTGCCAACATCGGCTAATAGCGGATCCTCCGCTTTCTCATACGTCACCGCAACGCGTTTGTGATGCCTGTCTGTCACAGACATCTAGGGTGGTGACTACTTACGATTAACTGGGCCGTATTTTCATTCGTCGACTATTGTGTAAATAATAAAAAATTTTACTTTAAGGAGATAAATAATTACACCACTATGCCCTCTTTAAGACCTACATTATACATATAGATACAATGTACCTAATTGCATCGACAATTGCTCATTAATTGTACAAAACATTAATACCGACAGGTTATACGAGTAAAATAGTGTTGGCAGTTTAAACGATAAAAAGATATGAACGGAGGTATCACCAACGGTCGCTGACGTGGACCGGCAGAATTATTTGTTTGGCCCGGAGCCACTTATCATGAGATAGCCGGTATCGAGAGTGTATCACATACGTACGAACCGACGTATATTGGTTGTATATTTATAAGGCTGATAACATTGCTAAAGTATGCAGCTTGGGTTCCTTACGCTGACAAAGCGGTTTCGTTTCTCGTTTAGTTCATGATGATGTTAGTTTCTGTTCTGTTTAGTATACGCACCCGAAAATGTATGGATGTTAATCTTTAAATTGTGATATCTTTTTTGTGAAATAATCTAAATACCAAACACTATGTGGCGTTGTAAGGCCACACTACGTTTGAACTATTTCTTAGCACAGACAAGACAAACAAACATATCTCAATTATAGACTAGTAAAGGACTAGTTACTATTACATTTTGAAGTTTTCGAATTTCGTTATGTTCTTGTAAAAATATTATGTATCTAGAAGTCTCGTCTTACGCGATGCCTTTAAAGAACAGTAATAAATGATCTAAGATTTCATAAAAAAAATATTACGGAACCTTACACCAACGTGGATTAACGGGCTGCAAAAAGAATAGCTGCTTTGCATTTAGCACGAACCAAATTAGCTTTTCGAATACTATTTCATACATACAATATAATCGCATTAGCGTTTAACATACGACCTCCGCGGGTGAACCGCAATAGATAACTATAATCTCGGGATGCAATTCCGTAAAAAAGGGCGCACGTAACAACTTACGTATTGCAGAGTTTCCATAAGAGACGGAGAAAAGTTGGATAATGTTTTTTCTTTTGATTTAATTTGGAATTATTGGGGCGGTCCAGAATGCGGATCCCAATACCGTGCCGACAGACCAGTGTGTCGTGTGGGCCTTATTGGGGCGGCCTAAATAACTACCGCTAATCCCATGCCAGCAAACCACGGTGTCGCAAGATAGACCATGAGCTGGCCACTGTGGTGTTATTCTTGCTTCTTGTATAATTGGATTGTATTGTTGCTAATTTTAAGTCGTTAATATTATTAGGTGCCCGTATATTTACGTAAAGCTGGCCGGCTAGCTACCACCACCTTGTTCGAGGCAGCCGCCAAACGACATGTCGTATTCGGACAGGAACTCGAGAGCCAGTAGTACTTTCTTTTGATGATGATGAATCTATTGCATTTACTTCGTTCATGTATTTTCTGATTATACCGGCACTAGCCGGTATATTCATAAAATACAATACAGCAGGGGAAGAACTAAACAAGTCTAAACTAGTGTCCGAAGCTAAGACCCCATTGAGAAAGGTTTATAAGCACATCCAAAAACAATATCTCAAAATCATAAATTTTATCCCGAGAAAATAAAAGCCATGGCGACCGTACTGTCGCTGTCGGTTAGATACGCCATCGAATATAATTTTTATTTTAACATTTGCAAAAACGCAGCTTGCTCTATAAATTTAAATTAAGTTTAATTCTAATAATTAACATTTTTTATCAAATCAGATAGATATTTTGAACGGAACGCGTGCTGAATAACGCAAACGAGTTAAAACTCTCCGCAATTAAATTTTATATCCTACATCTATTAAGCAGTCTTTATAACTTGGATTCAGAAACTGGCTTCACGTAGTCTTTCACTTACCATAAGGTCTGGTCTGGTAGTACGTCGGTTATTAAAATAAAAAACCAGTCAGGTTCAACAGAGCGATATTAACTCCAACTACTTGGTAATTACTACGTGACCCTTAAAATTAGTGTCAATAAAATAACACCTAGATACTTAATAAATTGACAGCAGATAGAAAGTTACAATAAGTGCGTGTTGTTGATTTGAAGTGGCTATTTCCTCGCGAGCCCTCGTTAACCCTTCAGCCGGGGGTCAATTCGACGCCTTCTGGTGCCAATTGATCACTTCCCCGGAGAATACGAGGCATATAGACATACATTTATATAAAACAAAGTCGTGTTAGTTACACTATTTATAATTCAAGAACGGCTGAAATTTTTTTTATGGTTTTTGTGTTTTCGGAATTAATTGTCTTCGTCCGGAATAGGATAATAAGGATAAATTATAAAGTATTAAAATATTTGGTTTTAAATTTAACTCATCGCGGATTGCACACATTTTATTATGACACGGGTATTCACGATATTATTTGTACGTCGATATTTCGACCTAGTTCCATGGATCGTGGTCACGGCTGCTCAGCTTAATATCGTGAGGGATAACTATTTAGCATCAGATGTCTCGTCTGTTCGTTGGTTGCCTATTTACATAAAAAAAACTATCACCCGTAAAGAAACCCTTTGAAGTATCGAAAACGATCACAGTATCATCTAATGATAGCCAGGGGACTGGCCGGGGACTAGCCGGGACTGACCCGGGTATAGCCGGGTACTGACCGGTCAACAAACTATATAAGCGATAGCTGTCGTGTTTGCACATCGTTAAGTTAAAATAACGATTTCTGTTTAATTATTTTTCTGCTCATTTCCCTTAGTTTTGTCATAATATGCTTCATTACTGCGATGACACATAATGATAGGTAATAAAAAATATGCATTGGATATAATTATGGCGGTCGCCTTAAAGGGTTTTGTTACATTTCCAATTGCTTTGGACATGCGCTCAAATTTATAGTTGACCTTATTTATTCTCTTGGAAAATGGCCTTCCTTGTGGATAGATCAAGTGTAGGTACTTATCATACTTATGATGTTAGAGTGTATCATAATATGCTTATTACAGTAACAACTGAAAAATAATCATCATCATTGCAACCTAAAACTATCCCAATGCTTGACACGGGTCTCCTCTCACAATGTGAGGGATACATTCCATAGTCCAACACGCTGGCGAAGTGCGAATTACGTTTACGTTATGTACAATTAACTATTAGGTAATTTTTAGATAACTATTTCCGATATTAAAACTAAACATTTAATCTTAGGCGCATACACGAATACGTTGCACGAATACTTAGTCGAGAGAGATTCTCGCGTGTGACAATAGGTATATTTAAACTGGTGTATCGGACACAGGCGGGCTGCGGCAGACAGATGCGTTGCATCTGCCCATTAATTGAAACTAGCGCGCAGTATATTGGTACAATGAGCGAAGTAAAACCCTCATTATGATAATGTATCGCTAAAGAATTGTAATTGCCAGCTTTTTATGCAACTGGTCGGATTGGCTTCATTTGCGTAAATATTTGTGTAACTACATTCATCGTTTAGGCCTGTTCAGATATGCGTATCCGCTGTGGGTAGCGAAAATATCGCGCGATACATCGGGATATCATAGGTAGGCGGTATAAAGCGTCTACAGTATCGCGTCGTTCACAATACACTTCGATGCCTATTGTCTACAGTGGACGACGGCAGCATTAGCGATATACTCTTAGGGCGCGTTCACATAGGACGTCCGTTTTACTGGATGCAGAATACTGGATCCAGTATACTGGACGTCCTATGTGAGAGCGCCATTAGGTCTAATCACAAGGAATACCGATTACCCACTCGGATTACGCTATCCACGGCGGCAGTGCATACCGCGTATTTATATCTGTATAGGCCCTAATATAGATTGTTGTAGGTACGTACAGTTTGAAAATGTTAAAACGTACATAATGTATATTCCGACCGGCTGCCTTATGCGGCCACACAATGGTTAACTCTATGATGACAATATAATAACATTTAATGATCATAAATAACATCGTTTTACATTACAAATTTGACTTATGCGTTCCGTTATTAAATTGTAGTCAATGTAGTCTACAGTGTAGACCAGTTAGTACTTGGGGACGACTACCGACTGCCGACCGAAGTTCAGTGTGTTTCATTTCAATGTATAGGCTTCTCGCCCACGTCAGATTTTTTGCAGGTCAGATAGGTGGGCCAATTTTTCCTCCGATGCTAAATGACCGTATTGCTGACCGACTTTTTGTAGGACGTGTGTGTTGCACTATTGCTGTCAGCACGTTCTATTTTTCTCCATCTATTTTTCTCCACATAAAATCGATCACCTATATTATCGGACGTCGGCGAGAAGCCTTAATGTTTGTTTTATTTCAATTGCTTTACAAATAAGAAGAAATTTTAATTTAAACAATCACCTCTAAACATTTAGCGGGTAGGTATTGCATAGGTTTCCCGAATACCGCTATAGATTAACACCATATCAAAACAGATAAATCATGTAACGTGCAGCAAACCGGCGAGTATCGACTAATATATCGATAACTCAACATTGATATTTAAATCCCGTACAGACGCATGAGGATAATTAAGACGTTATTTTATTTTATCCTGCAGTGGTACACGACCGCTATCTGATAGCCGGAGCGGTGGTTAGCCGTTACCGTGATGCATGGGGGGCGGGCGCGAGGTGTATAAATCGAGAGATTGAAATCAAACTGATACCCCCATTATCGATACTACGATACCGCTCTTTGATACCGATACATTATTGTTCCGATTGTGATTTTGTTTTTTTTAATCGTCTTGAGATTAAGGCTAGGCTTGATGATGAATGGTTTTATCCTGGGTTGCTTGCAAATTTATTAATGACACGTTTTAGGTGGAAACATTAAACTCACGTCTTATTAAAAAAAAAATAAGTTAGGGATGAAAAACGTTGTTAGCATAATTTAAATAGTTTGTCAAAATGCAATCATATATACTTAATATTATTATATTTATTTGCATCCATGAAAACGTTTTTCTAAGGAAGTAGTAAGACAATAGTAACGAAGAAATAAAAAACGCAATGTTTAAGCAATAATCATTGCTATTGTGGGCGATGTCTCTAGCAAATTAATTATGTAATTAATTATGTAGGTACCTATTACTACTACTCCTAGCCTTGCTCTTGCTACGTCAAAGTAATCACTTAGCAAAATCTTTTCGTAAACGATACAAATTACCAGTGTTCACAGTACAAGATTACCCTATACAGTTTACGAAATTTAAAATTACTCTGCATTTTGACGGAGCAAACTGACCGCTACAGCTGTCTCGTATCCTCCTACCATTTAGAAAGGGTCAACAACATCGATATCGGGTGTTTTATCGAGTGTTTACGTAATGAAGGCTTGCGGCCTCGGCAATTAACAGAGACACACCATACATTTGAATATCACCCTGTAATTTCGCCGTAAAGGTGTTAATATAGCCATAGGAGCCCACGGGCGGGCCCTGTGTTTGGAAAAAGTGTGATTTGTATCGCCGGTCACGGAGTTATGTCTTTATTGATCGTATTCTGAGGTAATTGTTGTAAGGTTTTATTATCGCGTGTTTATATCTTGTCGGGGTGCTTGCTACGGCAACATTTGTCCTTATTGTCTTGAGTACCTACTTTATTTGGCATGTTAATTACAAAGAAGTTGTAAAATTGTTCAAAGTCATAAATTGGTTAGCCCGGTTAAACTTGCCTCGACACTTTCTTTCTCTACCGTATCACGCGCGACGTGTAGATGTTAGAAACTCATCATGCAGAAAAGCAACTCACTAATACCCAAATCCTATATTTGAAAAACGATTCGTTTTTCTACCGAATAGTAGAACTATCTACGAGGCGTAACTAAAAAGAGGTCCTATAAGAAACGATTGTAAGGTGATTGTAAGGAAACGACTTTAACGACTCGTTGCGGTAACTCGAAAACGATCGGTTTAACGATTGGTTGAATATACGACAACTAATGTAGAACGTAGGTTTAGCGATAAACAACGCGTTGGTAATTTAATTGCCCCAAAAACTGCACTTAAATCTAGTACCTATAAAGTATTTGTGTAAACGCAACGACTTTTAAATCGGAAGGGATTTTTGTTAGTATTCAATCGTGACGTGCACGGAACCAGACAATGGGGATTGCGTAATATTGTCACGTTTCAGTTTTTCAGCGACGGGACGCGATCAGCATACGGCGTCACGTCAAAAGTTCTTTGGATGTAACTTTGTTTAGGCTGTAGATTGCCTTTATGATCATACAAAAGAGAGGTAAGAATGAGAAAAAGAAAGGATATATTTAGCGGAGTTTAAACAGAACAAATGTAGGGTTTTCAAATGGCTAATGTTACTGTCAAATCCAACATTTAGTTTGATGACCCAGGAGAATGTGGAAATTCGATTCCCGGGCAGTGCTAAGTTACAGAATTGTTACTAATAAAATACACAATTGTTTCATTTGTGTATTTTTATTAGTATTACTTTGATGAAAAAATAACCTCTTAATTCAGATTAATTATCTGTTTTTAATTATCGTGATATCCAGTTCCCACTTGTCGGGTGTTGGGCGTGACACATTGTCGGGTGGTCTATTGGCTAAAAAATTTATATGATATGATATTTGTCGACCTCCGACAGAGATTGAAGCGCAGAATTGTCAGACTGAGACAGAATACCTAACAATATGAAAACGCGGTGCAAATGTATTTTTTTATTCCCAAATATGTGTCAATCGGGCAATGCATGCAGTAATAAACGTGAACGATGTATGATCAAGACCAACGTTCAGGGCACCAAGCTATCACTAGCCAATCATCAATTCATAGCTCCAGTCATTTACATCATTACCATCCTTCAACTGCACAACTGAGCTTTATCAGATGCCTCTAGTCATGACCAACAGTGACTAATGACTAATGAGTAGAGAGCGACAGAGGGCCAAAGTTCAGCTGTATGACTCAATCCCGGGGCAACAATTAGAGCCCCATTAACAAGACAGCGGGGCTCAGCGGGTCCGCCCCGCCGCCGGCCCGTTGGGAACTGATAGCGCGTATACCGTTGTGGAGATTAATGGCGATTCGTTGTAAGTTGTTTAGAGATGTTGTACAAATTAAAGCTTTATATTTCGCGTTTGGTTTAGTTTGTCAGTGGTTTGGTCGTTAAAATTAGCTAACACATTACCAAATATAAAATTAATAAGTGCCGTGCATTTACCGTAGCCATGTACCGAAAAGACAGAATAAAGAAAGGAAACGCTAAGAGCAAAAAAATGTATTATTTTTGAAAACAAATTTTGGAATAAATCCTCGGCGCTTGGTTCTGACCTCAAATTATAACTTAACTATGCTTTATTTTTCCGGCAAACGAGCAGATGTGCCACTTGGTGGTGAGTGGTCACCGTCGCCCATGGCCAATCGGTAACACCAAAGGCTCCGATTTGCTGCCGGCCAGGAATGATGTAAAAGAAAGTAGATAACTGATGTCCAGTTTTATAAAATATTTTTATAAAATAAATGAGGTTTATAGAGAAACTTCGACCTACCCTATAACGAAATGTGGTAATGCTGGGTACCGTACGTGCCTAACAAGCGAATGTCAAATAAAACAGAACCATATCTCGATGCGGTTTCGGTCGTAATTAGATTTGCTAATGAGGCGATATTT
This sequence comes from Ochlodes sylvanus, assembly GCA_905404295.2. NCBI lineage: Eukaryota > Metazoa > Arthropoda > Insecta > Lepidoptera > Hesperiidae > Ochlodes > Ochlodes sylvanus. The sequence goes on along the minus strand of FR990135.1, from coordinate 956,189 downwards.
AGGTGATATAAATATGAACTGGCCGACGCGACGGGGCGCCGCAGGCTACCTGACCCGGTCGTCGTTCTCAACTCTTATTGCTTACGAAATCGATAGCAACCTAATGTTTTGTTGCAATTACTTTATAATATGTATAAGAACTAGCTCTCCCCCGCGGCCAAAAATCCCTAAATACATATATGTATAAAAGTTGATAAAATCAAAGAACTTTCATACTAACTTTGCGCCCCCCTTTTACCCCCTTAAGGAAAGATTTTCAAAAAATATATTTTATACCTAGGTACATGTTTCATAACTTTCAATGAAAAACTTTCATACTGAATTTCATTCTCGAATACCTTCAAAAAGGCAAAGTTTCATACTAACTTTGCACCCACGTTTTACACCCTTAGGGGGTGAATTTTTAAAAATCCTTAGTGGGGAGCACTAAGGATTTCGATTTTTAAAAATTCATACGTTATAAAAAGAACCCCTGTGCAAAATTTCAAGTTTCTAATCCTTATAGTTTAGGTCCTGCGTTGATATGTCAGTCAGTCAGTCAGTCAGTCAGTCAGTCAGTCAGTCAGCTTCTCCTTTTATATTATATAGATTAGAATTGTAAGGTTCAAGCTCATCTCAGGCCGTGGTGCAGCCTGCTGAACAACTACGGCGACAGGTGTCTGTTGGAGTGTGAAGTTCCACTTCATCCGAGCGTGGACTCCACGCACCGTTTTTTATCGAACCATAGTGGCATTTTTATCTGATAAATATTATGGGCTATAAATTATTATCTTTGTCCAATTGTGTCACAAAAAGTTTTATGCTAAATTTATTTTGCAAAAAGTTGACAAATGTACAAAGGTAACAATAGGAGGCAATAAAATATATTTACATTCAATTTTTGTTTTTAGAACAACCTAAAAAGTTTTGTGAGTTTAGAAACAAGATCGAACTCACAAACATTTTTTTTACTTATTGCCATTTGAATCTTAGCTATTTAAAATTTCAAGTGTCAAGCTCATCGGGAAAGTAGTGTAAACTTGATTACGTAGTTCCCAAACAGACAAGACCTGAAACGAGTTAATAAAAAACAAAATATGTGAAATTCACTTATGCTAGAAGTGAATCTTAAAAAATCAACGAATACTGTCAGTCCAAATATTGACGTTTTGCTTTGCTTACGTAAGCCGCCATTTTGCCAATGCTTCCTATGTCATTTTCTCCCACGTTAAAATGTGTCTGACGTTTACGTTGACGTTTCATTTCATTGGCGCGTCATTTCCGTTTCATCGAATTTCAAATCACAACGATAGGTAGGTACTATAGAAGTATTCACTTCAAAAAGTGTTTATCGTAGGTATTGTAGTCGGTACAGATGTGCCGTATTGGCCATAGACATTTTCAGTCTTTCCTCTTCCTTCTATCCTGGCCAGCAACGCATTTTAATGCCTTTCATTTTGCAGATGTCCATTGGCGACGGTGACCAGTTACCATGAGGCTCGTTTGTCGACAGTTCACGTAAAAAGAGAAAGGTATAACACAAGAACACAACCCAGGTGCACACATTCATTAGGGACTCCTTCCATAAAGTAACAAAAACATAAAAATATCTCTGCCTTTATAAAGTTATGGTGAGTGAAAGTCGCTTAATGGTTCGTCTGTATGTTTGCATGTTGCTAATTAGTAAACATTCGTCACAGCATTTCTCGAAACTGGTGCTCTATATCAGTTCAAGTTGACAGCCTCTGACCGTACAAGGAGTTACAGGTGAAATGCAACCACTGCCTTCGAATACCGCGCTTTTTGCCAGCGGCCCGCTACGGCCCGCTTTTTGCGTCGGACGAACACCAGACACTTGTCGGTATTTTTATGAGATATTTTACGAAACTCACGCGTTTTTGCATAGTTTATGGATGCTATCGGATTTAATGCCGGAGACGGTTTTGTTCGTGTTAACAGATTTTTTATGTTCACACGTTAAAATAATTGATAATTAACTTTGAGGATTAAATTTAATCTTATGTATTTTTTTCTTTTTTATACTGTGTAAGACTTATTCTTTCTTGACAGTGCATTTTGGTGTTAGGTAGGTACTAGGTAGGTAATGATTATGGGCAACGGTGTTTGTTTGTCGGTTCATAATACATAAAATATTTTTTCCTACGACCTTTAAAAATTGTGTCGTTTGTTTCGCCAAGGTGCTCTTGGGCCTGATTGACAATCGTCATACTCCTATGAGAATATTATGTAGAACTCTCAGGTATGGAGGTAATATCACTATTCTTTCTCACCTTCACTAAAGCAAGTAGTAAATTAAATTGGTAGGTAGTAGGTTCATAGTAATTAATCTTTTTTGTGGGTCTAACGTCACCTAAACTCAAGAGTCGCAGATCTCAAAATGGTCTTATGACTTGGATATTGAGACATTGGCATATGAACATGAAAGATACTCTATAAAGTCTTATTTTTTGACCTGCAGCGTTACAACTTAAGCAATACTATTAGTAAACACATAATATTAATTACCCCCGTAATTCATCCCGCCATTACATCGGAAAGTATCCCACGCTGTCAGTGTCTTATTATTCTTAATGACATCTCAAGCGCGGCTGGGGCGAACGACTAATTATCTTAAATCACACTTCGTTAACAACGAATCTCGACCGATTAACACTTGTTGGCTTTTTACCGACCAATGGCAATCGTTGGCGCGCAACGGCAGCAGTGCCATTCCGCCATTTTGCGTAATTGTTGCAACACAAGATGGCAGTCAACAGGGCAGCTTCTTTTGGCGGTAATTAAAAATAATTGTATTAATTAACGGACGACAGTAACGTATTGTACTCTCTCATTAATTAGCCGCGCGAACAGTACATGATATTTAATGTCATTATAAAATTACATGAACTCAATCTCAAAAATCACTTAGGATTTCATAAATTATCATTAACTAACATCATAGAAGCAAATTTGTTTTCTACAGTTTCGAAGGCATGCTTCAGTGGAAAAGGAGCAAAAGCAGAAAACTGTTAGCACATTTAAAAATAATATCGACACGAAGTAAGTAATTACAGAATCATTTTGCAAAATTGACTAGAGCGGAGCTAAACCAAATAGCTCTCTATAATGTCTTCAAAGGTGTGTTATGTTTGGCAATCCACACTTGGCCAGCGTTGTGGACTATGGCCTGCCCCTTCACATTGTGAGAGGAGACCCGAGAGACCCGTACAAGCACGCTCACAAACGCATTGTTGCAAGAATAGAAAGCGATAACCCGCACTGATAATACAATCTCAAGTAAACTCTAAACCTTAACGCATTATCTCCAACATAATTACAAAAGTATCTAACGATAAACCGGTTAACGAAAACTATCGAATAATTCGAACAAAACCAGAAGCTCTGCGATTATGTCATTATCGGGAGGTAAAAACCGGCGGATGTTTGAGTATGCGATGATACCGCGCAATGACCGCGGGCGCATAGCGCGCATAGCGGCTTTGCTGCGCCGACGCAACGCTACGCGCCCGACGTTCGGCGTTGCGACGTTTTTGCGATAATTGGACGAAGTTTAGGCCCTCGACACGATGGACGATTCCTTCTTCTAACTTCAAGTTATCTATTAACAATACGTACTTCCTAATAGTTTAGCGTATTTATTACATTTGATCGCCATAGTTCACCCCCCAAGAATGGCCACATCATCATCATTGCAACTCATAACTCATTACTACTTTCATTGTAAAGAATCGCCTATTCTTCTTTTGATAAAATTTATCAAACATATCAACTTGATAGCCCTCGTGTCGGGCAAGAGTGGGAAATTAATTTTCTCCTACGGGGCTCAAAATGATAAACGGGGATAAAAACGAAGTCCATGGCATTTATTAACTCAACGTCTGACATTTCATCGATATTAGGGAGAAATCTTAGGTACCTACTTATGCCGATTATCTCAAAACATTTCTCACCGAAGCAAATGATAAATAACCGAAACGCACTCGGCCGGTCTTTTAGTTATTGTCATGTAAATCTAGATATCAACGTTCGCAGCTATCTACCGTACTACCTGGTATTACAAATCGCGGCGGACGTGCCAAGCGTGCGGCAGCCCTTACATTAGTCCCAATAATTAAGTAACACATAAAAACGGCATCCCGTGATAAGGGGTTTTGTTGCACGGTGCCTGGAACAACGAATTCGCTTCATTATTAAGCAATTAACTACATTTCTCGGAGTAAGCGTGACTAAATGGCTCTCGTAACACCTATCGGGCTTCTGTGGCCTGATCGTGTGTGTAACGGGTTAGACGGCCGCTTGCTTATGTCTATTATAATATAAGTAATTACCTTATAGTCATCATCATCATCGCAAAACATAACTGTCCCACTGCTGGGCACGGGTCTCCTCTCACAATGTGAGGGGTATAGACCATAGTCCACCACGCTGGCCAAGTGCAGATTTGAGAACATTATTCTCCCAGGTGTGCAGGTTTCCTCACGATGTTTTCCTTCACCGAAGCAAGTGATAACTAAATTCTAATACGCACATATTTTTTGAAAATTAGTGGTGCGTGCTGGGGTTTGAACCCGGGCCCCCCGGTTCGGGAGTCCGACGTATCACTGCTGCTTACCTTACCTATAGTAAGAAGAAATATTTAGCCGTTTTGTGGCGACCTGCAATACTGGCTGGCTACCAGCCTCTTGCCCGGGTTAGCCGACAAATATGACGTGTTCCGGCTGGAGACTTGAGCCACTTTTTCTTTCTTTCCTCGTTCTTCTTTCTTGCCGGTAACGGATCGGTGATGCCTTAGGTGTTACTGATGTCCAGGGTGACGGTGACCACTTACCACCACGCAAGATGAACCATCGATTCTTGGTTTTGACGTCCTTAGTCGGATATATTATAATATTATTGGCCAAATAGTTACCAAGCTCTAGGCCTCCTCAGGTATGAGGAGAGACCCGTGCTCAGTAGTGGGCCATTAATGGGTTGTAGCCAGCCAGCCAGTTACCAAGCTTTAGATATCCTAGTGTAAAGCAAATCTAATTCCCCTAGGTTTTTAATGGAGCTATGCACACAATGTATACAGCGGGCGGACTGATCTTTGCGAAGAATTCGTCTGAGACGAGTTCTGTCCACCTCTTCAGACAGACAGACAGATATAATGGTCGCGGAGATGGTAAATGTATTTAATTTGCTATACGGCCGGTGGAGGTAATTACACGGCAAACTATGAAGTCATACATACCCGGACAATATAACGAGGGTTTTTGCGATACTTGTGTTTAGTAATTGGTATTGAAATTCCTCTGTCTATCTGTCTGTTTCGCATTATTTACTGTTTCCTCGGCCCGACCTTTGTACGAACGGTCGCTGTCATCTCGATATATTTTTTTGGCGCGGCTTTTAATTTTAACGAAGTTGTATCTAAAATGTATTTATAGAGTTCTGTATGAACTGAATACTCATTGGATTTTTCGTGTGTTAAAAGTCTAGCTCTATTTTCTTGAAAAGAGAGATTCTTTAGGTACCTACATAGCCTATGTAGGTACCTAAAGAACCTATGTAACATTGGCATATACCTACATAGGTATTAGGCCTTTACTTGACATTAAATCGCTGAAGGAATTTAACTAAGGGACATTACCTACCTATGTTGCTTTCAACAGCTTTTCGACCCAGTTGCATGTTTCGCGGTTAAACTAAGTTTTTTATGGTATTAATAAATAAGATTAAGTGGTAAGTAAGGTATATCGTGAGAACCCGTATCATAATAAATGTGTATAATCCGCGATGAACATATGTTTCAACTGCTTGTTCTATCAACAATAGAGATTGGCTTGGAGTGGAAAATTCAGCTGGTAAAAACCTATTTCAAGACTCAGGCGAAGATACCGGCACATAAGTCGATCACTTAGAATAGAGAAGCTTGGTTTGAGGGTGCCTGGACATGCATTTGAGGTACTTTAAAGGGCCCAGGGGCTCAAGTTTGCTAATTTATAAATGCTTAAATTGCGTCGTGTTTGAATAGTTGGACATAATTATTTGGTATAGGTACGATGTTTGTCAAAATGCAGGATCGACGTTCCAGGGGTCCTGGGTTCGATTTCCAGCGAGGCGGAAATTCGAATGATGAGTTTAATTTCTGTTCTCGGTCTGGGTGTGTGTGTGCCTTGTGTGTTGTCCATGGCAACCACGACACAGTGAATCCTAGTGTGGGGCTATAAGTGCGGAGCGTTATAGCGTTATAAATAATTAATAGGCTATATTTATAGAATCATTTATTTCTAATTCTTAACCGCATTGTTATTTTTTAACTGTCAATGTTAGTTATAAGACAATCTATTTATCGCAAGTCGGGCGTTTTTGTCAATACGTTTCAGTCAATAAAAAACAAATAAATATTGATGCGTTATGCAAACTAGTCAATATATCATTTTAATAGTATCATAAGAAATTAACAAACTGTTCGCTAATTTGGTCTTTAATAATACATTTAAAGGGTTCATTTCGCCACTGCGTTCCTAAGAAAACGTAGGAATGTGAGTATGTGTAAAATTTTTAATTATGCACATATGGAAAGTCCTTTATAGCCTTAATAGCTGAAGATATCCACTTGATATTCTTGATGACTATCTTCGTAGCATGCTCCATATATTGTTTTAATTAAGACATTTTCCTAATTAACTGCTAAACCCGACGGCACTAACAGGTTGTATACGAGTAACTATAAAACTAATTTTCACACTTGATGAGTGTCCATCGACATTTTTATAGACAATAACGCCCTGTACTGAAAGTAATTTCTCGCTCTAATTATAATAAACAATTATTGCGCAGTCTCACTGACGGCGATGAGCTAGCGGCGGCCGTTTCTGCCCCATTACTGGTAATTTTTTTAATTTAAATATACTTACATACTTTTTGTCAATGTAGCGTTTGACGGTAATGTCGTTTACATTTCCTGGACATTTTCTTCAATAATAAATAAATCTATGATCTTTTTTAAATAAAAACGGCTCAAATAAACTACACAGCTATACCGTAGAATAAAAACAAATAATAGTCGAACTCATCTCAGGTGTGTGGCCCAAAAGTTTTAACGATTACCTATAGTAACAATAATAATAAAAAAAATTATACAATACATGTTCCTTACAACTATGATCAAGACAGATATAGCTCGCAATTGCTCTGTTATCGTTTAACGGTCGCGTTACGACCACTCCTTGTCCGGGAGCTATTAAACCCTAAAAAGGGCTTCCACAATAAAAATGTCGATGCGAGCACGCGCACCGCCGCCCGCCATTAAGATTCTTTACTCACATCACAGGCACCATAAATCAAGGGCTACCTTGCATTACGGAGAACGCGTCGCGAACTGTGCCTTGGAGAAAGTCAAGGGTTTTTATAATAATATAATAGGTAATAATATCAATAATATCTGGAGCACAGGTCAGTTAATTTATAAAAACTCCAATATGCTAGTTGACTAATTTTGAAAAACTAAATCATAGTATGCCAAATGGTCTAATTTAACTGAAATATTAATATTTCAGTAAAATATTAATATTACTAACTGAATACTATTAACTGAAATATTAATATTTCAGTAAAATACAAACTGTAACATATTTTATTTTATATTTTTACGAACTATTTGACGTTTCCCCAAAAAACGCGTCAAACTATCATAGCGACTCGTGTGACGTCATATGTTGCAAACGAAGAGCTGTTTGGTTGAGCGGAAAGACCAAAATATTATGTCAAGTTTGTTTAGTTTCGCAACATGTGACGTCACGCATCGTATTGGCGTTCGCTGTCACGTGACTAGTGATTAATTTCGGAATTTTATTTCTCAAAAATATTAAATAATCATGATATATTTAATCAATGAGATCGATTTTTCGCATTTGTAAATATGAAGGTACCATATAAAATAGATATCTTCAAAATATTTTCTTATTGTCAACTACCCTATTGCTTCGTGTCCACCGACCACACAGCCCATAGACGCCTAACGGCTTACGGGCTGTGTGGTCGGTGCTGCAGGTACATCGCGTCACCTAGAACTTACACCAGGGTCGATAATTTTTAAAACCAAAAAAAATAATAGTAGGATGAAACCCAATAGAAAAGGAGGGGAATATTATAAAAATGAAAGGAAAAATAAATTACGGGCGATCTGAGGTCGGGAAGGGGATGGGGGTGAGTATTTAAGGGTAAAAAACTGTTTTTCTCGATTTCCGGCAAAACTAAAAGTCCTATCGAAAAAAGTCAAATGGCAAAGTTGTAGGTAATAAAAAGATCTAAAACTTTTGTATTTACACTTTTTTCACATAACCTCAAAATTTATGTGAAAAATCCAAAAAACCAAGTTTTTGGTTTTTTATTTCTATCTCTTCCAAAAAATTTTTTTTTTTCACTAAATTTGGTGAAAACCTACCTTTTTTTGTCTCAAACACACTGTAATTTTTTTGATTTAAAATATTTAATTTTGTACCTTATATTGACTTAATATCGAAAAAGCAGCCTAATTTTCAATCGAAAATTCACCCGTCAAAATATCAGCTTTTTTCAAAAAGTTGGTATGGTTTGTGTTCGTTGAATTCTCTACTTTCCGATGGTGAAAAAAAAAAAAATGTTACTACAGTAAATCTTCTCAGAATCCCTCTCTCTAAATCCCTCTTTTATTTCATTTACAGAAAATTGACATTCTGTTTCGTTGTCAACGATATAATTAATAAGATAATTAATATAATTCTTAGTGTTTTCACATGCTGAGCGACCCCTTTTTCTTTCTGTTCTTTTGTTATAAAAATTAGCCATACAAGCAGTGTGATAATGTGCTTTTACTGCGACTAAATCAGGCACATTTTGCAAACGAGCTGAAATCTTTTTATCGAAATCATTTAATACATACATTATAACATATATTTTTTTTTCACCATCGGAAAGTAGAGATTTCAACGAACAGAAACCATACCAACTTTTTGAAAAAAGCTGATATTTTGACGGGTGAAATTTCGATTGAAAATTAGGGTGCTTTTTCGATATTAAGTCAATATAAGGTACAAAATTAAATATTTTTAATCAAATTAATTACAGCGTATTTGGGACATAAAAAGGTAAGTTTTCACCAAATTTCGTTAAAAAAAAAATATATTTGTAAAAGATAAAAATAAAAAACCAAAAACTTGGTTTTTTGGATTTTTCACATAAATTTTGAGGTTATGTGAAAAAAGTGTAAATACAAAAGTTTTAGATCTTTTTATTACCTACAACTTTGCCATTTGACTTTTTTCGATAGGACTTTTAGTTTTGCCGGAAATCGAGAAAAACCGTTTTTTACCCTAAAAACTCACCCCCATCCCCTTCCCGACCTCAGATCGCCCGTAATTTATTTTTCCTTTCATTTTTATAATATTCACCTCCTTTTCTAATGGGTTTCATCCTACTATTATTTTTTTTCACTTTTTATTATTTTTCAAGGCTTCTACCCTGGTCTAACTGTCACTAACCAAGTATTACAACTATTACAAGGGCAGTAATAAGGTGGTAACTCCAACACGCGATCCCGTTGACGCAACAGCTCCCATCAGCCGGCGCGCTGTCTGCTGCGCTCATCAATCGCGCCTCCAGGTGTTCGTTAGACGGACTGACAGCTGGTTCATTACTCCAGCTTAATAGACAACGATCAGCGGACCTAAGTACGCGTGTTACGCTTTCTTTATTTTACTTTTATTGGAGCAAATGGACGCGTAGTTTAGCTCATGATAAATAAATAAACGCTTACATACTCTCACAACCGCAGTAGGATTGACATTGTCGCGGGTATAAACGATACGATTAAGACAACCTACGACGTCACGGGTACGGACGTCACTAACTCCCATGACCCGAGAACAAACGATTATCTATCACACAAATGTGCCCGGTCGAGGCCGTCGAGACTCGAACTCGTTACCCGTTTTGCAGACATGATCACTGTCAAAGGGAAACTATGGATTACGAGTGGATAATAAACGATTTTTGGTATTTGGATTTGGCTGCGGCCAGTACTTCGTCACATTCCAGTAGGGTTCTTCCCAAGCTTGGGGGTTCCTACTTAACATTGAATGAGGCTGTTACTCAAAATCTCTACAATACTCTTGCAAGGTGGATTTCGTTTAATAACTTTCAAATTTTTCGTTTCATTCTTGGTTGGAATAAAATTTTATTTGTACATAGATCTTAAAAAAATATTTGTAAATTAGGAATAGGTGAAGATAAACAATTTCATCAGGGTTTTATAAAGAATACACTAATATATTCCAGTTATGGGGACTACTTGGATAATACATAGATTTTCAATTAATATCAATTTATATATATATATAAAAAAGTAGTTTATTTACTTTTTTTTGCGGCTGCCCTGCTAGAAAGTAAAATTTCTGATAGTCGCAATAAATACTTATCTTACTTATTTCCCTTTCAATTGCACTTATTTCTATTAGATTGTACGAAATGACAAGTTAAAAAACAACTACATCAGGATCGAAAGAAGAAGCCAGCCAAAGGCAGTAGCGGTTACTCATGAAACCTTAAACCGCGCCAAGCTTTCCAACACTGAAATGAAATGAAATGAAATGAAATTTATTCGAAGTTGGTTTTTTACAAACACTTTTCGAAAGTCAATCTACGCCATCGCTTCGACAAATCCCTACCGTGAGTAGTCTTGGAAGAAGAAGCGGCAAGAAATTCCAAGAAGCTTTTTTTGCTACTCACATTACAGATAGCACTTACTACTACTTACTAGCTAGAATATCAAACTCATGTCCAAGCATTTTTATCTTTAAAATAATCATCAAGTTTGTAGTTAATAACCTTTCGTCATAAGAATGCCTTTGACATGATTTTTAAATTTACAGTATGGCATTTCCGTCAATTCGAACGGAATTTTATTATAGATTTTAGACTGACTGATTTTAGATAGACTGCTTAACTCGATCGATCAGTTATATTACGATCGAATCCGTTATGACGACCGTTTCAATTAAAACTATTAACAGTGTATTGGACAGGTCGATTGATGGGTGTTACATTAGTGTTTCGACGTTAAACTGCAGTTTGCTGTGCGTGTAATTGATCCTATGGATGATATAATTAATTCGTCGCGACCACTCATTATTCCGTCGAACTTCGGTCAAATGTCTGACCGATCCACGCTATGACCGACTGCCATAAACGGTGTAATGTCATCCGTTTGATGGTGACTTGATATTGAAATAATATGGTATGAAACGAGTGTTTAAGTGTGTAGCAGAAGGCAGGTTTTATATATAAGGACTTATTCATATTAAGTTTTTGAAGTGAAACTTCTATACATAATTATGTAGGTATCCTTATAATTATGTCATCATCATCATCATCGCAACGCATAACTGTTCCATTACTTCGAATGAGTCTCCTCTCACAATGTGATGGGTACAGGCCAGGTACACTCCACTATGCTGCCAGCCCACCATGCTGGCCAAGTACGGATTAGCGAACTTCACACATCTTCGAGAACATTATGGGGAACTCTCAGGTGTGCAGGTTTCCTCACGATGTTTTCCTTCACCGACGCAAGTGATAATTAAATTCAAATACGCACATAATTTTTAAAAACTAGAGGTGTTTTCCGGGTTTGAACCCAGGCCCCCAACTTTCAAACCACTCGGCTATCACTGTTTGAATATGATTATGTAAACAATATCAATTCTCTATTAGGTAAGTATCTCCTACAAAGTCAGTAAACGTTACGTATAAACATGCCGTATAATCAGCCGTCACTGGTTAAGTACTGTTCAAGCTGTCAAAACGCAACAGTACCTACATGCTCTGGGCACGCATTAAGAGAAAGGTCAGTTACGTGTCATGCTCGTGGTAGATGCTATCTATACCTTTCAATCCTCAGTAGGTACTGCTTAAGGTAACATTCCACTATTACATATAAACATGAAGCGCTCGTAGCCCGGCGGCTCGAGTCGATGCTAGTGACCCGCTGAGTTAAGTAACAGCGGGCATTCGGTAGTTGGGTGGGTGACCGCTAGTGGCAAAAAAATCTTGAGTGTTTCTGTGCTTCGGAGGGTACGTAAGCCCTCGGTCGCGGTTGTTATCGTTGGATAACAATCGTGAAGCCATTTCGGAGGCCTTCGGCCGGCATAAATAGTTCCGGCATATTGTCCTAATCCGCACTGTTTGGGTAAACAATATGTTCGAATAATGCGGATGCATTGCCAGTTATTAACATAAAAAAGCTATTAATAGTAAAAGGTTTAATTTTTTTCTAATTCGACTTTAACAGATTCGAATTGCTTGATCAATTGAAACATTAGCGGGAAGGTTGAGACGACAACTTAAGAAAAATATATACAAAAATACCCATTGCAATGCGTAGTTCAGTGTGCATAATAAAAAATAAGTATATTTTTTATCTAATAATTACGATCAGTTATCTTCTGTTGCTCGAATTACCGCAAAAACACAACGATAGAGGCCAGACCGCAAAAGGAGTCACATTCGTCTTGATTAGTAGTAGTTAGCGCTAAAATCGAACGAATAGGTCAAATACCCACGGACGAACCGACAATTACACGTATGTAATGAATGAGACGTCACACTATACTTAAAGAATCATAAGACTTTGGTCTTCTAATTAAATGATAATAAACAAAAACTATGGCATTCGGACACGGCGCGAGTTATACGCTGAAGGCGAGTCAAGGATTCGTTAATTATTATTATTATTATTATTATTTCTTTATTTCAGATAACAATGATCCATACATACCAATTCTCAGTCAAATAAAAATTTACAATAAAATAATAATTACAAAGTTCAAATTCAATAAAAATAAATAAATTACAATTAAAACAATAATGTCACTATTAAGATTATTACAATTATTAACTTATTTATAGGCGTAGTGCACATGTATCCTACTACAGTGATTGAGATACCCGCAGTCATATCTCTCCGACAGTACTCTCAAGATCCTGTTCGGGCTGCCCCGGACCCTGCACAACAAGGACGTACATCGTTTTCTTATTAGCGTGTAAAAACAATCTACACGCGCTTCGGCAAACATCCCTGATGCGCTACAAAATCGAGGCAGCCCCAACAACACCCTGAAAGCATTGTTATATTGAACGCGCAGGGCGCTGAACTGTTTCGCCGTATAATCCACCCACAAGCTGCTCGTGTACAGTGACGTACAAAATGCTCTGAAAAGAGTAATTTTGACATCCCTGGAACAGCGTGCAAACCTGCGGGCGATCATGTTAGCCCTTACAGACAACGCCCTACGCTCCCTCTCCATGTCTACATCATCCTTCAGGTCGGAGGTAACCCAGTGGCCAAGGTATTTAAACTTAAGATGTTAAGATGATCACCATTGCCTATGGATATAAATAATTAAAAATCATACAACCCTCTCGAACTTGGTTTTGATGAGATTTCTGTCACATAATTATTTTCCCGACTGGTAATCGAGCTGTTGAGCCGAATGTCAACTGAGTTGTGTCGGATTCATGTAACATAACAATTACATTGTAACAGCGATAGATACTACTTGTTTCTTAATATTAAATTTCTTTTAATGCTTATGATAAATACGTCTTGAAGGAGAGGTCATAGTGAATGAAGTCAAAATATTGCTTTGTTAAAAAAAAACAACTTTGTATAATAGTGTTTTGTATTCACTCCCGTTGCTCTCACTTTCAGTTCCTCTCACTATTTTTTTAGATTGGTTATTTCAAATTTTTGACCTAAAATTTACAGTAACTCAAATTAACTGTTCCCATTTATAGAAATGGCGCCCGAGTCATAGAAGGTAGCGAGAGCGGTGGCGTGAAAACACGCTTATCGTTGACTCGTGCCTCGAGCGAGCGGGACAAAAACTGGCCGGACCTGTTGTAACGGCCGCGGCGTGCACCGCCCGCTCCACGGAACTGCATAGAGCTGCCATGTGGACGCAAATTAAATAAAATATATTAATGGTAATTGTGCACTTATATGGGTGGTCCTGGTTTTGAACATTTTTTACCTCCGCTAACTGTAACTGACTATTATACGTTTAATTTACGAATGATACCGCTAACAATCAATATTAATTAATGGTAATTAAGTATTCGTGTGACTAAAGATGAAATTGTTTTTGTTAGGTATAGTATTTTTGAGTTAACGATACCCAATATAGGTGTCATTGTTTGCATTGCATGTTTTTCTGACTTTAATATGAATTAATATATTTTTTTAAATATAGCGCTTTTACGTACTCATAACTCTTGTTATTATAATACTTCTAATCCATCTTTTTTGCGGCCAACAAAGGTGAGTAGTAATCTGATGATATGGTCACTGGCTTCCATAATAATGGGACAGATATAACATCTTTCTCATTCACTCTCCTCAACCTCAATCTCAACTCCTCAGCACACTTTTAACATATCGTCACAAACCTCTCTATATCATTCCTGTACCGTAACAACAGCTCTATATAAATGCACTTATCGTAAAACTGTTACTAAATAGCGATTTTTATGAAAATCAGTTGCAATTAGTTAAATAAGCAGCTAGTCTCGGCGGGAGCGTATAAATTGCTATATTGATGAGTTATGAGGCATAATTAGTAATTATACCGAGTACCGTCTCGCGCCAATGGCACCCAAGCAGCGGGTACGTGGCCGGACTAAGGTATGAGCGCAAGTGGGTCACTGCCGTGCCCTGCTCTCTGTAACGACATTGGAACTCGTAGAAGTGGAAAGGTGGATACACTTTTCAGAGGCGACCATCATAGTCCTCAAGGGTAGCAACGACGTAGCCAAGTTGGTAGTGGTAGGCCCTGCCTGCCAAGCGAGGTCTCGGGTTCGATTCTCGGATGCAGATATTTACGTGTCAGATAAATGTTTGTTCTCGGGTAATGGGTGTTGGTGATGTGTTATTTGTGATGTCCATGCAAAATTGCCGACTGCGATACAAGGAATTCTAGTTCAGGGTAGGAGTGTGTCTCCGAATTACAACGAGATTCTTACTAACAATTACTAACAGGACTGACAGTTCGTATCCCAGTCCTACCTACGAACGAGCTGACCATAAACACCATCTGCTAACCATCTTAGTCTCAATTTGAGTCTTGTTCCGTGTCGGTCACAGTTCATGTGGTAGCTAGTCAGTCGAGTTCAAAACCCTACCATCCGCCTAAAGTGATCATCGTCGTCTACGGACATACGTAACACCGAAGGCTTTTGCTTTGCCAAACGAAAAAGAACCTACATTATTTGACAACGACATTGTGAACACTACATGAAACTGATATTTCTCTAGGTCACTGGTTTTGATAAGTCTTGGTCATGACTTCTAAAGATACTTTACAGGACTAACATTCACTAACAGTCCCTGTCCCAGTCCTCATACTTACAAACTAACCAACTAATTTTCTAACACCGTCACCTAACCGGACTAACTATCCCAGTCCCCGTGTGAATCTTGTCCTAAGTCGGTCGCAGTTGTCATGGGCGGCAGCGGATGGTGGTGCTGCATGCTCGTTTGCTGCCTTAAATCAATAAAAAAAACTTAAAAAAAAAACGATCGCTTTAACCACCGGAAAAGACGTTTACAAAAAATTACTAAAAAACTTGCTAGCTGTTGAATTAAGCTATGTCCTTATGTAATTAAAAACCATGTTAAGAGTTTATCTAGTGGCAGAAAAAGCCTTAAGTGCAAATTATGACAGAGCGCGCTGCAATGTGGGAGCGAAGCGAACGCGAAGAGTAGGTAACCTATGTAGAGACGTTAACATCTTGCAATATAATTTATTGTTTAAATATTAATCTCATTCTTCTGAGCTACACTCTTGGCGGAGAGGTCGAGGCTTGTGGCAACGGTCATATGAAGGCGTTTGTGGTATGCTCGACAGTCAGTAACCATTCCTCTGATCTCTGGATTAGTTTTTATGGAATTAAGGTAGCAAATAAGCATGCAGCACCGCCCTTCCGCTGCCTGTGAACTGTGAATATAAACGACAGTGAACATTTACACGCTGATGGCTCATCAGCTCGTTCATCAGCTATTAAACGTTAAATAAGCTTGATCAATATCTGACGGTATAGCGCAAGCTTTATCACAACCAATAAAGGACTGCGCACAGTACAACGACGCCACGACCGACAGACGCCAACGCGACTAAAACCTTGACAAAGCTAACATTCAATTATGAGCCTTATATCTTTGAAGGTAAGGTTGAATTTCGAACTTATACTTAAAAGCCCTGTACGGCCCCTCCCCGCCCTACACCCATAGCCGTTCCGTTTCGAGACCAACGCGTCGACGTTGCGTTGACGACTCACCGTAGACGAGTAGTCCACGCGTCGACCGACACAATGACGTAATGTACCTAGAACGGAACGTCGGAGTTGAAACGGAGTGGAGACGGAGTCGAGTTGACGTCGATGAAGCGTTGATCGCGGAACAGAACGTCGGAGTTGAAACGGAGTGGAGTCGGAGTGGAGTTGACGTCGAGTTGGTGTAATGTGCGCACTCCTTAAAGGTGGTAAGCTTCACATGACTACGCGCCATGAATACGTAACACTATCACCGTTATGGAAATTATTTGTACCCTTCATACATTACTAAATTAATACACAATGCCGACAATGCGGCTATAATGAGTTCTTAATAACAGCGCGATGAAGTGCGAAAAAAAATATTGGGTTTTACTTATCGCAATCTAAAGCTACTGTGGCTCGATGTATAAGGTCGTAATCAATTGGCTTCCATCATCGTAATCATCACCGGTGGCATCTTTATGACCCATCTGCCTGTTGAAATTGTTTTAAATATCGGCTTCTTTATAATTATTATCGTTTAAAATTAATTGAAACAAGCAGTTTAAATTAACACTGTGGAAAAAGGATGCTCTAGTAGACATGGGGCGAGGATAGCTGTATAGTATTAGAAATGTTCGTTATACTTACACACTTATATTATTTTTATATGTTAAACAAGCAGACGAGTCAGCTGATAGTAAGTGGTGACCGCTGTTGACATCAGTATCATTTAATGAATCACCGATGTTATCGATGTATAAGGGAATTCATTTGGTTTGGGATCTAAACCACCCAGTAATCCTTGGATACTTAATCTGCTGGATAGCTACCAGTCACCTTCCAGCATCACCCATGAAGTGTCTTCCACCTGCTTCGATTGCCAGGTGAAAGTAGCTCCACACTTCTTTCTTGATCTTTCTCTCTTGATTCGTCCATGATACTTTCGATTTTGTAGGCCTCATCGACATTTCCTCGACACTTATAGACGGCTCATTTAGTTTGCCAGATTTCACTGCGAATTTTAAAGCGTTCCACTCTGCTCCACCAGTGGGGTGCCTTGGTGGGGCAAAGTGGAATAATCTCGTTTTTTAGCTATCGGTGTATAAAACTTCGATAGCGTGATTCAAGCTTCATGACATCACCGTGTGACGTGTGTGCAATGTCTTCACACATAGGTACATAGGATAAATTCTCGATAAAACGATGTGTTATGTGATATGTTATAGTTGAGGTATAAGGGCCACCTGTAACTTGGCGTAATATTTACGGGTTAACAAATAGTAAGTAATTGATCAGTAAGTCGTTTGGCAATGCACTCCTTGGATCGGCACGACGGCGACGCGTCGTCCAATTACCGTGATCTAATTGCCGACAATTGTACCGCGACGTCTGTAATTACCACGTTGAAATTGATCACACCGTGACGTGGCACTTGAATGCACCAGTTACAATAATACAATAGAGCATCAAAGAAAAATTACAATCAAATTAACGTTAGTCTAATCCGTTCGGTTCCTAGCATTTATATGCGGGACAAATGTTTGACCTCGTCCTGAATGTTTGAGATTATTTGTTTGTAAGTTCTTATTCCCAGCACTCACAAATGTTTCTTGATAATAAATAACGCAATTGACATAACTAATACGTGAGAATGATTGAGAAGCCAATTTGTGTTACAGTCTTTGAATAAGACTGACTTATAATAAAGAAATAAATTTGTGTTCAATCTCACCACCGTAACCATTGCGCCGTACGGGTTAATGTTTACCTTAACTTCTCAACTTATTTTTCTAACAATGTTTTAACACGTTTGTTCATGAGCAACAAGGGCTCACCCGTAACGTCGAGCAGACCGCATGTCCGTGTTCGACCCGAACAAAAACGATTCCCAGCAAAAACCTTTAAGCCTCATCGCGTTACCCGCGAACGGGGCCGAATGCTTGCCGATTAGCGAACAAAAACCTCTCCCGGGTTAGCCAATAGCCACCTTGTATCGGCAATTCTGTCGATATGTATGCAAATAGCCGCTGCTCGCTTCACGCCCGGCTTGTATCGATGGATTTATTACGTCCACAATACCGTCACGCCAATTGCGCGCCCCCATTCAATTTATCTTGTTTTTGCGCTCAGCAACAGGACCCTATCTAAGGTCCATTTGCGATTGTATATCGCGGTTTATTGGGAAACCGGTAGACTGGCTGTCTGTGTAAGTGTTTCCCATAGGACTTGTAGTGTATAGGTTTTATGAGTCGTGTAACCCATGTGAATTGTGGGGTACTAGTGTGGTAGTCAGCCAAGGGCTTCACGACCTTTAAAATATATTGACTTCAACCCATTAAGTACCCACTACTAAGCACGGGTCTCACCTTCTAAGTGATAAGGCCCAGAGCATACTCCACCACGCTGCTCCACTCCAGTGCGGATTGGTGGAGAGGTTAGTGGCCAACCCATGTGTCATATATTTTTATGCATCTGACATCGATAACAACTGGGACCGACTTCTTTACGTGTCCTCCGGAGCACGAAAACTCTCAAAAAATCTTTGCCACTAGCGTTCACCCATCCAATTACCGGCCGCGCCCGCTGTTACCTCAATTAGGATCAACACAAGCCGCCGGGCTATGAGTACATTCTGTATTAAATACCATTTATTACAAAAGATTGAAGATAAGTAAACGCCTGAATCATAGTCACCGCAGCACATGCAGATCCGCTGCGCTGACGCAACGCGCCCGCTAACTAATTATTGGTAGTTGAGCAACACTCCGCGTACTCCCTGTTAGGTGTTAATAAACGCGCTTTGCATATGCATTCTAATTGCGTTCGTATCAGGCATTAAAAGACGGCCAAGTGTGGGACGGGTCACGGTTAATGAAGGGTTCCGCCGGTGGAATAATGGGATCAATAAAAATAAGTGTAAATATTTAATAGTGCTGGTAATAGTGGTAATTCTCAATGATGCCCTGAATACAAAGTAGATTCTGAAATGACCATGCTGATATAACCGGTAACTGAAAATATTCCACATAATTATAAAGAACTCAACCTCAAGAGTCAACCTCATTATGATTTTATTGATTTATAATTTTAATCTTTTATCATCACATATACCGACAAGATTTTGTATTTTATAGGTAGGTACCATTATTTATTTTTAATAAGTGTCATATTGTTTTTTATTTGTAATTTTATTATTTCATCAAGTTGTTCTATATAACATCAATGTTATATCGTAATATCACGGCTGTGACCAACGAAATAGCGTAAAATAACGACACAGACACAACGTTACAAGACGTTATTATAAGGCCTTAAGTGACAGCCAGGGATCCCTAAAAATAAACCTCGGTTCATTGGCTAGAGCCAGTATTGTGAAAATAGAGTTTTTGTCGCAGTCTGTTAATCATTACTTGTGTTAATGCTTTTTCTGTGACAATTAGGTATATGTAGGCGCATAAGGAACAAATTTTCTATTGCATGTGATAAGATTTACTTGTTGTTGAGGTTGAAAAACGTAAATGGTTAAAACCTATTTGAATACATACCTATATGCTGACTTAGGAAATATTATAGAACATATCGATAACATTGTAATTCATTGTCATAAAAAGTCAGGTGACAAAATGGCATCATAATATTATTAGGTATTAAACAACAGAGTAGACATTAATATACATAATTTATATAATATATTGTCACTTTTAGATCTTGTCATATTACTTATTAATGTCATGTAGGTATTTCAAATAGGGCTTATGAAAATTCATAGCTTCTAAATACAAGCTTTTATTGTAATTTATGTAGTTTATGTGAATTATAAACTGCAAAGCGATAAATTTAGTTCTTTCCGTTGAACAGTTGCCTTGTCTGGGGCCAACTCTGAGCGTAGTATCCGGACATTCTTGACATACATAATGTACATTGTCTTTGAAACTTTTTTTTAAATAAGGCCAGCCCTAATCGCATACTATGTTAGCTAATTTAATAAAATTCTGAAAAGATAATCTTTAAAATTTGCAATTGTTTGAACGGGAAAAATTAGACTCATGACAAAGAGAAAAAAAATGACCTCCCACACTGTCCCAACCGGGGATCAAACTTGAGACTCCTTGCTTAGCAGGTGCTGTCAATACCAACTAGGCAATGGGGACATCTTTAGTAGATGTCAACATTGTATTAAAGTGAATCGAAGTAATCTGCCGCCCATGTAAATCAGTGCACTAAAGCCATCCTTTTGCCGGTCAAGAAAAAGAAGAAAGTATGAAAATAGTAGAATCCAGTTTCATTTCATTTACAAGTTCAATTTGGCTCGATACCCTCACGATCCTGGCACAACATTCTTGCAACTACAAAGAAACTATTGCTATTTTCGGAGCAGTCAATTACGCATCTAAAGTAGGTACATTCGCTCCAGCATCTGCATCTTAATCTCGCCGCGTCGTCGTTACCAGCCGTTTGCAGTCGATAAGAGAAAATATCTGTGGCCGAGATCGATCGAAATTTCAAGTGTACCCGCGAGAGGCCGCTAATTCAGTGCCCCTTTTATTTATGTCTTCATACACGCCGCCGATAGCCCCTAATTACGCGACCGACGCAAAAACACTAATCGCACATCGTACAGCCACTTCCAAGCCGCAAACGATATATCCGACCTTCAAACTTGCATGCAAAAGTAGACTTTAACTACCTTCTTTTAGATTAAATTTCATTAGACACAATAAGCAGTTAAGACGCCTACGCTTTTGAAGATATCTCAGAACTGTGGTATGAAAGTCATACATGTCTACATCGTTGTCATTCTTAAAAAGTTTTTATTTGATTTTAATTAAAGTCGTTTTTGATTTTGCATAAATGTAGCAGCTTATATGACCTTCTTGCTTCGGTGTTTCAGAATCACAGGTGTTGAAGTGAAAGGAACCTTGGTTAATAGATATTAGGTTGAGTTTTATCAGAAAACTGTCAGCGATTTAAGACGTTTAGAGATTGGAAGGTCCAGTTGCGCATGAGAAGCGTTAATGAGCGAGGGTTCCGTCGGATTCCTGCTCAGCTATGTTAGTGTATCAGCTTTTGTCGGCACGATACAACTTTTTGCGATGGCCAATGATAACAATGAGCGGTGTTAAGAAAAGTGGGATGCGAACCTCTGAAGATAATAAGAAGTGGGATAATTAATTAATGTGCAACGACGGACAGACCGCGGACTGCGCCTAGTGCCGCGGTGGTGTTTGAACACTCACCAAAGATCGGTATCGTCGCATCGGGTACACGCGCGATTGTACATTGGCTCGCTAGAAGTCGCTAGGCTATTTAGAAAAAATCGTAGAGGTGATTTCAACTACATGTTTGTTGGTAAGCGAGAAACGATTGACGATATTGACTGATAAAATATAAATTCTCACAGTTAAAAATACACAGTTTATAAATATGGGTATCAGGTACCTACAAAACTGAAACCTTGCACACAGATATCTCACCACTAGCGCTTATCCAGCTAAATATCAGAGTCAATCACTTCCGATGTCGATGAGCGATTTAATTTTAAAAGAAAAAACAAGACCACATCCGCTGCATCCAGGGTTACCATAGCAACGGACGTAGCCATTACACCAATTTACAAACCATGAACATTTCTAATAGTTTATGCAAACCATAACTAACCCACAACTATTGTGAAGGTTGATCTAAAATCGTGTTTTATAATTGCTGAATAGACTCAAGCTGCCTAAAGAATTTTTTGTGTGAAAAACCGAGGGCGATCGCCTACCCGATGCCGATGGTGTGACACGGTAAAGGAAATTATGGGCATACCCGTTACGTAATGCTTCAAGACAGGCGGAAGACATGGCGGCTTGGAAGCAGCCCATCAGCTCCACCATCAAGGCTCACCAGAACCGTCACGGCCTTCAGCAATAAAGAAGAAGACAAAGAAGAAGTTTCACAAAGTTTTATTCATAACATGAAGCTCGTCGATAATTATCAAGAAAAAAAAAGTTGATAAACAGATATGAAAATGGTATTAACTTTTCTTTACCAAGTTAAAATCCAAATTATGTACCAATTTTGAATTTTGAATATTTTACGTGTGTACCTACTTGTTTTATGAATATCCTAATAGCTAATATTGTTTTACGAATATCCTCCTAATTTACAAACGCGTCCTTGAATTAAGAAGGATACTCAACAGATTTTTATTGGAAAACTAAGGTTTAAATTATATTTTATTTTATTACAGCTAATGGTATTATATTATGTATTCACAATAGATATCTATCTATGTATTAAATAATTCATACAATTTTACTCTAATAGTAATGAATTCCCCGCCATTAGCAATAAATTGGCATAAGACAGTACCTACTTTAATATTTGTATTTGAAGTCGGACTAAGACCAGTCGCACAATTCCTACACGATTTTAATTAATCGATGTGTGCAAGGATTCTCGGAGAGGTTTTAATAACGTTAATTAATACTTATTTAAATTCATTTTAATTAAGGTTTTCGATAAGATAAAGTTTATTTTAAATATCTATGTATGCGTTATTGTTGTATCTTTCCTAAAAGTCAGCTGTCGCTTGCTGGCAATAAAATCATAGTTCGGTAGCTAGTAGTTGTACCTATACTGTAATATATATATAGGTACTATATTGTAATAATCTAGTAATACAGCTGTAACTGTATTTTTGCGTTTCGATAAACAAAGCTAGATGTAAAATTAGATAGGTACATTAAACGTGACATTTACCTATGACTTCGAGAGTCGGTCGTTTAAAGAAAATAACAATAGTTAATTTTTTTATAATAAAGAAAAAAACGAATAGTAGTTCGTTAATGATATTTCCTATATTAGGTAATGAGAATTCTTGTATAAATTTAAGTAACGACTGTTATCTAATAGCGAGTCTCGGATTCGAATTACCAATAACCATTTTATTGCGGGGCTTAGATTGCCTTTCATGGTACTCGTATTGTTGCACACGTCTTTGACAACATTATTGAAAGCTCGGTTTACAATATAAGCAAAAAAATTAATTCGCAAATTTTGAAAATTGTAGGACAAATAGAGTTTTTACGAATTCCTTAAGAAAAGTATGCCTATTTCCGTAATCTTTAAATGTATTTAGATGCCATTACATTTTCAGAATGTAAAGGTTTACACTCTTTTAAATTGAGTCTAATCAGCTGTTGCGCCATTCAATACATCGAAACACTGGTTACGTGTGCGATCTTCCCAATCGAAACCCACCGCGAATAGACCTTCATAATTAAATGACGGAAAATAATTGCATTTCGAAATGAATATCTTTGGTCTTAATCTACATGCGATCTGCGCCGGGCGGCATTACAGGAGCAATTAATCAAGATATTGATAATTCAACAGGAATGAAATGTGATATCAAAATACGATTAATATTGCAATAGTAGCTATGCAATCTAGATCTGGAGGTAAATTGGCAAATACATTCGAATACGCAATAGATCTACGACATTAAAAATGAAAAATCTATTTGTATATTGGTAATAAGGACCTGGGGAAGTAGAAAATGTACGACAGCTAATGAAGGTTTGGGAGAGCAGGAGACGTGAAGGAATTCACTAAAAATGTACACAAAAGGAAAGCTTGTTTTTTATTGGTTTTTCTTAACTGAATATTTCCGTTTCATCGTTTAGTTTCATTTAGTTTTGGCATTAACTGTCGAAGATTGGCAAAAACGTTATTGCTTTGGACTTTTAGACTTCCTGTCAGACCTGAGGCTGAACTAGCCGAGACTAGGAGCGACGAAGTTTGATGTTTGACTATGACATTCATGCAAATAATTGCCTCCTATTTAAACTCAATAACCTGTCTAAGGGATGAACTTCCAAAAATTCTTCCTTAATTCTCCCCTGCATAGGGAACAAAGTCAGTCTCTGCATTTTCTGCCAGTCAGTCATATTAGCGTTTTATTAATAGTACTACCTAGATAGCAAACTGATAATCACCAAGCTTATTATAATTTAAATGAAAGGGCCAACCGTTATCGGACTGGACATGGAGAACTCTGATTAAGTTGTCAAAATACCACCTCCACCCAGATGTGTCGCTCTCAATGGCCGAATGCCCGCCGAGTCACTGACCGCCGCAAAACGTCTTCATCTCACAAAGAGCAATAATTGTAGTGCCAATTGACCAGTAAATAATTATCCGTGTCCGAAAGAAGCTTTATCGAACGCTCCCAAGTTATTTAATATAGGGAACAGGTCCGTATGGATACGGTAGGCTTTAATTATAAGACATAATTCATGGGACGCCTACAAGACTCTCGTATTTGTTTATTTCTCGCCACTAATTTGTTTTAATGCTATCTGATGGTATACGCGTATTGGGTGTTGTCTTTCCTGCAATCTTCTTGCTCTTTACCGAGTGCAATGTCATTTTATTTAAATTCACTAACTGCTGTCTCTGATACAACCATTGCTATGTCACTTACTACTTTTTGGAAAATTGTTGATACAAAACAAGCAATGTATTCGAAAAAATCTTTAAGTTCTTCGTAATGTCGTGAGGGCGGTGCAGCAATAAACACGCAGAAGGACTTAATTATGAATTTTTCACGCGTTACCATACAATTTTCGTTTTGTCTGTCTGTCCGGGTATCTGAGGCCGCGGATGACATATTAAGCTCGAATTTTGCACGCACTGCCCGGCGATCGGCGACCTTCCCTCCCGTGACTGCGTCATAATGCTATCGGATTCGATACTCACTGCAATTACTTTAATATATACAACGGCTTGCCAAATACGAAATGAAATGATACCAATTTAAGAACCTGTTGTTATTTTAGCTCATCGGAATTATACTTTTTTGTACCTAAATACCTATTGACTTACAGTTTACGGAGATGCTATTTTTATTTCCTGTTAAGTCTACTTATTTTCTAAATATGTATGTATGTATACTTTTTGCAAATTGCGATTACTTGGATTTTAATCTGTGTTTGTTCGTATGAAGTCGCGTATCACAAATTAAAATTGTTGGCTAAAGATTTATTTAGTAGGTATGTTTCTATGTGTAGGTAATACCTATATGAATACATAATTATGTTGGCTATCCTGTAATCCACTGTTGGACTCGCAACACCGTTCACGCACATTAATACCGCTCCAATTTTTACTAATAATATTCTTAATAAGTAGATTAACTGAAACATAGTATAATATAGTACAGGTGCCAAGTTGCCAACCCTATTAGTAACCTACACGGATAGAAAACCGCGCGTTGCAAAACCCTTGAGAATCGCAAGCAGATCTAATTTAAATCAAAAATCCCGTTACATATTACAGTAAAATAAAACAACTGAAAGCAAAAAGTAGCTCCGTCTCGCTTGCACAGTTTCGCACTGAGTCGGTCAGTCGGTGTCGTCGGCGGTGTCTGTCCGTCCGTTCTTATTGATTCCAGCGAAAACAAACAACACGGCTAAATGGAGGTATTGCCGCGTATTAAGTTGTATGTCCATCGGGGCTGGCTCAAGTTCAGCTAAAGCATCTCTTCTCGCCTGATTGCGCGGATTTACTTTTACAAATTAAGGTAACTAACGAGCATGCAGCATCACCCTTTCGCTGTGGCCCATGCCAACTGTGACCGACCTAGAACAAGACTCAAATGGGGACGAGGATGGTTAGTCCTGTTAGCAAACAGTGCTAGAACATTACTTGGTTAGTTCGTTAATAGTTATGAGGACTGGGGGCAGGGACCGTTAGTGATAGTCAGTCCTTTAGTCCTTCCACTAAGTAGAGGCTTCAGTCGCCTCTAACGCTGACCATATCTAATGCTGGAAGAACAGGATGTGTTCTGCCAGCATGAGATTGGGATCAGAAACTATTCTAGGCCACCTCATTACTGCAAAAACTTCAAGAAACCTAGGAAAGTCCCCTTATTATTGAAGTATCAAGCGATTCTCTCGTAACTCGAGCCCCTGCTACCTACCCCGGGTAGACCGATGCCGCTGTCGGATAGAGCGCGGCGATACATCACGCCGCGTAACGACGGCGCCTGCGCTGCGCACCGCGCGCCGATTTATAGCCGCCGTAACCTTTAATTTGGACATAATTTAATTTGAACACGCCGCATCAGACTTAATTATGATATCTTCGGATGCGCTGTTCGCGTATTTTTATGCTCCATCCTGTCTCAGTGAGGTTATCTTAGCAGAGCGCGGAGGCTTGGTAAGGTTTAGGGTTAAAAATAGAGGGCTGATGTGGTGATACCGGATTGTTGATGGTGTTTACACGAAATAAATAACAGTTTTATATGTATACCAAATTAGCATTTGGTGGGCATTAGTGGTAGGGCTGAAGCCTTGCTACCATCCTCTTGCCTGAGACAGCCGTCAAACGAATTGTCGTGTTCTGTCTTGGAGCTAAACAACCAGATATTTCATTTTCTCTTCAAATGAATATCTAAATGGCTTGATGTACTGCTTCTGTATCGACCAATTAAGCTTCAGAAATGGCATGGACACCAAAAGTTTATAAGGGCATCGGTGACAACCTACCTGGCCTGGTGATGAGTTTGGTGAGATCCTCTTGGATGGCGTGTGGAGAAGGCATCTTATCATCAATTCATCAAATAGTGTCACAAACAATGTCTCCTATTATAATATTGATTGATATCATTGAGTTACAGTTTCGTGGTGTCCACGCGAACATTTCTTAATAGTTATAAATATTAATGCAATCTAATCCAACGGAGATCGAGACTGTCGCACCACTTGGGGTCTAGTCTCCCCGTCTACGGTAAACGATAAGCTGAAATTTTAACATAAGCATAATTTTCACTCATAAGCATAACTTTCAACTGCTTGAAAATCACAGGTTACAAGGACGATGACAATGTAATTTTACGACAAATATGACCGAATACTACGCCAAAATTGGGTCCAGACAAGGTTAATCAGCCCAGTGACTAAATTGCATTTATAATTAATTTAGCATTATAAAGCGTACTTTTAGTTTTTCAAACTATTAATTATTATTATTATTCTCCTTCATCTTTTATACTTTTTAAGATCCTTGAGTGACGACTAGAATTCTTCAGCTAAGATCATTCGAAAAGCGTGCGTTCGACCAAAAGGGAACCCAGATTTGATCTCGATCTCTTTATTAAGCCAGCTCGCGTGGCAGTTCAAAGTGTACATACAGTAGGTGATGTTGTCGTCCATGATGACCACTTACCATCCGTTGGATCGTCTGCTCATTTGCTGGCTATTTCCTAGCATAAAAAAGGTTCCACAAAAAATAATGGGACCCGGGTTTAGTACTATTGGTCATATATGTGTGACTCATGGGTGTTGGTGATGAGTTATTTGTGCTGTCGATGCCACCCGCGACACAGGGAGTAGTAGTGCGAGGGTATGAGAGTTTTGGCAACGTTTATTATTGTTATTATTATAGTAGGTCCGATACAGAGACACCCAGTCTCATTCCAGTACTTCATGTCGAAAGACAAAGCGAAGCTAAGATGAGATGAGACGTTCGGAGCATTTCGCCGTCAGTAGCGCCAGCGGTGTCAGTTTTTGCGCCACATTATATGCAGATAGATGAAAGCAACACCGCACCGCCAGGCGGCGTTGTCGTCGCCAACGGTTTCTAACTTTTTGTTCCTGCTCAATTGTGTTCTGTAATTAATGTTTTACATGATGCTATTTATTAGAAGAGAAGATTGCTAACCCGCGCCTTGGTTGGCAACGGTGTAATGTATCTTCGTTGAGACCATCAACAGTTCCCACGGCGAGTCGCGTGCGTATCGCCGCGGAGCTTTGACATGAAAGTTTATTTATTAATTACATATTTAATGCTGTTTAGTATAGTTTTAACCAGTTATGTATAACCAGTAATCTCACCTCGCTTCGCGTCGGGAAATCTGTGCCTTAACACCTACACAAAAATAGTTACCTACACGATTTTTTAAAAATTGACAATTGAATTTTAATTTGTGAGTCAATTGAAATAAATTGCTCAATGTTATTTCAAGAAAACAACTGGGGCCGACGGCGATGCTTTGAATTGCCGCTCCAAATTTTTTGCCACTAGCGCTCCCCATTTTTTAATATTTTCATTTTCATTTATCTGCTTACAGTTCAGCATAACTATGGTGTTTACAATCGAATACATAAGTTTTCTATTCAGGTTCGGCCAGCATCTACCATCCACCACCCGCTTGCGCCCGCTCGGTTGATCAGAGCATCGACGCGAGTCGCCGCGCCGCCGCCGGGCTCTGAGCGCTTCGTGCATATGAGTTGAAGTTTAATGGCGTCCAATTTACACAGCATACTTAATGCTTGAATATCAATTACCTTATGCATGTATTTATTACAAATATTTACGCTGAACGATTTTTAATTGTATTAATGGGTACTCGAGTCGATTAATGACGAGACTTAGGTGCTAATTGTTTGGAATTTAGAATTTATTACGTCAATTATTATAAGTTTCATCGTGTTTTTTTTTTAATTTAGCGGTGTCCGGTGACCGACCGTTCTGGGTAAAATTAAAAGGTTCTTTTTACGAATTATGACAAACGACCGACTAAGAACAAATTAGGATGGGAGGGTATTATTAAGAACCTTAGTTGATCAGTTCATTTAGGTATGAGAACTAAGGCAGAGGCCGTTAGTGACCTTAGTTGTTCTTAGTAACAATCCACTTAGTAATTGTTAGTAGTTAAGTCTCATTCCACATCGGTTGCAGATGTGTTGCTATTCTTGAGGACTGAGATATAATAACCGAATAACCGGAAAACCTGAAATAGAATAACCGGATCCACAATTGTCCAACCCAAACACAATTCCTGTTAAAACAATTAATACTCTGTAATATTGGTACTAGGTAATTGGGGAGAGGGGGGCGACTGTTCTAACGATGGCGATCGCAGCAGCTAACGTAAAAGAGTCACAGAAAACAATTACTGATGCGTATGCAATATCGATACTCTCAGACACGGCGCCCCTGCTAAGTGTCAGTAACCCGCATTTAATTAAATCTACCTCCTACTTATCAATATTTACGTCCTCTAATGGCCACCGTTAACTGTAGAGGACGCGCACGTCAATTAAGATGCGTAAAGGCGCGCTAGTGTCGCATAATTGGCGACGGTGATGCCACTCGATTATAGCGTATCAGTGATCGGGAATTCGATCGCTAACGTTGGTTACACTTATTATTGAATTATAATCGAGTTAATGAGACGTACTTGTTGACGCTGTTGTCTACTAATCTGTAAAAATAAACGTTTTATTATTCGTATACAAAGTCTTATATAAAATGGGTTGGCTTCAACCCATTAATGGTCCTCTACTAAGCACGGGTCTCTCCTCATACCCGAGGACGCGTAGAGCATACTCCAACCACGCTGCTCCAGTGCGGATTGGTGGAGGGGTTTGTGGCCAACGCAAGTGTCGGATTTTTTTATGCCGCCCGAAGGAACTGGAGCAGCTTGGTGAAGTATGCTCAGTAGTGTGCCATTAATGGATTACAGGCAATAATAACAATGATATACTTATTATACTAATTTTACAGGTAATCGAAAATGACTCATAATGATGTCACACACGGCCAGAACACCGATAATGCTGCGTTGTATCTAGATCTTGTTATCTGTAGGTAATTAAATGTCATAAATGTTTAACTTCCTCCGTGCACTCGGTACGTATCTTTTTCTGACATTATCACACCCGACTGTCAAATCTACGAGAAAACATTTCGCAAGTAATATTGGCATTGTAATACTTTAATACATAATTATAATCATTATATCGTCTTGTGTCAAGTGTAATTTTAATAAGTTGCCGTTTTAATAATACGAACTGATACAATTGTAGTGTTACACCTTGTATATAATTATGTCTGTACCTATGCAAAAACAAAATTGTTTGTGAGACTGAATATAAGTATTAACAGAAATTCATATTTAATTTATATTTATAATGAAAAGACACTACTCGTGCACCGTTTGCCAAACTTTTCTTCCAAAGACCACATTGTCAACATGAGCCCTCTTCCACTGTTTTTATAAATCATCTTATTTAGAAGATGGCCTGCACGACGGTCAGTGACATTATGTTGGTCACTCCTCACAGTCCTCACCCGCCTCACCTCACCGCACCACACCTCACCACACCTCATCTCACACTTCCTAGTATCTTGTTACTCACTGTTATTTTTTGTAGATGTAAAAAAAATTACCTAATGGTAATTTTTACATTTACATTATTTGCATTATTTGCAATTGCAAAAAAATTACCATTAGGTAATTAAATAACCTAATGGTAAAATTACCTAATGGTAATTTTTTTTGCAATTGCAAATAATGTTTATCACACAAACCATATTATCCGACATTCACGTGAACTCGCGGGCACAACTCGTCTCGTAACAAATAATAATCCGGTGTAATTATGATTAATCCGCCACGCTGTCTGTTTAACGACAGAATATCTATTCCAACTTATAAAGCTGAACAAATTTAATGTTTGTTTTCTAGCAGTTACACGTCGCATTGGCGGCAGGTGTGCGGATAAAATTGCAATCTTAAACGATATCTGGCGTGTTTAGTTTTAATGTTTTGAGGTCATTATGCAAATGGCGGCATCCTTGTTAGTTCGGCTGGGACAGTGGCGCGGCGGCGGTGGCGACATCCAGAAAGGCTGCCGGCTAACAACGCACCGATCAGATGGACGATAGGCGCTTTCCGTAAACCGAAGGTTTTACGACCGACTAGCGGTGTACACACGGATAGCAAAGATACATCATTTTCTTAACTAAATTAAATTAACAGATCATCAATAATTACAAGTTATCGCTCGTGCCGTCGCCCGATACAAATGACGGTTGGAGCAATGGTTTTGGTTACCGCGTCGGACCCCCGTTCGAATGGTTCTAGGTTTGGTTATCATGGTTACAAATAACAATTTCATCTGTTGCATTTTGCTCAAAATCCATAATCATGATTACCATGATTATGGTTTACGTTTACATCTGGAGACTCGGAAATGTCCCCGCCGAGAACGCTCTAACTACAATTTAACTACCATTTTGCACATCTCTTCTACCGACCTCTGCAGCTGTGTGTCCGATCTGTGTAAACGGCACACGTACGAGGCGAACAATTAACATTTCGCCTTGCGAAGCGGTACAGGAGCGGGCGAGGTGCGGGTAAGACGCGGGTGAGGTGCGGGCGAGACGCGGGCGCCCCGCGAGATCATCGCGATGGCGGCGCGGGCGCGAAGCCGCTAATATGGAGGTAACACTTAATTATCTGCGGCGCCTTTAAAGGTTCTAGTGAAATTAGGAACAGGATTCGTTTGGAACGAGCGCGGTGCGGTGCCGAGGAATTAGAGATATAGATATCTCCTCTGTTGTTGATCTTTACTCCTGGGCATTACAGTTAGATGTGTGCTAGCTGTAGTTTACAATTTGTTTGTATAAAACTATTTAATTAGGGGAGGCTTTGTGTATCTAAACAGATAGATGAATGGAAGCAGAAGCCGATTTGGGTATAAATTTTAATCAATTTCATTGTGGATTGGACACATTAAACTTATCCGAACAAAATATCTAAGTACCTAAATCGTTACTACCCGGAAAACCTGTAATGGTTTTTTATCAGTGAAGCATTAAGTGTTACTGATGTCCAAGTAATAGGACTTACCATTACCATAGATGGGTCACCTACTACTTTGTCGGATTATTTATAAAAAAATTTAAGTGCACGGAGTTCATCGAATTCTTACAATAGACACCTGGCGCCATATCCTCCGTTGTTCGGCAGGGTGTAGGTACCACGAGCCAGGGAGGTTGGTGCGGACATACGAAGGATGGATGGATGAACTTATTTATACCTGCGGTTAAGTCGCTAGCTCAGAGGCCCCTGCAGTGGATAATTCTAAACGTTGCTGCGGGATTTTTGATAAAAATTGACATAATCGACCCTCAAAGAAAACGATTTAGATTTCAATTCCACGTCATTTCGGACACGACTTTTGGACAAATAGGGTTGTCACAAGAGTAGATAAGAAATAATTAAATATTATTAAAATTAATGTTAAAGCCAAACAAAACACACAGAATATATTTTTAAAAATTGTTATTGATTAAGATACTGAAAAATAATTTTGGCAAAGGGTGATCTTTCGCCAGTCGAGGTATGACGATACCTGAGGAGCCGCCGAGCTATAACACTGATCCTGGTTGGAGCTTCTATACATAATTATGACGTATGCGAGTGGAGTAAAATACTTCAATAGCGTGATTCAGGCTTGTCATGCCGTCGGCGCATGACGTGTGTGCGATGTCGCTACATAATAATAATGTATATAGTTGACATTGCAAAAAACAAAAATACATGGATCAAATTCGTTTTGACAGGACCAGAATCACAAACAAACCCTCTCAATACCCCATTCACATACACTAAAACAATTAAACAGATGGGGACGACAAATCTCTTTAAATAATCGTTAGCAATGTTAACCTGTAAACGTTCAACCCTAGCAGTGGTCCACCCTGAGCGAGCAGATTTAATTTATTTGAGATCGGTCGAACGGGCCGCTGCAATATACGTCGGGCGCGCAGCGGGGCGCGCCGCGGCCAAGTTTTGAATTAATATCTCATGAAGTCACGGTATTGAGAAAGTTCACAGCTCGACGTGTCCTCGTATGATCGGGTTGGGCAACTTCGGTTGCTGATGCGTTGCACGCGAATGAATAGATTAGAAAATATTTTATTTCGCCAGTGATCATGACAAAATACTAAAATGATTGTAAACTTAACAAATGTTAATAATTATTATTAAAGTTTGATATTTAGCTGTAAGTAGTAGTTAGTAAGAGTGTTTCACTAACTGTAAGTAGGGAAGAAAAACTTTTTGGGAGTTTCTTGCCGCTTCTTCTTCCAAGACCACTCCAGGTAAGAATTTGTTGAAACGATGGCATTTCGTAATTTGGTGTTTCAAACCACGATGAAAATTGAGCTTTAGTTGTGGTGGTACAAGCCTTAATTTCTGTTACGGAATCCAAAAAGCCTGTCAGCTTATTTGTCACTTGTTTAAAAAATTATTAAAACAGACATTACTGAAAGCGAAAAGGTTGACGTAATGTCATTCAGGTTATTGTTAAGGGTACGGTTTTAACCATTCAATAACAATAATGTCCAGTTGATTAAGTTACACGATGGGCCCCTAAGGGGTCACGGGAGAAAAAATGATTCCCGTCCGTCACCGGCGGTCCGCGTCCACTCCGCGTCCACACCGCGCCGGTGCGCCGGTGACGGAGAAATTTAATTTTCTACCACGAGCACCCACTGGGAGGGCCCGGTTACGTATCGTTGGGACAATATTGCTATTGCTATCTGATGGACATTGACTTAAACCCATTAATGGTCCACTACTGAGCATGCGTCTTACCTCATTATTGAGGAGGCCTAGAGAATACTCCAGCACGCTGCTCCAGTGCGGATCCAACTTCCGACCGCGCCCTCTGTTACTTAACTCGGTCCATCACTTAGGATCCTTGATATGAGCGCTGATGGACATTGCTACTTTTTCTTAAACTAGCTGTCGTTCCTGTCATACTGAGCATGCCAGCAGATCTAACCGGCCCCTGCATGGTGCTAGGGCTGAGGTAATGCTACTACAAGTACTGAGTTATGCTACGTGATACTGATGACCATGGATGACGGTGACGATTTATCATGATTCATTTCAAATTAAACGTTTTCATAATTTTATTTGGACCATATATGGCGTGATGACCGAAACCCCTGGCAATGGCCAAGGTTCTAGAAGACACGGGTCTCTCCTCAAAACTAAGGAGGTCGAGAGTACGAAGAGAGAAATTATACAAGAGAAATTATAGTTTTGACAGAATGTCGCCTAAAAATCACCGACATGGCCTAGAACAACGTAACCCCTCCCATACAAGAAAGCGCTCAAGAAATTGCCTCTAGCGACCACCCATCCACCTATGACATGCCGCCGGGCAATGAGCACTTTTTAACTTTCTATGAAGACATTTAATAAGGAAACAGATACTCGGGAGTCCATCAAGCCCGGATAACTGAGATTTCGTTCTCTCTGAATATTCAATTTTACTTACAAAGAAACTCCCTATGACAAACGTATTCAATTTTCATGCGTCCGCCAACCTCGTTCCGTCTCCCTCTACCCTGAAGAATATACCTTTGAGTGACAGGGATGCAATCGTCAAAGAAATCCCGGCATGCCCTCTGGATCAAGTGGGATGGAGTGGACAGATCTCATGAAAAGTTAATGTCTTATTTCGCCGAGATATTCCTTTTGAGGCCTCAGGCCTGTAAATATTTAACCGTCTTAAACTGTTACTAATTAGTTTCTGTGAAGATCCTTAAGCTTTACAAGTGATATTGTTCTGTGTCATGGCCGTATTACTTGAACTGTTTGAGGAATGAAAAGGTAATCCTGTACGGTTTCCGTGACTTTGTAAGTAAATATAGCGTAATCGATGCTAGAATCAGCGAAGTTTCTTGGGTTTCCGTGTTAACCCGTGGGTTAGTCGTTGGAAAGGCCAGCGTTTTAAGCTATTAAGCGATCATTTAAAATTTTAAGCCGTTAATAAAGAAATATTTTAAAGCCATGTCGGGAAGGCACCTAGTTAAGACATATTGTATTGTAATCGTGATCACACTCATGTAGATAGTCTCCTTTTTTGAGTCCGTAAGACTATTTGACGTTAAAGCAACGATGAAGTACTGTCTAGTCCAGTGATTACAGTTTTTTTTAACCAGGTAGTAGGTATTTTAATTTCATACTGCAAGGACTACAAGTTTAATAACAATAGCCCGTGGAAGTGACAGTGGAAATTCCGTGCACGTTCAAGACTTTTTATTAGGTACCTATGACTTTAAATATAAACTTTGTTTCGTCGATTTTTCTTATCAGTACGTATAAGTACGCATATATCTTAGTTTCATCTTAGTAAGTTATAATAAAATTTATGTCGTACTATGTAGAAAAGATGCTTATTAATTATTAATGTAAGTATTTATAACAATTAATTTCTTTTATTAATTATTTTCTTTTCTATGTGTATGATGGAGGTTGACAACTTTCTCACAACATAATTACTAAATTCATCCAGAATCGAAAAACATATTTTTTTTTTATTTTTTTTTTTTTTTTTTTAGTCTTTAGTCTTAAAACAACACTCAACCATTTCCTAGATGGAGAACAAAAGAAAACAATCCAGTAATATCCATTGAATCCGACAAACAACGCCCTTGAAACATCGGGGAGATTAGGGAACACTACATCAAAACAAGTGTACAGAAATCGATTTATCGCCTACAACGGAACCCTCGCTGCCCTCTACCACGATCACGAACGCTTTTCTTATCCCGCAGCCGTCCCTGACTCACGCAGGATGACAGAACGAGAGGGAAAATCCAGTCGGGGTTGTAAACCTTTACGTGGTGAGAAAGGGGATATCGTGGTACACGGTACTCCCTATGTTTGTAGGAAGCAATCCTTCGCCACTTCGTCACGGATTAGTGTTCAGTGGGTTGTGCTCGCGGAAGTGAAAAGTGATTGACTTCTATTTGTCGATGTACTTTCGCGAGCTTCATTAATACCCGAGTGTGAGGAAACGGCGCTAAGATAAATGAAACCCTGTAGCGTAAATAAAATTGTTGTGAGGCACGACTGATATGATATATGTATCTCCATACATTCAACCTAAAAGGTTGTGCACTCGGTGTGATATACATATTTGAAAAATAGGAACGGCACTCTTTTGAAGTGGTCGGAGCACGGTGGTTTACGTCGATCTTAAGTAATAGATAGATAGATAGAACGGTAACTGCGGTCGGTAGTTGGATGGGTGACCGCTAAAGGCAAAAATTTCTTGAGTTTTTGTGCTCCGACGAGCATTTATATTATAGAGCCTCGGTCCCGGTTGTTTTCGTTAGATAGCAGAAGTTAGCTGTCGGAGGCCTCCAGACAGCATTAAAACTTCACGACACAGGGAATCGTAATGTAGGGTTATGAAAGTGCAGCGTTATTTATTTATTTAGGTACATTAGGCAAATTGCTCTTATGTGACGATGTCATAATGTCACTGTAACGTTACAAATACAAGAAACCCGATATGACACCTTAACGACCGCAAATATCTAACCTTTCTGTATGTCCTTAGACAAGGCCATATTTATTTATCACTTGGGCATAAAGTGCGCAGCACACCCGCCAACATTGAACGCGCACTGAAAAGGACATCGCCTTTGAATCGGTGCCATTAAGCCGGAGTGGTGTTAAGACAAAAGAGCCCTCCGCTCGAGTGTGCGCGCGGCCTATTGCCCAACCCCCGGTGTTGACACTGCGAACATGCCTTTACATGTTTGTTGTTTTAATGCAATGGGACAAGTGTTTACAGTTCGAATTGCAGGGGCTCCGTGTTTTCGATTAATTTAATGTGAAGCACAATATTTTTTTAAGATAAACGTCGATCGATGTATTTGCATTTCAATGGGGAGTAAAAAAAATCGTCTCGTTTTCTTGAAACGGAAGTGCGTGTATTTTCTAAGCGGAAGTTGTGTTATTTCGGTAATCTAACAGTTTTGTATCTGTCTGATAAAGTCCTACTCTACAGTCACGTACTGACCATTATACCTACTGTTACTATGTAAAATACTATAAAATGAAATGTCGTTTCACTTCGTATGTACGTGCGTATACTCGTACTAACTGATACACGTACTTTTTCAATGAAACTTTATAATAGTACTGGCAGTTGCGCCTTTTGACTAAAGTACAAAAAAGATCCTTATCTATAAAGTAAAGTGATCTACAAAAAAAAAAATTGGTTGTCTGTAAAGTCGGTTTACTGACGATAGTTGAACGTGACAACGTCTTAAGAAAATACTGATGGAATGGTAGCATTTTTCAAAAGAAAATTTTAATTTCATTTGTTTAATAGATTTGTCAATGTCAATTATAGCATAACCTACAATCGCTGCACTAGCGGACCGATGCTATTCATTTTAATGATGAAAGCACGAATACCTATTCGACAATATATCACTGAATATATAATTAATATCGAAAGAATCATTACCTTTATCGCTGTAATTATCGTTGCTATAAACAATTGACACCACATTCACTTTTCACTGCACTTGATACTCGATCAAAACATATAAATGTACTATAGCAGCATACTATACTATACTGTGTAGCAGCTGTCCACGCAGACGCATCGCTCACTCAAGTAGGAGAGAGACGGATGTCGGACGCTGCCGAACGCTGCCAAACGCAAAGGCCGATTGCTACGCCGTTACGGTAACGACGGTAACGCATGAGTCATGTTTTTTCATGCGTGCCACCGACTTATAAGACGTTGTCACGTCAAAATGTTGACTAATATTGAATCTGTAAGAAAATCAAACCATTCAATCCTTCACTCATTATTTTATAACAATTTTTATTGCCTTACTGTTTCGTTTCTTATATCGCTCAAAAATTTACTGACAAGTTAAAATTAATAAAATCATACTTAATTTGTTTTCTCCTCTACATACCTAATTAAAGTTTTAATTTTATCAATTGCGTCATCACTATAACTTGAAATTTTTAACCTGTAAACCTGTTTTAAAATTCATCGGTAGTGTTCATAGATGTAACAATTACGACTGCATACATTTTTTCGTCTTGAGAAAGTTAAAAAGATTAGGAAGTTGATGTGAATATGTATTTCCTAGTTTACCAGCAACACATTCAGTGAAATAGGCAAAAGAAGCAATCCGCATGCCACCTGTGTAGTGCACACCACCGCACATCGCACTCCCGCGGCAACATACAACAACTATACATTGCCGGCTGCCGCTCGCACTCGATAAGTTACAAGCATCCGCGGGAATCAGTGTGAAGTGAAAACTTCTTTAGTGTCGTTGTGATTTGGAAGTCGATGAAACGGAAATGACGCGCAAATGAAACGAAACGGAATCGATAAAGAGTCAAAATGGTGGCTTACGTAAATAAAGCAAAACATCAATACGTTTTTTGAAGTTTCACTTCTAGCACGTGTAAAAAATAAATAAAAATCATAATGTGTGTAACATTATTATTTTTATTTATTTTTCCGTTGTTCAGTTAAACCTTATTTTTTCACAAAAGGTTATGTAGGTAACACTATATAGCGATAAGTCTGCTTTTTTATATTAATCAACAGTGCCATATATTTTTTGTAAACTATAATAGCAACAACTTATGTTTTTTGAGCTAAGATTTATTAAACGTCTGTGACATTTCAGCCAGCGAAGTCTTATTGTAAAAAGTGTTAGTCAGAGACATCTTACTCAGCGATAGGTAAGTTTGATGCAATCAATCGGATGCATTTTAATCTGTGATATTTTAGTCAATACAAACTGAAACTGAAATCATTTATTTCATGTTATTGATTGTTATTGATTGAACACTTGTGAATGTTAAGTATTTTGCATCTACCGCCGTTTTGCTAAGGTGCCTTTAAATATAGAATTTTTAAATTTTATATTGTTTTTTGAGTGGAAATGGCGAAAGAAACTCCTGGGCGCATCTTTTAAAAACGATAATTATTACTATTTACATTTTATATATAAGTAGGTACATACTAACTTGAATGGAACTGGTTGCGGATGTCTTTTTCCAAGCATCCTTATCGACTTAAAAGAAACATAAAAGAAGGAGCAAAGTTACCAAATCTCACGTCCCGTCTCACGTCACGTCACTATCCTCGGTTCGGGAAAAATAAAAAATAATTCAAAACATCGCTCGCCACTTCACACTTGCGCCCGCCAGTGCGCGATATTAACTGTCATTCGCGCGAATCGTGGTCGTGATTAATCGAGCGGAGACAGACAGACAGACGGACACAGCGCTCATTTCGATCCAATGTTAATTGCGCCCTTTGTTGCTCTTAATTAAAACCTTACTCGCCGAGTATTGATTACGAGTACACCCGAAAACTGTCGAAGAACAAGAATCTCGATGCGCCTTTGTTGGCGAACTCGAGTCGAGAGCGTGTGATAGGGTTGTGCTACAACATTTTATTTTTAATAAATTATACCGGAATGATAAGTTCGCTTACTCCGCTCAATAGAGGTTTAAATGTCGATAATTGACTGACTTGTCGGTTTTTCGGTCAATGGATCTGGATACAAAAAATTGTTGAGGTAAGATATAAATATCGCGTGAAGCTGCACATCAAACTGCTTTTCATTATTTTCTATAGAGCCAGTTAAAAATAAACATATTTTTTTTGTAACTGTACTTAGTGCTTTAAATATCCAACGGAGAAAGGGATGATAATACATTTAAAATTATAATTGAGAAATAAAACATGATAGATAAGTTTTATGAATGCTCAGGTGAGTTAAAAACATTCACTGACGCGCTAACTAATTAAATTATTAACATAACATTCATTTGCGGGGATCTAAGAGACGTTGATGTAAAAAATGGGCAAGCTCGCAGTTTACAGCCGACCAGTAATTAAAGGCGTAATTTATTTTATGTCCTTGTGCTTCAGGGTTGTTAGGAATACGACACTTCGGATTCTTTATACATTAACAAAGTTCCGTGTACTGCCGTCGAACGTCCCGACCTACGGCGGGTGTCCGCTCGCCGTAAACATCCTTCCAGTGTGGACGACTCGCTTTCCTACCATAAAGGATTGGATTAAATTGCCCGCGTCGGTGTTATAAAAGGTGTCTTTGCTTCTAATAAGTTTGTTCGCTTTACCATCCACAAATAAAGCGCCACTTACCATCGTGGGATAATGTCAAGTAGTAAATTATAATTAATAAAATAAATGGGTTTAGTACTTACTCCTGTTTACATTAAACTTTGTTATACATTTAATTAGTACATTATGTGTATTATACCTATTCTATTCTTAGAGAAAAATCAATATTAGAAAACATTGCCTCTCATTTCCGGTTATGTGCTGCTCAATAGGTTTATTTTATTTAATAAAACGGGTGACTCGTTTGCTGGTTTGTCGCCAGTTTAAAATATATGAAATTGTTTAGAACAAAATAATTTAGCACCCAATAATAATGAACAAATCGGATATCCTGTCGTTTCGGATACTTACGTATACACACATCCCTAGTGCGTACGCGTGGCAATTCCGTCATTTAACTTTCCCGTTTTTGTATAGGTAGAACTGCGCAATAACTTGTGTCATAAATAGGTATCTACTGTTATTTAGGGAATACGGCGTCAATACTAACTATCTGGACACTTATATAAATGTGTTTGTATTGTACAAATATAAGCTTGAAGAAACATATATGGTACACCAGGTGTTAAAGTAGGTTGTCGTTGATACAGTTACAGATTTGATTAATAAAAAAATAACTTCACACATTCATAGCCTAGGATTGCCATGGATAACACAGAAAGACAAAAACACACACAAATTTTCGCGTGGCTAGTAATTAATCAAACCCAGGACCTTCAGGCAGTCCGGCATCGTAACATTGCGCTATACGGGCAAATATTGAATAGTCATCAGGCCCCATCTAATTAGCGCCACCAAACCAGCCTTGGTACCTCTCTAGCAACACGTTCCTTTCCTAATCTCATAAACAACAAATCTTAAAAGATGTCATTATTTTTCATTCATCAGAACTAATCTCCCAACGCGCTACGCTCCATCGGATGTCTTGCCTTTAAATCTAAATACTTGTTTTAAAAAAAGTAAAAAACAATCCGAGATCCATCAACGTCGACAAATGGCGGGAGATTCGGATGATCGTTTCCGCTCTTCATTCGTTCATTCGTTCGGTTGTTGAGTGTTATTTGATAGCCCAGTGCCTTGTTAGCGCGTAAATGCTATTCAAAATTCAATTAACCCGTCATAACAATATAACGCCTCGATGGTTAAAAACTCACGGCCTCGTCAGCCAGAGATGGGGATAGGCTTAAAAAAGGTGTTCTTTTAATGCTAGGTTAGGTTAACAAAACAATGACTAGGCAATGCGGCTGAATTAATTGTTAAGAACGAATCATAATCAGTGTTTAGTTCTAGTAAGGAGTAAATCTAGTTTTTACTTGATTATTTATGTTTCGTATCAGAAATAAAAAAAATGTAGCTATGGATTTTATTTCCATAAATAATGATACCTCTATAATGTTTATCTTCATAATTTCAATTACTAAGTGGTTGTTAATTATGAAATGTTCAATTGGCATAACTACCATACTAGGTACCTATGTACCTATATTAAGTTTCTGAGTGGACAGCTCCCTCTGTCGGTATCTCTAATATTAAAAAGGACATTAAATTGAAACAGATATATCGTAATTAGCAGCAAAAGCATTTGTTCTGTCGTCGGTTAAGAAATATCACTGTCCTTTGCAATCGTAATGACGCGAAAGCTTCCTCTGCATAATTATGTGAACGAGTTAAAAAACAAACTCTATTCAAATATCAATTATTGCTGGTAACGTTAAACGATTCAACACTCGTACTAAT
Source organism: Ochlodes sylvanus (assembly GCA_905404295.2). NCBI lineage: Eukaryota > Metazoa > Arthropoda > Insecta > Lepidoptera > Hesperiidae > Ochlodes > Ochlodes sylvanus. The sequence continues at coordinate 914,331 of FR990135.1, read as the reverse complement.
TATTTTATTTATATCTCCGCTCGCCTTTTGTCTCGAATGAATGGTTCCGTCGTCATTCAGCCGCTGAATGGCTTGTGAACGAATGAAACACGATACAGGAATTATGCGAGCTAATGTGTGCAGATATTCCTACTAGAAATTTGACACGTTTTCGAATAATACGCTGTGGTTGTTCATTAGTTCTGGGATGCCTTTTTACTTTTTCAAGATGGCGGCTTTTGGTATTCTGCACAGACTGCCTGCTCCGCGGTAATGTTTGTTTGTTTTATTTTCGTGATTATATTTTAGAATGCTAAGAGAAAATAAATGTTTAGTAAGGTTTAGTGAAATTCTTGTCGGGTTTGTTTTCATGTCGATGAAATGACGATCACGTAGCCTGGTGGGTAGTGACCATGCCTGCGAAGCATGGGGTCCCGGGTTCGATTTCTGGCCGGGGCAAATATTTATGTGACTGAACTGCCTATTTGTTCTTGGGTCATAGATGTGTTATTTGTGCTGCGCACTGTCTCTGCCACACCACATGAGTAGTGTGGCCACACTCCTCATACGTATTAACGAAATGTAAAACTAGCATTCTTAATACCACCCTCTACTAACCATCCTAATCCCGATTTAAGTCTTGTTCTGTGTTGATCACCAGTTGTCACGGGCGGCAGCGAAAGGGTGGTGCTGCATGATCGTTTTCTATCTTAGATCCATAAAAAAGGAAGGATAGGTACGCAGTTACCACAAATATGTATTCTAAGAACTGTTACAATGTGACAATACACTCGTGACTCATGCAAGCATGCGGACCGCCACGCACTACCTAATACGTATCGCCAATAGTTGCAGGAATGTGTCAATACAATTGAAACTGCAATTAATCTAGTTTGATATCGCGAGGTATCTGCGGAACTTGTGTTACATTTTTATTTATAGCCTGATAAATTAATATTATCTATGTAAACATAGAATAACACATAGAATAGTTATATAGATGGTTGTAACTTGGAAGTTAATAAAGCAAAAGGTGACGTCAGTCAGTCGAAATTTCCATTGATAAAAAAGTTTGAGGAAGCAAAACAAGGGCAGATCACTAGTAATAAGTTAGTAAGTCGTATAGCTTTATTTTCAATCGACTTTTCAATCGACAATAGTTAAATATCAAGTAGCCTGTCAAGCAAAACTCTGTATAACTTTAGGCCATAGTTAAACTTAGCAACTACTTTTTACGTTCGTAATTCCTTAGCAACACATTGGTGCTGCCTTTGGTCAGATATCCATTGGCGACAGTGACGATGCTTGCCGGCTCGTTTTTCAGGTGTTTCCATAAAAAGGAAAGAAAATAGATAATATAAACATTTTCCAATTACCTGATTCATTCGTACAATTTCATCACCATAACAGAAACATTCATAACGCGGTCATCGGTCAATCATAGCACAATGGCGGTCACTCTGTCCAGGGTTGTCAAACGCACGCCTTTGATTCACACGGACCTCTGCCGTAATAAGCCTCCTACTGATTGTACTACACCCTCAGGTCAAACGGACGTAACTCCAACTGACTCTTAAGCTAATCTGAACGTTACTAAAACGCCATAAGAATCAATGTTTCCAGGACCAAAAATTACATGTCATGTTTGGTATTTTTGTAGAATCGTGTAGACATTCACCAAGTAATAGACAAAAGGAATTGGGTGTACAGCGATTTTGTGTCAAATATCTTGTAGAAAGAGTTCAATTTACGTTGTAGTGTATGTAGACCCAGGTTGGTGTGGTATTATTTGGGAGTAAATCGAAATAATGCGTCAGTGTCCGTTGTTGTTTTGTGGATTAACGCCCGCTGTTTTTCTTACTAATTGGGCGAGGAATCAAAGATTTTTGTATTGTCATAGGGTGGATTGATTTACCGGGCACTGCGAGACATTAATTGGCTATTATGACGCTCTGTGGGATATCGGGAATCATTTTTCATAGTTCGCGTTACTTCTGGTTGGTTTGTATCTAATCTTATTTCATTTTCCGTTAAATTTTAAAGAGGTTCATTTTCACGCCAAAAAATGTCATCTTGATAACTTATTTTCAATAATGTTCTCCAACATCCGTCAATTCGTACTTGCAGAACATGGTGAAATGTGAAAGTAACATTAACTTGCGAAATAACTTCTTTAAACAAAATAAAAGGCGTATTTTTAGGAAGGAACTTAGGTAGGTACCACTTATGTGGTACCTACCAGGTATGAACACTACTAGGTAGGTATATCCTTAGATATACTTATAATAATATGTTAGAAGTAGGTACATAATTTTGTAAATAAATTTTTATTATTTTAAAGTAAAATTTTAATTCACAATAGGGTATTGTCGTTAGTTTAACACAATTTTATAATGGTGTTTTGCACATCACCCTATGAATGAGCTACCAGTTTTGCTGGCTCTGAAGTTAGAAAAATCGGATAACGTTAATTGAAAATAATGTTATATTATTACAAATAACTATAACACACAGCTATCCGCTGTTTCGATGTTTGTGAGCTGTGGAGCGCCTAGGGCCGCGCCGGGCCAGCTGAGAGTCCCACGTTATCACAGTGGTAATAACGCTATTAAGAAGCAATTTGTCGGTATGTGAGCGGTATGCGGCCACGAAATATTGGAGGCCATTAGGCAGTGGCACTAGGCATGAACCGACTCTTAAACGTCGCCATCTAATTGCTTTTTATATTCCAAGGTTCGGACTCTGAGATGGAGTACGTCACTGATGTTTATATAGGTACGTTTGTACCTCGCTTAGCTTGTAGGCTTCGTGAAATAATTACATAAAATAAAATATTATTATCATAATCCATAATTCCGTACTATATTTATATTTAATGTTTTTATTTAATTTACTTTAGTTAAATTATAAATGCGAAAGTTTGTCCTTCTTTCACGTAAAAACGAAGCAACGGATTGATGTGATAGTAGAAGGGCTGAAGAGTAACGCAGGTTACTTTATTTTCCTTAAAATTTTCTCATTTCCACTGTAGGTAACCTATAGTACCGCTTATGTTACCGGTAGTAAAATAAGCGCTAATGCCAGCGTACAGGGCGCAATGATGGTATGACGTGTTTCTGAATAGGTAATAAAAGATTCCAAAGTATGAATTAAGTTTCCCGAAGCGAAGCGAGGGCAGATTTACTTGTAAATTTCAAATTTCAATGCTTTCGTATGGGCTAAATGTGAGTCGAGTAGGAGTTGTGTTGTTGTAATGTGTGCAGAACCTTTAGTGCGCTTTGGTCAGCAAGACGACATCGCAAGATCACCACCAACCATCAGGTGGGGCTGTAGTAACATTCAGTTATAATAAATAAAATAAAAGGTGCATTTACATCCCTTGGATTGGGAAATATTTTCCTTGAGTATTGATAAAGTCTCTAACTAAAATTTAAATGCCAGTTACACCCTACACCTCAAAACTTCGTATACCTAAATTTTTTTTTAACCAACTAAATCAAGTACAGTTCAATTATTCCAATATTTTAACACAAACTGGTACCTTAATAATTTAATTAAACCTAAACAATGAGCAATAAATTAAGAATTAATAATGCGCACACTGACCAACTACATTATGGTCCTCACAGAACATGTAGTAATGACATACCATTGCGAAGGGAAATAAGCACAAACACGTAATGAAGCCCCCAGCTGGAATTAGGGCTGCTGCTCTGATATGTGCGGACTTTTAATTTTCTATCCCGCTTTTTTATTTGTACGGATATTTAAGAAAAACTTAATGAATCTACAATAAACGTATTTTATAAGCTGTGTTTATCTATTTCTCAAATATTTAATCGCAGGTTGTCAATGTGATACTTAAAAAACTATTTAATTAAAATATGTCACCAATCAGTGCTATTTAAAAAAATCGACCTGTAACTTCAGATTCAAACACAGTTACTTAATTTAAAATAAAACTTACATAATATTGTTTTGTTACATACTAAAATGTCCAGAGTTATTTAGAAACGCTCAAATTTTTTTATAATGTCCAGCTAATTTGCCCAGACTTTTAAATGCGGTGGTAACCCTGGGATAGGCCCTAGCGCCGAAGTAAGCCAGAGGACACTAGAGTCATTTGCCGCAGAGTGCGGAGACATCAAACGGCTCCGTACCGCCATGATGGATGGCGCAAGCTAAAAGATACATTTCCTGTGCATGCCTGTAAATATATGGTCGTATAAACACATCAGTTTCAAGATGTAGCTATCACCTTACAATGGTTAACTTTACGTTTAACTACAACGAGCAAATATAGGTACCACATCATCTAACATTGCTTTATATGAATCATATTTAAATCTAAATGAATTAATTCGGTTATCTTAATCTTTGGTGATTTATTGGACAGTGGCTTGGATTAGGTAATTAAAAAAAAATAGAGGTGCGTTTGGGATTTGAACTCAAGTCCCATTGTTAGGGAGTCGAACGTTAAGACCACTCGGCTATCACTGAGCTAGGTACCCGGGACCTCCCGCTTCGCAGTCAGGGCCACTACTAGGCTACGGGGTCAATTATAAAAATATATATTTGAAAGTTTATTACAATCAGAAAAGCTCGCGTCCGCTCGTACAACAGACCGAATATTGTAGTCCAATCGATCTTCTAATTATACAACTGGTGCATCGACATATTTTTACGACTGATGCAATATACGAGCTGGAAACTGACTTTCCAATATCGTAGCAGAATGGCGTACAATGGTTCATTTGCTTAGAACAATGCGCTGGTAAATTAAGAAATGTGGGAACAAAGATAACATGGACAGGAATATGTCAAAGTAATATTAACTTGCGCATTTTAGTATACAGGCCCAGGCGGAGTGCACATCGCCGTGAATGAATGAATGATGATTGCAGTTATTGCTTTGATCGGTGTATGTGGTTGGCAATGTGTTATGTGGGATTCTGCTTGGAGATACATTCAAATGTTAGTGTCAGTTTTTTAACAGAATTCAAATACCTAATGAACAAGGTTTAAAATCGGTCAGATTTGTAGTGAAAACTTCTTTAGCGGCGTTGTGCACTTTTTGGGATGGGTAAAAAATGTTAAACTCGCGTCAGGACACGTGTCCTGATCGTGAAAATTCGTAAGATTTATTTTAGAATCAAGAAGCTACTCAGATACTTTGTAAAAAGGTTCCTTTTAAACTGTCAGTGGTGACTTATATTCTATGGCATACCATACCTTAAGTGCAGAAAAGATCTAAAACAATAAATAATAAAGATTTTTTGGACTATTTTTTTAATGAACTGTTTAAAATATTGAATTATCATCAATTCTTGATAAGTATGGCAAATTTCCATTCAATCCGACGATTTAAAGGAGGTCAAAATCATGCTCAAAGATGCCGTTACATAGGCAAATACTAACATACGTATAAAGCTAATAAAAGCGTATTAAAACAAGCTAATATAATGAAACAGTTGTATCAAGACCCTCTGCAGCGTACAAAAAAGCATTGAAGTCGCAAACCTATTGAAGTGGCAGCAAAAAGCATTGAAGACGTTGCAAAAAGTACTAGGCTCGCATATAATGAAGCGGGCTCATCGCTAATTCACTAAACCGGCGGCTCTAAGCCGTGCGACTCGCGCGATACAACGAGGTGCCAATAAATCATCTCTCGACGCCCGCCCCCTGATTTAATATTGTCATAATAATAAAAACGCGCGTTAACGCACCGCGGATATGTACCAGATGACAGCGCAGACGCGACATTTTATTGTTGTTAGAATGTTGGCGCACGAATCAAAGTCATTCTAAACTAGGGTAGTTACCGAAACTTCAACGGTCAATGCAGACGTTAAGGACCGTTACCTATCATATACCAGAATTTTTCATAACTAAATAACATAACGATACATAATTATATACTAGTATTTTTTAATACACAGTATACAAGTACGAGTACATACGCAGTAGTGCTGTGAAGTTTTATTGCACAGTATGTTAAAAATAAGCAATGGATGTTTACTGTCATTTTTGAGTAGTTAGAGTTAATAGAATATGTAGATTTATTTCAAGCTTCATCAAATTAAATACCAGAAAATATTTTGACTTACGGAAACAATAAAAAACGCAACATACATCCTGGAAACTTATGAAATCCGTAGGCATTAAACCACCAGCCGATCTACAAATATCCCACGCAATCTATGCTTGCAATCCGCCGTCTGCGTTTTATGTCTGATGACCTTTTTTGTCCCACTTCGGTAAAGCTTTTGACACCTGCGTGATACCAAGTTTAATTTGCCTCGGGGTGGTTAATGTTGAAACATCAATAACACTTAGTGTCGCCGCGGCGGTCGCGCCGGCCGACCCATAATTAAGGGTTTAAAATTGATACGTTAAGGAATTGATGATGTATTAACCTCTAAGGAGAGCTGGGTACTTCCGATTTCAATTTAGATTGTCGGAATCTGATGGGCTATCCTAATAAAGATGTCAGACGCGATCGTATCGGAAGTAATATTTGCGCCGTGCTTTGAGTGAGGTGACGGTGATGAGGTAATTCTACTTTCAGATGTGATGACAGCACGCAGTCTTAGTTACTTTAGTTTGTTACATCTGCTGTAGGAAGATAATTATAGTGAACGGAGTTTATAAAATCGCTTCACGTATAGCTAGGTACTACAGGTAGGTACAACATAGTTACCCAACTATGTTACCCAACTATGTTGTACCTAACTATAGCTGGTTGGCCGTTGGTTGCTTTGTAAATACGAGTGTAATGACGGTAGGCGTTGGTTGGGTGTACTTACGCCTTATCTACTTTGTGACTTACGCCAATACATCCAAAACAAAGTTGTCCCCAAGTGATCTCCAAAGTCTCTCTCATAACTATTATAGTTAACTGAAAATTTAATTGAAACCGATTTACGCATCCAAATAGTAGTTCACCTCACATAAACAACCAATTGGTTTGCGAAACTGTTATTAAAATGACCGCCGCAAAAAACCTTTTAGCTAACAAGCAAAACATTACAATCCGTTATTACACGATTGCTTCTCTGTAGCTTGGAGATTTGTTGCAATCTTTTGTAGCAACTTCATTTTGAAACCTATTTAACAAAGTGCTTAAATAACTAACTACTTATGTCGAAGTTTAGGATTAATATGATTGCCAGGATTCCAATTAATAATGGATACACATTTAATAATGGATTCTACCCATTAATGATCCTCTACTGGGCACAAGTCTCTCCCCGTAACTGAGGCGGCCTAGAGCAAGTATGCTCTAGACTTCTAGAGGCCTGTTGGCTCTGGTGGTGGTCTCTCTCTGGTTAGTTAACCCATGTGTTGGTCACCTGTCCAACTACCGACCGCACCGGTCCGCTGTTGATCACTTGGGATCGACACATTCCGCTGGGATCTCTCTATAACATGTGGATCACCGCTTCTAGAAATTGTTACATAAAATTGACGTGGGTACTACTTAAGTAACTTGATAATAATTCTGTCACAGATCTAATTTCCGCCATTGATCTCAACGCCGGCAACTATTATTTTGATCGATCAGACCAATTACTGTGGTATTCCGTAGCGTTTACGTAGGTAATCGTGTTCCCTAGAACCAAAATAAATACGAATTGACAAACTGATTTGACCAATGTCACTGTTACCTACAAAACACGTCGTACGACAACGTCCGACGTGTGAAATGACGCGAACAGCCGTGAATCACACCTGTTCGCAACATCAATCAGGAGCGACGGAATCAGATATCATCTATAAAAATTATGGTCGGTCCATTTGTGCGTCTCAGTTGACGGTATGTGGGGGGAATGTGGTCGGGACATGCATCAAATTTGATACACACTCTCGTTATGCGCTTGCGGTAAAAACTTTGGACAACTTTTTTCATCGGTTGGTCCAAGCGTGGAAAGGGTTACGGCCAAATTAAAAAAACCCCGGTTACAATTATTGTCCACAAACATAAAGACTTTAACACCTTATGGCAAACATTGATGGCGTGTTTTCAGTACGTTCTGATATCCATAGACAATAGAATAGACTATTTCCACCAGTTTACTCCTTGCGCAGGTAACAGAACAGCAACAGAAAAAAAAACTCATAACATGCCTGATTAACACCAGACCATCAATGAAATTAAAAACACATCGTTTTTCGTTTCTGAGCTAAAAAGAAAAGCGTCTTAATTCAGGTATCTTGTCATGGGTATCAGGTATTGTATTTAGGTATCAAGTAATAGGTAAGGTTATCTACGATACTTCCTGAACTACATATTTTAGCCTTGACTTTATCGCTGATGTTTCTCCCTTGTACCACACACACACTAATGATGAGTTTGGGAAAAGCGTTTAAGCTCACGGCCGCGGACATTCGCCACACCACACACCGGCCCGGATGAATAGCCTCTGATCACACCACACACAACATGGACGTAATAACAATAAATAAATAATACATGAACACACACACACACCCGTAGATACTAAGGTTTTCTGAGTTACGGATGACAAACACAAAAAAAATACCAATCGAATTGAGAACCTCCTCCTTTCAGAAGTCGGTTAAAAACAGAGAGAGTTCTGTTGAATAAGACTTATTTCCATACCCTGTAAACCTGTAATAATAATACAAGCGCGCAAAATCATTGTTTTCAGCGGGATTTTTGTTAAAGTGTTTGTTTTATTTCAATCGGATATGAAAAAAAAACAAATGTAGATTTACGCATGGGAAGGTATGTGATCACCATTTGGAAATAAGCAATACCATTGGCACCAACGCGTTGCCAGCCAAGAAGGAAGCAATGGACTCGCTTCTTGAAATACTCCATAATCATAGCACTGTCAAAAAACCGTCTAAACATTTACAGGAAAAAACTCGCCAAGTTAGGATTAAAACCTTAGCTAATAGACATAATTATCTACCTGTTGACTGTGCGGCTAAATCCATTGAATTATGCTAATTCCTACCAAACGGCGGCTAGAACTTCACACTGGACCGTACTAAATCAATAGAAAAATGTAATTCCATGTAAAAAGTCATGGTATCAAAAATCCCACGCGACGTCACGGTGGTAAACCCTGGTATGTACCGTGTAAAGTTCTGGCCACAATGGCCTCGCCGCTAATTGAACTCGGAAATAGCTCCGTGAGATCATCACGTCCTCACAAACATTCGGAGCCATTATGCGAGGCTCAATCTTCAGATCTGTCTTCATGGACGTTCACATAATGGAAGTGTAACTGGTCGACTGTACCTACATATACATAGACTAGGGTACCTATTCGAGAAATACTGATAATTGAGATATTTATTAACGCAATACGAACATAACAATGATTTTTAGAATAGTTGTCTGTGTACTTATGCCCGATAATCTCAGAGAAAGCTTGCACTACATCTGCAAGCTTTTCTTACATCGATGAGTTGTATTTTTTTTATATACCTACCTATGTATTTAGTACGTTTAATTTTTTAAACGGTAGGTACTACACAGTGGGATACTTTTTCATCAGACTTCTTCGAAAATGTATTTTTGAACGTTATTTTGGCGTTTATGTTATGACAATAAAGCGACCTATTTGTGTACACTCGGTCGATATCGATCATTGGGTAGACATCGATTCTTTGGTGCGAATCAAAGTTTTATTCATCTGTATTCGGGGTGTTTCCATATTCGTTGGTTCATTTCACTCGTGAACTTCGTCACAAGATCTTGATAAATATGTGTCATTAAGTAATAAACTTATGTAATACAACCGTAACATGGGTCGCTTGTAAACGAATAATTACAGGTGTGAAGAAAATTATTTTAGCCGACATAAATAACTAGCAATAATATGTATCTAGTTCTAACTATAACCTATCAATTAAACTAGTCTTATTTGAATGCCGTTATACGCATCCCTGAGATCCGAGATAATGATAATCAGTTAAAATAGCGTCAACACTACACGTTCCCTTCACTGAAACAAAATTAATTAATCGTAATTAATTACCTTTGTTAATTCACCTTAATTCGATGCAGAATTAGCAGGTGAGGCGGCGAGCCCGTTCGAAGAATCTATGTTATTATTATAATCCATCTATTTTACGCAAAGGATCACTCACTCACACACTGACTAAAGGCCGAAGTCTTGAAAACTAGACCTTTAGACCTATGAAGATACAATTTCGTCATGAGGTACTTAAGTAACTAAGTGGTAATCGTCGCCCGTGGACATCGGTAATCGGACAATAGATGTATGATATAAGTACATACTCCACTTTTACTCTTATACCCAATCTATGGATATCATACATCTATGGGTAATACCAAAGGCATTGCTAATGCGTCGTCGGTCTAAAAAGAAAAGAGAAAACAATTTTGGACGTATTGGGCGACACTGAACTCAATTTTATAGAACTTGCGGGATAAATTAAGAAATTAGGCGCCTAATTTTTTACTTGCTGAGTTGCTGATCAACTGCGCTCATTGGCATCACAATGCGAATGCACTGCGGTAACCAAGTTTTTTTGCTTCTATCACCGTTTTGCAAAGGTGATCTAACATTGAGGGTAAGAAACGGCGAAAGAAACTGCTTAGCACACCTTTTAATAACCTTATACTCTAATACCTAAGGTGTACATTATATACCTTTACCTGCAAGCTATGCTTTCAAATGTCGCTTGAACGTATCAACAGGTAGATCACGTACTGAATTGAATTGTATTAATTACTACCAGAATATATTTATATTTCCTAAAGTCTTTTTATTTCCATTCTATGTATTTGTAGCCTGTACCGAAAATAAAACCCGTCCTACACTATCGAGACACACGTAACCAGACGATCAATCAACATTATTGTCGAACTATCGGGTTGTTATTGACTCAATAAGTCGAATTATCTTTGTGGAGCCGACAGATGAAGACGCAGCAGTTATTAATGACGCGTCGGCGGGCGGCGGCCGTCGCAACACGAGATGAGGCGTCTTTGTTTCTCACTTCACTTAGATGCAGGTCTGTATCTATGATTTATAGGAAAATCACCTGTTTATGCTAAACATTTTAGGTGGCTATACATATAACATATATCTTTAGACCCAAACATAGCAGTAGCAGAGTTATGAGATGCGATGAAGATGATGAAATGAAAGTTAAATATAAAATGTTTACACTTGATATATTATGCCGTTCTAGCCAACCTAGAAATTGTATAACAAATGTATAAAAGCATCAGACATGCGTGTTACGAAAAATGTAGTGTATAATAAAGAATATAATAAAGATTTTTTGTATAATATTAAAAGGTGTGATAGTTTTTGACCAAACGAATAACATACATGATACATGTTATTGCGTATTTAAAGTACGAGCAAAGCTTGTATTTATTCACGCCATTTGCGTGTAAATGGTCCGTCCAATAACGAGATAGCCATCGACAATGCTGCGAAGAAGGTGTGCTTGCATGTTTATTGCTACCGGTATATTAACGCCTTAACCCTTTGTTAACAATTTAAATACCGGTATTTGGGATTTCAAATGTCAGGCAAAGGTGCGTGTGTGCAGGTCTTGTTTTTTTAGCAGCTGGTAGGTTAAGGGCTGCTTGATGAGTCCTTGTTGAACATCGATGCTACTTGACGATATCAAAGGGTTAAGGCTCCATCCATCTTAAGTTCAAACCAGTGCTTGTGGTGCATCAGCTAAAAGCTAGCGTTATGACACCAGTTTCCACCTGCGTATTTATATCAGCCTCCAAAGAAGCAGACGAGATACCTGGTGTTAAATGATTGCCGCTGCGCATGGACATCATTAACGCCAAAGGCATCACAGATCCTTTTGGGGCTAATCAATTAATTCGGACTTGGGAGTCCAGAGGTCCAGAATAGTGGTATTTTAATTGGAATCCACCGACCTTAATCCCGTTGCGTGGTGTGATGGTTTCGTGTGTACACCAGTTGCCTTCAACTGCACCGTAGTCACACGTTTATAGGATTACGACGAAATACTCTGTCGTGTTGTGGTGTTAATGGGCGATGGTGGCTATTAAATTATTAATAAAAAAATGCTCAATCCATATAAAACTACCTCTACCAGATGGAAATCCGGATGGAAAGGTGTGGAGCCGGCTACACTATTTTAGAGGCGACCATCTCAGTACTCAAGGGTAGCAACACATCTGTGTCTGAATTATAACGAGACTCTTATTAACAGCTACTAACTGGACTATTACTAACTATCACTAACAGTCCCCGTGCCAGTCCTCATACAGTCCTATCACAGTCATATCCCAGTCCCCATTTGAGTCTTGTTCTAAGTGGGTCACAGTTATCACGGGCGGCAGCGGAAGGTGGTGCTGCATGTTCCATTAAAAACAGCCGCACGATCTCCAGAATTCTTGCATCACTGCATCATATTATAATGTATCAAAGGAAGCTCGTTGTAATCTAAACCCGAATTAGGAGCTCCATTCATGAGTATAATTCGTACCCGGTAACCCATCGGCTGGATCGGTGTCCAGGTGGCCGCAGGGTAATATCACGCTTGCCCGCCCGCCCGTGTTCGGTTACTACTTTATCATGTTGGCAATTTTTTTCTGTGGTTGTCTTTTTGGTTGTTTTTTGAACGTTTATAAACACGGCTAGGTTTGACATCGGGTTACAGTAACAAAAAATCGCGTAAGCTTTTTGCTTTTTCTGCTATAGGTGTCTATAGCAGAAAAAGCAATAATTAATAGTTTTCATTATTTTTATAATCTGTGTTGAAACGTCAAACTGTTGCTTGGATGAAGTCGATGCAGCAGGCATCGATGATGTGACAATTGACAGCGAACGTCAGATTCAGGAGTGGACCTCGACTCCATTGATGGTGAACATAGGAGGAAACAAATACAAATAGGGTACATTTTGTAGTAAGTTTCGGTTAAATCGGATTTTTGAGAGTTTTTAAACGGTACAATAACTGAAGGTACCTCATCCGAGGTCACCCGTGAACCCTAGGCACGCCCATGGTCATCTCGACTACAGAAACTTCGTTGTTCGGTGGCGTGGTCGATCAAAACGCCTCATCTTACAACTGGCACCAAACCTCACCCGAACCACATTTATAACGCGTTTTACCGCGAAACGACTGGAACAGTTTTTGTGGCCTGTAACCTGACCCTACTATTACTCCACCGTTTCTAAATAATCAATGGCCTAAAGACTCCTTAAGTCGTCATTATCTCGGGTGATTTGATTTGTGTTCAGTTATGTTGGCTGGTCAATGGAGATGTTAATCTAAGACTGTCTTTATAACTGTGAAAAAATATATACTCTTTTTTTACTCCTTGCGAGTTTCTGTCCAGTGTTCTCACGGTTTTGGCCGTTTATGAGCCTTGTTGAAGTAATTGTAACTTGTCTTTTTATGTAAATAGTCGACAAATGAAAAGATCTGATGGTAAGTGGTAACCACCATTCGTGGACCAAAGGCATTAACGATGCCGTGCAGGTCAAGACAGAGGCAAACTACTGGTTCACAAGATCCACTTAAAGTAAAATAAGATCTTTATGTAAAACCCCAAGATCTTTGAAGAACGAAATATGCCTCCCTATGTATCGGGTCACTCATCTCTTCGTACTAGTTGGTGTGAATCTCCGGCCAAAAAGAGAAAATAAGCAAAATGCTGTGAACAATTTGTCAGATAGAATCTGCATTCTCCATTTTTGTATTAAATTACCAAAACCTCTCCGTCGTGCAAATTTCCTTTAACACGTTCACTGCGTCACTATTTTTGATGGACTTTCAGCCAGTGCGGATGAGGTCTTTTCGAGACAAAGTTGAACTTCTTTCCAGTGCGTTTGAGGGCTTTTCGACCTCACAAAATATTGTTTCTAAAAAACGCCTTAAATATAGCTCAAAATTGAAAATATTTGCTTGAAACTTTACCATTATAAACTTAAATAGTTTTTCAAGTTGAATCTAGCTTCGTACGTAGGTGTGACATTTCGGTATTGAATAAATGAAAAAAATAATTATGCCATCGATTCTGCCTCACAACGCACTGAAAAGAAGTTCGATTTGTGTCTCTACTAGTGATGGGAATAAAATAGAAATGCAGGTGATATAACATTTATTTACTTAAATTAGGATTCTAAAGTACCATACACCTACCACACATACCAATTTTAGTTTTAAAGTATGTAAGTCAGTTTATGTGTGTGTATATGTGTATGAATGGATATGTGCGTATTTGTGTGAATGGGTGGGTTATTGTGTGTGTTGTGTGTGTGTGTGTGTTTGTGTTGTGTGTTTGTATGGTAATTAGTGGGTAGATAGATTTGTGTGTTTGTATGTACTCTTACTCATTGAGTATAACAGCTATGACCACTGCAGACACGAACAAAAGAGAAGATATACTTCCTCACCTAAAGGAATCTGGTATTGTAAACCGGAAATATAAACTATACAGAAGTTAAAAATACGAGTAGCTATTTATCAAATATTTCAAACCACATTCATGTTGTAGCAATATACATTTGAAAACACCCACACCTAGGGTAGGAAAAAAATAATAATATCTAGAGTATTAAATTGATTTTCCTCTTTTGAAATATATTGATCATTATTTGAGTATTGTGTAGATTATAAAAGCAAAATAGGATTTGCGACGATTAAGGATTTGTTAGTGTAAGCAGCATGCGTATAAATGATGAGTGTTAAAAAATCGTGCTAAAAATTATCTTGAGTACAATTAGTTTAGTTGTCAACTAGCTAGCTGTAGCTTGGCTATTAGTAGGGGTCATTTTGGTTAAGAGGATGAAACGAGGTCCGCCAAAGTGGTACCAGACTGTACAGTAATCAATTTTATATTTTATATGAGTCATCTTATACGCTTTATTATGATACAAAACTTAAAATTGTAGCTAGTGGGATTTTTTTTATTGAATTTTACAATTTACTATCCTTACTCTTCGCCGTAATACTTTACGTGAAAAGGAACGTAACCAAGTGCAGTAGTGAACTTATTAAGTAAAAAAATCGATGTTAATAAATCCAATAAAAATACTTTTACTTTTAAATGGCTATTTACCGAAAGATTTTAAATGCAGTATATTATGAAAATCGATATTACTTGATGGCTGTTGGTTCTTTCTATTCTAATGTCAATGTCAATCTATCAAAGTACTCAAATCAAAGTCACAAATAATAAGTCAATGACGAACAATAACAAAAATACTTAAAAAATAAGGCGAGTCGCGCGGACAAGAAGTGCGCTTCCGTATCGAAACTTGTCGCATCACTACGCGCCGCCCGCGCCCCCCGCGCTTCACTCCGTGCGTTTATGAGGCCTACAACTTTTGAGGCAGATTAGACCTCACTTCGCACTGGCGCATATTTTTTTCTATTCAGTGCGTTTGAGGGCTTTTCGACCTCATATCTTATTAAATAAGCCATTGGGCTCTACTTCGCAAGAGAAACAATTTTATGTATTTGTCTCTGTCATACTCAAAGAAATGTTAAAATTGTAGCCTCCCGCACGGAGTGAAAGAACGCGATTTTGATTGCCGCACCAGCGGGAAGTCATGCTTGAGACGTTTCGACCTCTTAACGCACTGAACGTGTTAATATTCCCTTTTATCCAAAACTCGTTATAATTCATCAGTAATACGCAAAACTTCTAAGAACCTGTATTGCGTGCAGTATTCGAACTCAGACCACCCGAGCTGCCAGCCGTCATTCAAGCCACTCGGCTATCACTTGTCCTACTGCAGTACTGGCTATAAAAATAAAGAACCGCTCCGCTTATGAACTCGCAGCGGTAACACAATACTAGGCTGTTCCCGCGCCGGGCGGACCGACCCTAATTTCCCGGCTCATTAGACACTCCCTTGTCCTTTTTGCGCTAAGCCAGTGCGCGAAACGCCTCGTCAGTTTCGGCTATAATCTTATTATGTTCATCTGTACCGTAAAACGGCATATCGATTACAGTAATTATTATATTGCATGTGCGCTCAGCTAGCTCGCAACGCAATACGCGGATATCCACGCGATTTTCCACCGAACCGCGCGGGATTACGGCACGTTATGCGGTAACGGATTCTCGCAAGTGCAGCGCGACTCGTTTCGCTGGTTGTCCGCCGCTAAAATATTTATAAAGCTGTCTTGCAAAATATCGAATAACGCTATTATCCTATCAACCATTGTGTAATTCAGTTTTTCGTAGCGTGCTTCCCGCTCGAGTGCGCGCCTCCGACACCGTGTTTCGGCTTGTGAAAATAAGAAAGTTAATATTGTTCTTTCATTAGCGTGCGTTGCCTGGTATAACCGCGGTTGTAGACGGAACTATCGCGATACTGTTTTTATTGATGACTTAATTAAGGTTTTACTTTTAAGCATAAAGTCCATCATAAACGGCGCTGAAAAAGCTAGAAATGTTACAAGCATTATTTACAAAAGTGTTATTGAATAATCCGTTAACGAGCAATCGCCTACCAAACAATTATTACTACATCATATATACATACATATAGCTTACCTGTAGAGAATTTATTTAAATACAAAAGTATACCTACTGTACTGTGAAAACTTAAATAGAAACGTGTATTTTTAGTAGGTGCATACATTTTTGTAGAGATCCGATTCCAGTTCTAGTCCTTCCTCCTTAGTTCTCAAGGGTAGCAACACATCTATGACCGAATTAGAACAAGACTCTTGCTAACAATTACTAACTGAACTACAGCTACTACTAATCATTACTAAGAGTTCATGCCTAAGCCCTCATACCTACCGACCGACTGACCAGCTAACCTTCTGGTTAGCTGGTCTTCTTAATAGCGCCGTCTGGTAATTGGACTTACTCGTACCATTATACTACTACATTTAGTACCTACATTACTACTAGTCCCGATTTGAGTCTTGTTCTGTGTCGGTCACAGGCAGGTGACATGGGCGGCAGCGGAAGGGTGGTGCTACATGCTCGTTTACTATCAGCCATAAAAAGTCACGAATTTTGTCCTTTATATTTTATGACATTACTACTAACTTTTTGTTTTAGTTGACTGGCAGAGAATGCTTTTGTATCCTGTACATTTGTAAGGTGCAATAAAGTTGAAATAAATAAATAACTTTACAATATTCTAAATTATCTCAAATATAATTCAATGTTAGCACGTTAGTTTTACATACAGGCAGCACATATCAACAATTTTTTTACATAACATTAATTAATGCTTGACTATAATTGCGTGCAAACTACTGCGAACTCACCTGATGTTAAGTAGTAATTAAGTTTTAGCAGGTAAAGAGCAATAATTTAGTCAAAGCCAATTACTCCTGGCTTGATACGTGAGATACAATCGGACGGAACATGCACGTAAGTCATAAGAACGCTTTAACCCTTGATGTTAGCTTCCATATTAGTCCTTTGTATTCCAAATATCAGTATTAATAATCTCCTTGCAGAACAAGCTTGTAAATGGAATATACCTTATATCGTTTGACATCTGTATGGCGCAGTGACCATGCCGACCATGTCGTTCGGTAGGTTCTAGGTTCGATTCCCAGGTGTACTATTTGCGCTGTAGCATGGTGCGGGTGACAGTTGCCTGTATGACGTTCATATCTGTCATCAGTACTATGCGTTACGTTATACGCATCACACTCTGCTTAATTTTTCTTTCAATTTGATTTTATTTGTAGACTAAAACATTCTTGTTGGGTTTAATTTAATTCACTACAGTTATTAATGATTTCATATATTACCAATGTGGTACAGCTGAAATACTAAGTCATAATTTATAAATCGCGGCAACTTTCAAGAATGAAACGAAACTTTATTGAAACTGTCACCCGCACCATGCTACAGCGCAAATAGTATAAGAGGAGTTGAATTATAAGTATAAACTGTTCTTGGTCTGGGTGTGTGTGTTCTTGTCTTGCGGGTCGTCCATGGCTATCACGACACAGGGAATCCTAGTGTGGGGCTATGAGTGTGTAGCGTTATTTATTTATTTATGTTTTATGTGACGTCCCTTATTCGAAGAGCGCCGGTCGTGCTCCGGCTAGGGATTAGCTACTAGGGACTTTCTTTCTTATATCTTCTTTCATGGCTAAGAATGCTATGTGTATATTGCTAGTGTCAATTGGCGCCAGTGACCTTACCGCCAGATGATTCGTCTGCTCAACAGTTAACATCAAAGTGACTAAAATTATTTCTTTGCATTTATAATTTGCACTTAGCATTGTGAAGCTTAAAGCTAGATTAATCCACCACGCTGCTCCAGTGCGGATTGTTGGAGGAGTGGCCAATCCAATGTCGGAAGTTTTTATGCCGCCCGAAGGCCTCCGACATGGCTTAACGACTGCTACCAAATGGTAACAACCGAGACCGACGGCTTTACGTGCCCTCCGAAGCACGGAAACACCCACCCAACTACCGACCGCGCTCGCTTTTGCTTAACTTTGTCGATCACTTAGATTAACGTAAGCCGCCGGGTTATGAGCGATTTATTTTATTAGGATAATGATAACCTAAAATGATTGATTGGATATGTCTTTTATGAAGAAACCTTTCAACTTCATTCCATAAACTTAAGATGACCTATCCTATCATTCTAAGACCAACCTTTGATTCTGGAGCATAATAGTATAGTATGAGGTCTATTCCCACTTTTTTCCGGAGCCATCTGATAAGGGACCCTTGTAATTGAGCCCAGCAATGTTAACGAGCGCCCACGCAGCGTCACTACGAACAGAAATGTGCTAACTACCGCGGAATTCTCATTACTGCTAACAAGAATTATAAGTAGGTATCCGCTAAGCTGTCCTTATGCTAATTAAATTTGTTTTTTTAAGTTTATAGCTGTGCTAGCCCCGAAAATGGTTGTTATTGTTGTTGCTGTTGTCATTGAACAGTAGTTATTGTGATTTTTAGCGATACAGTTTTACTAATCTAAATATATAAAAGCTAAAGGTTACTCACTCGTCACAAAGTATCGAAAACCGCTTGACGTCTAAAGATAAATTTGGCAGGGAGGTAGTCTTTAGGACACATTCGCTAAGAACGGATTTTGTAATATTTCATCCCTAGGGTTAGGTTAGGGAGTTGAGAGTTTGTTTAAAATTTCGTCAATTTTATAGCAGGTGCTATGAAAATCCGTGTTTAGGATTATGGTTACAAATAATGAAACACGTGCTTCAACGTTTTTGGTAAATCAACCTAAGGCTAAGGGAGTACCTTCGGGATAAAAGTTTGTTTTAAATTTAGTCAAATGGCCAAGCCTCGGGCAACAGCTTGTTACTTAATAAAGTATCTAGGGCTCTCTTCCAACTGACTGATTGACCTAATACTCCAGTACATTCCGGTATTACAGCGGCCCGCAGTTCCAGGTGCGGTCCGGAACGGACGCCGGCGACGCTCGCTCGCGCAACCGATATCGTATCGGATGGATGCACCGCGGGACACCTACATTTATAATCTACTTACATTTAATTTAATAATAAAGTTGTATTTACTTCACAATAAAATAAAATAAAAATCGCTCGCAAAAATATTACAGATTGTTTGCCTACACATTTTCTAACATGATAAGTGACAAAGTTTAGATTTAAATTAATTTTATTAGTTATTTAAATTAAGACAGAAAAATGTTTACTCGCAGTCAAAACGCAGCAGCTGAACATAATTCCTAAATACAGTTAAGTAATATCCGACACCTAAGTATATAATATATATGTGCTAAATACTTCATTAAATGTGCTTATGTATGAGCGTAGATATTATGAATGAAATAAAAGACATCAAGCTTATTACCGATATCTCTCTTCGTGATTAGGTGGTCAAAAATCTATAGACCATGTCGCTTCAATGCAATTATTTTATCTTTATAGCCTGAACGGGTTAGCGATGACACATAGTTCGTGTGGCGAAATTCCATCTAACTAGGAATTTACTTAACTAAAAAAGAATAGCCAACAAACAAACAGACAAGCAACCTGAATAAAAGCAGCCAAGCGTCCAGTCGTCAGCCAAGAAACAAGACAGAAGAAACTAACAAACAACTAAAACACCTATGAGCGTTGAAAACTAAGCCGAACTACGCCGACAGGGCAATTTTTCCGCAACGCGGTGTACCAACTGACGTATGTATAATACGTGTCAAGCAGAACAGCGAATCCCTGCCGATATCACCCACGTATCGGGCAGTGCGCGGTGACCGGTGAACGATGCGCCGTGGTACCGGGAATACGGCATCTTGTCTTACCTCTACGTCTCCACGTCTTTTTATGTAATCCAAGTAGCCGAGGGAATACACCTGGTCGAAATGTGGCACGTTCATTGCTTATATGCTAATTATAATACTGTAACCGGGTCAAATATGTCTATAGGATATTGAAGTAAAAACTTCTTTAGCATCGTTGTTTTGAAAGTCGAGGAAACGGAAATGACGTGAAAAAGCGACAGTAAAAAGAGACACTTTAACGTGGGAGAAAATGAGATGGGAAGCATTATCTTAAGAGCAATACCTTTTACGGCAAAATGGCGGCTTACGTAAGCAAACCAAAACATCAATATTTGGACTGACAGTATTCGTTTTATTTTAGTTTCACTTCTACCACGTGTGCATTGCAAAAATTTTCAAAAAGTGAAATACTACTTACCTCCCTAAGGCACGTGTTTCCCGAAGCGAAGCGAGGGTGGGTTTACTATTAAATAATAAACGCATATAAATATATAACAATTTTATTACGGTCGCCTAATCAACATAAAACTATTTACATACATAATAAAACAGTCAATACATGTCACAAAATATAAGAGCGACGGCGTAACAGGGTGACAATGTTATCAGTAATCAGACGGAGTGTCCAGTGAGCGGTGAGCGGTTGAGTAGCAACGTCGTTACAGTTCGAATTAATGTCAATGCATACAAATTGAGGTGCAGATCAATCCTATTTAAGGAATTACGCTTAACGAGACGGCGCGGAATTGACTGCGGGAGTGTGGACCTGTCATAATGTTGCCCCTTGTCACTGTTTGGTGTTGTGACTTTTTCTTATAAGCTATTAATAATTGGATTTTCAGTTGATGGTAAGTGGAGATATAGTCTGGGTTAGTTCACTAAGTGAGAGCCTATTCACTATTGCCTTCCAAACGTTACATTATAATCGTCAAATCGCATTCCTTCCCAGAGGTACAAACCATAATATCTGCCATAATCCCACCACACAGGGGCATACAATGTAAATCCTTAAATTTACTAAACAATACTGGACTTATCAATACGTATTAGACATATTATATAACTGTTACTCATCATACATCATCGCACCCCATAACTTTTGTCCTGCTGGGGTCGGGTCTCCTCTCACAATGTAAGCGGAAGCTAGACTGCTAGAGTCCACCAAACTGGCTTAGGGCGAATCGGCAGACTTTAGACACCTCAAATAACATTATGGAGAACTTTCACGTTTGAGGAATCGCCTCAAGAGGACGACGGAAATAATATTACAATTCCTGTGCTCGCTCCAAAATGTGTCCTTTATAACAGCGAGAGGCTGTCCACCCTGCCTTTATTATTATATTATCTTCAGTCGGGAAAGGAAAGTTGCAAGTTTCCTAGTTTCCCACAGCCAATCTGCACTGAAGCACCGTGGAGCTCTTCACTTCATTACCGAGCAGAGGCCCGTGCTTCAGCCACCAGACCTACAATGACTGGCAGGAGTTTGAAGATGTACAATTGCTCAACCTATAAACAACAAAGTAGTTGTTGACATTAGTTGTACTTAAACCAAATAGGCAGTGAGTAATTTGGTAGTACAGTCCCCTCCTGAACCGAGAGCCGTCGTAATTAATGCGCGGCCAGTAGCCGAAACACAAACACTAAATGTTTGTGTGAGCCAGATTGAGACGCGACTCGCTCGGCCCGCTGCAGTTCACGCCCCTCAAATTGTGTTTTAATTTTTTAAACTGACAACACAGTGATGCGTGGTTAAGTTAGTTACGCATCGTCCGATTGGTTGATTGTGATTCTGTTGATGTGTATCTATTATGACTTAAAACCGTTAGCGGTCCAATAAAAGGACTCAGTATATCTTCATCATTAATGAGGGCTGAATAATCACAAATAAATTATTTTTTATTATGAAGATTAAACGAAGTTACTATCTCTATTATTTATGGAAGAATTATTTATTAGTTATCATCAAAAATATTAATGCGAAAATGAAATCCGCGTTATCTGGTAATTTTAATCACAAGAACATACAGTATAGGTATAACTTCTTCTTCCTGCTAGAGCAATTTTTGAAGTTAGGATTATAATTCATGCTCAAGATTTGAGTTGGCTTTGCTCGAGCACAATACTGCATTTGTGTTTAATATTTCTGTTTGGCTGAAGACTTTGGTAATGACCACTATCCTTGCAAATGTGTAGGAATATCGAAATTTGTGTATCTTTTCATGGTAACGATTTTTTAAAATTGAGAGACTGACGTAAAAGCACACGAGCCACCATATGGTAAGTGGTCATCATCGCCAATGGACATGAGCACCACTTGAGATGAGAACTCTATTAACACCTCTATTGAATAACCCCATGTTACACCCCCACACCACCTCAGAGGAAACTCATTCCACAGTTTACTTGTACGTGACAAAACAGATCTCGAGAATCTTACTGTACAGTTGTAGACGTTCTCCACGAGTGCATAGTCAACTTAACAATGACGGGGATACCACGTCATTTATTTTAATTTGTCCCCGCATTTGACGCGCAATCGAATCGCGGAGTGCACAGTCCCCTTGTGAGTCGAGATTAGGGATTGTCGGGGATCGTTCGGCGGCCGTGTGTCGCTATGCCGAGAGCCCTACGTCAAGAGGGCGTGATGGGATTGTCTGATGTCTTTTTGTTGGGTCTTCGATGTTTTGTTAACTACTGTCGCACATCTATTTGGATTATTGATGTGTTGTCTCTTTTATTGGATAAATAGTGACAGCGTAATAAAGATAGTAGTTTAATAAATCAATGATTTATAGATAAGGATCTAATCATTGATTTATTGAGCAGAAGTATTTAGTACTTCATAGTATCTTTAATGACATTGAATAGAGAGGTGAGAACCCAAAAGAAATTTGAGGGCAGCATTATTATTTATTAAAAACTGAGTACCTACTTCACTACATAGTATAAAACAAAGTCGCTTTCTCTGTCCCTATGTATGGTTAGATCTTTAAAACTACGCAACGGATTGATGATTGATGCGGTTTTTTTAATAGATAATTATAATGATTCAAGAGGAAAGTTTATATGTATAATATATTAAAGTTTTGTGTAAATTGGTTTTCCCGAAGCGAAGCGAGGGCGGGTTTACTAGTATTATATAAAAGTAAGTCATAAAGCCTCATAAAGTCTGAAATAATAAAAAAGGTAACAGCTGAGGTGCAATGCAACATAATCCCCCATTTTAGAAACAAAATAAAATAAAAATTTTAAAGCTTCAGTTTTCTCTCAACTGTAAAAATGTGATTGTGTGTGTGCGTGTTTTGGCCAAAGCCCGCGAAACGCGATCCCATTGTGACGCAGAATCGCGTGAAAAATTAAGAGCTGGAGCTTCCAACCCCATTTGTCTATTTTTGAGATTTAAAGCTGCGGCAATACATAGCGAGTGTAGTAGCATGAATATTAGTTTATTTACAAAAGTCTTATGTTATAAATAAAAATACCTTTTAATTTATTGGCACTTTTTTAAAAGTAGGTACATATTATAGCTATTGTACAGGTATTCTCCGAGATAAAAAAATTGACAATAAAATCGGAAAATAAATCAAAACTACATGACATGTGGATTTCCATCTCTATACCCGTTCAAAATATACTAAATTTGAAAAGCAATTTTGTTGATATTAGGCATTATTTCATTCCAACGTACATCATATTATTTTGGACTATTAAGGACATTCTTTAACAATCGACAATGAAATACCGATCAAATAAACATTTATTAAAATATATTACTTGTTATATTCAATGGAACATTTATATGCTAATCAGCCATAAAGATATTTTAACGTTATAATAACGTAACGTAATAGTGTATCGGGTGCTCACGACATACATCGTGAGGACCTGTTACAGGTGAAGTGGAATAAACGTTAATTATAAAATTAAATAATTTAGTTTAACACGTCAAAAGTGAATAGACTACTATTAAGTTAGTGAGCTTTATCACCCAGGACTACCTCGCGACTCACCATCAGCTGGGATTGTGGTCAAGCATTAACTAATAATGAGGAACAAAAAGAAAGATGTCAAGCAATTCCTATGCAGGTATTATATTCTCTTGTTCACTTCACCACTCATAATTGGATAACTGCTGGGCACGGGTCTCCTCTCACAGTGTGAGGGGTACAGGCCATAGTCCACCACGCTGGCCAAGTGCGGATTGGTGGACTTCACACACCTTTGAGAACATTATGGAAATCTCTCAGGAAAGGAAACCCTCACGGTGGTTTACTTTACCAAAACAATCACTAGTACCTAGGTAAAGGTATCTTCGCACATCATTTCCGAAAATTAGAGATGCATGCAGCACTTGCACCCAGGCCACCTGTAGGTACCCACCACCTTTCTAACAACTTGGCTTTCAATGCTCCCACTCACTGTACTCATTTTAAAAATAGGCAAGATTCCTATTATTATAAAAAGTAAAAATCTATTAGTAAGTCAGTATAAGTCGAAGACGAGTTGAAGTAAGAATAAAACAGTATTATGTTACGGACGGTAGACGGTAGACTCTGGATGGTGCACGGATGCGCTGGCGCCGGCGCTCGCGCAGATGGCGCTCGTCACCATCCGAGCAGCGGTTGGGTTAAGTCACTAGAACTAGAGGGTTGGGGAGACGCTCATCAATGGAAATAAGAATTGAATTATAACGTAGAAGAAACATTGTTATGTGACGACAAACGAGAAGACCAGCCATCTCATGGTAGATAACCAAGTGACCGGCGGCGGCGTGATGGACATCAACATCTATGTGTTGCAGCAAACAAGGAGGAGACGAGGGAGACAGACATAATGAAGGAAAAAGGAAAGTAATCCAAACTAATTAAAACACGGACAGATACATAAATGTTAGTTCTCGGGACGGTGTTAGTAGTCACAAAGTAGATAAGTTATGTGTTACAATTGTTGTCCATTCCACCCGCGACACGGGGCATCCTATGGAGTGTGTTAGGGTTTGTTGATTAAATCCGCCTTTGTCTCTGTACTGGTGTGTACTAAATAAACTGAATTTGTTCAACTTAGACCAAACAGCTGAAACCCGATAAGCGAGGTTAGAAGGTGATCGCATAACTAAAATCACTCGTGAGTCGTGACAACTACTGAAATGAACTGCTAAATACAGTGTCAACACTTTACACCACGCATCCAACACGACTCGTCCCTTCCGACGTTTGAACTTGAACCCTACTCTGTGGCAGTACAGCTTAAATCTGCGCGATTGTTTTGGGGCTTTAAGACGTTGTGGCTGTTGTGATTCAAATATAACTTCAGGAACATGAAGTAAGGTAATATTATCCGCCAAAATGATAGATTGGTGCAGGATGCGCTTCACAGTTCGTTTTACAGGGAACCGGCGTGTTCCTCGTCTCGGCTGTTGACCTTTACCTTGCTGGAGTGCTTCCAGATCGAGGAGATTGAGTAGGGTAGACAGGGTGAGAGATGTCAGATTTATAAAAAATAATAAGAAATTAATAGATGGAGTTATTGGATATGTCATTAGTAAATAAAAGAAGTAAACCCACCAGGCTCAGAAGGACTCAAGTAACTACAGGTACCTTCTAGTACTACCTACCTCCTACCTCTCAGGCACATACCTAGACGGAGCTCCTTATAGTTTACACTAGACACTTTTTTATAAACACAGTGTTCTTGAAAGAATATATAAGGTTCAAGAGGAAACTAGGTACCTACCTGTATATTGCAACTTTTTTTTTGTTCTTGGTGGCGTCACATCTATTGGCAGTTTGTATTTACCAAACTACAAGGCAACTATCAATAAAATTGAATGAACATTACGTAGAGCAGTGTTGGCAAACACCAATCGAGTGAATTGTGAACAACGTTACTGCCGCGAATCAGTTAATTAGCCGAACCAACAGCCGCGCCAACCTTCGCAATCGGAATTAGGATTCATCATTCAAATTGCAAAATCTAAACTGTAATGAAACGGCGCGTCAAATTGTCGACCGAGTAATTCCAGCAAACACCAGCAACTGGTCATCTGGCAACCCTTCGATGTTTGCGGGCTGCCTCTTGAATTATTCATCTCGGCGACGGCTAATTGTAATGAAATTTATGCCCCCCTCCCCAACCCCCCAGCGCCCCGCCAGCGCCGGCCGCGGGTTCACATGCCGACGTAATTGTGGCGTAATCATCTTCAAATGTCACTGCATTGCATTGTGACATTAGCGTAATGTGCTGGATGCAGATGCCGGCTGGGTGCTAATGATTTTATGAACTGAAAGCGTTTGTATCTACGTTGATTGAATTTTTAAAAACAATATTTATATTTCAGATATTATTAGGTAGATAGGTACTTGTGTAATACAGGATGAGCTCTTACATAAAAAACGTATCTTTCTCTATAGGTACCTTACTTATTTGTGATTTTTATCTAGGTATACATAAGGATAGTTATGAAAACACTTTATATCCTTAATATCAGAAAAATCGCTTACCTAGAATAATAAACTTACTAATGTCAGGAAGCAACAAAACAAAAACATAATTTCTAAATAAGTAAGTTATCTTAAAACTTGATAAAAGTATGTTAATAGTAGATACTGTAATGTAAGATTAGGTACTACTGAGAGCAAACGCTCTCACTCTGTAAACTTACATAAGTTTATGATACCTACAATAATACTCGTATCTCTATTTGCACTGACCAATTAAGGGCAAAGATTTTTAATAAATTTATTACGACTCAATTAGTCAATATTTTACTATTAGGTAACCAAAGTAACTCTGCAGAGAAACAACTATTACTGTCGAGAATACACCGAAAAATCTATAGAACCATATTAAAATATAATATATCCCTAACGTATCCTCCATTGTGGCTTAGGTCCCCTTTTAATAACACAGAGCACTAACCTAGTATCTGCACAGAGTGAACACAATCTCATTATTATTCATCACCCCGTTAAGTCTCCCTTCGTGTCGCTGTCGCTACACTGTAGACGACGTAGCCACAGAAGGTCCACTCTGCAGTTCTTACCCATTGTGCCGACAAATACTTCATCTAATATATTTTATCGTATGCTGTAATAGTTTTAAATGCTATAAATAAACTTCTATCTATGTACGTTGGAAGTTATTCATAGGTATTTTTGTGGCAGCACATTATTGTATGTCACCACTATTATCACAATATACATTATACATTCCTATCACACAGTGACGTCACCTTAGGCCTGAATCACGATATCAAATTATTTAAAAGTTTCAAATACGACCGGAGCTCAAACGTGATCACATGGCAGATTAAAACGAGAACAGATTTCTGTTTTGAAACTAAAAACTGTTTTATATATAAAAACGAAAACCAAACAATAATACTTTTAAATTACTGACCAACTCGGGTCTCGTCTGCTCGTTTGTTGGCTATTTACTAAAAAGAGATAAAATAACGGCGGCATGATCCTTCTACAACAATGCATAGTCCATGGTGCCGCCGTGTAAGCCAGTTATGACGTGGAGCGTTAGAGAGCGAGTCTTATTATTTTATTAGTTGCCGCGCGATTTAATCACGATTGTTGGTTTTGGTAAGTTAATAAGCGGGTGGAGTTGAGGGGCAACTTGACGAGCAACTCTTTAGCGTCTGCCATGCATCCATAATACGGGAGGACTCGCGGCTCGTGCCGTCGCGTCGTGGCGGATGTAATTTTGTCTGCAGTATGTGGGTTAGGGTAAGGAGATAATTTTAATTATGGTTTAAAGATTTTTATTATTCTTCTTAAGAATCGTACAATTCACTTAGAGAGAAACCTATCGTTAAGAGTACCTATTTGCTACAAGATGTACCTACCTACTAACTCAATTTACAAGGCTATACCTAATATTTTTAAAATACTTAGCTAACAACGATTATCTACTTAATTTAATTTATTTATACGTTTTTATTAATTAGGATAAATGCTGAAAATTAGACATTTGAAAAAGTTGAAAAAGACGTCAGACCCATGCACTTATTAGCTGAGAATAAAGACACAGTCCGCGCTTTCGATAGCGTACTTGTAGGTACGCGAGACATGACTTATTATTTAATAAATTATTAAGAAATAAAATTAAAAACATAACCTTGATCATTAGGCATGGTTTGAGGACTTTGAGGTGAATTCATTTGACAAAATTATTGCAATGGCATTTTTCGAAATTAATTATCTACTTACCTACTTCGAACTGACAGACAAAAGGTTCAGATAGGTATACCTTTTGAGATTACTAACTTCAGAGACAGGAAATTACTCACACCCTCGTGAAGAAAAAAACTCATCGCGGAGACATTTTGAAAATCCTCAATAGACGTCTTTGGTGATCGTTACAATAGATACCAGTGAATAGGGGTGTTGGCAGACCTTTTTTAATACTACCACACACAATTACGTGGTCACCTCACTAATCGGAACAATTAAAATTCAACCTTATTCCCCAGTGTTAAGGTTGGTACAACGAATGATGACTGAAAATCAATGTTTGTTTAAAGCAATTTCGGGTAGAGTGGGGTGTTATCGGCGTTGTGTCCATCTATTTACTAATGACTTCCGGCGTCAGGTGCGCCCTGCGCCCGGCCTCCCCACTTCCCGTTTTTTGTTTTGTTTAACGTTACAATGTATTACTTTTGGTAAATATTTTGGGTGACTTTGACACTATTGTGTTTAACTGAGATGTTCCTAACAATTTCTCTTCAAACCTCGTGTAGCGTTGAGCGTGTCGTGGTCTAATGTTAGTACCTACTGGTGTCAATAGGCCGTGATATCAAAACTTCCTACGTATTTCACAATTTAACCTACCTAAATAAATTAAGTTCATAAAAAAATACAGTTGAATCGAGAACCTCCTCCTGTTTTTCAAGTCGGTTAATAAAACGCCTAAAAACGCAAAAGCGACCTCTGCATTGTCCTCTAGGCACCAGCGATGTGGTCACCAAACAAATACAAACATACCTTTTTTTATAAAGTAAATGCTTGACCACAATCCCACCTGATGGTAAGTGGAGAATGTGGTCTTGGGTGGTAGAGCGCACTAACTTAGTAGCAGCCTATTCACTCTTGATTTTAAGTAATATCTATAATTATTACGTAATTATTAATTAAGTAATAATATTATTATTACCTACCTATTTAAGAAACTAGGCTAAACACTAAGCCAAACGAGCAATAATATTATTTAACGTAGACAAAATTAGATGTTCAAGAAATCGAAATATTAGCTTTGCTCAGTTTAACTTTGAACGTGTTGATTTTGTGCGAGGGAAATCTGGGTTCTCTAACTTATAATTAACTGAAGTAGATAAAGATAAGATCGTGAGAATCTGCGTTCCTTACCTTCATTCGAAGGATCCTGCATTCCTTATTCTTGAAGATATCCTCTAACAACTTTACGGAGAACTCTTCAAAACGTAAGAAATGCAGATATTCTCACGATTTTCTTGTTATGACTATGATCCTAAGTACTTCATTGAAGGCGCTAGCCCAAGCTAATCAAAACACATCGAAAGATAAATCTATCTACCTACTGGGTACCTTCTTAGGTAGCTAAAAACCTATGAATAATACCTGTAGGTAGGTATGCACAAAAAGTAGGTTGGTAGGTATTTTTATCTACCTCGTACAAAGTAGTACAAACATACAAATGATTTTGAAAAACATAAAAGCACAAAAAGCTAATGCGTAATCTAAAAACAAAATCTAATCAATTTCCATTTCAGTAAGGCTTTCCTTTATATTGCACCTAATTTTTACACAGTAGGTACCTAACAATATGCACATACAAATCACACCAAATAACACCAATTTGGACGCAGCATATCAATTACAGTCCAACGCTGCACCAATACAACCCCTATCACGTGACCATAGATGTGAAAACAGCTTGCAGTACAATAGACGAACTAGGGTATCGCTTACAAAACTTAGTATTTGTGGCGCGGGAGTTTCGCCTTTATTTAGTCGTGTTAGAGGTGGATGTGGCGTGAAGTTGGTTTAGAAGAAGTAAGGTATCAGTTACAGGATTGGCTGGCACGAACCCCGCCCAGTAGGGCCGTGTATATTACACCGTACCTAACGGCCTCCCACGCTGTCAAGTGGTAGGCATCGGTACATTGTACTCACTGCGATGTACCGTTGTGTGACGTCACAACACTCACGAGTTTACTGCTCCGGTTCCGTAGTAAGTAGGTACGTCCTAATGTTTTGAACAAGGAATGAAGGTCGAAGCCTTAGAATAATTACACTATAGAAACGAAGTCCGCGCGGCCGTTTTGAAGCACCTTAATTGGAGTCAGAAATGACTCCAAACACCGCAGCTCATGTCAACGCACGCCAAATGTGTCTCGCGAAAAAAAAGAATTATGACGATTTGTCCGGCTAAATTGTGTCACAAAATATCTGAAAAGCTATTTATGTATTATTGCTAAAAACATAATATGGTTATCCGCAGCCGTATTATTCCGCGCTTTCGTGAAAGTTTCGGTTTAGTGCTTCACTTTAGACAGAGCGCTTGTATGGAGACTGTCTTTCTATAGTGTTATTATTCTAAGGTTGAAGCTAATTTTGTATTTGAATAACGAATGACATTTAACTAAAAAATTGTAGGGAGCAGGTATACATATCAAGCTACTCCTACTTAAGTAAGTATATTACATCTAAGTATATGTTTTTTAAAGAATCGAATAATTGAATTAAAATTATTTATAATTCGGCCAATATGAATAATATTCAAAAAATGCTGGTCTTCCTGGTTAACTAATTTTAAAGTTTTACGTAGGGAGATAGATAGGTAGGTATCTATTTACCTATTTGTAACAACTTAAAAGCAACCCTGTATTACTTAGATACCTATATAAATGAAATGCTAATTACCACTCAATTATATTAAGTATTTATTAGAATTTCTGAAATGTAGAGTTAGGGGAAGGGAGCCCAAAACGGGCGCCTAAGTTTAAGAGGAGAGAAAAACGTACCTACCTATAGGTAGGTACTTATTATACCTAAGAAACGTGGTTAAGTAAAACTTTTTTGTAGGTATGAGATGCTAAGTTATTGCAGTTTGTTAGCCAATGTTTAAATTTCTCGGTAAGTATCATCCAAATATAAAACCCTTTAAATGCTCGCTTGCCCGAGTGCCTTAAACCTTAAATAACCTAAATTTCACGTGTGAACGAACTTAATTAGGTAGGGCAGGAACCTACCCATGTTTTGTCCTATTAAAATGCAAAGAAATCCAGTGAATTGTGCTTGTATCCAGTTAGCTAATTATCAAAACAAAAACTGAAAGACTACTTTAAATTTCTTGTTTATTATTTTTCCATCACAATCCAAACATTTCACCCAGTTCACTATTGAATGAACAAACAAAATAAAAATCTCAAGGACCTCAATTCAAATTCAGAACCGTGTTCCTTTTAAACAGGACAGTCCAGTTGGAATAACACAGCATCCCGCTTATTTTGACAACCATCCCGTGTACAGATAAAATAGCGTAGGTACGTGACCACAGACAATACATGACCACTTCATCTCGAGTGACCGGCTGACCGGCTGACCGGCATGGTGTCGATGACGCCGCTTGGTCAGCTGTCGGGATCCAACTTAATTTGAATTCTTAGAATAATACAATTATAGAAAGACAGTCTTCATACAAGCGCTCTGTCTAAAGTGAAGTAAACTGAAACTTACCTACTAACCAAACCGAACTTTCCCGAAAGCGGGGAATGATTTGGCTGCGGATAATCATAATTATGTTTTTAGCAATAATACATAAATAGCTGTTCAGATATTTTGTGACACAATTTAACTGGACAAATCGTCATAATTCTTTTATTTCGCGAGACACGTTTGGCGTGCGTTGACATGAGCTGCCCGGTGTTTGGAGTCATTTCTGACTCCAATGAAGGTGCTTCAATACGACCGCGCGGACTTCGTTTCTATAGTGTAATTGTTCTAAGTTTCAATTCTTATTTAACCCATGATTGATGATTTTTTCGATGAACAAAAAACCACAGAGATATTGGTAATAATGATTTTTATAATATCATTCACGGCCCAACCTATTCGAAATGTGTCAAACTATTCCAACTTGACGCAATTGAAGCATACTATAAATTTTAAAGACTTAGGTCCCAGGTCCTTAAAAAAAAACTTTTGGTTGTAGATATAACAATTACTATTCCTGAGTAGGTACCTACCTACCTATGTATTTATTTACTAATAACAATAGATATTATAATATTTCGTTAGCTAGGTTACCTTTGCCTTACAGCGCGAAAATAGCCGATAGTTACTCGCTTACTCGCCGGCGGTGGGACAACTGCCTAAAACAGATGATCTAATTTAAATATCGTTTCCTATCATTAAGTATGCAAGCCCCACGTTCCCCACCACCGCCACCAGCCACCACGCGCCGTAACTCACCAGCGACAGGAACACGCCGTGCCATAATAATGATAAGTGGCCACAATAAACTACAAATACTTTAATGTTCTATTTAAATTAGCCGCTTCCTCTTTATAAACGATGAATAAATTTTCAGACAACAAGCGTTCGTCTTGAATGGCGATAACGTGATTCTAGTAAGCTATAAAATTGATAAAATAGTGAATTTAATATCTGTGTTGATAACTGATGACTTAATAAATTGTAATTCGAGGGACGTTTACTCTGGTGCCAACCCGCAACCCGTAACCGGCTTCACACCTTTCTAACCGGAACACAACTGCTTTTAAAACAATAGGGTATTTGACAGATTTTAGAAAAATATCTCAAATTGTTCAATATAACATAATACATTATGCAGTTTGGTTAATTCTTTGTAAATATCTCTATTTTCTATGAAAATCACCATCAAAGTTTAAATGAACAAAAAAGCCGCCAAAACGCTAATACGCCATATTAAATAGGTTATGACGTCACCTGGTCAAATAACCATACTAAGCTGTCAATGCTGTCATTGCGTATAGTAAGCAGTACTAGCAAGTGACGTCATTCAGCCAAACCGCGTGTTTTCGATCACGTGATCAAACACGAAAAATTCATTATTTTATTATCGATTTTTATTAAAAATCCAAATAATTTTAAAATAATGTGTTGGCTTAATTGGTTTAAAAAATTATATACTTTTAAGCTAACAACAGTTTGATCTATATTTTCATTGTAGTCAAATACCCTATTATTGTAGAAATTGTACTTAGTACCGTGGCGGACGGTAGAATGGACCCGGGCGAACTCTAGGCTCTTTTATAAACATGGCATAACATTTCAATGGTCAACAATTCAGTGATGTTTATTAAATTTAATACTTGGTTAATAAATTTAAATAATTTGTAAATAAAATTTCATTTGCTCCAAAATATACATATACATACATAGGTACCTAGCTTGATTCTTTAACGGAACGCCACAACGCTAAGTACTGGCCCTCCAGAGCAGACGCGCTCTCGAGAAACGAAGCCACTCCCGGGACTGGCAGCTGCCTGTCACCTGACTCACCTCTAGCACCCTCTGTTGGTAGCTACACTGTACTTTCACACTTTTATAAAGAACTAGCTTTCCCCCGCGGCTTTGCCCGCCAAAAATCCCTAAATATAGACTAGTGCGGGTCACTAGTTTCACTTCGGGAAAACTTATTCCTTGGGTTTGCAAAGATTTAGTTAGTTACCTATATATTTTTTGGATAATTCACACCTTTATAAATTAAACGTGACGGATCGAGAAACATGCGTTCCGTTTCATCAAATATACAGTAGGTACCTAAAAACTGCAATAAATAATAAATAATATTAAGAAGCGCTATGTAATCACGTACTACTAGATAGGTGTTCCTCCCCAGCACCCCAGTCTGGTGCGATCTACAGACAGTCACGTTCGCTACGGCGAAGGACGCGGGACACGTGTCCCCGCATGCAGCCGACGCGACGTGACAACCCGTGACACCTGGCGATGCTGATAGCGACAGATTTTATCTTCATCTTAGTGTATACTTACCTTTATTTATCGAATGGGGTTTTACAAGTATACTGTGGCGAACGTATTTTATGTACCTACCTCACGCCATCGTGAAGGTTGTAGGTACATACCTACTCTATGCTCAGAATCAGAATCAATTTATTGTGCAATTTGGGTTACAATACAGGTCATAAGCTATTCTAATTTATTTTTTAGGAGAGTGAATAGGCTTTTAATAAGTTAGTGCGTCCAACATCTTTGACGTCATCGCCACTTGCCATCAGGTGGGATAGTTGTCAATAAGCATTAATTTATTTTGTAAAAATAAAAATATCTTCGTTTATGTAATTTTATTTTCTGATGTAGGTAGGTACATGTGACTACTTACCATCCTGTGGCTGAACCCACTTCTTTGTCAACCACTGACATAAAACCCCTGTTAAATTGGTAGGTATAGGTACTTTCGCCTGCCGAGTCACTGGTCCCAGATGGGATATCTACGAACAATCTACTAGGTATTTCTCGACCCCATTATTCTTATAGATATTCGACACGATCACGTACACGAGAGCTGGACGAGCGAGGGAGAGGGCTGTCAATGTGCCACTCTGCGAACTAATGAAGTAGAGGTGATAACACAATAAACCTGTTTATAGACGCATGCCATGTAAATTCTGCTGAAGGCGCTGAAGCACATTGGACAGATGTTTTTAACGTTTAAGTATTTTATACTGACCTAGTATAAAATACTTAAACTATATAATGTAGTAGAGAAAGAAGATGATGTTATCTTGAGTCGCGATTCTTGACTGGCAAGCATAGGAGCGAAGTGGGTAGGTACCTGTGAGTAACCCTCAAGCACCAACCAGGCTACACTGAGATTCAGTCTGGGGTAATTTGCTGAGTGAAACAATCGCAAGCAACACACATTTAAGAATTAGACATTATAGGTATAAACACCTTCTCAATAGTACGGTAATGGTTACTGACTGACAATGCAAAGCCTGATCGAGTGGTCCTAGAAGCATGAAACTTTGCACAAAGTTCTCTTATTATGTATTGTAAAGAAGTACCGAGGATGGCTTTTGAAAATTTCTCCTCAAAAGGGGTAGGTAGATAAGGTAAGTATTAGAACTTTGTAGGAGTATAAACATGATATTTCCGCCGAAGAAGTCGTCCAACCAGTCTCATGTAAATTCGAATGAGAATGAGCGCGTAAGCATTTATTCATTATTATTATCCTAGCACTTGAATCAGGATCCCAATTCCCAATGACGTCCTTAAGCTTAGTACCTACAGTTGTGAGTACATGCCGCTCGGGGGCTATTGTCATGTAAATGGCGACGGGGGCGACACGGAGAGGCGTCGGCCGACGATAACGCCGCGGTCGTGACGAGACTATTAATCACTGAGACTGCTTTATGTATACCTGCTGAGTGCTGGCAATACAATCTTGCTGCGCTTCCAACTAGGCAAGAACTGCTCGAGCGGGATCAGGATTTAGGAGTTAGACATCGCGTTGCATTCAGAGATTGAGACTTGACGCTCTTGATAACAATATCGAGACTCTTAGCGTTCAGTGGTCAGCATGTTTACCGCTTCGTTCTTGGACGACAACGCGTCGGTGTCACCTCTGACATGTAGGTACATGGGCGGCAAATACCACCGACCATCATAGATATAGCTCCTCTACTAATTTGCGTTTTTAACTAACCATCAAAAATATAAAATACCTACATGAAATGGGTGCAATCGGTGAAATTAGTGGTACCTACTTGATCCCTTCATTTGCTCTTCAT
Source organism: Ochlodes sylvanus (assembly GCA_905404295.2). Lineage (NCBI taxonomy): Eukaryota > Metazoa > Arthropoda > Insecta > Lepidoptera > Hesperiidae > Ochlodes > Ochlodes sylvanus. The sequence goes on along the minus strand of FR990135.1, from coordinate 878,346 downwards.
GTATCACAACTTGTAAAATATCGTAATAACAAGAAAATTATTCTTCTTCCGTGAATGGATGGAAATTGGAGCCGCGACACACTAACCGCAAACCCAGATCTTAACTACAAAGGCCTCGCCTTTTCAATTTCACACCCAAAATTATATTTGAAAGCATTCGTTAATCAAATAATAGCTGTGATCCCCAGAGACGGGGATACTTATCAAATTATGGGGCATAATGCCCCAAGCCCCATGCCCCAGGTAGCCGCGTGTGGTGTCGCGTTGCCTGTGTAACACTAAACTCGTTTGGCGATTTTTAATAATGAATGTCTCTAATAATAAGTCGTGTATTTTATTAACTAAGTCGATATATTTCTTGTCTCCCACCTTAATAAATAATTTGGTTAGATGTCATAACTATTGTTTTAGCGCTGCAGCGAACTTTAGTTCTAACTCTTGCTAATATTCCTATTTCATTGTCTCCCCCTGCGTTAAAATGTGTCTGTGTATTTTTCGTTTCCGTTTCGTTTCATTTGCGCGTCATTTCCGTTTTATCGAATTCAAAATCACAACGATACTATAGAAGTTTTCACGTTTTCACTTCAAAAAGAATTAAGATTTGCTACACTTTTAAATTTTAAATTTTTTACGTACACTTTTAAAGCCAAACGAACCATCAATTCGTTACTAGAATGTCAATCAGGAAGACTACAGACTGCAGAAGTAACGAAGTCTCCCGCCATTTGAAGCTTATTCTGCCTAACTGGCTAACGCTGTCAATTCCGCTTTCAAATCAGCGCTCCCCACACGTTAAAAAAACAAGTCGCACATGAAATGAGCGCGGGAAAGCTGACGTTTTCATTTTTTACCCTTTATCTGTATTAGGACTGCACTGCTCCGACAGAGTCCAGTAACCAAGTTATGCATTTTACACGTTGGGTTGTTCGTAAAAGTGCCGATTAGTCTGTTCTCTACTACAGTAGAGACTTGGTAAAGACAAAAATTATTTATCGGAAGGATTTGTTTGGTTTTGTTAAATTACATTTAAAATTAAAAATTCTTGGCCAAACTAACAAAATTTATGAAGGCAGTAAAATTCAATAAGTTTTTATAGGTTATTACCTAAATTGGAATATTTTTTGCATTTGACCATCGATTTGTACAGGAAAAAGGTAAGGAAAATACAACTTTTTCTTGTATGGATAGGTATCGAAAACGGTACTGTAGCCCAAAGCCACTCAACTACGGGTATACCTACTCTGTGACAGCTATGTTACTATGTACATATTAATAAAAAAATAATTCACAGCGCATGAGCGCACAGTCATTCACTGCTTACACGTTGTACTTGACTATGTAACTTTATTTGCTCCCTGCGGTGTTTGCTATAGTATGTTGCGGACATTTCAATATATTTACACATTGACCTTCTTTATTAAAATATAACTAATCCTGAATAAGCAATTAAATTTTATCTTGGGCACATTACAAAAAAAAAACATTGTCGATAGGAGTCACGATCACGAATAAGTCGTTTACATACCGACTTTTACGTTGCTGAACAAGGAGCTCTAAGATACGAATGTTTTTAATTTAATTAAAATGCCACCTTTATGTTCTGTTACTCGCCATTTCATTGAAAATTTTAATGATAAATTTAGAATTTCTTTATTTCTTTTTCCACAGCTTTTTTTGTTCTTCTCTCGCCGTTCTTGGCTTACACGGCATCGATCGGCGATGCCTTTGGTTGTATTACCGGTATGTACCTACGGTGATCAGTGATGACCACCAGTGACTCGTTAGCTTTTTTGTTTCTAAAAAAATCTTGTTTAGGTATATCCAAACTGTCCAGTATACTCGAGTACCCAAACCAATCGTTTTGATTTCTTTCGAAGGGTGCTGAGAGCTTGCAACAGGCGCTATAGCTATTACAAACCCCAATGTAGATTGATTTTAAATAATATTTCACATGAGTTCACCTTTTATGTTAAATTGAATGTGCAATAGGTACATTGTTACTAATTTCACTAATTTGGCGGGAAAGCGTTGGATTTTCGACTTTATTCCTTGACCTCGCGAAAAAAATGCTAGTATTCGACATAACATGACGCCATCTTATTTTTGGGGTGTGTTAGTGCCTTAGTACTGAGTTATTTTGAATTCATCTTACATTTATTGTTAATGATCGTTAAAATAGAATACTTACGTAGGTTAGGTACCTACGTATGTAATTAGCAGTTCGATTCAATTAGGGTTAGGGGCTAACGTTCTGACTTCAGAAAACAGGTGCGTAGGAAATTTTTAAAAGCTGGTATTACGTTATATCTACCTACCTACGTTAGGCAGTAAGTAGCTCCCTAGAACAATTATGACTAAGCTCATGTCATCTCTACCTATTATAGTAACCTGATGTACCTATAATTATGATGAAACCAACTAGAGTAAAATACATGTACCTACATTTTCAATTCGGAACCGTTTTATAATGATACAATGGGTACAGGGAGCGCAAAATTATCAAAAGTTTCTACTACCTACGGGTACGGGCCTACGCCTAAAGTCATTAATATGTAGCTACTAACGACAAAATAATTTCGTAAAATTTAGATAGGTAGTTACGTGATGCCGGTACCCGTAAACATAGCTTGCACATTCAGTGCAGTTCTGCAGCGCTAACGAAGTCAATTTCCATCCGGCGTAATGAAGCAACGACCCGCGCGCGCTAAATAAGAACACTCACAGTCCTCACTCACTGCAGCCGTAAAACTGGATAAGTTTTTATTTTCGACATTATTCATGTAGTAAAGCAAAAGCTGACACATTTCCGACGAAGGAAGAAGTGAAATTACTTATACCTACGATTCTCCGTTAACACAAAGAGTCGGCAATAGTGCTAAGTCGGTTAATGCCTAATGGTGAGGTTACCACGTATAAAGATTAAAGTGGATATTACAGAGTCCAGATGCCTCTGACTGGAGTGAAGGACCCTGGCGCCATTGCATGCGCTGGTTATCAGGTTTGCATAAACTCAAACAAACTTGCGCTAAAGGGATTATAATATAGGTACCTATCTAATAGGGCAGATGGGTTCCGAAAGGAAGACCTCGAACCGGGAGACTTGAGGTTGGCTGTTTGGATAAATGATAGCCTAGATGCCTAGCCTAATATTTTTGTAGTTCGACGGTAGGTACATATAACAATGACACGATAATGACCATGTAATTAAAATGCCAATCCTAATGAGCTATAGGATACGTATCAGCTTCAATATGTACCGTATCAACGATCACAATAAGTTGAAATGTTGTGGCTACGATCACGACGAACGAGATGTCGATGGTCAAGGGTTTATTTAAAAACAAATTAAGGCTCGAGACAGGAGGCACTCAGCCGCTGTAATGACGACAACGCGAAAGGGCAAGTCACGTTGGCTAACGATGGGATAACGAGTGGCCAGTCGCCGTGGAGCGTTTAAATTTGCTCACACAACGCAAGGCGAAGGACTTTGTGACGCCTACGACAAAAGCAATGAGTAACACCGGGTCACACGTTGGCACCGCTGTCGAAATGGACCGACTTAAAGACCGACCGGCGAATAATTAATTAATTTAATTTTAGCAAAATCAGGGTCTGACTTGCCTACAACCTATAAAAATAGTTCTAACAAAACTTGCTTGCTATGGTTACTTTAAAATATAGGTACGTGGAGATTTTACTAGATAGTAAACAAAATAGGTTTGTATGTATTTTAAAATGTGATTTAATAAATAAATATTTATGTATTACGCATCCAATTTGCGTGCTAAAGTGTATCATGTACTTTATTTAATTTGTTTTGTTTTGTTTACACTATGATTCGTTTGAAAATATATTTGTACCGCATTCCGCACTCACCACCCCAATGTGTGCGAGTGGGCTAACGTATATTCCAGTAGGTAGTCATTGCCTGATGCTTGGTCTGATGGATGACGAGCTTATTCATCTCGCAACGCAACGATTTATTGTAAAAGTTATCTGTCATTATTATTGTGGCGATTCACAATCCAGCGCCGATTAACTTCCAGAAACTGTCTGTGCTTTTATTTTAGAATGTCTTCTTTAACGCTAATATCGCGTTTGTAATCTGATATTAAAATTCAAATTTTTTATAAATATGTTAGCATTTAATACAATGACTATCAATATATTATTTCGTATTACTTAATTTAATAAATAAAATATCATTTTATACGAAAAACAAAACACACATGATAACTTCAATTTCTGTGAGTCTGTCTATTCTGTATCTGCCAGCTGTCATTATGACACAATATTAAAATAACAGTAATTGACATTGACAAAATGACAATTGACAACTTGGCTAAGCTGACAAACTTCATATTTCACAATCAATCACATCCGTTTCATTCAAAGTTTCGAACTTCGTATGTTGAATTGTTGATAATAAATTGATAAGGATGCGCTCGACGCACAAGATCACGTAAGCGCAGAGTACACGTATTTTGTGTTGATTAAATAGGTTTAAATAAGTTTAAAATGGGTGTGAAAAGCCAAAAAGTGTTACAAGTTATCTCTGGGTGGCCGGCAGTGGAGCTGGCTCTCCAGTGCTTCTTCATAGGGCTATGGCAGTTACTGCAGCTCGCAGTGCGAAGGTTATGGAAAGGGCATCGCAGGAAATGGACGAAAAATATGCCACCAGTGGAGCGTACCGTGGATTCGTCTGTTGGGACTCATTGTTACATAAAAATAATGGTGAGTTTAAATGAAGAAAAACACGAGTTAGATGCTTGCAATAATATTGTCTCAATAGCACTCATTAATTGTTTGTCTTATTATTAATGTTGCATAAATTAAAGATTTATTTCATGAAGTTTATTTCATGCAATTTATTTTGAGAAATCTGGGAGAAGAGGGTACTTTGAGTTTTTTAATGTAGCTCTTGAGCCTAGCTATTTAAGACTACCTTTTATTTAAGACTTTCTTTAGCTAAGAGGTACAATACTAGAGGCTAGGTTATTAGAGGTATTCATTATCAAAGCTAACATCCTGAATTCATTTTTATTTTTATTATTAATTTCTAAGTGGGGTGTCCAAAAAACAAAGAATTTAATAAAAGCCTATCTTGTCTGAAATTTCATTTGAGTTTCTACTGAGGAGTGAAGTGAAGGCAAGTTGTAGTTTAGTGTTTTATTATTGAGTAGTCCCAATGCACACTACCGTGGTATTTACTATTAACATAGTAATACTTTATGACTTGTGTGTTAATCAAGATATAAAAGATTTGCACTATTCCAATTTATATTGTTTACCATGCATGACGATAAAAATAATGGTTATATTATATATAACTATTTAACTTGAATAATTTTTATGTATTAATTTGGAATATTTTAATAAATTTATGTATATTATTTTAATGGGCCCAAGTTTTAAATAAATACCAGTCAGACTCGAAGAATAACACACCATTAGTAGCCCAGTCGGTAATGTGTGCGTGCTGTGAAGCGAGGGGTCACGGGTTTGAATCCCTGCCGGCGCAGATATTTATGTGACAGATAAATTTTTGTTTTAGGGTTGTGGGTGTTCACTTTTTACTTTACTTCACAGGAAATTCTACTATGGTAGGGTATGAGTGTTTATTCATTAATTGAATTATTTATCCTCAATATATGCATCTGATGCTTGCAGGGGGTTAAATATCATTACGTAGAAACAGGACCCAAGTCTGGTCCGCTGGTGCTTATACTGGGGGATGCACCAGACAGTAGCAACATGTGGGTGCAGTCCTGGTCCTCGGTGGTGCAGAAGCTCGCCGACACTGGACATCATGTAGTTACCCTGGATCTGAGAGGAACTGGGGGTAGTGAGGGCGGCAGCAGGGGTGACCTGTCACCGCCCCGGGCTGTCGAGGAATTGGGCGCGTTGCTAGAGGCTCTTGGCGCGTCCGAGAGGAACCCAGCCATTGTTATTGGCTTTGGCATCGGAGGCATGCTCACATGGTATGTTAACAATAATAGGTTTTGTATTTTTTATTGCAATATAGTCTGGCTACAATGGATCAAACTTGGTCCAGAAAGGCCTTTGGGAATGCAGCTGAGCCCAGATTACAAATAATAATAACAGTGTTAAGTGGTATTAAACATTCTGTAGTGTAGTGGAGTCACCGATAATCGTATACTACTGTTTTATTCAAAGGTTCATCCATAATGTCTCACTGCCGGTACACTTCACTCATTTTTGAGAACATTACGAAGAATGAAGCCAGTGATAATAATATTAATTTATAATCCGCACAACATATTTGTTTAGAGGTGTGTGCAGGATATGAACCTCGGCCCTTCTGTTTTATAGTCTAATCTTCAAACCACTTGGCTTACGTTTCCAGCTGCTTCTGAGTTTTCGAAAGACTAATGGACTGATGCTCCTCCAGGTATTTAGCACACTGTCGGGGTCCGCTGATAACCAAGTTCGTGGTAGTAGGCGCTCCGCACCCGAGCCTCTACTGGCAGCACCCCCCGGCCGCCTACTGCCATCGAGTCCTACATTTCATTCAGGTATGACCTCTCAGTAGTATACTACATTTTACAACAATAGAATCACTGCGCTGTAAAAAGCGCAAGGTTTCAAGACCAGGGGGAAGTGCCTTCATGTAGTTATATAGTACGGCCGGCGGTTCTAGGCCGCCCTGAACTCTGTTCGGATCGCTGCGCAGAAGTCAATTTTAGGGTCGAAATGGTGGCAAGACGCGCGGGGTGTCACTTTGAGCATTGTTTGTTTCAGTCACACGCTCAGTGTTCGTGTCGCTATCTCTCTGTAAAGTACAATACCTGCGCACTATATCCGAAAGCCTAACTTCAGAGCGGTCTAGAACCGTTGGCAGTACTATACTTTTATTTAAATTTAAAATGTTGAGCGACACCCGTAAGTCGCGTTCGATTGCGGGACAGGACCCAGCGCTATTCGGTACTAAGAAGTCAGTACACTGAGCAGTAGATATTGGCTATAGGGATTTTAAAGTTTGTATACATTATATCGGGGACCAATGAGTAACTTTCCCCAGTGGCCGTATTTCCCCGAGCGCTGGCTGGCCGACAGCGCGGCGCGGGGCGAGGGCACGTGGGCCAGCTCCCGCGCCCGCGACTGGAGCGGCGCCTTGAACTACGTCAGAGGTAATAAACCTGCAAATCTATACATACGATAAAACGCTTATCAATGTCTATACATTTAAGATATTTGAGAAATTATTGAGGGTATTTATTAACGCAGTAACAATGATTTTTAGATTTTTGTCCAATTTCAGAAACGGCTTAACTGACTTGGATAGGGTTTTGTTAAACATTCCATATTTTTTTTTGTAATTTGAACTTTATCCCTTGGTGGTTCGATAATTTGCAATGCTACTGCGCGCCGCTGCTCTTTCTTCAAAGATTTCAATTATAAGAGGTGATCTAAGTTGAATTTAATCATTTTAATAAGTTGAATTCTAATTGAAATCTTTGAAGAATTTTACATTATCGTTATATAACAGCCGTAAGTGTGGGAAAATAGTTTCTAATGCTTAGACGACGGTTATAGTAAAAACTAATAATTATGGTGCTGGAGTTCATCTGAAGTGTGAGAAAATTTCCAGCAAAAATAATCATTCTCCTTTGATGTAATGTGTGAGGGTAGGTGCGGCCTGGTGGCGTATCCACCCCGAGCACAAGGTGCAGCCGCGCGGGCTGCTGCTGGGCGCGCGGGACTGCGCCGCGCAGCTGGTGGCCAGCGCGCAGCACTGCGGGAGCCCCGCGCTGCGCCTCGTGGCGAAGCCCGAGCCCGCCGACCCCGAGCTGCAGACTCTGCTGCTTGACTACTTGATCGGTGCGTAGGTTTATTGTAATAATGTATACTATATACAAAAGCAATCAAGATTGATACAAAAATACCAGAGAACACATTTTTCTCCGGCACATACACGTCTGCTTCGCTTGGAATGGAAACATGTTCAAATTCAGGTCTTCCCAATATGAGGGATACACGTCTATGGTCTTCACTATGATGGCCAAATGGGGTAGCAGGTTTATAGCCCGGCGGCTTGCGTCGATCTTAAGCGATCGACAAAGTTAAGCAACAGCGGGCGCGGTCGGTAGTTGGATGGGTGACCGCTAGTGGCAAAATTTATTGAGCGCTTCCGTGCTTCGGAGGGCACGTAAAGCCGTCGGTCCCGGTTGTTACCATTTGGTAGCAGTCGTTAAGCCATGTCGGATACCTTCGGGCGGCTTAAAAATTTCTGACACTCTTGGGTTAGCCACTAACCCCTCCACCAATCCGCACTGGAGCAGCGTGGTGGAGTATGCTCTAGGCCTCCTCAGGTATGAGGAGAGACCCGTGCTCAGTAGTGGGATTGAATCCCATCAAAAGGTTGAAGCCAAGCAAATTAAAAAAATTAATTATCCACCAGGTAAAGAGAAGCAGCCGGTGGAGGAGGTCCCCCGGCCGGCGGCCAGTCTGATGGGCCGCGTGCTGGGCGCGGTGGCCGGCCGGGGCAGGGAGCTCACCCGGATGGCCCTGCCGGCGCACGCCTAGCACCCTTCCCAACAAGTCCCACTGCTGGGCTCGGAGCCCTCCCACGATGTGAGCGAAGGGTGCACCGTGCCGGCTTGGAGAACATTATGGAGAACTCTCAAGTGAAGTGTGCTAGTGCCACCGGCACAGCCAATAGACTCCTAATAACAGGCGAATGGCGTCTGTCAACACATCTGGCTTATAGTACTGATATAGATTCGTGCCGTCTCATTCTTTCCCGTTGCTTAAATTATTTAATCTATTTCTTTCCAACGTTTCGTGTGGCCTTGAATTAGCCAATCACAGCGTTGAATTAGCCAGTCACCCCGCTTCGTCTTACCTCAGCTAGTTGCCAGAATGCATTCAATACGGAAAATCAAACATTAGGTGTCTATTGGCTGTGTGGTCGGTGGCTAGTGCTATCCTAGGTTTTGTTACACAAATCTAGAAGATAGTGCTGTCTAAAAAATGTATAACACGAGTGAACGGTGAAAAAAGTGAAAAAAATTCAAAGATTATCAAGAAAATGCAAATGGATAAAAGGACCAAGTACTTTTAAGTGGTTGTTAGACACCGACCACAGCCCACAGCCCACCGCGCAGCACAGCCGGGCTGGGTGGTCGGTGTTCTTAGCTTTATCAAGGGTTATGTTTTATATTTACCTACATTTATTTTGTACTTTAATCATAGATGTTACATAATAATGGAATAATATATTTTTTATAATTATTATAATAATATTTTAAAATTAATACTTTTTTCAATTATTTAACATGTTATTATTGAAATATTATTCATATTTTATTGTTTAATGAATAAAATTGTGAGCATTTTGGTGTGTGTACTGTTCATTAGATATGGAATTTATAATGGAATTGAAAAAGGATCTTGCCTATAATTATATTAATGTGGATGATCGAATAATTCATCATAATGATCATAATGGATTCGCCATTTACAAATTATGTTTTGTGTACAGATAATTTGTATAAGAGATCTCACACGGCTACGTATCTAATGTATCAAGAAAATCCTATGGGCGTGTATATTACATAATATATTGTGTTTTTTAGACTTTCGACCTGCTACAAAGTTTTGATTTATAAAAGCAATTATATAAAAACACTTTCAGTTATTCACATTATGAAATGCTATCTATGGTAATCTAATATCTAGTTTATCAGTGTATTTACATATTGAGTCATAGTATATTTTTTATTTTTAAGTACATTTGTTTTAAGTGTCTAAGCTCATATTGGTTGATATAGTATGTCGATGGTTGAATACTTGTGCTCAATATTAGTGAGTTAATTTATTTGCATGTCTGTGTTGTAACGAGTTTGTTGCATTACATTGGATTTACAGAACAATTGTCTATCTAATTTTAGCCTTCTTCATTTGTTCAAGATACAATTTTTTCGTATATATCTTGATATGATGATTCACTTTGTTTTTGTACAAGACTATCACGTTTGAAATTTCTTATTGATAGTATCGTTTTTATTGAGTAATTATTATGGTCAGATATAGATTAAAAGGCAAAGTTCACGCGTGGGCCGACGGGAGCGATAAGCGCATATGAAAGTACAATAAAAATAAAATTAATATAAATCAATACACGAATTAATGTAAACATTGTCGACTTTCATCGGTACACTGGAATCACTTCACTTGTTAATTGTTTTTATAATCTTAATTCGTACTTTTATCTATACAAATAAATAAAATTAGAGTGTCTGTTTGTAATATTAAAATAACCGCTTTTTACTAAATGCATATGGGTATACACAGTGCATATACCAAAATAACATTTTTTACAATTTTTGTCTGTCTGTTTGTATGAGCTAATCTCTGGAACGGCTGGACCGATTTTGACGGGACTTTCACTGGAAGATTGCTGATGTCATACTTAGGCTGATTTTATTTTAGATTTTTTTGTTAAATTCCACGCGAACGAAGTCGCGGGCACAACTCGTTAATTACTTACATATTAGTATGCACCGGTATCTACGAAATATGGTCACTAAAGTTTATAATAAGAACATTCGATGTGCAATCAGCGCCACACAGCGTGATCTTGGGTGAACTAAATAGTTATCCTCATAAATGATCGTGTCTGTGCCATTCTAATATTCTATTATGGAAATTATATTATAAAAATGAATTAATTTATAATCGCTTGTTGTATGTTATTGTTATCTAACAAACATTTGTGTTATTTTTTGTTTTGTATTTTGTTAACTACATTAATTTTAATCGTTTTAATGTTCGTAGCAAGTTTTTTTATCCATATTTTTTTATATATTCCCTTGTGATATAGAGTAGAGTAAACAGTTTGGGTGTCTTAACCAAATAACAAATATTGAAAAAAACCAAAGAATTGCATCAACAATGTACAATAATATATAATAATGGATGTTTAATAAATAAAATACAATTCCGAGTGCAAATGCATTTTAATACGCAATATGCCCACAAAAAGCTAAACTTTATAAATTTTCCCTATTCAAATGTCATTATATATAATATTCACAAATTCAATAATTATTACAAACAGCTGCAAAGTCACTCGGCTGCGCTAACATCGAAGGAAGATAATATATCACAAGAGCTCTTACATATCATTTTGTGCTTTCTCTACCCTAATATTATACATTGGGATAGATGCGACATAGTACCTACATAATATATAAAAAATAAAAGCTTGTATAATATACATAATCAAATATAAATGCCCTCATTATTGTCACTTGAAAATAAATGCATAAATTCTGTGAACAATCGAAACTAAAGGAATGAGATCTTAAAAGCATACTTCGAGTTTAAGTACTGTCTAGTTAAACTAAATAGTTTTTGCAGTGACAGACAGAATAAAATATGGAAGCATTCACGGCACACGTTTTAGCTCAGATCCAATTCATTGACCAAAGGCTATTCATCGCCAATCTTTGAATAATAAAATCAAAACTTTTGTCAAAATTATTGTTCTGACAGTCAAAAACACTGCGCTGTTTGGTCAATAGCAGTTTGACTGAATATTTAGTCGTAAGTGTTTTACTGGCAAGCAAACTGGGTTCAGTTTAAGTTTGTGAATTAAATTAGTAGGTAGATAACATTTTTGAATGTAGGTAAATTTCTAACTGTATAAATCATAATTATAATCTTTATTGCGACTGTTCATGATCGCATTACAGCTCGACGATTTTATCGCCACCGAAACAATAAATCGTCAAAACAAAAAAATCTCCAGACATAATGTCCTAGAAAAGTAAATTAGATGTAATGTAATTTTATACATTAAAAGGTCATTAATTAACAAAACTAAATATATCATATTTTAATAATAACACCGCTGTAATTAATTTTATCTTCGCTCCTGTAATTAGCATTCCATATTTTACGCGTTCACTGGCTTTTGACATAAATAGCTGTTATTTATCTCATAAATAAAACAAAATACATATTTGCATACTTATGAATGGTTTATGTTTTTAAAGCAATGATATTATAAACGGACGGCGAGGGATCAGAGGGTTTAGAACTGGAAAATAGGCCAGATAAATAAATACTATGTTTAATGAAAGATGTTTTTACATCGAGATATAAGTACTAACGTACTAGAGAAGACACCGTAAATTCCTACTTTGTCCCGTTCAACTGCGGCGATCGCGCCGCACCGTCGCCGCACCTCACTCAGTCGTTACGCGTAAGTGCCGTGATTTACATGGCGCTTAAGACCTTTTTGCCGAGAATAAATACACTTCCGCAGCAAATCTAGCGCTGTGGTAAATTAGTTTTCGGTTTAGACGAATTGTTATTATTTTAGCGCTGCAGCGAACAAATTACAAATTACGAAGAATAGGACTGTGGGGACACAATGTAACAACGTTATTATAAAATAAACAGTTGGCTATGAACATTCGAGCGTTTCACTTGTGTGATGTGTCGCACCCCATCGCCCACAAACATATAACAGTGGTGACTCCGACTCGCTCGCGCACGACGTACGCACGACTCTAATGCGACCGCGATCCGCGAAAAACAAAAATGAATCCGCAACTTGCCGCGCCAACTCCAACCATAGTACCGAAGACGGAAGATCCTACTTCAGAGCTCGCCACAGTATCCATCTCTACAAGGATACCGGACTTTTGGCCTGAAAATCCCAGGCTATGGTTTATTCAAGTGGAAGCCATTCTCAACCCGCAAAAGACGTCCGATGCAAACAAGTACTACATGGTTGTTTCAAAATTAAGCAAAGAAGCCATTCAACACGTCGCGGATATATTATCCAAGCCGCCAGAGACCCAGAAATTCGACGCGCTGAAAAACCGACTTCTCCAAATATACGAAGAATCTGAAACAAGGCAGGTACAAAAATTAGTATCTGAAATTGAATTAGGCGACCAGAAACCAAGCCAACTTCTACGTCGCATGAAGGAGCTAGCCCGAGGAAAAATAGAAGATGACACACTCAACATATTATGGCAAGGACACTTACCATCATCGGTCAGAGCAGTACTTACCGTGACAACCGCAAACAACCTGGAAGAATTGGTAACAATAGCTGACAAAATAATGGATACTTACCAGTCCACGCAGATCCATGAAGTAGCCCGTAGCCAGCAGCAGCAGTCCACGTCAACCCTCGACATCGCAACGATAATGGCAGAGATAGCGAAGATCAACCTGAAAATAAACGAGATGAATAGGGGAAGAGAAAGGTCAAGGAGCAGGTACAAGAATTTTGCAAGAATGCGTTCGTCTTCAAGGTCACGCCGAACACCTGAGAGTCCAAACTGGCTCTGCGCGTACCACTACAGGTACAGAGGAAGAGCACGGAAGTGCGTAGCTCCCTGCAACTGGAAGACGAAAACGGCACCCTCGCTGCAGCCGGAAAACTAAAGGAACTACAGCAGGTGACGGGTTGCTGTGTAGTCAAAGATCACCGTCTAATAGTAAGTGATAAGAATTATAACCTAAAATTTTTAATTGATTCAGGCGCATGTATTTCTGTTTTACCTAAAAATTTTATTAAGCATAAAAATGAATTAAATTTACATTCAAATTACAAATTGTTCGCTGCAAATGGTTCTGAAATAAAAACATACGGAACCAAGTCACTCACATTAGACTTCAAATTAAGGAGACCATACAAATGGACATTTGTTATTTGTGATGTAAAACACCCAATTCTCGGTGCAGATTTTTTAAATTATCATAAGTTAATTATAGATATCAATGGTCATCGTTTAGTTGATAAAATTACTAACCTTTCAGTCTATGGGACTATCGTAAACCATCATGAGTCATCAATTTCAACGTTACGGAACGATCATCCTGTACACGACATATTGATAAAATATCCAGAGATTCTCAAACCTATGACATTTAAAGAGGTACCAAAACACTCAGTCTATCATTATATTGATACTACAGGTCCTCCTATATTTTGTAAACCAAGACCCCTAGCACCAAATCGATATAAATTGGCTAAGGAAGAATTTAAACATATGTTAGAAACAGGTATATGTCGACCATCCAAGTCGGCATGGGCAAGTCCTTTACATCTAGTACCCAAAAAGGATGGACAAATTCGTCCATGCGGAGACTATAGAGCCTTGAACGCGGTAACCAAACCTGATAGGTATCCCATACCTCGAGTACAAGATTTTACATATTTATTAACTGGTAAAACAATATTTTCAAAAATTGATATTAAGAAAGCATATCATAATATTCTTATAAATCCTGATGATATTTGTAAAACCGCGATCACTACACCTTTTGGACTATACGAATTTGAGCGTATGACTTTCGGATTGAGAAACGCTGCCCAAACTTTTCAACGCTTTATGACAAACACAGTTTTATTCGGCTTAGATTTCTTATACTGTTATTCTGACGATATTTTAATTAGCTCTTCAAACCTTGAACAACACAACGAACATTTAGACCTTGTATTTCAACGTCTAAATGAATTCGGTATTACCATTAATTTAGAAAAATGTACTTTTAAAGTTACTAACTTAGAATTCTTAGGTTACGAAATTACTATCAACGGCATCAAACCTCTTGAAAGTAAAGTCCAAGCAATTATTGATTATCCTAAACCTCAAACAATATGTCAGTTAAGAAAATTTTTAGGCATGCTAAACTTTTATAGAAATCATTTACCTAGAGCAGTTGAATACCTAGAAATATTAAATAAGTATATTCATAAAGCTAAAAAGAATGACCAAACGCCTATTCAATGGTCACCGGATGCTGAACAAGCATTCTCGCAATGTAAAAACAGTCTCATGAACGCAGTCACGTTGTCGTTCCCGGTAACTAACGTGCCGTACTCACTTTTCGCCGATGCATCGAATAATTGTGTAGGAGCTGTGTTACAACAATATGTTAACGGAAATTGGCAACCATTAGGATACTTTTCTAGAAAATTAACTGAGACACAAAAAAACTATAGCACGTATGACAGAGAATTACTAGCAATATTTTTAGCTATCCAATATTTTAGAAGTCTATTTGAAGGCAATGATCTAATAATTTTTACAGACCATAAACCCTTAGTATATGCATTTTCGAAGATCTGTAAAAATAATAACAAAGAAAGTCCTAGACGTATTAGGCAATTGCTCTACATAAGCGAATTCACTACGGATATACGCCACGTGTGTGGGCAAGATAACATTGTTGCAGACGCCTTATCGCGAATAGAGACCGTAGAATGTACCTCAAGTGTAATTGATTACGAGAAGTTAGCGTTAGAACAAAGCAAAGATTTAGAACTCTTAAATTTATTAAATGATAATAGGTACCATTTCAAAAAAATATTGATTCCTAGTTGTAACAAATCAATATTTTGTGAAATATCAAAAGATTTTGCAAGACCTTATTTAACCGAAAATTTCAGGAAAGATATATTTTATGCAATACATAATCTTAGTCATCCTGGCATGCGTACTTCGCGCCAGTTGATCAAAGATAAATTTTGGTGGCCAAATATGAATAGAGATATAGGCTTATGGACTAAAACATGTCTTAGTTGTCAAAAATCTAAAATAACTAGACATACTATTTCTAACTATAGCAAATATCCGCCAGTAGATAGATTCGATCATATACATATCGATTTAATTGGTCCGCTTCCCATTACTTCAGACGAGTATAGGTATTGTTTAACGATAGTGGACAGAGGTACAGGTTGGCCCGAAGCTTTTCCTTTAAAAGATATTTCAGCCGAAACTGTTGCAAAAATATTATACAAGGAATGGATATGCAGATTTGGCTGCCCTGTTAAACTAACGAGTGACCAGGGCAGGCAATTTGAAAGTAAATTATTTTCAACATTAATGTCATATCTAGGTGTAAATAAAATTAGAACTACTCCGTATCATCCCCAAAGCAATGGCACCGTCGAGCGATGGCACAGATGTATAAAAACGTCATTAATGGCAAGATTAGATGGAAATAAAAACTGGACACACGAACTCCCTAGTGTGATGTTAGGACTTCGTGCTGCCATCAAAAATGAAACAGGCATTAGCGCTGCACAAATGGTTTACGGCAGAACCCTTAGATTGCCAGGAGAATTTTTTGTAGATATAAATACTAACCTAGAACCTTACACGGCAGTACAGAATATAAGTGATACTATTAAACAGTATAAACCTGCTAGTGTTAAGAATTATACTTCTAAATCATTCTTTGTTCATCCTGATCTTAAAGAATGTTCCCACGTATTTTTAAGAAATGATAAGATAAAAAAAGCATTGATATGTCCTTATGAAGGTCCTTATAAAGTTTTAGAAAGATCAGATAAAATTTACAAAATTCTGTTGGGAGACAGGGAATCGTCAGTTTCTATAGATAGATTAAAACCCGCTTACTTATTAAAAGAAGATATTGACCTACAAAATAATAACCCTAGTGTAAAAATATCTAAACGCGGAAGAACAATAAAACCTCCCGTCAGATTTTTATAAATTTGTATAAGTATTAAAATAACCAGTAAACCCTAGTGATAATGGTAGTATACGAAAAATGTTGACTAGACTTTGTAAGTATTGTAAAATAATAACATACACTCGACGCCTTTTGCTGAGCTCACTAAATTGATACTTATTTTAATTTCTAACAACACATCAAACCCAAACTAACGTGTTTATTCAAAGTACAACTTCTTATTATTTTTCATAATGGGTAAAACATACAGTGTCGAAAAGAAAACGGAAGAAGTTATTATTGCCCAAAATGGAGCGAATAACGCTGGTTATTCTCATTTTGAACAAAAAATAGACAAATATGGTATAATTATAATAGTTATCGCAGCAATAAGCGGAATATACCTTTTATACAGATTGTATAAACATTGTAAAAATGGTACGCGAAGAATGTTGAGAAATGAAATGCAAGTTTGGTGTAGCACAAACAACATACCGATGGCTCAGCAACAAGCGCCGACGCAAGCGACGCAACCGCGTCACAATCATATTGTTTAATCTAATTGTAAGTAGAGATACAAGTATATCTTGCATAACACAGTAATCAATGTATGTTTTTCTTAAATTGACTTAAATTATACAAAAATACTTACCATTGTATGTAAACATTTTTCAAAAAGGGGGGGAATACTGTGGGGACACAATGTAACAACGTTATTATAAAATAAACAGTTGGCTATGAACATTCGAGCGTTTCACTTGTGTGATGTGTCGCACCCCATCGCCCACAAACATATAACAGGACAATTCAGTTTCTCTAGTAGTAGTAGTTTGACGTAGCTTCTCTAGTACGTTAGTACTTATATCTCGATGTGTTTTTACAATAATTTTTCAACTGACTACTAAGCTTAAGACCATGATTTTTTAAATAAATTGACATTTAATTCTTAAAAGTAAAAAAGTATAAAAATAAAAAGGAGTTCGGTTTGCCACAATATTAGAAACTGTCATTGTACGCATCTATAGTTACATCTTTGTAATGTGCTTTTGCAATACAAGCTGTATTTTGATTTTACAACCACACTACACAATGTCCACATTGAGTCTTAAGAAATATAACTTAATATCGTATAAATAAGAAATATAAAAAAGTCTTTACACTAAATCCTGCATGAGTATTATATCGCATCTATCCCATCCGTGAATCACCAACACTGGTTAGGCCTTAACTCAAAAAACATCAAATAGGCACACGTTTGAAATACTGCAGTCACCTTCCTCGCTCTAACGCTGTATAAAACAAGAGACAGAAATATTGAAGACTAGAATAAAGGCGGGGCAGAACGTCAGTCGATTTTGTGGAACTTTAGAATCTACGACATATTATTTTGTAGTAAATTTTGGCACATCATATAAATCTAATATGACAATAAAATTATGCAAGGACCAAATACATCAAGCTACCGATTTTAATACTTCTCTTAAGTAGAATACTCTCTTGACTATTCAACATACATGTCTAAAACAATATAAAATTCAAATCTTTTATATAAAGACTAATTTCTTTCCTAACTTAGGATTTTCATTTGCACAAATTTTCTGTCACCATTATACGAAAGTTGATGGGTCTGTGGAGGGCCTCTGTTAGAATAATTAAGTATGTTTCAGTATAATTATGTTAATTCCATGTTTTTCATGTGTTATGTTCTAAATGAACCATACTCTACTGCAATACGTGGCTTTAGAAGCTACTGCCAAGTCTCAGCAGATGTGGGCAATACGTGTCAATATACAAGGTGATTCGTAACTCAATTAACATATTAATAGGGGATCAGTACTCGATTCTCGTTCTGAATATTACCTATGTAATTAAAAATTATATCACTATATTATATTGATTGTGTATATTTTAATGTTATAGCAACTTTAGCTGCTTAACCCCTCTGATAGCCGGCCAATGTTTAGTTGCACAAATGGCAGTAACAGTATTACTCATTTAGAAGCATTTATGGCTGCAATAATACTTGAATATTCGAATACGTCACTCGATTTACAAATCTATCAGACCCAAAATATATGCTTATAAATAAATAACTTTACATATAAATTACATATTAAAATCTACAATATACAATCTTAGTGTAATGGCACTGCTATCGCAGATTTACATATACAAACATTTTTTGATAATCCACCTTGATACATAAAATTAAGTAAACATTAATTCTCTGATACATGTAAATCTGCTTAAAATATTTATAACACACTCAAAAAGAGTAAAAAGTCAGTACGCGGATTCAAAGTTCAACAAAAAAAAAGTTTTGAACCAAATGGTAACAACTCAACCGACGCGCGACACGCTACACCGTCGTCTCCCCTCTCCCTTCCACATCGGACACCGCCTCACTCACACAACTGTCACTGTCGGCCGGCTTGAGCGTGACGTCACTGTTCACTGTCACATCCAACCCCACCTCTTTCCTCGGCGCCCTGTCCTTGTCCCTGCTAGTGATTTGCGTGTAAAGTTCGTCCAGTTCACTCGCGAACGACACCGGGCTGTCCCTGTTCACTTCGGGACAACTTATCGCCGGCGTCGGAACATACTTCCCTAATTTAGGATTGTTCTTTATCGTCTCACGCCACCCCGGATCGTAGTTCACGTACTGACTCTCCATGTTGGATACGTCCTCGTTGCTGAAGCTGATCTCGTTCGGACACATCGACGACGGCGACGGAGCGTACAGGCCGTGGCTCCGGATGCTCACCTCGGACATCTGGTAGTTGGGGCAGTAGATGTCGCTTTCGTTCTCGAAGCCCTGCTCGCTGGCGTTCGTGCTGCAAGTCTCGAAGTCGTATGTGGTCTTCGCCATGAAGAACGTGTCCTTATCGTCGTCAATATTCTCCTTCGATCCCTGAATGTCGTCTGGATTTTGGAGCAGATTGTCCATTTCTCCCAAGCCCGCTTCTAGATTGTGTGGGGTGCCCGAACGATTGACGTCCACATCATCGCTATTCATGGTGCACTCCTCTGATATGTCCTGCAGAGATTTGTCGATGCAGTCCTTCGTATCCTGCGTTTTAGTCGGTTGCAAGTAGTCTATGTACTGGCCGAAGCTTTCCGTGTCGGTGATTTCGTTCGTCGAGCATAAGGCACTGTGCGTCTCTTGAAGCGACGTCATTTCGGAGTGAGTGTTCAGGGTCTGGTCGGAGCAGGTGTGTGGCATTGCTATCTCCGAGGCCGAGCTGTATTCGAGACTGCACTGCTGAGATATGGTTCGCATTTCTGGTTGTTCGCTTGCGTGGCTTTGGAGACATTCGTCGGAAACACTGCCCCTCTGTCCGTTGAAGGTCTTTGGCATATTGGCCTTGACGACTTGGTGCTGCGGTACCTGAGTTTCAGGCACGTTCGTGTAGATGTTCATGATCTGGGATCTTCCGTTTTTGGGATCGTCAATTTTGTTCCAGGACTTGCGGTCCGCGGCGTAATTTTTAAATTTTTCTTTGGAATCCTCCTCCAATAAGTTGGGATTGAGAACGTTTCGGGTTTCCTTTATGCCGTTATTAGACCTCTCGACGTGTAGGTTCGTGTTGTCGACTTTCGTGCCAGCGTTAATGATGTGCGCTACGCCACTGTAGGCATCCTTGGTCGGCAGGGGAAGGGAAATATGCGAGTCATTGTCGCAGTCTCTCCTCAGCGGTAACTCCAAACAATTCCGCTTCATGTTCTGCCTCTGTTTCTTGAAGAACTTCTTCGCCACATTCATCTGGTTAGGATTGTAGAACATCTCCGGGCCGACGTTGCTCGGTTCCGGATACGTCATCATGGAATTGTTTGACCTGTACTGTTGTCTGTGCAACACTACGAGATTCATGTTCGGGGTCTTACCGTTTGTATTTTTGAGCACCTCCTTCTGAAGAGACTGACCGTTCAATTCGGCGCCTGCCTTATACGTGGAGCTGTTGTTAGTTTTAGAATTAGTTCGGTTGGAACTTCTGCTGTCAGATATCGACCTGTTATCGTTGGGGATCGCCGGCGCCGGCGCATTCGTCTGGGTTTGCGGCAGATTTTGTTGGTTTGCATCAAAAACGCTTCTGTTCCTACAGCACTGCTTACTATTCTGCAAGTAGCAATGCATCAGCGACCACTGCGCGCGGACGTCACTCCGCGCTATTCCGTAGAAGAAGAGAATGAATGTTCCTAAAATAGTGGCACAGACTGCGTAGATGATGCTGCAGATGTCTTCCTGGTACGGCAAGTAGGCGGGCAAGGGTCTGTACACGGCTATGGCGCCGCACGTCCAGACCGACATGTACAGGCAGAGCACTATGACCTGGGCCCGTAGCTGGATGATGGGGGTGTGTTCCACGTCGTCTACCTCGGAGTCAACGGCAGATTTAAGGCTGCGCCGTTCAGGATTCTCCGTCCTCTGGTTCGGTTCCCACATCTCGAGATCGACATTCTCTGTCGCTTGGGTACCTTCGGATAACTGCACGTTCATGTTTCTTATAGTGCATCGAATCAGTAAAAATAGGATCAACAAAAACAGTAGCAAAATCCCTCCGGGGATAAAAAGGGCGCTCAATGCAGCCGCAGTGCTCAGAAAGCATTGCGAGTATCCCGCATAGTCTTTGAGATTCACCGCCCCAGAAATCCCACAGACGATCAGGGCAATCCCCCATCCCACGAGGTACAACCCCAATATGGGTTTCTGGATGGGAACGTCCGGTGGGATATCGTCCTCGGGCGTCCTAACTGGATTGTGCGTCTTTGTCACCCACTTGTACATGTTGCTCGCAGACACGCACATCCACAGAAGACACGAGAGAGACAGGTAGTGTATCAGCAGCCCCAGCTTTTGACACAGCTTCACATCCTCCGTCTGGTAGATGCCCAGGGTGTACAAGAAGCAGAGCAATCCGATCGCTATCCACGTGTTAATAAGGGCGTGTTTCGTCCTCTTCGCCATTTGAATGGCCGGGTAGCACATGATGTAAGTAAGTGTGGCGCAACTCATGCATCCAATTAGAATGAGACTTCCTACGTAGACCGCTGGATGTGATATCTTGAACCGCGCCCCGTCGATGGGAGCCCCGTAGATGCCCGTCTCGACGTTCTGAAGGAGCCCCACGTACGCCAGTCTCGTGCAACTTATGATGATCATGTCGGAAATCACGTGAGATACTTTGCAATCTGAAAAAGAAACATAGTACGTCAAAATTGTACACAAAAATGGGGTTTGTAACTCTTTGGGGGTTGAACTTTGTCAGTTGAACTCCTAAATAGCTGGACCGATTCTAATGAAATTTGTGTGTTTGATTGGTCCTATCATAGGACCAATCTAAACCATCCATAGGACTCCTATGGATGGTTTAGATTCACAATTAGAACCGGTAGTTTGCACTGTTGTCGAGATTAACCAACAGATCAGCGAAACTATTGGAGACATCGAGGTGCTGCCATAGAAAAAGTAAAAGTATATAAAAAATTATAGATTTTTTACTATGTTGCAGAACAGCGTCAGCTAGGGCAGTTAATGGTAAATAACAAAATATGAATAATAACTATGTATATACAATCAAGTCGTTACCGGACGCGTTGTCGGTCCAGCGGCGCTCGCGCGGGTCCCAGACGGCGGCGCGGCCGTCCACGCCGCCCGCCGAGCGCGCGCGCACCGTCGCTATCACCGGCTCCAGCAGCTCCTCGCCCAGCGACGCGTTGCCTGCACAACACACACACACATCGTCATCATTATTATTTGTAAACGATGTGACCCCACACCATCCAATCGGATGACAACAAGATGCCAACCAATCAAGCCGCCGTGTTCGCCCCCCCAACCGCGATGCCAAAATGGGGATGTGCTAAACTAATGGTGTCCCTAGACGATCATGCGGCATGACATGCCTTATGCATGCATGAACGTTTAACTGTATTGATTTTGGCGTTTGACATGCCAATTCGCATCAATAATACAACTAAACGTTCATGCATGCATGACAGCACGTAAGGCATGTCATGCCGCATGATCGTCTAGGGACACCATATGCCAGCCATTGTCGGCCAATTTTTGATTGATTCGATGTAGTCGCTCAGCGACAAATAAAATAAATAAAAAGATTACAACAACAACAACCCGAGCACACCGTCCAATGGCACACTCACTGAGCCGGAAGCCGACCACCGGCGAGGTGATCTCCATGTTGATGTCCTCCCGCTTGGTGCTCCGCCCGTAGTAGTCCTTGGCGCGGTGGGCGCGCGGCATCAGCCCGCCCTCCACCGCCGGCAGCAGCGGGAACAGCGCCGCGTCCTCGTACACCGACACGATCAGCTCGCCGCGCGGCTCCGCCTCCGCCGCGCTGTACACCAGCGACGTCGGGATCTGGGGACGTTCGCCATCATCTTATACCTCTTATATATCTAACAAGTGAACGACTTCACAATTGTGCCATTGTCAGGACTGAACCAAATTGATATGAGACGACACAGATCGGTTCACCCAGTTGAAAGTTCTGAGGTATAACATATAAACTTCTGTTTTCTCTTCGTTCTTCGTTCTACGTTCTTAAAACGTTTCACTGTCGAAATGTTACAATTACCATAAATCACAACTGTTTCCAAACAACGGACGATCAAGCCACTTCCAACTGTACCTCAATTGTCAAATTATACATCAAAATCATAACCCTCCGCTTGTGTCTATTTTTTATAGCGCTTTACATTCATAGTCCCACACTAGGCTGCAGTCGTGGAGGCCATGGACAACACGAAATGACACACACACACACCCAGACTAAGAACAAACATTTAAAGTCATCATTAAAGTTTCAGCCTAAATGTAAATCGAACCAAGCACCATTCAAAATACTATAAAAGTATTCGCGATCGACTGGTCATTCATGGTCGTACCCACCTCCTGATCTCGGGCAAATTGGCAAAAATTTTCGAGGCAGATTTTCAAACGGCACAACCACCGCAGGAACCCGTGTCGTCATTGTAAGTACCTGCACGCTGGCGTGGATGAGCGCGTCGGAGACGGTGAAGAGCGGCGCCACCGTCCGGTTGGTGGTGGAGCAGTGCAGGCGCGGCGCGGCGGCGGGCGCGGCGGGCGCGCGGTGCCACACGCACGTCACGCCCGCGAACCCCGCGCGCACCGGGAACCGCTCCACCGCGAGGTTCACCTGCGGTTTGTTTGGAATACAGTCATTTTATTTGTGTGTGTGTGTGTGTGTGTGTGTGTGAGTGTGTGTGTGTGTGCGTGTCTGTGTGTGTGTGTGTGTGCGTGCGTGTGTGCAAAGCCGTCTATCCTCTTTTTCAAGTGAAAACTTCTATAGCATCGTTGTGATTTGGAATTCGATGAAAAGAAAAGAGACAAGACACATTTTAACGAGGGAGAAAATGAGACAGGAAGCATTGGTAAAATGGCGGCTTACGTATGCAAAGCGAAACATCAATATTTGGACTGACAGTATCGTTTCACTTCTAGCACGTGTGAATTGCACACATTATTTTTACTAGACTTAAGATAAGCATACGAGCATGCAGCAGTATACTTCCACTGTCTGCCACGATAACTGTGCCCAACCCAGGACAAGACTCGAACAGGGACAAGGATGAGTAGTCTTGATAGTGGATGGTGTTGTTAGGACTGTTAGTTGTTGTTAGTAATAGTCCAGTCAGTAATTCTTAGAAAGAGTCTCATTCCAATTCACTAACAGACGTGTTTCTACACTCGAGGTCAGATGGTCGCCTCAAAAAATGTGTGCCCGGGTTCTACATTACATTTCTGATCTGATTGGAGGGGGTGGATCGTTCTACATTGTTCAATGGCCATACCTTATGCCCCTGCACGCCGCTGATGTAAGCTGATATCTCCTCCGCGGCGCGCATCAGGTCGGTGGCGGCGCCGTACTTGGCTTCGGCGCTCGCCATCACCGCTGTCGATATGTTCATCGATGCACTGATCACGTCCAGTAGTGATGACCCTGAGAACATGTTATGGAAAATTAAAAAAAAAAATGTGCGCGTGCCACACGTAAGAAGTGATATTTCTTTACGATATGTCGTTTTTCTTTACATATCTTTCGATATTCTTATTCATTTAAAGCTATTTTTGGAACTGGAAGGCAAACCCAATAGCTTGGTTACAACTGAGCTACAGTATTGCCAAGCAAGTAGAAACCTTACAATATTATTAATATTTTTTATAGGAAACTTATGGCTAAGGGTACATAAAAATTATAATAATTATTTAATATACCCTCACACTGTGAGAGGAGACCCATGCCCAGCAGTGGGACAGTTATGGGTTGTGATGATGATGATGATGATGAATTATTTAATAGCATAATTTAAACAAGTATGTACGTTAAGGCAATATTATGCCGGGAATAATACTTGTCTGTTATGATACATTAATATTGTATTAATATTGTATTGTTGTGTAAAAAATAAACCTTACCCAAATCTCTCTCTTCAGCAATATACTGCATGTAATTTCTTATTGCGCGAGCAACAAACAATACATCATCAGGGTCATTTATTTCTGACAGTGGATATGTTTTCTCTTGAATCAGCATTGCTAGTCTCTCAGTAGCGTTCAGAGCTGAATACTGAACCAGGCTAACATTGAGCAATGCAAACTGCTGCAGTAGCTTGGTCACATTACTTATATATGAGCACTGTGAAGTGTTGGCAGGCCCCCACGTGCCATTGCCATTAAGGGTTGGATGACAAAATCTGTAAGCCATCCCCTCTCCGCTCCTGCAAGGCACTGCTGCCGTATGATTCAGCAATAACTGAGGCCAAGAATATAAACCTTTATTATCTATAGTGTTATTCGTCTCACAGTACCGAGTATTATTTGACAGCACTACCACTTCGACAGAATGATTGCGTTTAATGTGATTCTGATCCTTATACATACAGGTCCAATTTCCCATGTGATGGCTTGTGATGTTCGGGAAGTACACTGTTGTTTCAGCCACACCCTCCTCCTGCATATCTGTGCTTGTTACATTCACATCACATATTTCAAGCATTGGATGGATCCACTTCAGTTCATAGTTTGCTAGGACTGAGGCGAATGGTGCATTACAAGTTAACCGGAGTGTGTCTCCTTCAAAGACCACTTGGTCATTTTCGGGTTTTACGATCAATGTGTTTGATGGTAGGACGCTGCCACAGGCCCGTAGGTCCAAGTAATTCTTCAACTTTCTAATGGTATTGTTTACCATGTTTTCGGGAAATGCGCACTTTGCATTGCCCACAAGTTTAACACTAGTGTTTCGGACCCAGTCACCCACCCAAATCAGCTCACAATCACATATCAAAGGATTTTGTGTTATATCTCTGAAAATAAAATGTTTAAGATATAATCAAATAATAAAAGTTACGCTTATGGACACTCTGTTACATATTGTGACACATTTTGTTGTAACTAAAAAGATTACATTCTATTAATAGTAATAAAGATTATTTATTTATTTTGTTACTAAATATCACAGCTGCTTAATGCAGGATTATCATTGTATTATTTTACACAAATACTTTTTTGTTACAGTAAGATGTACAAGGAGAATTTAAACACAATATAATAATTATGTTGTGGGTGGTGAAAAAGAAGAAGAATACTCTTATTTAAGCACATAAGTAATCATATATCAAACACTTACAGTTGTTTCAATCCAACAAGGTAGTCAAAAGTGCCAGACGCCAACACAGATATGTGGTTTTGAGATAAAACCAGCCGCTCCAGATTGACCAGCCCTTTGAACATCTCCTTATACACATTGCTGATCTGATTGTGGGACAGATCCAACCTTTGAAGAGACGTCATGTTGTAAAATGCATCGGACTCGATCAGATTAATTTGGTTCCTACTGAGGTCCCTGGAAAATACAGAATGTGTTAAACAAATTGTGTAATATTTTTTTATTATTTAACTGCTGACCTTGGGGCTCCTCCAAGCCTGCGAAGCTGTCCAAGTGGAGATTGCAAATTTTTCACATCTTTTTACAATAGTATTTGCAATGTTCTGATACTCAGCACCCAAGATTCAATGATGAAATAGTTCCACAACAAAACATAGTCACAACAAAATGTTCAAGAACAATTTTGTTGCATTTAATTATCTTGGCACACAACAGTCTCTTTATTGCCAAATTGTTAATAGATGAGGAAATTAAACTAACTAATTACATTGCATTAAGAACTAAGTTTAAAAATTAACAACAACAAGTAATCCACCAATCCGCACTGGAGCAGCGTGGTGGAGTATGCTCTAGGCCTCCTCAGATATGAGGAGAGACCCGTGCTCAGTAGTGGGCCATTAATGGGTTGAAGCCAAGCCACATACAGTATACAGGATTGCAGGTTGCCCATTATAACATTAAAAATGTTATCCTTTATACAATAAAGTTATACTTACAATTTCTGCAAGTTTGGTAGGTGTAATTCTCTGGACAGTGTAGAAATAGCATTTCCTGATAAGTTTCTGGAAAATGTTGATCAGGAATTATAGTGAATTTACTTAACAAACAAAATTGAAAAAAAATGTAATAACATCGCAATCTAAAGTTAAAACTTGCATTTTAAATGTTGTTTAATTTAATATTTTTTAAGAATATTTAAAGCCTTCAGTGTACCAAGCAGATAATACCAATAATTAGGGTATTATAGAATCATAAGACGACTTACAAGCTAACAACAACGGTCCAAAGCTTGCTGAGATCGATTTCTTTGAGCTCCGTGATCTGGGCCGGACTGCCCCCACACTTCAGCTTCAGGAGTTCATCAGGAAGCGGCTCCACGACATCCCCAGATTTGTTACTTCGACACACGCACAGCGACGGGCAATAGCCCCAAGAACCCTCCACAAACAAAACCACTATCACGAAGGACAACTTCATCTCGACTGGTTTCCGTAAAACAGTGAATTGAGCACGGAGAATTGCTATGGCACAAAGCCAAACCCAAAGAAATATTCACATCTTCAAAGATTCCGTATCCCATTAATGTTATCATAGGTCAGAAAAACGGAACAGACGATTGTTTCTAGGCGACAAAGGAACTAAAAGCGATACATTTCTGTGTTGGCACGGTTTTATTTTCGCAAAAATAGAAATATAAACAACCCTGGAACCACACACAAGCACTCGCCCGACATTTGTAAAAAATGACTGAGACTGACTGAGTGACTGAATCAATCAACTGAATGATGAATTGTTGAATTGAAAACGAATGAGCTATAAGCTATTTTATAACCTATAACCCATCGATTTGCTTTTTTATCTGTGGAATTAAGCGATGTCCAAACCCAAAAGCTAACTGGAGTTATATGATGTGATATCCAAACTAAAAAGCTTAGCTGTAACACACGCTCGAAAGCTTTAAGTTCGAACAAGTTACTATAATATAATAATTATAGATAATACACTAAATCTTACCTACCTACGATGAGTAAATAAACTCTCTGATCTGATTAGTGTAACCTATACCACATGTCAGTGTCAGTTGTCTCATGTCTGTCAGTGTCCCTAATGTCATCATTAATATTATCTAAAGTAGACTTATGGAAGACTTACGGATTAAATTCTCTAGCCAGTAAATAGATTTGTATTGAAAATTAAATTGCGATTTGTTTTTACTTTTCATAATCTTAATTGGAAATTGTAAAGGTATGTATTGGATTTTTTATCTAGTACGAGAAAAATATAAACCTGATATTTGTAAATATTATCTTGATTTACGTGATGACTAAATCTTATTAGAAGTAAATAACACGCGTATTTAATGCATATTCATCAAAAGTATAATAAAAAACTGCCCTTAGACAGTTAGCAGCCCGCTACAATGCACATTTCTCGCCCTACGAAGACAATCCACCTTGCTAATCAGAGCGGTTTTAAAGGAATAATTGAATAAACCTTATAACGTTTATGATTATTGAAAGGGACATATCCCTTTCAATAGAACTGCAATCCTGTAAACAAACCAATAATATCACTTCACTTCGTAGTTATTTACGTTTCAATATCAACACTGATCACATTAATATTTAAATAACTTCAGCTGTAAATTTGCTCCTTCACATCTTTCAATTTTGTAGAAATCAAATTCATTCTATTGATATTTTGTTTTAAATGAAGTTAGTTACAGAAAAGATCGTATTTTGCTTCAGTCAGGTAAAGCTATGTTGACTGCTCGCGTCTATTTAAATCATAAAAATACTTCTATTTAAATCAGAAATACTTTTTTTTCTTCAGGAATAAAACTTCAACATGGGAGAGCGGAAGGGCCAGAACCTATACTATCCCCCCGACTACGATCCCCGAGTCGGGGGGTTAAACAAATTCCTAGGAACACATGCACTTCGAGAGAGAGCTCGGAAGCTCCATATGGGGATTTTAATAATACGATTTGAGATGCCCTATAACATCTGGTGCGAAGGCTGCAAGAACCACATAGGGATGGGTGTAAGGTACAATGCAGAGAAGACCAAAATCGGAATGTACTACAGCACTCCAGTATACCAGTTTCGAATGAAGTGCCACTTGTGCGACAACCACTTTGAGATCAAGACTGACCCTGGGGTAAGTAACAGAACCTTGCTACTTCCTGGTTATGTGGTTTATTACTTAGGACCTAAGTAACAATATTAACCTAAGACTTAGGTTAATATTTTTAATAAGTTACTAAGTAACAATATTAACCTAAGACTTAGGTTAATATTGTTACTCTTTGTGGTATTAAATATTTTTCTTAGTGTCTATATTAGAATCATTCTTAGCTGCAATTAATGAATGTTTATTGTATGGTCATAAGACATTGGATAGGCTAGATGAAATGCTAAAAATATACAATACTAATGTAAAAATGTAACCATGCTGTTAATGTAGCCCTTGTTTCATCTATTTTAATTAATCAAACATAATTATTGCAATTACTGAGTTAAATTATTTCTAGATTTAAAATCCACTGAGTTCATTTAGTGCAGTCCATACTTTCCTTTGAAAATTGAGCAATGTATTTCTTATTTCTAGAATTTGGACTATGTGATTGTGTCTGGTGCCCGGCGGCAGGAGAATCGATGGGACCCCACAGAAAACGGTCAGATTGTTCCAGAAACCAAAGAGACTCAGAAACAGTTATTTGATGATGCTATGTTCAGACTGGAGCATAAGACTGGTGATGCAACCGGAGCCAACTTAGAGAAGCCTCGATTGGGGAAGCTCGTTGGAAGGAATGAAGTGGTTTGGAAGGACGATTATGAAGCCAATTGCAGTTTACGAAGAAATTTTAGAGTAAGTAACAAAATAATATAAACATTTTTTGGGCATATGTTATTAAATATCGTTTAAATCTTTAAAAATTACTAATGTGAGTTTGTAATCGATTATATTATTACAAAATCTGATAATATGTATTTTTTATTCTTCAGAAAAGAAGAAAGGAATTAGAAGAATCAGCAGTAAATGACAGCCTGCTTCTAGCAAGATCTTCCCTAGATATTCATCTTCTGCCTGAGAATGAGGAAGACAGAAATATGGCTTCCCTTCTTGCTCTGAAACCGTCGAAAAGTATAGAAGAGAAGCAGAGTGTGACCAGGCGCAAGATACTGAATGGTCCAGCCTTGCCTAGCTCTAGAGGATCTACAGGATTTAGTGCTTTAAAAAAAAATGATGCCATTATTAAAAGTAGACCTTTATCAAGAAATGCATTAGGCATAACTATTAAGAATAAAAAAGTCGCTCAAACAGAAACAAATGCCAATAGAATAAAAAAAGGTCAACAGTTAAATTGTAAAGTTAATTTAAACAATGATATTGAAGAAGAAGAAACCACAGATAATATAAAAAGTATAATAAGGAAAACTCATATTGAATTAAAGGATAGCAATGGTGAATTAGGAGAAATTAAGGATATTGATAATGATGAAAAGAAAGGGAAATCAAAGAGTGAAGAAACAGAAATAAAGGAAATCAAAGAGCACTCTGTAAAAGATGTAAATTTCATAGACACTAGTAGAAACCGAGGATTATCATTAGTGGGCGACTACAGTTCTAGCGAGGAGAATTCAGATTAGGTGAAAATAATAACGAAAACCGGTATTATTACAATAATTCGCGGAATATACCGTAAATTACAAATTTGTTCTAAGCTATTATGCTACCTAATTATTTTAATGTCTATAGCAAAGAATTATAAAATGTTGTAACTTTTTAGAAGCCCTCGTAGCTAAGTTGTCAGTGACACTAGTGACCCAGCCTGTGAAGCGGAAGGTCCTGGGTTCAATTCCGGGGTAGATATTTATGTGCCAGATAAATGTTTGTTCTCACGCCATGGTTGTTAGTGATGTGTTATTAATGTTGTCCAGTGCAGATTATGTGCAAGCATTTTAACTTCTTAAGCTTACAAAAAACAATACAATAAACAATTCATGTGATTTCATAAACAGTGAAATTTAAAATTACAAAAAAGTAGAGACATCAATTTGAACATGTAATATACATTAAACATTAGAAAAATAACGGGTACCCACAATTATTGTATTTTATATCGATATTTGGACCCGGTAACACGTTCGCCATTACATTGTATTGTATAAATAAAGTAACAACAAGTGTTTGCCCCTTATGTAGACATAGTTTATAGAAATAAAACACTGTATTTATTTACTGAAACATTTATTATTTGCTCAATTTAAAAAACATCCATCAATGATCATCGGAACATTATGTAAGTGGTAATACCTTACAATGTTTGTACGATTTACGGTACATATACTTATAAAATAATTCACAGTTATAAAACTCTCAAAGCAATTCCTTGTACAGTCAAATGACTATGACAACATAAATAATAATATATAAGTCAATGACTCAATATAATAATGTACGCTGCATGATAAACCTAAATTCGAAATAAATTATTCTGTACGCATGGACTACTTTCATCAGAGGCAACTTAACATTAAAATAGAATTTTATTATTCAAGTATAAATAGTTGCATAATAGTCAATTATAAAGTGATGTCTAGTTATATCTAACTATTTAGCATAGTTCCGCTGTCCCAGTGACGCAGTTTGTGACCCGTAATAATGTTAGCAGAATAAAAACTATCGCACATCTTCAGATAAGTGGTCATGAGGCCACATTCTTCGCATGAATTTTTACCCCTAACACCTAATTATTTACATAATAAGCAAATAAATTGATGATTGGCAACACTACCTGCAAATTGCAAAATAAAATCTACTTACTACATATCAATGCTACATCCAAATGAATTAAAAATACAAGATATCGACATCCGGATGACTTTGGCGAAGATGAAGACGTGATCAGTTAGCAAAAACATCCATAAAGACAACAAGCTCATGTAACATTAAATATCGATTAACACTAATATATAACACATACGAATATAATAACTATAATTTTATTGGTAATTATACCATAGAATATCCGTATATAATAATGTAATGTGGAATGCATGTAGGTAGTTCGAGAAAGTTAAGAGTCTCACACCTTTCAGGACGTCTCAAAATCCAATCTGAACAATATATTATATTAATTCATCCCGATAAATCTATCTATGAATGTATAAAAATAATATTTTTTGCGTAGATATTCTTTTCTTATCGTAAATACTTGCGACATTTTGCAATAATTAGTTTGATACTACCTACTAGGTACTATAATTAAGAATGAATAATTTAATCAAGATGGGTGATTTTGAATAAATTTATAATTCAATTGTTTAAATCTGTTTTTATAAACTTATAAATGTATAATCCAAAATAAAATCCCTCCATTATTAACTGTTAAATTTTTAGTTAATTCGTCATAACCAACTAAGTAAGTATCTAAAATAATACTACAATGAAACATTACTAAGTAACTACACTTATTTTTATTCCAATCTATCATGTAGATACTATATACGAAAATAATACGAAATATATTATGTATACGAAAATAATTGCAAATTATATAAACAATGGTTTACGACTAGTAGACTGAGATCAAAGTTTAAATGCATATTTTTCATGTTCTATTTTTCATAACAAGAAATCAATATCAATTAACAATTTCGATACAAAATCCACGCGTTGTAGTGAATTGCACATGTACCTATTGTTGATGAACAAGTCCGAGGATTATCATTTTCACATACTTACCTAGCAATCTAGCATGTAACGAATCTGATAAACCTCTCTTGGATAGCTTATGTATTATTAAAAAAATTACATATAGTACCTACTTAAACACTTAAAATACATATTTTTGTGCTTTATTTTATTAAAAAAATTATGATAGAGAGATTTACAAAA
Organism: Ochlodes sylvanus; assembly: GCA_905404295.2. Lineage (NCBI taxonomy): Eukaryota > Metazoa > Arthropoda > Insecta > Lepidoptera > Hesperiidae > Ochlodes > Ochlodes sylvanus. Next base: position 845,539 of record FR990135.1, on the reverse strand, counting down.
TTATGTGTAAGAAAATAATAAGTAGGTATCTACTTAATTTAATTATTTATGTACCTACTTAACAAAAATCATGTTTCGCCAAAATAATGGCATACCTTTTATAAAATACCAAGCTAACCAAAATGAAATAAACACAATGCACACACATACAACATTTATAATTAATTTAGTGATGTGTGAAGTGAAAAAAGACATTGTAGGTATTATAATTAGATAAAATATGCGTTACATAGAGATAAAAAAAAACTAGATTTTAAAATATGTATCAAAATGAGTAAGTTACTGTATAATCTGTTTTACAAGTTTTGTTAAATAATTAGGTGTATACTATATCTACCCATGTTTAGGTAGGTAAATAAAAAAACCTGTTTTTATGACATAACATTCTTTTAACTGAAAAGTTACCCAAATAGGTATTACCCAATAATCTATGGTAAACATGAACCTATAATCTACACGTAATATCTTGAACTAGTCCAGGATATAGTTAGTCAAATATCGAGTGTGACCGGAGTTATTTTATTTCGTATTGTTGTCGTTTTATTTATTTTTAAATTGAACATAGTCATGGTAAAAGTCATTCCTCTAAGACAATCCGTCAGCACAGCGCTTGTCTTCCAAGGTGTGCACCATGGCGCACTCGATCTTGGCCTGCAGCCAGCGGAGCACCTCCTGGTCATTGATCTCTATCATCTTCTCGTCCGTTGAGAAGTAGTTGACTAGCTCGTCCTGGGGAGAGATTAAAATGTAGTCAGGTTGTGTAATAATAGTGTTAATATTGACGGTATTACATAATTAATTAATATAAATAATATCCAGACTTTTACTAACTGAATTAGGCAGCTGAGTGTGTGTATTTGTGTATACCTACTACTGATAGATAAAAGTAAAACTTGAGAGGTGTCAAGGGACTCCCCGATGGAACGAAGTTCCTTTCGATTAATTAGTGAAGGAATTGTAATAAAATTTTATTCCAAAACTTCGTTCCAACAACATTAAAAACAATATGAAAATGTCAAGTGTGGCACACTGCTGCCATCTATCGGCAAACAAAAACTAATGACAAACTACGCATTTGCTTATTACAAAAACGCTCCACGAGATGGCGTTGTACACAATATATGCAAAAAGTGTCGTTACAACTTTTCGTCTTAATTCCGTCTAGCCCCCTTTCGCAACGCGCGATTAGGAACTTCGTTCCAAAAACCTAACTACTCGGTGTGCACCAACCTGCTTGATGTTGAGCACGAGCTGAGTGCCCTTGACCTGCGGCACCCCGATGAGGTCGTCCAGCTGCACTTGCCACTCGATGTGCCACGCGCCGAAGTCGCTCGTCGTGCGGATTAGGAATATGTGCCTGTACATGGGTACATGGTCATGTTTTAATTGGAGTGTAAGGGCGCGAACCAACCAACCAAGAGGCTATATACACGTTTTGTTGTTTAGCTTCGCTTTGCACGAAAATCTATGTGATAACGGTCCCTGCAACCCGCGAATGTGCTACGTACGAAATCTCAAACAAATTCGCCCACGCAGCTAAAATGCGCCGCGTTCCCGCGTACGTGTAAAGACGTTTGACTTCAAACATTCAAAAGAATATCTAATTTAGAAACAGATTTGACCAAGGCGTACTCACTGAGTGGAGACGAGCAAGGTGGTAGTGTTGGCGATGTGCGCGTGCGCGACGTATCCGTCCGTCTCCGCGTACAGCCCGCGCCGCAGCTGCGCCAGCAGCACCGCGCCGCGCGCTGCGTACGCGTTGTACGGCCGGAGACCCTACAATCAGAACCAACCGTGAGCGATACGGATAGGTATAGTACCTAGATAGTAATAGCAGATTTGACTTCAACATCGATAAGGAATAAAATGAGACATCAACGGAGTCGAAGTCAATTAAATACACAATATAGCTTTAACTCAAAAGTTACTCGTGAGTCTAAAATTAATACAGTTTTGAATTACTTAAAAAAGGGTATGTCGTAATGAAGTTTCACTTCGTACGTGTACCTACACGCTCGCAAACTTTTTTAAATGTAGTAAAGATTACCTCCGCGAGAGCAGTATGTCTCGGCAGCCGGCGGCGGGCCATCGCGCACACCCCCTTGTCCTCGATGGAGCCCCTCAGCGCCGCCTCCGCGCTGTCCACGCTAAGTTGACTCTCGAAAGCGGAGAACGCCGCGTTGCAGCATACGTCTAGCGAAAATGGGAAAAACGTTGCATAAATGAATAAGCATAAATAAAATTAAGTATTGAAGTAAAATTGCTCGCGTCGGTGCTATCTTTTTGTTTGTAAACAGCTCACGAATGATCATTGATTTACGTCGCACATGGACATCAGTATCTATTAAGGATCTAGCACCAACCAATAGTACCTAGTGTTAGTATGTGAGATTTTATAATAACTTAATAGTTTATTACATTTTTGTAGGTAAAATATTGAAATATAGCAATAAAAATGCTTTTTAAGTAGGTACATAAATAGATTTCTTACATAAAAATCAAAAACAAAAACCAACAAGCGAAACAGACTAAATGGATGCATTATCAGTGCAACTTACGTTTGAGAAGAGGATAATCTTCATCTATTCCACACGGACAGGCCACACAGAGAACGAGAAAATGACATGAGTATCAGATAATGGACTAACTAACAGAACACACACTAACTACATTGACTAGGGCCATGCCAGTACTGCCAGTAACGAGTGTCGGGTTGTTTCAGGTGACTACAGAGCTTTGAACATCGTTATGTTTGAAGCTTCGAACATTTTGTTTGGAACCGTCATGCGGCATACCTTAAAGTCCAACAATTAGAATAAGAAAAAAGAGTGTTGACAACTAATGATGAATTTAGTTAAGTTAAACTAAATTTATCGATTGATACTTGTAAATTCGTGGTTTTAATTGTCAGATTCTATAGGTACTTACTTAGGTAAACCTAGCATAGGTTTTTAAAACAAAATATTTAAACCCTTTTAAAACATTATTTTTTTAATATCACTGTGTGCATAATAAATGATGATGACGTGCGATTGTTATTAAATAATACTACTATTAATACACACTATGGTCCACGCCGATAAAGAACATGCACATTTAAAAAAAACCCAATTTCACTTAAAAAATAAGAATTATAATCCAGATAAATTATATAATTTTAATTAATGAAGTTGTAGTTAAATTAATCGTGTAATAATACTCGTAGCTATCGTAACGTCTTGAGATGACGTTGTATTCAAGGATAGCGGTTGAAGATTTACCGAAATCCGACTTCGCCATGAGTCCAGTGACGGCTAACATGACACCCGTGGCATTTGTCTTGTGATCCTCCAGCACGGCCCGCGGCAGGTCGTCCACGACAGTCCCGTCTTCACCTGCACGTGATCAAAGATTTTTATGTACCAATTTTACTCTTCCAGGTCTCGGCATGGTTTAGTTACTATAGAGACAATGTGAACCGCCCACTTAAAAGCAATGTTTAAGTTTTCTAAAAAAAACTTGCCAGTACCAACGTGCTGGCCATACCGGTCCCCAGACGATCATCGACGTTGATCGATAAATTAATTCTATTAATTTATGTTCCAACAAGTTAAATATTGTCGCATGGATATGTTATCTACATCATTTTTCAAATCCCCCACAAGCAAAGTATGATTACCATACATAATTTCCGTCTTCTAAGTTCACTGGATCTCAATAAAGACTGGGGTAAATTAAATGCTGGTAGGTCACCTGTACGTCTCTTTGCAGGTCTTAATCGTAAAGCATCCTCGAAGATAGTAGACGGTGAGGTGTCACTCGAGCAGCCCAGCAGTCTACCTGCTCCTTGCAGCAGCAGTTGCGATGTATCTGATGCTCCGAGAGGACATGCTTTACCCTGTGATAAAGAATAAAATAGAAGATTTTGGAGAAAAGCTATTTTTGAGGGTATAATTTATATTCCATACACGGCTGCTATGGATGAAGACACGTTCTCTAAAGAGTTACTCACCAGACAAGGCTCATAATACTGCTTGAGTCCCTTAGAAAAGTCGCCTATGTAGCTGTAAGGATTTCCGAGGATGTTTAATCCCAATACCAATACGTAGAATTGCTGTACCAGCTGCACCCAATAGTGTCGGGACGCGGTATCTATTAGAGCCGAAACTGTTATTGGCGCATTCTTCAGCTCCAAGTATCCCATCCTGAAAATTAAAATGCACTATAAATAAAATCAGTTGCAAGTAACAATAATCAATATAATGTAACTGAACTTAGGACATTAAAATAAACAACCAACCTTATGACAACGTCCCTCATGTCGCACAGCGAAGAAGCCCATGAATTAAATAAGTACTCCAATAAATCACTATTAAAAAGCTTAGGCCTGTTTTCCTTCTGATTTCCCAAACGAGTCTTGCCTGTATTTTCTAATCTCGTGTTTTCTGGACCGTAGCCTTTAGATGACATATTAAGTATCAGTTTGATTGGGGACAGATGAACGTACTCGAAAACTATATTTTTCTGCGCGCTAGTTTGACTTTTCATCGCTATAACGGGCAATGGCATGTGGACTAGAGCCAAATCAGCTCTGAGTCTCACAGCCGGCTTCTCCTTTACCTTCCAATGATTTAAAATTTCAAATACGTAATTGACGAACCCCCGATCTAAATTCACGCAGTAACCTTGGACCAGTATTTTGAGATACTTGTACACATCTTGATTCAACGACGGTCTGAACTGCTTAAGAGCCACGATTTCTATGCTAGGTTTAACATCTTTGGACTTTACATGAGGCTGTGAAGGTGCTGGGTACAGCACGCTGGGGAACACGGCATCGTGTAACTGGTTGTCTATCTGGAACCTGTGTAACTTTAGATGGCAGTACGTATGCGTGTCAGATTTTCGCAGTTGCATCCAAACGCCGGGGTTGTACATCCGTCTCAACTCTGAAAAGAATGGTTTCGTCATTTGCATTTTCTCGAAATCGATTTCGATGTACTCTTTCACTTGACACTTCTTTTGCTCCATTTGATATTTCTCTTCGGTCCATGCCGCTACATCCGGTGCCAACTTTTTCCATTTATCACTAACATTAATCTCCCATCTTGGAAGTGAATCTGTAATACTTATGTACGACAGCTCCTTTACTCCTGAATTAGTTTGGACACAGACTGATACTCCGATGCTGGCTAATGACATGTACACCTCATAGTTGCTTTTTTCCGCATTGATCCTCATCCTGTATTGGTGGGCGATTCTTTCGTCCTGAACCAACGCGAAGACTCTTTGGTAGCCTTCCATGAATGAGATCCAATAAATAATAACCTTGTCTTTTCTCATTTTCTTTCTCCGCCTTTCTGTGACGTCCGAGGTGTCGGAGTCATCGCTGCTTGAGGAGTGGGCTTCTGGAGATTTTGGAGTAAGTCTTTTGAGCGTGGATGATAGTTTAGAGGTGACACTGCTAGTGGCGACCAGTGTTTGATGTTTGACAGAGTGGAAGGTTACTTTCTCTTCACCAAATCTGTCGAAAATATACAGCTAATAAAGTGATAGAATAGAATTACAGAACTGTTTAACAAACGATGCAAAGATTTTAGAACCACAATCGTTAAATTTTTTTTTTTTTCTTTTGCTTACCCATCGGCCGAGAAATCAGCTTCGAATCCCTTTCCTTTATTATTATAAAGGTTCCATATTAGTTTTCTCTCCTTGACGGGGTCATCCCACGTGTGCAACATTGACTGGTATGGGCTCAGTAATGCCACTTGTCCTGAGTCTGCCTACAATCAAAATTGCTACATTTAATTCAACATAGATTCGACCGTTTTGAACGTTATAGTTGGAGTGCTAAATATATTACTTAAAAAATAAATAATTATGTCTATAAGTTTAGTGTTTACCTGATGAAGTTTCAGGAACAAATCATCGCACAGATTGTCAATCCGCACTGGGGCGTCTCCTACGGTGTAAGGTTTGAAAGTGATCGTGAAAGGCCAAACAGTGCCGCCGGTCACCTCTACGCATATTGCGCTCTGCGAATCAAGTTATTACATAAATATTATTGAGGTGGTCGCGATTTTTGACTGTAGGCGTTGAATAAATGTTCCTAACTTTTTGTTTGCAACGTTTTTACTTATTTGAATAGTTGCTAATTCCGTTTTATTTATTCTGAATCGGGTTTATCTCGACTGGCTTTGGTTTTAAAGACGATGCACGTTCTGTATTGTATGGGATAGTCCCAATTATTATTCGTTAATAATCCATTGTTTAATAACAACAAATTACAACAAATTATAGCTTTTCCTATTAAAAACAATTTCAAAGCAGATTATGGTTGCATGGTAAAAGTGTCTTTAAATTTTTCAGCATAAAAAATAATTTCAACTAACCATTATTTTCAAAGTTTATCGAATAATTATTTGATTTCTTCATGGTTATTGTTATTTATTACTAAGTCATTGTTATTACCTAATTATATAACTCAAATGAACATATCTTTACAAATGAAAGTACATACCTACCTAAATAATTGGTGTAGGTAAGTATGACAGTATGACACAGGAAATGCGGTAACACATGTTTGCATACTACGAGCCGAACGCGATACAGGTTCTAATTTGATTCACACTGTACCGCTTTCGACTCCGGTTATAAGAAATGACACAAAATTTCACTCCCTCAGTTATCAGTTGAACCGTACGCGAACTCAAAGCGAACGATGAAATTTGTTTACTTTAGTTTACTTGTTACGTTTGTTGTGATTGAAACTAAAAGTGATAGGACTCGCAATGGTGTGTGCCAAGAGTGTCAACATGGAGACTACATCAGAGTCAAGAGAGCTAAATACTACTCGAATCCACCGTTAAGATTTTACAATAGACCCCCGATAACCTTTCCTGTTAAAGGAGTATATTCCTACACACCACCGCCTGGATACCAAATGGACGATGCCCGACAACCTCAGAGCTCGAGACCTAAGGTTAGTAGCAGTCGACCTACAAACGAAGGACTAGGAGATGAGGATATAAATAATATAATGAGGTTTCTTTCAAAACAAGACTTGGATAAGATAGTAGAATTCGCGAATGAAAAAGAAAGAGTATCGCCTAATCATCTTGTAAATAAAAGAGAGAAAGAAGAAAGTATAGATGATGCATCATTATTAAACAGTTTCAATCAATTTTCTCACCGTCAGCCTTTCCAGCAAAGTTTTAGACCTTACAGCATTGAGTATAGTAATACCAATGTAAATGATATAAAAGAAACTAAACCATTCAGATTTTCTGAACTGGGACCATCAGCCCTACTTATCAATCAAAACCAAATGAGACTCGATTATGACAGAGATACACAGGGTCAACAATTTTCGAATCTTAATCAATATGAATCTCAAGAAGCGAATGCAAACAGAAATAGTGCTAACGTTTTTACTGACCACAGTATCATGCAAGAAGAGCAATTGCCAAAACCGACAAATTTAAGAGAAGACGACTTTGAAGTGTCGTTCACAAACAATGTTCCAACCATTGTAAAAGCCAACTCTGATTCATACAAAATTGAAAATTTAGGATCATTGCCTTTGATGAACTATCACTCTAAATTGGAATCTGTGGACTCGTATAAAGTACCCCACTATACAGTAAGTAGTTTACTTATTAACATAACGATAACGCCATAAAATTATTAAAAGTTCTATAAAGTGATCTGCTTAGGTAGTTTTACGCATCAACAATTCCTAAATATTTATTTAAAATATGAACATGAAACAGGTATTTCAATAAAATTACTAATAAATTTGTCTTATCCATCAATCATATTGCTGCAACATGTGTTCATCTTTTCCAGGTAACTTCTCCTGAAAAATACCGAGCCTCAGCTTCTATGACAAATATCCCCGTGGAGCCCGCGCCCCCAGTGTCCGCAGCCCAGGAGCAGAGTGATGCCCATCTTAAGGCCACCAAGATATGGACCCACAAGTCGAAAGGAATTGCATACACTTTGCACGATGATGGAACATTGTCTCTTGAAAAGCCAATACGATCGAAGACAATTTATGATTTTTCGTAAGGAATAGATTTTGGATTTATATAAAATATTATTTATTTCTTAGATAAGAATAATAATTATAGTAAAGTACAAATACGTAAAAGTTAATAAGTAAAAGTATCAAAATTTACTTTTCTGCCTGTTCAATTTTTTCATCCAATACGATAATGTATTTAAATAGTAGGTATACATAATTCAATAAAAATTTGTTCTGGTCTCCCGCTTTCTTTACATCTATACTTGTACTATGTAGATGTACTATGTAGATACAATCATTACATCTATCTAATCTAATACCTTTAAAGGAGCAATTCTTGTATATATATATATATATATATATATATAATTGGAATCTCGGAATCGGCTCCAACGATTTTCATGAAATTTAGTATATAGGGGGTTTCGGGGGCGATAAATCGATCTAGCTAGGAATCATTTATATAAAATGTCATTTTATTCGTGTTTTTGTAGTCCCAATTTAAACTGAAAAATATGACTCTTCCTGACATCTATTGGCGAATAATAATACTACTATACTAATAGGTACTAATTGCTTTAACGACACAACAGCAGAATAGATGGCGTTGTTAAATGAAAATCAATTATTTATTTATATTATTTGTGTCTTCTTAATATTATTATTCGTACTTAAATATAATTTCCAAAAAACACAATTTATAAAAAAAAAAAATACCGAGCAAAGCTCGTCGATCTAGCTAGGAATCATTTATATAAAATGTCATTTTATTCGTGTTTTTGTAGACCCAATTTAAACTGAAAAATATGACTCTTCCTGACATCTATTGGCGAATAATAATACTACTATACTAATACTAATTGCTTTAACGACACAACAGCAGAATAGATGGCGTTGTTAAATGAAAATCAATTGTTTATTTATATTATTTGTGTCTTCTTAATATTATTATTCGTACTTTAATTTATATAAAAAAAAATACCGAGCAAAGCTCGGTCATCCAATATTTAGTTTTTATACGACTAAGTACTTGCAAACTCACCCCTTTATCCATTCTAAGTACAGTAAAGTGATTCTTCGCGATGGGGAAGTGCTGGGACACGACCGTCGAGTCCCGGTACTTGCAGTGCATCGACATGGAGTCAGTTTGCGGCCAGAACGGCATGCACTGCTGGGGGGCCAGGTCGATCCAGAGGTCTGCAGCCTCGTTCTCCTCCATGAAGCGGAGATGCTTCTTGGTGTCATTGTAAACGAGGAAATACGGCAGTAACGTCACAATCTTTGTCAGTTCAGGACATAGCTCAGATAGGGTTACCTGTTGGACGATAATAACTATGTTATTTATTACTTTATCGTAATATTACAATAGATTAGAATATAAGGGACTTCGTCGTTGATTGATACAACAGCGGAGGAGGTTATGGCATAAGGGCTTTTAAGAATAACGCACGCAATGTGGTAACTCAGTATAAACACAGCTTAGTGCACAGTGCAATGCTATGCTATAATAAACATAAATAAACGCTAACACACACAGTTCTGCCGTTCGTTTGTTCAAAAGTAATGCTCACATCAAGCAGCATCCTGTAGTTGACCCGACGTTCCGGGTTGGCGCAGACGAGCAGGCCGGGAGCGGCGGCGCGCACATAGCACGCGCGCGACCAGCCTGCCGCGTGCACGCGCACGCGCAGCCGCTCGTCCGCGCCGCGCCCCGGACACCACAGCAGCGGCTCGTCTGATAGCTCATGGCATACGTCCGAACGACCCTGGGTAACGATGCTCGTATAGAAGTAAATCGATAGTCTTTTCGAGTGTCTGGACATACAGATTATAGAAACTAAGTAAGCAATAGAGTTATACGACAATAAAAAGGCGTCAATTTTGAAAATGTCATTCCAGTCCTCACCTCGGTATCCAAAGGATGTTAGCGCTGCATTAAACTAGTCTGGTTGTTTCATTCGCATTATTGCAAAAACACTAGATAGGGCGATTCAGAATGGCTTATGTGGCACTTCGGCACCTTAGGCATTCTGTTTTTCGCCAAATCCCTTTTCGTGAAAACACCTTCTGACACATTCTACAGACTGCTCGAGTTCTTTACACCCAGTACCTTAATCTGCAGCGGCAAGCCAGTCTTGTTGATGAGCCAGCAGGGGGCGTACAGCAGCAGCTTCACGGCGGCCCCCAGCTGCACCCGGGCGCACACCGACAGCCGCTTCGTGCTGCCCTCCGTGTCGCATTCCGTTCGCATGCTGATTATTTTCTCTGTCATATCTATCGATTTAAATTTAAATGAGATTCAAGAATAATTCGTCTCTATTAAGACCTAGGAAGCACTTTAAACAAGGGCATCGTCAGTGCAAACCCGTCCTGATATGGTAATGTGGCTATAACACTGTTTAAACTACTTTATGAAAATAGATGGAAGTTAGTTCCAGCCGGTTTAAAATGACTTCCGAATACCAGAGAGATTAAAAAAATCCACTAGCGGTTCCAGGCAGAACTTATTAGTTGCTCCCAAAATTGCCAAGCCAACAAGCTTCTATGAAATACAAAAGCTTAGAATGAAGACTTACCCAAAGAAAACCTAAAACTCCCGCTCCACGGCACCCCTAAGTAATGCATGTCCAACGTGAGCTTATGGGAATGATTCATCTTCATGGTGTAGACGTGAGCTCTCTCCCCTGGCTCCACCCGGATGTTTATCACATCTCCAGATAACTGCAAGGCATGTGGGAGTCGGTTGTGGACCCCCAGCGGCGGTAAGATGCGGAGGAGGAGATTTGGAATGGATCGCGACACCTTCTGAGATTGGACACCTGAAATAATACGCAATTATTCCCATCTTTGAACGAACGCCTTATTCCTAAGAACCAGTCAAAGCGAGCGTTGAAAAATTTTTAACGTGGATATAATGTCCGAAAGTGTTGTATGTATTAGTACATCGAATAACCAATAAAAAAACGGGATCTCCGCTTCTTTTTTCGTCAGGAACGTGGTAATGGTGTGTGCTGTAGCATGTAGTATGGGACATACCTAGGCGTATAAAAATCTCAACAGATATTGACAAACAATACTCTCGAAGATTGGGACTCCTAAATCCATACGTGTAGTTAATGCGTAATTTAGTAGAGGTGGAAATTAACTATTTACCTTCAACTGGCAAGACTCTCATAGCAAACACCGTAGGATCACCGTCTGCTTTCGCCGGACAAATAATATCACGAGGTACGTCCATGTCACTGGCTAACTCCATCCACCATATACCTTGAGTGGCTACTTGGTAATTCCTGTAAACAAAAGTCCGATTTTTAATGTAGTTTTAGAGAACAATGTAAAAAAGGAAACTGAATAATAAAACATCGCACTTTAATCGAAAATATTCTAGGATTACATAGGCTAATTTCAGTCAGTAAAATGTACATAATTATAGTAGATACCAACTAAAATACTTACTCAAAGTTCGTAGGCAACAGATACAGCTTGCAGTGGTAGGCGATATACAGAGGTACGTTGAAGGTGTCGTGAGGAGCGAGCACGGCTAGCCTCAGGAGACCGCAGAAGGGGTTCCTCACTGCACCCACGGGCTCTGCCCCCGCCGCCTCCAACTCAGATTGGCGATATAGTAACTCCAGAGCATAGGATGTTTCGTTGCGCACCTTAAAAGGAATGAATTCGACTTACAGTTCTAAAAGCGGAAACTATGTCAACAGGACCAATTGTTTCGTTGGTTTTTTAAATTTTAATTTATATAATAATTAAAATTATAACGTTTTATACGTGAAAAGCTATTTATAAATTAAGCTAGTTTCTCTATACCTAAACTATAAAAGTATATTATCTAAAATTCATTTTAAAATTATTTCATCATTAAGTACCTGCAATGGCGATCTGATAATGATCTTCTTGTTGTTGTACTTGGACGTTCTCTCCACCACTATGTAGTACCGCGTTCCATTCTTACTTGGATGCAGAACGTGCAGCTTCGACACTGAGCGTTGAGGGCATAAGATCTGTTGGGCATAACACATTTAAATGTTTGACGCTGACTACCTCTTTATGCCTCGTACATGCAAATTGTGGAATGAACTTTCTCCTGAGGTATTCCCGGAGTGGTAGACATGGGGCTCTTCAAAAAAGGTTTAAAAAGAGTTCTCCTTCAGGACCGGCGTTGCATTGGTGATGTCCCCTGATGTTGCTCGTGTCCATAGGCGACGATAACCACTTACCGTCAGGTGGCTTGCCTGCTTTTATGCTGAAGGATCAGGCTATAAAAAACACACAGGAATTCATCTCATCAATGATTTCCAAGGTAAGGATCTCACGGTTAGTTGGTCGAGGTCATGCAGCCTCACTGCCAGCGTCATGTCAGTGAGCCGGGCCCGCAGTGCGGCTGCCCCTGATGGAGCTCCCGGCGATGTTCGCGTTTCTGTCGCACTTTCCGCATTCTCGCTGAATCCACCCTCGAAGCTATAATGACATTGTAAAAGAGGGCCTGTTAACGTCTTCAGTGGAATTGATCAGTTCTGATTAAATAATATATAAAGTAATATTTATATGATTATAGTTACTAGTATATACATATAGTAAGTACATTTATATTGATTTATTCCCAAATAATTCTATAATATAGTATAACGTTAATTAACCATTGTCAGTTATTTGAGATAATTACGCGTTAGGTATATTACGTGAAATTTCGTTAATATTATTGTCTCTTCCATTTGGATTCTATAAGCTTTTAAAAGCAGATGATATGGCTCCGATTATTCCTATATTATCTTTTACTTAACTACATCAGTCAACCAGCTGGACATAAGACTAGGTAATGATTAAGTCAGTGAGCCCGACCTTCCACTCTTCGCGTCCATTCTCCCATGTTAAAACCTATTTTGTTCTTACCAATCCCATTCATCATTGACGTCTGTTATTTCTTGTTTCTCTTTCTTCTTTACATCTTCCAGTAAATCTGCTCCAGATGTATCGCACCCTACAACAAATCGGAGTTAGAATTATCTATTCAAATACTTACACTAGTTGCTACGTATACACTGTTAGATGTGGAATTAAATAGATGATGGTCCAAAATTTAAGATTGAACAGAATTTTAGTTTAAACCATAGGACTTGCATCAGTGCTGTTGAACAGCTGGATAGTATATCCTGATTACTATTACATATTTACGATTATTTCAAGACTCACCAGGGGTGCTGGGCCGACTTACATCGACGTCATAATCAGCAATTGCAATCACTCGGTCGTGACCAGCTAAGTCCGTCTCGGCTCTGGTTCGTAAGTGAACCGTCGATCCAGGACCTATATGAATTGCATACAGTTGAAATTTCGAAAATTTATATCCAACTAATTAAAGAGTAAATTACGTAAGGTTTGACAAAGTCTAACGATAAATAAACTAACTACAAATAAATGCGTGCCACTGTTCCAATACTAAATCTTTAACTCTCGCGATATTAGAGATATCGACGAGTATATTTGTAACGGAAATACTATTTTTACTACAAATAAATAGTTATACATTTTAGCTCAGATTGAGCTGAAATATTTCCACTGACCAATATCGTTAACGAGTTGCAGCGGGCTCTCGGCAGCGACAATGGCATTCACCAGCAGGGTGCGGTCGGCGAAGGCGTCGCACAACGCCCGCAGGGCACGTGCACCAGAGGGCGCGAACGTCACGTTTAACGTGTTGCGCGCTGACACCGCTATGTACGTGCACAGCCGACTCTCCGGTTCACATGACTCTACGCTGGCTTCTCTACTCGGCTCCTGATGTAAAAGTAGAAGTTAAAAGAAAGAACAATATTTTTCAATTGATATTCAAATAAATATTGTAAATAGTGCCATATACTAATATGATCATTAACGTCGACTCAGCGCTTATCACCGTCTTCAGACGTTTCAGTCTTGAAGAGTATATTTTTAAATATATTAAAGGTATTAAAATTTCATGAATCGTTGAATGTTAATTATATTCCTTACTTTTTAAATAGGTATCCATAGTTAACTTGGGAAGGGGAAATATAATAAATTTTTGTTTTGTCTTTTTGACCCACCTGCAATGTAACATTCTTTTGGTCTCCATGTCTTTTCTTATCATCATTATCAATGTAAGTGACTGGCTTGTCTTCATCATTATCTTCTTCCCTGTCTTCTTCTGCGCTCTGCTGTGATGCCGATGAATAATCTTCATCATCACTTATATTACCATCTGCCTCCGATTCACTTCTGAATTCATTACATTTACATTACTGATTCGAAATAAAATAATAAAAGATTGCTGGAAAATAGTGGGTAACAGTTTATTGTCACTTACTCTGAAAAAAGATGTCCCATTGCATTTGTCATCCTATCCACCATGATACTTTCTTGTTCTGGATCCGATTCATCGGCATTTAAAGCCCTTATAAAAGGCATGTACCCAGGCCTGAACCTCAACCCGTACCGTTTGTTTTCGTTATATGGGTTTCTGATAAACACCATTTCGTTGTCAGTGTCGTTTTCATCGGCTGATGTTTCGGGTTCAAATTCACTGCGTTTTTTACTACTTTTGCCTGATGTAGCTTGATCAGTCATGGTTTCTTCTTTGATATCAGTTTCTAGCCTTGACGACATGGGATATGATTTTGCCTACAATTGGAATAGTACATTATCTTTATATACTTTATTAATATCTTTAATCATTCAAATTCAAATTACTATACCTTCATACTGCAAAAATATAGGTAAAAATTATTTAGATGTAAATGCTATATTTATCAGATACTCAAGCACACAATTTAGTTAGAAACAAAAGATTTGACTCAAAGACATGCACATAAGGATACAATAAATATATGTTATTTTTTCATGTCACAAAATATTTTCCTTTATTTACTTGGAACAATGTTGCAGTGATTTCCCAGGGTCTCTGCTTATTGTCTTCCAGGACTGGTTCTATCAACGGTTCCCAGGCGTCTACCTTCTCGTTAAAGACAGACGCTTGAAGGCTTAATGACCCGCCGCCGTGAAGTTGCTTCGACCAGTCGTGTAGAGACATTTCTGCTGAAAGCTGGTACAGAATTGTTATCAAATTGTGAGGAGTTTGTACAATATTCTAAATACCTACTCAAATTATTATCTAAGTTTAAACCGAAAATATAATGTTATTTAGAGTGAACTAAATAATCACCGCCTTTTTTGTCGCAATTAAAGGGTGTGTAATTAAGTAGGTATATAAATTTCGATCACCCACCTTTACGACCAAAACTGGTACTCTAACTGTCTTTTCGATCTCGAACATAATCCTGACACTGGGTACATTTACGGTGAACCTCTCCGCCGGCTGGACGCTCGGGTACTTTGGCTGTATGTACGGGTCGTCCACGCCGAAGGGTATCAACGGCGTCAGCTTCTTTGGGGACCAAAGATCCTCTTCTTGCTTCTCTTGCTTGATATTGTATGAGGAGAAGGTAAAGGCTTCTTTTTCTTCCGGTATCATTAGCTCCGAAGTTATCTCTTCTACGATATCTGTGGAAAATGTGATGTTTAAGTAAAAAGCAGTCACACTCATGACATGAAATAGAGCAGCTCGAGAACTTTTATGTATTTTTTTACATTTTTGGTTAGCTACCACTCTACTTTGAGAATCAATAGTGATTTATTTATATATCGGTTACAGAGCTAAAGAAACAGTAATTTTTATTATGTTTATTATGTAGGTAATTACCCATTATGGTGTGAACAGTAGTTGCAGCAATATGAACGTCTATCTCGGACACGGAGAACCGGACCTGAATCCCCTCCTCAATATTCTTGAAACCTTTAGAGAATTCCACATCGCACGGCCTCAACACCAGCTGAGGAGGTAGATTCTTCAGCTTAGATTGTAGCTTGGACATGACTTGGAGACCAGCGAAGGTTATGACGAGGTTCTCCGTATTGGAGTGGCGGGAATAGTCAATGAGTAGTTCAGTGCGGAGGAGTAGGGCGTGTCCTTCACTCTTGGTGAGGTCAGTGAAGAACATGATCTCGGGTTGCCGACATTGTACGGAAATGGTTATACTTGGCATCTCCTCTGGAACTGAGGCAGCTGCAATGAAGCAAATTGTTTAAGAACAACTGATGATTCGAAGTATAAAGTTGACACCATAAATAACATTCTATACCACTAGAATAATATCCACTGGTAGAATCACTGGAGCTGGGGAAGCGAGCGCCTCGGTTGCCGGCGGCTCGTGGCGGCCCGTCTCCAACGTAGCCATGGTTGACCAGCCCTCCCTCCATTGTTTTTTCTCCTATACATTACAAAACAATACATTTTATGATTTATATAAGTTATTCGTATATAGCCCTATCCTACAGAGGCCCAGATTTATTTTTTGACTTTTACTCTTATGGATAGAACTAGTTGACGTCGTAATAAATGTTAATAAATACAAGAAGTAAGGAAAGTCTAAATATTCTTATTTATATAAAAAGTATAAAAATCTGCTATTATTTTTTACAATAAATAAAATAGCATTATAAGGGCGTTTTAGCAATATAAAGGTCTGCGCACATTAGACCGACTCGACTTCCGACCAACGCCAACTCAACTAAAGGACACGACAAATCCAAAATTCAATTATGAGATTTATATCTCTTGAAGTAAGGTTGAATTTCGAACGTATACTCGCCAGTACTCCCCTCCTACTCCTCAGTAGTACACGTGTTTTAAGTATACAGTCGTAATTCAACCTTACGTTAAAAGATATATAAAGCTCATAATTAAATTTTAGTTTTGTCGTGTTTTTTAGTTGAGTCGGTCTAATGTGCGCAGACCTTAACTCTACCAAAATTTCGCTCGACCATAAGAAATGTGATATAAACCTCATACTGGAAAGCGTTGAGCTTCCTTAAGCAGTTAGCGTAGACTTAGTGTAACGTGAGCAATGGCGCATACTTACACAACCTCCATCTTTAAATCTTTAACATACCGGGCATGGCATCTAGCAAGGTCCTAGCCAGCTGCAGCAGGAATGGCAGGGCCAGGTTGAGCCTGGTGCGGTCCAGGCGGACGTCCAGCGTGGCGGCCTTGGCGGCGGAGTACCGCAGGCTGGCGTCCAACAGCGGCGGCCGCGACACTGATATACCCCCCGCCGCGCGGGACCCTCCGCCTTGCGACTGGAAAATCCTGCATTGTCCACGTAATATACATACATATATATGGCTCCAAAATATCTATAGAGATATTAACTTTGAACATTTAAAAATACTAATACGACATTACTATCCTGTGGTGACCCTGCCTGCTGAACAAAAGACTCAACTCGACTTTCTGCTGCCGCGCCAAAAATTTAAATAAAAAATGTTTGTTCTCCAGTGTTGATAGTGAACAATGTCTAAATTGTGTATGTATCAGCAGTGATACACGAAATTCTAAAGCGGTGGTACATGCTCCTGGTGGTGGTACAGGTAGATATATGTGTGTCTAAAAAATTACGATTTATTAGATTATTTTTTTATCCACGTCCAGAACTTCAGACTTACCTTTTGATGACAATAGTAGGATCAGGCCGTATATCTTCGATAAGCAAACTTTGCAAGCTGGCTTTCACCTCCAGACTCTTGTCCGAGTAATGGTCCATCGTCAAAGTAGCCTCTCCAGCACTGAGCTTAGCGAGACCGTGGTTCAGATCCCTAACTGGGGAACTGAGAACTTCATCCATATCGGAAAAAAGCTTAAGTTCCACGCCTTCTAATGAAAACCTACAAATTTAGTAAATGATAAACAAAAGCATAATATCCTTTAAAATCTGTAAATGTTCATTCTTTATACATATACTCGTATGACCAGTACTTTGGGCAGGTCAATCTTACCTTAACACTGATTCCTTTCTGATAGGTTCACCTTGAGCGAAAAATGCTTGTAATTTCTTCACCATGGCATCAGAGGATGCTACCTCTACTGGAGAACTAGGTACGATGCTACCTGCAACAATATTTTATAATCTCTTATGTAAAGAATAAATTCATTACTTAAATATGATGATAAACCAACCAAAGTATGTAAACAAGTATTTAATTTATTTATCTACGTGACTAAGAAAAACACTACAAATTATCCAGCGAAAAACTGTTTTTAGTTTGTATGGCCATGGCAAGCACATAGGTTACTTACCACCATTCAATGGCAGGGTCATCTCAATAATAATAACATTAATAATCCAATCTTTTTCTCTCTTATGTGATACCTTTGTACCATCTGATGGCTTCTCTCCTCGTTTATCAACTAGTTATTTATATTTAAGTACAAAAAAAACAGGATTCTGGAGCGTACTTTCCGAAAGCTTACCAATATAATTCTCCTCGCTCAAGTTATCACTGTATACAGCTAGTACCGTTGCCAAGTCCTTCTGCCCCAGGTTTATCATCACAGTATCGATGACAGTGTCAGCCTCACAGAGAAGCAGGTCCCGGTAGCCCGCGGTGGAGGCCACCTGCTGGTAGCACACCGCTCGCTTCATGTCACAGCGTATCGCCATCGGCTCCAGGATCGGCTCCTGGAAATTAATTTATTAAAATCATGTATTTTTTCCTTCTGGTATCAACAAATTTATAGTGGTCCAGACCTGGACCATATTTACAAGCCTCTCAAAGAGTCACCGGAGTAAATTACCTGAACCTCTAAAGTGCCTGCCAAAGTCATCACGGCCCGAGATAGGGTGATATTGACAAGCTTTATCAGAACATTGTCGATGACTGGACATTGGAGTGGATTGCTGGCTTCCTGGCTTACATGTATGGGCTTGAAGAAGTTCTCAATGAGAAGGTCGCCTAGAGAGGAAGACAAAATTTTACAATACAAATTTCTAGCAAACTAAAAAACCATAACCGATCAATTTATTTAGTATTTCGACTTACCCATATTCAGGACTAGTAAATTTGGAGACGATGGTTTCTGTGGAAGTAATAGAACTGGCGCGTGTATCTGCAAAAAATAAATACGACTAGAAATAAGTATGTAGTGTAGTAAGAAACTTTTATAAATGCCAGAAATAAAATAACCCTCACACAATCACATTCCCGCACTTTCTAGTGTTGCAGGTGGCATGGATACAAAAATAACGAAGAAGTACACACAGCCACGATAGGAACACAATAGGTAATCTAACCCAGGACCCTATCTCAGTACACAACCTCACTGGCAGCTTGGCTACGGGTCGTAATAGTAAAACAGAATACAAAACTTCACCTCGATAGCTAGATTGACGCGCGTAGGAGCTACCCTTAAGGCGGCAGCTTGCCGTTGGGCGGCTCTCTCTGCCGCCGCTGCTGCTTCTGATGCTGCTGTACTAGGTAACAGTGGTTCTAGGAATTGCTGCAAATGTAGAATAAAATTTTAATAGTGGTATATACCTGAACAGGATAAAAATATACAAAAGCTTACACACTCATACTGTTTTTGTCGCGGAAGTCATAGAAATATACAAATAAGTCATCACAGATACCCACAAACCAAGAACGAATATTTAGCTCTCACATTAATGTCTGCCCAGGCCGGAAATCGAAACCACGACCCATCGCCTCGCAGAGTCACTGCCGAGTCAATACTTAATTATTTAAGTAACTAATTTAAGTACTTAATTTATCATTTGACTGTATCTTTCAACTGTTTGGCCGAGGAATATTTTACCTCCACCGTATATCATTATAGGACCCAACGCGAACGAAACCGGTGTTTTCGCACTGCATCTGTACCGACTAACTTATTTGGACACCAAGCAACTCCCAACCCCACCTGCAGATGATGGAGCATACTGCAGAACAGGACGACGTGCAGCCTCCCCACGTATATCCGGAGCTCGGCGTGCGCGCGCGCCCGCAGCCCCTGCGCCGCGCGCACGTACTTTATCTCGACCACTTTGTCTTCGTCTGGCCATATCAGCTGCGGCAGAAATTATAAAGCTGAGTTAAATTATGACGGCACGCTCACTTTTTCATGATACCTAAATCCAATCATATACTTACTAATCACATCTAAATAACGATATACCTTAATAATGATAGATTCAATATTAGTTAAAACACAATCTTCCTTTATTTATATAAAAATTAGAAAATTCTTTTTTTTCTTACACGTGCCCTATAGTCCACCGGAGGTACGAATTGCGACTGTCACAGACCGTGGTGGGATGGGGAGGTAGGTCTATATGATGTCGGAAGACCACTAACCCCTCCACCAATTTGCACTGGAGCAGCGTGGTGGAGTATGCTCTAGGCCTCTTCAGGTATGATAACTTTGCTTTGTAATGGGCCATTAATAATGGATTTCAGACAATAATCAATGTAAATAAAGGAAGTTTATGTATTCTCGCAAATGTCTCAGATATTTATGACTATTCTGCATTTAAGTAAACTTTTTTACCTTTGGATAAAGAGTAGATTCAGACAGATCATCCAACTGCAAAGAGCCCAAAAACAGCTTGAAGATCATGCGGTCATTGGCGCGGAAGACGCAGTCACTCTCCAGCGCCATCAGGCGAATTTCTACCAGAGCGCAGTCCAAGTGGCACAGCCGAATAGACACTGAAGATGCCCTGGAACAGAATTATAATTTATTTGGGATTTAGAAGCTAGTCAAATGCTTTCCTCCAATCTGTATAGAATATTGAAATTTTCTGTATCTCTCTAATATCCTATATGTGAGAGCGATAGATTTCAGATTTTAGAAGACTTCTTATTGCCAAATATCTTATTACATATAAAAGTATAGCTTCAATGATCTCCACTAATAGCTCGATTCCAGCAATGGGACAGTTATAGTTTAAGTTAATTTGGGTTTGAATTTTGTTACTAAATCATTAATTATCTCACCTGACGGAATAGCTGAACTTGGTTGCTCCAGGCGGGACAGGAGGATCGGCTTCCGGATGCATCAGGTAGTCCCAAAGAGTCTTGGCCTTCGGCGCGACCAGACTATTCAAATTTAACGCATGTCTGTTTTGAACCCTGGAAAACGGTGCTACAGCTGCATTTTGTATCAATTTGAACTGTGTTTTACTGTGCAATATCTAAATCAACAGCGATTGTATACGTACTATTTGTAGACATAGGCAGAGCCACTGAAATAACTTAATAATTTAGTAGGCGATGAGGTTCTTTAATACAAATTTAATGGTGATTAATTTATCATGTATTAATAAAAACCATGTATTAATGTATTAATAAATAACTTATATCTAATTAACCTATAATAAATAAATATTTAATTTATACGTGAAAAGTTTGATATTACGAAAGGCCTTACTTACGAGTACATTAGCACAGTTTTTACCATAAGATTGTTTAACGTCAGTCAGTCAGGAAAAACTGCATACAAAACGCAACTGCAGGCAAAACGCGTTGTGCATCAATGCCATTATTTGTACCGCAAGGAATCTTACGTACACAGTAAATGCTCAACATATGAAAAATAAGAGCTTTCAAATGTCTTACTTGTCCCGTAGATACTGGAGATATTTGATGAGCGTCCTCAGCGCGTCTGCGTGGAGAAGTAGGCTCACCGGCCCGGTGTCAGCCACCAGAGCATGTTCTACGTTATGGAAGTGGGATTTGAACTCTGGACAGTCCGCACGCACCTGGAAATGCAATATTTTAGTAATCGCAAATTTAACTAACTAAGCCAGCAAAGTTCCCAAGTGTGAAGCTCCCTAATCCGCACTTGCCTCGCGTGGTGGACCATAGCCTGTGCCTCTCACATTGTCAGAGAAGACTCGTACCCAGTAGTGGGACAGTTATGGGTTGCGAAGCATGAATTTCAATTATTTTCGTATTTAAATTTCGACCATCACCTTTCTGTAGAGCAAGTTGAAGAGCTCCCCGCTGCTGGTCAAGAGCTCCAGGTACTGGCCAGTGCTGCTGTGGTGCTGCTTGTCGGTCAGCAGCGCTTGCCCCACGGACAGCTGCACCGCCGGCCCGTACTCCATCAGCGCCACATCCAGGCACACCTTGCTCACGCTCAGCATGATGTACGGCCGGTCTGTCTGGTTGCTCGACCGGCTCAAGTTCACTACTATCTCACCTGAGGAAATGTTCAAGGCTTCAGACACATTGATCACATTCGTCACACTTCACGTTTAAATCCGACTGGATGTTTTGATGATATTGAGTACACTTATGAATGTGAAGTGATTCCTTCGTGATCCCTTTAAGCCAAATGAAAGTGAAATGCCAGAACAAGCCAGAAACCAACATGAAATGACTGCCTCTCATTCACCAGGGATATAATGGATGGAGAGCGTTTATTCTTTTAACAAAATCTAATCGTTGTATTCAATCAAAGGTTTTTATTATATCCTTGGCCCATTGCGCTATTGAACTGTTTCAGCTGTTTCTGCATATGTATGTAAAGGATAAGTAAGTTTACAATAGAAGCATAACAAATAGTATTTTAAAATTAAATTTATATACATATTATAGGAGAATAACACTGAAATTTTAGAATTAATGCATGTTATAAAAATAGATTAGAACAGTTACATATAGCCAAACACCATACAAAAACTTAAGCTTAATTAACTTAAGCGTGATTTTCCAAAATAACTCCGTGATGGATGTTACAAGCGGTTCTTATCAAAACGCCGACAATTTGATAATGAACTATTTAATCAAATTGGCGCGTTCTGAAAAGAACCAGCTCTCGAAATGTGGTGATCATGATTGTTGATCTGAAAAAGCCACACATGAATATTGAGTAACATACTATACGATCCAATTTAATTTAAGGAATTTGATATTCAGTTTCTAATTTTTATGTATCGTAAGTATGTATATCTTCAAAGTTTAAAATGAATGAGTCATGAAATATAATTATGTTCATTATCAAGTAAACAGAGACCTAAGTCTGATAATTTATAATTGCTTCAGTTGCGTCGAGTCGGTGTTTGGTATACGAGATGTGTCAAACTAATTTGACACGCGACACAATTGAAGCAATTTTAAATTACCAGTTTTGGGTTAGTTTGAAGATTAACTGGCTTGAAGACGTATCCCGAAGGACATGTTTCCATCGAACTGGGTTAGAGGGGGGTAGTATCGTAAACGCTGCTACCCACCGCTTCCCCTGCCCGACGAAAACACTGATTCATCTTCATTCTTCTTTATAATGCTTCATTCTTCTTTCTGTATGAAAATGCAATTGAGAAAGCTACTGAAATGAACAACATGTTCCGTGCAAATCTCCCATATAATAAAAAGTGTAGCAATGATTCAAGTGGTTGGAAATTCAAACGTACCTAGTCAGAATAGATCGATTAATAGGGGATTTGATTGCATTTGCCAAGAGTAATTTTTTCAGATTTAAAATAACTTCATAAAGAAGATAAAAAATAACCTGTGTGTCTTCGTCGATAAAGAAAATATTATAGAAAAGTTGCCGATGCTCACCGACGATGAACCTCAGCAAGGTGCCAATGGTGTTACTGGGGGAGACGTTGTCGTCGAAGCCGGGCAGGTCCACCGAGCGAGCGTACTCCTCCACCTCCTCATCACTGAACTCGGCTGTGGGCGCACCGTCTGCGATGGGAGACTGGGCTCCTGCACCATCTATTTGAGTCTCGGGAGTTCTAAAAAAATTGTTTTGATTAAATATGAAATTAAATGAAAAATGAAAAAATACTCAATTAGTACCTCTTGATAGAATGTAAGTTTAATGGCGACCCCTGAGCCCAATTGGTAGGGCTCAAAATCTTAATAGCACTGGTTATGTTACGTGTTGTCATTACACACAATAATGTTAGTTACTCTAACATGCCTTTGACGCGACATGACGACAATAAATGTGTACGCTCATTGCAAGTGTAATCGGTTTGACAGAGTAAATTACGGTCGAATTTCGAGCGCAGAACGGGTAACTAGTTAAAAGTAAATATGCAGCATACAGAATATTTACTAACCTATTTCTTCTCAAGTAAGCAGCTACAATCTTCTGTCGCAAGTTAACCAGCTCCTTATATCCAGGATCTGCGGTGACCCTGTCAAACTCCAGGGCTTCCGCCAGTATAGGGTCTTCCAGATCTTCTACGAAATCTCCAGAATCCATAAAAGATACCGGCACAGTATTGGGCACCGGTATCGGTAGATTATCGCAGAAATCGAGAAGGTGGCCAATAATTCGATCCGATAAATTTAACTTCAAACTTGATAGTGATATGTTGAGTTTGTATCTAAAAGTAAAATAAAATATCGGTGACCCTGTACCGTAAAATAGGAATCATAAATTCTAGCTAAGAACCATCTCGACACGTCAGCTTTCTAACAAATAATCGCATCATAATCGGTCCATTCGTTGAGGAGCTACGATGCTACAGACAGCACTTTTTGCATCGGGGGTTAAAAAGATGTTTCATTTCGTACCGTGGTAGCAATTTGTAGTCTTTCTTGATACTGCTCGAGAAGACCAGCTGGGATTTTATTTTCGGTATAAGATGCAGTTCCGAATCAGCGTGCTTTCGACACTCCCGCCAGGATTCCGTCCAGTCACAGAACAATACCTGAATCGCAATATAGGGTGCAATATACTACATTATACCAAATCACTCGTATTTAACTTCAGTCTTCAGATAAGTGAATTCAAAAACTTATTGACGAACCTGACAAGAACATTCGGCGTGTAATCGATCGTATAGCTTCTCTTCCAACTCCATACATGTAGCATCTTCTAAAACTAAGTTTGAAGGTTGTAAATCTGATTTTACTATTATTCTACTTATATCCAAAATCATCACTCGGCCAGACCTAAATGAATTAAATTGGTTAATTCAGTATGATGAACCACATTCAACCTCTACAAAACTATAACGGATAAAACGTAGCCAATGTATGTTCACAACTTACTTGTGTATACATCCGTGTTCGGGAATCACAATACAAGGCCCTTTCACATCCACGTTGACCTGGAAAACCTTCCTCCGGCTAATGGCATACGCTAGCACTGATCTGCTTACAGCAGCCGCTTTGTTTACTGCAAGCGATAGCTCTTCAGCAAGGTCGTCAGATGTCATTGAGTGTGTTTGGAAAAAGTTTATTAGCTCCGTGAAAGCGTGCTAAAATAAGCGAAAATATTACAGACAAATTGTTATTGTTTAATAATCTGGTATAAAACATTAAATAACATTAATGTCGCACCTCTACATATAAGAATTCAACTGGTTCCATCAACCAACTAATTCCATAGTCAGCTTCGCTATTCATGGGGTTTTTCTCAATGTCCACGGCTAGTAAGTTAGTCGCCGTAGGAACTCCTTTTTCCACCGTCAAAAGCGGTACCAGCTCACCATCTGATGATACTCCTTCAATCACTATACTTTCTGCTCGAGCTGATAGCTGTAAAACATTTGCAATAACTAGTTTACAATTTTGGCATTTGCAAAAACTTGTAACCTTATCAAAAATAAATAAAAAATATAAAGTAATAATCACCTTATACGCTTTAGCGGAAGGTCTAGTCTCTAAAGAGGCAAGAAACTGGGTGAGGCTCAACACGAGTACTTCCTTATTCCGATTCATGAGTGTTACAGAACAATTTGCTAGCGTCAAATTAATCTTATGTTCTGAAAGAATAAATTCCATATTAGTAAGACAAATCAGAGTTTTCAGGTCTGTTCCAAAAATTAAAACTTTGTTTTAGTTGCTACTGTTATATTACCAATATATTGTTTAGACTTGTCCTGCCTTGGTGCACCTTCCACATAACCGATCAGCTCACAGACTCTCTTCTTCTCTGGACTCGATAAATGACTCCAAAGACTTCTGCTTCTTTCAGTCTTTACACAAAGCTCTACTCGGGCCTTGGACTCCGTATCAGATTCATTTTCACAATCAGAGCTCGTCGGCTTCCACCAGTCAAATTCGGTTTCAACAACTTCTATTCTTTCAGGTTCTTGAGTTAATAGCTTAAATGTTATGACAATTTGATTAAAGTATCTATAAAGATTAAATTAATGAGGAATACTTTTTTACTCTTAAATACATACTTCGAATTTTGCCTGTTCTCTAGCAATCACCACTGATATTATTGGTAGATTATCTTCACACTTCTGAAGGTCTAACTTTAGTTCTGTATCGTTGGGACTTCTCAATGTACTTTTGTATGTCTTTTTATATACGTTATAATTTTCTCTGTGCTTTTTAACAGCAGCCCAAGTGTAAGGCCGGACTCTCTGTTCAACGACTACGTTGTAAGCGTATTTCCACCATTTTTTTATATCCTTTGAAAGAGGTACCCCAGGGTGGATATGACGATATTTTCTGGAGAAAGATTTATAATGTAATATCAGCACGTCAAATAAGATTTATTAACACAAGTACCTACCAATTTTAAAGTTTTTGATACCTGTTTAATGCGATCCGTTGAAAAGATGCAAGCAAATTATCGATAGAAAGATATTGTCGTCTTGATAATTGAATTGCACTATCTTGTAGAACTGCGTCTAATAGTAGGCGAGGTACCCGAGGTTCCCCAGATCGATTAATCAATACTTTTACTTTACACGTTACTGGTTTTAGCACTGAAAAAAAATCTAGTTCTAAAAGTGTCCATGGTATCATTTTAGATATATTTCCCTACAACTGAGTTGAACTTACGGAATTCAAAATCCTCATGGTGCATAGAAAACTTATCCAAGCCAGTCAGCATGTAATGCTTCCAGTTGTAATACTGCATCGGTGTGATTTGCGCGGTTTCTGTATCATCGAGAGCCGTCGCTGTGGGATTCCAATAAAGAGACAATGATTCAATTCGCATCATTTGGTACACCGTCGAGGCGTTCTGTGGTGTTACTGAGGGCTTCCATTTACTGAAAACATAAACGGTTGTTATAACTACTTAAACTAATCTACAATCATAACTGAACATAATGAATGACAGCAACTGCAACGTTCTCACCTGTTAGTGGTTTCAATTGACAAGCTTTGCAAACATAGACCGCAGGCAAGGGGACCGTCTTTTGAGCTGATCGAGTCCTCGTATCTCACATGGACATTTCTGATGTAGATTTGTAAATTGTTTACAATCGCTGTGAACAGGCTTTCAAAGAAATTTTGCGGACCCTTTAGTATCTCACTTTCGGCCTCAAGATCTTGCAGAATTTTTCTCTTAGCAGCTCTGGTGAGCCTTTTTTCTCTCTCTGGGTCAAAGTAGCTGTTTGATATAGCTGGCCCGACGAGGACCAGGACATCCTCTATGTTTATGACGACAGGCTGAGTGTACAGACCGGACCAGGGTATTTGTAGATTTATCCGCCCAATGGTACCAATTTTTACATCGATCGGCAGATCTAGTTCGTACTACAAATTAGATGAAAAGAGAATAAATTTCAAGAAATTATTGTTGGTGCAAAGTAAGTCGTAAATTGATTACATGAACAAAAACATTCTCAAATTGTTATTGTTAACAAATCTTAAATTTATTATGACGTATATTAAATACCGCACAATGCAAATAATATTAGTAAATAATAAGATTGAGTGACGAACAAAATATCAAAGCTAATATTACCAATGCCTCAGGCTTAAGTTTCAGGTCAGTCAGGTTGACATTTCCGGAGAAGATGCCCACGTTCAGGTTTTCAGTGTCCAGGTCCTGGACGTACTTCCCCAGGAGCCGGTTGAGGATCCCGGCGACTGCTCCCTCGAACATCTTGGTTATTTAGGCACCTGGAAAGATTTCCCAATCATTTCTGGTCTGATTTCTACAACACGCAATCTGTGTCACTGTTTATCAAATATTTATAGAGTGGTTGATTACCTAAAGA
This sequence comes from Ochlodes sylvanus, assembly GCA_905404295.2. Classification (NCBI taxonomy): domain Eukaryota; kingdom Metazoa; phylum Arthropoda; class Insecta; order Lepidoptera; family Hesperiidae; genus Ochlodes; species Ochlodes sylvanus. The sequence goes on along the minus strand of FR990135.1, from coordinate 817,741 downwards.
TAAGTACTAAAACTAATGCAGAACGAATTTAAGTAACTCCGCCACTGTCAAATTAGATTTTCTCTTCATCGTGTCGTGAGAAATGTAATTAATTATTCATTCCGAGAAAATTATTTTGCGAAACTTCTTATCCCAATTGTTATTAAACTTTTGAATATAATTCACCAGGAAGTTTATTGCGCGAATCTCATAATATTTGCGGTAAAAGAAATATTTTTCTATGTACAAATACTCGTCAAATTTTGTTGATAATGATGAAGTTCAAAACAACAATGCGTAGCATTCGAGAGGGCAAACAATATTGATTTGTTATCTTTTTTGTTATCGAGTCGATAAGGCTTGTTGATACAAGACATGCTATCGCGATGTTCCAATATGAATTAATGAAAGATAATGTTTGGGATGTGCATGTGTAGGAACATCAAATCATTGTTCGGTCATATCAGACACCATTTGAGGAAGTAAATTTTTCATATTCAGTAATATTTAGCACGAACAATGTACATAGCCGTCAGAATAGACGAGCCTCCTGATGGTGAGTGGTCAACGTCGCTCATGCACAGGACAACACCAAAGCATCACATAATTGCCGACTAAAGAAGGAGCAAAGAAAACAAAACAAGTTGACAATAATGTAGAGAAGCAATCTAGTGTTTCGTCGATCGAACGCATACAGCCATACACTGACGATTCTCTGAGTTCAAAAAAAATTACACAGCCGTACCTACTTAGTACCACCAACATCAATCCTTTATCAACATTACCTAACTATGGTAATGTTGGCACTCGTTGACAGTGAACCACCGACCACACAGCCACTAGACACCCAATAACAGGCGAATGGTTTCAAACAACACATCAGTATTATAGTACCGTTATTGCTTAAATTAATCTATTTCTTTTCAACGTTTCGTGTGGCCTTGAATTAGCCAATCACAGCGTTGAATTAGCCAGTCCCCCCGCTCGTCTTACCTCAGCTAGTGGTCTGAATGTTCTCCATACGGAAAATCAAACATTAGGAGTCTAGTGGCTGTGTGGTCGGTGCAGTGAACAAATCAAACAGACACATATAGCAAATGGTAGAACGCACATAAGGATTAGAGTCAGCATCCTATGAATGATAAATTCGTTTGTGTGCTTTCAACGGTTTGCGAGTGCAGGTAGGTACACGGCGGCACAGCAAGGCGATCACAAATAAGCCTCGTTGGAGCCTTTGTTTGAAGATCACCTCCTTTTTCTTTACGTTGCTTTTGATGAAACAAACATGTTCATACATCGAAATATAACGCATGCAACATGCAACACCATGTAAGACCTAGTAACCTACTATTTGTATTCAAACAGGTAGGTATGTAAAATTGGTCATATGAAAATTATCAAAACATTTGAATATATTCATAAACGTCCCTACACGCTTACCCGCACACACCTAATTACTGTAAAATGCATCCCCCTAGTAATATCCAGAGCACGCCCAAATCAATAACGCATTTGTTACTGCGCATGAAACATCGAGCAGGTTTGATTTACTGCAAGAAATTTAAAGCGATGCACCTCCCAGTCCTCCCGCAGCCGCCCGCGACCACCCGCGACCACGCTCGACCACCCGCAACCACCCACATCGGCCCTTCGCGTCCGTTCGTCCTGCAGATACCTAATTAACTCTCGAAATATGTATTAGTCCCTCCTAGTATCTAGACTCCAAAACTGGACTGGAAAAATATGACAACGCAATTTCATTAAGATAAGATTTAATATAACCGTTAATAAAATACCAAACAGAATTACATACATGGTAACGAAATCTAATTTGGGGTTACCGTGTTACCGAATAACTAGCCAACTACAATTCCATATCAGTATAATAGCCACTGCGAAGCGAGAGTTTCTATTCACATTTGGCGAGATCTAAAAGGTTTTTAATACGCTGCTCAAGTAGGAATTGTGCATAACTATATGTACCTTGACATTATAGGCAAAACGCAACAACTGTTTTGCAAGTTTCGCAACTTCTGGAAGAGCTTTGAAATCATAGTACAACTTCATGATATAACATTAACTAGTAGTTTGCATGTAATAAATCACTTAACAAGGAAGATGTATATAAATAGAGCTTACTTAAAACATAATTCAAAACTTGTTTCGCATTGACAAAGGAACGCCGAACAAAAAATTACCGTTTGGACAATGGTTCAAATATAAAATTATAAAATAAGTACCTATACGTACTCGTATATGGACAAAATTATGAGACATTACTCATAACTGTTTACACCAACGCATACCGCAATTTAAACTGTTTTTTTACTTTCTTTCAACTTTCAACTTCCTCATGTATGAATATAGAAATTATTAATCAATAAGTATAACAGTAAGCGTCTTCACCTATTTGGATAGTTCAAATGATTTACTCTCTGGGTCTCCGTAGCTTTATTAAGATAAATTTTAAGTAAGCATAAACGCATAAAATGTTTACAAAAATCTTACCTCTCCTTTGATAGAACCATGATGCTATATTTAAAAGTCATAAATATTTAAAACGTACGCAACGTCCACTTAGGTTCGTGTCGCGAGCTAGACTAGACCCCAATCACCCTCGCCATAAATCAATATTACCTACACTTCAATCGGAATTCACCGGCCACGCCGTCCAATTACCGGCCGCATCCCGGGTGCACCCTGCCACCCTAATCTAGCCCTCCTACTGCACTCGATCGATAAATTAGCGTCCGCCGCTTCGTCAAAAATTTGTATTTTATCACTTTGTGTTTACTGCATAATTAATAAAAATAATGCCCACAGGGCAGCTTGTTGGGGAGCTGTTGGTGAGTAGCAACACCATGGATCCGAATGGGAACTCCCTGTTCCTTATCTTCAGTAGGTGGAGTTAAGATTGAGGAACAGGCCCCCACCTCTGTGCTTGCCAGAGTGAAGTCGTTAGAGTTATATGCTCTGGGGTGGAAGTGTCTAATTGCGTAATAACGAGGAAACCCGCTCATGGGGGTTCAATCCCCCCTAGATGGTGAAATCGGTGCCGCACCTCTCTACACCCCTAGCTGCTCATGCCAATGTTGCTCCCAGGCATATGCCACTTTACGGGGGCCCATTTAGTGAGCGACAAGTTAGTCGCGAATCGCATTTACATGCATAATCGCTGTTAAAACTCAAAAAAAACGTTTGAATTCCGCGGATGATCAACTGTACATAATAATGTTTATTTTCCTACTTAAGTAATCCAAGTTAATTTTTAATCAAAACAGTCGATTCTTTATTTGTAATAAGTATTCATTCCAAACTCGTCGAGCTAGAATGCTGAGACTTTGCATCACCTTTGTTATTTAAATTGTAAACAATATTGGCTGATTTAAGCAGGAGAGCTAGGCAAGGTAGCTAGCCAGCCGGGTGATTCAACTCTACCACCAGGCTAAAGTACCTTAAACGGTAAACGCATTAAATGGGATGGTACAAGTATGATAAGGTCAAAGAGGATCCGGGCGCCGTAACCTCGTCCGCTGGTACATTCCAAAAAGTATAAGCTCTAGAAGCTATAGGTAGATAGTTCTAAATGTTTAAAAAATAAATCGGTCCCATATTCTTCATAATACGGTCGACCTAAAGATCGATTATTAAAATATAAAAAAGGTGAAACGGCTTAAATTGAATTGAACTGTCCACCTTATCAAGTTATCACTGTTGCTCGACAATCGTCGAATTTTCCTATTACCTACTTATACGGCAGTTGCTGTCGGCAGTCTAAACACGAAGAAAAACAGAATTCACATAAAGACGTAATGAAAAGCGTGTAACATAAACGGTGGGCCATCCGAAGTCTTCATGAAATTTTAAAGTTCATAGGTGTTGTTAATATACTTAGGTACTATAATAGGATTACCTACTTAGTTTGTTATTGTAGACAAGATTTGTTTTTTCTTGTAAACAAAAGCTCTGGGTGTGTTATACCTAGATGAATACGTACAACACTTGTCTGAAACGAAGTAAGTACATTTTATCTGGTGGGCGTATTCAAGGGTGGGGGTAGGAGTGCAGCTGCTCCCACCGCTCCCCTCCGCACCCCGCCAACAGAACCTGCGAGTCCCTTTTTGGGCCCTTGAGCTATTCTTACGTCGTCATCATCGATTAATTAATGCGCCCAGAACTCATTTGTAAAGAAGCTGTCTCAAAATACAAAACTTAAAACTTACAAGAAATTGCTGGTAAGGGTTGTTTACCTTTAAGAAAAAGCTCGGTCAATTCAGAAATCGTATTCAATAATCGCTTTCAAAGCAATGTATGACATAGGTAAATGAAATAAAACCGTTTTCAGCAAAAAACGTAAAATATAATAAAAAAAAATGAAATTAAAACGTCGTTCGACGTTCGTTTTCTCATCTATAAATTTTATAGATGAGAAAACAATATTAGAGGAAAGGTTTTCGGATTTAAGGCATTGGCCAAATCGCTTTTAATTGTTTCCAGAATAACTTCGAAATAAATGTATTACATTTAACAAAAACTTTGTTATTCATTCTTATTAATTGTATCTACAATGCTCTCTCCTAAGGTGAAACGATTTTTTTGTAACCTGTTGCATTCCGAGTAGGCACACCAATCACAAGCTTACTTACTTTTAATGTTTCTGTGTGTGTAAGTAAGTACCTAATTATAGACATTAAAGAGGTGTTCTTACCCTACCTACCCAAGAATACAAAATAAGGTAATATTATTTTATTCTAGTTTCTATAAATAAATACAAGAAGATATTTTTCTTAGCCTAACTTTTAGTGATCAATGCTTGAGACAATATGGTTAGATTCACATAGTTAAGTAATTGAAAAATTGTTTGGTTAAACGTTTAAACGTCGAAGTAATTGGTACGATCAAATATACGTGCGTATAAAGTTAAAGATATGGATCGTTCAATTAAGATGAAAGGTCACGAACACACGGCGCGCGCATTATTGACAATTGATCTTCTATCATATAGCGTCTAAAAATAGAACAGGACTGTACTATTACAAAACCTGGTCCGGGCTACATATAAAATTAGACCAGCAAAGCTCGTTAAATGTTATTGTCTCTGCAATGCCTACTTGCATTTTATCTATTACGCAGTGAAATCGAAACAAAATTATTTCTTACAGACAAACATGACAAACATGACAAACACTGTTTTTTAAGAGGTAACGGTTGACAAAAAATAAATACTCACCAGAATTTTCCATGATTTCTCGCAGACTGATAGCGGCACCACAGGTTTACGTTCTCGGTGACGTCAAAGGGCTGACGAAGAAGTGACTGTTTCTGACGACGGCTCAAGGCGCATGTACCGGTGGTTCGGCGCATGCGCGCTGGCGCCTCACGATTACCGCTGCCAGTGGGAAAACTTGGCCGGCGCGGCGCCGCGACGTGATTCACGCTAGAGTTACTTACATTGAACCTTCAACGGCAAAGATAGAAACAGCTCTGCTGAAACATGCGTCAATCGCAGACCTCTTGTAGGTATTATATGTCTGAACAATTACAAAACTACGTATTGTCGAAACTTCCGTTCCGTCTGAAGGAATACAAGTAGCAAATTACCAAACTGCCTCCATCTACTGATTCATGGTGTTACTTTCAAAACAAAGACGGTGGTGGTACTTAATGCCTTTCATTTCAAGCTCTCCAAGCTAGCGATGCATTTAGAATACCAAGTTATTATCGCGAACTTTCTCAAGCATATTTGGTTTTACATACATACATTTGTAGCTTTCTTTGTAGTTTTCTTTGAGTAACTAGTTGTGACTACGCTGTGATTCGTTTTTTTTTTCTTTGCCGAATTCTATATTATTACAGTCAAATATTCCCGGCATTAAATAGTTTTAATGGCGGGAATATTTGGAATTTTGGGATAGTTCCCATAATAAATATAGTTTCCAGGGTCTAAAACTATCTCAATACCAAATTTCATCTAAATTGTTTCGGATTAAGCGTGAAAAGCGTTGAAGCGCTCATAGCCCGGCGGCTTGCGTCGATCTCAAGTGATCGACAAAGTTAAGCAACAGCGGGCGCGGTCGGTAGTTGGATGGGTGACCGCTAGTGGCAAAAATTTCTTGAGCGCTTCCGTGCTTCGGAGGGCACGTAAAGCCGTCGGTCCCGGTTGTTATCATTTGGTAGCAGTCGTTAAGCCATGTCGGATACCTTCGGGCGGCTTAAAGTTTCCGACACTTGGGTTGGCCACTAACCCCTCTACCAATCCGCACTGGAGCAGCGTGGTGGAGTATGCTCTAGGCCTCCTCAGGTACGAGGAGAGACCCGTGCTCAGTAGTGGGCCATTAATGGGTTGTAGCCAAGCGTGAAAATGTAGCAGACAGATATTATATATAGACAGAGTAATTTCGCATATTAAATACAGATGAGCAACTGGCGACATCTGACCGAACGTCGGAGTCAGCGAAATCATTAGGCACAGTAAACTTAGTACACGAAGCCTTCAAATAAATGCACGACCTCTTAATGGATTGAACTGGGGGACGCGACGGCATCGCGCCACCATAAAGACTTAATAGGTCGCCAGTCGCCAGCTCCGTGCCGTGACGGTCTGTGAATATAATTAACATTTTTTACTGGAAAGCTCTATTACCAGAGAACTGGTGACCTAACTTATTAGTAATAATTATTTGTATGTCAGGTAAGGAAATAGAAGAACATAATTATTTCTTTCTTTTTCTCACTTCCTTCCTATCCGGCATCGTAATGGTGATTGATGCCTTTGGTATTAGTGATGATAATTATGGCGATCGATTACCATCAGGTTATTCGGTTGTTGTCGGCAATTTACATTTAGGTACAGAATCAAAGTAGGTAAGTAGTACTTAATGAGAAGAATTTAAATCGGTAATAATAAAATTGCGACTGTAACAGTTTGTTGCACCCCGATGGGCCTAAGTTTTTTGCTTTTGCTCTTTACTTCGCTTCTCACCTCACTCCAACTTCAGTTTCTAATTTCTAATGTAAGTCATTTATAATTCTCCTTAACGAAGAAGATTTTATTCATTTTACTAGAAAAAAGTGTAATGGAGATAAATTATGTACTCGTATATTATGTACCTAACTGTACATTCAGGTCTTGTTTCTGGGTTATAGAATTTACATTACTCTTATGGCCTAGAATGGCCTAGATTGATTCACGATTAGATAATGTAAGAATGTGGTCTGTCCTCCTTACGCAGTAGGAGAGTCGAGCCTATTGGTAGGGTAATTGTTTACAATAACGAGTTAAATTCCTCAAAACATCAAAGAAAAACAAGTGCTTATTGCATTTATGTAATAAGACAATTATAGTTTAAATAAAAGGTAGTATAAATATGTAAGATACTTATATTAAAAACCCCTCACTAAGAAAATTTGTAATGAGCTGATGATCATCAAACGTCTGAACAGATTTTCATAAATTATAGCTAAGAACTAAGTCGAATACGTCAAGTTCAAACAAAACAAACCGCATGTAATTCGGTCCATTCGAAGCTACGATGCCACACACGGACACATCGATACACAAACACTGACACACAGACACGTCAAACTCGTTACACTTCTCTTTTTTGTGTCGGGGGTAAAAAAGTAAAAGCAAGCTTTATTGTAACCGCCGTGTTGAAGCTGGGAGCTTCATCATTAGGCCCTGCATAATATCTGACGTCACTGGACTTCTCAAGACCAGGTTAAGGGGTTGTGTCCATTCATTACATACACTGTTCCGATGGCCACCTTCCATAACAGACCAGCTTTATGATATAATCCAAACAAAATTTCAGCTCAACGAAACTCCAAAAATTTCGTAAATTTTTACTAAATAATAGGATTTGACTACTTAGGTACACGTACTCCTGGACATATCTCGTTATACGAGAAAACTACTCGCTTAATTATGTATTATCTAAGTAGTAGTTTCTAAGCCGTGCCTTGTAACTTTTTCAGTTATTTCATGAGCGTACTTTTATTAACCCAAACTATTATATGCGTTGAGATAAGGTCAAAGGGAGCGGTGATCGAGGCTCAATGAATGATTAAAGAAAATCCAATCAAAAGTACATTATGAAAGACAACAATGTTTATTATTAAAATAAGAGATGTACATAATTATGTGCTGCAAAATATTTTAAGTTATATTTTATTAACCGGGAGATGTAAGTAAGAGTCATAATAATAATAATAACTCCTGCCCTATGTTTTTTTACGGTGAGCGTCGTAGTCCAAGGCAAGCGTTGCACGAGCCGTAAGGCACTTGCGTAGAGAAGCAATCGGTGGGGCATTTGGGGCACGCCGCTACGTACTGCTTCGAGTACTGACACTTCTCTTCGGTAGACCACTGGCTCGGTAACGCATTCTGCAATAAGACAGCATTTCGGTAATACGAACAAGGTGCAACGCAAGGCTAATGATCTTAAACAAAGCCACCAACATTTAAACATACAAATAATACTATAATATCATTTAAAATAAGTGTATATATGCTCATCCGTAGGTTTCCGTTGCCATAGCATTGTTAATAACGTCCATTGTCAAATTCTTTTTTTTTTCATCACATTGTACAGCTGTATATATTTTTCTCATTGTAATAAATTCATCACAAATTAAAATCAGTTCATTGTTCATCACCGTTTGCCAAGTACTACTACCTCGTCAGCATCCCCAAAAATATAATGATTAATTTAAATTTAGAATTCAAGAGTTAAAGGAAAAATATATAGTAAGTAGGTACTAAATTCTCCATCGAGAGTTATTGTGATCGTAGGAGTACCTAACCCGTCCTTGCTACACTTCGGTAAACCTTCTTCTAGTCTTAGTACATGCACCAACCTACCAACCCTAGACAACTGACTACAAAGTTACTAGGAAGTCATAAAATACGACATACATAGGTATGTGACTACAGTTCTAGATAGCACGTTGTGTTGCTTGACAGAAAAATTGGACTTACAGGATTTAGTAATTATTACAAATATAAATATGTAAGTATCTACCTCTGCAAATTGTGAAAAGGAGCAGTGCATAATGTCGTAAGCTGGACAATTGAGATACACCCCCTGCGCAGGTAGGTTGGAGGTGAGGCACGTCTCCTTTGTGTGCTGCACGGCCGCTGACCACTGCGGGTGGTCCTTGGCGAACTGGTCGAAGTACGCCCTGATCGTGGTCTGCTGCACCTTCCCCTCCTTCAGCCACCCGGCGTTGTTGAACACACACGTCATACGTTCGCACTGAAATATATAACAACGGGTTCATTGGTTTCAATTAACTTTCTTGTTAAATTGGGGTCTTCAAAAAATACCTGCGTCATTGGGTTGTGGGGTCACTGGGGGAACCCCACAGACACAACATAGGCAGTCATACAATTAGATCATCCCATAATAGCGTTGTGATGTAAAAGCAGTTTCGTCTTTTATTAGAGGCACAAGAAGCACATGACCAGTACCCTGGATTATTTGAGGGACCCCAATACTACTTGAGATTTCAAAAAATATATTAAGCAATAAAGAACCAAATACAAAAAGATATCTATGAATACGAATATTTTAGGAAGATTATAATCCTATTGTCTGTATTTTGATTCCAGTTTTTAGCTCCGGTTAAACTAAGAAGGCCCTGATTAACCTGAACTAACTTGGCATCCTAGTCAACTATTCAATATGACCTTGAACTCCTTTATGAGAAGCCTCGTTCTTAGTACCGACTGAGTACGGAATATAGTACAGATAATGATTTAATGGTGGTTTACTCCATACCACTTTATAATAAACTGTCCCACAGATAGGATGGAGAAATCCACCGGTACAACTTTTGCGAAAGTGATTATTTGCAGAGCTTTCTATTTAGCATTTCGTATACCTAATGTATTTATCATTTGGTAAGCTGCATGGTCTTTAAGGTAATATTTCAACAGCAAGCAAGGATACATTTTAAGAACTCTTTCTCACCGATGAAGGCAAGTCGCAATTTTTCAACATTTCAGCTGTTAATATTTGAGGATTACCGAGACATTCCAGAACCTGTGGGAAAAAATGATTAACTTAAGTGTTCAACAATTTATGTATTTAGCAAATATGTTTGTAGGTATGTCCATGTAAAGTCCCAACAGATATTAGTGGTGACCAGCGTTTGGGGTTAACGCTACGTGTATTACATATTAAGGGATGATAAACAAGGAGAAAGAGCAACAAGATGCTGGAAGAAGAGAGAAGCAATGGTTCACCACACTGAACCTACCAGGAGTCGAGGCAAATCAGATGGGAGCCCATTCTCCACATTAGTTGGGTAATTGCGGAAAACGAACTATGACCTCTTGGATACCTACCGCCCATCTACTTTCGACAACGTGCCACGTTCTGGTCACCGTTGTCTAACTCCATGCACGTCAGCAACACCATAGGTTCCATCGACGCGTTGCAAACCAAAAAGTACTATGGCACACACTGGCCCTCCGATTTGGCGACCGAAATATTTACCAATAAAACATTTCACCGATGGAGGATGGTGGCTTTGATGGCAAGGCAAGTAAAGTATCCTACCACCATGCTAGTACCGTCAGATTAAACTGAATGGTACAGAGCTCTGTGACATGTAACAGGAACAACCTGGCCGATTTCGTCCGATTTTTAACAGGGTGTACCATGAGCAGGAGTGGTCGACTTTTAAATTATCATCTACATACATCTTCGTGTTGCTTACCAGGCGCGGCATGGTGCCACACGCCACACCCGCGACCGGGGGATTCACCGCGACATCAGATGCAAAGCATGTCTGAAATCATAGTTACCCAAGGAGGTAGGTATGTACTTTTGGGTTAAATTCGAAAATCACAGCTTCGAACTATTTATTTTGTAACTTTAAAAGGCTTTGTGTAGGTTTTGTCACTGGGAGGTCAAAAATTCAGTCATTGCTCATTTATAATTGCTAGTTAAATTCTTATTTAATGAAAATATTTTTTCCTCCAGTTTTTTACCGACAGTGCAACCGAAACACGTACATACCTATAAACATTTCGTGGTTGTTCATAGAATAATTATTACCTAATACTAATACATAATATGCTCATAACCTCGTACCCACACAATGCACAAAATCCAATAAAATTAAGACCAGATATCTACTTACCGAGATAATTGAGACAAAAATTAGACTGAGAAACATTTTTACTACAATGTCTTTGACAATAATGTTAACAATTTACTGCTATAACCACGAATGAAAATACATCACTGTGTTTGCCCAGTCAGTGGTAACACGATAAATTGGTCAGAAGGTCAAACACCCACGGGCGATAAATACTGTTACTATCATTGCCATTACCTAGACATTATTATTATTAGGTAGCTTGTTATTACAGTGTTTTATTAGGTATATTTTTTCATATTTGATATTTTGAAATGTTACAATGTGATTATAATGTGGTGCCTTTAGGTCAAGAGTGACTAGGTTTTTCTTAGTTAACAAGCTTTACCATCTAATAGCTACGTTGCCACTTACACCATCGGGTGGGATCGTAGTCAAGCGGTAACTATACATAGTAAAATATACTTATTTGATTAACTTTATTTGATTAACCTCACGAAATTGACGCGTTGAGATAAGACCATAAAAGAGCGGTTGATCGAGGGTTTAGGTTGAACATTCATAATAAAGTTCATTAAAAGTACTTGAAAGACAACAATGTTTATTAATCAAATACAGATATTTCACGATATAGGTACAGATATTTGCTACAAAATATTTTAAGTTATTTTTCATTACTTTTAATAAACGACACAGGGTATCTTAGTGTGGGGCTATGAGTGTGTAGCGTTATTTATTTATTAACCGAGAGAAATAAAAGATAAGAGTCGTAATAATAGTAATTTCTGCCTTATTTTCATTTTACGACGAGTCGCGTGGTAGTCCAAGGCAAGCGTTGCACGAGCCGAAGGGCACTTGCGAAGAGAAGCACTCGCGGGGGCACATGGGGCAGGTCGCTACGTACTGCTTCGAGTACTGACACTTCTCTTCGTTAGACCACTGGCCCGGTAATGCATACTGAAACAAGCCGGCATTTCGTTAGTATTATGACTATTATGAGGGAATCAAATTAACCTAAAATTCAAGGTACAATAGAAGGGTTTTGTTTAGCGATCAAAAATTAATTAAATGAAGCAATACATTATATAAAGTAAAATAAGTTGAGAGATGTTTTATTTACATGCATTATTTCAGTTTCTTATTTTGAAACTTCACGGCTAACGAATTAACAACTGCAACAATAAAGTACCTACGATAGTAGGTAAAGTTGAAATTAAAATTACAGTTGAAAGTAATGGTGATCGAAGATAAGGGTGAAGATGAAGGTGACGGCGAAGGGAAAGTGTACCTAGTTGAAGGTGAATGTGAAGAAAATGAAATTAAAGTTGAAATTGAAGTCGGGTCGGGATGGATCAGAAGCAGAGTCGGAGTCAAAGTTAAAAAATAAAACGGCTTTTAGTAGAGTAGTAGAGTAGAGTAGTAGTAGTAGAGAGAGTACTTAGTAGTCTATACGAAATCCGATTCGAATATTTGTGTAGTAAAGAAATTTCACTCCGTATGAGTGTTCAGAGTGCATTCACGCACACACGTTTTTATTGTTATTTTTATACATTTTTTGATTCTTTTTTTTACCTGAGCAAAACTTGTGAAGCAGCATTGAACAATATCGTAAGGCGGACAATCGAGATAGACCCCCTGCGGCGGTAGGTCGGTGGTGAGGCAGGTCGCCTTCGCATGTTGCACTGCCGCTGACCACTGCGGGAAGTCCTTGGCGACCACGTCCAGGCGCGTCATGATCTTGGTCTTCTGCACCATCCCAGCCTTCAGCCATCCGGCGTTGTTAAACGCACACGTATACTGTTCGCACTGAAATATTTAACAACGTGGTTATTGAAATGAATACTTCTTTAGTATCGTTGTGATTTGAAATTCGTTGAAACGGAAATGACGCGAATGAAGCATCGGCAAAATGACGGCTGACGTAACCAAAGCAAAACATCAATATTTGGACTGACAGTAAGTATTCGTTTTTATGAAGTTTCACTTCTATCACGTGTGAATTGCACACATCTTGTTTGTTATTATACCTATACCTTTTCTGTTTATATTGGAGTCTTCAAAAGATACATGTACACCTAGTAAACAATGCATCCTCAGAACTCATCCAATATTATGAGGCCTGGGACTTTTAGGCACAGTTTCATCTAAATCTTAAAGGCACAAGCGGCACAGGCCCAGGTGAGCGTTATATTAAAAGGTCTTCTATGTGACATTTAAAAGAAATGTAATCTCATTATCTCAAGTAATTTCGGAGCCGTGGTCTCGAATTCGTGTCCCTTGGGTCAAAAAAAAGACAAGGTCAAGGAACTAAAGCCGTAGGAACCATTCCTATGGGATGATCTAATTTGATGACTGATGACGATGAGGATTATGTTTGTGGAGTTACAGCAATCCACCAACCCGGTGACACACGCATTTTTCGAAGACTCGCATTTAATAAAAACAGTTTAAAAATATTATTATTATAACCCCTAGTAAACGTAAAAAGTAAAGGTTTGAGCCTCAGAAGCCTCTCTTGATCGGTGTTTAGCTCTGGTCAAACTTGGGTACCCAGACCCTTAGATACATGTCTGGACTCGCATAAGAGAGGTCTTTTTATTAGTAGGTAAGTACCTACCGAATGGGTACGAAATCCGGCATAAATAATGATAAAATGTTGCTTTACTTGACCTGAAAGATATAGTAAAGTTGTAAGTAAGCATACTTGTTTTAATTATTATTTTATGATAATAATTGTATAACAGAGAAATTCCATCGACACAACTTTTTCAATTCTGAAAACGTTTGATTCCGCTCCTCGTGTGCTGCGTGTAGCACCAGTACTAGGTACCTACGGCAAGGATACATTCTATGAACGGTATCTTACGTTAGAATTACTCCTGGCGCAATTTTTTACCATTGGAAGTATTGCGGGATTACTGAGACACTTGTAAATCTGTGGAAGAAAATTATAAAAATAAGTAATAATATATGTATGTGTTTATCAACTATGCACACATAAAGTACTCTATATTAATATTATGAAAACCGCCCGCCACGGTACTTCTTAGTAGGTACCTACCCGTTCTACCGTGTATTAATTGTTTTAACAACAGTTGTGTCCCGGTAAGAAAGGTGTGGAGCCGGTTACACTTTTTAGACGCGACCATCTCAGTCCTAATGGGTAGAAACACATCAGCCGAATTAGAACAAGACTCTGTCTAATTACGAACTGAACTATTACTAACATCATTTAGGAGGACTAACTGTCACTAACAGTCCCTTTTCCGACCTTTTAATGTTCTAACACCGTCTGCAAACAGGACTAACCATCCTTGTCCCCATTTGAGGCTGGTTCTAGGTTGGTCACAGCTGTCATGGGCGGCAGCGATAGGTGATGTTGCTTGCTCGTTATCCTCATAAAAAAAGTAAGGATAAGAGGGCACTGCACTTGTAATTTATCATCGTCTTGTTGCTTACCTCGTTCGGTATTTCGCCACAACTCAATAGGGGTTCCACCGCGATCTCCGATGCGAAGCCAGCCTGAAATCATAGTTACCTACTCCTTTGGTTAAATACAGAAAAAAAACACATTTTAAAACCATTTTTTGGCTCACAATCAATTAATATTCTGAAGACGGGTTCTGTTCTTCATTCATTTTTCACTTTTTATTGCCATTTTGTATTTTTTTCTTCAGCTTTTTTTATCGACATTACAACCGAAAGCGTAAAAAGCGTATCATGGTTGTTAGAGAAGAATAATAAATAGTGTGGATCACTCGTCCAATAACCAGATACCTATATACTTACAGAAATAGATAACACACAAATTAAACTGCGAAACATTTTTTGCTTCAATCTGTTTGATGATGTTTATAATACTGTTCTATCCACGACTGAAAATATATCACTTTGATTTTCCCAGGCAGTGGTGACGATATCTGAATTGCTCGTAAGGTCAAACACCCATGGACGATAAATAGGTACCTACTGTTAGGTACCTATCTATTATCATAAGCATTATAGGTGGCAATCATTTTTCGTAAATAATAATTTATAATTCGGCTAAATCGAAGTAGGGCTTGCACACGAAGGGCGCAGTACAGTCTATATTATATATTTTTAAAATATTTTGTGTTGTGTTGAAAAGTATACTTACATAAGAAACATAGCACTTATTCAGCACGTAATCTACAACTAGTGACATCTAGGGGTGGACAGTGAAATTCTTGATTATTCTGTGAAAATTTTAGGTCTACCTATTTTGTTCAAGAGATGAGCCCTGTGTTAGTCGGACGGACAGACATAAGAGGCATATTAATAGGGTACCGTTTTTTACCATTTTGGTACGGAACCCTAAAAACATTTCTTGTACGGGGCTCCATTTAAATTTTATTTTAAGCATTTATTAATGTCCACCTAAAAACAATCTATGCAGTGTTCTTCAACCAAGTGTATTTTGCATGCCTTCCATACTAGAATAGCATTTCGGTTGTAAGGAATCAAGACACCAACAAACGTTATCGGTCATCCTGTCCGCGAATCGAACTCGGGACTTTTGGGACAGGCATGACCATTACCGACAAAATATTCAATGAACGAAAATAAAAAAACGTCAAGTCCCTGATTCCCTGGATTTCCCTGTGTTGCGGATGGCGTGGACAACACAAGTAAGCTATCACTAACACCCATTACCCGAGAACAAAAAGTCACATAAGTATCTGCCCCGGCCGGGAATCGAACCCGGGACCCTTCGTTTCGCAGGTAAGTCCACAACTAACAAGTGGTGAGTCTTGAAAAGAAAATGTTGTAGAATAAAATCTTAAAACTTAAAAAAAGACATACACTTATTAACAGTATCAAATATATTTTAATTCAAACTTCTTAGTATCACATTAGTCCATCAAAGACTATAAATCACTATTACAATCAGTAAAGAAATCCTTCTTCAGAACTGGCAAAGCTTCCTCGTCCCTCATTTTAGACGGCAATCTGTTATCAAAATGAGGATATTTTGGATGCCACCAATCAAAAACAAATATATTAACAACAGTATCCAAAGTCACTGAACATTCTGGAAAAATGTCTTTTGATACATTATGTTGGCCAGTATTGAAGCCTAAATGCACCTTGTGATGTATAAATCCTCGAGACAAAACTACACTAACTGAAGACAAAGTCATGCCCATGAGGGGGGGCACCTGATAGAAATGTTGGCATATCACCTGCAACAAACAATATCAATAGATGAGTGATGAGGCCTCCAGGGAAGGGAAGGGATCTCTCTCCAGCTCATGGTGCCCTCCTGCTGAACAAAAGACGAGGCTATGGCGACAGGTACCTTGCTCTTTACCATACAGTTTAATCCCGATGGTACTAACATTTGGTCCAACCATCCTTCTACAATCGACTGTGAAACATGTTTTGGTCACTGTGTTAGAGCCAGTAATAATGCCTCCATGGGCTTTCGGTCGGCAAAGCCTCGGCGATGCCTTTGGTGTTAATGATGTCCGCGCGCGACGGTGACCACATAGCGGCTAAAACTGAAACACATATCAAAGACTTCTCATTGTAGGAGAACAATAGCTATTGAGACATTCACCCGCTACCATAAAACACCCAACAGCAAGGACCAGATGCTAGTGCCTCGTTAATTATTCAGCAGATGTACCAGCATGAAGGAAGGTTGTTTTGGTTTTAGAGACACATAGTCCCTTGTAAAACCATGTTATTTTTGGATTGATAATAAGATCCTTTTATATGTCAGCAGAATGTATGATTCCATTGCCATTGTTAGTTTTGTCCATTGCCTTTGACAGCCATGACAACTTATCATCACATAGCACATATGCTATGCACATAACCATTCTGTTTCTTCATTACCCCTCAGAGAATTAAAAAATAGTCAACACTTTCATCAGTAATTGGCTAAAGCTAATACTTAACCTGTAACACTTGAGAATCCTCTTCTGGATTAGCATCAATACGTCCCAATTCTTCAACGAAATCCATGCCATCTCTCTGTATTCTTTGAAATGGGTACAATTTTTTAAACTTGAAGAAGACTGATGAGTTTGTAGGCCCTTTTCGATACCAAACATCAACACATACCCTTTTAACAAGCTGATGTGGTCTGCTGTCTTGGATTGCCTCCTTTGTAACCCTCTTAATAAACAGATCATATGTGTGATACAATGCTCTGATAACTCTTTGACGTAGGCCATACAACTTATAACTCTTTTCTATACGTAATCTATCAGGCAATTTTGGACTATTCTGACAATGACGTTTGTATAAAGTTCTCCAGAACGATTCACGCTTGGTTATATTGTAGGTAGCCTTATTGATTCCAGCAAAATGACCAACATCTTCTGGTTTAATATACTGGGATATCAGATACCATACAATCTCCGGATAAACATGTCCAGGACGTTCATCAATTTTGTCCGATTCAGATTTGGAAGTATTTCTCTTTTTCTTATAAACAAACTGCTTTGTTCCATCAGAATTAATTTCCTCAACAATGTCTAGGTCGTCATCTGGTATCTGATCCCAAGCCACCTCAGGTACAGGGTCTTGTATGGACTTCTTCACTTTGCGCACCGGTTTTGGAGCATTGGCTGAATCATTTATGGTAAAATCTGCAAATAAAATAAATTATATCACAAATTTGTTCTTGCATAAATTTATAAACATTGTTTACAAAAAAGGTTGATAAAAAGGACCAATATATACATTGATATAATTATTATGAAGGTAAATTATAATGCGATTTTCATCATATTAAGTAATCCTTATAGTCTACACAAAGGAATTATAGACTAAAGCTATATGCCTCCCTCTTGCTTCTGGTTTGATGAATAGAACTTAAATTCAGAATAGAATTCAGAATAGAAGTCAAAATAAATTCCATGAGCAGTCCAAATTGAGTATAGGTACAACAAAAAAAGGTATAAGGCCAAAACTATTCAGACGATGTAAGTATAAATACCTCCTCCAACTTGGTTGATCTTTTTCTTGCCTTTTTTCTTCGGCATTTGGGCAGCCTACTATTGGCAAAAGCCAAAAGTCCACAATGCCTTTCAGGCAGCCTGATGACATGCGGTGGCATTCAAGGAGTTTTAAGCCATTTACCTAGACATTATAGAACTAATCGCTAATTAAGCGATTGGTCTATTTTGATATACTCATTAGAAACCACAGACCACTTGTTACAAACTTATCTATTTTCGAACTTTTAGTTAGAAGAACACGATTTATCAATCAAAATAATCACGTAGCAACGTACTCTACCAAACTGACAAATTGATAATTTTTAATTTTATTGCTAAAAATATTACGCTATCGATGTACAATACGATACAGTATTTACAAATTTGACAATATCAAATTTGACAAGATAAGATGAAGCTAAAACAGATGGTACAGAGTACACAGTACAGACCAGTAGCCTTCTGTCACTCGTAACAAAACATAGACTATAAAGAACAAATCTGCCTTCCGCTTAGAGCTACCTATTTATTGAAAAGCGCAAGTTACAGATATAATATATTATAGCACCTCAACTTGATATAGGTACGCACACTAAGGTGATAATGACGGTATAATTTAGTTTCAATCAAATAAACAATATTAATTTCTAAAATACTAAATTTGTAATTTTATTGAGTACTAAACGAATTGTACATTTTACAAATTTCATTCATAGTTTCGTTCGTAAACTTTATGGAATGATTGCCAAAGATCAAACACAAAATAAAACAGACGTACCTATGAACCTGCTTGCAAACAGTTTTTCTAGTTTTAACAAATACATACTAAATTCAAAAGACAAAAATATCCGACTATTATAATCATACATAAGTGGCCTATCGTTGAGGAGATGCGAAATCTATCAGCTCATTGAAAGTTTCTGGCCAACGAAAACATTAAAAGTGAATAGTTACCAAGGCTGTATTTTAATGTTCCGCAATAAGTCGAATAAATGAATAAATTATTTAATGATTTTTGAACGTTTGAAGGTCCTATATTTCATTTCGTTTGCAACTAATCAAAATATTCAAAGATTGAAATGTGTTTTTAAGAAGAATATTAGCCGGGTTTATTTCAGTAGCAAAAAACAAAACACGCAAAGACTAAAACAATAAATACAATTTTTATATTACATGAAGTTTGATTCATTCTCAAAGTGAATTATTTTAGTAAATATGATAGTATATTATTTTAGTATTTCTGATATTGATAAGCGATTCCTTTGTTACTCTTTGATAACACTGACGTTTCCAATCCAAGATGGCAGACATGCCGCTTGAACCGTGATAGTATGGAATCGTAGGAGTCTAAGTTGTAGGTGTGTCTTTTTAAATTATCGAACTATAATGTATCCCGAAATCTTGACTAAGGTTCTGTACGAATATTGCGACAATGTGAAGCACCGCCCTCGCGTCTTGTGCGCTAGATTTAGGTAACGTTTGTGCCGAAACATATGTAAAACGGTGATCGAAATAATTGTGTATTCGGTGTGTCGTGTACGATAAGTTATTCTGGTTTGATGTTAAATTAAAATGTGGAATATGATGTGCGACGTAATGCCCACGATATCGGAAGACAGTATCAGTCAGCGGAGCTCTCAGTTTTCCGGCGAAGATGCCAATTTCGAACAACTCATGGTGTCTATGTTGGACGAGCGAGATAAGTTGGTCGAGAGCCTCCGTGACACACAGGAGCGCCTTGGGGACTCCGAACTGCGGCTCAAGGAGGTGGAGAAGGAGCGGGATTCGCTGCAGCGACAGATCGCCGCCAACTTACCTCAGGTTAGTGAACTCAGCAACTGACTATACTATGGAATGTTATATCAGGTACCTACAGTGCTGTCAGATCTTAAACTTTATCAATATAATGCTTTCTGATCATATCAAAGGGGACTACTAAGTAGAATTTGGCTTCTTAAATAGTCAGATGTTAAATCTTTCATTTCATTCATCTTAAAAAAATATAGACAGTATCATCAGATAAAATACTTTTTTCACATTACAGTGTGATGGTTAGATTCTATGTAGTATGTAATGTAATAGTTTATAATGTTAATTATTTCATATCTCATCATACAGAGGATTAAATAATTTTTCATTATATTATGTACCATAAATGGATTCAAATCACATAGTTAAGAAAAGCTCTTGCACGTGAGTATAATTATACAGCCTTAAGTTAACTTAGACTTAGTTATGTTTAAAGTATTCAAATACAAGAATACAAAAGTAAGAATTGTTGTTGAAATATGGTTAGTAAATTAAATAATAAAATAGATATAGAGTGCTAACTTGTGCTCTCTAAATCTACTTTTTCCTTATCTAAAAAACCTATTTTTAACTGTGTAATCATAAATGTTATACTCAAGATTATATTTCAAGAATAGACATTTTACCTTTAATGAAATAAGTGGACAATTTGTGTTTGGTATAATTTACAGTGAGTTGCAATATACTACAAATGTATTATTTGCTTTTGTTTTATTTTTTAAATAACAGGACTTTGTTGACTATACATATAAATTAGTCTATATAGATTTTTCTATAAGTTATGTTATAATTTTATCAAATGACCACTAATTAGTTCATAATGACATAGTAAACCCAATTTCTTTAGTGAATTTCCGGTTTTATTTGTATGAATGTTAGTTTGTGTGATCTGTGTGGTGATTGTGTGTATTCAAGTTAGTTCATAGAATAAAGGTAGTGGTGGTTCAGTCAATAATCCAGGAATGACGTCCTCACAACACACAATACCTACTAGGTCATCGGCAAACATCACAAATGCAGGATTTAAGCTAAATGCTAGTGATAGCAATCCTTGATTACCTTGAAAATTGATTGATTTTCTTATTCATAATTATATCGCACCTTCGGTAGTACAAGGGCCGAAGTGCTAAAAATTCTGAAAACAAGTTAAATATGCCAATGTGCCTTAAAAGCTAATTTCTACCCGTAGGAACAAAGACATTCACTTCAAAAAACTTCTTAATTGGTAGAATAACACTACAATAATCTAAAAAAAACCTTAAAACGTCTGTCCTGAACAATTTGAAAATTAGCACTTCGGCCCTTGTCTCATTGATGGTGCAATATGATGAGTTGGTTTCATAACCAAATTTTGTTACATCTGATAGCTGATGAGGTAATGAATGATGAGGAATGAATGAGGTAATTATTTTTTAATTGTAATTTAATCTTAACTTGCACTATATATTTAAAATCATGTAGTCATAAAAATGAATTGATTCATTCAGGTATGATACATACAATTTAAACATACATATTATATGTATAAAAATATTGGTTATGATTGTGTTTGTAACTTGAAGATCAGATGTTCAGAGGCTTACCTATTTACCTAAAGTTAGTTGATTATCAAATTATGGATGCAGCCTTTAAATATTTCTAAATTATTTATTAAAAATTTAAAAACCCCAATATTTCCACATCCCACATCCAATATTACCACTCAGTTTTACTTACTGCTAATTTGTAACACCCCAAAACAAATTTTTTTTTGAAAGGTGTAAAAGAAAAATAAATCCAAATGTTGTACCTATATAATTTCTTTATTGGGTATAAACATTACCAAATTTTTAACAACTTTGCAGTTTGAGAGTGTGTGAGGGAGACAACAATGAATTTAAACATTGTTGTTTCTATAATTTCATAGCTAAAAATTAATTTTAGGTAAATATGCACTTGAATATACTTACAATCTTTATTTATAAGCATTTTGCATGTTAACAAAGAGCAAATTAAATATTAATAGCAGTGGGTCAAGGTAGTGATGCTTGGTTGGTCGGAAACTGCTACAGGCAAGTATGTAGGAAGGATGCTATTGTCTTGCTTTATTACATTACACTGAAGTTTATAGCTTGTCGTAAAAATATGTTGTACAATATACCTTTGTAGGTACATAATTATATTGTTGCATACTTATAGCTTAGGTACCCTACACTGGGGTAAATTTGATGTTGGTAGACAGTCAATAAATAATAATTTGTCATTATATTATGATATTGAGATGAAAGAAAGGGGCTCTGGTTGAAATCTGTGGCGAGGTCACATTATTGTGATGGTACATGGGATTATGTGATGGTAAATAGACCCCACATTGTAGTGTTTTAGTAGTACCTACTTAAGGTTAAAATAAGTAGTTTTCTTCGATTTTCTCGAAAACTATGTTAGTGAGAGTCGAGAGTGGTACACATCGTTGTAATCTTTAATTAACTAGTTGCGTGTCCAAGGTGTAAACATTCAGAACGGGTTGTTAAAATAGTCCAAGTTCGTATTTTGGGACAGCTACAAAAACATGAAATTTTTGTTATAATTAGGTACTTAAGTAAACATCAAATTCATCAATCATACTAGCAGTAGGTACTTTAAGTTTCCAAAGAATTAAAAGTGTGCCTCTTAAGGAGTGCGCACATTACACCAACTCGACGTCAACTCCACTCCGAGTCCACTCCGTTTCAACTCCGACGTTCCGTTCCGCGATCAACGCTTCATCGACGTCAACTCGACTCCGTCTCCACTCCGTTTCAACTCCGACGCTATTTACATTACGTCATTGTGTCGGTCGACGCGTGGACTACTCGTCTACGGTGAGTCGTCAACGCAACGTCGACGCGTTGGTCTCGAAACGGAACGGCTATGGGTGTAGGGCGAGCCGTACAGGGCTTTTAAGTATAAGTTCGAAATTCAACCTTACCTTCAAAGATATAAGGCTCATAATTGAATGTTAGCTTTGTCAAGGTTTTAGTCGCGTTGGCGTCGGTCGGTCGTGGAGTCGTTGTACTGTGCGCACTCCTTTATGGGGATTTAGCAATTATAATTGCAATTGCGATTAATACTTAAAAATGACTTTTCTTCATTAAACCGCATACACGACTTAGCATTGATGTATAATATATATTATACATCAAGTATGTATATCAAGAATGTAGGTTTAAGAATATTGTTCTGATATGTTAATTTCGATTGGCCGAGATGAGCGCGCCGGTGTGTTGTGAATGGCGAAAAGCGATCTCATCGGGCCTGTGGTCGCCCGTGCAGATTGCCGTGAATGCTGCAACTGCGTCCGCAGAACGGCATTGTACTAGGACCACCTCTATTTCCTCGTTTCATTATGTAGTAGCCAGTCATTGCCTCGATGGAAGTCACTAATATGTCTTTCATCTAGGTACGATATTTTAAAAACAGGATTATTGAGATCGTCATTAACCGAGTAAGCAGTGATGCGACCATTAAGGTATGCGAAGATTTAATATGCTTGGGCCACACTAACGGGAAACGCCGATAATTATCGCGATGATGGACGTTTAACGTTGGTCTTGTTGATAATATAAGGCAAATTTTAAACCAACAATCAAACGAAATGCACTCAGGTGCATGTTCTTTCTAAACGTTTGAAGTCAGTCACTAACATTTCGGGCATCCAAGGTGGCAAGCAGCAAGAGTTTGATCAAACCAGATACAAGCCCACATACAGTAACGTGTTGGCATCCCGCCAGTCGTGACACGGCGACGTCGACATCGGCGGCGGCGTGCCGTGACATCGGAACATCGGAACATTCGGATAAACTGACGGGATTATTTTGACAAGCTATAGCTATGGCATATGATTTTTAACCTTGAAAGTCTACACCTTGTCTGCGGTATATCGACGCGACGAAAAAAGCGTATAACGTTGTATCCCACACATATGACTTTTTTATTTCAGATTCGGTTTCAGAAAAAAAATCTATCTGTGGCTGTACGACCAATAGAAAATTTTGTACAGCGTGGAAATTAATACAATACGATACAAAATAATTTATGTTCTTTATTGTGCACATGTTGCACAAAACATCTAACCCAATTTTTATCCATTATCTGCTGAAATCTCAAACTTTATTGGCTCTGGTGAACATTTTCTATTTCGTGGGTTACAGCCTTTCCGCTTTTTTCCGTCGATATGGTTTAAAACTATATATTTTAATATAGTTTTAGGAGAATACGAGCTCACGTCCAGTGCGTAGATTGTGAACTGTGAAACTCTTACAAACGGTTATAAATATACATTTATTAATAGTGAGTACTGTACCTAATCCGGTATAAAATATAAACTCTTTTTTGGCGAAAAGTACACTTTTATTTACGACAAACACGTCCAAAAGTAAGCTTACATCAGCATCCCTAATGAACGCTTTCTGGCGTGAACTTTGATCATCTCTTGCAGTTCTCCAAGTTTACACTTAATACGCCACGTATTGGCGTGGTGGTTGGCCAACACCAGCCCAATATATACCACATCGTCACCTACCGTCCGTCCGACACCGACCGTCGCGCGCCGTGCCGCGGACACGCAACCGTGACATTGGGTCGGTCGATGGGAACGTTTTGACAGTTTGTTAAACGTTCCAAATTGCCCGCGGCATTTTAAATCATTTGTCAGTTCACTCATTATTCTTTAGATTTTGGACATGCCATTAAAAATCTTTACGATATTTTCGTCATTCATAAACCCTTTTACGACGGGAGTCGATTCGGAGCAACTCAAATTAACATGTATGTTATGAATTCATGATGCATTGATTAACTAAACTAACTACTGTGATCTTTGAAAATAAAAAAAGTAAGTTTATCTCCACCATGTATCGTAACTAGAAATATGGAAGTGAACAATTAGTACTCGTAATATTCAGGAAAACCGAAAATGCACGAAATCTGTCAATTTCCAACCCTCCTTTATCACTAAAAC
This sequence comes from Ochlodes sylvanus, assembly GCA_905404295.2. Taxonomy (NCBI): domain Eukaryota; kingdom Metazoa; phylum Arthropoda; class Insecta; order Lepidoptera; family Hesperiidae; genus Ochlodes; species Ochlodes sylvanus. Next base: position 792,895 of record FR990135.1, on the reverse strand, counting down.
TACTCTTTATAAAATTAAAATCAAAACGGAATATTGGTCCCCACATAGTTTGCAGAAAAGCTTCGCCAAAAACCCAAGCTCATAAATGATAATTCCACAGGTAATGAAACATTCCTGGATACTGTACCAGCCATTCCTTTGGGCTGAATCGCGGATAAGCTAGGCTGGGGCTAGAAGTCATTCCTTTTACTTTTTGCTTTACAATTTAGCCGGCGTATCGTTACTGTGACCGCACCCTAACCACACAAATGTCAATCATGAACCTGCAAAAGCCTGTGATGACTTTGTTTTGAATCAATAACAGATCATGGGTCCTTTCATCCAAAATTTCCGAGTAATAATAATTGCAGGAAGTCTGCGAAGATTTTTTATGTACTGTAGGGTGTAGGTACATATATCCCCCCCGCCCCCCCATCTAAGTACTTATGTATATCTGAAAATTTTCCCATAGTTGAAAATATAAATGTGCTCGGTATGTATGCCTGTTTGGCAGCTTCCTCACCTTTAAATAATGGCATTACGACATTATTGAACCAAGGTTGAGCGCGGCAAGAATGCGGCGTTATGTCAATAATGTCAGTACGGCATACGGTAATACGGTGGGTACGCGTAGGTACACTCGTAATTTCCACGCCACGCAACACCTGATAACAGTTATGTACTAAGTACATAGGCGTAGCGTCCTTGCGAAGGACGTCGGTAGATGATACTGCGCTTTGCATGGTAACTGATTAGGATAAAACGGAGAAGACTTAATTGTCGATCGTTATTAATTTTGCGAATAAATTATTTCGGTTATGGTAGGTAATGCGGATACACTGATGGATTTTAGTAAACTTGTGGTAACATTCAGATACATATAAATGTTATTTAAAGAGTCCCGTCTGAACGTTTTCGAGTGTGACTGGGTACCTACTACTAATGGACAGGTTTACCGAAGTGACGCCCGGGCAGTTACTTTCAGTGTTCAATATATTATTAGTGGCAGACAGCGTGGTCGGTCTGTCGGTCCGTCGGTCTATCGGCAGTGTCGGCGCGGTGAGCGCTGCGCGCCATTGGACGCGATCAGTGGCGTAGCGTGGAGTAATATAGACGTGGGCAAAGTCGAATCAGCGGGGCCCCATTTCTTTCGTTCCCAAAATCTGGCATCGCATAAAGAGGCCTCGCGAGGCCCCTTCAGGTACGAGGCCGTGGGCGAGGGCCCACTTCGCCCACGCCTAGCTACGCCACTGGACGCGATCTATCGTAAATACCCATCAAATGTTCGATAACATTATTATAGTACTAGCATCTGGCAGACGTCGTGACTATGTATATTTAAGTATTTTGTTTGTATATGTATGGAGGTATATAAAATGCATGGTACCTACAATATATAATTCGTTGTAGCTAAAATTTGTGATGTTAATGTGAAGAATATTTTGTATTTTCAGTAAATATACTGGTTGATAGTTGCTGCATGTCTTGTTAATCGCAGTAATGTTGTATTTTTTGGGTTGCATTTTAATAAATTTGCAGTATGTTACTCTATGCACACTACATTGCCTTTGACACATTTGACACGACGCGACATGACGTTGATAATGAGTTGATAGAATTAATTACCATCGAATTTAGAACGCAAAGTGCATTTACGCTGGGACCCCCGCATTAGGATTCCGTGTCGCGGGCGGCATGGACAACACAAATAACACATCATTAACATCCACAACCCGAGAACATTTATCTGGCCCGGTCGGAAATCGAACCCAGGACCCACTCTACACGTAAAGTCACTACCAACTACTCTACGGGGTCGTCAATAGATTCAAGTATGAATCAGTTTGTTTGATAAATATGGATATTGTTTACTATCTGACATTATCATGACTGTTAAATGTCGTCTTGATAAAACAATTATTGTTATGTGAATATGTTAATACCAATTGGCCAAGTCAAGTTACATTTAGAACCATTATGCATATCATTACTCTTTATAAAATTAATCATCAACATCTGTACTAGATAAATAAAAATCGTTACGTGTGTATGTCATTTTTTATACGACTAAAAGTTAAATCTTTACCTAGAGAAATCGGATATCTTATAAATATTCTCCTAAGCTAATCTATACGTATACGATACCTTAAATAGTTATAGTTATTTACACGATACTAAACATAGTTTTTTTTGTTAATTTTTGTGTCTGTCTGTCTTTCTTTTTTATCCGGACTAATCTCTGGAACAGTTAAACAGACTTTAATTGAGCATACAGGAGGTTATAAGGTTACATATGGGCTACTTTTCCTGGAGTTGCCATGGGATCTGGATTTACGAGGTAAAAACTCCCACACGGTAGTCGTCTTCTAGAGAAAGTATACCTTAAAATAGTGTAAAATGAGGTCATTCGAAACTCAAGTTCATGAAATTGAACTGGGTAAACGACTTTGATAAACATGGTTATCAGTGACCGTGATAACTGTTATCTTGGCGTGGAAAGCGACCTGACACACATTGCTGCCGTACACGGTACACCGAGCTGTTTATTTAATTGCTCACGCATTTTGCTGGTCTACACAATAAAATTGGCTATTCAACAATAAAACACTCCTCATAGTCCGTTATTGAAGCGGATTATCTATAGGTAAATGAAGGTATGACCGGCTATAGGTTTTGACAGTAACACACACCGTGAGAACTGCTGGCGCCCTCGCGGCAATCAGCGCGCGACGGCCGCTCGCTCGTCGCCGCTCACCGGCTGCCGGCCTCTCATGATGCATGCCTGACTGTTGCATAACCTGCCTTCCCATTCACTCGAATACCAATAATCTGGTTATCGGTGTAACAAGGAAACTGCAGCTCGCAATCTGATTCATCTTAGATGTACCGATTGAATGCCTCGACTCCCGAGTGGTTCTGACGAACAACACACTTTAAACATTTTGAGATTTAACTTGTAGGCTAATTTATGAGGCGCTGGTTGAAATAACGGAAATAACCTTGAAAAATATATTTTATACGAATGGCCAAATTAAAGTTAACTGTTCCGCTCAAAGGCTCCAAGAGAATTATGGAAGCGCTGACGGCAAATTTGTTAGCTGAATAAAGACAGAAACAAATCTAGTCATTACCGTGGAACACGCGACGGATCTATCATTACCCTGTTCCCAAAATATATTATTACATCATATTTCATTTACTTGGTATTAAAATATTTTCTAGATTACTTACCTATGCTATGCTGGCGGATACTGCTTCGTGGAGAGCATTGGTCTCGTTCTGCGGAACCGTAATGGTAAAGAAGGAGAACGCCGAGCGGATTTGGGAGAGGGACGGGTTGATTAAAAGCAACCACGACTGAACCACGAGCTAGGGATTAACACCTGACAAGGGGACAGGCCCAGGCTTTTACGCACGGGAGGCACCGCACCGGTGTGTTCATACGAGATCCCGGGGCCTCCCCACATGCGTCGGACGACTGACGAGGGGGTTTAGTGGGTACGAATCCCACATCACCCTGTAGGGTATCTTTTGAAGATTTCCCCATCGAAAAAAAAGACTACATATCTATAAATAGTTTAGTTTTGTGAAAATTTACCAAAAATGCTCCTCTAGCTCCTAGCCTCTAGATGTGTATCTTTGTATCACATAATTATTATTTATCATTACGTAATTGTCATCGCCTCAGTATATTTGCCGTAAATGTACCTATTTTCTAAGTCTTAAGTCGTCCTATCCTCAACATTCCTTTTCCGTGAACTCCATTTCATCACGACTAAACTAAAAACTTTCACACTTCATAAAGTATTCGATAAATAAAGTTCGGATTTACTTCCTGTACATACCACTTTAGACAATTGCATATAGGTTTCTTTGGAAAGGTGTGTGTACTACGACTCATACTACTATATCATATAAAAATCATCATGGAACATTCACGAATAATTAATCCTGATTTATAATATGCATTTGATATTGTAAAAATGGTGCCGAATTAACGTAACGGCGCGACGGGGACCGGCGGGCTCCGTAAGAGAATATGTCACGCTCTGATTACTAGGGTGTGATAAATTGCTTTAACAAGCCTTCAACATTTTGTAATTTCGTGTTGATTAGCATCACCGACAACAGAATGTTAATAAAGTAAATTGCTTACCTCACAGAGCTGGTGTTTGGTTGAATTCAATGTTGGATGTCCGAAAGGAAAGTAATTAAGAAGTTCGGTAATTTTAAGATCTTGAACGGTGAATTGGAAATACACTAGCTGATGATAAAATGCTGACCAATGTACGGAGGAGTGGTTCTTCTCCAAGTTTCTTACGTGCAGGTTACCGTCTGGCATGGAGAGTTTCAACACTACATCAATGAAATTTAAACGAAGGACACATAATATTATATTTTCCTGATACGTGATAATTCTCATGACAGATGGCCGTTTTGTAAAATTTTAGAACTCTATAAAGGACACAGCCTTTTAATAATTTACGTTTTAAACTTACAAAAATTTAACTGATAATAGAAATCAGTCAGGCTATTGAGGAAAAGGTTTTGGGGAATACGTTACTGTTGTCTGGAACAGATCAGTAAGCCGATAAGACCGCCTATTGTCTACACCAGCTTACAGTAAACTATATTTTACTTTTATAATTTTTTAAAGCGCTGTACAATAAACTGTATTGTATTGTTGACTGTAGCAACCACGTGTTTTCGTTTTAAGGGTTTTGAAAAGATGGTAATCCTATTAATATTATAAATGCGAAAGTTTGTATGGATGTATGAATGTTTGTTGCTCTTTCACGCAAAAACTACCGAATGGATTTTGATGAAACTTTACAATAATATAGTTTACACATCAGAATAACACATAGGATATAATTTATAAAGATGTAGTGTAAATTATCCAAAATATATAAACCGAAGGAATAAGTTTCCCGAAGCGAAGCGAGGGCGGGTCGCTACTTAATATATATTCGGCGGTCCATCAGGTCATCAGACTTACCTATATCTGGGATCATTCATCAACCTCAAATTAGAGCGAATGCGTTTAAATTTGCCGCAGTCATTGTAGTTCAAGTGTTATCGATAACGTTTGCTTTCGTTTTTTTCTTCATTTTAACTACTGCAAGATGTTTAATCTCCCAAGTATATACGCTAGCTAGTGTATACGGCATCTAAATGTTACTACGGTGTCTTTTCAAAGCGAGGTGTTTATTCATTCTAAAGACCGCGACTGTTGATTCTCAGCAAGGCCTCCTCACAATTAACTGGATCAATATTAGCATATTGACTTATGCTTTACATAGTAAATTAACTAACTTCCTTCGGCATTCAACACTTACAGTAAGGCTTTTAAACAGTAAGTTGGTTCGCTATCGATGCAAGAAAGATAAAAACTTTAGTTTAGAGTAATAGTACTAGAGAGTAATAGTAAATTAGTAACAGAAATCAAAGCTAAAAACCGAGTTATCTCAAAAGCAAAATCAAAGCTAAAAAGTTTTGAGTATTGTTGATGAGTTTGACTTTTATTTTTATTTTTAAATGCCCATGCCAAATTACATCTTTTTAGTATTAAGAGTCTCTGAGTTAAACCGGGAACTGACAGAGAGACTTAGTGAAACTATAAGTTGTTGATACGGAGCCTAAAAAAGGCTGCCAAACTAAGCGCACACTACCGCTTCGTTAGTTTTTAGTGTGTGTTGCCGCTTCCAAAATTGTATTATATGTAAACGTAGGTTGAAAGTGTACGAAAGTCGTGTCTGTATTATTGGTCTAAGATCCCTCCATAGAAGGACCTTCACCCATCGCGTTACGGGATGAAAGTTACTTTTATATAAAATTTGATGTGTTAAAAAACTTATTCAGAGAAGGTTGCCTAAAAATTTTGATGCAAAGTGCGATAAATTAGTAATTAAAAAAAATTTTTTTTCTTTAAATTACACTCATTCGCTTACGCAATAAATTGCATACTAATCGAAAGTATGTAGCTTATAGAGTATGTATACGCTGGGTTGACTACTTCTTTCCGGTGCAATCATTGGGTAGGCAGGCATATACAGGTAAGTCAATAGTAGTGATTTGCACCCATCAGCTTACGCGGTAAACCGTATACCAAAGTAAAGATAATTTTATTGCGAATATAATGATATAAGGTTGACTGCGAAAAATTGGTGCTGAATACGGGTTGTCGACTTTTAAAAATCTAAATATTCGTGCGAGTATCCAATCGCAGTGCGGCAGAGAGGTCCGAGGAACATATCCAGTGAGATAGAAAAGGACGCAACATATATAAATACATATAATGTATATTTGTGGCGATATCGGACACACGTCACACGGTGACGTCACGAAGCCTGAGTCACGCTATCGAAGTTTTCTACACCGCCCGCATATAACAAGTTCCAAAAACGATCAGTTGGGGCTTAACGAAAACTATCAAACAGTTTTTTCGTCTGATCTTATCAATAACGAAAAATGGACACCGTTCTAGAGTTCACAGCTAGTACCTATGTATGGTATAAATAACTGCAATAGTGTGAATAGATAGAGATATCGATTTTTTGTAAAAAGTTATTCTTCAAAAGAATACAGCGAAAAGTTAAAAAAAAATCAAAAGTTTTGACTCAAATACTATACCATCGTGCTGGATATTACTACAAGGAAAATTAAAAGAACTATTTTTGTTAATTGTATGTGGTTTCATGCAACGGACCCTCAATGTGTTAAACTACAACCTGAAAACTGTGGTTGGTTTGTTGATGATTATCTAAAACGAAAAGGATTCATTGGGGACCAAACTGTACAAGATGTTACTGAAATGACAGCAGAAGAAAATAGTGACGACTGTTCTGAACTTGGAGATACAATTTTTACTTCCGATGAATCAGACCTTGAATAATGTAAATTAATTTAAAAAAGAATCGACATAATGTATTGTATATTAGTATTTCTAATAATTTTTTTTTGTAAAAAATCCAACTCTGTATTTAATATTCGTATTTTATGTTTTATTTTATTTTTGAAAAATAAAAATGAGATTGCCCCAACTGATCTTTGTTAGAACATGTTATATGCGGGCGGTGTAGAAAACTTCGATAGCGTGACTCAGGCTTCGTGACGTCACCGTGTAACGTGTGTCCGATATCGCCACAAATATACCTACATTATATGTATTTATATATGTTGCGTCCTTTTCTATCTCACTGGATACGTTCCTCGGACCTCTCTGCCGCACTGCGATTGGATACTCGCACGAATATTTAGATTTTTAAAAGTCGACAACCCGTATTCAGCACCAATTTTTCGCAGTCAACCTTATATCATTATGTTCGCAATAAAATTATCTTTACTTTGGTATACGGTTTACCGCGTAAGCTGATGGGTGCAAATTACTACTATTGACTTACCTGTATATGCCTGCCTACCCAATGATTGCACCGGAAAGAAGTAGTCAACCCAGCGTATACATACTCTATAAGCTACATACTTTCGATTAGTATGCAATTTATTGCGTAAGCGAATGAGTGTAATTTAAAGAAAAAAATTTTTTTTTTAATTACTAATTTATCGCACTTTGCATCAAAATTTTTAGGCAACCTTCTCTGAATAAGTTTTTTAACACATCAAATTTTATATAAAAGTAACTTTCATCCCGTAACGCGATGGGTGAAGGTCCTTCTATGGAGGGATCTCCTACTATATGTGGAAGTCGAGGAATATCGTGACCGAAATCATTGACAATAAAAGTTTTTCGTAACTTTCCTCAAAATTGTCCTTTAAATAGCTGAAACATTTCAGCCCGTCTTAGATTAACAGAACATGGAAGCGATTCTAATTTTTTTTTAATCTATTAAATAACGCCAGATTCTACCGTGCCTAAATAAACATGGGAAAATAAACATGCTAAATCGACAAACCTTTTGATGCTAACACACACACGTTTTATCGTCTGAACCGATTTTAAAAACCACGTCGGCCCAATGGTGGTCTACATCCGAAGCAGTTGGGGTTTTCCGTGTAAATATTTGATGTCCTGCGAAATATGGGTTAATGCGCTCAACATTGAGGACCATTAAATATTTACTCGCTCGCCCTTCGATGAATCAATGTTCCACAACGACCGATACGCGAGGTGGACGAGCCACTAGTTACAGCGGACTTAGTCATTTGCTGGATTGTTCGTGTAATACGTGTTTGATAATTAGTCTGAACTCTGAACGCCTCATTTTTATGTCTCTGGTCACAAAAAAGGTGCGCGTACTATTGTACACTGTACACACATGCTAAGTGAAACTTCTTTACGACATCGTATTATTAGTTTTTTCGTATTTATTTTATTTTTGGACTTTAGTCAAAGTTTACTACTACGACCGACTACTCCGTTTCTGAACCGACTCCGACACAACCCCACTTCGACTTCGACTCCAGCTACTCCAACTTTAACTTTGACTTTAACTTTAAAATCAACCTTAACCTATAACGTACTGGACTTTTTTTAATTCCTATAAAAAATCTCGCAAGTACGCCGATATAAAAACTACACTTTAAAGTGTTGCAGTGTTATACCTAATGTAATTTATTTTGGCATCTTCTTTGTCGAAGAGACCAGAATATCATCTACTTTGTGGTATAGGCCAAGTGTTTTGGACTTTGGACTGTTTGGAAAAAGCATTGACTTATTATTACTGTAAGTCAATGTGAAAAATTTATAATTTTGAGTTTGATATGTGGCGGTACTTCCGTAACGAGACAACCAAAAATCCTACCATCGATTTTGTATAATGACTTCGAATTCCTCGAGCACTATTAAACATCGATTACTGCACGGGACAAGGTCGTTTTACAATTAAAAGTCGTCAGAATCCACGGCGTCAAGAGACTTGCTACCCTATCAATAAAAGAAGAAGGTGGAGATTGTTTTGTTTACGTGAAATGCGCATTTTCTATTAAATGTTCCGGCGATGGTGCTTTGGAATGGGGTTTTTTCTGTAAAGAGTTCCGGTGTTTTACGGAAGTAATACGACATTTTGAAAATTTATTGTATTATTATTAAAGTTGGTATATTTCCTAAGTATAGACACTTAGGCTCTTTAGGACCCATCCATGGACAGCTCCATGGCGGGTAGAAATCGCGAGTTTGAGAGATTTAGTCAATTTTAGTCGCAATAGTGTGCCAATGTGTTATTTTCGTTAAATATACGTAGCTTCATGTTTTGGGATGTAAAGGGCTTCAGCTATGTTGAGTCTAAGTCATCCTCGCTCTTGGTGATAATATCCCTGCTGGAGAACGAATGAGGGTGTGTCGCTAGGTCGCTACGTAGCTCCTCGCTGGAATAGGTAGTAGTAGTGGTAACCAGTTTAGTCATTGTAGTTGTATGGTGTTAGGGTATTTTCTCCGCCCGGCTTGTGTTGGTGAATAGTTATGTAGTTGTTCGTCTATATTGTATAATGTAGTTGAAGCGCTCATAACCCGGCGGCTTGCGTCGATTTTACGTGATCGACAAAGTTAAGCAACAACGGGCGCGATCGGTAGTTGGATAGATGACCGCTAGTGGCAAAAATTTCTTGGCCGCTTCCGTGCTTCGAGGGCACGTAAAAAGCCTTCGGTCCCGGTTGTTATCATTTGGTAGCAGTCGTTAAGCCATATCGGAGGCTTTCGGGCGGCTTAAAAACTTTCGATACTTGGGTTGACCACTAACCAACCAATCCACCATCACCAGTCCGCACTGGAGCAGCGTGGTGGATGGAGTATGCTCTAGGCCTCCTCGGGTATGAGGAGAGACCCGTGCTCAGTGGTGGGATAAAGCGAGTTCTCCGTCACGGCGCGGCTGCCCGTCACCTGTTATCTGTCAAGTAAAAATACTTGGCTAAATCTAATCGTTATAATCCTTTATTACATTTTACTTACGACGATAACGGAGAGCTACCGCTAGAAGGGGCCGCGCGCCGGGGTCAAGACCGCGTACCGATATAAAGAGGTCAAAACACAAGCCATTGAGGTATCGAGCTGTCCGCGATTGGCGTTGTTTCTGATCTTACATGCCGTGGCCACAGCCACATTTTCATACAGTTTATATGGCTTAAACTCAATAATAACATTATTATGCTTGCAAAAAGTTATATTAAAAATATTACGTATTGCAAGCTATGATCATCGCTAGCAATATTGCCGGCAAACACATTGCAGCCACATATTGCAATTAAAGTAATGGTCCGTTTAGGAGCAACGTTACACTGTTAAAGTTATGCGTAGAGGGCCATAACACGTGGTAACTTTGCGTGACCGAACGCAACATTATTCTATTTAAATTCCGTGTGAAATAAACAGGTAATTAACAATTAGCGCACTACAACATTATTCGTGTTTTCGATAAACTTTACTTGTAAACCTGTTAGTAAAAATTATACCGGTATTGCTTTATCATTTAACGTGTTGTAGACAAACTCGTAGTATACGACCGTTTTGCCGTGAAATCGTAAACCGGTTACGGTGAACAGGTGTCGAGAGGTTACAGCGTATTAAAATGAGACAATTACTTCATAATTTTTGTCGCCGTACACTTGTACGTCCATGTTATTTATCAGCTCACGTTAAATTTACGATATTTTTTATTTTTAAACTTCGAAAAAGGAGCAGGTTCTCAATTCTTTTTTTTATGTTGCTTACTCATTTGAAAATTTACTTTTTTGGTTAGGAGAATATACATCCCGTTTGGTCCTATTTAAAATTGAGTTTGTTAAAATTATGGATTGTAAAAAAAATCACTGGTATTCAATTAAAAATTACATAATTACCTATATGTGCATTTGGGCCGGAGTTTTAATAGAGAAGAAGGAAGGAAGAGCAGTATCCTTAGCGACCGGAGCAATAACGGATGCGATCAGTAGTTAGATTCCGGAATTCGGAAGGAAAGTGAAGTCGTTAGTCCCGGTTGTTATAATTAGGTAGCAATCGTTAAGCTGTGTCTTAAGCCTTCGGGCATGCATACAAGTTTGCGTCACTTTAGTTGGCCATTAACCCCTCCTACCCTACACTTAATTTAAGGTGTCTCAAAGCAAAGCTAAATCTGTTTAGTAGTAACTAACGTAGTATAAAGATTATATTTTAAACTTTAAACAACATAATATACTCTTATACATGTCATAAGTTAAAATTGATAGTTTTTGTGTTGCATCTCTTCTACTCGACGATGAAGTGTTTTCATAGAATCACCACTTATTTGTTGCTAAGAATAGAAGAGAGAAGAATGTCGAAATAAATATTGAAGAGAAGAACTGAGGTAGGTACAAAGTTGAAGCTTTGGACAGCTACAAAATCGTGAACTTTATTTGTTGAAAACAAGTGGTGTGATGTTCACACCATCACTAAGAAATTAAGTTTACTTATTTTTCGTTGTTTCATCTTACAATTTCAAAGGTATGGATGGGCACCCATTACTCAGAGCAGTCTTTAAACGGGCCCGGATTATCTTAGCGCTCGTACGCACTATAGCGGTTAGCCGGACTCCGGCCAGCCGTCCGGCTGACCGGGGGATGCGGTTGGGCTAGCGGTTGGCCGGACGGCTGGCCGTATGCCGGTTAACCGGACAGTGCGTATGAGTAACCGTCGTCGTTTGCGGTTGGATCGACTAATTTCCAAGATGGAATTTAAAGAAGTCGCAGCTATATATTATATTTATTCACGTCATATATAAAAAAGAAACAGAGAAAAAGGTACTGGGTGCATCGAAATTCATTGTAAATCATTTGTTATCATCAATAAAATGCGCGAGCGTCGGTGAACACGTACAACATCCAACCGCAACCGGCCAACCGCATAGTGCGTATAGCGATCGTCCGGCTAGCCGTCGATCGGGCCGCAGCGCTCCCAGCGACCGGAGCGGTTGGGCGGCAGCCGCATCGCAGTGTGTATAGAAACCATATTTTCATACATATTTTTGATTCCGGTCAGCCGGACGGCTGGCCGCAGTCCGGCTAACCGCATAGTGCGTACGAGCGCTTACTCTGCGGCCGCTACCAACTTTATTTCTCGCAGTGTAGTACTCGTACTTACACGTCGTGTGTGCGCGCAAGGCAGGTTTTCGTCCATTAGCCATCTTAGACATTTTAACGGTGCCATTTGCAAGCAAGTCAGACGCTGAGTGCTTTAAACTATTAAATAAATTATTCGCCTCGCCAAGAAGCCTAGCTCCCAGAACATTGTCGGGACACTTACAAGACGGTGAAATTTTACAACTGGAGGCTGGCAAATAAGGCCGCGAGGTAACTGACGTAATTTTGAATGCTCCTCATCGTCACATCGTGGAAGAATTTCATGCATAAGAACGCTTCTCGGCGTTTAAAATTTTAATATTGAGACAGCAATAAATTTAAAGATGTCGGGCGCTACCGTGGTAACTGGATATGTTAAAGTTTTAAACTCAGTCTTGAACATGATTTTATATTGCACATTACCTACATGAACCATTACACTATGTAGTTACATTAAACTATGTGGTGGTAAAGAGCTCCATCTATCCTTAATTTTGTAATTTGTTATCTTCTCCAATTAATTTATAACATTTTTAGTGAAGACTGTAATGCCGCTTGCCTGTCATTTTTTATAACGGCAACGCGTCGCTGACAACCCAGTTTGACGTAGTATCTGCCAAAGATCTCACCTGAGGGCCCGGTATACTGTGTGTATACGGTATACTGTTGCCGGATGGGCCATAATTGTCTTCAACCCATTAATGGCTCTAAGGCTCTAAGGGCACTGGTCTCTCTTCATAACTGAGGATGACTAGAGCAAACGCCGCCACGCTGTTCCAGGGCAGATTGGTGGAGTATGATTACCAGATATTAACACAAAAATGTTACTAGTGTAGTGTGTTCGTTAACCACTATATTGCTTAATTACGACGCACGGACGCTCCCGTACCGCTTTTATTTGTATTGTATACATACATGTATATGTGTGTGCATTGAACATTCTGATTCAGAAGCAGCATTCGAACGTGAATGCCGAGCCCACAGGACGACGCCATACACAATACTCTGTATATCTCCACATTCTGCACACACCGAACAATACCAAGCATTTTACTGAACCGAAATTTCACATGGACACTTTTATATCACTGAAATGACGTGGTGCATGTATGAATGGGGTTTTTTGGTTCAAATCCACCGGAAGTAAATAGGAAATCTATCGCAATGAATACCAAACACGGGATTTTTATTGTTTAGAATTATTATATTTGTTTTGATTTACGATCATTCACCATCACATAAAATCGTATTCTGTCGAAATTTAGCGCTTTTCCGTTTTGACTAAAGAGCGCAATATCTAATATTAGTTTAACATCTCGGTAACCTTTGACCTCAAAAGGTCGCAGTTCATTAAGCTTAAATAAATTCATCTCTTACCTTAATTGCCAAAAAATACACGATAACATTGTGAGAATCTAAGCTTTGACTCTAGGAGGCTTTATATTATTATTATATTTAAGCGAAATGGTTTGTTCCAACCAACAAACCTGTGATTTTAATTGCTACTTTATGGTTATCAGAAACGTCATATGCCGTGAAAATATTATTTAGCGAAACCTTTCAAAAAACATATTTGAAGACAATCTAGTTTTAGACAACATTGAAAACTCTCAGACATGCGGATTTCTTAGGCGCACTTAACTTCCACAACATACACAATAAAGATATAGGATTCGAAAGCCGCCTACCGGAGTTTGAAACCACAGCTCTGATACTATCTGATAAGTATTCCATGAATGAATAGATCCGTCACGGCTGGTGAGCCGAGTATTGATAAAATCAATTACTAATATTCAAGGGTCATAGCGGCTCGGTTTCTATTTTGGACAAAATATCAATGGGATGGAAATAATTAATCTGAATTGGAACAGGAAATTGAATTTGCGTCCTCTACCACCGTCCAGCTACTACAGTACAGTAGGTACTGGCGGAGTGATTACGAGGACGCTACTAGTTAATTGGAAATATGCAGATTTTACACACGCTGGCAAAACATTCCAACTCGGTGCTGGAAGCGATCCATTCGTGGATGAACTTGTACCATTATTAAATATCGTAGTGAAGGGAGTTGGACGAAAATAATACGTTTCTATTCTAACATGAAATATGATCACTGTTGTAATAAATAGCATATTTGACTTCCTGGTTTCCTGGTTTTCCTGTTTTTTTTTTATTTTCATAATACTTGAGACATCACCGGACAGAATCATGTGTTTGGACTTAATTCCAAGAAACAAAGATTCCAAGTAGCTAATTCTATTTTGGTATCGATAATAATCGATACACGTGGTCGTTGTATTGCAAGGGATGCGCTTATTTGCTTTCCTACTGTCTTTGTAATGTATCGCGATTTCTTTTTTGTTTGAATTGTTTCAAACAACAGATATTTTTTACACTAATAAGTATCTCTCACTTCGTTTCAGAAAACAATTGCTATTCACATTTATTATCACGCATTATAAATGTACACCCCCTTTATTATCTTCGCGGTCAGTTTTTATTATTAGATTTCAAAGATTTTTGACCCTCATCGAAATTCAGGCATTACTACCTACCTATTTTGAAAAAAATATTTTTTGTTCGATTTATTACAAATATTTTTTATATTACAATATTGAAGACCCGGATAGCGCAATGGTTAACACGCCGGATCGCCGTTCCGAGGGTCCTGGGTTCGATTCCCAGCGAGGCGGAAATTTTAATGATGAATTTAAATTTCCGTTCTTGGTCTGGCTGTGTGCGTTCTTGTCTTGTGTGTTGTCCATGGCGCCCACGATACAGGGAATCCTAGTGTGGGGCTATGAGTGTGTAGCGTTATTTATTTATTTATTATTACAATAGTTACAAAAAACATTTCAAGCATTTTGTAATAATCTCCTTTCAGAACCACCACACAACTATACGTCTTATCCCGCGGGAACAGATCCTTTTTCCGTGATGAAATGAATCGCGGTGTACAGCTAGATCGACAGCAAAGCCTAGAAACCTACCGACGTAAACATTTCCAAGAAACATCCAATGAACAGTTTTGACCTCGTTACAGTTTTTTTACAGTTGGCTGTCGATTTTAGGAACTTAAATTCTAGTGAAAACTTTGACACCGTGACCGTTGAACTTTTAATCCGTAATTGGTTTTGGCAGATATTCGTGAGCCTTCGTTAAATATTTTGCTTCGACTATAGCATTAACCATTTTAGATTTTACAATGTCACCGCCACTTGTACTGATTACTTAAATGCATATTCATCACAAGGAGTAATTTTCTAAGTGGATGACTTTAAGTGAAAAACATTCACCTCAAACACTACTTCGAGGGCTTCGTCCGGTATGAAACCCGCCGCAAGCGCCATGCCTCCTCAGTTAAGGTGGCCCTAGACGATCATGTGGCATGACATGCCTTACGTGCTGTCATGCATGCATGCCCGTTTAATCGTATTGATTGATGCGAATGACATATCATAGTCCGGTCAATATAGACATTTCAAATAACAATAATTCCCGGAAAGCCAAATTTTGGTGGAGAGCTAGGGTTTACCATTACAAATAAAGTGTTAAAAATCCCCATCGATCCCATGTGTGAAGCCCTTTGTAGTCTAGTCTAGGGCCAGCTTTACGGAGTGACGCCTGTGCTTCGCAATTGATTGAAGTAACTCAAATTCACATCATCTAATAAGTGATAAGTCGGTAGATTCGTGTGTTACTCACATGTTATTTTCTCGTTTTACAGGTACGTGAGCAGCCGGTATTCCAGGCTCGTGTTCGATTCGTTCGAATGCAAGGTGAGATTTATCAGAGCACGCATTTTGCAATTCCGTCCAAGTTTAGGCTAGCTGTTAAAGGTAAACATTTACAAGAGTTCCCCACCGCCGCCGCCGCCGACGCTCGGTTGCCCGTAAAACGTAATGGTTATTGCGTTGCTAGTTTAATTTACTTTGACTGTTTATTTAGCGGAACTGGGGAGTAAATTGCGCAAAAAATTAACAACGCCCATTTATTTAAATATTAACTAATTAGATTATTTGTAACGCTTGCTTGTACAGTTTCCAGTATTTTCTCTAGACGTAAAGATTTAACTGAATAGTGCATCTATTCGTTCGGAGCCCACATTAGAAGCGACTGAGCTGTTTTATGTTAATGCTTCTCAAAATGGTCCAAATATGCTAATGTTTCATTAGTAAAAATTCAAATACGAAACCTGCGAAATATTCTTGTCATAACGCTTCTTTTTTACAATCAAAAGCCTTCAAATTGTGTGTTGATTTTGGTGAAGTACCTAGTTATCTCTGATCTAAAGCCGACGCGCGCTGGTGCCGTCGATGACACTTCGTTGCACACAAGAGCGAACAATTTATTGACATTAAGCGCCCTGGGAGCGTTTTATTCTTTTGTGCAAAGAGAAGATCAAGTGATATATCTATGTAAAAATTGCTTTGATATCGTTTCTCTGTAACCAGAGTTCGTTTGATAAGATTTTTACTCGTTATAATGATTTTCGAACGTTTTGGGTACTCAGGATGTTGGGTTATATTCTGAAATAATGCTGCTTGTGATTTAAAATGTATAACGATACTTAACTAACTGATAACTACTGTACTTGTATATATTTCGCGGTATACCATACATTGTGTAGGTAGTTGATATATCTTAAATTCAAAATATTAAGTTTATATGTCACATGTGACCATTCATAGATTCCATTCCATTCATAGCTGGCAGGGTCATCATGGAATGATCTAGACAGCCGTCACGATAACTGCGATTCAAGTAACCAGGTCAAGCTAGTTGTAATCAGCCTTGTAAATTTTATGATTATCTTGCAACGACAATAGACTATAATTTGCTGCCACTAAAATTTTTAATTTTATATCTTGAAAAGTTCAGCCGGAGAATATTGGAGATTCTAGCCAGTTTGGTCGGCTGCTAATTGTAATAAAATTGATGGCGGGTATGTCGGTGATTAGCGACCGTTTGTTGCCGTTTCGTCTACCCATCTCGGCTTTGTTGGGACCGAGGGCATAGTGGGCCGACTCTGCTTGCCATATTATAATTCGAATGCAGGTATAGTAGTTATATATAGTTAAGGCTTTTAATTTAAAGGTATTTGCATCTCATAAAATCCGATGCAACAATGTTATATTTGTTGGTTATTAATTAATACAAAAAATGTAACTGCTCACAGTTTCAGTATTAAATATTTTGGAACACTGTTACTCAGAATGCGTCGTCTATTAAGACTATTACGTTGAATTTCTGAAAAGATTGCGTGATTTAATCTTTTATAAGGATCGTTGCAAGAATATTGGTACT
This sequence comes from Ochlodes sylvanus, assembly GCA_905404295.2. Taxonomy (NCBI): domain Eukaryota; kingdom Metazoa; phylum Arthropoda; class Insecta; order Lepidoptera; family Hesperiidae; genus Ochlodes; species Ochlodes sylvanus. Next base: position 775,582 of record FR990135.1, on the reverse strand, counting down.
TTTTTACGCTTTACTAGGTACATCACACCTTCAAATGCGAAGTGACTCAATTATCATATCGGGAGCTCATATATTATGAACTAGTTAAAAGCAAAATCTTGTGAAGACTCGTCTCTAAGTGAAATTTATTAGCATACTTATTTCACTAGAGATTCGTTTCCAAAGGTGGTTCTGTAATTGCTAAAATTCCATTTCAATTTCTTGAAACACATTTCTTGAACATTTCTGGTGCCAATATTTGAAGGTTAGATCGCAGGTTCGATTATACCGGAGGCTGTTTTTGGCACGCTGACTGTTCTTTATATAATTTTTTGGCGTTGGCGTTAACGCTTAACAGTTTTTATCAAGTTTTCTCTAATGCTTTAGGGGTCATTCAAGTATTACGTAAGCACTACATGGCATGCCGTTTACTGATTGGTGAACAGCATACTCCTATCGTTTTGCTTTGCAATTAAAAAGCTATTAATTGCCTGTATAAGATGTTACTCTGGTATAAAACAAACTTCTGTAAATTTATGACTACATTGATTATTATTATGGTCCAAGAGCTACTGCCAATTTTTGGGTAGGTATTCGAGGCAAGCTGAAAACTTGTCTCATAGCTCTCCTACTAAACCCCAACTCGGAGGTGCAGACCTGGCTGGTGAGTAGCGGGGCAATATGGACCCCTACAATCTTAAAAATATTATTTTTTTGGTTCCAAAAAAAATGTTTGAGGCAATATGCAATTTTTATTATGTTGTAGTTTAATGTTTAAAAAATAGAAAAAAATATAAGCCAGACGATTTAGTCGGGGCTCTGACATTGCCAGGCGCGTGCAAAAACAAAAAAAATAAGGTTTAAAAAAGTGTTTGAGGCAACTTGAAATTTTAATAGGGTGTAATTTATAGCTAAGAAATAAGATTCTCAAAAAGACAGATCATTTCGGTGGGGCTTTCTACCCGCCAGGTGATCTAACAAATCAGGGTAAAAAACGGTTTATCTCGATTTCTGGCAAAACTACAAGTCCGATGGAAAAAAGTTTAATGACAAAGTTGTAGGTAATAAAAAGATCTATAATCTTTGTCTTGACACTTTTTTCACATAACCTCAAAATGTATGTGAAAAATTAAAAAAACCAAATTTTTGGTTTTTTATTTATATCTCTTCCAAAAAAATTTTTTTTTCACTAAATTTGGTGAAAACCTACCTATCTTTGTCTCAAATACACTATAATTTTTTTGATTTAAAATATTTATTTTTGCACCTTATATTGACTTAATATCGAAAAAGCACCCTAATTTTCAATCTAAAATTCTCGCGTCAAAATTTCTTTATTTAAGCTTTGGCTTGGTTTGGCTTGGTGGGCCTTTTATCGTTGACATTCTGACTTTCTGATGGTGTAAAAAATATACATTACTATGGTAAATTTTCTCAAAAATGTGCAAAATCTGCCTGATTTAGTCGCAGTAAAGGCGCATTTTCTGTTGGAGATGGTAAATCGATGGTACGAATTAATCTGTGATACGCGTTAATCGATGGTATTGTTTATCAATGGATCGGGAGATCGCGTGATCTGTCAAAATGGAGTTCATTATGATGTCGTCCCGCGTAAAAGGAATTCTCGGGAGAAGTTATAAAGGTAATCTTAAGGGTTCAGGTCTCATTCGGTCTCAGCGACCACGACCCGCGACCGCGCGGCTCAGCGCGTCTCATCCACTGAATAGGAAGTGCCGTGTTACTGATGTGCCATTTCTTCTTGGTCTGATGTGTTGATTTATTAATCTGTTCACAAAATCAAACTGTTTATGATTTACCTACAATATTTTCTGAACTTTTCTTCTTTATTTATAATTAAAATGTGGTTTTATGAGTATTTGAAAGCAACCCTCAACTTCTCGTGATGTGAAAATTGATTCAATCTTCTTCCTTTTTTCCGGAGGCATAGATAATAACATCATTATCTTCATCCACTAATAGCTGATGGATAACTTTTACTTTGCTGCGGATAAACTGTTCGACATATCGTACTGCAATAGAACGACAACGAACACGACAGCAACGAAAGCTAGGGGTCGCCCCGCGACAGGCGACCATGGTCGTGTAGTTGAATTGAGATGGACGCAGTCGCGCGTCGCGGTCGCTAAGAACCGAATGCTACTTTAAGGCGAGTAATCTCTGAAAGTGAATAAAGTTCTAATAAAACGTGCTATCACATAACTCGCAAATATAGCGAATGGTTTGCTCGATTAATCAATATTGCGTATCGCTGAGTAAATTAAACAAATCGGAATCGGAGATCCGCGTAAATAACCAAATAAACAAAGTAAAAGAGCGTTAAAACGGAGCCAGACAGTGATCAGTGAATAAATGAGTTGTTTATGTGTAGGTCCGGACTCTTGTCTTTTATTTGAAATCCTAATCTGAAGTCCTGACATGAAACAATCCCACAATGGATGTTTGATGAAGAATATCTACTTGCATGAAAATACATGCTACACAGAGTAGAATCGATTGAAAACCCATACAAACACCCTGCCTACCTGATGCCGACATAATATATTTTTTTAACACCATCGAAAAGTTGATTTCAACGAACAAAAAGCCCACCGACTTAAAAAAAAAGAAATTTTGATTGAATTGAAGACTTTTAGATTGAATATTAGGATGCTTTTTCGATATTAAAACAATATAAGGTGCAAAAATAAATATTTTAAATCAAAAAAATTACAGTGTGTTTGAGACAAAAATAGGTAGGTTTTCACCAAATTTAGTGCATAAAATTTTTTTTTTTTGGAAGAGATATAAATAAAAAACCGAAAATTTGGTTTTTTAATTTTTCACATACATTTTGAGGTTATGTGAAAAAAGTGTCAAGACAAAGATTATAGATCTTTTTATTACCTACAACTTTGTCATTAAACTTTTTTCCATCGGACTTGTAGTTTTGCCAGAAATTGAGATAAACCGTTTTTTACCCTGATTTGTTAGATCACCTGGCGGGTAGAAAGCCCCACCGAAATGATCTGTCTTTTTGAGAATCTTATTTTTTAGCTATAAATTACACCCTATTAAAATTTCAAGTTGCCTCAAACACTTTTTTTAAACCTTAATTTTTTTAATTTTTGCACGCGCCTGGCAATGTCAAAGCCCCGACTTAATCGTCTGGCTTATTTTTTTTTCTATTCTTTAAACATTAAACTACAACATAATAAAAATTGCATATTGCCTCAAACATTTTTTTTGGAATAAAAAAATAATATTTTTAAAATTGTAGGAGTCCATATTGCCCCGCTACTCACTAGCCAGATCTGCAGCCCCGAGTTGGGGTTTTGTAGGAGAGCTATGAGACAAGTTTTCAGCTTGCCTGAAATACCTACCCAAAAAATGGCGGTAGCTCTCAATCTATTATAAGAGGGTTCGGTCGGTCGCTCGGGCCGCTGGCCGGGTGGGTTGTCTTCAACGTGACTGTTGAGAGAACGATTTTTAAGCCATCGTCTAATTTTAGACCAGACTCCTTGAAGCGGCCGAGGTCGCGTTTCTCATAACTCTATTTTATAGACAATCATCTCACTTTCAAGAGAAAAGGATAATAGCTCAAATAGCTGGCAAATGGGTTTATTGTATTTTGTCTAATAACAAAAATACGGTAAGTAGGTACTTATTTTCACTACGTACGTCTTAATTAAATTGTTAATCGACTGTACTAATCATCTCTAACACATCTTTCGGTAAACAGATGTACCGAAAGACAATATACAGGGTGTCCCAAAAGTTGTACGACAAACGGAAATGGGAGATAGCTTGAGGATGGACCTATTCGATGCCAAAAAATCACTTTAGTAAAAGTGCCACCGTTTTGGAGATATTGACCTTTGTTTTGTTTTTCGGAAATTGGGCACTCTTACCCTACTTTTATTTGCTGAGACCACAAATGAGCAGATATTTTAATGAATTCTTTTTTCACATACTCTCAGATAGTTGGTCTACAATTTCAGAATATAATTTAGTTCAAAATATTTGAAAATACTGAGAAATTAGGTTCTATTTTGGCCTTTTTATGTTATTGATTTTCTTGTATTCAATTTCAACAACGACATGTGGAAAAAAATTGTACTGGATCAAGAGTGCAGATTACTTTAAAAACTTGACTGTTAAAAGGAGATTTCAAAAAGGTAAAATACTTGCTACTTTAATGGGAAACTTTTAAAGCTATAGCCATTTCAGTGTTGAAGGGTATTAATTTGAAGCTAAAGTGATTTTATGTTTTAATGCTTTTGAGTGATTATTTATTTTATATTTTTTGTTATAAATTTGACTAAAAATATTTTGTCTCAGTCATACTTTATAAGTGTTCAAACTGTCTCTATTCAACTGTAACAAATAATTGACAATTATTTAAAAATTACATTTTTAAAGATCCTCACTCATTTGTGCTATTTTAGCTGCAGCTGATTGAATTGTACTGATTTATTGATAGGTGGTGGAGTCTAGAGTTCACCCAGAGTAGTATCACCGCCCGCCACGGTACCTAGTAAACTTTGGCTACAGAACGATGGCTGTCCAGCACACTATGCCCGTCAAGTACGAGTCCATTTGGATCGGGTGTATCCTCGCCGTTGGATCGGAAGATTAGGACCAATCCCGTGGCCCGCTCGGTCACCGGATTTAAATCCTCTGGATTTTTTTTACTGGGGCTGTATGAAAGACAAAATCTACGCGAAAACCATAAATAACGCAGACGAACTAAGGAGTGCAATTCAATCAGCTGCAGCTGAAATTTCCCAAATGAATATAATGTCTTTGAAAAGATCTTTTTTGAAAAGGTGTCAATTGTGTGTTAGAGAAGAAGGGCGACACTTTGAACACCTTTTAAATATAGCACAATAAAATGTTTTTTCTAACCCGAACACAATTGCTGTTAAGACAATTATTACATGGTAGAAATGGTACTAGGTACCGTGGCGGGCGGTGGTACTACTCTGGGTGAACTCTAGACTCCACCACCTATCAATAAATCAGTACAATTCAATCAGCTGCAGCTAAAATAGCACAAATGAGTGAGGATCTTTAAAAATGTATTTTTTAAATAATTGTCAATTATTTGTTACAGTTGAATAGAGACAGTTTGAACACTTATAAAGTATGACTGAGACAAAATATTTTTAGTCAAATTTATAACAAAAAATATAAAATAATCACTCAAAAGCATTAAAACATAAAATCACTTTAGCTTCAAATTAATACCCTTCAACACTGAAATGGCTATAGCTTTAAAAGTTTCCCATTAAAGTAGCAAGTATTTTACCTTTTTGAAATCTCCTTTTAACAGTCAAGTTTTTAAAGTAATCTGTGTCTCAGCAAATAAAAGTAGGGTAAGAGTGCCCAATTTCCGAAAAACAAAACAAAGGTCAATATCTTCAAAACGGTGGCACTTTTACTAAAGTGATTTTTTGGCATCGAATAGGTCCATCCTCAAGCTATCTCCCATTTCCGTTTGTCGTACAACTTTTGGGACACCCTGTATTTATTCATTTTTGAACTACATTTATGTTTGGATTTGTAAATTTCTGCTTCATTTGTAACCGTTTCATTTCTGTGGCAGTGTTTTGTTTTAAAACCACCCCGCATTCCGTCGTCCGTCCTCGCATCTTCAGCGCCGTTCCGTCATTGTAGCGCCTTATTTTTTCTGTTGTCCCCCTGGTGCAGTTTATAGATCAACTGAACTTTCATTCATTCATTTATCCCTTGATTTATCCGGATGTATGTATGTCTATGTTTCATATATCTATATATCACAGAGAATGTGTAGTGTGTACCGAAAGAAATATAATAATTCATACAAAAAAACCGACTTATAAATTGTCCATATAACATCGACAGGTAATAAAATGAGAATATCATCAAGCCAATTGGCTTCAACCCATTAATGACCCACTACCTACTGAGCACCACACCATTCTATCCGGAACACAATTGGTAAAAAAAATCATAAATTATGAACTGTATATTACAGAGGTTAACCTCATTCATTGAATAGAAAAGGTTTTGTTACAACAATTAGGTACATACCTAACTATTCTAGGAAATCAGTTACTTCAGCAGTAACAATCAAAATAAGTTAGTATAACATCAGCTTAATGATCAGTTTTTCATAGTATTCCCCTCGTAAACGAATGGTAATAAAAAATCCTTGTAATGTTACTGTCTCACGTGACTGAATATCGTTAGTCTTTACACCGTGTTCTCGGATTCCAGCGCAGGATCGCCCGAATGGGGAATATCTCATAAACACTATCAAGCGAGCATTAACTGCTTTGTCAATTGGATCGTTGCCGCAGGAAGCTGTGTTCCCGTTTTAGGGCATAATAAAACGTGCACGGGATGACGCGCCCACGCCTCGAGCGGCCGCGATTGGGATCTGATCCACTTTTATAGGTCCACTGTCGCGCGCCTTCTTAAACCATCACATCATTATTTAAACCATTTCTAATTTGTTAGATCATATAAATATGCTGATGTCTGCGTTTCAATGTTATTGAAGTAAACAATGGTATGAGTGAGCGTGGGTTATCGTTGGTTTTGCATGACACATAAGACTTAGTTACCATACCATATCTTGCCATAAGTTATTGGGACATTGGGAGTGCCTGTGCGACCGCCCCGAAAGGACCATGTCATACTTTTTGACCAAACGTATACTTCGTAGAGTTAAAGCTTTTAGAGTCAGGTTTCTCTATATTTTTTATGAAATGTTTTAGGCTGAAATTTAACAGTGATGATTAACCGCAACTGAACTCGATGTATCTTTTGCCTTGCGCCAGGCTCCACGGTCCCAGCGCGCGTTTCAGGCAAAAAGGGCAGTTTACACAAAACCTCTATCCACTGGAATATTCAAACCGCCGCTGAACGGCCTTCACGCAGCGTTTACGAACGCGTTTTTATCGTTTATTAATTTATACGTATCGACCTCACTGCTCGCTGAATAGAGGCGCGCTCGCATTTCATGTCGATGCGTTTTGTTTGACGGAATCGAGAAATGATTAGTATCTATGTTAGTAACGTATTTTAGTCCATCGTGGTCACGTCGTGAAGAGGAATTAATGTCAGGTGAGCAAACAACGAGCATGCTGAAAAAAGGAAGAACACATTAGAAAAACACTGGATTGTGTGGAGGATGAGAATGACACCCCAAAAAATAAAAGAGTTGATGATGAAAAAAATAAGATAAATATGTCTGAAATTAAAAATACTCCACTGACTTTAGAATACGTAATACGGACATAATAATGAATCGTTATTCATAAGTATCGAGTTGTCGCATTGTCATGTCGGAGTTGGCCGCTAAACCCTCCACTACTGGAGTAAAGTGAAGTATAATAATATAAATCATACGCACCAGGCTTTGGTAATAAATTGAAGGAATATATGATGATGAATTTGAGTGTAAAAATTAAACAACGTGCTCATTTCGCTCGCGTTCCGATAAATTCAATCGGCGGATTCGAACAATCGAAAAATGTTATACGATGAAAGCTTATTAGGGCGTACTTATCGTATGGACGGCGTGCGGACAGCTTTCATCGCAAATAAAATATTCGGTATTCGTTTCATTTGTTTCATATAAAATTGTTAATATTTTATCTCAATTGCAGCACGATAATCAGAGGTGCATGCTGCCATTATTATTTTATGTGTGTGGATGAATAATAACTTGTCCTACTCGAGATACTTACATTCGTTGACAAATATAATGTAATGTCTAATAAATTATTCAAGTATACAAGGGGGTTAAGATAAACAATAATCCCAGATATCTCATTAGACGTCGGGTAATATCATACCTCGTCCCGCACACCCAGTACAATTGTCTTGTCTAAACGTCTCCGTCCCATGAAAAAACTGTTCGTTATGCTCCGATGACACCATTAAGACTGGACTGGATTACAAGAGTTTCCATAAATCTTCCCTCATTCATGAACCCGCACACAGTTGATATTGTAAGGATATATTTTTAAATCAAAGTTGGAGCTGCGTGGGACCGCAGGCCCGCTCCATTGTGCCGGGGCTATTCAGGCTCGCCACAAAGACTTGGGGCAAAGTCGTCGCTCACGGCTCGGCTGTCGCAACTGTCGCTAGCCGGCTTCTGCAACTCGACAACAAACTTGAACGTCTTAAGAATAGGAGCTGAATTATTGTTTGTAAGTTGCAAGTACAGTTAACAATGTTTGCGGCTTCGTTATAACAAATAACTGTCCGTAAGCGGAGTCGACGACAGGGCTGAGCATTTCTTTAAGCAAAGTGTTTTACTACAATAGCAGCAATAGATCATACTATTCATCAAATCTAATTATCTCATTGATAGATAGATATTTTGGATGTTACTAACAATAACTATAACTAATCTATCACTAATAGTCCCTGCCACAGTCCTGAACTCCTGATATTTTTGAACGCTTGTTTGTTTCGGTTAATATGTTTCATTTCTGTTGACTAGATGGCGTTGTACGGTAATACGGGTTTCTGGATCACGCTTACGACTACGACTGTACGTTCCCGGTTGCATAAGTAAGACGGATCAAATGGATTTTGTATCATATCCTGTAAACTATATAACTTAGTATCTAATTAACTTTTTTATAGGACTCCTGATTGGTTGCGCTTGCGAGTCTTAAAATGCGTAACCAATCAGTGACCCAACTCACTCAACAGAAAAGGATGGTGATATTGGTGATAATAATTATAATTCCTTTCCTACCAGAAAATGCACATTTTATTTCCGTGACGTCACTATTTTCAGATTTATGAACATTTTTAAGAAATCTAACATTTCGTCAGAATTTCATGAAAAACATTGTTTATTTAATTATTTAATAAACTCGCCCTCATCTTATGTAACTTTGAAAAGACGATTAACAGACTGAGTATTTTGAACTAAACTGCATAAATAAAGAAACAAAATGAATTAATATTATAATAAAAACACATAAAGTTTGACGTTTGCTCGCCGCTCAAGATTTTTGCACATATACACTGAACGCCTGCGCCCCTTATCTTTTAGGATAATTAAATTCTATAGTAACGGCAAAAAATTAAGGCCCCTTTGACACATTAAAATAGTGACGTGAAAAATGTTAATTTAGTATCGAAAAAATATGGTCAAGTGCGAGTCGCATCGATACATTTTTGGAATAAAAATTTTAAGCACCCTTTTTAATTACATATTTTGGAATGAGAATCGAATACTGATTACCCCCTATTAATATCAGAAGAGTCTTACGAATCACCTTATATTTAAGGTCTCCTCAGCTTTGAGCTCAGTAGTGGGCCTTGTTGGGTTGAGATGATTTATAGTATATTCATTTATGTAATTGACTTACTTACTTTATTAAAGGTGGCACTGTATTTTGTTAGTAAAAACGTGAAGGAATTTGTTCGCGGTACCATATACTTTGTTTATATGGTCCCGCATTAGTCCATAATATTTAAATATATATATTGTTTCAATATCCATGTAATTAATTAACTTTGGGTCTTAAAGTTCTACATTCGATAAATTTTATGACTTTTTGCACATCACTATAGACCATGAAGAAAAGCAATTTGCTCCTTCAAATTTATGTAATAATTTATACGAAACTTGATGATCGGACAGACGTCAAATAAACTTCATCGGGGCCTTCCTTTTGTGCCGCACCTATAATTAAAAAACCGCTATTTTTATCATTTGTAGTGATGAAGGCTTTAACCGTTTAAAGGCATGTATCTTGTGAAAATTTGAAGTAGACACTTCAAAAGGTACATGAGTGCCCTAGATTAACAGCTAATTAATAGGGAGAGATGGCGAGACATCGTGATGTGAGTTATACCAGCCCCAAAAATACCCATAACCCACATGATGACCACGACCCGTCTGCCAAGAACGCATCGACTAAGAATAATTAGAAACAAAACCGTTCAATTGTCAATATCTGCTGGGCACGGGTCTTTTCTCACGATGTGAGGGTCTTCTCTCGCGATGTGACAGGTACAGGCCATAGTTTGCCACGCTGGCCAATTGCGAATTTGCGGTCTTTACACACCTTTTGAATAAATTATGGAGAATTCTCAGGTATGCAGGTTTCCTCATGATATTTTCCTTCACCTTTCAGAAAGTCATGGAGTAATAGAAATAAAATTAATAAAAATTTAATTATAACGTTAAATAATAACGCAATAATAATAATTAACTATAAATACAAACATCACAACAATAGATAAAAATATTGCATCAATAATAACAAAAATCTTATAATATGTTGATAGCTGGATTAACCTTACTGGCCCCAATTTATAATTCCTTTTATAACATTACCTACAAACAAATTAAATCACCATAACCATTAATATAACACCTAATTTAAATCATATTATTACTCAATTTTAACGTTGAATCACATTCACTTATTATTACTAAATAAGTCTATGTAGAATCACATTAAGTTACTGGTTCGATAAGTATGTAAAAGTTTTTGTACCGTGCAACTAGATGGCGCTGTACCGTTTTCTGAATCACGCTAACGACTGTACGCTGACGATTCCATAAGTGTTCAGACTATCGCATTACAAATTGAGTTTACCATACTACTAGTGTGTGAAGTCTGCTAACTTAAGTATTTTTGCATAGGACTCCATGTGAATGGCTGTCCTCAGAAACGTATTTATTAACAAGCCTACGCCCGCGGATTCGCACGCCAAAAATCCCTGAGGAAATAAGAATATTATAAGTTGAAAGTTGATAAAATAAGAGAATTTTTTTTCATAGTTTTCATACTATACTATACTAAGTTTGTGCCCCCCTTTTACCCGCTTAACGGTGATTAAAAAAAAATTATACATGTTTCATAACTTTCAATGAAATACCTTCACTTTGAATTTCATGCAGTCTATAAAATTCCGCAAAGAATCCATCGATGTTGAGGAGTGAGGACTGATTAATGGGGTTGTCGCGACCCTACATGAATTCGTAATACTCTCTAGACGTCTTGAATACATAGTTCAATTTGCCGTCCAATTTCTCACAAAAGACGATCGATCTTCACAGTTACTCGATACAAAGTGGCAAAAACGTGCATTTTTTGCGCTATTATACCGTGAACACCTTGTATAATACATTGTTAATCTGCGGTAGGGTTGCCAATCTCTTCTAAAGTATAAAAAACATGTAGACACATTCCTGCAATTAGGTTCCCGTGCCATGTGTGGCATTTAGCATTTCAAATGCATGCACATTTGAGTTCTTGCTATAAAAACCAAGTTCGAAAAAAAACCATTTTATTTCAAGAACTTTAAAATTGAAAAAAAAAAAGAATTTGTTAGAAATAAATTTTATTATTTCTCATCACGACTCAAAACTGTCTCATTGCTGGTTATTTTTAAAAATTAAATGTTTAAATTGGAAGGCCATGACAGTTTTTATATTATTAATAGGTACATTAGTGTGTAATAGGACAGTAGACAACCTTGCATGGCAGCAGAGTAGCAGTGAATGAACGGATGGCGGTTGATGGCGCGTGGCCGACGCCGGCGAGCGACAACCGGTCCGGGCGACCTTGTCAAGGCGAGCCGGCCCCGTCCCGGCCACTAATGCCGACGACGTACCTCGCATTCCGGACGGGAGCGGCCGGTGCGACCTACCTGTGCCCAATTGCCAGATTGTCACAGGAGAGAGAGCACATCCCTATCTGTTATCTATGCTATGAGTATAAATGGATGTCTTTTGACGCATCTATTATTTCTGATCGGTACACTAATTCGAATACATTTTTGGAATTGTAAATGTAAAAAAGATAAAAAACGCTATAAATTCCCACGGCTCGAGTAGAAGGGTAAGTTACAACAGCCTTAATAGGCGTGGTATGCAGCGAGCGGCCACATTACAGCTAATAGTGCTTTACTTGGCGTTTGTAAATGCGATCGAGATACTTGATACTTGTTTTAAATGTTTTTGTAGGCTTAAGCTCATGTCTGCATAGCAATATTTAAACCATTTCGAAAATAGTACTGTTGCCGCTTCAGTCTGACGAACAGTTTCACCAGACGGCGAACATTGGCGACGAGGTATCCTACGTATGCGGGTATAATACGCGTTCCCGAAACCTCAATATCAAGTTGCTCGAATTTATTAGCTTTACGACAATACAAGAAACGTGGCGGTGATCTCGGACCAGAAGAATCACAGCTAGGCTGGGTAGCCCTGTATATTTGTAAAGATTCATCCCTTGTACGAAAAAAGTTTGAATGACTTATCATTTGTTTGTGTAGTTCTCTCAGCGCTCTGTAGAAGTGGAGCAATATTTTTGGCGCAGCAGTAACTGCCCCCCGCCGTCCGGTAGTGCAGCCTGCACGGGGTGAACATTGCCAAACAATTCTTAAACCTCTGCCAAAACTTCCTAATAAATTGTGTTTCCGAGAATATGAGATGATACTTTTGTTTTGGCTGCACATCGTTTGTTGTTTAGGAGCGGCTCGCTAACGATTGCATAGTTCAAAATACTCGCGCCTGATGAACGCGTATTACATTAAAGGAGTATTGGGGCGACACAGAATCCCCCAATCGTATGCCGGAGCAGGATATCGTAAACGACTGTCGCCTTCCACTGAGCCTTCCCATGCTTGGTAGTGCTGAACTCCAGGTAGCTACCACCCTTTTGCTGAAGTCATCCTTGTGTTCCGGATGGGAGCTTGACAGCAAGTACTCTCTTACTGCTTCCTTTTTCTTCGGTTATTTTATTTATATACATATAATATGACGAAGACGAGTCATCGGATGCTAAAGTGTTATTATTAAGTTCCTTACACCCTTATGCTGGTATTTTGTACCAGTTAGAATATTACTCAAGAGATAGGTTTAAAATTTATCAACATGTTATGTTGTATATGGAAAAATACGGCTGATTAACATATCAAAGATTATTTGTGTCATCAATCAATACCATGGCGTATCCATACCTTGGCCTTATAAAAAATTAATACCAATTGGTTTGAACGTACGTGGCGAACACCTGAATTGATAACACTAGTAAATATTAAAACCTAATAAGTTGTGCGTTCTATTGACCTACTCGTATATCATTTACAGTATAGGTGCATTATAAATGATTTTATCAAAAACAAAAATGTAAATAATGCCAGTTTCGAAACTCAGACCTTCCACCGCAAAAAGTTGTGAGATCAAACCAAGTCAGTTGACTTGCATAAGCTATTATCAACTTTTTAAATTATAGTTTTTCTATCACGCATTCGTATTAAAAAGTGCAAGCACACTCTCCTATGTATCTCACTCACTCCAGCGGTGTCACACATAACCATAGAAGACAAAGTCCTTATTCTTTACGTGACACGCATACTAAACACCCTCCAACGTGCATCGAACTACAACATTTTGATCCTTACCGGCACGTATTAGACTGCAATATTCCTTGCAAATGACGGTGCATAGAACGGCATCTGTTCTAGTCGTATGCTGGCGTAATCCGGTTATATCCGGGGAACGGATATCGGGATTGTTCCGCTTTGAGACGGCTGCGTGGTCGGAGGGTACAGATTGAGGCTGTTAGATGCACTGAAGCGTAGGCTGAACAATATAGTAAATTAGTTGTCCCAGCGTACTTCGTACCGCATTATGATTAAAAAATGTTTTGGTGATATATCGACAGCAACGCCACCTATCGGGTCCAATTGTGAATCTAAACCATTCCCAGATCCCCTTGAACACACACAAAAAATTTCATCAAAATCGGTCCAGTCATTTGAGAGAAGTTCAGTGACATACACACTCACAGAAGAATTATATATATTAAGATAATCAGTAATCAAATTTTTGGGGCTATATAAATTATTGTCCACTTTTTTTTCTTTTTCATTATTTATGAATCATGGTTTCATGGCTTGGTTTTATTGCTAGTGATACTTTCTTGTATATGGGATTGGGTGACTACGTCTCAATTTTAATTTTTTCGTTTCATTTCCGTCTTGCTAATAAATTATTTTTGAACATTGACATATTTTTTGAACGTCAATTTATCACTTCACACATCAATTTAGTCCTTCTGTTTTAACAGTAGTTTTGTTTTGTCATTTCAACGGTCAGTTTTGCTAATTTCAAGAAAAAATAATTTCAAAATAAATTGATTCATTGCAATTATTTGACAAAATGCCATTATTAAAGTAACTTTTATCACAGATATCTCAAATAGGTACCCATATTTTTGCGAAAAAGGAAAGTATAGTAGATCTTATATTTATATCGTATTACAATTTACAATTAACGAAACAACCATATTTATCGAGTATTATAGTCGGTTAGCCATGTCATTATCTGCCGCAGATCCCACATTCGCGTAGGAATAATACAACGCATTACATAATTATCAATTAGAGGTAATCTCCATTCCTATCATAATCGATTAAATATTCGATGGTGTAATGCAGTGGTAATTCCGACAGAAGAATATTCCTATTGATAATTTTAACAAAACGGCAGAATATCGAGTTTTTCAGGGTTTTTAATTAAATAATATTTCAAAGTTTCTCTATATAATGTTATTAGCTAAGAGTCAAATATTTTGTTATAAATAGGTTAGGTACCTATCCTTTTTATAAAGTCGAAGATCTATTTTTTATTGAAATATTATAAAAATATTTCTTAAAATTGTACTTTATTAGGATGCCCGTAAATTGGCATGGAAACATTTAAAGATACTACTACAAAAAAACCTACTAAACTGACCAAACTACAATCTTTTCTCTTATCGCCATCTATGGAATCTATGGTGAACTATTTTTTTTACAGTTTACATCAATTGTCATTTTTCTATTGTTCCTTGCACTAAAAACGTCCTGAAGCTACGGATTATCCAAATACCTATTATAAAAGCAGGTAAGTAACATATTATTGTGGTATTTCTTCTGTAATATTCTTAATGACAGTGGCGCCTCTGGCTGTAGATTTTGGCAAATGTTAGTAAAGCCTCGTGTCGAAGTAACTTGTAACACCCGGCAGTCACGTAGTTTTACGACCCCTCGCTAGATGGCGTTTACTGCAGCTTAACACATTTTAATTTGTAACTTCTGTTTATTCTCAACGTTGTGTTGTTAACTTGTTAATAACTCAATTGCCTATGATTATTGTAATTAAGGTTGATCGGCAACCTTAGACAGATGCATAGTAAAAATGTATTTTAATTAACGTTGAAGTTAGACAATGTCATCTGCCCATAGTAGTTTACTAACAGTAACTAATAGAACAATAACTGTTTGATGGTACCGCTAACTATTTACGTGAATGTGCTGGTACAGAGAAAACGCAGGATAAACGCAACTCCCGAGACCCTGTCCGGTAATAAGCGCCGCCTGCCGGGTTCTTTTGCCGTGTTGTCATTTAGTTTGTGCACTTCACGATAGATGTCGCTGCATTTTAGCTGAAATATATGCGGTAAATGATACACAGGATTGATAATGTGGTGTTACGATAAGCACATAGTCATGTAGTTTTTAGCACTTAAGATAAACAGCTAACAGTTACACAGATGCCGATTAGTAAGCTAGCTTCAATACTAACAAACTTAAAGCACGAATATTTTTTGCAACATGGCAACTGCACACGTGTACGTTGCAAATAAATATACAGGGTGTTAGGGTTAAGACCAGAAACCTCGTAACCACGCTTTCGGACCGTGAAGTTAAGTCGTATGGCATACAAACTATATTTATTAATACATTAATTTGCCCACAATTTACAAATTTCATTTTAATTCAAAAATAAATGCAAATGAACTTACAACAGTATGCCACTGGAACCTCCACTACGCTAGTACTATAATTACTATAAACGCGCGCCGCGTACGCCGTTATTCATTACGAAAATGGCCATGTGTGCGTAGCGTCCGGCTACACTACTACATCCACGCGAGCGACCTAGCAATGGCGGCAATCGTTTACTACCAGTACCTACAGTTATAGTAAATTAATCACCTTTTTATTTTATGTAATTTTGTTTGGTTTCAAGATATAATACTATTTATGTAACGGCATTAGCTTATTAATAAAAGCTACCGATGTCATAACAAAAGGAAAAAATACGACTCACTTACCTATACTACTCACTTACCTATACTTACCATTCCTACCTTTAGTATGTTGTACTTGTAGGTACAATACTCAATAATATCACATCCTAGATACCTATCTAGATACCTATCTAGGATGTGATATTATTGAGTATTGTACCTACAAGTACAACATACTAAAGGTAGGAATGGTTAGTATAGGTAAGTGATTCCTATTCAAACATTTGATGTTGTAATAGGTCCTTTGTTTTAGGACATTTTGTATTAATTTATTAAACGAAATATCTACTAAATTTACTTTTATAAAGCATCACATACCTAAGTAGTTACATAATAATAAAATTACTTACCGAGCAGGGTGCATTTAATGTGATTCAATCCACAGCACTTCAATTACACTAAACACACTTTACTAATAAAGCAAAGTCGCCAGTATGCGGACCATGTCCGTAAACTCGATGGAACTAAACGTGGACATATTGATAAAATAACTAAATAACTAACTAAATTCACAGAATCACAATTCACATCCATATCCGACCTGCGAAACCAAGCGACTGGTAAGCGAACATATTAATAAGTAGGTAAATAACACAGAGTCGGTCAATTTGAAAGACTTCCGATTGCACAAATGCGGGATCTATGAACCTCCGTAACCGTAACCGAAAGTATCGGATATCCGAAATAAAAATTTTATCTGTCCAATTTTCGGTTAATTTCGAATAGGGGCGACATCTAAATGAGACATGTAATGACAGGTTTTCTGTCTGCCGGCTGAGCAGAGAAGCATACACTAGCCGCGCGCGAATCTTGCACAGTTTTATTATTTCTATTGTTTAGTCAAAATTATATCTAATATCCGTAACCGACTACTACTAGACTAAGGGCCAGTTTCACCGGTTCCGGATAAAGTTCCGGATAGCCCTAGGAACTCAACTCCCAGATAAACTACAACTTTTGGCATCTCAGGTAATCTGATAGAAGTGACAGAGAAAAGTGTTGGTTATGGTATCTGCCAGTTCAAGTGGCTGTTAGGCGTTATTTGACGGATAAAAAAATGTTTCAAGTGGCGTTTCTATAACACATTAGGAATTTGAACTGTAATAAATCATATTATTATGAATCCTACTATTTTCGTTCCATAATGATAAAATTATACTTGAAAATATTAAAAAAAGTCTAATTGGATTATTTTGAACAAAAAGTATTTTATTAAATAAGTTTTCAAAATAATTTTCAAATGACAATAATTTACGTAGTAGTAACGAAACGCAAAAAAGCGACGTTGCCGCTCCGTCAACTGTTAAGTCACTAAGTGGCAGATAAATTCCTAGGGCTATCCGGAACTTTATCCGTAACCGGTGAAACTGGCCCTAACTATCTGAAACTATCGGATAATGCGGAATAATTACATATTCGTAACCGTATCTAAAACCGGTATAATATTATTCCTATATCCGTATCCAGATCCGAAATTTCATATCCATAACATCCCTGGTACACATGCCGCGCATCTTTGAATGTTTTGCCGCCAAACGTGGCCAAACCGCCAAAAGAATGCGAAGCCGCTCAAGGCGCGGCGCGACGAGGCTCCGTAATCATAGAGCAGTTCTATCGATTTGAATTATTTTAATAGAAGAATCGATTATTTTCCTTTAATAAATCTGTTTAGCAAACCAAATAAACCTACTTACATTTATTATTTTATTTAGATAAAGATAACTTCAAGTGTTTGTGTAACGTTAATCGATTAGGTAACGATTACAGTTAAGAAGAAGGTACAATTTCAAAGATATCTTTGCAAAATCGATTTATTCGAGTAACTCATGTGCTACAAAATAATAATAAATAAATGTATTTATTATTACCATTAATGTTATTTAGCAAACTGCACACAAGTGACACAAGGCATATTATTTATTTATCTTTTTTACATTATCATATTTCACAATTGAAATGTAAGTTAAATTTTATTATTTAGAATTAATGATATTATTTAACAATTCGTCTTAATTGAATAATCGACCAGTTTTTAATTTTTTATTTCTACATACAGTACGCGCTAAGTAGATAGGCGGAATCGTTTTTATTCTAATTATTTATTTATTTATTTACTCATAACGCCGACCATTACAATTATTAATAATTAATTGACTGTTTATCTATGTTGGATAATAAATACATACGTTATTTTCATGTTAACACACATCGATTAATATACGATTAATCGATTGCATTCTCAACAGTGAAATATCAATTTTTCAA
Source organism: Ochlodes sylvanus (assembly GCA_905404295.2). NCBI lineage: Eukaryota > Metazoa > Arthropoda > Insecta > Lepidoptera > Hesperiidae > Ochlodes > Ochlodes sylvanus. The sequence continues at coordinate 757,229 of FR990135.1, read as the reverse complement.
TAACAACAAATGCTCGAAAACTGGGAAGCGCCTGAATGGCCTGACAGCCTGATAGGTACCTAACGTTGCAAACTATTAGTGTGCGTTTCTGCGTTGTGTCTGTGTGGGTTTATGACTTTGAAGATTTTATTTTTGAATTTGTACCGCGACCAAACGATTTTAATATTGTAAGCAGTGTAAGATTACCTAGTTTGTATTTTTATGAGTACAGCTACGTAGGTGTTATTTTTAAAGTGAAACTTTTATTTATTTCTAATGCTTTAGATAAGTATTGACAAATTCCTTATTAATGACGTTTTTTAATTATGTATTTTCTCTTTTCAATGTAGGTATGTTAAGTTAGATAATTCGGTATTGGTAGGTAAATTATTCTTTAATAGTGTTGTTATTGCCAAGCCAAATTCTAACAGTGTAGAATTCAGATTAATTTGTTGTCAGAGTACATTTGAGCTGGGCAGTGTGTTTCGTTGGGTATCATATTCTACCATAACTTTCATTTAATCATTTTAAGGTTGTAGGTATAACATTTATCGTAATGTTCACTACGAAGATATTTATGTACCTAAGTTACATTAAATAATTCTAACATTTTCATCGCAGAATAAGATTGATTTAAAATCAAGTACCAAGATCATTCGAACCGTGACAAATTAGAGTGCTACCTTGAGGTTTACGTGTAGAACTGAATGGGAATAGTAATTTTCATTCACTGTATAGCTCGGATGGGCCGCAAGAATAGTGTCATATTTCAATATTTCAGAAAAAAAAAATGTTATTTAATTTTATATGGAATAAAAAAAGGGCACCGACATTTTTTTTCTCTATGTAGTATTACTTAGAATCATGGTCCGAAAGCGTGGTTACGAGGTTTCTGGTCTTAACCCTAACACCCTGTATAAACCCATGTACCTACTGATACCAAACAATGACTACCAAACATTTACCTGTCACATTCATATCTGTGCTGGCCGGGAATCGAACCCGGGATACCTCGCTTCGTAGGCAAGGCCACTACCAACTAAGTTGCAGTCGTCAATGTTTTTTTAAAAATCTGATCTGTTACTTAAGCCTAGACGATTCAAGTTACATTGATTTTCACAATGTATACCATTCATTGGACAATATTTAAAATTCATGAAAGCGTGACAGTGTGGTGGCACCAAAAGACTAAAATACAAGCCATTCACTGACCAACTGTTCCCGAAAGTTTGCGGTCACCTTATAAATGAATTTCGAACTCTACCACTAATGGAACCGCCTCGGTGACACATCGGTGCTAAAATAAAGTCAACGGTGGAGCTTTTGTTGGGCCTGAAAACTTCAGTTCTATTCATTTAAAAAAATCTTACGAGTATTCTTTACAGTAGTTACTAGTTAGTAAGTAGTAGTAGTTTTCTTAACAGTTGGTTGAAATTGACGTAATTTAACTGTTTATATTTGACTGACGTCTTGTCAAAGGTACGTGACGATGTTTTTGTGAGTGAACGTCAATCACACTCGTCCTAATTTTTTTTTCAGCTTAGTAATCTGCTAGTGGATTTAGTTGCATCGATGTTGAAACGATGCTTTAGAATGTTTCTCCTACTTGATAAGCAAGACGCTATCCGGTGCACTCATGCATTTCATCTTAGACTGAAAACATTCAATTTAATAATAAAATATACCTACCTGTAGTTCAAGAATAATCAAATTTGGTGTTACGGGGTGACGTTTAAATACCCGTTAAAATACATTTGAACCAAGTTGTGGACCGGTAATAACAGGATAAGAGGAAAAGCCGCAACATTCAATTTAATTTGGCGGATTGCCTGGCTGGGAGTGGGGCGGGCGCGGGGCGCGGGGCGCGGCGCACAGTGATCACTCGGTTATTTTTACGTGCGCGCACGCATTTAGAGTTCATTCATTCCCATTCGGTTCCGCGCTACATTTAGATTGACCGCGAGTACTGGCGGGCCGATGCGATGCGTGGGCGCGGATGGATAGTGCTGAGCGGTGACCTCCTTGCGGGATGACGACTATAACTACATAAGTCTTGATTCTTCATTCTTTTCCACTGCTGTGTTAGATGTTATGCGATGATGCTTATTTTAGTTTCCACTTAAGGGATAAGTTGGGCAACTATAAGGGTCTAATCACCTTTATAAGCTCACGTAAACTCATCAAACTCATCGTTGTAGTTGTGTTTTGACATTTGACATCAACGGCCAAGCTCCCCCATTGCGTAACTTTATTGCACATGTGCCTCAACTCTGTGCAGGGTATGTTGCATGATTTGGACTAATGACTACTACGATCATTGCACCAATTGCACTGTTCAAAGTTGCACTCTGAATGTAATTGGAAGCTTAATTTTGGTCTACACAAAAAAGCTTCTATCGTTGGATTCTCAACTGAAATTAAGACAGGTGTGGTAGATTCACTGTGCATGTAAATATTACTATCATAACTAATTCATAGAAGACGACACGCCGTCTGGACTCTGTGATGATTTTAGAATTGTATCAGTCTATTTACAAACCGTCTTGGCAGCCGTTTTGGAGTGGTGTAGGTGTTCAGCGTCATAGATTTCGTCAGAAGATTGTGGACTCACAATTTTTTTACATTTATCTTATTTAATAATTAAATATTTTTCCAATTACCAATTTAGAATTATTTAATTATGACTGTAAGTATTATAAAGATCCAATCCATAACGAAACTGATAATTGCCAGGGTCAATCGTAATTAGATACAAACTCTTTAAAATAATCATAGACTTCAGATTGCTTATTGATACAAAGTAAATAGCTCGCAGCGAGGTGGCAAAGCGATGTGCGCGAACATTTATTGTTATGTAAACAACAATAAATTTGGCACAGGTATTACTCGTTGAACGGCGATATACCAACATCGTGCTTAGCAATTGCCAACTTTACTGCACATAAATCGGTTGGTACAATTCCTTTGGAGATTGATATAGTTCAATTGTTTACACTTTACTTGCGTAATGATGACTAGAACTATGTTTTAATCTTTAACCGAACATTAGCAAGTAACAATTTATTTAAAGAAATAGGCCGAATTTAAGAAAGAGATGCTTGATGCCGTCTGTTGTTTTAACTTCTTTACAAAATTTTCTATGATGTTGGTTCGTTAATTCGATATGTATCAACACTAGAGTTTTACGTTGATATCTTTTTTAAATATTTTTAATGTTAAGTGTTCGGTAAGGGAATTAATTCAATTTTATCCTGAAACCGCAAAGTAATCATTGAGCTTCCCTCCCTCTTCCCGCTCGGTTCTAATCTGTCAACATTTTCAACGGGATTCAAAATAGCCACAAGAGCATCTCTCAATTCCTGATGTACAGTAGTCGGTACAATGTATAATGAGGAAGCAGATTGCTACGTATTGGCAATGATCAATGTATTATAGTCGTCGTCAATAGTCGTAGGAATTTATTACATTCGTCTGAAGTAAGGGTCATAATAGCAAAGGGAGGATCTTCTTGTAGTGACCAGATTTGGTGATCATGCCTGATGAGCAGGTGGTGGTGTTGTGTTAGGTCTTGGTCCGATTCGTAACTTGTATGAATGCGAGCGTTGTACACCGTGAGTCAGGTCTGACGTGACGTCACTGTGTGATGTCGCGATGTCGTCATGTCCATATTCCTAGATGCCACGGTGATATCTTCGGCTGTAACTAAATATTTTGTTTGAAATGTTTTGTGACTAACTGACTTGGTTTGACATTTTCCAATAGGATACAAAATATTTTGATTTAATAAGATAGCTTGCGATATCGTCTTGGCGTCTTGGTGAGATATAAGAAGAGTATTAGAATATATACATTTTAAAACAGTTATAACTTGTTAAATAAAACCAACATGGAGATAGACCAACTACGTATACTAATTACTCCAAACTCAGGTGTAGCTAGTTGTTTATTGAAATTAATTGCCCAGCTTAACATGACTTCACTTTTGGCGCAAAATGTATCTTGGCTTAGTAGACTCGACCCAATTTAGTGCTCCGTACTTTCAGAATACAACAGTGCACTTGCAATGCAATACATTTGTTTAATAATTTTTTTTTTAGTAACAATAATCCATTGCTGGCGGCACTTATAAACTTTTGAATGGAATTAATCACCTGTTTTGAGACTACACAATTAACAATTATGTACAATTACTTCGAATCGTGTGATGTTCAATGATCTTCTATCTTAGTGGATCGAATGAGATATGTAATCGCGAAATGAAGAACTTATTTCATTGCAAGTATTATTAGAATCTCATGCGGCCGTCGCTCCAGAAAACCTCAGTGTAATTTAAAATTCAATTTTCAGAATCAATTTCTTCGTTCGCATCGAGATGGCTTTCTAACTTTATCAAGTAGGTAGGTACTGTCAGTGTTGATAGGACTTAATCTCGTAGATGACACGGATAAATGTCTGTAAACTCAAACTCAAACTCAAATCATTTATTCCATGTAGGTATTTAGAATACACTTATGAACGTCATTTTTTGCATTTACCACCGTTTCGCTAAGGTGCCTTTAAATTTTAAATCTTACGAGGAGAAAAAGAAACGGCGAAAGAAAACTCCTCGGCACATCTTTTAAAAAAAAATACATATATATAGTGCTTAAAACGAATTAGTCTTTTTTGCTAGGTACTACCATTTTATACCTAAATACTAACTTGAGCGGAACCGGATGCGGATGTCTATTACCAAGCATCCTTGTCATTAATATACTCATCGATAGTATAATAACCTTTCTCTACAAGCCGTGTTTTAATACGTTTCTTAAATATTTGTATGGGGAGATCAATGATTGACTTGGGCAATTTATTGTAAAAGCGTACACCGAGCCCCACAAAAGATCGCTGAACCTTACGCAGGCGATATGAGGAGGTAACTAACTGGTGCATATGTCTAGTTTGCCGATTGGTAACATCGCATTTTTGTTTGTATAAACCTACATTTTTGCGAATAAACATCAAATTACTATAAATGTATTGCGAAGCGACTGTTAGTATCTCTATTTCTTTAAATTTGTCACGCAGTGATTCGCGTGATTTTAATTTATAAACTGCCCTAATAGCTCTCTTCTGTAACACAAAAATTGTATCGATATCTGCCGATTTACCCCAAAGTAAAATACCATAGGACATAATACTATGAAAGTAGGCAAAGTAAACAAGCCTTGCTGTTTCAACATCAGTAAATTGTCTTATTTTCCTTATAGCATAAACAGCCTTACTAAGTTTACCCGCAAGCGTCACTATATGGGATCCCCACTGGAGCTTATAGTCCAAAGTTATTCCTAAAAATACTGTGGATCTTTCCATATTTAATATTTCGTTATTCAATTTAATAGCCGTATTTCCGCTTTTAACATTTGGCAAAACAAATTCTACGCATTTAGTTTTATTTGCATTAAGAACCAAATTATTAATAGAAAACCAGTATGAGATATAGTTGAGAGTACTGCTTACATCGTCAAAGTTTATTTTATCTCTATCTAGTTTAGTTTATCTTATCTTTATTGTACCCTTAACCAGTGGGCTGTTAATCTCGGGATTTAACTATACCTAAGAGAAATTCTTTGGGTACTGTTGATAGGGAGAATATTGCCGAAATTCTTATATTTCCTCTCAATATACAGACATAAGTTAGCTAGCTGTGTGTAAAAATGTGCTCCTTCTAGTACTAATATCGTATGTGCTCGTTTGGTACGTGATGTAATTTATAATTTAGGTCTGTTGACCGCTTGTCTGTCTTGAATTGACTGTTGTCTCGTTGTCAAACTTTCAGCTATTGGCGAATCAGGGTTGCGTTTTGACCCTTGACAGTTCCTTTGTAACTTAACTTTTATACCAATTTAAAGAATCGCGATAAACATTGTTGCCGCAAGCCTTTTTCAATATATCATGCAAACCAACTAAGCTGTTTTGAAGATAAGCGGGTACATACACACAGACCAATTGGCAAACCGACTAACAGACAAAAATTCTAAAAAATATGCGATTAATTGCGTTATTGTTTTCGCGAAGTAAGCGCTCGTACGTAAGTTCCTTACACAGACCGCTTACACTCGATCAGTTACACTTTATTATACTGTAGGTAGATATGTGCCTATATGGACTTTTTGACTGATAAATTATTGAATATCGTTTAGGCTGAAGGTGCGTAGATACATAAAAAGGAATTGTTCGGTGAATTCGCGCGCCAATATATCTGAGCCACTTTTACTGCGTATGTTACCGTATACCATCAAATAGTAGGCAAATTTATTTGTATTGAAGTACCTACTACTAACAATTTCATTTCGACTTCATCTTCATTTTCACCTACATTGGAAATATTGGAATTTATTACTAACAAAATTCTCTTTTTTTACGTTATTATTTGTAGTACCTACTCTTTGTAAACCTCACTTATTTTTCTTTTTCACAATATGGCGTCTGCTTGTCGCCATATTGAATTTTGGTGTCCGTCATGTTTTAGTGATACTCGCTAAATTAATACAAATCGATGGACGTAAGAATAATTCAAGTCAGACCGCGCGTTTGGTCTCTAGATCGTCATGAACGAACAAACATACATACGAGTACATATAGACATTCTCGTACATAGACTTATACACATTACATTCCATTGCGTCGCGTAGTCGGGTATATGGACATTTATGTGTCTAAAATTTTTGTGTTACTTCGTTTTTTCACGTTCTGCGTGCCTTTTTTACGTAACGAGAAGCGGCGCCGTTATACCGCCGGGTGACTTTAACTATTTTAGTTAAACCTTTACTTTACTTAATTATCCTTGGGCTAAGCATAGTCTTTAAGTAACAGTTACTGTTACAAGGATTCATTAATTTAATCTTAATATTTTTCCAAGATTGACCCTTAGATAGGAATGTGTAGGTGCAGGTTTTCCTTAGTTATTCCTTTAGTTTAACCTTTTCGATGTTCTTAATTATTGGAAGTTAGTAAGTTGATGGTGATTCTTAATTACATCCGGACTAACATCTCATTGCTAGAGTAGATCCTCTTACAATAAAATCCACGAGCGAGATTTAAGTTGCCTAATTTGCTTTTGGACTAATAATACTACTTGCGTGTACAGTTTCCGGTTTTAGACTTCCTTCGTAAGCTACGGTATATTAATGTTGAACTTTGTGTTTGTAATCGTGTCAACTCAAACAAGACAGAGTGACAGGCCAAACTTCAGACTGTGTTTGTTGGTTATTGTCTACGAAATAGCTTATGTAGACAATCCATAACTTTACCTAATGTATGTTTGTTTAAGTGCTATTATTAACAACTATCAATCATGTACATCGGCATCAGACTGTATCCAAAACAATTTAATTAAAATTTAGTTTACAAGGGACTTACGAAATTAACGTATATTTTTTCAATACTGAACCAAATGTAACAAATGATACACAAATTAATTCATAACAATAAAAAAACGACGACCAGTATGAATGATTACTATGCCGGATCGCTGTTATAAGTGTCCTGGATTCGATTTCCGGCAAGGCGAATATTTGAATTATGAGTTTTAATGCCTGATCTTGGTCTGAGTGTGTTGTCCATGGCACCCACGACACAGGAAATCTAACTAGTGTGACGTTATTATTATATACATAAACACTCAAGCGAGTTGTTAGTCCGTCGTCCCCGCCATACTAATTGCTAAATAAATACATTTAAAAAGTTTAGCCGGTCGATGTAACCTAATTGGATCCCGGCAGGCCACTCGTTGACATAGTTTCTGTCCACAGTAAATCGATGTCCGCCACCGTGGCAGCATTGAAGGATACGTTTGTATAACGACCGTTTGACGTTTGCTTGTCTTGGTAATCATTAGCGATCGTTAAAAGGAATAAAAACTTGTATTAATAATTTTACGTAGAACTTTTATATGTTGATTATATTGCTATCCAACGGATTGTAAAATCGATTTGACAAAATGCTATTTAGTCCTTAATGTTCAGGAAACGTCTATTCAGGAACTCTGTCCGCACTAAAACGATGAACTCCATTCAAAAAGGTGTCGAAACTTTTGTATGTCTATTTTGATAAACTACAATAAAATTTTGATCGCGAAAAGTTATATATTTTGGAGATAATCTCCAAGAAATTATAATTACCCCCATTCAACTGCTAAAAAATATTCCTTATTGGAGGACGTTTAAAACACTAAAACAAATAATATAAAAATTTATCTTCTCCATTATTTCGAAGTTAATGTCTTTATTTCCTGGGCCACACATGGGTTTGTTGTCGTTTAGAAGTTCTACAGAACTACTGAAGCTCCAACGAATTTATGTATGAAAATAAATAATTGTTAATTTGTGATAACAGATTGATCGTTAAATGGCGAACTGACTACTACCGCTACCTGAACACGTGGGAAATAACTCCTCGCACTCCGTAGACTCGTAGTATCCTCTCCGTATTAGCCGTGTGTAAGATAGCAGACGTAATTAGACCCCGCGAGAACAAGATGACTATCAGTTCTTGATCTCTGCACAAAAAACCCCTCTTTAATAAAGTTTATCCTGATAATGTCTGTGCAATTTTATGAGTAACACCGTGCAACCTGAGATAGAGGAAGAAATATTGAGGGGTATATTTTTCTTATTTAATGATAACGGATAACGAGAGTTGTGTGTTAGTTCGCTATTCAAATCGAATCGCTATATTTTCATCACAAAGGGCTACTTGCAGCAATGCTTTAAATCTAGATTAAATCTCAATTTTAGCTTAAATATCGTTTACCGTCTCATCATCGAAATTGCTTAAATCTCGATTTAAATAAACGTCAAACACTTATCGCCAATTTTGTCAGTATAAAGACATTAAATCTCGATTTAGTGATTTCAATGTCCAATGACGTTGACACTTGATTTGACAGAATAACGGGCAAAAGGAACGCCAAACCGTTTCATTTTACGACCAAATACAACAGAACTGTCATCATTTTTTGCACTAAAACTGGTAAACATACACGGACACGGACGGAAAACGGAACGCAAAGAATGAATGATGAAGGAAAGATTGACGTAATCTCGGTTTAGTTATATCGAATACGAAATGTGTCCATGCAAGACACCCAAGATTAGATTTAAGTTAACTCGAGTTTTTGACAAAAGCAAGCAAGCAAGTTTTACACAATTTTGCTGCAAGCCGCCCTAAATATATGGATAAATTTGATGTTTAATCCCTGTCTGGTCGTTAATACGACAGAAATGAAACAGTAAAGAAATTCAATATTAACGCGTGATGCAGACCGCTTTAATGCATTGATCGTGATCACAGATAAAAATGGGCATTCAGCATTTCAATTATTTTATTTGCCCGTCACTGTATGAGATGGTGGTCGAATACCGGTTAGTGGGTCACACATGCTAGGGAACATTGCTCCCAAATATCAATAAGAATTTATTAATATCTTGTAGCACGTACCTCCGAGGAATTTATTACATTCAGAGTTCAAAAACTTTGATTACGAGATATCGGTATATCTATACGAATACTAATAAACTCTTAATCGTAACGTGAACTTAAGGAACACGATTCTTAGTTTAACTGCGGTAATAGCATTTTATCTGAACTAAAAGTGACAAAGTTTTGACCAATTAATTTCCCTCTATATATTTTTTTTTTATTTTCACCTAGAAATCTTTAGCTGCAATAAAAAGCCGGCTGGTGCTCAAGACGAGCTCGCAATGCGGAGGCTCGCGGTAAAAATAGCATTTGTTTTATCTGTATAATGAAGCGGCGTGAAATAGGAAATGTAATTACGTGGCCCCGTGGGGCTGCGCGGACTACGTGAGTAAAGAAATCGTGCAGAGACCGGGATCGTCTTTTTAACTAACAGATGTGTGTGTTTTTTTAAATGGTATAGTTTAATGCTTGGCTACATCCGACCTGATGGTAAGCAGCTTAGTTAGTGTTTGTATGTGTGGTTTGTTACACAACTTTTTAGAATATTATGGAGAACTCTCAGCTGTGCCGGTACATAGAAGATGATATATAATTATGAAGAAGATGCATGAGAAAAACTTTTCCTGGGTGTCTTATTAACGCAATTGAACCCAAAACAATGAGTTTTAGAATTTTTGTCTGTTTGTCTGTGGTTTTGTACGCGCTAATCTCCGAAACGGCTTATCCGATTTGGGTGTGGTTTTCACTAATATATTGTCGTAAGCCTCACTTAATATTTAGTGTTTGTTGTTTTATTTCAAACGGTTGAGAAATAAAAAAAATGTGTGGTCGGGGGACTCCCGTCAGGAACGAAGTTCCTTAGGTTTTTTTCTTCAACTCCATAAATGTACTCAAAATTTGTACAACCGTTTGGCTATCGTTGCTTATTATACCACTTACAACTAGGTATTTAAAAAATAACCGCAGGACTATTCAAAGGTAGACAAAAGGGAAAGCTAAGGAACAGTATCGAGATTGTAATCTGGATTTGGTATCTATATTGTAAGAAAAGGTAAAAAAGAAAGCGACAAGGCAATATTTTATTTTATTCAATATTTTTTCACGTGTCCATATTTATTCCAGTCTCACGTGTTACTACGTGACTTTTCAATACAGAACGCAAATAACATAATAATATGCTACTCGTAGGTAGTATTACGTGGTGCGCGGGCAAATATAACATATAAAATCTCGTTAGTATTCTTCGACGGGGTTCGTCCCCACTGGAGTCGCCACAGAGCGCTGTCTACCTCTGCCCAGTATCTTCTCTCATGCGACGGAGCTACGTGGCTTCGTTGATCCCTGGCCTACATTATAAATTAATGAGTGGAAGGATTCTGAAATGGCATTATTGTTTTATAATTCAGCGACGCAGCAATTAGCAGGTAAATTTATAACCACTTTCATAAATGGTTTTATGCTGAATTAAGCCCTAATGATGTGCTTAAATTAACCATGCCAGCGCAAGTTACGTTCGAGAATAGTATTTGCATACGTAGAATATGCATCTCAAAGTTTTTAAAGTCGCCTTATATAGTCGCGTATGCCGGCGTGTGCCGCTGTTATGTCCCAGTAAAAATAAATCTCATTTAAGCCTTTGTGTGGGTATTTTCTTAATTTCTCTCGTAAAATACTTGAATAGATTCTGTACTCTCATCGCATTACCCAGGTGGAAGCTATATGATAATACGCGAATGATCTACCTAAGTATCACTTTACATTTAAAAATATATAGAGTGCTGTACATTTCAAGACTATTATCGTCAATTTACTTGTACCATGAGGTGGTAATAAGTTTTTATACGTAATAAATCCCAGTACATTGTCATCATTATCATCATCATCATCACAACCCATAACTGTCCCACTGCTGGGCACGGGTCTCCTCTCACAATTAGAGGGGTATAGGCCATAGTCCACCACGCTGGCCAAGTGCGGATTGGCGGACAGTACATTGTACTGGGATTTAATTCGTAACGACATTTATCGAAGGTTAAAGTTGCTAGTTCAATTAAGTTAACAAGGACCTCTAATATACTGGATTGTCTGTCTATTTCTGTCTGGATCTTTGAGTGGAGGAAAACTATCGGGCCCAATCTGTACTATTTTGTCTTAAATAATTGTTTGTTTCAATAAAGAACATTCACTACGAAATCTTCTATTTTTGTTGTAATAGATTTTAGATACGGATGTCATTTGTTGGGTTCTTGATATTTGTTCTTCACGTTTGAGCGTGTAAGCCAATGATTTGTGTGTGTGTGTGTGTGTGTGTGTGTGTGTGTGTGTGTGTGTGTGTGTGTGTGTGTGTGTGTGTGTGTGTTTGGGGGGTCATATTACCAACTGTACTACTGTTTGACATTGACAATAGCATGTGTAGATTTTTTTCCAAAAAAGTAAGGATTGGCCTTTTTATTATGTGGCATGAAATATTTCATATTTATTCGAGTATATTAGGTTTGAACTATGTGTACGGTTTAAGTGAGCGTTTCGGCTCTCCATTATGTTGAATGACCCGCGCGTGTAATATCTTGCATCGGCCCCTACTTGACATTTGTGAGTAGAAAGTGCTTAAAATGTACCGATAACAGCATGATTTCTGTCTCTATTACAGATAATAGTCTCTGTATATTATCTTATGATTTAGGATTAGCTTATGATTTAGGATTTTTCTTTATGTTTAATTGAAATCAAATATTTTTTTTCAAAGTCACTGTATATTGTATGGTAAAAAAAATTGATGCAGGGAAGTAATAAGAGAGGATTTTTGGATGTCGATTTCCTTTATTATGAGTGTTGCGATATCGCCGTTATTTATAAGCGAATAATATTAATCAATCACATCAAGTATCTCCTAAAAGCTCCCACTTTCTCTAAAATCTACTTCTTCTTCTAAGATCTACATATTAAATCCCAATTTCCGCTAAGATTCCCACAAATCCTTGCTAGAAGAAACAAATCGCGTTACAATGACGTCACTCAATGTCGGCGGGACTTTGCGTCGCACTGCTACGCTTCAGCTACGAGCCGTAGAATCGTAGCGTAGTGTCTACGGTCGCGCCGCGAGTGTCGGGCGAGAGCTACGAACTTACTACGATTGTTCTACGCTAACTTTTTACGTGTAAATTTTTAAGAATTCGATCGTATGCATTATTGTGTTCTGTATGTTATTTTTCTCGGAAAACATAATTTTGTTTTACGGACTGAGTTTGTTGTTAAGGTTGAAAATTGAACAATATTTGTCAAATTATTCAAATATTTTAAGGTTTACCAACCTATTTCAAATACCGCACATTATATTATAAAAATTAAATTAATCGATAGTATTAATTTGGGAGTTATAAAGTTGTGCTATAGTTCATTAAAACATTTTAAATTACGCTGAGAAGAGAGTGTTAAAGTTTTTTCGCGTTCAATAAAAATGTAATTTAATTTTAAAAGCGGTAAATAAACAGGGGCCATTGGATATTTAGCTCCAATAATTTGTTTCGAATAATTTCAAACGTCAATTAACATCTAGTAATAGTGAAGACTTGAATTATGGGCGAGGGTGTGTCCCCGGGAGTGTTCTTAGCGGCAGGGCCGAATGGAAAGGGGGTCAGGTTGTCGGCAAGGGGGGTGCAGACTCTGCAGACGTTCCTCCGGGAGCATGGCGCCGACTGCGTCAGGCAGTTCATGCAGGTTGGTGATACCCACACACACAAAAGCCATAAATAACTCATGGCACCTGTCGGTGTTACACGATGAAAATGAAAATGTTTTTATTGATTCACAATTTACATTACACACTATTTGCAAAGGCCCCTCTAGAGGTGGAAACATGTGTTACTGGGTGCCCCGCTCATCCAACGAGACAAGTTACAGATAGTAGATCAAGATAAACATTTAACACAACAAAACAAGAAAGTATGACGTTTAGTATCAATAGTGTGTGTGTGTGTGTGTGTGTGTGTGTGTGTGTGTGTGTGTGTGTGTGTGTGTGTGTGTGTGTGTGTGTGTGTGTGTGTGTCTGTGCGTGTGTATCTGTGTGTGGTTGTGTGTGTGTGTGTATGAGTTGGGGCCAATATGACCACGACGCATCGATGATGGCCTTTGGTGTTACCGATGTCCATAGGCAACGGTGACTTCTCACTATCAGCAGAGTACATCTTAATGTGTGGAGTACATTGAGTGGTTCTTTGTTCGGGTGACCGCAATGTCATTAACGTTTAAGGTGTGCTGACGTCACGTCACGTCACGGCGACAGGAGGTGTTACCGGTTGATTAATTAGGGTCTATCTGCTTGTAAAAAATACGTCTCTGAATCCACATTGGACAGGAGTTTGATATATAGCCGTGGGTGGTGGTAATTGCTGTCCGCAACTGTGAGCAGGAAAAAGCTCCTAGCTAGTTTCTCGCCGCTTCTTCTTCCGAAACTACTAGCAATGACGTAGATAGGCTTCTCAACAGTGTTTGTAAAAACCTACTTGACATAAAATGTATTTCATTTCATTACAAACCTTAATCATGAAGTAAAAAGCCATTCTCCGAGATTCGAACGGACCATGCGTGAAATATGGGTCCAATTTTGTAGCAAACTATGAATTGTTGAAAAATATACAGCTCGTTCCACCGGTATTTGCTTTGAAAATTTCAGGCTCGGTTGTTTCAACGAATTGTACACTTTCCTTTATTGTGTATCATTTCCAGCATTTCAATTTTCACCATAGTCATAGTGATATTTATTTATTTCATTTTGACCACAATAAAAACATCACGGTACAAATAACGAGCTTAATGTCCATTTATTTATGTTGACGATGAATGATGATGATGTATGTACTTCATTTAATAAAAAAGATATGAAAGTTATGATAGTTAAGATTTTTAAAATCATGGCCCCGATGTTAAGTTCTATAGTACCAAAGATACGTCTGTATGATTTCCTCCTGTCATTACAAGAATTGGGACTTGATCAATACAGTCAGTGGACAAACAATAGTCTGCGCGCTGTCGGCGTCAGTCGCCAGACGGCTGAGACGGCCCACGGGCCGCGGCGCCAGTCGCTGGGCGACGTCACCACCTGACGACCTCACCAACAGACGATCGGTGTATGACGTACGTTTGTTATGTAGTTACCCGATATCATGGTTTGTATTGAATTACATTCACGTAGCATAGTGTAAATGGATTTTGTGGATGCTAACACACAAGTAGCATCGCATGTTCAACCTTCATGTGGGCCACATTTATAACAATAATCAATTTTTGTATGTGTATTTGATCACTTAACTGTGAGTATGAATGTATGTTATATAATTTGTGTTATATTTAATGACTGATAAACTTTAATATGCAATGCAACGTTATAGCCCTCATTATTATGTATCGTGTAGTGGGGCAATATTACAGTTCAAAATATGATTCTGTCGAATTCACACCCAACGTGGATATTGAACGTCCGATTCAAGTTTGAATGGAAGTCGAAACATGAAATACTTTGTATTTCGACTGAACTAAACGGAATTTATGAAGCGTAACATTTGACGCTTTAGTAAAAACGTTCACAGAGCAAATGTTTCGCTTATTTTATTCAGCTTTTGAAATAGTATTTGGGATTATATAGTTAATGTCGAAATAAATTTGTGCATTTGGACCAATGATATGTTATGTAAAAAGAAGTAGGTAGTTAGATATGTCACTGGCGCAGTAGGGAGGCTATCAAATTGGACTAATGGTCGTTATTTTCTGTAAGCTATCTCTACCTCTTACGTCCGTCCTTCCGTCCGTCCGTCCTCTTACGGCCCGTAATATTTCGCATCCATAGTTTCAATAATGTCATTGGAGCGGATGAAAATGTGCAACTCGCGTTGTATGAATATGAACGTAATGTATAGTACGGCCGGCGGATCTAGGCCGCTCTGAACTTTGTTCGGATCGCTGCGCAAGTCAGTTTTAGGGTTGAAATGGTGGCAAGACGCGCGGGGTGTCACTTTGAGCATTGTTTGTTTCAGTCACACGCTCAGTGTTCGTGTCGCTATCTCTCTCTAAAGTACAATACCTGCGAAATATATCCGAAAGCCTAACTTCAGAGCGGCCTAGATCCGTCGGCCGTACTATATCTAAAGTAAAAAAAAAATATATTTGATTATTACATCTATAATAGGCAATGAGGCATGGTTGTAATAGAAAATAAAAGTTTTTACGTGTTTCAGTGGTAATGTCGGACAGCTAGAAATAATGCGTGTCCCCTCGGTTTTTTTTTTGTCTGGCACAGTGGCATTACATCGGTAATGCCTTTGATTTTACCAATTCCGTACCAATTACGTAAACAATAAAAATACACATCCAGATTTTTTTGTCATGTTTCAATATCAAATATATTTATGTAATTTTAATGATTTAACAATGGGATGTGAGCTTTTTCAGGTGAACTCTCATACAGGACCTCACAGGAGGACTCTAACGTCGGACGCTAAGACTTTTTCCGCTCTGAAAACGACATGTGTACATAATACTTATCTTCTAGTGTACACATGTAACAATCAAGGTTCATTAAAAGCGCAGCACATTACCCTAAGTAACTTATTGTTGCGCGTAACATTCACGCCAGCGGCATTGTTGCCTTACGTAAAGCTACAGTGGACGACGCCAGAAGCACGATCCCCTAACTCGGATAGCAGATAGATCATAAGAGCAGATGCCGAAGCTCGCGACAGTTATAGTTTAATTGTACACTAGCTCCAGGGATTGGCCCGGTCAAACAGAAAGACCGACAAACATTTAGAAAAAGTTTCTATTTGTTGTTACCATTTGGTAGCAGTCGTTAAGCTATGTCGGATGCCTTCGGGCGGCATAAAAAATTCCGGCAATCCAACCTCCATCAATCCGCACTGGAGCAGCGTGGTGGAGTATGCACTAGGCCCCAGGTATGAGGAGAGACCCGTACTCAGTAGGGGGCCATTAATGGGTTGAAGCCAAATAACTATTGTAACGGTATTACTCTGTGCTTCGCCTTCTCTGCCTCTCTGACATACGCTCTCTGTCATACGGTCTCTGACAGTCGAGGTCGAAAGCTCTTGTTGTGCGTTGAACACATTTATTATTTATTAACAAGTAAAGTGATTACTTTGTAATAGTGTTTATATTTCAATCCACGGCCGAACCCAAAAACGGATAAAATCTCCATTACAATTGGCGCCCAACGTGGGGCCCGTGGATTGAGATTACGACGCCGCAAAAAGAAAAAAACAAGTGCCGATCGACCGACTTCATTTTCGATCGTCCGATCTTTTTTCACCGCAAATTTTTCTTCGTCGTATTATTAACACTCCTTGTCACGATTGCAATGCCACGAGGAGGCAGACGACGCCGCGATGAGATCGCTGATGATGAGTCTGAATTTGAAGAAACCCATGAGGGGCCTACTCAAGATGCCGATGCACGCGAGGCGTGCCCGGACCAACTTCACCAAGCACCCACGGCGAGCGGGGAACCTATTCAGATCACCGAAGATCAGTTATCGACACTGCTGACGAACGTCATGCGTAATGCACTTTTATTGAACGCCAGCCGACCCGGCAGCGACGATGCCACGTCACGTGCACACCCCACGGCTACAGACACGAGTCCCACGACTACGGCGAGCTCGCGTGGCCAAGGAAACCTAGCAAACTGCACGACACGATTCGACGGAAGCGAGCGTGATCCCGACGCGATCGAATCCTTTATCGACGCAGTCGAGATATATATAGAGTGCACAAACGTATGCGAAGAACATGCGCTCAAGGGATTGGCCATGTTATTGACTGGTAGCGCCGCGACCTGGTGGAGAGGCATCAAGGCAGATGTTACGACATGGACTGAAGCGAAGAACCGCATGCGCGCTATGTTTGGAGCGCCGCGCCCGGCATATAAGCTTCTCCGTGACATATTCGCGAACGAACAACTTAGTGAATCTTCTGACGCATTTATACCGCGAGTGCGAGCTATCATTTCCCGGTTTCCTTATGAACTGGATGTGCGTCTACAATTAGATATTGTGTATGGTTTGCTTAATAGGAAAATAAGAAAACATGTTCCGAGAAATAGTGTCACTAGTCTAGATATGTTATTAATGAGAGCGAGAGAGGTAGAGGAAGCGATGAACGAGGTAGGTAATATAGAAAACACTCCTAAGGGTTCTCAGTGTTCAAACGTCAGCGAAGGTAAACCGCGCGTTTCTATTACCACTACCAGTGGCTCGTCCCCTACACCTAGCTACACGAAGCGTCCTCGCATGCGTTGCAGTTATTGCAAATCATTTGGACATAGTATACAAGAATGTAAGAAAATAGATCATAAGCGTAGGATTACTTCATTAGATGACTCGGTAACCAGACCACCTATTAGCTGTTATGGATGTGGTCAACCAGGGGTTGTAAAATCTAAGTGTGATACTTGCAAGAGCAAATTGTCTGTCAATGGTTCGGGTACAGTTGATTTTAATTCTGTTGATTTGTTTCAGCGTACTGATATTTTACCTATAGTACAGGTATGCATTGCCGGACGGAGCGGTGTAGCTATTCTGGACACGGGATCTACACAGAGCATTGCTAGCCCAATGCTGTACAAGCTATTAGTAGACACAGGGGTACAGTTCTCTCCGACCCAGCGTACTGTTCAATTAGCCATTGGATCGCCTCAGGTATGTGATGCTTCATTTGCTAGTGTTCCAGTCACCATTGGAAGTCACACAATTCAGACAGATTTTCTGTATTTTAGTAATCCTAACGGTAGAACATTATTGGGAAAAGATTTTATTTCAAAAGCAGGGATAGTTATGAATATTCAAGATGCTACTTGGCACTTTGTTCATAACCCGAGCAAAAGGTTTAAGTTTTTGCAGTCCTACCATCTCTCACCACAACCCATTGAGGTGATGCAGACTAATACCATGGACCTCACACATTCTGGTCAGAGCGGACGCATACAAAGCGGTCAACATGATGGCCTATTGTTAAGAAGTGATGAGGGTCGCAACCTATTAGTTGATGAGAGGACAATTCTTAATGAATTTATTTGTAACAATGCAGAGCGGTTTGCTAAGGAAGGTCCAGCAACCGACTATGCTACTCACCGCATCAAAGTCAGCAAGGATCAGCAGCCCATCGCCTGCCAGCCCTTCAGAATGTCTCCGCGACGGAAGGAGGCCCTGAAAGGGGAGCTGGACAAGCTGCTGGCTGCAGGGGTCATTGAAGAGTGTGAGTCGCCATGGGCAGCCAATGTAGTATTGGTTCCCAAGAAGGATGGAGGTATGCGTCTTTGTATTGACTATCGCAAACTCAATGAAGTAACGGAGCCTGACCGGTACCCATTGCCAAGGATAGATGACATCTTGCATGCAGCAAAGACCAGCACCTATATGACCACGCTTGACCTGCACTCTGGCTATTTCCATGTTAATGTACATGCGGATGACCGTGACAAAACCAGTTTTGTCACACCTTTTGGTACATACCGATTTATTCGCATGCCTATGGGTCTTCGCAACTCCGGAGCAACTTTTCAAAGGCTCATTGATAGATTTAAGTCTAACCTCACTGCATTGAATGGCACTGTACTCGCTTATTTGGATGATATCATTGTCTTGTCACCTGGCAACTTTAAAAATCACATGATGGATTTAAAATCCGTGTTTGATAGGCTTGCACTGTTCAACTTGAGAGTTAACCGTAAAAAGAGTTGCTTTGCTTGCGACTCAGTCAAGTTCCTGGGACACATATTGACACCTGGGGGTATCCACATGGATCCTGACAAAACTGCCGCTATAACTGCTATGACCCCGCCATGTAATTTGAAACATTTAAAGTGCTTTCTTCAAACTTCTAGTTGGTTCCGGCGCTTCATTGCTGGCTATGCAGAGGTAGCCCGGCCTCTGACCAACCTATTGAAGAAAGACAGCACCTGGCACTGGGGAGAGCAGCAGCAGCAGGCCTTCGAGCGCATCAAAGCCTTGCTGTCGACCGCGCCGATCCTGCGGCAGGTCGACGACTCTTTGCCATTCGTCCTACGGACGGACAGTAGCGGGTATTGTCTCGGTGCTGTATTAATGCAGGGGGAGGGGCCCGACGAGCGGCCCGTCGAATACGCCAGCCGAATGTTAAACACTGCTGAGAGAAATTATACAACTACCGAAAGGGAGGCTTTGGCAGTAGTGTGGGCTGTGCACAAGTTTAGAGGGTACATAGAGGGCTCACAAGTAATTGTTAAGTCCGACCATCAGCCCCTACGTTGGTTGATGAGTACCAAATCACCTAGTGGGAGGTTAGCTAGGTGGGCGTTAACCTTGCAAGAGTTCGATCTGCGAATCGAATATACACCTGGGAAAGCGAATGTCATCGCAGACACGCTCTCCAGGCCACCTTGCACACAGGAAGAAGAAGCTAGTTGTGACGTATGCTTAGCTGTCACAGATTTTCCATCGCGTAATGCCAATAACATTCGCGAGAACCAATTAAAGGATTCAGAAGTTCGCAAAATTATTGAGGACCTAGAGTCAGATGACGCTCCATTTAGGGGGAGACACTGGTCCGATTGTGGTTATATACTTTCTGATGGTGTTTTGTATCGTTATGCACCAGAAGCCGACGACGAGGACGCCTGCTTGGTTGTCCCGGAGCACGAGCGAGCTCAGGTGTTGACGGAGTATCACGACGCGCCTACGGCCGGTCACTTCGGGGTCGAACGCACCCTGCAGCGTATAAGCAAGCGCTACTATTGGCCCGGCATGCGCAGCTTCGTCGCCGACCACGTAAAGAAGTGCGTCGAGTGTCAGCGCTACAAGGCGGACACTAAGAAACCGGCGGGTCTAGTACAGACTCCCGCTATAGCTCGGAGGTTCGAGGTAATATCAATTGATTTGTTTGGACCACTACCGGAGACTGCATATGGCAATAAATGGATCCTTATCATTGAGGACGTCTGCACACGATGGGTGGAAGTTTTCCCGCTGAGGAACGCCACAAGTCTAGAGTGCGCAAAAACACTCATTGCAGAGGTTTTCTTGCGATATGGTGTCGCCCGTCGCATGATAAGCGATAACGGAGTCCAATTCGTTTCCGAAGTTATGCAACAAGTATGTCATGTTATGGGTATCCAGCAATCATTGACCTCATATTATCACCCCGAAGCGAATCCAATTGAAAGGAAGAATCGCGATCTGAAACCACAATTGGCAATATTGGTGGGTAAGGATCATTCTACATGGGATACGTTTTTACCGGCGGTCCGATTCGCCATGAATTCGGCCGTAACGTCAAGTACAGGCTACTCTCCTGCTTTCCTAACGTTTGGCAGGGAGCTCCGTGCACCGGCGGATGCCGCGTCAGACATGCGCGCGATCGTCGAAGGAGATAGCTTCGTGGCGAGCGTCACCCCGTTCCTGCGGCGGCTGGCCACCGCGTTGATCGAGGCGCGCGATGTGCACGAGCGTGTATGTAACGGTATTACTCTGTGCTTCGCCTTCTCTGCCTCTCTGACATACGCTCTCTGTCATACGGTCTCTGACAGTCGAGGTCGAAAGCTCTTGTTGTGCGTTGAACACATTTATTATTTATTAACAAGTAAAGTGATTACTTTGTAATAGTGTTTATATTTCAATCCACGGCCGAACCCAAAAACGGATAAAATCTCCATTACACTATGTATAAGCACTTGAGTAAACACAGAGACACTTCAATTTTATTTATGCAGATAATTAACTACAATACTACAATCTACCTCGACTCTTAAATGATTTTATAAAAAGCAACTAACGAACAATAGATAACGAACAATACAAAACAATACGCACGTTTGTATGTGTAATCAAAACAAAGTGATGTAATTACAGGGTAGTTAATAAACCAGATCCGCTGTCGTCAGTAAAAAAAGAAAGAGGCGAGTTTAATGCATCTAATCACCATAAAAGAGGCGTTTCAGTGGCGGAACGGGGTTGCGGGGCGGGGGGCGGCGGGGGGCTCGCGATCAACTAAAGTGGAGAGGACTTGTGTATGGGCCTTGTGAGGGCTGTTTGAACGTGTCCAGACAGCGGGCACCAGCGACCCAGTTCATGAGCTGCGATGACAGCGGACTTGAGACGTCGCATGATCAGTTCACAACTACAGAATGGTGAATCTTTATTAACCATTTTTGGATTTAACGGTTTAATAGATACAAATTATTTCTCGTTATCAAAAACGTTAGTTTTAAAAACACGCTCAGAAGTTTCTTTTGACGTTACTTTTAAAATTGTAATTTATAATTTCTTGAAACTATGGTATAAAATTATAAGTACATAATTGAATCAACAACACATCTGAATAATTATGTGTTTTATTGATATTTTTTAATATAATTTACATTTTTACAATATAATCTGAGATAATTAGGAAGAGATTGTCTTTTCGTGTTGTTTTAATTGATTAAAAACATTACCTATATAAATTAATGTCTTTAAAATGGTTCAGAGCTACACGAAGATCGAAGATTTAATTGAATAATTAAAAGTTTTAGAGACGAACATCAAATAAATAGCCACGTAAAGGTTAAAGACCGGACTGACTACGAAGGTCAAACCCAATCAAACATGACAACAAGCGCAGTGAGCTGCCACAACGAATGTGCTCAGAGAGCACTACGAATATAATCCGCTTTTAGGTCAGTTTGTTGACTGCGATTATAGCGCCACGTGCATACAGCTCGGTAAATATACCAAGTGCATCAAAGTATTCGCTTTTTTTCGTGTTAGTGTTGTTACACCAAAAGTGTAAGTTGCTTACTGTACGGGTCGCAGACTCTAATCACTAAATTATCCGTCTTAAGTCGTATCCGTCGGCAGTTGACTTTTCGTTTACATGACATCGTCTGAACTAGAGAATAGTTCACGTAAAACTACGCTGTACATTTTATTTTTAGTTTTATTTAATTCAATGCATTTTAAATAATTAGACATAAACAAACCTTAACTTAAATCTTAGAATTTAAAATTAAGTAGTTCGAATTCGATTAAGTGATTATCATTGGATTCAGCATTCGATTCACGGTGAATCGTAATACAGAGTAAGTTTCAAAACGGAGTAAGTAACAAGTATATAGGTACATTTTCGGCGAAATTATTTAAGTTTCAACTAAATGAAAAGAGCAAGTTACGGTAAGCCCTGATTTAGGATATAAGCTATTTTTCTCCGGACCTCATTTGCGTACATAGTGGCGTAAGGTATGAGCATAAAGAATAGGCCAAGGCGAAGCTTAGAAGCAAGCCGAATGTAATAGTGTACATAAATTGGTTTAGTGACACGTACATGTTTTATTGAAAAAGTTAAAACAAAATGTAATTTTAAAAGTTAAAGTTGTAACTCTATTTTATATTACTTGTGAGTTCAATCGTGGAACTTTAATTAAACGCACAACGGAAGCCGCCTACTATACGAGATGGGTTACATCTCTCAGAGTAAGATAAAGCATTCCCCCGAGGTCGCTGAGGGCGAGTGAAGACCGTATGAAAATCATTTGATTAGTTTTTGTAAACATTCGGTCCGGGGAAGAAACCCTCGTAGTGGATTAGGCTGCAGACTCACGACTTCACGAGCGGTACTCAGCGCTCGGTAGTTTGCATAAAAACAATTTGTGGTGGGTTGCGATTGTGGATGTGTATAGTTATTATTCTACCTTTATATCGTGGCTTTACTGATATTATATTATTTTATGCTTATTTACTTACTTTCTTACTACTACTACTACTACTTACTTACTTTCCGTGTTACTATGAATTATGATATTTAAAATGCGTATGATTAGTCATGTTTCGTTATTTACTTAAAGGTAAATAATAATTAAAATTAAAAAATAAGAAAAATACACATGAACAGGTCAAACGAAGATGCATCTACGTGATAATTGAAGTTGCGTCCGCCCCCGCTGCGTTGCCGCACCTCTACGTTGATGCATCGCTGTAATATAGGACACAAGTTCAACAATAAACATAATTTATAATACATTTGCTTACCACACCCCGTGGCCCCGACTAGATTGAAATTGATGACATAATCTATTAACGAATATTGTTCATTAATAAATTGTGATATCGAGAACGGCTGAACCGATTTCGCTAATTCTTTTTTTATAATATTCCTTAAAGTACGAGGACGGTTGTTACGGAAAAATTTAAAAATTTGCCTGAAAAAGTCTAGAAACAACACTTTTCTATATTCCCATACAAAAGATTCTTAATAATACTTAAAAGTCAATTTGAACTTTAATACCATACCATACAGTTCAAGTGTTAGTGGAGGGGTTCCGGGAAGGTGTCCCACATAGCAGAATAAGTATTTAAAATTAAAGAATCCACTGTTAGGCGGTACGAAGTTCGCTGGGCCAGCTAGTATTTACATATTTTTATTGGTTCAGTAGTTGTATATATTATACTGTAATGTGTAATATATTTCTCAATTTTAATTTTAATTTTTTAGGACGGCCAAAGAAAAGATGGATGGATTGTGCCAGAGATGATATGAAAGATAAGGGAGTCAGTGTAGAAATGACGGCAAAAAGGGAAGAATGGAAGAGAAGAACATTATTGCACCGGCCCTAAATTTTGGGAAACGGACAGGAAGATGATGAATGTTACACGTACGTCGCTCAAACTGCTCATGCGTTTGCACCTATAATTGAGGTGACACTTACCGAATGTTCACGATTGTAAATCACATACCTATATTAGAACAGCGTACAATTTCTTGGTGCAACAAATAAAAAAAATGGTATTGTCAGGTATTACCTGCTTTTGTGACGTGTCAGGGAATCTATTTTCCGCTGTTCCGACGAAAATCATATTAATTTAATTATTCATAATTCATTTTGCAAAAGGTTTAGGGGACCTTAGTGCGAAAATCTAATTAAACAATAAACAAATCAAAATTATTTATTAAACTTTCACAATTTTCAAATTTATGAAAATATTTCTATTTTACGATACCTTTATTATTTGATTACTTAGGACAGCATAAGTTTAGGCTTCAAGAATGTTTGCGGACTAAATATTATAAATTAATTAAAATTTGTGTTCTCATACTTTGTTCAAAACATAATTAAATTTGATTTAAATTAGTGAGCGGTTCTCACGATTTATTTACCAGGGAACAGAGCACGACATAATGAGACAAGGTAAAATATTCTGGGCAAAATATCCCTAAAGTTACTATAATCAAACCGCGAAATGTAATAAAAGTTTGTATGGATTCAGTTGGGATTTGAGTTTATCGCGCGGAATTGTACGCAGAGGCGAAGACAGTAATGTTTCAATGTTGCTTTATTATATTATTTACTGCGCAGTGGGCGTTCACTTTGCAGCTTCTTATGCTATAAAATATTTATTTATTTATTTTTTTAAACTTTATTGCCCACAATATAAAATATTACGGTACAAATGGCGAGCTTAATGCTAATAATAATAATTAATTAATACTAAATATCTATGGCGGTAATATTTCTCTAAACGCTGTAAGAGGTTTAAATTTTTAGTACCTACCTAGTACCTGGCTTTGCTCGGTATTCTTTTTTGTAAAACGTTTTTTGGAAATTATATTTAAATACGAATTACATACTGATGAAACATGGATAATATTTTCTTCGATCTTACCGACATATTGAAAAAAATATATGATATTATAATATTCTAATGATATTGATGTCATAAAAAGGTATTTCAAAGTATGGTGTAATTTACAGCTAGCAATGATTAAGACTTGTTGTTATCGCACCTCTGGAATTAAAGTTTTCACGAAAGATTTATACTTCAAACGTTACATAAGAAAGTAGATAGATTCTGATAGAATATTCATATTAAATTTCATTGTAGATACTGAAAACTAGTTCAGTCTGAATAATCCCAGCTTGCAGCGTTTCACATTCAAATCGCCCAATTAAAATAGAAATAAAAATATCCTGTTCGATTTCAGCATTTTAATGTAAACTATTCAATATTCAATAAAAACTTTTTCTAGCGGTAATTCAGAGGTCCTAAAAGCCAAAATTTCTAGTGTCGTCTGTTAATTTTAAAATTAGTTTTATAAGCTTCTGATTATATTTACTTTTATAGTAGCTACTTGTTTACGTGGTACATCTTTTTGTATTGCTGGATTTATTTCCAGAATTCTTAAGGCTGTAGATCGGAGCATTCGTTATTAACTTCAATACGATAGCGTCAGAAGTTCTTGACAAAAAAATCCTTTGACAGACAGGGGGATTCGAGTCGGGATAAGGGTTACTTGTTTCTTTCTATTCAAACCGAATTTTGAAGACGGAGATTTATTCGGGTTATCAGTATTAAAATTTGTTCAATATAATATCGACATTGAGTGTCGATGTATAAGTTAGGAGTGGTTCGTTTGCCCGCCGCGTGTCCCGCCTCCAAATGAGCCCTCAGCCAAGGTGACTCCGTATTCCGTGAGGTGACTTCCCCGCCCGTTACAGATGACTAAACGTCGTGGAGGTTCAATTCTTTCCACTTAAATCGAGTGCTTGTAACGATTATTAATACGATTTGGTGTCTTGACATTCATCAACAATCGTTGAGGCATTTTCCTTCTTAAAGCGCTCGAAAATCTTACTTACCACTGTCAGCAACCGTAAATGATTTTCACACTCGAACAAGCTTGAGGGTAAGTTCGTCCTAGCTGACATTGCTAAACAAGTCAACACAGGACTTCTTGACGGTCTAACAATTACCAACATCGGTTCCCATTCTATTCGGAACACGAGTGATAGAGTGCGATTAGAATTTCAGACATCGGTCGAAACGCTTGGACTGAAATATTAGGTGAGCTAATGTACTAATGCCGATCGCCATTTTAGTGCATTATTGGCAATTAAGGTAATTAATTAATTTTTTATAGAAAAAATCGGTTTATAGCATGCTACAAGCATGGGTTTTAAGCGGCGTCAACTTTCCTTGTAGTCTGCACCTAAAACAAACACACACACACACAATTAAGATATTACATAGCGCCAATTTGGGTACAAAACATTTCGTCAATAATAGAACATTTCTCTCGGCGGCGCGGCGCTGCAGTTTCTCGTCAAATGTTACCTAAGTCAAGATATTTTTTTACCACAATATGTGCTTATCTTATTCGTAGACGTATATATATGAAAGAAAAACCAAGTGGATCTTCAGAGAGTCTTACGTCTGTCAGTTTGTGAGCGACCCTGACCAGCACCAGTTAGGTATGCGACATAAAGAATAAAAACTTCTTTTTCTTGTTTGTACACGTCAGTTATTTTTGGACTAAACGTTTGGATTTATTTCGTTTTCTAAGATGTTACATTGTCTGTTTATCTCGTACCCAAGCCACTGTACCCCTGTTTGTTAGGGACTTAAATGTTATCCACCATTTACAAAATAATTTTATTTGACAAGATGTACGTCACAGATAAGTCGTAGGTACTGTAAAATCTCATAATCTAATGAAATTGTTTCCCGCATAGTAGGTATGTACGTACGTGTTGAAAGCTTTAGGTTATTACATGATATTTCTGAATGATACATATACGCTTTGTTTTTAGTTTCATCAGTATGTAAGTTGTTTTGTATCTATATTTTAGTCATTCGTGCCTTGATCACAAAGTAAATGTGCGCGACGTTCAAGCTATAAGATTGGCGTGCTCCTTTAATTTTAGTGTAAACTTAAGAGGTTTTCGGTGTTGTGCGAGTTCTTAGATTCTCTAAGAGCTTTCACCGTTCTCCTCATTGGCGGTTGGTGCATTGATCTCGCCCCTGGTGGCGTGAAAACGAGAGTATAGGTATGGTTGGCTATAACGTGTTTAAATGTTCTACGTACTGTGACTTGTTATGTCGCTGATAGAGGACCACTGTTTGTGGTGCCCAAATCATAAATCATACACCAATCGTATGCTCCAAATCATACACCTTGAAGAGCCACCTTCGGCAAACGCAGTTGTAATATGGGGCGTAGTATATGTATATGATGTAAATACACAGGTTTTACATTTCAACTGGTGACGCAAGCCGCCTGCCAGCACTAGGCACTAGTTTTATGTTTTTATCCGAAGTGATTTCCGAACACCGCGTACTCGTACATAGCTTTGAGTCGCTCGCCAAATTAAAAAGCCCCATTCCATTTTCAGATGTATTTTTCGATAGCATACTTCGATATTAGAATATCGATGTTAGAATTGTAGTTCGCAAATCAAGTCAGTTTTATGTGAAACACTTCAGTTCATCGCTCGACAGCTTGTTTCTATCGACCGAGTTACACATCTGCGGTGGCGATCTTTATTAGGATGCCTAACCGCGTGATGTAGTTTTCTAATCTTTGATGAATGTTTCTCGTCTTTTATAGAGTATTCAACATTTTGGTCATTAAAAATTCTGACATTTGTGTTGATCACCAGCGTGATGGCTTATGCTTTAGGCTTCCTCGATTACGA
Source organism: Ochlodes sylvanus (assembly GCA_905404295.2). Lineage (NCBI taxonomy): Eukaryota > Metazoa > Arthropoda > Insecta > Lepidoptera > Hesperiidae > Ochlodes > Ochlodes sylvanus. The sequence continues at coordinate 729,305 of FR990135.1, read as the reverse complement.
TGAGAGGCGCTGCTTTGAAGTCGTTAGTTATACTTTACTTATCTACTTTGTGGTTATACGAGTACTGTGTAACTGTATTTGATATCGGGTTGTAGCTAGGAAGATAAAAAATATAGTAAAGCAATTATGTAATGTATTCCAGGCATCGAATACCATTAACCTCAACATCAGATTTATCATAAGTTTAATGTCCGACTAAAATATTTAAACGTTTAGAAGTTAATGTTTTATATTTGACTTATTAATATTGAGTATAAAAAGTTAGATGTGTGTCGGGCGGGGCTCGCACGGCCGTTGTTTCTCGTATACGATGAATAAAGCCTGATTTACATGATACCATTTTCTTGTACATGCAGGAGCAATAATGGTATGCAATTAAATACGCGCAAGAATTGCCATTCAAGAATTGTAAGCGGCTGTTTACACGCAGATTATTGAATGCGATAATTGCATGCAATTCTTGACAAGATAAAATTGCCAGTGTCTTTTGTTTACACCAAGGCAATTCTGTTTATGAAACAATTGCTTTCAAGTTTTGCCTTGTCTAAACACATACTTGTACCATCTTTTGACGTGTTGCTTCAAGTATTGCACGTATTTGCATTGGTGAATATTTAGTGGAACATTTTTTGCGCTAGCTAATTATTTCAAATGAGCCAAATAGTCCTAAAGCTCGGTTCTGCTGATATAATAAGGTTCATTGAAATTTATCGCGATAATTAATGTTTAAGGGATACTGAAAATAAAAAAATATTTTAATATCTATAAATTATTTATTTATATTTTTACGTTGTTTTCTCAATATTTCGTGCCTATGAAGAGCAGCAACGATCAACACACCCTCACTAACTGCACTCATGTTTGCAAATGCAGAGAAAATTCAATAAAATTTAATACAATAATTGCATAAGAAATTATGGTATATGCTGTTTACACCAAAGCGAAACTTGCAAGGAAAGTTGTGCAAAATGTCAAGAATGTCACGAGTTGTTTAGATGATACAAGTAATTTATTGCTCCAATTTTATTGTATGCAACAAGCAAGAAACTGGTATCATGTAAATGAGGCCTAATACTCGTAATAACTACTTACCAAACTGAATGAGTAATACCTAGGATATTGTTAAGGCAAGATGATATGACCATTTGGTTACGTTTGCTGATCCAATTTTCTGACTTGAACGTATGTTTCGATGTAATTTTGAAGACGTTTCACGTTAATAAAAAAATTTAACGAATTTTTTTTCTTAGGATACTACTTCGAGTGAGGTCCGTAAGTGTGCGTTTGCCTAAATAGTCAAGCACACTCAGTTTTAAATAGTTTAGTTTCTATTACATTAAACTTACATTCGGCGAACCAGCTAGTTTGGAATTTCTCCGTAAACATTGTGAAAGTTGTTCACGGAGCTCTTCCAAGTGCACTCAGACGTGGCAATTGTACGAACTCAGCGGCGGCTACTGAATTTGATTTCAATTCAATTGGAGAAGAAATGAAAAAAAATAAGGAGTGTTCGCTGTTCAGAATTTTTCACCGGCTCCAAGTTCCGCTGGGCAGCGACTCGGGGATCGACTTACAACAGTTGAGCGACTTAGAAGCTGTTTCGGACATCTCGCCGCTTCCAAACTCATATATTCTCTTTGAAACTCCTGTGCTTGAGCTGTTGACAAAGTGTCTAGAAGTTGTTTGAATGTTTGTATTTTGTTTATGTAAATTTTTATCTTTAATTGAATACTCTATAGGTTACATAAAAAGGTAATGTCTTTAGTTCCTTTTGAATCTATCCTGACTTGTTATTACTTTAGTTGTATGTAAAGCGACATTAAATTTTAATCTAGGTGCAGTCCTGAGATTACTTTGGTCATAGAAGTAACTGTACTATTAAGTACTTGATATCTGCTGGATATGTCATCGGTCTTCGCCAATTTAGTACTGCGACTCCTCATTTAACAATATTTATTTTTGTTACAGGTAAATTTTATCACGTTACGAGTGCATCGGAGAGTTTCCTAAGATTACAACGAACAGGTAAAGTCGTATCTAATCCAAAGTTAAGCATTTTAAACGCTTTACCATTATATCAGTATATTCGATTTCCCCGTGTCGTGCATTGCTAAGACATATATTTACCATTAATGCAAATACCGAACTCAGTAAAAGCACTTATATTCGACACAAAAGAGTCCTTTCTAGCCTCAGATCGTCAGCGTCTACATTTCACCCTTATTATCTCAACGATCGTCCTTACGAAATTCATCAAAAACGAATTCAAACGAAATATTAATTTATATTTCAAGAACATAATTCGGGGCGTCGCGTCGTTCTCAAACGATCTTCCACTCGAAAGAAACCCTGCCTTTATATTCGAAACCCGCAACAAATCTCCCTGACGATATTTGAATAATTTTGTGAGTATTCGTTTGTTGTTGCAAATTTTTAGATATACGAATATATTATTATGATATAATATAATATTGGGTGTGCTGTATGAATCCCGTTTCGTCGAATTCATTTTATTATCTAAAATGTATTTGCCGTCGCTTTGCGTCGGAAAATCTACGCCACCCAAAACACTCAACAACGACGACGTATTTAAATTGGCATACTAACATGCTCTTTATGTTTCAAAAGATTAAAAGTTTTACGCAAACTAGCTATAATACATCAGTGAAAACCCTATGCAAATTGGTAAAGCCGTTTCTGAGATTAGCGGAAACAAACGCACCGACAAACAGTAATAAATATAAAAATCATTGTTATGGTATTCGTTCATAAGTTCTCCCAGTAATAGTTAATTCAAACATTTTCTACGAACCGACATCGATCGATCAGTTAGAATTTTATCGTAATTATGTATGATATTATGAGATACTTCATATTCATTACCTCATGCACACTGCATTACTTTTTCACTATCAGTTCAAACATACTTAGCATAGCTACTGTGCCTTTTGGACCTTTGTATTTTATCAGCAATTACGTAGTAATATTATTTCCAAATGATACAATAGCTCGTACTATATGTGTGATAGTCATTGTACATATTGGCTCCACAGCCTAATGAAGATACATTGATACATCATACATTAATATGTTAATCCGACGTACTAACTGGATTATCGGATAGGTGATATATTACAGTTCACGATATACATTTTGACCTATACAAACTGTTACATAGAAGGGCTCAATCTAAATCAGAAGAGCCAATTCAAGGATTAACACTTTAGGGACTAAATTATAATTCACTAAGCATTAAAAATCGTGTTTTTCGTTTTTAAAACGATTAATTTGAGATTAAAAAAGCTTGTAAAAAGTATATGGTGGCATTGATTGTGTTCCGTGTTTTTAACTCGACGTCGAATTGCTTCCTTGGACATGTTAAAGTATTAGATAAAACTAAATTAAAATACTTAAAAAAAATACAGAATATAATTTAGTAAAAGAAGTCATCTTAATAAGTTTTTTAAGTAAAAAGAAGATTCGGTTCTTAGTACCAATTAAAATTGGAGTGGTCGGGCTAATTTAATGTCTGATTTTTGGTTATTCGAAAGGATGTCCGGCTACGTACAATATTAGCACTGTGCCATATTACGGAGCCCCTGGGTCTAGTTAAATAATTCTAGCGAAAAAGGTGCCGGATGTTTGATTCATTTCGGTCGGACCTTCAGTTGAAAGTGAGGAAATTTTCATAAAACTCGTGGAAGTCCGCGGCTATTCAATTTGCGATTCTGTTTAGTTAGGCGGAGGTGCGGGAAATACGGTCGTGTGGTGATCGAGTTAGGAAACTTTGCTCGGCCGGGCCGTAAGTAAAGGTAAGGCCTACCTTCACTTACCTTGGTCGTCATTAAGGAATATCCTAATAATATCCCAGGTTGTTCAATTGTGATTAAATTAAATTATGATATTGTTGATCGGATTGCTCGCGCACGTGTTACGGGTTCGACTATACATATATTTTGTTCTCTAATCTTGGATATTGGTCGTGCGTCACGTCCAACACTATACCCGCGATTACGATGACAGTGTCATGATTTTATTATAGTGTTTATCTTTTTATACCAAATAGCAGGGAATATTTACCTGCTGGTGTGTGTACTAGGAGGCAGGAACTCATTGACCTGATTGTGATGCGAATCTCCTGCGGGCTGTGTTGGCGCCGCACTGCCTTATTCACAAGGTTGGATTCGCGCTAAATCATCCTAAAGTTCCAAGTTACATAAAAAAACATGAATCCTATAGAATCGCACGTGTGTTTCGAGGAAAAGAAATGCTTTGTATATAATGTTACTTGTAAATTGAAAAGGCTAATTTTTCACAGATATTATTAGAACCAGTTACCCGCTCCGCGGTCAAAATTCGACCGTAATTCATTCTGTCAAAGGGTAATTTGACATTAACTCTATGAACGATGACCCTATGACACATTTCAAAAGTCGTGTCAAACGTATGGCAGTGTGAATAGAGTAACTTATATTAGTGTGTGTAATGTTTTATTTATTCATTTAATATATTGTTAATGCCTTATTAAAAAAAAATACATATTAGAATTCTTCTCGCCTTCTCTATATAAACTATAAGTTTGCCAAATTTCATACTCCGTCCGCGCAATTTTCGACAGGGCTTGGAAACCGGTAAAAATTAACCGGTATTATAACGGTTAAACCGGTTTTATCATAAAATTCCGTTCCGGTGCGGAACGAAATAGGAGCGATAATTTGAACCTAAATAAACCGGTTTATTCCTAAGCCGCGTTGCGTCGGTCGCGGCGCGCGTAGGTACTCTCGCAATGTTCGTGTTGTGACTTGTTGAACTACCGCGGTGCGCGTCGCTTGCAAGAGCAGTCAGTTTGTATTACGTATTGAAGTTCGAACCTCGCGATAAACCCAACCATAATATGTACGTAGGTAGGTATATACACACAAAATTTCACCCTAATTAAGAGTAATTCCCGATAATAATAATGAATATACAACCTTGTTAATTAATACTATTATTACTATTATTATTTCTCCGAACGACTCGTCGTGCTCAGGCTGGGAGCTTGAGAGCCAGTTCTTTCTTTCTTTTTCTTCCCTCTTTCTTGGCCGGCAACACAGCAGTGATGCCAGTGTGTTGCTGATGTCCATGGGCGACGACAGCCACTTACCATCAGGTGGATCGTCAGCTCGTTTGCCGGCTATTTCCATAAAAAGGGTTCGAACATTTTTTTATGGAACCTGGCATATCTACAAGTTCGCCATTTTGAAAAAACATCGTTTCAGTGGCCAGTGATGAAACATGTCCCAATAGACGGAGTAAGTGATTACAATCAAAAAGTATTCAGGGATGATGTGTCGTAAATTATATACCTACTTTCTGAGATATTTGAGTTCAAAAATTAAAATAATTATTATTAATAAACTCAAATATCTCAGAAAGTATATAACTTAAGACATTTCATCACTGAATACTTTTTGATCGTAATCACTTAGTCTACCGATCGACACATGTTTTATCAATGTCCGCCGAAACTATAATTTTTGCTTTATTTTTCTACTTTTTTGAACTCAAATATCTAAGGAAGTATATTACGACATTTCATCACTGAATACTTTTTGATTGTAATGACTTACTTCGTCGATTGACTCATGTTTCATTACTGGCCGCCGAAACGAATTTTTTTCAAAATGGCGGTACTTCTAGGTATGCCAACTAGGTTCAATGCACTTTAGGATTTAGACAGTTCTAAGAGTGACAGATTTTATTTTTGACAGAAAAATTTGTAGTACCTATCTATCTGTCCATAATAGCATTTGTCAAAAACCGCGCGATTACCGCCACTTAGGTGCTTGATCAGACACGGCGGGAACCGCGCGGTTTGAGAATCGCGCGGGAACCACGCGGGTCTTATTTACACAGGTATTCATACAGTCGTTCAGACATAATCGTTCAACCGCAACTCTCTCTCTCTTTCAGTCGTACGCTCACTGCTGAGCATCGTGATGTTCCGATCTCATTAAGGTATTTTTTGGACTAGCTGCCACCATTTTCCGCGGTCTGAGGCACAGTGTATGGCTTCGCTGAGTCGAATATTAAGTTGCTCGGACACCTGGTCTGTCCATCTTTTCGGGCTCCGACCCCTGGATCTTTTGCCGTCCACCTTTCCAGTTACCATGAGCTTCTCCAAGTTGTCGTGTGGTTTTCTGAAGTATTCTTTACAGACATATGCTGGAGAGTCTTTTCTTTACGTTCAACTCGTTGAGGATGGAGACGTCCGTTCTTTGGGCTGTCCAGGGGATACGTAACATGCGGCGCCAACAAAACATTTCAAAAGCATTGATGCGCTTTCTGTCACTTGCTTTCAGTGTCCAGGACTCAGCGCCATATAGAAAGATTGGGAAGACAAGCGTTCTTATGATATACATCTTCGTCTTTTTTAGTACATTCCGATCTTTCCATATCTTGTCAAGCTGGCTCATTGCGGAATTTGCCATGCCAATCCTTCGCCTGATCTCGATTTCCGATCCTCCCTTGTTGGAGATAGTGGAGCCAAGGTACACAAAACTATTCACGGTATCATAACGGCTCAGTGCAGTCCCTGCTCTGACTGTGTCGGATTTGTCGATGATCATTAGCTTGGTTTTGGCCTGGTTAATTTTGAGCCCCATTTCCTTACTGACAACCTCTAAACGCTGTATCAGTTCTACCATTTCGGTTTCTGTGGCTGTAATTAATGTAGTGTCATCGGCGTAGCGTAGATTCGAGACCCGCGTGCCTCCTACTGTTACACCACCATCCCAACCCTCTAAGGCTATGCGCATTATATATTCGCCATAAATGTTAAAAAGGATAGGTGAGATGACGCAACACTGCCGCACGCCTTTCTCGAAACTGAATTCCGACGATTGTGCGGTGCCGGCTTTTACTGTTCCATGTCCTGACATGTATAAAGATCTTATGAGTTATATCAAATGTACAGGCACCCCCATTTCTTTCAGTACATTCCACAGATGCTTCCAGCTGACACAGTCGAAAGCCTTTTGGTAGGCTATAAAACACATTACTGCTGGGATGTTAAATTCATAACACTTCTCCACTAGCCATTTTACATTCAGTATTTGTTCCCTTGTCCCTTTTCCTTTAACAAATCCAGCTTGCTCTTGTGGGATTTGCCAGTCTAGGTAGTGGCGCAGTCTGCTGTTGATTATATGTAGCAGTACCTTGCTAGTGTGTGATATGAGAGCAATGGTTCTATAGTTTTCGCACTTTTTAGTCGCACCTTTTTTGTGAAGAGGTAGTATAGCCGAATGTGACCAATTATTAGGCCATTGGCAATTTTTCCAGACTGACTTGCACAGTTCCAGGAGTTTTGTTATTCCTTTCTCACCCAGAGCTTTGAGAGATTCAGCTGTGATGTTGTCTATGCCGCCTGCTTTATGTGCCTTAAGCTTTCTTACCGCTGCTACAACCTCGGCTAGTATGATTTCTGGTTCCAGTTCCTCTGTGCTACTGTCACGCTCCCAGTCTGTATTTATGTCGACTGTCTAAACTGTATAGGTCCTTACAGTATTCCTTCCATCTATCCGCCACCTTTGCGACCTCATTGATTGTGTTTCATCCCTGTCTTCTATTGACCACGAGTGAGATTTGAATTTCTGTGTTATGAATCTCACTTTCTTGAAGAGATCTGCCGTTTGGTATTTATCAGCATGGCTTTCTATTTCTGCACAGATGTTCGACAGAAAGCAGTTTTTGTCACGCCTGCAACGCCCTTGAATTTGTTTGCTAAGTTCTCCATACTCTTAGTTGTTAGTGGGCGTATCAACAGATTTCAGAGCTTTCCTCTTCTCGATGATGTCCCAAGCCTCGTCACTAATCCAGCTTTTCTTCTTGTTGTGTTTTGGACGCCTTTGAATGATATCGTTAAACGCTTCTGTTACCAAGGTCTAAAACTGCTCCATTGTTGTTCTACACCAACGATTGCGGATTTATGGTCACTCTCGAAGGCTGTCTCAGTCATCCTTTTAAAGAGTGCTGTCTCAGCCTCCGCAAGTCTTGCTGGTTTCCGCGCAAATGTTTTGGGGGTTCGCAGACGAAGGCGTATTTTTGCAACAAGCAGTTGGTGATCACTACCGCAGTCCGCGCCGGGTAAGGTTTTAGCATTGATTACGCTCGATCTCCATCTATGGTCTACTGTGATGTAATCAATTTGGTTGCGATACCGATCTCCGGGTGACTTCCAGGTGTACAGACGGCGTTTGTGATGTTGGAAGAAGGAGTTAGTTATTGCGAGATTGTTACTTATGCAGAACTCCAGAAAGCGTTCGCCCCGCTCGTTCCTTGATCCAAGTCCATATTTTCCTACCGTGTTGCGGATGTGATCATCTCCTCTGGTGTCCTCTATTTTTGAGTTCCAGTCGCCTTGCACAAACAGCATTTCTCGACGTGGCAGTGATTTGATAGTTTCGTCGAGTATTCCATAGAAATTATCTATATCTTCTTCACATGACTGCTGTTGGAGCATACACCTGAACTATGTTGAGAGGAAGTGGCTTGCACTTAATTTTTATAGATATAATTCGGTCGTTATCAGCATTATAGCCCAACACACAGTTGTTCAACTTACGTGGTAATAGTATTCCTACACCATTTCTGCTTTCTGTATCGTGACCTGAGAAATACAGTGTATTGCCTCCTTCCGCTATGAAATGACCCGATCCTTTGAGATGGGTTTCTGATAGCCCAAGTATAGCGACGTTATGTGCTTGCATCTCTTTCTCCACAATCTCGAGTTTTCCTGGTTGAACTAGGCCACTGATGTTCCAGGCACCGATGCGATGCGGCAAACGATTTGGGATTTGACCCGTTTGGCCATCAGTAGCATTTGCCTCCACCCAAGCCTGATGACATACTCTGGCGAGGCCTTCGGTAGCCAATTTCACACTTGACGACCCGGGAATCGTCGAGCGCCGGTTGTCAAGCGGATCGTCCGACCTCGCAATATCATTTTCTGTGCTTGTCATTGTTGAGGTCGGAAACATTCTCTTGGGAGAGATAGTCGCAGTGGTTTCCCCTTGCCTTCTGCGCCGGGACTTTTAGAGGTTATTTACTTCCTCTAGGCCTCCGTAGCCTCTCCTGACCAGGTCAGGGTTCGGGTTATCATATCCGCCGCCCGATGCTCGGCGTTGTCAGCTCTTTAGCACCACCTGGAGGACACTTGCAGGGTGGTAAAAGGTATCTCCTGCGGACGCGAGCGACTCCATCCTCCAAACTCAACCGCTAGAAAATAGAATCGCGCGGTGCCCGCGCGGTTCTATTAGTATGGAGATCTTCCCCAGCGTTCAGTAGCTTTGCGGGCACCGCGCGATTCACAACGAGAGCACTTCTGAGCTAGCTATGGATCGCTTCGACACCGAGTTATTTATTGATGAAGTGGAGAAAAGACCATCCACCTTGAAACAATCAAGATGGAAGTCAGGGCTCGTTCAGACACGGCGATAACCGATTGATAAAATCGTGCGGTTTTAACCGCAAAAATGTCGACTGTTCAAACATCGGCGGTTAGTTAGCAATTAGCGATCAGTTTCAAGATGGAAGTCAAGGTTTCAGATGCCTTCATGGAAATAAGGTTGTTACAGCATAAGATAAGCAATTACGATTATGGTAATTAATTTTTTGTTTGATCGATTTGACCATATTTAGTTGCAGTTTGTACTTTTCACTTAATCCATTCTTCTATTTTTAATAAACTCGTAAAAATATAATGAGTTGTTTGGTGGAATAAAACGCGTTTGTGTAATGGTATGTTTACATTGTGTCCAGATCGAATTTGCACCAAGTATAGCTCAGGCGTGCTGTCGTTGTGACGTGTTAATCGCGTGGTGCCCGTAACACTACTGAACGCTGAGGAAGATCTCCATAGTAATAGAGGCGCCGCACGATTCTATTTTTTAGCGGTTGAGCGCGATTATGTCTGAACGATTAAATAATTACCTGCGTAAATAAGAGCCGCGCGGTTCCTGCGCGATTTTCAAACCGCGCGGTTCCCGCCGCGTCTGAACAAGCACTTAATGATTAGGATGAAATTTTGTGTTCAAATAAAGTTTTACTTTTTAATTAACATTAAATTAAAAATAAATATACAATATATCAATGACTGCCGTGACACATGCGTATCTGATAAGATAATTATGCAAACAACAACGTTATGTTGAATAAAAACGACGCGCTCAACGTCAACGCTCGGACTGTGCAGTGTGCACATTCAAGTCTTGTCTTGAGCGAAAAATTGAACCGGTTAATAAAAAATACCCATATTTTTCCAAACCGGTTTAAAAACCGGTTCAAAGGAACAGAACCTTTTTCAAAAAGTTCCCCCTGAAATTTCGTCGAACCGGTTCAAAAAATTTACCGGTTTCCAAGCCCTGATTTTCGACACGTGTTTGTTATTTGTATTTTTATAGTGAAATATAAAGTAGAACGATTTCGATGAAATAATGAACGGATATCGAATCGTATCTTCCGCGTACGCGTGCGATTCGTCGGTGTGTGTTCCATTTTGTGAAGACCTTCAACAGTATTTATGTGGACAATGATGGCGTAACCCCGCGATATGTTTCAAGTCAATCGTTTTAGAAGTGATTGATCGGGCAATCGGAAGCGCGCGCCGTTTTGTCGGCGTCGCTATCGGGTATGTGAGTAGATAGATAGGTAGATGGGGCGCGAGATGTCGCTAATGGCCGCGATCCACCAACAAGATGAATCCCCGCTCCGATGGACGGGATGATGAGAGCGAGCGGTTTTATGGATCAGGATATATCCCCGCGTGTTTTGGCCAATTACTTAAAATCGAGAGGCGGCTACAACCGCATTACCGCATCGCTGTTTACTTTTGGTAAATGAAATTCAATGGAAATTATTAAAGCTACTCTACATAATATGTATATTGTCGTAGATTCAGGGCGTTTCTTTTAGTAATGTACCTATCTGCGCAATCTTGGCGCTAATCTTAAACACTAACATGGACACAGTCGAAACATAAATTGAAAATTGTGTTATTGACGAATACAGGAAAAATTAAACAACTAAATATAACCATTGAATGGCATTGCGGCAACACTGATAAATTGGTGTTAATAACCATAAAAACCTGAACGTGTTTTATCATCACCTAGCACTATCGATGGCGTTTGTACAGTTTTGCCGAAAACATAAGCTGATAGCGATCAGCGTCGGTGCAAACCGCCGGCGCGGCCGCGTCGAGGACCTGATTCCATGACAATGGAGTCGGGAGCTATACTTCTTGTGCGGCATTCGCTGAATGCTATAGTTTGTCACATTGTCCGCCTGTTGCCAGCCCACATTTCAGGCAAGAACTATTGTCGTCGACAAATGGCTTCCTTGGGAGCAGGCTCGGAGATAGTTTGCCCATTTGTACAGAAAGTATTAATTGAATTGTGTTGTACATTTTAAAAATAGAATTAAATTATTTTTAAGCACGGTGCTGTACAAGTACCTATTGCCAAAACCTAAATTGAAGAATAATTATTATCAAGTTATAAAGTGCAGATTTTTTTATACGATTCTAAGTTAATCCTTGACAACAATCCCCTGATGTTAAGTGGCGATGATGTCCAAAAATGGTAAGCGCCTTTGATTATATACACGTCAAAGGTAAGCGCATTAACTTAGTACCTACCTAATACCTATTCATTCTTCTCTTAAAGACTCCCACATCAAATTGTCATCCATCAAACATTGTTGACTTACGTCGGTGTTTCTTTTTGGCTCATGTGCTCTTTTATCAGCTAGGTATCCTAATGTGTACACCACGACATGTGTATGTGTGATTGAGGAATAAATTTCACCACCAGATCTGATCTGTTTTATTTCTTTTCTGCTTTTCCATTCGGAAGTTTGACCTGAATTGTATACCTAATGGAAATGTTGCAGTAGAAAATACTGTATTATTAGTCCACCAAATCAACATACATAGGACCAACGACATAAATGTTCTCTACGTTCCCAAAAACTGAACATTGAAATTCCACACGTCCTACTGTATTTATAACCGTATCGGCGGAGACAGAGACTTGTAATGCATCTCAATTATGAAACTTGCTACATATTACCAGTGACACGCAGTTAATATGATGCCAAGCTTTCTGCTCAAATCTGTGTAATTCCGCAGCACGTGGTCTGATAATGGGATTCTTTTCCTTGCCACGTCACGGGCGTTTCGTTTTTGTGCCCGACTGTGTAGTATGGACGAGCGGTATTTTGAACGTTACACCACCGCTAGCTTTAGGTTATTGACAAGTATACGGGAGAGAAGAGAGAGACAGATACTGAGAGAGTTTAATGTAAAAAGACCACCTAGCAGGGTCGCGTTCTAGTCTCTTACAACACATTCGTTTGCGGGATTGGGCTAATATACCGACTAGACGCTCAAAAATATACTACAAATTCACATAGTAATAATGTTATGTTAACCAACCATTACATTAATATGGTCGCGATGGAGTTCCTCTGTTAATAACACAAAATGATATGTAATGCACGTGAGAATTGGACACACAATGAGGCACTTACACCGCGCTCCGCCGGCAGCTTGTCGGAACAATGGTGACAGCCGCCAACCAATCCTATTATTTAATTGTGATTTATATTCGTATTAGTAAACCTGCTCTCGCTTCGCTGTGGGAAATCTATTCTTCAAATTTAAAAATATTTAGTATAATTGCGCCCGTAACGCTGTCAATAGCACTTATATGGTTAAAACGTGTTTTCCTGTGAAAATGACATATTTTTCAGCGAAAAAATAGCCTATGTCACTACTAACCATCCACCTAATCTAGCCCTTAAACTATCTTCATACCAAAAATGACAACGATCCGTTGCTCCGTTTGGTGTGAAGGAAGGACAAAAAAACAAACGAACATACATTCAAATTTTTAATGTTATTATAGATTACATTTTATACCCGATACTTGCGCTATGCGATACGCAGTAAGATAAGAGTGGTTTAAACGGTGTGGTTTGTTGACAATAAAACTTTCTGAGACTATAATAGTTTCTGAGATACTTTACGTCTTTATTAAGAGCACTTATAATTATTTCGTTACCTTAAGAAAATAATATAATATTTAAAGCAATTCCATAATCCAAACCAATTCATAAAATAAATGTAAGACAGAAGAAGGTAAATATTACTGGTTAGTTAAACTGTGAAGTAGCACCTTCTAAGCTTGGTTGAAATTGGCTCAAATCCAACTGAATCTGTGGCTGAACAACTGAACACCTTGAGCGTGTGCCGTGGAGGGTGAAAGTGCACCCGGCTCCTTGTAATGGCGGCCAACATTTATCTGTTCAATCGCATTGTTCAATCCCAGTTAAAACTATGTCTCCTAATCTTGGCTCACTTCCAGTTAATATGCTACGTAAATGTATATCGCATTCGCGTAGTTAAATTCGCTTATAAAGTCGAACAAGGGGTCCTGGGCTCTACCAGGTTGACATTCCTAAATCAAACACTAATGTGACACAAATATTTTTCTTTGATTTTTAAATTAAGAACTATTAAAGATCGCTCTCTAGGCAAGGCTCCCTAATCTACTGGAAAAGTCTGACGAATCACATCTCCAATAATGTGAGATGTGAGTGTCATATTATATCTTACATACAATACTGCAATTCGTATCACGCTTCACTATTCCTTTTGATCAGTTGCATAACAACGCAACCTTTGAGTTTGTGTAACCTCATCCAGTCGTACATGCTCTTTCTGTACCTAGATAGAGGTATCTCTCCTAGGTAAACCTTGGCGGGCATCCAACAATATTTGATATAACACCTTCTCACAGAATACACTTGCAGAATTTATAACAAGTACATTTACATTTACATTGGTTGGTAGAGGTTGCCCACGCGTGATTTACAACGTAAACGCTACCATCGTTTATCTAGAAGGCCTTGTTCAATTAGCTGACCGTTGCGTCTGCTGGACTTGGCCGACGCCCAGCCTGGCTCACCAACTTAACATACGAATATTATGTGACACGGAACAAGAAGTTAAAGCTCTACTTAATATGATGATGTTTGATGGTTCCTTAGAGTATATAGTTAATATATATACTCTAAGGATGGTTCAGTGTTGTTTCTGTTCAGCCAATTAGCACGCTTTATCTTAGAATCCGCATTCTGCGGTTGTTGTCTAGAGTGATATTTTATTTACACTTTATTAAAATTCTAGGTTGTTGTTATCTTATCTTATATCTTTAAATGAGCAATTCTTGTATATATATATATATAATTGGAATCTCGGAATCGGCTCCAACGATTTTCATGAAATTTAGTATATAGGGGGTTTCGGGGGCGATAAATCGATCTAGCTAGGAATCATCTGTCATTTTATTCGTGTTTTTGTAGTCCCAATTTAAACTGAAAAATATGACTCTTCCTGACATCTAGTGGCGAATAATAATACTACTATACTAATACTAATTGCTTTAACGACACGACAGCAGATGGGGTTGTTAAGTAACACGAAGTCAACGAGTGTTTGCTTTGAGGTTAGACTAAGAAAATCAATTGTTTATTTATATTATTTGTGTCTTCTTAATATTATTATTCGTACTTAAATATAATTTCCAAAAAACACAATTTATAAAAAAAAAAACGAGCAAAGCTCGGTCATCCATCTAGTGTAAAATAATTAGCACATGACATGACGGTCTGCAATACATATCAATGTCGATAACTCTCTGCGTCCTATTCAGCGCGGAGGACGTTGTAGGTTTGTCATGAAACAATACCTAACATAAAAATATGAACAAGGTCACAAAATATAGCTGAACGGGCCGGATTATCTTGTTTGACTGTAATCCTGTCTCCGGGAGAAGGGTACTGTGTCTCGAATTTTATGTCAATACTAATAAGTATCTTCTTATTATTTAATGACCATGATACTTTTCGGTGGAATTAAATATATCCATTCCAACAAAACACCAACTGCATAGATACACGCTTTTATAGTAATATCACAAAATGCTGACTTCAATTTCAATTTAAAATAAAAAATAACCTAATAACATCGACTGTGCAACGTAATAACAATTTCAGTAATAACTTCTCTGTCAAAACTATTAATAAAATTATTGTACACTTAAAATTAAATGATTTCTACTTATGAATGCACGCGTTAATGAATTTTGATTTCTTTAGATTAATAAAGTATGTACCTACTCAAGTTAATTTAAATCGTGCAAAAATCGTGCGAGATTCGTATCTCGTGGCCCTCGTGGGCGCTAAACCTCGGTGCCCGCTCAAGCGGACCTGTCGCGAATCACCTTAACCCGTCCACTTGGCGGGGTGAATGGGAGCGTGGCTTCGCCCGCAGCTCGCAGCCGCGCGACCGTGCGGCCGTGCGGACGCTAAGGTCTCGGCAAACAGAACGCGTGCCTAGCACAGCGTTACAGCGATATAACGTCGCGTAATAACGTTGCGTTCTTTGGACAACGCGACAAGCTTTTAGTTATAAAAATTGTGTAAAGACGTTATAATTCGATACTAAAAGTTTATTTTATTATTTTTAGCGCATTTAATCTCATCCACCATCTTGTGTGTTCCGCTATGTTGGATTTAGAATGACGTCACATAGCTAATCATGCAATTGTCATCCAAACTAAACGTGTGTAAGTAGTTTGACTTCAAAAACAAAAACTACGCCCAGCGTCTAATCATTCAATGACCACGTCAGAGCGCCACGAACAGCCGGTGGTGATACTTGGTTTTACCGTACAATACGATATAGTATAACACAACTCGCCGACGGGTCGTGCCGTCCGATCGCTCTAACCAGCTCTAAGAACGCGTTCTGTTTGCTGAAGGCTTAATTGACACCGCGGCGTGCGGTAAGCGGTAACCGACCGTAGCCACTTTATTAAACAAGCCTAGTTTTATTGCAAGGGAAAGGGAATTTTGCTCGTTGCTTTTTTATTAACTTTTACAAACTTGAAGCATATGAAGAACTAGCTACAGTCTGTACAAACGTATGTGGTAGTTCGTTGCATGATGGTCAGAGATTTCAAAGGGATTAATGGGTTGGCCATTCGGGGCACGCGGTGCTCCTCATCACTGAGGAAGCCTAGAGCTTATGATTTTAAACTTAACTCATCGCGGATCGTACACATTTTATTATGATACGGGTCCTATTTATGTACGGTACTATTTATGTAAGTCCGAAAAGGTTAAAAGTGTTGAGCGGCAGGATGTGGTCAGTGTAGTGTGTCGTAATATGGTTAACAAAACGCAAAAACGAACTATAACGTAAGGTAGATAAACTAATGTATTAGTGTCACCTGTCATAAGTTTCTCCGCGCTACCGCAGTTCAGCCGTGACCACGATCCATGCAACTGGGTCGAAATATCGGCGTTTCAAAATACATATCGTGAGTACCCGTATCATAATAAGCCTAGAGCTTACTCCACCACGTTGCCTCGGTGCGGATTGATGAAGCGATAAGCGTCAAATACTAATGCAAGGTAATTCACCAGATCGTTTTATTTTTGACGTGTGCTGCTGCGGTCTTTCCCTTAAATTAAACATAATATATCTTACCTAAATTAACTCGAGGTCAAGAAAAAGGATATGAGAGTTATAAAATGTATTTCGTTGAACTAAAAACAGAAGTGTCACACTTTGACAATAGTTTACATATACGAGTAGTCTACTGAAATCAATGTCTTTTCAATCAACACGTCCCTCCTTTGTGTGGACGACCCAACTGGAATGGTTTATTGCGGAGAGAAAAATGGAATTACTGCACGCTTTCACATAGGGAAAAGTTTCTACATTGCAGTCTTCCTTTGCCGTCCCTTATTGTGGTGATGACCCAATTTTAGAGATTTTGAAGATTGTAATGATCCTTCCTATTATTATTAGTAACTGTAACTTGATGTTGATTGCACACAATGTTATAAGTACTACATACAATAAACCTTTAGTAAACTTTTGGTCGTAGATGTCTATGAGAACTTAACCTTTGCCCACAAAATATAATGTATTTAATGTCAATCTCTTATTGTCTCAATAGTAAGTTCGAATCTAATTGAAAATGTGAATACATAATGTAGTTGTAAATTGACCAACCTCAGAGCTCAAATAGATCTAGTTTTCATTGTTTTACCATATTCCAAACATTTTGACTTCCTTAGTAATAAACGGTCGTTTCCATCAACATTTTCAGGGGAGCCGACTCCGTGGGTGCTCGGGGGCTCGAGCACCCATGAGAAATAAACAGTGGGTGCCGAGCACCCCTGAGAATAGACATCGAGAAACAGATTAGTAATTGTTTTGTTCAACCTAAGAGCTGACCGACACATCATTTTTATTTCATACCGCTATTATTAAGTACGCAGTATGTAAGTGGGACATTTATTTATTTGTCGGTCGATCAGTGATCAGTCATTTCTCTTCTCATACTTTACTTTACATCTCATACTTTGCCACTTTTTCGAGTCATCAAATGAGCATGAGCACCATGAGGTTTTCTAAAAGCCGGCGCCCCTGCACATTTTACACAAATATTTTACTTACAGATCAATGTTGTCAATATTGTCATTTATTAAGAACTCGGTTTGAGGTTGCAACTTCCTCATGATATAATACGTCAGGTGTTCCGCTAATTTTGGTTATACGACGTATAAAGGTGTAGTCACGATCCACCAATATCGTTTTTCAATGGTCATCCATTACATAACGGCGTTGTACGCTAACTGTCCCCGGTGGGCGGCGGTGTTTGCGCAATCCCGCTGAGATTTCTATTGGTTTGTTTGAAAACCACGACGCGTGTCGTATCTGGTGCGAGTGTTTGTTTATCTAGATTCTAGATCCATTCACACGGAACGATTCGACTCATCATTACGTCGTGTCTTTGTCTATCGTTAATAAAACTGAAGTTCTGTAACCATGTCTATCATCATTCGACTATCCTATTAATCATATTAATTTTATGAAGTTTGGATGTATTACGTATTACGGAAAACGGCTGAACTGATTTGGATGGTATTTGTTAAAATTGCTGTAGAGAATTGACGAGAGCAGTGGAGGCGAGTGTTAAAACGTGGTATCGAACGCTTCAATCCTAAGCGCCACCCAACACGTCGAAAAAGTAAAAAAAAATTCGACACTTGAGTTATTGAGTTGGCCACTAACCCCGCAACCAACCCGCGCTAGAGCAGCGTGGTGGAGTATTCTCTAGGCCTTCTTAATTGTGAGATGAGACCCGTCTTGAGTAGTGTGCCATTAATGGGTGGAAGCCAATCTAATTAATTAGACTCTTAATAGAACCTTCGTATAAACCTGTATCTCTTATCCCATAGGGACATATCCATTTCCAGAGATGAAAAGTATCCAAGACAATGAGTCCTAATAACAGTAATATCTTTCAAAGTCTATGAATAAATGAGAAATATAGACGTGGTAAAATAATATAATATATTATATTTTGAGTCAAAATAGGCAATATTCCGATAGACGCGTATTAGGGTTCCGTACCAAAATGGTACCAAAATCCTATTAATATGCCTCCTATGTCTGTCTGTCTGCCCGTCTGTCCGTCCGACCGTCCGTCAGTCACAGGGCTGATGGTAAGCGAAGTCTTATGTATCGTATAACAGTATAAGTTTACCCTAACTATCATGCCGTATCAGCTGACGTACCTACTGCGTGCAGTTGTTCTATGACATCACGGTTGAAAGACATAATATAAATATAATGTCAGTTACTCGTCCCGAGGCATCAACATGGGCGACACGTCCCCACTGAGCACGTGCGGAGCAGTAAAATGTTAGTACGAGAGAGTTTGCTAACAACTGTTCCAAGTACATACTCATAACGCATAAATATGGGTGCCGATTGTCACGATTGCCGAACATGGCAGCGACAAAGTTTGCGTTATTAACTCAACTCAAGGTCGCGTTGGTTCGTGCTGGTCTGCTGGCACGGGACCGGGATCAGCCTTCCAGGCTGGCCAAGTAAGGTAATAATGGATCATTTCTGAAAATGTCATTTCTGGAAATAACGTCGTCAAAAGGAATTAACATTTATGTATTTATTCTTAACATTGAAACAATTAGAATAATTAATAATTGAATAATAATGTATTTAATGTAGATAAATTGATAAATATTGCCACGCCCTAGCAGGGTTCATGCTCAGACTATATACATATTTTAAGATCTCATTGTAAGCATGATGCAAGAAAAACTTATGACTTAAAGCCTTTTTCACTTATATTACACATGGATCACTTGTATCTGCAATCAATTCTTAGAATTTTATTGGTAAGAGCTGCCTGTAGAATAAAAGAAATAACAAAGTCGCAATAAAATATAGAGCCGACTTGAAGCTCTCAAATCTCGGCGAGGTGGTTGCTCCATTTTCTGTTTCAATGGTTTATTTCTAGTGAATTCTAAAGCGATGAATTGTTTGTACCTGACGTTTGTGATCCGGATAATATATGGAGATGGGTTACCCGGATTGTAACATTTTTATATGGAGGCGGCCGTAAAACAATTGATTTCTGGAAGTAATGTATCTGGAATATGTGTCTCTGTTGATTTCATGGTACGGTTTTTGTTTGCCACCTGAACAACTTTATTACCATCTCTTATCTCCACTCCTATCATATTCATGATGGACAAAAAATTAATAACTAGCTTGGATTACAGTCTTAGGAGACTTTAATAAATAACATATTATGTTATTTATATTATAAATAGAATATGTCGTTAAGTTATCAGCAATTATCTCAACTGAACCTGAAACAACTGAATGCGATCCCATTTGTTTCTGAGTTAGTCTTTGATTTCGAAACAAGTTGAAGTGCAGTTAAATAAAAATGTGGAGTCTTTTTTGAGTTTGGCCGTTTATTGTGAATGAAGCATTCGCTGTGTAAGTGTTCAGTTGACACGGTGGCGCGCTGCCCGAGTCGATACAAAAACCCGAAGTCAAAGGCGCGCTCGACTGCAGCCAGCCGCCACCGAGCGACTAGCGACCCGCTCGAGAGTAATACTCTTTACGAGAATCGCAACCCGCCATTCGACAGTTTTTATAATCATACTTTTGGCAGGTCGGTTTGTTGTCCTCCCAGAATATATTATGTACACTCGGAGATAGAGAATGTCTCTTGTTCCCGAGTTAAAATAGGTTCCGATAGCAGTCTTGTGTATATTTTTTACGTACTGGAGCACCGAGCTGACAGAGTTACAAGTTAGTGTAATTTTTTTGCCGTAAAACTTCAATTATTTAATATAATACACTGTTAATAATGTGATAGTGGAGTACTTGTAGTATACTGACATTACTGACGTAAAGATACACACTTGACTCGCTCAGCTAAAAGAATTACCGCGACTGCGGTTCCGCGGCGAAGGTGTGTACCACGGTAAGATAATCACATCAGATAAAAATACTCAGCCACGCAAAATATTTGTGATTTTTTGAAGTTTTGCATGTGCTATCACGTGTGTGTAACTATGAATGTAATTCTTTAACAATATTTTAGTTGATTATTGTAAAATGATTGAGTAAAGTTTGTCGGTGACTTACGAGTACGGACGGAAGCGGAAGGGCTATGAGCGCAGGTGATAATGAAAGTTGTTAACCATTTCGTACGCGTGTGCTTGCTTCTTCCATCATGGAAATAGAGCAGTGCGTAAATCAGTCCAGCAGGCCGGATGTTCATCGACCCCGCACACACTGTAACGCGCCGAGTGTAGTTTCTTAAAACGTTTCCAAGTGAGTAAGTTTGAGTGCGCGTCGCTTCAGGCCGACTCCGTAGAAATTGTGACAAAAGACATTTTAATTCAATCTCGCCTGTCGAAAACATTTTTAGTAAGTCGGATTGCATCAAAGGCCGTACAAAATTGTCCTCCGGCGACAGTTTAATTGCTCAGCGGTGGTGGCAATCCTGATATTGTCGCTCAGCCGTCATTACCGCTACAACGCGGGCTTTCAATGTCCACGCCGCACGCCGCGCCGTGCGCCGTGTAGCTCGTACATTTAAATTATTCTCAGCTTGTCATCGCTTAATGTTTTAATGGCATTGATCGTGTCCCATTTTTTAAGCAGCGTAGTTCGTAAGTATTATTCCAATAATTCCAAATCCAATATTTCCAAATCCAGTATGTACGTCGTCGTTGTGTTTGGCATATAAGTTTAACTCGTGTTTATATATACAGGGTTACGCCTGTATACACAGGCGTAATACAGGCGTATGTACAGGCGTAACCCTGTATATATAAACACGAGTTAAACTTATATGCCAAACACAACGACGACGTATATGCGTAATGCATGTCTGTTATCAACGAGATTATCTAAGAACATTTGAAGTCACTATTGACTTAGCTGCGTACGACAGAGTAGAAATGCTCGTGCACCGTCTCCCAAATAATTTTATTCAATGAAAATATTGGCAACATCAAGCCCTCTTTTCTTCATTTTATTAATAATCTGTGTAATCTCTAAGATGGCTCGCTAGCCACTAGCCAGTAACATTCTATTGGGCGATGGCTACAAACATTTGGAAGACTCCCTCCTCTGCTCTCTCGCCTCATCAGCTCACCGCACCTCATTTCGTCTCACCACACCTCATATCACCGCTTCTTGCTGGATCCTGCTGCTATCTGTTGTTTTAGTATAGTGGTAAAATTCCTCCGATCCAAATATTTAGTAAGCATTCTTAACTAACTTATTTAGTTCTGAACCGATTTTTGTTAGCATTATTTAAAAAATAACCTATGTATTTATGTTGATACCGCATCTCCCACTAATTGACAAGGAGCTTCTCATTAGCGAGCGTTTCTGCGCCGACCCAAAATCAAATTTTTCATGTTCGCTGGGCGCGGGACAAAAGAATCAAAAGTCACACGGTCCTAATAGCGAGGAACAATGTGTGCGTTGTTGTAAGACGGCGCGGAGTCCCGGGGCGAGGGCCGAGGGGGCCTGCGCCTCCTTTAGCGATTCAAAAGGAGAGTAACTTTACTGCAAACGAGCCGCGCATGTAATAACAACGGTCGCGTGTGCTGCACACTTTATTTGACTATATGTTTTTTATATTCATTCTTATGCTATTGTTCTCGCCTTGGATACGTTCTTATTGCATTTATTCGTTTGTATCCTTATTTCCCGATGTTACTAATATAGTTCGCTTAAATATCGTTATAAACTTTGGTGGCTGGCAGAATTGTTGCACTGTTCGCCCAAGAATGTTGCTCTTAAACAATTTGATATGAAGCAACTTTGAGTTTCGATATGAGTTGGGAGCGGCGATATTATATTTAATAATTAAGCTTTTTGTACTAATTGGTTTACTTACGAGTTTATAATTTTATTAAAGTAAGGATATATGTAGTGTAGATGAAACGCCAATTTATTCAATAAGACGACCACAGCCTTCCCACTCATGTAAAACATGGTAAGCCTATCGTAGCACCAACAGACGAGGTAGTATCAATTGCTTGGGAAGGAAACAGGCTCAATACATGGAGGAATTCTCGAGCTCAGTATTGAGACAGGCTGAGTTGCGTTGACGGCTGTTCAAATGAAAACGTTATAACCTCACCAAATCGCTTGGCGAGGTAAAAAGATGGCGTGTTCCCGTAGCAAAGTTTGGCTGGTGGTATGGGCACCGCTATCGCGCCGGCCATCATCGCATGCAGTCATGCACCCCGCTCCATTATTACCGGCTGTTATGATCGTAACTATTTACGTTCGCATTCTCTTATCAACTGCCACTAAAACACAAATGAACAGTTCATGTCACTTTGTGATGGTTCGTTTTATTCCACGTCGTATTATGGAATATCTCGTTTTTTGTGTCTCTCTATGTTATTTTCGTTTCTCGTTTATTGACTTTTTTGCGTAGCATTCAGCATACCCAATAGCGTTAAGTCTATTCTAGTCTTATATGTAAGTACAATTTACTGATATCGGTTTAGAATTAAATTCGCTTTTCTAATCTAAGGCCTATAAAATGAATAAAAAGCTGACAGATATTAATAATATAAAATTCGCAGTAGGTACATGGAAAGACTTTCCATTCGAAATCCACAATTTAAATCTTAAAATATTTATTCATAGATACAATTTACACACAAAACTTTCATACAAACTCGATCGTAAAACTACGAATCTGCTTACTCTAGTCCGTTGGGCGATATCTTTAGGTATTCGTCGAGGGGTACACTATCTAAACGCACATCGTAACAGCGTAAGCTCACTTTACTCACGAGGGTACAGGATGTTATGATAATATGACCTTTCTGTATGACACGACGATTACATCACAATACATGAAAGCTCCGAACTTTTTGGAAACCAGAAGGTCAGAGATGATATAGTTACATTATGTTAGTACGTAGACGTGAGTAACACCGAGGTTCAAAAACATGCTCGGGATTGTATTCTCTAGACCTTAGACCTAGACGACCTTAACTCTACGTGACCGACTTCAGATACCGTTAGGTTCTTGTTCAGTTTTGGGAAAGCAAGCGTGTTTAAGGATTTCGTAAAATTAAATAAACGGACGTAATAAAATGAAAGTAGTGGATGAAATGACGAGTTACGATAGCATGTTGTAGTGTTAAAGGCACCCATTAAATGTCAATAAACGAGTTAAACGCATTACTGTAGCGGCAATCGGGCGCATCACGAACGATCGCGTTTGTACTAGTTTGTTTTCGTGCGGTGACATCGACACAATTGGAAAATTAATTGATAGAAATGTCATTAACTAGATAGTGTTATTCACTTTCTATGATAAAGTTATAACTAATTGATTTTATTAGATTGTTTCTGAGTGTAACGTTAAATCATCGGATAGGTAGGTACCTATAATAAGATGCTCGATAAAATTATATACATGAGATAAATAAATTATATAACAGATAACTGACTTAGTTTAACATAAGATTTCACAACTTTTTACTGAAATGGACTTGCTTTGCGAGAGTTGCATTTTTTACATTTTGTGTTTTTTTTTGGGATTTGTTTCCGGATATGAATACGTAAAAAAATATATAAACGGCATTCGTAAAGTTGTTATGCCAGCGGAGGGGCGTGTTCCGGTTGCAATTTCACCCGCGAGTTAAACGATCCACTGGAGTAGTTGCAACAAGGACATCATATTGTTTCAAACGATGAAGTTGTGTTATTCCACCGTTGTGCAATTTAGTACCGGCCGCCCAACCGGGGCTGTTTCACCTTTGTCATCATCCAGGGCTGTGTAAACTTTCAAAAAGAGCACACCCCGAAACTTTAGTAATAGAAAAAATTTCGCTTCATTCGTGTGTCAAAAAATACCTGATAACACATACACTTTTATGGACGTAGTCTTCCGCACGCGGCTTCGCCCGTTTCCAAATTACTTAGTTCTCACTTATCACATGAGGAACCTACATAAAAAGTTTCAAGTGAATCCATTGAAGAAATAAAAAGTTAGTAGAAGATAGCAAACGATCATGCAGCACCACCCTTCCGCTGACATCCATGACAACTGAGACCGATACAGATCAAGACTCAAATCGAGACTTGGATGGTTACATACGACAATCCAGCTGTGTCGCGGTTTGGTGGCGCTTATGGAAGTATTTGTAACATTGTTAGTTGACGATTGACGTCTCCAACTCATAAACTTAATTGCATATCAAAAGTCATTTTCACGATTTCGTATTTAATCAGTGAGTGAGTACTTATGTAGGTAGGTATATGTATATACAACCTGACCTATCTGAGAACGAAAATGACAAAAATGATCACAACCTGAGTATGTAATTTAGTGAAAAATCCTGACAAGACTTCTAGCTCATCATAATATCTCAAAGTGATTAATCACTTTAATCACAAAACAGACAATGAAAGTACTAATTCGATAAGTCTATATATACATTATGTGTCTCACCAGACAATAGCTATTACAATACAATACGAATATTATTGTAGAAGCGCTACAAGGGCGCATTGATTAAAACCACTCCGTCTCGAGTACAATATAAAGATTGATTTTCCGCTGGAAGTCTTTGAACCGGAGGCATTGGCCCTGCGACCGGTGATGAGGTGGGCCCTAGTAACGAAGTCACCAATAATCATATTTATCTAAAAATACTTCCTACAGAGGATTCGTTGTGTTGTGTTCGCATTATTATGATGCGAGTTACATATAATAGCCCATTAGGAATGGTCGAGGGTAAAAGGAGAGACAAAAACTAATACTTTTCCACAATTTACTCGTAATAATCTATTACCGAGAGCTGTTCTCAGAGAATCTGTTGTCGGCCAGTACTTTACTCTTATTTTATGACCGGCAACGCTTTTATATATTTACATGTATACATTTTTGTTCAGATTTAAACGGTGTAACGTATGCCGTGTGCGTCAAACCTTTACGTAATGGTATGAAATGTTTTCAATATCAGCCACGTGCCAGTGCCAGTGGGCACCAGTGACCGTATAAAGGTTTAGCTTTAGGGTGCTCCTTTTATGGGTCGGCCGTTCGGAGGCGGTTCGCCCTCGGCGCTTCTGCTCTGTGGCTGACACCTTCCCTATTGTCTCGTGTCAAAGATTTCCTTTAGTAAATAAGAAAATTTTTGAACAGTAAGGTCGGTTCCTTTCTTCGAATCCTTTTTTTTTTAGTTCTACTTGGTTAGTGTAAAGCTGTAAAGAGGGAGGATGAAATGAAGTTTTCTTAAAGTAGCAATGGATTTGTAATTGATTTGAAAATGATGTAATTGTAAAGTAACGGGGTACACTCAGGGTAAACAAACTTGTTCGTTCTTTACTTGCAACGTACGAACGATATCTTCAGGACTTGGTATGACGTCAGAACCGAACCTCTGTATTGTCTCCTAATCAACTAAAAACTAGTAGGGTAGGGTCACCTAAAATTGCGCGGGAGATAAGACTGGGCAGTGTTAATATGTCAAAACATAAACGACATCTGCGGCTACCTATAGTCGTATTTCGATGTAACCATGGTTTTAGTAAGCACTACATCTAATTTGTTATACAAGTAGTACACATAATATAATCAGGTTTGAAGCACATTTCCATCGTTTTTAATTGGAAAAGAAGTTTCAGTAGGAAGGTATAAAAGCCTGCCAGTCACAGTGCGGTTAATAAGAACTGAAGAAAATAAAATAATTATGAATAGAATTTCACATTACTATGCTGACTATCTTTAACATTGTACATTTTTAACACTGTTTATGTATGGATATGAAAATAACTTTAAATAATCGTGTATTACAGTCACAATATATCTGCATTGAAACAATATTCACATCAACTCTTTTTGTAGCATTATAAATAATTCGTCCATTGTTTTCTTAATCTACATATCGCTACATAATTACACTATCTACGACAATAATTAATAAGGCAAATGTCATAATATGATAGTAATTATTGTAATAACAATAAATAAGCGCTCGCTAAATTTGTCAGATATGCTAAACGCGTTTAATTGTTACAGGTAATAACGTTCCGGTGCGATGGGTAGATAATGGAGGCCGCTGTACACGTCACGATTCGACTTCACGTCGCCACTTACCATCAGGTGGGATCGCAGTCAAGCGGTAACTTATATTTAGTAAATAGTTTTATAACTCATTCGACTTTATTATAAGTCAAGCTGCAGTATATCTATGGCTGAGATGTATAGACGATACTTAAACTTAGCTCAGGCTGTACTCTGACTTAAGACAGCGTTCGTATTTATAAAGCGATCTTTGATTTGGCTGAGTACGAGCTGAGCAAAGTGTAATACGTTCATGAAATAGACGACTTACCAAAAGCTTGGCTACCCGAACAAAAATAATGGTCCCAAATGAACCTTGATAATAGTCGGTTTCTAAGACATTTAAATTGTTCGTATTAACAAACAGATAGATGGCAGCAATCAATTATGACATTAGCGGTCTAGCTTATTATGCTGAGCACAATCTCAGCGTGACATGTCTATAAATACCAAATCGCAGTCTTTGCAAAGTCAAGTTTTTCGTAAGTAAAGTCTGAGCTAAGGCTAAGTATCGTCTATACATCTCAGCCTAGGTATCCTTTTATTCGTCTTTTACATCATATGTCAATGGTCTTTTACGTCAAATTAAAAGGCTGTCTAGCAACTATATTACTTGCGGTTACTACACTGAAGCGACATAACGTAACGACGGATCGTCACGTGTAAAGCCGCTGTATCAACACTGTGATGAATAATGACGCTGGATGACATTGTTATGCTAATAAATTTTATCTATTTGTGGTTTTCTGAATATTGAAAAAAAATGTGTGCAACCGTAATAATGGGCTGGTTACGGCTCGAAGGAAATACGTACATCGCTACAATAACCCGCTGTCACACTTCGAGTGCTTAATTACCTGGATAATGACCACTAAGAGTTCATAGGCCTCATGAACCCTTTAACAAACTTTAACGACACTTAACTTACAAGACAAGAGCCCAATCTTATGCCACTTTTTATACGACATAGATTTTTATTCCGCAATAGAAATCAATTTACAATGCAGACAATGTTTCACAGGTAGATATAATAAAGATACACTCCATACTTCGTAATCCGACTTGCCGTAACTTTTTTGTCGTGATATCGGACGGCCAGGTATTAATCTTGGACGAGAAAAAGGAAATTGGACGACTTCCAGGCATTGTCTCGCGCGGAGATACAACTCGGCCGGGATTAACCTCGGCGAGCGTTAGCACGTCCCAGATATTGCCGAAATAGAGGAAAATCGGAATTGTGGCCTTCCTACTTGTACGCAGTCGGTAAGAAACTAAGATAAACACGTTTGTTATGTTAATAGATAGAATTTGATAGAAGGACCAGATGGGCCACCGGATGGGCGACGTCTCTCTGCACACGAGTGTCATTAGGTTTATTACTGACTGTAGAAACATCGATTTATCCATGGAGATACAGAACGAACTTTTTTTGTTGGTCGCATCGATAATCGAAACGGTGTTTACTTACTATTTGATGGCTCGTCTGGTAGTGTACCGGCTGCCTACATAAAAATAAAACACTGAAAACATAGTGTTCTACACAACACTATGTACTGTCAGGATTTTGCTGAGTGATATAGAGCATAGCAACAGGATGGCGGCAATGGAGATGGCTCTTCATATACATTCAACACGATAAAATTGTTAGATTGTAACGTGTACTTAAATATTTTATCATTACCGGAACGACTGCAAGTTGTGGAAACAAACTTATTCAGCGGCGCTTAATTATCATGATGACTTACATTAAGCAACCCACCAATCAACTACCCCATTCAACAACCCACCCACGGGTGCCGGCCGCGGCGGACGCGAGCCCCATGAACGATCCAACCGTTGCCGCGTCGCTCAAAGCACGTGCGAAATAATTATCGTTTAATTAAATTCACGCATGTTTTCCAATTTCAATTGAGCGCCGTACGTTGTTAAAGAGGAACTGCGCGTTCGCACGAATTCGTCACGTTTAATTACTCTAGTGTTGACGTAGCAAATCCATAATTTTACAAGAGATTAGCATTAACTTTGAGACCTTTGAAATGGTGGGGTTTTTATGTAAATAGCACACAATGTAGCTAACTAACCGTCTCTTGATGCAGTCATCGTCGTCCCATTAACATTATTAACACCAAAGGCATCGCCAATTCATGTTCTGGTTAAATAGCTTCCTATTTACCTGGGGACTAGCACCATTACTGGCTCTACGACATTGCGTCTACTAAGTTATTACTTATTAATGAAAGAAACATTTAAATACTTAGGGCCTGTTTCACCGGTTACGGATAAAGTTCCGGATAGCCTATTAGGAACTTAACTCCCAAATAAACTACAACTTTTGGTTTCACAGGTCTCGGATAGAAGTATCTGACAAATAAAGTGTTGGTTATGATAACTGCCACTTCAAGTGGCTGTTAGAGGCGTTATGCGACGGATAAAAAATCTGTCAAGTCAAATGGCGGAAGCGAAAAAAATAAAATGACACATGTCTTGCGTTTTGTTTCTATAAACACATTTAGAATTTGAATACCTAGTAAAGCATAGGAATCCAACTATTTCCGTTCTTTATTGATAAATTAAACTTGATAATATAATAAAACTTGACTTGGATTATTTTGATCAAAAAGTATTTTATTATTTAGGTTTTTAAAATTGTTTTCAAATGACGATAATTTACGTAGTAGTAACGAAACGCAAAAAAGCGACGTTGCCGTTCCGTCAACTGTCAACTTTATGAATCAGTTAAATTATCCGGGAGTTAGATGGTGAAACAGAAAAAAGTTATTAGCAGCCTATAATAGGTAGATAGCATTAAATGTCAGATAACTATCCGGAACTTTATATGTAACCGGTGAAACAGGCCCTAAGTTTAATAAAATTAAAAATGTATTTCAAGAAACCAATGTTCAGAACGTAATTGATGTAAATAATAGATTTGGATCTAGAAATAAGATCTGAATCTGTCTGAAACTGGAGATCCTATTGATAATAGCGGCTTTGATACGGTAAGTGCAATTCCGATAAGTTCAGCATTCGCTAATTAAAACTATGCAGTAGTCGGTGTTTAACCAATAACTTGTAGTTTGTAGGGAATCTTCATCTTCGATTTAAGCTCCTTACAAGTTGTGAAGGCTGAAGAGGTTAAAACTTATCCTTATAAAGTGTTGGAAATTTCCCGGAGCGGACGTGAACATGAAAGCGTTGGGGATGGAACGGTCCGAGAAATGCGGCGTTGGTTTTTCCTATAACCGAGTTCAAAACTAAATTATACTATTCGAGATTTGATGAGATCGGACTCTTTAGTGGTACTTTTATATGTTGATAAAATCTGGAAGATCTACAAATACTTTCTGTTTCCAATGAAAATTTATGAATTTTCATATATTTTTCTATAAACAGAGGGCGAAATCATGATTTGGTAACTTCAGATGATTTTTGAAAAAAAAATCCGACATGAGATGGGACACAAGAATAATAGACACATGAAAACATGAAGAAGCCTGTGTACCTTAAAAACAGAGAAAATGTCAACAAACATATTTTCTTTGGGCTTATAAAAAGAAACTATCGACCTCCAACCCCTGTGATTCAAACACCTCTTTCACATCATCAACTATCATCAATCGTCTCATTCATAATAGAAGTGCGCCAAAAATAGACTGTCATGCAAAGTAAACGCAAGTGAAATTCAACTTTATTCCATTGAGAACATAAAAATGTATTTGGATACTGCCCTATGGCTTGAGACTTGTTTTTACTGAAAATTACCGTCAAAATACTTTGAATAGCTTGATTTTCGCAGTGTTTTTAGAATTTCAAATTATACTGGCTTCGGAGTGGAATATTAAAACATTATCATTACATTAACATCTCGTATTTTAAAAGGAAAGTCGACACCAAGGGGGCAACAGCAATGTATTGTGGTAATCATTATAAGATGAAATTGATCGTAGCAGATGTTCATGTTGAAGTATAAAGCATTGTACGAGACACAAGTGCTGAATTTAATGTCATCTCAACTTTCAGTACAACATTTATTCGAACGACGATGATCGACGATGATTGAAAAACTTTTGAACAAAAGAACTACTCGAATACTCGCATATTATTATCTTTCATTTAAGTTTGTACCCAAAAGTACCTTTACGATAAAGATATATATATATATAGGTATGGACGAATACTGGACGGACGCTAGCCAAACAATTCGGATGCAGTTTTTAGGAGCGCAGAACGCATTTATTTTGTCGATGGTGCTAAGCGAATAGAAATTTATCAGTTAAATTCCCAGGCGTAGCTCCTGGATCATGGAATATATTTTAACTTTCTCTAGTGAGCATGACACAATGAAGAGTCAAATAAACTGGGAATTGTGTTTTCAATTCAATTGGATAACAATAGTATAGCTCTACAAAGGTGCCATCAGCGTAACTAGTTTTCCCTACGAAAGTAATATGAAGTTCTTGCATGATTCGCTTTTCATCCTCAAAAAACTACCTCTGATTTCCGTCGCAATCATTCGCTCGGAAATATAAACGGAGCCCCCGGGAAGGTCCATGTTGGCCGTATTTACAGACCCTCTGCGAGGCGAGATGCCGTCGGCTTCAGTTCCGTTGAATATTGATGTGCTAGGTTTATTTATTCCACCTTTACAGAAATATTCATATTTTATTTGCTCAACACATTCTTAGTATTATGTTTTATTGGTCGAACTATAACTGAATCATTGATTACTTTTCTGAATAATGTGCGTATTGTGTCTGTGTTAGAAAAATAGCCGATATTGTATTGATTGAAAATATTGTAACGAAGATGTAAGAATTACATGCAGCTATGACATCTATGGTATAGTTCTAGTAGCTTATTTTGTGTCAATAATTGGTGATTGGGATTCGAGCTACGGATCAAAATTAGCGTAGAGTAGTTCTGATACGGCAAATGCTACGCGCAATTGCTAAATACTGACATTTTCCTAAACGTTAATTTGGACGTTGTCTACGTTGAGTCTGATCCGTTTCGAAGTAGGTATACTTCATTAACTTGTTGAAAGCGTTGCTAATTACGGCGGCGGCCCGGGTGATCGCGTCGCGCAGGTTGCGTGGAAAGACATAGGCTGTTCGTTCACGAGTCGACTCGAAATTCATGCAAATCAGTTCATGCATTGAAGTCTGAAAAGCTTCAGACTTCCCCAATCCATCTTCGGTTGGCAACTCGGTTGGTTTAGAATGTCAGTGCTACGGAATTGTAGTCGTTCGATGTTTCCCTGTTGCTACGTTGCTACGTCAGGCGTAGGCGTTACTGTACCCTAGCTACATTATTATAGTTATTAAGCCTCGTCGTAAATTATGTTAAATAGGTGAGAGTTGTGACCCCATCGCGCAGTTAACCTGCCAGCCGAGCACCAACCAATTCCGATTGCCGGTCAGTTAGATAAATGCTTATATTTTCTATATTTGTGTATGTGCATAACACCCACGAAGTCGGATTCCCTGCCATTGACAAAATTTTGTGGGAGTCCCTGGTGTGTGAACATATACTATCAGTAAATAACTTCATTGCTTACTACAAGAAGCACTGTCAGTGGGGTCAGATCCGTGTTTTTCCGTAAAGCATAAAGGGAATATAGTCGAGCAGTGAATGGAGGGCCTTAGGTCCCGGCACGCAGCGCCGCGCGGCAGGCGCGACAGATGGCCGGGAGCAGCGCGGCGGTCGGGACATGTCTCGCACCAGATTCCGGTATCTTGTCATATCGCCCTCGACCGGCCTCAACTCACTAAGTATTATTATTGATAACATGGGGGCGGTCGTTGATAACATCGAAAACGAAAGTTTCAGTCGCGTAGTTTGAAATTTCTGGTGGATTATGTTAGACGTGATGTGGTCGAAGTTTTGGGGTTTAATTTAATTGCAGTTGGGGATTAGTTTTGGCTTACTTGTCGTGTGTGTTGTGAAGTGAAGTGTATTGTTCAGTGAAGTGATAGTTACGGCTCAGTGCAATGCGGTGATTGTGCGTGAGTGCGTCTTTCAAAATAAAAGTTGTTTCCTCTAATTTGGGATGTAACAATGTGAAAACGTCAGTGGAGTAAACCAAATATAAATAGCGCGCAGTAATAGAAAACGTCAATACAGTTAGTCATCTGCAGTGTCGATCTGTATTGTTATGAAAAAGATTCTAAATGACAATATAATTCTCAACATGTAAAACCAATTACAGCTTTAAATTAAAAGCCTGTGAGCTGTGCGTGTCGTCTAATAGGCAGCACGAAGCCTCCTAAGTGACATATTAACCATACCGGACCCTACGGGACGTATTTTCCTCTTCGCTCGTGACCGTCTTTCCTATCTCATTTAGATATTATATAAATGTACGGATACTGAGGCTGTGTTGGCGCTCGCATAATTATAGAAAAAGCACATCGAATACACTCTTTGTTTATTCGTTTGTCTTATCGTATTTATCTAACCTTAACCAGGTTAGATAAATACGATGTTAGGTTAGGTTAACGACGAGGTTTCGTAGCGTATCCTACAAAACTAACAAAAAGCAACTAGTTTCACTTCACGATCTCTCCGGTGGAACTGTTTGATGAAACGGAGAGGTCTTGTAACAATGGACGGTGTCAGTATGCGGCCGAACTTGTTAGAAGAACAGAACGCCTATCTCCTGTACGAGTGCGGCGCGGCAACAGGCAGCCACGTCGTTTGGAGACCGATGTCAGGCTACGAAAACTGATGACTGTACTGCCAAGATTTCCTTTAGATACATGTTGGTCGTTGAAGTCTTTATCAGGATTTATGCGCGATTTGCGCAAATGTTCAACTTGCTTGCGTAACTTCTTAATAGGTTACATAATCCGCGGTAATTTGTAATTTAGATTCTCTTTCGTGTGCGCGCCGGTTCGTTTATCGACTTGAAAGATATATTTTCCTGAAATAATTATATTGGGAATGGTTTTATAAGGTACGTTTGGAGCGGTATTTCAATTACGGTTTCTACCTTAACGCAACTTATAAGTTTGAACGAACAAAATGTTGGGGTATTTTCTCACATTAAATGTTTATAAGATCAATGATAGAGTCCATAATAGTGATCAAAGTGGTCCGCAGGTTATTATTATCAAGTAGGTAGACATCACACGCACTACCGGCATGCTTGATGATCGACATTGTTAGGTTTACGTGACCACAACCTACAACTTAGTCTGCTGAACGATTTGCTTTTCAGTTTAAAAAATGACGAAGCCCGCCTGGCTGGGAAGAAGGTGGTAAACTCAAGTGAACCGCCAAAAGACTCGCCGTACTCTGCCATATTTCTTCGCTATTCTTTCTTAGCTGACAATACATCGGTGATGCTTTTGGTTCTACTGATGTAAAAAAGCGACGGTGATAGCTCCATTAGGTAGCTCGTTATTCCAAACCAAATTATGAACTTTGTGGTGACGAGTAAATTCTTGTTTGTAATAAATATTTATACAAAAGTTAATGTTTTGCTTGGTTTTGTTCAAAAGCCGGTGGGTCGTAAAACATATTATCGAAGTAAATAAAAGTTGGTTAAATATTCACCGGCTGCATCAGGGATAAGTCCGAAGCATATTTTACGAATTTTATCGATGTTGTACCGTTGCGCTGGTGCCAAGAATCCGATATTGCTCCGCAACACCTCAGATATGGAGTTTATTGCATCGTCGAAGGTAAGACGATTGTCGTTACGGCGAGTGCTGCATTCCTGCCACCTATGACTGGATGTACACCGACAGACCGATATACTTTACATTCGTACAATCTGTTCTAGTGTGTTTATGAGGTTTTCTCCATTGGATGCGAGATTATCCATTTTTTGACAACTTTAACGTATTTTTTCTTTCAACATAGTGGAAATACAGTGCGTTTGTTTCAATGAAATAACGTCCTGAAATTGTCATTCATCATAATTTGTAACATAGTGGGAGCCACGCATGCAGGCATTTCACGACTTTTAAGCTGTTGTAATATGCTATAATTTGTTATTTTTTTCTTTCGGTGGCATCTGTCCGAACTGCAATTCAATTTATTAAACTTTGCTCTGGAAGTTCTTCAATGTGGAGCAAATATTTTCATTGAATTTTATCTCTTGAAGAGTCTCTCGATTGCGAACCATTGGAGATTTGAAAGAGATTCTATTAGTAGTTGCTATTTTATTTACGAGCTTTAAATGCACGTTTGTTATTTTTATTATGTGTATGTATAAATACGTCAGGTGCGACAGATATTATTATATTAAGAATTCGCGAATGTCTTCAAGTTTCTTTCTTCTTATAGTAACAGTTCTACTTATTCTTTTGTTTCTACTCATACTAACAGTTCTCCTAAACAAAATATTCGTAAGGGAACTTGTAAAGGCTGTTCTCCCCCGCACCGATACGTTTGCTTTTATGTGTTGGGGCGTCTTGCTCGCCGGCTTCATTTGCAACTCTTAAAAAATGGATTACACCCCCATTCTCCCCATTTGGAATTCTCGCCCGAAATGAGCTGCCCCCAAATCGGCGACACGTGGCCCGTAAAGCTTTTCACCGTTTGGAAATGCAATATGGATGCGGCTTGAAATTACCATTATACCTAGCATTTCTGTGATTCCATTTTTACTAGCGGCGGAATAGCAGACGATTAGATAGATACGTATTGCTACAAGAATAGTTTGCATGCTTGTCACTATGTTAACCATTTTATTTATGTGCTACGAACGTACCTAATTATATTTCCGTAATCGTAATACGTAAATAATAAAGTGTCATTTAGTGCTAATTAAGTCGTACCGTCGTTTCGCAATTGGATCTGACAATTTTCTTCTTGCACAAAATTATACGAGAACAATTCAGTCACAGCGCTAACTTTTAGCAGGGGCCCACTTCTATCTCCGCTTACGACAACCTGGTCTGGGATTGGGGTTAGTTAAACATATTCCATAATTCTTCCTACTTAATATTAAATCGAGCTTGAATGTATAAAGTTTCGCCACTACCACGTTTTGCACCAGCATGCCTCTTACTTCTAATTTGTTTTGTTGACAACAAATCTTGCTTTTATTGGTTAAATGAATTTAAAAAAAATTATGTCCTTTGGTTTCCACCATGCGTCGGTTTACAATAACCATATCACAAAAACAAAGACCAGGCAAAGTACTTGTTACCTTCACAACTCGAAAGTGGAATCTGAATCAGATGTTCAGTTGGAACGTTATGCCGTTATGCCTCAACGAACGCGTTCCGCCAATTCATCGAAAGCTCCCTATTGACTGACTTTTTTGTGTTCCGTCGTTGGTGCCGACTGCCGTGCTCTGACGATGTTTTCAGCGCACTCGCTACACACAAAGAATGCGGTTTCTGAAGCCACATTTTCTATATCGATCTCCCGATGTGGGTAACGCACTGCTTTATGCTCAACTAGCTGGTTTCAGACTTCAGTCGAGTCAATGACGTATCGAATTCAACTAATAAGGAGTTTTGATCCTAATTTTCAGGCGGTAGTCGAAAACAGCGAATGCCACTGTTATCCCGATTGCCTTTAGCTATGTATTGTTGGGTTACCTATTATTTTGTTTTCTTCGTTTTGGCCGGACATGGGGACTCTGGGGGGACTTGGTCAAATGGTCTTGGGGACGGTGAGCGTTTATCATCAGATAGCTCGTTACCACATTTGTCAGCTATGTATTATACAAATGGAATTTATAGGTGTCCTTTTAATATCATAATTATACATTTGTTTGTAATCCGTATCAGTTTTATGTTGCAAGGGCACATGGGGCGGGACGTCTTTGCCTAAAGATTTGCCGTGAACAATGAACGAAGGCTTAAATATTTGAATATTTGCCCTTTAGGTACACTGGCTTACTCCCTAGGAAACTGTTACGTTCTAAAATTTAAGCCGTCCTTTTATTTGCGAGCCCTCCGCGACCTCTTTCAAACGTTTTCGGTCCAAAAACCATTATCCGCGTTTAGTTTAAGGCCGGTACAATGTGCTCGCGAGCGTATGCATACTTGATAGCCGTATGAGTGTTACTGTATTACTTTGTGTCCGTACAAAGGTAGGTTCTAGGAGTGCAGTGCCACTGTTACTGAGCCGTTTATGCTCGCATTGTGCTATGAGGTGAATGCAGGCTGCGTGGTTTCCCCGGAGGCGTTTTGTTGCCGAAATTGTTGTTTCCTTTACAATTAACGTTTTCGTCGTAGTTCCGGGAAATCGTATATAGTTTAGTGTCGCCGCCGCCGCCGCGTGTAGCGCACTCCGCGAAATTAAGTTATACTGAACAAATACTGCACTATGTTGCCACGTTTAGCTTGGGAACTGCTGAAACTCGCGCTGGAATTTAACTGTGATTTTATTGCGAGCTCCATGGAACGCATTGAAATAGAGATGTGTCGAATGTGCTCAGAACTTCGGAAGTGATCCGGCTTACTTACCTACCTATACCTTTTGAGTGGATAAAATGTACACCAATCAAAAATAATAATTTACAATTTTCTGTCACGCTTCATCATGGATGCTTATTTATATCGGACATGAGATAACATAATATTATTTATTAATATAAGTAATTTAAATATAGCATGCGCCTGCTGTAACGTCAAGATCAATTTTTTTTAAATCTGTTACACTTCGGGATCGAACTAGAATTAATATAAGGAATAAAAGTAGTACAATTAATGTACAAATCGATTATCAGATTAACTTCATGAGCTGTGTTACACGTAAAATATCCGAGGATACATTTTTATCGAACCTATACATCACTACGTTAAAACGTTACATTGCCCCGGTAATATGTCCCGCTCACATCGCGCACTTTATAATTAGTTGAAAGTTCTCTGCGATTGATAAATCCCGCGGGACCGCAGTATCGTATCCTACTGCGCTTACAACCGCGGCATGCCACTATTAAATGTATTTACGAGTATACGCACGGTTACAGTGTATAATAGGACCATTTTAATAATACGATTGATAAGAATGCGAAATTATTTAGGTACATGTGATTTACAGCGGAGGTTAGACTCCGGATTCGCTAACGGCCTTTTCAGTAGTCAATTTATCCATAACCTCTGGACAACTTATAGCTAAAGATAAGAATAGGATGATGACTATAATAACACTAAAATATATGACTTTTGAAATTGAAAATGACGCCTGGAAATTACAGTAGGTACAGCTTCGTGTAAATTAGGAGTAAATTATGTACAATTGTGTATTATTTAAAGGTTTCTTTCGCCGTTTCTTCTCCTCAATGATAAAGCAGTTTTCCGAAGCGGTGGTAGCACCAAAAAATACATTCATAAGTGTACCTATTGTAAAAATACCCACATGAATAAATTATTTTCAATTTGATTTTATCGATAGATACTCGTAGTTGAAAACGACCGTGAGTAAATATTTATCGGGTCCACTAATCTGACGGCCGGTATTAGATACAGTGTGATGGTGACGTTACGCGGTGCTGGTGCTAACTGAGTGCACTCAGACACCCGACCGGGCGACCGCGGCCGCGCTCAATCAATAACCACCATTAGCTGCACTTGTGGCTGAAATTATTACCGATATATCTATGTATCTAAGTATATCGTTGTAAAAATATCTATCGCACTCGGTATTGAATTTTCTGATCAGCCAGTATTATATTATTTTGTTCGGAATTTAAACGTAGGTACTCGTAGGTAGCTACTCAAGTAGGTAGGTACTCAAGTAATAAATCAATCATTAAATTGAATATTGTCTGCTTTAACTATGAAGAAAATCGTCGTTTCCAAAGAAACATATCTGACGGTTCTCCATTGTGTGTAGTGTATGTGTGGGCCGGAGGGCGACAATGGGTTGCGATCATTTTAATATATCAGCGTGAAAACTACTCTAGATTACCTACAATCGCAATTGTAACACGATCAATATCCATTGACGCCTCGTGACAGGGGAATCCGCGGATGATGGATTCACGCCCCGCAATGTTTCGTGGTGAACACGTCAGTCTCTTATCCCTCCCCTCCGACTGTCTACGACAGGTGACGTCCAACTTTTATTGCGGCGATAACTTTGAGATGTGTAATTGATGGCATTTTAAATGTGAATATCTTTTTGACCGAGTCATTTCAAAATTATTATACAAATAATTTAAATTATGTTTTACCCGGACTGCCCTAGATAATTTTTAGTCATTTACTAATATAAATAATTTTGACCTCGTAATGGTTTTTTTGCTTGATGCTAAGTAGATATTTGACAGCAATCCCACCTGATGTTAAGTGGCGATGATGTCTAAAGATGGTAAGCGCATTAACTTAGTGAAAGCCTATTCACTCTTAAAGATTTTTTTATTTTGTATTTGACCTGTTTAGAAAAAAACGGTTTCTTTATATTCATTTTTGTGTTTTTATGTTAAATGCGTCTACTTGACCATGACTTCATTAAGTTTCTTGTGCGGGCGACAGAGCGCGACTCTCAACTTGAAAAGCCTTGGAAAACGTACAATGCGAGCCACATGAGATATCTTCTATACTAATAATAAATCTGTAATTTGGTCGCTAGCTGAAGTAGAAGATTATATAAAAAAAATCAAAATGTGTGCAATTCACACGTGCTAGAAGTGAAACTTCATAACAACGAATACTGTCAGTCCAAATATTGATGTGTTACTTTGCTTACGTCAGCCGCCATTTTGCCGATGCTTCATTCGTGTCATTTCCCTTTCAACGAAATCCAAATCACAACAATTATAAGGAAGTAATCACTTCAAAACTTGTACTGGGGATCTTAATTAACGCAATAGAACGCAAAACAATGATTTTTAGAATTTTTGTCTGTCTACGCGCATACTGTATTGTACGCGCTACGGTATTGTACGCGCTAATCTCCGAAACGGCTTATCTGATTAAGTGCGGTTTGAGTTCACTAATTTACTGTGGTAGGCTTCACTAAACATTTAGTGTTTGCTTTATATCTATTTTTCGGTTGAGAAATAAAAAAGTTATGTCAGTTTAAAGAATCACGCCTAACAATTCCGAATGTGCGTACTAACGGACATGTATCCCGAAGCGAAACGAGGGCGGGTCTACTAGCGTGAAATTATGTTCGCTAACTTTGAAGTCTACATGATCGCTCGATTTGTAGCCGCCCTGGACGTGCTGCGTGCCGTCCGCCTGCAGTGCACGCTGCACGCGTTGCACGACCGCTGCGCTGCAAACATCTTACATAATAATGTACGCATGAATAAAACACATATAACAGCTTGTTAACTTTCCAAATTTTAAAACAGATTAAATGTTCTGGCCGGCAATTGAGCGTTGTCGTTGGATTAATGACGGAAACTGAATGCTGTCAACTACATCTGTAATCCTGTAAGCGTTTTACATAATACTGTAGAGGCAAAAGGGAAGTCGATCACCGATAGACTGACTCATCAACACCTATCGGACCGCGACCGGCTGCTCGGCTGCGTTACTTCATCTCTAATCCTGTTATAACACTCGTTGCAACTAGTTATTCGCAACTGCACGCTTTGAAATAAAATAAACTGGAAAGCGCAGTCGTTGATGTCCTTTTATTAACTTTTTAGGGTCAGAAAATAGGGTGCAATTCAAAGTACTGCCCGTATTGGGGCCGCTTAGAATATTCCTTTTTAAAGTGTACCTACACTAAAGAGTGTTCTATTCCATTCTATTCACCCTAATTCCATGCCGGTAGGGTGTCGTAAGAGGCGACAGGATATTACCTTTCTGCAACCTATTAGTAAGGATTATGAGAACGACCGATAATAAAACACATTCAAACATGAACTTCAAAGTTTTTACACATGAAAGAATGGCTTCTCATCCATTCGGTAACTAATTAAGTTGATGTCCTCTCAATCCAAGTAGAAGGAAAATAATGATACATTACATTAGTATAACAATGTGAATGTTTATGTATCGCCGGTGAATAAAACAAGGCAGCCGCGGACCGTCCTCACCCGCGCTGACAGCCGACACGGGGCTAGCGACGGCCGTTTCCCATTGTGGGCTGTGCCCCTTATTATACCTAAACGATTTGGATTGTGTTATTGGTATTGCTTTATATTTGACGCGTCCTTCAACTTTTATTGACAAATTTTGTTTATGTTACATGACGACCCGTATGTCGCAATCGAAGACTCGAATCGAAGTATTGTCCATGGTACCCTCGCACTAGAGAAAGAGAAGAGAAGTTAAGCACTTATGGCACAATTTTAACCGGTTTAAAAAAAATCTACGGTATTATTTGTCAGCTGAATAATTTTAGTAAAGATCTTGTTAAGTTAAGTAGGTAAACCTGATATTGCGCTGTTCGAATAAATTTTGTTATTATTAACTTAAAGATTATTATTAAAAGATCCTGAAGAAATTATAGTGTTTAAGAAACACATTGACTAATTGCGTTTTAATTACGACATGGATACTCACGACCCATTTTCATGGATCGACGAAGTTTAAAGTACCCGTAACACAGGAAAATGTGCAAGTCACGATGTGTTACGATTAAAATTTGTTTTAAGAATTGGATCACTTGTTGAACACGCACACTACGAGTATATTCCGTGATCGTGTGCGGACCGCGGAGTGTACCGGCACTACCGGCACCTACCGGCGCGGCGCGGCGTAGCGGCAGAGTATTTACTCCGGTTGCGGTTTGATCGGTCTGCGGGGATTACCTGTCAGAGGTGGGCAGCTCATGCTCTAGTGTAATCAGTGACCGCCTCACCGCACGCACGACACAGCCAATTAGCGGCGGACGGCGGGCGCTGTGACGTGTGGTGAGATGCGATCATCTGGCGTCTAGGCAAATTGTTATATATTTCTCTTTTATATAAAGTAGGTACTCGCTCGTCCTAATCTTTCTGAGGCCATATAAAACCCAAGGGTTTTTGGTGTCCTTGTAATTGGGTCTCTTCAGTTTCGTCAGGTCGCTGTTGCTAGGAGGGCATGTCGCACTTTTCTTATTTAAATTTAAATTATACTCGTACCCCTCACAGATTCAGTGACAATGAGTTTCGATGCCTTAGGGCCACTAGGAAACAAATTCCTCGGTTGGTACTAAGACACATGATACGTTCGTAAAATTCAACGTAGCCTCCAAACCCAGTTTCAGCTTTTAGAATAATTTAACTCAGCATAATTATTTAGAAATTCTCGCGAGCATTTTACATTGTTTCACGTAATTCATTACGTTAATTTATGTATTCCCCTGTATGTATTATTTTACAAAGATCTGTTTAATCTATAAAAATAAATAAAACGCCGTGGTTGTTATGGTAGTCAACTTTATTAAAATTACAAACGATTTATCAGTCAATGATCAAATTCATAATTCTTGATCTGCACAAATTGACAAGGAAAACGGATACAACAATGTGAATATCCAAAAGATTGGGTCAAGAATAAAATTCATTCAGCGAAGTAAAATTGCTGAACATAAAGTTTAAATAAAGAAGAAACAAATTTGGACTGTTTGAAGAATTGCTATAACTTATTGGAGATTTACATTAATATTTGAGCCTTGAAGATTTCTCTAAAGACTTATTAAAACTTTGGTATTTGCCCATTGTCTAGTAATAATAAGTCAATGTATTTGCCTCACACAATCCTAGCGCTGTCGCCGAGTGTCGCCTGGCGATGAGCGTTTGTATCGAGCGAGCTGGATTTAGCCGAAATCGCGTCTTCGTACAACGAAAACATTTCAGCTTTACTTACAAGGAAGTTAATTTTATTGCTTGTTCCATTTCCAAAATGAGTTTCTTACGGTTTTTCGGTGTTTCTTGCTGGAAGGGAAACGTTTTCGTGCGGTTAATAGTAGGCGCGTGTAGAGCCTTCCCTCCTTCTCCGAATTTCCGCTCGATAGGGCGACGGCTGGCCCAAAACCTACGTGCTGTTGAAATTATACGACGTTCACTTTGAGTTAACTATTCATCGTTCCCATGTTTGCGGCATTCCATCGATGACGCCCTCGATGTACGTATCTAATATGACATCAGAAAGTCATCTGTAAGTCCACAGTATACACAGATAACTAGCTACAGTCACTGTGGCCATTGACTACGTCATGTCTGGTCATGAACAGCAATGGCCTATCATCTCTGGGGTATCTAATTTGCTTGTTGCAATAAAAAAGAGTCCTATAAAAAAGAATCCAATAGGATCGTATTGGTAACATACAAATATACAACCCTGATCATATTTCTCTAGTCTTAATGAAATCATCGGCAAAGTGACCACAGAAATAAATTGATGTTAGTATTATTTATCTTAATCGTAATACTTGGTTCAATATGGTCTTACACAAATACAACAGTTTAGAAGGTATCCTGATAAATATCAAATAATTTTCGAAAATACAACGATAAACAATCAACAGTTAAGACAACACCATCGCGAGGATTTCGACGTAACCCTTTATGAGCCATCCAGATGGATTAAACTAAAGGCATCAGACCGGAAAGTGGCCTAATTCGGCGGCTCGTTCCGTACCACATTCAATGCAAAGTTTGTCAATCCTCCGGAATTATGTAGATACAATTCAGTCAATAATAGATGCATTGGACACTTGTTTTAAGAATGTCATATTTTTTACATTTGTAACACATAATTTCGTGTAACATAAAGGTACAAGAGAACTGGTTAAATTTGTGTAAATATTAGCAGCAGATTTCTTAACGTCGCTTTCTCAAAAAGTTATTCTCCCGTGACATTAGGGTTGAAAGGGTTACCCGATTTATCCATTCTTTCAAACATATAGCGCGACCTGCGCGTGTTTGTCCACCCCCCGAGCAAAGAGCAAACAAACTGTACAGACGGTTAGCTTAGTTCATGCAGAGCCTGCGGCGGTGTTTGTATTGTGCTCGTCACAACTTGTGACAGTAACAGGAACTAGTAAAAACAAGACAACACTAGCAGCTAAAGTTAAAGTTGTAACAATCTGTAGTATAGAATCTCTATTTTACGTATCAGCCGATATTTGGCTAACAATTAAGTGATCCATTGGTTGAGTAGTTATTTTAGTTAGAAGTGTAGGTAGTGTAGTTGTCTACAAAAGTTCTAGTGTATTTTTAGGTGTGTTGTAAATAATTAATTTTAATTCATTTTGCAACTACAAACTGTTTAACAAGAAGTGTGTTCTTGACATATTGAAAATTGATAACTAATTTGATACTAATACTACTTGATTTAAATTGACAATAATTCAGTTCTATTGTGGACTTAGATCCGCTCGCTTTTGCTAGAGTTAATAACCTGCAATCGAGTTGATAAGCCTTTTGATGATGTAAAAACAGTCAC
Source organism: Ochlodes sylvanus (assembly GCA_905404295.2). NCBI lineage: Eukaryota > Metazoa > Arthropoda > Insecta > Lepidoptera > Hesperiidae > Ochlodes > Ochlodes sylvanus. Next base: position 685,447 of record FR990135.1, on the reverse strand, counting down.
CCATAATGGACACAAGCCTCTCTGTACTTATAGATGACCCTCGAGCCTATCGCCAAAGCTCATTGGAATTCAGCTCGCTTCCGTCCGCACTTCGCACCTTCGCGTACCTTAATTGCTCCGTCCTTGCTTCCACTTCGACCTCTCACTTTATCTGTTTTAAATATTAAGTGGAAAAAAAGAGAAGTGCGCGAACTGTGTCATGTTTGTCTTCGTAGGACGTGTTTGAAGTTCGCCCTCGGCTTTAAATCTACTTACACCAACGAGAAATATATTCAGGCTAACTTTAGGAGATTTTGTCGTACGTGGATCAGGATACTCTTGAGTATCTTTGTAAGAAATCGTATTGTTTTCGATTTTATGGATAATATTTGGTGTGTTCGCAGAGTTGCGGCAGAGAAACATTTATTTAGGTACTTTAACATAATATGTAAGTATATCGGCCAAATAAATGAACGCATAAAGCTAAGAAAGTAAAACATCAAGTTTTCGTTCAACGTTCCTGATCCCATTTCATTTGTTACATATAGATAATGTCTCGAATTCGCCAGGTTTTCTTACCTCCTTACTTTCAATCCATCCGCTGAAAGATTCTAATCTCACAAAGCTCTCAAAAGCCGAATATATAAAAGACTTGTTAAACCGTTGTATGTAGATGATGCCAACACCGCTCCGGCGCGGCGTTTAGATTCAATCATCATCAGAATGTGTTAGTTCATTTTCTAAATGAAAAGACCTGGTTCCTGAAATTCTCTTTCCAAATTCCAGTTTCAAATCTTCTTTTCTTTAATTTAAAATCTGTAAATCTTTGTGTTCACAAATAAAGAAATTTGAATTAAAAAATTGTAAATAATATTTATTAGAAATTATGACCAACGAGGACAAATTTAAATTCAAATTTAATTTAATAAGGAGGTAGCATCATTATATTTCCCAAGTCTTCACTAGCCGCGGTGCAGACTGCCATCTACGGTACTTCCCGATATTAATCGCATCGCGGCGTCGCAACCCGAGCCGCATCCGAGCCTCGGAACTCCCGCAAATTAGTTTACCTAGTATGCTGGACCTCTCGCAGCGCTTGCTTGATATTCTGTCCAGATTTATTCAATAAGGCACCTATAATAAGCGCTGCTAAAAGAAATGTATCCAGCGGAAGTCGCTAAAGTAGGGTGACCTGTTTTGTTATAGACGGGAAATCTTATAAATATTTACTCGACGTCTTTGGGATAGAATTTTTACCAAACGAAACTCGAAATCGAATGACTCCAATTGGGGAGTTTGGACCTCGGTAATGGTATACATGTTCCTTTATGTTCTACACAGTTTATGCACTGCAATAGAAACAAGCTCACGAAAAACACTTCCCTAATAAAATATTCAACGATACAGTTTTATGCTTACAAGAGTGCTTTTCTGAAAAATAAAACTATCACTATTCCACGCCGCTGCGGCTATCAAATCCAGAAAAGGTTTCTGTGACTGACAATGGTCGGTAAGGTTTCCTGGTTGAAACATTGTTTATTTAATATTTTCCTTATTGTTCACAAGGTAGGTAAAGGTCTTCACCATCAGTCTGCGATAGAGTGAGCGTTTTACGTCTATACCGTCATGTAGTGGAATATCGCTTTTGCCGTAATCTGACTATGCTTTGATCTCGATAAGCCTAATAAGGGAAATATCTAAAAATAGACACTCCTAAATTATGTAACAACCATCTCAAATTCCTCGTTCGTTACACTAACAAGAAACAAGCCGCTCGAGCGCTTTTCCTAAGAGTATTATTCTCGTCATAGAGTGGGGAGAGAAACTTAACGACATTCCTCAAGTTTTGTCGGACAAAAGCGATCAAGTTTAAAACGATACTGTAATTTGCGGAGTTGGCGGCAAATTGAGAGTATACTCTCAGGTAATACGCATTGACGGTATAGTATAGACGTCGAAGATGAATGAAGATCTGTTGCACGATTCGTCTGTATAACCACGCTGCAGTTCCTCATTTTGAAGCGAAATGGCTAAAGATTTTACTCCTCCAATCGTGATTTCATCTCCAGTCCCGTTAGTAATTCCTCTATGACCTTTTGACCCAGGTGACATTTGACCGTTTACTCATTGACAAGTAGCAACTTTATTATAGCTACTGAAAATGTAAGAAATTCAAACTTTTGACAACCTGACATGTTTGAAGATTACGGAATAACGATGGCTGACTCGGTAAGAAAACTTCGAAACTATAAACCCTTCAAATTTGATATACAACTTAAACATCCCCAAGGAAGGGCATCTTTGAAAGTCCAACGCAAAAAGGGATGTTTCTGTTTGTATACATGTGTAGGTGTGAATGTAGGGATGCGTGTTCTGTGTGTTTTGGTTGCTGATAGTAGTTGAATGTGGAGTATGAAGAGAACGATGTGGAGTACGAATGATTCACACCAAGTCTGATTTCATACTCTAGTTTATTTGGTTGTAAAATTTAAATAAGGTGCACGTGTCATTTCTGCGAACGAATATTATTGCATAAACAGAGTGCACTGACATTTGTTATTATGCTAATATACGCATTCATTTTTAGTTTTAATTTAATTTTAACAACACTTAGTAGGTGCTTATTCAAGTATCTACATTAAACTAATGACTTTCGAAAGTTTTAAAAACAAATTCTTATTACTAAAGTTCTTATTACTTCGAAGTTTTTGCTCGGTTCTAATATATGGTACAACATGCTGCGAGGTTATATGTAATTTAATGATGTTTGCCCAGAGGGCGAAGGCTATCTACAGCGACGACGTTCTTCGGTTTATGGCAGGTAATAACCGTCAAAAGAACAGACAGATCAACTGGCTAGTGATCGTCCCCTCACTCGTAACATTACCACCACCGAGGGCGTCACAAAAGCGTGCTACCGAAAAGGAAAGAGTTGGCCCGCTTGTTAAGATACCGCATCAATTAGAATTTACAGCCGCCAAGAATACTTCACGTTTAGTTCAGAAGCATCGTGAAATAATTTAAAGTAACAGAACTTGTTTGTGTTATCGAAGCTATTATCTAATTTGTTAAAGTGACAAGTACTGACAATATTTTAGTTCTACCACACCGGCGGTACGTTCAGTACACACCGGTTGCTGATAGTGAGTTAGACAATGAACAAACTTACGCGCCGCCAGACGTAGTGCCCGAAGCACTTACACAGAAGCACGTATGAGGAACCATTGTGAACATTACAAAGCTTTATATAACGTGAACGTTAAAGAAGTATGTTCTAGAAACTCAAGTTTTATCGTTGGAGGTGCAGGTTGAACTCTTCCGGTGTTATATAGTAACACCAAAGACTTGCAAAACTACGCGTTACTTTTGTAAATTCTTTCTGGCGCTGTAACCAGGGAATGCCTGCGTCACAGCTGCCTGCATTACAAATAGGATATCAAACTTTAAAAAATGGCTATTACTTTTCTTTTCTTTTCTGTTGAAGAATGAGGTTGGTTTAATGGAGTGGGTGACACTGTTAGTAACCTTGAATATACCGGTATGTTTTTTACTTTTTTATGGACTTAAGATAGCAAACGATCATGCAGCACCACCTTTCCGCTGCCGCCTATGACAATTGTGACCGACACAGAATTAGACTAAAATCAGGACTCCGTCCAGTTAGCAGAGTGTGTTGCTGAGAATGATAGTGGGTTAGTTCGTTAGTAGGTTACTTACGTTATTAGCATAAATTATATTAAATCCTGACCTAAATGTGAAAGTACGTTGAAATATTCATTAGCGTCTGTTTGCCGTTACTCTCGTTATTAATAGCAGCTATTTAATCAACTCAATCGAACGTGCGTACAAAAACGAACGTATGCATTAGATATTCCCAATTATTATAAATAACAGAATTCATCATCCATCTGATGATACAATTTATATTCAAATGTTTGTATCGCGTAAGGTATACCGACGGTCTGTGCCCCATGCTCATGAGATAGGACCCAGATCGCGGTATCCGTTCACTTTGATTGTTTTTATAAGCACGAAGATGACTTGGCACCTGGTAAATTCTTTGTAAGGTTCCCCGAGCGGAGTGTCCACTATCATCGCCACAAAATTGTTGTTAAACTGTCATCAGTCCCTGTCTATCCAACGCAATCCAACGCAATCCAACGGTGTGAACTTCAAAATTACAATTTATTATACAATGTCTCTTCAGTATTTGAATTTAACATGATACCGGTAATAGTCCATTATGTTCTAGATTAGATTATTAGCTATGTACCTTGCCAGAAAAACTGTAAAAGTATTGACGCTAATACCTCCTTTTACACCTTTGTAAGTGTCTCTATGTACTGGTGTACTAAGTGCATCGGTGTTGGCACGCGATCCTGCGTGATAACTCCCGATCACTCGTGTTTGTCTATTTTGTGGTTCATACGGTCTCGATACTTTTATATGAGACCGGAGACTGCTGCGGCTCTTGCTACGTTGCTACTGAGGACCACCGTCGACCACTTTGTTAATTGCTAGCTTTTAGAGACAATTTCAGCGCTTCGAAACCAGAATATTCTCTGGTATTCCTTGTTAGGCAGAGTGGACCTACATTTTGTCAAAGCTTGCCAGTAATTTCGCTTTGTAGAACATTTTGGTTAGTTGTAAAATACAAATTTTGATCATAGCTCCCTTAACACAAATTGCATATGTGTATGCAGTGACACGGTTTGAAAACCTCTGTAAGCGTTTACTCTCGGCTGATGGTTATTTAGACTAAGAGACGTGACGTATTACGAAATCTTATTACCGCTTGGTTTAGCTCTGAAGTTTTCAGGTCGTTTTTTTAGCTTGTGCTAATTATAAGCGAAAACGAAACAAAGAAATGAGATAATTCAGACGGCTGACAGGTAGTACAAAAAAATAATGAGAGCTTTCGACGAAATTTTAAACACTGCTGTCGTTAAGTTTTATTGAGTGAAGTATTATACTCGTACAGTTGAATTGCGACTGATCTTAAGCACTTGTAGTATATTATTTGACGATGAACACAGATTGTGGTTTACACTAATCAATTTTTACTGGGCAGACTTTACAACTATTTGTAACTTCTACACCACATGTAAAATGTACAAGCAATAAATAGATACATACGAGTAGTATTTATGAACTAAGCTCAACTCATCGAAACATTACCACAAGCGGGTCAACCAGCATAAAATGGACCGCACTCTGTTTGGATTACCCTGAGATATAGTTTTCTATTTACGAACGTCGCAAAGCGCGCATTTATGTAATCCTGTTAGATATTACTTGTGCCACTATTCAAAGGGAAACCACAGCGAAGGCAAACACGGCTGCCATTATATTACATGCCTCTACGTTATAGCTATTGCGGGGCACTATGCCACTAGGATCAATTTGTTTCATATTAGTTTTTCCGGATCTATGCATCGATGAGCTCGAAGCTGTACCGAGTTCTTGTTGTAATTTCTCTAGATGATATGTGGTTCAATATCGGGGGATTCGTATTGAAATGCATGTGATCGGCTTGTGATAGTGGTATGAACATATACATCGCTTTAAAATAATCCAAGATCTTACAATAAACATCTAGGTCTAGGCATAAATTTCTACCGTTTCAAAAGAAGGCAAACTAAGTAAAGATAAAAGACTTTCTAATATTCCGCCTAGCGCAAAACAACACCAAACAACAGCGAGAAATATTTCCACGACCTGTTTCCTAACCTACGATCTCCAACCCACCGAAAGCTGACATGAACTTGTTGGGTGACTTTATGGCTAAATTTTTTTACCGGTTCCGAGCTTCGGAGTGTACGTAAAGTCCTTAGTCCCGGTTTCGTTCGATAGTAATCGTTATGCCATGTCAAGAACCCTTTAGATGGCATAAATTCCGAAACTTGGGTTGACAGACAACACACCCTCAATCTCAATCAAACACCACCAATACACACAAGAGCAGTGTGTGGAGTATGCTAGAGCATGTAGAGCCATGGTCACGTTCTCAGTTATGAAAAGAGGATTCGTGCCAGTAGGCCATAACTAGGTTGTAGCCAATTGACCGCGTTATTTGATAACGTAAATTCCTCCCGTTCATGGATCTAATGGACTTTCCATTACTGTGAAACCTTGTCTATTATTATTTATTGCGTTACCTTTCAGGAAATTACCGTGGACTGTGGAGCGCTCTCTGATGAAAATTATTAAAGCTTCCACGAGTTGTTCTTTCAAGAGAGACTAGCCTATTCATTAAACTCGCCTTGGCTGTGAGGACTAACTACAAGTTGTAATTTTCACAAATGTACAAGATGTTTAGTGCAAAATTGTCTAATTAACTTTAGTATCAATTAATGAATGAAAGAAATCCTTATTTAATTAGTCATTACAAATCACTCGCGTTACTGTAACGGCGAAACAACACTGTTCACTTCTCTTTTGACTATTCACTTTTGCTCTTCTTGACGATTCTTCTTCTTTCTGCTTCCGGATTCGCTTCTTAAACTGAACTGCCCGTGCCGTGTTTCAGATCGCCTTAATTTCGAACACCAACATTATTTCTAATTATTGTTTGGTCAATTTACCGGTCTGTGTGTGCCTGTGTGCGGGAGTGTGTGATCTAACCAAACATACGTACCCGAGGAAGCAACAACACTATCTTATTATCGCGATGTTACTTATCGCAATGATAAAACTTTGTTATAATACACTCATGAACCAAAAAATTTGCATATTGAACAAATACTTTGAATCCAAATCCAAATTCAAAAGTATTGCTGTTTTCATAAATTGACAAATCTACCAATTAATAGTCATTTAACAGATGTAGCGAGTCCTATTTATACACTGATTTCATTGCTCTTGATTTTTCCAGTCTAGAATTATTTTGAACAAGGCTGTGCGCTGATATCGGTTGTCGAACCCCAATTATTGCCAATATCATGGTACGTGTCGTGTAATTGGCAAGCTTTACGATCGAGCGCCACCGTTTGGGGCCGAGAAGGCCCGCTGTGCGTTGTCGCCCCTTCTTGCGCCCCTTCTTGGCAATCAATCTAAACAAGATAAATGAAATGAAGCGGTGGAATACTCCAAAACTCCTGGTTTTACCGTGTTGCATCTGTTATATTATGCTTACCCTCCAAAGTGTGGCACGCATTAGCACATTTACGTCATTACCCGAGGCGGTCAAATTGTATCCTCAAATACTTTTTACGTTCAAGTCCAGTGGCGCCGAGCACCGCTGTCTCTGTGGAGATATGGTTGTGTAATTGTGCCAGTATTGTTAGACAACATATTCAGTGGTCCAGAATCTGAATACCGAACGTAAGTTCAGCCAATGCGTCGTTCGTTACCGCAAATGCGCTGCCAAGGCATTTTGATAAAACTAGTATAAATGGAAAATAAATAGTAGAGTCTAGATTCATTTAGTAAACGCTAATATAGTAACATTTTTGATGTACAGTAAATCCGTATTTCTTTTCCAAGTCATGGAATATGAACGTTCAGCATTAAACCGAATAATACCGTTGAATGGATGAGATAAATTTACGGAGGCCGGTTAAAGCTGTCGCTGTTGCCATGTCCCTGTCTCAGTTATCGTCCTTCGAATGTCGCATTTTAAGCCAACTCTATCTTTACCATTACTATGTTAAATAAAATATAACGTTCTGCTTACAGCTTTGTTACTTACACATACATTTATCGTGAATATTAGGGTTCGCGTAGCTTTTACTACAATCCTTTGATCTTTTGCAATTACTATCCGGCTATAGAACACTTAATGATACCAAAAGTTTATCGTAGTTTTGTTAATAAAAGGCTTAGCCAAAGACTTCATAAGATAATAATAGTTTAAATTTCAATTGCTAGCAGTACCTACTTTATGGTGTATTTCTTACACTAGATTATTGCGAACGTTTGGACACTTGTTGCTCAGGTTCTTCCGATCCCCTGTCGAGGTGTAACGCGAGGATGTGTGCGATATTCGATACAGCCATATTTAACCTGAAGTGCCATCCTCGTTCGGTCCCTCGTCGAGTACTCGCTATATTGTTCAAACAACGGGTGTCACTTCAGTGTATATTTTATTTCAGTCCGCGGCCATCAGGCTCTAGCTTAAGATACTCTGTCTATTGCATCTGCGGTTTCTCGGACAATGTTATTTTTCAGTTTAAATTTCTACATGGCATGTTTCTGCATCGACCAGTTTACATTCTCTGAGGCATTTTTTAAAAGACGAGTCACGAGTGAAATTGAGATATGATGATGATGATATGTTTTAGAAGTTCCGGCGTGGTTTTGTCCCATAAATTATAAATATTTAAGTCATCCGTGTAAGTAAACACAGCGGTGTAATCACTTAATCAGTGATAAGCAAATCCAGATTAATAATTGAAAAGTTATAAAATATACTAGAAGTGCTGACATAAACTTATAAACTGTGCCTGATTCGCATTTTAACGGTGTCACGGAGGAAAGATACTACTGCGCGTTAAATTGATTGAGATAAAGACTAGAGCGCTACGTTGGCGACCTACCGGACCTGAGAAGTTTGTAATTCGTACGTCTCGGCTATGTGTACAACAGTATATTGAATATCAACGCTTGTACGAGAAAATTCACAAAATATATTGAAGCATGTGTTGACAGCATTGGGTTCAGCCATAAATCGTATTTTACAGTATAATGTGTCTCTGACACCATATATTATGATATGAGATATGATACCTACATACATGATATGAGAACTTGTTAGTGTTACGAATGCATCTACTTTTGTTTGATTATAGGAGTGCGCACATTACAACGACTCCACGACCGACCGACGCCAACGCGACTAAAACCTTGACAAAGCTAACATTCAATTATGAGCCTTATATCTTTGAAGGTAAGGTTGAATTTCGAACTTATACTTAAAAGCCCTGTACGGCCATAGCCGTTCCGTTTCGAGATCAACGCGTCGACGTTGCGTTGACGACTCACCGTAGACGAGTAGTCCACGCGTTGACCGACACAATGACGTAATGTACCTAGAACGGAACGTCGGAGTTGAAACGGAGTGGAGACGGAGTCGAGTTGACGTCGATGAAGCGTTGATCGCGGAACGGAACGTCGGAGTTGAAACGGAGTGGAGTCGGAGTGGAGTTGACGTCGAGTTGGTGTAATGTGCGCACTCCTTAAATCGCTACCAGTCGCTCCTATGATGTAGCAACGATAACGTTAATGATCGTTGATCTTGAATCCTTTGGATCTACGATGACTTGGCACCTTGGATTGAGACTCTCTTAGGCGCATGGATGCAAGTCGCTAGTGTTGTGACAATAAAGTGCGCGTGAGTGCTACGCCATCGTCAATGTAAGTGTGGGCGTGCGGGAAGTGCGGGCAGGGTGCGGCGCGAGGCGGGGGGATGGTCGCGCGCGATGCAGCGCGGAGCCGGCGCGTGCGCGTTGCTGGGGGCGCCGTGCACGCGCAAGAACGGCGCCGTCTGCACGTGCCGTGTGCACACCGCCTTACTGCAGGTTTGTTTTACTAGCACGAATTGATCGTTCACTCACGTCTTAATCTTAAGCTCTTCGTATATTAGACCAACTCGACTTCAACACCAATCCGACTCGACCCTCAGGAAAGCATTGCTTCTAGGCCTTTAGTCGTTTGTGAAGTCACAATTCTGTTGCTATGTCCGCATCATCTGCGGAGCTGATAACCATCAGTGAAGAAAATGCCACTCGGCCAGGAGTCACTCGCCCAGGTGGAATGATGATCTGACGAAGGTTGCCGTTTTCCACGGCATTCAAAAGGCTCAGAACCATTCATAGTCGTGCAAGTCTCGAACCAAAGGCTGGCTGATGGATCACCTTAGTTTTAACCATTCCCTGTGTGTTTTCAATTATCCAAAGCTAGGCAGGTATAGAGGAGAAGGAACCAAAGCGAGTAACGTGACATCTGACATTGTTGCGATCTTGACAGGTTTGAGCTTGAAGGATCGCTCCTAGTAATTCCGTGGGGCTTACGAGTTTTCAGGTTAATGATCGCCATTTATCACGGAGGTTCTCGTATAATGTCCTCTCACTTACGTTTCGTGTTATTACTGCCTTACACTTTTGTTCAGCTTTTCTATACGTCAAGGAAATTCATGCGGCGTTAGATTAAATACCTATATGTACGATCTTCGTACATTAAAAGTATTTAGTTAACGTTTGTAGTGTTACAGTTGATGGTTCACAGGCTAAAAGAAAATAATTCGCATTTCAATAGTGTACCGACCAACACAACCGTGTACGATACGATCAAGAAATAGAAGAGGAATCAAGGAAAAAACAAAGGATAAATTAAATTCTTTCCCAAGACAATACCGGTTGTTCCCTCTTTTAATAAAAGAAAGATTCAATTAAATGAGATCGCCTGGCTACGAACCGCAAAGCTCCCGTATTATAATTTTATTATTTAACATTCTATTATGATATTCAAAGCGACTGTTTCCCAATTTCAGTAAATTCTGCATTCCCGAATTCAGGAACATAAATATTTAATAATAAAATTAAGTCGTAAACGTCCTTCAGTACGGGCAACACACTTTGCTTCATCATTTGTTATGCTAACCGCGAAGGACTGGAGCAAATACAATGTGGATGTCAAGAGTGTCAAGGTTTATTTTCAGTTAGTACGCTTTAAGAGACACTAAATTACAACTTACCATCAGATGAGACTGTAGCCAAACTTAAACGTTTAATATGTTGTCAACATTTACAAGTTGTAACAAGTACAACGTTGGTATATGAAATGGTAAAAATATCACACTTCTCTCGACACATATCCAGTTTGCAATGTTAAAAAAAAAATGTACCAGATACCGTAAAATCAACAAGTGAATGTCGAATGGATCCAATTAAAACAATTTAACCGGCAGCAGTACCCCCGCACTTCATTAATTCAACATCAACAGTGAACAATGCGGGCCCCGTAACGGTACAAATGAACCTGTCTCGATCGCACGCAATGTTGGAGCATTGTGGACGATAATGGCATTAATATTATTGTTCAGAGATTCACTAATTGCCGTGCACAGATTGTGAAAGAGATTCTGCACGATGACACCATCTTAGTTGGTCTTAGAGGATTTAATACAAGAATTATCAACTTTGTGGATAACCATATTGCAAAGCGGGAATTTTAGGATAATTTAATCATAGTGGACTATCCGAAAGACAATGAGCCGTGTAGACAGCAATATGGCGAATTTTTACTAGATGTGAAAGACAATTTTGATAAGATAATTTTTGTTACAAAGGTAACTGTCCAACAAAGAAAAATTAAACCTAATTAATTTAATTACCAAGCGTATTTTTTTAGTACCTCTTTGTATGAAACAAACAAAAAAAGAGCTTTTGTATACCAGAGCCAATAATTACAGGGCATTGTAGCAATTACGAATCGGTAAAGAAAAGGATCGGTTAAAGAGGACGCACTACAAATTGAATCAACGATGATATAAAAACAGAACAAGAGAATAATGGTTGAAAAATAACTTCGAATGACCTAATTTCTAGGGTCGATTGTACCTCAAAAGACTTATTTGAGTATTATGATGTAAAAGGGGCGTTAGTCGGTATAATTAAAGCTCGAATTAATTACAATGAGTAAAGCAATTAAGCAGTTCGCCGCTGACTAAAAGTGTTAACTTGATATCAATCTCCATTCTGCGACAGACAGTTACGTCAGTATTTTTACAACTTGTTTATTTACGGCCGTTTCCAATGTTCTATTTTTCCATTGTCCTCAGTAAGGTATCTTGTCAAATACATTATACGGTTAGTTATCATTACTTACTCGTACCTACTAATTTGTCAAGAAATTATGGATAGACAGTGTGGTGTGATGATAGATTAAACATTAGTTATACACGTAGAGTTAAGATTAACTATTGAAGATTGAATCACGAATAAGATAAGTTGATACCAGTAGATTAACACGTAGTTGGTAGTATATAAGATAGCTCAGACATTAGAAATAAACTCAGTTTTTACCGAGAACTCTGGTGCCTTTTAACTGCTCATGGGGTTACCCTAACCCCTGGGCGACCTTCCCGCCGCCTCCTCTCTTCACATGGTGAACCTTACGCGCGCCCCTCATCACATGGGGACCCTGATATGGTCCCCACACCACATGGCGACCCTCCCAACGAGCCCGGACGGCGTTAATACCGGCCGAAGATTCTAGACAACCTAGAGATCGTGTTTGTACCTGGACCCCTTACCGAAGATACTGGACGGCAGCGAGAAATGGCCAAAGAAACCAGGTGTATGAACCCAAACGGCGCGGCGTATGGAAAACTAAAGAAACATGGAACGATGAGGCAACGGCACAAGGACCAAGAAAGAGGGTTGGAGCCCTCTGAGCCTCCTCTGAAGCGGACATCCCCAACAACGCGATCTACAGGTAGCAGCGGCCGTAGTCAGCATCATCGTGCACGTGCAGCATTGTGAGTCAGTTATATTGTTTAATTTTTTTGTAATGGTCAATTTTTATTTTAATATGGGAGGATACCATTTTGTATGTTTAGAGAATTTATGTTGTTATGTTGATAAATGTATGTTGACAAATTAAGCATAGCATGAGCACTCTGCAACGTAGTAGTAAAGGCGCGTAATTTTATTTTTATATTTTTGTTGCGATATTAGCTTCATTGGTACAGACTTAACGCGAATTAAGTATAATAAGTAAAAATGGCGTCGGAAAAATTTTCTTTGAAGACAGCGGTTAGCTTGCTTCCGAAAATGAACGGAAACGAGCAAGTAACCCAAGATTTGATAGACGCAATTGAGCTGTATGAGTCAATGTTAGGCTCAAATGATAGCGACCTTTTAATTAAATTCGTGCTTGCCACACGACTTAGTCAAGGAGCTAAAATACGGTTGTCGTCGAGTTATGCCTCCGTAACTAGCCTTATAGCAGATATGAAAAAGCATTTGCTTACGACTAAATCTGATGTCGCTATTCAAGCTAAACTTGCTCGCGTTAGGCAAAACAATAAATCTATAAATGATTTCGGAGCGGAAATTGAAAAGTTAATGATAGATTTGACTATTGCTCAAGCCGGAGAAAACCAAGAAGCGTTAAAAATTTTGCGTCCTATAAACGAGAAATATGCGGTAAAAATATTCAAACTCAAACTCAAACTCAAATCATTTATTTCATGTAGGTATTTTTTCAATACACTTATGAACGTCATTTTTTGCATTTACCACCGTTTCGCTAAGGTGCCTTTAAATTTTAAATCTTTAAGGAGAAGAAACGGCGAAAGAAACTCCTCGGCACATCTTTTGAAAAAAAAAAAAGGAAATGCTTACAATTACTTAACTGATTTATACCTACATACAAATACATTCATACATACTAACATGAGCAGAACCGGTAGCGGATGTCTATTTCCAAGCATCTTTGTCATTAATATATTCATCGACTGTATAATACCCTTTCTCTATGAGTCGTGTTTTAACATGTTTCTTAAATATTTGTATGGGCAAATCAATAATAGACTTCGGTACTTTATTAAAAAAGCGTACCCCGAGCCCCACAAATGACCGCTGGACCCTACGAAGGCGGTACGAGGAAGTCACTAAATGGTGCATATTTCTAGTTTCCCGATTAGTAATATCGGATTTTTGTTTATAAGAACTCAAATTTTTCTTAATAAATATTAAATTGCTATAAACATATTGAGAAGCTACAGTTAGTACACTTATTTCTTTGAATTTGTCACGCAATGATTCGCGTGATTTTAATTTATAAATTGCCCTAATAGCTCTTTTCTGTAAGACAAAGATTGTATCAATATCCGCTGATTTACCCCAAAGTAAAATACCATATGACAGAATACTATGAAAGTAGGCAAAATAGACAAGCCTTGCTGTTTCAACGTCAGTAAACTGTCTTATTTTTCTTATAGCATAAACAGCCTTACTAAGTTTACCCGCAAGTGTCGCTATATGGGTCCCCCACTGGAGCTTACAGTCTAAAGTTATCCCCAAAAATACTGTACGACTTTCCATATTTAATATTTCCTTATTTAATTTAATGTCCTTATGAACGCTTTTAACATTTGGCAATGCAAATTCAACACATTTCGTTTTATTAGCATTAAGAAGTAAGTTATTTACAGAAAACCAGTATGAGATGTGGGCGAGAGTACTGTTCACATCGTCAAAATTTACTTTATCTCTATTAGTTTTAAATATGAGTGAAGTATCATCTGCAAACAGTACAATATCTGTATACTTACTAATATGAAATGGAAGATCATTTATATATACTAAAAAAAGGAATGGACCTAAAATTGAACCCTGAGGGACGCCAATCGAAACTGGTGCTCCTGATGATTTAACTCCGTTTATACAAACACTTTGAACCCTACGATTTAAGTAGGACGATATAAGTTCCAGTGCTTTGTTTTTAAGGCCATAATGACCCAATTTAAAAATTAGTGTTTCATGTTCTACACAATCAAACGCTTTCGAGAGATCACAAAATACACCAATAGCGTTCTGAGATGCTTCCCAGGCCTCATATATATGATTTAAGAGCCTAGCACCTGCATCAATTGTACTACGACCTTTAGTGAACCCGTACTGCTCTTTATGAAGTAGATTATTAACAGAGAAATGAGTAATCATTTGATTTAACATAATTTTTTCAAAAACCTTGCTGAGTGTCGGCAAAATAGCAACTGGTCTGTAATTATTAACATCTGTTCTATCTCCGGACTTAAGAAGTGGTATTATTTTACTATATTTCATGAGATCGGGAAAAATACCCAGATCTACACAGTTATTAAAGATTACAGCTAGGTGAGGGGCTACAACATCTATTATATTATTTATTACTTGTACAGATATCCCCCACAAGTCACCTGTTCTTTTGTTTTTCAAAGATCGGAAGGTTTTAGTTATCTCTGTCGACGTAGTATGTTTGAATTCAAACAGAACACTACATTTACTAACGAGCCCTTTTAAGAGAGTATATGCTGTTGCCGGAGAAGATTGAAGAGAGTTAGTTAATGAGAGTGGTATATTTCGGAAGTGATCTTCAAAAGCGTTTGCTACCTCGTTATCAGAGGTGATTTTGTTGTCGTTAATAATCAATTCAAAATTATGGTCACGTGATTTAGTGGTACCGGTTTCATCACTAATGACCTCCCAAGTAGCTTTTATTTTATTGTCGGAGTTTATAATTTTGTCTTTAATATATAGCGACTTAGCATGTATGCAAACGGCTTTAAATATTTTAGAATAAGTTCTTACATGTTCGCGGAACGCCGTACTATGATTATATTGCTTTTCATCATATAGGTCGTAAAGCTTGTTCCTACTTTTGAAAATGCCTTCGCGGACGGACTTAGTAATCAGCGCCTAGGTACTATCGTAACTGCTCGTAATTTAACTTCATTGAAAGATGCAATCAGAGTGGCTGAAGACGAAAATTGTGCTTCGTCGGGATCGCAATGCATGCCATTTCAAAGGCATTATAAACCGTTCAAAAATTTTAGACATAATATGAATCGGTATAGCCATATAAACTCGCAAAATAAATCAGCTGTTAATCGTACGTGCCGAGAAGATAAAAATGCAAACGCATGGCATTCCGGTAATATGCACGATCGTGTTATTAAAAATAATGCTTATCGCAGTACGCGTAGTCAGCAAAACCAGCGACATGTAGCGTACATTCAGCAAAAGTCGGTTGACCGTGACTTAGATGGAATATCAAGTTCACGATATAATAATTGTAAAGAAGTTAATACAGGTCAGTTTTTGAAGGCTAATCATATTCTTACGTGTAATAGTATTAATTGGGTTAATTTTGTTGTTAATAACATAGATTTTGAGTGGTTATTGGATACCGGAGCGTCATTATCAGCGGTAAAGAAAAGTTTTTTTGAGATGAATGCGTTATATTATAAAATAATTAAAGATGAATTGGTAATTAATGGAGTTGGTGGTAAATTAAGAGCAATAGGTTACGTATATTTAAAGTTACAAACTGAACGATGTTCGTTTGTATAAAAATTTTATGTTTTTGAAGATTTACCGTGTAAATCGATTGGCATACTTGGCCAGGATTTTTTGCAGAAATACGCGGGTATTATTGATTTTTCAAAGAATAAGTTAAGTTTAAAGGAATGTGAAGGCAAGGAAATTGCAATTCCCCTTCAGTTTTATAATTATTCCTTAACTATTGCTCCGCGTTGTGAAGTTATTAAATATTTTCCCGTCAATAGAACGGAAGATTGTGTTATTTTTAGAAAAGAGTTACAGAAAGGTGTCTTTTTAGCTAACGGAATAGCTACTCCTAGGAATGGGATGATACCCATTAGGATATTAAACACAACCTCCGAAGAAGTTGTTTGTAATTTAGAAAACGTAGAAATAGAACCGTTAAATAGTTACGAATATTGTTGTTTTGCGGAAACGAATAGAAGCGTCCAACGGGTTAAGGAAATATTTTCTTTGCTCAAACTCGATTATTTGAATAATGAAGAAAGGTTGAGTATTGAACAAATATGTGCAAAATACCCAGATATTTTCCATTTACCAGGGGATAAATTAACTGTCACAAGTGTATATGAACAGTCAATAAGGTTGAAAGATAATGTCACTCCAGTCTACAGGAAACCGTATAGGATACCGTTTGTTCAAAAGAAGGAAGTTGATAGACAGGTACAGGAAATGCTTAACAATAATATCATAGAAAAATCGGTTAGTGAATGGTCTAGTCCTGTTTTAATTGTGCCGAAGAAAGCGGACCGTAATGGTGAGAAAAAATGGCGTGTGGTTGTGGATTACAGACAGTTGAATGAAAGGATTCAGGATGACAAATTTCCCTTACCCAATATCAATGAAATTCTTGACTCACTTTCAGGTGCTATGTATTTCAGTCATTGCGACTTATCTCAGTCATATTATCAGTGTAAATTGAATGAACAAAGTAGGAAGTACACAGCTTTCACAACAGATAAAGGTCAATTTCAAATGCGAAGGCTACCAATGGGTCTTAAGATTAGTCCCAGTGCATTCAGTAGAATGATGACAGTAGCCATGTCTGGATTAAATTACGATAAATGTTTAATTTATTTAGATGATTTAATTATTTTTGGACGAAATTTAGATGAACATAACCGAAATCTTATGTCTATTTTTTCCCGTTTAAGGAAAGTTAATCTCAAATTAAACCCGTCAAAATGTGAATTTTTAAAGAAACAAATTCTTTATTTAGGTCATATTATTTCATCTGAAGGCATTTCACCCGATCCAGAGAAGGTAGCGGTAATAAAAAATTATCCGCGTCCTTCCAGTAGTGATGAAGTAAAGCGTTTTATAGCATTTGCAAATTACTATAGAAAATTTATTCCTAACTTTGCTAATATTGTCATACCAATGAATAAGTTGTGTAAGCAAAATGTCGTGTTTGATTGGACTGATGACTGTGAAAAATCATTTTTATTATTAAAAGATGCTTTAGTGAGTCCCCCAATTTTAGATTTTCCAGATTTTTCTGACAGCAATACGTTCATATTACAGACAGACAGTTCAGGATTTGCAGTAGGAAGTGTGTTGTGTAATGGGAATGGAAAGCCTGTTGCGTATGCAAGTAGATCTTTGGGAAAGAGTGAGTTAAATTATCCGATAATTGAAAAGGAGCTATTAGCTATAGTTTGGTCAGTAAAGTATTTTAGACCATATTTGTATGGAAGAAAGTTTATTGTTAAAACGGATCATCGACCACTTTTATACTTATTTAATATGTCTGATCCCTCAAGTAGGTTGACTAAGTTTCGTTTATGTTTAGAGGAATATGATTTCGAGGTCGAATATATAAAAGGGAAAGAAAATGTTTTAGCGGATGCGCTATCGAGAATAGTGATTTCTAGTGATGATTTGAAAACTATGCATGAGAAAACTATATCAGTGATGACAAGAGCTCAGTGCCGTTTACAGTCAGAGAACTCTGTTGTTCACGGAAAAGACTCTACGGTTTGTAGGAATGGCCAACCTAGGATCGTTGAAGTTCTTAAAAAACAAGGAAGCGATATTGAGTTATTTCAATCAGGCTTCGATGAGTGGGAAAAGTTGTTACGTAACAAGAAATGTACGAAAATATTTTCAAAGTCGCGTAAATTAATGTATATGCCAGAAAACTCGAGTATTTATATAAACTATGATTCTTTATCGACATCATCGCGAGACGAGTTGTCGAAAGAAATAGTTATGTTTTGTATTGAGAAAGGCATTAAAGAAGTAATAATATTGAAAAATCGTTATAACGCGAATATTATTATGAGAATTGCTAAATTTTTAAAGAAGAACAGTAGTTCTTTACATGGAGATTTTAAAGTGTGTGTGGTGACTGGTGCACAAACAGTGGAAGATAAGGATGAAAAAAAGGTTATCATGAATGATTTCCATATTTTACCCACAAGTGGTCATGCAGGTATACGTAGGATGGTTAGTAATATAAAGAAGTATTACTACTGGCCATCTATTGAAAGGGATGCGGTAGATTACGTTCGAAAGTGTAGTAAGTGTCAAAAACAAAAGTTTCACCGAAACACTAAGGAACCAATGACGGTTACAACTACGGCATCGTCATCGTTTGAGAAAATTTATTTAGATACTAGTGGTCCCAGCGTACTTCGTACCGCTTTATAATTAAAAAATGTTTTAGTGATATATCGACAGCAACGCCACCTACCGGGTCCAATTGTGAATCTAAACCATTCTCGGATCCACCTGAAGACACACAAAAAATTTCAACCAAATCGGTCAAGCCGTTTAGGAGGAGTTCAGTCACATACACACGAACACAAGAAATATATATATTAAGATAGTAGGTCCACTCGATAGGGACGATTATGGAAACGTGTACATATTGACTCTCCAATGTGAGCTTACGAAATTCGTGGAAGCGTATCCAATAAAAAATAAATCGGCAAATGAAGTTGCAAAAGCATTAGCGGAAAATTTTATTTTAAGGTTTGGTATACCTCAGTGTATCGCTACAGATAGGGGTTCTGAGTTTATTTCAAAAGTAATGGTTGAATTATGTAATATATTGGGCATCAATAAAACGATATCAACAGCATATCATCATGAAAGTATAGGTTCGTTAGAAAACGTTCATAAAACTTTAGGTGCGTATCTGAGAATACAGACGAATAACAACTCATCGTCATGGAGTTCTTGGATTCCATATTGGTGTTTTTCTTACAACACAACAGTACATACTGTCACCAAGTATACGCCTTATGAATTAGTTTTCGGGAAAACTTGTAGATTACCGAGTAATCTCATAAATGGAACTGTTGAACCTTTATATAATTTTGATGATTATCCATTGGAATTTAAATATCGTTTACAGAGAGCTCAAGCTGATGCTAAGAAAAATTTAATAAATTGTAAAATAGCAAGGAAAGAATTGTATAATAAAAAATATATCCTGTAACATATAATGAAGGTGACTTAATATTAGTCAAAAATGAAACAGGAAGCAAATTAGATTGTGTTTATGAAGGACCTTTTGTAGTGATAAAAGATGAATCTCCAAATGTAAAAATTATAAGAAAAAATAAGATAGATGTAATTCATAAGAATAGAACAAAATTGTATTGTGATAGCTAATTATTTTGTATTGTAGTGTATTATTGTTTTAATAACTTGTTCTATTATTGTAATAAGAGTATATAATTTGTGTGGTAATATTGTTATTGTAACACTTTTATGATTGTTAATTGTAAAGAAAAAAAAATGTAGTATAACATTTTTATTTTTTTTCTTTTGGAGGGATGATGTGGTGTGATGATAGATTAAACATTAGTTATACACGTAGAGTTAAGATTAACTATTGAAGATTGAATCACGAATAAGATAAGTTGATACCAGTAGATTAACACGTAGTTGGTAGTATATAAGATAGCTCAGACATTAGAAATATATGCAGTTTTTACCGAGAACTCTGGTGCCTTTTAACTGCTCATGGGGTTACCCTAACCCCTGGGCGACCTTCCCGCCGCCTCCTCTCTTCACATGGTGAACCTTACGCGCGCCCCTCATCACATGGGGACCCTGATATGGTCCCCACACCACAACAGAAAATTGGGAATAGCAGTTGAATGTTGTATTTTAGATTCTCATGCATATTAATTAATCTACGCTACGACAGTTAATCACTTTTACTGCCAACAGATGATCAATGATCACCAAATATAAAAATGATCCGTCGACAGCTACTCATATGAATAAAACTAACGAAATCCCGTCACTCACTAAACGAAATATGAAACTCCGCTTTGGAATCGATGTGGCAATATTTTTCGTGGCTCCCGGAAATTGATTCGGTGATGCCGGGTCTGTATCATTCGCTAATTGGATATGCAAAGGGAGCTTATGTTCCATAAGCTAAGCAAATTTGAAGTTGAGGCTGTTTTAATAGTTTTGTAATTGGAAAATTTTGCGATTCATGATAGATGTTACGCGTTCGCCACCTCGTTTTAACTGTTTCAACTTTGAAAGTGTCAGTCACTTTTTACAACAATCTAAATGACGCTGTCTTCGCCATCAATGAATATTCCAATGCGTACTTATGGCCCTAAAACAGTTGCAATCCCGCCATGTAATATGTACGTCACTTTACTATATCCGAGATCACAGCGTAAATACACCCGGCTGCTGTAATTAAACTAGTCGTAAAGTAATTAACAGTCATATCTCACATACACGTTAAACATTCATTTGGTGCATTCAGTGCAGTCGGTGCTCAGACAGTCTGTCGCTGTGAATGAACATTTCATAGTGACGACGACATTGCGGCACGCGAGCCCGCAAGTAAATACTAGATATTACATCTTAAGACTTCAGGATGGCTAAGTAAATAATACGGGATGTTTTATTAAATTACAACTCTTGTTTTATAATGTCTTAATAGCAATGATAGATATGAGTTTCTTTCCTTAACTGTTTATGAGGAGGTAGATGTGTTTACAACATCTCATAAACATATTTACTGTTCCACCAATGGTATTCGTTTGAAATCCGCCGATTTTGCAGCAACAACTATGAAAGTAAGTACACTAAAAATAATCTACACTGAAGTAGATATTAAGGCCACCGCCGGAGAGTAGCGAGTTGAGCTAGAAACTGAAAGCTAGTTTCGAGCAACGAGTGTGTAGTTCCGATAGTTCGTGCAAAACGTCCGAATTCTATAAACTCGTCTGCAAATTGTTGTCTTGCCCTCAATTGCTTTAATTTATTTTCAGGGAAAACTTATATTTTACAAAAGCGGTCTTGACATTTGTTGTACAAAGCTACATTATTATATTTTAATACAAACGGAGCTCAAAGACCTGACAAGGCTATAGAAAATTAAAATC
The DNA here is from genome assembly GCA_905404295.2 of Ochlodes sylvanus. Taxonomy (NCBI): domain Eukaryota; kingdom Metazoa; phylum Arthropoda; class Insecta; order Lepidoptera; family Hesperiidae; genus Ochlodes; species Ochlodes sylvanus. The sequence continues at coordinate 664,050 of FR990135.1, read as the reverse complement.
CCTTTGGATGTCCATTTCAGTTCCAGTCACAAAGAGTTTTTATTTTTGTTATAGCTAAAAGCGCTTTTATTTTTCAATAAATGTCTCTTATTACTTACGGGCGGCTTATGAACGGAATAAAAATAGTTGTCATCGAGTCGGTAGGTTGTCAATTCAGAATATTGGGAACGCGGCGGGGCGCCGCTGCCGGGTCGTCGATAGGCGGTAGTTACCCACTGTCGCCTTTTACGACAGCGTTAACCAAACGGCAATGTGAATGCCGTTGTGAAATTATCGCGTTGAGTCGTGGCTACACCTACGATCATCGCCATAATTAACGGCATTTCCCGTTAGTGTGGCCCGAGCATAATTCATTCTCTGTTAATGGTTTTGTAAAGTCTGTAAGTTGAGTCTGATGGTTCATGCTCCTAACCACACTTAGGTCGGTGTTCATGTCTTCTCACTGTTTAATGAGGAAATATAGATTTAAAGCCACGAAATTCTCCTTGCAGGAATTGGTGTTTTCAGACACTTAACATTTTTAAACAGAAACCTTTCCTTTTTACGATTTAGTTTTTTACAAATACTGCATTCAGGTAAAGTTATCATAGCAAAAATGTTTGCGTATAATAAAGAGGATCCAGTCAATACTCAGCGGATGATGTCAGAACTGTCAGAAGGGCCTTAATCAATGTCGCGTTAATGGTGAATTGTCGATAACATCAATTATTATGATCTGTGAGAGCAGATAAGTTGATTAGGTGAGTATAGGTACATGGTACAGGTAAGTAGATCTGTAATGTTAAAGATGACATGTAATATTGCGATTAAAAACTTAATCTTAATATATCATAATTCTTCTGTGCGTGTGTATGTCACTGAACTCCTCCTAAACAACTGCCTATATAACAGCAATAGGCGATCTAAAGTTTTCTAATATTAACATGCTGAAAGATGCACGCCTTGGAATTTACTCAAAGTCGATATCGATGCAAAAAAGTGGAATCGCTGTAACCCATAAAATAAAAAATGTTCACCAGAGCCTATAAAGCTTTGAGGTTTCAGAACGTAACGTATGAAAATAAGGTAAATTTTAACGCTGTACAAAATTTTCCATTGGTCGTAGAGCCCCATTCGACGCAGAATTTTTTTCTGATTCCGAATCTGCAATAAAAATAGTCATTGGGTTACATCGTTTTCGCTTTTTTGCGTCGTATATATAATATAATACACTTACTTGTACGATCATTGGCATGTTGGAATGAGTTTATATTCGCGTGTAAGCAGCAATTGTACCGCAGAACACCGGCACGCGGCGACGTCTCTGAAGTCTTCGCTCCATTCATTGCTACTTCTGTATTTAATGTATTGTTTTACTACTTGGAATTGTGACGGCACACGAACCGATACTAAGGATACTGCGGTCGAAGATGTACGATGCTATCGCGTCTCTGGGACTCGGTGTGTAAAATATTACGCACACAACACTATTATCACGTCAATCACCTACACATCCATAGCATAAAGTTAGTTCATTCATGGTTCATGGTTTAAAAACTAAAAACACGCTTTTATAGTAGGAAGTGGATAAAATTTTACTTGCAAGATTTGATGCTACATAAACAGTAAAAGAACTTAATTAAATCTTTTAATTAATTATGTACATTATATAAAAATGTCAATTAATAATGTAATAAGGTAATGATAAATGTAGTACTTTATATAATTTGGTAGTTGCGTATTTATATATTTACAATTATATAACTTTTTGACAATAACTTCGCAAAAAGTCTTGAAGTGTTGGACGGTAAAGCGCTCTAACTCAGCTTTCTCGAAGACGCCCTCATCATAAACGGACGTAGATAAATTTTGAGCAGAACTATACGACCCGGTTTACGGTAGGTATCAAACGTTGCCTCGCTCGACACATCTTATCTGTCAGATTGAAACAGTAATCCAACAATGAGTGCTGTTCACTAGTGGAACTTTCTGTATTTCCCCCGAGACCGCGGGCGGCGACGGAACGTGGACGGTTCGACTTTGAGTTGGTCCGTCGGCTCCGCGTCAAGGAACCGTTTGATTTGCAAATTGTTGCTATTGTGTTCATAAAGGGGGTTGACTTTGAGCTACATTGTTTCTTGGCACGATAATGCAGCGACTATCAATGGCAGACAAATAAACTGCCCCTTGTTTATGTAACATTTTGTTAACGTTCAGATTATTGATGTATATTTAAATATGTATGTTAGAGAATCCAGATGGATTACTTAATGTTTCCCTTTATTGGTATCTTTCATATCATTCTCTATAATCAGTGTGTAGATCCCGTAGGTCACACGGTCGGGATCATAACTGACTGCCAACGTCACTCTCCGGTTTTCAGTACGACTTGCGATATTGCGGCCAGTATTCAACGTTGACAAATCAGATCACCCGAAGCTACTGACTCATTGAAAATAGGTCCGTAATGCGTTAGTAACAATCAACCGATAATCTCCGACATATATAACAAATCGATGTGTCATGTGATACGTTAAATATTGACTTAATTGAATTGAATAGTTAGTAGAGCTGAGCCCGGGGTAGTATTAGCGCCCGCCACGGTACTTGTAACATTTCTACCGTGTAATAAGAGTGGAGCCGGCTACACTTTTTTAGATACGACCATCTCAGTCCATAAGAGTAGCAACACATCTGTGGCCGAATTAAAGCGAAACTCTTACTAATTACTACTAACTGGACTATTACTAACAATAACTAACAGGACTAACTTTCACTAACAGTCCCTGTCCCAGTCCTACTAACAAACTAACCAGCTAATAATCTAACACCGTCTCCTAACCGGACTAACTATCCCAGTCCCCATTTAAGTCGTGGTCTAATTCGGTAATAGTTAACATGGACGACAGTGGAAGGTTCTACATGCTCGTTTGCTACCTTAATTCTATAAAACTTATCTAAGACCATTCCAAGATGATAGAAAGATTTTGTAGATGAACTTTATAAGTTATCTAGCAACTCGCAAAAAAATTATACCAAAAAGTAAAGGTTCTGATTGAAATGTGCTAACACATCTGATATACGTAGCTTCATTAGCATGTTTACACAAGTTGGTATAAAAATGAAAATATGGCGTAACGGCTCGGAGAAGCCGACGGATATTATTTCTCACGCGGCAGTTGCCGTAAAGTCTGATCCTCGCCGCCGCTCGTAATTTTTTAATCATCGAGACTTTTCACTTTGATCCTTAGCGCAACATATTTGTAGAAAGATACTTTGTTTATTAATAAAACGGGATATTAGATGTGGATAATTTTAAGTTTTGCCCTTTCCCACGAGGCAGTGGATACCTTTTAACCGACTACAAAAAAGAAGGAGGTTCCTAAATCGACTGATTTTTTCAACTGTACGTTACTTCAACTTTTTAGTGGGTGTAGCAATTTTGATAATTCTTTTTATATGGTACTTGTCATGTGGTCAAATAAAATGATGAAAAAATACTGCCTACATCATTTTTGATGTAGGATTTTTTCTTATGAATTATTGAAACCGAAAATGTAACTTTCTTCAAATTGTAAGTAACATTGCAAGGAAAACTAATTGGAATTGTTTTGTTGCACAGGAATTCGCGACCCTCACGAAGGAGTTGAACCAGGCGAGGGAGCAGCTTCTAGAACGGGAGGAGGAGATATCAGAACTGAAAGCGGAAAGGAACAATACACGGGTGAGTCTTTACTTCAGCGTCATGTAATAAGTAGAAGAAATATGTTGCGAAGCAAAGCTAGTTTAGTTGCTTCAAGAAATCATGTGTATCACTTGGAAACATTTCATCCCAGTCTTTGGAAGTAAACTCTTATTCCTCTTCCTACTGCCTATCTCAGCTTCGATAGGACTGTCGATAGAGTGTGGCAGTTGCTCGCAGATACATAATAATAAAGGCATAAATACTCGTAATTAACTATTCTATACTTTTTTTAATAATTGTATTCATATATTATATTGCTTAATATGTTCTGTTGTAATTCGAAACAAGAGTGAAAAATATGAAGGATGTAAGTGAATACACAAAATATAGGAACCTACACATGAAGTTTAATACCTAACTACTGTTGTTTTATTTGCAGTTTTTATTATCATCTCTTATAATTTTGTTCTCATCACCTTGTTTGGCACAATTACTTACCGTTTAAAGTTTTCTCTCCTGTTTGCATTTCCATTAGTTGAGATCACGAAACTTTTTGTTCAACAATCCCACTTTGATTGACGTTTAATTAGCGACTTCAGGTGCGGTATTTACATATCTGAATCTATAATCAAACGTACTTTACATATTAGATTAGATTCAGATGTCATCTCCTACGCTTTTGTATATTCATAAGTGAATTGATTTGCAAAATCTATTTCAATGTGGATGAGCTGACAATGCAGCGGTGAAGTGAAAGTATCATGAATTATATTACCTAGTGATGAATTACATAAGAAATTGTCGTCGAATCATAACGTGTTTAACGGTTGTGATGGCCTGAAATAAAATGATTATTATTATTATTATTATAACAAAAATCTGGGGGAAATGTGGATATCTTGATCTCAACTTCGATAGTTGCCGTAGTAGTTTATCCGACGCGTGGGAGCACAGAGAGATGCTTAGCGCGCCTCATGGTCGTTTGTTTTAGTTATCTCGCTAGCAGTCCTTTGTAAACGTCCAACACTCATACGATACGCGTGGGGACGCGCCACGCAGGGTCTACGTGAAGAGTGTATGCACAGTTCAAAGCGAATATTTTCAGTTGTGGCCGTGTCTTTGCTGCTCGCCTTCATGACTTAAGACAAGCTTTGTTTTTGTCTGTGGCTAAGTGAGTGTGATAATAGCAACGCAATTTTAATAATGGTACCGAATTTTTCTAGAGAGCTTAATTAAATATTACTCGCGAATAGTTTTAGGCCAATTTAAAGGAATTGCAACATATTTTCTATTACCAGTGCCTATAAATTCAAGAAACCCCGAGTCAAAAACCGTAACGTAATTCATGAGACCAATCAAAGGAGCTTACTTCTGCTTCTTATACTTCTGCTGTAATTTGGTCTGGAGTTGGGTGCCCTGTAATTGTAGATGTTGCTGTAACATCGCATCAGGGTTGTTCTATTACTGTAATACCATGGAAGTCACAGGATACAAATTTTTGAATCGATCAGACCAATTGAAATTGATGATTAAAATATCTCTTTTACCAGTAAAAAATGGCTGATGGTCTTTAAATAGCTAAACATAATATTTTCATCATCATCCTTACTTTCTTTACATTCATCCGTTTATAAGCTACGATGTCACAGAACACACAATTATACAAATACACATAATTAACTATATTAAACTTGTTACCCGTCAACTAAGAGTAAAAATAGTTAATATATATACTCTAAGCCCGTCAATTTGCGTTGCGGTTAAAATTCTACGAGCAACCCAGACAGACACACTTCACAAATAGGTACACGTACTATCTGTGTTCAGACGAAAAAATTTCCTTTTGAATTATGTCTCGAGTCATTGAGTATGAGCAGATCTTATTAAAACTAAGGCTGAGACCTATAGACGATACTTAGCCTTAGCTCAGACTTTACTTGGAAAAAACTTTGCAGGTGTTATTGCATGTAATGAAACCAATAATGGTATTGTGACATTAGCAGTCTCAGCTTATGCTGAGCACAATCTCAGCGTGACATGTCCATAAATACAAAATCGCAGTCTTTGCAAACCAAAGATTTTCGTAAGTAAAATCTGAGCTAAGGCTAAGTGTCGTCTATACATCTCAGCCTTAGTACGCTTCATTATCGACGGCGGAGTTGCATAAAGTTTGTAACTAACATACAACTAACTTACAAGTCTCACGTTCATTATATTATTAGATTACAGATACACACGAAATGTATGTGAATTATTACATAAGTTTAAGTTAACTGTAAACATTTTCTCGAAATAAAAAAAAATTGATAAAATAAAGTCGAGACAAAAAACGTTTTCCTTGACAGTTAATAAAATCATTATTTCGTTCTTGAACGTTAACAGGCCTGTCATTACGATGTAACGTTAGTTGCTGCAATGACAATGTAACACCCTAATCCGTTTACTCCAATGTCGGTTATCAACATAAATAAATAAAGACACAGTACGTACAGTCCCGATCCCAAAACAAACATTTATCATTCTCATAAATCAAACATGGGACGTCATAAACAAATAAAGAGTTGATCCACAGCGCATGAACCTGTACACATTATAAATGTAAAAATGTTTAACAAGGTAAAGCCCAGGCATAAGTGTCATTGAGACCGCTCGTTCACTAAATATTATGAAAACTACGAAGACAGAGCTTTTTATTTCTTTCGAATTTAAATTGTACAATGTATGTAAATCATTACGTCATTATTTCCTTACTATGCTACATGCAGACCAGTAGAAAATGCTTCGGCCTTGCATCTCTAAACTTTAGGAGTTGTAAAATTATAAAAGAATTAGATAAACTCACATCGGATATAACATATACCCGAAGGAACTTCGGGCACAACATTTGGAATATGTGATTGCGACATTGCGTTGCCAGTGTTAGGGCGCGTTCACATAGGACATCCGTTTTACTGGATCCAGAATACTGGATGCTAGTAGTTTATGTAGTTGTATGAGCGTGTTCACACAGAATCCAGTATATCGGATCCAGTAAAAAATCCCACACACAACGGAAATACTGACCTGTCAAAACGGATCCAGTAAAACGGACGTTCTATGTGAACGCGCTCAAAATGCTGTGTGAATGTTACCTTCCGTTTTACTGGATACCGTTATACTGGATCAAACGGACGTCCTATGTGAACGCGCCGTTACAGTTTACAGTCACTAAATTTTCTGAAATAGAGGCCCTAATAAATGTTTATAACACCTAATACACAATAAATAACACAGAAATGGTATTTAACGACCGCGGGTAGCGAATGTAGCGATTCTCGATACCCTCGCACAATAACATGGAAACACTATTTATGATCCAACATTACCTACCACATCTAAAGGGTACTTATTTGATGCCTGTGAACCTTGAAACCTGTGAAACATTCGCATACGCTAATTAGAAGTAATGATCTCAATTATTTAATTTTAATTCGCTTTGGAAATTAAGTTACATAAAGGCTTTGACCATTCTTGAGCCTACGCCGCAAGTTCTCAAACTTACTTTAACCGTCGCTTCGTGAGATTCAATTATTTTTCATAGTTCGATGACCCGGATGGTGCAATGGTTAACACGCCGGATCGCCGTTCCGAGGGTCCTGAGTTCGATTCCCAGCGAGGTGGAAATTTGAATGACGAATTTAAATTTCCATTCTTGGTCTGGGTGTGTGTGTTCTTGTCTTGTGTGTTGTCCATGGCACCCACGACACAGGGAATCCTAGTGTGGGGCTATGAGTGTGTAGCGTTATATATAAAAAATTATAATATAGTTATTACATTGTCGGGAAATGCCGATGAATTTTTTTTTTGTTTCAATTTTACGTACCGAACATAATACCTTCCTGTTTGGATTAGATCACCGTAACTTATCTCCAAATGTTTTTATTATTTCTACCGCCCCCTTGAAGGTCTTTATCGCGCATAAGAGGGCGGTATCGCCTTTATTTACTTTCGGATTTCCATAATGGCTTGTAAATTTTCACATACATACATTGAAATCGAATAATAGTCCGACCAATAAATTAATTAGGTTTCTTTCAAAGCGTATTACAAAATTAAGATATAGATTAGCACTTAGCATCAAAACGGTAGCATTTTCATTGCGAACAAAAAACGTAAAAACTATCTAAAACTTATTTTCACCATAGTTGATCCTTTTTATCCGAGTCAATGAGACTGCCATGTAGGACAGTGTGTGTTACAATTGCTTAGATTTACGACGACGTAGCTATACTTACCCTTATTGACACACCTGGTGTCCGCCTTTCAGCTACTGTTGGAGCATCTAGAATGTCTGGTGTCGCGGCACGAGCGCTCGCTGCGCATGACGGTGGTGAAGCGGCAGGCGGCGGCGCAGTCGGGGGTCTCCTCCGAGGTGGAGGTGCTGAAGGCACTCAAGAGCCTCTTCGAACACCACAAAGCGTTGGACGAGAAGGTTGGTAACTTGTTATGCTATCGTATAGTTTACGATTTTTAGCAGCAGCCTACGCACCTACGTGCCTACGCACCCTAAGCAGGCAAGCGAGCAGACGGGTCACCTGATGGTAAGTGATCACCGTCGCCCATGGACAATGGCAACACCAGGGGCATCACCATCGCGTTGCCGGCCACGAAGGAAGCGAAAGACCCGCTTCTTGAAGGACCCCATGTCATAGCACTGTGGGAACACCGTTGTAGGAAGTTCGTTCCACAGTTTACACGTACGAGGCAGGAAGTGACGTGTGAACCGAACTGTGGACGAACGCCAGGTATCCAGGTGGTGTTGGTGGAACCTGACTTTATTAGATTACGATGAGGGGAATATGTCTTGGACTCACCTAAAACTGATGGGTGGTCTGAGGAAAAGTAACTTTCACTCATTAAATAAGGAGCCGCACTTGGACAACGCCCAAATGATGCTGATTCTCAATGTTTACAAAATATTCGACACAGTACGATAACACAGTATAACAACTCAAAATTATGATAAGTCATAAATTTTTGAATGTTAATGATTAAATTCAATTAAACACGTTCACAACCGTATACAGAGATTTCCTGATCAGTCCTATTTCTTTTATAATGTGTATAGGCAAGTGTTATGAATGATTAATTAGCCAATATCGTTGGGCAGGCAGGTCCAATCCGACGCGACGGTGATCAGCACCACTTATCGCAACATGGCCCCAGTGCCTGACGGTCAGCCCCTCGGGCTAAAAGTAGTCAATGGGCTAAACAAAGGTACATTCCAGGTGCGAGAGAGGTTACGAGTGGCGCTAGAGAGGAATACGGCGCTCGAAGAAGAATTAGCTTTAACCAAAGAAGAAGTAAGTTCACACGTTCATTTTTGTTTCGTGCATGTTTGTGGAAAAACTCGGTGTCGAACAATCGAGCAAGTATGGTTTTTCAGATGTTGTAAATGCTAAAGATAGCAGTTACGTAAAGGCGTCTAGTAATAAATCTATGTCAGGGTCATAAATTTATATCCCTGGCAGGTTTGAAATGATCGTATACATACACGTATATTGTGATACTTTTATGGCATGTACTATTTATTATTTTAGTACTAGAAAATATTATAGACGATTTATTTATGAAATTTATTTAAGTCTATAGTTACTTACTGATTGAAAGATTTTACTAAGGTACACAATCTTTTATAAAAGTGTAGAAATCTTCGATAGCGCGATTCAGGTTTAGACAATTGACGCGCCGTTAGTATGTGCAGTGAAATGTCGGCATATAATGAAGCATGTTATTGATACAGACGGTCACCTTCAGTTACAGCAATACAAATCGTCCGGCGGGCAGGAGGGCGAGAAGCCGAAGGAGAACGGCACCGTGCCGAGCGGCTCGCCCGAGCAGAACGGCGAGCAACAGCACACTAAGGTACCCTCGCTCTGACGACACGACACTACCAACGTACATACACATAGAACAGAGGCTTGTCTTCGAACAAATTACCAACGAAGCTTGCTTGTTCACGTTGCGCCGAAACAAATCTTTCGTCCTTAGACCTCCGACTCAAATATCTGTTCGCGTTCTACTGTAGGTATTGCGAACTTAGACATCAGCAATGCGCACACATACAAGCCTTGGTGGTACATTAATTTGAAGATAACCTACTCCTTTAAATAGTGATACGACGACACGCAAGTTGGTATTGACCCAACCCGGTCTAACGTACCGTCACAGATGCCGCAGTGGTGAAGCAACTGGTGTTTTCTTCCGAGAGCTTAATAAAAAGCATTCAAGTATATCACGAACGTATACTTTTTATTTTCAACATTGCACGAATATTGTCTAATGATTTAGGATTATTTCTTTTATTTCTTAAAAATATAATTTCAATCGTCGTATGTGAGAGCTCACGGATGAAAATACCATGTTTTTATAGCACAAATGTCACAGGGTACCAATTAAACTAGGCATTGTGGTAACCGTAACAGCAGTAGATTAATTATGTACCAATTTTAACTTATGACTTGCACCGTCAATTAGGGTCCAACAGTCGGGATATTTCTAACGCCGCTGTGTGGAAATGTTAGAAGCCTCTAAATTCCGAGCTTGATATTTGAAATGATTAATTAATTAATTTCCGAAAATAGGTATATAATAGAAGTTGTTCAATTAATATTCTGCTGAACTTGGTGTGGATTACGATCTTAAATCGAATATGGACTATTGAAACATTTATTCTTCATAATGAATCGAAGTAAAGACCGATTTTATTTGGTATAAAATGTAGTAGCCACTGAAATTCTGTTATTTCCTCTTCTAAATGTATACACTTAGTTTGAAGCTATTAAAATTGTTTTGTAATTAGGTTTTTTCCAATTGGAACACACACAATACATTCACACTGTACAGATGTTTTAATACGATTCGACTTGAACGAAGCGACATGGCCGGTAAATCGATGTCTTTTATTAGATGCTTTGTGAATGATGATTGTGCTACGATGTTCGGTTACTTACCGTCTTGTGTTAACTGTTAGGTTGCTTTGTTTTACTCAACGATATACGAAATAGTAACTGTATAACGGTGTGGTTGATCTATCATATCGAGAGGTTAATCAGTTAATTGAGTAAAGCAAAGTAAATGAAATAGACATGCAAATAGTGTGGCATGATCGTAGTGCCGTTTCACACTGACAGTTTACCGGTGAGAGGGTTCTTAAAACTGAATGTAACAAAGGTTTAAATACCAAAGATAAACTTAAATGTTTTATGCAAGGTGTAATTGTTGGACAGGGATCGTTGTATGGTTCTCTCTCTGTCTAGAGCGACTGATCTTGGCAAATGCCGCAGTTCTGTGTGCGATTGTGAGGTGTAATAATTTATCATAAAATATCCACGTAACTTAAATGGATACTTAGTCAAAACTATTCATTTAAATAACTAAAAAGTTGTCCAAGTTCCACGACCAGTAAAAGTACTATTAAGTGTCACTTTTAACTTCTAGCCGTGTAAAATATTGAAGAGACTAAGTAAGAATTCAGTCGCAATTGTGGAAACTTCCTTTTTTTGTTACTTAAAAGTTAATGCTCGACTAAGTTTTAAGCCCAAGATTAGTCTTAGGCTTAGTTTTAAATATTACGTTAATAGATATTTCATATTATAAAACTACATTAATTTGGAATAACAACAGCAATTAATGTAAAATAATGAATTACACGTTATCGTTTGGTTGATCATTTTACAAATAACTTAACAATGAGACTAATAAGATGTGCAATCAATGTGCCCTCCGGTAAACGGCCAGTGTGAAGGGACGCTCAACAATGTTTTATTATTTATTTACTTTTGTTTCCGTGACGAACGCAGGAGCAAAGTAGTGTTAACGGCGAATCGGACACCGGCAAGAGAGTCACTGAGCTCCAAAACACGATCGCCAAGCAGGTTAGCCGGCCGCCACGGCCACAGACAATCAGTTTTGCATCGCATTCACTCCAGCCGTAGACTGCCGCGAGCGTAGACATTGATGCCTGTTCAGATAGTGGTAGCGGTGTCCGAATAGGTGAGCCGTATTCTTGTGCTGGGTCCAAATCACACACCAATGTAACTGGCATATCACTTGGACTGTAACATTACACGTACAATGCTAATATGTGGACAGCGTTTGTTAAGAGAAACGGCGTAACGAAGTAACTGTCCGGTGAAATCAGTCTCGGAACATTCAATATAAACGACCGAATATGAAAATGCCACGCGTTAGGTCCGGCGATGGTTACATGTGACTACCGACCTTTAGGCTATTAGGAAACAACCCTTGCCGCTTTGGAATACCGCAACCCCACTCTGATACCGCTACCTATATTGGCAGCGAATACCGCGCATATTTGGATAGGCGTTTACGCTTCCTGCAAGGAAATTGCGCGAAGATCAAATCATTCCCTACATGTTTGTGTCGCTTCGGTATGATGCTTTAGATAAACATGAAATGTATCGTTTGCATGTCACCTGGGCTGAATCATTGTGATTCTTACTCGACGAATGCGTGTGGATTGTTGCCTGTAAAGGAAAAATAGAATGTGCGAAGTGAAAAGCATGTTCCGAGTCAAGCTCCCTTGGTTACTCAGTTATATTACTCGCAGAATATTAAAGAAATTACATTTTCACATTCTGGACGGTACCGATTACAATGCATAATGTGCACGACGATAAAATAAAATAGTTTCTTAGAGTTATTCGAAATAAATTTGTTTTTAGTTGAATAAAACATAAATAAAATAATCATTCGATAAATATCCATAAAATTTTCGCAAAATAAATGATTTAATTATTAATTTTGTAGTTAAAAATATATATTTTATATTTACATACATACGTGCTAAATAACGATATCGTCCAGAATAAGCACCTCCATACACGGAACGCTTCAAACAGTCGAGACCAGATGTCTGAAAGCGGTCGTGTTGCGGTTGGAGTCGTCCGCAACAAGCTGGTGCGTTTGACCGCGATACGACCGCAACGTTGCCTCTGTTCACTCTTCTGCCGGGTGGGGCACGATAGTTTGTGGGGACCACTTGAAGCTTGGAGCGGTGCCGTGAGGTACACGGGATGTCAGATAGATATCTGCTGCGGACAGCACATTCTCCCGTTCCGCTCGAAACTGACGCCAATGACTGCGCCAAGTGTTCCGTGTCCGTTAGCTTATTACCTATCCCAAGTTCCTACATAAAAATCCCACCCGGTAAGTGCTGGCGTAGTTTCACAAATGTTGCATGTTCACATGTTTGTTACGAGAGCAGAATGAAACCATTGTATTGTCCGTTATGATGTAACTAACACGTACACAGTATCATGACCACATGTTGACCTCACATTACATCGAGAACCTTTATTCCGTACACGGTGAGCCGTCTGGTGCATCAGTGATGTATTCATCATAATAATAATGATAATGATGTATGTTGCATGTGATCAGTAAAGAAACATTTCTGTCCAGCTACTGATCTTAATTTGATGTTAAAAAGTGAAGTTGTAAAAAAATATTTTGATGTTTCCTACGTTTAGGGGACTGACAAGTTTTTGATCACTAAGAATAGTTTGTCTTGCGCCATTTTCAATAATCTATCTGTCCATGATCTCTAAATTGGTATTTCAATAAATTTGTTAATAATATCAACCTTTGGCAATAACATCTAACACTATGTTTTTGGCAGTTGATAGGCAACCAACTTGAGGATTTTGGATGGACATTGAGAATGGCCTGAATTAAATATTGAGAAAGGTCATGGACAGATGACAAAACTTACTTAACTTAACATTGGCCGAGATGAGAAAATCTTGTTATTTATTAAAGTGAAGTTTTTTCACGTGTAGTAAAGCCATCTTGTAGGTTTTAATTATTCACTACCATCTTCATAATCGCCACAGATAGTATAGTGTAACTACCACCTCGGTAAAAACCACAGTGGCGCTATTAGCGTCCAAAATAATCATTTACGTGGGAAACATCATTATAATACTTGGACAGATATTTATTTAACGGCTGGCATTAAAATTTGTGGCATCTGGCATGTAACATGGTATTTTATTGTGTATTTTATAGAAAACCCTTGTGTCACAGAACGGATATAAAATGTAAACTTTTATAAAATTGATATAACGTTTTTTTGCCAGCTTTGCAAGATCTCAATTGATTGCGTCTACTTCACAGCTATGTAAAAAAAGTTTGGTCCTTCTTACGAAATACACAATAACTTCCAATTCAAACAAGTAATTTATAGTTTATATAATGATATTGTAATTTGACCCAATTGTCTGACTCTAGTCAGCAGAGCTGAGCTCGTGGCAACGGCGTGTGGCGGAGCTGAATAACAAAGTGTCTGAGTTGGAGGAGCGCCTGTCGAAAGGAGAGAAGGAGCTGGTGAAGAAACAGGAGGAGTGCGCCAAGCTACAGCGGGACCTCAGGGAGAATGTCGCGCAAAAAGAAGACCAGGTGAGAAAATAATAACCACCCATGCAGTTGCTTGGCTGTGCCCAACGCCAAGACCCTTCCGTCTTGTCTGAGCTCTGCATAAAGCTGAAGAAACCAGAATGGTAGCAATTGGGCCTGGAATTGTAATACTACAACAGCCGGCAACTGCTTTATTGTCATTGACATTATCTGTACTTGTAGTATTTGCTTGGTGGTGGAGGCTGGTTGAAGAATTGAAATTGAAAGGTGAAGCTCCGCTGGATAGCTACCAGCCTCACGCTTTAATCAGCCTCCAAACAACTTGTCGTGTTGCGGATGGGAGTTTTAGAGCCGATAATTCGTCTATTTTCTCCCTTTTATCCTGAGTGATTCCTTTGGTGCCACTTAAGTCCATGGCCAAAGTTGACCTCTTACCATCAAGTGGCACGGCTGCTCTGTTAGTGGCTATTGAAATTAAATTAAATCTAGCAGGCTTGCCACAGTTGCCACGATATGACTTATCTCGAAGCCTTTTAACCCGGTTAAGCCTCCTTAATACATTACTTGTCAAATTCCCAGGAGGAGCGCATCACAACGCTAGAGAAGCGGTACCTGAACGCGCAGCGGGAGTCGACGTCATTACACGACCTCAACGAGAAGCTGGAGCAGGAGTTGCAGAACAAGCAGGCGCAGCTCAAGGTGAGTCGCGCTCGGGTGGAGACGGTGCTAGTGGAGGGGTAGACACGTCGTGTAGTGCTCTAATTAATATGGGAGATAGGCATTAATAAAGAATGCAAGGTGATTTACTAATAGAAGTGACGGAATTAGGAGACTAGATTACTGACGTATGAACTGATATCTTATTGGTCTTATGATTACGTTTGTTCCTGGAATTGGTACAAAAACATACATAACACCAATAACAAGACTACCGTTTGATACATATTAGTTTCCGTAGGGATGTCATTGGAGTTTTTTTTTTACTTTTAATTGTGACTAACATGGGTGTGGTATTAACTAAAGTGGATCATTGGTTGTGGAATAGATTAGATATTTCATTTTTCTATTTTCTAGAGCGCGTAAAATGTTAAAATTTTTAAGTTTCGTAGCAACCATTTTTGGGGGTTGCAAAAATATATAAAAATATGAAAATGTAAAATTACTTCTAATTTTTAAATAAAAAATTGTACAAGAGTCCAAAGAGCCAAAAAAGCAGCCAGAGACATATTACGTCATGGTGTAAATTAATTGACCTTGAAGTTTAGAATCAGTTCTTCAGAATTTTGATTGTATATAAGGGTCTATAAGGGATTTTTTTGTTAATACTTGCATACTACATGGTTGCTCATACAGGGCCCTTTTTTTCTTTAAATTGATTGTTACGGTAAAGGCCGGCGGGCGATACGTGGCTAATGTTCAATAGTTGGAAGGTGTTACACGATACACGTAACCGCTGCCATCCGCTCGCACCAGCGAGACCGTAGGCTCGGATAAGTCGAAATGGAGTCGTTTTAGCTAGCCGTCGAAACTTTGTATAACCGATGGATCAATTTATTTACATGTTTTTTAAAATGAATTGCTTAAAAGTTATGTAAACAGTTCAAATACAGTCGCAAAAATCTTATAGTCGCATCTTCGAGAGCTATGCTTCTGCTGTTCTTACCTGTACCTAATTTCTTTTTTTTTTTCAATATTTCGATAAAGTCGTAGTTTTAAAGTTAAATGAATGTTTAGCGAAGCAAATTTTTCTTCCTTTTACCTACTTTGTCTTTCTTGTATAGTCTTAAATTGTGTATTGTGTTAAAATTGTTACTCTCACGTAATTGGTCGCAAGCTTTAGAATATTCGATGTGGTGTTTGTGACTAGTTGAAATATTGATGATAATAACTGTTGCACTAAATTACTACCCCACGCTCCATATCGACCTATCTCGGTGTTTTTCTTCATTATGCACATGTGAGAGAGAGTGTTAACTAACAGATCATGTTTTGAAAAACACTATGATAAAGCATTCCGTCCACGAGTACTTCAATTTCTACCGAGCGTCTCACTTTTATTAATTTACCACGTCTACGGTAAATAGTATAATGCTGTTAACGCCTGCGTGTAATCGAGCGGGAAAACTTTTATAGTTATACAAATTTATTATGAATTAAATATTATATAATATTTATTCGGTATATAAATTCGAAATATACCTACATAATTATGTAGACACGCTCCAATCTGGCACCTCGAGTTTTTAGTTACAGAAAACAAATTCTAATGTCAAGGAACATGTACCAATTTATTAGACACGCTCAAACCATTCCACAGCATACCATCGCTCGATCGTGGACCGTTGCTTTACTCAGTGGCGGCCCTAGCTTGAAATTCAGTGGTGTCACACCTCAAAGCGGCGACCCTCTAAAAAACAAAATGCTCGCCAATGCCGACGTGTGCTCAGAGGATTGTCGACGTCGGTCGTTATATTAAATAACCCGCCTTCCTTCGTTCGCCCCCTCCCCATTACGACGGTGCGGTCCCCCCGCTCGCACTAGGGCCGCCGCTGACTTTAGTGAATAGACCCGCCTAACACATCACATAATACCACACCTCACCGCCACGTCACGTGTAACCGGCGCCTGTACTCCTCAGCTGCAAGAGGAGAAGATATCGGCGATCGAAGAGAAGCTCGAGCTGTCCACCCAGAAGCTGTCGCAGATGTCCTCGCTGCCGGAGATGGAGGAGCAGCTCAAGGCCAGGCTGGAGGCCCTCAACCAGGTAGGTGGGATGGTAAGACAGTTTGTATCACATCCATATCATTGGCTTACCAGTAGCTGTAGATCGTTTAGATGTTGTCTATGTTTTGTGTTTGAACTGTTTGTTTAACGATTTAACTGGTTGTGCGTTGTGCGGTACCGCGACGGCTCTAGGCCTCCTAGTGACGGTTTGTCGGTGATGATGTTAATGTACCAATGATACGGCCGAAGGCCTCGTATGACGAAATTCCAAAACTTCAAAATGAACACGTGAATGCATCGATAATAATTGATTTATGTCATTCGATACATTTTGAGATATTCGAATTTTGCTATGGTTAACAAAATGTATATTTTCTAGCAATTCGGTGTTGAATAAAATCTGTAACGTAGCTATAACATATAAATTTTTATACTTTTCAAAAGGTAGGAATAATTTAAAAATGGTAGGTATATGAAAATAAAAATATTTTTTTGGAAGATAATGTATAATATCTTTATCGCAATATTTAGACCTTTTTTCTGCACAGTTTTTAAACTTTTGAATAATCTCAATACTTTTTTAGTTTTCAAGTAGTGAAAGATATATTTCAATAATTTATTTAGAAATAGCTTAAACCCACTACTGAGCACGGGTCTCTCCTCATGCCTGAGGAGGCCTAGAGCATACTCCACCACGCTGCTCCAGTGAGGATTGGTTTGTTCAATAAAATGCTAAAGTACAATTATTGCAATTACAGCTACAGCTACATACAGTTAGTTTGATCTCTTAACGGTAATAAGGGATCGATAGCTTATAGCAACGAGTCGTATGTAGTTGTTGCACTAGAAGGACTACGTATCTAATTTGTTTAAAGATCGACAGTCACATGAACAACTGGCAAGTTCAATCCTTACAAGGATGTTTATTAAATTATATAATTGTAGTATCTACGTCTAAGGTAACCGCCTAATGTTAAAGTTCGCACGACATAAGCGTCTAGTTCGAAAATATTTTGTAATAAGACATTTATTTATTGTAATAAAACTTTATCATATTGAGAGCCGTATGGTGGAGTATGCTCTTGCCCTCCTCGATTACGAGGAGAGCCCCGTGCCCTGTACCGGACTGGTAACGGGTTGAAGCCAATATGCAATGATATATCGCTTCCTGGGGTCCTTGTAATATTCAGTGTTGTTACCCTGCCTAAATATCTGTTCTGTATAATATAATTAATGTGAACCGGAGCTTGCATAATGGCGGTAGGTACTCATCACAGTACACATACAGTCGATGTAATCACCGACAGACTGCGCTCGAACTGACTAAAAAAACAGTCAGTTCAAGTTGAACAGTTTTGAAAAACTATCGACTGACGGACGCTTTAATTTCGTCCGTTTCTTTTCCATTTTAAAGCACGTTTGTGAAAACGGTGGTAGAATAATAAATGACGTGAATAAGTGTATCAGTTTTATGACTTTATGATGTGTATCACTTTATGAGTAACTTTACTTGATACATCCCGCGTCGATACAGTACCTATGCTATTGTGTAAGTTTTCCCTAACTTTTTATTACGTACGTAAATTGAGCCATCTTGATTTGTGGTTTAAATCTTAACTAGGAAATATTTTTAACGACAATATAATCTTCAATCCATTTAGTATTGAAATGTACGGCTACGTACTGTGTTGGCAACACATTGCCGTAGTAAAGCTAGGAAGCTTTGTAACAAGCTTTCACGATGAATTAATTTACCAATTATTTCTTTATTAACGAACAATACGATAACTATGAATGTCTATATTAATAAGTAACCTTAAAATCGGTGGCTCAAAACTTGCTTAAAATAATACCTTTCGTAAGTGGAGTACGTAACGTGTGCACTGACCGGCGCGTGACGTGCGCAGGCGCAGGAGCGGCACGGCTCGGCCGAGGACCGCATCCAGCGGCTGGAGGCCAGCGTGGAGGAGAAGAACGCCGAGCTGATGCGGCTCAACCAGCGCCTGCGCATGAACGAGGAGCACAACACGCGCCTCTCCGCCACCGTCGACAAGCTGCTCTCCGAGTCCAATGATCGGTAAGGGGGAGACGGGGGAATGGGATTGGAAGGGGGGTAGATATAGGCGTGGTTGAATGCATGTCTATATGGATTACACGCTTACACAGTCATATTACGATTTACTGTGTCGAGGTTGGGTGGACAACACAAGTAACATATAGGTAACTTACATCCACTGCTCAGAACGAACATTTATCATAAAAATGTCTGCCCTGGCCGGGAATTGAACTCGGTGACCCCCAGCTTCGCAAGCAGGGTCACCAACTAGATTATAATACATTTTGCGTTTAAATGAAAACAAACGCACTTGTTTTACTATTAAGTTTGTATGGATACACTTCATGTATAAGAGCTAGAACGATTACTTTTGACACAATATATTGATTTGTTTATTAACTGTTCGTTACGATCCCACAGGTTACAAGTTCACCTGAAGGAGCGCATGCACTCCCTGGACGAGAAGAACGCGCTGACGCAGGAGCTGGACAAGACGAGGAAGTACGCCGAGGAGCTGATGGCGGAGAAACAGGACATCCTCAAGGAGCTGGCCAAGTGGCGCATGGAGACCGAACAGGTATCGCCCCGCCGCTCGTACACTGTGACGGAAAACATTCGTGAAAATAGAAGTTGGTAGACTTGTGCAAACAAGCAAGTGCAAGGGTTATCAGTGATATCAGTAACATTTCCGCCGTTCCGTTGACCCGTTCGTTTCTTTCTTTCTTTCTTAAAGGGGAAAACAAGGCGGGGATATGGCCTTATTCTGGTCCTGGGTACTCTGAATCCATTCCACAAGTGTAAGGGCGCCTTGTTGACTTTAAGTTTTACCTTAAAGAAGAACCGGCAAGATACTTCCGAGTAGGATACTTTAAAGCGGGAAGTGTGCGCTGTAGCGGGGTGTGTCTGGTTGGTTGCAGCTGAAGCGGCAGATGCTGCAGCAGGAGATCGCGTTCAACATCCAGCAGACGGACGCGCTGACGCGCTCGCTGTCGCCGGGCGCGCCGCCGCCGCCGCCCGGCGCGCTCTTCCAGCCCAAGGTCCGCGCTCTGCCTCTACACCTGGATGCACTTCTTGTAGCAATCATTACTCGATCGTAAACGTCTGTAACATTTCAGACCGACAGTGGTTAAGCGGAACGTAATTAAAAAAAATTGTGTGCGTATTATTGTACATGTGTGCGAAGTGAACCTTCTTTACGATATATGGTGTGTTTTTCGTCCTGGTAAACTATGCGTAATCAGTGACCCTGGAGGCTTCACTGACTTGTTGTCAAGGAACAGCTAGATATCCGATGACTGTCAGTAAATTTTACAGTCCAAAAACCTTAATAAATATTCTCCTAGTAAAAATCATCCCTCCCTAAAGATGCCATACCTGAGGACGCGATAGAGGTTTATCTGCGGAAACGCACCTTATAATATTACATCCTGAAACTGTTTATTGTACACGCCGAAAGAAATGTATCCTCAACGATATGATATGAATATTCGTTTTGTTCGGTTCCAGCTGGACGGGTCGTGGGAGAAGCTGCAGCAGGCGCACGTGCTGGCCAACGTGCAGCAGGGCTTCGACGTCACCAGCGACGCCGAGGTAAAAATACAAATATCAATTTGTTTTTTTATCTTACGCCTCGTTTAGATACGTTGTACGACTCGCTGTTACCACCGTATGTTTATTTACTGAGAACCGATTCACAATAGAGTTAATTCCTGAGAATGATCATGTTACATGTTATTTATTTTTATGGAATCGATGTTATTTATCAATTAAAAGTTCACGAGGCAAGTGAACGATTGCTAATATGTACACACTCTGCACGAATACAGACGAAATAATCCTTTAATTAGAACTAAGGACCGACGCCGAGCCGAGAACGAACGAATACTCGTATGAATATACACGATTAGGTCGTTTAAATACTGTATTCGCGCGTATTTGTCTATGCTCGCTGAGTATAACAAGTCGTTGTTAAACCATGTTATATAATTATGTCGTGGAATTGGGATTTATGTCAGTTGAATGAATGAATGATACTTATTTGCATAAATGTGGTAACATGCTTTGGATGTTATGTCAGTTACATAGAGGCCTCACATTTGCCATTTAATTTTGTTACTTATGGCATGCAAAATTAATTAACTGAATAGTAGTATAATACTTAAATCTTTTTTTCTTTCTATCTCTAGAAACACTTACATAGTGACCACTGATATAATAATGTTTTAAAGTGCGTTATCGTTTTTTATTTGCTGTGGTAGTAAAGTATTTGGTTAATGTTTGGTGAACTACGTTTGAATCGTGATCCAGAACTCGGAGTCGGAGGGCGGCGCGGAGGGCGGGCACACGGACGCGGCGGCGCTGGCGCTGATGCTGCAGGAGCAGCTGGACGCCATCAACACGGAGATCCGGCTCATCCAGGAGGAGAAGCAGAGCACCGAGGCCCGCGCCGAGGAGCTCGAGTCCAGGGTGAGCCCGACTGCCTGTATCTCATCTACATTGGTCCATACTTCCATACTAATATTATAATGCTGAAGAATTTGTTTATTGTTTCCACGAGCTAATCACAGGAACTGCTGGTTCGATGTGAAAAAATATTTTTGTGATGGATAGTCCATTTCGTCGTTATCGTGGAAGGCTATTTTTATATTACACTAGACTACGATAAATACGAGCGGAGCATCAATGAAAAATGTTGCAACGTTGTAATATTTGTAAACAATATACAAATATGTATAAGCGATTTTTGTCTGATTATATTTATCGCAATTTTTTTTTCTGCAAATGCTCCCCAGCTTGATACAATTTGAGTACGATATTAAAACTTAGCGGTAACAGTCCGCAGTGCAGTTCGATCAGACGGACGAGGATGAGATACGCTGGTTGTGTCGCCAGGTGGGCAGCTACGAGCACATGAACGTGGTGTCGCGCCGGGCGGAGTCCCCGCCGCCCGCCGCCTCGCCCTCGCGCCCGCTGCACCACAAGTACCACACGGTCAGTCGCATACTACACGACGCGCACGCACACTGCACCGACCGCCCAGCCAATAGACTCCTAATAACAGGCGAATGGCTTCTGTCAACACATCTGGCTCATAGTAACGATATAGATTCGGGCCGTCTCATTCTTTCCCGTTGCTTAAATTAATCTATTTCTTTCCAACGTTTCGTGTGGCCTTGAATTAGCCAATCACAGCGTTGAATTAGCCAGACACCGCGGTTCGTCTTACCTCAGCTAGTTACCAAACACTAGTTGCATTCAATACGGAAAATCAAACATTAGGTGTCTATTGGCTGTGTGGTCGGTGGCACACTATGACAATGCTTTCTTTTATTCTTTCTTCTCTATTGGTCGGCAACGCATCGGTGGTGCCTCATGTGACCGATGTCCAAGGGCGACGGTGACCACTCACTGTCATATGGTCAGTCCTCGTCGATTGTCGGCAATTTGCATACGTATATGCCTGTGTTAATAGGTTAAAAGTTTTAAAATTAAACAATTAAATATACATAATATTTGTTTTTTATTGTAAGATATATAATTTGCACACATATACATAAATAGCACAAAATAAATATTTCACGGTAAATAAAACAAAATTGACTGTTATTCAAATTGGCGCCAGGTCATTTCTGGCCAGGATAGTGTCGTTTGCTTTGTATTTTATTGGACAAAAATTATATAACTGTTCAAATTTCAATCTGTTATGACGTCATGACGAACTCATATCGTCGGCAACAAATGAAAACCTCATAAAAGTTGAAAACTAAATTTTAAGGAAACAAACGTTTCGTTAAAAATATCTGAATATCTGGCTGTCTTTGATTTCTCATGGTTTAATCACAGATTAAAAACTAGTAAACTAAATTTAAATATGTTCTACTTATGCGATATAACCTTTTCCATTGTTATAATGACTATTTACGAGGTTTTCTAACATCGCCGACGATACATTCGACTAGTTTATGCTGTATTGGACATACAACAACACACGTGTAACTGGTATTGTATGATGTGACGTATGATCGCGGCGGGCGCAGGCGCCGGCCTCCATGTCGCCGGCGCACTCCCACTACAGGACTCCGCAGGCCTCCGAGAGCCTCCCGTCCAGCCAGGTCGGTCCGATTGCATTGCCGAGCCTTGCCGAACCTTGCCGAACCTTGCCGAGCATTCACCAACGTCCCCGAGCGTTTTCCGATACCACGCGGACCATTTAGTTGACTAGACTTTGCTGCTTATAAATATACATATAGGATTACTAGCAATGATAGATGAATAGCGATTCATTGCAGAACATTGTGCAAAAATTGACATACATTAGAGTATTGTACTGTTTTTAAAATGTGTGAAGTGTAACAATTGTCAAAGCCAAAGGCTATTGGGCTTTCCTTTTCAAAGATATCCAAGCCCAGCCGGCCGTCGTTATGATTTGTAAAGGTAATCATCAATATATCAGTAACATAATGTACATAATTATTATGTATAATGAAAATTTTTACGAAGTACCCTCCGCAGCGTCTGCTAATCTGGGAAGGAACCTTCTAGTGTGATTAGTGGTACAGTAGTGATAAAAAGTTATTTCAATTCCATCGCTAACGCGCATCTTTGATTAATAGTATCATTGGGTGCAACGTGCACTTCACACAGTAGTAGTGAGATACATATATTATGTTACCACTGAACGGTGAGAGGCATGTGGTCATACGCAGTCTAGTTCAACTGAGTGGTACGTGCACACGCTTCCGGCTGTACCGCGTTGTGTTGAACTTACGCACCATCCATTCGCACCGAACGAGCGCGTCCGCTTGTTGGGACGACCTTACATTCATTATTTATAGATTATATTTGGCGTTTAAAAAAACATGTTTAAATTAGGCTGACAATTGATAAAAACCGCAAAGACTTTTTATTTTGCAGTTTTTTTAGATTATTGGGCATATACAGTCGATGGATAGAGATAGTTTTATACTTATATTTCATGTAATAGCATCATTGTTTGTATTACAGAAAAGGGCCACCACTTTTCATGGCTCAAGGTCACAAATTATATTTTACTTTTCTTTTTCTTTTCTTTTCTAACAGTCCATTTTATTAACGTAATTCAATTCTGATCGTAAGTTTTGGAAGGAATGGATGGTGCGCACGGCGCTTAATGCTGTAAACTACACTGTTTGCGTATATATAAATAAATACAAATATATTATGTATGACATTGTACGGTATTGTAGTGAGGTACTGCGATTTGTATAGCTTCACCGCGGTACACCGACACCTTTTTGTGCTCTTAACTTGTTATGAAATTACTACTTGTGATTAGATTTTTGATACCTAAGTACTTTAGTTATGTAAATAGATATTAGTGTCGTTTACAAAGAAAGAAAAATATTTATTATAGTACGATACAGCAGTTATTATTACATTACATCTTTGTATCTTTTGTATTCATTATAATTATATTGTATTAAATCATAAAAAATATCTCGCATGTTACGTATAATAGCGGACCGGGTGTGTGAAGGCTAGCCTTGTATACATTTTGTAGCAAGTTATCGACACTAGAGTAGAATGAGAGCTGTGACACGCCAATATAGATCTTACGACTTAGGATTTTAAGGTAAAATTCTTTTTCTTCAAAATAAACCAATATTAAAAGGTATAAAGAATGTAACCTAAGGATTTTAAACATGAAATTAAAATGTCGGTTGAATGTTTCTTAAATTGGAATCCTAAATCGGATGACGAAGGTGGCTTGGAATACCCGCAAATGTAACGCAATGCGCATGCGGCCCGTTCGTTGACCCCAGTCACACGCGAGCTTTCTACCCGTTTTGTATGATACTACCAGTATATATATATGTATAACTTTGTCACACAATGATATCTGTCAGTATGATAACACACATAACCTTAGCTTAGCTTAGATCACAGATAGCGTTGGTTTTTATTCAGCTTAGCTGTTGCTGTCGTTTGATTATACTGTATAATACATAATATGTTGAAAATAATACTTACTTTAATGACTAAGATACGTATTTATTCCCCTCTAATTAATCAACTTAAATTGTCCGCTTTATGTTTGTGCTACAGAACAATATATTACAATGAACGGATTTTATTAGCTTCTAGTAATGTTGTATATCTACATATATACACATTTTTTATGTTATTAATCTTAATGGTATTTTGTGTAGATACGTATACGCTTAACCGTTTGAAATAAAACTACTTACTTACTAAACTTATTACATATATAATTTAATGTAGAAGTACTGTACATTGTTACAATGATGTTGGTTTTTTTTTGCTTTTATAAGTACCGGTAGTTATATTATAAGACTATGAGTGATATTTTACAAACACAATTTTTAACATAATTACTAAATTGCCTCCTAGTCAACCTATAACTGCACCTATATATTACCCTGTAACATAAGATCGTAGCATTTCCATGGTTTTAATATAGACCATAGAAAGTTGGCGACTAACATTATTCATTATAATGAAGTGTATAATGCAGTGTCGGCTTTTTTATGTTCTCGCTAACAGACCATAAATTAGTACTTAATAGTCTTACTTTCACCTGTTATGCGTTGCTTTAATGTCTGCGTTAGTTCAAGCGGCACGATTTTACTGATTAGTAATAATAATATCAAGTAATAAGTGAGGCTGTCGATTTTAATAAGCAAGGCGTATGATGACCTGCAATGTACACTTCCCTTCCGTCAAATATTTGATTTAGCTACTCACTGTAGCAATGAATGTGACATGTATTGAACGTACGACATTCCCGCGCAAGCAGTTGCAGCTGTGCGAGGAGGGCGCGGGGGGCGCTCCTCCGGCGGGCGAGGGGGCGGAGTCCCCGCTCACGGCGCGCTCGCTGCGGCTCGAGCGGGCGGCGCGCGCGATACACGCCGAGCGGGACCGACTGCGGACGCACTATCCCGTGCCGTATGACTCGTGAGTAATTCGCTACTTGCTTTTGAATATTTTATATTTTTTTTTCAAATAATATTTTCTAATACGTCTCTTTTTTCTAATGTGAATTTAATTTCGATTAAATTGTAGTCATATTTAATGTTAACTTGATGCACCCAATTGTTAGAATATTATGAAGTGTATATTATAGTTCTTTGCTCTGAAATGTTTGTACTTTTCTAATGATGTTTGTTGATCGTTCACGCTGCCAGGACGTCGATAATGTCGGGGAGCCTCGCGCGCATCCCCATACACAGGTGGCGACCTCAGCTTCCCACACCCACCATCACGCTCACCCCTGTACCCTCCATCACACTCACCCCGTCACCAACTTTCTCGGCGTCCACACCTACATACACACTATACTCACCAACGATCACACCGCCCACACCGACGTACACGCCTCTAAGACTGACGTACGCACCGCCCACACCAATATACGCGTCGCCGATTCAAACGTACCCGCCACCCACACTAACATATGTGCCGCCCACACTAACGTACGCACCACGACGTACGCATACTCTACCCACACTGGCGTACACGTCGCCCGCATCTATGTACACGCCGCCCCCAACGCCCGAGTACGCGCACACACCCAGACCGATGTACCACAGCTACTCGGATTCGGACATAACGGTGGACACGTGGTGCGACTGCCCCGACTCCCTGTTTAACTACGCGCCGCACAGGATGTGCCTCAAGTCGCCCATGTACAGAACAATTGGCGATTACTTGTTGCACCACCCGTACGGCAAATCCGCTAGCTATATATGACGAGTACACATTTTGCGGTGATTTCAACACTTTCCATTAGTGACCTAGTGGCAGTACAGGCGCATAATAAGGTTCAAACCCATCTCGAATGTATTCATATATCATTCGTCATATTTGCCAAGCAATTTGGCTCATTTCATTATTTATTACCTATGTCATAGCTAATTCAATCAACAAGTATGTTTGATGATAATGATGTACAAGGTGGGCGATTATGTATGTAGATAGGTTGTATGAGTTTTTTTTTATAAATTAATTGTGTTTATTTTTGTACATAGGGAAAATATTATTTTTTATTTATATAATTGTACTGAGAAAACCTTATAATAAATATATTTATTGATTTATGTACGAACGTTAACATTTTATAACATGTATGTTGATACGATGTTAAATAATTCATTGTATATTTTGATTTCGGTTACGTCTTAATATTTATATTGTATTATAAACATCGACTATTCTTTGATTATAAATGTTACACGTAAAGGAATATATTTTGTATATGAATATTTTTCACTGATGTTGCAATAAAATGGAATTACTACGGATGGTCTGTTATTTCCCGACGTCGCGGCGTCGTTACAGAGGAGCGCCCTAACCGATACTATGATACCGGTATGTGTTCATTACATACTTACGTGTGCCCCCCGCTCGTAGCCCCACAACGGCTAAGCCCCCATCCATAGTGATTTCATTCGCTACGATTTTCACATACATATTAATATTCACTAGGCCACGAACATGGCTAGGATGTCTCTAAATGCAGCTACTTAATGTTTACTTTGAGTTCTATTCCAATTGTTTAAAGTTATGAATTTCAGATACATACATCGTCCACATGTAGTGTAGCACTCTAGCTTATAGCTAGCACGTCCAATTGAGCCCGGTGATTTCATATCACATACTGCAACGCATCGTTAAGAACGTGTCGTTCGGTGGCTACAAAAATTCTCGATACAGTTTTGCTGTTTCTCCTCATATTTGAGGAAGCCTGGAGCGCACTGTCCCACGCTGCCTCAATACCGGGACATTCAAGTGTCAAGTGTGTGGCGCACATCACTGAACGCTAAGGAATCATCCTCTTATCATTTACACAATTATATTTTATTTATATGAAACAAGTACGTACGAAGCAAGTATGTACTATCCTTTTATACAACGTACGTAAAGTACGTACTGTTCGCATTGGTGCGACTTGGTAGTTTTTGTTTTTTTCTGTTTTGGTGTAGATATTTCTTTTACGTAACTCCGAACTGTCGCTACTGATCACTAATAAAATACACGCATTGTTAGCTACAATTTATAAATTCATTTAAACATTTTAAAACTATTATACGGGTATTCACGATATGTATTTTGTTCGAGTCAATTGCATGGGTCGTAGTCGCGACTGAACAAAGTTACAAAATACATATTGTGGGGGCCCGTATGAAAATTGAATGTGCACAAGACGCGATGAGTTGAGTTCAAAAATCACAACGAGGTGTCGTGGTCAGTTCAAGCCAGGAGTCGCTGGGCGGCGTGACGGCGAGCAGCGCGTGGGGCGGCGCGTCGCCGGGGCTCCCGCGGGGCGTGTCCGCGGCCGCCTCCGCCGTCTCCATCGCGTCCATGCACCAGCAGAAGAAGCGCGGCATCAAGAGCTCGCTCGGCAGGTTCTTCAGCAAAAAGGAGAAGGCCGGCATGCCGGTGAGTCGTGTCCGGGTAACGCTCGTATACTGGAGCTCGGTGCTCAATCAAAGGTTGTGCGGGAGGACAGTAACTAGGTTTTGCCACTTTCCGTATTACGATATTGTGTTAAGATTCGATTGGTTTTTTAATCGAGAACAAGGAAACATTACGTGCATCGGTGAATAATATTCGAGTAATAGTAAAATCGTGGTTCAATGTAAATATGAAGTGATTGCCATTGTCAAGCAGGCCAAGGCAGACAGACATACAGACAAATATAGACAGGCAGAGTTACTTTCGCATTTATAATATTAGTATGGATATTAACTGTCCTCTATCGGTCAGTCGGTTGCGTACACGGACAAGAGAATAGACTAATGGATGCCATCTATCGCGTCACACAACAAAAGTAACAACTTACGACAACGACAAGAAAAAACGAGACAGAATGATACTGTGTATTTTGTTTCATTCTTATGTTGGCCAAGCTCACAGGATGTCTCTATCGTTCTCTAGATTTATTCTCTGTCTACGGTCGATAATATCGGGCACATTCGACTAAGCGATCACAACGCTCAAAGCATTCAATTTACTGTAGAAAACAGTTGTTTCGAGCGTGGTGATCGCTCAGTGGAGCGCGCCCGTAGCGGTGTACGTATAACGTGTAACGGGTGGTGTGTGTGTCGGGCGCAGGCGGGCGCGGGCGGCGCGCGCGCGCTGTCCTCGGCGTCGTCGCTGGGGCTGTCGTCGCTGGCGGACGAGCCCGCGGAGTACGCGCCGCCGCCGCCGCACCAGGACTACGCGCGCGCGAAGACCAAGTCAGTACTCGCTCGAGGCTGGAGGATTTATACGCGAGGCTACGCCCGCCAATTTCCAAAAAATCAATTTATCCCCTTTTTAATCCCCTTATGGGGGGGTGGGGGGGGGGGAATTTACAAAAATCCTCTCTTAGTGCTCCCCTACACTCTCCAAGGAACATACATGCCAAATTTCAGCTTCTTGCGTTCAGTAGGTATTGCTGTGCGTTGTCTGTCAGTCACTCAGTAACGGAAGAGTTTTATATTAATTATATTCGATATGCTCGTGCGTGTTGCTATCAATATTTATTTATGTGTAAATTTATGCGCCAGTTAACTTTATTGACAAACATCTGATTGTTTTTGTGATCCATATCAACTCAACCATGATTGTTCCACTGCCGAGAACGGGTCTTCTCTCCCAATGTGAGGGATACGGGCCGTATTCCACCACGCTGGCCACACGCAGTTTGGCGGACTTTACACACCTTCGAGAACATTATGGAGAACTCTGTTGTGCAGGTTTCCTCGTGATGGTCTCCGAAGAAAGTAGTAATTAAATTCTAATAAGGATTAAATTTTTGAAAATTAGAGATGCGCGCAGGAATGAATCCGGGCCCCCACTCGACCCACATACTGATCCACATTGATTGCTTGCCCGACCGCTCCAGAAAGCGATACTTACATTTAAATCAAGTAACGCGTCGTCTGTTGGTCAGGGAGCGCGACTACCGGCACGAGCTGCTCGGCGAGGCGATGCGCGCGGGCACGCCGTTCGCGCTGTGGAACGGGCCCACGGTGGTCGCCTGGCTGGAGCTGTGGGTGGGCATGCCCGCCTGGTACGTGGCCGCGTGCCGCGCCAACGTCAAGTCCGGCGCGATCATGTCCGCGCTCTCCGACCAGGAGATCCAGCGGGAGATCGGTCGGTATATCTCAATATATATATTAATTACGTGTCACGTTGCTTGTCCGCGATGGACTCCTTAAGTACTTAACCGATTTTAGTCAAATTTGCACACGGTGTGCAGTTTGATCCAACTTGAAAGATAGGACAGCTTACATCTCAATTTATAGTCGCAATATTATTTTATTGCATATTATTTGCCATAGTAACAATGAAGTACATTGGAGGAAGAAGAAGTAGTAGAAAATATTTATTCCTAAAACATGCTTACTTTACATACATAAAAAATAATACAAACGTACGATAACTTATAAATATTTATAGTAGAGAAGGAAACGTACAGTACGGTAATTTAAGTTGTATTTATATTTCTTTGCAACGAAATATATATACAACTTAAATAACAATGAACTTCCGCAAAGTAACGCCTGATATAAATTTTTTTACAGTACAGTAATTTTAAGTAACAGTTGTAGCTGACGACGGAGTCGAATCGCAAAACAGAGTCAAAATTTGAGTCAAAGTTAAAAAATTAATAAAACAACTTTAAATATATACGAAAAAAAGATAATTATGTCATTTGATTTTAATCAGGCATCAGCAACCCGCTGCACCGGCTGAAGCTGCGGCTGGCCATCCAGGAGATGGTGTCGCTGACGTCACCGTCCGCGCCGCGCGGGACCGCCTGCGCCGCGCTCGCCTTCGGGGACATGAACCACGAGTGGATCGGGAACGTGTGGCTGCCCTCATTAGGTAACACAACCATCGCTGGGTGAACCATGTTAGCAGACCAGGGTGTTAGAGGTGTCTACAGGTGTCAGTGTTCTACTTGGTGGTAAGGCACAAGCCCGGCTGGCCAACTAACACAATAAATGTTAGTAAGGCTCTCGTTGTGATTTAGCTCTAATTTGTAATGATGATTGGCTTCAACCCATTGATGGCCCACTACTGAGCACGGGTCTCTCCTCATACCTGAGGAGGCCTAGAGCATACTCCACCACGCTGCTCCAGTGCGGATTGGTGGAGGGGTTAGTGGCTAACCCAAGTGTCGGATATTTTTAAGCCGCCCGAAGGTATCCGACATGGCTTAACGACTGCTGATAACACCAAATGGTAACAACCGGGACCGACGGCTTTACGTGCCCTCCGAAGCACTGAAGCGCTCATTAAATTTTGCCACTAGCGGTCACCCATCCAACTACCGACCGCGCCCGCTGTTGCTTAACTTTGTCGATCAGTTCAGATCGACGCAAGCCGCCGGGCTATGAGCGCTACAATGATGATGACGGATAACGATTGCTTCTGGAGGCACAGAAATGTTCCCGCCAAGAACGCTCTAACTATCTATTCTCGAAAGGCGCTCGCTGGGGCGTATTCGGGCCTCCAGAGATTTTTATTTATTTTTATTTTATTTTAGATGTAATTGTAATCTGTAATCATGCTAACATTTTACCTCCGGGCTCCGTCTGGTGTAATGCGATCGATTTTGCCACGTGTATTGTAATGGAAAAAAATGACGTTCATAAGTGTATTGAAAATACCTACATCAAATAAATGATTTGAGTTTGATCGCGCTGTAGTATTGTCTGTGAACCCGCGGTGTGTGTGTGTGTGTTGCAGGGCTGCCGCAGTACCGCACCACGTTCATGGAGTGCCTGGTGGACGCGCGCATGCTGGAGCACCTCACCAAGCGGGACCTGCGCACGCAGCTCAAGATGGTCGACAGCTTCCACAGGTGATTGAACTCGACCTACCTACTACAACTATGTAGATCATAGGACACTTCTGAACATGGGTCTTTTATTTATTTATTTATTTGCGATTTATTTTATTGACGACCCGGATGGCGCAATGGGTAACACGCCGGATTGCCGTTCCGAGGGTCCTGGGTTCGATTCCCAGCGAGGCGGAAATTTGAATGATGAATTTAAATTTCCGTTCTTGGTCTGGGCGTGTGTGTCCTTGTCTTGTGTGTTGTACATGGTGCCCACGATACAGTGAATCCTAGTGTGGGGCTCTGAGTGTGTAGCGTTATTTATTATTAGCAGACCCACTATTCTAATAAATAAATTTTTATTTTGCTCCATTTTTATATTTTTATTATTGTTTATATAGATAACATCGAAACATGGATTAGTCGAGTGCAGAGATGGCCAAAATTATAGATTACACTCTCATCTTGTGCATTTTGCCCAAATTGGTTACGGATTACGAGTATATTTAGAGGCACGGAAATGTCCCCGTCGAGAACGCTCCAACTACCTTTTCTCAACAGACGCTCGCGGGGACATTACCGGGCCTCCAGGTGTAATTGTAATCATGATTACATTTCGTCCACCTCTGGTCGAGTGTATAATGAGTGTGTGTATGTTTGTGTGTGCGCGCACAGAACGTCGCTGCACTTCGGCGTGGCGTGCCTGAAACGCGTGGGGTACTCGGTGCGCGCGCTGGAGGAGCGGCGGCGCGCGAGCGAGCACTGCGTGCGCGACGTGCTCGTCTGGACCAACGAGCGGCTGCAGCGGTGGCTCGTCGCCATCAACCTCAAGGTCGCCCTCCGCACACACTGACACACTCGCATTTAATATTATTAGCAACGAGCATTCCCTCGCGGCTACGCCCGCCAATTTCCAAAAAATTAGTTTATCCCTATTTTTATCCCCTTGGAGGGGGAATTTTCAAAAATCCTCTCTTAGTGCTCCCCTTCACTCCCCAAGGAACATACATGCCAAATTTCAGATTGTTGCGTTCAGTAGTTTCGGCTGTGCGTTGTCTGTCAGTCACTCAGTAACGGAAGAGTTTTATATTAGCAGTATCTTTCATATTTAAATTATTTATCGAAAGGCCTGTCACTTTGTCGCGTTCACGTAACAAGCGCCGTTCACACTACTGGTATTGTTCGTGTAATGTTGCAATCCGAGTGATTATGTTGGTTACAAAATGTTGCTGTGTGGTGTGGAGCCAGCTTAGGAATACCGCTTTACCCACTCGGATACCGCTACCGCCGGCGGTAGAGGATACCGCGCATGTCTGAACAGGCATCACGATGACACGATATCAGCTAACAACCGCCAGTAATTAATAAAGTAAAGCGCTCGTGGTCCGGCACTTGGGTCGACTCCGTTAGTGGCAAAAATTCTTGAACGCTTCTGTGATTTAAAGGGCACGTAGACACAGTTCTAGAGGGCATAGTTTCTATCACTAGATAACGGTCGTCAAGCCACGCCGCGAAGGCTTTCGTGGTGTCGAAGTGAAGAGCGAATGGTAACATTGCAGGAGTACGCGAACAACCTGGTGGAGAGCGGCGTGCACGGCGCGCTGATCGCGCTCGACGACAACTTCGACGCCAACAGCATGGCGCTCGCGCTGCAGATACCCACGCAGAACACGCAGGTACTACACACCGTCCCGACACCAACCCTGGGGCTGAACGAGGTCTACTGCCAAACTACTTGTCGTATTCCGGATAGAGGCTTGAGAGCCAGTATTTTCTTTCTTTCCTGTTTGTGGGCCGGCAACAGTGACCACTTGCCATAAGATGGCTCGTCAGTGCGTTGTATGTCAGTCGGTCATAGTTCACGTTGTATTAGTTTAGTTTCCACACTTAAAGAATGTTAATGGGGCCTTATTACTGAGCTTCAACTGTTTCGCCCGTCTATATCAAAGGGCTCTTGTAGCTCTTGATCTATAATAGGGCGATGGGCTCGGTACCGCCCAGTGGTATTTGGACGGTGCCCATACACGGTGGTAGTGGTGTTGCCAGCCTATTAAATCGACCGTGAAACCTTTGTTGCATATTCCAGGCGCGGCAGATACTAGAGCTAGAGTTCAGCGCGCTGCTGGCGAGCGGCACGGAGCGCGCGCGCGGGGGCATGCCGCCGCCCTCCTGACACCGCGCGCTCGACTAGAGCCCGCGGCCCTAGCCCCCGCCCCCCGCCGCCGGGGGCCCGCGCTGGTGACCCCCGCCGGTGACCCCCGCCGGTGACCCGCACGATATACACGTACGATGCGTGTAAATGCGCGAATGCGTGTTACTCCGTTCACGTTGGAAGCCTTAATATTAATTAAATGGTCATGAAGAATGACGATTATAGTGAATGCTGCCAAGGAAACAATAACTCAAATTAACTGTACCGCTCCAAGAAAACTGTTATTCATTTGTCACAATGAAATCAGTAATACTGTCATATTCTAAACATATTCAATTGTGCCACAAATCAATCATAAATGGCAGCGATTGTAATGAAAAACATGAAGGGAACGTTTGCATCGAAGAACGTGTTTTTATAATGCGGGTAAATCGTGGCTTGATGTAGGGCGGGGGGCGGGCGGGGTCAGTGACCGGGTGTGTTCATGTGGACTACGTGGTGTGGTGGTGGTGTGACACTGTGTGCTGCTGTGTACCGAGCTGGATCTGTGGACGTGACGGAGGGACGGTTGCGGACGAGTTGCGAGCTGACGACGTCCAGTTGGGCTGGAGGTGTGGACGGTGGCAGTTACAACACCGATATCGTTTGTATATTTCATGTAATGTTAAGTTGATATTTATGTTTTACCCTTCGCCGGCCGTGGTTGGGCAAACTGCTCGTAGGTCATCGCTCAAACGGTATCGCCCTCGTAGATATTAATGATGAAAGATGAAATACAATGCTTCGAACATTGTTGCGAAGTATGTCCAAATTCAACTTTAATTTGGAGATCATCAAAGACAGGTTTTAAAATTGCAATTTAAAAAATCGTTTTTTTTTATCAAAATAGTTTTAGAGGAGATATAATTATAATTTAAGTCTCTTAAATTCTTTCGCTAAAAAATGGCAACCATTCATGGCAATATATACAAAATTATGCACAAGTTTAGTACTTTGTGTAGATGACTATAGGATTTAGTATAAAGTGTGTATAGTTAATTTATATATAAACCACGTGATAAAAATAGACTCAATACCAGCATTGTGTTTCATAGTACAATATCTATTTGAGCAAATGGCCTATACTAGTTTGACAATGACGGTTGAATCTTGTTCAAAGGATAAAACATGTTTTTCGTTCATATTGAACAAAACTGATTATGATTATCATATTTAAGAATGAAATAATTGAGTGTGTTTGTATTAAATGATCCGATCGTCCGTTTGCCTTTTTTCAACTGGAGTCGCAGTAAAGTGTAGTGTAGGGAGGTCCTGAAAAGTTTTGCTTACAAATTATATTTAATATTGAACGTCATATTTAAAAAAATTAAAATCCTTTGTGATCGGACGTGGTCCGATTCTAGTCAGATCGAATTGCAGTGAAGTGGATGTCTGTCATTACAACCGGCAATAATAATGCTTGTAGACACTTTGATATCTGGTATTGTGGCGTTGTGAAAAATAATTGTTAAATCGTTAATTTTTATAAATATGAAGTATTGCTGCTCGTTGAAACATGTCCGAGAAACAAACCCAGCTGGAACTCGCACTTGGATGTTGTATATTTTTAAAGTTATTCTTCTTGTGGCACTTCTTGTGGTTACATGTACAGTCACGAGCAATAATAATTATATACATTGACATTGTCACGTTTTCTAAAATATCTTAACTTGTACCAATCTAAAAATAAGTGAACAACAATTCGTTCTAAATTAACTAACCACTAAACGATGTCAAAATAAGGTATAATATACAATTTAGAACGAATTGTTGCTGTTGTTGTTCAAGTTAAGATATTTTAGAAAACGTGACAATGTCTACATATTATTGCTCGTGACTGTACTTTAGACTGAAATTTGTTTAATCAAGAGTAAGTTATCCCAACATACTGCAGTTTTTTTACCGAACAAAATTTATACATTTAAGAATAATATCGTAGATGTTGACGCAATCAGTCACAGTGACAATTGAAAAGACTACAATATTAATATATAATTATTATATAATCAAACTTTCATAATGTATAATTACTACTCATTATTTGTTTAAAAGGGAAACAAATGTATTTTCTTAATTACGCCAAAGAAGTATAACTTATCACGTGTGTACAAAAGTACGCACATTTTAATATTTTTTTCTACAATTTTATATCTGCAAAGGTACAAATAGCGAACAAGTTATGTTTGTTTACATGAGACGGACGGTGAGCGGTGCTGCGAGGACTTGCGCGGGGTGTCGTTCGGAGGTTTTGTAATGTGGCAACAGTTTTGTACTACAATTTTTATATAAACTCGTTTTGAATAATAACTTTGTAATACTCTAAATTTGTTATACGACCCTAATAATGTAGGTAAGTTTTAAAATTGTTGAATGCCTTGAATAATAAGTATAAGTAAGTAAGGATGCTGTGGTGTTCCGCAGCGCATATAAGATATAGTCTCCGCTGTAACTGTTGCTGTGTATAAGTAATGTTGCCACATTGCGAACTATACAAACGTGTTGTTGATACATACAATAAGTTTGGTAACATTGTATAAATACACACTATTGACTATTATTAAACAGTTGTAGCATATTGCTTCGTGTATTGTTATACATAACAAAGTGCTCTGATTAATGTAGACTTCTGTACTTAATGATTGTACTCCGTATATTTATAAAGTTATTGCTGTTGAATATTATATTCTGTTGTGTGCTGTGTTAGTAGGTACGCTACTTATATTATGTACTTTATGTATATTATATTTTACAATGTAATGTGACAAACCATGGAATTGACCACAGTTATGTGATATCATTTTTAACTTTAAATCACAGTTTTAAAAAATATATCTTTTAATTTTATTATTTTTATTATTATGTCTCTATATATAGAGTATAGTGCAATTATTCGTGTAACTAGCACAGCACATAATAACAGATATTGACTACTGATGCCAAATATTAGTTACATCTAACTAATATTCATTTAAATTCCCATTTGTTGGTTCCACAGTCCTTAAGAAGTGACACTAAAAGGTAATATGCGATATCAGTTGGATTTTAACTTTATTCGAGGTAGTGTTTATTTAAACGTTGGATTTACTTTGTCGTAATTCGATAGTAAATTTTCATATCTTACTGGAATTTACATATATTTTACGTTGAATGTATTATATATTGTAACGAATTAGCGTGGCGCTAACATTTATAGCGTTTAAAAT
Organism: Ochlodes sylvanus; assembly: GCA_905404295.2. NCBI lineage: Eukaryota > Metazoa > Arthropoda > Insecta > Lepidoptera > Hesperiidae > Ochlodes > Ochlodes sylvanus. The sequence goes on along the minus strand of FR990135.1, from coordinate 626,958 downwards.
TAAAATAACGTAGGTATTGACTTTTTGTCTACTTCTTGACTGTGAAACTGTTAGCTTGCAAATTTTAAAAGAGGTTAGTTAATATTATAGGTACATTGTAACGGATGTGAACACAGTAATGCAGGGAAGGACGAGTTTCATTGTTTATTTATAAAACTCTGAACAAGTACATATGAGTGTACCACAATGACACCTCCAATATACATTACGGTTGCAAAGTTTTGGTTATTTACTGTTTTGTTTTTGAAGTGAAAACTTCTTTAGCATCTTTGTGATTTGGAAGTCGATGAAACGGAAATGACTCCAAGGTCGGGGTCCTAAGAGCAATACCTTTTACTGCAATTTTATGGCAAAATGGCGGCTTACGTAAGCAAAGCAAAAAATCAAAATTTTGGACAGAGTAGTAGAAGTATTGTTGTTTACTTAACACCATAAAAATACATAAATTGTTGACTTTTGAAACTCGTGAAAAGCTATAATTCCGAATTTCCGAATGGTCATAGTGCGTCCTGGAGGTGTCTATAGATCACTGCTGACGCTGCGACCGAGGTACAAGGTAATACATCAGCATTCTGTGTCACATGTAAATAAGTGGTTCTACTAAAATCTCCCGACGTATCGTCTCGACTGCCTCCCCGAGGTCTGTACATATAGCTTTACGTAGGTGAGTGTGTGTGTCTGTCTGTGCGGTTCGAGCTCCTCTACACATAGCTGCTTGAACGGGATTATAGTCGCGTTACGTCCTTTTGTAACGCTCGCGTGCTACTTTTATATGAACTAGTGTTCGCCGAGCGGTCGACGTTCAACCATTCGAAAATTAAAGGAAAACGTTTAATCTTTTTTATTCTGTTTTATTGTTTCTCGTCAATAGCTACTAAACAAAATAATAATGAAAATCGGTTCACAACCAGAGGAGAAAGTAGTTCTGAACTATTTTGTCTCAGCCTATATTGTGTACATGTGTATCGTTGCATTTAATCGCTTCGAGCAATATTTATTTATTATCGCCGGGTGTCAGCGGGGGTCGGGACGCGGGGGGCGGAGCACACAGATACTAGTCTTATGTACAGTGTTGACTACATTGTTTTGTAATCTTCTATTTTATTGAACATACATAACATATACGAGGACGACTAAAACTAGCTAGGGTATATTTTGTTAAGCGTTTACAAGTGGAGAGGTTGAGGCGGCGACCGGGGCCGACCGGGGCAGACCGGGGCACTCCCTGTTTCTCTCTTCTATACCTTTAGTCATTGTTATTATATTTTGCTTTTCGTAGCTACTAGCTAGGCCACTTGAAAGACATATTGTACCACTTAGGAATTGTGTTAGTTAGATATGATATCGGTTTTGATGTAGGTAATACAACACAGACCCCGACGATCGCCGGCCGCCGGTCACCGGTCACAAGCTCAATAGTTAAACAAATTATTGTATAGCGTACTACTAACCATTTTTAATTTGATGGAATCTATATCGGTAGCGAATTATATTTGTAAATATCGTTTGTAAACTATAGCGTTTATATCATGTGTAGGTACGGAAGGTAGCAATATTTAGCTAGGATGTGTTCAAACGACTACATTTTTTTTAATTAATATTTTATTTTAATTTTAACGCTTAATTATTTATTAACTAGGATTTTATTATTTATTAAGTTGTCTGTATAGTTACACTCGGAGGAGATGTAAGGTACTGTGTACGACGGTTGTCATGCGGAATCACAAGTTGTTTTAACATTGTTTTATATGTAGTTACGTTAGTGTTCGGGCGAGTGCGGCGGTCGCGGGCGCGTTCGGGACGGGATTTGGCCGATGTGTGTATAGTGTACGAGTAACAGTATTATAATGTTTAGTGCGCGGCGAAATTCACCCCGAGCGGCCCCGGGCGCCGGGCGCTCCGCCCGCCGGGGGCAAATTGAACTGTAACATCTATATATCCATCTTGTTCATTTGGATACGTCGTAAGAGAATTGTACAAATATATTTATACTGATTGTTTGTATATTGAAAACTGAAACGCTGCCAACGAGAACCGATTCGACCGTGAAGTGCGGATTGCTTAGTTGTTTAAATAAAAAAATAATAAATGTTCTTGTATTGATATAAATTATTGTAACTAAGTAATTAAAGTTTATTACTTTGTTTTGTACTTAAGCCGAATACTTTGACCTTACATTATATCACCTGCCATAGTTACTTTTGCTTCTAGTCTGATGGATAACGATACATATACCTACACGATACCGTCAGACTGTGTTGGATCACCGAACGTCACCGTCGAACCGTTCCTTGTTCGGTAATCGGTAGTGCGGTGGAGCCGCGGTGGAGGTCGTCAGCTCCGGCGGCTCCATTATTATATCATTCGGACACATCATTCATTTCATTGTAAACTAAATAATATATTATAATAAATAAATAAATAATAGCGACTAAAGTTTTTCTATGCAAATGTAATATGTTAACGAGATGGTTATTTAGTTAATTAGTGTATAGCTTATCGGTGTAGCTACAATAATTTTTGTAAAGAGAATTATGAGAGGATACGGGCGGGGGGAGATTGGGGGGAGGCTTCTGTTCACGCTTACCCTGTTACGTGAGGTATTAACGTTGGAGTCTGCGCCAGTCGGTTCGAGTTTAGGTCCGGCCTCCTCCCTGCGGTATATTTACTCAACCAGTGCCTCCTTCGACATTTGTGCCGTTCATTGGTTCCGTTGGGCCGGCGGGGCTCGGCGCTGGGCTCGTGAGGCGGAACTGGGCCTCAGCCTCCACACGCGGGACGGTTATTGGAACTCCGCAACGCCCGGACACGAACTGCAAACGCAGTTCAGCCGAGAGATGAGGATGAACTAGATGAAAGTGGCCAGAAAACTCGCAAACCTGCACATGCAATTGATGCAATACATCTGTTGTTACTAAATGGACAACCCCTGGAGCGATGCGAGGTTCCAATGACCGTCCGCTACTCCACAAGTGCCAACGTCTGCGGACGACGCGCGGCGGGACGCGGTAGGGCGCGGCAAGGCGCGGCAGCAAGCGGTGCGGTATGTCGTACGTCCGTTACATTCCACCCCGACGCTACCAAAGAGTAAAGTTACCCTCACGTTAGGCGTTATTGTAAAATAGGACCTTAGTCAAATTTGTCGAATGTATATAATTTGTGCGTACGCGTGCGTGACATTCCTCAGCTTTCGTGTAACAGTATTCGCTTCGCCCTAAACTAATATTGTAATAAATTTAATGTTACAGGAATGTTATTCAAGTACAGGGGCATTTTTTGTAATGTCGAAACGTCAAAATTGTTAATCTAGGCAGTGATTATTTTGACCAATGTAATCTGAATTGTGTAACCTTTGTAAAAACATTATTTATCAATCGTGCGATGACGACATACGTTATGCATAATGATAACAAGTAAATACAATTTACACGATACAACCACTTCGTTTTATTTGACCTTGACTTTTTTTTTTACATGAGATAAGATGGCGATGAAGTCGAAGATGTTGGTCGCACTAACTTATTAAAAGCCTATTCACTCTCCTCTTGAAGACTCCAACCATTAGTGACCCAATATTGAGCACCGGTCTCTCTTCATAACTAAGAGGCCTAAAACATACTCCAACACGCTGCTCCAGTGCGGATTGGTAGAGGATTATTTTGATCACCCTCAACATTCGAAAACGTTCCACCTGGTTCTAGGCTTCTAGCGAGCTAAATTACGCACCTTTTTAATGATAATTTAATTATTCATCACAAGGAACATCAGTATTAAATTTCAATTAAATATGCAATTGATGAAAGTTATTATAATCTCAGATTATTTCGACCCAGTTGCATGGATCATGGTCACTGCCAGACTGGCCATGATCCATGCAACATTATAATCATGTAGAAGCAATGCATCGGTAAAACAATTCAAAACCGTGAATAACCGTTTACATTAGATTTGTAGTAGTAATAATAATCTTAATCCTTTCGATTCCAAGCCAACCTTCGTGGTCCCTGTACTAAATCACGAAGTAATACTTTCGCTTTTTTAAAGTACTCAAAATCTCGGAGTAGTGTACTGTGCTCAAAATAGGATGGATAGCCCAATTAATAGAGGATGTTAAGAAAGTTAGTCAGTTCGTTAGTAGCTATGACGACATTGAAGACTGGGGCAGGGCCTCTTAGTGACAGTTAGTCCTATTAGTTGTTACTAGTGATAGTTACAAGTCTCGTTTTAATCCGGTCACAGATGTGTTGCTACTCTCGAGGACTAAGATCACCTCTAAAAAAGTGTAACCGGTACACAATTGCTGTGACAGTCCGTGGCGGGCGGTGGTACTACCGCGGGTATACTCTAGGCTCTAACATTATAGTATAGGCTCTATTTATTTCTACGTTAATGTACCGGCTCTTTTAATAAAATGATAGATACTGACGTACTAATAGTTTATTTCATAACGTCAATCATTTTTAGAAATTTTACATTTGTGGCTTCTTTTTATTGGATATTTTATTCAAGTGCCTGCAAATTTTCTTTTTAAGCTCTTTCTGTCGCTTCAGTCGACGCCATTCTTCTTCTTCCTGTTGCTTCTTATGCTTCTGCAGCCTCTCCGCTGTCATCTCTTTCTGAGTTTCCTTCTTTTTCTCGAAATTAGTTTTTAACATTTTCATCACATTAGATACATTTTGCTCATAAGGACTCTTAACTACAGCTATCCTGTTTTTAAATCTCTCTTTATTATTATTCTTTCCTGAAGGGGTTACACTCTTCTGTTTAGGTTTGAACCTGTACGGCAATCCTTTTTGCAGTTCTTTAGGTATAGTTAAAGGTTTAAACACTTTTGGTTCCCTGACAATCTCCTTATACATTGAGTCTGTGTTCGCCGCGCTTTTAATATCGCGTTCCCTTTTCAATTGACCTTTCGTCTTCATGCCCTGCCAAGCGTTTTTATTACCGATAGGCAGCAGTAGATTAACAACAGGAGTGTAAAATTTAGTAACATCTACTTTAAACCAAGTTCTACAGAACACGATGTCGCTCATTAGAATTTTGTCTTCGAAAGTCGCGCGGAAAGCACCTTCAGGTTTATTTAAAGCCTTTTTTATCTGTCCTCTGATTCCAGATACTGTTTTCACCCTAGCTCCCTCGAACTTTGCAACTTCCAAAGTAGTGGTAAACATATCTTTTATAAATGCAGTTTTCTTGTATATTTTCAAAGGTGTTCCCACTAGTTTCAATTTTTTAACTATTTGGGTGGATTTATTTATTTCATTTACACTTCCTGTAGCTGCTATTCTGAATCCTGTTTGTTTTATTTCAGTGGTGTTGTTGCTAACGGTTTGTAAAGCAAGAAATCCTGTATTTTGTGGAGTTATTGGCCCATAAAAATGCATGTTACATGTCACATGTTCTGGTGTATACTTTAAATACCTGCATTTTAAATCGTCTTCTATTTTCGAGTAAATCGGTAGCGTCTGAAAGCGACGCCATCCCAATGAAATGATCAAGGGATCATTTGTTTTTAAAATCCTTCTGTACCACCTATGTTTTTTTACTTTGCAGGATACAAAACCTATATTTTGTTCAGCCATATTTAGAGCACCAATAAGTATAGGATAACTAGAGTCAAAGTTTGTGGCGAATTCTGAAGGCATGTTTTTGAATAACATCCTTACATACAGGCCTGGTCTATAGCCTTCTACTTCTACTCTCAAGCCATCATCTAAATTTTCAAACACAGATTTATTAAGTTCAGATTGTTTTAAAGCTTCTGCTTTTAAGTTTTCATAATAAGAGTGATCACCCTTGATGCGATGATCATCGGGATTATCGTATTCTGCGTCAAATTTAGCCTTCAGTTTCATCTTTTTTTCCAGAATTTCTGATTTTGTTGGCTCAGTTTTGCGTTTTGTACCCACTTCTGGTGCTTTTGAATCCTTATCGGCAGTAGGTAGATCGGCTTGTGACACGTGTTTTTCACCTGTTTCCAAATCTTCGAAGTCCCCAAATAATTCTTCATCATCGCCATCACTAGCATCATCTAGCTTAAGAAGCTCTGACGCATCTTCATCTGCTGACCTTTTTCCCGTAACAAAGTTATTTATCAATAAATGTTTATATTCTTCTTTAGACCAGTCTCTTAAATTTGGCTTATCTAAAGAATAAAAAAATGAGCATTCATCAATATCTAGTTGCTCTTTTTCTGTCTGTTTTTTCTTTTGCGTACTCGTAACTTTCTTGAAAAGGCCGCCAATTTCCTCTTCATCACTCTCATTGACTTCCTGTGGTTGTCCTTTGGTTTTATTTCCTATTTCAAATACACCATATACCAGTTTCATAATATTTTTAGAAGACCTTTGTCGTTCAAAATATGCCATAGTTGCTTTTTCACCAAGCTTTTCTTTCCATTTTGCACTGAGATCTTCAGTAATTTTTTCATCATTAACTGAATCATCGTCATCACTTTCTTCACTCTCCTTAGTGTCAGTTTCATTTTTCTCACCTTCTTCATCACTGTCGTGTTCGGCCTCAGATCCTGATTCATTATCCCACGGTAACTTTGAATTCTTTCCTTTACTATCTTTCTCACTCTGATCAATGCCACTATCATTTTCTGATTCACTTTCCTCCCCTTCTGAACTTGAGGCATCCGAACTTGGTTGTTTAGCTTGCTGCAAGTACTCATCGTCTTTCAACATATCAGGATATATAACAGCTCCTCCACTAAACAATTTGAAGCCTGATTCTTGCATTTGTTCATCAACAGTTTCTTTAGTTTCCACTACATTTTTAAGCAATGCCTTTTTTTCATTTGTCTCCTCATCCTCCTGTTTATGGGAATGTGATCCTTTAAGTTCAATGTACACTGCATCCTTATCATAAACAATACCACCAACCCCCGAAAAGGGTGCATATATCTGCCTCTCTCTTTCCATTAATTGTCTTTTTTTTTCTCTACTTGGTAATGGACATGGGTCGGGAAGATATGACAGTTCGCTGATTTTCATGTCACCAACACCTACAAACAAAAAAAGTGACGTTAAAAATACATAAGGACTATATGAAATACTGTGGTTACAAAGATTTTTATGAATATTTAAATTATATTGGTATCATAAATAGTGAACTTATAATAAGTTGCTATTAAACAAAAATAAAATCTAAAACAGTTCAGTTTTGTATATAGATTGAAATAAAAAATTAAAATTCAGCACATTAGCCGCAGACATTTCAGCTTATTCATTTGCATCTGCCCACTATCTATCAAATCTACCAACTACTACAGGCATCAGTCAGTCATTTAATAAAAGTTGAAAGAAGGCATTTTTTTTTATTTGGACTAAACACTCATAGGTACTAAATTTGTAATGCCTTACCAGCTATATGTACCATTGACTCCTTCATCATTGGGACTCCTCTCACATAACCATAGAGCACCACATCCCGGTTGACTTTAGGGTCTTTCCTGATGTTCTCCTGGTTTGTAATGTCCTCCAACCTGTCTGCCAGGACATAGGCATGGGTCATGCGCCAACTGAGTGGCCTGAACTTCATCACCGATATGAATCTCGACAAGTTTTTAATTTCATTTCGCAAGTACTCTCCATGTACTATACCAGAGAGATAGAACAGCTTCGCGCCCGAGTACACCTCGGTCCAAAAGCGGTGCTTCAATGTCTTCTTAGTTGTTTTTAGTGTCTTAGCATTCTTGATCATGTCCAGATGTGTCAGCACGCCCATTATTTTTGGCATGCCATGTACCTGGCAAATGTTAAGAAACTCGAAAATCTCCATCTCGAAGCCGAAACTCGCATCGCAGAGTAACAACACTAGGTCCGCACATTTTGCTATATCTATCATGGAGTTTATGTCGTTATTGCATTCTATGAGCGTTATGCGACGTTTCTTAGAAGTCACTATCGTTATGGGACCGTTGGTGTTCGTCACATTGGTCTTAATAAAACTTTTGATTAAGTTATTGATGAGTGTAGTTTTTCCGACGCGAGGAGGTCCCACGACGGCGACTATGACCGGAGGCGGCTCTAAAGGAGTTTTGTCCACTTGAGGTATGTGCTGCTTCTTCGCTATCACATCCTCCCGGCGGCGAAACTGCCTCTCTGCCCTGACTGCAGACTGGATAGCGAATGCCTTGGGATTCCGCTGCCGCGCGCTTAGGTTAGACTGGTCCAACTGACTTTTCTTCTTCTTCTTCTCAGCTTTCCGTCCCGCATGTTTCGCTCTATGTGATTTCTTCTTATCAAAAACGGTCTCATCTCCCATTATATTTAACTGGTTTCATTAAAATCTATGTTTTACTTTCAACAACAACAATCACGTGTAGGAATGAAAACATGAAATTGAAATGACAAATTGACAAGCACAATCTGCACAATTGACAAGTGACAAGACCGAACCGACATTGACAATACTTTATTTTTGGGGGGGTTTTTATGACCTGGTATTTACAATACTTAACTGAATTCACAGAGTACTTTTCACTGACAACCATTCTCAGCTAATAAATAAAATTACAATATAGACCGAGTCGTGGCGCAAAGAACGTGCGGCAAATTAAAAAAATCTTTAATTGTAGCCATATCAAGTATCCAAAGAAAAGGAATTGATACTTTTGTATTTAATAATAATTTTGATACGAGTAGTCTTCTATTGAAATCTATTACCCTCAATGAATACAGCGATTGATATTCTTATACCCTCGATTAGCTTATAGGCTATTTTTATCTCGTAGGGATTTACAGCTCCCGCGGGACTTGTAATAAACTACTAACTAGGCCGATACAGCCGGAACGTTAGTTGAGAGCCAGGCTTAGGTTTTTTTGACGTGACAACGTCTTAAATTAGGTTAGCTGGGAGTCACTTATGAAAAATAGTAACGCTCGGTAACGTTACGATGAGTCACCGAACGAGAGAGAGGCCCGCCGAATGCCTTGCGTCTCTCTCCCACTCAACTATGATCGGTCTGTCGCGCGCGCAGCACTAGAGAATTAGGCGCATTGAATCGGCGCGTTAAGTTTAAGTTTACATGTACAATGTTTTAGTAAACAAAATATATTTCTATAGTTAAAATTTGTGCAATTCTTATTTTCATTCAATTCCTTGTTCCTATTGCGCAATTTAATTATATTCATATCAATAAATATTCTACCGAGAAAAAGACGTTGTCACGTAAAATCTTCGCCCGTAAAACCGACTTTACAGGCAACCATTTTTTTACTGAATATAAGTTCTTGCCTTGTGACCAGATAGGGAGAGTTCTGTTGAAAAAAAGAATAGGTGATTTACGTAATATATAAGATAAATTAGGTATATTAAAACAGCACTAAAGTGTATTAGGTGAAAAAACACACTTTGTACTGAAATATCAATTGGAGGATTTTTGTTTTTTTTTAAACAATTTTAGATCTTTGACGTTAATTAACGTTTCGTTTAATAAAGTCAACAATGAAAGATGTTTACATTAGTTTCGGAAATATTTTGAGAAGTGGTTTACCAAGTAGTTTTTACCACGTATATTAATTAAGTTATAATTTTAGTAAACCATACATTTAACTGAAATTAAAATATAACTCACCTACCTACTTAATTTGAAGTTAGTAGAAATGGACTTGGAATTTTGGCATTTTTGGCAATGCCAGTGTTGCCATATGCACCGTAATTACGGTAGATTTGCCGTATTTTTGAAATTTATTTTAAAATCTGCCACCTACAGTAGTCATAAATTACGGTGTATGAAAGTTACCGTATTTTTCCTAACTTTAATTGAAACTAGTATTCAGGCAACAAAGTTGCTCTATGGCCGGCAGCACCGCCAGTCAAGTGTAAAATTGTACATGTCAATGTAATATCACCTACGTCTATCGTAGGTAAGTACCTACTTATTAGTTCCCTGCGTCTATCAGTCATAGTCTATGGTATGCAATTCTGCCAATTTATCAACGAAAATTGAACCACAAACTTCTGTATCAATGGAAGAGCCGATTTAACCAATGTCGTATAAGTCTTATAACCCCGGGATATGTAGTCAATTACTCGCGAGTAAGCTCATTTTACGTTTCACCAACAATTAACCTAGGGATAAAATCTCTAAAATCTATAAAAGGGATACCGCCAATTTCGGCCGAGTAAGCTGCTATTCGTAGATAAGTATTAAGTATTGTCACTGTCTCTGCCACTAGTCACGGTCAACTCAACTGTCAGGTACGTATTATTCGAATAAATAAAAGAATACGCAGCGGTATTGCGCAAGTATACGTCAAACTGTCTATTTGACTTCGGTGCATTACGCATTTATTCAATTCATTCGTTCAAAGTCGGAGAGTAGGTATGCGAGAGTAAGATAACGTGGTGAAACGAATTTGAAGTTAACTTCAAATCATCGCATAAATCGACAGAGTAAAGTTATACTGGGAAAGCTAGTGTAAATTCTGTGTTGGTGAAATCGGCCCTTAATGAACGGTTCTATATACAAAAAAATGTCGTCAATTATTGAAAGTGAATCAGAATTAATGAAAGTTAATTAAATATTGTTTGCATGTTCCTTTTTTTTGTCACTAGTAAAACAGTAAAAGCCGTAAAGTAGAAAAAATGTCTACCGTAAATCTACCGTATTTCTTTAAGCTGGAACACCGTATTTCTGGTAATTTCGACCCACTGTGCACCGTATTATTGTGTTATCCATCTGGCAACACTGGGCAATGCAATTTTAATTTTATATAGCTGCAGCTGGCAACAATTGCTTTTCTGTCAATGGGTCACCGCGAATCGATGTTGTTCCATTGTGTTTTCGTGAAAAAAAACCTTTTATTTGGATGATGAAAGCAAAAAACGCAGCAGTTAATGATAGATTGGGAGCGGAGTGCGGAGAGGTGAACTAGAAACATTCACCTAACATGAGCACTTCGGAGGTGGACAGCCGCAACATCGCAATTTCCATGTTAGTATTGCTTTATTTTGGTTGTTTTGTTGTTTAATCTTGTTTCTAGCGCTTGTTAGTCATAATAAATCTTTCTAAGTATCTCGCGCGCTATTGGGCGAAAAATCTGTTGAGGTCGTTGATCTGTGCGAGAGTATCTGTAATTCAGAACACAACAGTTAACATTTCAGCGCGACGGGCACTCGAAACATCACAAGTGTGTCACGGTCTGTGCTCGCTAACTTATCTTCAGCGGCTCGAGAAATCTCAACATTTCAGGAGTACTTACCCTTGGAGTTCACTTTGTCTCTTGCAACATTCTTATAAGAATTTTGCATAATTTTCCTCACATCAGTTATAAATTTATTTTCCTCTAATAAGTATTCAAATTCAAATCTTCATGCATGTACAAACACCGAGCAAATGTTAATTAAAAATTCAAAATAACATCTGAAAAAATCTTCTAGTGTAAAAACCATTTTAGTATCACTTTATTAATATAAATATGGTTTAATTGTTCTCGTAAATTTTCACAATGTCAAAAATACACTTTTAGATCAAATCTTTATCAATAGATTTCTGATGATAGAGATATATTTTTTTTTAAGTAATGGCATTTGAGGAATATGTATTGTAAAATTTTATTGCCCAAATTTTGTAAATAACAAAGTTTTCAAGTTCTTTGATTAGTTTTTTTTTGTGTATGTTCAATATGTATGTTATTTACAACACAGGAAATCTTAGTGGGAGTATATGAGGGTGTGAGTGTAACATCTTAGGTCGCGTTCACATAGGACGTCCGTTTTACTGGATCCGGAATACTGGATGCTAGTAGCGTATGTAGTTGTATGAGTGATTTCACACAGAATCCAGTATTCTGGATCCAGTAAAAAATCCTACACACAATAGAAATACTGACCTGTTAAAACAGATCCAGTAAAACAGATGTTCTATGTGAACGCGCTCAAAATGCTGTGTGAATATTGCCTTCCGTTTTACTGGATCCAGTATTCTAGATCCAGTAAAACGGACATCCTTTGTGAATGCGCCCTTAGGGCTTACTGGAAGAAATTTCTTATTAGAAACAAGTTGTCCCCTTTACAAACTGTTTCATATATTTTTATTTCCTGTGAATATTTGTGTGTACAAAAAAAAGGACAGAATGAAAAGAATCATGTTATTGTGAAATATTTTGTGTCTGTAGAGCTGGAGCTAGGCCTGATTTTAGGTGTATACACCTTGTTTCTATGTTGATTGAATAACAAAGTTCGTAAGATAAATAATTAAAGATTTAACAACTGCATTTCCTGGATAACAAAACACATTGGTAACTCATGGTGGTAGGGCTGGAGCCGGGCTGGCTAGCTACCACCCTCTTGCTTGAGTCAGCTGCCAAATAACATGTTAACCAACATGTTGTTTGGCCAGCTGGGAGTTTGAAAGCCAGCCATTTTTTTCTTTTGTGCCTGGCAACTGTTGGTGATGCATTTGGTGCTTTGGTGTTTGGTTCTATGTTGGCGTGCTTTACCATCTAAGGGCTATATTGCCACCTTCAGGTGGGATCAAAGTCAAGCAGTAACTTATGCAAAGTACAAAAAAGGCAAAGGTGACCACCTGTTCCTAGGTGGCTCGTCTTTGTATTTGTTGGCTATTTAAACTGTAATGCAACTACTAGCTGTTTTTATACTTTGTTTAAGTTAGCGATTGACTACAATCTAACTACTATTACGTAACTAACCTAGGATTACCGTTTCAGGAGAAAATCAGTGGAAAACCTAGTGATATCATCTCAGGATGCAATCGGGCAAAGCATCAGCCAAGCGCTCACCTTCTCGGGCGTCCTCGCGCAACACAACCAGGTCATACATGACAACAAGTAAGATAATGAATCACATCTCATTCTAATTTAAAAAATACAATTTTACCACATTCAATTTATTGACTGTCCATACTCGGTTCTACAATCTTTTGGGAATTGTCTTTGATAAGGGTATGTATTGATATGTATTGCACAGAAATATAATTTGTATGAATGCTGATGAAAATGCATTATATAAAAATCTGATTGATATCTAATCAAGCCATTGTAAGCTATCCAGCACTATGTAAGGTGTTACATTGCATATATTACATTATATCGTTTGCATCAATATTTCTCTGTCATAAACATATTTGCCAGCAGCTTTCCGAGCACCACTCAGTATGTGAAAACGAGTGAAGTAAATAAGCGAGATATGAATATTTATGAGTTTACACTTTATATGTTTTTGCGTTGGTTAAACAGTGTTATCTATGAAATATTGCATTTCATTGTTGAGTAAGAGTTTTCTCTTTGTTGCCTTATTAATAGATTGTTGGATACGTCGGATATGTCGCACTAGGCCATTGGAAACAAGTCTCCCCTTAATTCAAGTGGTCTAGGCCTAGGCCATAATTATCAAAGCCAGTGTTTATGAAATTTTACCACTAAAGATATTTTGGTGATTTATATAAAAAACTATATAATTAAATAGCTTTTTATATAAATCACCGAAAAATGACCACCGATGGCGTAATCGATGCGTTGCCGACAAAAAAGAAGCCAGAAGAGAGAAAAACCATGTAAATAAAGATATTCATTTAATTCACTTCGGGATTGCTGTGATTCTGTAAAACAATAGTTAAGTATCGATAACTAATCAAAGGGTAAAAATACCACTGTTCAACAATGTTGGGTATGTTTTGGAATCACCACTATTAGTTAACTTTGTATGGCCGTAATCGATTTCTTTACCGCCACGCCGCGGCGCCGTCTGCGTCCTCGTTCTAAATAAAATAAATGTATCTGCCAGATAATGCCCTCGCGTATCTCTGTTTACCCGTAGACACTGGAGCTAAACGTTTTTAGCAGCGGCTAGCAGAAGATTGCGGAGTTTATTTCTACGTAGAGGTGTATTGCACCCTTTTAATTTATGTAAAAAGACACAACATTGGTCACAAAATGTGAATGTGAACCCAGGCCTCTTCGCTTACCAGAAAGTTTCATTAATATTATCGTTTAAATATGTCGGTGACCTAATTTAGTGCTAGAATGAGGCCGAGTGACAATCGACCGGCGCTATTAAAAGTACGGAGTCGAGATTTGTTAGTTTACTCTACAACTTGTTAGCTAAAGTTATTAGGATGTAATGAAATCCAACAATACTCAGCTTTTGCTTCGTTCTTTTTGTTGCGAAAGTTTTATTCAGTACAGACCTGACAATACTTTACTTAAAGCAAACTTCTTTTTTTACACAAAATGTGTATTTTAAAAAATATAAGAAACACGCAGTGATAACCAAGTGGTTTAAACAATGATAAATAATTCGAACGATTACTCAACTTGTTAAGTCTACCTAGTTTTAGCACAAAGAGGCTCTGTCTAAGCCGCGGACGGACAGACGAATGAGCCGTCATAGCAATGAGTTTATTTATTTATTCTTGTTTGCAACGGACGGGACGGGAAAATATCTATTATATTGTCTTCTGCACTAGATATTGAAAAAAAAAATCAATGAGAAGTTTCCCATTCGTAATTGAAGTAGGTCACGGTTTAATTGCGACGCCTAAGGCCCGTAATATCAATAGCAGTTTAAACTATCATTCTGAGTTTAAACTATCTTTGTCGATTATTTCGTAATATCAATGACAGTTAATCCGTGTATGACAGTTTAAACTATCGCTTCGTTTAAACGGTCAAGCAGGGGCGGTTAAACTGGCACGTAGGGTTTAATCTATTATTTCAAAATGGTTGCTTAGGAACAGGTGTTTGTCATGTCAACATGTCGTCAATTATTATAGATTGATATTGGTAAAACACAACTTTCAGAAGACAACCTCAAAATATTACCTAAATTTTAATCAAGTCAGTGTCAATATCTCTCAAAGTCAGTCAAAGAAACGTCAATTCTTTTGAATCAAAACATTGCCATATACATTTCTTTACGGTTTAAACCAAAACGAATGAACGAAATGCCAAGTGTTGCTATAATTTAAAAACTGATCTAAGTTTAACTAATCGGGCAATGTTTTATCATTGAAATTACGAGAGCAGTTTAATCGATAGTTTAACTTTTAAAGTAGTTTAGTTAAACTGTGAGTTAATCGATTGTTGATATTACGGGGCTAAGTCATCTTATTTACCATTGCCTCCCGCGGCCCGTGCATGCTGTGTACAGGCCACGAGTAACTGCACAATTAATATTTGGCTAACATTATTTTATGAGCAGCGCAACAGTCTTATCGTCTAATGAACAGTTCGGTAAATTAACGCTTGCTACATTCATAATGTACATACCTATGTATTATACCTACTATACCTACAATACCTATAATAAAACCGTAACTGGTCTATGTTCATATAAGATATTAATATTGCTCACGCCAAATTGCACAGAAGACAAATGTTTAATTTTAGCTTCTAGTGTATCAAATTAGTGTCCATTCCGTCCCGACACTCGGCAAATCCGAGTGCAAATGTGTACGCTATACTTTGGCCACGCTCCGAAAAGAAACTATGTAAACAAACCGATATTAGGGTCATCAAAATTCTGGCACTGTGAAATCTACTAATTTTCGTGTTTTCAACATTATTTCTAAGAATAACATGCAATTTGTATACTATCGCTTATTTCTATGGCACAATACACTCTAATCACTTCCAAAACGTTTATATTATTGCGTCTATACAAAATTTCATAAAATATCCTTATCAGTTAGTAACTCACAGCCCTTAAAGTAAGCTAAATTCAGGTCTTTATAACATTTTGTCTGATTTTGCCAAGTTAAGACAACCCCAAAAACAAAGTTTACACACATTTCCTTACAATTTCGAATGTCTTACGATGTTTTAAATTAGCTGGATAATAATGACATCGTCACACCGTATTCATTCATGGTCGTGCAGTGTTGCCAGGTGTCGATTTCTTAACATGCGTGTGCATAGAGTATATATTCCATTATGTATGCAAATCGATATATCGATACAATTCAAATAATCCTGTTTAAAAATTTGAAAGCTGTTCAGGCGACCAACGCTTTAATCAGTCTACAGTTACAAAGGACCTTTGATGAAAACTGTCACGAATTTAATCAGTGGCGAAAAATGTAACAAGTTTATAATGAATGAACAATATTTCTGCTATTCGAGCCTGGGCTAAAATCGTCTCGTAACTTTTTGATCCCAGACATCCCAACTTTGTGAAACAGTAAGAAATAGTTCACAACAAAAGCAACAAGACAATTACATAAATAGACAGAACAACTAATAATGTCAAGCCAAAAAAAACTTCAACAATATTAATTTAAATTATCGACACCCGGAAAACTCTTTAATAATGTTTTTATGATAGTTACCGACTGGTGTGAGTATACACAAAATCAGTAAGCAAAACAAAACGACATAATAATATAGGACGTTAACAATGTTGTTGGGTAACGTTTTCTAAAACTTCCACCGCATTGACGATTATATATATTTTTATGTACTTATATGTATAGGAATGCTACTTATTTACATTTTAAATTATATAATGCATGTTTAAAAAATTTGCATCCCTTATATAGGCTATAATCGAAAGTCGTACTGGATATTTTATAACATAAAAGCTACTTGACCATATTCTGCAAATAAATAAATATCGATTGAGTGATTGATTTCATAACAAATAATGTTAATAATTAAAAATATTATCAAGATTTGTAAATTAACGATTTTTTCATCGATTTCCTAGAGAGTACCTACGACTTATTTATAATTCGTTGTTAGAAAATTGATATAATACATCTGGCAACACTGCGCTGTCTATAATTAATTAATAATATAATTGACCCGCCATTTTGTTGCATTGCAAATTTAATACGACTTACGAGTTGCGAAACGAGTACTGTGCGTGTTAATATCTCCATTGGCTATTGTTTTTGTTAAATTTTGTTGAATATTTCTGTTATTTTTGTTTTGTTATAGTTGTTGACTTTTGTTGTTATAGTTTGTTTCTTTGTTAACATCGTTGTTGTGTTTTCGTGTTTTTATTTTGTTATTAAATTGACAATGAGTGACTCGCAACCGGGTCCGAGCGGCTTGCAGAAGTTTTCTTCTCCGAAGAAACCACGAAGAAAACACCCACTGACTTCCTCAGAAAAAAACGTAATATGCAATATATACAAAACAGTGGAAGAGATGTGGCCGAAAAATACATTTATGTATGCAAAGGATGTCGCAGTGAAAACTGCTGAAACTGCCGGCGTTCATCTGAGTACTGTGTACAAAGTTTTAAGAGAGTACAAAAGCAATAAACGTGTTTGTTCACCAACACCAGCTCCTAAAAGAGGAACTTTAATTGACGGCTTAGACGACCTGACCCTGAGTGGAATTCGGAGGAAAGTGCATACTTTTTTTTTTAACAACGAGCCACCAACTGTGGAAAAAGTTCTAAGGGCAGTGAACGAGGACGACAGTCTACCAAATTTTAAAAGGACCATCTTTCAAAAGGTTTTGAATAAACTTAAAATAAAATACGTTAAACGTTCACGGAGAAGTGCCCTTATTGAAAAAGAAGAAATTGTAAGATGGCGTTTTCATTATTTAAGAAAGATATTGAGATTGAGAGAAGAAGGCCGCAAAATTTATTATTTGGACGAAACTTGGGTCAATGAAGGTACTAACACAATTTAACTTTATTTCCATACAAAATCTCTGAATTTCTCTATAAACTTTACTTCAATTGTTGAATTACCTCAACATAATTAATATCATATCAGTCGGAATACAGACAGCTGAATTTTGGTCTCCCCCAATTTTATCCTTGGTAGCTTTGTATTAATTATTTTAATATAAATTATGTTTGATTTCAGGTCACACTAAGAGTAAAGTATGGCAAGACCTGTCAATTGAAACTACTCGGCAAGCCTACCAGGAGGGGCTTTCTACTGGTCTCAAAGCGCCTTCAGGAAAAGGAAAGCGTTTGATAATTGTACACATTGGTATGTCATCATAATCTTTAAATAAAATACCACTGTCTTTTTATTTATATAGAAATACACACAACTTGTCATTTGGCAGCTGCTCGAGCAAAAAGCATAATATTAATGATAATAAAAGTATATTAATTATTTTATAGCCTGAAGTGCTGATGTTAAACAGACGAGCCACCTCATGGTAAGTGGTCATCGTCATCCATGGCCACGAGCAGGGAAGCCGCTAGTGAAATGCCGGTTACCCTGAAGGAGAACTTTTTTTTACACCTTTTTATAGTGATAATATAATATTGCAATATAATATTGAAATATAATTTATGTTTTTGGTCTGATCTTGATTGGAGATGTGTAAGTCATGTTAGAAATGTAAGTAAAGTAAAGTGTGTGTATGTTTTATATTTATTTGATCTAATCTTCACCTGCTAAAAGAGGGACTGTTGAAATGTATACTGGGCTATAATTTATAAAAAATTTGCAAAGCTACTATTGTAGTGAAGCTGAGCCGAGTGGCTAGTTTACAATCAAGTTAATTTAACAGTGTACTTTTCAACCAATATAAACAATAGAAAATTACTTTGAGCTGTTATGAAAAACTATTAAAATTTTGTAATAATATACTATTATTGTTCCAGGAAATGAAGATGGATTTGTCGAAAATGGAGGGTTAATTTTTGAAAGCAAGAAAGGTGACGGTGATTATCACCAGGAAATGAATTCCAAAGTATTTGAAGACTGGTTCTCGAAGATCCTTGAAAAATTAGAAAATAATTCAATAATTGTCATGGACAACGCCCCATATCATTCTCGTCGCTTGGAACGAGTACCAACTATGAATTGGCTGAAAAAAGACATTCAAAATTGGTTAATAGAAAAAGGTATCTCGTTCCAAGTAGAGATGGTAAAAACACAATTAATGGACTTAGTAAAACCTGAAAAACATAAATATTCCTCGTATGTGTGTGATACAATGGCGAAGCACCATAATATTGAAGTGCTTCGTTTACCACCATATCACTGCGAGTTGAATCCCATCGAGATGATATGGGGACAAGTAAAGGGCTATGTCGCAGCAAAAAACAAAACATTCAAAATGATTGATTTAAAAAATATATTAAATGAATCAATCAGTGTAATAACTGCTGCGGCATGGCAAAAATGTGTTGACCATGTCATTAAAGAGGAGAAGAAGATGGCAGAACTTGATGGCATTACAGACAATGTAATTGATAATTTTATCATTCAAGTAACCGATCATACAACAAGTCCATCAAGTTCTGCCAGTGATGATGAGGAATGTGGTTAAAATGAAATGTATAATAAAGTCAAATAAAATGTATTAAAAATATTGTTTTTTATTTTTTAATAATTAAAATACAATATTACTTTAATTCACTGGCAAACGAGCAGACAGGCCATCTGATGGAAAGTGATCACCGTTTCCCATAGACATTAGTAACATAAAAGGCATAACCAATGCATTATCAGATAAGAGAAAGGGAAGAGGAAAGAAAGAAAGAAAATACTGGTACTCAAACCCTCAGCTTGAACATTTGGTAGTTGACTCAAGCAAGAGGTAGCTAGTCGACCTTGGTAGGGTTGACTAGCAAGCTTACCGATTTGCACCATACAAACTGCGACGATCTCTAAAAAGAGACCGGGCGCCGTAACTTCGTTATTTGTTCAGCAGTCTCAGCCTCAGTTGAGACCTGTGCCCTACATTCATAATTTATAATATAATCGTGATTATATTTATAGGTTATGTTGGACACCTAAAGAAATACTCAAACTTGCTATTTGTTATTATCATAAATAGATTTCTACGTAACATTACAACGCGTAGTCAGTAAAAATTACTCATCCATGTAATTTTTACTAACTGCGCGTTAAAGTGCAATTTAGAATTATATTTTGCAAGGTCAATTAAACCCTAAAACAAAAACAAAGTCAAGGACCAATATAGATTCACAAAACTTAATTTAAAGAAGTAAAAGAATTATACATAGAAAATAATTTATTTTAAAACGTTCATAAATGAGCTGACGAAAAAAAGGTTATTCGCATCTGCCTGTTATCGGTTGCTAGGCAACAACTGTTGGTAAACATTCTTTAAGGAGCGTGGCCAAAGTATAGGGTATGATTTAGTATTTTAGAGAGTCTAACCTAGACACTGGGATCAACTTAAGGTAATGCTACGTTATTACCCGCACTATATAGAGGAAACTCCACTAAATAGTTTCCGCTCTTTGTTGTGTTATCAGTTCCGCGACCGTCTCTCATAATTTTTATATTTATTGCATTGCAAATTATACTTACGTACGTTTTTTAACAAGGAAGTGTGTTATCTGTCTGCCGATGTATTGGTCATACTACTTGTGTATTTGCAGTAACAATGTTACTACGTTATATTGAAGCCATGGCACCCGCCACACAGGCAGTGCGCGGTTTCATATGACATGTGTACGTTTATCATCATTGCGACCCATAACTGTTCCTTTGCTGGACTCGGGACCCCTCTCACAATGTAAGGGAAACAGGGTGTAGTCCACCACGCCAACCAAGTGCGGATTAGTAGACTTCAACACCTATGAGAACTTTTCTTACGATGTTTTCCTTCATTGTAACAAATGATAAAATAAGACAAATCATTTTTGAAAATTAGAGGTGCGTGCAAGATTCCTACCCGGGCCTCTCTGTTCGGGAGTTCAAGGTTCGAAGTTCGAACCGCTGGCTATCATTGCTTTACGTTGCGTAGTTGTTATTTTACGTAGTTGTTGTTATTTGGGTGAGAATAAAGGTTAAGAGCATGCATAATAAAAAGGCACACAGGATGTTATCGTGCGTGCAATATCAAGGTAAGAGGCATGAGCTTGCTCCTATTGTCTACGTTACTGCAGTGCTCACTGCTCACTGCCAGTAATTGTTAACGCGCGTGTTTTTATGTGAATAAATGTTAAATATTTTATATGATTGGCCGTTTCAATGTAAGTGTTCAGTGGAAATGATATAGGTAATACATTTGAATAGAAAGGAGGTAACAGACCGTACAAATGTCAGGAAAACTTTTGATTGTATTTGAGAGAAGGAGAAGGGGATCTTTGTTTGTTATCTTTATTGCTGTGGGTTTCATATAATTTCTATGAATGGGATATTAGTAATATTTAAATCATACATATCTAATACGTATATTGGGGTTATATAGTATAGCGTAGAAAGGCGAAGAGAAACGGGCTTAATAAAATGAGAGTTTCTCTAAACGCTGCAGTATTTTATTACCAAGTTTTAATTGGATGCATTTATCGCCCGGGTAGTAAGTTTATGTGTCAACGACTCTTACGCATTCCGAGTCGTAATCGATTCGTTCAGAATGTTAAAATCGATTAATCGTATCGAAGGCGTTGTAAAAAAAGCGATAACATATTAATCGAATGCTATTATTTATCACCTATCGGGAAGCTTTACATACGTCATCCGCTTTTATTCTTTGTTTGAAACACTATAACATATAATAATATACAGCCTGTAATTTTTGTCGAAACTGAATAGAAGAAAATCAAAAACATAAAAAGTCCAAAATAGACTAATTTCTCAGAATTTTCTTATATTTTGCACTAAATTATATTCTGAAATTGTATTCTGATATGTGAGAGTACGTGAAAAAAGAATTAATTAAAATATCTGCTGCTTTGTGGACTCGGCCAATAAAAGTAGGGTAAGAGTGCCCAATTTCCGAAATACAAAACAAAGGTCAATATCTCGAAAACGAGACTTTAACTGAAGTGATCATTTGACATCGGATAAAGGACTGCGCACAGTACAACGACTCCACGACCGACAGACGAAAACGCGACTAAAACCTTGACAAAGCTAACATTCAATTATGAGCCTTATATCTTTGAAAGTAAGGTTGAATTTCGAACTTATACTTAAAAGCCCTGTACGGCCCCTCCCCGCCCTACACCCATAGCCGTTCCGTTTCGAGACCAACGCGTCGACGTTGCGTTGACGACTCACCGTAGACGAGTAGTCCACGCGTCGACCGACACAATGACGTAATGTACCTAGAACGGAACGTCGGAGTTGAAACGGAGTGGAGACGGAGTCGAGTTGACGTCGATGAAGCGTTGATCGCGGAACAGAACGTCGGAGTTGAAACGGAGTGGAGTCGGAGTGGAGTTGACGTCGAGTTGGTGTAATGTGCGCACTCCTTTAGTCTATCTTCAAGCTATCTCCCATTTCAGTTTGTCGTACAACTTTTGGGACAGGCTGTGTTTATATTGCTATAACAAGAATGATTAGCAAGCCTTTGTGGGCTATAGGTAATTAAACGGCTTATAATATCGGGCGATCGTAAAGAATACTGATATGTTATCTGGTATTTCGTCCGAGTGCAGTTCATTCGAGTACAGTGTGTGTTGTGATATTGATGTGAGACCAATGAGCTACTGTGTGAGACTGTGAACTATGACAATGGCTAACTTGAAAGTGTGCAGTGACAACCACGACAGGTTTCGGGTTCAGTTCGTGCAGTGGGACTCCACGTGTCGGGCTTCTATTTTAAGGTATTTTATTAGTGAAATTAAAAGCTCCTTGCAAATAATAATATACTTGTCTTTTCATAAAAAAGTGATGGGGCGCACGCTTTATTTTTGGTATGTATACTCGTCCTTAATACGTTTCATTCGTTTTAATTTACAAAATAATATCGGTCGTAAAGTCCCGGAGGTTTTACACAACACTACAATCGAGACCCGTTGGGACCCGCAATCGGCATAATAACTAACTACTTATCTATAACAGTGGGAAGTCTGTAGATACAATATAAAGAAACATCGTTATACTAGCCCTCTTCTTATTTTTTATGTAAAAAACCCGACAAAATCAAACGAGTTACTCGATGTTGATTCACGCAGTTGCCCGCGGACACCAGCAACACATTGATGGTGTCGCTGGCATGCAACGATACATTGTTGGCTAAGCAAGAATAGAGAACAAAAGAAGAAAAATGTTTTCTTCTTTTATTCATAAATGAACCTCTAAAAGCGATACATTTGAGATGTCTATGAAAAGTCATCTTATGGCTGCTGATAGAATCTCAGTTTTAGGTTAATTTCTGGGGTTTATAAAGCACATCTAAGCGCGTTAACCCCTGCTTAACTTCTTCAGGGATGAAATATCATAAAGACTGTTCTTAGAGCCGTACCGAATTTCATTTTCATTATGTCAAGTAGTATTCGAGATTTCGTGTTTAATCAATGAGTATGGTTTAGCTATTATAAAATTGGTCCCTATAGATAACCGCACCTTAAGTATGTAATCGTCACTTGTTTTTATCAGTCTTTTTAACTTTTGTATGCCCCACCCTATCTTTGTTTAGTATCATGCTGTCTAGTGAAAATAACTCGTATTATGAGGTGCGCGTTGAATTCCTTATCGGCGCTTGGGAACGTAACCATGCTTTTATTTATCTTTTATAGCTTTCATAAAGAGACGTATTACGTATTAGATTAGAGAAGTGTATCGCGAATGTAAGCCTTTGTGAGCAGTTGGTAGCGGCCGTTTCCTTTGTCAGTGAGATAATCGTGGTGCAAGGCCGACAGCTAGTACATAGGTACTAGTCGGTAGTTGGCGGATTGTAAACACATAATTAATTGCCCACCCATTTACTATTTCGACCGCTGATAAAGGTCGCGTGCACTGCAAGTACTGTGATAGATTCGTCTTGACTGCTTATCACATGGGTTGAAATTTTATGTAGATGAATATAAATAATACCTGGTGCCCCGCGACTTAGTACAGTGAAATATTGGACTTTTTATATTCTCATAAATTGTTAGCTCTATAGGGGATGTTTTTTTTATAAAATCCTGTATCGAATGTCATAATAATTATTAGGTATATTAAGTTATGAATAGTAAATTTTGAGTTTCAATTAAATCGCGCAAAATTTATTTTCATACTTTATGATTCATTTTCAGAGGATATAAAACTGAAATCCATTTTGTGATACATTCGTAGAAAATAGCGCTCAGTGATTGTCGCTTCCACGTGTAACCTCGCGAACAAAACCCTATTACGAATTAATTCACAGTCCCATAACGAAAGACTCGAGTTGGCCAATTCTCATTTCACCATCGCCACGCCTCGATTACCACTAGAAAATATCGGTCAGCGTGAAGCCTTTTTACAAGCTTTTATTTTACTTGCAAACTTGCAATTTGTACCTATGTTCGGGGCAAATCTTGCAAGCTGAAATAGAGCGACTTGCTCGTACTCTACGGGTTTGAGATTTTTCATATTGCTTTAGTTCTGATGACAATGAAATTTGATGACAAGCATGACTTTCATGCAGCATCCGTACTACGCTCAAGATTGGCCAGACAATGGAACTCCGTAACGATTAACAAACAGCTCAGGGGCTTTAATTGCTTTACAATTTACATCAACATATTTTACATTAATATGTTATTTCATTTAGGATTTTAAAAGCGTGAAACATTTTAGTTTTTTGAAAAAATAATTTTGTTTAAATACATAGTAGTATTTTATTAAACATTATATTGTGTTTACATTTAAACCACATTATCTTACCACTTCACTGAAAGAGTACAAATATAGTTGTACCTTGAAACAGTGAATGAATGTTACACGACGCATAACGAGTTGCACTTGACTCTCGTCTTATGATGCCGTTCTGAGGGACTGCACTCGACGGCTCGGCAGCTCGGCGTCCACCACAGATTGAAGTGGTTGAACAGATAGAACACGTATTACTTCACAAATAATTGGAATTTGGAACCTTTAAAACAATCCCAAAATTTTTATACATTGAGCCGCCAAACGAGCACTTAACCACCTGATAGTCATTCGTCACCGTCGTCAATGACCCATCAGTGACGCCAAAGGACGATGCTTTGGTGGCCAAGAAGTAACTGCGAACTCTGTTTTAATTCATTTTAATCTTACTATAAAAGGGGATTTAAAAATGATTTTTTTTTAAATAACTTCATATAAAGCCAAATAGAAAACCGAGCAGTTTTTGCAAGAATTAACTTGTAAATAAGTAACTATGCATACATTTTAAATACAATTCTTAAGTATTTACACAAAATTTCCTACAGCACTTCCTTTATTATAACTTATCAGTTTTTTACAGCGGTTAACTGTTTCTCTGCTGTATTAACTTATTTATTCTTGTTATTAACTTACTCATTCGTATTATTAAGTAATAGACACTTGACCTACAGACTATTTCCAATTTGTCAATTGAAAAGCGATAAGTTGCAGCTGTTAAAGTATGTATGTATTGGGGATTTTGGCAGTCAATGTATGCTCACATTTATAACGTGATGGCTCTGCACTAGCAATAAACTTGTGTTGTTTACTCTCCAGGGGATCGAAGTGAGCCTATGCGTTACTCAATTGACTATGATCTATATCGATAGTTACGAATAGATTGATAATTCGCAGCCGTCAGTTGTCGAGATCTGCTGACAACACCCGGGGAAAGTGTTGCTGGTAGCAGCCGTCGCGGCGTCGGTCGGTGAGGTCACTGCCGACTACTTGCAACACCAATGACTCATACACCTTTTTTGTTCACCGTAACGTTCTAATTTTAGTACCTAATCCTAATCTTCTTTTGTATGGTGTTGCCTTTTTGATTGAGGTATTAAAACAAGCGCTACTTAGAACTGGTTGGAAATATAAAATTAAGTATCTTTTTAGAGATTTTTTAGATTTATTGGGTGTGACGGTGTGTAATGTATGTTGCATAGGATCGTCGTTGTTCAAATGTTCTGATATTCAAGCATTTGTTCTATTTTGAAGTTATAGTTTGTATGAGGACTGCGGCAGCGACTGTTACTTCCAGTTAGTTATATTAGTTGTTCGACTCCTAATGGTTTGTTCTAATTCAGTCACAGATGTGTTGCTACCCTTGAGTACTAAGATCGCCTCTGAATTAATACAACCGTACCCACCGGTGTCTGTATTATGGTCAATGTAGCTACCTACCACACTTATTACATTTTTAATAACGTTGAATTAGATATAACATGGTACAATCAATTAAATAGGAGTATCTTAGTTTTGGTATGACACTCACATCTAATTAATCTAATTATGATAAAAGTATTATACAGTTCCTTGATAACGGTACGACGACAAAATGTAATGTACGAGTATCTAACATGTTGTATGCTGAGAATTCACGATAAAACATAATACTTATATTTATTGTCGGTGTAAAACATGCATAACGGTTTTAATATTAGGTATTCACGAAGAGCTTTGGTTTATCACTACAAAGCGTGTAATCATTAAAATTAAATATAAATGAATAATAATAAATAAATAAAGTTAAAACTTAGTCCACGAAATTGCGTAAGTAGGGATATTCAGAAAAACTCCAACTTAACACGGCAATCTTTATTGTTTTCAAAATATTTTTTAATAATAGATCGAAGTAAACATAATAATTAAACATTACCGATAGGTACGTTTACAAAAAAAGGTGATTAACAAGTAGTATTCTTTTACACGATTGTTTAAACTACCACCGGACTATTCCTGTAAGAAAAAGAATCGTTATCTAATGTTACGCTTATAATAACAGTAATATTGTCGCTATTTTCATAATTAAATTATTAAATAAATAAATCTTAATAGGTTGACATTTCCCACGTGGCTTTGCTCGTCGACAAACACTTAATTGTCCCATAAAAAATTTATGTCTTTCAAAATTGATATGAGAAAATTAAGAAATAGATATACATAATTATGTATTTTGTATTCTTAAGGTGTACTTAATACCTACTGCCTATTGTTTTCTGTCACTATGTAGTTACTTCATATTGAGAGTATATACGCGAGTGTAGCCAAATTTTTCAGGCAAAGCATCTTTATGATAAGATAGCTGAATACTTTCGTAAAAAAAACATTAATTATTTATTAGTAGTTTTTTCATTTATTGATATTGAAATTTATTATTTGAGTTTGAAATTAAGTTTATAATCATGATAGATTATAGCCACAAAAAACGTTTTAATGAAAATACGTTACTGCTATCCAATAACAATTAATATGTACACTTGTCCGTGCCGCCCGCGCCTCCGCACCGACGAGTGAAGTAAACCATGAAAAGCGGGACTGTGGGTGTCCGGGGCGGGACATTAATATTGGGCTAAAAATCGGGACATCTGGCACCGATGCTCGAAATCGATATGTATGTATATGCGGACCAGTCAGATCGTTTTAGGTATACATACATTGTAACAATTATATTATTTTTCCATTTATTTCATATTTGGTACCTATATTATTATCATTTTAATAGCTATTATGACATTGTTATTTACATTGTAGGTAGTGCTATCAATTGTAATGACCACCACTTCATAATACATCGTGTACGGTATAGTTTAAAGATGAAAATGTTTAAATAATAAAATATGTTGTTGTTTACATTACAGGAGCGTCTCGCGGTCGCCATCACCGTCCTTGCGGCACACAGACAGCGCCTCCGATATTTTAGATAATGACAAGGTATTGCTCATTCTTTACCCTTTTTAATACCTAAATATAATAACCGCTAACACACTCATACCCCCGCACTAGGATTCCCTGTGTCGCAGGCGACATGGACAACACGAATAACACATCTTAACATCCACGACCCGAGAACAAACATTTATCTGTCACAAAAATATCTGCCCTGGATAGGAATTGAACCCGGGATCCCTTGCTTTGCAGGCAGAGCCACTATGACGACAATAAAATTGGATACTACAATATTTCAATAATATAATAATTCTAGCATTTAAATTCACTAAAAGCTTCAGAATCAATTTCACAATCTTGCGTTTGGCCAACGGATTGCACCGCGATCCAGAAGTTGGTTTGGGCTGAAGGATGGATAGTCTGTAAGCATGATGGTTGTTCCAGATCAGCGAGAACTCCCTGCAGGTGCCGGGGCAGGCGGGGCCGGCGGGGCTGGCGGGGCTGCCGGGGCTGGCGGCCGGCGACCTGCCCGCGCTGCTGGACGGCAGCCTGGCCGCGCCCGCGCTCCGGCTTGACAAGGTTTGTGTTCAGGCCGCACGGCGGCGGGGGTACACACTGGCTTCTTCTTAATGGCACCGAGCAGCGATCTCATTATAAACGATCACGAAGTAGATAACATAATATCCAGTATAATGTACGCGTCTTCAAATGAAAAGTCTATTCACTTTTACTAACTTATTGCGCTTTTGGAAGCGCTCATAGCTCGGCGGCTTGCGTCGATCTTAAGTGATCGACAAAGTTAAGCGCGCTCGGTAGTTGCATGGGTGACCGCTAGTGGCAAAATTTCTTGAGCGCTTCCGTGCTTCGGAGGGCACGTAAAGCCGTCGGTCCCGGTTGTTACCATTCGGTAGCAGTCGTTAAGCGGATACCTTCGGACGGCTTAAAAATATCCGACACTTGGGTTGGCCACTAACCCCTCCACCAATCCGCACTGGAGCAGCGTGGTGGAGTATGCTCTAGGCCTCCTCAGGTACGAGGAGAGACCCGTGCTCAGTAGTGGGCCATCAATGGGTTGAAGCCATTGCGCTTTACCATCCAAGACTATCTGTGGTCGTGATTACATATTGCCCATCCGGGATTGGCAGCAGGGCGCGTCCCCCGCGCAGGCGGCCCGCGCCGCCGACGGCTCCGGCCGCAGCAAGAAGAAGAGCTGGTACAACTCGCTGTACCCCACCTACAAGAGCAAGTCGGACGACTTCAAGCGACTGTTCAAGGACCTGCCTGACGACGAGCGGCTTATTGTCGGTATGTTGGTAATGCGGCTTCGAAACACTCGTGAAGTTGATTGAATTTGGGCGAAGACGTGAGAGGGAGTCACTTTGAGAAACTTGATATTTCTTCACCTTAAACGTACACAAAACCCTATTAAAGATCGCTCTGAGGGTATTGTCATTTTGACACTCATACCTCTGCACTAGGGTTCCGTGTGGCGGGTGGCATGGATAACACAAATCTATATAAGCTATAAACTTACTTTTGAAAACTGACTGACTGGCTGAAATATCAACGTAGGGCCTTAACTATAAGGGTAGGGCCTTAACTATAAACTTGAAATTTTGCACAGGGGTTCCTTTTGTAACGTCGGGGAGCACTAAGAAAGTATTTCTGAAAATTCACCCCTTAAGAGGGTAATAGGGGGGTGAAAAGTTAGTATGAAATTTCTCTGATTTTATCCACTTTTTTATATTTAGGCGGGCGAAGCCGCGGGGGAAAGCTTGTAACATAATTATGAACATTAATTTGTCACATATAAATATTATATCTGTCTCGGGCGGGAGCCGTGGTGGTAATGGTGGTGGTGTGTGCAGACTACTCGTGCGCGCTGCAGAAGGACATCCTGGCGCACGGGCGACTGTACGCGTCGCAGCGGTACCTCTGCTTCTACGCAAGCATCTTCGGCTGGGAGACCTGCCTCACGCTGCGCTGGAAGGACGTCACCGCCATCACCAAGGAGAAGACCGCGCTGGTCGGTATACCGGCGTCCTCCGCCTCGTCCGCCTCGTCGACGTTTACGAGGATTCGCTACATTTATACAACTGTCCATTTTTTTATATATTTCTTTTATATTTTTGAATAATGGGCTAACTTATTATCTGGTAGGTTGTCAAAGAGACTTGATCTTGAAGTTGTGTAGCGATAGTTTGGAGATAGTCTCTTTGATGAGCTCCCAATGAAATAACACAGTTTTTCTTTACTTACAATAAATTAAAGCTTAACTTGATAGTAAGTGGCGATAAATCCAAGATGTTGAATTGACTCTTAATATTGATTAGCCTATTGATTCTCCTCCTGAAGGCTATAGTTAAATCATAAAACATATAAGACAAAAATAAGATCTGTTATATTCATGTACGAGCTTCCTTCTCTGATATACCCGGAGCGCCTTGACATTGGATTCTTCAAAAAAGGTGTAATATGACTCCTTCAGGAATCAGAACCGGCATTGTATTGACGACTCCTCTGGTGTTGCTTATGTCCATCGGCGACGATGACCACTTACCATCAGGAGGTTCGTCTGCGTCATCGTCATTAAACGTAGTATGTGTGTGTGTGTGTGTGTGTGTGCAGGTGATCCCGAACGCGATCCTGGTGTGCACGGAGGGCGAGAAGAACTTCCTGACGTCGTTCTCGGGGCGCGACAAGGCGTACCTGATGCTGTTCCGCATCTGGCAGAACGCGCTCATGGACCAGCCGATGACGAGCCAGGAGATCTGGCAGTGGGTGAGTTTACGTTGTGACGCGTCACGACTCATTCTCGTGGAGAACTTTGAGGGTGTGCTCCAATAAGCCATTAGAACGCTCTAAAACTCTGAACAACTCTTTCTATAGCAAGTGGAATGAGTGTTGTACTACCATGTAGCGTTATCCAAATATGGTAATATTGTAATGGTTGGTAGAGCCTGTAAAGTTCACGCGGGGTAGTATCACCGCCCGCCACGGTACCTAGTACCATTTCTGCCGTGTAATAATCATTTTAACAGCAATTGTGTTCCGGTTAGAAATGTGTGGATCTGGTTTACTTTTAT
The DNA here is from genome assembly GCA_905404295.2 of Ochlodes sylvanus. Lineage (NCBI taxonomy): Eukaryota > Metazoa > Arthropoda > Insecta > Lepidoptera > Hesperiidae > Ochlodes > Ochlodes sylvanus. Next base: position 596,460 of record FR990135.1, on the reverse strand, counting down.
GGGATCTTTGTCCTCAAGGTGACAACACTTCTGTGATCGAATTACAACGAGACTCTCACTAACAATTACTGACTGGACTATTACTAACAACTAACAGGACTGACTATCACTAACAGTCCCTGTCCTTATACCTACTAACGAATTGATCAACTAACATTCTTATTAAGAGGAAATGCTACGGGTCATTTTTCCATACAAACGTTCTCGACTAATCCCTCGCTGGTTTTTGACTCTAGATCAATAATTTTTTCACACAAGAATAATATCATCATTATCTATGTCGGTACGTTTTGATTTTTTTGATATTTTTGTTTTCAAAAGTTTTAGGCTACTTCAAACAGCGCTTAAAACGGCCAAATAAATATGCCGCAAACAAACGCCTAGTACACAAATTGTATAATAATTAGCACAAAAAGTTAAACGGTCCGACACAGAATATCTCCTTCCCCTTCAATTTCCAAAATTTCGTTAAGATTGCTTTAGTTTTGGCGGGGGGATTAGTCGAGAACGGAACCTCGATTTTGATGATTTTTGCCTCGGGTTTTACACGGAGCTGCAGTTGTCCCTATCGCACTGACGTACACGCCGCTCGCAAGCGCGACAGAGATATTGAGTGAAAAAATCCCAAATTTGAAAAAGGGTTCGCGTGGTATTTCCTCTTAACCCCCTCTGCTAATTGGAATAGCCATTCCAGTCTCGATTTGATTATTGTTCCTTGTCGGTCACAGTTGTCATGGGCGGCAGCTGATGGGTGGTGCTAATTTGCTATCTTAAGTCCATAAAAGAAATGAGGGTGTTGGTGAGTACCAGTGGCCAGGTAGCAAACAGCATCAATATTCCGATGGTCAGTCGATATAAACATGCGCATTCGTTACGGCGCCGGCGCCGGCGCGAGGTCGCAGTAGGTACACTTGTTTACGGTGGCCCGTGTCGACACGTGTATGGGACACGTGGTTTGGGTCTCTCGTCGATACTTCCGTAGGATTGTAGTGGTTTCGAACATAGATAAACTTTATACGATGTTTCATTTTACCCGGCCTTGACGTCGACGTCAAGACTTCGACTTCGAAGTCGCAGTCGGAGTTAATAACTGAAATCAAAAAGTTTAAATTATTTAATATGAAAAATAAAAAATATGTCGTAAAGAAGTTTCACTTTTTATGTGTACATTAATACTGAATCAAAAGTGATTCATGCATACAGTGAACATAAAATAAGATTGGACCTCACAATTTAATAATTTAAAATATATATATTATGTAAAAAATATAAATATGTAGTTTCTAAATATTTAAATAGAACCTGTTTTTTTATAACATGTGCATAAATCAGGTTGAACTCTGCGATCTATAATTCTATACTTGTGATCCAATAAATCAATGTGAGGTCATGACATGTGAAGATACAGTGATGATTATATTGTAGAAGCCGTCTTCTTTTTAACCAACCCCAACCAACCAACCAACTTGTTAACTGCATAAGACCAAATATTACTCACATTGGTGTCCAATAGGTGAACAGCCACCGTTAGTCAAGGCTGCGTGCGCTCCGGCCGTTGGTCGGGTCCGTGAGGGGGGGGGGGGGGGGGGCGGCGCCTCTCAATATACTACTTACTACTTTCAGTAAACAACTAATGCTAGCGTAGCGTGTTGTTTAGCGTACTCTCGTTTCAAACAATATACAAAATCTTGCAAAGGGATATTGTTCGTATAGATAAAATTTTATACTTTTTTAAAATTGGCGGGTAATGTTCCTTTTTCAAAATAACAATTAGTCGTACCCACGGCACTCGCTGAAAGCATACAGGACTTCATTGAAATAGGTATGTACATGACAGCGTACCAAAACCACAATAAAATTTTATTATTATAAGTTGTAAGTTGTTCTGAAAATGATTATTCCTTGTTAATAATTTTTATTTTAAATAACAAACCACCAAAATAGACGTGTGATTAAATATACCGCGAATTATTTCATCACCATTGAATTCCATTTTAATATAAATCACATTAAAATATTAAGAAACGTTAAATTGATTAAAAGCTGGGAGAAGACGCTGATACCCGAAACACAGTTTTGAGCTAATTCGGGAATCAGAAAGTTCATATTTTATGTGATTTTAAAAATATGTCGATAAAGTTTATTGCTGCGGCAGCGGAAGGGTGGTGCATTCTCGTTTGCTGTCTTATTTTCATAAAAAAATAAAATAATAAAGCTAGACTAGGAGATGATGGTATTCATATTGTGTAATCAGTATTTTTTTTAAATAACGCTACACACGTAACCCCACACTATGACTCCCTGTGTCGTGGGTGCCATGGACAACACACAAGACAAGAACACACACACCAAGACCAAGAACAGTTTAAACTCATCATTCAAATTTCCACCTCGCTGGGAATCGAACCCAGGACCCTCGGAACGGCGATCCGGCGTGTTGACCATTGCGTCATCCGGGTCATTGGTTATTTTGCATTTGTATTTCCCCTATATAGGTTCAGTAACACTGCAATAGGTCTCGTGACCGACCAGCTAACGATGCTAATGACGCGTCGTGCTGGGATGTTGCGAGCGGCCCCATTCCTTGTCGCGCTCGTTCCTTGCTCCGATCTACTGGTCGGTATAAACGAACGGTTTGGTACACCGACCACACAGCCATTAGACTCCTAATAACCGGCGAATGGTTTCAAACAACACATCAGTATTATAGTACCGATATAAATTCGGGCCGTCTCATTCTTTCCCGTCACTTAAATTAATCTATTTCTTTTCAACGTTTCGTGTGGCCTTGAATTAGCCAATCACAGCGTTGAATTAGCCAGTTCCCCCGCTCGTCTTACCTCAGCTAGTGGTCTGAATGTTCTCCATACGGAAAATCAAACAGCATTTAGGAGTCTAGTGGCTGTGTGGTCGGTGGTTTGGCATTATGTAGATAGCCCCGTGGATCGAACGTAAGTTTCCTGCCTATTCAAGGTCGAATCCTGTAAGATTCTCTCCTCTCTTGGAAGTTTTATATTTCCGAGGACAAAGTCGCAGGCATGTAGTTATAATAAGATTGTAACGGATGTCGGTATTTACAAAATAAAAATTCATTTCTTTTTTGAAACAAAATAAAACGTTTATTGTTTACATTCGTACCGTGATCTTTAAGTACCACTTTGACTACTGAAATATGGTAGAATTTCGACCGAAGCGGAGCCCACTATCCATTTATTCTATACATATAATACATCTGTCACTGATTGCTGCCCGTACATGGAAGATGAGAAAAAAAGACTATATTAGCCGTTATATTAAACCTTTATTAGCGCAATAGAATCCAAAACAATGTTTTTGCTTATAATTGTTGTGTGTTTGTCTGCGTGTCTAAAGCGGTGTCCGTCGGCAGGTGCACACGTGCTACGGCGACGAGCTGGGCTTCAACTCGGACGACGAGGGCTACTCGCGGGACTTCGACGAGCCGCCGAGCCTGCCGCTGCCGGACACCTCCGAGGTAACCGTTCTACCGTTACCGTGACGGTGCCACGCCGGCCACGCCCTGGGTGGTGGTCACTGCTGTCCGAGCGAGGCGAGGTGACGTTCACTGTGAAGTAATTAACCCTGTCGGGTGGCTCTCCAAGCGATCGAGTCAGGTTTTATTCATAAATAAGAACGAGTCGCCCGTTAGTGAGTAGGGACTGTCGCCGGTGTACACTCAGTACACATTAGTAACATCGACGGGTGCCGATGCGTTTCAGCCAAAAAGGAATAGGAAGGAAAGAAACAAAGTATCTCTCGCGCTTCAGCCGGAACACGGCCAGTTATTTGGCGGCCGATTTGAGAATAAGGTGGTAGCCGGCGAACAGCTAGCGAACTGGACTTCGCGGGAACGGGAAGATCGTAATACCAGTAATAATACTAATGACTTAATAGTAGTACTGATAATACGATCCCTACCACTACCACCAGACGACGATCGCGGTAGGTCGCCTCTGACGACGTCCTGCTCTGCAAACATTGGATTTGGTTCTGTTCTAGACAACTCCGACACCACCTGATTTATTATTTATCTGACAATACAAAAATGAAACTTAAAGTAGTCCAACAGATAGGGTAATAATAAATTTGCTATCCGAATCGGTCACAGATGCATTGCTACGGCCACGAAGGACGATATTACTGTATGGATGAATTGTGCATGATAATATAGTCCGATTCAAATTGTGTGATACTTGTTATTGTTTTTATAATGCTACAAAGTTGGCCAGTCAAACAATAGGAAATGTGTGAAGCGGTTGGTTTGAATTATTTATACATAGTTGAATGTCACATCCGAATACTGCGCAGTGGAAAATATTATGGGCTCCTCGGAGAACGGAACAACAAGTGGCTGATTGCTTATGTATTTTATTTATAAAGTTGCTACTTTGACGGACAACAATTTTATTCTTTGTCGTAACTTTAAAATAAATCATGAACATATTCATGTTGGTAACGCTGATACAAAATGGAAGTTTGTCGTACAGAACAAAAATATGTTAAAAACTCAGCACATAAAATAACAATTTATTTAATTTTTGTTAGGAAGAGAACAAAAATAATAGAAATTTGTAAAATACAAAAGTCGGGCTTTCCGCAACGTAGAGATCTCTTTCTGACAACCTTAACATCTTAAATACACAGTTAAAAGAAATATTCCGTTGCGTTGTTTTAAAGATGTAAGCATACATAACATACACACAAGACGGACACAGCTACTTTGTTTTATATTTTAGTTAATATAATTAAAATTGTTAAAACTCATAAATAAAATTAATTTAAGTACCCCCATTATACAACCAATTTCGTTTAAAATTTTTAGTCTTTTGAACTACACATCGTCTTTCATTTCAAGTCGAAACGAAATGCAAAAATATGCACATCCGGCATTTTCCAGATATTTGATAAATAATGTTTTTTAATAATAATATGGATACTTTTACTTAAAGATAGCGTGAAATTTGCAGCAGGAATTAGGAACATTGTATATTTTAGAGTGGAGATTATCGAACAACGGTAATCTGTTAGATATGGTATCGGTGTGGGCGATACGGCGATACCGGCTATCGGCGGCGCAGTCGCTCGCCAAGTCGCCGACCGACGGCGGCCGACCACCGCCGCGATGGTCAAACTACCGCGCACCTTTAGGAGGAAAGTAAGGGCGCGTTATTGTATTGTTACTAAATATGTCATAACAGTTTCGTATTATCTTTTTGGGCCTTTAAAGACTTAATTGGAATCATTTATTTGAGTAAAATAAATTGAAATAATGAGTAAGTTAAATAGTTCGTCGTTTTGATAAATGTGAATTTAGTGGTATATACGCATTTTATTACAGTACCTGTATTTTATTAATAGTTCTCAATGGTCTTGTTTTATCATTGTGTTGTTCGTGCGTTCTGTTGACGTGTGATGCATAGGAGATAGTGTCATCATCATCATCACAACCCATAACTGTCCCACTGCTGGGCACGGGTCTCCTCTCACAGTGTGAGGGGTATAGGCCATAGTCCACCACGCTGGCCAAGTGCGGATTGGTGGACTTCACACACCTTTGAGAACATTCTGGAGAACTCTCTGGTGTGCAGGTTTCCTCACTATGTTTTCCTTCACCGAAGCAAGTGATAATTAAATTTTTAATACGCACATAATTTTTGAAAATTATTGGTGCGTGCGGGGTTTGAACCCGGACCCTCCGATTCGGCAGTCCAACGTTCAACCACACGACTATCACTGCTCGGAGATAGTGTACTCGCCTCGTATACCGACGTCTCGACGTATTTTAGTATTTAATGCAATTTTAATGCAGTAAAACTGTCAGTTTGTCATTGTTGTCTCAAATGGAAGTTATTAAAATAATTTGCAATTAAAAATTTTGACTTCACTTTATTTTAACTTTACAATAATTAATGAATATATTTTCTTTTGCTTGTTTGTAATTATACGCCAGCATGTCAGACCATCTTACGTTAGTACGTTATAATGATTGGCATTAAGAATGTCATCAGTGGAGCCGGCGCCAAAAATCACACGCGGATACGCAATTATTATATTGACACCTGAAATAACATTGTCACTCTACGCATCGTCACTTGGTCATTGCGACGTCTCCTTGTGTTAAATCATTGGCGAAATGAGGAATAAATCAAAAAAGTCAATAGATCTCTATGAAATCTCTTCTGCGACAGTGAGTAAAAGTTTCGTTTGGTTCCCTCCCTTGCTCCTATTTCAATATCTATACATATAACGAAAATGTACATAGCTGACCATGGTATCTATCTGTTCATGAAAGATAAATGAGAAAACGACCATTATTTAAGGATGTGCGCATTAATCTCAAAAATGTTCTTACCGATTGCTGTGTAGTTCTACTACGAGTACTGTATTTTGGGAAGCATCACTTCAAATTTTATATTTGTTTCATTCCGAACAGCCCGTGAATAAAAAAATAATATCAGCTTCATTGATCGGTACAACTGTTAACAAGTCGCTATACATCGATCAAGAAGTGTCCTGTACACGCCGCGTTAGCCTTATAGATAATTATCGGAACATTACATGTATCATTATCATCAACATTTTATTGTGAGACATTCAGGTGTTGTTTTTGTATTACATTCGAATAATTTTATTGACAGGTTTGTTGCTTGCGCTTCCGTACTGAGATACCCCGTCGCCCGTGTGGCAAGTGGAAGAAACGTCGAAAGAAACTCCTCAGCACATCTTTCATTTTGACATACAATAGTTACAAAAAATAGCATCTAAAATTGTGTGTCACGTTATCGTTCTGTTCGACATAATTATGTACAGTGCTGAACGTGTAGGTGTTGTTGTCCAGGAGGCGATAGACTCGTCGTCGATGGAGGCGGGCGGCGGCGCGGGCGACGCGCGCGACGAGCGCCCGCGGCCCTCCTCGCACCCCAGGGACAGGGACAGGGACAGGGACCACTCGCCGCCGCTCGGTGAGGGGGACACACGCACACACACACACACACACACATAAGAGAAGTCGACAATGCAATGCAATGCCGGACCCTTGGAATAATAACACTATAGAAAGACAGTCTTCATACAAGCGCTCTGTCTAAAGTGAAGCACTAAACCGAAACTTTCCCGAAAGCGGGGGATGATTTGGCTGCGGATAATCATATGTTTTAGCAATAATAACGTAAATAGCATTTCAGATATTTTGTGACACAATTTAACTGGACAAATCGTCATAATTCTTTTTTTTCGCGAGACTCGTTTGGCGTGCGTTGACATGAGCTGCCCGGTGTTTGGAGTCATTTCTGACTCCAATTAAGATGCTTCAAAACGACCGCGCGGACTTCGTTTCTATAGTGTAATTATTCTGAGGCTGGACCTGAAGGAAAACTAACTGGCCAGCGTGAAGCCGCTCGCTGGCAACCTGTTTGCGTCGTTTGTCACCCGCTACAACGTAGCCGTGTGCGGTGGTCGCCAACAGTCATGATGCAGCGTTTAGCGTTTTCAATATTAATGGCGGCATGTTAAATTTTGTAGATGGACTGGCTACTTTTTTCGGGTAGAAAATAGATAAATGATTAGATTCATAATTTAAAACAGCTAGTTATTTAAAAAAACTTAATAATTACTGATTCAGCCGTCTTTATTCCAAATGAAGAACAACAATTCATAATCATTATTTCATTTATGACCAAATGTTTAAATAGTGTCGAAAAAAAATACCTATTATTTAAAATGAATTAAATAATAATTCATAGGCGGCATCAGAAGAAATAAAAAGATACTATTACTTTTTATATAAGTTAATGGTTGAAAACTATTAAATCTGATGGGAAATTGCAAAGAAATAAGCCTTTGGAGGTTAAACGTATAGGATATAGGTTAAATGTATAGGAGGTTAACGTTTTCATTAGTATAGTAATAAATTTCATTTGCACATTTGCAGTGTTAAATATCAATTTAGAAGCAGATTTATCATCCCGTTTGTAGGTAGAGTCGTAAATTGTGAGTATGTGTCCTCCTCAACACTTACCCACGTTCCTATAAAAAATACTTTGAGAAATAATAATGACGAAGGTACCAAGAAATAATTTGGTTCACGTCAGGTCGGTATGAAGTCAACTGTTCGGAGAATAATAATAATAATTCTAAAGTGTTGTCAGTCTTATAGCCCCTTATCGCCCGCGGGGATTAAATTACTACAGTTATTCAGAGTTGCCAACGTAAACAGAAAAAAAAACAAATTACTCAAAGACTAAAAGGAATGTATTACAATGTAACATAATAATATGTTTGTAAAATATGAATTGAGTTGATTCGAAAATTATTATCGCTTCGACGAAGCTGCATATATATTGATGTATTGTTTAATAAGAGTAAGGATTAATATAATCCAATGTTATAGTATACATACCTATATAAATAAATAAACCCGTACTAGGATTCCCGGTCGCGGGTGGCAAATATAACACATCCCTAACATCCACGGCCCGAAAACAGACATTTATATCTGCCCCAGCCAGGAACCGAACCGGGGACCCCTCGCTTCGCAGGCAGGGCTACTCCCAACTAGGCTACAGGGTCTTATATCCACCATATTTTTCTCATGGTCTCCTCAATCGAAATAATTGTTACTCCACGCAACATTATACGTGATTTCCCCAAAAAATTCTATATGTGTATTATGCTAAAGATAATTAACCCCTGGAGTGCCGAGACCCCCGAATGTAAAACATGGCCAACGTGTCACGCCTATTCGTAACTCGCGCGATCATGTCGCTAGGTCATCGTAAAAATGAATTGTACGGGATTATGTTATAATTATATCACATAAATTATACATCATTGTTATCACAACGAAATTGCCTAACATCTAAAACAATTAAATTAAAGCAAAAAAACTTACCTGCGTAAGAAATTATTCAATTTCTTTTCAACTTCGAAATTTTCAAACACAATGGAGACACATTTTTCCACATTTCACTAACTCACAATGCACATTAATCAAAACTAACACTATCACTACTTAGTATACATATTTACGCATCGATATAATACATTATTTCATTTGGAAACACAGTAATTACACGGTAAAAGAAGTTAAAAAACTAACACGAAAACGGTGCCAATACCGGCATATTTTTAGCGAGCCGCTTAGCGACCGAAGTTATTTTATTTTTGGTCAATTTTGTGGTAAATATTGTAATCAATATGTTGCTAGATTAATTAGCTAAGAATGTGTAATACTATAAAACCAAACTTGCTGTACCTATATTTATATGAAAATTTACACAGCTTGTCGACTTCAACGACACTGTAACTATGTTGTTCAAAAGTTATTTACTTTTTTCACCAACTTTTTTATCACCATTCACAAAACTAGCACTTTACACGTAATCTGCACAACTTTTCCAGTAATAATAAGTAAAAATCTCATCAGTTAATTCACCGTTTCCTTCTCGAAAACAATTTTATAAAATGTTGCGAACTCAAATGACGCGAAACGAGCGTAGCAACCGTACTGTTCAACTTTCAAATAAATATTTTTCTGTTTATCATTCGACTTTGCAGCCAATCACAGTCGGTATTTCGTAGCTAATGAACGTAGGTTCAATTTGAATCCAACCAATGAGATCAAAATATTATGAAATAGACAATAATCGTCCTTCAATACGATTGTATTTAGTTTGCCCCTCCGTAGGGGGTGCACTTCACATTGGCCTAGAAAATTTTTTGCCCCGACGGAGGGGACAACTACACTCGAGGGGTTAATCTGTCAGTTCGAGCCCTTAAATTAATGAACCTTTGGTCACATAAACTGAAATAGTTAAAAATGAGTGTGTGTCTACATTTGAGCGGGAGACATACTTGAAATCAATAAATCATAGGTCAATCGATTTGAGAAAATCCTCATTTTAAAAGCAGAGTTTGATAACTCTAAACTCAAGCCAAGTACTAAGTACTTCACTACCACAGGGAAGCTTAAAATACACACAGCTAAAATAAACACCGAGTTTATTTTTATTTTGAAGTCTGTTTTCGTAACTGCATAATATACTTACTCGAAAAACGATTCGTTTTGCTTACGGAGAGTATAACTATCTACGAGGGGTAACAATAAAGTGTTCCTATATGAAACGTTTATAAGTAACGACTTAAACGACTCATTATTGGTAACTGGAAAACGATTGGTTTAATATAGGAACTTGGCATCAATCAACACACTTAGCACCGATCGCTACTCTTACATTACAAGGTGGTAACTGTGCCGCTTACTTACTACAATGTTGATGCTTAACAAGAATGTTATCGCATCGGGTTCGGGCCTACACTACACTAGTCACTAGTACGTGAGTTAACCATGGCGCAAGCAGTCGCGTATTCGCAACTTATAAATAATACTTGCCCCGTTCTATGAAGCTATAAATATTTTGTTAAAAATAACATTAAAACCAGTTTTCGGTAAATTAACAAGTGCGGTTTGTTATTGTAATTTTAAACATTTCACAGAAAAAAATAGGAATATTTAGGTATCTGATAAACCAATTTAAGATATTTCGCAATGAACCATAAATGAGTATTTGAAGGAAGGTTATTGTTAGTAGAATGCGGTAAAATTCGTATACTTGTGGAAGTACAATAATATATAGTATAAAAGTTTGTTTCTAAAAAATATAACATAAAGATGTGGCTAGACGTAAACCGAGCTCAAACGCTATATTTAAAACGTGTACCGAGAACCGACCGGAACGTACACAATGGACTGAACGTTAAGTGGGGAATCCCCGAGCCACATTTTGCGCCTGCCGAGGACGGCTGGGAAATGGCCGTGCCCGCCATAGAGATAAATGGTAGTTGACGGCTTTTTTATAACTGTTAAACTTTACCCTAGGTGTGATTGAATAAGATGTTAATTATTATCTTGTACTTTAACATGTTATTGACGCCCCTGGTGTTGCCAATATCCATGGGCGACGGTGATCACTTACCTTCAAGTTAAAGTTTTATTACATATAGACAGAGAGGGGCATGTAATCATGATTACAGATTACAATTACACCTGGAGAGATGAGATGGGAAAAATTTAGTAAGATTGGCCCTGGCGGGGGCATTTCCGTGTCTCTAGATGTAATTGTACATATTCATAGAGAAATTTAATTTACAATTCGTCGTTTTATAACTGACGATTTGACGACCCGAATGGCGCAATGGTTAACACGGCGGATCGCCGTTCCGAGGGTCCTGGGTTCGATTCCCAGCGAGGCGGATTTGAATGATGAGTTTAAATTCCCGTTTTTGGTCTGGGTGCGTGTGTTCTTGTCTTGTGTGTGTCCATGGTACTCACGACACAGATAATCCTAGGGTGGGGCTATGAGTGTGGAGCGTTATTTATTTATTTATTTTATTTCATTAAAATCCTACTTATTATACATACCTACCGTATGTATGATAAGAACATAAAGTCGGTTATATTACAACTAAACGTTGATGTCGGTGGTGCAGTGACGAACGGCGGCGTGCGGGACGAGGAGGCGGAGGGCGGGGCGGGCGCGGGCGGCGACGGGGACGCGCTGCCCACCGACATGTCCGACAGCAGCGACAGCGAACCCGACAAACATCACAAGTGAGTGCGCTCTACTTGGTACTTGTAGTTGTGACGTATGCTCGTACTTGTGTCACCCGCGACACGACACCTACTGGGGGTAGGTATTTTTAGTGGTAGGTAGGCAAACAAGCAGACGGGTCACCTGATGGTAAGTGATCACCGTCGCCCATGGGCATTGGCAACACCAGGGGGTCACCAACGCGTTGCCGGCCACGAAGGAAGCGATGGACTCCATGTCATAGCACTGTGGGGACACCGTTGTAGGAAGTTCGTTTCACAGTTTACCCGTACGTGGCAGGAAGTGACGTGTGAACCGAACTGTGGACGAACGCCAGGTATCCAGGTGGTCCATGCCACCCGCGGCACGGATTTTTTTTTATGGAATTTCGGTAGCAAATCAATAGCATGCAGCATCAAACATTGCTGCTGCCCGTGACGTGTGACCGACCTTGAACAAGACTCACGAGGATAGTTAGGAGACGGTGTTAGAACATTCGTTGGTTAGTTTGGTAAGCTTGCTAATAGGTATGAATGTGTAAGCGTTTATTGTTCGTTCCCAATGTAGCTAATCAAATATCACAATGACGTTATTACAAAACAACTTAAAATTTACGTTTTGATGTCAAAGTTCAAGTTGTGAAAGTTTTCTGCCGAAGAAACTGTGTCTATACTGTCGCGCGTTGCTAATGCAGCGACGGTGACGCTCGATCACGACTCGCGCTACTGTATCACTACAAAAAGTAGCTGCGGTTACCACCTAATATTATTCACGCTACACAATCAGAGCCCTCCTAGGATTCCCTGTGTCGTATCCCATGGACAACAGACAATCACCCACCCCGCCCCTCGAACGGCAACGGTGGTGACCGTCGGTGACGTGTCGGTTGGTTGCAGCGGTGGCGCGGCGGAGGCGTGCTCGAGCAGCCATTCGGGCAAGCTGCTGCTGCGCCAGCAGTTCCCCTTCAACATCGACCAGATGTTCACCATGATCTTCACCAACTCCAAGTTCAACCTGGAGCTGCTCGCGGCGCGCGGCACCACCGACTACGTGCAGGTAGCCACACGATGCAATGCAACGATTACCAGCTATCCGGGTTATAAGCATAGATAGATTTTATGTATAATAATGCAGGGAAGACAGGCTTCCGACTGTTGCTCGGTTGGGAAGAATGAGAAGATTGCGAGTAACAAACGTCCAATGGTACAAACCATCACATTTACAATATTAGTCCAACCATCAAGGAGGATATAATATTACGTTTAAATACACTTTAAGGAGATGACCACCGCCACGTTTTTATTAACTCGCTTCAGGTCTTGTTTGTTTAAGTGGAGTTATGCGATAAAACACTACCTTTCTGACGAGCTATAGAGACTTAAGTTTTTAACATGACTCATATTTCGACTCTGTTTACATATACAACACTTACATTTGATAGTGAATGCTATATTATGGTGTCCGCAGGCTCCGTGGCAGCCGCAGAACGGGCTCAAGTGCCGCCAGATCAGCTACACGCTGGGACTCACGTCGGGGCCCATCGGGCCCAAGGAGGTGCAGGTCACCGAGGTGCAGGTAATGTCACCTAGCTCAACCGCTCTACCTCATCCCGGACCCCCCATCTGGCCTGGAGCGCTGCCCCCTGAGCCTGCCTCGGAGACATTCCACGGCACCTCCCGCACCTATCAATTAGCTCCGAATCTAACACTTCTCATTACTCTATAGTAACCCTTGCCTACGAGATTTTTACACGTATAATTCTACAGACAAGTCAGTCAGGAAGCCCTATTGAGTTTGAGACCATCGTTGTACGCCAAACTCAATAAACGATCGCCTTCACCCTCTCCATGAATGATGATGATGATGATGACGATGATCCCGCCAGGTGATGAACAAGTGCTCGAAGCCGGGCGCGCTGTACTCGATCGACGCGACGAGCGAGAACGCGGGCATCCCCTACGCGGACTACTTTAGTGTCGAGGTCCACTACTGCTTGCAGGTATACTTGTTACCACATTCAATTATTTACTATTGAAATATATACACCAAAATATTTTCGATCATACAGACATAGTCCCGTAACAATCAGTGGAACGAACAGACAGACAGACATTGGATTAGCATTTTGGTACGGAACTTAGTATACCAGGGTATCTAGTAAGGGAGGTATAGTAATTTCTTATGTTCCATAACATTATTTACTGTTTTCCAAGTTATTTTTTAGATCTAATAGGTGTGTGTGTGTGTGTGTGTGTGTGTTTACATCTGTTTAAAAAGTGTAAAATGAGGTAATATGTATCATCTTAACGGTTGAATTTCGACACGTCTTGTACCTATGGCCAACTCCGGACCGAGCAAAAATTGAAATTCGGTGGAATCCACGAAATTTTGACCTTTTCGGCGGAATGTTGACCTTTTCGGAGATTGAGCAACAATAATGTTGTTATCTCTCGAATATTTTTCTTTCCTTTATTGCAGCGCGTGGCCGACGCCGCCACCACGCTGGCCCTGTACGCCCACGTCAAGTACAAGAAGAGCATGTGGCCCATGATTAAAGGTAAGTGTCGAGGTCAATTTATTACAACGGAAAGTATACTAGTTGTCGTACGATGGCCATAGATCTCCTTTAGCGTGTTAAAATAACAATTATTTTTTTACAATTGTCGTAATTATTCTGGCTGTATTGGGGCGGCCTGGAGTACTGACTCCAAACCCATGCCGCAGTGTCGTACAAAGCGACAGAAGTATCGCCCGCCATGTTTGGTGGGTGTAGGCCTGTAGGGCTTTCACGTCAGGGTTATATTGGCAACTAGCTTTCCCCCGCGGCTTCGCCCGCCACAAATCCCTAAATATATAAAAGTTGATAAAATCAGAGAATTTTCATACTTACTTTGTACCCCCTTTTACCCCCTTAAGGGACGATTTAAAAAAATATATTTTATACCGGTTTCATGACTTTCAATGAAAAACCTTCATACTGAATTTCATTCGAATAACCTTAAAAAACGGCAAAGTTTTATATGTACTAATGAACCGTGTCCCGCCAGCGTTCCTGGAGAAGAACACGCTGTCCGGGCTGGAGGAGTACGCGCGGCTGCTGGAGGCGCGGCTGGCGGCCGAGGCGCGCCCCGCGCCGCCCGCCGCGCGCGCGCGCCGCCGCCGCCGACACGACGGTACGTACCGCCCCACACGTGTTCTAACATCATGTACGCTCAGGTCACTTGGGTGCGGTAAGTGCTATCTGATCGCAATGGTGGCGTTGGGTTAGGTGACCAAGTCGACCGAGTCGAGTTGGCATCGGTCGGTAGTTGAGTCGGTCTAATGTGCGCAGACCTTTAAAAGCACTTGGATGGAACGGGATGATTAAATTAATGCACTTGGATCACACGGGAGGGTTAAGTAAATGCACTTGGATCATACAGCATGGATAAGTACACTTGGATCACACAGGAAATTGGGCGTGGGTAGCGTTCCCAGAGGGCACTGCGACTATCTTATCTATATTGTATCTATTGTAGCCAATGTTCGGCTTTTACTTGTAGTCTATTTTTTAATAATTTGTATGCATTAATCGATCCCATCGTCCATTCCCGAACCGATCCCACCGTCCCGCCAACCGCAAGACGTGCCGCCGCCTAACAAGACGTGTATCGTTGGGTGTACGTTCTAGAGTTTACACCAATGAATGGTACAGTGTGCGCGGCGCCCGCGCTGGCGGCGGCGCCGGCGGCCCCCGCGGCGGCGGCGGCGGGCGCGCGCGGCGGCGGCGCGCTCGTGCCGCTGCTGCTGCTGCTGCTGCTGGCGCTCAACGCGCTGCTCTGCTGGCGGCTCTGCCTCGTCGACAACAGGACCACCGTCGATCTGGACAACTTGCAGAACAGGTTCGTGTTTTCATTTCATCGTCGTAAATGATTGTCAACTCGTGACTGTTCATTGTGTTCACCTGCGCCCGTGCGGTCCCCGAGGCCCTATGTGTCGGTCGGTTGCAGTTGAGATTTTACTTGGTAGGAATAACTGGTGCAGAACTGAGGATGGGACGGGCCCATAGGGTTTTTACGTAGGGGAGACATCCCGGGACCTCCCCACTAACTGAAATGAGAAAGAAAAATTAATATAAACCCAACCGTTCTGTGTTGTTCTTTTCATGGTTTATGTGGACGACATACCATTGAAAAAAACGCGAATGCTCCGTTAAATTCATGACAGTAACGACCTTTTGGATGCAAACGACTTATACAGTGCAACAAACACTGGCAACACCGCATGCCTAAGGATACCGCAGCTTTATTTGTTTTTTAGTATAATTTTTGTTTACTTTAACACATTAATTATTTATTATGTGCATGTTAGAAACTAATTAACACTTGCTCCGGTGAAGGAAAACATGGTGAGGAAACCTGCGCACCTGAGAGTTCTCCGCGATGTTCTCGAAGGTGTGTGAAGTTTCCCCATCCGCACTCGGCCACCGCATGTAGCCGTCACATAGAAAGGCGTACACAGAGAATGATATAGACATCTGGTGAGCGTGGCCAACATTAGACAGCACGAGAAACTACAATACAATTGTATGGGACACTAGAAAAGGTCGACGTCAGCTGTCAAATTTGCTTTTATACAACTGGGCTTTCCTTGAAACACCGTCACGCAATGTGAAACAAAATAAAGGATCATTCCGTTTCGATTTTTTTTCTTTCTCGTTTTTCTCGTGTTATTGGTGTAAGTTGTTCCTTTTGTTGTGTGAGTGCGATAGATGGATACATTGGTCTATACTGTTCTCCGTCTAGAGCGGCGATGATGTTGATGTGTGTGTGTGTATGTCTGTGTCAGGATGTCGTCGCTGAGCTCGGGCGCGGCGGCGCAGTGGGCGGCGCAGCTGGAGCGGCACGCGCGCCGCCAGCGCGGGCAACTCGCGCACTGGCGCGCCGCGCTGCACGACACCGTCGCGCACCTCGCGCAGGTACCCTACCGACACACACACACACTCGCCTTTCTCAGCCCATATCGACGGCAGAAAGCGGAAACGTCGTAACACGAATTTTGGGCATACTAGTAATAACAGAACGTTAACATACATACATACATGACACGTGATCGACGGTTTTGAGATAATTCGAGCAAGTTCAAACGTTTATACTAATAAGCCTAAATATTTATTGTTCTTTATGTAATACTAACCTAGTTTTTAAGTTTCATATTAACAAATGGATCGATGTTGTACGACTATTAAATTGAATTTTGAATTTATTATTTGGAGCGTACTTGGTGTTGAGTTTAGGTGCTCGATCAAACATTTGTACAGTCCACTCCAATATAATAGCTCTTAGACAGACTGAGTATGGCTATTCGAGCGTGTTAAAATATTTTGAGTGACAAAGCAGAACGGACTTTACCATATAACCTCCCACCTGTTTCTTGGTCTGCTACTGAATTTGAATTATAAATATCATTCAACAAACTGTGCAACTACAACGTATTAGTAGCATATTAATTTCCTCATTATTCTTCTCGTCGATTCCAGACGGAGCAAGCCCTGAGCAAGCTGCTGGAGACGATAAAGCCGGTGCTGGAGAGGACGGAGAACACGGAGGAGGCGCCGCGCGACGAGCTGTGAGCCCGCGGACAATGACCGGCAGTCGGTTTAAATATATCGTTGGTCCGCGATGCCCCTGCAGCTGCACGGCTCGTCCCCTCCGCCGCCGTCGGCCGGGTACAGTCAGCGCGGGGGAGGGAAGTTTCCGAATACGCTTAGCCGCGATCTCATCTACAATAGGCGTTATGTTGGGGCCACACTAACGAAAACGTCAACATCAACGTAAATGCCGAACATCGCGATAATTATTGCGATAAAATTAAAACGATAAAGCGAGTGGCTACCCCAATATTCGAACTATCGCCCAACGGCAAACGGCAATGTGAATGCCGTTGTAAAATTATCGCGTTAAGTAGTGGCCACATCAACGTTAAACGTCCGTCATCGCGATAATTATCGGCGTTTCCCTGTGGCCCCAGCATTATGATGTGAATGCCCAGAACGGATAGCTTGTGGTATCCTCTAGTTCGGTCGTCGGCTCGGGCGACGCGACGCATCGTGCGGGCTCCAGACGTAGTTTTAACCTCAGTTGAACTACAGTTTAAACTCAAGTTGAACGTGTCTAAACGATCAGTTTCAGTGTCACGGGAGTCGGTAAGGGATGGGAGATGATAGGGCCGGTGTCAGTGGATGATGTTTTATTCACTCCACAGGGTAACACTAGCAACAACTTCTTTTCTTTTTCCTCTACTTCCTTATTTCGAACGCCAATATTCCAAATTTAAACATTTATTTCAATTCCTTGTCTCGTACCGTCGAGAACAATCTAGAAAGTCTATTTTTTAATTAAAGTCTAGTGTTTTGCTGCCACCTTCAGTTTAAACTGCACAGATTTATCTACAGATACTCTCACCAAGAGCATAAACCTTCTAATCTCATCTGAATCTATGTTCTTATAATTTGATTTGTTCCAACCACAGTTTTGCCTACTTACATAAATATAATTATGTAACTGAATGATTAAAACTATTTTTGGAGCCCACATCAGTTGATTCGCTCTACGTTCTCCTGCAAGCTTGATGAGAAACGAAAGAGCGTTACTCGTGCGCGTCTCCCGGCGCGTGCGACAAATTTGTTAGGAACGGACACCGACCACACAGCCCATAGACGCCTAATAACAGTCGAATGGCTCCTGACAACACATCTGGCTTATAGTTCCGATATAAAAATGTCCGCGCGGAAATACTCAATCAGTATCGACCACTACTGTAACCTGTCACAAATTTTCATCTGCAAGTACGGAGTTCACGGTTCACTGGTCGTGGTTTTTAAACAACGTACTCAAACTATCGTGCCGTCTCACTCTTTCTCGTTGCGTAAATTAATCTATTTCTTTCTGTTTCGTGTGGCCTTGAATTAGCCAATCACAGCGTTGAATTAGCCAGTCACCGCGCTTCGTCTTACCTCAGCTATTTGCCAGAATGCATTCAATACGAAAAATCAAACATTAGACGTCTATGGGCTGTGTGGTCGGTGGGAACAGATGAGATCGTAGTCTGACTGGGTCAGGTACTGCTTACTGGAGGAGCAATAGAACAAAAATAGTCAAGTACCCAAGGACTAGTTCTTTGTAAAATACAAAAACTTATTTTTCTTTATGACAGGAAAAATAATTATAAAATTGTTGTGAGAATGTTTACAAAAAAATATGCTGTTTTCATTCTAAATCATGCCTCATGTCATTTTTGTCTATTAGGCATGTAGTTAACTATTTTTGTTCTATATGTTCAGTGTGTCGTGAAGTCTGGCGGTTCGAAGCTGGCAAGCCAGTCTATATTATATTACTGACAAGGACCTCATGTGATAATTCTGTTTTAGTCTGCTAACAACATGCCTATCCATTGCAACACTCTTACATAGTATTTAGACTTCATTAGTCATAAGCCCAGTTATATCTTAATTTGTTATCAATA
Organism: Ochlodes sylvanus; assembly: GCA_905404295.2. Lineage (NCBI taxonomy): Eukaryota > Metazoa > Arthropoda > Insecta > Lepidoptera > Hesperiidae > Ochlodes > Ochlodes sylvanus. Next base: position 577,351 of record FR990135.1, on the reverse strand, counting down.
GCTTTGAATAATGACTTTTGCATACGGTATTTATATAGCCCAAGTTGTATGGCGTGACATCAGGTGTGCTCCGGAGGGTACGTAGAGCCGTCGGTCCTTGTTATCATTAGGGAGCAGTCGTTAAGCCATGTCGGAGGCCTTGGAGCGGCATAAATTTTCGACACTTGGGTTGGCCTCTAACCAATCCGCTCAAGATCAGCGTGCTCAATAATGGGCCATTTATAGGTGAAATCAAGCCTATAGTATGGCATAACTTCTGAATTTATTGTAAATAACATAGTTGTTTGTGAAAATGTTAGTAATTATTTGAAATAATATAAAATCGGTTGTTGTATTGAGATGTGACCGCCCGTTCTAGTGACAGTCGACAGTTAAAATGACAAGTTAATAACTAAAAATGCGTGCCACCTTCACTGGAGGAATCCGTTATTTCTGACATAAGTACATAACATAATATATAATACATCGAACTAATTAAGAAAATGCTAATGCGGACCGACTGACAGGCAACGCAGTGTGAACCAGTGGACTTTTACTAACATTATACAGGGATTCCTCATTCAGCATACAGTGGGGAAGCAAGAATGGACTATGGGATAAAACTAAGTCGCGGGCACCAGAAGACCAAACAAATGAGGCTCTGTGTGCGATACTTACTGAGGGTGAGCGTATATACGTATACAAGTTATGTATCGGTCGACCAAACTTTTATGTACAAAATGCTAAGTTTGAAATAATATAGACGATGTAATCAGTGCGGAAGTGATTTGTGTACCAAACATTTATTTATTGAAAGCTGGTATTTTTAACGATTGCAGCAGCTAGTGTTGGCCGCAAGGAATAAATTATCTTATTTAAGGAGCAACCTATTGTTTACTTTTAAGGACTATATTACAAACTCAAGTGTGGTTCAGTAGAATATGTAAATGACTTTTCTTGTAAGGCGCTTGCTCGAAAAAGTAGGTACTTTTTCCGCTAGGCTATGAATCTCGACAGTTGAAAGTAACGCCACTTCTTCAGAATCAGTCCGCAGCTCCGAGACGCGATATCGACATATCGTACCAACTGAATAGCTTCAACGATTTTAATACGCTTTTTTAAATTGATTGGATTTTACCGGAATCGAGGTACCTAATCATTTTGACTTTGATTTATTATTTTCTTTTAACTCTAGCATCAGTGTCCCAAAGATCATTGCTGTACTGAGGCCACGTTATTTCACGATCCAAATATTTTGATTGCACTTATGTAGTACTTACGCGTCAAATCCTTATAATTTAGTAATAAGTTAGGTGTCAAACGAATGGTTTACATGTTCCGTTTTAAGAGTTAATAATAATTTGTAAGTAACGTATCCAGTGGGAGATGAAGCAATATCGAATTAAGCATATTATTAGTCTATGCGTCGTGCACTGAATGCACTAAGCTTTTAGTTATTTAAATACATTTAAGATAGTTTTACATTTTCTCCTGATGATGTCGTAGCTGTACCAAAAAACCACAATGTTTTACGTAATAGAATTCCACTAGTTGCATTTGGTGATAGTTATTTTTAAGTTATTTGTAACGTAGGGATTTGGAATTATTTATTAGGAGAGGGGAGAGGTTAGTTGTACGGTTTGTAAATAGGTAACGATTGTTGTATGTTTTCATTTTATTTGTATAATTCAAGTGTGGAGGTAGTTAGTGTAGCTCGTGATACCCCAACATGTTTCTACAATAATTAATTGTGTACTTGAAATAATTTAGGAAATCATAAAGTATTAATGTCTATTAGATTATTGTTAAAATTAGTGAAGATTATATTTACAAATTAAGAAAACTTATTTGTATTTGAGTTGTACTTCGATCTCTGTGGAGCTTTTGGTGCTTTTAGTTTGTATGCGTTTATGCTCATGAGGTTTTTATAGAACGTCAATTATTATACTCAAATTTTTTTTCCCAATAGGGTATTTGACACCTTTTAGAAAATTAACTCAAATTGTTCAATATAACATAATACATTATGCAGTTTGGTTAATTCTTTGTAAATAATTCTATTTTCTATGAAAATCACCATCAAAGTTTAAATGAACAAAAAAGCCGCCAAAACGCTAATACGCCATTTTAAACAGGTCATGACGTCACCTGGTCAAATAACCATACTAAGCTGTCAATGCTGTCATTGCGCATAGTAAGCAGTAATAGCAAGTGACGTCATTCAGCCAAAACGCGTGTTTTCGATCACGTGATCAAACACGAAAAATTCATTATTTTTTTATCGATTTTTAATAAAAATCCAAATAATTTTAAAATAATGTGTAGGCTAAATTGGTTTAAAAAAATATATACTTTTAAGCTAACAACAGTTTGATCTAAATTTTCATTGTAGTCAAATACCCTATTGTAACACTGCAGTGTAGCCCACGACGGGCTGTGTAGCCAAAGCTTTCATCTATTTCATCTAGTTGAAGCCTTATGAGCATGAACGCAATATTTCATTTTTGTTTATTTATTGATATTTGTACAAAATTATAATGTATTTACAATGTTAAAAATATTCATTCCAAAAGCATAAATGATCTGAGAATAGTAATTTGTTTTGTATGTATGATTAAATATATATGATGGATACAGACGGGACAAAGCATTGTAGATTCCTATTAGATATTACACGGTGCATTTCATTAAGTCCACTCTGATCTTGCCAAATGTAAAGAAACCTGTTAGGTAGAGGGAGTGCACAAAATTCGCGTTTACTGTAATAATGACGTTATAAATTATATTCTCAGTATTGAAATAAATATTTTATTGAAATATATTCCACTAGTTTAATTTAATGGCCATTGAGAAATGATTGAATTTTTGGTCTTAACCACTTTTTTAATATTCATTCAAAATATAAAACTATATTATGTTTTTTAGTGTAAATAATCAACAAAAAAAATAACCAATGACTCACCTTATCTCACTTTAAAGCATTATCAACACCAAATATTTCACTGATGCAAACAAAACAAGTTACAAATCCATTCACAATGATATCTTAGGAGAAAAGAAAAACACTTGTATTCTGAAGTAATCATTTAATTCCACTTACCTTAACTTCAATTCACTGCAATAGAACCTCTGCTATGACCCTCTCGCACACTAAAAAGTGTACAAAGATTAAATAATAAACTTTATTACTAAAAGGATGGACAAGGAGCATTACTTACCGCACAACGAAATGGCAACAAAATGAAACAACAGAATTACTCGGACACTGTGTCAAGATTTATTGACAAATCCATCATACACAGCGGTCGAGCGGTATGACTTAACGCTAGGGCTCCAGGGGTCTACTTGTCGTCGTCCTTGAACACCATGGTGCTGTGGCATTTGCCGCAGTAGTGCCGGTCCTCCATGACGGCCATGAACACGCCGGCGCCGCACTGCTCGCCGGTGCACTCGCGCCGCAGACGGTGGATCTTGCCGTTCTCGTCCACCTGAACGGACAATATGTTCATTCATAACATGAGCATACTCGGTGCTGCTTAAAATTGACACTCAGTTCAATAGTTTGAAGACCTGGTGGTGGTGACATTAACAACCAATTACGGAACAGCAACTGCAATACTGGCATATTGTTAACTAAATGTCAAAAAGGCTGTTCCATAATTTGGTGTTAATGCATCATCCTTTTCTTTATCACTCGATAAAATATAAATATGCCCATATTCTGTATAGCTGTTACAAGTACTGGATTGAAGAAATTGGTTGAATGTTATCTTTTACATGACCTTAAGTGTTGCCCGTGTCCCACTGTACCTAAAATATATAAAATGACTGGACATAATTAACGTGGCCTGGAAACAAATATCGTTATCTACACCGAGACTAAAATTTATGTCTGTATGCTATTTTTAATTAAAATTTCTCAATACATTTTTTTATGTAATATCAAAATATTCCCAATCAAATTAACTAATCAATATTCTTTTGCAATTTTGAGTGTCTTACTTGTACACATTCTTGAATCTTGCATAACTATGTGAAAATAACTCACTACACAATATAAAACAAACTACTGCTGAGTCATGGGTTTGTGGAAAGATTTTATCAAACCATTATACATGTGAACATGTCGCAACATGTCCAAGGCATAACATAAATGCATTAGTTTCAATTCAAGTCACTCAAGGAGTCTATATAAATATGTATTTTTATAAGTATAAGATCTAACAACTTCAGAAACATGTTTAACCCCTCGAGTGTAGTTGTCCCCTCCGTCGGTGCAAAAATTTTTCTAGGCCAACATGAAGTGCACCCCCGACGGAGGGGCAAACTAAATACAATCGTATTGGAGGACGATTATTGTCTATTTCATAATATTTTGATTTCATTGGTTGGATTCAAATTGAACCTACGTTCATTAGCTACGAAATACCGACTGTGATTGGCTGCAAAGTCGAATGATAAACAGGAAAATATTTATTTGAAAGTTGTACAGTACGGTCGCTACGCTCGTTTCGCGTCATTTGAGTTCGCAAGATTTTATAAAATAGTTTTCGAGAAGGAAACGGTGAATTAACTGATGAGATTTTTACTTATTATTACTGGAAAAGTTGTGCAGATTACGTGTAAAGTGCTAGTTTTGTAAATGGTGATATAAAAGTTGGTGAAAAAAGTAAATAACTTTTGAACAACATAGTTACAGTGTCGTTGAAGTCGACAAGCTGTGTATATTTTCATATAAATATAGGTACAGCGAGTTTGATTTTGTTTGGTTTTATAGTATTACAAATTCTTAGCTTATTAATCTAGCAACATATTGATAACAATATTTACCACAAAATAGACCAAAAATAAAATAACTTCGGCCGCTAAGCGGCTCGCTAAAAATATGCCGGTATTCGCACCGTTTTCGTGTTAGTTTTCTAACTTCTTTTACCGCGTAATTACTGTGTTTCCAAATGAAATAATGTATTATATCGATGCGTAAATATGTATACTAAGTAGTGATAGTGTTAGTTTTGATTAATGTACATTGTGAGTTAGTGAAATGTGGAAAAATGTGTCTCCATTGTGTTTGAAAATTTCGAAGTTGAAAAGAAATTGAATAATTTCTTACGCAGGTAAGATTTTTTGCTTTAATTTAATTGTTTTAGGTGTTAGGCAATTTCGTTGTGATAACAATGATGTATAATTTATGTGATATAATTATAACATAATCCCGTACAATTCATTTTTACGATGACCTAGCGACATGATCGCGCGAGTTACGAATAGGCGTGACACGTTGGCCATGTTTTACATTCGGGGGTCTCGACACTCCAGGGGTTAACCAACATCAGGCAACATTTACAAAAATAAATATAAGTACATTGAGTAATTAAGACTGCTGCAATTTATGACAAGACTTGTGCATTAGACTAAGATGGAAATTGACATCTCTCATCTCAAAGGTCTTGTGAAACGCTACGTGTTTGAGAAGCAGTAAAATCGATCAGGTTTGCTGGGTGTACAGTCCAAGGGTAACAGTTACAATGTAGGTACATAACAGTGCTGCTTACCTTGTAGTACCTAAGTACAGCTAGTTTGACCTTCTTCTTCTTGTGTTTGATCTTCTTGGGGGTGGAGTAATTCTTCTTCTTGCGCTTCTTGGCGCCACCGCGTAACCTGAGCACCAGGTGGAGGGTGGACTCCTTCTGGATGTTGTAGTCCGAGAGCGTGCGCCCGTCCTCCAGCTGCTTGCCCGCGAAGATTAACCTGCAATACATTGCATTTCATTAAGAATAATTATCATTTTAACAAGCATCACTTGAATAGTCAATTATACCTAGATTTTTTACGTCACAGCGAGCATATTAAGAAAATTTTATAACAGTACTATGTTCATTCACATAGGTCATCACATTATTATATTGCCTCTACTACCAATTTGGAAATATGCCTTATGAAGGAGAAAAAGAAGGCAAATCTGCATCTATACTACTAACGAAATCGAAATTTCGGAACACAACACATCTATTCTATACAAAACTTTTAGAGGGGGGGGGGGGGGGTCTTTATTAACGTAATAGAACCCAAAACAATGAATCTTTGTATTAAGTATGTCTTACCTCTGCTGATCCGGAGGGATCCCCTCCTTATCTTGAATCTTAGCTTTAACATTTTCGATGGTATCCGAGGGCTCGACCTCAAGAGTTATGGTCTTGCCCGTGAGGGTCTTGACGAAAATCTGCATGTTGACTCCTGAAGACAAATTACATCAATACAGATGGATGTTAGTGGATGAATATGTATTTCAATAACATAGTGAAATCTGTTTTAATTAATGTTTTAAATTACGATTTTAGGTAACTGTCTTTGGTTGTACAGTGTGTAACACAAGTGACCATGCTTTAATATGAACAAAAATTAATGTTTTGAAGAACTTTATAATAATGGTAGAAGTGTTCCACTGTACATCTCCATCATCAGACCCTCCTATTAGTTGAAACTAATTGTATTACTAAAACAAATATGAAACGTGAAACTAAATAAAACCATTTAAAAAGTGTGAGCATAATTAACCCCATTTATCTACCAGAATGTTTTTAGTTAATTTTATTACCCTGCGAGTTCTGTGACCAATAATAAAAATCTAAAACCAATTCCTATTATTGCTACAGTGCCATGTTGTTAGGTTTAGAACAACAGCCATCAAAATGGTACAATATTAATGGATCATTAAATAAAACTCGGTAATAATTTAATCAACTTTATTTTCATAATTAAACCAACAGAATAGCATTAATGACACCATCATTTTCAGGATTATTCGTTACTTGAGCATATTTGCCCCAAACAACTTTCCCCGCCTGCGTGACAAGACCCAGCTCTGAGATATTGACTTCTATCACAGTACCCTTTGTGATGACACCCAGACTTGTGTACATTTGGGAACTGGGGTTCTTCTTAACGCCTATGATTGGCAGACAGAATGTGGCTTTCAGTTCGGGATGTGTGACATGTGCCTTCTTGTATCGGAGTGCCATTGGTCTGATGAATCTCTCAAACTTCGGTGGCTTCCTAGTGAAGTTCTCACCGACGAAAGTGACCTTGGTGACCATACGCTTCCAAGCTTTCCTTTTCGACTTGCCGGACTTCAACACTTTAAACACTTCAGCGTCAGCCTGTGCCCTCACTTTGGGAATTGGGACATCCCACTTGCCAGCCTTTTCTTTTCGTTTCTGTTTGATCATATTGGACAGTACCTTGGCGCGGGACTGCACATCTCTGTCGAGCAAGTACACCGGCAGCGCTCCCTCTGCGACCTTCTCAGTGTTTTGTTTCACATTTTTCTCCTCATGCGCCTTGATTTTCTTTTTCATTTGAATCTTTTCATTGCGACGCTCCTTGTTAAAGAGCTTAGCTTTGATGCCGCGCAACTTGCGCGCCTTTTCGGCTCTCTTGTGGGGCTCGCGGGCCTCCTTCTTACGTTTTCTTTCCTCATAGTCAAGTCTCCTGCCGTAAAGCTTTTTATGGCGCTCAATGTATTCGTTCTGGGGCATTGTGGTTGCTTACGGCAACTACAACAAAAGTATCACTTATCAAATGCTTCCAACTTAAAACCCAATGTGGGTTTATAATTATAACCTCTATCTTCGAAACTTATTGTTTAAGTTTTGAACTCTGTCGGTACTTGGAAGTAATAAATTCAGAACGTTTAGCTAGCTAGAGGAACACTAGTCTTCACTCCAAATTTTTTAAACTTCGTAATTTACACAACTGTGACAAAAAACATTTTGGCTCTAGTCGTTTAGAGTCTTGTCCACGTGCAAATAATTATTTGAAAAATAGGTTGTACAATGATACTCTTCTACTTAAACGATTTTGTTTTATAATAATAAAACACTTGATTTATAACCTCTTATAAAATTACATCCCGATAAAGCATTATTTACAAAATTGTTGCACAAAAATAATTTACTCACCTTACGCCGTCACCATGCCACAAGGAAAAGGAAAGAAAGGAAGTCTATCCATAAAGTCCATATCCATAAACCATAGGCGCATAGGCCATAGACTATACACAATCTGCTTTATTCAACACAGGTTCATAGCCACAGCATTACTTTACTGATGCAGTGGTCCTACTGGTGCTGTCAATTACAGAATACAGAATAATGAATGAAGATATGAAGTCAAATACGAATAAAACAAATACGAAATAACGAATGAAATCAAATACTTTTACGTACCTATAAAATTTTATTTTATGTTGTATTTTTATTTACAAGTAAATTAACATTGAATTTAATTGTTGACAAGAAAATGCTAAAAAATATAAAAAATAGGTACTTATTAGTCAGAAAAATAATAGACTGGCAACCATATTCTATAATCTGTAGTTCTGTCTGTATCTCTAATTTAGCTGTTCTGTACATTCCGTGTCTACTGTCTAAAATTCTAGATACCTCAATACTCGTCTGTCATAGACATAATAATAACTTAATTCTATGTTGTCTGTCTATGATATGAGTGTCGATTGGAGTGCAGCATTGCCATATATAATACAGATTTCTCCATATATAGACAGATTTTCGATGTGTAATAAAGATTAGCGCACTGAATACAGGTTTTTATACAGAATTCTTACTCTATTGATAAAATGACCATATTCAACTAAAATAGAACTTTAAAGAAGAAAGATTTTTGCGTGCTCTCCAACTCCAAGGTACTTCACTAATTCGCTAGTTCACTCTCGCATTTTGTTGTGCGTTGTGTCGTACGTATGTGAAATACGTCAATAATTACAACATTGGTACAAACTTTTATTTAATTTAATATTAATATTGATTGTGTTTTTGTGTTTGTGTTTTTTGTGAACCATTATGGCATCTAAAAAACCCAGGGCGATGCAAAAGTTTAATTGGAACTGGATCGATAATTATGTTTTTAATTTTACACTACTATTCTACTTTACTTAAATAAATATTAGTTCGTTTGTTGCAAATATTTGAATTTTGATATGTTGTTTCTTTCAATTATATTTTCAATTTTACTATTTTACAGTACATATTACTTAAATAACATGGCAATTTTATTAATTAGTAATATTCTATTTTTAATTAATATACGACAATCAAACCTTATTAAGTTAGTACCTATTAATCCCTTGTTTTTCAAAAGAAGCAAATATGATGATGTCTAATATTCTATTTTCGTTTTTTTGTAAAGATTTTGAGTTAAATTAGCGTAAGAAATAATACAGATTTTAACCGTTTCAAATACAGATAAAAGGTTCAAGGCATCTGGCAACACTGCTGGACTGAGTGAGCTGAAGACGTTGAAGTTCAATCAATTCAATTCAACTTCAATTCAATTCAAATTTCAAGACGAGACAGAGTCCAGTGATGCCAGATCTACCAACTTTCCGGTAGATATACCGATTTCGGTCTTATAGTAACAGCACAAAACGAAGGCCCCTTTGACGTTTACTTGACGTCTGTCCGATCATCAAGTTTCGTATAAATTATTACATAAATTAGAAGGAGCAAATAGCTGTTCTTTATTGTCAATAGTGATGTGCAAAAAGTCATAAAATTTATCAAATGTATAATTTAGGACCCAAAGTTAATTAATTACATGGATATTGAAACAATATATATATTTAAATATTATGGACTAATGCGGGTCCATATAAACAAAGTATATGGTACCGCGAACAAATGCCTTCACGTTTTTACTAACAAAATACAGTGCCACCTTTAATAAAGTAAGTAAGTCAATTACATAAATGAATATACTATAAATCATCCCAACAAGGCCCACTACTGAGCTCAAAGCCGAGGAGACCTTAATTAAAAGATGATTCGTAAGACTCTTGTGATATTAATAGGGGGTACTCAGTATTCGATTCTCATTCCAAATATGTAATTATAAAGGGTGCTTAAAATTTTTATTCCAAAAATGTATCAATGCGACTCGCACTTGACCATATTTTTTCGATACCAAAGTAACATTTTTCACGTCACTATTTTAATGTGTCAAAGGGGCCTTAATTTTGTGCCGGTACTATAGTCTACCGATTTGACCTTTAGATCTACCGGTTTTTAAAGTTATCAAAACAATCCGTTAAAAATCAAATATTACCAAAATTTTAATGAAATCAGTAGTGTAATACTGTGCTTGCCACTAATTGGAATGAACGAGTGGCCGACTGAGCGCGGGGGGGGGGGTGCAAAAAGTTATTGCACGCGGGTGCTAATAATACGGGTAGAGGTGGCCCTGAGTACCTACTTAGGTAAAAATCAGTAGAAAATAGGTAGATCTACCTAATTCTACCCATTTTTTGCTGTCTACCACTTTTCTAAAATTTGGGTTGGCAACACTGACAGAGAGAGTCACAGACTCACAGACAGCCAACGATTAAAGCAGACAGCTGGCAGACACAGGTCACAGAGTGACAGACTTCAAGTTCAAGTAAAGTCAAGCTGGAAGTGACTTCAAAACTTCAATCAATCAAACGGCAAAAGCCAAAAAAAACTCATTGAATGAATTGATTGAACACAACCAAACCAACCAAACCAAACCAAACCAAGAGCAACTAGTTTGGACAAGCAAGTCAATGAATATTATGACTACAAGTAATACCAATACGATGTTGGCTTATACTTCAGGTATGTCATATTAAAGTCGTTATTTGTTCACAATACAATTAAGAAGTAAACGCAAAATGTTCAATTTCAGTAGGACGCATTCGAAGGCCACGGAGTAGGAATTTTACTACAACGTACAGCGTACTACGGAGTTTCGCGTGTTATGAGGTTAACTACATTTCGTGTTTGACGGTGCATTGATGATTTTAACCGTTTTCATTTTGATGCGGGAAGCGGGAGTATTGTTTGAGGAATGATTTATGTGTATATGACTCTAAGATAAGCTTCAGGCACTCCACTACTCTTAGAATCGCGATAACTCAGAAATGGTGACTCTCAGGAAAAAAATTACAAAACCATTTTTGTAGAGAATTTTAAGATCTACAACTTTGGCCTGAAGTTTTTTTTGTAAAACTTACCGTTTTCCAGATAAATCTAAAAACCTCAAACTTTGACATTTGATCCCGAATAACTTTTGAAGCACACATGGGATCGATGGGGACTTTTGACACTTTATTTGTAATGGTAAACCCTAACTCTCCACCAAAATTTGGCTTTCCGGGAATTATTGTTATTTGACCACTACTTTTATGTCTAAATTTACCGGGCTATATGTTTTGGTGAAGATGATTTAAAAAATTAAGATGTTTTGTTTAATCTGCATGGAATATTGATGGATGTTTCAGAATCATTGTGGAACAAACAAACGTCATGTGAAACCTTATCAGAGCCTTCTGGAAGCCGTCGTGGCTCCACAGAGACCATATTCAGCATACAAGATAGGGAAACTGGTAAGGAGCTTCTATTCTATTTAATTATGTGTGTATTATGTTGTATCTAAATGCAAGAATGGAATGTTGATTGAGTTAATATGAATTGGATATAACAATTTGTTGTATTCTTTAACAGTTATCCTATTTTTGTTGATATTATAGTTGTTTTTACTTTAGTTAAAGTATTACTCATATGTTAATATCATCTGCAATGTCATGTAACGTTATGCCGCAATATTATGACGGCCAAGGTTAGCAAATGTCACAGATTGGGAAAATCTCTGCCAGTTTGAGGATACGTAGAAAATCAATTATTGTTATTATAGTATAACTAGCTGACCCAGCGAACGTTGTTCAGTCTTATAGATTACTTGTAGTGAATGATTTGGATGTTGTAAATATACAAAAATACAAAAAGCGCGATTTAAATTTGACGGGTGGGGGTAGGAAAGTGAAAATTTGGGGTTCTGTATTTTTTAGGTATAATCAATAAAAAATAAATGTTTTCGTCAAAAAATAGAAAACAAAAACTCTGGATAGGGACATCATTAGCCTTATCACCCAGCGGTATGAAATATACCTTACCACTGTTGACCACTGCACTGTGACAGGAGTATTTTATATATTAGATTTTCTTCTAATATTCAACTGATGGTAGGTATATGGTGGTGGTGGTGTTTATCATAATATTCTGAAAACAGCAAGTGTAACTGTGGGAATGGCAGCTAACAATTCGAGGCGAAGTTTTCATTGCAACACTAACTGGCATATTCAATACATTTAAACACTACAGTCACCTTAAAAGCAAACCACACATTAAATTGCCACAGTCTGTAAACAGAATTCCACTTAAACCCTGCAGTAAACAGGCTTTCATTATTCCTATTTACACAACAAATTTCTTTAGAAATATAGAAGTGTCTCTCTGCTGCACACTTATATGAAATGTAGTGAGTCATTGCACTTGCACAACTTGTGTGGACATGTTTGAAGCTACAATCAAGATTGGTTGGGACTGGTTAATACAGTTCATTGTTCATGTCATGAGTGGTCTATTATATTGGTAACTTCTTATGAATTACTGTTAAGGAAATCAATATTGATGTGGTTTATTAGTTGAAATCTATATGCAATTTAATATTCAAGTTGAATAGTTCTATAATTAATTTCCGTTTTACGATTCCCGCTTTAAGTTTCAAATTAAGGGATTAATTAAAGAGGCTGAATAATTTCAGCTTTTATTCTGGAAGAGGGTCTACTTATCTTTGGCCCTGGTTCAATTAAATCTAAAAATTTAAATATTTTAAAATATTCTGAAAAATAAGGCAACTTTTGTGACACCTTTGGCTATATCAGTTTCCAAAGGTTTATCAGTGTGTTTTGCTTAATGGAATCATGCGTTGTCCTTATAGTTTATTTCAGTATAATTTAAGTACCATTATAAATTTTGAAAATATAATTATTCTCTTAAATTTTAAACAAGAAACAGAAAATACAGTAATTATAAAAAAATAATTAATCAATATAAAAATAGTAATTGACTCCCTGCACATACACTAACTAGCTAGAGATTGAATGTTGTAGCCTGTATACTTACGCAACAAATTATGACATGTTATTTTAGCAAAACATTGTCATTATTCCACCAATAAATAGTTTAACTGCTTGATCTAAATCACCAACAAATTCAGTTGTTTGTTGCTCAACATAGTTTGAAACTGTCGCATAGTATGTACAGGGCAACCTCGCATACTTTTTATACCACCTTATATTATATTAATATTGCTACGACCTAAACAATAATTGGAAATTATTTTAATAGTATAAGTTTATATTATGATGGATGTTGTTTGTATTTTTGTAAGATACTAACGTATGTGTATGGTAACATTGTCAGATGTGTTGCCCTGGGCCGGCGCTGCCAGTGGCGGGTGCTTCAGCAATGAACCCGGAAGATAATTGACTGCTGGCTGATTTGACTGCTTGTGTTATTGTTAAATTGGGGTTGCTCTTTACTTTCCATTGTCATGCATTGTTGGTCGGCCATGTTCGCCATACGACTTCGGGTTACATGCTTGCTTTGATACTTACACACTAATTTGACAACAACACAAGAAGTTAGCTTTAACTCATGTACATTTAAATTACATCATTTCATTTAACATTTCGTTTGAATGTCGACCTTATTTAAAACTGATGCAGACTGTAATGTTGGCTGTTTGTTAAATTTAAAAACATAGTATTATTTTAGTGTAAATAAACTGTATTTGGTAAGTTTACAGTAGGTATTTAAATTAGAATGCGTTTGTTTGTGTTTTGTTTGTTATGCATGGAATTTTGATGTTATTAATATAGCATAGATTAATCATTTTGATTTAAAAATATAAAAGAAAGAAGATAATAAACAAAAAAACAAAAGAATAAAAAAAAGAAAAACAAAAATTTAAATTGTTGAAAAAAAAACATGAAAACATTAAAAAAATGAGAAAACAGACTGAAACACTGACACGTAAATGAAAAAAAAATACATTAACACAATGATTAATATTTAAAATGGATCGACGAACACTCAAGTTAAAAACATACAAGAGTAACTAATAAAGGAATTGCAAAAAATATCACTGAAAACAATACTGAAAAGAATGAAACCGCAAAAATAAAAGCAAAAAATCACGTCTATTGTATTTCATCCAGAAAAAAGCAACAAACAGTCAAATCCAGTGTGTTAGCAGTGATCGACCAGAGGTGGGCGACTAGCGACACGAACACGCACAGAAAAGGATCAGTGGGGCGTTGAAGCCAAAGTAATAGGGGTTTGGTGGCGAGGGGTGTGCTAAACGTGTGGTGTTTGTAGATCTGTTGCGCGACACGAGCGACACAGAGTGGAGCGAGAGCGACAAGGAGCGCGCGGAGTTCGAGCCCGTCACGGAGCCCGAGGAGGACGCGCCGATCACCGGGGACTCGTCCGGGAACAGCGACGTGAGTACACCTCAATCGATATATATCTTCCATTTAAGTTTATCGTACAACTTATAGAATATACTTCTATAGGTACATCTACTTAGTAAGTCTCAGCGGTCACTGATTGACATTACAGCCTGAAACAATAGCCAAGGAACATGAAATTTTGTACAGGGGTTCCTTGTTAGCGGAAGGGAGCTTAGTAAGGATATTTGAAAATTTGTCCCATACGGTGGTAAATTGAGGGTTAAACATTTAAAAAATCGCGATCACCAGCTAAACACACCACCACATCGGTGATGCTTTTGATTACTGATATCCATGGGCTTACCACTGCCCACTTATCATCAGATTGCCCGTCCGATCTTATATCTCCTGATTACATGACAGAAACCCGTCTATAAAACCCGTTTGGACGTTTCCAGAACGAAATAATCTCGACGAAGGTGATCGAGGTGGTGGTCGGCGACGACGGCGACCTGCAGCTCGCGGACTGGGAGCAGACGGCGTCGGGCGACAGCGACAGCGAGATGGACTACTACGACTACTGGCACTGCGCGCAGTGCCGCGCCGAGAACAACAACCCGCTCTACCGGTACTGCGAGAAGTGTTTCAAGGTAATCCGTCCGATTGTTGCCATTCATTGCTCGTGTGCGTTGACAACCAAGTATCCTCGTAGCGTAGTATAGCGTAGATGGAAGGTTGGGTGTTAAAATCACGTCGGGGTCACCAGTGTTGTGTTGATGGTAAGTGGCGATGTAAGTTAGAGATATTGCCCTTGTGTAAGTAATTTATTCGACCGTATTAAAGCACGATTGCAACGCACGGAGAGGCTGTACACGTGTGTGCAGTTTCGCTGTGCAAACAGATGTATGTGATAACGTCCACGAATACGCGACGCACGAAATTATATCAAACAAACGAGCCCACGCGGCTAAAATGCGCCGCCTGTCGGTGAACAGCGGCCGCGGACTAGAACACGATGTGTAGTCACCAACATAAGAAGCGAAGAGTCCCGGGTTCGACCGTTTTCGGTTTGGACCGGGGCAAACATTTATGCGACTGATAAATGTGTTCTCGAGCCATGGGTTAGTGAAGTGTTGGGCCAGTGGTGCATTGGGGATTCCTATGCTGTTATTCGTATGCATAGAGCACGGTGACCACTGATTACCAGGTAGCTGTTCAACTGTTTGTTCATTCCTTCAGATTATAACTTGTTCCCGCTGTCAGTTACGCTGATTTCTCACAGGGTCTAATTAGTTTTATTAAAAAAAATTAAGCCCTTATCAAAATCCAAATATAACATGTCTGTGAGATACTGCAATGCTCAAGGTAATATGAATATTGATTTAAATTGTAAATTGTCACCAATTATAACAGTTTGTGGAACATCAACCTGCGGAAGGTGCATTCCTTCCATCTACAAGAAATATCTGGTGAGTCCACAGATGGGCAGGATAAATACAGTTTAAAAATTAAAATGCATGATTAAGTACGTTATGAATTTTAAAAAAAGTTAATTGTGTGCATTTGTGAAATCCTTGCGTAAAATAACTGTATCTGTTCTACTCTGTACCTGTGAGTGAGTCTGATTGTAAGAAGAACCTTTACCACTGCATCTGGTAAGCATGGTAGGTATGCCAGGTTCAACACATGAACGAGATAATTGGGAATCTATAGCCTGAAACATGGTCAGGGAAACGGAGATTGGTTGCACTTACAATTACAACGTATTGTAAGAAAAGCCGTGAAGGTCGCAATATCTAACGTTGCAGAGATTTCTTTGGTTTCATTATTTTCTCTTAATTGTTCTCGATTGGCAAAGCATCGGTAGATGCCTATGGTTCTACTGATGTCCCCCCTACGGGGCCCACTGGCCGGCGGACGGCTCGTGCGCGTTTGTCGGCCGTTGACATAAAAAACAAGTTCAAGAAAGTCTTTTAAAGCTGGAGCTAAGTAGTAAATACATAGTTGTAAGGGTTTGGAATCTCCTGTAGATAGCAAATTTCACATCACATATAGAGCTCTTTAACTTCTAATGTTCAGGATGCTATTGGTTGAGGCCGTTTGTTTATAATAATGTGGGTTTGCAGACCTGACAAAAGTATGATGACATTATAATGTCATCATACATAAACATGACTTCTATAGAAGTCATGTTTATTATAACATATTTTGTCGACGCAATTGTTAGGTACCTAACTTTAATGTACTTATAATTTAGTTGTTTTAGTAGTAAACTCAGATATTGAACATGAAAATGAATATTTACTTGAACTTATTTGCTAATCCAATATTTTTTACCTTTAAAAATTAAGGAGTTTCCTACGATGCATGATGACGTCTTCAATTCTTCATGGTGTCTTTATAAATTGCACACAAGAAAATAAGGGAAACTAGCGTCACGTTGTTATCGACAAAAAAAAATACTTTTAAAGCCATTTAATTTTTTTATTGAATGAGGAGCTGACGTAAATAATTTGTTACAACTTTTTACCGAAGTGGCCCATGGCATTAAAACAAAAGCAGCATTAATTGTTAATAACTGGCTATTACTGTGTACAAAGAAAATGTAAATTGTTTTTATTAAAATATGTCTGGTTTCCCTCCTTTTCTTATTTGCACGGCACAACTTCACTGGATCAGATAACAATTATTGATCATGTCATATTAAACGTGTAACAAATGCATTCTAGGTACGTAAAAATTTCTTCCCGCCGAGACCGCAGCGGAAACACAAGCTCGACGCGGGGGTAGATAGCGAACCGATTGCGCGCACTCTCTCGCAGGACTCGGGCGTGGCGTCGGCCGGCAGCAGTCAGGAGCTGGCGCCCGCCGACCAGCTCGATGGGCCCTCGCAGCCGGCCCGGGGGGGTAGGTTAACGGACCTGGGGCTCAGTAGGAGGAAACGGCGCGCCGAATCGGCCGACAGGAACGTTAAACGCCCCCGTATCGACCGCTCGGACTCGGACAGCGACGCCGACCAACCGGTCCAACCGCTCGTTAAAATGGTAAGCGACCCCGCGTTGACCGTCGATGGGGCGGATAAAAGCAAGCAGAGCCAGGACGATAACATGTGTATAGTTTGCCTTGCGGAGCCCAAGTCGGGCGTGTTCGTCCACGGGCGGATAGCGCACATCTGCTGCTGCTACAGGTGCGCGCGGCGCGTTTGGGCCAAGGCCAAGCGCTGTCCCGTGTGCAACTGCAAGGTCAGCAACGTGTTGCGGGCGGTCGTCATGTAGCGCCGACCTCGTAACACTGTGCAAATTGACGTTTACGTAAGGGCTGCCACCCTGAGCGGTACGTACGTGCGGTCGTAGGTTACAAATGGATAATATCGGTTGTCGATTCAATGTTGGCTTGTTCATTTTATTCATTACTAGCTGACCCGGCAAACTTCGTACCGCCTCAGAATCAATAAAAAAAAAGCTGAATTTTCATATTTACATTTTAACCAACCTTGGACTTTCGCAAATAATTCAAAACCAAAATTAGCCAAATAAGTCCAAGCCTTTCTCGAGTTTTAGCGAGAGTAACGAACAGCATTTGAATTTTATATGTGTATATAGATTTAGCTCGAAGATTCGATATATCGGATAGTTTTAAAGGAGTTACGTTTTTTCACGTGCAATATTATTCGAAAAATTAGCGTTTAATTTTTTTTGTGTTAGCTTGTCTGAATCTGCAGTCAACTTTTTTCTTTTTTTTTCTTGCGTAATTATTTTCAACTATACTTCATAAATAAATATTGCCAACAATGATAATTGTTATAAGTTAGTACAATATATTCTTTAAAAAATATTGTACTGCAGGAAATTCAACATTGACTAGGTATTTCTCGATCAAACATAATTTTACTATTTAAATCGGTTAGTGATTTTATTTGATTCATAAAATAGTAACATCAACATTTTGGTTTGTTGGCGTAATTTTGTTAGTTGGTGTTTAGATTTTTTCTCATTGTATCGGTCTATGAATTACACTATTATGGTCCTGTGCGTGTGGGCTATTAAAATGAGAGGCGATTAATATAGTCTGTACGTCTGTACACTACTATATCTTCATTGTGGCTTAACGTTAATACCTCTACGCGTATTGTTAATTATTAATATAACGACTTCTTTAATAAAAAATAAAATAGGCCGCCCAAAGGAAAAAGCCTGGCTATTAATAAACCATCATATTTCATGAGCCTTATATAAATATAATTATGTCACTTTTTTAAATTATTTTGTTACTTCTTACACCTTGATAATCTCTTCGTAAATATCGGATAGCACTTAATACAAAATATTTTAGTTATATGGATAAAACTATTATAATAAGTACCCCACGCCAATAAATAAAAATATAGAATTTAATTAGTTACATGTTAATTAGTTTTTGGTGCGATATTTCAATTAAAATGGCCAAATTTCGTCGGTGCCGAGTCGGTGTTAGGTTGTAATATAAATGATGTACTAGTGATTGTAAATAAGTAAATATCTTTGTGTCCACCGATAAAAAGAGAAGTAATATATTTTCATTAAATATACAAGTAAGGTTAGGTTTAAGCAAGTTATGATTTCACTTGGATTAGGTTAGCTTGCCTTGGCGAAACGCACTGGCCCGCTGGCCGCACCGGCCGAGCTGTGCCATGGTTGTAATATAATATAGGCCCTTGTCATTCGACTGATATTTTGTTTTATTCTTACTTTTCGATACGCTTATGCTTGTTACAACATTTATAAAACATATCATTATAATATTATCTATAGTTTCGCGGTAGCACCAGGAATATTTTTGGAGAAAATAATAGGTACATTATAATTTACTATTTTTGCACCTAATATGATATGATGATAAAATTAAGATGATGTTTTGAAGATCATTTCGTTTATGTTAGATGCAGTATGTTATCCCATGAAGCGCTTTGAAATTATAATTTTTATGAGTGATTTTTTTTTATGTTTGAAGATTTAGGTAATTCTTACTTCCCCCTAGCTTCCTAAAATATTCCTGGTATTCTTAATTATATTAATCCGTTAATTGCGCTATTCTTACCCACCATGTTAAATAAAAATAAATAAATATTGTTTGTTCTTGAGTATTAAAATGTTGATTTATAAATATTTAGGTTAATCTTATACTGAAAAAAAGAAAATGAATAAATTAAAGAAACACAAAAGAATATACGATTTCATATTAAACAAAAAACTTAATGAATAAATCTTTCTTTTCAGGACTTATGAATTTTATTTACCTATCCTATCTACTGTTTCCCTTCCTTGTAATATCATAATATAATACCAGTCAATCTGGTAGAAATGGTGTACCTACCCTACTGTTTGGGCGAGGTATCATCGAGCTGCACAAAATTCAATTTTGACGATTGATACTCGAAACTCCTAAATACTAAAACTATTCATTACAAGCTGGTCAAATCAACTAGACTACAATCAAACATGACTTCATCAGCAAGCTATGCAGATACTGATGGCAAAAAGTATAAATTGATGTCATTTATTAATAAAAAGTTGTGACTAAAATGATGGGACTCATTCAGCCCGTGAGTCTCTGCCTAGACAACCCTGATCTATAGCATAGATTAAAGTATTACGTAATCTATAGAGCAAGTATCTAATAATTAATTACGTTCAGTACTCTATCAAGTGGTAACTTGTACAATGTAAGTAAATAAAATACGAAAAAGGTTACCGTGAGCTGTATAGACCGTTACAGAGAAGGCTATAGACATGGTGACTGTGGGCCACATGAGACAGCACGAGAAACCAAGAAAAGGTCGACATCAGCTGTCAAATTTGCTTATAAGCAACTGTGCTTTCCCTCAAAAAACCGACACGCAATGTGAGACAAAACATTTTATCGTTTTTTTCGTGTCATTGGCGTAAGTTGCTCCTTTTCTTGTGTGAGTGCGATGGATGGCATCCATGGGTCTATACTCTACATCATAGCCTCATAGGTCATAGTCGTGAGGATTCCTGAGAGGAAAAGCAACCAGAAACTATATATTTTTTCTTTTATTTTAACTTTTTACCTTAAACCGTAAAGAAGTTATAAAGTATTGGTAGGTAATGAGACTCATGTGCAAGTGCTTTTGTTTATATAACGCAGTTTATGTATACCATACCATTGTTCATACGGCTACTGTCATGAGTAGTTTACGAAACGGTAAACATGGCCGATTTTATTCTAGGTATTTTATGTAAAAAGCCCATAAAATTTATGAGCCACTTGATGGTAAATAGTCAGTCTCATCTCGTCGAGATCTCTACGGTCTCCCGTCAATTAGGCCATGTTTCTATCTGAGCGACATATTAAGGTCCATAACGACGGTTATTGCCAAGATATGACACTTTATTCCCCAAGCACCTCATTTATTCTGAATATCAACACATGCCACCGCAAGCCCAGTATCCAGCGCAGATGACAGTATTGTGTGGAGTGGCAAGTCAAAATAAAATTCTGCTTAATACGCAAATAATTTTTCAAAAATGAAGGTTTTTTTTATGGAATTAAGGTAGCAAACGAGCATGCAACACCACTCTTCCGCCACCGCTGTAGCCGACTTAGAAGAAGACTCAAATGGCGACTAGGATAGTTCGTGCGAGCAGGATTTGAACCTAGGCCTCCCCGTGTGAGAGTCCTACGAAACTTTCAAATCACTCAGCTATCACTGCTTTACGGTAATACGGTAGGATAGTACACTACTACTTAATATATTCTCTATACTATGGTACGGAGGGGTATGCTTTACGGTAGGTATAAAAATCATGTTATTATAACAAAAATATTGCTAAAATATTTTTTTGGTAATATTCGGTAAACAGGTCAGCTGGACTAAGTAACCAAAACCGTAAAATAGCAAATGGTCGAAGAACAATTTGAGGACCTCTGATTAAACTTATTCTCATTTTAAGTATTTTTCATTGACATAAATACTAATCATATGTCAATGGTATTTTTAGATAATTAACATGTTACCGTTATCGCTACATTGGTTACCTATAACTTTTTATTATATTCCATTATTCCATAAGTAAACAATGGCTGCGAGTACAGCTGAGTCGGGGCCTTCGCATTTCGACTCATTTCTCACTTGTTTTCGTTTATAATGACGATTGTGAATGAATCATCGACGAGGACGGTCGTCACGCGACGTGATGCCGTGCCTCGCTTATATCCTATATAATACATATTTATCGCCGTATGTATTTACCACCGCTCGCCGCCCGCCGCCGCTATCCGCCACCCCCGACTTATCGGACGCACACCACATCACACGTCTGTCTGTCCGTGTGTACCGTGCCTGCCGATGCCGAACCGAACCGACACATCACGTAGCCGGTCTCCACTCTCCACTCTACTCTGTACTCTAGTCAAGTCAGTCGCGTTGAGCCGGTTAAGCGTAGTGCACGTTGTTTTCACTTCCTTCCCGCAACCAAATAACTAGGTAAGTCACGCCTTTAGTTACCTATCACTTTATATTTAATTATTTAACTTGTTATTAATTTTTGTTTTAAACATTTAATTTTTTCTAATTTTCTTTGTCTATGGTTAGTTTCTTTAATTCTTTTTAAATTTGGTTTGGTTTGGTTCTTTACCTGACGATGAAGACGTGTAAATAAAAATAATTAGCGAAAAATACGAGGTTTCTTTAGAAATTTAGAATTTCATGGGAAATAAATAAAGTTAAGGTATGTGGTGAAGTTCACGGTGAGTTTACACGGGGACGTAGCGGTTTGTATACGTGTGATCGCTTTGCCCAGTTCATTGCTTCATTTAATGCACTTAACGTAGTATCGACAATACGATATCAATAAGGCATTCCTTCAGCTCGTTTTGCTACGAAGATAAACAGGATGATATAGGCACTATCTTTGTCCATTATCTTTTATGAAAACTGTTATGAGTCATTATGATTTTTTCAATGCGGGTAGTGTTCACACTTAACACTCGATTGTTCTTTAAACAAATTCAAATGACGCATAATGAATGTCAGCTATTAAGTTGAGTTATGGATTCCGTTATTTTTGAGCTTGACTCGAATTCGTGAGGGTGAATGAAATCAGGGGGAGATTGTTTAGTCTGCTAAAATAAAGATGATACACGTAATTCATGTATTAATTTTGAAACTTTAATTGATTAATTTGCGCTTTGTACTAAATGTTTGTGAATAGCGGAAAAAACTACCGTAGCTGTACGGTTCGCTGGGCACAGCATGCAGTATTATGTTAATAAATACAATTAAGTCGGTTGCGCTAACGAACCAGTGTCGTTCAACTCAAAAGCCTTCCACTATCGTGCCAAAAATCTCAGATGTATCTGAATTATTTGTCGATCTTGTCTGAATTTATTTACGTCCGTATGAAGTTAGAACTTATTGTCCTTGAAAAGGACTGGCAATGCTAACGAACCCGAAACGAAGTTTAGTATAAGTCCACACTATAAATAGACATGTGACTAAACACGAGCCACATGGTTGACACATCCAATAACCGTTCAGTGGTTTTCAATAATAAACACGATGAGCATGTTTCTCTAATGGTTTGGAATTTAACTTTATACCTACCTAATTGTACTCCATTCACCTTAACTTGGTGTCATCCATCTTTACTTCGAAAAACACAAAAAGAAAAAATGTATGTGCTATTTCACATAATATAAGGAAATTTAGTTACAGAAATGTTACTTTCATCATTTTCCCAATTTTATTGTATCGTAAATTATTTCGTAGCAGAAGGCACTCAACTAAATGCAATAAGGTCACGGTACATTTTCAAGAAGTAGATAACAATTAGTATGAGCAACACAGTTGCAGTAATTATTACAAAAGAGTTATCAGTAACCGGTTTGGATGATGTCGCCGACTTTCGCCGCTTTCACGCATCATGGCGCCTACATCGATCATTCACGAAATGTGTAATCGCTAATTACTTCAATTACCGTCCGGACAATGCATACCATCAACGTTACACTCCCAAGTTCTGGGTTCACGTTTGGGTAACTTGGAACTTTGTTCCTATATCATATTCTTTGTTCCTAAATACCTAATGTACCTACTTACTTATTTACCTACAGGGTAACTGTACTATTTACCTTACCCTACTTAGTACTTACTAACAAAAGATATATGTATTAGTAATTTTTCTTTGTTGTGCCGTCTATTCAAACATGTTGTAGGCTTTTTAGATATATTTTTTTTATTTCCTGCCTTTTGGTATTCATTACATTTTTTATTGCATGTAGGTAGGCTTCAACATATTGACACAAAACATAATATTAATTTCCTTGATACATTCAATAGTATATTATAAATATATATTTTCCGCTTTGATTCGCTTATATTAGGTATAGCTGTAAACGAAATATAAATTCATTTACATATTTAATAATTATTTTACATTTGTTACGAGGAACATTTAATGGTGTTAATTTGTTAAATTGTTATATCTCTGTGTATTGTGTGTGTGTGTATTAAATTGTTATACCTACGATTCGCTACAAGTGCGTTGGTAATGAAATCTGCCAGACGGGATAATGCCGGAGCGAGGGAGGCAGCGCTCCTACCCTGCGAAAGAAAGGGATGCAAGAACATACCGAATAAGCGAATCGATTGCCCGGGGCCCAAACCTCCCCTAATGTTCAACAGTTAGGGTCGTCGGCGGGGGAGTCGCTTGCGTTAGCACGTGATCGAGTTACTCTGTGCTGAATATGCGTACCCACTTCTTTCCTCGTTATCGTTACTGAATAGGTATAGCTGGTTCCCATTACAACACTTATTTAACAAAGTCCATTTGTCACTGAAACTGTATTACCCACGAAATTAATAAGTAAAGGGCCGTATGAATCACCGTACTTAATTCCGCTGTTGGGCTTAATTCCCAAAAAGGCATAGTTTTACTGTTTTAACTCGAATACGCGTAGTCAAAGGTAGGGTTATGATTGAATTCCGAACGAAAATTCATCTTTTCCCGCACTTCCTGCAGAACTTTTAAACTGGTGATCATAATTCGACTAATGAATTATCATTAGAAGAATCTTGATTATCCACTGGTTATTGGTTGTGTGGCCTTACATCGAATTAAATATGAAGCCCTATGGCGGGAGTCTTAATTAAAAAAGGTGCAGTCTTGACTATCCAAGACAATAGCTTAAATAGCATATTTCTCACATTGGTACACCTACCTATTCATGTCCTTTAGTGATTCTAATACTGCTTCGAAACTTAATATTTAACTTAATTATTACCAATAAAACGTAAGTAACTAAATAAAATCAATAAGTAACCCAAAAATGATCACCTATTTTAAAAACTCAACTGCATGACATCGGCATAACGCTAATGCTATTAAGTTTAAAATGAAATGAACCCAGAGACACTTGCAAGGCGTACATTCTATACAGATGTTGGTGTAGGGGAATTCGGCGGTGAGCTGGCGAGTCACCAGTCACCACCCACAGCCGGCGTGCCTACTGCCTAGGTACTAGGTACCCTATGTGTCCAGATCGATGCGGCGAGGGGAACGTTTGGGGCTCAAATATAATACTTGAACGCGCGGGTTACGTTCCGCGGGTTTGCGGTGCGTTCATGACAAAAATGCCATGTTAAATGCGTTACGGGGGTGAACGTGTCAAATAATTATGTTTAATACTTTAATGTTTTGTTATTGTGTAATCATTTGTTGCTGATTATAGAAACGTAGAATACCTAGGCCTTAGAATAATTACACTATAGAAACGAAGTCCGCGCGGCCGTTTTGAAGCACCCTAATTGGAGTCAGAAATGACTCCAAACACCGGGCAGCAAATGTCAACGCACGCCAAACGTGTCTCGCGAAAAAAAAAGAATTATGACGATTTGTCCAGTTAAATTGTGTCACAAAATATCAGGCTACTTATGTATTATTGCTAAAAACATAATTATGACTATCCGCAGCCGAATCATTCCCCGCTTTCGGGAAAGTTTCGGTTAGTGCTTCACTTTAGACAGAGCGCTTGTATGAAGACTGTCTTTCTATAGTGTTATTATTCTACGACCTAGGCTGACTTTGAAAAATTCAACCTTTATTATTACTTATTAATATAACATGACTAAATTCAATTTCGATAATTCATTTTCTAACAATGTTACAAAAATCCTTATGCATCACGATTCCAGTATGTAACACTCGTTAATAATCTTGTGATTCATGAACATGCCGTTATGTTGAAATCAATTTACACCCCAAATAATATTTTTACTGCTCGTAAGCACGACGGGCATAAAAAGTAGCGCTGTACTCGACAGCATCCATCCGTGATACTGTGCTGCTCTTGAAATAAGAGATCTTAATTGCTACCATCTTGACGCTTCATAAATTTTGAGACGTAAAATTTTTGATGTTACATTCTAGAGCCAGGTCAACGACCTCGTCGCGATTTGTTTATCATAATCGTATAGTCATTGTTTGACATTAACTCGTCCAGTTTTACGACTACGATACACGCTAATGTTTTATGAATTTGTTCATACTAATGATGGGCGCTCTGCGGTCGTAATTCATTTTGTCAAAAGGGTTAGGTACCTACCTACTTCATATTGACAGTATTGAATATTGATACTATTGTTATGAATTAATATTTTAGTACTCGTAACTCGTTTGTATTTAATTTCATATGCTTTAAGTTACCCTTTACTAAAAAGTACCTATTACTCATCACGTTTCTAACTGCGGATATATTAGTAGGATACCTAGCTACTCGACGTAAATTGTATCTGAAAGGAAAAAATAAAGAAGTCTAGAATGCAAAATGGCGGTCCAGACCGGAAGACAGAGTATAATGAACAAACTGATTGTCAGCGTACTCTGCAGCCCTCGTCGACTCTCTCCCGTGTTGAGCAAATAACCGTTCTCGCAGATTCTGTTTCAACTTCATTATCGATTATCGGTTATTTAGTATCGATGTCGGCAGTGCATTTAATTTGATTAATCGTATTTTTTATATCATCGATATCTATCTGTCTCTAACATAAATCTACGATCCTATTAGGGACTTTAAGCTAATAAGTATTTTACTGGAGTACTAAGGGTGAAAATCAAAACGTAGGTATGTCTTGTACGTTTATAAAAACACTTTTTTGAACTTTGAATTCTATAGAAACCAAGTTCGTGTCGGCTTGGCACGTTTTAGGGTTTCGTTCTTGTTTCGTTCTTATTTCGTTATTGTATGTTGGTAAATTATTGTTTGTTCCAGACAACTGTGAACTGTGAAATAGTTAATAATAAAATGTATACTGAAAAATACTGAATTAAGTTCATTTTAGTAAAGACCGCTGACCGGTATTTTTTTCAAGTAATATAATATCTCCCACTTAGAATAATTACGCTAAGTAATTGTTAAGATAAACCTACCTAAAATTAACGTTAGGCGCCCATTTCTAGCATAATTGAATTTGATGTTTAGGTTCGATGTAAATTTATTGGAACATAATCATGATTTCGGGAACGAATAAACAGATCGAATTAATATGGATAAGTAATAAACACCGTAAGTAGAACAGTTTGTGTGTGTGTGTTTACAGATGTGTAAACAGTTTAGACCGTGACCTTGAAATTATTTTCCATTAACATTTCCAGTGCCATTTATTTATACGAATGTTCTTATGTCTGCTATGAAACTTGGCACTACTTTTCAAGTGGATGTTCATAGCGGAAACGTCTAGTAGCCACATTTTCCAGAATTCTTCATCCATTAAAACTATTTACTCAATGAAAATAAGAGGAGACAACTTTTTTACATTTTTTTTCAGATTCCAAACATAATATTTTCTTGTACTGACCGAAATTGTAATACCTAATCTTGAAATTACCTACCTATCTGTTTTCCTATCTATTTATTCGTGAAGGCGGAGAAAATAACGAGATTAAATTTTTCTGGAAGACGAACGCAGACAGACTGCGTCAGCCGCCGCCGCCGAATAAATACACAAATACACAGCATCACAAATTGATTTATCTCCGAACCAAGAGTACCGCATTGCAGGTCGACTAGACACGAGTACCTACATGTTTAAATTGGGCCCCGCCCGTTAGACGTCCCACTCCAATCCA
The DNA here is from genome assembly GCA_905404295.2 of Ochlodes sylvanus. Lineage (NCBI taxonomy): Eukaryota > Metazoa > Arthropoda > Insecta > Lepidoptera > Hesperiidae > Ochlodes > Ochlodes sylvanus. The sequence goes on along the minus strand of FR990135.1, from coordinate 549,916 downwards.
ATCTTTTGGACATTTTTTCCTTTTAAGTACCGACTTTTAAAATATTGTCGAAGATAAAATGGACTTAGTACGTAGGTTTACTTTCTTTTGGCAACAAAATCGTTTTATAATTTATAGTTCTAATGTCAGTCATCAATAAAAAAATATTTATTAATTATGTCATTATTCTAAGTTTATAGGTAAGTAGGCACTAAAACAAATTACTTAGTGCTGTAGTTGTCAACACGTATTAAAACGCGTATGATAATGAAACGTGTTTAAAATCAAGTTGGTATTTGAACATGTAGAGATTACGCGGTAATTAGCATGGCGTTATTCCAGCGTGGATGCGTCGCATTCCAGAACATGACGTCGCGTCTATTTCCCGCCTCCCGCCTCGCACAGATTAACAATCGCCCGCCATTGTCTCGGACTTCCATTATGCATCCATTAGATGCATTGTAAAAACGACCAGCCCCGAAGGGAAAGTCCCACAACCTGGTATAGTCATTTTGATTACGACGAAAAATTCCGTCTTAACGCATCAGACTATAATTGTAACTTGAACTATTTTGATGTAGATTATACTTATAACGATATTGTATCTAATAAACGACTTCACATTATTTCCCATAACTATCCTGAATGATAAAGTTATCACCGCCGCAAAAATTAAATAAGCGGGCCATGCATACAATTAATCAATTTGCAATTTAAGGAAAATAATTTATGTTTCGAGTCAGACCTCTGGTTCAGGTGTTAGATAAGGATGTCGTTAGAGCGGCTTTGCTTTGTTTAAAATATTTTAGAAAAGGTCAGATTTTTTTATTTTTAATCTATCTCCGACAGAATGTAATTCATTTCGTAAACAACCGAAAAAATAAACGTACGTAGTCGTTGTATTAAAATTCGTTTGTGTTTTCTTGTGGTAACGTACAGGTGTCCGGATAATAATAAGTTCTTGCATCATTATTGACATGCAAATGTTGCTTAATATTCAAAAGTCAACAAACACAAGTTCCAAAGAATAAATAAGTATATTAATATTTTCAATAAATTTTAATAAGAATCGTTATTAAATATTGTTAAAAGAAGGAACAAAATGAAACGAGGCAAAGGCAATAAAAAGACAATTTAATGTGATTGATACCAACGTTGCTAATTAGGTAATTAAGTACGTAACAATATCACGCATTACACTAAAACACGTAGACACTTCTTAATCCCAGATAAAATACATATAATAACGCCATGATGTGCGATAATGTTGGGTATAAAGTAGAACGGTCCTGAAGTTAGTCTCCAATAATTTTCATTACACTTTTAAACATACGTGGATCACTAGGTAGTGCAAGCAAATGTATAATGAAAGTAGAAACCGTTGAACGCAAGAAATCATTTCCGATAATAACATCCCGTTGAAGCATACGCTAACAAGGAGGTTCTCCGAACTTGAGTGATCGACCATACGGTGACTATGAATATTAATCAAAGAACTACTTAGTTACAAATGTTGGCGTCTCAGGTTGGCGTATCTAACGGGATTGAATTCATTGCTGTGTGCGATTATCTTAACTCTCATTGCTATGAGTTCCTAGTTGCTAATTAAATGAAATATTTCTGAAATTATGTACGTCTTGAGCACTATTCAAAGCTGCAAAGCATACAAGATGTATGTAACAGAAAAGAACAAGCAGGATTCATCATTTAAATATGACTAGTGCATGTTGTTATTATTCTTTACCGCCCTCGCTTCGCTTTCTGCAATCCTTTATAGCGTAATGCTAGAGAGCCTAATATACTGGTAGCCTTCTTCATAGTTGTGGCTGGCTATCATACAAAAATTCAAATCCAACTGGCATATGGCAGTTCCAGATTAGGCGTTCAAACAAAGCGCATTTTACAATCACATACATTGACTTATTATTACTAAGTCAATTAATGATCATATACAAATGAAGAGACATCGTCACGATAAAATATTTGAAATCAAATCGAATCACACAGTGTACTTACTTGCATAGAAATTATGGTAGGTATCTGACTGATACTCCTTTTGGATATTCTTGCAATCATTTGCGTACTCGTAGTTCATTGTTCTTTAATAATATGTATATTATTGTTATTAGTGAATCATAATTATCACTTTGAATGATAAGGCTTTAAATCAATACAGTCATTACCTTTGTTTTTATTGCGCTGATAAATAAACATATTTATGTATTTCAGGTCTTTGTTATGTACATTTTGTAATGTGTTTATCGAAATGTTGTGTTTTCGAAATATTAAATTTAAGAAGAAAGTACCTACTAAAATTCTCATTGAATCAAATGAATTGAAATCCGTAAATAAGATATCACACCTTTTTTGTAATGTCAAGCTGCCAATTTTAATCTTATCTGCTGCCTGATATCACTAAAAACTTATATCAATCATTGACACACTCTTTAGAGTATTGGGTGTATTGAAATAATTCTAAGTACAATGTAAAATACAATATAAATAAGCAGCTTATAATGCCGTTTGCGTTTTATGTAAAGTTCAAAATTTTAATAAAGTCTCCGGGGTTGTTACTTTGTGGAAATATTTCCTTACTTAATTAGATTTGTCAGAAAATATTTTTCAAAATTTTTGATGTTGTCATGTTTTAACCGCGATTTTGTTTTGCCTCCCTTGAGATATTCAACGTCTCATAAAACCTAACCCGGGTAAAAATACGTTATGTCTGGTGATATTTTAAAAGTTTTATAAGATTCTGGAGAAAGTGACATTTGTGTATACGGAATCATTTTAGATGGTCCTTACTCGTATTGTAAATGTTTGATACAAACAGGATTTTGCTTGTTTTTAGCATCACAATCTGTAATTCACCCAAAAATGAAAGTTAGAGCAAGTGTCCATTTTGTTACTTACTCTTACAGCTGTTTACTATTCGCATTGACATTGAAAATACTATATTTAAATTTAATAACATGTTCCTGTTATTCGGCGTGGGACGAGTACGTAGGTAGATTTAGAGAGACTGTACGGTACGCGTCTTGCTCGAATATTTGAAAGCCAAAGTCAACAAACTTGCACTTCACGATTAATTCCGACTTCTCATGCTTCCGATATTGCCTGAAAGCATTAATTAACTTGGATAGATAAATGTTATCAACATGTAAATCATCCAATTACAACAACGTTACCGTTAAAATAATCGCGTAATCGAAAGCATTTTGTTTTTTAAATATTGTTATTCGCGTTGTCGTGCAATACGTGTTGTTTTCGTTGTACGTGTGGACGGAAATGCTGCCATATGCAATTTCGCAGTTGCAATAACTTCCGCATTTCTAAAGACGCCTTTTTGTCCAGAATCCTTACAAAATTGTTTTAAGGGCTCTTCCGCCTCGTCGTGTGCGCTTTCGAAAGCCGGACTTCAATTTGTTTCCTTTAGTTTAGACTTTAGGTTTATATTTTTCTACCAGTTGTACAATGTCGTACGCTAAGCACGATCTTTGGTATCCGTTTTTTTGTTAATCTCGGATAAGGAAAAGGAACGTCCAAGGAAATCTTTATCGTTATCCGTAATTTTGTCAATGTTGTCTGCTATCTTGTAATGTCGAGCGAACAAGACTGTGATCGATATCAGGAGCATTCTTGATATACTTAAGCCACTTCACTAAGTCAGGTGACGGAGATCTGTTTACAATATCACAAAAATCGTGAACGTCACAAATATGTTTTTCACTTACACGTTTGGCGTACCAGGCCTTTTATGCTGGTAAGAAGTCTATCCTGCGATAGATGGCACATATCTGGCAATTTATCTGGTGTGACCATCACATGTAGTACCCTCACAGAGAGGGCTTTGTATGAACTCCAATGTTTTCACAATTATTAAACGCGTTGCAACAACAATTTGACTTCGGCCTAACTTCATGCTTTTTTACTTTTCCAATCGATGAATAAAAATCTAACACAGTACGGACCCTAGCCAAAATGGTGCACGTGATTAATGGGATGTCATTTCACTGAATGTTGGAACGTGGGGTCTTACCCCTCTCTTATTGAGAGGAGGCCCCGAGGCCCGTGCCCAGCTGAAGGACAAAATAACAAATGATGATGTTGGGTGCTGTAATCAATATAACTTTGGCTTTCTACAAGAATAACAGATTTTATGGGCTCCGTTACGAAGATTATTATTATGATCTGTGCTTCACAAAGTGAGCATTTTCGGTAACAAATTGCTTGTTATATTTCGCTATAAGAGAAAGTGTTATGCGTGAATCAGATATTCTTGTCAGTATAAAATAGATCTGTGGGAGAAGGTGACCTTATTTTTGCGAACGAGCCTTGTATTATCTATGCATGAGATCTTTGACCCGAGCTTTATTACGTGGTGTAATAAAAAATTTAGGCATCCCGCCATTTCTCATTTTTATTGTAATAGCTAAAGAAGTATCAGTGTTTTACGGTAAATTTAATGAAAATCTTGGGGTTTTAATTTATTTTAACAAATCGCCCGGATTTTTAAGTTCGAAAATGTTGAAAAAGTTTTTGGGACACACGATTTCATCATACGAAACGAAGAGGTCATTATGCAATTGCGAGCTCGCGCAACCCGGTTCCCATTAGGTCTGCGCCCGTACATGGAGAATAGTAAGTGAGCCTCACTCACCTTGTGCACCATACGTAGGACCTGTAGGCTAGGCATAGGCACTAAGCAAGGTTGCCCGATCTAAACAGATGTCGCAGGACTCTGGAATGCGTGGTATTATTAGATTCAAGGCCAGCCCGTGTGCACTGTTCAAACGCGACATTACGTACCTAAGTACATGAAGATTTAAAGCGTTCGTGCACTTTAATTATGGCGTGATGCCGTTGCCGGCTTGAAGATTGCTGTTGACCACTTTAAATAAAATATTTGGTTGTGAATTTTTGTAAGAGTAGGAATTTATAATAAGAAACAAAAAATATTAATAGAAGTGTAAAATGTATGTACTATGGTTAAATAGTGCGGAGCTACGGATTAGGACAGATGATAAATTATTGATTATGCACCTACCTGTAAATATTAGAGTAAACTAGATTGGAATCATCATAAAATGTGGGTATAATCAGTCAACATTATATTATACTTATGTTATAGCAGGTACCTATAGGTTATATGACTAGTGTCTAACATTGGCTGAAGACCTTAATAAAAAGAACAAAATGTTGAAGTACTGTTCCTAACAAAATAATAGATACTTAGGCTTACCCACTCAAACAAGTGTACCTGAATAGACTACGTTGTAAAAGTTCAAAAGAGGAAAGGAGAAGTAAAGGACCTTCTCAACATTCCACGGAAATTAATTGGAGAGGCTGCGTTCATTTCTCTCTTCAAAGGTTTTCACGAAAAATTTCAATTTACTTCTTTGAGTTTGTAATTGACATAATTGTCGATTACAAACTCGAAGTTGTTGTAGCTATAACTGTAAAAATAGGTACCTGTACCTATGTGTATGTCTGTTAATACCATTTTTTCACATTCCAAACTTTGCAAATTGAATAAAAGGTTGCACATCGCAGAAGTGCAGCCCAATTCACGTTTAGGTATCGGGAATATAAATTAAATTTCCAAGATTGATCCGAAATGACCGATATGAGATCAAAGATCCTAAAAGATATTCAAACTAAGTAACAACGAATTTCATCATTTACATTTTACAAGCAAAGAAATGAATTGCCTAAAAACGCCAGTAATTAGTGTACAAATTACATTCGAATACAATATTGGCAGGTTGGTTTTTTGAGTATTGAATCAACATGTTCCAAGTCACGCGATCAAATGGAGCATTAATTAGTTCCTCGGTAACGGCCGCAGACGAGCACCGGTAATGAGCAGAGATTGTAAATTTAGTGATCAGCAAAACTCCGCGCCGAGGCCGCTGCCGCTGCCGCCGCGCTGGTCTGGTCTGCTTACGGTGAAATTTTAATAACTAACTTTCTACGGTGATGCTGTCACAGGGCTGCCTCTGTAATATCAGTCATGTTTGAGGATAACATATTATTGTTTGATGATGAAGTATTGCTGTAAGTTGCCTTCTGTTTTCTGCGTCTATACTCGATGGAAAAAGATATTGTGATGGTTGGTAGTCGCTATTCCACAGACGTACGTAAAACCAAAGGCATCCTCGGATCGTTGTAAGCCAGAAAGGAATCGGAGAGTCGGTGTTTCTGCGCACTCAAAACGCGGTAATCATTTCATGGTTGACTGTAGAAAGAGTGTGATTACAAACCGGGCAAATTCAGCTCCCAATTCAATCACCAGATGCGATTACCAATTTGAAGAATGTTAGGTCACAAGTGTTGAGAATGAACCGTCCCATAAGTACTCCATAATTAGCAATATACAGAAAATGCTTAATTTTTATACAGTTTTCACTGATGTAGTGAGCTTGGGATAACATTGAGTGTTTATTTTATATCAATCGATTCGCAAATAAAAAAGGAAAGTCAATTTAAAGAATCTCTCCTGAACATTTTTTCAAGTAGCACACATGGAATTAAAGGATAGAGTTCCCGAAGCGAGGGTCTCAAAGCAGTTACTAGTTATGAATAAGATAAGAATTTAAATTATTTTTGGACACTGTAATATATTAGTAGGCAGCCCTACAGGCTCGCGAGGCTTGGTCCGGTGACTCATCGGTTCAGTGTACGCTGTGCTGTGCGCGTCCCCCCGCGCGGCGCCTTCGCGAACAGTAATGAAAAAATCGAGTTTATTAATATTACATATCCTTGGTCGTCGCGTGATATGCGACTCTTGAGATTGCGCTCATGTCGTACTTTATTATTGAGTTCTTTTGATTCACACTCTGTCTGGAGTCTCAACACTTGAGAGGAGCAGCGTCGCGCTTATCTACGTTGATCTAACGGTACTAAGTGGAAGCTCAATGTCAGATAATATCTAGCTAGCTACTGCGCCCAATGTGGGGTAAATTAATCGCGATGTAATCGAGAGAATAGAATAGATTACAGTGACAATCATAAGTAAGTAATCATAACAAATAACTAAGCAGTCTGTCTATCTCAAGGTTTATAGAAACCGCACGACGACGGTTCATTCAGTAGCTTAATAACCACAAGGTGTACAGTTTGTCTATATTAAGATCGTATTGATCCTATCGATGTGCCAGCAGCGCCAGTATTCGCAGCCTGTTATACGCTATTACTAGTGGAGTACCTACTTACATAGTAAATAATACTTACAAACGATTACGTTACGAGTGTCTCTTCGCTTTGGGAAACCTATGCCCGATCTAGCCATTAAAATACGTATATCGTTATGACCTGAAGGGAAGACACAAAAACACACTTTCCATTTATAATATTAGTGTGGATTACCTAGTAGGTATAGTTTATTTCGAGTGGCGCGAAATGAGAGATTACGAACATTTATTTAGAAAACTCATAAAAAAGGCCGCCCATAACTTGTTCAGTTGTAGGTTGACAGCCATGGCCGTTAAAAAAGATATTTTCAGAAAGTCAACCTGATAACGTAATACCTATTTCTAAATAATCTAAGTAATAATTTGTACATTAACATCTACCAGCTACCTATATGCCACATCCAGCTGTAACTTAACTACCTACCATAAAATATATGGACCGTACCATTAAGCAAAGCATTAGGCATAAAGGTCGCCGTACCTACGAGTATAATGTAAACATCAATATATTCTTTACTTACCAAATTTACGGCGTTTTTAAACTTGCTGCCGGTAACACACTGCAGAACTGTGGTAAGTTTTTAGTTTCGACGGCCATATGGCGCGCAACTTGTTGATATTTTTTCGTCACAGTTTATTCAACCAGTGCGGCACCCGTTCGGTGCTTTACCATAAAAGGGTTTGGAAAGGATCCGTGACGCCCGTGACACGACACGTACCGTTACACGCTATGGAATTAATCCACAATGGCGTGTTGATTTTATTTAGGCACAACAGATGGTCGCCATTGTGACAATGTCGCTTGTAGTTTTGTGCCCGTGTCGGGATAGCGACAATATCGTTAATACACACTTTCTATGTTATGTATTAAGTATTATTGTTCTTGAAATAAATATTTATACTGAAAATTCATTTAGTACTTATCAGATAATCGTAAGTACTTTTATTAAGAAGTGAGTAACGCTGATTATATCGATACTTTTTAATAAAGTTCAAATTTTTAATATGAATGGTTTTTTTGTCATAACTTTTTTCGCAAAATTATAATATAAATGTTAGTGATGGCACTAATAATGACGTCATGCTGTCGACATAGTTTAAGACTTGAAAAATTAGTAGAAACTAATTATGATGTCGGTGTTCTAGTGCCAAATCTACCGAACTATGACGAGTACATACGTTTTTACATTCTTCAGATAGCATTGTAGGTAAAACATGCCATGATAAGAGTCTTTTCTCTATGTTGCCAATGTTTAGTGCTTAAAATATGATTCGGATAACAATATTTTCTGCTAAAATTTAGTCAGTACACGAAGTGCTTACGCAACGAAACCTCCTGCTTAGCGTTCAACAAAGATTGAAGTGTTGCAAAAATTTCCAAGTACATACAAATAAAAAATGTAAAGTTTTTGCATCTATCGACTTTAAACTTCTTTTGGAACAGAGTTTTCTGGTCAAAGTAGGATGTAGCGTGATAGAGGTTTATTATTAGTTCCGCAGAAAGTATTCGGAAAATTGGAAAGTGTGAAACGCTTTTTATGAAATTGTAACACGCCATTGGGTTTTTGCAATCTTATCAATAAGCGATGATTTTAACTGCTTAATCGTGGGCGAGTTTTGTTATATAATACTGAGTTTAACGCTTCATTAGACCTTATTTTGTGATACTTATCAAGATATACTACATTAATAGGGAAATGCCTACACTATGTAGAAGGTTCTGAAGGTTACATATATGCGGAGATAAATTATTACGGGATGGAATGTTCTAAAACGATGCTATTTGAAATACTTTGGCATTGCGATTTTTGTCGGAAAAATTGTCAAAAACGCCCCTACTTTGTTGCAAATAGCTGTCTGATGTGCAGGTATTTTAGATCGCTAAGTTCCGTTCCACTTGTCTCCACCTCCAATTTTAATTGAGAACGTAATCTGTGCATAGTACGTAGCAGACCGCGACGTCAGTGCGGTAGTAATGAGATATTCCGCCCGCCAACCGCGAAACATATAATCTCAAGACCTAATTCACAGAAATAGAATACTAAGCATATTTGTGTCCAGAAATCAGTAAGTCTACTGCTTACTATGAGAAACATGTCAAGAATTGTAACCGTAAAAAGCAGTATTGCACGTCTCATAAGCGAAGCGTTGAGGTGGTTATTACTGTCAGTTTACGCACACCGAGTGATTCTCCAACTTAAAATGTCACTTTTTTTTATTCTTTATTGCTTTTATAAGTGAATATAAATAGGCAAATGTTGAGAAAAAACACTATTTTTAACACTCATGATATTTTTAAATCTCTTTTTATTATATAAACTAATTAAAAAATTGTTTAAAAAAGTTCTGTCTTGGACGTCCGTGTGTCTGTATGTGCGGATCCCGTATCTTGTGGTCACGATAACGAGCGAAATACTTCACTTATCGAGTTGTTTTTTTTATAGGCTTCAGTGGGCTTCAGTATTTTGAGGAATAGAAGCCTAAGCCAAACTTTTCACGATATAATTCGATGTAGTTTAATTATTATTTACAAATAATCTCAATTTTATTGTAATGAATGAGATTATGAGGCGTGCACTCCTGGATTTTCCAACTATTTGACTGTTTATCCAGATTGAGGTTGCAAAAACTACGTGACTATTTCTGCGTTAAAAGCTCTTAAGTTTTTATTGTTTGTAACATTTTTTATCCGTGCGTTTTTTATTTATTAATTTAAAGAACTTATATGAGTCCAAATAACATGCGTAGAGTAATAAGTTATGTAGTAAAATCCGTTAAAAATTAACAAGAGCAAACTATGAAGTCATTTTCAAACCAGTATTGACTAACATACAAATTTAGGTAAGAATTCGGTAATCAAACAATAACGTGACGATATCCAACGAGGGTTAGCAAATAAGAAATTACACAAGCATCGTGTTGAATATCACCGATGTCTCGCAGCGACAAACAGGTTGCAGGCATTCAGGACACCCTCGGAACTCGTTCAGCGAGCGTCTTATCGCAACAAGTATGATGGCATACATGCAGCATTATTCATGCAAACGTGAAAAAAACATTACGTAACATTGAAAAATGTGATACAAGTTGTGTACGATTTTCCTCTAGGGATGTTCGTTCTATCGTGGCATTATGCATAAATACTTTCAGTCTTAGTACAATTGGTGTTGATTGAGAACTGACGTACTCTAACAAATATAGCTTTTCATGTTTCTCGGGAGCAGGCAATATATAATTATATGATCGACCTTAACAATATTATAGGCAGGTAGTACCTACTATTTGAGGTTATTTCCAGATATCCATGGCTTACCTCTAATAAAAACATGTTTATATGCGATTTGATAGGTTTGCATGTTAAAACCCTAAAAAGCAATTATTTACGTGTAAATAGATGAAAGGTCTCATTGCGACAGTATGTATGACGTAGAATCTGTGCATCATCATTGTTATCTCTGCAGTCCTCAAAGCATCGCACTGCTATTAAATTAAAATACAAGACATTACTGGCACATACTGTCAATTAATTTGATTCATGTAGTTTTAAACTGAATAATGTGATTTCAACGTCATGTTTCTGATAACAACACAATTTATTTGCTTTTGCGTCCAAACGGATGTCGTTTGTAATTTAAAAGCTAACGACACTGGCCGACGAGGGCGACGAGTCACCTCAAGACGAGTGGGCTGCAGTTTTCAGAATGCATCTGTTGTGCTGTCTCTTGAAAATTCGGTGCATACTTGCATGCGATGCATGCCTTTGGACGTCGTCGTTAGGTTTATTTCCATAACAGTGTTTTCATACCTTTTTATCATGAATATTTCTCGTAGGTATATATTTTGAATTCTGAAAAAGAAACTTATCTTGAATTTGGCTCTGTTTTGTTTAAACTTTTTTGCAATTAGTTATAGTACGTATTTAAGTTCACGTATAAGTATTATTGAAAAACCGATATTATTTATTTTATTTATTTTGTTTAGTGTAATTATTATTAAACAGTTCATCAGTGTATCAAATGAATTGAAATAAACGTAGGACATTTAATAAAATAATAGTATATAGGTAAGTATCTACTTAGTAAAGTTGTTAATTTTGTTACAGGTCATATAGATGGTTAAAGCTTGATTTTTTAATAAAATATCATAACATTGTCATATGTACTTATCAACATCGACAAAATGACACGATAAACATCCAAAGCCACAAACATAGGTTTTCCATTTCATCTATTTACGTTTGTATTTTCACAAAATAGCTGAAAAAAAGCAGCGGGATCAAAAGGTTGATTACTTTTAAAACTAAATCCACCCCGGCGCGCCGCCTTGTCCTCCAGCGAACAAAAGATTGTTTCCCTCCCCACAGGATGTATTCTGATTTAGTATACATAGTACGAGTCGGTTGCCGACAACAATGACCGTCAAATTTCGTATGCCATGCATGTTTGCACTAACCGTCTGCGATTGTACTTCACCTCGCTCTAACTTTGATAAAAACGACTGATTCACCTAGCACCGCTGTCAACTTGAGTTTTTTGTTTTCTCTAAAATTATGGTTTCAATTCAAATGATTATATTGTGAAAAAAAGCAACATTATTTTTCAAATCTATTTAAGGCTCCGTGCAAATTGGCCACCGGCCACAGCCACCGATGGCTGGCGGCTAGCTGTTATATGCTTTTTAGAAAATTTCGTAGGGTCTCCGCGCAAAGGCCACAGGCCGGAAGCCGCTACATACACTTTTATAACCCGCTCTATACTATGAAAGTTCTTTAATAGAAAAGATCATAGTGAAGCGCTAATAACAAAGTAGTTGTACAATGAAATTATGTGAAAAATACGAGAAACATACGGTTTATAATTAAATCATTGAAATTCCTTACACCTTAATCATATCCGACGATCTACATGTCACAACATCGATAAATTTACATCACGCAGTCCCATCACTGGTGAATTATTCATGGAGTGCTTGTAAACCTTTTATTTACTTTATTCTTATAGAGTAAAGTAGCTAATCATTAGATACTTGTTAGATAGATAGTTGCTATTCGACTAGTTTTTTTTCTATTTAATCAAATGACAATTTGTAAATCCAATTTGTAAAGAATTGCTGAAGAGTTATTCGTAACTCTTCTTTCTTCTTCTTCTTTCTTTGCAAATTGGATGATGAAGCAATGATAAATGATAAATGAAGCAATGCGATCACATTTAATAACGAATATTTTAACGTTTATATTATTCAACATTTTCCTGTCAATAATCAATTCTTAGTAAATAATTGTGTACCTAGTAATGTCGTAACGAAGTTCTCGATATTTTCGGGTCATGTAACGTTCGTCTTTCGTTTACGTGTATGACTACAGTGTAGGTATGTATGAGTACCTATTGAGATGGAGGATGAGTCAGCGAGTGACGATGGTGTCTGTGCCGATTGCCGGTAGTCCGAGCCCGAGCCCGACCGAACGGCTTTTAAATCGTTATAAGCACAGTTACTTCTTTGTAAAGCGAAAACACACTGGCTACTGTTAAACAACTTGCAAGTGGAACACACATTCTGTCTTAACTAATATTTAATGACGTGTTTGCGTAGGTACCTACTTTTTAACTGGCGATCACGTTTTATTTCTTTAGGAATGTTATTGAGTAAATGAGGAGTAAATTAATGCTTAATCTGTGGCAAATTAGCAATAGGACGGTAACGAATGATAAATAGACGAATATAAAAAGAAAGTGTTCTCTTTATTGTATGTGACCAAACTACATAAGACATAGGTAACACAGAGAGAAGTTCTTTATCTCTCTGTTCCATGGAACAAACTGACCAATGATAAGCATAGCCATATCCGTTCGTTATACATTCTGCTTTATGCATAGATCTTATTGAAAACCAGTATTAATCGGTACATACTATGAAAGTAGCATTCAGTAGTTAGTTAACACGTCAGTGGTGGGCTGATGGCTAATCGGTGACGGGTACAATAAATTGGATGACTCAAACATTTCTTTGTACGAAAGTCATTGATTACGCATCACTAAAACATAATTATCTACTATTGGCCGCTGGCGTGCTTATCTGTAGTGCTTTGAGATTTGTGGTTAAGTCGAGGTAAACTTGTTCTTGCTTACGAAAAATACAGCAATTTACTGCTCACAATAACATACAATGGTCAGTTTCATCGATGTTGCAATTTAATACATTTTTTTCATAATGATAGCTTAATATCTATTGCAGTTATCAATGCGCAATTTGAATAAAAACTCTGTATAGAAAGAATCTGTATAGAAGTTGGTATAAAACATACTTAATGAAGGGTTCAATAGTGTACACTGTAGCTTGCAACATTATTTTCATAATGTTCTTGTATGCGGCGTGTGTTATTCTACACTTAAAATGAAAATAACAGCGTAGATAGTCTTATTAAATTAATATTCAAATTAAAAAAATAAACGTTTTTCCCGTTTTCCCATAATAGGCGGAAATTAATTTAACTTCTGGCAACGTTCCAACGCGAAGAGTAGGGCTCGACATAAGAGGCATTTTCACACGAGAGTCCTTTGCCGAGGGTATCTTCATGAACAATCAGACTGATAAAACCCGCGCGGCTTAGTGAACTCCTTTTATGATTTTTAAATTAGAATTTGTTTTAGTGGGAGCTTCGATTTGGTTTTGTGAGAGAGTATTATTATCAAGATTACTAAGTTTCAACAGTAATAATAGGTACCTAATATGAACAAAATATTTTAGATTTTTATTATATAAAATATTTATTTTTATTCCAGAACCCTTTAAAATGGCTTGCTCAGTCAGCGAAACCCCCGCCCTCAAGGACTTGCCCAAGGTGGCCACCGACCTCAAGAGCCAGCTCGAAGGTTTCAACACCAGCTGCCTGCGAGACGTAGACACCAACGAGAAGATTGTGCTGCCATCTGCTGAAGGTACAGATCAATTGTATATCCTACCACAATCTATAATTGATTTTTACCTTTTGTGTACAAAACAATGCAGTAATCTGGCAGGATAAATTTTCTAATTTATTTCATATCTTTTGTTTCCAATTATGGAAAACCTCAACATTATTAAATTTTAAATTGTTTTAATGTACTTGCTATCAATTAAACGTTGATATTTTCATTAAATTAATTAAATAAAATGAGGCTTTCAAAATCCAAAAGAGTCAGTGGATTATCCGCGATGTAACCGAATTAAAAATTACGGAATCTTTAAATTGCTGTAAAACAGTGTTACAGTAGGGCACGCTGTATCCTGTATCGAACACACACGTCTACTCTTGCTTAGTATATTATTATCCTCATACAGCTAGCGCAAGCGATCATAAATTGCATGTTCGTTTTCAAAACAGATTTAGCACAAGAGAGGCTACATTCAGCACTGCTACAGGGCGTAGAACAATTCCCAATATCGTCCTTACGGAAGACTGATACCGTTGAGAAAATCGTACTTCCCAACGCACTAGGTATTCCTGGTTGACACAACGCGATACTAATTGAGTTTTGTGATATCATCGCTAACCTTAACAATATCATCACCAACCTAGCTTAAAACTCTTACGATCACCAATGTATCCGAGCCTGACATCAATTAGGAATTAGGAGACCTCACATAGTCCATAGGATGCAGCCACTTATCATTTTAAACTGCATGTCCGGTTATCCGTAAAAATACATCTGCGCCTATAATTTAAGCTCTGTTACAATAATGCGTGTAAGTTTTGTAAATCACCATGACGATACCTCGCTGTTACATAATAATGTGTGTTTTATTTACTATGGCACAGTAATCGTGTTGAACTGTTTAATTTGTTTTATCTTAGTTTAGGTTTTAACAAATTACTAGCATGAGTATGAATCTTAAGGATTTGATGCAAATCTGTTTTTTTAATTCCTTTTCAACATAGTTTTTTTCTAAATAACGTGACGTGAAAAAAAGTTAAACAGCATTCATTTTAACTTATTTCAGATGTTGCCACTGAAAAAAATCAAAAGTCCCTGTTCGACGGCATTGAAAACTTCGATGCTGCCAGGCTGAAGCACACTGAAACACAGGAAAAGAACCCTCTTCCCGACAAAGATGGTAAGAAACTTTTGTTGAAGAATATCTATGGCATTTGCACCACGTGCATGATTTCTTCCATTAATACGCGTATGCATATAATTTAATTTTTAATCGTATAATATAATTATAGTTTTGTATAATAAATGCGCGATTAATATTATCTATTCTGTTTGTATACACTAGTGGTCTCGACACGCTTTTCCTTAGGCATATCGTTATATTTTCCTCTAATTTACTATTTATAGCATGGAAGTTTTTGACGCCTTCTAAATCCAGTTATACTTATTGTCGTGTTTATAGAAATGTTATAGATTACTTAATATATGAAAGTGACATTGAAATATGTATTTGTAGATTTGTAGAAGGCGTCGATATGAGCTTTAATTTATTTTGAATGCATACAAGCTTGTTATAACTATTTATTACGTTGCCGTGCACGATTTGCTTGGTACCAGTTGTCGCAGCCGAGAAAGCACACCAGAACCTCTTGGACGGCGTGGAACATTTCGACAAGACTCAGATGAAACACACCACGACGGAGGAAAAGAACCCCTTGCCACCTATCGAAGGTTTTTTATGCTTTGTTTTCTGCTTACTTTGCGCATTGCCTATTTTTAAGTTTCTTGCCTTCTTTTTTGTTTACATTCTAACCAGTCTCGTGGTAAAACATCAGTAATATGAAAATTTACGATCGATAATAACGTGGTCTCTGTATCTGAGATACGCGTTGTTGCCAAAGTTACACAAGGCAGTCTGATGGATCCAACTTACACCGCCAAAGTAGCAGATATATTTTCAAGGTACAATCGGACACTTTTTATAAAATAAAAAGTATACTCTGAGTAAAGCCCATGTCACATTAATTGACTCACCTTTAAATCCTATTGATATTATAAATGCGAAAGTTTGTATGGATGTATGAATGTTTGTTACTCTTTCACGCAAAAACTACCGAACGGATTTTGCTGAAACTTTACAATAATATAGCTTACACATCAGAATAACACATAGGCTATAATTTATAAAGATATAGTGTGAATTATCCAAAATATACATATAACTAAATCTTTGCAAACCGAAGGAATAAGTTTCCCGAAGCGAAGCGAAGGCGGGTCGCTAGTACTTAATACAGTTGTTATACTTTAGTCAAAAATAGGTGAATTCAATTTTTTTTACTTGTGGACCTATGTGACATTAAAGTTAATATCTGATTTATTAATAGTTAGACTTTAACTTTATCAAATTTGAGACATTGCCAGGCAGTCCTCGAAAAGTACACGTATAAGGCCTTATAAATTAATTTAAATCTTATCTGTATTCTGATATGAAGCAGCGCTCCAAATGCGTCCGACTCCATAAATGGTTTCATGTTCCCGCACACTCGATCAACGTATGTAGATTCACAGATCACGTAGATGAGACCTTACTGGGTGCACAGAGCGCGGACAGATGGCCGTCATTACTTTATTATTAAAGACTCTGTTTACAAACTCATGTGTTAGATTAGAATCACTTAGTGGTAGTTTACAACGAACATGAAAAATGAGTTTTTACTCATATAGTTTGTAACTTTAATTTAAAATAGTGTTGATACCGTACCGAATAGATAAATAGGTGTATTTGTATTATGTAGGCAACTTATCTTAAATACAAAAATATTTATAAAACTGCTTCAAAGTAGTGTTTTCAGTAAATGGCATTGTAATGACATTCCGTTGAGTATATAAATTACGAAAGTGGTAGTCAAAAATAAAGGTGGTACATCCATCCATAACATTAACTTTAAAGAACTAAGTATGTTCCCAATGGAAAGGTGTGAGAATCTCTATTAATTCAATGTGTGTCTATTAATTCAAGCGTGTAAAAATATTACGTGATTGTAATCGATATAAATTTTTCGTCAGCTATCAAAGCGGAGAAGGAGAAGAACCAGTTCCTGAACGGCATTGAGAACTTCGACCCCACTAAACTGAAGCACACCGAGACGTGCGAGAAAAACCCGCTCCCCACCAAGGACGTCATCGAACAGGAGAAAACGGCTTAAACACCAAACCTCCTTTCCGCATATAACTATAATCGCTAGTATCGCTGTATTAGACTCATAATTGTAAGTACTAGTCAGTTCGCGATGTCCGTTGTCATAGCTTTTAAACGGGAAACTTTGCCGCGCACGGCAACACTTGAGCTGTCATGGCTGTCAGATTTACGAGAAGTCGAGAACGCATCAACGGGTGCCGCGAGTGGACTACTAGATGTAGGAACCAAATTTTCTATGTCACTTTTAACAGTATATATCTGATAAGTGTATTTTACGAGCATTTTCATTAACTTATATTCGATACGAATGAATAAATATAAGATTCAGTACTGATTTTCTTATAAGGCGGGAACACACTGCACTCCAGTATTTACATTTTTCGGTTGGCTTTGTGCTTGTGTTCTCTATAATTTAAGAGAATAGTTTTATTTCTGTAAGTGTCCATTCTTGAGATTCGCGCTTCGACCGCGATATCATTGGTCAAATTAGGAGTGTAGTTACCAGGTTTTAATTCGGATATCGAAATTATTTTCTTTATATTATATTATTGCTTTGTATAATTTTATTAATTTAGCATAGCGGGTCGGGAACGTACAGTGGACTTATGTTTGAAATGCTCAACTATGTATGGAAAAGCTATGAAAATATCAATAGTAAGCAATTTTTTGGGTGACGATGTAAACAATAATATTTTATACGATCGTATTTCATAATAATTCTATGTATTGATGAATAATTTTCCATTTTTATACTATGCTAATAACGATGCCAATAAACCATTTTTATCGAAATTTTGTATGTTTTACAGAAGGTGCTTTTATAAATATAAAATGAGAAAATATGTTTGATTTAATTATTCATTATTGACATTAATTTCTCCTAATAATATCATAAAAGGTAGTATATTTAAAATATTACCTAAAAAACGTAAAATTAGGTAAGTACCTATAACATTTTAGTCTAAGATCCCAGAGCGATAACTTATTTTCACATAGATGAAACCGTAAGTTCTCGGTAGCATCTCATGTTCATTGAATACCTGTGTGCTTCAAAGACAATATAACCACTACGTTTTATTGTGGAAGCTCACCTCGTGGCACCTAGGTAGGTACCAAGTAAGAAAGGTAGCTAAAAATAAGAGAAAGCGCGGCAAATTAAAAAAAAATAAAGATGACTGCATTCTGTTCGTTTTGTATTGTGCCTAAAATAAAATCGAGTTGTATCATAAAATCAAAATAAACATTTCTCATATATTTTGAAGAAATATTTAGTTTAGAAGTATTTAATAAGTGTTTATTTTTATTTTTGACATATAGGTATGTGGCATTTTTCAAATTTATAACGGCAACATTGCGAGTCCTTAGAGTTGAAAAAATCCTAGAGTGTGAGTGTGTATGAGAGTGAACTCCTCCTAAACGGCTGACCGATTTGGTTGAAATTTTTTGTGTGTGTTCAAGGGGATCTGGGAATGGTTTAGATTCACAATTGGACCCGGTAGGTGGTTTGCTGTCGATATATCACCAAAACATTTTTTAATTATAAAGCGGTACGAAGTACGCCGGGACAACTTGTTATTATTATAAATGCGAAAGTTTGTGTTTGTTACTCTTTCACGCCAAAACTACCGAATGGATTTTGATGAAACTTTACAATAATATAGCTTACACATCAGAATAACACATAGGCTATATTTTATAAAGATATAGTGTGAATTATCCAAAATATATAACTAAATCTTTGCAAACCGAAGGAATAAGTTTCCCGAAGCGAAGCGAGGGCGGGTCGCTATTTTGTAATATTGATGACTAGGGTAGTAAACTGCTAAACCAATCCGCACTGGAGCAGCACGGTGGAGTATGCACCAGGCCTTCTCAGGTATGAGGAGAGACCCGTGCACAGTAGTAGGCCTGAAGCCATAACCTCAAAAACTGCTCTCAATTTACCCTCTCGCTACAATAGCGCCACCCTTATTTATTTGTTATCTTTTGATCAACGATTAAAGAAAAGAGAGGATAGGCCCTAATTTGCATTTAGTAATAGCGCCCAAGATCCGCCTTGAAGCACGAGTTGAATAAAAAAATGGCGTTTTTATTCGACTTGACAGATGTTCGTCTGTCAACTGTCATTTAATTTAAGCGTTGTTGGAACTTTATTTTTAGATAAAAACTTTAGATTTATGCGTTTAATGTGTTGTTATGAGTTATTAAGGTTAATTTAGCAATACCTAACATGATGAAGTGTTGTATTAAAAGGTGTGTTCACGTTTTTGTGGGCGGAGTCGGCGCCATTTTAGAGTTAATTTTGGCTTCAGATCACGTGACCTTAGGGCATTTCCTCCTAAATCTTAATTCGTTGCTTTTGATGGACACTTTAATAGACAGAGTTTATGATAGTATAAAATAAAATGGTTGCCTGTAAAGTCGGTTTTACGGGCGAAGATTTTACGTGACAACGTCTTTTTCTCGGTAGAATATTTATTGATATGAATATAATTAAATTGCGCAATAGGAACAAGGAATTGAATGAAAATAAGAATTGCACAAATTTTAACTATAGAAATATATTTTGTTTACTAAAACATTGTACATGTAAACTTAAACTTAACGCGCCGATTCAATGCGCCTAATTCTCTAGTGCTGCGCGCGCGACAGACCGATCATAGTTGAGTGGGAGAGAGACGCAAGGCATTCGGCGGGCCTCTCTCTCGTTCGGTGACTCATCGTAACGTTACCGAGCGTTACTATTTTTCATAAGTGACTCCCAGCTAACCTAATTTAAGACGTTGTCACGTCAATAAATGCTGTACGATATTCCTGTGAGTTAAAAAATAAACTAAGTATTGAACTAATTAAATAATAACCTGATTTTTATTATTTAAATTTTCCGTCACGGAGCGAAGCGACATATAGACCTCACATCTTTTCAGAACTATTCTGTATCTGTAGTCTGTACTGTACCCCGTACCGTCAAATCCATAGATGGTCAAATCCGTCAACTCATCAACTGTCGTTTAACATAATTATTGCCATGCATTGTTTCCATGTTATTTAAACAAATAATAGAAATGCTCAATTGCTCAGAATAACATAATCTGAGTAGAAATTAGAAATGTATCGGGTACTATTACTTATTCTGTGGTATCGGGTCGGGGATAAGACCCCAACCGTCGGGGTCTTAAACTAGCGTAGAGAGCTATCAGCTATATTATAGTGATCTGTGGTCTTAACTCATAAATTGGATAATTTGGGAAATATAATATGAAGACTTTGGTATTATAGGGACCAAAACCATTTTTCTCAAATCGAGGTTTTTAGGATGTGGAATAGTGATAGGGCTCGCGTCGCTCACCGTAACAAGAAACAGAATGAAATACTATTTATATGTCTTCAGTGTGTGTTCCTAAAAACACGATTTACCAAAAAAAATACCTAGCTAAGCTCGGTTATCCAGGTAAACTTAATTAATGAACAGAACAATTTGGCTCGCAGCAAACTGAGCAAACTCTAAATGTAGATTTAATTTTAAATTAGTCTGTATTCATGGGAACCTGGGAGTATCGTACCAAAATAATGGCAACACTGATTGGCAAAAATGCTATTTTGATTGAAATAAAATTCCAATCTTTCTTCCCGCCGCCACTTGACGGTTGCTTTCTTGCTTTTGGCACGTGCAATAAATTCTCTATATTATTGAAAATATTGTTCGTTTCCAGTAATACAGTTTAAAACTAATGCCGGCTGCTGGAAAATATTCTTCCGGTAAGTGATTTGTTTTTAATTAATAGCATTGCACTCACGAATCTATTTGCACGTGTTGTTTAGATTGCAAAACAACCATTTGCATTCGACAGACAAAATAACTATGATATGGATTTGCAATTCGAATTTTAACGGGAGTCTTGTTTTGTGATTATTTTGACGGTGTATTGACTCGCGAGTGAAAACTGATTGATATGGCAAATTTATTTTACAGTCGGAGCGTCATTTGTTTTTGTTTACCTGCAGATCGTTAGCCGTATTAATAAAATAATTATGTCGTCTCCTATTCGTTGTCGCGGGCCCTGGAAAATACACAAGCGTGCGTCCGAGCCGGACCGCTGGCTGGACGAGATGGGCTTCTTCCGAAAGCACACGGCTAGGGACTCCAGCTGCCTGTTTAGAGCGGTCTCTGAAAACATTTACAATACCCAGCGCTATTTTCACAAAGTCCGCATAGACTCTGTTAACTTCATGGCATCCAAGAGACATCTCTTTGAAGGGGTAGGCAAGTTTTCATTTATGTTTTATAATTTTATTTTCGCGCAGCCCACTATTTTAATTTGCATTTTTATGTTGTAGTCCTTGAATTGTCCATTTGAAAATTACCTCAAAGAAATGTCCAATCCCTCCGAGTGGGGTGGTCTGATTGAAATAACAGCTATGAGCCACCTTTATAGGTAAGAAAATAAGATCTGCATCTTTTTTACAAATTCTATTTGAAGTGGTGCAACTATACATATAGAAACGTTAATAAATTCAACAGAACAGCAAGTGAAATTCAAAGTAGTAAATTTAATTAAACAGTATTATTATAAATAATATTAGCAAGTGCTGGCTCTACAGTTAGGCTGTGCATTGAATATACTCACTATAGGTATGCCACTATGCACATTCAACTAGAATTCCGAATATTTTACACAGATCAAAACTGCGCATTGAAGTGCTTAGCGTCTCTCAATAATAATAAAATAACTGTAAACATACCTATAGATTAAATCATTTCTTGTTGGCTTTGCGAGTTTCCATTTGTCTATTGACATTAGGAAAATGAGTCAGTTATAGGAACTACAACTATCAGTGTTTTATGTTTCCAAAGCTGATTTATTCATGAAATTTCTGAGATTGAATTAAAATTGCTACTAAAACATTACAGACGGGATTTTGTCATATTTGAAGCTAATAAAGGGCCACAGACTAAAATATGCAATGGCTATGGAGAAACAATTTACTTGTTTTACTCCCCTGAAACAAAACATTTTGATGCTGTGTACACCAAAGAATTCATAAACGCATCATCCTTTTGTCAATGTAAGTGTCATCAACTGAACTATATTATTTACCACTTTATTCATGCCAATATCTGGCCTAAATACCTAAATAGATCTAAGAATATATGAATAAAACGTGTCTTGACTACTACAATATGTCATTAACACATTGTGCAATAAGGTGTGAGATGTTTTACATTTTCATAACACAAGTAAAGGAAAATTGTTAATTTATAGCTCTTGTGTATGAAGTTCTTTATGACGGAGTATACCAGCTGAAGGACCTTTCATATGCTGTTGACAAAATGTTACATGACAAAGTTCCCTCCAACCACATTGAGTATTTCATGTCTGAGAATGTTGAACATCGTAAGAAACAGAAGGAGCGAGCTAAGATCTACATTGAGGCCCCCTCTGATGATGATAAAGACAAAAATAATAATGCTCTAGCTCTGAAATGCAAGCACCACACTGAAGACTTGGAACGGGCTAGTCTATTCAAAGAATCGCTTAGCATTTTTGTCTTCAATCGCAGCCTCATCCAACTGGAGAATGTTTGCATGAATTGTTTGAACGTTAACAGCGCTAAAGACCTTCTTGATAATGGCATCACGCCCTTCCCATACAAAGTAGCCAAGGCCTTAGATCCGGACATCTACCGTAATATTGAGTTTGATGTGTGGAGTGAGCTGCGACGAGGTACAATTTGTTTCTGCAATATTCTTTTACTTTAGGATAAACAACTTCAAGGGACTCTCGTTTTGCAGAATTGCGTTACGGAGCTAGATATTCTGATGGGACAACTCTGCAAGTCGGAGTGAAATGTCTGTGCAAGTTGCAACCCGAACAGGCGGTGCCTTATCATTGCCATATTCAAGAGATGCGCCCGGACGGTGGTCCTTGCTTGGTGTTCATCGAGGAGTTGGGAGAGAAGCGCATAGTGAACTATGATCAACTGGAGCCATTGCCCATCGAGGAGATAAAGCCGTGGGCACCTCCCTACAGATACTCCCGGGCCAACTCCCAGCTGCTGAATCTGAGCCAAATGTTGCAGCAACTAGGTAGGGTTGTAGTTCATCCTGTCTAGTGCACGAGTTAGGTGCATATTGAATTAACGTAAAACATTTTGAAGTTCCCACTTTTGCTGTATAAAGATCCCAATTATGATAATTTAGGCGTTTTAACTCAATCTTAGATAATGCGGCTAGCTCATGCACGTAATTCATGGTTTAATGCTTCCAACCAAATACCAAATTGTAGATTCCTTTTTATGGAATATCTTTGTTTTCGTTTAGTCCACCTTAAGTATCTACTATACTTTCTATTAATCATTTAGAGTCTCCTGGCACATGTGTGCGATATCTTAATAAAATTCTACCCTATCACCCATCACTGTCATTCCATATTACGTCGACTCCCGGCTCAGGCAACATCACTAGGAAGCAAGGTCTGAACAAATCACGCAAGGCGAAGGTCGAGGAGACTAAGACCTCGGAGAGGAAGGATCCAGGGGCGATGGACTGGGCGGAGGACGAGCTAGAGGCGCCGCATTCACCCTACACCTACCCCCATTACCAACATGTCGACTATGTCAATTTTGAACCGATGCCAGTTAGTTGAACTGTAATTTATTTTGTGCTCGTAGAATATTAAATTGGGACGCCCGTAAAGCATAACACTTGATCATTTTCAATGCTTTAATTCTTATTATTTTTTTATAAAGTTGGTACATATTTTAAACTAATTATATAGGGACATTTTGCACATTGTTAGGTCGGTTAGGACATAAAAAAATCTTTTAAAATAAATAGGCGTTTAACTCAAATACTTTTAAACTTTATCTGTGTTGTGAAAAAAATAGTGTGCCATATTAGTGTACTGACTTACGAAGTGAAACTTCTTAACGATATATAATAATAATAATAATGTTTTTTGTTTTCATATAATATTAAAGCTGTATTACATTATTTTCTAACTTTGAAACTTATTCCGTTTCCGACCCGAGTTGAAGGGCATAAGATGCAACGATATTAATAAATAATCAAATTTTGAATTATTGAAAGTACATAATATGTACATTACAGTCCGCAATATGATTAATCTCGGCCCCTCGTTTCTGAATCACTGTGGCAAGCCTTGACCCCTCGTGATTTGTCCGAGGGAATAATAAACGGGGTTCGATAAGAGGTGGATCAATCTGTTTTTGAAGGGTGGCTCACAAGTCGCGGGTCTGTATCCTACAGCTGCATATGTTTTCGGGGTCAATTCTCGTCTGTAGCTCGATTTATCTCGAAAGTGATATTTGTTGAAGTAAGCTATCCAATTTAATCAAATCCAATTTAATTATAAATTAAATAGAATTTTCCCAATCCTAAATACAGCAAGGTACTGAAACGCACTTGACTTGGTGTGTAAAATTACTTTGAAATTCTCAAGTGATAAAACAGCTTTTTGCATATTATTATTTATATCATAACTATTTCATTAATTCCAAAAACAATCTTTTGGTAACGGAGCCGATGATTTGTAATTAAATTAACCAGTTTAAATAGCTGCTATAGAAGTCCTTCATCGAAATCACTAACACTCATAAATAATTTACATGCTAGAGAATCGGACACCTCTCCTGTCTGCCGGCTTTAAAACTAGTGTTAACTCCACAACGCAACGCTTGCATCGATCCCCTCAGACCCCCTCGGACCCCCGATCCCCGGGCTGTGCGAAATTAATCCTTTGATGTCTGACGACCATTTAATCAGGTCCTACTCGTTTTACTATTTGTATTACAATAGCCCTCGGCTCTAGCAGGGTGCGCGGTGCAGGCTGGCTTAATTGAAATGTTTCAAACATTGAGTTACACAATAGACTATAGCCGATTGTGTTTCACATTCATTTGCCGATGAGATACGAAAATATTAATTTTTTTGCAACCGTTTTAAGCTTAATATTGATCAAGTGCATTGCTTTCAAGTTGATTGAATCCATATCGTAGATTGTAGTTTCTTAATAAATAGTAAGAGTAAGTAGTTAATTAGTCTGTATTTTAGTAGTATTATGTTAATATGTTAAAGGTGCTTTCTCACCGAGTGCAAATTTTATAATGTAACAGTTTCTTGGATTGTTATATTACAGGCGAATGCTCTTTAGTGAGTTATTGTAACGTATTGCTCATAATAGACACTTCCTAAGTCATATTTCATGTTCAAGCGTTACGACCTACGGGCGAATGCTATAGGTACATGAGGAAGCGCCTTTATATGTATCATGAGTATTATTATTATGAATAAAGGTTCTTGGAATTAATACGAATTTAGAATAGAAGAATTTATGAAGGGTAATTTATTTACAATGGAAAAATTTTACAATGTAATGGGATCTGTGTTAGTATTGGTTGAAGGTATATTTTAGCGTTAACCCGGGCCAATATTATTGATTAACTTAATTTTTTATGATGTCCAAATCTACCAGTGTAGACTCAATGGTGGAATATTGTGTAAATATTTATTGGTATCGGCTAGTTCCTAAGGGTTGATGAATGCGAAGTCAGTAGAAGTGAGCCGGTGGTTATGCTGCCCACGAGTATTTGTGTGTGTCAATAATTCATGAGAATAAATTATTACCGTCTGGGAGAGGTGAAGGTCTCCGTATGTGTTTTGTGTTAACATTATGTAGGAACCACATTTTCACTGGCTGTTCCAGTATGAATACCGCCGTTGGCTTTGTTTGCCATTTTTTCGAGTATTCGTCTGGCCTTCTCAATCCAGCAGATACCTGCTATCGACCTCAGCTCATCCAATACTCAGTACATCTGGATGTCGTCTATATTCCATTTGGCAAGACATGGTCACTCTAGGTCTAGGATTTCTTTCCTAATGAATTGGTCCTTCGAGCTGTGTCGATTTTCAATAGTTGCTGTTTAAAATTGATGAAACATAATTCAACTGATGCTACACTTTAGATGCGTAGCCTTGAGTTTGCGATCAATATGCGCAGTCTATACAGTACCCATCATAACGATGATATTTGGATACGTAAGTATGTTATAGTCCGGACATTGCCTAGGTAACCGTTGAATGCGCCCCCCGAGGCAGACATCTCTTAATTAAGGTTCATTTGAAATATGCGGGGGACTTCGTGCGGGGTTGTAATATCAAGTTTTGCTTTGAAATGTCGATACAGTTATAATTGGCTATATCCTGAGGGTTACAGCCATTAACAAAACACTGGCCAAGAGCGTTTTGACCGGCTTCAGGCACGTTTAAAAACATTACTTTGGCTGTTTGGAAATGTTTAATTGTTTTGTAAAACGTGTTTGTTATGAAATTCAAATCATTTATTTCGTCTTAGGTCGTACAATTTAAATATATCTTACATACGTATTCAATT
Source organism: Ochlodes sylvanus (assembly GCA_905404295.2). NCBI lineage: Eukaryota > Metazoa > Arthropoda > Insecta > Lepidoptera > Hesperiidae > Ochlodes > Ochlodes sylvanus. The sequence continues at coordinate 523,221 of FR990135.1, read as the reverse complement.
ATACTATAACTAGCTGACCCAGCAGACGTTGTTCTGCAACATATTTTATTTATATCTAAGGTTCTAAGCGGCGCATTAAGAGTAACCATGCAGTTTATAACTTTTACCCCTCACATTAGAAAAGCAGTGATAGCCGTGTGGTTGAACGTTGGACTGCCGAACCGGAGGGTCCGGGTTCAAACCCCGCACGAACCACTAATTTTCAAAAATTATGTGCGTATTAATATTTAATTATCACTTGCTTCGGTGAAGGAAAATCGTGAGGAAACCTGCACACCTGAGAGTTCTCCATAATGTTCTCAAAGGTGTGTGAAGTCCACCAATCCGCACTTGGCCAGCGTGGTGGACTATGGCCTATACCCCTCACACTGTGAAAGGAGATCCGTGCCCAGCAGTGGGACAGTTATGGGTTGTGATGATGACCCCTCACATTGTGAAAGGAAACCCGTGCCCAGCTTTGGGGATAGTTGTAAGTTCGGATGATCACGAATGTGACCATTTGGTATTTGGCATTCATTTTTACTTCTTATATGTAGATTTATAGAAAAAATTACAAATATAAAAATTGCGAGTAATCTAATATGAAGTCTTCACATACATCGGATGCAGTTTGTGTGTCCGTCTATGTATTTGTCCAAAAATATTTGTTTCGGTCGACTAGTCGGTGGACTGAGTCCTGAAACGAATCTAGCGAGCAATTCTAGGAAACCTGGATTGGAGCTGTATCGATCGTAGAGTGCACGCGGTAGGTACATCGTAGTCGCGTCAAGGGAGGCTGGGAGTGCGCGGGATCCGTCCACTTATAAACCAATTATATACTTGACCGTCATTTACAGTACCTACATCATATATCATACTTTAAATATGAACTAGATTTAGACTAGATTCTGACTAGACCTTGACGTATGACGCCGCTGCTCATCAATTATGTAATCGAACTCAAGGTAGAATCATGAAAAGAATTTATTTTAATTGTAATTCTAATTAAGTGACTTATGTAATCTCTGAAACGTGGGTGCTGAAAAACCATGGTTTTTGTTGTTTTAAGGGACAGAAAATATGTTATAGGTAAATTCATGTTTTGCAGTAAAAGTAATGTGCTATTACCTATGTATTTTCATGAAAAATCAGGACTTGCGGGTTAACGTAGAATTTCCTGAAAAGTCAACAGCTCACAATTTTGCATTCCACTAGGTACAGAGGCACCTTTGCAATACATACAGTAGTAAATGATCAAAATGCAGCCTGATTCATATATTATAAATCGTTAAGTAAGCAAAATATGCATTTTTACTTTTGAAACAAAAATCACGAAAGTCGCTGCATACCGTGAAACAACTTGCTTCAGGGTTCAACTATAAAGACATTAATTACTACCTCGGCACGTAATCCAATAAGTCTTACCCGTAACGTAAATAATGTACATACCTGGAACCTTAGGTTATCTTCAAACTTTTTGGCAACTGGGCTTCTTTGGGTGTTCGCCGCTGAACGGCCGTGTAATTTATATTATGTACATACCCACCGTACTTTGGACACAAACAAAATGGTCCACTCTATGGTCCTTAGATCTATGACGAAATTTTTTGCGCACTTTCTAAGCTAACGCCCATACGAACAAGCCTCGTATCTTTTGTCGAAGAGAATCTTCTTCAAATATGCTCTGGTGGAGATAGGATTGTGAGGGTTCTGCTAGGCTTGCATAACCCTGATCCAGGTCTACCTGCGCCCGCTCGCCAGCCCACGGCCGGGGCCCGCGCATGCGCCGCGCAGCTCGCAGCCCCGGCGGATTCAGTCCTCGCTTTTAGTATTACCTGAAATTTCGTTGCAGCATGCAGTATGCAACGGTCTTCAGCTACAAGGTAAACTGTTTTGTTGCAATGGGTAAAACAATGTCGGTGTCGTAGTAATTGTCGTGGACGTATTCACTGTTCACGCTTGTTCAGTTTTGTAAGTCTTGTCGCAAATTTAATTTAGTGGTACCGCCGTGCCATCGCTTTAGTAGATTGCTGCATGTCATGTGATGTACCTATGCCTAATTTGATTCTGCTTCGATTGAAATATGTGTCCCCAAACTTATGTAAAACGGATAAGGGCCGTGTCATTATCATAATTATTATATGTACCTATATGTTATTTATATATAAATTAAGTAAATTATGGTAAATGCAACAGGTAGGTGTAGGAGACGTGAAATATTTTATTATTTATGGTTTCAAAATTATGTAACTTAGTCTTAGTGCTTCCTCAGAATAGTATGTCTGTCAATAAAGTTATTTTATGTGTATATATCTAGATGACTGGATTAATGTCAATGTTTAGTTTTTTTAAGGTTTTCCCGTTTCTATGTAGGTACCTACCGAGTCGTAGGGTTGGAGGGTTATTACATAATATATACTGTAATAGCATACACCCAGTGCACACGTTTAGATTGATTTTCTCACCGGAAATATCTATCTATTTTTTATCAGTCAGGTATTGACTTCGACTTGATTCATTGGATAGTTCAGTCGTGCGGATTTATGATTTCCAATAACTGGTCTTAGTTGCATACAGTTACACTATCAAAGCGTATTGATGGTACTTTGATGTATTCTTGTCGCTGGGGAGTGTAATGAAATGAAACTTATTGCATGTAAATAAATTCCACCTGGCATTAAAGTACAGTCACTATTCTATAAAACCCAACTTAAGTTCACATGCCTATAAAACGTGAGTCTACAACTTATTGTCACATACTTATAACTTGATAACTTATAAAAATAGGCGAAGTAAATGTTGAAATGGTTTGAAATGACTGCACTAGTTCGTTCACCAGGTTGAGGTCGCGGCCATCCCACTCATGGTCGACTGTCGGGCAGCGGGCGCTTCGCCCCACGACGCACCCAACGATGGTTCTCCTACAGAAAATCACCATATTGCGGTATGTAACATAAAGAGACTATGAATGTATAAAAATATTGTACTCCGGTAGGGTTTTCAGTGGCGAACACGGCACCCGACAAATTTGGAGCCTTAATCTATGGAGGTATTACGTAATTTTCTATGGCATATATTTCCATTGATGTATTTATGTTGAGATAACTGTGATGGTGACCCCCATCGAGTTCAAATATTACTGTTGTCCTATGTCATTATTGTCCTATGATGTAACATGTGAAAAAATCAAGGTATGTAACTATTGTCCTATGATGTAACATGTGAAAAAATCAAGGTATGTATTACATATACCTTGACTTTTTCACTTTCTTGAAAAGACGTGACAAAAAACTTAACACCATTGTTTTTTTTACTTTCTTTTCAGGAAAACACTATAAAAAAATATATTTTTATTGATCTTTGTTTAATATTTTCTTTTTCTTTACAGTTTATATTTTCATTTTATTAAAATACATGTAATTAATCAAATAAATAAACAATAAAAAAAAATCTTTGTTAATTAGTAGGTACCACACACAGTATGTATTGTATATTCGTGTAAATTTGGTACAATAAAACCAAAAAAGTATAGTGAGTTAAAAATAAATATAAATCTCTAATTATAACTTATTATTGACTGTAGATCTTTTACGGAAACTACCTTATTAAACTCAAACTCAAATCATTTATTTCATGTAGGTATTTTTTCAATACACTTATGAACGTCATTTTTTGCATTTACCACCGTTTCGCTAAGGTGCCTTTAAATTTTTAATCTTTAAGGAGAAGAAACGAGAAGAAGTTTTGAATATTATTTTGAACTCTGTACTTCTTAAAAAAAGTCTGCTCCACCAGTTACCAGACTAGTGTTTTAAAATAATCATTTTTTTAAACACTATTCTGGTAACAGATGCCGAATTGTCAATGTGGCCTTGCTCATTACTTCCGGTGCATAGCATGGCTTTTTACTATGTCCATAACAATAAAAAGTAGATGTCAAAATTATTGGTCATTTACCGCAATGAATCTATAAATAATCTTTAAGATTTGAAAGGCGGTCGATGTCTTTGGCTGCATTCAACTGATCAGACGGGCGAGGTGCGATCCAGTGATCAATTGAAAAGATGAAAGCGAGAGTTCAATTACGATAATTGACCTGATATCAATCCAATTTGTGACTCCCATCGCCCACAGCTTACAGGGTTACAGCATAACGGCTCTTGTGTTTACAAGTGTACTAAGTTTGGTTATACTTGTCACAGTGAAGTTGTTATATAACTGCCCCTTTTGCGTAACACCAAGTAACCCTAAAAGTATAAATTCAATAAAATGAAATAAGTTTGCGGGAAAATTTCGGTTTTTCATCCTCGCAACCCATAACTGTCCACATGGAGAACTTTCAGGTGTGCAGGTATCCTCACGATGTTTTCCTTCACCGATGCAAGTAATTGAATTCTAATACGCACATAATTTTTGAAAATTAGAAGTACGTGTAGGATTTGAACCCGAGCCTTCTGGTTCGTGCTAACCGCTAGGCTAACACTGAAGTCGGTTAAAAAGTAATAAGAACTAAAAACCATTTAATATAAATTCCACTTTTGATTTTCATAATATGAAGCTCAATAGTGGAACTTGATCTGCCTAAGGACTGTACAGTACCTACGCACCAAATTTTTCCCGTAATAAGAAGCAGCCACAGAAACTCGGATCGCTGCTTCATATTGGTCAGGTCTACATGCCGGATGGTCTATATCTATAATTATGATGTCCTGGCAAATATAAGTACTACGCGGGGAGGGTGTAAAAGTTGTAAAAAGTTGGGCACGTGAATGGGTACGTTGCCTAAGGGCTATATTTCACCGGGACACCATGGCGGCGCAACCAGTCGCCGCTACCAATAAAATGTATACAGCTCTATAGAGAGTTACTCACCTGGTGTCCGTTTGGTTGCGCAACCAATTTGGCGGCGCGACCAACTCGGACACGTGCACAGAATGTTACTGGTTGCGCCGCCACGCTGGTCGCGCCACCACTAATTACTATAGCGCTATATGGTGCCTCACTCACTCGGCCGCCAGTCCGGCCGCCAGTGACAGTCTTCAAGGTCCATTTTGATACTGTTTCTGTGTGGTGTGGCAACTCTGGTGTCTGTATGGTGTCTAGTTTGGTAGCTTACGGACACCACAGTGGCGCAACTGATCGCGCCGCCATGGTGTCCCGGTGAAATATAGCCCTAAGCATGGAACATAATGATGCTAAAGTGGAGTGATTGGTGCAGGGAACCGGCGCTACTGGCGGCGGAGGTGGCGGTGACATGGCCGGGTTGGCGGGCAGCCAGGCGGCCGCCGTGCGCGCCTCCACGCCGGCCACCAACGCGGTCGCCACCTACACAGGTGAGCTGACAGTCGCGTCGCTTCGGGATACCTCTATTCCTACCTACCAAGATAGGTTAAATTAATGTTTGTTGTAATTCAATTTCAATCAGTTCTTAAATAAAAAAGTTATGTCACTTTAAAGAATATCTATTCTTTAAAGTTTAAAGAATATCTATCTTTAGAGTTTAAAGATATCTATTCTTTAAAGTGACATAACTTTTTTATTTATGAACTGAAGATAAAGAATAGATATTCTTTAAAGTGACATAACTTTTTTATGTCACTTTAAAGACATTATAACTATTAAGTTATGTCACTTTATTTATGAATTTATGAATTTTTATTTATGAATGATTGAAATTGAATTACAACAAACATTAATTTTTAAGTTTTGCTTCCCACAATTTTTGGGTTATATTGCGTTAATATAGGCTTCCAATATTGCGTTAATACAGATCAAGATTAGTAGCAGATTTATTTTATGTATAGATTAGTCACTTTTATGGAGACCTATGTCCAGAATGTGCATTTAGACATTTTAGACTACATATTATATTTTATCATTTGCATAAAGTGTCCTTTGCTGTAGAACTATGAACTCTCTACCTGATAGTATTGTACGGGGATGAACAGTCCTTGAATGTTTGTCTGCTGCAATTTTTCACCCTTCAAAATGCTGTTAATAAATTGCTGGTTAATTTTGTATGTTTATATTTTGTTACCATAAACTGGTGGGCTATAAACATTTGTATTGTATTGTTTTTTTCCACTTTCACTTCGCTTCGAAGGAAGAAAGTACGATATGTCGTAAATACATTCACTACGCACGTGAGTACCTACACCAACATGCACACACATTTTTTTCATAAAACTAATTTTGTCTTATCAAATTACAATTAGATTGAAAAAAAAATTGTCCTAATTAGCGTCTCACATTTTGACGGAATTTTTTGTTCGCTACAGAGATGGGCAAAATGTAATCACGATTACAGTTTACGATCACACGCCAAGACCGCACTATCTTACCTGTTCACAAAACATTTCGTTATACTTTTAAAGGCTTAGGCCTGGATAATGCGAGAGGGATTAAAATTTTCTGCATACCAAATTTCAGCTTTCTAGAACTTCGGGAAGTACCCTAGGGGTTTTGACAGGTATCATGTGTCAGTGACATATATTTGACATAATATGTATAAAATCTAAAATATAAAAGCTAGACAAATGAAAAGAACGTAATGTTTTGACAAAAAGTAATTAGAGCCTTCTTGGCGGGAGCATTTTGCCTATCTTTGCTACATGGAAGCTATGTAAAGGCCAATTCAAATACGGGTGGTATCCTCCATCGCCGCGCCGTGGGTAGCGGTATCCGAGTGGGTAGGCGATATAGCAGTAGGGATGTTTCGCGAAAGCCTAAAAAAGGTCCTCACCAGTGTTTACTCGCTGGATCGAACGCGTGGCATTTTCACGTTCGGGCAGTTCTATTGAATATTCGAGACTGATTTCTTCGGATAGTTAAATAGTCGCGCATTGTTCGCGTCACAATCACAAGGCACCATCGACACTACCAGTATTGTACGTAACAAAATTGCCGTGAGGTGTGGAGCCGGCATAAGAATCCCGCTTTACCCACTCGCGTGCCGTCACCCGCGACGTTAACGCGGCCCCCGCTGGCCCCCCGGCAGGCGGCATGAGCCCGGCGGGCGGCGCGATGTTGTCGTACAACGCGTGCGCGCCGTACTGCGGCGTGGGCGTGAAGGGCGTGGTGTGGTGCGCGCCGCAGAGCCCGCCGCCGCTGCCGCCGCACGCGCCGCCGCCGCACGTGCACCACCACCCGGCGCCGCCGCTGCCGATGCACACGGTCAACGCGCACGTGCTGAAGAGCGTGCAGGCCAATGGCGCCGATTTGCCGATGAATGGTGAGTGAGTGAGTGAATGGTCGTGTGCTGTTGCCAGGGTTTTGTGCGAGCGGATGTGATAACAGGTGTTGTGGTAGTTTATGATCTGAAAGGAAGCGAGGTTACCGCATTATTTGTAGTGTCCGAGATAAACTGCGAAACATGTCAACAGTAGAAACATGTCAACAGTACACGTGATATAAACCTGTCTATAGTTTTTCCTATGGATATAAAATTTAAAAGATTGACAGTTGTTCAAGTAAGTAAGTAAACTTGCAAAAATTAACGAAATAATCATTGACTGTATATTATTACTACCTGGTGACTTTCTCCCAATCTAGCTAAATCTGGTTCAATGTTGGTGATAAACCGACAATATGTAATATAATGATTCAATTTCCGTCTTGCTGGGATCAGCAACTAAGTAGGACCATTGGAACGGCAGTTCGTATGGTAAGCAATGCTCCATACGGGCCGTCGAGTATCTGTGTTCACCATCCAATGTGTAAATAATTTTTAACGAGTCCACGTTGTTGCAGACATCGCGACACTGCGCTATTTCTTCAACATGGGCGTGGACTGCATGTGGTCGTGCTACGGACCCCCCCCGTACACGCACCTGCGCCAGTACGCCCCCCGGGACATCACACAGGTACACGCCCCCTTACTCACCATCGGACGACGGTCGGTGGTCAAAGACAGCTGATCGGCGTCGCCGATGATACTGTGCACCGAGTTTGTTTAACCGACTTCAAAATGAAGGTATTCGACCCGTATGTACATCCATCACCGACTACACAGCTCATAGACGCCTAATAACAGGCGAATGGCTCCTGCCACCACATCTGGCTTATAGTACCGATATAAATGTCCGCGCGGAACTCTTAACTATCGTGCCGTCTCATTCTTTCCCGTTGCGTAAATTAATCTATTTCTTTCCAACTTTTCGTGGTTTCAACTTTTGCTGTGCGGTCGGTGATATCCATATACTATGTATGGATATCATGGCCATCCTCGATTAAATAATATTATTTTAAAACTCTTGTTTATTAAGAGGAAAGTTATCGCTTCCCTAGTCAGCAAAGCCGGTGTTAATGGTGTCCACCAGTGGGCCGAGAACAGGCAAATATCAGATTCTGTTCTAGCCGAGATCAAATCCCAGACCCTTCAATAATTGTTGTAATTACTAATTAAGGATACGAAATATAGTAGGTATTTTGAATACACTTATGAACGTCATTTTTTGCGTTTACCGCCGTTTCGCTAAGGCCTTTAAATGCCTAAGGTCTTTAAAGGCCTTTAAATTTTAAATCTTAGAGGAGAAAAAGAAACGGCGAAAGAAAACTCCTCGGAAACTTATGAGACCGAATGAGATAGTGACGTAAAAAGTACGACAATTGGCCAAGTTTGTCCCCTTTTTCGCGCGCTAGTGTCATATCTTCTTTTTTACGTTTTACTTACAATATAATTGAGTATCACAATATTGATTGATAATGTAACCTAGCTATAAAATAGGAGTCGCTAATCCCGTAATAATTTGTCCAGGAGATGGGGAACCTGTCGCTGCAGGAGCGGCCGGGCGCGGGCCCCGGTGAGGCGGGCCCCAAGCCGCGCGCGCAGCCCGAGCGCCCGCCGCTGGGGCAGGGCAAGGGCGCCGGCCAGCGCCCACTCGTGGGGCCCAGGTACGCCGCCGTCACATACTCGAACACCTGAACTCACCTGCTGCAGCAGCAGGGATGCTATGGAGCTTCGTGACCGTAACCGAATCATCGGATATCAATTATATACATCTCTATATGTATAAAATTCTCGTGTCACAATGTTAGTTACCATACTCCTCCGAAACGGCTCGACCGATTCTCATGAAATTTTGTGTGCTTATCGAGTAGGTATGAGAATCGAGCAACATCTATTTTTCATACCCCTAAGTGGTAAGGGTTGTCCACCCTAGATTATTTTTTTCATTTTTTGGTCAAATTGTTTTTTGGTTATTTTTTATGGTGTTGCATAAAAATACACATATACACATATCATATGCACGTTTTGTATCTACTTATTTATGGCGGAACAACGTTCGCGGGGTCAGCTAGTTATACATATAAAACTCTTCCGTTACCGAGTGACTTGACTAGTGTAGGGGAGCACTAAGAGAGAATTTTTGGAAATTTCCCTGCTAAGGGGGATAAATTGAAACTTTTTATTTCTTCAATGGATATACTTGAAACTTTGTATGTAGGTTCCTCAGGTGACGCAAGTGAATTTTAGAAATCACCACCCCTCCCCTCCCCCGTTTAACGCTAAAAAGGGGGGCTCCGACTTTGCCTTTAATGTTTACAAAGAGTTTCTGCTAGTTTTTGGGGTCATCGTTTGATATTATGTTTTAAACGAGTATTATAAGTAAGGATCCCTTGACCGGTAATCCGTGAGCAAATTAAAACGAGACTTACTAACAACAACTAACGGTGCTAACTGTCTCTAACAGTCCCGGACCCACTCCTCATACCTATTAACGAACAACTATCTTACCTAATATTGACCTAAATAAGTATCTAACCTAATATTGACGTTCGAATCCACAGCGCGTTGTGAGCAATTTTTTCGCTCCACGATCATAATTATTAGTGTTTTTACTCTTACTGTCATTATTTGTTTCTATTTGGTGTGTCGTAAATTCAAAATGCACTGCGCCGTGTCCAGGTTCAAACGTAACAACGGTCACGACGGCAACCAGAACAACGGCAACGGGCACAAGGGGCACGGCGGCATGTCCAACCGGAACATGAACGGCAGGTGAGCTCGGCATGTTCGCATTGTAGTATCGTCATGTTGCCAGCATGTCATGTAACATAGCATAGACGTTGGCCAGGCCAGGCAACTTGCGCAATATCTTTTGGGTTGTTATTTATTCATACTGGTGACTCGCTTTGCGCTCGTAATTTGACGGTAATTCATTTTGTTAAAGAGGTCCTTCACATTGACACTGTAATATACGCATTTTTTATAATGTATTTGTATTACAAGACAAGTGTATAAATCATTTATAAAGAGAAGTGCAGAAATCATAAAAAAATATCTTTTTGCACTTGTTCTCCATATAAACTTGTAATATAAATACTGTAACTCAGATATTAAAATAATATTCATTCATCAAATTCAGTTACAAAAATGATTTTTGAAATATGTTTGTCTGAGCTTTTGTTCCGGCTAATCAGAACCGGCTTAACCGATTTCAATGCGGTTTTTAGTAAGCTTGTCCAGTTATATTTACCTTAGGATTCAATTTAATATGGCTCCAAAGAAATTAAACCATGGATTTTGTAATAATAAAATTAAAAATGAGGGTTATTATTATTACCTTATTCACCTCACTTGTCCTCTAAAATATATTGTTTAAACTAAAATGAACCTCTCAACTCAAATATATGGTGCACCGATCGCTAACCCAGTATCGATGTGTGTCAGACGCAACTCGTATCCCGACGGGCGCGCGCACGGGTACGCGTGCCCGCCGGGGCCCGCGTGCCCCCCCGCCGCGCCCGAGGAGTGCCCCGTGGAGCCCCCGATCATGTCCATGCCCTACGTGTACCCGCCGCCGATATACTCCGTGCCCTACTACCCCATCGAGCACGACCCCGGTACGTATACATTTTTTTTATCCCTGCGCTGCGCCCCACAAAGGGGCTAATGTTTTGATATGTATGTATGTTTGTTTGTTTGTGCTAACTAATGCGCATTAGAGACGGTGTGGCTGGATGCTGATGATTGTTGTGTCACCGGAGATGTCAATGTTGCGAGTGTCGCTAGAGACATGGTAGTAATAAAAATTCAACATGGCGACGAGTCACCATATTGTTAAAAAGAAAAAAAAATAGATATACATGGGTATTTGAAAATCCTCTTAGGTTTCTATTTTCATTTTTTATTTTGAACGTCTGAAGAAACATTTAGGATTTATCACGATTTAAAGATTTCTATATTTTTACGTAAATAGCCAACAAACGAGCCATTTTTTTTTAAGTTTAGGGGTCACACATTACATTAGCCACTCCCATCGGACAATCCCACCTGATGGTATCTCGTCTTCTCTCCGCAGCCATGATGGGAATGATGAACGGGATCCCGTACGTGGAGTACGGCGAGAGCGTGGAGTACCCGCCCATGGCGCACTACTACCCGCCGCCGCCGCACTACGCGCCGCTCGCGCCGCCGCCCCCCGCGCACCCCGCGCACGCCGCGCACCCCGCGCACGCCGCGCCCGACCGCAAGTGAGCGCCGCGGGCTCCGGGGGCTCCGGGACTGTTGGCCGACGAAACTGTGCGCGAGGACGTACGTTGTATCCTCCAAATGGTAAAGCGGACCCTAGACTGTCATGCGACATGTAATGCCACAAGTGCTGTCATGTATGCATGACCGTTTAATTGTATTAATTGATGCGATTGATTATGCCAACTGCGTGCTGGCTTGATTGACAATTCTTTTTATTTTTCATCATGCAAAATTTGATTGACATGCGTGCATGATCGTAACATATATGTCATGTCGCATGACCGTCTAGGGTCCGCTTTATATATGTTTAACGGTCTGCGCACATTAGACCGACTCAACTACCGACCGACACGAACTCGATTAAAAGACTCGACAAAACCAAAATTCGATTATGAGCTTTATATCTTTATTTTTAAGGTTCAATTTCGACTTACACGTGTACTACTGGGAAGTAGGAGGGGAGTACTGGAGAGTATACGTTCGAAATTCAACCTTACTTTAAAAGATATAAATCTCATAATTGAATTTTGGTTAGTTGGGTTGGCGTCGGTCATTAGTAGATTCGGTCACGGTGACAAATTCGAGCGGTTCCAAATTTATGGGTGTCACACAAGCGGACGATCTCGGTGTGTCATTGTGTTGTCGTTTGTGTCACCCGTGCGTTTGGAGATGGTCGGATCTGTCGTAGTTATGTTACATTGTTTAGGCCCCCTGTTCATGAACACTTGTTCCAATTTAAAGTTGTCGCAAATGTACTTCAATAAATCAAGTCGACGATATATTTGGCCTTAAGTATTCTGTGACAATAATAACTCAAATAAATACGTACAAATAAAAAACGAACACCACTGATTATGTGCAGTTGTCGATAATGGCCTATAATATATTCATTCAAAATTTAACCAAACTAACTGCAAAGTTTTTGAAAACATTTAGATAATTATGTATTTGGAACTTTAAAAATGACTGATCGAGCGGTATTTTTGAAGTAGTTTCCGATAACGAACTTTTGAAGAATGTACATGGATGTGGCGGGGATCCGTAACGAACAAGGGACGATGGAGATTTGATTTAATTTACATTTTGATCAGTTGCGACGTGCAGACTGGTCCGCATAGTTTCGACCGCCGCAGACAACGATGGAGCCACGAAGCGGTGTGACACGGTGTTACACGATGTGACACTGTGTGACATGGTGTGTCACGACGTATCACGGTAGATATTCTATATGGGAGCCCTCTCTCCACTTTGTACACCGATGCTAGCCTTCGAGACGTAAATTTTCCAACATTTGTAAACATTCTTATCTAAGTGTATGAACGAAACCCGATCGCTTGTAAACGTGCAGAGCTTAAAGTGTAATCTCCTGTCAACTCAGTTCCTATTTAAATTAGTCTTTAAAGTTTATTATCATTACTCGCTGCATATAGAATATCTACTACAATTTTTTTTATTACAAAATATCCGTTTTGTATCTTTGTAACCATTTCTATCTATACTTTTTGGGTTCAATGTCAGCTGTTCCAATTGCAATTTTGCTTGACATATCAGACGTTACATGTTAAAATTACTAATATAGTTCAGATATAAGACAGTTTGCGATGATGTTAAAATTACTAATAGATCAGATATAAGACAGTTTGCGATGAAGTTCATATTTTTGATAGTGGCCTGTTACAGTAAAAAATTCATATTTCTATACAATACAGTATTATCATTCCGTTAATAAATATTGCAATGGGAGCAGTTTAGTGATGGTTACGACGTCTGGGCAATCTTTGTTCGAACTAAGATTACATTTTTAGTTACATAGATATACATATGTTCTTGTTTACTTATAAAAATATTATATTACTCTAGGGGTTAAAAAATAACAACTTTGGTGTTCAAAACGGTATACGATTAGCGACAGGGTCGGCCTTGGTGTTTGTATCGGGATTACATTTCATATATTGCGCGGCGTGATCCAAAATTAAGTCAATTATAATGTTATATTCGGTCAATTATCTTTCAATTCAAACACATTTCATTAAACGCAGTCCGTAGGGACGTTTCTCGTTTACAGATCAGTTGCTTATTATGCCATTTAAATTGTTATGTAAACATTAACCTATGTGCAGCGCAATATATGACGTGTTATCGACATATCAATGAAGTGGTCTATGTGGAAAGTGCAGTAAATGTCTCGACAGTTAAAAATGATTTGTTAAATGGAATCTCGAGACGTTTCTGTGTCAACATCGGCAACCAAGATCTGTTGTACTTAAGTACTTAAAATTAAAAAAAAGAGTTGACGGATGACATCCGGTCAGCTGTGAGCAGGTGTCAGTGTGACGTGGGCGGGAGACAGCCTCGGACGGATCCAGGCGACACTGCTTGTATAATGTATTGAAGGCATTGAGAATGCCGCTTAATTTGGTGTAAGGTTGTACCCGAACCGTCTCTCGTTCGCAGCTTTAATTTGTAATTTGGACCAATATTTTTTCGAACCGTAACTCGAGTGTTAAATTTAAAAAAATATATATAAATAAAACATCCATAATTTAAAATGAAAAACTGCAAAATTTTAATACAGAAATATTTTTTACAGAAAGAAAGAAAAATATTCCTCCATTTTACATGATGGTTTTGGACAAATTTATTTTGTGATAAAAATGTCATTTTTTTGTAATATTGTACGGACTTTTCAAGTGTTGAGATGGTGACCCTACCCCAAATGTTGATCGGTGCTGCGAAGTGTCATGGCTGACAGGGTTGTCCACAGGTATTTTAGTAGGGCCGCAGTTTTACAAGTACGCCCTGGTTAGGCATTGTATAAAATTCCTTTAAGGCAAAACTATACGTAAGCCAACTCTATAATTTAGGTAATCTTCGTACTGTCCGTCGGCGCTGAAAACTGGCTCCATGTAAAGTCGCTTCCATTAAGGTGCAATTCCACAGAACGCGACCGGCGATAACCTTCTCGCACTCGACACTCTTCTCGCGCCACAATCCCATTCAAATGAATACAGCAAACGAATACTGTCTGTCGCTTTGTGTCGCCTGCCGCTGCTGTGGAATCGCACCTTAAACGTTGTCATTGTGTAATGAAAGTTAAGCGTGTAGTCCGGTGGTGAGATCGATTAGAGTACTGGGGAAGAAGCACTGGCCCCACGTGTGACACGTGTGCGCAGCGCCACGGGCTCCAGTGGCTTGCTACACCCCCCACTACTATTTTACATAAAAACAAATGAATCCAACTTGAACCTTGATACTTGGCCATACGAGCCATTTTATTTAATTCTCATTAGTTAACAAAAGTGGGTAGCAAGCTAGCAAGTCACTTTTTAATTTAGTTCATCATAGTAATTTACTCCGGTAGGTCGTCTTTACGCGCTGGCGATGTGAATCTTAAAATGAAAGATTTAACCTCGAATTTGAATCTACCGTCAGAGATTTTGTTTTAAATTACACATTGCTCAGGACAAAAGTAAGTGTGATCAGTTGGTGGTTGGTTGATTGATTGATTGGTTGGTTGGTTGGTTGGTTGTTTGGCTGGTTCGTTGGTTGGTTGATATCAGTCAATTATCATTTGGTTATATGTAGCGCACGCATCGCCAGCGCGCGTGCGTTAGGTTACGTCCACAGATCTCAGTCGCTCCACCCCCGTAGAACAACCCTTGGGTCGCTCTCGTCGGTTGGATCGCGTTTGATCTCATCAGGGAACTGTAATCGGTGCTTGGGTAGTCAGTCCGTGTGCGTAGGGGTTGTCAATGCGACGATTTCTTTTTATTAAAATGAAAATTTGCGGAACTGATGTATGTATGTATTAAGGGGTCCGCGCGAGTTCGAATTTAAAATAGAACTTATTTAATTAAATTAATTTTGTAACTGTCGCGAATTTGTAACCAAATTTTGACTTAAAAAAATAATTTGAAAAATATCAACGAGCCGTTATGAAAACTGAATGCGATTAAAAAATATATCATTATAAATGATCATACTAAATTTTCATTGATTAAAACTGAGTTCAGCATTTCAATTATTGTCGAAACCATAAAAATGTTGAAATAAATAAATGGCAATGCAATTGAAAAAAAATATTATATCCTGAGCATATCCCGAGTGAATAAGTTTACTGAAATAACCTAATATGTATTACAAAAAGCCCGTGTTGATTCATATAAATCATTATCAGAGAGAGGGTATAAAATTATAATTGCAAAATAAAAAGTGGAATATGAATTTAAATGTTTTGTTACGGACGCCCCCAGCGGGACCGTCATAGGGTTACGTTGTGTTGCGAAAATTGTGGATACGTGTCAGATAACAGTACGGAAATTGCCACCTATTTTTAGGTAGGTAACTGTATGCGTGCAAGTGTTGGATGACACACACCCGTACACACGACCAACTCTGAACGTCAAGTTGGCCGCCGCCGACGGCTCTTGACCACGAACGCAGCTAGTCGATGCATTTATACATATATGCGGGGGGCGGCGGAATTAAACGGGTCTTGGCTAATTGTGGCTTCGGCGCCGCTGGGGACAGGTCGATCTGTGAGGGGTTCTCCAGGTCAACGGTGGGTATCGTCGCCAGTTCTGGACTGACAATGTCCCCGGAATGGGTCTGATGCCGCCGCGCCACTCCGCTCGCTGGCACATCGGCCATTCAGGCTATAATGTAAACTAACCTACGTTGATTTTGTTTTTCTTACGTTGCATTATCTTTGACCAGCTTTCCTGAATGGTCGCTTCTATTTTTTCTTGGTGCCAAAACGTTTCTATTATTAATTTATCTATCACCCTTGTGCATTTCCTAAATACGGCTTGCCACTAGATCTCGCGTTTTATATTTTTGGAAAAATTTAGAAATCACAGACCACATATTTTGAAAAAAAAAAGAGTATATCGTTTTAGTACAATCTTATCAAATGATAAATTATACATATTATATAATGTTTATTACTGAAAACTTTTAAATGTTTTCCCCAACCTTCTATACGAGTGGCATCCGTACCTGACAATCTTCGTCCTGTATATCTATCTATTTATATATTTATTTGTAAACGGGGCTGGCAGTTTGGGGTCTATAATACAACTCTGTCCTACCTCTGAGGCACATCTCATATCTTATAGATAGGTAGCTGTCGGGAGTATTAGTTATGTAGTTAAAAAATACGTATATATTAAAAGTAATCTCGTTATAAGTTTGAAAAATTCACTGCTGCTAAAATTCGGCATAACGTCGAATGAATACAGCAGTCTCCGCGTCCTTTTGAATCCAATGAGAAACGAGGCAGATCCATACTGTGTTGCAGATGGGAAAGGATTCGGTGTTGGGGGCGGGGGTGTTTCGCTTTGAGCAATGAAATGCAAAGAGTCACGTTATGTTACGATTTACGTTGAAGTTGTAGCGGTCGTCGTGACTATTGCGTTTTACAACTACCCCCATATCACGTCTCCGTTTACGTTTTGCGTCGCGAAATTTAGCTTTTGCCCGATTTTCTCCGCATTACAGTTTTCTTTCCAATTTTGTAAAACTTTTTTATTTTTGTGTTGTGTGTTGTCTTGATTTTTCGGTTACACTTTAATTTGGTACCATTATGTGTTGTCTTTTGAAATGTTTGAAGCGTTGGCTGTGATGAGTAGGTAACGGCAAATTAAGTGTTTGGTGCTCTGGACACGGTGCTGCAGGCTTTGGAGGGTCGATTTTGAAACGAAACTTACTAACGTGATATCTTAACTAACAAAATTAAGATTTTCGAATATCTAAGTGGTTTTCCACTTTGTTTTCCAGTAACTTATTAATGTAAACATACTATTGACAAATGAATAACATTGTCAGATCAATGTTAGTAGATTCAATTTGAAACTAAATGTGTAACGAAACAAAATTTCAAATAAAACAGTCATTCATTGCGTTGCGTAGTGTAAAATGAATTAGGGAACAAGTGCATATAAAATTAAATTTCATGATCATTGGTCGAATTTTATTATTCGAAATAGAATCGGAAAAACATGGCCCGACTGGGCACCGTCGCATCGTGTTGGTATGATAAAATTGGCGCAGCAGTATTTTAAAGGGCAGTGGATCCTACGAGCGGATCTGAGCGGGTGGTGAAACTCGTTCGGCAACTAAATACCATGTAATTTTCAAAATTGTTTATAACAAATGTTATGGGTAAAGAATCTCAGGGTTACTCGAACTGTCCGATGTTTTTTCCATCGTTGCTTTAACAAATACATTTAACTATGAGTAAAAATTGGAGCAAACTAAAATGGAATTTGAGTAGCCCTTGGGTGTGACACCGTATTTTTAAACTGTTGTTTTTAGAAGCGAATTGAAGTCAGTGTTATTTGTAATGTAAAAGTTTTCAGAATTCTTAACTCTGGGAAATCTCGTGTGTTCGTATGAACGATAAGCTGTTTACGATCCTTGCCCAATGTAATTAAAGTACCTATCGTCTAGTTTATAAAGCGTGTAACAAATCTCGTTTGTACAGAGTGTTGTATAAGTTTTATTTTAAAATTTCACTAATTACCGCACCTAGTAGATTGTGTGCTGTAAGTCATATTCGGTGTAACAGTATTAGTTTTAAAATCGCCAGGAGTTAGTTTATGTTAGTCGTTAATTATTATTTACGTAAAATGCATAGTTTAGTGTTAATTTTTTTTAAGTGTACCATTTAAAATAAGTTGTCTGGTAAGAGCTCCATAGATGCATTTTTTTGTTTTTATTTTTTTTTATTTGTTTAATGAGTAAATTGGCAGACACCTAGTTTTTCAACTGCCAAAAATATACGGACATATCAGATATTACAATTGTGTTGTGCATATACTCCTGCTGACAGATCTACGTTTATAGCCGTGTGGTCGTACAGAGCTCAAAGCTAAGTCCGCCTTTGAGATTTTATTTGTATTTTTTTTCCAAATTCCATTTAATAAAAACACTTGATTTTCATCCGTTTTTTTATTTCTTACCTGACGGTGCAACATGTTTTGTAAATTATCGTTAAAAGACCAGATAAGCTGTCTGCTAGCAGAGTGGTCATCGACTCATCGTCGCCTATGGACGTCAACACCGACGGCACCAGTGCATTGCTGGCCAAAAAAGGAAGAGTAGAGATGATGCCCGTGACATAAAAGGCACCAAACGGGTTGAGGAATTGGGACACAAAATTCTACGATTGATATTACAATTATATTTGTAACACAGTTAAAGCGCGCCACTATACTAACCAACGTAGTTTTTTCATGTTAAAGCAGACGTGGCTCGTGGTTGATGTGGGCACCGTCGCCCATGGACATCAGTAATTCAGTATCACCAAAGACATCATCGATGAGGAATAAAAACTGTCTCAAGCTCCCAGCAGGTACACGATAAGTCGTTTGGCGGTTGACTCGAGCTCAATATGCTATTGTGCCGTTGTTCTGTTATGGATTTGTGTCAACGCTTACCTTACCTTTCCCTTTTAAAAAGTATACTTAATGTCGTTCTGACAGTTGATGTAAACATGACAACCGTCGCATGCGCAACACAAACTGTCGTATTGATAGAGGTAGTCGCTTTATCAATTACGCTACGTATAGGTATAGCGCTAGTATGCTACGTATATAGTAGTCAATAGGACAGATCAGTCGCTGTTGTGCCGATACGAGTATACAGAAAACTACACGTCAACGTGACTATTCAATTAATGCGATAAAGTTATTGTCATTCCAGACGTCCGTGTTATTCAATACTTACTTAAGTAAGTGTGGAATTATTTTGAGTGTCATCTTGTGAATTCACAAACAGTAGTGTTGTTCAGAATCTATAGATATCATAAAGTAATATTATTGCACCCTTGAAGTGATATTTAGTGCTTTCTACTCAGTTGTAGACCTGTCGTGAACGTGGTAAGATTTCTTTATATTTAATCCGATTTGTTTATAGTTTATGTACTTAGACCGGTAGGTACGTTAAGTTAGTAGATACGAAAGATAAGAAAATCTTTTAATAATTACGTAAGACATAGTAGGTAGGTACCTACATATTTATACAAAGTAATTTGAAAATTTCATGTTTTAATGTCTGACACCGAGCTCATGAATAAATTACTAAAATAAGACAACGGCAGCGTGTAATCACTTTAAACTCAAGGAACTTATAGTCTTATACCCACTTAATAAAGCATGTGGTAAAAATTTGTCTTAGCGGTCCACCGCTAGGGGGCGATACTATACATATTTCACTTTGCGCGCAGTTCGGGGTACTCATCATAAAAAAAAAATAACCTTGAACCTATTTTTCACTTTGCGCGCAGTTCGGGGTACTCATCATAAAAAAAAAATAACCTTGAACCTATTTTTCACTTTGCGCGCAGTTCGGGGTACTCATCATAAAAAAAAAATAACCTTGAACCTATTTTTCACTTTGCGCGCAGTTCGGGGTACTCATCATAAAAAAAAAATAACCTTGAACCTATTTTTCACTTTGCGCGCAGTTCGGGGTACTCAACATAAAAAAAAAATAACCTTGAACCTATTTTTCACTTTGCGCGCAGTTCGGGGTACTCATCATAAAAAAAAAATAACCTTGAACCTATTTTTCACTTTGCGCGCAGTTCGGGGTACTCATCATAAAAAAAAAATAACCTTGAACCTATTTTTCACTTTGCGCGCAGTTCGGGGTACTCATCATAAAAAAAAAGAAAAATCAATACAAAAAGTACGTCCAAACGCAATGAATGCTAACAGACGACTGAAGTAAGTCTAGCGTCGCTTCGCTCAAGTAGCGATTTCGACGAAAAAAGCACAGAATACAATTGCGCATGCGTTGGGAGGAGTGGCTGAGCATGCGCTGACATGAGAAACCGATGAAACATGCGCCATCTATCGAGAAAACCGTTTTCTAGCAACTTTTTTATTTGACCTTTCCGGACGCTGAAGGTCATGCCGATCGACTCAGAATCAAAAGTTGAGTCGATTGATATATAGCATCGCCACCTAGCGGTGGACCGGTAAGACCAATTTAAGCCAAGCATGTTATACTACCTAAGTAGGTACCTGGTTTTATGAAAAAGTAGAAATAACCGTCGGCCAGCATATTATAAACTATAACATTTGACGCTCGTTTTATAGTTTTAAGTAAGTAGGTAAGTACCTATTTATTTTCATTTTGTAATCGGTAATAAGTTGTAATAAGTCGGTAATAAGTCATTTTGTAATCGGTAATAAGTAGTGAATTTGACTAAACTTATAAATAAGTAAGCAATCCATGAAAGTAAAACGGTCACGGTATACTTGCGAGCGGCGTATAAAACTTCGATAGCGTGATTCAGGCTTGTCACAACGTCACCGTGTGACGTGTGTGCGATGTCGCCACATTCCCACCACGATTGCATTGATTACTTAAAGCAAGAATTAAAACTTCACACCTGGTGAAATGTAATGTACCGTGACCCCAGATGTCAGTGAAAGTGGAGAAGATCACCGAGTCCCTAGTGCTGGGCGAGGGCCCGCACTGGGACGCCGCCCATCAGGCGCTGTACTTCGTCAGCATCCAGGAACACACCATACACAGGTACCTGCTGGCTACCGGGGAGCACACTACGACTAAACTGGGTAAGGGTCTTCGCTAGATGGGAAAAATCGCAGTTTTGTACCGAAAAGATATTCTTGCAAGACTGCAAAAATTTAGATTATTATTATGTATCTCTAAAGTCACAGCAGGATTCGCCATAAGTAGTGAGAAAGTGACCACATTTTGCAAACCGTAATTTATTTTTCAAAGTTAAGGACTTGAAATTATCGTGAATGATTGAAACGGAGATTTTATCAAATTGTGGGTTCGAGATTTGATCAATTCAACGTACCTTACTAGGTACGTAGTAGGTACTATAACCGACAACATACCTACAGCTGCGTGGGGTTACCCAAGTTTGTCGAAATTCCCTGTTTCGCGTAAAAAAATACAGCGAACTTTAAACCTAACCTGTCTTTTCATTTACGGTTTCAGTTATGTCGACTTTTCATGGTGGGGGGCTTCGCCCCCAAGCCCCATCGCAATAAAACCACAAATTTATTCATTACGATGTGATGGCGCGTAATAATCCTCGATACAAATTACGTTTATGTAAAGCCACATTACGTTGCGGGCCATTTTTCGCCCAATGAGCGATTTCGACTTCAAAAACAATCTGAGACGGTCATTAATAAACTATCCGCACAGGTCGCAACGTAGTTAATTTTAATATATTATTACGTCGTAAATTATTACGACCACTATTGGCAGACGGTCGCGTGGGTTTCATCGTACCAGTAGCGGGCACTACGGACCAATTCGTGGTGGGCGTGGAGCGGCGCGTGTTGGTGGTGCAGTGGGACGGGGCGGACGGCAGCCCCGCGCGGCTCGTCAAGACCTTGGGGGAAGTGGACCCCGACAAGCCCACCACCAGAATCAACGACGGGAAGGCTGACCCTCGCGGGAGGCTGTTTGCAGGTACAATGTTGCATCCTTTTTACCTCTCTGGTAGGTTTCTGATGATAAGCCACCGATTACTCTATTAAATTTTTACATTCAACTGCAGTATCGTTGGATAACAATGATAAGTTAACTGATTAAGTAATACAATAATATGTAAGATAATGTGATCCCATTATTACACTTTATTAGGTACCCTGTAGATATTATGAAAATGCAACATTTTATCCACGTCAGAGTCTCCAGGTATCAGAGGTTTTTTCCAAGCGGACAAACGAACGATGGTAAATGGCCAACGCCACCTCAGCGTCCTCAATGCGTTCCCGGCCAAGAAAGAAGGGAGAAGAGAGTAAGAGGGTTCGTCAAATTTGCAGGAACCATGGGTCACGAGGACCCCCCGGGCGAGTTCCAGATGGGTCAGGGCTCGTTCTACCGGCTAGACGAGCGGGGCCTGGCCAAGGTGTGCGAGGGGATCCACCTCTCGAACGGGCTGGCATGGGACGAGGGCCGAAGCGCTATGTACTACATCGACTCACTCGAGTACAAGATCAGGAGATACGATTACGACTTCGCTACTGGAGAAATGTGTAAGTATGTTTGTGTGGGGCGTAGCTGCTGCTATATCAGCCATATCATAGATACGGGCCCCCGGGGTACACGGACCCCGATGTCGGCAACGTTAGAATAAAAATGTTACAGCGAAGGCCCTGCGACTAATTTTGATACTGGGTCCGTCTAGATTCTACAACAAGCTGCGCCACTAATGTCAGTGTTAAAATTGACGAACAGATAGAACAGGGGCCACCGGAAGGGACGTGGTAACGGCGTTTAGTTCCATTACGTAACGCAATCGACGATAAAATTTTCTTTAGTCCTCATAATCAAAGAGTATATACCTTTCCGGCCGCGGCCCAGCGGGACGGTTATGCACTTAGAAATGTCTCCCTACCCCACACCGTTAGTAGGTTAGACTTGCAATTTATTGATATTTAAAATTAATTGGTATAGTCGCAAAATTCTAAGAAATCAAATCAAAATAACTGTTGTTATAGCGAACAAAACATACATCTACGACCTCAAGAAAAACGGACAGGAGGGCATCCCGGACGGGATGACCATAGACACGGACGGCAACCTCTGGGTGGCGGTGTTCAACGGCGCCTGCGTGCTGCGCCTCGACCCCGCCTCGGGCTCCGTGCTCCAGAGGGTACCGATCCCGGCGCCGCAGGTCACGTCCGTGACGTTCGGGGGCCCGAACCTGGACGTCCTGTTCGTGACGACGGCCTGCATGAACATCGGCGGGCCGCCGCCGCCGCCCAGTGGCGCCACCTTCATGGTCACGGGGCTGGGCGCCAAGGGGCACCCTGGCGTTAGCTTTAAACTGCCCCAATGATTTAATCGCTTAATTTTTACAAATTATAATTCCATTACTACTATATCTTAAGTGCAATATTATTCTTTGATAAGTATATTTTGTTAACCTATTGACATATTTAAAACAATTATTAGTTTTGTGTTAAGTGCATCTAAACTATTACTAATTATGAATTTGAA
This sequence comes from Ochlodes sylvanus, assembly GCA_905404295.2. Lineage (NCBI taxonomy): Eukaryota > Metazoa > Arthropoda > Insecta > Lepidoptera > Hesperiidae > Ochlodes > Ochlodes sylvanus. The sequence goes on along the minus strand of FR990135.1, from coordinate 499,766 downwards.
ATACCTATTTGTACCATAATGATTAAAATAATTTTTATACATAATATATTTTTATTTAATTTAAACCATATTTCTTATTATGATAATAATATCATGACGCGACGATCAGTGTCACAGCTTTCTCTGTAAATCAGTAACATCAAAGATTATGACGATGTTCATTTCGGGAACGTTTCAAACGACAGGTCGTTCATCCGGATGTATATTTCGTCCCGCGTTAGTCCAGAAACATATAATTGTTTAAATATCCATGTAATTAATTAACTTTGGGTCCTAAGATATATTCGATACATTTTATGACTCTTTGCACATCACTAGTGACAATAAAAAACAGCTATTTGCTCCTTCAAATTTATGTAATAATTTATACGAAACTTGAGCGGATAGACATCAAATAAACGTCATAGAGGCCTTCGTTTCGTGCCGCTACTATAATTACTTATTACCTATTGCCGAAAAAACGTGCGTGTAACAAATTAATGATTACTTACTTCCTCCTCGTAAGGAAACCTGCACACCATAATGTTCAAATTGTCCGAAGTCTGCCTACCACACTAGGCGAGCATGGCGAACAATGTCCTGTCCCCTCACACTGTGAGTCGCGAGCCCAGCAGTGGCCCCACGAGTTGGGATGATAAATAAAACGCCTGTCTAATCAGAGGGTGATTTATTGAAGCCTGACATTGAGGTTGGGGTGTCCGCGCACCCCGAGCCCCGTGACGCGGAAGGTGGCGCCGGCGGGCGCGCGCTGCGGCTGCCCGCGGTCCATGCTCGCCGACGTCACGTACAGCACGTCCAGGTCGCGGCCCCCGAACGTGCACGACGTGGTCTGCAGCGCCGGGATCGCCACGCGCTGCAGCAGCTCGCCCTTCCTAGGGTCCACCTTTATTACCTTTAAATAAGAATCACATTTGTTTGGTACGTCACAAAATTAATTGAAATATGCCAAGTTGGATTTCACATTTTTTCTATTCAAATTCAAAATAATCTATTCGTATATTACGTGTCAATTATGCACGACATGAGCCAGGGTGGGGCGCGTGCCCTACCCTGGCTCTGACCTGTAAGGTACCTTTAGCTTAAAAAACTTAATTATCTAGGTTCTAACTACAATACTTAAATCCAAAAGAAAATTCACACTCGACAGTAGTGTCGACACAGAAAAATTGTATGAAAAATTATTTTCATAGCTAATTTCATATTATTTAAGACTGCTGCCCCAGTCTGAGCCCATGGCTGGCTACGCTCATGCATCCACACCTTCACATCTACCCATGAACGACCTTTCCTTTATGTCATCCAATACATTCTGTTTAATCTTCCAAGCGTCACGGTCACACCCGTCGGTCGTGAGTCCGTTCCACGGCTGACCTGTGAGTTGTCGAAGTTGGCGATCCAGAGGTTGCCGTCGGTGTCGATGGTCATGCCGTCCACGATGCCGGCCAGCCCGTGCTCCGCGTACCGGAACACCAGCTTCGGATCCGCTGTAAGGTCACCACCACAACGGCTTTATCAGATTTGTATGTATGTATGTTGTTCGCAACTTGAACCGTTCCGCTGTCGAGCGCAGGTCTCCGCTCGTGGGTGGGGTGCAAATGTTGATATTGTTAATTGTTTGTGTACTCTGCAAGTGTGTAAATGACCGATTGACTACGAACCCACCTGATGGTGAGGGGCAACGTAGCCATTAGATGGTAAAACGCGCTAACTTAGATAAAACCTATTCACTCTTGACTTCACACAATTTTCAGTACATTGTACAGAACTCCCAAGGTTTCCTCACGACGTTTTACTAAACTGAAGCAAGAGATAATTATTTTCTAATAGAAACAACTTTTAAAAATTCGAGTTGCAGAATTAAAAACCAGGCCCCGACAACTTGGCCGACTCTGGTGTCATGCACACACTGAGTACAGTATGGTGGTAACGGTACATACATATCTCCCCCGTATCGATGTCGTAGTGGTACCGGCGGACGGCGTACTCGAACGAGTCCGCGTAGTAGAACGCCTCCTCGGCCACGTCCCAGCACAGCCCGTTGGAGATGTCGACGTGGTCGGCGACCACCCGCGCGCTGCCGTCCGGGTCCACGCGGTACAGCGCGCCCTTCTTCAGGTCGAACTTGCCCGGCTCGTATTCGTTGCCCATTGTGCCTGGCCAAATAATAATATCACAGTACATGACAAACATATTGTGATCGTATACAATATTAGATATACCCAATACCCACAATTTACAAACGGCAATTTCTGAAAAATTGCCAATACAGAGACCTGGCCATTGAATTAACAGATGCAGTGGCATGTTCCGATCATTTCAATAGTATTATCATACACTGGTATATTACCAAAGCTTTTGTCTTACGACCTCGAACTGCTCAAAATTCCCGCACATGTATCACAAACATTGCAAAAAGCGGCGATACTGAACACTCTGCCGAATAGTGCGCTAGTTATTGAATAAGGATTACGGAGAGATACACCATTGGGAATGTGGCGACAGCGCACACACTTCACACGATGACGTCACGTCGCGCCTGAATCACGCTATCTCCCTTTACCAAAGTACCTTAGTACGTAACCAGTGGATCCGTTCAACTCACCCACAAACAACCTGCCCCTGGGGTCGGCCTTAGCGTCGTTGATCCTGTTCCCAGGGTTGTGCGCGTCCAGCTCGACGATCCGCCGGACCACCTTCGCGCCGCCCTCGCCGCCCGCCCACGCCACCTCCACCACGTCCCGCTTCAGCCCCACCACGAATCGACCCTTCTTGCCCTCCACCGGGATTATAAAGCCGGGCATGTCGTCTGCAGAAAATTGGTGCTATATAGTGTATAGGTGCTAGGAAGCGTTCAAGCCCGGCGGCTTGCGCCGATATTACGTCGGTATTTGGATGGGTGGGTTAACGTTTAATCGTCGGTCCCGGTTGTTATCTTCAGATAACGATCGTTATGCCATATCGGAGTCCTCCGGGCGGCATAAAAAGTTCTGACATACGGGTTAGCCACTAACCCCTCTACCAATCTGCACAGGAGCAGCGTGGTGGAGTATGCTCTAGGCCTCCTCAGGTACGAGGAGAGACCCGTGCTCAGTAGTGGCCCATTAATGAGTTGAAGGCATATAGTGTATGCGTTTGTTTGATGAAATTGTGGCTAGTGTACAAAATGGTCAAAAAAACAACTTGGGAGTTTCTTGCCGCTTCTTCTTCCAAGACCGATCACCGTAGGGATCTTTTGAAGCGATGGCGTATATTGACTATCGAAAACTTTTGATAAAAAGCAAATTGGATTAAAATTCCACATCATATTATTAAGATAGCAATTCGTTGTCCTAGCGTGCGCGTATGGGGTGTTGCCAGTCGTGTCTGTATGTGTGTTTGTGTCCCTGTCTGTCCGTCTCTCTCTCTCTCTTTCTCTCTCTCTCTCTCTCTCTCTCTCTCTCTCTTTGTATGTGTGTGTCTCACCTAGCTTGGCGCGCGTGTGCTTCCCGGTGGCCGGCACGTACTTGTGTATGGTGTGGTCGAAGATGCTGACGAAGTACAGCGCCTGCTCCTCGTGCGACCAGTGCGGGCCCTCGCCCAGCCACACCGGCTCCGTCACCGCCGACACTTGGGGCTCCATCTGGAGGGAATACCAACAGGTCCGTTTGTCGATTGTCAACTTTATCTTGCACGTATTAAGGTACGTTTGCATTTGCTTAAATCACCATAAAAATAAATTTTATACGGTTTGCTAACGGAGATAAATATTAAGGTTCCCAAAATTCAAACAGTATTTAAGAAAGAACAGTATTTTGGGGAAAATTGAGTGGAAGCGGATTGTAAACGCCACGTTTATATTATCTAATAAATAGATTGTTTTGTTAATAACATTGTTGTGAGTGTGACAGTCGACACTGTGTCGACGAATTTTTCGATATCAAATCAGGACGACGACTGTAACGAATTATGTTTTAGAAACAAAAGAAGGTTTGGTTACGTACATATAAAAGGCAAGTAGGTATGTATTATGTACCTATGTACCCACTTACTCATAACGACAAATTTTTACGTACCTACTGTACCTACCTACTTCTTTATGACTGAATTAGATCTTTATGAATAGGTACCTGCTATTAAAGTCACTACTTACTTTTTCTCCTCTAAGGCTTAAAATTTTAAATTCAATATTTAAAGACACCTTAGCGAAACGGCTGTTAAATGTTTTATCTTATTAACTACAATCAAAACTCCACATCTGTTGTTTGTGGAAAATACGTTAAGTGATGTTAATTTAGGTACTTACATAACTTTGCTAATATTTTGTATAAAATAATGTTACCTTACTGTGTCCAGTGGCCAAATACAACCGGTTGAGACACACGGACAGGTCGACTGTCGAACAAAGTAACAAACTACAAACGCCATAATTATGACCGTTAGCTACGGCTGTAGTGACGTCACTCATCCTCATTATACCGATGTCTCAACATGACTGTATGGTCTAATCTTGACACTTATTATCCACATGTCTAAACTTAGTTTGAGGAAACATCGCAAGTATTACAATATAATGAGTTATGCTCGTCGAAACGACTAGTTATTTATTTATTATCTTTATTTATCTTATCTTCAATACTACTGGCTCAAAAATATTGTAGTAAAACCCAATAAGTAATTTACAAGTAAGTAGTATCTATAGTTAACAAGATCACCCATATCGTTGTAGGTCGGGATATTTCTAAGCAATTCGAAGAAAAATCCTGAAGGAACCCTGTACCACACTGGATTCACCAGTACATTATAAAAGTAATTCGTATTGTTCCAAGCTTAGTTATAAACTACCTGTGCCTGTAAATTCGTTTGCGTGGGCATTTTTCCCGCGTAAATCCCAATGTCGTGGAAATCAGGGATAAAAAGTAGACTATAATATAATTATGTCGCCCTATAATCTCGTTCCAGCCGTTCCAGAGACTATCCCGGACAAACAGAAAGACAGACAGTCAAACATTTTAAACTCCCAAACACCAACATACCTGTGTTAAATTACGATTGCAACCAACTAACCATTGTTTTGAAAATAACAACACATACACTATAATTCGCATAAATACAACGCTAATTATTCAGACAATTTTAACTTCTGCTTCGACACGGGCCTGAAGGATTGACGGTTGTGAACATAAGTTGTAATATACACTGTGTGTGACTGTTTGTTGTGTTTATAATAACACGTAATATCCAATAACACAGGAACTTAGAATTAAGGATTTTAGTCATCATTGGGATTAATCAATCTTAAAACGTTGATATGAACTATAAACTGCATAATTATGTGCTTAATTTATAAAATGTTTGTAATCAAAATCTATTATTACACAACGAAAGACGCGAAGCGTTGGCTAGCCAGGAAATAAAATACTCACATTAAAATAGCAATTACAGGCAACGTTTGAAATCGCAATAAAACTCTCAACACACTACAACTGTGACACTCAGAGCACTCAGTTTAAATATATATCAGTTGCTGTATCTAATCTAAGTATCTCAGTGTAATAGAGATTATGGAGTGACTTAAATTATAGCGCAAGTGATAGCGCCGTAGATCTGTATCAAAAACTTTTAACCTTTGTTGCTAATTGTAATTATATCGAATCGACACCTGTTGAAAGGGTGCTCCGTAGAACGCATGGTATGCCTTTAGACGCTTAGTGAGAAACTACGGAACACATCTTGTGATGACAATTTTTTTTATAAAATTAGCAGACATACGAGCAGGCTAGTCACAGGATGGTAAGTGGTGAGGTGGTGACCGACGTGCATGGACAGATAATACCAAAGGCAACACCGATGCGTTGCCAGCCGAGCAAGAAGATAAGAAACTTGTGATTGGTTCCGATATTAAAATAATTTTCATGCATTTACTACAACAGTGACGTAATTGAAACATTTCAGTAAAGATTTCGCATTACGCTCTGAAGTTTTTCTGACAACGATGAATGTTCAGAAGTCGAGATGAAACAAATCGATCGTAGATTGAACCATCATGCGAATGAGTGACTGAATGGCATTTTGTTCATGAATTTATCCATTTATCAACAAGTTTTAAAAGTCAGTAAATGATTTTTTACACTTCACTGCGGAAATGTGGTGTCTAAACCGCAAGTCATTATTGAAACTGTATTAAATGTATAATGCAATCGGCGGCCAACCCGCAAACATTCTCACACATTTAGACTTGACTTTTGTATTCGGTGTGTCTTACAGACATTTTCAACAATTCATTTTAGTGAACTATATAAGCGTATAGCTCTTTCGTCGCCTTACATGTGTATGTAAATATTTTATAAAAGATTGGAGTTTTGAAAGGAGAAGGAAATTTTAAAATAATATAGGGATATGAAATAAATAAAATAAATACGGAATAAATACTAAAAGGAATACGATAAGTATAAGTTCTCGACTCGAGGGACCATATTTAAAGATGTCATCATTTTATTATTATTCCGCACTGGACTTCCCTCTAACTATGTAAATAAATGTTTGACATATAACAATTTTAATATGACAAAAACTTCGATCAAATGAATATTGACTGCAAAAAATCAGCTGATTGATATTACAGTGTTTTATGTCGCATTTTACTAAAAGTGGGTAAAAAGTAAGCATCAAGGTCGAGTGGTTTTCAGGCGATACAAGTGATCTCGCAGATAAATATAAGAAGCAGCACAACACTACAGGGAGTAAATATTCAGATGCGTTTATCGCATGTTGACTTGATGTGCAGATTAGTATAAATCTCGATAATATCCAATCACAATATATCTGGCTTTATCATATCCTCCGTAATCCGTTCTTACATGCAACTATGTACACATGTGTACATTGCACACTGTGCTCAGCCTCAATTCCTGATATACTGCATGCAATATTTAATCATGTCACATCTATTAGGATAATTAAACATAATAAACCTAACGAACTGTCATGGTAACATAATCTCTTTAACTGTGACAGTGTGTGTGATCCTTTCCAATCAATAGCTTTCCTTTCAACTGATTCTAATACATTAAAATATTTATTCTGATTGGTCTATTTCCTTTGGCTTAGCTCTAGCTTCACCACTATACTGCGTTTTTTTCTTTAGTTATCTATTAGATAGCCAATAAACGAACAGACAAGCCACCCGATGGATAGTGGTCACCATCGCCACAGCGTATGCACATCATATCAGAAGCATCACTGATGCGTATCCAGCCGAGAAATAGGGAAAAGAAAGCAAGTAGTGACTGTGAAGCACCCAGCCGAAACATGATCATTCAAGCAAGAGGTACCAGGTAGCTACGGTAAGAAAAGATGAAGAAAGATGTGCGTGAAAAGAAGAAGTATGTGCGCGAGGGAGTAAGTATCGGAAGTTTTTATGCCAACCTAAGACCAAGCATGGCTTAACGACTGGGTTCTTAAGATAAAGACCGGGACCGACGGCTTAACGTGTCCTCAGAAGCACGGAAACGCTCAAAAAATGTTCGCTACTAGCGGTCACCCATCGACCTACCAACGCGGCCGCTGCTGCTAACCCGGTTGAACACTTTGGATGGACGCAAGCCGGGCTATGAGCGCTTCGATGAGTAAAGTCGTATTACATATATATACAACTTACATATGGATAATTCCTGTTACTGGCTCCAGATAAGAAGAACTTGAGATATTTATGTCGAGAGTTCAGTGCTTCGAAGTTTCGGCATTGAAATTATTTCAAAACCCTTGCCGAAAACGCACACTGTTAACGACTCACTGAAAACAATTACAAAAAATAAGTACATAACTAATTGTAAAACAGAAACTAAAAAAAGCAAACTGCTACTCACCAATCATGCTTCAAAATATTCAACCCTTGGATATCAGCTACATCACTAAATACTTGCGATACAAATTCACATTTAATTCCTTCTTGAACACTCCATTTAAGCAATGTTACTCTTTGATCTATAGAAGTGGTCACAATACAGTCGTCTGTAAACGCAACGCCTGTTACTTGTGAACAATGTAACTTATCTGACGCCCAGTTATGTGTTACAGCTGTTGTTGGGCCGTTTATTTCTATGACATTCAAATGTACCGTATTGTCATCACCACCCGAGGCCAGTAAAATTGACGTAGCGGATACAACTGAGCATCCTACACTATTGATTCCAGATTTATGTAATGAAAGTGACTTAAATGGCTTAAAATCCATGTGTTCTATATCTTTAGTATTCGTTATTTCCCACAACGTAGCTATTCCTCTGGTCGTACACGATATTAGTATAGTTTTGCTTTGGAATTCGAAAATAAGAGTCTTCAGTATACAAGTATCATGATGATGTAATTCTTTTATTAGTTTTAAAGTACTATTGGTGTCATCATGTTTTAAATTAAACACTCTAAGACAAGCATCGGAGCATCCAGCAACAATAATAAAATTGCCCTTATCTCTTTTAAATACATCCAAATCCATAACTCTTGTCTCGGGGTCAATATCAACGGTACAATTTCGCCACGTTTGAGTGCCTTTCCGCTCCTTGTCAGTACCTTTTATCAAATAATCAACCAATTCCTCTGTTCGTACTTCTATAACATCGCCATCTTTATCAAATTGTAACAGCTTGATACAAATTTGAGCTCTTCCGCCAGCTGATATTACTAACACTTTATTATTTGACACCGTAACCAGCTTTAATGTTCTTACACTAGACAACTGTTTAAATATTGCTTCATGTTGAAAGTCATTACTAGAGTTTATCCTCGATATTCTTAACGAAGTGTCTTCGCCACCAGAAACTAAGAATGTAATGGAAGCATCGAGGTTAGATACGTACGTCTTCAAGCAATTGATTTCTTTGGCATGTGTACAATTTACAATATTTCTGGACACAATATTGCTCAGTTTAAATGTATCAACATTCGTGACAGAATTCTTCAAATACATAATCTTTATGAATTCTTCGTGGGTATCATCATCTACTTTATCAATATAACGAATGATGTCCCATGACCTATGTCCACCCCCACAGGAGACCTCAAGTACCTTGCTATTATTCCTGATATCATACACGACAAATATACGTTCTTGAAAGCCACAAATGTAGTGTTCGTTTTTGTCGGCGAATTTCTCAACCCATGTGAATTCTAAATTTTGACTACACATTAATTTCACATTCAAGTTATCTATCCTAAAATATTTAATAGTTCCATCTCTGCCTGTGGTCACAAGCCCATAGTTTCGGAAACTTATTGATGTAGGACCATATCGACCATGAACTTTTTTAAATGATTTCAATGGATTTTTCTGACCTACAACATAGGCGTGAATAGTACCACATCTATCTCCGACAACGAGCATGTTTTTACTATTATTAATGGCGGCCGATGTGAGCCACCGCTCTTTGCAAGGTGGCAGTACAAAATTTGCATAAACTTCTGTAGAATTGTCTCTCGACGACAAAACAGTAATTGCACCATTTTCAGAACTAAAAACTAAATATCTATTTCCAACCAATTGCATAAATAGAATATTTCCAATTTGCAGCTTTTCGTTCACAATATTTTTAATGCTTGGGGGACCTTTACAACTCTCAATAAATATGTCAAGCTTTCCAAACATATCAACTACTGCTATAATTTGTTTACACAATGAAATACTAAGCATTTTGTATGTGGATTCATGGTTTAAGTTAAATGTAGTTACTGCTTTTGTGGTTGCATCATAATATACCAAATTATCTTTTTCGTTTATTACAACAATGTTCCTTCTTGCAGTGAAAACAACTTTTTTCGGGTTTACTATTCCAATATCTATAACTTCATTTTGCCCATAATCTGTCACTATTGATAAAGGATGTAAAATAATACTAGAATCGCCACCACCTGTCACCAAACTGTTATCATCAGCATCCAAAGACCAAATGCAAGCATTTTGATGTGCTGTATTTTTCCTCAACAAAGTCCCATCAAAACTCCAGAAGCATATGTTTGAGTCTTCTCCAATTGATATAATATAATCATTGGTTATGCAGTTCCTCATAACTCTAGCTAAATGTCCATATAATTCATGGGTACAAGTAATGTGTACATTTTCCCAGTAAGCAGCTGAGTCGGGTAAAACATTGGTGGTGCTACTAAGTTGCCATATTCTTACTGCCCTGTCATCTGATGTTGTTACAATAACATGCTTTTGCAGACAGCAAGTTACTGAGAAGATTACACCCTGAGGGAAAATGAAGCAATTTCATATTTATTCCAAATACATTTGAAACACTACAGTATAGTTATAGTTAATCTACACTGTGTAGTTATATAATCAATATTATACCCACAAACATAGAGAGTGCATTGATTTTCTCTCGGGGAGATTTTTATATTGTCATATGCATAATATCAACAACAACCAAAACAGGAAAAACCACAAAGATGCAGTGAGACTTAAAATAATTTAAAAGCTTGCGGAACATAATTATACCAAATATTATTAGTTAGCAATTAAGACCACTTAAGTAATTTATGACCGATATCTTGGACATCATAGGATAACATTTAAAAATAAAAATCAAAGCCACCAAGAATCAACTTGAGCGGTGTCATTTGCTAAGCAACAATACATGTAGTAAGAATAGATACAGTACTTTATGACATTTACCTTGTGGCCCCTCAGTCTGTGCAGGACTGTGTCGCTGCTACATCTGTGTACCAGGACTTCAGAAAATACTGTTCCTGAGAACACTAGAATGTCATCTTGTATGGGGAGCAGAAGACCACTGTATAGAATAGAATTATCTTTGCTAATGTGCTGTGTCACTAGACACTTATCCAAAATGCTCCATTTCTGTAAAGAAATCGTAAAACTTTATTATATTTATACATTGAGGCGGCATACAGAATGTACACGTAGTTTTGAATGTCACAAATAATAATTAATCATTCTGCACTGTGATTTACATAAAAATATTCTATCCTGAAAGTATGTTCCAGTTTACCTGTACCACATTGTGTGCAGTCAGTAATGCGATGTGTCCAGCATCAAGCCATATCCCGGAGTGTATCCAATCATTGCACACAATAGCGTCGAAGGACTTGACAAAACTCTGATCATTCTCTTGCTTCACTACAGTAAATTGTTTTCCACCGAAAACTAATACATCATTGTTATTACAAATAAAGCCATGCACTTTCTGCCCATTTAGGGCATGTATTTTCTGTACTAGGTTTGCTGAACTTCGGTCGAAGATATTTATCCTGCTTCCAATACCTTGAGTAACAAAAATATTTCAAATATGATTAGATGTTTGTATAATAGTTTACCTCCGTATTAATTAGGTCAACGAAAGAAATTAATGACGTCGGAAATAATAGACTTACCGGCCAAAATACAGTTTTCATAAAGCTTGACTGCAGTCACATCAGTTCGGGTTATCTTTGACATGGCAAAACAATATTATTTTACCGGTTTCGTAGTAGTAACTTATTTGATTCTTACGTAGTGTTCACGTACTCCGAGATGCTTCTAAATATGTATTCTACAACTTTATCAAATCAGTTGAATTAAAACTGAAGCTGATCATAAATTCGTAACCTTACATTTAAATTTAAAAATGAAATGAATGAATTGAGTTGAACTCTTTGAACAGTTTGAACACACACATGACTGACACTGACACACAAAATATGACAAGACAATTGACAAAGACACTTGGCAGATTGTCATGTCAACTATCCATATCCAGTGTTGCCAACATCGAATAGCCCCCCCCCCCCCTAGTGTCGTCTCGAAAACCCCTTCTGTTCCCACTTCCCCCCCCCTAAAAATCCCCTAAATATGTACTTATTTCAGAGTGACGACGCAAAACTGAATTGAAAATAAGAAAAATATTATCAACATAGAAAAGGGGGTAAGGGGGAGAGTAGTGGCATTTCAGCATTACTGCGTTATTCTCACGTCTAATTAACATGCTATAGAGTAACTAGTACGATAGTTACTCAACTGCGCTCTCCAGTTATTTAGTATGCTGGGGAAGTCACAGGTCAGGCTGTGCAGGGTAATTTGGAGTTCCCTAGAGTTGGAACCAAGAGGTGCACTGTATTGTGCACTATGCACGAAACATAACGCAAGGGGGCGAAATTCTTTTTCCTCCCTTCTTTCTGGGCCGATAATAGATCGGTAAAGCCTTTCAGTTGTACTGATGTCCAGGGCCTCCAGGGGTGACGGAGACTACTTACCATCAGATGGCTCGTTATGTTCGTTTCGTACTTAAAAAAGGGAATATGCAAGAGGATTAAGGGTTTGTTTGGTATGGTATAATACTAAAGTGTATGTGCTCGCTGATATAATAAAGCAGAAAATGACTGCAATAAGTTTTAATAATTAAAAATACATAATATAAATTCCCTCTAATTCGCTGCTAAAATTCTTTGACATATTTCTCCGCCTATTCGCTTTGGTATTGATTCAGTGAATAATGTTCTCCATATTTTTTCAAGTGCTTTTCCATTTGTTGCATTTGCTTCCTGAAATAGAAGATATAGAAGGTTATTACTGGACTCACGTTGAACGCCGCATTGATCCCTAAAGTTCAAAATATGAATATTATGTAAAAATGGCTCCAAAAACTTCGAGTCTGACAATTTGCTGCCTTGCAATATTCCATCACACAGTTCCAGCGCGGATAGGTGGAGGGGTTTGTGTCTAATCTGTGTCAGAAGTTTTTGACGCTCGAAGGCTTCCGACATGGCTTCGACTGCTATCTAGCGATAACAAGCAGTAACCACGGCTTTATGTGCCCTTCGATGCAAACAAGCTCAAGAAAGTTAGCCACCAGAGGTCAACCCACCAACTCATCAACCTACCGATCGCGCATGCTTATGTTTACCTCGGATCCGTACCGGTTGCTATCCGTACCGGACCACTTTTACATAATGAGCTATTCATTATGTATAGTACGGCCGGCGGTTCTTGGCCGCGGTGAACTTTGTTCGGATCGCTGCGCAGTAGTCAATTTTAAGGTCAAAATGGTGGCAAGACTCGCAGGGTGTCGCTTTGAGCATTGTTTGTTTCAGTCACACGCTCAGTGTTCGTGTCGCTATCTCTCTATAAAGTACAATATCCGAAAGCCTAACTTCAGAGCGGCCTAGAACCGTCGGCAGTACTATACCTATGTAGGGTTAGGCACTCACTGTAAATGCGGCGGCATGTCGTAATAGACGTCCTCGAGCATTTCCCGCCAGTGCGGCCGCTTCTTCTTCTCCGCTTCTTGCATCGTCTTCACGACTATGTTCCGCGCCTCTTTCACAAACTCGGCGTCGCTTTCCGCATTCCAAAGGCCTGGGGCATAAGCAAATATTGTAATTTTTTAGATAAATTAGCGACAATAGGGACAAAAATAAATAGCGTGCACAAAGCCTTTGTGTGCACTTATAGCACAGTTGGATTTAAAAAAAAAACACTTTTCGAAACTTAAACACGCCGTCGATTCAACAAATCCATACCGTGGGTAGTCTTGGAAGAAGAAGGAGCAAGAAACTGCCAAGGAGCCTCTTTTCCTACTCACAGTTACGGATTGCATTTACTTACGGCTAGAACATCAAACTCATATCCAAGAAGTTTTATTTATAATACATGTGATTCCCTCACTCCCCCTCGGCCCCAGACGCTCTTCGCTTGCCACCTAAGTTAGGTAGAATTAGGTAACTAGTTTAGGTACTTGATGTTACCTAGGAATCATTTCGTGTGCTGAATCTAAACACCTAGGTATATGAGAGTATAAAGTAACAAACTTAACGTTACCCTTGTGCTCCAAATACAGCTTAAATTTCTGTACGGGGCTCTCGTCTTTAGTCCATTTTTGAATTTCCTCGATGGGTCTGTACGCGCTGCTATCGTCTGACGTAGAATGGTGTCCCACTCTGTCCAGGAACATTTATACCATTACCAGTTGCACGTGTTATAATTTCAAACAAGAATTATGATGAAATTAGCTGTTATCACTACTTAATTAAGTAACTTTACAAACATGATCATTATCGTGCCCTCAACGTTCTCAATATTTTATTAACCAAAATCTCTGGCAAAGTTATTATGTAAAGTAACATAGGTAACTACACTGTGAATGGGCATATCAAGTACGCGTTTACCTGTAAGCCATGGCCTCGATGAGCACCGGCTTGTTGTTCCCGAGGGCGAAGTCCCGCGCGCGGCGCACGGCGTTGTACACGGCGAGGGCGTCGGTGCCGTCCACGCGGACCGTGGCAATCCCGAGCGCCGGCCCCCGGGCCGCGATGCCGTCCCCGCGGTACTGCTCGCTCGTCGGAGTCGAGATCGCGTAGCCGTTGTTTCTGCTGATCAGGGAAATTTGTTTCGTTATTTTCGACTCGTATGACTCAATGGTTACCATGCTGGACTGTTCATAGGGGTTCGATTCCTAGAGGCGGACGTTTGAATGATCAGTTTAAATTTCTGTTCTTGTGTGTGTTTCTCTTTGAGTGTTGTTCATGGCACCCACGACACAGGGACTCCTAATGTAAGCATTAAATAAAAAGAAAGGTAAATCTTTGTTATCTTCCGCAAATCCTGGCAGGGCGGATCTAGCATATGTAGCGCCCGGGTGCAATCAATGCCCTGGCGCTTTTTTGACGTGACAACGTCTTATAATTCGATAGAGCCGGTGGCACGCATGAAAAAACATGACTCATGCGTCGTTACCGTAACGGCATAGCAATCGGCCTTTGCGTTCGGCAGCGTTCGGCAGCGTCCGACATCCGTCTCTCTCCTACTTGAGTGAGCGATGCGTCTGCGTGGACAGCTGCTATACTACCAATAGTACATTTATATGTTTTGATCGAGTATCAAGTGCAGTGAAAAGTGAATGTGGTGTCAATTGTTTATAGCAACGATAATTACAGCGATAATGATTCTTTCGATATTAATTATATGTTCAGTGATATATTGTCGAATAGGTATTCGTGCTTTTTTTCTTAAGACGTTGTCACGTTCAACTATCGTCAGTAAACCGACTTTACAGACAACCATTTTTTTGTATCAAAATTGCGATCGAAATGTATAAGGTCTAGATTTCGCGAGTGGCCCAGACGCCCTCTGACACCCGGCGCCCGGGTGCACCGGACCCTCTGCACTATAGGTAAAGCCGCCCCTGAATCCTGGCATCAGTCTTCGCTGGAGCAGCGGCATTTCCCATGTTGGGGATGCGTGATTTAGTGGGGAGAAACTCCCTACGAGTTGTTCTGATCATCTACTTTAAACGCTTACAACTATTGATTGACAAACAATACACAGGGAACGCTTTTAGCATTAATTCCACATTTTGTACCGCTTAGTTTTAAGAGTAGCTATAATAAAGTGTAAATTAATTGCCGCGGACGCAGTCCTAGTACCATAATAATATAACAGGGCAGTCCAAGGTGGCAGCGAAGTTGAAGGCGGCGTGGGCGTCCCCCTCGGAAGCGGCGCCGTCCCCGAAGAAGCAGATGACGCAGCGGTCGTTGTTCGGGACCCGTTTGAATGCGTACGCCGCGCCTACGGCCTGCGGCATCTGGGTAGCTGCACACATTATGTCATAACAAATAAGTCAAAACATAAAACCCGACAATGTAATAACAATATTGCAAACAGTGTGAGTTTCAAAAAAAATTTAAACCGGGAAACCTGTCCCTTAGTACCCTCGCTACAAAATTGAAACGTAACCCGCGCACGAATTTATTTTCACGCGATTTATTTCACTCTCTAGTGATACTTGCAAGATTAAGGTCACGCATTGCTCTCTAGAACGCCACAAAGGAACAAACATACATACACAGATTGTTAAACACATTACACCGCTGTTTACATTTAATATCCGCGACCGCGAGTTTCTTCAAAGTAATTATTTAATTTAAGTTTGAGAAATGCTTACCGGCGCGGCGTCGTGTTGCATGGTCACATTTCGGAGATAAAAAACTGTACCTACTTAGTTTATTCCGCAAATAGGTGTGTAGGAATGTGCTAATGTCCAATATCTAAATAGTGATCTTATGTGTGTATAAGTATGACCTTATGTGAAGAAAATATTACTTTTTATAGCCGGTAAACGAGCAGATAAGCCACCTTATACCTAGTAAGTGGTCACCGGTCGCCATGGACATCAGTAACACCACGGGCATTGATGCGTTAATTGTCGGCCAACACCTTCCTTGTTGGCCTTATTGTTATTTTTATTATATTTACGAATTTACGGAAAGTTCTGATAATCTTGGCAAAGTGTACCCAGAGGACTGGAGAGTGTGACCAGATTCCGCTGCGCGGAGCCGTAATGCACCGGCATCTGCCGCCCCTTGCCGGGGTCCTCGTGGTTCCCGTAGCACTGGTTGACCAGCTCGGTGACCGTCATGCCGCGGTACAGGAACACCCCCATCTCGCGGTACTGGCCGAACACCAGGTCGCGCGGCGCCAGGGCTGCGGCGCTCCCCACGTGGATCCCCTCCTCGCCGTAGTTCGTCATGTAGAACGATATGCGGCCTTGTCTGGAATACAATACAATCACGACTCCGTAGTAATTGGTAGTGACTGTAATGCGAGGAACTCGGGTTCGATATCCGGCCGCGGCAGTCATGTGACAGACAGACGGTTGTTGTCGGCCACGGTCATAATGTCATAAGGACTGCGCACATTACACCAACTCAACTCCAACTCGGTTCCAATTTAACTTATAGAAAAGCATTGAATGTGATTTGGCCTTAGGTATAGGAAGAGGGCTCAATCGAAAATTCAACGGTAAGGAATGAAATGAAAAGAAGTTTATTCGAAGTTGGTTGTTTCCAACACTTTTCGAAAGTCAAACAAATCCCTATCGTGAGTTCAGTTGTCTTGGAAGAAGAAGCGGCAAGAAACTGAACTGAATCGAGTCTGAGAGAATCTGAGTCGAGACGGAGTTCAGTTGATGCCATGTGCGCAGACCTTTAAGTTCTCCTTGCCATCCGCGACACGGAATCCTACCGCAAGAGTATGGGCACGGGTATGGGTGTGTAAAAATTAAGGTGTTTATTTTAAAGTTTTTGTTAATCTCATTTACGCAACAATTTGCAATAAATGCATTTATAAAGTGACAACATCACTCATTATCAGGATTAATTGCACGTTATCTTAGGTACCTAATTAATTGGGTATGTAAGTAATCTGATTTTTAATTTTAAACTGATATTTTATTCTATAAAACATAAAATTAACTATTTTCACTAAAAGCGTAACTCACCTCTGAGACTCGTACAAGATTTTATCCATTTGACCGAGCTGAATCATTGTCTTGTACATATGTAGCAACGTGTCAGACTCGATCTCGGGCTCCTCTCGTCTGTCGAGGAGCTGTCCGTTATTGTCCAGCACTCGGTATATGGGGATGGGGTCGTAGCTGCGTTCGTTCAGGAACTTCATCGTGGTCACGTAGGGCGCTCTGGCGCCCGGGAACGCCGCGTGCTTCCCGCCATTTTCCACAACGTCTACGTTCGTGTGGGTGGTCAGGAGCTAAAAATTGTATACTTATTTTATCCTGAGTAAAAATTATTATAATGTAGGTAATAAAAATAACTTTAAATATTCAATTCCTAGTTTCTTCTCGTTTTCTATTTATCCTGTTATTTCTGTTCCAATTCTTTGCATTCCTCAATGTTTCTGTAATTATTATTTAATTTTATCGATTACTTATATAGTTGTTGGTAGAGTTATGTCATTTTGGACCAAAATTAAAGCTCAATATTGTTATTTTTGGCGTGATGTTTGTGTTTATAGTTTTCCAACATGTAATTACGATTATTTTGCGTTTTAAGCTGTTTTTGTAATACATAAAAGCAAATGGGTCATAATCATAACACGTGATGATTTATTGGAATGGGCATTGTTTAATTCCTGTGTACGTTAGCATGTCAAAGTAAAAACCAACAAATTATGTACCTAATTCATTAATTATGCACTTATTTTAGTAGGTACCGAAAATAATCACAGGTATAATTTATGTTCTTTATTTAGATTATTATTGATACAAAAAAGATGATTAAAGTACACAATTAATGATATTCATAAAGGAGAATGATTATTTTTGCCTACAATTTTCTCATGCATCAAGTATATTCCAGAGCCATAATTATTATTTTTTAATCTTACCGTCGGCTAGGCATTAGAATCGGTATTTTAAACAGGGGAGATATAATACCTAAGTAAGGAAACAAACCGAAAATAAACTTTTTACCAAATTATAATTATGTCTTAGAATAATATGTCATTATTCTAAGAATTATGTATAATATTATTGATCCAGCACCTGATAATAGATGTAAAATTATAGTAATTATGAGTAAAATGAAAGAAGTTGTCATCTATTACGAGAAGTTGTTGAACTGAAATAGTTAATCTTATTAACATAAATATAGTTTAAACTCGGGTTTACCGTTAAAAATACTAAAGTGAGTTTGTAATTGATCTTATTAACTAAGCTGATGAAAAAAAGTGATTCTGATGCCATTTTAGCCCATGGTTCCATACTTCAATGATCATTATTGTCCTTTACGCCTAAGTCTTGGCAACAAAAAGATGTCTCAAACAGTTGATAATATTATTTTCAACGCCAACATTGCGTCACATAAGTGATTAAAAACCTTATCATGTTGTTTAAATAATACCTACTGAAATCTCTGCACTGGTGGTAGACTTACTTAGGTATATTCAGTTGGTAAAATTTTATTTATTAAACTCTGCAATAGAATATAAAAATCAATAAATGTAAGTAGGTAATAGGTAACGTTACACAATTACAGCGTTATTTGTCAACACTTTAACATAAATGTTTATTAATTTTTCCTTTTTTTAATATAAGTAAATATAACTAAGTACATGATGTTCATAACTCCGAAGTACATAACGCACATAAATCATTATAATTTTGAATAAAATGTACTACACACTGATAAAAATAAATAAACTTACCCTGACCGCTTGACGCAGTGAATTGAATCGCAAGAAACTAACACCACTTTTTAGAGCCATGTCGATACTGAGACTGAAGCCGAGGGCGGAGGGCCGCGCGGGGGCTCCGGCGCAGCGCTTGGCGCGTCACTCGTAACGCGTCACACGCTAGTCATCTATTGGTTTTATTAAAATGTGTGCTATGTGTGTAATCATTAGCAAGGCAGATAAGGGGCATGGCCTTTTAATCGTACCTTTTAAATAACTTCGCTATTACCAAATTTAGCCGTCTTATTATCTTATTTGTTATACAACATCAACGCCATCATTATTTATGACTCGCTCGTGAACCGAACTCATTGTTGGCTTGTTTTTCGTTTGTCCAAAAGTATGAAAGCGTAAAACCAAGCGACAAACCTTTAGGTTTGTCTCAATTTGTCTAAGATTATAAAGAGAAAAATATTTTCATTTAAGTAATAATTATCTATGTATCGTAATAGAATGTGATCATCGTGTTGGTCGTTGTGGTCATCATCCGTCCGTGGACAATAAGAGCGACTTATAAAAGATTTCACCCTCTCTCCTGATTCATGATCCTGATTCAGGATTAGGCCCCACTGATAACTAACTGCTAATAACCGATCAGGATTCCTGATTGGTTATTACGAAGCAGAGCTAGCAAATTTTTGAAAGTCTTTTTTTTTATTAAATAAGTTAATGCTTGACTACAATCCCACCTGATGGTAAGTGGTGATGAAGTCCAAGGTGCTGACCACACTAACTTATAAAAGCCTATTCACGCCCCTCTTGAAGACTCCCACATCATACACAGGTGGAAACACCGACGCAGGCAAGCTATTCTAGTCCTTCGCAGTACGCACCATGAACGACGACGCAAACCTCTTCGTTCGTATTGGCGGAATGTTCGCGACGTATGGATGGATGCTCGCCGTACGTCTGGTTGTCCGATTGAGAAACTACGAAGTCTGTTCGAGTGCTGCGCAATCGTACAGTTCAGCGTTTTCATATTCAATTGTTTAGTACATAAATTATGTTTATTGGCTAATCGAGCGAGTACGTCGCGAGCTACTACGGTGACACCTTGTACTCACACCATTACCATAATAACCATAACTTTTCGGGTTCCATTTATTAGTTAATTATACCAAGTTGTGCAAACCATTTAAATATACCATATAATTTCCGTCAACCCCGGACTTCTTATTTATAGTCTCCGTAACCATTAGTACAAGTCAACAATTACAAAACCTAAAATGGGGTTAACCATAAACCAACCAACAAACAACCACCCCTATTACATTGGTCCTTCGAGCCGGGTCTCGGGACGCGAATTGCTGGACCTGTAGTATTTCGCGTTTTCGAGAAAACATACCATAATACCAGTTGCTATAGTGATCAGTGCATTTGCAGTGAAACGGATACAGAATACCTGCGTAAGGCGATACCCGGGTGAGATCAAACCATTTATTATTTACATATTTACTTCTCTACTATTATTATATTACTATTAAAATGGAGGCTATTTATACTAACCAAATTGAGATACGAGATTTTCTGTGTAAACTTTTAACCAACTTCAAGAAAGAGGGGGCGGAGCGAGAAACCATGGATTATTGTAAGCGGAAATTAAATACATTAGAGGATAATTGGATAGAGTTCCAACGTAACCATAAAAAGTTTCTGGAATATGCTATTCTTGACCATGTGTATTTTACCAGTAATTGTTTTGACACCACGGAGGAGCTTTATTTGACCATAAAATATTTTATTATTAAAACCATTTATCAGTTATGGGTTAAAAAAAAATTAAATAGGTCAGAACAGCAGATTCCTGAAGAAGGTAGGTTAGGTAAAGTCCAAAGGTGTCGGAAAGAAACCAACCAGGTACCTCTACCAGTTCTGGGACTGCTCAGCAACAGCTTTATATTTCGTCTGGTGGATATAGCAAGCTAGATGAATTAATTAAAAAACAAACCATTAACATTATCACCTTTAGGGCATTAAATTTATGCGTACGGTAAATTAACCAACACAAAGTCTACTGCGATAAATATTCACTTGGGTGATATTTGTTGCCTCTTCTCCCGTCCCGAGACTATGATATTATTATGTTAATATTTTATCTTTGCATCGTTATTACTCATGTATTTAACAGAATAATTAATAAGTAACGTTTGTGATGTGAAGTGGATGTGAACTATGCGGAACAATGAACAAAAATTATATTTTCTCTTTAATTTAACCTCTTGTACTTCTTCCAATCTAATCTGTGAAATACTGTAGTCTGTCAAGTCTGTGGCAGTTAGTAAAATAAAATTTATTAAACACTTGCTTGTCACGTCAGTCGTCACGTCACTGTCACTTTAGTTGCAAATGTAAATGACGGAGGGGCTTATTCAGCCTCTCAATTTAGTTTTTATTAAATTTAGCTTTAAATAATGCCTTATTGGTACTACGATAAGAAAGACTTGCAGAATACGCCGTCGTTTCGCGATGGGATCAGCAACGAGGCGGAGACTAGGTACAGGAAAGAGGGTGCCAGGTTTATCATTGACACTGGCTCGAAGATGGACCTAGGTTATAACACAGTGGCAACTGGCGTTGTTTATTTTCATCGTTTCTACATGTTCCACTCGTTTCGTACGTTCCCGAGGTATATAACGGGTTGTTGCTGTTTGCTACTAGCCGGAAAGGTCGAGGAGACGCCTAAGAAATGTAGAGACATAATTAAAATGGCAAAAATATTGTTGACGGAGGAAAAGTTCAGTACGTTTGGCGAGGATCCGAAGGAAGAGGTGATGACGCTAGAGAGGATTCTGCTGCAGACGATAAAATTTGATCTTCAAGTGGAGCATCCGTACGGATACCTGCTGAAGTACGCCAAGTGTTTGAAGGGTGACAAAGCCAAGCTGCAGAAAATGGTTCAGATGGCGTGGACGTTTGTAAATGACAGGTATTTAAAATGGTGTAACCTAAGCTATGTTTTCTCACGCTAAGAATGTTTATGTAGTATTTGCAAATTGACCTAAACAGTTAGTGGTCTGGTTGGGTATTAAGAATTCATTTGTTTGCATTTGTTGCAAGGTTTCATTAATCATAGTGAATTTTGTATCTGTATGTTTTAAAAGGAAACTATTACAATTTGTTTTTTTGTCTTTTTTCCTTCAGCTTGGATCATTCTTTAAAAATCTTAATTTTTTTTATTAATTGTATGTTAATGCTTGGCCGCAATCCCTCCTGACGGTAAGTGACAATGTAGTCTTGGATGGTAAGGCACACTAACTTATAAAAAGCCTATTCACTCTTGATTTGATCACAACAACATTATAATTTAATCTGTAGAAATCTTAACATCAGTGTACCAAAGATAACAATGCAAGAAATACTAATTTATTAAAGCAATTACCTTCCGCAAATCCACATTGGAGCAGCATGATGATGTTTTGATACTTCAATATTGATAAGAATCCTGCAATGGGCCACTAATGGATTGAGGCTAACGGCACTTTACAAAAGTTATCTCTGTATCTTTACTTGCCAGGAATTAGAGTGGAATATAAAACATTTATTTTGTAAAGCATTGTAAACAGAAGAGTATATAATGTATGTACATACTGTAGTTCATACTTTTATCATTAAAATTATATAAATTTCTTTTAAATAGACTTATAAAGACAAGTCAAAGTTATTGTATTTAAACATTGTTTGTACACAGTTTATGTACAACACTGTGCCTTCAATGGGAGCCGGAGGTGATTGCGGTGGCCCTCATGTTTCTGGCCGGAAAGCTCAGCAAGTTTGAGGTTGTGGACTGGAATGGACGCGCACCCAAACACAATGCCTGGTGGGACATGTTCGTTGAAGACATCACCACCGAGCTGTTGGAAGATATCTGTCATCAGGTACGGATACTTGTGTAGTGTGTAGGTAACATAATAACTAGAAACTGTTTAATATGCAACATAAAAAGTTTATTAAGAGTTGACTGGTAGAGAATGCCATTAGGCATTAAGTCCGCCCATTGTAATTCTTAGCTTTGGGTTGTTCAATAAAGAGTGAAATAATAATAATAATAATTGAGGCCATAGAGCTATAATGGCCCATTGTGCATGGGTTGATATGGTACTTAAAAATTTAGATTAGATTTTATTTCTAAATCTGTCTTAAGCTTCTATCTATTGAATAATTAGTTAATTACTTGTAGGTCACTCCAATTGTTATTAATAACTTTTAATTGTTGTGAATATTATAAAACTTATTCTCATGGTATAGTAAAAATTATGTGATATTAGTCATACATGCCATGGCAAATTGTTTTGCAAGTTACCTTTGTAAGTTCAAGAGCAAAACATTCTTGTAGCAATAGAGTTGTTTGGGGTGGGTCACTGGTACAGATGTGTAGGTTCACATTGTTTACAGGTGCTGGATTTGTACTCCCCTCAGCCGCAAACCGCGGGGGCGGACTCCCCGCCGGCCACACCCGCCAAGACGGCTCCAAAAAACGAGAAAAAGCCCTCCGTTACACCGCCCACTTCCGCATCGCCTATCGCCGCTATCAGTAAGCCGGTGGTGACGCCCATCAAGAATGGAGCAGACATTCCCAAACTGGAGCCTCCGAAGGTCGACATGAGATTTACCTATCCAGGGTATCCGGTGCCGAGTTACCCCCCGGTGTATACCGCTCCTCCGCCGACGATCCCCTCGAGACTGCCGATCCCCCCGGGGCTCCCGCCGCCGCTCGGCTACCCCGAGCCCCCGCCAGGCCCACCCGCGCGTTTCCCTCCCGTGAACGTTCCGCCGCCGAACTACTTCGCCCCCCTCCGCGGCCCCCTGCCCCCCCGCGGGCCCATTCCCCCCGGTCCCCTACCCCCGCGGGGCTACTACCCGCCCCCGTAACGGAGAGCGTTATCGCAATCGGTAGGTTATGATAATTTTTTACTGAAATATAAATGTATCGTAAATGATGACTTTGATTTTTAATTCTGTTCCTTGTAACAAATACATTATATTATTTCAATACAATCGGCAATACACTAAAGTTGTAAGACAAACAAAGGTATTTTAACATTACGTTTAATTGTTTACATCACAAAATTATCTATGAATTGTATGTTTGACTATAAACAATGAGCAGTTTAACAGTTTTATTTAAAACATTAGTTACCTACACTGACATTACAAACAATAATTATCTTGGTTCTACATATTTTGTTTATTTTTATTTATTTATAGAGTAATTGTTAACCATTTAGTAAAAAAAAATGTAATTGATTCAAAATGTTGAGATATAAATAAAATTTTATAGGCAAATGACACAAACACAGGCCGACTACAAACTGGAACAAATAATCATCAATCTATTAACTAGTTGAACCCCGCCAGGCTGCCACACTTTTTTATGCAACAAATTAAAAGTATGTATATTAAAATCCATAAAGGTATCCATCAAAATGCAATACTTGGGACGCGTCACAACTCATACCAATAAAAGGGAAGACGAGATTGAAATAAGACTACAAAACACCCTCCATTGTGCTTTACGTAAGGCATTGGTGTCCAGATTTGTTAGCAGAGCGACCGGATTTATAAAACGGTCATTCGGCCGGTACTTGTCCGGATGCGACACATGGACACTGACTCTTAAGAAGAAACCAAGCTTCTTTTAACACGGAAGGTGCTGCGAAAAATTTTAGGGCCAGTCAGGAGAGAGATCAGAGAAAGAGAAAACGTCTTTAACGCGCCCAATATCTTTGGGGAGACCAAGTCACGGCGACTCAGGTGGCTCGGCCATATAGACATGATGGCGGGGGGTAAATTGACGTTCATAAGTGTATGTATCATACCTACATGAAATAAATGATTTGAGTTTGAGTTTTGAGCCGCTCAGGATACAGAACGATGGCGTCTCCGTGTCGGAGGCCAAGACACATTTTGGGTCGCTGCACCACAAAAGTAAGTAATCAAATGCAATGACATGTTTTATTAAATTTTAGCGTGGACAGAGTACAGTTGGCAGACGTTATAAGGTGTGGGTTATACAAAGTGAAGCCAGGAAGGGTCACTAGTAACAAACACAAATGTATCTTTGTTCTGTTCTGCGTCAGCCATCCTCACATAAAATATAAAACACAAAAACGGCTACACAATGAACACACATACATCACGGTAGTAATAACCGCTTAGTAAATCAACACTGCACGGGCCATGCAATAAAAAATAACCTGGACCCGGCTATTCATAAACAGACAAACTTTTGCAGTACCAGTTCGGCCAGCGAATAATGTGAATAGAAAACTGATAGGAAACAAACGAAATTACAGATTGAAATAATAAATGGAAGCAAAATCATTAACTATGTTTACAATAATTCCTTCCGTTTAGATTTTACAATTAAAGTTTTGTGCTTTTGTGAATCTTATTTTAACGATAACTAGGATGGAGCTGCCGTTCGACTAGATAGGAATTGAAACAATACAAATACAATACCACTGCACCAACGAATACAATACATTAACATCTAGTGTATATTTGTACAAATAAAGGACGCTATAAAAATTTAAACTCACGCTGCAATACAATACAACACAAAAGTAGCAGATACAATAAAAAATATAAAAAACAGCATATCAAAAGCTTTGTGCATCACGATTATAAATTATATTATTTACTTTTAATGTTTGGGTATACGCATTCTTTTCTAAAGATATTACGTTACAATAAAACTTATATTTAATAAATACTTCATTCAATGTGTTAATTACATGTATGTATAATTAAATTACAAAAAGAATATTACTGCTTATTAACAGCAATAATTACATAAATATAAAATTTCATCAAAAATACTGCAATTCAATTAATTGAATACTGAAAAGGCATTCGTTCCAAACACTCCCCACAACAAAAAATATTTGTATAAAACAAAACAAGAACGTAGCGCCACATTATACACACAACACGCAAATATACAACTATACTCGTTATACTTATACTATCAACAAATTCATATAAATTAGATCAACTTTTTTGACAAATACAATTTAGCCATGTATTGTAAAATTTAACAGTGATGGGTTAAGTATCAATTAGTCAGTATTGATAAGTAAAAATAAAATAAAATCAACCAACATCTTAATGGAAAAATTCACTGCATATATTGCTTCAATAGTTCGCCCTGCCATTAATATTATTTAATATTCAAGAAAATTCTAATCATATACCATAAAACTAGTAGCAGTTATAACAGTATAGACGTTAACACGCCGAATCGCCGTTCGATGTTCGATGTTCGTTCCTGGGTTCGATTCCCAGTGAGGCGGAAATTTTAATGATGAGTTTAAATTTCTGTTCTAGGTCTAAATGTGTGTTCTTGTCTTGTGTGTTGACCACGACACAGGGAATCCCAGTATATCCAGCTACGAGTGTGTAGAGATATTTATTTAATGTATATATCCATCCATCCAATATCCATAAGAAACGCAATGTCCGTGTCTTGGCCACTTGAGTTGTCAAACTAGCCGGTCTAATTATGAATTACAGTTTAAACAATACAAATTACAATACAAGGCACACGAGGATAAGATCAGATCGCTAGTAATCTCCGATTTAAGGCACATTGTTATCACTTAACGATTAACTATTAAATTAAAATCGAAATAAAACTGTTCCAAAATAAATGCAGTTATTTATTAGTTTTCTATTAATGTGAGTAGATTGTGACGACTACATTGACTGTTTAAATATTTTATTAAATGTTTGTGTTAAGTGTTAAAATAAAGTAAGTGATATTAAAAACATTAGTTATCAAAACAGTTTTATTTCAAATATAAAAATTGTATAAAAGTATAAACATTGACTTTATCTGTTGATTTCAAATGGAAATCTATACAACTGCATTAATATCCTATAAGTATAAAGTCGTAATGTTAATGTCTATTGCAAACAAAAGCAAATACGTAGTTTCCTTTAATAGTAATACTCGAAACATTTAGAAAATACAATGAATACCATCATAACTGAAGTATATTTAGGTTCATTATAATTGCAAATAGTAGTCATTAACATCACAAATATAACATTGAATATATTATAATACATGCATACAAACTTGATATTAACTGTACAAATATTAATGAAATTAAAGGAAAACAAAACAAAATTTGACGAAGCAAGAATCGGGTTGATTCAACCCTTCGTGTTTTTATTCGGATTATAAAAGAAATCCGCATAAAAACTCATATCAACAAAAACATTTACATAAAAAACCTTCAACTTACCGGTTCATTATCAATTTAAAATGAATGTTATTATAATATTAAGGTCCAAGATATTTACTGTCAACGAAATCGAAGCTTTGTTTTGATACAATTTTAAATGAATTTAATTTAATTTGATACAATTTATAATATTAAATCGTAATGTAATTAATAAGCCCAGGGACTAAGTATAAATCGACATTTAATATTCTTTCAAAAATTTGAGATACTATTAAATAAAATTTTCAAAACATACATAAAAATTTGCTTCAATTAAAAATTATTTCAGTTACGCAACAATTTTCGTGTAACGCGAGAAAATATTATCTTAGGCCGTGTTTTATATAAGCACCACTGCAAACAATATACTATAATTATTGGCTTACATCGGTGTTTTATGTTACCTGCGTTAGTTAAATTTATAATTTGTTAACAACATCACTACATAGTATAAAACAAAGTCGCTTTCTCTGTCCCTATGTATGCTTAGATCTTTAAAACTACGCAACGGATTTTGATGCGGTTTTTTTAATAGATATAATGATTCAAGAGGAAAGTTTATTATGTATAATATATTAAAGTTTTGTGTAAAATGGTTTTCCAGAAGCGAAGCGAGGGCGGGTTTACTAGTTATTTAATATTTACTAATTGTTCGACGAACTACATACTGTAGTACCGGCATTCTGTCGTGTATGTCTGTTTAGGATCCTAATTTAGGAAAGGCTTGACCATCGTGTCATGACATGTAATAATAACACGGCTTGAGGTAACATCGTCAGTATCGTTATCGTATTTTATTAATACACAAGATCGTATTGTAAAATTTTAAATACTGATCGATTTAATCTAATTTCTGTCGTAAAATTTAAGTTAAAAATATACGTAGAAAATCAGATATAATATTGCTTTACAATACTTTTTACAAATGTACCTACACAACATGCTAACGAAGATAAAATCATTCATCACAAACATGAAATGAAATTCACTTCAAAATAATAATTTACATTGCTACATAAATATTATACAATATAAAATGGAACACATCGAAATTACATCTACTCTCGTGACTCGTAAAGTGAGCCCTAATGGGTTCGCTTTGATACAATCGGGTTGAATGTATCACTCCATTGGACCCATTCTTTTCGCAAGGGATCCATAATGGGTCGATGAGCGAATGGGGTTCGATACATCGCGACACGTGTCGTTAGATGAGCCGCGACTGTTTCAAGTAGTGCAGCAACACCTGATGGAGAAACTTGTATTGATGTACGTTCTCTATGAGGTTCGCTCTCTGCTGGTGCAGCATTGTGATCGTCCGCGGGATGTCCAGCTCCTGAAACGTTATATACAATTTAATAGGTGTGGTCGAGGAGTAGTGTTGGGACATTTTAGATAAATGCGAGAAATAAAAAAACACGTGCTAGAAGTGAAACAAAAAAAAACGAATACTGTCAATCCTAATATTGATGTTTTGCTTTGCTCACGTAGGCCGTCATTTTGCCGACGCTTCCAATCTCATTTTCTCCCACGTTAAAATGTGTCTGTCTCTTTTTCGTTTCCGTTTCATTTCATTTGCACGTCTTTTCCGTTTCATTGAATTCCAAGTCACAACGATAGTCTACAAGTTTACACTTTCAAAATTGCAATCAAAACAATTTATCACAAATGTATTTTTACCCGATTCAGGTGCTAGAAATAATACTAATTCACTAATATGTACAGAGAACTGTTTCGTCTTTTAACTAAAAGCAGGAGAATGACAACAAAAGGTAAACTTTCATTGAATTCCAAATTTTTCAACATTCTCTACCAGGTAACAATTAGGCCAAACAGATATTATATACGAACGAAAACGGTGTTCTTATGTAATTGCCAACAAACGAGACACCAGATGCACTCGTCTAGCGGCACGTGCGTGCGTGCGTTCGTGCGTGTGTGTGTCAGTGTGTGTGTGTGTGTGTCGACCTGGTTGGTGTCGAGCACGTGCAGCAGCAGGTCGGCGGCGAGCGCGAGGCCGGCGCGGGCGGCGCGCGCGGCGCACGCGGCGACGGGCGCGTTGGGCGCGGCGAGCGGCGCGCGCTCGGCGCCCGCCTCCGCCTCGCACGCCAGCCGCAGCCCGTTCAGCTCCGACAGGAACTCTGCACGCGGGACACACGTCTATTACTACTTCACGGACCGCTACGATTATTTTAATATAGTTGCTTTAAATTAAAAATAGTCACTAAAATTTTAGTGACGGTCAAAAGCCATATAAGCATTGACTTATTATTACTAAGTCAATGCATTTAAGGCACAGAAAAGCAGTTTTTTTTTAAAGATATTGTTTTGGGATGTATTGCGTTAGTAGTAAGTAGTAAGTATCGTCAAAATTGGACGAAAATACTGCTAATTTAAAACTCACATCAAAGATTATTTGTGACAAACAGAATGACTTTTCAAAGACAAGGTTGCTTGGATATGAATTGCTATAAATCATAAATCGTACGTAAACGCTGTTTGTAACTAGAAAAAATGGTGTGCGTATGAGTATACAATACACACACGTACAAAGTGAAATTTCTTTCATTAATTTTGTTATTTACAGCTTAATTTTATTTATTGGAACGAAGTTCCTTATCGCGCGTTGCGAAAGGGGGCTAGACGGAATTAAGACGAAAAGTTGTAACGACACTTTTTGCATATATTGTGTACAGCGCCATCTCGTGGAGCGTTTTTGTAATAAGCAAATGTGTAGTTTTATCATTAGTTTTTGTTTGCCGATAGATGGCAGCAGTGTGCCACACTTGACATTTTCAGATTTGTAGGTTTAGCGTCACTGTCGTAGATGACGCTACCAGTGGGAAATATTCATATTGTTTTTAATTTTGTTGGAACGAAGTTTTGGAATAATTTTTTTTTACAATTCCTTCACTAATTAATCGAAAGGAACTTCGTTCCATCCGGGTGTCCCTTGACACCTCTCAAGTTTTTTTTTTGACTTCGGCTTCGACTTTTAACCGGCCCTGCGCCCCGTAGCGGGGCCCGACTGACCGAGGAAGCCGGCGACGTCGTCGGGCGCGGGCTGGTCGTCGGGCCAGCGCGCGTAGTGCACGTGCCACACGTGCCGCGCGCGCGCGCCGCGCCGCAGCCGCACGCGCACCGAGCCGCCCCACGCCGCGCGCGACCAGCGCCCCGCCGACACCTGGAACTGGACCGCGACCTTCGGTTACTGCTCGGCAACCTGCGAGTACAGTACGGCCGGCGGTTCTAGGCCGCTCTGGAGGCCTACTACGAAAAACAAAAGCCGACGTTCGGACGACGGATCGTACTTTTTCCTACCGGTCACGGTCGCCAAATTATGTTTCGTGTGAACATATGGTAAAGAAAACTCAATGCGATTTTTGTTTAAATGTGAGTACCTGTTACGGTTAAAAAAAATAGTCCGCCGTGGCTCACCTGGCCATAGTCCCTGGCCTGGTGGTCGGGCGGCAGGTGGTCGGGGGGCGCAGCGCCCACCAGCGCCACCAGCCGCGCGCCCAGCTGCCACGCGCACTCCCACACCAGCGCCGCGCGCTCCGCCCCGCTCGACTGCACCAACACGTAGAACCGCTGCCGGCTGCCCACCGTCATCTGGGGGCCCCACCATGCAAGATATTAAACATCAATTCTTTATTCGTGTCACGTTAACTTTTTTGCATTTTCTTGGGAAACAGCCAATAAGCAAGCTTAGGAGCCCCCCTAATGACAAGTGATCACACACAACACACATACACATATAAAAGCTTTTGACTGTTTGATTTGTTAACAAATTCAACTGTCTATTTGTGTAATCCAGTTTTGGCCTTATATTAATGTCATTATTGTATTCAAATAAAATAAGCTATGTATACGACGTTGGATTACCGAAATAAATAAATCACCGTCGCCCATGGACGCTGGCAACACCTAAACCATTATTATGTCTTGTAGACCGAGAGACTGTCATCTACTGTTCGGATGATGATCCTCAAATACTTCGGACAGATAATCCGTGATGAAAGCTCAATGGTACGTCTTGTAGGCCAGGGTCAAGTGAAAGGTAAACGATCAAGAGGTAGATCGCCCATGCGCTGGACGGATACCATCAAAACGTCAACGAAATGTTCCTTAATCCAATGTTGTCGCAATGCCATTAATAGAACCCGTTGGAGACGCATTGCGAGAGCTGCAATTTAGCAAGGAGGACAAAGATGACCCACCCAACGACACATCCAACGAAGGCAAGACTCACAGTGATATGCGAAGCGTTGATGTACCCGTGCGGGTTGGCCGGGGTGGGCGCGAGCTTGACGCGGTTGTCCTCGTAGGGCAGGCTGTCCCCGGGCCCGTTGCACGCCGCGTGCTGCGGCAGCAGCGCCGTGCGGTACTCGCCCGCCCACTCGCGCCCCTTCGGGATCTGCTCGAACGCGAACGAGAGCTGCTCCTCCGACATCTTGCGCTCCAGCAGCTGGCACTGGAATGCGAACGTTAGCCGTACCGTTGTCAGAGTTTGTTTCAACAAGTAGGTCGACTGGAAACTAAGGTACCAACGAGGTTCGATTACGTGCGCACCGCTGCGCCCCATGTACGTATACGTACGCAACTTGGAACATAATCCAAAAGTATCAGAGGAAGTGAAATGCGAGTATCCCCCTTTTAGCTTACTCTGTGAACAACTTCGATTAACCCAGAAGGTGGACGGTAGTCGGTATGTTATGAATACTACCGTCATACATTGCCGACGGAATTTAACTAGGCGATCTTCCAATACAGAGACCATCAATCTTCTACAAGGACCTGCATGTATACCAAAAAATACGAACGCACATCATACAATCGAATATATACAATGTGTACATGTATGTGTATGCGCGTACACAGTCTGCTGCGTGCGCGCACTAACTGATATACCTTAAACATTAGCATGTTGCTAACGCGAAACTATAAGATTTTCCGGTACCAAAAATCGTCTAACGCGCCTATAGAAGATTTCACTTCAAAAAATAAAAAAATCATAAAAAGCACTCACCAACGTTTCTTTGGTAATACTGGGTGGCAGGGGCTGGAACTTGGGCAGGCCGGTGGACCAGCGGTGCTTGTTGGCCGGCGGCGCGGCGCCCGCCTTGGCGCGGTCGCGGCCCAGCGTTGCGCTCTTCACCTCGCCCGCCTTGCTGCGCCCCATGAACATCCCCCACCGCCGCCGCTTCTTCTCCTTCACGGCCTTCCCCTCCTCCGCGCCAGCACTGTACGTCGAATTCATCGTCGAATTCGTTAGAGCACTGTCCGCGGAACTAACCACCGACGTGTTGTTGTCGCCGGGCCCCCGCACGTCCGGCACCGTGATCGACGTCACGTTGTCCACCGACTTGCTGATCGTGTTGTTGTTGGACACCCGGTGCGTCGACAGGCTCTGGTACGGCGTCTCGTCGTAATCCTTCTCGTCCGCCTTCAGGGACAGCCGGTCGATCGACAGCGCCACGTTCTCGAACTCGCGCTCCGGCCGGTCGATCGATCGGCTCGACACGTTCAGATCCTTCGGCACGCTCGACTCCCTCACGCCCTTGATTATCTGAGCGTTCTCGTAGTGGCCGCCGGGGCTGTCGACCTTCACCGCCGGGGGGCCGCCGTTCCGCGCCATCTCGGCCGTGGTGGTGAGGCTGTGCGCGCGGCCGCGGCCCGCCAGCTGTCCGGGCTCGCCGCGCCACGGCAGCGGCACGTTCTCGTATATCGGCTCCTGCTCGTTGCACTTCATCTGCGGGATGACCACGTGCCGCGGATACGATATCCGCCGCATCGGCATCGAGTACATGATGTTCCCCCTCTCGTCGTACACCTTCTGAATGTTGTCGGACACGTGGTGCGGGTCGATGATGATGTGCGGGGGGCTCGGGTCGAGCACCGACGGCAGGTTGTTGTAGGTGCCGTGCGTGCCCGGCAGGACGCCGGGCCGGGTGTAGCTCATCACGTGGCTCGTCGGGTTCAGGTAGCCCAGGTACTGCCGGTTGAGCGCCGTCCTGGTCGAGACGAGGTCGGGGCTGGAGCCCGACACGTGGGAATTGATGTACCCCCTGTGGTAGTTCAGGGCCTGGCTGGCGACCGCGAGGTCCGGGGTCGAGTTGGACGCGAGCCCGTTCGAGGGGTACGGCGGCGGGGGCTTGTACACGTTGACGTAGTGCAGCGCATGGTCGGTCTGCACGTTGGGGTTCACCGCGAACGGGTAGTGCAGCTTCAGGCCGTAGGGGTAGTCGTCGGCGGCGACCCCCTGGTTCACGGACACGGTGTGCCGCGTCACGTCGGGGTAGTGGATCCGGTGGATGTCGGGGTGGGAGCCGTACACCAGCGGCTTGGCGTTGGCGCTGAGAAGCTGGGAGTGCGCGTGGTGGTTCTGGTACCGAAGCTGGGCCTCGGCTCGTTGCTGTTGGTATTTCTGTTGGATCGCGGTTTCGTAGTCCGGCGCTGGTCGATAGGAAGGTAGGAGAGCTCTGAAAGGGGCAAACATTTGTTTATCACTCGTATCAGTGATGGCAGATGATTGGCAGTGATGTGACATTATGGGGTTGTATCTTCAGCACTCTTTAATATATACTAGCTATTACTGTTAACAATGACTGACCTGTTTCTAGGCTGGGGGCGGTGGTCTGCGAGCTCGAGACACGAGGTGGAGTGTGCCCTGTGGGCCGCGGTGAGCGGCTCCAGCCGGGACGTGCTGCCCGCTTCCCGCACGTCCAACTCTTCACGACTTTCAGAGAGACCGTGCTCCTGGATAATAGCAGACAGCATTTACTCAATCAAATTGGAAAGGTAGGTACGGAGAAAATATTATGAAACAAATAATGATAGTTATTCGCTTTCATGTGTCGCGTTTACTTTCCGTTTAATTTTTGATTCAGTACTTGTTAGGTTAGGTTAGGTGGGATTGCTACCCCAATGGCTGTTTTCTGAGAAGCGATACGATTTAGCCTGGATAAACGAATGACTCTCTTTGATCTCTCTTAAAAATATCACAGCTAATATCTGATTATTAATAAAACTTATAATTTGGTTCACATACTAAAAATATCTTTTATTTTAATTATTTTTCAAGCTTATAGAATGGTTTGTATCAGTTTATTTTCCTGGTTAAATAAAATAACATCGTAAACACCGACAAACGACATGGCCGGCTGGTCAATCAGAAGACGCCGAGTCATCCACGCTCAATAAACGACCAATTCATCTATCAATCAATTAACCGCGGCATTAAACAATCGCCGATGCGATGTGTCTCAATCATGTCTATTACTAGACCAACACGAGTATTACTAGTCTTCTTGGTTTGTTGAAGGACATTAGTTAAATAGTAGAGTTGGAAGATTTACGGTCAATATTCACCTCGGCATAATCTAGATAAGTTAGTAGGTAAAGTCACAATTAACCACTATATTGTATCTTTTAATAGGTGCTAAACAACTAATTGCCAATTATGGAAAGGTAGAAAACTGAATGACTATATGATTATTAAATACTAAACGCTTAGGTTTTTAACTTTTTAAGTCCCTTTCAATTAGTTTCAAAAAATGGTTAAATAAATAAAAATTGAACCCTAATTAAATTGGTCCGAATCAACCATCCATCTCATCCATCATCAACGCCACAGCCCATAACTGTCCCACAGTTGGGCCCACGGTCGGGTCTCCTTTCACAATGTGAGGCGTGTCTCACGATGTATTCTTCGCCGAAGCAAGTAATTAATTTCTAATACGCACATAAGTTTGTAAAACCAGAAGTGTGTGTAAGAGGCGAACCCGGGGCCTCGTGCAGGAAACCCTATTCAAACTACTGGGTTATCATTGCTAATAATCAATAAGGTAAAATAAAATTTCCAAATGCACACGGACAAACCGCACCACCAATGTTTCAAGGCATGACTTTTTTACGCACGGAATTTTAAATGAAAAAATACTACGTACTTTTCTATTGCGTGTCGTTAGAAATCTCAGTATGGGCGACGACGCCGACGACAATACTTTTTGGTCCTGAAATTCCCGTTCGAGATTACGAATCCGATTAATTAGTAACAAACTCTGACACACGGACAGTGGAGCGCGCTGGTCACGATCGGCCAGTATCGCCACGACGATCGCAGTGGTAACCATTTCCGTGATGGTATCGACCATCGGCGCGGATTGTTTTTCTTTAAACTATGCGCCGCCGCACGCGCTTCACTATGCTAAGGGGCGCTGTTCACGGTACGATTTTCACTATGAGATTTTATAGAAATTAAATGAAATTTCATTAAAAAAAATTTTTTTAGAAGTCTTTTTAGTACTAGTGTACATCGCAAACCCTTGTCCAAGCAGTTTTGTAATTAAAATAATCACAATGTGTACATCTTTCATCATAACAATGCCTTTGAGATGAGATTAAAATTAAGTGTTGTCATCCAATTCTGACGGTTTATTAACTTTTAACATCCTATGTGTTTTTGAGTTTGTTTAAAAGCCCTTACCTCAGTAAATACCAACCACTAAAACGTACTTTTTTTTATTATACAGCCAACAGCTTAGTCCATCAGTCGTCCCGCGAATGGCCCGCCCAACACGTTCATCGAAGCGCATAACGTCCTAATTGTCTAGCCGCGGCCGCACGCATACATCGGAGACACTTCGTTGTCGTGATGTCGCGCGAACGGTTCAACGACATCATGCTTCTATTATATCTTCATCAGTACACTGCTGGACTATGGCGGTGATTTGCGGGGATGTCCCGGGGACCGGAAACAAGCTGAGGGCCGGTATGTTCTTAGTTTCTTCTTCCTTCTTCTTCTTCTTCGTTTCAGGCCGGCAGTGGACCAGTGATGACCCTGGTGTTACTAATGTCTGCTCGTTTGTTGGTTATAATAAATTCATAGATTGATCCCGTCGTGAAGCAACTTGCCCTAGGCCGCTTGGTGTTTCGGTATTTTTTTTTCCAGGCAGATAAATGCAAGGCAATAGGGAGTTTCAATTCAGACTTTTTTGTGTACATGAGCGAATTTAGGACTGTCATATTACACTAAGGTTGGGTTAGGGATATCTATTTTTTTCTAATAATCGCCAAAAGAGGAAACGGTACAAATGATGATATCTTATCACCACGGACAAACGTAACACACAAAGTCATGATTAATTAAGATTTTAATTTTAACCAAACTACTGGTAGTTTTGGTCTGGATGTTAACCAGACCACCTTTCGATTCACCTCAATTTTAATTAACCTCAAATAGTGTGTCATGCTCTTTATGCCACTGCCTCGCTCGTTGGTCAGGGAGAGCTACGCTGGAACTGGTTTGTCTGGACTCGAGGAAATGTCGCCTAATTTGTGTATTTGTATTGATTTGCAATGAGTTGCGGTTGACCCAGGAGTTAACCAGGAATCGTAATCGACCAAGACCTATTTAATTTTTATTGTAATGTTAAACGTAATTGTCCAAGACTTTTTATGTAATGTTATGATTGAGTGACCTCACTCAAATCTGTCCGACTTGTGACATCACTAGGTACTGTTTGTTGTTTGCAACATCACATTACAAACATCCAACGTCTTCTAGCTCACATACGAGATAAGGAAACGAGTAAATAATATCGATCACGAAACCGCCGCTAATAACATTTTTTGCACAAAAAGTTGCAATCGTGCGCGGTAATCAGTGCAAACGCAGTGGTCGCCATGTTGCGCAAGCGGTTTCTCTTCAAAACATTATTGCTATTAGGTACCTAGTAATATTACTTTTCTTTGGCCGAATTATTTTTGTTGTTATTATTATTATTATTGTCAGATAAAACATTGGGAACAGTTGTAAGATCTACCTCGAGAAAAAGTACGGCAAGTGACGCGACGAACCTGGAAGTTAGGCGCGGGCTCGTCCCGGGCGGCGCTGAGCGCGCCCTGGTGCCGCATGTAGAAGGTGTGCTGGTGCACGCACATGCGCCACACGTACTTGCCGTCCTCGGGGCTGGGCAGCGCGAACGCGGCCGAGCCCGTCGGCTTCTGGCACTCGATGCTGAACGTGCGCTTGTGGTTGATCACGTTCGTTATGTCCATCCACCTGCGGACACGTTACACATAGCCGTAATTTATTTGCAGTACCGCCCGACCGGGCTGTCGCGCGAGCCCGGTAGCCCGTTTCCCGTATTCTGTTCGCTCTAAACACTCTCCTGGATGGAGAATATTGCTAGTATGCTTGGAGTTAATGTACTGGTGCTACCATATTAATTAAAGTAAAATTATAAATAAATACACTACGGATATCTCCGATACGGTATGTACATAGCCGACAAACATGAGCCTGGTGGTAAGTGTTCACCGTCGCCCACGGACATTAGAAACACTGATGTGTTGTCGGTTAACAATGACTAGAAGCGAAAGAAAATAGTCTCTGAAGACCCCAGCTAGAACACGATGTGTCTTTAGCGGCCGTCTCGAGCGAGACGGACTGGGGTGGTAGCTAGCGCGTGTAGCCTACGTGAAGATACAAGGTAACAATATTAATGATTAATAATAATACTGATAATCGTTACGCGAAGCCTTAACATTAAGGTATCCTTAGCAACACACTTGCGGAAACTTACGTCAAGTTAATTAAAGCGTAGTCGCATATTAATGTGTCCGTCCTACATAAAATGTAAACAAGGCCTGTTTGTTGAACTTTCGGTAAGCCCGCAAGGTTTTACACTTACGCCAAACGCAAGACAGGTTATCTTACGAAGCGGTAGATCCAGCGCTAGCTCGGGACAATCGTCACTGACCACATTCCAACATTATCCAGATGATGATGACTGTTTTTAACCAGCTCTGTGCACCACCATGCTAGAGAGCTCACTGGTCCTTTGATGTTGAGTTCCAACTAAAAATTAAAACCACTGAATACTGGAATTTTTCGGCAAAAACCACGAGGATCGTGCACATAGATCCCAAATATTGGGACCAAGTTTAGTGAGAAGTGGTCGATACACATTATATTACGATACGGTACTTACGATACTTATTTTGTTCGCCGATATATCGACCCTACTGGGTCCCCTACTGGCTACATGGATCGTGGTCACGATTGAACTCTGCACTGACCTGTACACGTGCGGCGTGTCGCTGGTCTCCGTGAGCACCCGGATGCCGGTGAGGCTGATGGCGATGGTGACCTCGCTCTGGTCGCGCTGGTCCACCGCCGAGAACATCTCTTGGCCGTAGCCGCGCAGCTGCTGGCACGTCGTTATGAAGCCCTCCTCGGCTTGAGCCTGGGTAACAACAAAAAATCTTGGATTTATTACATCTTGATTTCAACGCAGCCGAATTGCTAATGGCCTTGTCTGGTAAGCGAGGGGTCCTGGCTTTGATTCCCGGCAGATAATAATATTTATTAATGCGACGGATAAATGTTTGTTCTCGAAGCGAGTGTGTTGTGTTACCCGCGTGCGCCGCGGGAATGCTAGCGTGAGGGCTTGAGTGTGTAGACAATTACTATTATGTATTATTAAAAAAAAAACTGGAGCCTAATCACTATTACTATGGTAGCTTAGTGTGGTATTGTATACCCAAAAAAAATGCGATAGCCTCAGGATCAGCACAAGGGCACACATGTTTAGAATACTAATTTAAATCAGGTGTGTCACAAGCTATAAATAATTAAATCAAACGCTTGGATTGTGCTTGTATGCGTAACTTACAATACATGTGAAAATGTCGAAGTCCCTATAAAGGAATTTCTTGAGTCCTACATTTCCCTAATGAGAGGAGATGTAACCCCTACAGTGGAACAGTAGTACAGACTATTGGCAATCCTATAGTCTCGTATGTTGATCTGGATCACTCTATAAACAATTTAGCAGTATATAAACAGTGTGACATAGTATTTAATCAGTGATATAGGTATATTATAATGATAAATTTGTAGATAATGCGCTTGCTAACATTGGCCAACATTTCATCACCATTCCTATGGCTGTCGTTTAATTACTCACCACTTGGCATTCCTTTATTGTATAAGGTTTTTAAATTTAAGGTTTGAAAAAAAGGATTTTAGGATTAGTTTAGCCATGGGCAACACATAAAGACAAGAGCACACCCAGACCGTGAATAGAAATTAATCAAATTTAAAAAAATATTTAAATTAATCAAACCAGGACCCTTCAAGCAGTTGTCCAGCATTGTAACCATTGCACCATATGGGTTATCTTTCCATTCATTTAATTTTGTTTTTGGGAACTGAACCATCTATTTGCATGGAATTACTTCTTTTACTCGGACAAACGACGCATAAACGAGTTATAGCATATCCAAAATTTAAAAAATCAACTAAAACATATTTGTAAAAACCAATGTTTACAACAGAGATAATGGTTGATTACATCAGCTTTCACAGCAACTAATTCAAACAGACATTAGTTTATACCACCCATAAAATAACAAGATAATTTTTTATCACATTTACATTGACACTGGTCTCCAGTTATCAAGCCGAGCCTGTGTTGAGAGAATGAGTTCATTGTAAACTCACACGCTGATGTATTGTGGGGGTATCCATAATCCAATAGCATGGACAACAAATAAATGTCAGTGTCACCATAGTAAAAAAAAACTTGCATAAAATAATTAATAAATAAACGCAGTCATACACCAAGGACAAGATCCCTTGTGTCCCGGATGGCATTCATAAAAGAAATAAAACATCACTGGCACCCATTATCTCTCACATAAACATCCGTCCCAGCTCTGAATTGACCCCGGGACCCAGTGTTTAGCATGCAAGGTCACCATCAACTAGGTCAATATTGTTCTGAAAACATCATTAATTGCCATTTTTTTGTACATCCACTTTTAAAAATAAAAGAAAATAGCTCTGAACTAACTGATTATGCCTTAAAGCAGTGTTTCAATAAGGTATAATCCTAGTGCGGGGGTATGAGTCAGTTAGCATTAAAAAAAAACATATAGCCCAGTTGATGCAGATCAATTGTGTTGTCCATAGCACCCACAACATAAGGAGTCTTAGTGCAAAAAGTACTGAAATAATATCCTAATTTTTATTAAAACATTGACATAGTTTACCTGCGACATATTGTGCAAAGACATGTGATGTTGTATGACTGCTGCTGTAAGCCACTCAAGCCTCCCAGTTTCGGCCAACGTGCCCCCATCAATAAGCTGACCGCCATCAAGCATTTGCTTGGGAAACGTCAGCAGATTCTTTAAGTATTCTACCGTGTGTCGTTCCCGATCATGGTTTCCATACTCCGCTTGCCGACTATACGACGCAAGAACGACTGCTTGCTGGCAATCACAAATAATTCGGCCCTCGACCAAGTCATTCTTCAGTTGCAGGAAATAGTGATACCGAGTCACCTCATCTGTGATCAAGCTGGTTCCGGATATGACGTAGTACATGACGCGCAGGTATAACTGGTGGGAAGACGCGTACTTGTCCAATTGCCGTTTCAACGGTCGGTCTAGCTGCACCCATCGCGACTGCTGGGTCCTGTTCACGTAGCGCAAGCCGAAGAACTCGGGCTGGTTGACGGCCTGCCGTTGGCACACGTTGTCCAGGCACTCCTGCCCGGTGCTGTCCACCGACAGCGTGCAGTCGGCCACCCCCCCGTCCAGCAATTCCACGCTTATCACGAACAGACTCTTCGACGCAACATTGTACTGCCGCGTCTTTTTCAACTTTAATTTGAAAGGCATCTTCTACAACCCAGCTCCTATTAGTAATAACATCACGGAACAAACGTTACGCTGTACATTTATGGCATAAGAATGTAGGAAAGGATGCATCCGTTATGCGCGCCACATATTCACGCGATGTTTTTAAATTTTTCGTGCCGACTCCGACCTGCAGACTTTGCTGTTAACCAAGGTTTCTCACAAATATTGCAGGAATTATATAAAAAATGCCAAGTAAACACATCACACTATAAATTCACAATATTGCGGCCATCGAAATGACAATTTGACAATTCACTGAACTGCTGACTGCTGAGTGAACTGACAGTCAGTCAGTCTGAAGATCTGACATATTCATTGATTGACAGCTAGTGTCGCCATGTTGCATTACTATAAATTCTACTATAAATTAAGTAATCTATTCGTGAATTCCTTCAAAACATGCCTTTTAGAACTTTATTGATGGTTTGCTAACGGTTTCTGACATTTCGTCGCCATAGAGTGAAAATTAACTAAGTGATAATTTTAGGTTAATCTGTGATGTAATGATTTTAGTGTTTAAATTGTCTTGTTTACATTTCTATTCTTGCGATAGCTGTGACTGGGACATTTTTTTCGCGTCTTTAGTATGAGACCCGATGTCCATAGTAATAATAAGTCAATGTTGGACACGTATATATTTCCGTGAATTATTTTAGGAAGGCTTGAGTAAGTAAACTTTAGTAAGGCTTGGTTTAAAATAAAAAAATATAAATAATAAATAGAAACAATTTATGTAAAAAAATACTATGACCAGGTCCACTAAATTTAAATACATTCCTTCAACATTTTTAAATAATTTATGTTGTAAAATATATTATTCGGTCGAACAATACTAACTGTAGATTATACAAATGCTTTACTGGAATCTTACTAACAAATCCAAAACCATTAGAGAAACTCATTAACGAGTATGACAATTAAGTAAATTAAATTATGTCGCCGTCTGTTGCTGCTCGAGATGTAGCCAATCTCGGGGTTCCCTCAAAACTTTCATCAACTGTTCTTCAGGAGAATTTGGTTTTGGTACATTCATGTACTCCCATTTCTGTGGACATGTTAAAGTATAATATTATTATAATAATACACATTATTATTATATATTGTTACTGCGAATGTCCTAATAACAGTATATCATCAGACTGCTAATACACTGATAGTTGTTAACAATCACCATGCAAGCGGGGCATTCGACTTGATCTAAGATTGTTAAAATCTATATATATAAAAGGACAGGCTGACTGACTGACATATTAACGCAGGGCCTAAACTATTTTTGAAAATTCACCCCCTAAGGGGGTAATACGGAGGTTGAAAGTTAGTATGAAAGTTCCCTGATTTTATCACACTTATATATTTAGGTGTTATTGGCGGGTGAAGCCGCGGGGGAAACCTAGTTGCCTCATAAGATATCAGATTCAACGATGTATGACGGACTGTCAAGCAAATCAAAGTAACAATTTCTAACTGAAACAATTGAAGTTGTTGTTTTTGACATCAAATAAATTATACATAATATCTCAAGAATATGCCAATAATACATACCGCATTGAGAGGCAAGGACATCAAAATTGATTCATATCGTGCTTGTGGTGTATGGAGGCCAAATTTAGTCCCCCGATCGTATATTAAGTTGAACTCTACGTATCGTCCACGTCGGAGTAACTGCCACTGCCTTTCATAATAACCGTAAGCGTCGTCTTTGTGCTTCTTTACTGAAAAACAAATATAGTTTGTTGTAATGTATTAATTTTAAACAATCTACCAATTCTACCATAATGGTAGAAACCTGCGATCTTCTATTAGCTTTAGTATACAAACCAGCAAACAAGTGCAGAGATTGAATTTAAAATTGTAATTACTGATCAACTTAATTAGGTAATGCGATTTGCGTTTTACAGCGTTAATGATGCGGGAATTAACTACGTTTGTGTTCTG
Source organism: Ochlodes sylvanus (assembly GCA_905404295.2). Classification (NCBI taxonomy): domain Eukaryota; kingdom Metazoa; phylum Arthropoda; class Insecta; order Lepidoptera; family Hesperiidae; genus Ochlodes; species Ochlodes sylvanus. Next base: position 456,887 of record FR990135.1, on the reverse strand, counting down.
TTGTTTTTTTTGCTTTTGTCATTCCGCTACCGCGTGTGTAGTGTATGGAAGTTTTTATTGGAGTTGATTATGCCAGAACGCGCTTTCGAGTAATTATATTAATTACTAAATAACACAATAAGTTATTAATGTGTAAGTGTATTAATGTGCTAATTAGTAGTAGTAGTTCGTTGCATAGAGCGTCTGGTTGGTAATTCCGAAGATGTATAAAAATAAGATCCGAGAGATTGCTCGTATGGCGCAATGGCACATGTCGGCTGTTTCAAAGGTCCTAGGTTCGATTCCAAATTCCAAGTGAGGTTGAAATTTGAATGTCTAAAGTTAGAAACTGTTGTCATTCTGGATGTGTGTTGTACGAGTATATGGCATCCAATCCACAACACAGTGAATTCTACTATAGGGTAATGAGTGTATAAGTAGATTTATTTATTTGAAATCAAATTTCAGTGGATATTAAGATTAGTAACTATAATAAACGCTCTCCTGCCCCCTACTACCCCGTCTCCTACCACACTAAGACTAACCCGCACACGACCAAAAACAAACATTTAGCTATATCAAAATCTATGCCCCGGCCTGGAACCCTTCGATTCACGTGTAGGACCATTCCCAACTAGGCTGCTAGGCTGCAGAGCAAGGGCCCGCCCACGGCACTCACCGAGCGGCAGGTAGCTGGGCACCACGGCCTCCGCGCAGGAGGTGACGAAGCGGAAGGCGGCCTGCTGGTCGGGGTAGTCCATGTCGTCGAAGAAGATCCCGCCCACGCCGCGCCTCTCCCCGCGGTGCGTGATCGTGAAGTAATCGTCGCACCATTTCTTGAACCTGTACACATTTATAATAATGTATTCACCAACATTCTGTACAAAATGTTGGTGAATACATTATGGAATGGATGTTGGAATTATACAGAAGTATTATTTAAAGTGCCAGGATAATTTTATAGGCGACGACAACTTACAGTATAGGAAAGAACAGCGATAAAAAATATAAAACATATAAAAAATTAAAAATAATAAAATATGTCAATATTTTATTATTTTTAATTTTTCTGAATCAAATTAAAACACATCAAATTTCATTGAGTAAAAGTAATTGGCGTTAATAAAACAATAAATTAATGAAATCTAAAAATGTCAAATGTAACAAAATTATTAACACGGTTTTGTTGGGCTGCTGTCAGTCTAATTGATCGAGTGATTGAGATCCACTACCGAGCACGGGTTTCTCCTCATATCTGAGGAGGCCTAGAGCATACTCCACCACTCCTCCATTGAGGATTGGTGGAGGGGTCAGTGGTCGACCCAAGTGTCGGAATTTTTCAAGCCGCCCGAAGGCCTCCGACATGGCTTAACGACTGCTACCAAATGGTAACAACTGGGACCGACAGCTTTACGTGCCCTCCGAAGCACGGAACACACGGTCTGTCTAATTACAAACATATAATTCCGTGGCTACATTAATATAGCCACTCTAAACTGACATAGTTTAAGTCAGTTTAAAGAATCACGCCTTTTTGTTATTTAAAGGAACAACTGTTATTGATTAAATTGTTTTCTTTTTTTCTAATAGTGAATGCTCTCACTTGGAGTAGTAGGAGTGGTCGTGCGCGTCGCAGGCGTGCTTGAGCGTGAGGTGGAAGTGCATGGCGTCCTCCTCGTTGAGGTAGTACGGCGTGAGGTCCGTGCCGCCGCCGAACCACCACTGGACACCTGCCATTACATAACACAAGTGTTGCTCAATCAATACTGACTAATAGTAACTCTGCCTCTTGTCTGTCTGTTTGTTTGCTACCTTTTCATGCTAAATCCGCTGAAGCGATTCAAATGAAATTTGGTAAAGAGATAGGTTGTGTCCCAAGAAAGGACTTATAAAAAATAAAAATAACAGCAATGAGGCAGTTATGAGTTGTGAAGAAGATGACCATAGTTGGCATTGGCAAGGAATCAAGCGCATTAAATCATCTCGCACCGGATGCATTCATATATAGAGAAACATTATGTTTTGTCATAATTATATCCTCACCGTTCTTATCAGTGACCTCGAAGTAGCGGTAGTTGAAGTGGATGGTGGGCACCATGGGGTTCCGCGGGTGGATCACGGCGCTGACGCCCGCCGCGAAGAACGGCAACTCCTTGTTCTCCAGATTTTTGCCTCTGGACGCCACCAACGAGAGAAATCCCACATTATATATAATAGTTACACTTAATGTTATTCACCCGGTCAGCATAACCAAGCTACCGTTGATAGCCAAGAAAGTTTTTTTCTAATATTAATGATTAGAGACTTAAAAACTAGGTTTCCCTGTGTCATACACGAGTGACATGGACACACAAATAAAACGTAACAGACATCTAGGATCTAGCTCAGGATCTAACCGTAGATCCATGAACGCGGTAGAGACGGGAGTCTTGCACCGTTAAGTTAAGCTCTTCAACTTATAAACTATTGAATAAACGTGGTGTCAAGAAAATAAGTTTTCTTTATAAGACTTTGCCGACCCCATCCAATAGTACGAATAGTCGTACTATTGGATGGGGGCGTAGTTTAGACGGATGATTAATAGTGGCAAAATGAGGAACTCCACCAATCTTGTCTCCAACCAGGTTTCCCCTCCCTGTGGTGTACGCTGCAAGGCGTTAATCTATACCTGCTCTTCATCTGCTGTACGGCGGCGGGGGGCAGGGTCCCGGAGACTACTGAGATGTTGACCCCGGCCTTCTCGAACACGCGGCCGTCCTGCAGCACGCACGTGATCCCCCCTCCCCCCTCGCTCCGCGTCCAGCGGTCCACTGTGAACTTCGACTCCTGCAACATGCTTCACTTTGTTTACATCTCATACACTTCAGTTTCCTATGGTATGTACTTAGAATATAGTGTCATTATTCTAAGGGTATGTAAAAATTACGTTCAGCATCCATGCTCGTGGCATTGTAGCGCTTGAAAAAATGGACCGACTATTATGCGTTTTTTTGTTAGAAAGCTGACGTGATCGAGATGGTTTTTAAATATAAGAAGTATTAAAAATAAATACCTACATACTTAATAATTTAATAAACTTAATACATACTTAATAATAAAATGACTACCATAATAATTATGACAGTGTATAATAAATACTACTAATATGCTAGCAATATATATGTATTTATGGATAGAATGCTTATTATGTACATTAGACTATTATCATAGTAGATGCATACCGGGGACGGTAAGAAAATATCCTTGTCAAAATCATATTCATCAACTGTTTTGTCATCTTCCCAGGCCTACAAGAAAATAATCAGCATTTTATGTCATGTTTTTGAAAATACTTAATCATAAATCAACAGGATGGAGGAAAAAATGTAAAATATCTATTTTACATTTTTTATATTGTCATTTTGATATCACACAATTATCTGGACAATATCTCGATTATTAGAAATAATCACTGTTACTAATTAGTAATTTCCTTTAAATGGATATTGAGAGCCTAAATTATTCATGCTGCATGCACTGTGAGAGAATACTAATGTAAGGTAAAAGTACCATATTCCGGGCTAGTACATTAATCCGTAACATTTTGATTTTTGTCGCAAAATAAGAAAACTGTCCGTAAAATCCATAATTTATTGAATGTCACTACAACTACAGTTCATATAAAATCAAAATAACACGATGTTTGAATATAAATAATCGTTCTTAAAGCCATATCGAGCTTCCGAAGAGTCAGTAGCGGCCCCCGCGACGTTTCAGTACTATGTTGTTAACAGTGAGCGTAAAGCGACAGTGCATTTTCGTAAGGATCTTATGTGACACTGGTAAGTTAATTTAATTTAATTTTGTAATATTATTTATTGTTACTTATTAACAGAAGGTTTCAGCGTTATTTCGAGTTATAACAAACCATATTTTGAGAGAAAATATGACTGCCGGAATTATGTTCACAACAGTGAAACGGTGAACATAAATACGTGCTGTATTACGTAATAAGGGTAAATTAGTATGATGTGTTTATGGATTTTATTCCGAACTGGGGTTAAATACTGACATAAATATGACATAAATTAATTCAGTAATGATAACAGATTAGTGTGACGTAATTACGGTATATGCTTTTTTTAATTATAATTCTTAAAATCGAGTTTGAAATTATGACATTTTATGTTATACTAAAGAATCAATACAGTATGTTATCGAAATTAAATTAAGTTTATTTAAAAAAGTAAATAAGGATAACTATTTATATCGATGTTGTACACATAATAGTTATATTAACTTTTAATATATTCAGATATTTTATTTTATTTTTTTAATTTAACCTATTTTCTTCAATGCCGTAATAAGGGACAAGAGTTTTTTGCTTATGTCCCATATTCCGGTATACCGTACGGTATTACGTAGTATAGTAATAAGAAGCAGAAACATTGGTTTTCAACATAAAACGCCAAATCTCAATTTTTTCAAGATTTTTGTATTAATCACAAAATGTATCCAAAAATTTAAAACGATACGTTTGCATTTTAAAACATTTTAATATTATTCACAATTATCATTATAACTGTAACCTCGATTTTATTTTATATTTTAGGTTTACCTTTGGTAACCAGGCCTGCTCATAGCCCAGCGGCTTGCGTCGATCTTAACTGATCTACAAAGTTAAGCAACAGTGGGTGTGGTCAGTAGTTGGATGGGTGACCGCTAGTGGAAAAAAATTCTGGGGAACTTCCGTGCTTCGGAGGGCACGTAAAGCCGTCGGCCCCGGTTGTTATCATTTGGTAGCAGTCGTTAGGCCATGTCGGAGGCCTTCGGGCGGCATAAAATACTTCCGAAACCATGGGTTGGCCACTAACCCCTTCGCCAATCTGTACTGGAGCAGCGTGGTGCTCATGGTTATGCTCAAGGCCTCCTTATGTATGAGGAGAGACCCGTGCTCAGTAGTGGTCCATTAATGGGTTGAAGCCAACCAGGCCTGATCTTAATATTATTATGAATTGATGTTCCTTAGAATAGGTAAGTACTCATAACTTATGTTCTTTAAGATTTTTGTCATAATAAAAGTTGTAAAATTGTTTGTAATTTTGAATTTTCGTTAATTATACTTTTTTTTTAATTAAATTTTCACGATGGTGATTATTTAGTAAACAGCAGCTCTCATTTTGTGGCAGAAGTTTTATGGTAATTGTTTTTTTTTATTTATCCGAAAGAACAATTATATCGTACTTAATAATTTTAATAAAAATATAAATTAATACAATTAGGTAGTTTAATTCATTAAGTATATTCTTAAAGACATGTATGATGATTTTAGGTCAAAGAAAACGTATGCTAAAGATAGTACGGAATTACGTACAGTGATTGCCGGAATTAGCTCCGACGCCAAATTTTAGTACGGAATTAGAGACAAACGTGAGGTTCAGCAAAATAACGATTATTCCTATAAATTAACGGCTACGACGGAAAATATTTTTCAACATTTATCTTATAATACCAATCTAGAGAATAAAACAATTTTTATCCCTAGAACCTTCCTACTTTTTCTAAAAACCAACCTCAAAGTCAAAAGTGCCTTAATAGTCCGGAATATGGGACATTTACCTTATAATAATATAAATAAATATAGTATATTCCTAACTGTGACACTCAAACATCTAGCTTTGCAATTTCCTGTAATGCAGGTGGTACAGACTTTCACAAACTCATTCCAAAGAGAGCAAACATTTACTTCAAAACATATATAATGTTTACCTACATAAACAAAGGCTGCAGCCCAGAATCAAATCCAAAAGGCGTGTTATGGTCAAACTAGTTTCCCTATTATTATGGTTAAACATATTTAGTGAGTAAATTTTAAAACTAATTCTATTATCCTCATTAATTAATGAATCAAACCTCATCTTCCTCTTTTTCGAGGGCTCTGCAGAATTCGGCTTGGATCCTCATGATCAGGAGTTCCATTTGTGTTTTCATGTCATCCTGGTTCTTCTCTAAATGGTCGAGAGGTGTGATGGGTTCCGCCATGTAGTTCCTCAGCTGTATGATCTCCTTCATATCTGCCTTGTTTTGTTTGTGTTGACAGTACGCTATGTAGCCTGCTCCGAGAACTGCAGCACAGTAGAATCTGTGATTGGGCCACAAGTAATCTTAACGAGGACTAACATAGAAAAACATTACAAAAATGCCTAGAAAATGAATATTAGTGATTTAGTGATTTTCCGTGCATGTTTCCAAACTTAAAATGTAAAATTTAATTTCATATGCAATAGTGTTACAATAAATACTATTTCAAATCGAATTCCTGAAACACTTGAAGAAGCTAAAACTGTGTCATGTTTTATCTGTAAATAGTTAAGTAGCGATATTGAATTCTTTCTATCAGATAAGTTATGATTAATGAATGAACATTATTATTCAGCATAGCAATAACGTATAGTTAAAACTTCCAATTCGAGGTGAAATAAAATAAACAATTGCACGCCAATTACCCATCGAGTTACCACAAGTGTTTACATTGAATAAATGACAATTTTGTATCGGCTTTGTATTCTACTTACTTGAGCGGTTGATCTCTAATTTTCTTGTAACTTCCCACATAGCTCAACGTTTTAAAACTTCTCACTGCCACTTTGTACGACATTATAGTCGACTTTAATATATTTTATCAACCTATTTAAAATTATTTTTGCACTATTTATTGAGTAAAATTTAGAAGCCGCTTGTCTGTTTTTCTAAGGTTGAAGTTAATTTGTTCACAATGACGACTTGATAAATTTCTTCAGTCAGTGAAACTGAAGTTATCAACATAATCTTATTGACAACAGTGACGTCAGTGACAAAACTAGACAGCTGTTATTGACACTGACATTTCCGTGAAGTTATTAAACTCCGCCCCCTAGCGGCTGCAGCCAGAGTTGCCTATCAGCTGTTGTGATTGTGAAACATTTTCCTCTGCAAGGCGCTTCGAGTCGCGGATACATGCGCAATATGCCGTCATCTCTTTCCGTGGCACGTGCGGCGAGATCGATCGCGCGTGTCGCGCTCTTTCCCAGCGGCGAGCCCCGCTAGAGGTACCGTAGAGCGGTTCAGCAGTCCACGGTCGGCCGTGTGCTGTGTGACGGCGCGCGTCAGTGTCGGGCGGAGTGCGCGTGTGTCGCCGCTCCCAGCTATCGATCGTCAGGCAGACCGCATTGCCGTACATTCCGGAGGCGGTGCCTCGCCTAGTTTTCGCCGATCGTCGGCGTGGCTGTCGCGTGTCGGCGTCGGCGGCGGCCCGGGCGGCCCTGCGCAGTAGCGGCGCGAGCAGCGCGGGAGCGAACCGAGAGACCGACCCTCCTTCTGCCAAAACCGGCTCGCTGTCCGCGGCGGACGGCTGTGATGTAGCCGGGGCCGGCGGACGAGCGGCCTTCGGACAAAGGATCCGCGATTTTCGCGATTCGCGATGAAGAAGTTTACTTTCAAGGGCGTGCTGGACGGGTTCCGCAGCTCGGTGCAGGCGGCGCCGCGCGGGACCGAGCAGGAGATCCAGGAAACTCTGCGTCCAGAGCACTTCCAGATTAAAAAGGTGAGTGGTCCGAAATCCGCGCCGAGACTCGGCAGGTAGTGCGACGAGGCAGATCGCAGGATCGGTAGTGGGGCACTACGCTCGAGCGGTGCCGTATTTATGAGGCCGGCTCGACGCAGCGCGGGCATCGCGTGTGCCCTTGTTTTGTAAACTACGGTGCGTTGACACGACATCGCTACGCACCAAAACAATAGCCGATACGGCTCTGTCGCAGCGATTTATGATTTATCCGAGTTTAGGGTAGCGATCGGATCAAGTTCCCAGTTTCCAGCCGCAGGAGATAACTTCTGTGAGTTTGTAGGTTGAAGGTTCGCGGATCCGCTACGCGCTGACGTCAGTGGCTGCCCTTGACCGTGCGGTTTGTTAGCACTATAAACAATCTTTTGACACCGTTCCTCGGTAATTGTACACTTAGCCTATTCAGGCGTACCCTCACGAATATCAGAGGCATACCGTTTCATATGTCGATATTCCGGATAGCTGCGGGTGGCCGGGTGGTAGGTGTCTGAATTGCCTTTATATTGAACTGATAAGCGATTAGATAAACGTAGTTGCACAAAATACTTTTTCATATTCCTAGTTCATACTTATTTCAAAAGTCTGAAAGTAAAATGTATATTTTGCGGAATGAGGAATTGCAATAACTTTTGTGTATTCCTCGCTTTAGCGTCTTTTAATAACGTTTGAAGATGATCTCATCTAAAGATTCCAAAATGTTCGTGACTATGAAAAAACAACCAAATAGAATCTGGTATTATTTACACCAGTAGAGTCAATAAATACGATTGATAATAGTTATTTTGTTTAGGTACCCATTAATGGTATAGTCTGTGTTATTATTACAACTGTTAAATCAAATTAAACTGGCCAGACTGTCATCCTGATTGGATGATTAAATGAATGTAATGTTGTTTATTGACGGCGGGCGGGGCGTTAATAACCGTGACGACAGGATACACGTAACATTAAATTACTTACTTTGCCAGCTGCGAGTGATGCTACTTTGATTGGCTGGGACTTTGTCGTGAAGAAAGAGATTCATTGTTGCTTAGCGGTAAATTGTCATGTGTTCAGAATTATCACGAAATCTATTGTAGTGTTGAATATGATCATATTTGAAAGTCCGTTGGCATACTGCTCCTGCTTAATTTGATCCGCTTTCGGTACTGAAAGCATGGTAGGTTAACGATGAAAACGTGGTATGCTTTATGATGCGCGTAATAAAATCAAACAAGACATCACCAGCTAAAATGCAGTATAACACTGATAGTTCTCCTTTTACTCAAAAATCTTTACGACACTAATTTAAATGATACGTTGCTTCAGAATATTAAAGTTTTACTGACAACGGTGCCGCTCATCAAGATTGCACAGTAAATTATGTTTAACCGAGTTATGCCCTATTGGGAAAGAGGTTAATATTCAAAATGAAGGGTAGACCGAGATTAACATAACTATAATTTCACTAGAAGTTCTATACATAATTGGAACGTGAACTCAAACAATTTGGATATTCGTTGCAATAAATAAAGATTTAGCTCATGGTCGCATGTGGGCACCGAACCTAACCGAAATTAAAATGATGAGGGCGACCAAAATACGGTTTTGCACTTGCAAGTCAAAACTTAATTAAAAAAGCAGTTAAGCTTACATTGAAGTCGGCGTCTAAATTACCCGCAATGGCGGGTAAGTTAATTAAATTTCTGATAGTACGTTAAATGTGTTCGCTGAATATACACGCTTATTTACATGCTGGGGTTTACTGGCTGGAATCATCGAAAGAATGATGAGAGAAAATGTCACATCAGTTTTGGATTGATAAAAGAGTCTATAATATTTTATTAAACGAATGTTGGGAAGGGTACTTCATGGTTACATGAAGTTCTTCTAGAGTAAGTTTTAACAATTAAAGTAGAATGGCACAAAGAGAAAGGGCGCATATAACTATTTGGTCGATCATACATACCTAACCACAAAGCAAATTCTAATTTGAAATAAATGCACAATGGCGAACAAAGTCGTCAAAGATAAAAAACAAACGAAAATTTCAAATTTATTAAATCACATAAGTACGTTCTAAAATCTGCACTAGTTCCGTAAATTCGTAGTTGAGTCAATGAGTCCGACGTAGCGCAAAAAGCCTTCTATGAAAAGTATTCCAACATTATTCTCAGTTGAAAACTCAACTGAGACAAAACACAGAAACAGTGAACATGGTTACTCAGGTAAAAGGGCTCAATGCCACCCATAATCGTTTTGCTATATCGAATAATATTAATTAAAAAATTTCTAGGAGCTCGTACCAGAGTCCCCATACGGGGAGGCTTATTGCTTCCTTCCACTCTTTGTTGAAAATTAAAGGAATTATGGACAATGTCTTAATATCTTGCGTCTCCGACACGATAATATTCAGGGAATAAATAAAAACCAGGTCATAACTTTAAAAAAATGACGTTGGTATTTCAGCTCATATCATCCAAAGCCAACTTGTGCTACGAGTAACAAGCAGGTTCTAAAATATAAGTATAACGTAAAGTCGATAAAGCCTAAGTGTAAGTCAGTCTAAAGTTGTTAAACAGAAAGCTTTTAAAAGTTACGCGTGTTAACCTTTGTTCTAGTTACAGGCCATTAGTGTTTTACTGTACAGCGTGGGTCTCACTGGGGTGGTCTCAAGCACAACACTAACTGCAGCGAATAGCTCTTTGACTAACTGGCTTTAGTACGGACTTGTATAGGACTTTGTCAACCATGGTTTAAGTCCGATAAATCTGGAGCAGCCCACCTAAGCGTGCAAATACCATGAATTTGAGTTGTTACTCTTCGGTCATTAAGTGTCATCCTTTCTGATGTCTTTATTGTTTATTTGTCTGTTTATTGCTCTTTCATGTCATTAACGATGTAGATAAGCCAGAGCAGGTTCAACGAATAACGAAGTTAGCGTAGCATCTTAGTAGTTTAGTGATCCATGTTAGTCATTAAGATAAAATCTTGTCGACTCTTCAGAATTGATTAAATTATTTTCCGGTAGCTACAGCATAGGTAAAAGGTATTCTTCTGCAAGACAATAAATATTTCGGCGGACGACTCCAAAAACCTTTGTTCTTGGAGGCGTGGAAACAGCGATAAATATTTTCTTGCAAATACTTTTGCATTAGAAATATTGTTTGTAAGCGGTGTGCGCTGTTACTTGTGATTTAGTTGTTTCGCGATGAAACCTTCAGATTAAGGTGAATGATGTAATGTGCCACGTGAGGAGGCAATTCTATACGGAGTCACGCAAGGCCGCCCGGCTACCGCGGCGGTGGCGGCCGTGCACTATGACCGAATTTGTGCAACCAAAGATTTAATAATTATTTATAAATTTAATTATTGTATTGAATAATATGTAGTGATTGAGTGCAAGTAAATTTTTTAATGCCCTCAGTATTTCAAATGATGCCTTTGGTATTCGAGTTAGATCAAAATTACACTCGTTCTTTGTGTTTTTGAGAAAACTCGTGAAGTCAAAAAAATCTTCTTAATTTCAGGCATATTTAGGAAACGCTTTGGTAATAGTGGAGGCGTTACAGTCTATGGAAGACCATGGACGTCATTGACGTCAATGATCCCTTACCATAGACTGGCTCATCTGGTTTTCGGCCTGTTAAACAGAAAAATGTTTATCACACCCTTGATCTAATAGCACTAATAATAAAAGTGTTATCTTCTCTTAGTCGATGATAACGCATGTCATCATATTACCCATTAGAAAGAAATAATGAAATCAAAAGTAAGTACGTATTATAAATGAAACCTTTAATTATAACAAAAACCAATTAATTCAAGGCACTTTTAATTTAATAGTCCCATTGTAGTGTCCCTCGGTTTGGTAAAGTTAATTGATTATGTGAATGCTATTCGATGATGAATGTAGGTAGCGCACTGTCTACGGTGTGGTGTCCCCGGGGACGTTGGCAGGACCTATGGACAATCTCGTTATGGCTGGCGCCCGCTCACAAAGACGTCGTGGAGTGGGTAGTAATCCTAACTATAATACCAGTGTATAGCTCAACAATTTACTAAGACTTCAATGTAGCCAAGTTAATAAGATAATGTAAAGGTATATATATTACACGTAATCAGTAAGAGATGTTCGAAATTTAACATTGGAATTTAACAATGGAACGTTATCAGGTTGTATTATGTTTTTTAGTATTGATTAAAAATATAACGAAAGGGTCTTTGTTTTCAAAACGGCATCAAGACTTATTCGAAAACTATAACTGTGCACGGAATGTGGACCTGTTAATATGATTCGGAAATAAGTGCCAAACATTGAAATGAATGCTTGGCCTTGGTATGGAAAATACTGAAAAAAGTAAGTAACTCTTCTCGGGGTAGAAAACCCGGCAAAAGAAGAGGAGAGAGAATAAGAATAAGAGGGCTACTAATTTATTTGCTGTCCATTTTTAATGAACTCATTTATTCAAGTCTGCTGTGGGTTTTGTTCCCATTAAATAGTTAATGGTACTGTAATGGAATGAAATGTTTCTTCAGTACGTTACTTTATCATCTTATTCCTTTTTGTAATTTTCATTATCCTTATTTTTTCATTTTTTCAGAGTGGTCTTGTAGAGTCGGTATTTCAGTCACCCCCTTAATTCTGTTGAAGTTTAATATCAGAATTGGTTTTGGTTCCGTATGTCGTTGTCAATAAACGGAGAACGAGTGTCGAGGATTGTGTAAAGAATGGTGACGTAAGACGTGTTCCCGCAGCCGCGCATTGTGCTGACGTATCGCATGTACCAGTATTGTGTGTAGATATTGCTTTTTTATTGACAGAAGCGTAATATCTCGCTGCTCAAATTACATATTTTGCTTGGAAGGATTTTGATGGAATTCATTATGTGGAGAAATTCATAAGCGCAAAAGACTAATGGATAATACTCTTGTGCTCGTATGTTCGCTAAAATTATATGTGATGAATTCTAGATACATGCATACAACATAATCAACATAGTATAAAACAAAATCGCTGTGTCTAATAAAAATCTATAAACATAATAATATCGTCCTGTGATTTTCGTCATATCTATGACAGAATTTGATTCCCTTTTTATGGCTTAAAGTGCTAATGAGGATAAAGACGATCCGAGTCGTTCGTATGAAATTTCATTATTCGACGAATGGTGTAATAGCGGAAGGGCGCAGTGGCTACCAGGTGGAGTAATTCCTCGGAGCACTTACCGAACCGTTGGTAGAATTCACAGAGAAAAGCGATGTAGTTCTAAAAATGTGAGGGACTCGTGGAGTGGACTTCTTTAACGATACGAACGGTGCATTTTTATATGACGATGATGGTGAGGCATGACTTGACTTGGGAATTATTGGTCAATGCCAAAAACCTAATGCCGCATCCGCACGCTTAGCAAACCTCAACAAGCCTTTACAAATTCAAACATGTGGATAAAGCGATTGGCTTGGCTTTTGTAGGTTTGCAAGCGCTTGTAGCCGATCCATAGAGTGTCGGTTTTAATACGCTTTTATTCGTCACAAATCAAAGAGAATTTGCCGCATGCGCTTGCGATGCGTCCAAACGATTGTGATTTAGAACACTCATTCCAGTCTCGTTTGTGCACTGGTGCCGTACGTCTTCCTTGTAAAAATGAACGACTGGTCAAAAGAAGACGTAATAATTTTTTTAGAATGTTACCAGGGAGTTGTTTTAGTTGTTTGAGAGTTTCGTTTTCTTTTATGTGTTTTCTTGTATTTATAATAAAAATAACTTAAGCCAAATGTAATTGTCGACGTAACAAGCTCGACGTCCGCCATGCTTGCCTCTTTAGAACACAGTAACGCGCTCGCAAGCGTTTAGATAGTCATGTTTCATCCCCCAAATCAAGCCAAGTAGTTGTGGCAAGCCGCAAGTGTGCAGACGCGGCAAAGAATGATGTTGAATGAAATAAAACAAAAATAAAACACACATAATACGAGAATCTAGTCGCTCAACTGAATAAATAAAGAAGCAAGGTAGAATTCCAAGCAGATGTTCCAACTCTTGAGAAAAGAAGGTGAAGAGAATATCTGCAATGTTTTGAAAACTGTCTCGACGGATTTACGTGAGATTACTGTTCATGAATGGACCTTCAGAAACCTTAGTGCTCGTAATATCTTGAAGGAGCAATTAGCAATGAATGGAGCAAACTGGGGTGTCGTCGTCAGATAGTAATTATCGGGGAATTCAATTTGCTCTGTTTATCCGGCCTTCCTTCTTGTGGCGACGATTCGCGTAATTGGAATCGCAACGGCTACGTGCCTCCTAATATTATGATCTTCTTTCCGGTGGTATTAGTAAAGTTGGAGACGTGACCACATTCTCAGAGCAAGTTGTTCGAAACAGGAAATTTTGATAAGAAAACTTTTCAAGAATTAATTGTTCAATTTAATGGTTATGGTGCAGTCATTGAATATCTTTATCGTTACTAAGTTAAATAAAAAATCAGATATTCTTTGGTCATACTATGGTCTACTATGGTCGCTATAATTATTCCATGGTAATTTCGACACGGTGAGATCGGGCTGATCTCGGAAGTTTATCCAAATGTCCCTTATATCCGCGACAACTGTGCAACTTTAACGTTTTTTAAGATAGAAGTAATACCTTTTTTTCTGGAGGTTCTTCTCCTTTCAAGGAATTTAATCAATCATTCATTTCACGTAGTTACCACTCCCTGGACTGTAGATATGAACTCGTTAAACTTATTACATTGTAGAAACGAACGTTCTGCCATTACGTTCAAAGATTTTCGAGCAAATGTCCCTTTAAAATTGGCGTCCCCTATTTGGTGAGTCGTTTGGTTCTCGCTCCATTGGAAGTCGATAGTACTCGTATTACGAACTCAATTGTCATAAACGGAGAGCGGCAGGAGTTTTCTCATCCAACTTAAAATACACTTGGAAGAAATTTCGATGAATGGTATTTCGGTGATGATAGATTTTGAACTTTATTTGATTAAGCATCTGTAAATAACGAGAAAATAGATCCAAGATGATAAGTGGTTCCTCCCCTTGGACATCGGTGACAACAAAGACATCGCCGTCCAGAAGAATGCAGGATATAGTACCACGATAATAATAAGGTTACAAGTTTAAGTTATTCATGTATTCAGTAATCTTGACAAGTTGATTCAACTAATCTATAACAAATGGTTAGAACGTGGTTGTCCGAATAGTCTTCAACTTGTGCCATTTAACTACCAACTTATTCTTCTATGATACATTCAGAAAACGGGTTCTCAGGTGCTCCGAACAGTAAAGACGCATCTAACTATTCGAAATATCATACAATATTTGCTCCAATTTAAACAATCGACTTGAATATTAATAAAACTAATTATTATATATTCGTCTATGGGTAATTAATTAAATTACGTATCATTCATAATCAAATAACGACAACTTAGTAGTAGTTATTTACAGCATTTAAAGTGAATTTTTTTATTTAAGGCAGCAAACGAGCATGCAGCACCACCTTCCGCTGCCGCCCATGACAACTGTGACCGACCTAGAACAAGACTCAATTTTTATTGTGGAGAGTTGTTTTTCTGATTATATATTCGTTTGCTTCAATGAGTCCCACTAGTCTTCATAGTCTAGGCTCGAGAAGATTAAGTCCTACTTTCTCGTGAAATTCGGCAATTTCTTTTGATGTAGATATTCATCCCCTTGTACTTCGTGCTTTCGGAAAATCCTTTTAAAGTTAGTTGAACTGAGATTGATACTGTTGATCGAGTCTCATAAGCACTCGAATGTTCTTCAATTTGGCAGCTCCCAGCGCGAATATCCGAAAAACTCGAGTTTGGAAAGTATCGTTGGCAATTTGACCATACTCTCGGCGGATTTGGCAGATAGCGAGATTTATGCGAAGAGCTGTTTGCAACGTGTTGCGTGGTTTCTCTGGCCAAGGACTCTTTATAGAAAATCAAACGAGGTGAATGAACTGCATTGTTAGCAAATAAAATGAAATTCCACATCTATACTACTATTAAAAAGCTGGTGAAGAGTTTGTCTGAACAAGCTAATCTCAGGAACCTGGTTTGAATTAATGAAAAAAATGTGTTTGATAGTTCTTTTATAGAGGAAGGCAGTAGGCTATATAACATCACGCCAATAGGAGCGGAGCATCGGAGCATCAATGAAAAATGTTGCAAAAATGTGTTTTTTTTATATTTCTAAACGTAAAGAACAAATTTCCTGAAGCGAAGCGAGGTCGGGTTCATTAGTAATGAAATAAACATCCGTTAATATCCTTCACAGATTACGGTTGCCAGCTTGATAACGATATTGAAATTACTGGAAACTCCGGATGACTTGCCTGAATTATTGAAACATGCGATAGGATTAGACATGAGAGGGAAATTAATTCATATCAGAAACTGGATAGAACTCGATTTGATGAATAAGTTATTAGGGTACTAACTATTAATAATGTAGGCGTGTTTGTTCGATTTATTCCAAGTTCCACATCGGTTATGTTACATAGTTGCCCCTAAGATCTAATCCTATCAGCCGCTGCACTTATTAGCAATGACATTGGTGTGTCGACCTCAACCTTACATAAGGGAGACGCGCGGTCAATTGTTTGATTGCGAGTAACTAGAGCATGACCGCTCTTCAATATTGTCATTCTACTTTTGTGTCCAAAAGCTCTTAGATTAACATTTAGCTATCTCGGATGCTATTTACTGACATCAGCATATCTTTTATGACCAAACTTATTACAACTAACGTTGAGCTCTGGATGTGTAATTAGGTCAATTTTAAATTCACCTGAAAATCTAAATTATCGCTATGAAGGCTAGCAAGCTTAAGTGGCAATGGGACGGTCATATTTTACGATCTCATAATTGGAGTACGGACCTTTTAATTACTATATAAATGCAAAACGACATAATTATAACGCCGCTAGCTGAAGATGCAATCCTTGGACTTGTGAGGACTGAAGAGAATGAAAGAATTGCCTTTTTATGAACTACAAGTTAATGCCTGACTGAAACCCCACCTGGAGTTAATGTTTCATCACCCTAAATGTGAGTGGCATACTCTAGAAGATCACCTGTCAAACCTATTCTGTGCATGAAAGAGAAATAATGTAGATAGCCAGGCAGTCGTCAATATATCAAAGTTATGACCTCATTAAAAATGAATTACCACTTTGGACATGATTTAATGGGCTATTATTTATGAGTTTAATTACCTTACGGCCTTCTTGCCATACAACCAACGTATCAAATAGCATCAGGAAACTAGAATCATTTATGATCCACCACGTCCAAGACCAATTTTATACAGTACTTAGCAATAAAATGAATCCCATAACGTACAATTGTTTTCATACAACAGCCTAATGTTTACACAACTGGACGTGCCGCTGAAGATATTCGTTGGCTGACTGAGTCATACCTATACAACGTCTAGTGGCGGAGATAAGCGCTACCTTATGTTGTGATGGATTGCCTATTGCTCGAGGTCACTCTCTTATCTGGAGTGACCGCTCTGCTGATTTTCTTGTCATAATTATCTACTTTTATAATGTGACAGTACAGTTGCATGCATTGAGGAAGGATTGGATGGAGATAAAAATAGTTACTTTGACCTGTTCGTCTCAACTTTTCTATTTGTTTTGACGCGCCAGCAAACAGTTTTGCTAGACAGTCGCTATAAACACCAACTAGTCTTTAATCGACTTCAAAGGAATGAAGTCAGCTGTAGACTTCAAGTCTGTGACGTTAAATTAATTTTGTTATTCCTTAATTGCGTTTCCGTAGTATGGTAAAATATGTTAAGACAAATAGCAATTTCAAGACTCATTCAACACAACGGCGGAGGATGATGTGCGAAAAAAGCTTTACGGTTCCGAAACTCATTATATTCCAGGATAAAAGTGTATGATACGCTTCAACACGCTAAGTTTGGTTGGTAACTCCTTGCATAAAAATCAGACCGTACCTATTTATTTCTTTTTTTGCTTGTTTTTGGAACGAAGTTCCTTACGGCAGGCTTGGAGGGGATAGGGATTTTGCTGCGCGACCGAACTGAAAAATATGTGATAGTAAAACCGTAAGCGTGGAAAACAAAAGTGCGTGGAATAAAACCGTTAAATGAGACGTGCGCAGGCGCGACAGTCGCATACACAAGCGAGTAGTGTATAATACCTTTCTCTTTCTTTTCGTTCGCCGTTGCCTTCATTAGCCGAAGGAACTTCGTTCCTACCTGGTGTCCCACGACACAATTATTTTCTTGGCCGACAACGAATCGGTGATACCTTTGGTGTTGCGGATGTCCGTGGACAAGAGTGACCACTTACCATTTGGTGGCTTGTCTGCTCTTTATGAAGGAGCTACATGTTCTTCTAATTAATAAATATATGAAATATGAAACATTCGTGTCACTAATCCGAGAGGTTTGTATATCATGTAGTATGCAAGTATTAGTATACAACGATAAGTGCTATTATTTATTCTGTGGTATGGATCGGCTCGTCAAGTCGTGGCGTCCGGAAAGCCGGAGTGGGCTCGAGCAGATTAGTGGCTTTTACATCGACTGCTGCAGTAAGTATCTAGCTGCATCACGGCTCGGCTCTGTGGATATGTGGAGCGATGTGTCTCTTTGGCTTAGTAGCTCGTCTAATATGTCGTTTTAGCTTTTAGTTTCTATAAAAACACTTGTAATTACTATTGTTATTCGGATAAATCATATGTATTTGAGTACTTTGGATATTTTATTATAGTAGCTAAATGCGAGTGCTTGTGTTATCCTCACAAACGAGCATGACTATTCGTGGGTAGCATTTCTGCGTATAGCCCAGCTTAATTTCAGTTGAAATTGTTCATACACAGGCAATAAATGAAGTTATGCAAATCTGTTGCAATCCGATTTTATGATTAGAGCGCCACAAATCAAAATGGCGTCAGGCGCTTGTTCCATTAATGATGTCACGCGGTGATGGAATGCGCGGGACGCGGGACTGCTGTATTGCTGATGAAACTATTTCATGTTCGTATCACATGTGTTTTGTAATGGACGATCGTCAAATTGGAATTCAATGACTGTGTTAATGTAATTGTTTACTACCGTTTCGAAAAGATGCTGAAGAGAGATATCGAAAGAATTTTTCCGGAACTTGATTGAACGTTTTTATCCCTGGTATACCCTAGCTAAAGGTGTTATAAAATAAATAAATATGGGATTTATACATATAAAAATAAAGGCTTTTAAATGTAAAAACTTCGCAGTAGAAATTTATTATGGATTATAGTTTGACCGCTTTCCACCTAACGGTGTTCAAATTGGGTTGTTCATCGGGCAATGGATTTTAAAAATGAAAACTCCTTTCGCGTAAACGGATTACGTGCGGTTTAATAAGAGCCGGCAAAGCAAACATGAAAATATTAAAACATCCAAAATTAATTGTGGGTAAGCCTACTCGCGTATTACATAGGCGCGTATAAAGAGGCTTCAAATAATATACCGGCCTCTATCCTATTATCGGATTTCACGGCTGACGTACTCGGAGTATTTAATACTCGCGAAAGTAGACTGGAAAGGTATTTGAGGATGATTGATTTATGTAATTAATAATAATAATAGTCTCGTATTTGCGATGTAGACAAAGTATAGTGCGATACTAAATTCAATAGGTAAAATAGGGTCAACAGTGGTGGGAATAAAATAATAGGGTTACCATAGGTGGGATTGTAGTCAAGGATTTATTTATCTTATGTAAAAAAACACAACACAATTATTATTATTCGCAATTATTATCAGGACATCTCACTTAAAAGAATTTAAAATTCTTATGGGTGCTAAAAGTTTACAAGTAAGTTCTCAAGAAGCAATATACCTAACTACCCTATTGACCTAGGCGCGTCTCGTCGCGCCGCAGCACCAAGGTGCGGTTTCTGAGGTGTGAAGTAAAACCACACGCTCAACTTCATTGATAATGCGTTTACTTGTGCGCTGTGCGCGTCTCATGTCACATTTGTTACAGGGCTGCCTATTTGTTGATTAGATTTGTTCTCCTTGACGTTGTAACAACAAAATAGATGTATAAACAATTAATGCTGATGGGGGTTTGAAAATTCGGGGTTTTTTGTTTAAACTGTGGTTTTTACATGATTTCGTTGTTTTGTATTAAATCAGGGGCACAAGTTCCCAATGTGTTGTCTACATTATAAATGATAAAACTAATTGTTTTGCTAGCCCGTTACGTCGTTATTGAATACATTTTCGAGCAGGATATTACAGATAAACATTAAAGCACTCGAATCTTCGGATCATATCACCAAATTAAGATTCTCAGAAGTGCCCTCGCATCGTGCGTCAGTAAGCTATCATGTCGTGGGGTCGAACAAATCGTAGCAGAGCATCACGCGATCATTCATGAACCCAATCGAGGCAACCCTAACCAATCACCTGTATCGAATGAATCGAATCAAATCGGTGACGTCACCGTGTCTATATTCAGCGCGCGTAATGTTAAGGTCAGCAAGACAATGCGCGGTTGTGTCACATATAATGAGCAAGAATTTATCTTGCGCTGTGGCCGAGGGTCCTAGAATTGAAAATCAAGGTAGTGTGATTATACATTACGTAATGTTATCGACAATCGTGTATCATTATTCTAACCATATTGTAGAAAATATTGCTTTCAATTAGTGGAGCTACTTTTACAAATAGGACATCAAGTACCTATTTTAAGCACTCATATACCTAATTATTTTGTGCAAATCGGGAACCTTTAGATTACAAGATGACGTTAATTTTTTCAAATCTGTAAGTGCGCTTACCACCACATACTACTATTCAAGATTATCCAGGTTTCCCAGCTGGTAATAGAACGGGAATTGATATGAATATTGCGTGTCATTAAGGGTTTGATCGTTCCCCGAAAGGTGGCAATTAACTTAACTGCGGTCAATTGTTTCAACAACAATAATATCCAGCAAACGGCGGTTAGTTATTTGCACCATTTACTGCTCAAAATATTAACCAATTTTGTGTCAACTAAGTCTGAAGTTGAATTTAAATTATCAGGAATTATTTGTAGCAGGTTACCAACAGTATTTTTATGTTAATAGCAGTTACTAGCAAACGATGGAAAGTGGTCACTGCGCCCATGAACATTGGTTACAAAGGCATCACCTATCCATTGTCGGGCAAGAAAGAAGTAATAGAAAAGTACAAAATACTGGCTCTCGAGCCTCCATTGGGAACATGACGAGTCGTTTGGCGGCTGCCTCGAGCAAGAGGATTGCAGCTGGCCAGACGTACCACCGAGTATGGTCCGGCGTCTGGACAGACACCCTGGTCTCTCGGCGGGGGATTGGGAGTATTCTAGGCCGCCACGACAAGGTCAATGCGTACATTATTATTATCATCACGATATTTTGATCTATGTGCTCTGCAACGTACGAACCAAGTTCTGTATTATCTCCGAACTTTCCCAGTGAACTATTATTGGGTGTTCATAAACTCCTTACAGTTGCAGCTGCGGGTTCCTTGTTTGTCTATTCAGTGCATGCAATTACTCAGCCCTGCTCGAACTGATCCACGAACTGATCCATGAACCTCCTCCATTTCCATGTCAATCGAATATTCGGGATAGATATTGCTGATATTAACTAGGAAACTGATAATTATGCGTCAGAACTTGATTGGTTCCGGACCAACCAATTAATGGATCCAGCCGGATTATTACTGTTTGATCGTATAATTAGTTATGGAGTTTCAGTAACACCTGTGATTGCCCTTCTAAGAAAGCGATGCAACGTAATAAAGATTACGACACTAACGAAAGGTACAAAACTAACGAACTGACTTTTTTAAATACCTACACAACTTTAGCTATGTATTAATAACATCAGTAATAGGATTATAATTCCAATAGATTAACAACCACTAATTAATTAGTAATTGCTAATAATTAAAACAATTATCATTGTCAGCTTGATAGATCATTAATTATGAATGTAGTGAAATGAAGATGGTTCCGAAAGAAGAAACGGTTAAGAAATTCTCAACGAGTTATTGTTTATTTAAATCATTCGAATGTGTTGAAGTTTGAAATTCGAACAATTCACCTGGAAGCGTTCATTGTGCGCGTTTCTACAATCAAAAGATCGTCATTGATCGAAGTAAGTTGCGTACCTACTGTTACCTGCCCTTTGATCTTTATTACACTTAATCATATTTGAGGAGCATTTCCTTTCGTTAGTCCTGAATACAAAGTACTTCGGCATCGAGATGTTACCATTTAAGTATATTCGCCAAGATTACAGCGCCAGTATTGTTCTGGGGATAAAATATTTCCGAATGGAACAGAAAATGATCGTCTTTTGAAAGAGGAAATGATTTAAGCGGACATTTTAGATATTCTGAATATAGAACGATGATTTATGTCGAACGAACGAAGATTTCAAGTGGATTTCAAGATTTGCGGTTGGGGATAGAGGTGTGTTTGAAGTGGAATTGAATATTATTTTATTTCTCTCTCATGTTTTTCATAAGGATATTCTGTTCCCATTTATTGGCGACGATGGGGCACAACAGGCGAATGAAGAGGAACTATTGGATGATCTTTGAATGTCTGTCGCATTCTCGCATTCCATTTTCTCCGGTTTTAATGAAGGGAATGTTGAAGTTTGAGGTTAGTTTTGGCCTAGATAATGTGTCGTTCTCATCTATAAAATTTACTGTTAAACCTATACGTATAATTACGATTAAAATACGATTCAAATAGGTATCTTAAATTACGAGAGGAGATTTTTAATTGTAAATAATGTAATTTGCGACTTTTATCGTTTCTGATAAATTTTGAAAATGGACCGAGCTTTGCCTTACATCTTATTACCAGAAGTAAAAAATACTGCCTCTTCAAGTTTTCTGAGGAAAAAACAAGTTTCATATCACCAACATTTCTTATCCATCTCTGGTCTTGAAGCAGTTCTAATGAGGCCTGAGCAAACAGGCCATTTGCGTTGAGGCCTCAAGTGCGCAGGGGGTTGATTAATGACGTCGCTTGTGCCTTAACGAACTTGTAGCTCGTACGGAGTTTTACGTTTACGTCGGTACACGACCCTCATTTATCGTAACTGCTGCTTACAACGTCGAGAGTATCAATCAACATTGAATGCTACGTATCTAAGCCTTAGAAAACCTCACGTGGGTGATGCGTTCGATCAAACCCTTTAATGGTATGGGCAGCGGCAATTTTCGCTCTTTCCAATAGGATAATGAGATTTTCCACGGGATCTGGATAAGGGATTACTTTTTACTAAGTGGAACATTATTGTCATGACATTTTGGATGAATTGTGCAGAAGATTTATTTCTATCTACATACAATGTACTTTTATTAGCAAGTTCCATAGTAGGTCCCTACCTGCGTCGAAGCTTAAGAAAAGTTAATTGTGCCAACTTGCGGCGCGCAGTTTTGGGTGATTAATGAATGATAAGCCGAGAGGTTCTCAACAGTTTCTTATACGATTCACTGCTTGTATAAGTAGTTCTTGTCTCTTTAGGGAATAACCATTAGTTGGTCTTTTGTTTATTTTTTGTTATACCTATAAATAGTCAACAAACCAACCATCTGATGGCAAGTTGGCACCGTTTTACATGAATATTAGTAACACCAAAGGCGTCGCCGATGCGTTGCCGACTTTTAAGACAATCTGGCTCGTCAGCACGGGATTGTCGTCAATATTATAAGCCAATACGACACTATCTTTCAGTGATCTTGCAAAACTCTATAATATTCAGATGTGACTATTCTACCATAAACATTAATCTACTTATCTATCTCTGTTTTTTCATTATTCAACAAATTCATTTTGATAGTTTTATCTCTGCTCAATTTATCTCCTCTTCGGCATAGTGCTTACATATGAAAGCATTATCTTTATTTCCTCTGTAACAGCTGTGAGCAAATTCTCGTGTAATATTCCGGAAAATATTGAATCGGCAGTAAAGTACAAAAATATTGATCTATAACATGGTCATTTCCTACTTATTGTTTATTTTAACTCAATATTGAATAAACCGTCAAAAACGCCGTCATATCTTCGCCATGAGCGATCAGATAGATTGACCGAGATAATTACGATTATGTACTTAGTTGGAATATTCTAATGTTTAAATTGTATTATACCTACTATTGTACGGGAAATGAACTTGTCGTTTAAGGAGGAGAGGCTTATTTTCTTGCAATACGTCAATAATACTTTCGTAAATAGACTCCCAAGTAAATAGATTATTTAAAAATATTAGAGAAAAGAATACAATGCTAGGTACAATACAACCTAGGTAGGAACCTACAACGTTTTCGATTGCAAACAATAAACATGCGACACCCTGTCTAGAACTGTTCAGCTAGTTACAGTTGATAACTAAAAATATGGCGCGTAATTCATGCACACACCAGCAACAGTATTATAATGAGAGAGACAGAATACTATTTTTATCTGAAACGCGGAGAGATTACCACGTATCCGCCGCGCGAGGTCGCCGGCCAATATGGCAGATATGGAATTAAATATTAAACATTCCGTGCCGTGTAGTATGCCGTATGGCGTGGCTGACTGGCGGCGTCACGGTCGTCACGCAGCGCCGCCGCACGGCCGCGCCGCCCGTCGGGGAATGCCCGCCTCATCGTCAGCTATCTCAACGTACTATTTACTAGCGATAAAAACGTGCCAAGTACGACTTTGGCTTTTAACTTTTACTTCATGCTATTTTAAGTATGGTGATTGTCATGGATGACTTTAACCCACTGGTTGCTGTCTTCAGAATAAGGATCGGTTCACTGCGCCAATAATATCTAGGATGCTCAAACGAAGTTTGGTAAACTATGCGATAAAATTATTTCGTAGATAAAATATTTTCGATTCATAATTTAATATCTGATATTACTAAGTTGTTAGTATTCTAAAAGTTACTTCTGAAATGTCAATTAGTTAGATTTTCGTTGTTTATTATTCTATAGACAACTTCAAGCGTTACTCTGCTTTGTTATAAATAAACGGCTCCCTGGGGTAGTGTTTTCAAAAAGGTGGCGTTCAAAATGTATATGTTCGTCACTGGCTTTGTTGTAGAAACATGAGCAATATGTTACGTAGCCTTATCGTATTAAAAATACATATTATACATCCATAATTCCATACATAAAATACATCGCGTCAAGACCATATTATTCTTGTATAACCGCCGTCGAATTGCCGGGTTCCGGTTGGGGGCTTCAGTCTGCGGTTTCTTTCGTTTCTCTTCTTGGCCGGCAAACCATCGACTTTGATACTAGTGATGTCCATTGGCGACAGTGATCGCTTGTCATAAGGTCACGTCTACTCGATTGTCCGCTATAATTACATAAGAAAAATAATTATAGTGTATAGCATGTCTTGGCTTTTACCTACCACTTAACGGTACGTGTCTCTGCTAGTCGCTTCTTAGGTCATAAGAGACCTTCAGCGTATGCCACCACGCTGCTCCAATGCGAATTGGCATAGTAGTTGGTTGCTGAACTGCTCAAGATATTTAGGGTACGGTCAAACAGCCGACGGGGCGTGACGGCGACGCGACGCTGGCGTGACGTGAAGAGTTGTATCGTATGACCAAGTAAGGAATATGTCACACAGAGCCGTCGCGCTCGACGGGTCGCGTCACGTCGCGCGCAGTACAACGTTGACGCTAGCGTCGCGTCGCCGTCACGCCCCGTCGGCTGTTTGACCGTACCCTTAGTAACCAACGGTCATCCTGCTACCAAATGTGTGTTTATAATTAAACAACTGGAGAAGCAAATTCCAATCACGATAAATGATTCATATTTAAATGAATAACAATTGTTGGTAAGGTTGAGTTTATCTGAAGCGACGCGAGGGCGGGTTACCAATTTCTTATAAACCGTAAAGTTTGCTCGTAGACGAATATACTATTCAAAGTAACAATGAACGAAGTGGCTCATATTTCAATTTCCTCTTACATCACTTAAAGAACATCTGCCCTCTAAAATTGGATCCGAAACCGCGTGAAAATCTCTTAGACACAATTGAATTTTCACTTTCGTCCCGACGCTAGCCTAACACACTGACCTATATTCGTGTAATGGGAGCGAAAGAGATAACCCAAGGGGGACGTCTCTCTCTCTAGCATTAGGGCGCGTTTTGACCGTGACGAGTTAACAATCAAAGTAAATGAATCGCGTTTAACCTGTTGTAAGTTATCAATAGAATTTTTCTTGCTCAATTGTATATTTTTTATCCTTATTTGTTATGCAGTCACAATTCGTGGTTTGTTTAATTTTACTTCTAATATTAAACTTTCCATTGAAAGGTAGCTTCCCCATTTTTTATATTCTAATATCTTTCCATGATATACCTATTGTTTCCAAAAATAATTTGCATTTGGGAAGCCTTTGTTCTCAGTAATATCGATGCTATATTTTACTTTGGTTTTCATCTACATTTTCCCTGTTTTCAATTTGGAATTCTAATATTTATCGGGTCTGTTTGCCGCCGATAGGAGGATTTGGCGCGGCTTCCAAAAATTTTTGCGGTCCAAATTTTTCGTTAGTAAGTATGTTTGATTTAGATATGAGTATACATATACCAGCAACATTACGTAGATGCTTAAGAGTTAAGTCACGCGCCTCGTTAGCTTGTTGATATTCGTTGGAGGATACCGTGAAGATATCAAAGGTATGTTCAATTTAGTAATGGCTTCAATTTGTAAATCACAAGAAAGATTAAGGCTCTTCAGTCTCGGAAAGTTAATAAAACTAAGTGCATTTAGAAAATCGAAAGAGGTAATCTTTGCTAAATGGCTAATCAAGATATTTATATAAAATGAAAGTGGAATAAGCAACGAAGTTCAAATATTTATGTTGGAAGCTCGTTTTGTACTTTGCTGGAGTTTTGATTCAATTTTAGTTTCTTGACGAGAATTTGGAAATGCGTTCAGCTCTAAGCACATTTTATAAAGAAACTGGCTGTTGACCACGGTTTGGATCGCGCGGATATACTTTTAACTTCTTTCAAAACAAAATTTCATCCTTTGTTTTACCTCCATAGGGGTTGATCTTCTATAAACGTTGAAACAGTTGTTCCATTATTTGTAACCAGATCTTTAACTGTGCCTACTTTAAAATCGGTGGCGTTTCAAACAAATTCCTAACCCTATTCAACAACCCATAGGGTGGATATATCACGAAAATCAGATTTAGTCTCTCATAACCTACCTCCCTGCCCAATTTCGTCTGCGTACTCTGCGTAGGGCAAATAATTTCTGTTCTTCCAGACCCTCGAATTGTTGCGGTACAATTCCATCAGAATCACAGCGTGGATTTCAAATTATAAAATTTTAAATTAAAAGACGGTTTAGGCGCAGAATATTACACACATTTATCTTCGGTGAATATTATAGCAAACACTTTTATTTTAAACATATTTCTTTCAATAAAATAACACTTGACAAATGACAAACTGTGGCTTAATCACTAACCTCATGATATCTTCATATTGAAAAATGACCAACGCGTTTCCAACATGGAAAAAAAATTTCGGCAAATGAAGAACACATTTATTTATAATAACTTTCTTTTATCACAATAAAACCTATTCATAAGAAAAGTTAAGCAAAATGTTTATCAGTGAAATTATATTAGATCACCACACCAAAATTCATACTATCCTTGCATAATGCGCCATTTTCCAGGTAGCATAAAGGGCTACGGATTTCAAGCCTGTTATTTTTATCCTTTAAAACTCCATTAAATTTTAAATGGCTTACGTTTAGCTTAAGTGGTCTGGCGCGAACAAATGAGGGTATTAGCGACTTTCGCGGTCATTTGCTGCCATCATTAGTCTCAAAAGGTTGAATGAGACGAGTCTGTGTCGTCATTTACTGTGTTGGTTGCAATTGGTGATGGAGAAATGGGACCGTACGAGAAATCACGGAATTACGAGAAGTATTTATGCTTTATTAAAGGTGTCCTACGGATGTGACATGTTATGATATTCATCAATTTGTTGTGAGTGTTAGCCCAATTAGGGCTCGAAAGGAGCGAACATTTGTCGTATCAAATTGTGGGACGGTAGTCTCACGTCGATTACGATTATGTGGTTTCCTTCTAAGCCATATCTTCTCTACGATATTGAACGTATACCTGCTTTCCATCTGTTGTTAAGTGGTAATTTTATCCAATACTGTAAAGCGATGGAGTTTCATGCGATTTTGGTCTGAGGTAAGGAGATAATTACATCTGCTATACGGCTTTGGGCAAGTGGTACTCGTATTATGCACACCTGGTTTTGGTTTGTAGATAACTTACAAAGCCAGTAACTTACAAAGAGGTCGTTAAATGTCGTATATATGTCGTATATTTAAGAAATGATCATATGTCGTATATTTAAGTAATGATCATTCGCAGATGTGGTTACTGAAATCTGAACATCTAATACCTCGTGTTACTATGTTACAGTTACAAAAATATGCATTAGCTTATTTGGCTCGTTGCCTCGCAAAGTTAACATATTTTACATAGTTTTTACGAGAGGTTTTCCCTTTAGCTGGGAGCAGTACTGTAATCAAGGAAGTTTTCTCAAGGTGTTTCCGTACTTCGTTCCCGAGTTTTAGTTTCCTTTTAACATGGGTTCGAGTCCTTTGAACGCGCTGGTTGTAATTAAACGTTGAGTGAGTTTCCTGTACTTTGCAGGTCTCATTTCTATTTTGTAGAAATAAATAGTATTAACATAATGGATGAAAACTCTTCGTTACAAATTCAATTTTACGCAAGACCATACATCCGGTGCCTTATTCTGGTAGTTTAAATGAGTAATTTTAATTACTAGCCCACCCGGCTCTGCTATCGGAATTAAAGCGTAATTCATTTTGTTTTCAGTTTGAACGTTCTTGCGGTTCTGTTAACTAAGTTATTTTTTCAGTGTTACTTCACATTGACACTACGAGTATAGTTTATTTAATTAGTTTAGTTTACTTAATATTATTAGCGTCTACTAATACCGTTCCAGAACGAACTGTGAGTTCTTAGGATTGAACTGCATTAACCTAGTGAAAAGTACGAGTAAAAGGCAATAAACGAAGACAAATACCGACACGTATGTTTACTAAAGACGCAAAGTCACCTAATTGGATATCTCGCTCTTGGCTCAAGACAATACCGATTAGTGTTCACAATTAGCGGAGACACAGAATTGTAGGTAGTTTGAACTAATTAGCTTTGTGAGGTACGCGGCCTGGAGGGAAAGGCGTCGCGGCGCTGGCGTGCTCGAAACAAATCCCCTCTAGACAATGAATTGAATAAGCAAGGAGTTTAGCAACAGTCAACGCCTATTAAGTGGGTTAAATTAATTTAATTATCTTTGTATAAATACGATTAATAATAGATTCGAAATATTGTTGACACTGAATATTATTATCCTCGCAATGTCTTTGTGGATATATGGAGCGTATTTGTGTAGCACAGTAATTTGTATGAGGCGCTCGAGATGATAATTTTGTTATTAGACCGTACAATTTTGGAGTTGTGTGTGATTGTAATATTGATGACGTCAATACTGATGACGTTTGGAGCGTTCGAAATTGGTGGTGTTAGTTCCAAAAGACTAGTTTTTTTATGTTCTTATGATCTTCGAATGTTACGGACTCTGATACTGACGATTGTTATCTATGGATAAAAGCAAAATTCAACAGTTTAATGAATAATTAATGTCACAGCCGTGGGTAGGGGATGGGAAGAAATAAGGCCGGCTTCAATAGATGTTTTATTTTCGCTGTAAAAAGGTAACACACGCGACACGGTACTATACACTTTATTGTACACTCTACTTCCCTTCACACTTCACTTCACACTCGCGACACTGTACTGTGAAACGGCACTTCACTATTCCTATATCTTCTTCCCACTGGCGCGCTTCCCGACTCGCTACCAAGACTCGACTGACTCTGCCTTGGCCGGAATCGCCTTATATACCACCAATTTCAAACATTCCAAATTCAAAGGTTTTCTTTTAATTTAGCGTCGAAAACATTTTATAAATTCTATTTTCAAATTTTCTTTCTCTTTTATTTTTAATTTACGCGACACTGCCCCCTCTCAAGACATGATCGTCCCGATCATCGTTGCTTCCGTGATATCGTGCCAACCGATCCACATGTACGATCTTTGGAGGACTGCGAGGAGTACGCTGAATTCGGAGAGTGACGTCGTTGATCTTAGTCACAACTCTATAAGGCCCTTCCCAACTCGGTTGAAGCTTCGGAGACTTCCCTTTTCGTCTAACGGGGTTATGTAACCAGACCAGGGTTCCTTCTTCAAAGCTAGGACCGTTGGCCCGTCGGTCGTAGCGGGTTTTCATTCGTTCGCTGGCCTTATATCCTGCTTCTCTGATTTACTCATACACGTCAACCATCTTGTTCCGTAGTTCGCTTGCGTAGTCAGTTATCTCTTTTGGTGTATCCGGTGGAGCACTCGAGAGCAAATCGGCTGGCAGTCGCAGTTCTCTTCCAAAATTAGCATACGCCGGAGTGACTGTTGTGGTCTCATGAACCGCAGTCCTATAGGACATAAGAAACAGTGGAATATACTCGTCCCAGTTCTTCTGATGATTATCCACCACTTTTGCCAGATGCCGTTCCAATGTTTGATTAAATCTCTCAACCATTCCATCAGATTGTGGGTGATAAGGCGTCGTCCGAGTTTTATGTATTCCCATCACTTTACAAACTTCTTGAAACACTTGCGACTCAAAGTTCCGTCCTTGATCACTATGCATCTCTAGTGGTACGCCAAATCTGCAGAACACTTCAGTAACAAGCTTCGTTGCCACGGTGATAGCCTCCTGGTTGGGTAGTGCAAACGCTTCTGGCCATTTCGTGAAATAGTCCATCACTACCAAAATGTATCGATTTCCAGCATTCGTGACTGGAAACGGTCCAGCTATATCAAGAGCCACTCTTTCCCAAGGAACCCCAACATTATACAGCTTCATTGCACCCCTGCTTCTAGTCTGCGGTCCCTTAACGACTGCACAACTCTGACATCGCCGACACCAGTCTTCCACATCGTCACGGCAATGCAACCAGTAGAATCGTTCTTTGATTTTGGTAAGAGTTCTTCTTATTCCCAGGTGTCCTCCCGAAGAACCATCGTGGTAAGTCTTCAACACCTCGTTCACTTTTGCTCTTGGAACCACCATCTGAAGATGACAATCTTTGCCTTTAGGAGTCTCCCACTTGCGGCAGAGCAATCCATTGTGGAGTACCAGGCTTTCCCACTGTGCCCAGAGACTCTTCGTGGCCGTACTGTACTTGGCCACTTCTGACCATTTCGGCTTAGGGGTTCCACTTTCCAGCCAGTCTAGGAGCGGTTGAAGATCCTTATCATCCTTTTGGGCTCTTCTCATGGTGTCATTGCTCCAATTTGGATCGATAGAATCCGTTCGGATGAGTTGAATTTTTATTTCCTCTTTCTCCTCTTGCCGATTACAATGCCTGCAGTCTTCAGAGCATGGTCTTCTGGACAGGGCGTCTGCGTTGCCATGAGTTCTTCCACCACGATGTTCAATCTCAAACTCATACTCCTGCAGTTGCTCCAACCATCTGGCCACTTGTCCTTCGGGATTCCTGAATTCCAGCAACCATTTTAATGCGGCGTGATCCGTTCTTACTAAGAATTTACGACCGAGCAAATATTTCTTAAAATGTTGCAAGGTCTTTACGACAGCCAACAATTCCCTGCGAGTTACGCAGTAATTCCTTTCTGGCCTTGATAAAGATTTGCTGAAGTAGGCAATCACAACTTCCTGATCTCCTCTCTGTTGAGAAAGAACACCTCCAATTCCAGTGTTACTTGCATCAGTGTCCACGATAAATCTTCCCTCTGTGTCAGGATATCCGAGAATAGGTGATTCACATAGACACATTTTGAGATTCTGGAAAGCTTGCTTGCAGTCTTCGTCCCAAGAAAATGCTCGTTTCTCTTCTGTTAGGCGATGTAATGGCTTAGCTATGTCAGAAAAACCTTTGACAAAGCGTCGGTAGTATGAGCACAGACCTAGGAAGGCTCTCACTTGCGACTTATCCGTCGGCGTCGGCCAATCTTTAACGGCACTTATCTTGGATGGGTCAGTTGCAACACCTCGCTCCGATATAACATGTCCCAAGTAATCCACTTGACGTTGAAAGAATGAACACTTCTTCGGACTCAGCTTCAAATTTGCGCCCCGTAGCTTTGTGAAAACACTTTCAAGTTTCTTGAGATGATCATCAAAATCACGCCCCATTATGATGATATCGTCTAAATAGACTAAGCAGGTTTCTCCCAGCAAACCTGCCAGCACATGTTCCATCAATCTCTCAAATGTAGCAGGCGCGTTGCATAATCCAAATGGCATGGTTTTGAACTGCCATAAGCCTTTTCCAGTCGAAAACGCAGTTTTTTCCTTGTCTTTGGAGTCCATTTCAACTTGCCAATATCCACTTTTCAGATCAAGGGTGGAAAACCACGTCATTCCACAAAGTGAATCCAGGGTGTCATTGATTCTGGGCAATGGATAACTGTCCTTTTTCGTTACATCATTCACTCGCCGATAGTCCACACAAAATCTGGTCGATCCATCTTTCTTCTTCACTAATACAATCGGTGAACACCATGGACTTGACGAAGGTTCTATAACGCCGTTCTTCCTCATCTCCAGAATCATGTCTTCAACTTCTTGCTCACGAGCAAACGGAACAGGTCGTGGTCTCTGTCGTATGGGTGCTATATTACCCGTATCAATTTTGTGTTTCACCAAATCAGTTCTGCCAATGTCTTGGTCGTTTTTCGAGAAAAGATCGGTATAACGGAATAGAAAATTTCTTGCTTTTATTAATTGCAGCTTAGTAAGATTATTTTTACATTCTTCCAAAAGCTTTGCCACATTTTCTTCTTGACTCGGAACTCTTCGCTGTTGTCCTTCTTCGCACTTCCTTAGCCAGGCCACCTCATCACAGGTTCCGACAACCGTTCCCTTTTCCACTGTTTGTTCATCGTCATCAGGATTGAATACAGGTACCATCGTAACACAGCCGCTTCCCACTAAAGTCCTGGCCGGTATCCATGGTGAGCCCACGACTCCTCTCTCTATAATGGCACATCTTCGCTGTATTCCTCCATCGTTCTGCGGTAGTCTAACAGGAACTAATGTCTGAGATCTTGGTTTTAGGATGGTGTCCTTCAAACATAGCACTTTTCCGAAATTGCCCCCCTTCATTGGAATTTCATCATTTCCATGTTTTAGAACGCCTTGTTTCAAGTCGATGTTGCACTGATGATTTTGTAAAAAGTCCAAGCCAATAATGCAGTCATCGGATATGTTCGCTACAATGACTTTTTGCCAATAAAGTGTGTCACCAATCTTGATAGCCACAACTTTTTCACCTTGGGTTGAGATACGCTGACCGGTAGCAGTCGTTAACGTGAGGCTTCCTTTCGTTCGAATGTACCGCCCTCCGATGTCCTTAAATCTGAGGCTACTGATAACTGTACGCGAGGCACCCGTGTCCAACGTTAATTGGCAAGGTCGTCCGTTGATTGTTCCGTCTATCACAAGAGTGTTTCCATCATTCGTCTGTTTTACAACGATCTCCGGGGCTTTACTGCTAGCGGCCAGCGCGCACCCCACTGCTCTGGCCTTCTCTAGTTTTCCTCCGGCTGTTCCGACGTCGAAACCGCCGCATCCACCTGACGTCGGAAATTGGTACGCTCACGCCTAGGGCAAGTGCTACGTATATGACCCCGTTCTCCGCATTCATAACATATGGGATTGTACGGTCGCCGTCTATTGTTATCCGCTGCTATAACCTCCCGCAGCCTCAGAGAACGCAAGTCATGTCGCACAGCTTCCACCTCAAGAGCATGAGCTACTGCCTCCTTCAAGGTGGCGTGGTGTTCAAGTCGTACGGCGGCCCTGACCTCAGAATCCCGTATTCCGTCGATGAATACTTGCAGAAGCATATCCTCAACCACGGACGGCGACGACTGATACGCCTTGCGTACCAGTCTCTCCACTTCAACGGACCATTGTTGTATAGTCTCGTTAACCCGTTGAATGCGATCCTTAAGCTGCGCTCGATATACATGCTCCAGGTGACTGTCGCCATATCTGGCCTCCAGCGCGTGCACTAGCTCGTCGTAAGAGACCTCTTTTTTCCCACCAGCGAGTGCTTCCAACACGGAGAGAGCCTCGTCCCGTAGCGCTAGGATCAGCGCTGACTGCGACTCCTGGTCACTCCAGCAGCAGGTCCTTTTGACTGTCTCCAGTTGAAGTTTGAAGGCAGCCCAAGAGGATTTTCCGTCATATGGAGGAACCTTCAGATTTCTACCGGAAGTTACTACGGACGTAGTTACGGGACCCCCGACCTCCAGAAGCTTCACTCGTTGATTTAGCTGTTGAAGCGTTCCCTTGACTTCCGTAACTTCTCCCTTGACTTCCGTAACTTCCTCTTTCACAACTTCTATCCTAGAGGCGTTGGCCCGGATCCCGGCCACCAGATCCTTGCTAAGGCCGTCCTGGAGCTCCTGTAAACGCTCTTCTTGGCGGCGCGCTTGCTCCTCCTGGCGGCGTGCTTCTTCCTCCTGGCGGCGTGCTTGCTCTTCCTGCATTGTACGCAGCTGCTCCTCCTGGCGGCGAGCTTGGTCCTCCTGGCGGCGCGCTTGCTCCTCCTGGCGGCGTGCTTCTTCCTCCTGGCGGCGTGCTTGCTCTTCCTGCATTGTACGCAGCTGCTTCTCCTGGCGGCGCGCTTGGTCCTCCTGGCGGCGAGCTTCTTCCTCCCGGTGGCGCGCTTGCTCCTCCTGCATTGCACGCAGCTGCTCCTCCTGGCGACGAGCTTGATCCTCCTGCAGTGCACGTACCTGCTCCTCTTGGCGGCGAGCTTGCTCCTGCATCATGGCAGTCATCTGCTGCAGGAGCGCACTCATGTCCATTGACGCAGGCGGTGAAACGGCCAGAGTCGCCATGGCGCCGTCTCCGGTGCTAGGCCCCTCTTGCGACTGTTCTTCTGCCGCTGCAGCTCCCGCTCTGGTGGTTACCCCTCTCTCGTTCCTTGGCACGATCGGCATCTTTCCCATCCCACTTCTGACACCAGTTGTCACAGCCGTGGGTAGGGGATGGGAAGAAATAAGGCCGGCTTCAATAGATGTTTTATTTTCGCTGTAAAAAGGTAACACACGCGACACGGTACTATACACTTTATTGTACACTCTACTTCCCTTCACACTTCACTTCACACTCGCGACACTGTACTGTGAAACGGCACTTCACTATTCCTATATCTTCTTCCCACTGGCGCGCTTCCCGACTCGCTACCAAGACTCGACTGACTCTGCCTTGGCCGGAATCGCCTTATATACCACCAATTTCAAACATTCCAAATTCAAAGGTTTTCTTTTAATTTAGCGTCGAAAACATTTTATAAATTCTATTTTCAAATTTTCTTTCTCTTTTATTTTTAATTTACGCGACATTAATATTACTGAGCGATCACTTAACATTAGATCGCCCGTTCTAATTTGCCTCCTCAGTACGTAGAAAAGAAGTACTTTATCGCTTTTTGACTTTAACTTTGACATTAATATTTTGTGGCTTTTCGGACCCGATTTCAAATGCCGTTACCCAATTAACATTTGAACGAAAATGAATAAATGGGCTGGTGCGGTTTCTCTGTTCCAGTTTGTTTTAAAATGCTCTGTGTGGGAATTTATTATGTCGTGGACCAAAGTGTTCGGTGCGAGGCTTTCTCTAATACTATTTGGAGTTGTTCAAAACTTTGGCAAAATTTCCTCTTCGTTCCATTCCCCGTAATTGGTTACGTCCTTTTTAAGTTATGGAGTTTCCTTTAAGTGACAGCAATTAATTTTGTTTCGTATTCTTTATTTTCTCCGAAGTGATGGCGCTCGGGTTGCTCCGTCTTTGTAGCTCCGTGAACTTTATTATTGTCCTCTTCATATTCTTTTGTTTTCATTTGAATTTGAATCACTGTAGATTAACAGTTTTACAAGAACGAACGTAGATTAATGACAGATGGTAATCTATGTCTTTCTTTTACAAAAAGAGCTATCTTAATTTTCACTATCTATGAATATGATAATTTGATATATTTCCACAATACGAATTAAGATAAAATCTATGGACTGTATTCTTCTTCACATGTAGAACATTTATTCAGACTTTTTCTTTATTTTTCGCATTTTGTAATTATAACGAAATACTACTAAACTATTAAAATCCTTAAATTTTTTAAATGCAAACCTTGACCGCGTTACAGTTGCAAGTATCTAGCGTTCTATAAAAGTTAGGACCTGAAACTTCTCTAAGAGGACAACTGATTTAAAGGCAAACGTACGTTTGTAGGCAACTTACCTTTCGGAGGTGACAATACGTCTTGCTTACGATATGTAAATCCACTACGAGCGAAAAACTCACAGAGGTAGTACTATCTACGTCTAACTGAACAGAATGACGTGTACTTTCCTCTTATTATGTTATGTACTTATGACATGCGACTAATTTTAGATTTACAAACATATTTGGTTCATTAGCGCAAACTTCCGACCAATGTATCTCGGCGTATTGTACATATTGATACATAGGAATATAATTATCTACTATTTGCAAGGTTTAACTACAGAAATATCTATGTTTTGTACAAATTTCACAGTTTCGGGTCCAAAGTCGATTGATTTACTCAGAGAGGCTCCGAGCACGTTTTCCCCTTTTACCCGCAAATGTTTTTAATAACGCGCTGGCGGTAAGCCGATAAGCTCGGTAGAAAAATGGCGGCGTCTTGTTTTTCATTACGAGCAACTTTTGTCTCCATCTGTAATACCGAGGCCTTGGGTCTTTGTCGCGCTTTACGTTTTGTTTGTACACTTATCTTACATTAGAAATGATTAGTTTTCGCAACAGAAGCTTTGAACGAGAAGTGTACTGGAATTACTGCTGCATGTGAGTAAGTACTCGTAGATAAAGATACCTATTGTTTTATTGAGATAGGTGACTTAATAGATGACTTCGCTGTGCCTGCCAGTCGCAACATCTCGGGTACGGTTCCCGAGGCCTTAATGTGACAAAAAAATTTGGTCTTGATTATACGATGTACTCGTATTTTATCCATAAAATTAAAACACGTGTCGCCTACGAGATATTGAACAGGATATAGGTAATTCTTCGGTAAGCAACTACTTAATAACCGTCATTAATGGACATAATCATAAACTATAGTCAAATGTTATTTGTTGTTTATGTGTGTGAGACGTCCACAGCTCGCAGTTTGTATTAGCTTAAGCGGTTGCGGCTTGCCAGCTGCTTGATGTATGCTTGGCAAATGTTTGCCAAGCTCTGATACTATAACTGTCGGATTTGCATAATGATTACCTTCCCTGTGATTGATTATGTATTTGATTATATTATCCATAATTTAGTTGATGACATTAGAATATCTGCATCTCTTGCATGACGCACGTTTCGTTTTAATCTATTGTCTCAACTAGCTACTCTTTCTTATTGCCCTTCAAGCCAAACGTGGATTGCCGGTTACAATTTGTCCTTCCCTATTCCAAGTCCTTTTGAAAAAGAACGACCATTAAACGCGATTAAATGCTGTACTTAATTTTATCTCTCTTGGTATTTACCTCGATCTTCTTTTAGAAAACTTAAGTACTTTCCTTCTTTTGGAACAGTTCGTTTTTGTGATAGCCTTTAGGCTGCTATGCTGTTTTGAGAGCGAATGAATGAACATGGAGTTGTACGCTGCAAGGTATCAACACTCTCAAACAAAGGCTGCCACTCTCCGCGTCTCATTTCTCAATGAGAAGGGTTAAGGCCAGAGTTCACCACGTCTGACTGCCGCGCTGGCTAAATACAGACATCGAGTATTGAAAGCAACACTTCAATGTGTTATCTCATTCAGTCTTCCATTTTTGAAGCGACGTTTGCCTTATTTTAGGGCACTTATCCATTAGCGGCTCTTAAGTTTCAAGGTAAACTTTT
Organism: Ochlodes sylvanus; assembly: GCA_905404295.2. Classification (NCBI taxonomy): domain Eukaryota; kingdom Metazoa; phylum Arthropoda; class Insecta; order Lepidoptera; family Hesperiidae; genus Ochlodes; species Ochlodes sylvanus. The sequence continues at coordinate 419,268 of FR990135.1, read as the reverse complement.
TGACTGAACGTTCAAGTAAGCGCTCGCAAAAACATAAACGCCGCATAATTTACTCAATGACGATGCTACAAATCAACTAATTGATTGACCAATTGAATTAAAAGTTGAATACACTAGACACTAAATACACTTATCTTCGGCATAAGTTGGCTTTAAGCGCTTCGTTAACAAGTTTCGCTAAGCAGAATTAAATAAAATGAATAATTTCAAGTGTTTGTATTTAAATAGGATATGGGTTGCAAATTAACTGAGTATTTTACTCCATAATCAAAACTCGGTGAAGGCTGCAGCGGCGGGGAGCCCGGGGAGTGCGGGGCGGTGGAGGGCGGGCGCTGGCGTGAGCGGACACATTACCCTATTTCTGTATTTATGTTGGTGCACAGATAGCTGCATCGTATGTACGAATAATACTGTACTATACACTATATCTCATTATATCTCTGAAGCGCTCATAGCCCGGCGGCTTGCGTCGATCTCAAGTGATCGGGCGCGGTCGGTAGTTGGATGGGTGACCGTTAGTGGCAAAATTTCTTGAGCGCTTCCGTGCTTCGGTGGGCTCGTAAAGCGGTCCCGGTTGTTATCATTTGGTAGCAGTCGTTACGCCATGTCGGATACCTTCGGGCGGCTTAAAATTTCCGACACTTGGGTAGGCCACTAACCCTCCAACAATCCGCACTGGAGCAGCGTGGTGGAGTATGCTCTAGGCCTCCTCAGGTATGAGGAGAGACCCGTGCTCAGTTGTGGGCCATTAATGGGTTGTAGCCATACACTATATCTAGTACTGTGACAAGGTAACTCGTACAAGGGTGGGGTGGTTATTGTGTTTTATGGTAATTGAAAAGGCGCCTGAAGCGCTCATAGCCCGGCTTGTGTCGATCTTAAATGATCAACCGAGTGAAGCAACAGCGGGCGTGGTCGATAGGCGAGGTGATAAAATAAAATTATGCAATTTTTCGTTTTTAAATAATGTTAGTACTTAACATGAAAATTATTTTTGGGATGACACTGATTAGTTATATAAAAAGATGAATGCTTACGCAATCTTTATTTCATTTGGACGGCTCAAAAATCCGGTCAGAAGGCCAAAAGCCCGAACAAGTCGGTCATCCGGTAGCCCTAGGTGTAGCAATGAGTCTGGCACCGCGCGTCGCGACGCTCGCCAAACGGCCGCCCGCCGCTCCGTTCCGCTGTTCATAAAGCTCGGTGTAGCTCTGTGAGCCGCTGTTAGCAGACAACGCCCCCTTGTACCACTGGGACTTCGGTAATATACGGGGTAGATACGACGCTGATGTCGACGCTTTGTCTTATTGATGTTCTTTGTAAACAATCGCAATAGTTTGAATACTTGTCAAACTATGCTAAGGAATATACAAAGTTCCGCTGTAATTACTTACAGCGTAAGTAATTACCAGCGAACTTTACAGGTAATCACAATTTAATTCTACGGACGTTTCTAATACTGAGACGGTACCTACTGTCAAAATATTATTTCTTCGGAGGATATAGGCAGCCGGCCCAGCTGTTATCAATAGATACCAGTCGCTTCGACTTGTCCTACTTTCTACGGCTGGGTAGACTTGAGTTGAGTTCAAACTTGGGGGGATTATACGCTGTATCGCTGAGCGACGCGTACCTACTCCCAAAGACGTTGGAATTTGGGGAACAAATTTTAGTTAATCTTTGAAAAGGCAAGGGTTACTTACTATAGCGTAGATGAGTATTTAAATGACAAAGAAGCATGGGAACGACCAGTTCTACAACCAGTTCCGCTAAGGTTATTGTGAAATGCTGTGCATCAAATATATAATAATGAATTTTGTTTAAAAAGATGTACTGTGGAGTTTCTTTCGCCGTTTCTTCTCCTTTATTATAAAGCATTATAAAGTACCTTTGCGAAAGGGTGGTACAATAAAAAAATGACTTGCATAAGTGTATTAGTGATGTCTATATGAATAAATGATTTTGAATTGAAATCACTGAATTTTATTATGACAGACATTGACGAACAAAGTTCTATGTCAAAATTAGATCGATTGAGTTACCGGACCCTTTAACCTAATAAATATCACACGTTCAGTTACGTATTCACTCGCCTCATGTAATTAGGACACAGTAATGATAATGAACACAGTGGGTAATAACAGTTTCAGTAACTACGGTACACCCGTACATTTAAACGTACCTATATTCGTAACAATTATAGTATCTACCCTACCCTGTAATTACTAGAATAATTAAAGCGAAGTGGAAATGCGTTAGGTAATTTAAAATATGTATTAAAAATCAAGGGTTGCCTTAATGAAAATTATCTTTTAAAGATAATTTTACAGTGAGAAAATTGGATTAGAAAAATTAGTGACTGTCTGACTGTGCTGTTTACCCTTGAGGAATGCCTCTGTCTCAAGCCAACCCTGTGAGTAGCACACAAATTCAAAATCATTAATTATTGTTGGTTAGCTTAGCTAAACTTACATTTAATCTGAGAATTTAATAAACAGATTCGCAAAGCTGTTTTAAAATGAAGGAGAAGAAACGGAGAAAAAAGCGCTTCAGCACATCTGTTGAAATGAAAAAATCACATTGAAATTTAGAACTACCGGTCTTGATTAATAATGCAAGTTAAAAAAGCTTTTAAGAATAACGTTTATGTGCCTTAGAATGAAAATTATTCACTTGCAATTCAATTTATTGTGTTATTATGACTGTCGGTAGTGCCGGGCTTGGATACATTTTGATATCGTAAAAACACCGAGTAAACATAGCCGTACCTTTGGGAGTAGCACCGTAGCAGCCGGGTATCTTGCAGCGCTGCAAGTAACCGTGCCGCGTCCTCTGACCGGGCGAGCCGCCGACCCGGCCTTAACCCGGGTCGTCGCATTATTAAACCCGGATATTTATTGCGCATTGTTGCCGAGTGCTCTGCAAATCCGACGGTGAGTGCAATTCTAATTGCGGAGTCACTCATAATCTGTGGAAGGTACTCATCGGTTTCGGCGTTTTTGAGGGACAACCGTGTATTTATTATGTCTTGCCGCAACGAAAGCTACGGGTTTATAAAATTAACTGTCCCACTTTAGCGGTACAGGCTCTAATGCACCGCGCTGTTTTGAATTCACAAATCTTTAAAAACATTATGGAGAACTCTCAGGTGTGTAGGTTTCACACATTGTTTTCATTTACCGAAGAAATCGATAATTTGAATTTTAATACGCACATATTTTTGGAAATAAGTGCGGTGTGCGGGATTCGAACCCGGCCTGAGTTCGTTAGTCCAAACCACATGGGTATCACTGCAGCCACGATGCTTACTTTATGACGTACTTATTTATCCGTCGGTCCCAAAAGTTTTCCTGTAGGGTTTGATTATAATCTTACAAGTTCCATTTCTGGTGCCCTGCTAGATTCCAATATCCTTTGTAACCATAAGCAAGCCTACACCCGCGGCTTCGCCCGCAGAAAATCCCTTACAAGTTGATAAAATCAGAGAACTTTCTTAGTAACTTTGCGCCCCCCTTTTACCCGCTTAAGGGATGATTTTCGAAAAAATATTTTATACGTATTTCATAACTTTCAATGAAATACCTTCATTCTGAATTTCATTCGAATACCATCAAAAACTTTCATACTAACTTTGCACCCCCGTTTTACCCTCTTAGGGGGTGAATTTTCAAAATCCTATCTTAGTGCTCCCCTAGGTTATAAAAGGAACCCCTGTGCAAAATTTCAAGTTTCTAACCCTTATAGTTTAGGCCGTGCGTTGATATGTCAGTCAGTCAGTCAGTCAGTCAGCTTCTCCTTTTATATAATAATAATTATATAGATTACAATGATAACGGCGCATAAATGACACCAACTCGACGTCGCCGTCGTCTCAACTTCGACTCCGACCGTCCCGAACCGTTCCGTTCATGGGGCAGTACCTAGTACACATCTTTCAAGCATGCGTTCGAATTTCAACCTCAGTAATCAGGAAACCCGTGCCCTGTAGTGGGTCTTTAATTGGTTAGGTCCAATAACATTGTAATAAAACACTAAATTAAACTTAACTTGAAAATCACTATAAAATGTATGAGAACATTTACCTTAACCTAGGGTTAACGAATGTTGAACTTTCGATATTTAAACTTAGATTGCAAAAATATGTACGAATCCTTTTTTATGTTAATAGCAGCCAGTTCCCAACATATTGTATTGTAAAAGTAATAAAAAGGGAATGAATATAGGAAAATCCATCAGGCGGGTACTAAGTTAAGACTTACAATAACTTTTATCTTAGTTCTGAACTTCGAGATACGAGTACATCTCGCTTTTTGATAAGTTTCATATTTTATTGCTCTTTGCATTGTCTATATACTATTTGTTTTCAGAGGAGTACAGAAATAACTTCAAACTTTCGGATTACTTTCGATAATGAATGAGTAAAGTTTAGTATTAATTGTATGTATGTATTGTTCTCTGCAGAACTAACGACTTTATGTCTAATGTAGATTTTTTAGCACTTACTGGTGCATGATTTTGTAAATAACGCTACACACTCATCACCCCACACTAGGATTCCTACTCTTGTGGATGCCATGGATAACCCACAAAGACAAAAAACACCCAAACCTAGAACAGAAAATGTCATGAAAAAGTTCGCTTAACTGGGAATCAAATCCATCGATCGAAGTCCGGCACAACCATTGTGCGTATGCGGGTCTTCAAATATAAGATACATTGAATGGGAGCAATCATTTATTTTAATATTTCATTTATTTATAATTTTACTTTAATTAATACGGTAGCACCAGTTACATTGATTGAAGAACTATAGAGCTATACTTCACCTTCACAGAACTCGAAGCATAGAACGTTGAGGGGTTTCTGTTTATAAGCGAATTGCCTGCTTCTAATGAACGTATTCATCGAGACTCAATAGGGAATTAAGGGCAGGTGTTCATTCACAGTATTTACACCCAGATCCAAGAGATAAATTTCCAAATAATGTTTCTAGAATTTTCGCCCACGCCCACACGTAAATACGACAAAGGTCTAACACAGAGTATATTTCAACCCACGTTGTCTGACGGGTATCTCCAGTAAAGCTACTGTACTATCTTATCGACCTAAAAGTGTGCGCGTATTAGTATACAAGCACACACGCAGGAGTGAAATTTATTTATGACATATTAATTTAAAGTTGTTTTATTTGATGCTTATCTTTAACTACAACCCCGACTCTAAATGTGGTTTCTTCTCCGGCTCCGGCTAGGGCACCGGCAAGCTCAGGCACTGGCATTTGATGCGTCTTCGGCCCCGGGTCCAGCTCTAGCTCCTACCCTAAGGTACTGTAAGGTACCGTAATGTACCTTACCCATAACCCTATTATACTGTACCGTACCCTACCTATCTTACCTTAGGTACTTTGTTGTTGTTGTGGTAAATTCTTCAGGAACAGCAGTTACCAATTCTACCGCTTCCTTTGCCCGTGATGCTCTCATGATGTTTCACGGTCGTCTGCTCGCTCGTCTATTATAACATAAAACTAGATGTTGTACGAGTCTCGTTTCAATCAATCATGTTCTAATTAGATCCGACCTTGTTCCGTTTGTTGAACACAGCGAGTTAGAACAAAGGTGCTCCATCGTTTGTAAACGAAACAAGTGCTCGGTGATTGTGAACCTTTGTTGGTTGGCTGCTCGTTACACCGGCGGCTGTTTCGATAAATTAATTTGTTAAGCTGCGTTGGTTTGATAACGCTAATTTATTAGCGTCATCATTGAAATTGTTAATCATTGCGGGGTGCGACCGTTTGCCGTAATCGGAGTACGACTGGGAATTGGAGTGGGATTAGATCGAACGAGAGGATGCCTTATCACCCGTGCCCCATAGACGTTGTGCGGGATTCGTAGGCCCGCTGGGATTGTTCATAATTCTTTATTGCGTCATACACCACCACTAATCAAGTGGTAACAAGTACTTACGTGTATAATGATTAGTATATTCGGCTGGATGCAGCATGCAATGTCAATTGTGAGAAATTATTTCATAATATATAATTCGAGTGTGAGTGTGTATGTCACTGAACTCCTCCTAAACGGCTTGACCGATTTGGTTGAAATTTTTTGAGTGTCTTCAGATGGATCCGAGAAAGGTTTAGATTCACAATTGGACCCGGTAGGTGGCGTTGCTGTCGATATATCACCAAAACATTTTTTAACGACTGGACCGATTTGGATGAAATTTTTTGTGTGTGTTCAAGGGGATCTGGGAATGGTTTAGATTCATAATTGGACCCGATAGGTGGCGTTGCTGTCGATATATCACCAAAACATTTTTTAATTATAAAGCGGTACGAAATACGCTGAGACAACTAGTTTCATAATAATATTACAAAGCAGGTTCCGGTTACATTATTTCTTTTGGGATCCGTTTTAAATAAAACACCATGCTGTACTGTTCACCCAAGTTAATTTTATTTAAGTTAATTTTTTAATTAAATACAACAATCAAGTCGTATATTTATTAATTTAAAATAACATTCGTAACTCATAAGAAGCTACCGCCGCCGCCGCGCCGTACAAATAGATACTTATCTATTATTGTGTTTTATAAATTTGTAATCAGTTTTTCTCCTCGCAGTAGATGCACGTTTTTATTCACTGAAAAAAAAGATAATGGCGTATAAGTGTTCAACTTTTTATGTTTTACGAGTCCGATGTACAGTTTATATCTGCAGAAAAGGAAACAGATGCTTCTACTTACTGGTGTTCGCGTTATTATTTTACTTTTTATTCGTAACTGTTCGCTTCTGCGAAAATTAAAACTATTTATTTTTTATGCTTCTTGATTGAACTAAGGTTTTAATAGCGACGTCCAAGAGATTATTACAATATTTTTATGAATAATTGTTGGTATGCCTGTTAGGGTCGGGTAGCTTGTGTTAATTTACCTATTTGTGACTGATATAAGTGTAGTGTTTGCGTAAGTGTGAAATATAGTTATTATATTGCATGTATATATAATTTATAATATTTATAAATGTGACACGTAGCTATAATATAAGGTAACATCGTCGGTCTGTCGTGCTGTATTTTCTATAGATTCAGCAAAAAGCCAGACTCAACAGCAGACGTACACCTCGTATGTTCGGGGACTGGTGGTAGGCATACTAGGCATGCATAAATGACGATATCATTTTCTTTTAGATGAGCCCGTGTGTAGATGTGTGCTTACCTTTATGTTTGCAAGCAATTGAAGTACGGCAGATTTTGTTGAAATCAATATTACTATTATTTAACTAGCTGTCCCGACAGACGTGGTCCTGTCTTAACTATGAATATTGAATTTGAATATTTGCGGCACGCATTTTGTCAATGTTATCTTAAACGCCATAAGATTACATTAAAAAAAATATTTTATAAAATCATTATGAAATTTTATATGGTGTTTAAGTATTCTTAAATTTTCTAATTAGCGAAATCAGTCTAGCCGTTCACGCGTGGTAGAAACGAGTGTTTATTTTGAATAATTATTTTTAATAATTAAAAAATCTGTAGGTTTACGTGTTCCATAATCAATTTTAATGAATATAGATAACCGGATAAAGTATTAATTAGAATTAACGATGTAACGGCAGCGATTGTTACGGTCGCTCCATTAGCCCACACCATGGCTGTGCCTGGCCTGATTACGGTTTTACGATAAAAGTACAACATGTTAAATTAATTAAATATTTCAGTGTTAATCAGCTCTCAGTGTTACAAAGTGTGTTATCGACGACACCGCTGAGTTTGGTTGTGCTGGACGTGGTCAATATTTTTTTGAGGAAAGATTATTTATTAGTACAGTGCAATTGTTTGACATCAGTATTGTTAGTAAGTATAGTTAAAGTTAAAAAAGTTTAGGTTCGATATTTTTAGTTCTTATGTTCAGATAATATAGAAAAATAGTAAGAATTAGTTATACTATATACCTAAGTAATAAAATTAGGTTTAAAACTAATTGTGTTCTTGAAGCTTGAAAGAATGGGTTTAGAAGAAAATTTGAAAATTAGAATAAATAAATGCGATCATAAATATTACTGATATTCTCTTCGGTTACTGAGTAAATAATAAATAGGAGATCAAATGTAGGCATGTTAACCTTACTTAATTAAATCAATATTATAATAAAGTTTAGGACGGTGTATCAAGGGCTTGCAAGTTTTGATATTACTTGGGGAAAAGATCAGTGTCTCGTTCTCTCTCTGTTATTGGCGGCATGAGAGAGTTAACAAATATTCCGTCAGTCCGCGATATAACGCGTTCATGACCTTGAAATAGTTTTGTCCGCGTGAAGTGAAAGTTGTGTCGAGATTTTGGTCCACGCAACTATTACGTCGGCTCCCTGGAGATTCTCCCACTGTGTCAACGACTCGTGACGTCATCTACTGTCACGCATGTTGTTAACATCAAGGGGCGTCACCTGCCTTGTAGTTTCTGTGTGAAATATAAATAGATACTGATCACAGACCACTGTGGTACTGATAGGTACACCGAACGCTTTGATAATGATAATATTTTAATCTCACTGTCCCATGTTTTTGAAGTAAAACTTGTATTGTATATTAACATACTCGTGAGATAATTTGTAGGGCGTAAAACGAAAATTTTGTCACGGTTTTTTGAAACGGAAATTGCGTAATACGCTTTATTAAACGGAAAATTGTGATTTCTAATTTGAAACCGTCACCGCTGAATCATATACCACAAAATAAACCAGGGTAGCGTATGGTACAGTTTAGTGCAGAAAACAGCGTTCCAAATGAGAAATTGTTATGCGGCAAGGAGTTATAGCCCAAGAGCCCGTGAAGCCCAGACCTTCGTTATTTTATAAAAGCTGAAAGTTTGTCAGCGGATGCTCCCAACACAGGTAAGAACGATGGGCCATTATGGAGTTTGGGTTATGGTGGCTTTGGCAGGTAAACGGTACTAAAGGTGTGTAAAATACCGACCTAATTACGTCAAATAATAAAGTGCAATTTTTCGGTATTACCTTCAGAATATTATTAAAAATCACGTTGTTCATTGCCAGACACTTAACATGGTGGCAACCCCTTGCCAGACACCCTTAATGTTCATGAAATTATAATTTTACTTACGTTATAGTATAAAAGCTGATTTTTATATATAATACTTGGGTAATAAGTAGATGATGTTTCCTCATTAGCCAGACACTTTTGATAGTTCCAACCCCTTGCCAGACAAGCATGTAAGGTAGCATGTAATTTTACTTACGTTATAGTATAAAAGCTGATTTTTATATATAATACTTGAGTAATAAGTAGATGATGTTTCCTCATTAGCCAGACACTTTTGATAGTTCCAACCCCTCGCCAGACAAACATTGAAAATCGTAATAAGAGATTCGTGATTAGATTGACTTATGCAAAGAAAAGACATTCGATGCTACAACTTTTACTTTTAGAAAACCTCATAGGTGCTCATGCTCATTTGACGACTCGAAAAAGGGGCGAAGTATGAGAAGAGAAATGCACACTGATCGACCGACAAATAAATAAATATCCCACTTACATACTGCGTACTTAATAATAGCGGTATGCACTAAAAATGATGTGTCGGTCAGCTCTTAGGTTGAACACAACAATTACTGATCTGTTTCTTGATGTCTATTCTCAGGGGTGCTCGGCACCCACTGTTTATTTCTCATGGGTGCTCGAGCCCCCGAGCACCCACGGAGTCGGCGCCCCTGGCTACAACTACCTTAAATTCAATAACAGATTAAGTCAGTCAATAACAGATTAAAAAAAAAGCAAAATAAAATATTCCTCAAATGACTTTTAATAGACTGGTGGAAGATGGTGGTGACAGAATATAACCCAGACGAGGCCGATACATACCACAGAACGAGCAACAAACTACGTCATCATGGATGCTTCAGACCTTAAATGGGGTGCGATAGTGAACAACAAAAATATTTACAGGGAATGGAAACATCATCAAAAGAGATGGCATTGCAATCTGAAAGAAATGTATGCGGTGATGGCGACATTGACAACGGACGCTGCTGTGCTCAGGAAATCGACAGTCTTTGTTCAAATCCACAACAAGACCGTTGTATCCTACATAAGTAACGAGGGAGGGACGAAGTCACTTCCTCTATTATAGTTGACCAGACAACTCTTGGGTCTGGCGGACGAACTAGATGTTGTACTCATTCCTCACTACCTCCCCGGAATATACAACATAGAGGCAGACGGCCTGTCGCGTGGGCAAGCTGCCTCCGAATGGCATCTGAAGCAGGAGGGGTCTCAAAAATTTTTCGACCTTTGGGGAATCCCCGAAATAGATCTGTTTGCCTCAAAACATGCTCACGTGGTTTCTAATTATGTTACCAGGGACTTACTAGACGCGAACGCGTGCTATCACGACGCGTTCAGCAGGTCCTGGAAATACGGTCTGGCTTGGATTTGCATATGCATACTGCCTCGCGCTCTCCTACAGCTACCTTACATGCTTGTCTGGTAATGGGTTGGAACTATCAAAAGTGTCTGGCTAATGAGGAAACATCATCTACTTATTACCCAAGTATTATATATAAAAATCAGCTTTTATACTATAACGTAAGTAAAATTATAATTTCATGAACATTAAGGGCGTCTGGCAAGGGGTTGCCACCATGTTAAGTGTCTGGCAATGAACAACGTGATTTTTAATAATATTCTGAAGGTAATACCGAAAAATTGCACTTTATTATTTGACGTAATTAGGTCGGTATTTTACACACCTTTAGTACCGTTTACCTGCCAAAGCCACCATAACCCAAACTCCATAATGGCCCATCGTTCTTACCTGTGTTGGGAGCATCCGCTGACAAACTTTCAGCTTTTATAAAATAACGAAGGTCTGGGCTTCACGGGCTCTTGCTCTATTATTAGTGTAATGTGGAGATAATTATGATTACCGAACAGAAAAATAACAACTAGACGTCGAATAACAGCTAAACCTGAATAATTTTCATTATTTAATATTTAATCGCCGAACCAAACAAACGTCGGACCGAAGTTAGGACACGTTCGGTTAAACGCAGACAGTTGGTAAATGGTAACCCTATTTCAGATTAGAACTGACATGAAATGGATAATATGTGACCTAAAAATAGTGCGGTACAGTAAGAAGTATTTTCTTTTATAGAAAGTCAAATACAAATGTTAATCTTAACGTGGTTGGGTTAAAGTCAGCCTTGTAATCAGCACAAAATGTTACGTAACGTAATGCGGTGTTTAGCTGGCGAGCAGCTCGGCGCGGGCACAAAGAATTCCTCGGCTGCGTTGGCAAACAGAATCCGCTTCTTTATGCGTTCCTAGTACCCAACACACGATAGCGTCGAACACAGACATTTTTAATAACGTTTGTTTAAACGATTTAAAAGTAATTCATTCATTAATACTGCGTTGTTTTTATTGCTGGTTATACCTGAAACTCTAATAACATTGTTCTGTGGACAAAATGAAATGAAATGAAATTTATTCGAAGTTGGTTTTATACTAACCTTATAAGCCTTATAATAAGTATTAGTAGGCTTATAGTAAGCCTTGCCTTATTTAATATCAGTACGAAACATGTTATTTTGACGTGTGTAAGACCTCACGTCTGAAGAGAATTTAACTTACATTTTTTTATAGACACATTTTTTGGCCGGCAACGCATCGGGAACGCCTTTGGTGTTACTGACTGACTGACTGAATGACTTCACTGATGTCCACGGGCGACGGTGACCTCTTACCATCTGGTGTTGTAGTTTGTCGGCTATTAACATAAAACAAGGTAAAGAGCAATCTTTTGTACATATTAGATCAATGCTGCTTTCTATACGTAGATGAGGCTACGTTGGAGCAATGGAGTGCATTATTTATCAGCGCTCATGGCTCGTGTTGCCGGTTTGTTATGACGCGGACAAATTGAACAATTCTGCAAAATATACTGGACGAGAGGGAGCTTCGTTCTTACAAAATAACAATTTGTTGTCTGACATCGAGAGCCAAGCTCTTCTGACATCCAGGGAATTGCAGTTGCAAGTTAACCGTAATTTAATTTACACTTATTTGGTGGAAGTCTTGTAGGTTTTTACTATTTAGCCAGGGACTTCTCGGGAATATGATAGGTAACAAACTAACCAACTAATGTTCTAACACCGTCACCTAACCGGACTAACTATCCCAGTCCCTATATGAGTCTTGATCTAATTCGGTCACAGTTGTCACGGGCGGCAGCGGAAGGTGATGCTGCATGTTGCATGCTCGTTTGCTACCTTAAATCAATAAGAAAAACGGTACTAATATGCGTTTTCATATACTCCTACCTAATGTTTAGAATAGTTTCCATATAATGAAAATATAGACGAGCCTGTAGGCTACTTTTTAGCGATCCTGTCTGCGAAGCGAGGGGTCCAAGCTTCGATTTTCGACCGGGTACATGTAAGGGAGAATTAAATGTTTGATTGTTTGTGATGTTTCCATTGTGGGTGGGTACTAATTGAAGCTACTTCGGTCGCCTTTAGAGGTTCCGTATGAACGCAATGTGCCTCCTCATCCCAAGGTTCTTTATGCTCATTTCAGCAAACGGCGGTCAAAGTCCACAAGGATACTATCTGGCCGGTATTGTAGACGATAAATGTCAAGCCCAAGCTTCTTAAGAAATAATTACGTTACCTATCTATCAGTCTCGTAAGCTTAACTTATTTACGAATGAAGAACCTATGAGACGAAACCAAAATTTTTACGTACAATTTATTTGTGTTTAATAAATAAATGTGTTTAAAAAAGCTATTTATATACGAATATGTCGAGAATATAAAGCAAGAGATGTAAGTAATGAACGTAATTGGTTTCAGGTAAGCACTCCGTCCCGTCTCAATAGCCGCGTCAAGATGAAAGGTAAGTTTGTAAGCATTATGCGCCCCCCTTTTATACCAATTCAACGAACCTCCAAAGCGATCCAAATCGCTGAGGAGCTCACAAAGATTTTTACAATTTCCAAATATAAGTCTCAACATGTGAATGAGATATCTTGGAAAATGGATATATTCTTGATGGATGCGGCTGAAAATTTAGTAGGACTTTGATTGAACCAAAAGTTTGTTGTTGGAAATGAATACCCAAGTTAAGCGAAAGAGGTCGCTAATATCAACACGAAGTCAGTGAAATCTGCTACACCAAACATGGAACCAAAACATGTAACCGATCCTTTAACAAACTTTCAATGAGCAGTCCTAAACTTTACGATATTTGATATATGTATCAGGTTTGAAATGTACGATGCTTGACTTTATAGAAGTTTTTATTTAACTTGTATGTACATACGTATGTTATTTTGTTTACCGACTGAAAAAAAGGAAGGCCTCAATTTGGTTTTATTTTTTTCCGTTTTTTAGTAACAGATAGTATTTTAGTAGTTTTAGTAATACTATAGTAGTATTAGTGTTTTTTTCATCAATATACAGGGTGTTCCGTAATCAACTAATTAGTGACCCAACGGATGGTGATAGAGGAGACATTTCCTACCAGACAGTGCCAATTCAATAACGTGATATGACGCTCCACAGTAGCTTCAGACGAAGGAACTCAACTGTTAACGTAACATACCATTATATTCTTACACGGCCAGATATGTCTTTGTACCACATTTTTGAAGTGAACATTTCTTTAGCATCGTTGTGATTTGAAAGTCGATGAAACGGAAATGACGCGAAAAAGCGACAGTAAAAAGTGACAGACACATTTAACGTGGGAGAAAATGAGATAGGAAGCATTATCCGCTTGGGTGCTCCAAGGTCGGGGTCCTAGAGCAATACCTTTTACGGCAAAACGGTGCCTTACGTAAGCAAAGCAAAGCATCAATATTTGGACTGACAGTATTCATTCTTTTGTGTGTCACATTAGTTTATTTTCTATGTTTTCCCACGAAAATTGGCTTTCAAAATTTAGTTTTTTCTGAAAATACCTACATACATGTGGACACAAACATTCACACGTAAGAGCTACTCGAAATATCGGGTTTCGTTAACGGGACGTATCAATAGCACCATACCTACAACGAACACCCTACAAACAATACAAAAGCATTATCATATTACTGTTCCATTTACGGTGAATGTTATATTTGTGACGTGTCAAGAATGATATCCGCTCCGTCTTCGATTCTCTCTGTTTGTAAAAGTTTCATTGAGGTGGCGACGACGACCCGAATATAGATAGGCATTCATGAAAACTGTTTTTGTTCCACTACGATCATTCATCGGTTCCAATATTTCCAATTGAATTGACAAGGGCAGTTCGCCGCGAGGCCGTATTATGTTATGATACGAGTTCGAGTGACACGGCGCGCCGGGGTTCAAGGGTCCACACTAGAAAAAGGTTTGGTAGTAACACATGTATTTCTTATATAAAAGGTCTTCTAAAAATATCTTTCAACACGGTTCAATCCCATCCGTTAAATCCTACGTCACATCCTTACCATATTTTACATTAAAATGCAAATAACTTGATTTATTACTAAAAAAAAATATACTCGCTCTATGTATACGTATAACATATAAGGGGTTCTCTCATTTAGAATTGGATTAAAACAAAGTGGGATCAATCTGAAAGTATATCCTTTCAAATAAAAAGATAATTTTATAAATCGATTAATGAATGGCTGAAGTCTGGTAAAAAACGTAAATAAAACCAAATTGATGTTCTTCTTTCTTCGGTAAAAAACCTATAAAAATAGGAGCTAACGAAAATTTATTCATATAATATTTATTTTAATAACCTTAACAGAGTCAACCCATGTCTATTTTATGACTTACTTACCTTATGTAAGTTATCAGTATTATATTCAGTTTTACCTAAGTAATTGCCATTTCCAATACAGTCAACTTTGAACTGAAATAAATAACTGGTGTTTATTATAAAATTTCAATTTTAAATTTATTTAAAATGAAACACAGAATTTCCGTTCTGGAATTCATTATTCATTGGTTTTGCGTCATTTCATTTTATTCCAGTCTGACATCGTTCTGTTCACAATTATGAAAAAGTAAACTATTGCGTTTTTATGAATGATTTCCGCTGCAGCACTGCGTTGCAACAACTCTGTGAGTCAGTGATCTGTTTGGACAACAGCATTAGGTGTTTGTACCCGATTGCGTGAGATTGTGTTTATCAGTCTCCTTATGTATGTTTGCCCCAACATGTGGACTGATTATGATGGCTCTTACGTCAATCGATTTGCCTTAATCTTGCGAGTATCACTACGTACACGATAGTAATCAAATTCAATATGGCGACAAGCAGACGCCATGCTCTGAAAAAGAAAAAATGAAAGTAAACGGACTATGTTAACTATGGTATCGTTGAATAAACATCTTTAGTTTTCTCTTATCAATATTATTTTTCGTATATCCTTTAGGAGGTATAGCGTAGTGTTTCGGCTGAAGCTTGAGAGATAGTACTTGCTTGTTCTTTGTACTTGCTTACTGATCTTGTTTCCTCTGCCTTAGTCCATCAGCTGGCTCGTTCGCTCATTTGTTGTCTGTTAATATAAAAAAATCAAAATGTGTGCAATTCACACGTGCTAAAAGTGAAAGCTTAAAAAAATAGTTTGGTTAGATTTAAAAAAAATAGTTTGGTTAGATGTCATAACTATTGTTTTAGCGCTGCAGCGAACTTTAGTTCTAACTCTTGCTTATGTTCCTATCTCATTTTCTCCCACGTGTTAAATGTGTCTGTGTCTTTTTCGTTTCCGTTTAATGGAATTCCAAATCACAACGATACTTTAGAAGTTTTCACTTCAAAAGGTCGGCAGCAGCGCAGACAACGGACTAGCAGCTAGTTCCGTCTGAACGTCACTCTAATCGTTCCCTCCTAGGTACGCCGACAGTGTGTTAGAGTCGAGTGACACCGCTTAGCCGGGTAATTGCCCAAATTGCTGTCAGAGCCGCAGGCGTCAGGTAGCCGCTCATAAATCATTTTGAGGCTTACAAAAGACGTAAAGTACTTAAGCTCCTATCAGGGGAAATTGATAAAGGTTTATTAGTATTCAATACCGGCTCGGGGAGCCACGCGGGGGAGAGTGGGTCGCAACTCTCTTTGTTGGCTTGTTGCTGCCAATCTGTACGATATTGTTATTTTTGACATGTTCTATGTCATATTTACTGTTAGTGTTAGATAATGAAATTGTTACAACACTCACTCTTTTAAACGTAATATAAACTATTGGCAATCTGGTGGTATGCGAATATTTATGTTACAGTGTACATGATCTACGCTAGCTCTGCATGTAATTATTAGGCTCGAATCTACCCTCCCGGTCTTACAATTCCTTATGACACACTAGTACAGTCAACGTACCCTGATGATGATGATGACCCTGATGCTCCGTTTCGGGGTGAAATAAGAGTTTGTAATTACCGTTGGTAGTTAATATTGATATATACCTACTTTCAGGTATTATTATTCGTACTTATTACTTTGTACTTATTTGACTGCTACAGGAAACATTTATTCATAAACCGAACAAGTTGGGACCCATTTTATCATGTGACCTGTTTATATCGCGATAACCTCTTAAACATTTAATTATTAATGTTGTGCATAAATAAGTTATTAATTAAAATGCGCATTCGATTAGTAATTTAAGTTTTCCACTTTCCGCTTAAACACGCATTCAGTTTTGTGCTGAAATTTAATGAAGGTAGAGTGATTATTTTTCTTCGTCTCGCTGAAACCGTAGCGTGTTACTCTTGTGATATCTTCACATGAGTTTTGTACGCAAATATGGCTTAAATTTAGTTGCATGTAAGCTGGTGCCCGTACTCTGAAATATTTAACTTTTAGGGATGATGGCTCTATTCCGAGCGAGGTGGTTTGAATGATGAGTTTTTATTTCTGTTGTTGGTAGGTTTGTGTTCTTGTCTTTGTATGTTGTCCCATCTATGCCACGGAAAATTCAGCGTGGTAGAGATATGAGTATGTAATATTATTTATTTAATGCTTCAATAAGTATTGCGACAAAAACTTAACGGACATGTCACATTGAGTTCCTATAAAGCAGCTTCCATCTCCGACGCGACGAACTTGAAATTTTCGAAGCAAATGTGTTAACAAGAGGTCTCTTTCTATATTTGCCGAGTTATCCAGCCAGAGCCGATTTGAAACGCGCGAATATGTTTGAGAAAAGTTCTCGAGTGTATAATCTACGGGCCACGATATTGTTGGGCTTCTTGATATAAATCCTTATCTACCGAACCCACTGGGCGTGCACTTACGTATTTCGTCTCCGGGGACATCGCCTGCGACTGCTAGAGACTTCCTCTCTGCACGTGCTTAAATCTTAATGTACCGCATTGACCAACCACCACTAAGCATGCGCATACGTTAAATCAATAAACTACAATATGTTGCATTTAATTCGCATACATTCAAGCGTTGTTTAATATCGCTAATTGTTACGTGAAATATCAACAATCGGGTTTATCAATATTTATTCAATATTATACAAACATTTCCTCGTTTGTTGTACGAGTATTATTTATAATAATATGAGCATTAACAGATACTATTAATATTGTAACAATTAATGATAAATATTGAGCTTGCGGGGAGAGTCCGGTTTTTTGGCGTATTGGGAATTAATATTTATAATCAATTGTTTCGAAGAAGGAGAACATGATAAGGAATCGTTCTATAATTTTTCTTAGGTAACTGAAGTTTGCCAATCCGCCTATGGCCAACACGGTAGATATTGGGCTGCTCTCGTCACAAAGAGAGACATGTTCTGTAAAGACAACAACGTCAACAAGTTCCCAGAACGTCATATTTCTACATTGATACCTTTTTTACGCGTGTTTTACTTCGCTCCTTAGATTCGTAATTCACCGTAATTTGCCGGTGGCGTCGCGTCTGGCGGCCCAGATGGAGCGCACATCTGCTCCACATAAAATTGTTTATTGTAACCGGCAAATTGCTCATCGCTATTGCAATTTTGGTGTTAGGGAAAATCTCGTCAAATAATGTAAAATTCGTGGCACCCTCGCGTTATTTTTTTCGTATTTTACATTCTTCCATTTGGGATTGCCGGCACGGTTATTTATTATTTAACTGTGGTAATTTTGATGGCGCGTGAGCGCCTGGATTGGCTGTTTTACACTTGATTTGAATGTATATCTGTGAGTAAAATTTGCTGATTGTTTCTCGATCTAATTCGGTTACAGATGCGTTGCTAACCCTGAGGAGTGAGGTGGTCGCCTATAAAACCCACTCTTTCCCTTTTCTCTTTGTATGTTTGTGAGTATAACTTTGAATGTTATTTTTTATATCTCGCAGCGCTGTAGTTGTAAAATAGCGGCGGCTATGAGAAAAGTTCGAACTATAAAAAGATAACCCCGCGTTGTTTACCCGAGCTGGCTACAAAGAGAATAGCGTCTTAAAACACCAAAGCAAAGATATTGCGGCTCAAACAAATATTAAAAAGATATTGCGAGAGCGTTCGCCCTTTTGAAACATTGTAGGGGAGACCGGGGCTGGTTGTGACAGGGGTAAGTTGTTACAGTGACATTAGCGGCGGAACAGAGAACGCTGTAGTGACGTTAGAAAGAGATAAATAACGCCACCACTGATGGCTCACCCCCCGCGAGAGCCAGTGGCACCAGGGCTTTTATGAAAGGAGCCCCTGGGTGTCACTCAAAAATCCCTAGGTTTGTAAAATTTTCAATTATTCGTAATATTGGTCTACAGCCTGTTTTCGAACTAATTAGAGAGGTGTTTGATGTTATTTTTGCGTCCTAAGCCTTTCTTTTTGCGATAAAACTACGTTTGTACAGTTATATTAATTTGTACTTTTACTAGTTAACCTCAAAAGATCAATTTAGGCGTTGGGGCTAAAAGTGACATTTGCTTGGGGCAGGTTGTGACACGTCACTACCTGCCCCGTGGTTTTTCTTTTCAACCGTTATAATTTGTTTATTGCTTTTTCGTAGCATGAGGACATATAAAAGGAAAACATAGCGTGAAAAAATATCTAAAGATCATTATGTACGAACGAGCAGCAACTATTTTAGAGGGAGGTACAACTAAAAAAGTTCGTAGCATCGCAAAAGATTAAGGATTGTGTCATAAACCCTTAATTAGATATATAAAGAAAAGAAAAGAAGCAAAACAGAAGAGCGCACTCATAGAATCACTCAAAGTTGGATACATGAAGAATCAACAAATCTTATTTTGTTATAACAGTAAAGATTTTTGTTTAGTTTAAAGTTTATTTCATTTTAAGTTTTATTTTAATGAGCCAAAAGATTGCTTTGTGGACCTAGACATCATAATATGTTATTTAAATTAAGAAACGTAACTGTTGGTGATGATTGTTCTTAATAAAAAGGTTCTGATTATATTAGTTTTTAGTTGTAACATTTTGCCCCATGTAGTGTAACAACCAGCCCCGGGTACGGGGTTGAAAGTGACAGGCCTTTTTTTTCAGTATTTGTTCATTTATATCTAAACTAATGGTTTGGTATACAAAATGTATTTTAAATTTAAATGCTGAATAGTTACTGAATCAAACAAACATTAACTCGGGTAAAAGAATCAAACAAATAAAAAAATATGACACTTTAAAATTAAAATGTCACAACCAACCCCGGTCTCCCCTACAGAGGTGATGTTAGAATGCGCATGGTTATATTATGGCATACCTAATCATGATTAACATAACCTATGTCCAAGGTTATGTTAATCATAATTAGGTATTGTAAGGTGGATTATTATTTTAGACATTACAGTATATGGACATGAGAGTGGTATTTAATTAAAAGGAAAAAGTGTTTAAATAATAATTAAAAAGTAGGCTATGCACGCATAGCCCCACACTAGGATTCACTCTTCCTATACTGTAGGATCTTCGGTGATGAGGAGACACTTTTGCGTTGTAATGTGCCATTAATAATGGGTTCAACAGAGTTTAACAGAGAAAATCCAGAAGAGCGTCATGAATATTACTGATGTTCACTGATCATCAGGTCGTCTGCTCATCTGTTGGCTATTTAAATAAAAAAAGTCCAAAGGAACATAAGCTCGGGGAGATATGTAACAATATTATTGTAGGTTTGGTTTAACTATCGTGTTACAACCCTGAATAAATAAGCGGGCCGGTGTAGCCCGCGCGGGCGTATGTTGACTCGCACTATCGAGAGACCCTCGATATTTGGGGACACTGGCCCATTTGTCAAAACTATTGCCAGTCCTAAATAATCATGCAAATCCGTTTATTCGATGTGTTCGATATAATATTGTTGAGTTTGCGCTTATCGCATTAGATATTGAGGTATTTATTATTAAGCAACGAAAAAGTCCGACATAAAAGTAAGTGATAAGAAAAAAACAAGCAAGATGTTAGTTATTATTATAGCTCTGCTATAATGTAGAACATGTTATATAAGAAGTTATGATTAGCAGTTTATGAATGTGGCGTGTGTGTGTGTGTGTGTGTGTGTGTGTGTGTGTGTGTGTGTGTGTGTGTGTGTGTGTGGGGCTATGTTCCTTTGTGGCGTTCTTGAGACCAAACCCGTGGCGTGGGCCGGTTTTGGCGTTTTGGCGATTATTACGTCAATTGATTTGTATTAATCGTATGAGTATTACTAAAGACATTAAAAAAGTAAATATGACGACTACCAGACGCTATTATATAAATAGGAAATTGAAAATCATCAATTGGTACTCGTAGGTACTCAAGTTTAAAATGTTTCATATATATGATATAAAATGATTTTGTGTATGCTCCGTAATATTCGTGCGGCAATTTATAACACCGCAAAACCAAAGCTACTTAATTAGCCCGCAATTCCATTAAATCTCACCGAATCCTATCCTAACACAAGAGCGAACAGTTGAGCCGCGTTGACAATACATTTACGCGTGTCGCTGGCGTCGGGAAATTACATTTGGTCGTATGGAGACAGCCGCCCGTCAGCCGCCCGTCAGCCGCCTCGCTAGTTGTCTACACTGAATAAGTTCTGGGTGTTTATTACATTAAGACGTGTGTGTGTGTGTGTGTATACTAAATGGTACTAAGTACCGTGGTGGGCGGTGGTACTACCCCGGGTGAAAATTATAAATACGACTTATGGGGTTTAGGACGATAATATCCAGATAGTTGAAATAAATACGATATACAGCTATATGGAATTTTCATGTTTATTTTATAAACGGACTGTGCCTGCGACTTTGTCCGCGTGGGATATGTCCCGCATAAATCCCGATCCCGTAGGAATTCTATCAGTGAAAGTTCCATCAAAATCTGTTCAGCCGTTGCAGAGGCTAGCCCGGATAAACAAAAGAGGCAAAAAAATTAAAAGTGGGTTGGTCTTTAAGTATCGTGTAACCTGAGGAAATACAATTATGTATGTTGAAATTACAGACAGATAAATAATAGTTATTAGGCAAACAATATACACACTTGGGAAAGGACAGGCCCTTGAGGCGATTGTATTCTCATTAACCTTCTTCAGTTCATTAGGCGGAGTCCCGCGGCCATTGTTATAGTGCGAAATGTATATTCACGAGAGAATACGACGGAATAAAAAAGGACTCCATTGGAACTTGGGCCCGCGGACTGCGCGTATCTCGTGGCTTTGTTTCGCGCCCTTTCATTACTGAATACCGGTTAATAGTGAGTCGGTTTTAACCTATTCTTATATTCCACAAGCTTTCCACCCAAGGCTTAGCCCGCGTGAAATTTGGTTATATAGCACATTTTAATGACCTCGACAGCACTGTTTCTGCTGACTTGTTTTTCTTTTACACATTGACCAATGAAAGGCGTTGGTGACAAGATCTTTCAGGTTTTGTTCGTTTACTGTGCTGGAATCCACGGATATTGAATTTGCATCAGTAACAACCCTGCTATATGCTACATAATTATAATGACATAAAACTTTCCTTGTTCTTGTTTTGATTCTGATGCATTACGTTTACAAAACTAAAAAGCACCGTACGTGGCTTGATACTGATGTCAGTTAGTAAATTCTATAACTGTGATTTGTGTTGAAAGACAGTGTGCCTATGCATGCTGTGTTATAAAAGCTATGCGTTACAATGGGGCTAGTTAGGTGACGTGGCGACAGGCGCCGCGTATCCAGGACGGCTGTCAGCGCTGTTTCCGCTGCAAGTGGGGCGGAGGAAGCGGCCGTCGGCTGTCGGGCCGCACTGCAGCCGTGTCCCGTTTTGTACACGGCCGTATTGTTAGCACCTGGACTGAATACACTGCAGGCGTTACTAACGATATCAACAGATCAACAGTCCTTGTTCAGAGGGGCTTCAATGTTAGTTAACAGTACGTTAACACTGTGTGTGTCGGATGTCAGTGGTTTTTGTCATAGTTTCATCAGATTAGTTTGGTTACTTGAGGAATTTCATTCATTTATAAAAACATTATTTCGAAAAAGGGAGTGAGGAATCGCATTTTTAGGGCTGTCCGTCTCTGTGACTGAATATTCACTGTCGATTATTGATAACTAGTAAACCCGCCCTCGCTTCGCTTCGGGAAACCTGTCCCTTATTTTTCATTTTGCTAAAAACTTTAATATATTATACATATAAACTTTGCTCTTGAATCATTCTATCTATTAAAAAATCCGTTGCGTAGTTTTAAAGATCTAAGCATACATAGGGACAGAGAAAGCGACTTTGTTTTATACTATGTAGTGATGTGTATTGATTGATAATGTATTTCACTGTCGATTGCAGGACGAGCGCGCGGTAACTATTATATAGTGAGGAAAGTGAATATCCTACCCCCGTACAGCCACCCTCAGGATTAAACTGGGCGCCAGTGACGTACAACAGAAGAGTTCTAACTCATCTGGCGCGATACCCTTGTCCGTTGGTCATCGGGGTGCACCGCGAGGCTCTCTTGGACTCAAGACAGATGGAGTTATATTATACCTCTGTACTGTCTTTGTACTGCTGTAATTTTTTTTTTTACTGAATATAAGTTACCGCTTGGCTACGGTCCCACCTGATGGTAAGTGGCGACGTAGCCTTATAATAATAAACAACTCCGTAGAATCGTTGATAGTAGTCCTGCCTGCGAAGCGAGGGATCCCGGGTTCAACTTCCAGCTGGGGCATTAGCTCTGCCCGCGAAGCGAGGGGTCCCAGGTTCAACTCCCGGCCGGGGCACAGATAAATGTTTGTTTTCGAGTCTTGTGTTAGTAATGTGTCACGTGTGTCGTCCATGCGACTCGCGACAAAGGGAATCCTAGTGCTTGTGTTAGAGTTAGACTTCATTAATATGTAGATGCTGCTAAAACATTAACGGCTCCATTAATCAGCTGAAGCATAAAGATTATGTGTTACTTAGAATATTATCGTTATCTCGAGACCTTAAACCTAATGATCAGTTCATTGCCTTCGCTGCGGAAAATCCGCGAAAATCTCTTACTACTGCTCTTAAAATTTAAAGGTTATGGTTATTAAGGAACCGGGTGTATATTGTAAGATTTTTTAAATTGTATTCTAATAATTTTCATCATCTACATCACATGAGGATTTTTTAAAGTAAATTGCATGCCGTGTTTTTCTTTAACGATTTGTTTTAAATTGAGGTCAAAGAGGACAACATTTATTGTAGCACCGACAACTTCTGCTGTAGAAATAACAGCTGCCATGAATTTTGCTCCAGTTCTATGTTAACTGAAAGTATACTTACTTTTTTTTTTATTTCAGACTTGGACACTGGTATTTATATTATCTATATTCCATATACGATTTTAATTAACTCTGATTTACGACTAAATATTTTATAAAAATACACAAGAAGTGAACAAGTTTGTCGGCTATAAATATAAAAAGAAAAGTTAATCTTGTATCTCGTATATCACAAAGTAACAAAATCCCCAATGGGTTCCTTTGATAACCAGACCTCGGAAAATTAGGTCAAGTTTGTATATGAGTATCCCAGGGGTTGGAATTCTTAGTTCTTAAGATCGGGCCGTACGATTTGTAAGGGTCCTAAGTTGTCCCCTGGTAGGGTAATTAAAAAATTCCCCCTGGACGTACTTCGTCCTAATTTTACCGGCGTTTTCGGAACCCGTTTACCTTTTAGCTTTACCATTCTGATGGGCAATTTACATCGTAAGAGGCTATTTACATATCGTAGGCCTTCAGGCTACGCGTGAAATCCTCGGTAATTTTTATCGGTATTTTTTTGGTATTTGTTTTAATTATTAACAATAATAACTAGGTAGTCTGTCTAATCAACGATGGTCTTTATAGGAAATAAGTTCCACATAAACTTAACAATTTTATCTTTCCCCAGGCGAAATGGTTGCAGGTTAAAACTAATTGTGTAGTCAGAACAATTGATTTCTTACTATAAACTTTTAGATGACTTTAAAGTTGAAGCTTACTTTCCAAATGACAAAACAGCGTAAGTGCCAAGACCATCTGAGAACCTGTATGTATGCACGTGGCCTCCGGCCAAGTTAAACAATAACGAAGTTCAGCGAAGTCCCAAATTTTCTGATTCATTTTAAACTTGGCTTATTTCGTGCCGTGCTGAATCATGTTTGCACTGGTCCCGGACTGCGCTGTTTGGGTAAATTTATATTTATGGAACAATCTAAAAGTTTGTTTTGGAAAATGTTGCTCGTTTGGCGATTCCGACAAATGACGATTTTTTATTTATATGTATAAGATTTTTTAAAGAAGGTACTTATTTGTCGTTGTATAAGTTTAATTTCAGTTCCACAATTATCATTTTAAAGCCAAGATTTCTCTTTCGGTGTTATACGATACTTTGCCTAATGATTTATTTGTTTGTTTTCTGTACTTCGTAGGTGTATTATTATGATAGGAAAAAAATATTCATCAAAATGTTCCCCGCTGCGTACGTGCGATTGCCGTTTATTTTCATATTAAAAAATAATAATTGTCTAACATTGAATGTTGTCCGTATTTACTACCTAGGTATGTGTGGCTTTGATATTGTGATTAGCTTTTTTTTATGCAGTATTTTAATAAAACATGTATTTCTACTTTTTCATTACCATTTTACAAATAGTAATTATTATTACATAATTATATTTTATCTCAAAGAATAAATAAACAAAATCACGTGATTTGAATAATTATACTCTTACTTGCAAGTTACTTGAAGTACAATATCATTACAACATTTACAATACATTACAATATCATATATTCGGGCTTGTTTAACGGCTATTATATTTTAGGCAAATAGGTACTTACACGAAGAAAAGCGATTTGTATTTTGGTATGCAAATGGCGGAAGCTCGTTGAAATTGCGCTAAACCTTGACGTGGGCGGCGGCTGTGAGCTGGGGCTTGGATTACCATCTCCCGGGAAGCCGGCAGTGAGGCAGAACACGTGGAATATAATGTGCCTTCAACAATTTTGGATTAAGCTCAGAAACAAAGGAATAAGGCCTCTTTCGCCCTTTCGCTATTTTAAGGTGTTTAACTCTGCTTTAATTTACTTCAAATACGTCGAAATTTGAAACATAATAGTTAGAAACTTATACTCCGTCTACTTAAAGCCGAAATTAATATTAAGTAAGTACATTCACAATTCTGGATATAAACCTATCTTGGATATATTAAAATCGGTAGAATCGGTATGTTTCGTTGTTTTCAATATACATACATTAAAGCGTTAAATTGGTGGATGGAAAGTGTAAGACAATTCAGAACTGTAACTTCAGAAAATGTAGATACTGTTATAACTACTAAAAACCAATGTGTACATTAATGTTCGCAAACTAACACTTAATGTTCACAAACTTCTCAAAGGCAATAAAAATTTGATTATCCGCTAGGAAAAGGGGCACGCATATTCGCATAGTGAAATTATTGCGTACTTACTTGCGTACTACCTGTAATTCCGGATTATATACATCTACGTGATTAAATTATCTATTGTTCGTTTGTGTATTCACGCGTTGCTTTTCGAGCCACTGAGATAGAGAAACAGGATATTTGATAAGTAAATTTCCTGCCATAAATCTCCCAGATGCCTCGTATTGAGATTTCGAGTAATCCTGGAATTAATGCTCGTACAAGGCAATAATCCCGGATAATGTTAAATTGTTATCGAAAGAATATAATTATATCTGTGTGTTGGCCATAAAGATTGTAAAGGTATGTGAACACTGGTTGCCGTTGGGTGGCTCATTGTAAGAGTAGATTTGTGAAACGTAATAGGTCATGTGTTTCAATAGGCATACATATTTTATTTATTCAAGTCTACCCTTTGTTAAAATCTGATTAGGTATAGCTAAAAGTCTATCGTTATGCCACCGTTATATGTACCTACTCGTATAAGCTTGATTATATAAACCTTGTAGTTAAATTGGTTTGACTGTCCTATTTTAATGAGTTAACTAACTACGTACTTAACAACTTTATCGGACTTACATTTTATTAAAAATCGTATTGTTTGTTGGGCCGGGACCATAAAGCTAATGTGTACGCGAATTTGTGCTCATTATGTGTACAGTATCCTGGCAACTGGCCACTTATGAATATTACACTAACATTTTAGCGGTCCTGCCAAAAAAGTGAAAAGAGAAATTATTGTGAAACAAGAAGTTGTGCTTTATTGTATTCAGTATTACACGCAATAACAAAGTATGTCTGTATATTCATATTATGTTGTAAATAAAGTAAGAAGGACATTTATTTGATTGTTTATGGGCGATGCAGACTACTTACCATCGTAGTTAGGTCGTTTACTCCTTAGTCGAATATTATCATAAAATGTACAAATTATTTATCGTCAGCATCTGGTATTCCAAGTATACGATTCGGCTATAGTCGAGATGAAAGTGGTTCGATGTATCGAGTGAAGGAAAGGCTTGAGCTCCTGGGGAAGAAAAAATATTCGATAGAAAATATTATAATTATTCTAAGTAGTTGTCAACAAACAGGGAATACTATAGGCAAAATACCCTAAGTAAAAATTATGAAAATCATCCTGAAATATCTTTGGTACCGTAACTCGCACAACACTTCGCTAACTCACAATCATTTTACTCTTTGCTTTACTTAATTTGTTTCGCTACACGAGGCCATCATCGTATTCTACAAATGTAATCGCTGTGACAAGTGTGGCCCAGGGGGACTTCGGAATCCACTTTACCGATTAAAGGCTTGTTTTAGGCGTGTACCGCGGTAATGGGTTCCACTAAGCTCGTGTCGTATGCTAATAGGCCCTTTGTGACGTCGCAGGCCGTGCGCCCGGATATTGAGAACTAATGGGTCTTTATTAAACCGAAACATACACGCGCCTGTAATAATATGTGGGCGGAAGACGCTTGCTATGACCCGATACGAGTAGGTAATAATTCTAACAGCTTTGTGGCGGTCATTTAGCTCAATTACCTCAGCTATTATCAAATACCTCACAGGACACGCTCGTAGCTCAATAACTTGAGTAATTGTATTGTAAAGTGAGCCTTGCGGTTGCCGCTACACACTCATAGCCCCACACTAGGAGTCTGTGTCGACGGTGCCGTGGACAACAACACACACCCAAACCAACAATAGAAATTCAAACTCATCGTGAAATTTCCGCCTCGCTAGGAATCGAACCCAGGACCCATGGGACAGAGTACCGGTATAGTAACCATGCGTTATACGGGTCGGTCGTTGCGTTATAAGTTTCGTAGCAATGCTTTTTTTTGTTTCCGTACTCTGATAGCAGTCGATAAATTTTGTCAGAGGTCCTCAAGCAGCTTCAAAACTTGAAGAACATTTGACGCTGAATTTCTCGTGAAAAGGTTAAAAAAGCGCTGTATTACGCTACAAGTCGTCTGAAAGAGACCGGTGCGGTGTCCTGCAGTAAGTGTCTAATTCTAATGGGTTGCTGGCGTTGCAGCGAACTTTTAACTAGGTTAAATTGTGTGCCATTTCGTATCACGGTGCGATGTATACAGCTAAATGAGTTTGACTGCAAGCGTTATATCACCTTGTATTTAATATAATATTTTATGCGTTTCACGCTTATGATCATAGCAGCCTCGACCGTCATACACGAATCGTTACATAAATATGTCAGTTTCCTGATTTTTTATGAAATTAATAGCAAAAGAGTATGCAGCACCACCCTTCTGCTGCCGGTCTGCTAACCACGACAACCGTGACCGCCCAGAACAAGTCTCAAATCGGGACTAGGATGGTCAGTTCAGTTAGCAAAGGGTGTTATTATTAATAGCGGTAATTAGTCAGTTTCTTTAAAAGGTATAAGGACTGTTAGTGATAGTTAGTCGTTCTAATTCGGGCACAGATGTGTTGCTACCGTTGAGGACTATCATAGACGCATCTCAAAAAGTGTAACCGGTTCCTTAACTTACTTACCCGAACACGATTGCTGTTAAAACAATTATAAACAGTAGAAATGGTACCAGATACCATAAAGGGCGGTGGCACTACCCCGGGCGAACTCTATAATTTTCAACTTGTCAGTTACTATCCAAACGAGTCGAGAATAAATAAATCATATTAAATCGGCTAGAGTGACGACGTATGAACACGAGTAATCGAGTCAAGCTGTGGTTAGCCGCGGCTAACGGCGGCTAGCGGCGGCTAACCCTTTCACCGCCACGCGACGGGTCATCATTTAATATTAACCGCGTGTCGCGACTCGGCTCCTCGCTCAACTACTCCCACCTATCATTTAACTTTAATCGTGTACCCTTGTTGTAGGTAAGGTCGCTTCGTGGATGTTCTTAGTTTAGAAAAAAGTTGTTACATGCTTTACAGATCTTATATCTTGTATATCTTGTATTTGCGGAGTTTTGTGAATGGTTTTAAGTGGTACTAAGCATAATCAAACAAGTGTTAACTGATAAAAAAGATTTGAATTCGTGACTTTTTAAACTCAGAATGTGCAACGAAAAAATAAATATGCTTTTAAATGTTTGGAAATCTTTTCTCAAAACAAGTATGTGTAGGCAACTTAGGAAGCTCTATTAATAAATTTATCAAAAGTTCGTGCATTGTAGCCGATATATTGACTTGTAAAAGCTGATATCATACATCAGTTTGCGTAAAACCGGATTGTTGCCTTCTGCATGGCAGGCGAACAAACAGACGTTATTCAAAAGCAGCACATCTTGAGAGTTTATCCTAACGTTGTTTCGTATCAGGATATATAACCGCGATCGTTAAACTTTTCTATCTGTTAATAACTAATCTGACAATATGTCCCCTGAGGGCACACTCGCTGAAGATTAATGAAGCACAAACTGTTACACAACCGATCCTCTATTTGTCTCCACGCCGTGGAGTAGTTCGGAACAACTGTCATTAGAGCTAATTTGTAGTTCCTCGAATACACTAATTCGAACAATCTGACTGTGCCCCACAATTAAGCAAGTTAGATGACGTTCCGAATACGAACGTAAGATCCTTTGTCTCGTATGGGTATGAGGCGTGATATAATTATAATAGTAAATAGTTTGTGATAAATTAGTTTAAAGGTTGGTTTGGAGGACTTTACGCCAAACTGTAGTAGGTATGTCCTAAATATATTGCTTTATACATGGTGGTTTAGACCTGCTCGTGTGTTAACCAGGTATTGTCATTTTAAACTTTAAAATGATCCGTTAAATCCGTATTCACTTTAAAATTTAAAGTGAATAATATAACGGATTTCTCCGAGAGTATCGACCTTAACGAGTTAAAACACACGTCTTTAAATGTTATCCTAAGTAAGAGAGGAGGTATTTTAAGATTGTTTTTTATTTTTCAATATTTTAAATTTATTTGTGAACTTTGCACAAAATTTATACCATTGATTTCGATTACTAAACCAAAAAGTCAAAGTATGTTAACAATTTATGTACGTATAGTTATGTACTAATTCTCATGAAGTTATTTAGATTCAACGGATTGAAATTGAATTTGCGCATTTTACGCAATATAATTAAGCTAGGAAGAATGTCAAAATATATTGAGCCCTAAAATATTGAGCCTAAAACCTATAAATTAAAATGTGTAATGCGAAAAAGGTGTATAGAGGTGGGATCGGCCCCCGGGGCGCAATCAATCGCGTTCCCCGCGGACCTCCCGCGTTATAATCCTAAATCATACCACTTATGTGGTGATATATTACGATGTCTTGTACCTAATTGTGGGCAGGAGTAGGTCGGGGTCAATTGGCGCGACCCCGTCGTCGCCGGGGCGTCGCGTCGTCTCGCCGAGTGTAGCTTTTTTATTTTATGGTAATTATAATTACACTCTGGTATCTATACATAACGTAAAAATGAAAGGTCCGCATGTATTCCATTATACAAACCATAATTATAATTGCAAATAAAAATTTTGGGGGCATAACAGAAATGTCTACCATTTTTAGACTATTGATTATGCAATTATTAATAATGAGTAGTTAATGTAAAAGCGCTCATAGCCCGGCGCCGGCAGCTTGCGTCGGTCTTAAGTGATCGTCAAAGTTAAGCAACAGCTTGGTAGAGTATGCTCTAGGCCTTCTCAGGTATAAGGAGAGCCAGGAGACCCGTGCCATAAATAGGTTGAAGTCAATGTTAATGTTTACATAATTGACAAGTTCCCGACACAATGATATGCGATGTAAATTGGTATCTACCCGAGCTCGGCCGCCCGATGCCGAATGCCGGATGCCCGATGTCCAATGCCCGACCGCCCGACCGCTGAACACGCCCGAAATCCGCAGCGCGTTGAACTTTTCTCATTACACCCGGGAAAGGTCCAAGCTCCGCACACGGCCTGCGACCACTTCCTCACAAAACGGTGTCTTATATTTTAGGACCACTGCCAAATTCAGTTTTATTTATTCAGTTGTATTTGTGTAGGTACCTGTTGTTCCACTTTAATCAATATCGAATTTTGTAACTTTAAATTTCAGAAACTGTTTTTACTGTTTTCAGTCTGCCGTCTGCATTGTGCTGTCTCAGCATTTATAAAAAAAACACATTTACATACATTAACGACCCATATGCGCAAAGGTTAGACTCTGCCTTTTGAATGGTCCTAGGTTCGATTCCCAGCGAGGCGGAAATTTTAATGATGAGTTTAAATTTCTCGATCTCTCACTCTGTATGTTTTTCTCTTTGTGACTTAGTGTAGGGATGTGAATGTGTAGCGTTATTATACTAAGGTCTCCAGTGAAGGTTTAAAAACTGAGTTGAGAGCGGTCACAATAGAAAATGTATCCTTAACCAAACCAAACTTTAACAATTTATAAGTATACGCTATACGATAAGTCAATGGCTATACGTATCCGTTTCACAGAAACTTTTTATAGTGGGCTGAAGGGTCACCCAATTGCTGGCGTAATCAGCCGGAATGGACGGAGGTCACACCCTACAAAACTTTTACTACGATAATAAAATTTTCTTATATATTGTTAGGCTGTTCTGAAAATCAGATTTCCCATCTTTTCTCATTTCCCCGCCACGCCGCAACGCCCTGATATAAGAAATACTTGTATTGTATAAACGTGACCTCATAGATTGTATCAGAACTAACAAACAATTTATTGGTAATGATAGCTATGTGTACTTGCAGCTGCACACAGATAATTTTAAACTTAAACTTATCATTCATTTTATTATGATATGGGTACTCACGATTATGTATTTTGTACGCCGATGATTCGAACCTGTAGCATGAATATTGGTCACGGCTGAGTTCAGTATCGAGTAGTACGCGAATCGTAACTAAATACAACACAGATTCTGTTATTCTGCCAGTATTCAGTTATTCTCCGACACATTAAAAAATCCATACACTTTTAATGTATCAGTTCTTATGAAAAACCATATTCAATTTAACACACACATATACATGCACATACACACATAATATATATCAAATACAATTTGATTTGTTGTAACTTTATTGTTAATCAAATTCAAATGGTTACCTAATCTGTTTTTGGCCTGATAATTAATTATTGTTTTGTGCTGTTGAATTACCTAAATAAGTAAATAAAATTAACATCGCAATAATAAAAATGTATCATATTTCACACTCATCGATTCCACGACATGTCAATACTCAACTTGACGGAAACAAAACAACTCGGTGCGCCCTGACGTAACTTCGGCTAGAGCGTAAGCCGCTTTAGTTACTACATGGTTGTGCTCACACATAACTTGTTTCTGTGAAAGGCACTTACTGTTAACTGTTTAGTAATAGTTTGTACTCTAGTATTCTCCTTCACGCTGTGATTTTAGTCCATCAGTTTGTTAATTACCAATTTCACTTAGTTTCTGTATTTCAAACTACATAACATTATAGTAGTTTAATGTAATTATAATGTATCATAATTTAGGAATTCGACGTCCTTGTGGACCAGTTGATAGGGGTCCTACCTGCCGTGTTCCCATCTCACAATGTGAGGTGTACAGGCTATAGTCTACCACGTTGGCCAAGTATTAGTCCAAGAGCCCAGAGCGATCTGACATTAACTTATTTTCACATGGATGACACCTTAATTTCTCAGTAGCGTCCATGTTCTTTGAATACCCTGCGTGCTTGTGGAAGCTCACCTCGTGACACCTGGGCAGGTACCAGGTAAGAAAGGCAGGTAAAAATAAGAGCTCTCTTACTCTATATGTATTAGACTTCACACGTTTGAGAACATTATGGAGAATTCTAAGGTGTGCAGGTTTCTTCACAATGGTGTCCTTCACCGAAGCAAGTGATTACTTTTTAATACGCACATACATTATAAACCCAGGCCTGCTGTTCGGGAGTCCAACAATCAAACCACTTGGCTGTCACTGCATATGTACGTATCATGTTATAATAGTTTGACAAATACATAATTATGTAAAAAATAAGTGTTTGTTCTCCCGGATTGCGAGTTTGATGTCTCATTTGTCCATGTCCAAATTTACCGTGTTATAGAGAAAACTTGCGGGAAGTAAATGTTTATTTATGCATAATACTAACGATAATCCTTAGTTGTGCTCGCGTGGATTTAGAAATTGCGGTAACACTTATTTCAAAGATGTACAATTGTACATCGCCCCCAAGTAACATAAAAAGCCTGATTTCAACGCTGTGATTTGTTGCTGCTAAAGTTTTAAAAAGCAAGAGTTTAAACCTAAAAACAGATCACTTTCAGAGAATCTATTCGCCACTCCGCGGGCCTCGGCACTGGCGCTCCGTAGCTATCCGAGCAGCGCTAAGAGGCTTACCCCAGCCACATGAGTGAACTTGCCCTGCACAGACCAAACTTTTATGTCAAAACTTGGTAATCTGTTAACAGTTAAATTGTCAATGCGCTTTGTCAGTCGATTTGGATACTTTACGAGCCATTGCGTAAAGTAAATACTGTCAGCATTTACTGTCGAGTTTCGTGTACATAATAATATAGCAGTAGAATCAGGTAGACATCGTCTTAGAGAAATTTGTGGTGATTTTGTTACATGTCACATGGAATCCCATAATTATCTATCATCGCCACCACAAGCGTATCGTAACGAGTGTTGTCTATATTGTCTTTAGTATCGAATAAAAAAGTACAATTAGAACAGCGCGCGTTTTAGTTGTGTTATATTGTGTTTCCCGAAATTTTTTAGTAGGTATAGTACACTTGTTTTATGTATTACAATAAATTTATACGACGTGCAATAGTAAGATTTTTAGGTGTTTCCTTTGAATTATTGGAGTGCCAATCAATTTGGAATCACCGCTTTTTTCTTGGCCGGTAACATGTCGGTGATATCCTGGACTAGATGATCGGAATGTTCATTGTTGACAACAGCCACTGAATACTTAACATCAGGTCTGTTCATAAGGCGGCTATTACCACAAGTGATGTAGCATACTGTGACACGAGAATTCTTTCCCCTCTGTGTGATTTCTTTGCTCATGTATCGTATGTCCCACAAATACCGCGGCATCTTCCTTGTTATGTGTATGAGGAATTTATGTGAACGATCCTCGAAGTTCGCACATTGTTACTGGAGCGATGTTAGCGGGGCGGGGGGCGGGGGGCGAGGGATACAACGACGCGCTTGACAACTCCGCTGTTCAGTTTGGAAACTCGGTTCACATAATTTGGGCACATTATAATGTTTGCTGCTACTTTGGTATACTCGTTAAATCGAGTAAGTTTCAAACAGACAAATCCGTTGCACCTTTAAAGTTTATGTGTATTTTTTACATGACTGTCTTACTTCGGAAATTGGGGTTGGAAACGTTCGGATCGTTATATTATGGCCAAATTACACGAAGCCATTATAAATCATAGCTTATGTGTAGTTCTGATGTGTAAGCCTCCTAACTATCTAATAATAACGCTCTTTTTATTCTTATCGTACTCCGGTAAAAACAACTAAAACACTAAAGTATGTGGGCTCTTATTATTCCGAGAGTAATGTTAAGAGTCGCTGAACGCTGAAGAGCAAACTGTAACAACAGCGTGACCACTGAATTAGTTCCGCCGTCTGCCGGGCAACCAGTTCCGTTTACCGTTTCCGGGAGTACTACTTATGTATACGATTTATAAACATTTTGTACTTTATTTTGTTTTGTTTTTATCCCGGCCGGATCGAGCGTGGCTTGAGCAAACTCCACCACACTGCTCCACTGCGATTTGTTGGAGGGGTTGTAGGCCAATCCAAGTATCGGAAGTTTTTTCACCTCTCTTTTCTTTTTCGCCTCTTCTATATTGGCCGACAACGCATCGGAGATAGCTTTATTGCACAGTAAACGAGATATGAATAGTTCGCAACTTTGCGTAGTAACGTCGGACGAATAAATTTCATAAAGCCATAGTTCACTTTAAAATTCCGCGCGGGATAACGTTTGAAATATTTTTGAAAACATTCAAAGCACTTTTAATTACAATGGAAACTGAAGTACGTCGCATGACGTACTGTCACGGAATATATTTTCGTTAGTAACATAAAATATTTATAGAATATAAAAGAATATAGTAAAAGAACATTGGGCGGTTCCAATGACGCTGTGTGTGATTACTTACAACCATTAAAAGTTTCTCCGCACCTTGATCGAAAAATTAGTGTACAAAATACATATCGTGAGTACCCGTATCTTAGTAAAACGTTCAGAATCCGTTTATAAACATAAGTCAACCATCAAGCCGTGGTTTTCGACGACTGCGTACATAGGTGCAATGTTTGATAATCTCAGGCAGCTTGAAATGTATAGTCAACACTTCTCAAGACCGTTGTTTGCATTTTCGCGTATTTGTACTGCGAAACTAACGCTACGAATCTTGTATAACGACGGTGATATTATTGGGTGTTCCAACACTCTTCAATTTTAAGCACCCCTTGGGCGGGAATACTACAGAACCTACGGGCTATAATCCTGATGTTAAATAAGTAACTTTAAGCAACACAGTAGTTTTAGTACGTACTAAAGATCGCTTGTGGACATTGGTCAATACTTGTGGAGTTTGTGTATGAAATGTGTGTCAAGAAATGAGGAGTTCTATTTGAATCCATCATCCGCATGCGAATTCGTTATAACAATAGCAAAAGTTATAATACTTATAATTAGTCCATTTTATGTGGACAACCCGTATGGCGCAATGGTTACCATGCCGGACTGTTCTTCGAAGGTTAGGTAGTGGGTTGGATTCTGAGCGAGGCGGAAATATGAATGATGAATGTAAATTTCTGTTCTCGTGAGGGCATGTGTGTTCTTGTCTTTGTGTGTAGTCCATGACTTGTATGTTGCGTTCTGTTTGACCATTCTCTATATCTGCTTTACTTACAACAGTCCTCTTAAAATCACAAAACACCTGAAGTTCATTTAAAACTTGCACGGAAAAAGTCATATCAGAATAAGAGGTCGCATCTGAAATACAGTTTGTGAAATTCTGGATAGTCAGTAATACTAAAAAAGGCTTGGTTCCGCGCGGCGGACGGGCTGCGAATAGAGAGAACGGTTACTTGATGAATTTGGCTGAATGACGTCACTTGCCATTACTGCTTACTATACGCAATGCCAGCATTGACAGCTTAGTATGGTTATTTGACCAGGTGACGTCATAACCTATTTAAAATGGCGTATTAGCGTTTTGGCGGCTTTTTTGTTCATTTAAACTTTGATGGTGATTTTCATAGAAAATAGAGATATTTACAAAGAATTAAGCAAACTGCATAATTTAAGCGATCGTGGCTCAGCAGTGGTTCGATCGATCGGCAAATTAGTTAAGTTTCCTACAAAGAAATTATGATGGTTTTAATAACGTTTGTAATCCTATACACTCATAGCATAATGATTATTCTGTCCTGGGTGCCATAAACGACACACAAAGACTAAACAAGTATACCCAAGTATGACCGAGAAAAGAAATTTAATCCCACCATTCAAATTTTCATCTCATCGATTGAATTACTTATAATAATAGTAACCGTTATGTTAATGGAACATAAGATTAAATTAGATGATGGAACTGTTAATATATATTTTACATACATATATGTTGTAATATGTTAGTAAATGGAAATATTCGAGGTTTTAATTGAAAAATTTGGGACAAATTCCTCCTTGGCCGTAACTTCTTTGATGTTACAGTTATCCACAGGCGGCAATCAGGATCCGTCCGACAGTAATGTAAAAGTAGCAAGATATGCAGTCTACTTGTCCCCGGACACGTAGTGATTTGAGTAACTAATCAAATATGTAGTTCTATTCGAAGTATAGAATATAAAATATTTGAAATGTCATGGGAACCGAGGTAAAGTCAAGCTATTGTGTGAGTAAATAACCTGGTAGTCCGTTGGTAGTCTTGGTTGGGACGTCGCTTGCCGAGCCAGTGGATAATTTGATTCCCTGCGGGGGAAACTCCTTCAGCAAATACATGTTTGTTTTCGAGCGTTGGTTGTTTGTGAACACGGGCTCCCGAGAGTGTGTGGGAGTTTATTCCCTGTATGAAACGTTGATATAGTTCGGTGGACAGCAAATTCCATACGTAGTTAAGTTCTAAACCTGGGTAAGTTAAGTCATTTGCACTCTCTCGACGTACCGTAACTTGGACTGATATAATAGTGCACAACGCGAACGCTCGGATACTTCGGCAAATGTAAAAGTTTTCCGTATCACGATCCAGCTTAGAACTACTTGGACAGAACGACCGCAAGTCGGGTCCTAAGCGCAGACTTTTACGAGCATTTCTAAAGTCTACTTTACGATCCATTGCCACCGTATTTCGGGCTCGCGAAGTTTCCCGGCTCGCAACGGTATCTTGTGGCTAACGGTGACTTGTGGCCATTGCTGAGGAAACTTGTGACTTTGTGACGGCGGTCCGAAGTTTTTCTGACCGTTGGAGTGAATTTGTACAAATCCTTTTTTAGTTAGGAATTAGGAATTTTAGAAGTCTTGCTGGCGGTCCAGCAATTCTCGGCCGGGGCAAACAAGTATTAGTATAGGTAAGTTGTAATTGATCGAATTATTAGGATGAATTGACGCTACGATTGAATTCATCATAACTCACTCACTGCATTCATGGATTGTTAAAAAGTAGTTTGCAATTAGCTTCATAACGATGAAATCTTTAAAGATACACAGCCAAAGAAAACTTAGCTAAAGAAACTCTAAAAATACCGTAACCCGCGTCACAACAGCCAACAGCAGATAAATTATCGGTTCAACTTTGTTTCCAAAACTTAAATGACATTAAAAGGATGCGCGTTAAATCAATTTCATTTGACGTAAACTCCAACTTAAAACTTTGCACTTGAAAAGTATTAAGAGAAGTTGTTTGTTGAAAAATGCAGGATGATTTATCTTTAATGCCAACCGCAATAACTCCGCTAAGTTTCCGCCTCCTTGCTATTGGATTTACATTCCAGCGGTGCATCTTCGTCGGGGCTCTAATGGTTGTAAATCTATCTTACAGTTGCGACTGCAATCACTACTTGCTTGTCAAAAGTTGGAAATTTCTTGAATCTATCATCGCGACGTCTTGAAAAGTTGGGGATTCGAATGGAAGTTTTTAAGTGATGCTCTCATTAATAAGATTTATGTTTTTATGATATGACTTCCGTGTCTTTGAAGTGACGTTACTATGGTTCGTAATGTAACGCATTCACTTGGTATATTTTACGACTTCGAATCATTAATGGCAGGCCTATGCAAGGAAGCGATCAATATTTTTTATAATTGGTGACCATACTCCAGTTGTTTGATTTCGATACAATTCGCCGGATATAAGCGTTTTTGTTATTAAATATTACTTAATTTTATTATTAGTTTGTTGAAGAGTTTGTAGAGCGTAAATTAGCTTAGTGTCTAAGAGTCGTCGAAGAGAATATGTTTACGAAACCGGGTGTGTGTTTTGTTAAATTATATAAAACAATTAAGTTTTTGCTGCAACACAATGACAACCCGCCGCCAGCTCACAGCCGGCTTACAAAAGAGCCAAAAAGTGTAACCCCAGTTCTGTCATAAAGGCCACTCGGTTTACAGCCAGCCGCTAACCGAAGCTGGTCTCGTTTTAAGTTCCCGTTTAAAATTCGTCGTTTCAGCTTTTACTTGGCCGCAGTCGCCGTAAAATATGAAATTAAACAAATAATTTAGCGTTATCGTTCCTACCACTTTGGCTTAAGTAAGGCCTGTTTTAGAGCTCGGGGATTATAAATAGTTGTGAAACAACCGAGCTATCTCGGAAGTTAACTTTTTTAACATTCTTTCTTTAAAACTATACTTTTACGTAATGCCGTCAAATTGTGCACTATAATTTTTGGAAAGTTTAGTAGTTAGACGTGGTGTATCATATCATCATCGTGGTAGTCATACATTGTCTTACTGGTAGAAAAATTATAATTTTACCATAAACATGGAAGCATAAACTGTTTAAAATAAATTTCATCTTTCATTTTTCATTTATTTTTCATCGAATTACAAATTTTACACTTCTCACTTGTCATATATATCGACGACCCATATAGCTCAATGGTTACCATGCCAGGGTGTGAATGGTTTGATTCTGGAAATGCCACAATTCTCTGTGGGTTGTCCAATGTCCATGGCGTCCAGACAAGGAATTTAACTGTGCTATTAGTGTGTAGTGTTATTTTTTATACATAAGCTTGTATTATGCGAAACTAAACCTTTGAATTACCGCCGTTTACTGTTTTAACTCCGTTTCAAGCAGTTATAAAAATAATGTTAAACGGCCCACGTGAGCAGCGCGGACTGCACAATGCACGACTCCACTTTGAGAGGTAAAACATTTCTTGTTTTGATTAAATATCAAGCACAAACATTTGCCGGGGAAATGCAAAGTCGGTGCAAATTACCGCCACGCGCGTCGGTGTTTGCATCGCTTTGTTGGTTTTCCCTACATGGGAAATGTACCTCGCTCCTTGTTACACTGCCGTTGACTAATTCTTAAAATGCTCTATATTTTTCAATTTTGTTTCAGTTTAGTGCATTGAAATAACTATTCTCAAAGTTAGATATTAATAGTTAGCCGCTGTTCTGACGTTCGAGAATATTGTTAATTTTGATATTTATTTCTCTTTTTAGTTAGGTATACAATACATCCAATAAAAAGCATGTTTATTTGTCTGTTACTGTTGAGTTTTCTCGGTTATGGTATCTGTTGTATTAATAAATAATAGATTTTATTATACATAATTACGTTTATCTTCCATCCACAATCAACCAAGTAAAATGATAATTCACGGTTTTAATATCGCTTGCAGCCACTTGACGATTAAAATCGCTTGAAATAGTCAATTTTTATACCTAATTCTTCGAGCACTAAGTATACCTTCAGTCAGTTTTGTATGCGGGCGGTAACGGAGTCATAAATCCCCAGTGTAGAGATTGAATTCGCCACCGGACCTCACTCTATCATAGCGCGCCCGAATAATAGAATTGTTACACATGCCGGATTTGAATGGTTGATGTGTGGAGAGATTTACACTTTTACCTTTAGTGATGTAAAGGTACATCACTAGAGGTACAAGTGTAAATCTTTTCATTGTCATTAGGGCTAAAGTTTTGCTGCGGAGTTTTTAATGTTAGATAGTAGAATTATGTTTAAAAAATGTTGTTATACACATTAAATAATAGATACATGTAAGTAATCCGCTGTATATAAATAAAATGGTGGTCTAAATTCTCAGATTTCCAGTTACTTAGTAGGTAGTTAAATCCCTAGAAATGCCACGAAATTTCGGAAAAAAACGAATATTGTAAATCTGTCGATTTGCGAAAAATAAACTAACACTGCAATTTTGATGGAAAACTATTTATATAAGCCTATGTATGTATGACAGCGTGGTGGACTATGGCCTATACCCCTCTCATTGTGAGAGGAGACCCGTGCCCAGCAGTAGGACAGTTATGGGTTGTGATGATGATGATGATGATGTATGACAGTAAAATCAATATGGCGAAAACCAGATGCAAACATAAAGTTTGACCACTCCGCTATCAGTGCTAGATAATACGTTGCCTTGGGATAATTTTACACGCTTTTTATTAGCTTCACCTGTATGTTTGTATGTTTGTATGTTTGTTTGTAACCGACTTCTTTGGGCGCGATTTTGACCCACTTTAAACGGCCAGATTTCGTTCAAACTTTGTAGATTTATTGAGGACCGATGACAATACACTAATTTGATAAAATTATTATTCACTTAGCACTATAAAGCGTGTTTTTAGTTTTTATAACTATTCATTTATTAATGTATTCCTGTCCCACTCGGACGAAGCCGCGAACAAAAACTAGTAAAATATATTTCTTTGTTTCAGTCAGACGGTTGATAAATAAAGCAGTTATGCCAATTTAAAGAATCACGTCACAAGCACAACATCTTTTTGAGTGCGCGAACCTGAGAACTGAGGCATACATTTCCCAAAGCGAAGTGCGGCCGGTTTAGTACATCGTGAAGTAAAATAACAAGAGTTTCGCTTTACGGAGACGGCTTGTCATCACCGGAGACAAGAGAACAAGAGAGGTCTCCTTAAATAATAAAGCGAGAGATGGCTCCATTTAAACATTACCTAGATATAAGAAGGTTAAAAGTAGACCGATAAGGCGCTTGTTCCATCGTGACGTAAGACTTGACTAGAGATGTATTCGGTATAGCTTATAATTCTGAAATCATTTGGAAACTATCGTACAGTTCGTGTTGTACGTACGACCACCTGCCGTCGTTAACCATCTTGCTGGTCATGGGCAGGGTGATGGCGAGAGAACTAAATATTCTGACAGTCGGATTTTACTATTGACAGAATAGACATAAAATCTACCACCAAAACATTTTGCTTTCTATCTTTCAGCATTGGCGACCTGTCCAGGGAAAACGGGTTGAAGGAACACAAAGAGTCAATCTGTCATAGTCTGTTTAAAGACTACAATATTAAAGAAAGCCACGAGCATGACTTTCTCACTTCTCTCTTCTGTTTTGACTCGGTGACGCCTTTTTTGTCGTCCATGATTTTGTCCAAGAGCAACAGTGATCACTTACCAAAAGACGCTTTTTAGTGGGCTATTTATTTAAGAAGAAAATTAAACTTTTTTATCTGATGGAACTTGAAAATGTTTATTTATTTATTTAGATTTTTTTTACCATACAAAGTATAAGAACAAAAGACGAACTTGATAATGTTAGCGAACATTAAATTAAACGAGTTCGACCGATGTGAACCATCGCCTCGTCTGCCCGGTCGCCCGGTCGCGGTGGGGTCCCACCGTAAAACTATCTAGATAAAACGTTTTCATTAAGCAAGTGGCTCGGGAAAGACGGACGGTTTTAATCCGAGGTCGGGGTTCACTTCCGAAATAATGTGCCCGTATACCATGATATTAAACACGATTAAAATTGCAAGGAAATTTCCTGCTTATTATTAAATGGCCATTGTACTCGTAGTAGATTAAATTGTTGTTTTGTACGAAACTTAAGGCGGAAATGTGCGACGGTTCAAAGCAGAGATTATGGTGACTTTTGGGTATAGGTATGTACCATACATAAGGTTTTAAATCTGAAAACAACCTGACATATCTATTGTATGTGTGGCTACCGACCATAACAAGCGATCAGGTAGGACATCCCAGAACGTACGAGTTTAAACTTGGTTTGAATTTGAATGCGTTGTGTCCTTAGACTGGTTGGTCACTACCCTGCCTATGCAGTGAGGGGTCCCGGGGTCGATTACCGGCTGGAACAAACATTTATGTGACAAATAAATGTATGTTGCCGGGTCGTGGGTTTTGCGAATTGTATTGAATTTATGTTGTCTATGCCAACGCGCGCCAACGAGCCCCGGTGCGGGGGTACGAGCGTCGCGGGTGGCGTGGAGGACACAAATTAGACATCACTACCAATACCCACGACCCGAGAACGGACCGGGATACGACCATATGCGACGGTCACCACTTACCATCCCAGTTCATATTGTCAGCCCTCAGGCTACTCGTAGACACACCAAAAAGACAAGTGTTATTCTGTAATCCTAACGATAAATTATTAATTTATACACAACTAAGTGAAACATGGATTTCAAATTATTTCCCAACTTTCGTCATTAGGCGACGTTTGAATAAATTTAAATTTGTAATTAGAATCTCCCGGCCTTAATCAATGTCTTCTCCGATCCTAATAAATGGCAATCAAACAATTTGGGAACACAAACTTTGTCCATTCATTACCGGATAATTTGTACACGAATTTAACATACAATTAACTTATATTTTGCAATTTTTTTAACAATTCAACGCAGGGTTGAAATGAAGACATCGTTTAGGATTCCAATCTCCTCCTTCGGATAGGAAATAAATCTTTATTATTATTGATTTATTTTTAAATCATTACGGCAATCCCCAAGCCCAAAAAGTGCTTTAGATATCTTTATAAATTTCGAAACTGTTCCGTTGTATTGTGATGAAAACTAAATAAAAGAAATTTTTTGTAATTGAATTTCCAGTTCAAAATTATTTTCCAATATTGTTCCGAAGCTGTGCTGACGTCTGTATTTTGTGTGACATTCGTATTTTTGTGCTGACTTTTGTCGTTGAGCAAATTCTAAAGCCAGCTAGTCTGCTCTAAAATATATTTGTTCAAACTTTCCACTTTAATATTTAACAGGGAAAGGAGAACGAAAGTAGTTTACTTAGGCGTTCTGTTAGGCGACTTCGTAGAAGGGTCTAACGTGAGTACCTACATCATGAATCGTTAAAGAATCACAAGCATTTGTATTGGCAGGTGTTAAATACATATTAGCGTTTGTCTATCAAAGTCGCCGGCATATTACCTAGAGTTGCCAGATGGCCGGGAATTGCAGGAATTTTGCACCTTGTCCCGGTGTCCAGTAAGATGTTATTGTCACTGAATCCTAACGCCTATTTGTGCCGAATTTTACTTAAACTCGTGCTCATTTCTTACCGCCGTCCACTAATAAACCGAAAGGAGGTGCTTAGTTTTTATTACGTTATTATAATATTAAAATAACTTACTTTTAAAAATAATTCAGTATACATTGGCATTTTTTTCAAGTGTTACCGTGCTTCGGTGGGCGTTAACAGCAGTTGGTCCCGTTTTTATCATTATCTACCAGAAGTCAAGCCATGTTGACACTTGGATTGGCTAATAACCCCTCCACAAATCCACGCTGGAGTATGCTCCAGGCCTTCTCAGTTATGAGAAGAAACTTGTGCCCAGCCACAGTGGGCCATTATTCGGTTGAAGCCTTTTTTATTTTCATATATTTTTATTACTTCGGCCCACTAGGTTACCGTAGTAGAATTGTCCCCGAAATTACTGAAACTGGCATATATCTGGCAACCCCAAAGTACCATTAACATGAATGACATTAAATTGCTTCATTATTGGCTCTCCGATTGTGCAACCGAAACACAAAACATTACTTTTCACTTCATTTGGAAAGTGCTAGCTAGCTAGTCACCTGGTACAAAGCCAAATGAGTTTCAATAGAAGAAATGTGGCGCTATCA
The DNA here is from genome assembly GCA_905404295.2 of Ochlodes sylvanus. NCBI lineage: Eukaryota > Metazoa > Arthropoda > Insecta > Lepidoptera > Hesperiidae > Ochlodes > Ochlodes sylvanus. The sequence continues at coordinate 375,295 of FR990135.1, read as the reverse complement.
GTTTATACCAACAGAAAATGAGAACACGTTAGGTGGCTTGAAATTTGGAATCAACGATAGACTGAGTCCGCAGCCTGAATGACATAAAGTCTATTGGCTATTGCCCTCTACCACGGTAATACCGTGTATTACCGTGCGTCGTCTACTTGTCATATGCATTATCCTCTCGTTAAAGAGACTAGCAGTGGCCAGCTCTGGAAGGTCTTCGATAAAACTTATCGACTGTTATCTAAGCTTTGAACAAACTGCGAAGCGTGTTTTCCGCAATAAATAAACGCTTATGGTCCACTGATGTCACCATCATTATTATTTAACCCCTAACTGCTCCACTGTTGGGCTGTGATATTTTACCGAGGGAATAAGACCATAGTACAACAGGCAGGTTTAACATGTTTATGTAGATAGAAAAGAATATGAGAATTCTCAGTATACTCGCTTCCTTTGTGTAACTAAATATAAAAAAAATGTTTATGTAACAAAAATATATGAGCAACAGTAACGCGGGTGTCGACAGTTATTACACCATTCATCATTTCTTTAACAATTTCCCGTCTAGCTTTCTGCTGTTCTATGTGGATACATTCGCCTTTTGTAAAAGAATATTTCCTTAAACGTCGACATTGATAAAGATGTTGTGTAAAGCATTCCTTTTTAAATGATTAAGTTAAGTTCACAAAGGCATCTTTGGAATATTTGTAATCTTTAAGTATTTCAATTGTTCTCTCTTGTAAATATCTTTGAAACTGATAGCCGCACATATATAACTTTGAACGTAATATTTTGTGAAATCCTTTGAAAACAACACAGGTTTGCGTTGATGATATTTTTGAATAGTTTTCATTTGAAGACCAATTGCTTTGTCTTAGGAATTTATTTTGTATTCGTATTGTTTTTTGCGTAGAACAAAAGAATGCTTTATAAATTTTTATGAGGCTCAATACAAGGATCAGATAAACTTTACTTATTTGCTAATTATAATAATATCATTAGTCACGACTTTATAGTCAAATTGGTCATTGTAGTCCAGATACATCATTAAAACTGTCTGTCTGCTGTAGCCGTCTATTTCCGACAGGGGCAAACACTTTACAGATAAAGTTACAGATATTTTTTTATCCTTGAGTCAAGTGTTTGCATGTTCCATTTTTTTTTTCATAGCGCATGATTTATTTATTCACAAAAAAGTTCAGTAGGTAGTTACGATTATAATTTTTGGATAATTTGGAGAATTAAATTCAGCCGTTTTAAAATGCTCTGAGATGAAACGTTTACATATTACATAATCATGTTATGAAGACTGAAACGAAAGACAGCAGCATTCCCGAAGCGGCCTGCGTTTTTATCAAACTTTTTATTTACTTTATGTGCTGCGCACTTTACAGAGTAGGTAATATTCCACATCTTCTCGGCTAGCTTTGATGTCGTCTACAGCTGTGCAAATATTAATTACGTTTGCGAGAACTGTACCCAAATAACTTTAACACGGGATAACCGTTTTCTGTTTGCTTATAAGTACGTAAAGGTACAATTACAATGTCCTAAACTTGAAGCTATGAACCAAAATAAAATAAAGTATAGGTAATCTTTTTTTTACACCCATTCAAAGTTAATTATACCCAAATGACTTCAACATTCTTCATCGCTGTCAATGATAACTACCGACGGATTGATATCCTTCCAAAGCACGGAAACTACAGATTTGGTCACCCAGCCAAGTATCGTTCGCACCCGCCGATGCTAACTTAGGATTGAGGCAAGCCACCGATGTACATAATTATGACCGCTTCAATTGGGTCTCCTGTAGTAAGAACTACTCGTATTTGCTTACGACATTGCGTTTTATATTTGTTTTATTTTGTAATCACCGTGTGGACTGGGTCCTTTTACGGCTCGTTTTATTTCACCTTTTCAGTATAACACCACGTCGACCTTCGATGCCTACAACTATTCCCGTTGAGCAATATAAAAAAAATGTTCCCAGCCGGTGTTCGTCCCTTGCCCGGAAAGCAATTCCGGTGCGATAATAAAATCGTGCGTGTCTTGTTTCACAATAAACTATGATTTGCGAAAGGTTACGTTTGTGTAGCCAAAGGTAAGGGTAATAATATACGAGTATTACACTGTTGTTCATTATTCTTTATACGTATCAAACAACCTTTACATTATTTATAGATTTATTTATGATGTCTTATTTGTTTTACGAACCAAATTACTTTTGTACTTGTCTACATGAATATGAGAGTTACATCAAGTCTCCATATCCATAGGCACATTTTCCTGTTCTTTATATAATTATATAGCGTTATTTATGTCTAATGCAGATATGTCTTCATCAACTTCTTCAATGTGATGGTCTCGTTGTGGCATTTGATGTTTGGAGTTTTAATTATTGGAAGGGAAAATGAAGTTAAAGAGATCCAATAATGCTATGTGAAGTTGGGAATATCTAAGAAACACCCAATGACATTGATTGAAATAAAACAATGTGAAATGTATTTTATTAAAGTCGTAATTAACTGGTTACTACGTTTTGTTAGGTGATGAGGTTGAATCCCGCCAAACGTCTTGCCATTTTCCGGCTGGGAACTTGAGAGAAGACCTTCTTTCTTTTTCTTTATTTCTTGGCCAGCGGCGCATGGTGCAAATTTTATTTATTTTATTTTGATTTTTTATTTATGGCGCAATGGATACTATGCCGGACTGCCGTTCGAGGGGTTTTAAATTCGATTCCCAGCGAGGCGGAAATTTGAATGAGTTTCTTAAATTTCTGTTCTCGGTCTGGGTGTGTGTGTTCTTGTCTTGTGTGTTGTCCATGGCACCCACGACACAGGGAATCCTAGTGTGGAGCTATGAGTGTGTAGCGTTATTTATTATTTATCTTAATATAACGTTTATTCACCTCAGCACAATGTTCCGAAAAAAGACAAATGACAGTCTGTCTCATATATTTTTTCAGAGCAATATTTCGTGGAACCGGACATTTCGGGAACTGGGCGTGACAGCCTGCCCATCCCGCGCGCGCCTGGCCGCGCCTGGGCAGAGTCCTTGAGTTCGATTTCCGTTCGAGGCAGATATTTATATGACAGATATGTTTGTTGTCGGGTCATGTGTAAGTCATGTATTATTTGCGTTTTCCATGCCACCAATCACACAGGGAATCCTAGCGCTTGCTTAACTTAGCGTTAAACTGACCTGAAGTAGGCGAATGACTATGCCTACCGGCGCACTCATTACAAATAGGTACGACACGACAGCTGTATGTATGGACATACAAATGATACTTCACAAACAACTGAAACACGAAAACATTCGTCTGTCACATACACGTCCGGCCCCCGGGAATCGTAATCACAATGAAATCGGATATACCTATGCCTCATTTGGCTGCATCGCTATCTTCATATCGTAGTTAAATGTCATAATTAGGTAATATATAATTGAAACAAGTATTAAATTACAGAATCGATTAGTAGTAAGGAGTTTCCAGTGACGCGGGCGCTCAAAGTTTACGGCGTTTCGTACAAAAGAAAAACTTGCAAAGGTTACCAGTATGAGTAGCGCTGAATGTAAAGCTAATAATATACGCTCCTAATGAAACGCTAACTTTGCTAACGTGTATAAAGCGAGTCATGAGCGAATTGAATGCGGATATTTCGACCTACTTGTACGACCGTGGTCACGGCTAAGGTAATACAAATGTGCGTGAATAAAATTTTAAAATTATAAGAGTTAAATGGTAAATAAAACTGGTGTTCTAAGTACAATAAGTTACTTCAGTTGTATACTTATATTTTTGTCGTACGCGATGGCTAGTAAAAGTGTGGCCTGTCTTGAAAGGTGCTTTCTTGTTACCATAAATTTAAATCGTTTTAAAATGTTGGAGCTCTCTCTGTATTAGGAGTGTGGCATTGACCTCACACACAAGAGTGTCTCAAACTTACAAACTGACCGACCTCAAAGCAAAGTTTAAACTTGTAGTATACCTCTTATTAATAAAAAAAGAGATGCCCCCATTAAACGATCGATAAATCCAGCCAGATATTAAATTGTAACTTTTAATTAAATACCGACCAAGAAGGGGCCTTGAATTTTATGTAGATAATAGTTTTATGGTTAAATCTTACATGAACTTTTTTTATATAAAATTTGGCCTTTGAACAAGTGTTTCACTATTTTTTAGAATTCAATTCCTGAAGGAATAACTGAGATTGTTATAGAGTAAAATTCAAAGTTGTCATCGCTTTCTGAAGTTTTGTGAACGTTCTATTTGAGAAATCGTTTCTCGCGACGGGAATACGAAGTGGATATTATATTTCCCCGCCAGCTCCGCAGCCCCTTCCATCCAATTTCCTCCATCCGAGCTGCTGATTTGTACATTATTGACATCTATCCATTTCGTTTCAAACAATAGCTAAAACCTCAGCCGAACGTTTGAATAATTCATTCTGAACTAACTTTAATTTCCGCTCATTCCCCGGAAATAGGTCACTCGGCTGCTTCGTAGGTTTTGTTTCTCGGTTCGATTTTATGTCTTTCACAACTTTTTGTCTGTGAAGTTAGAATCAATCGGGAACGCTTACATTGAAATCGGAGTTTTTCTGCAAGTTAGATGGAATCGATCGCGTTGTTTACCCAGTAAGTGAGGGAAGTTTGGGGTTTAAAAAATTAATGACACATCGAGAAAATATCACTGGAGAGTATCATGGCGCTCACTCCATGTAACGTTGAGGCCAACCTCCCTTGCTCCGCGGCAACGGACGAGGATACGGCGCCAGGTCCCTCCAGTTGGAAGTCATTGAGTTCTGTACCACCCACTTTAATCTCGATAGTACCTACTTAAACAAGGTGGTACCCAGCTGGCTAGGTACTATTCTTCTAAAATCGAGCATGAATCATTTTTACGTGTTTTTTTTCGCATTGTCGGTATCACCTTCTTTTTTCTCTTTTGCATCCGTGCCTTTGGTTCGTATTAATTACTATTAGGTGGCCCGTATGCTCGGTTTGACTCCATTTACGTAAAATATCACGATTTTAGACGCTTAATTAATAAAACATTCCATTTACTTACAAGTGCTAGGAAATAAGCTCGGAGTACTCAGACGACGGATTTTATGATACAAAGTTCTAAAGTCTTACTACTTGTCTTGGTTGTAACTACGTATTATTTAATATTAAATATTATTTAATGATATTGGATTGTGCTACTTAAACAGGTAATCTGTAATACAAAGTCAAAGTTATTATTACTTCAATGGATTTTAGTTAAAAGCATTAATCTGCCTTAAAAGTTTAAGGTAAGGTAAGTGAATAAAGTTGAATCCACGTTTGCCCTTCCCCGCCTACACTTGGTGAAAGTAATAAACTTAAGTAATTATTAATATCCCGGTCAGAGTAACGACTTGAGTGTTCCAAGATGACTTACAAACTACTTGTTGACTTAAGGTAACAACTCGCCAACTCACTTTCAACTGAGATGTTCTTCTTGGGAACTCTCGCTTTAAAAGGATCTCTTTTCGATTGACTTTAAAGTTCTACTTCTTCGCGTATAATACATTTTTTTTACTTTTATTTTACATTACAGGGAGAGCTGGATAGCATCACTATTTAATATGAAACAAAGTATCCGTTTGTGCGAAGGGAATAAAAAACCACTGCTCAGATTTATGGGGTTTTTAAAACTACAATGATTTACGAGGATGGTTTGTGGAATAAATATTAAACTAAAATTATAAATTGTCGGACAATAACAAACAACAACTATTTCGCGGTAGGTCGTAATTATGAATGGTAGAAACATAATTAAGTATGTTTCTAAGCGGAGTTGGGTAGGACCACTTATTATCAGGTGGGACTGTAGTCCAGCATTAAGTTATAATAAACAAATGTGAGTGAGGGTTTTTTAAACCATTGACTTTTGGATGTAGCTGGTTCCTCCCATCATAGTATTAGCGTCCCTCGCTTACACGTGATGAATCCCGTTAAAGTTTAAGCAGTTTAAGGCAATAACATTGGGCCTTTGAACACCCAACTTGGACAGCACATTGTAGTGGCGGCGACCACTATACAAATATCTAAACAAATGTCTAAACAAAAAACAAAATATCAATAAATTAAATAAGCACTGTCTCAAGAAAACAATAAAAAGCTTCTTCTCCACTCCCAACTATGACGACACACACACACACACACACACACACACACACACACAGGCACACACGCGCACGCACGCACTTACGCACATGACATACATATAGACGCACACACCTTCGTAAACATAAATACATACACACAGAGGCATGCAACCTAACCAACCAATATTTACAATGTATCAACAAAAAAAACTTTACATAGTAGGTAAGTACCTTAATTCTTTTTTCTTTTCTTCTAACCGTTATTATAACAAGTCGTTTGCTTTAACATACCAATAAATACTGGAATAACTTTATTAACATTACAAAATATGCAATTGTTAGGGAAGGCACCGGCCCTATGATACGGGCATACCTAGTTTAGGGGTCAGGGTTCCAATGTAACCATAATATGTACTGAGGTGTTCAATAAAGATTTCATTTCAAAATAAGTAAGTTCTGTAGGTACCCAGCCTTCATATTGTACACATTATATTCGCATATGCAGGTAATATACCTACTTAAATTGAGTTTGGAACTTCGTATGAAAACTTAAAGTTACTCTGCTAATGAAATTTTGCGCACAGGATTTTATGGAAACATAGTTTTTATTGAAATCAAAATGATGAGTATCTTAACCGGAGAGTGCTGTCATCATAGCCTCTTACGGCGTATGAACTTCCTATAGTTCACTGAGACCCTAGTCTCTAGTCGCGATGTAGACAGGCTGGAGACATAATTAAAAGCAATATGTAAGTCGTTATAGTTAGGTATATCATATCTCGCCACACAAATAACGTGTAAGCCATCAAGTTGGAGCGAACAATCTTGAGAATGGCAAGTGTTGAGACGCTCCCCAAGGATCAAGTTCACCGCAGAATAAACTATTCACTAACTATGTTGTTTCTTATCGCAAAACTTGTATACTCAACAAATTTCATATAGATAAACTCGTAAACTCGCCCACACAAGATTCTAAGTATTCACAAATGAGATTTTACAAGTCCAAGTCCCAATTAAGTAAAAAAATTAAAATATGACTACGTAATAGAAATATTTTTTTTAGTAAGAATTGCAAAAGAAGCCGACCCGTGCCAAGGATCCTGGGTGCAATTACCGCGAGGCGGTTTGAACGATGTTTAAATTCCTGTTCTCGGTCTGGGAATGTTCTTGTCGTGTGTAAATTCCAGTGAAAATATGCCAGCAGTTGTACTTTTTCCAATGCTTAAAATCAACCAAAGTTTCATTAATACTCCGTGAAGTTGTCGGTCTGCTATACAAGGGATTCTAGTTCCAAAGTTATTATAAATGTCTTATTCAGAGCTGACGAAACCTCGTTTGTCACTTAGCAATTTAATCAAGTCGGAATTTATCGGGTTATGGCACTACATAATCTGTAATGAAGAGCAACGACGATATCATATTAATATTAAATTCAGTAACTAGATAGTGGTTGCGTCGCAAGTTGGCTAGGCATTGAGTGGTGGAGTGACTAGGTAGCTGGGTGGCTAGGTAGTTGGGCGAATGGAGAATCCCGAAGTCAATTTTGGTTGCTGTTTCTAATTTGTAAGTGGTGACATGATCAATTAATGAGTTGTTTTAGTAGAGTTAGTTTGGCGCCTGATTTACTTTATTAGCAATGAAAACTTTACGCGCTCGTATCTAGTGAAAGACTTACAGATGTTTAGAACATTGAATGAAGTATTTATAACTAACTTGAGTCGTCAGACGTTGAGTTAAGTTTTCATTATCTTTTTATGTAGGCACCGTTACTGCTGTTGCTGTTCTTATTTAAACGTCAACGGCCGCGTGGTTCCAAAATTATAACGAATTTAACCCGAATTGAATACGAATAAGTTCTCGCGATAAGCCTTTATGTCATATGAATTGTGTAATGACGTTATAATATGATAGAAAACGTTTTAACGCTAGAAGCTTGTTATTAAAAAGTTTTTTTTACTTTTAATTTAAATGTTTATTGTGAATAAAAATAAGGTTCATTTTCCTATGTACACTTTACGAAGACTCACTCACGTCACAAAGTAGTGTTCCGTGTAGCTTCGAGTAGGAAAAATTATTCTTTATAGTTTCTTATTTCGGAACTACTTTCACAAAGTGTCAGTATAAACCGAAGTTCAAATAAAAATAAAAGCAACCGATCGTAACACAAGCAATGACATTATAAGTAAAAAGAGGTAGACATGTTACTTATATGAAAAACGAACCTGACAAACGCAACCGAAATATTGCACTGACGTCTGTTGACGTTAACCATAAGTGTCATAGATAAATGTAAGAGACGAGACATTGATTCTTAGAATGATTTATGCCTAAAACTGCTATGACTCTTGGAAGTACATAATATTAACATTTAAGATTAAGGATCATAAGCAAAAAAGAACATTAAATCAAATTTACTTTAAACAAAAAATTAAATAAAAACAAATTAAATTAGAAACTAATTACTGCGAGAGAGAAAAACAGCAATTTCATAAACTCAAACTCAAATCATTTATTTCATGTAGGATACATACAATTATGAAATAGCTTTTTAAGGAAATAACAAAAAGGTTAGTCGACGTCACAGGAGACCGAAGATCTGGCAGCTACCTTGGACAAAGAATTAGTATAGGTAGCTATTCAAAAGGGTAACGCTGCAAGTATCTTCAGAACCTTGCCTAAAGGGACTCCTTTTAATAATATATTTTTACTATATTTTTTAATATATAATATAGTTTTACTATATTTTTTAAGGTTTTTTAGTTTAAGGTTCATTATTCCAGTTTTATATCATTTCTCTGTAAATAAAATAAATACGCAATAATATAATGAAAAAAAAAATGATGAACGTAATTTTTTGCATTTACCACCGTCTCGCTAAGGTGCCTTTAAATATTGAATTTTTAAATCTTTGAGGAGAAATAGAAACGGCGAAAGAAACTCCTCGGCACATCTTTAAAAAAGAAATGCTTACAACTACATTACAAAGGAGAATGATTATTTTGTCCTGCAATTTTCTCACACTTCAGATGAACTCCAGAACCATAATATTAGTTTTTAATCTAACCGTCGTCTAAGTATTAGAATCAGCATTTTGAACAGGGGATTTTATTATAAAGATATTATAAGTAAGAAAATATTATATAAAAAAATTAAAACAAAATATTATGGTATAAGTGAAATATGTTTTTGATGCAGCACGTGATTTAGATGTAAAATCATGTATAATGAATTATGTGTATAATGAATTAAGTTGTCATCTATGTCAAACCTTTTCTTGACGTATATTTGCCTTCATTTTTAAAGTGGTTACTACAAATCCTACTATAATTTGAAGGCATTAAATAATATTCACATCTTTGTCTCCGCACAACAGTTATCCAATTTTGTTGATTAACCTTGTTGGTAGGAAATCTACGGGACATTAAAAAAATAACGGTTTAATGAACGTAGAAACAAAAGAATTCAGCCTAAATTCATAAAAAAATCTCATCGTTACACTAACAATTTCTTGTCTACCTATTGTACCTACTGTCTGCATTGTTGCCTCTAATCTATGATCTTAGCGTATGTGCTATCTTTGTTACACCTGTGAGTGAAGCAATGTTCTATCTCTTTTATCGTTTGGAAACAAGCTGTGATTCATTAAAATTACAAATTATAAATTAATCTATTTAAAATTTCAATATTTTTATACATTTACCTATGATATGATATACCGTCCTCTTTCTTTACCTTTCTATCATAATTGTTGCACTTTCGAAATGCACAAGAAGGCATTTTACCTTTTTTTAGTATGTAGTCGACACGTGCGCTCACAATGACAGCCGACAGCTCGACTGATTGCAACGATCTCACGTAGGACCGTTTCCACTGCACGCGTTAGGAGCGTTGGTGGCGTATCTAGTGTAATATATCATTGAACACAAGGGTTCATTAAGTACAACCAAATCGTCAGCTGGAGCGTTGTAAAGAATACATTTTGTAAAACAAAACGTAACTGGTTCCCCACGACTGTCGCGCTCACTTTTACCGTCCGCAGTCTCGCGTGTGCTGTAGCTATTTTTACCACCGAACACGGAATGGAACTAAGTGAAGGGTAGGCAGGTATTTACGGCCAACTCCGATCCGACCGAGAATTCAACCGTTATGTCACGGTAATAGTAGCATACAGTATTCTATCTTCATACAAACGGAGTTTAGTAGACATTAAGTATACAACAGCCACAGAAACGCCATAGGGACGATCGAACGTGTGGGTTTGTAATCAGGAAGCGTGCGTATGACCTACCCACTTACATTCACTACAACTAGAAAGAGGCGGCCCTAGCGCGCGGGGCAGTAGGCATTTATTTCAAGGACAGGGCCGAGTCACACTACTGTATGATACTATTACCGTGTTTATGTAAACGACGTAAAGCTCATAATAATATGTCAACGCTTTTTTGAGTTGAATCGGAGTGGAGTTTGAGTCGAGGTGATGTAATGCGCACAGACTTTAATCAGGCCCCCACACGGAACTCCCCGCCAAGCAGTAATGTTTACGAGGGCTGCTGTCAACAACTTAAAAAAGAACGTAGGAAAGACGGCCGGGAAACACTAGAACATAACCACTGCTTTATTGAAACACTAGAACGTAAACTGCAACGAAAATACACCACTTCGTTCTGGAAATTGTTTTTCTTTTGACGGAAATCTGAAATGCGAATTTATAAAACTTGCTATCGTGAACTTGTGAACGTAATTAAATTCACGGTCGAACATGATAAACTATAGATCCTCGATGCCTACGTCAATTACATAGGTAGAATGGGGAGTATATCTACATATTTATTTTGCAATATATTACTTAAGGTGAATCCGTATTGAATCCTAAAATCAATGTGTTTTCTGTGACATAATAATATTTGAGCGGCTTATTTTCAACCCTTCATACTTTTTAACAGAAAGTTAAAATAACTGTCATACCATAAAAATGTAAAATAACTCTACAGGAGTTGTTTAAAAGGCATACAATTTCTGAGTTATCTTGTCTCCATTACGTGTCGATAAAAACACTGTAATAAAGGTAGCAATGGGGGCAAACGTCGAATTGCTTTTTGTACTAACTTAACCTTTTTTGAACATACCTATATTATCTACTAAAGATAGTGTGACACCAGAATGTGGTATGAATTTATGGAAAACCTCCCTACGTATGTATATCACAGTAAGTTAATTTGCATGTCAATGGATACATGCCTGTTGGTAAGTCGAACACCTCCACAGGTGAATAGGGATATTCTCTATTTGCATCAAAATCTTATTCAAAGTCGACAGCTTGGTTCTTCCTGCATATAAATTCATTATGTAAGGTATAATGTTTATATTTTTATAAAGGTCGTGTCATTTTGGTGTGAGTATAATAACAAATTAAAATAGTACATAGATAAATTTAATTCTGCACATGAATTACCGTTCATCGGTTGACTACAGCCTATAGATTTAGTTTTATGTGACCCAGTAATGGGTCGATAATGGATGATAAACTATTAGGTAACTACATAAAAATCTTTTCATAGATTAATTCCTGTATGTTTAACATGCTATAGAATACGTAATAGTGTATTAATTAATGCAATAGTCGTAAATGGAGTGTATAAGTAATGCAATAATAAAAGTAATTTTTATTAGTTTTATCGCCTATTGTTTGCGGTTTTCACAGGACATTTAGTGTTTGAATTAGTTGATTAGTTTCACAAAAAAGGAAGAAGGGCAGTTTAAAGAATTCCGTCTAACCATGTTTTCGGGTTTTTGTAGTAAGGCATAGGGTTCCCAAAGGGAAAGAGGGCAGTTAGTAGTCCTTGAATAAAAACCACCAGACAATTATATATCACACATACATACACTGAGTCTTACGTATCATGTAGTACCGTCTTAATTCCGGCCGCTAAATGGGCAGTAGAAATAGTATCTCAGTGGAGTAATTCATTTCCATACAAGTGCAGCTGGAGGGTCGCCAAAACTTGCAAATTATGTGCGCGCGCCGCGGCGCCGCGGCTACGATTGCTCCGTGGGCCTCCGAGCGGTTCTTGTAGCGACTCACTTGTGTGTGATACGTTTCCATGCCGTAACATGCTGCTTCTTAATAAAGAAGAATGGACAACTTACATAATCGGCGGTTCTCTAGGTTTAAGTTATCAACCCTGTGAACTATATTGAAACCATACAAGGAAGTTATTGGGTAATGTAGATACCCTTTATTTGGTCTGGAAACCCGCCAACAAACGTCTGGAACTATGTAGCTGCGGCGAGTCGTGCTGGAGTAATGTTACTGTTACAATAGTTTCTATGATACGGTTACTGATCACACCACACTTTGTATCTTTATGATTGTTGAATTTAAGGTAAGATGGTGTTAAACTCCAACTCCAGGGTATTTTTCGCTGATTACTGCAAATTGTGTGTGTTACTTCGGCCGAATACGACGAAATATCCACCGAATCCGTATTTCGTATAAGTAAGTTATTTATCATTCCGAATAATTACGACAACAAGAAAAGTGACAACTATGACAAACTGTTAGATTAAAAAATATATGATGACTATTAAATTTCACTAAGCCGCTTTAAGGGTTCTATACCAAAGGGTTTAAAAGCTCCATATTACTAAGACTCCGCTGTCAGTCTCTATTAATCCTCTGATATGATGTTATGTATAATAAATATTAAATTACATGTCGAGAGTAATCAGGTACTTATTATAATTAAATATATACAATTACATACTATGCATAGTCCGCGGTATCTACATGAATGATATTATTTAATTCCGTGCTGTATTAGACGGTGGTGCTGTAGAAGCCGAGCTCCGAGTACAGATTCCTTTGTTAACTGCTGATAAGGTTGGAGGGTGGCCAAAATCCATAAAATTAAGCGTTAGGAACGCCGGCAGATAGCGGCATGCACTCCGTAATGAACTGCTAATTAACTTCTACAGTAATCATTGCGTACGAAAGAACTTTTATGCTGAATACCAAAAAACTGTTCTGAATTCTTACCAGAAGGTTGGAGGTCGCCAGAGAAGGACATCGTTGACGCGGTGTTTAGGGTACCACTACAAACGGAACCCTTTTACTTTAAAAATAATCGATTTCATAGAGTTTCCATACAAGTGTGGCGACATCGCACACACCTCACACGGTGACAACGCTACGAAGCCTGAATCACGCTATCGAAGTTTTCTACACCGCTCGTATATGTTCAAGTTGCAACAAAGATCAGTTGGGGCTTCACCGCCTCTCGGGCAAGTTGTTTTGCCCAGCCGGAGATCGCCCGTTGCCAAACAAGTAACCTTAAAAATTAAGTTTTTATACATTCAATCTTGTTATTGACCTAATAATTATATGTAACTAGCTGTCCCAGCGAACTTCGTACCGCTCTATAATTAATAGACTTATAATTTGCAATAAAATAAAATTGCGACTATAATTAAAGATCTAAGCTATCCTATCTCTCAAGTTGGACCAGACTGCTCACGGTGTGCCAATTTAATTTAAAATCGGTTAAGTAGTTTAGGAATCCATCGCGGACAAACATCGTGACAGGAGATTTATATATATTAAGATATCGCTCATTGTTACGGAACCATAGTGTGCGAGTCCGACTTGCACTTGACCTATTTTGTTACATTTTCACTGCCACCGCCGCATCCGATAAAGCATCTATACCAGGCATAGTTATAAGCATTTTTTATGTTTCAGTTTCCATCTCAGTATTCAATGGTTTAATTATTATAATTATATAGACGTTTACTGTTATTTTTTTATATACGCCCATAAGTTCTTATCGCTGCTTATCATAGCTTTAACTTGAAAACCGAGTTTTAACGTGAAAATATCAACTAACGAATAGATAATATGTGATATGGCTGATATCTAACGTGTTATAACAGAAAATAATATAAAATGTAGTCAGCACAAAGTAACAAGATACATGGCAAGAATTTGAAATTTCCTGCATCCAATCAAAGTGTATAAAAGTTTTAAATTTCTGTCGCGCAGTTCTTTGTGACACCGAGCGGCGGTCCTTGTTTGCGTCTGTGTCTCAACCGGGAAGACAACAACTTTGTTACTAACCAGTAGTTTCTATTTTAGTTTTAATGAATCTGTATCTTGTTGTAGAGAACTCTGGGAGCTGGTAATGTTCAGTTCCATCCTTTGTCACAGTTCTACAAAATAAATATTCCTTGGCGCTAGTTCTAAACTTGGACAAATTCGTTCAAGTGTGTTAGAAAAATAAAGAACGTCCTTACTGTACCTACTCATATGCCTGCAATTTGCAACTTGAAAATTTTGTCGGTGAAAGCCTTTCCGTGCAAACGGGCAAATAGGCTATTCATTTTTATTCGCATTTAATAAAGCCACTTGAAATATCGTTACACTGCGCGAGGTCATTACAATCGGCGGCAGAGGTGACACCGTTTCCCGCGCGATCTGTCAGTGTCAGTCCGCCATTTTGTTTTTACCGCTTTGTTTCACCTGGTCTATCGCAATGCGGAATTTCATAGATGCTATCTTGGGTTCTAAGGCTGAAGCCGTAACACATTTTGTTTGCTCGTATAGCCTTCATGTGGCACCCAATTAGAATTCCTTATTCTATAAAAGAAAATAATTGTTCACAAAACAATTTATATCCTTATAAATATAAATACATACATACATCTGAACTGTTCTAGACCTGCTGAGTTACTTTCGATTTGCTTCCGATAGTATTTGACAGTACATACTTGACTGTTAGGAATCCCTGTACAAAGTTTCCACACCACTTTAGACCACACGACTGAAGTAAAACTTCTTTAGCATATAGATGGATATATGTATGTCTATATATATGATTATATTATGTATAATATATGCATACATATAAATAAACTTTAAGATGAATTTACATTTTTTTTCACTTTAAACGTAGTAGTAGTTTAATGTATTGAACGAAATTCGTTATGAGAAGGATTTGTCAATGTATTACAGTACTATTTTAACTTGGCATCATTTGTACACACCGGATCACACTTTTCGTAACGCTTTCACCAGCTTACTCCCAAGTCAAGCGTGCGTCAAGAAGTTTTACTTAAATTTATATTTAATAAAAAATGTTTACGTTCATAGTGTCTATGTGAAGTAACTCTTTAATAGAATAGATTACGGTTCAATTTCGAGCGCAGAGAAGGGCTCTAGCGTATAATACAATGAGTTAAAATATAGGAAAGCCGATGCCTGCGCCTCACAAACGGCAATGTCTCATACCTACAAGGGTACCGTTTGACTCACTAGATACCATCTGAAGATTCATTCGTTCCCGTCTCCTGTAATTACGCGGCAAATTGCGCTAATTCATGCTGATTTAGCGCCGGCTCGCAGATAAATTTGGTCGCTTTTTCTAGATAATAAGAGAACCTTTTGTGTATAGTCTCCAGTGTATAATGGAGAGCAGAACGCCTTTTAATTGTTATTTACGGTGTTTTGTTTTTGGTACCGTTGTTCGGAATGTGAATATCGTGCATCGTGCTAGTGTGGAAAGGAAGATATAATTATGGAAGAAAAAATTAGGGCAGCACGCCATTGTAATGTATAGTACCCTCCCCTAATTGTACAACTGTTTAATGGTTCCTTTTACTTGTAATGTATTGTACATTTCCTCTAATTAGTACAACAAATTAAAGGCCACTTCACACGTGATTGATGTCAAACTTCATCCTGAACCATACTTAATAACCTTAAGTAGAGTAAGTTATAACATAATTTGTTGAAAAAATAAATGGGTGCTTCAGAGCCAGTACTTTGTATTTTCCCTCCTACTACTTGGGCGGCAACGCATCGGTGATTATTTAGTGCTGCATATATTTATGGGCGACGGTGACAGCATACCATAAAATGGCTCGTAAGCTCCATTGGCGGATATTTCCATATGTAAATTCACACCTATAAACCGTATCTATGCTCGTTCTACCAACTACCAACCGAGACAAGTGGCGATTGCTCGTGAGGCGCATAACATCTGCCCACAGTAATGATACTACGTGACGACCACGACCGCTCTGACAAGAGCGATACGACAAAGAAGATGCACGTTCTGCAAATCTCGTCATTCCTTTTGTTGGAAAACATAGTTTGCTATTTGTGCAGCAAGACAGGAACAACGAAACGCGCTTTATACAATTAGCGCGATGCTCAGTGCCAATTAATTGCAGAGAAGACAAACGAGCAAGGTTCAGCCCCTTCCCGGGTAATCCGAACGGAACGAATGCTACTATTCATTCGCTCGCAGGAAGCAGAATGCACTAGAACACAATTTGTTAGGGACAATACAACAGAAGCTCGAAGAAGTTCTGTAATGTAGTCAGTTTGTCACGGAAACTGAAATAATGGAGTCTATTGTGTATTGGAGACTGTTCATTTTGCTTGTGAATAAATATTTGTACACACTCATTGACTAAACTAGGATTTATAGATTTCATGGATGACACACGAAGACTGAGTACAGAAATTTAAACTCATCATTTAAATTTCCAGCTAGCTGGGGATTATACCCAGGCCAATCTGAATGGCACGACGCCGGTGCACGGTGGTGCGGCACAAACGTGATAACTCTTGACGCTGTAGTCCAATTGGTGACCGTGCCAGCACAGCAGTCCTCGATTCCATTTTCTTCCAGGGTAGATATTTACATATGTCGACGATAATGGTTTAAACCGAGTAGTGGTTGTCAGTGGTGTATCATGTAATGTAATGTTTTCACTTACCATCAGATAGCTCGTCTCCTCGATTGTTGCCTATTAACGTATAAAAAATGTCCTGAAAGGATTATTAATTTGTTGTATTGTCAATAGATTTGTTAGCTGCTAATTGAAACGCTCTACATGTGTATTTAGACATACGAGGCAAGCGCGGCAGTTAAGCGGGCTCCGAACAGGGCAAACAGGCAATTTGCAAAGTTTTAAATGAAACAAGCGCATTGGACAGTGAACTAACGGGTTCTCGTTACACCGCCCGTTTGGGTAGCTCCAGTGATCGGTATTTGACTGAAGCGTTCAAATGTTGTGGGTAATGTCAATGTTTATAATTTTTTGGAGTTAATTTGTCTCCTATATTGGGAGCAATGAGAAAATTTTAAAAATAATCAAAAGCTCTATCATTCTTTAGTCCAAACCAACCTGCGTTACTTGTGGTGTATCCTTCTGAACAACAGATGAGGCTATGGCGACAGGTCCTGTCCGTTGGATATCACTGGGCCCTGTGCCACCGACTTTAATACCGCCGGCAATGTATAGGTGAAGCCTAAACCCGAGTGATCGTTTATTGATTATTAAAAAAACCTGCCATCTTAAGAGAGAGATAAATATTTGTTTAATTGACAATTTCAAATATCAAAATAAAATCAATTTCCGTACCAGAATATGTATACAGAAATATAAAATGTTTAAACTGAAGCAAATTAAGAGGTTTAATGAATAAAATAGCGTTACATGTAGGATGCCGACAATAAAAAGGAGGGATCAAATATGGGGCTAAACGGTAGTGGGGCACAGATGCGGTTAACTTGTATAAAAATGGGCTAATTTAGGCGAAACATTAGGCAAACCCCAATTCGAGGCGTTGCTGACAACGCGGGCAGGTGTGTCCAATGGGGAGGTGCAAGTGGCAAGTTGGAGCGATTACCGCGAAATGTGCTACATTAATTGAACTGATTGCGTCTCGAGTAAAAAATCTGCTGACGCACTATGATTCCCTGTCACGCAGGAGGCATGGAGAACTAAAGCCACGTTATTGTAGGGACTTGTGGAATTGGGTTCGGCAGACATTTATGTTACAGATAAATATTTGTTCCGGGTCTTGGGTGTTCGTAGTGTTAATTGTGTTGTCCAAGCCGCTCGCGACACATGGAATTCTAGTCCGGAGTATGAGTGTGTGAGCGTTTATTTATACGAGGAATCCACACAGCATCATCATATTCTACAAACGATAGCAACAAAGATCTTTTAGTTTCATTATGAATAAGTTAATAGAAGTAATGTATAGTGTACGAAGGAAGCTTATTTAAAACGCATTTCGTGTATGGCATTCAAGAAATTTCAATTCTCATCTGCATTGTGCAAACTGTGTGAAACTTGCGCTGCGAATCTTACGGAGCCGCTTTATGCGGAACTTAATTCGGAGGAACAATATTTAGCGTCTCCTCGCCGTCCTACTTTAATAACTTGTTCGGTGGTAGGGGACCGTTCGGAGCTGGGTCGTGTGTAATGAAGAGCGAAGATCGCGGGAGAGACTTGATGTATGAGCTCTTGAGGGTGCGGGCCGAGTTCGCTTAATTAGAGGTTTTCAAAATTTTGATGGCAAATATTCAACATATTAAAATTTATTAACACGTAATTAAAAATCGCACTTTTGCAAATACATTTTTCAAGTTCATATTTATCAATACCATGGTCTGATAGGTTAACTGTATGGAACCTTGACGCAATCGAGAGTATTTTGGATTTGACCAAATATCCCTAATTGTTTTTTATATAAACAGCCGACGTAACCATCCTTGTCGTTAACACTAAAGATATACCAATGCGGTGCCGGTCAAAAAATAAAAGAGAAAAAACAAAGAAAATATCGGCTCTTAAGTCAAACTAATGTTTATTCATGCCATAACTTCAACATCGGTGCGGTCGGGGCAGATTTTTTTGTTAACGAGATTGTCCGACATCTCTCCTTGCACGATTATCAGATATCCGATCTCCAGTGGTAGAACACGAGCTCTCTATTTTAGTTTGATGGAACAACTTTATAGCGCCGAACTTCTTTGAACCAAGCATCAGTTTTCCATTATTTTTATTCGTTAAACTTCCTGAAACTGAACTTCGGGAAAAGAATAGCTTCAAGAGATGCAGGAGTCTTAATTTGAAAGCTTTTAGCAAACTTTCAAGTTAAACACTAAGGAGTGTTGAGTTAAATAAAAAATAGGCAGCTGCAAGAAAAGAACAGACCCTTCTTTCTTGACCTTATCATCTTATTGCCTTTCAAGCTGAATTATGTGAAACATGGTACGGCTTAAATATCTAATCAATATCTCTTTTACTTGTGGTTTGCATTTATTGAAATAAAACAAACATTAGATACTACCCAAAGTTTACTTGTAATACGTTAGTGTTATACGTATTGGTTTACTAGTTTCTGATAGTAGCGAGAACAAACGCACAGATAAAATTATATATTTAATATAAAAGCTTTTATTCCATAATTAAATTGTAATTAAATTCTAAATTCTTCAGTAATTCATTGCTATGGGATATATTGCGTTAATCCACATTCCACAATAACAATTTTTCTCAAATATCTTCAGAGTACAGATGTCGATCAGATAGAGTTATGATGATGGTAATAGTATTGAGAAGTCAGGATGACTGATCGATCAATTAGTGTCGAGGGTCATCATTCTCCGCTCGGCTCTGAAAATAACGCAAAAAGGCGGCTCGCTGACGTCAGCTGAAAGGCTCCTATCTACTGGTCGGACGTTCGACGGATGAATGTCTTCGAGTCTATTGACCCTTTATTTGATTCAGCCGGGCGTTAACTGCTGACGTCGAGCTCTGCTCTTTCTTTCTATTTTGTCTTATGAAAACGTTATATTCTTCGTAAGGAAACTGGATAAAATATGGCTATTCATCAACGTATAACTTAACTTAACTTTTTTCCCCAGGATGCGGGGATTTTGGAGTTAAGATTAATGGTGTGCCTTGCAGCATTTGGGGTGTGGCTCTTCATGAGATTTGACTCTTGACAACCTATTTAACATGATTTGTTTCAGGTGGGATTAATATAAAAATATGTACAAAGCTTGCAAATATTTTACTAAGATAAGAATAATAATACATACCGAAGTGTAGGTACATTGTTCAGAATCATTGTACAAGGTGTTCCCCGTTTGATTTAATCATTAACACGACGCGGCGCGCTAATTCGGGGCGATATCATCAATTTTGCGCATCCTATTAATCCCCTTATCTCGGAGGTCATGCGATGTTCGGTCGACCGCACACGGTCCCCGAGCCTCGGATAATGGACACACTTACATATTACTTTTCGCAGTTCCGTTTAGTGGGTCAAATCATGATGTAATCAAAGTATCAGTAGGTAATATAACATACGAGTACATACTGTAATATATGACGGCCCATGATGGAAGTCCGTGACCAAACGAAAATTTTCGACATAGATCTCAGTTAGCCGGCTGAAGTGGAAATGGGTAGGCTACATGGCTTTAAGTGCAGACAACCGATGGGGTAGAAAAACCCTCGAATGGTTACAACGCCTCGGTAATAGGATCACAGATCACCCCCAACCAGGTGAACTGATGGCCAAAAGAAGACAACGGGAAGCCGCATCCAGGACCGGTTGGAGTGACTATACGCTAATTAGGGGAGGCATGTGATCAGCAGTGGACTTCGAAAGGCTGATAAGTTAAGAGTACCGAGAAAATTGTCGGAGAAATGTTACGATGGCAATTTAGGTTTTCTTGTTCCACAATAACAACGTTTAAATGTGATTATAGTTTTAAAATAATTTTATTTCCAGCATTGAAAATGTCTTTTTCGCTGAGCGGATTCTGTCTTGTTACATAAGACAGTGGTTTGTGACATTGGTGCATCCGGCGTTTTATGTTTTCACTCGATGACACTAACGAAAGTGTTCAGCTCTGCAAGTCACGGAAATAATTATTTTCTTTTTTATATAATGAGTAGCCTTCCCCCGCGGTTTCACCCGCCAATTTCTAATTAATCCTTTCACTTTCACCTATACAGGGTGTAATCGTTAAGTGTGCACAGGCGATTATTCCGTAACTATTACAGATATCAAAAAACTTTAAACTGATATCGAAAGCACTTTACCTAATGAGTAAAATGACAATAATAATTTATTAAAAATAAAACGAGAAATGTCCAAAAAAATTACATTAAACTCTCCCATACATTTAGTATGAGATAGTAGAAAGGTTTTACTTTCTTTATTTAAAGTGGAATAGTACCTACTCATTTTACCCTTATCATTTTATAATTATGTATGATATGATATTGATGAATTTCAAGTAGATACACACGTGTAGATTAATTATATTATCTTACCACTTCAAATTAATAATAACCCTTGTTTCAATATCGTATTGATTTGAACTGGCTGAAAAGCAACATACTAAATAAAAACAAAAAGAAAGATACGCTTTGGTGTTCGTTCTAAATTCAAATTCTTTATCGCGGGAATAGGTACCTACTATTCCACTTTAAATAAAGAAAGTAAAACCTACTATCTCATACTAAATGTATGGGAGAGTTTAATGTAATTTTTTTGGATATTTCTCGTTTTATTTTTAATAAATTATTATTTTCATTTTACTCATTAGGTAAAGTGCTTTCGGTATCAGTTTAAAGTTTTTAGATATCTGTAATAGTTACGGAATAATCGCCTGTGCACACTTAACGATTACACCCTGTATACAAAGGATCAAGTGAAACCATTGAAGAAATAATAAGTTTAAGTTTACCCCCTGTGTTATAGGAATAAAAAAGAGATTATATTTAGTGAAATAGAGTCTAAGGGTACAGGCGGATAGGTATGTATAGGCAGTGAGCCACTTTATTTTATACCTACTACGCAGAGAAGATGAAAACAAGCAATGTTGGTGATAATAATAAATAATAATAATAAATAACGCTACACACTCATAGCCCCACACTAAGATTCCCTGTGTCGTGGGTGCCATTGACAACACACAAGACAAGAACACACACACCCAGATCAAGAACGGAAATTTAAATTCATCATTCAAATTTCCGACTCGCTGGGAATCGAACCCAGGACCATCGGAACGGCGATCCAGCGTGTTAACCATTGCGCCATCCGGGTCCTCAATGTGTGTGTCAATAATAACAGTGATTAAGATAATAATAAGTTTAATCACCCAAAATGTACAACTTTTAAGCCGTTATGAGATAACGCACCCAATTTTTTATCACACAGCAAACTGAGATTACCTCTCAAATGGTGGACTTGGAGTTTTTATGTTTCCTTTTTACCGTTATCACCGTCGGTTATGACGTCACGTCGCACCGGGACGCCCCGGGGCAGGCGGCCATTGTTGGGTTATAATCTTAACTGCCCGTAGTGGTAATTGAGTTTACTAAGAACGAGTCTTGTGACGTCGGTTTAATCTTATAATGGTCGTTAAACTTGGTATTGTTCAGGATGACCTTATTTGGGCCCGGTATTACAATGTTTATGACTTATTTATGACAATTTATTTAAGACTAGCTGTGCTGCGGACACAGCTATAACGCTCAGCTCCGTAATTTGAACTTTGTTTAATCGTTAACTTTCTTTTGTTGTAGGTAAGGAGCAGCCGTTTAACTGAAAGGTAAAAGGTTGGGCGTTATCGAGGCCGTAAGCGCTGCACGAGTTGCGACCTGGCGAGCGGCCTAGCCGTGTAATTACAACTTGTGATTGCTGTTTCAACCCGGCCCTTGGTGATCGAGTGCAGTAAAATTAAAGGTTATTGCCTCGTAAGTCGGGGGGTTAAGGTTAAAGGACGCCATTTACCATAATTTGTCGTAAGTATTGCTTTATTATTACTGTTAGGTGTTAGTCTAGTTGGTAGTGGTCCTGCCTGCGAAGCCATGGGTCTCGGGTTCGACTCCCGGCTGGGGCAGACATTTATGTCACAGACAAATGTTTGTTACTGATGTGTTATTTGTGTCGTCCATGTCATGGAACATGAGTGTGTAAGCTTCAACCGATGCGTTACAGGTTACAAATTTATCTTGTGAGTCCTTTAATTTAAAATATTTTACACTTATTCTGACCTTCCCTTCTACGACTTGGTTTTAAACTTGCGCTCGTTCAACTGAAGTATTGCTTTACTTTACGGCTCATAATGCGAGATAAGAAACACTAAAGATGTCATATCCTTCGGTGTGAGATTATAAAGAGCGCGTTCTCTTCATATACTTTACTTACTTTCAGTAAATGTGAGATATTGCGTTTTGATATTATGTTCATAGGATCATAACACGTAAACTTGCGCTTGCCATCCCGCGTGTGCCCCTGTCGGCTATTACGAGTAACATATCTCTGATGATTTAGATCCTAAATTCGTATGCCGAAGCGGTGCCTGTATAACCTGTAGGTCGCAAACTGAGGGTAAACTAAGGCTCGCAATGCAAGCTTAATGTAGAAAACAAGATATACAAAGAAAATAAATGAAAGAAAACTCGCGAGCTTTCCGCTCGGTAATGGATGAAAGCTTTAAGAGGGCTTCAATAACTTTGAAAACAAACAAGATTTGTCTATTTCCTGAGAACTTAATCCGATTGAACAGATCTGTCGAAGGATTTACGTTTCAATTGAAACGTGGCAGGACGCTGTCAGTGGCAATCAGGTTGAAATATATAATAATACTAGCGACCCGCCCTCGCTTCGGTTCGGGAAACTTATTCCTTCGGTTTGCAAAGATTTAGTTATATATTTTGGATAATTCACAGTATATCTTTATAAATTATATCCTATGTGTTATTCTGATGTAAGCTATATTACTGTAAAGTTTGATCAAAATTTATTCGGTAGTTTTTGCGTGAAAGAGTAACAAACATTCATACATCCATACAAACTTTCGCATTTATATTATTAATAGGATATAAATATAATCGGTGTTCCCATCCGATTATAATGTGGGTGTCTTCAAATCAAGAGTGAATAGGTTGCTACTAAGTTAGTGCGCTCTACCACCTAAGACCTCATCTCCACTTACCATCAGGTGGGATTGTGGTCAAGCATTAACTTATAATTAATAAAAAAAAATGGAACTGAAGAAAGAACGGGTTGACCCCCGTAAGACAACTATCCCGTAGACTCATTTGATCTAAGTAAGGATTATTTTTTATCGTATTACTGATCTGTTATTCTAGGTGATCGAGTATGTCGGTAATGATTGTAACTGACCATCGGAGGGTATATTGGGAAGGTGTATTTACGGCTAGGAGAAATTCGTATGTGATGTACTGGTCATGAAATAAGTGGCATGACAAAGTTAAGGAGAAATTTGCTACCAGATTACTTAGTAAAAATGTCACCGTTTTCGATCTTCCTTTAAATTTTCAGAAATTCGGTTCTCTTAACATACTTTTTGGTGACTCCACAAAGGCGCGGATATTTCAAATATTTATTTTACTCAACCAGTTCAAATTATTAGGATTCTGAGAAAATAGAGTCTATGTTGGATTAATTTTGTTTTTAATTTTCTTCCACTCAACTATGACAACAGCTGGTGGAACAAAAATTACTGGGAAAATATTACTTTAAAAACTTGCCTGTTAAATGGAGATTCTAAAAAGGAAAACTTTGAAAGCTTACGGCATTTCATTGTCAAAGGGTGTTATTAAAATAATGAGAAAAGGGGTGTTAATTTGGAGGAAAACGTAAATTATCTTTTATTTAATTGTGATCTTTTTACACGTTGAACTTAAAATTACTTTTAAATAGTCTCCCTTTAAATCAAAGACAAACCGTCATTCCATTCTTTCTTTACCGTCGAAAGGAGCATGCCAAATTTTTGGTCGTTTGGTCCTCTCGGATCGACGTCCGGACTGGTTACTTCCAAGGTTAAAAATTACCAAGTCAGGGGTAAAAAAATTACATTGTCTTCTAACAGGTAGATAGGTATTGGTAAAATATAGTCAAGTTACTTTAGTGCTTACCTCTGCCACTCCGGTATATCGGCGAAACATCTTGAAATCAAAATTGAGACAAATGTGGGGCGCTGGGACCGGATCTAGTAAAGCCGTTTCGAAGGTCGCCGGGGATTTATCGACGGTAGCGCCGTCAGCTCTCAGCTTAAAACCGACGTCACTACCAACGGCTAAAAGAAGCAACGAAAAATATATCAAATACAGAAAATATTTTTTATTCGTTAATAATGCAACCAAGCGCAATGATTTTAATAGCGCTCTTTCCACGAAAAATTCCGATTCTGTGCACATGCAACTGGGTCGAAATATCGGTTAAACATTTTAATGTATACGCATTAAAATGACTATGATAGTGCTAGTATTAGTGTCGATTTAGAAAGAATTACCAAAAATATTGAAGGTAAACCACTATCACATAAAAATAAGTGTGAAAAAGTAAGTTTCTAAAGTGGCATCTAACCGAACGTTAGTGGGTAAGAATTTATCGACGACATACTCGTAATCTTTTGAGTCTGTTATATTCCGGGAAACTTTGAACGCACCTCCATCCCTCCGGAACAGCTTAACTCTCTTTAGTCGATAAGGAAAGTATAATGATCGTTTTTCCTCTTCAACTTTCGAATATTGTCACATTCTCGAAGTTATCCGGAAGGTTGACGAAATAATTATCCTGCTTGTAAAAGTATTTAGAAGGTATTTCGGATTTAAGGCGAATATACTTGAATACCTATAATATACTTGAATACCTTTGTCAAGGTATTTAGAGGGTACAGAGTGTGAGGGTAGGAAGTTAAGTAGTTCCATCCATCTCGGCGGAGTCGACCCTACCCTACCTACCCTGGTCGTGAAGCATCCTACCGAATAACGGAGGAGGCCACGGCGACAGGTGTTCACTGTTGGAGGTCGCTAGGTTCTGTAGCATTCAATTTAAACCTCACTGTATACATGCATGGATGGCATTTTGAATTTGGTAGTAGTAAAAATAGTAAGATTTCCGTGGTTAATTTTTAGAAAGAAAGTGAACGAAATTATTTTCAGCATCCAAAGTGGATATCATCGGTAGATACCACAGTGTCTTAGCTAGTGAAGTAGCAAATAGAAAAGAAAATTCCTTCTCCGGCGCCCATAACTCTTGTTGCGTGAAGTTTAATGTGAAACTAATTGGCCTTATATTTCCTCGCCCAGTAAACTTGCTCAGCTTGAATAAAATTTAGTACAAGATAATCTTAGAACTTCAATTGATAACGGTTTTCGCGATTAAGCTTGGCTGCAGGTTTACAACTACATTATTACGTGGTTACATCTTCTATTTCGTTTACTGCCACCGAGATTATTGTCTTGATAATGTAGTGTGCAGTTAGTAAATTCTATCGTATTGGTTCATTGACTTTAGCCAATCTATTGGTTATCTTAATATATATATTTCTTGTGTGCGTGTGTATGTGACTGAACTCCTCCTAAACGGCTTGACCGATTTGGTTGAAATTTTTTGTGTGTCTTCAGGTGGATCCGAGAATGGTTTAGATTCACAATTGGACCCGGTAGGTGGCGTTGCTGTCGATATATCACTAAAACATTTTTTAATTATAAAGCGGTACGAAGTACGCTGGGACCACTAGTAAGTCTATAATTATGATTGTTTCATCATCATCATCACAACCCATAACTGTCCCACTGCTGGGCACGGGTCTCCTCTCACAATGAGAGGGGTATAGGCCATAGTCCACCACGCTGGCCAAGTGCGGATTTTGCGGACTTCACACACCTTTGAGAACATTATGGAGAACTCACAGGTGTGCAGGTTTCCTCACGATGTTTTCCTTCATCGAAGCAAGTAATAATTAATTTTTTTTGTGCTAAGAACGATAAAAGTTTCAGATGGAACGTCGGTTGGTAATGTGAATATGTAAATGTTGGAACAATATTAGTCACTAAATTTCGCAGTATTGGATCAATTCCTAAGAAAGATTTTACGTTACGTACGTACTCACATACATTTTAATAGGCTTTAAATAAAGCCAGGTACAAAGAAATCAACTCGGACATCTGTTTGTTATTTAACGCATTGTACTGTTTGCCTTGAGCGGAAAACACAGTCCATAAATCAGAGTACAAAAGAAGTCGAGGCACAACGGCTATGACTTAGCCTAATAGAGTCCCTCCGTGCACGGCTCGCCTGTCTAGTGTCGGGGTCATTAGGGCCATCGTAGATATTACTGCGCGTATTGTGTTTACATTGTAAGTGCGGAAATTAACTATTTATACTGACGTGATCTATGGATCTTTTGTTCTGATATCTTTGCTTTTAGCCTGAATTTTGGAATACATGTAACATTTGGGACAACGTCCCCTACATTGTCCCAAAGACAACCAAATGTTGTCTTTATGTAATAACTTTTATATTACATGTATTCCAAAATAAATGAGATATGATTTGATTACAATTGATTGATTGAGGAAATATAAAATTATAATATACTTCTAATAGAAAAAATTTATGTGGATAAAGATACTAGAAATCTATCTTTCAGTTAAAACACCCCGATCCGACCTCATAATGCTGAACAAAGAGGGAAGTGAAGGCTTTAGGTCCCTACCGCCCTACTCTCGGAGCTCTGTACCAGACTTAAGGACTGCGCACAGTACAACGACTCCACAACCGACAGACGAAAACGCGACTAAAACCTTGACAAAGCTAACATTCAATTATGAGCCTTATATCTTTGAAAGTAAGGCTGAATTTCGAACTTATACTTAAAAGCCCTGTACGGCCCCTCCCCGCCCTACACCCATAACCGGTCCGTTTCGAGACCAACGCGTCGACGTTGCGTTGACGACTCACCGTAGACGAGTAGTCCACGCGTCGACCGACACAATGACGTAATGTACCTAGAACGGAACGTCGGAGTTGAAACGGAGTGGAGACGGAGTCGAGTTGACGTCGATGAAGCGTTGATCGCGGAACAGAACGTCGGAGTTGAAACGGAGTGGAGTCGGAGTGGAGTTGACGTCGAGTTGGTGTAATGTGCGCAGTCCTTTAGTTTAATTTCTGCAGTAATCTTGCGGTGATAAGATTTTTAACTGCCTACTTCACTTACCTTACCTGAAAGACCTTGACATGATTTAACATCTTTTCTGCAGTGTCAGTTAGCAAGCTAACGAGCTGATTATCCAATAAAGATAATGTCCTCAATATTACATGTCCTTTTTCGGTGATACGTCACCACCAGCTAGTCCGTCTGATCTGCTACTGACATGCTAAATATGCAACATGTATGACATAGGACTGGCAACACCCACGACCTATTAAGTTACGTAGGGAGATGTTAATTCGGATTGGTGAACCCAGCAACTGCAGCAGCGTGCTGCATTCCTGGTCCCGGCGTGGCGGGACGACCGTGCCAAAAGTTAGATACGTGCGGTTCGCCAGTGCCGTATATTCTGAAGTGATATACGATGCACCATTCAAACGCAGTCGGCCGTGTTTTGATACATTGCTGCAATCGCGCAAAGAATAAATTTGTATGTACTGTATAGTTCGCAGTGTATAAGAAATTTCTTTACTTTACTTTAAAATCGCGACTAAAATAATGATGCTCATATTTTTAAATACGGCAACATTTTTGATAAATAACGATCCATAGAAATAGGAAACCAACGACCGCCTAGTGGTCTGACGGAGCTCTTCTTTTTAATTTTGTACGTGTTCGAAAATTATATTCGGTAAAGGAAAATACTCGTATTAGTGAGTAGTTCGTCTGTATAACGAACACACCTTGTTAGTGATCAATAAATAATGTATTGTGCTAAGTGAAATGACGTTTATATACGAAGACAACATTCAATATTAAGAGTCAATAGCACCAAGTTATAATAATATTAAGTTACAATATATGTACATTGCAGTGTGAATATTCAAGTAAAAGGTAAAATATAAGTCACATTACAACATCAATCAATACTACGATTGATTTATGATATATTGGATTATAAAAGGTTCGCACCATGAAACCTCAATACCCGAGAGCTCGTCATAGTGATGTTAAAGCTGTCTAGTCCAGTCCAGTACCATGGTGTACTATGGCCTCTATCCCTCACATTGTGAGAGGAGATCCGAGCCTGGGGCAGTTATGGGTTGCGAAGAAAAAAAGTAGATTCGCAGGATTGACACATAGCACATCTCTGGTGTAAGAGCAACGTTCGTATAACTAACATTTTTAATTTTTACTTTAAAAAAACAGTTATGTCATTTATCAAAGTACTTAATGTAATATTAATAGTTCAATAATGATACCATTGCATATCACTACATAGTATAAAACAAAGTCGCTTTCTCTGTCCCTATATATGCTTAGATCTTTAAAACGCAACGAATTTTGATGGGGTTTTTTAATAGATAGAATGATTCAAGAGGAAAGTTTATAATATGTATAATATATTAAAGTTTTTCGCAAAATGAAAAATAACGCGCGTGAAAATAAATCGTGCGCTGGTTACGTTTAACAATTTTGGACTTGGGTACTAAGGGACAGGTTTCCCGAAGCGAAGCGAGGGCGGGTTTACTAGTTTTAACATAATTAGCATATTCGTAGCAATCTCCTACGATGCATTTCGTCATGCTACGTGAGGCGTAGCACAAGAGCAACGTAGCAGACATCGATAGCTTGTAGCATTTGTAGACGCGTAGCACAATCGTCGTAGCTTCGCAGCTACGTGAAGAGGATTAAATGGAACTGTATTGTCCTCAGATCGAATATCTTAGTTGCGCACTTGAATAGTTTAGCTGAATTGAGATCTTGCTAGTTTAATCTGTACACAACAAAGAGAAGTCTTGACAAAGTGACCGACTTATCGAAATCCAGCCCAAAATCTTAGAGCAAGAATGCTAATATTATCACACAGGTTCCTTTATGATATAGAAGTTAAAATGTAGGCAGGTAAAACTCAATAATATCTTGAAATTTCTAGGGATACAGAATAAAAAGATTTACGTTAAGTCACTATATTTAAGAGTTGAATCATTAAAATAATATTCTGTTTTCGGTTATTTTTATTACTCTTACGTATTCGATTCTGTATTTCAATGCGAGCGTAGCCGCGAGCACTGACTAGTGTCACAGATAAATTATAGTGTATATAGTAAGTAAAATTTATATTTTTCAACAGATCGTAATGTAGATTAGAAATCATGTAGTAAAATGGGAAAATATTTAATAATAATATTGTAAACGTAAAGAACAAGCTTCCCGCAGCGAAGCGAGGGTGGGTCCACTAGTGTTACAATATAGACTATGCAACTCAAAATGAGTCGTGACCATAATGTCTTTGTTACCGTTTTCTGTATTTAATATCCAAGATTGCATTTGAATTGTTAATTTATAAATCTAAAATAAAAACCTACCCCATAATAGGGTCGAGTTCGCGAATATAAGAACGCCAACATCTCACCTTTATGGTCGATTCCTTTATCATAAACTTTGCGGCGCTAATAACAGTTACAGAAGTCATAAATAGAGTTGTAACTCAACGGGGGTAACAGTTTCCTTACAAATTTTGTTTGGTTATTAGTTATGACCCTAGTCATTTGTTATCTTCATCGCTTCACAAGTTCGACAGACGTTGTTTTGAATATATTTTAACAAGAATAATTTCATTTTGTAAATAATTTGTTTGTGAGTTAGGTCTCCGTGATCATAGATCGAAGTCAATATCGTCTGCTCTTGATGCAGGTTGCACCTCAAAGGGCCTACTAATAAGTTCGGGACAAACATTCCTGGTTTCTGTACCACCCGATAAAATTTTGCTGGTTCCCGTACACGGCGTGTCATCTTTAACATTAAAATTTGTATTTGTAAAGACCGTACATTTATAATTTTGCATATTTCTCGCACCGGTTAACTAACTGTCAGTCCACTCTGTGGAACGTTTCCATCCATCATACCATAATACGACGTATAAAGTGGAACTCGCTATTTATGAATGCTAATTAACAAATCCCACGACGACGCTCGTTATTTACACCCACATGGACTCTGTACGTGGACTGGTGCAAGTATCTCGCTTTTGTAATAAGGTACGTGGCAGACCCCCCGGCCCCTGCGAGCCAAGGCGTTATTACCTTAACCGATTACATGCAAGTAGTAGACAGTTCAAGTTTCGAGTCTAGAATGGAACCTAAGATTGCAGTATAAATCTCCTGTAAGTATTTTTTATAGTTTACCATAAAGAAAAGCACCTCTACAAATTATAGGGAGCCAGGACAAGATTTAACCAAATTAAAAAACATAAATTTGGAAAATTACCTGAAATGCTTAGCTACTTTTTGAATTTAGTTTAAGTTTCTCAAATAAAATGAAATAATATATAAAAATATTATAGATAGGTAAATATGTAGATAGATAGATAAAGTAATGTATGATTTTTGTATTTTATGTGAAATATAAGTGTTACGATACATCATTAACATATCGGAGTTTTGTTTTGTTCATCGCATTCGTTGCCGGTCCGACAGTACACTAAGGTCAGCGAACAAATGCCTTGAATTTCGCTTTGGAAAAGTTTATTATGGAGTTGTAACTTGTGTATACTTCTTAAACAACATAGTTATTTGTTTACGAAATATGCTCGTTACGTGAGGAAGGCAAGCGTGTTCAGTGCGAGCTCACATCTTGTTATCATTTTGTATCGTCTCTGTTCTTATCATTGTATATGTTTATTTAGTCTTTCGACTTTATAATTATCAACTTTGAGGAATTGTATAACCGGGAATATTTTACCCAACTCGATAACTTTTGAAAGTTAGAAAGAAGAAAGGACATTGATATGTCAACTGTCAATTAGAGAGAATTTCAGCCAGAATTTAATTGGTGGTAAACAAATTTGTTAGGAGCCGTGCCATGTCTCAACGTGCGTTTATACAGCGGCTCTCCCGCTAATGTTTGGAATAATTTATAATTAAAAAACCAGTGTAACGCGGGGTCAGACCCGCGCTCTGTAAACGGTGAACGGTAACACATGCACATGACGTGAAATTACGAGCGGACACACGCCGGGATTAATTAATTTCTCTTGTTTGTATTCAGGGTTAGGGCACTCATTCGCTTGCTATATTTTGTAACACTCCAGTGATTATGGTGGATTTAATGGCAAGGTAATTTTTTTGACTGATTTTGTAAGTTCGTGTCTTCTACGATATCTCTACAAATCATTTTGATATCTTGAGGTTTTTATTCGCCTCCAAGTTAAATAAGCAAAGGATTCTATTACGAAGTAGTTCTGGAATTGGAGTTAGGTTTTCCTTTTACGACAAAACGAATTTTAATCGTCGAAACGCATCTTCGTAATTACAAACCCAGTTTTTATCCTGAAAGTGAAAAAAGAGAAAAGAAAAAGAGATGCCGGTTCGAATTAAAAAATATTCATTCAATTTGTACGCGTCAACCGTATAACTTTATGTCGATGGCGTAAAAGAATAAATAATTAACGGATTGGTGCGAGATCTACTGGCCGCCGC
This sequence comes from Ochlodes sylvanus, assembly GCA_905404295.2. Lineage (NCBI taxonomy): Eukaryota > Metazoa > Arthropoda > Insecta > Lepidoptera > Hesperiidae > Ochlodes > Ochlodes sylvanus. The sequence goes on along the minus strand of FR990135.1, from coordinate 342,892 downwards.
CCGTACATATTAAACTGTAAATTGAAACGGAAAATTAATAACGAACAAATAAAATATTCCGTTTGAAAGTATTGAAATACGTTTCGGCCGTGTGTATAGCCGGTACCAATTATATCGGAGCTGGAATCGTATTTTATTGATGAGTAGCGAGCCGATTGCTTATTAAATATTAAACATGTTCCGTAAGATTATACATGTCCTTGCAACATCTGGATTGAGGTGTTTGAAAATGCATTATCTAACAAATGCCGTTTCCGTCTAAGGAAGGCTTGTTACATATTAGTAGACTTTAGATTTAATCTGGTCATGGTAAAAAGTTATAGTAATAGTTATAAACACTCTGAAACACACCGTTTTACCATTCTACTCCCGATTTGAGTATTGTTATAGGTCGGTCATAGGTGTCATGGGTTGCAGCGGAAGGGTGGTGCTGCCTTCTCATTTGCTATTTTTTATCCAGAAGAAACAATCACAATAAATGATTCCAAAGGCTTATGAAGGATTCAGGTTTTTATCAAAACGAAACTCTAAAATGTACTTTAGTTGACGAACAACTGTTGAAGCAGGCTCTTCTTCATTCTCATTAAATCTGAGAGTTTTTTGAAAACTTTAAGGTCACATCTGCAAACGGACGGTTAAATACAAAGGTGTTATTTGCCAGCGATAAATTGTGTGTGTCCATCACATTCACAATGTATGTATCTGTACAATATGACTAATGAATCCGCGTGAATGTATCACTATTTATTTATTTGTACGATTGTGCGACACGAACGTAATACCGCTATGAATCACAACTCAATAATCATGAATTCGCTCAGTAACATGAAATATTCGACCGATTTATTCCCCGAACTCAACAAATAGCTGATCTTTTCCCCACGGACACTTGAATGAATGAATGTGAATCGTATGTCGTCGAGCCTCACATTATAAATAATAGCCACTGAAACCATACGGGTCGCAGATTCAGGTGTGGTTATCCGCAATGTCTTTCTACTGTTTTGGATGTAGGTAATCCATCAGCATTCCGTTTCTTGCATCCATTTATTCACTTGTTACACAAGGATATTAGGAAATCGCAAATGTGATTTTGGGGTAGATGTACGCGGGACCACCTTAGTGTCTCTCTTATTTTCTCAAATAAACATGGTATAAAACGTGAATTGATTTTATTATGGGCACCTTTGCGAAACAATGGTAGAGTAAAAAAATGACGTGGGTAGTGATAAGATTTTTTAAATCTTGAAGTTTACTTAGCCAGGTGAAACTTCTTGTCGCCGTGCACGTAAAATAAAAATGTATTCAGAGAATTCAGGATTACATTGAATAACACTTTGATAGAAAGCGCAAGAAAGGAACAGTCGATGTGTCGGTCGTTGGTATGGAGATTAGAGGACAAAAGTCAAATAAGAGTATGTACTTACATTGGGAGTCAGAAATAAACAGAGAGTTAAACATTTTAAAATTTGACGCAAACTGTGTTTAAAAGCCTGACAACTGAGAGCAATCATCATTCAAACTGACGTTTGCATCCAACTCTGCTGAACTGGTCCGATCGCTCACGATCACCGATCGCTTTACTTCTACAGTTCTAAATGTGAATTCAAGTAGAGGTCCGATTTACGAGTTACGTAAGTAAACAGCCGTAAGCCATTTATCAGGGTGATCGTGGTGACAGCTGGAAGCGTTATCGCCGTATGATTATGTTGGCTGATAATGCTACCTGGCTTGAACGTCGCAACGAGTTTCGTTTGTAAAATGTTGCTTAATGATCGGCTTAAACAATAGGGTATAAGGGTATAATATAGTATGAGGGACTTCCATCTTTGAGTCCAAGTGGACCTTCCCTGCTAGTGGTGCCCCCTCCTGAACATCGGAGGAGATTCGTCCGATCCCTCTTCTCATAGGTCGCTGAATTCTGTACCATCCAATAATCCCGAAGGTACTTTAGGCCGATGGTAGGGTTTTGAACCCGGCTGGTTAGCTACCATCACTTTGTTAACTCCGACTAAAATCCTTTTTTTTTACTTAACTGCGAACATTTGTTCAGATCTCAGGTGATCAGTTTTCATCTATAACCATTGATACTGTAGTTGCTGACACCGTTACTGAAAAGCCTTTATTCTTTATCAGATGAAACGACGAGAAATGTCATAAAGTTCGTTACTCCACGACCATTATTATCGAACAATAACGTCTCGTTCTGCTAAGGTACGTCTCCCTGTAGGTTGGAGTTTCAGCAATTGCTCCCAAATCGCCATTCCCGCCACTGCTGAGACTTTCATAAACTTTGAAATATATTGTGCGATTGTATCTCGCTTACGTTATAGCTTTTGGTTATGTCTACGTACTTTGGTGGCAATGGTATTGTAGAGAGCAAACGAGCAAAAAGTTATCACGATAAGATTTAAGATTATGTGACAGACCAAAATCCACGCGGGCGAAGTCGCGGGAAAGGGTAGTTTTAATATATTTCGTTTAAGGTTAAGTACTTATAGGTTTTAGTTGTGTTATAAATCGTAGTTAATTAAGCACGTATTGTTATTAATTAAGCATGTGTTGGACGATACATGAATAAAGTTTCTATTTATTTATTTACAATGTATTAATACGTAAACATTTCCAAGGTAATAATTATGTTTATCACCAGAAGGTTCCCATTCGCCAAGACGCATGGCTCCCGAGACTACGTTTACTTTTCCAATTGTGCTCGCTTCGGCTCTACTTAAACATCTGAGTCCGTAATCAAGCCGTGAAATATACGCTTTTTGTATGCTGTTGTGAATTTATACTCCCGAGTAAACCGAGGACCCAATTTCAGTAACACAATTATTTTATCTTGACATTAAATAAATCCAGATGTTGTTTACTTGTCCACGTTTATTTATGATTACAGAGAACGGTTTCAAATTCCACTTATAATCGTAATGTAACAAAGTAGAAAATTACAATTAGCGCCCTTTTCTTTTTCACTTTGTTCTTGTTGAATTGAAAAGCAATGATAAAGTACCTATTTGTTGTGTTTTCATGTAATGCGAGTCGCTGATTAAATGGATTTGAATAAAAAAATGGTTTCACCAAGCAGTGGCTATTGTAGAGTTCGTACCTGACTGTTGACAAACGGAAGCCTATTAATAAGCCTCCGCTGTCTGCCTGTCACAGAGCTCCATCCCTTGAACGGAAATAGGTAGACATTCTATTGAATATGAAATTTTCACACGTATTGTGTGAAAATTTCGTAAAAGTATTGCTGCGGCCACCACAACAATCAATCTAAAAATAAAAAAGTTAGTTCCCCATACAATTTTATTATTACCCTAAAAATGGAGCTTTTCCATCTTGTTATTGTAACCAAATAGTTAGAGTTAACATCGCTCGTTGGTACTGAACCCTATGCGAGCGAGTGCAACTCGCATTTGACCGGTTTAACTTCCATTTCCGTAAATAAACTGAATATTTTTATTTTCCTAACCTTACACGTGTTTGAAACTTATGCTTGCCCTCGAACAGTTCTGGATTATCTTTTTGTAACAGCGCAGAAAATGTTACCGTCTCGGACCGTAAAAAACAACAAATTGAACAACTGCTGGATGCTTTTGTTTTGTTTTCTCCGAGTGCACTTTTGTACGTCATTGTTTTCCCTGCTTCGTACCTGCACCCGCGCGGATAATGTTCTTTAATACTCGGTGCGCTGGTTCCTACATGTACTTCAATTACAGTTTCTACGGAATACTATCTAGGGATTTTACGTGTATATCGCGGCTTACCTCACATAATAATTTTGTCTGCGACTAAGTCTCTCTCTTGAGGAAGAACTTCCGAATGGTACGAAACTAGTCAGACGAATACGACAAAATTATCACGTGAGGTAAGCCGTGATATACAAGTAAAATGTATTCAGACACTCACGAATCATTTAGTACTATCTAGAGATATGCTTTTGTTACAAAATGAAAACCCGTTTTGAAAGGATCCGTTGAGAAATAAAAAATGTAATCGTTTGTAATTTTTTAAGACGTAGTTTCATGCAATATGAGTTAAAAGATAAATCCTTCTTTGTCATTGACAACGTAGCCTAGTCGGTAGTGACCTGCCTGCGAAGCGAGGTGTCCCGGGTCCGGTCCCGGGTGGGGCAATTATTTAAGTCATATTCGTATTTGTTTTGGAGTCGTAAAAGTTAGTGATGTGTTATGGGTGTTGTCAATGCCACCCGCGATACGGAATCCTAAGCAGACACTTCGTTCCTGACGGGTCCCCGGCCGCACACTTTTATTTTCTGTTATACTTTCAAGGCATCTGCGTACCGTCCCTGTGGCACATTCATTTTATTTGAAGTATATTGCCACTATTGATAAAATTCGCAACCAGATGTCTCCTACGGACCGCTTGACATTTATATAATGGATTAGCAAAGAAAACGATCTATCCAATAGATGTAACTCATTGGAGATGAAAATTGAATTCCAGCATAATAACGTATTAGTTTTCTTCTGATAAAGTAATATCGTTTTATTGATTAACGTTTCGATTATATCCCACAGGGACGTAATACCGAGAGAAAAAGTACTCTATGTCCTTCTTCAGGGTTTGTTTGGCTCTCTGACATCTCAGACATGATTTTAGATATAACGATAAATCGACATTCTATTTTTGAAACAGCTGCACACATTCCTATACATTTCTTTTTAATCTTTCCTAAAGAACGCGTTTAACTATCTACCAGTGACGTGCGCGACTCATTCACAATCGGTCCTCATAAATCCAAATGTTTTATAGAGCAAGGTGTCAGGAGATATGTGGATCGGTGTCGGGTCGGCTGCAGGCTGCCGGCGATGGTGACCGGGGGCTGGCTGCGCGCCAACTGCCCACGGCCACCCGCCAATATACGCGAATGGCCAGAATAAACTACACATTGTCACGTCCCAGTTTTAGTTGGCCATTTTGCAAGTGAAAGTACCAATTACATAGACCTTGGTCGCGAAAAAACTGGTGTTTTTTTGTGAAAAGCTGAGTAATACGCAGACTAGCCACCTGATAGTGGGTGGTCCTCGTTGCCCATTTACATGTGTTATTAACAAAGCTATCTCCGATGCGTTCTCCACCTCAAAACAAACGGAAACCAAAAATTTCAAAAAATTAGGAGCACTTATATAATATGTACATTTATGTATGTACGTGAAAACCTAAACTTGAATCTACAAGTTTTGAATTCCGTAAGCAACGAAATATTACTGAAAATTCTTTCTTACGAGAGTCTTGTGAGGATTTCAATAGGTATAGGTAATATTAAGAATTTATTTTAAAATTTTTCGTTGCTTGTAAGACACGTTACTGATACGGTTTATACGGCAGTACAATAAAAAACCACGAGCAAAGTGTTAACGAAATACCTACATGATTAAATGATTTTGAATTTCAAATTTAAGTATAGTAAGACTCACGCATAATATCAAGCAGAGAACTACTAACAATATCTTCGTGTTTTCCAGTAATTAAAAATGCACGGGTTTAAAGCGCTTACCCAGCTAGGTAGCTACCAACGCCGGCGTGGGCGGACATTCTGCGGTGGGTATCGCGATGACCGTAAAAGCGATTACAGTCGCAGCCCCGTGGGGAGTTGGTTCGTTAATGCTCGCCGGTTTTTATCTTAATACATTCGGTTTAGGTAACAGCTCTCAGATTGTTTGAGCGATGAGCTACATTGTATCTAGGTATATTTATCTTCTCAAAATAATTATCATTGTTTCCCGCAATCTATTTTCACAACAGCTTATAGTGTCACAGGAGTGGATAAGGGATAGGAAAGGCCGGCTTCAATAGATGGAGAATTCAATAGATGGAGGAATATTCACACCACAAAGTAACACTCGTGACACTGATACGGCGACTCGACACTGTTCACTGCAGTTCACTTTACTGCTCTTCCTTATTTTTCTTCTTCTTCATCTTCTTCTTGACCTCCTTCTGGTCTCGCTTCCGGAAGTGAACTGCCCATCCGTTCTTCGAGTCGCCTTATATACCCCCCCTAAGCCACCAACATTCCTGATCTCAAAAGTGTCTGAAGCCGGCCAATCCGCACTTGCTGAACTATGGCCTGTACCCTTCAACTTGTGAGAGGAGACCCGTGCCCAACAATGGAAATAACAATAAATTACAGGTATTGTAGTCGCTACAATACCTCAGTTTCTCACCGTTACGTTTACCACCCTGGCTGGTAAACTGGCTGATGTCCAGCGCCCCGGTGCAATATTGTCCCGCATAACTCCAGCTGACACAGTGTGGTAATACAACACCAATTGTGACTTGTGGCTTGGCTACATTCCATGTTATATCCTCCCACAGGCTCTCTTATGGAGTGTGTCTAAAATATTTATCACAAAAGAATATTTTACGAGTATATCACGGCTTACCTCACGTTTTAATTGTCGGATTCGCCCGACTAGTTCCGACTGAGGTCAGTCGGAACCGCGCTCTCGTCGGCGACGGCTCTTGATGAAGGACCTCGGAATGGTCCGAAACTAGTCGGGCGAATCCGACAATTAAAACGCCTCACGTTTTAATTGTGATATACTCGTAAAATGTATTCAGACACTCACGAATCGTTCAGTACAAAAGAATATTTTGGAGATTGAATTTACTAAGATACTACCTATTTCTGCGCGAGATTTCTTTATGAATATGAATTCCAATGGCGTTTTCACGTACACAGGACTGTTCCTAAAGGTTATTTGTAGCTACAAACTGATTTAGGAGAAGTATACCCCTAGGTTCCAGTACTAGTCCAATATTTCTCCTACTAGTCAGCGGACGAGGCTGTGTGCTTTGGTTCTTCCTGCTTGAGGTTGAGCTCTGTGACCACTAAATTTAATCCCGGCAGTAATCATGCATGGGAGGGGTTTTCACCCGCCCGGCTAACTACTACTCTCTAAAATCGACCGCGAAATGCTTTTTACGAGCTCCAGTCGCGCGAGAGACTGATTTAATGCGGGTGTTACTGACCTGTAAGCATCATACCATTAGGCAGCTCGTTTGCTACCTACATTAACTGGTAACCCGCTCTGCATTCCAAGTTCGACCGTAATTCGTTCTCTTAAAGGGTCACTTTGAACGTACACATTGCAAACGTCATTTCACGTCGCGTCGTCTCAAACGCATGATAGTGAGCACAGAGTATGTATATTAGTGTGTGTCATGGTTCATTTATTAATATAATGTACTTGTAATGCATTATTATATTAAAATATTAGCTTTCTGCACTCCTCCATATAATTAAAATATCATTCATTTATTCATTCATTCATTCATTCATTCATTATAAACATTAACCATGTTTATAATGCTTGACTTCAATATGCTTGTAAATAAAATTGTACATAGCAAAGTACTCGTACCGTGTTTGCAATGTTATGTATGTGGTTTAAAATAGTTTTGATATAACGTAAAAGCTTTAGGTTCAGTTCAGCGTAATATGTAAAGCGGGTCCGACGTTACGGGGGCTTCCGGCCGGGGATGGAGTTCGGGCAATCTCAATTTTTGATGTTCGGCCTTCGTGCCGACAAGGTTTGGGGAAACTTTTAATCGTTTGGGGGTTTCGTGTGTATTTTCAGGTACACCGGAACAGCTTTTAGCAGCAGCATTTCACTAAATATTTTCACAGAAGTGGGTAAAGGATAGGGCAAGACCGGTTCAATACCAAGGCCCGTTTCAATACCTGGTGTTTTTATTCACTACACTGGGTAACACACGCGATACTGTAACGGCGACACTACAATGTTCACCTCACTTCACACTTCACTTTACACTCGCTCACTGTACTGCGAAACGACACTGCTCACTTCAATTCACTTTACTGTTCTTCCTTTCTTCTTCCTCTTCTTTCTTCTTCTTCTTGTCCTCCTTCCGGAATCGCTTCCGAAACTCAACTCCCATGTCGAGTTTCAGAGCGCCTTATACGAGTATATACCCCTAATTTCGAACACCAACATTCCAAAACTAAACACTTTTTTCCGAAATCCGCTTTATAATGTCGAAGCAGCTACGTGTTTTTTTAAAAGACAAGCCAATCTACCCTCCACACGTAGCCTTATTACGGTAAAACAAAACAATCCAAAAGTCAGTCTCTAATAACAACCTTATTTGGTTCTGATATTGTTATCTGTAGTAGGCACCAGTACAACGCCTCGTTAAGCGGTAAGTGTTTCAATTGTAAGGGACAAGTGCCTCCGTCCGCCCTTGAAAGCATACGGCACTTTGCTCAGTTGGCAGTTTAGGGAGGCTAAAGATATTCCTTTTTTGGCAAGTGCCACTTTTTGAAACACGTTTACGGAATTCTGACGTGTTAGTTTTGACAAGGACTAAAGTGAATCTAAAAATTTATTAACCTAAAAATTTATTTAAATAATCCTAAAAATTTATTTAAATAATACCTGATCCAGCCGAAATTCGCACCCAGAACTTTTTCATTGGTAAGGTCACTAACAACTAAGCTAGTGGGTTATTAGGAGTCTGAATGTAAAACCGACCCAATACTGATGGAAAGTGAGTGACAGAAAGGCTTTGCGTAAGTACCAAGATATCAAGTTTTGTATTACTGAGCTCCATTGGCGACGGCGACCACTTTACATTTGGTGGTGATGAATGAACAGTGGAACACCTTTATCGACTATGTTACATAAAAAATTCAGAAATGTTATCATTTTAAATCGAATGTGTTTACATTTATTCGCTATATTCAACACATACGAGTTGCTCGTGAAATATGTGCGGATTTATCGCCAACAATTCTCGGGGCCTGCAGAAATTTTAAATCGCAGAACTATTGTGATATAGCCGCGGGCGATGGGGGCCCTTCGGAATTGTTACGATCCTCGTAAATTATGTCGTTCGGGTAACAGTTTAGCGAGTCAACAAAGTTTACGGGATCTGGGATATAGTTTGATCGGGAGGTGGAGGTAGCTGGAGATTCAGATAACAGCTACCCTCATCGTGGGCATCATTACTGAGGTAACACTTTACTTGCTGTAGTGGACAGGGTTCCAGTTTACACGTCCTTAATAGCCATATTAAGGATGTGTAAAGTAAGTCATACTAGTGAAGTAGTACCTAACAGACTAGGGATACGGATTCTACATTATTTAAATTGGTCATTGTAATCCCTGTGATAGCTCACTTCTAACATCAAGTCAAGAGATATAACGCCAAACATTCTAACTCTACACAAATAATAAAAAAGAAATAAATAGGAAAGGTAATCAAAGTATCGTTAGAATATCGCCAGAAGCCAGTACATACAGTGGAAACTTTGTTTAGGACACGGTGACCACCACCAGTCGAGTGAACACGCTGTGGTTCTGGTCTGATAGGAGTACAGGTCTGTATAGGTTTTTTATGTATGGACATACATCAAAGATACATTACATCACAAATAGCCCAAACCCTATGAAATGATATGAAGGAATATGACGTGATGAATACTTTGTAATTTTATTTTAAGCTCTTATTTTTATACATTCTCAAAAGAGTCTCGAGTACCTATACTCTACGCTGCTACGTCGTAGTCCGTAGCAGTGTGACGTAGCTCGGAGCGCTATGCCGGTGACGATTTTGTTAACACTGACCGATACCGATAAATGACTATGAATTAGGTATATTATTGGTTTACAGGTCGCCCAAGGGTTGAAATTAGAGGGAAGTTATTGATGTTCTTTTTGTAAAGCGTATACATAGTGACATAAACAATGTTTTGAAGCAATAAACAGTTATTATTATTATTATATTATTATAAACAATCAAAGTTTTTATTTGTATATCCGTAGTCCGTATAAACCTCGCAAGTGAACTACTGACTGAGATATATATTTTATATTTCATGCAGTAGCTATGAGAGGAAGAGGGAAAGAAAATGTGCGCGCGCACTGCTCTCTCTTGTTGCTACAGTAATATACGAAACGTAACTCCCTCTCTTTCTATCATCACGAATGTATATCTCCCTCTTAACTTCCGTTTGCCTCGCCCGATCACAATTTTCGTAACGCTGTCGTCACACATTCACCAGCACGCACTCCCTAAGTCAAGCGTGCGTAAAGAAGTTTTACTTCAATAACTTACTCGCACTCGGATAGATCCACTCGGTTATTCAATTAAAAAGTTATGAAGCGCATCCGTTTACTAGTAAGATCCATTCCAGTATTTTCTGGTTCAAATAAGTCGATAGGCGCTCGAGTGCACCGAAAACAATTTTTGCACAGCTCTCATGTTTGAGTCGGGGCACGCTTTCCAAACGTTTCACCTTCCGAATAAAATTTCACTCGGAATTGAACACGCCAAAGCTTTATTTTTTGAGGTCGGCCAGAGGTACGTTTTAAATCCACTGGCTAGGGACGTGGCCGGTGGCTTTGAATGTAGAATGTCGCGATGTACGAGTATGTAGCGAGGTTGAATACAATTTAGAGTAGTTTTATCGCGGTGTTGCGGTTGGTTTTCATAACATATCTCTTACTGCATTTTTTTAGTTTCTGAAGCCTCGTTAGTCAATTTATCAAATTTGCCTAAGCAATCGTTAAAGTCGAAAACATGGATACATAAGAGCTTTAACACAATAATTTTCCAGGCACCTTAACCTTCAGCGAACATGTCGTGAAGCAAGGTCAGAGCGAGTGGGTCTGCATTTCGCAGGTAAACTGCACCATTTCCAGTGAGTGCTCGCAAAACAATTTAGCGAGTGGAGCTGACAGCGGCCGGGCCGCCCCGGAACGTTTCAAACCCGGAACAAACTCGCCGGAATTAATTCCAGAGGAATATTTCATGGGCGGAGAGTGCAAAGCAGATGGATTTTATTATTTACCGCGGTTGAGTTAACAGCCCCGGTTAGTGTTTCAAGTGGGCTGTAATAATTTCGCGTCGAAATTAATCTCGTCAGGTAGCCGAAACTTAGTTATATGCGAGCAAATTTCTGCTGTTTATAGCATTAGTTCTATATTATGGCATTAGATAATTATTTTCTTTGGTCAGTTGACACACGACTAGCACATTTGGCAATTAGGTTTTCATAATATATTCGTGTAAATTGAGATTTCTTAATAGTAAACATATAATTGAAAGAAAAGATTTAAATGTTTACTAAGGCTTCAAATCTTATTGAAGTATTCGATTTTGATTGAATCAGTTCTAGCCTCGCAGCCAGTGTGCGCCGCACCTTATAAGCTGACATTGCACAACACAAAGGGAAAGTTTCTCGTAGAAAATAGCGCAATCCGAAATAGCTTTCTTTACGTCTTTTAAACTACACTCTATAGAACAGTGTTGAAACAGTGCGTGGGTGGCGCGAACACTGCACACATTGAACGCTTTTATATATGTATGTTCATGTATAGTCCTCGGCAAACATAAATGTAATATCATATGACATGTTTGCAATCAAAGAGAAATTCTTACACTGAGGTTTATTTGAACGTATTCTATATCGTAAGGTTTATTATGTCATGTTTCATATTGTGTAACATACACCGATATAAAAAAGTAGAAAATAAACTTAACTAGAGGATGGATAAAACGACAAGTAAGAATGAAATTATCTGTTATGTATTTAATTCCGGGGCAGTAAATTAGAGGTTAAGTAGATTTTTTTATATTACTTTAAACTGCTTTAAACATTTCGAAAACATGTATTTTGTGACATAATTATGTAACACGTTTATTTATTTGATATGATATGATATTTATGTCCTCTCCTTACAGCCTAACGTTACACGTTTATTCCCGTTCTCCCCTACTCCGTGTCCACCGTGAACTTTTTACCTCTTTACCTGACCTTTTATCTTTAACCGTTGTGTTTAGCTCTAGTTTATTATAACATTGAATCTATTCCAACCAGTGGCTCTTTATATATCTAGATCGACGACGACGACAACTGAAATACGAAAAAATATGTACTAATACCGAGAGCTCTACCTACAATGTTTCTATATCTCCCTTGTATTATGTCCCTTCGGTTCTCCCATCGGCTGCGGCCAATAGGATCGGCATTTTTGTCGTATAGTTCATTAGTCGACGTCACTCGTCCAACCACAACCGGCTGACAGATGGTGGCGAGTCAAGTCATCAATTACCTGCGACACGGGGTTATTGTCTGTGCATTATTCTATAGATATGTAGGTACGTATCGGATTTGGAAAGAAGAAAGAAATAGGATTTATCCATGTCAACACCTAATTTAAACTTAGAATAAAACTGAAATGTACATAAAACAGAACTTTGAGTAGGCAGCAAGTAGATTTGATATACTAATCAGTGTATTCCGTCCAGTTTACTCTCAATTTTGGTCGTTTTGGGGCAGCCTAGAACACTGACGTCAACCCCATGCAAACAAACTAGAGTGTCGCAGAAGCTGAAGGCAGACGAGAGAAGTGATAATTAATAAATTTATAATGCAGTTGGTTATTATTTGTTGGTAAGTCAATTATTTTAAATTATGTTTGTGATCTTCGTAAGAGGTAATTGTCAATATTATTAACCCAATGTAATCTGGCAGTGATGCTGACATTTATAGCGTAAGATAATGTTATATAAATGTGTTATGTTATACAAACACACATTCAGTGTCTACTAACCTAATACTCTGTACACTGTACACACTAGACACTGCCCATTCTCGCCCCCGCTGATGCGGTGTACATCGCTCCAGGTTTTACCGGCTGCATATTTAAACGATCATCTAATATTGATGTGAGCAACAGCAGGCGTCATGTCATTGCCTCATGCTAGTTACGTCACGGCTTCCGTACCAAATTCAATTAAAGTTTAAAGTTTTACGGGCACCGCTCGCGCACGCCGTTATAAGTTCAGCGGTGGAGAAAAGCTATTACATATGGACGATGGGTCATATCTCTGCGAAAATAATGTTTTATAAGGTGTAAAGTTATTAGAGCGGGGTTCTCTAACGCAGCTTGCGGTAGGAGTTAACTTTTTTATGTTAATAGCCGACATACGAGTAGACGAGCCAGCCGATGTCAAATGATCACCGTCGACTGTGACATCGGACACTTTGTGCTAAATCATTGGTAACAAGCCGCGACCGAAAGTATATTTCGTTACGTCATGGTAAACTGAATGTGATCTCTGGGTCGGTCTGTTTCACTACTGGAGTGTGGTAAAAGGTTAGTTGTATATGGCTTTATTGATGTTAAAGTTAGGTAGGTACTTGGCTATTTAATCCTAAATATCATCAGATAGTGGGTTTAATAGGAATGCAAATAATTAATTATCTGATTGATGTCTAAATTGGAAGTTGTGTGTGTATTTGGGGATAGTGAGTACCCGGATCGTAATAAAATGTGTACAATCCGCGATGAGTTAAGTTTAAAATCAAATCTAGAACATGTAAACTTCACTTTTTTAACGTCATTTAAGGATATTTTTCCTTTTTTCTCGCTCTACACATTTTACTAAGTAGATGATCATTACCTTTGAAGATGCTTTAAAATTCGCATACAAGAGGATGGTTGAACGCACACATGTAAAGTGGCGACATTAAATTCACATCAGTGGTCAAAACCGTCGCTGGCGGCACCAGCTGGGCCCTGTTTACATAATTAGGTGTAACCGCAGCCAGGCTCCCGCCATTTCGGTACACGATTCATTTTTCATTCCCGCCCACTTCTCGCTAATCCCTGGCCTTTCGTTTCGGTTAGGTAATTATACTCTCGTGAATTTTAACTCGGATTCACGTTTCGATTGAACCTGCCGTTTTAAATTAAAGCGTGTGCGTGAAAAATTTTTAAATTTCACCTGCAATTGTTTGTTTTCGCTGGGATTTATCGTTCCCCAATGATATCTGCTGTTTTATTGTCGTAGATTGTCGAGATTTTTTTGTGGCCATTGGTATCCCGGGTTCATGGCTTATTATAATCTGTTCTTGAAACTATGCTATCTAGAGCTAAACTTCAGAGATTAGAACATCACTTGCTAGCGGTGGGCATTGAGGCAAAGTTTTCCAGCTATGTGAGGAGGTAACGCCGTAGTCTACTACGTTAGTTAAGTGCTGATTTACAAATTAAACACGTCCTCGAAATCACAGTGTTCGATCAGGTTACGTTACGTTTGTTTCCTTCATTGAGACAAGTGATGATGTACACATTATTATCAGCAAAGTTTAGTTGCGTTCATCATTTTTTAGCACTAGCGTTATCCTACCAAACTTCCGACTTTACGATCGAGAAAAGCCGTTGAACTACGAACTTTACACTGTGCTACTAGAACTATAATAGCTTTTCACTCGGTAAAACTTTACACATAAATAAAATTTAATGTCCGTTTCATGTCATGTTACGCCTTTCATTGTAAGCAGGGTGATCCAACGTCGGATTGGAACACGCCACGCTAACATGTCGACATAACGGGGTGCACATGTTGCGACACGACGATACATAATGCATGAAATCACTCGAAGCGAATAAAACGATTTCTGTGACACCGATATACTTGACATGTCATATTTACTAGGGTATCGAGTGCAGAACAGATTGCGGAAACCAACTCACTCGGTAAAGTCTGATTTTCCTGTGGGGTTTAATGTACCTTTGCAAATCCAGGTGTTTTTTAATCATCCTCCAACTTATCATCAATTCTTAAGAAGAAGTTATATTTACATGTTATAATTATATTTTTGACTGTCTATTAACCAGTTAATAATAAGTCGGGAAGTAGAAAAACAGATATAGCCAGGTGCCAAGCATTTCTTAACACAAAGAACTATATTTCTATGTATATGTAGGTATAAACAAGTTTCAGGATTGACTAGGCGAACTTATTTCATTATTTCTCGTTGAAAACAAATATTTTTTGTTTCAACTATTTATTAGTATGGCGGATAATGTTTCAACAAAAGATATTGGAAATTGGAACGAGTATATTTCCCACAATTTCGTTATCGTGGAAATGTCAATATACAATATATTTTACTTATTCAGAATATTTTCCTCTTTACGAAGTTGATACAATATTTAATGTGGCCATTAAAGTAACAAAAAGAAACATCATTGTGATCCAGAGGATAATATTACGCGTGTTTCTTGTTTGGTATTATCCAATTTATTTCAAGCGGCTGATACTACGATGAACAAACGGACAATATTTTGTAAAAGATAGAATAAGTAACGTTCTAACACCGAGTGCTAACCGAACTAATTAACCTAGACCCGATCTAATTCTTGTTCAGTTGTCTTGTCATGGGCGGCAGTGGCAGGGCATGCTCGCATGCATGCTCTTTTGCTATCATAATCCCATAAAAATGTATTCAAGGTTTTGTTGACAAACAATAATTACTGTTAACATATTACCTATAACTACCTACCTATTAATATGGTAATATTTAAATGTCTCCGTCGCTAAACATAATTATTCAAAAATATTAATACCATCTTTAGCGTACTTCGAATGACGGCTTCTGGAGTTTCAAATGTGTGTTTTTTTATAACTTAGGCCGATTAAAAAAAGCCAAATGTTTCGTTTAAAAGTAGGTAAGTGAACATTAACATAACTGGAAAGTTTTAAATAAAAAATATGTTTTCGAGCTTAACATTACCGACATTAGCATACCAAGCACCACCAGAGTTCAAAGTTTAACGATTACGCTTTATCACTCACGTGGCCGAACAGCTAAGCGAAGGAAAAGAGCGAAAACTTATATATTATTCGCAAAGAACCACAGCTTACAACTTATCTCTAACGTTACGTAAACAAGCTCTGACATGCCCCAGCACGTCACCGGGACACTCCACAGGAACATATCACTCGAGCTATTCTCAACTCTAGCCTCATGGTAGTAAAGTATTAATTCCAACATAAACTACTCGCATTTCAAATTTAAGTAAACTTGGAAATTAATCTGAATAGAATAAAGTTGAAAGTCCATTGATACGTATAAGTTGTGAAGCGTGGAATTACCACAGTATAGTTACCACAATAGTTCTTGGTTTAGCAATATTAGTGTTTTTCGTTTGTTTATTAGGTAACAACTTTAGATTAAAACGTTTTGGCCAAAACAAAGGCGCTAGTTAAGCCTGTCTGTTGTAATCCCTTGAAACTTGATTTTTTCCGCTGGATAACATCATTTGTGCATCTATTGCAATAAATGAATATCTTTATGCTTTATAGAACAAACATTTTACCCTATATCAATTAAATGAGGTAAACGTGAAATTGATGACCGTGAAAGTGGAAAATAGTGCCTAAAATAATGAGTAGCCTCGTTTTGGGTGCGTGAACATAGGCACAGATTTATCGAAGCGAAGTGAGGACGAGTGACTAGTTCTTTTATAAAATATTACGTATCAATGTAAAATATATCTAAAAGGCACTCGGAGCGGAAACGGAGCTCAGAATGGACGTCAAGAGATGCTCGAAGGAAATTACATTCGTGTAGCGATCGCTGGAGGTCACTCGGCGACCTTTGATGCGCTGGAGACGAGCGGCGTCGGTCGCCGGAGGGTCGTTTGATGTGTGGAATTACGTCCACATTAGGAATTGGGTTACCGGCTAACGGTTAGTCATCGATGTAATCTTGGAAGTTCTCCATAATTTTAATCCCGGGGTTAAGATGTTCGTAATCCGTACTGAGCCTAAATATGAAAATGTAATAATATGGCAGTAATTTAAGAAATAACCCTGTTAGGTTTATTTAAAGCAACAAAATGGTATATCTGTGGGAGTTATTGGTAAATTTGGTTCAATAAAACAAGTTAAAATTTTAGTTATAATAGTAACTTAGAAGTTTGTCATTTTGTCCGATAATTTTAATGCGTGTACATCTATCGTGGAAATCTACATTCTAAAGTTCATTTATTTTCGTCACTATGTGGCAGATAAATTCCTAGGGCTATCCGGAACTTTATCCGGAACCGGTGAAACTGGCCCTAACAGAAGTAAATCAGTTGTCCTACTATCTACTTTAGATGTGTAGCAAACCTAAATTTATGAAAATACCTAGTGTACAAATTCAACCCAAATATTATATCTATAATGTGTAGGTACATAATTAAAATAATAAGGTAGGCTTCATTCATTTTCTTTCATTATTACTTCGTAACTTTTTTCATTAATAGATGCACTTATAAATTTAATACTAGATGGATGACCGAGCCTTGCTCGGTATTTTTTTAAGTACGAATAATAATATTAAGAAGACACAAATAATATAAATAAACAATTGATTTTCTTAGTCTAACCTCAAAGCAAACACTCATTGACTTCGTGTTACTTAACAACGCCATCTGCTGTTGTGTCGTTAAAGCAAGTAGTTGCTCACAAAAAAGGATTATTATGCGCCAATAGATGTCAGGAAGAGTCATATTTTTCAGTTTAAATTGGGACTACAAAAACACGAATAAAATGACATTTTCTAAAAATGATTCCTAGCTAGATCGATTTATCGCCCCCGAAACCATATACTAAATTTCATGAAAATCGTTGGAGCCGATTCCGAGATTCCAATTATATATTTATATACAAGAATTGCTCGTTTAAAGGTATAAGATAAGATACATGATGAATGACAATATCGAATTTAACAAGAACAAACAGACAGACACATAGGCTGAACAACACTTACCCTTTCGCGTTGCACAGTCGGGTTAAAAACTGTGTTTTAACCGAACGCGGTTTGCTAGACTAATATTATTACAGTCGATCTATTAGTTGTAACGCTAAATAAATGTATTGCTCCACGTTACTGTTTTACGGCCCCGCGCCGGCCGACGTTATCAAACTGGGGCAAATTAAATAAATTATTCATCTACGCTAGTTGCGGTTTGGAAATGCAAATTATATTCCAGTTTGGGCTGCCTCTAAATGATATAATCCAAAAGACGGTTTCAGGCCATGTAAACCTTTTTAATATTGTGGGCTACTGGGTTTATGGCTATATGGCTTTTGTTAAATAAGCTATAAGAAACAAAATTTAATGAGGGCATGAAAAAAGCAAATAAAACATAAACACTTTGTTCTTAATTAATGCTTATTAGTAACTAGCGACCCGCCCTCGCTTCGCTTCGGGAAACTTATTCCTTCAGTTTGCAAAGATTTAGTTATATATTTTGGATAATTCACACTATATCTTCATAATTTATAGCCTATGTTTTATCCTGATGTGTAAGCTATATTATTGTAAAGTTTCATGAAAATCCATTCGGTAGTTTTTGCGTGAAAAGGTAACAGACAGACAGAGTTACTTTCACATTTATAATATTAGTAAGAATGTCTTATTTGTATTGCCCATGCCACTCCCGACACAGGAATCCTAGTGCGATTTTAATTATTGGGAACTAGCTGACCTAACAGACGTGGTCCTGTCTTAACTATATAATTATATATATTCTTAAGTATGTGCATTAATAAATTCGGTTTTTTACATCCTCCTTGACGAAACGCACGCATTCTGTCAATGTTATGTCAAACGCCATAAGGTTACATTAAAAAAGTTTATATTGGCAAAAGCGCTAAAGTTACATTAGAAAATCATTACAAAATATAATATGGTGGTTAAGTATAATTAAATTTTCTAATTTTCCGCGCAATTTTCTTAATTTTTTCTTTCACAAATACCTTCTCCTTACAATAACAAACACAACAAAAAAAAATTAGCGAAATCAGTACATTACATAATATAGATTAATTACGAAGTTTCTAGATCAATATTAATTATTTACACGAAATTATAACAGAATTCCGTTCAGACCCACCCTCGAGCGATTACCTCGAAGTAGAAACTTGAGGTAATTCCCCTCACGATTTCCACAAATGACAATTGATTTGATTAATTCCTCGATTCCAAAACTTGCTCTCGCGAAATCGAATTTCTGAAGGTGATGTGATTCTTGCATAGGATAATAATATTGAATCTTCCTGCATGCTCGTACGTGCCTCCTCCTGCGTGCTAGTATGTTATTTCTTGATTAGACAATCTAGATAAAGGTCGGAGATTAAAGTTAGACAACTTTAATCTCCCGACCGTAAAACCTGTCCAGTTCAAGGCAAACGTGGAGTTCTTTGCAAAAGAAGACATCGTAAAGGAGTATTAATATATTGTAATCTTACGATTCAATTATAAAAATTGAATATACCTATATGGTAGTGTATTTTGTTTTGGGTCGGCCTAGAATCATGAACTCAATGACGAACCTGGCGTTAGCCCGTACGCCCGTACAGACCGAGCACCCTGTCACATCGTGAACCCCTGACTTACCCGGCTACAACCGCACTAAACTAATGTTAACGGTTGGCATTAGGTGGAGTTAGTCTTACGCCTTATAAAATAAGATAAATGTATTGAAATAGTTTATACTAACACTACTAACATATTATTAAGACACCCTTCTAATAATATATGGATATCGACGTCTGAAGTAAAGTGTTAAATATATTATACTTTTAACAGTACGTCATTACACATCAATGCTGTAAGCTCTTGTTTAATCAAAAAATTAAATCCGTTACTTAGCTGATCGTACTTTTCACCGTCGACCATCCACGGCAATCGTTCAACTGGGCGCTCCAGACGTAACCTAGCCGACCCGATAAGCCCCTCCCCGCTTATTTAGCTCACCATCAAAAATAAGTAGGGTATAAATCGATCTCTATCTAAAATTACGCCGTTATGCCCGACCCGCGCGATTTAAATACGGACGTGGCTATCAGATGGTGGACGGCGAGAGACCGTCCGGGCGTCCGCGCGATAAATCACGCCGAACGGTTCCATATCGGAATGCTTGGACACCTTGTATGCTTGTAAATGTTCAAAACATATTTGTACATACGCCGAGATAAGTTTTACTTTAAACTATTTCTTTTTCGCTTGAATTCGTGAAACATTTTATCCTGTATTATTATCAAAAATACAATGTGGTATTTATTTCCTGTGGCATAAAATAGTAATTAAAAATATTAAATCGACATCAAAAAGCCTCTTAAAATTATGACATACCAAATTCAAGACTTTCTTTTGAGGATTGTGCCAACAAAGCCGTCGTATTGTTTACTAATTTACATCAGTGGTAGTCATTATCATATATCAAGCCGTTTCTATAGGATTGATTAAGTTATGACGAATTTCTCCCATGTACAGACATCGATCAGTTACAATCTTATTCTATCTTACACAAGTTCTCGTTACAGGCATTACGGATAAGTCCGTTTAGTAAAATAACAGTCCTTGGATACGCGTTCAATGTAAGACCTATCTTAGATGTCTGGTGGCTCGACTAATTAAACGAAAACAGTAGTAATTGTTGCGAGCCAATAAATTACTGAACAAACGTTCCGACCGGCCCTACTCGTATTATCGTATCACTGGGAGGCTCCTGCAACAGTAACATACTCGTAGCTCAAGTGTTATTGGGAGCAGCCGACGTCATCATTGCTCTCTAGTATTATTTCTACTGACAGCGGAGATGGTACGAGCCGTTGAGTCAATAACTATCAAGTGCTTGTAGTTCCGAATTCAAGCAGAGTACATAATATTTAAACAAGTAGGTTTTCTTCAAACAAAGGTATTACTGTGCACGCCGCTTGTTGTACCAACGCAGCTTAGAACGCACACAAAGATTTTCGTTCGAGGCCTGAGGGTGATACTGTTCGTATGTATGAGCTGAGAGCTTGAAAGTCAGTATTTTCTTTCATTCCTTTGAGCGGCAATGTATCTGTAATGCCTTTGCTGATGACCATTGGCGTCGGTGACTCACTATCAGATGGCTTACCTGCTTTTGTGTTGACTATTAACATCTAAAATAATTGAATAGTTACAAAACTAAAAACACGCTTAATAGTGCACCAAAAACCATAAATTATATAAATTAACAAAAATCATATTTTGCAAATTGAAAAATGGAATAATTTTATCAAATTAGTGTATTGTCAGCGGTCCTCAATAAATCTACAAAGTTTGAACGAAATCTGGCCGTTTAAAGTGGGTCAAAATCGCGCCCAAAGAAGTCGGTTACAAACAAACATACAGGTGAAGCTAATATAAAGCGTGTAATAAATTAACAAAAATCATATTTTGCAAATTGAAAAATGGAATAATTTTATCAAATTAGTGTATTGTCAGCGGTCCTCAATAAATCTACAAAGTTTGAACGAAATCTGGCCGTTTAAAGTGGGTCAAAATCGCGCCCAAAGAAGTCGGTTACAAACAAACATACAGGTGAAGCTAATATAAAGCGTGTAAAAATGATTTTAGATTCCTACGGTTTTTTTTATTAATTAAAGTTAATGCTTGACCACAATCCCACCTGATGGGAAGTGGCGATGAGGTCTTAGGTGGTAGAGCTCACTAATATTAATATTAATATTAATACATATTAATATTAATATTCTAATATACACTTAATATTCCTGGATATAACTGCTTTTTAATAAGATAAGTACTTGACAACAATCCCACCTGATGGTACGTGGCGATGAAGTCTAAGATGTTGGACGCACTAACTTATTAAAATCCCATTCACTCTCCTCTTGAAGACTCTCTTAACTATAGTTAGATGGGGATTCGTAAAAAAAGTCCAGTTCATATTTAACCGGCTTTTTATTTCGCTATGCTAGAATACTAAAATTGGTTTCTTCATTTGAGAATCCGTTGTCCCGTCGTTCACGTTATTGGCGAGCACGTGACCATTATCTCGTTCGAAGCGTTTTATAGAGTTAAATAAAAATCTGTCGTCTGACGAGAATAAAGTTCTCGCTGGAAATAGCAGTTCGTCGGTACTTTCCGCTACGTGACCAATGTTCAGACTATTAGCTGCAGTCTGCGTGTAGAATGGCCTCGGTTCGAATCCTACGCTTTCGAACATAATAGCGAAATAGCTAAATCACACAAAAAGCTTCGTGTAACTTGCTCCATGTATTGGTGAAAAGTGATTAGGTATAGATTTAAATCATCATAATATATGCACAACCATCGACAGCCACACAGATAGGGACTTTGTACACTCTCGTCATCGATCAACTTCCAGTAGTAGAGTAGAAGTCGCATAACAATAATAATGATATGTCGGAAATGCATCTGTGATAATTATATTATCATCACATTTCTACATCGCTGCTTACCATCAGGTGGGATTATCAAGCATTAACTTATATTAAGTAAAAAAAATAGGAATCTTAAGGTGTTTTCATTGTTTCTAATTAAATTATTATTTATAAATTGAAACAAATAATAAATTTATAGAAAGAAAATTTCATTCTAACAAATTGACAAGTAAATTGAAGAAATATTTCTGTAGAGAAGTGTTAGAACGTGACTTTTAGCAAACAGAAAAAAGCTGTTGTGAGAGAAAGTTGAGAAATTGGCTTACTGTATTGCTGGGGAATGGAAACTTATACGGGACCATGACCCGTACGGTGCAATGGTTACCACACCGGATCGCCGAAGGATCCTTTTTTCGATTCCCAGTGAGGCATAAATTTGAATTATGAGTTCAAATTTCTGTTACGAATAGAAATATATTCATTTATATCTTTAATACAATGACACTGTAACTAATCGATGTAAGTAAATACATCGAAGACATTGAAGAACAACTTTTCTCGGTTGTATTTGTTAACGTTAAATCCCGTAACAATCATTTATTTCTGGAATTTTTGGTTTTTCAACGGCGTGTTAATACGTCCGTGCTCCGTGCGTTTGTTGATATAATCTGTATCCGCAACAATGTGGGTCAATAGACTTTACAGCTAGAAAACAAGATAGCATATTTTCTAAAACTGGTTAAAGGACTGCCTGTAATATTTGTCATAACAGTTCGCATTTAATTTCTTTAGAAACGGCTATTAGCCAAACAGAGGATTTCAAATTAAGTAATTTGTAAGCAAGGGGGGACAAAGGCGTGATCCGCTAAGCCGCGGGCGAAAGTCGCGGGAAACACAACGAAATGGACGAACATTAAGGTGAAATATATTTTAACTGTATTTTAAAACTGATTTTGAAAGTCTTTTCTTAAATTCTGTTCCATTCATTTTAATGTCATAGAGCAGTTGGAAACTGGGATTTTTTGCGGCGCGTATAAGTCTAGTTTTGTTGTAGTTATTTATTCGGATCATTATGAAAGCACTCGACTTTGTATCTTGCGCAGGTATTATGATTGGTCACGTTCCGCCGCGACAGTACTTAAAGCCACAGCCACGGGGTGGTCGTGTGGTCGGGTGATGGATGTTTGTGTGCGTCCGCCCGTCCGTGGGTATAAACATGATAATTAAATATAAAAACAAGTTACGTAAAACATAATGACTCTGTAAGAAACCTCGTCAAAAAATACCAAGGAATATACATTTTTTATCTAAACAACCTAGACCAAGAGCCCAGAGCGATCTGACATTTAACTTATTTTTGCATGGATGAAACCTTAATTTCTCAGTAGCGTCCATGTTCTTTGAATACCCTGCGTGCTTTTGGAAACTCACCTGGTGACACCTGGGCAGGTACCAGGTAAGAAAGGCAGGTAAAAATAAGAGCTACTTCAGTTATTTTCACATGGCTGATTTTTATATATGTTTTGTAGAATATTACTCTTAAATAGTATCCTTAAGTGTCAGACACTTTCCATGGGCCAAAACTTTTGTCAGACGCTTTAAAGTTCGTGGTGAGTGAAGCGAAGGAGGAGGTGAGTGAAGATCTGGGCTCTTGCTCTAACCGACAAAAAAGCAGACGAACTTCCTGATGATAAGCCGTTACCATGCCAACGTTAACGGTACACTTCAGGCACCGGTCTACTAGACTGTTAACCATTTGTGGTAGAACTATACAACGACAGAAGTGTTTAGCGAGACAACTATAAAAAGCAGATGCTTGGCGAGGATCATGTGTCGTTGGATATAATGAATATTGGAGCCAACTTGTTATGCGCGTATTCAGTCACGTAAAAAGCCCCAACGCTCTCGAACCCCGAAGCCACTCGATCAGCAAGTTATGAAAAAAGGATAACGAAGTAACCGAGCCCCATGAATTATTTACTCTCTCCTTGTATCTGTTTTGACGCGGGAAATATATTTGTTGTCTGTTATACCGGCTGAGCGCGTAAGCTCAGTGTATTGGAATCGGTTAGGGGAGGGATGGCTTTACCGGATTATTGGCTCGTGTTACAGTACCCTGTTACCCTGTTAAAGTATTATGTGTGAGTCTCTATGAAGGGCTGTGATGTAGGTCTCGACCATAATTGCTGCGTTTGTGACCGCAGGTACAACTATGGTTATCGATGACGTAGGACTATAGTCCTCTTTCTTTTGAAGTGTTAATTTTATCTACTACAGTTGATCTTTTTACTAAGAAGAAATATAGTGAACTAGTGATTGAAATGAAATTTTGTCAAAGGTTTTCACATTAATCAATGCTTTATTTTCCATAATAAACTTTTTTGTAACTAATTATAATTATATATAATTTGACTTTCTCCACTTCTTAACTATGATAAATCTCACCTACGAGAAGTACTAGTTCAAGTAATGTTGTATTGTAGAACTTGTATTGTATGTGATTGCGTGCTTTATTCTTCACGTATGTACCTTCGTATGTATAAGTTGTAGTGTTTTTATTTTCACCGCATATTTTTGAACTGTAACCTTGTTTTTAAAAGTATGTAGTTTAAAAATTTGTACTTTTAAAAAAACTATCATAAGGTGTAAGCTTAACATCCTTCCTTAAAGCTCAACTGTGTCTAAAGCGTAGGTATTGGCAATAATAATTTGTGCCGTATAATGTTTATTGAACCTAATATGGGCTATTTTAATCGCAACGTGAATTAAAAGTTCAATCCGAAGTTGAAGAGAATGAAGACGAAGTTACGCTGGTACAACCAAGCAAGCATAAAGCAGCACAAGAAGTAAGAAGAGAGAACAAGGAGTGTCAGGGAGAGCCCGGCGTGTGTGCTTATTGGTAGTGTGGCTGATAATCTATCATAAGACACACGCGGCTCTCTTTGTACTTACTAACGATCAACTGAAAAACCAAGGAACAGACACAGCCGTAACTAAGAAAACATCTTTATGCTCAAGAACTGAAAAGGTTTGTATACTGTTTGTTATATGTTACTAGTATGTCAGGAGTTGAGCAGTGATAGCCGTGTGGTTGAACGTTGGACTGCCGAACCGGAGGGTCCGGGTTCAAACCCCGCACGCACCACTAATTTTCAAAAATTATGTGCTTATTAAAATTTGATTATCACTTGCTTCCGTGAAGGAAAACGTCGTGAGGAAACCTGCACACCTGAGAGTTCTCCATAATGTTCTCAAAGGTGTGTGGAGTCCACCAATCCGCACTTGGCCAGCGTGGTGGACTATGGCCTATACCCCTCACACTGTGAGAGGAGACCCGTGCCCAGCAGTGGGACAGTTATGGGTTGTGATGGTGATGTCAGGAGTTCATGTTAGTGGGTGTATAATTTTGCGACATTTTTTTCTTCTCGTGTCTCCTGTCACAATGTGAAGTGTACAAGCCAAGCTAAGTCGACCAATTCTCACCATGTGAGGGATACGAGCCATAGTTGATCACGCTGGCAAAGTGCAGATTAGTAGACTTTTTATACATTTGGGAACGTTGTGGAGATCTCTCGGGTGTGCAAGATGCCTAACGATGTTTTCTTTCACCGAATGAAGTGACAATTGATTCTAGAACGCACTTTTTTACTAAAGATGCGCTCATTATTCGAATGTTCAAATAACTCGGCTATCACTGCTTTTCATGCCAATTTTTAGTATAGCCCAAGTGACAAAAACATCACATCGCATCAAAATAATAAATGTTGGATATTCTAGAACGCACTTTTTTACTAAAGATGCGCTCATTATTCGAATGTTCAAATAACTCGGCTATCACTGCTTTTCATGCCAATTTTTAGTATAGCCCAAGTGACAAAAACATCACATCGCATCAAAATAATAAATGTTGGATAATATCTTCATTTCTGTGTTGTGTGTGTATTTTTGTTGTGTCTTGTATAAAAATTACGCACGGTATACTTAAAACACTCCCAAGACAGGACTATACAGTTAATATTCTACACATTAGTAATATCGTCTTTTTTAATATCACGACATCATAGAGCATGTCGTGAAATACTCGTATAATTAATGTCACAGCCCCGCACTAGGATTCTCCGTGTCGTGGGTGGACAACACACAAAGACAATAACGCAGGACCTGATCGAGGACAGAATAAGGTCATCATTCAAATTGCCGCCTCCGCTGGAAACCGAACCCTAGACCCTTGGATCGGCAGTCCGGATTGGAAGCCATTGCGCCATGAGGGTCAATTGTAGTAGAACCAATAAGAGTTGGCCAGCAGAACAAACTCCACCGTCCGTGGCATCCCTTACTGTTCCCGGGGCGGGAGACTGCGCTCGGAACACTTCCGACCCTCGGAGCCGGACATGGCCCCGGAAGCGGCCCCACAATCCCCAGCTCGCTGCTTACAAATCCCTCGTGTAATAAATCCCGCGGAGAAAGCGCGTGTTGCCGCTGTAGTTTAGGTATTATAGCAATTAAAATCTTCGTCAAGGCAAAATAAAACCACCACACAGTTCACGGTAAAGAGTTGTAATGTAATATTAAATTAATGTCGGTAAGAACATACACGGTACTTAAAACTAATTGTTCGCCGAGTACGATGCGACGCGTAAACATAAAGATGCCATTAGGATGCATCAGGCGCTGAGTAAAATAACCAAAATTTTAGAAATGATAAAATAAGTAACGTAATAATATACTTAATAACTAATAGGCGATACTATACTAAACATGCCCCCGGGCGTTGAAAGCCTCGCTTTCAACCCAAATCATCAATTTCAGGTAGGGGACAAATCTTGCTAAATGATCTCCGAAGTACACCATTCGAAGTCTTCACATCCGCAACCCTGGTGATGCCATCCGTGCCCGGGTACACCGCAATGATCCGACCCAACTTCCACTTCAATGGTGGCACATTTTCTTCTTTTAGAAGAACTAAAGCATTTAGCTTCAATGTTGCACCTTTGCTGGAGCGCCATTTCGTGCGTACTTGGAGTTCTGACACATACTCCTTGCTCCACCGGATCCAAAAGTGCTGGCGTAACTGTTCAATACGCTGGAACCTGGTCAACATGCTTGTGGAGCGGTCGAGATAGTCCGGTGCAGGCAGAGAGGTCAATGGACGTCCAATTATAAAATGTCCAGGAGTCAAGGGCATCAAATCTTCAGGGTCTGAAGAGAGAGGCGTTAGTGGCCGGGAGTTCAATATGGCCTCGATTTGAACTAGCGTTGTGGAAAGTTCCTCGTACGTTAAATGACAATTGCCCAACACTCTAACTAAATGATACTTTGTTGACTTCACACCAGCCTCCGCAAGACCAGCAAAATGAGGAGAATATGCTGGTATAAAATGAAATTTAATACCGTCATTAGCCATACCTTCAGTTAACGAATCGCAGTTGTTCTTTAAAAATTTGGAAATATCGTTATACGCGCCAACGAATGAGGTACCGTTGTCGGAATAAATGTTTGTAGGTTTTCCTCTGCGTGATATAAATCTACGCAATGCCATTAAGAAGGTGTTACTCGTTAAGTCGCCTACCAATTCCAAATGAATGGCCTTTGTTGCGAAGCACACAAAAATGGCGATATAGACTTTAACTAATTTACACCCACGACCTTGGCGGGAAGCAGACTGAATAGGGCCTGCATAGTCTAACCCGATATTTTGGAAAGGAAAACCTGCTAGAAGGCGATGCTGCGGCAAGTTACCCATAATAGGTGATACAGTTTGCCCTTTCATTCGGCAACACTTGATGCAAAGTCGACAGCAATGCCTTGCTAAATTGCGACCTCTGATCGGCCAATACGTTTCTCTAATGGAAGACAATAATAATTGTGGCCCGGCGTGCAGTAACCGTCGGTGTTCATAATCAAATAATAATTTAGTGAACTTATGAGTGGACTGTAATAAAATTGGATGTTTCTTTTCATATAAATAGTCAGAATTAGACAAACGGCCTCCCACACGCATTATTTTATTGTCATCCAGGAAAACATTAAATTTCAATAAAGGACTTTTCTTAGGTAATTCTTTATTATTAATGAGTAGTTTATACTCAGGAAAAGTTTCGTATTGTGATTGCCTGATAATTACATTTAATGCAGATTGCAGTTCGTCGGTACACAGAGGACCAGAACAGGACTGCTTTCTACAACGTTTAATAAACCTTAATATAAATGCCACAGTACGATTGAGCCTTAAGAAATTTGAAAATCTATTAAAATCAATGAATTCATTATTATAAATTTTATTATTAGCTATATCACTATATAAAGAAATATTACTAGACTTCAATTCTGGTAAGGTGTCGTTATTAATAGATAAATGATTCGATGGCCATAGTGAGGCGTCCTCATAAAGAAAAGATGGACCTGACCACCACTTGTTTAAAGTCGCTATAGATTTTATATCTACTCCGCGGGAAATGTAATCTGCAGGATTGTCTTTGGTACCTACGTGCCTCCACTGACAGTTAGATGTCTTGTCTAAAATGTCTGCCACCCTGTTACGAACAAAGGGTTGCAACTTACTAGGCAACGTTCTCAACCACCCTAAGACAATAGTAGAATCCGTCCAGAATACAGTGCGAACATTCTCCAGCCGTAATGAGGCGATAGCCTTTTTATAAAGACGGGTACCTATTAACGCGCTACACAATTCGAGTCTCGGTATAGTGGTTAACCTAAGTGGAGTTACACGACTCTTAGCAAGTAGCAGGCGCACTACCACCTCACCATCATCGTTGACACTACGAACATATAGACATGCGCCATACGCACGTTCAGATGCGTCAGAAAAATATGGAATTCAACGGATTTCGGTGAGTCGCAAATAACACGCCGCGGGGCATAAATATCATTTAAACAAGGTAGATTTACGACTATCTCAACCCACAATTTATTTATTTCAGGTGGTAGTTGTTCATCCCAGGACAACTTTTCCAACCAAAGTTGTTGAAGCAACATCTTCATAACAATAACACAAGGAGCTAGCAAACCAAGCGGGTCAAAAATCTGTGCGATTACTGACAAAATATCGCGTTTAGTGTTTCCACCGGCAACCAAGCCACTTGGAAAACACAACTGATCAGAATTTGGTAACCACCCAAGTCCTAACGTTTTACTAGGCTCGGAAGTGCCGATGTTTAAATTCACTGATGACTGTGGAGATTCAGGCTTAGGAAGTACCCGAGGCTCGTTAGACTTCCACTTTCTCAAATTCATTTGAGCAGAAGCTAATGTGGAAGTGACCCCGTCACGTAAATTAATGACTTCTTCTAAGTCGTCCCCACCAGTTAACAAATCGTCAACATAACAGTCATGGATAATAGCATCGGCAACTTTCTTGTCGGAAGCCTCCAGTCCTAGCTGCTTCATGCATCTTGTTGCTAGATACGGAGCGCTTGCCGTACCGTAAGTGACGGTGTTAAGCTGGTAAGCTTTAAGAGGATCCGACGGACTATGGCGCCAGATAATTTGTTGTAGTTTTCGATCATCTGGATGAACGTACACCTGACGATACATTTTCTCCACGTCTGCTGCGATAACATATTTGTGTTGTCTGAACCGCAGCAGAATGGATAGCAAGTCGTCTTGCACCACTGGCCCAACCATTTGGATTTGGTTGAACGAAACGCCAGTGGTAGTAGGACTGCTTGCGTTAAAAACTACTCGCAGCTTTGTAGTGGAACTACATTCACGTAAAACCCCGTGATGAGGAATGTAATGCACATTAGGGTTTGAAATAATGCTATGACATTGAGTCATATGACCTAAGGATTCATATTCCAACATGAAATCCTTGTACATCTCCAAGAGTTTAGGCTTTGCGTTAAGTTTTCTCTCTAGGGAAAGAAAACACTGCTTCGCTCGTGACAAAGAATCCCCTAGTAACTCAGGTGACTGCTTGAGTGGGATTCTAACACAAAATCGACCGTTATCTAAGCGAGTGGTGTTTTTTATAAAATGGTTTTCACAAGCCCTTTCCTCCGGAGAGTACTCAAAGTCTGTACTTACCTCCTCGAGCTGCCAAAATTTTGTTAATTGGTTTTGAATGTCATGAACATCCTCATCACACTGGACATTTAACTTCGCAAAGTTACACAAGGCTTGAGACGATGATACATGGCCACCTTTAATGGGACCTGATACGAGCCAACCCAGTTTCGTATCACAGAGTATCGGTAGTCCGTCTCCTAACGTAAGCCTTTGAGTACCTAAAATGTCCCAAAATACGTCCGCGCCGATCAATATATCGATAGCGGCCGGCATATGAAAGTGTGGATCCGCAAGACACATATCAGACGGAATGTTTATAACAGACAAATCTATCTGTTTGCATGGTGTATTATTGGTAATTGAAGGCAAGATAAAACAATGTATATTCGTCGAATAACTGTCGTCTAACGATTTTATTTGTAAGCGACATGATTTATTAATTTGTGACGTAATATTATTGATCCCTAAAATGGAGTTATTTATCCTAATAATAGGCAGCCCTAGTTTCTCATGCAGTGCCTCGGTCATTAAACACGTCGTACTACCGCTGTCTAACAACGCACGAGCGACATGTTGTTTACCGTTCTTACCGAATACTTTAATTAACGCAGTGGACAATAACACATCTCCGTTTTGAGTGTGCGGCAGCGCAGCGACACTTGCCGACAGTGATAAGCGAGCACTCGACTCGGGCGGCTGCTGTGTCGGTAGCTGCGTATGCGCAATGGGATGCATGATGTTGTTATTATCCGAGTTATGATGTGTCGCACCCTTAATCGCAGAAACCGGTTTGTTATTACGATCCAAGACATGCACCAGTGTATTGTGTTTACGCCGACAAACCTTGCAGCCTGGCTTCTTGCAATTATTAGCGTAATGTCCGGACTGTAAGCAGTTAAAACACACCTTGTACTCGGGCAGTAATTTTAGTCGCGATTCATTAGTGAGCGATAAGAAATGAGGGCAATTAATTAATTTATGATCATTATTACACTTAGGACAACGTTTAGAAAATGAACTATTTTTATTACTGCAATTATTATCAGAAACAGAAACCAAAGTTTTTATCTTATTGGTAGACTTGTTGATGTTAGGTGAACATAAATTGTTATGACTTTTATTTGAAGATGTAGACAATTCTATGGTTTCTAATAAGTCAGCCCTATTTTTAATAAATGACAGAAATATGTTAAATGTTATTTTTCTATCTTGCTTTATAGACTGCTCCCATTCCCGATATGTCTTGCTGTCAAGTTTGTGTGTAATTATATAAATGAGAAGCGTGTCCCAGTGTTTAGTTGGTTCTCCTAGGGATTCTAAAGCTCGTAAGTGTTTATTAGTTTGATCTAAAAGGCGTTTTAAATTAGCTGACGACTCTCTTGTGATGACATCTAAATTAAATATAGCAGAGACGTGATTGTGAATTAACAGTCTTTTGTTTTCATAGCGATCGCATAGTATCTGCCAGGCTAATGAATAGTTGGCAGATGAGAACTCAATGGATTGAATAACTACCGCAGCAGATCCCTCCAACGAAGCCCTCAAATAATGGAATTTATTAATATTGTCTATATCGTCATTATCGTGAATGAGGCTGGAAAAGGTGTCATGAAACTCCAACCAGTTGTCATAGGAGCCGCTAAATTTTGGCAATTGAATGGTAGGCAACTTAATGTTGTTGTGGGCGCACGAGCGACGTACACTTACCTCAGTCGCAACACTCTCGGCCCTCCTACAATCATTGAGAATTTTACGTGCTTGTGAAAGTAATTTATAATATAATTTTTCAAATTCCCTACGCTCTAGTAGGTGAGATTCAGCCTCATCTACTAGGCACTCTAAAGACAACTGTACCTCTTCAAAACGATCAAACATTTTTTCCATCCGCGCGATACGTAACTGCAACTCGTCAACTTCGAAGGTGTTTAGAGAAGCAGCATCCAAGTCATCGATGTAACTTGAAAATGACGTTAATTGTCCCTTGTAGGCTGCACGTTGACGAATAAGTTTTACCTCTTGCGTCATCTTGCGAGGCTGGTATGTAATCAACCTGGAATTGATGTAATAATAGCTAGTTTATAAAAACGTCTTAATGTGTGTTTAACAATGATGTTCCTATGTACTGTAATACTTAAGTACGAATAATAAAAATTAGAAACAACAATGTAATTTCAATTTATGACCAAACTTTAATAATCTAATTATGATTTTAACACTTACTTGAACTATTTTTACACAATGTTATTAAGAAATTGAATAAATTATGATTTGAATGCTAACTTAACAATCTTTACAAATTAATTAAAGAAACTGTGTAGATAATTATTAAAGGCAATATTTACTTGAAAGTAACTAACTAAATTATTAATTACTAATCACTTCTAACTTTTACAATAAATTAACTGATCATGACTAATAGTTAAAAGTAATCAAAGTAAGTATTCACCAACCTTGTTCACAATCGAAGCTTTTATACTTACAAAATACTTATAATACCATAACAGAGTGTTGGGTGGAAATCAATGGAACACTAGTACCATAATAAGTTCAACTTTTTGGCCTTTTCTTCAAATTTATCTTCTTCCATCCACGCGGTTAACCTTCCAATGACCTCTAGTTAAACTTTAACTTCCAGATTTATTAATCCAACACGCGAATAATTTATCACCACAAATTATTCGTAAATAATCCAGCCGAAGTGACCAATGTTGCCGCTGTAGTTTAGGTATTATAGCAATTAAAATCTTCGTCAAGGCAAAATAAAACCACCACACAGTTCACGGTAAAGAGTTGTAATGTAATATTAAATTAATGTCGGTAAGAACATACACGGTACTTAAAACTAATTGTTCGCCGAGTACGATGCGACGCGTAAACATAAAGATGCCATTAGGATGCATCAGGCGCTGAGTAAAATAACCAAAATTTTAGAAATGATAAAATAAGTAACGTAATAATATACTTAATAACTAATAGGCGATACTATACTAAACAGCGCGACTTGTCATTATCTTGTCGTTACCAGTTAATAATCTGTGCTGAATACTTCTCCATTTGTAGTCTCATTGGAATTTTAAAATGTAGACTCAATGTAACTGACCTAGTTACGATTAACACAATACAAGTTGTAAAATAGTCGAACTGTTACATAATATTTATTTGAATATTTATCAAAAACTGGATATGCATGGGAGGCTTATGTCCAGCAGTGGACGCACAAAGACTGATGGATGGATGGATAAATATGCATAAAAGTAGAATATTTCACAGAGTATAATATGGACGACTTAATTTCATTTTTCACAATATACGAGTGGTATATTCGCGAGCACATTGATATACATAATTATAAGGTATGGGTATAAAAATTAATAAAATAATAGATAATACGTGTGCAAGACTAAGCAGTTCGAAGGGCCCTGTAGTCCGGGCATTTTAATGATTCGTTAAAATTTCTGGTTGTGAGTGTTCGCCTCAATGTGTTGTTCATGGCACCCACGAACCCACATTGATCGGAAGGAGTCAGAGTGTGGGGCGTTTGTCGTTATTTACTATTTGAAGTCGATTACAAGTTCCAGGAAAGTCGAAACTTTATCGCTACTATGTTGCCCGGCGTTCGCATAAACCGACGGAATTTTGGCGAAACCTCGAGATCAAAGGAATCCAAATTGAATTTGCCCACTGTTTAATTGGGACTTGGGAGGCATTTCGGAAGGCCCTTGTTGTTCCTTCGAATGTAATCCTCTTAGCGAGGGATCGCGCTTGCACTACGCCACGCTCACTGAATGAGGCACATAATCAACAACCTAAAAATTTATTATACAGCTAACATTTAAGTAATGGAAGGTGTTTTGCGAGCTCTGAGTTATAAATTATTTTAATAGCGTACCCTCGGAACCTTGAGATCGCAGTAATTAAAGCTGTGTTATTTTCAGATGTTGAAATTTGAACAAACACAGACAGAAACAGTTACAAATAATAGAAGTTAGTACAACAGCTTTAAATTTTATTTCAGATGGTACAAGACGGGTAAGAAAGTCTTAGCGCTGATTTTCTACGCGATTCTAAACAAATACGTAAGTAAGCGTCACTCAAAGCCCCACAATAGGATTCCCTGTGTCGTAAGTGCCATGGACAACACAAAAATCGACAACTGAGACCGAAATCGAGAACAGAAATACAAATTGAATCCAGAACATTTCACACGGCAGTCCTGCGTGGTTTGTATCATGAGGGTCGTCTTTGTTTTATAAATGTCACATGGATTTTGAGGTGTAAGGGGCAACATCCATATGTGAGTCCGAACAAAGCTTCCCTGCTGGTGGTGCACCTTGCTGAAAAACAGACTGTTAGCGCCCAGCGTTTTTTTCACAGTCCGACTCTTCACCATCCAATTGACGACCCGACGACGCCGAATCGCCGTTTAGAGTCCAAGGGGCAACATCCATATTTGAGTCCGAACAAAGCTTCCCTGCTGGTGGTGCACCTTGCTGAAAAACAGACTGTTAGCGCCCAGCGTTTTTTTCACAGTCCGACTCTTCACCATCCAATTGACGACCCGACGACGCCGAATCGCCGTTTAGAGGGTCCTGGGTTCAATTCCCAGCGAGGTGGAAATTTGAATGATGAATTTAAATTTCCGTTCTTGGTCTGGGTGTGTGTGTTCTTGTCTTGTGTGTTGTCCATGGCACCCACGACGCAGGGAATCCTAGTGTGGGCCTATGAGTGTGTAGCATTATTTATTTATTTAAATTAATCCCGAAGGTACTTTAGGCGTAGGGTTTTGAACCCTAAACAGGTTAGCTACCACCCTGTTGCACTATTTAAACGACTTGTCGTGTTCCGGCTGGGAGCTTGAGAGACAGCTTTTGTTTATTTCTTTCCTTTTTCTTTTTTAGCTGGCAACATATCGGTCATGCCTTTGGGGTTTCTGTTGTTCGTGTGCGTCTCTTCGTTTGTCGGCTATTAAAATAAAAAAACATAGTTACTGCTCATTTAGCTACCGTACATTATGATGCCAGCTCATTACCGGTCTTAAACCGATGTAGTCGACCTATACGAGGTAAGCCGCAAACCACATTAACCACCGAGTTTCAACACAGCAATGGCTAATGTTCACGTGTTTATTGGTTTCCATTTATTCCGTTTTAGAGCGAATAATATTTATTTTAAATAATTGATATGTTAAGCTTTTAAAATAATTGTTAATTAAACTCTTTCCACATTAACAATATTACCGCTGACGCAGTATAAATCGAAATTCGGCAATTAGTTCGATCGTATGAATTCAAATCACACGGTCCACCTGCGAGTGCGTCCATTACCCGGCCGCACTCCAACGAGCTAATTTACTGCCAATAATTTATAACACGTAACAAATTTACATCAATAATTATGGAGATGCTATCGTGTCGTATTCCCATTTAAATTAGTACGCTAATGCATTGGTCAGGTCAGACCTATTGTGAAACGGGAACGATTTTGATACTGAATGGAGTTATTATCACAAATTACCACTGCTGGGCGCGAGGCTCTCCCAAATTTAAATTAATTTAACAATGTTGGTGTTTTGTCAGTACACTTATGCACGATATTGTTTATTGTACCATGTTTCGGAAAGGTAGTTTAACTTGACAAAAATTAAAATGCGAGGCCCAGGCGTACCACGTTGGTCAAGATTAGGAAACTTCACACACCCTTAACAACATTACAGAAGAGGCTCTTAAATTATTAGTAATTTCCTCCACGTTGCAACCGAAACACGTTAAAATATTTTAAATTCGACTATTAGCAATAAGGTGATAAATTGAAAACAAGTACCTACCTACTTACGCAACAGATACTGTTCGAGATCAAACTATGTTCTACAATATCCAGCGATCTCTAACCTTAAAAATTGTCCTTTTTAGTTTTTCTTACGTAAAAATAAAAACATTATCTATCATTATATTTAAGAACAACAATATCACTCTAATATTCCTCATTATATATTTTTATATTGTTGTTTTTTTTACCACCGCCGCGAGCGATCGTTTAAACAGCCGTCTCCTTTGTTAGAATCTGTAAACTTTCTTCTGAATCATAAAGAAAAAGGCGCGCTTCATATTTTATGAAATATAATATAATATAACAGATAGGACTGTATTGTTTTAGAAAGTGTACCAAAGTAACAAAATAACATGGGAGCTTTGGAACATGTATTTGTGGATTTTCGGGTCTTCGGACATCGAATAGGTAATCGGATTGTGAAAGGCAGGCGAATATGCGGTAGGCAATAACCAGAGAGCCACGTTTTGCGTCGTATATCTGGAGTTTCATAGAACAGTGTGCATTTGGAGCTCGGCTCGCTAATAGGTTTTCGGGACGATATCGGATTTCGGGTGCATTTTTTTTATTTGTTTCTATTGTTCTATACCTTGTTCTATACCTTTATAATATTAACAGAGCTGGCAGCAAAATTTCACACTGATCTCGTATAATAATTGACGCCACTACAGAAAAATAACTTTCGTATTTATGTACTTAAAAGAAACCCCAATCTTGTATGCTTTTACCAGCTTAAATGCGTTATAGTTATATGTATGTACAATCATTATGCCTGTAAAACTAATAAATAAATGACGCAGTACGAATTTTATTAGTGTTGCCTTTCTTATATCAAAATGATTTTAATCCTTCTTGGTTAGTTTATTAGCAATCCGTGCTCTCTTTTTTTCAAGTAACCAAGGAAGCGAGTAATTAAATTAATAAATAATGTCGGGTGATATTTATTTCAATCATCAATATCCATAGCCTAATTGGGAGTGCCCCTGCCTGCGAAGTAACAGGTCCCGGGTTGGATTCCCGGCTGGGGCAGTTATTTTTTAAATAACCGATAAATGTTTGTTCTCGGGTCATGGGTGATGTGTTATTTGTGTTGGCATGGCACCCGCGACACAGAGAATCCTAGTGGGTACGAGTGTGTTAGCGTTTAGATATTTATATCAATAGCAAAACTTTTAGTTCACTTCGAAGTGAAGCGGAGAAAGTTACTGCACCAGTCAGTGAACATTTATTAATGCACAAAGGTTGCAGCTCTGTAGAATTACCCTCATTAACATGACAAATCCAGGACACGTGAGACACCACGTAATTCGCTGCACCACTATGAATAAATGAGAGAAGCAAAGATGTTGTGTGAACGGGAATTTCTCGAGTCAGCTCGCGCAAATTCACAGACGATGAAGCTTTTCGCGAAGCTCCACCGCCCCCCTGATGGAGCTTGGGAACGCTCTGCGGCACGAGCGGAATGCTTTGTGCAACCGAAACCTAATGGAAAAAGATAGATTTAAATGTCAACTCTAACTTCGGGATCAGAGAGTCGGGTGCGACAGAAAACTTAAGAACGGAACATGCAATTATTAAGTTAGGGGATACATTTATCTTCCTGGAAAGTTTGGATTTTTAAGCTTGTTTAAATCTTCATGAATGTGGTGATGGCGTGTTATGAGAACAGACATGAAATGAATCAAACTACTGGGCCCCAAATAGTCAAACATAAAAACATGAGTGATGTAGGTACATATATTATGTATTTAATTTAAATTTAAGATAAACAATTGATCTTGATCGACTGGTTCTGTAGGTCGTAAATAACGAACAGTCATGGAGTATTTTTATGTATGAATATAGCAGTAATTTTCTCATTTGATGTGCGGAACGTTAACTTAATACATTATTTTAAAATGTAGACTTAAAATGATCGAAACAATGTTTTATTACCGACATAATTCCACCACAAATTCGTGCGTTAAAATATACTCACGTAGGATCGCGTACTGGAGAGCAGGAGAGTGGTAAATTCGGCGGTCGCGGTGGTCGCGGGAAATGTTATGCATTAGAAAATTTGCATTTTGGGGAACAGAATAGAATTGTATTTGGGCCCGGCGCAGCGGCGGCGATAGCGCTCGGAGCGGTGAAATATTAGACAATAATTGACTAACGATATACTCCTCTCACTGCCTGTTAAATACAGTTTTGATAATGTCTGACTGACAGCCAGACTCTAAAAAATTTAAACAGAAGCTTCGAGTTCTCTTCATAAAGTAAGGGGTCACGTTAGGGAAGATAACCTGTTAATGTTGTATGATTTATTTTAATTTCTGTCCAACGAAGATAAAACTATAGTCAACTACACATTTTTCATTAAAACTCGTAATAAAAATAAACTTTTAGCTTCTATGGTTAAAGATGCCTGGCGAAGGTAGTGTTATGAAGGTACATAATTATCTTAGGTAGTAGACGTAAGAAAGAGGCAGATATGTGTATAATATGGTTTACTAATAGGTTCCGACTATGGTGCGACAAAAATATAGTACACTTTTACAAAGTGCAATTTAGCACTAGTTGACCAGCATACCTCGGCCTACAACTGCAACTTTAAAGTAAATAATTATAATTTATTTAATTCTTTAAATTAAAGCGGCAAACACATGAAGCGATTAAACACAGTAACTAGATTGCGAGTACAGAGCTACAGAGGCTGTGTTGCCGGGGGGAGCACTCGGGGGCGTGGGGGGGGGGGAAATTAATTCTGCACTTAGCTTTAATAGCGAACTGAAAGCATTTCTCTTACTGTATGCCATCGCCGTTAATTGTTGTAAGCATTACAACAACAATTATAACTGTTTAGATATAATACTTAACGTCGATAGATAACTGTAGTAGGTACCTAAGATATAATGAGAGATATAATATGTGATTAGTTGATTATTCATAAAAAACGTGTTTTTTATAAATAATCCGTGCGACGCGGTGACGTGTACAGGCGCATGGTATGCATATTTATGCATTTTTATCGAAACGCATATCAGCAATCCACACGCGGCATACACAATGACACGTTGGCATTACGTATTTTCTTGCGTTATAAAAACACGGCGCCTATTGCACGATAAACTGTTTAAGACTGTGTAAACTGTTATAAACGACACACTAAGAAAATGGTACACGCCCCAATGAGTGCCCGTTACTACACTGATATTTTCCTGCGACTTCCGGGCATATTTAAAAAAGTATGCGTGCCTTAGCATTGAGCGCGCGTTAACTTGCAGTTCAACGAACTTTAGTAGGGCGTGCACAATTTCATTAATAAATAGTTTAGTAGATACGTTCCTCAAGTGACGTGCATGTTCTCCATTTCGACCATTGTACGTTTCGACCACTCTATTCAAAAGCGTGCGTAGAAATGTACGATACGATGGCGTCGCTCACGAGGCGACGCTTGTTCGACACGAAATCTATAAACGTACGTTTGCTGCGCGCTTTCTGTAACGCGCGTTTGGAATGATACGTGTAACTATGTAAGAGCTCCCGTTGTTAGTTCGTAAATCGCTTAATGTGTATAAGTACGGGGTACCTAATTGTGAACATGTATTAAGTGAAACTTCGACGTCGTGACCGAATAATATGAAACACTGTGTACGGTATTCCATCGCACTCTCCCAGATTCAGGTTAATTCACGCACGCCATTCCGATTTTGACTTGACCAGATGTTTTATTTTAACCCTTATGATTTCACTACACTTACATAAAATTAAGATTATGATCAAATATAATGTACCTAAGTGTAAGAGAGTGCGCGCACGGCGACTTTTGTCGCCGTGACTGTTTCGTCGCTCTTATAAAGTCCTTGGATATGTATGGAGGTGCACTCACGTTACGACGCGACAACTGGGTGACTTTATGTCCGATGACTGGTGGCGTCGGTGACAAAATTGTGACTCTCCGTTCACACTGACGAGCCAGATGGCGCAATGGTTAACATGCCAGATCGTCGTTCCAATGACGCTTTCATATCAAAAAAGTTTTGTCACTGTCGCCCTCGTGAGCGCACCACTTTAGAAACGCGACGCGACGAAGACAAAAAATTTTATGTCACGCAGACAAAAGTCCCCCGTGCGCGCACTCTCGCCGTTTAACATAATGACATATAAACAGTATAAATACTTGGCCGGGAAACCCACCGTATGCTGGCAAGTGTTGTTCCTGGACAACTACTGATCCACGAGGATCCTCGTTACAAAGGTTCAAAGGATCTGAATATCAATATATATTCATTATATTTATCAATAACAAGCTTCAAACCCAAATGGTTCAAAACCAAAATAATTCTCTCTCAATAATTGTCGAAGGCAAAATTAATTAATTCAGTGATTTGCCCATCAGCAATCAATCCCCATCAAAGAGAGATTTACATTCGTAACGAGTCCTCAGGGTGGCTCGGAAAATAAATAAATTTGCAAACTCATCTATTAAAAGCAGAGTTTACAACAAGCTATGAAAATTGAAAGGTAAGGGTTTCATATTTACTGTTGAGAGAAATTCTTGCCCTTTAAGGAATCAATCAATCGTCAATTGAACTAAGTGAAGAAATAATTCATTACTGTTTTGATAAGGTGAAAAAGGAAGAAATGTGTATTTAATATTTACCTTTGTTTTTAATAAAGTCGATAATAAAAATGAATGAATGAAATAAAGCGGAAATTAAAAAAAAATGTAATAAAGGAAAAGCTTTGTTCTTTGCGTCCGTTTTGTCCTGTTCCTGGCCCAGCTTGTTTAAGGAAAGGCAGGTTGACAGTCGAGCATAGATCTACACGCAAGTGGTCGTGTAATTATGTTACATTATGTATTTTCATCAAATATATTAGACCGTAAAATCCTATTTCCATAAACAATTAACTTGTATGGCACGGAATTCTAAATCTTTGAACCTAGATCTAGACTGCCATTGTTTACAGGCCGAACACAGATTTATAATCTATATGTATAAAGCGAAAGACACTCTGGATGAGTCTGAGATGAGAGTCCTCTAAGAACAAATTTGGTCTTACTCCACCACTAGGCGTAGAAATTGTCTTTCAAAAGCATTTGAAAGTGCCTGTGCGCGGGCCAAACTGCGGGAAGTAGCTATATTTCTCTATGATATATAGATAATTTTTCAAACACGCATGGACGCTTTATCGACAGAAATCACGTTCTGCATTGAAACGTAAAATTCATCGCGACGTACAGCGCCGTAACTGCACTCTCTCGCAGAATGGAGATGTCAAATACTCCACACGTGCGCTCCGCTCGCCTCGGCTTGCACCGCGCTCCGTGCACCGGTGAAATTGGCACCTTCGTTGCGCAACTTGAACACGAAATTGCGCCGTATGAATGGATCGACTCGACGGTGAAATTGGCAGCGACGTGGTGTGCTGGAGGGTTGCGGAATAGCCTCATTCACCATGTCTGCCTGTGTTTTAATACTGCTGGAACTGATATTCGTACTCCGAGTTAATTTGTCTTTAATTATACTTAATTAGTAGATTTATATTGTAAATGTGTCTACAGTCATTAACTATTTTATTAGTAAGTCATCAACATTAATTAGTTTTTATCTTATTAAGAAGATATTTTCATGTTAGTAGCCTGTGAGAAGATATTAATATCATATTTTATCTATGTATATTATGTAATATACATATATTTGCATCATAACATGGTAATCTCTTTACACACTCTCCATGGCCTGTAGGTATACTAACATAAAGCTTAGACGTTATTCCGCGTAAACCGATCGGTTCCCCGTAATTAAATGTACTCGTAGCATCTTAATCTGCCTAGTGGTTTCCGCTGGTTCTGGTCAAAGGTTATCGACAACACCGACTACTTACAACCTACATTAAAATTTATAAAAGATATTTGTAAAGATTAAATGCCCACAGTTTTACTAGTATCTATAATTTATGGCAGTATAACATTAATCACATATTCCCATATATTCTCCACTTGTCCGGCTGTCCGTTCAGCGCTTCAGCACTAAACAATGAATTACGCTGCCTTCGGCCATGTCCGTCTCAATTACTACAGACCCCATTGTACCCATCGGCCATAATTCTTTTGTTCTATTCACCAGGAGATGGGGGGATTGTAACTGGTTATATCCGCCATTGTCAACGGTCCTTTGTGGTGGTCTTCGGGGCCGTACATTTTTTGTGACTGACGAACAATAGCCGTGGTCCATGAAACTGTGCGACTGTAGAGATCTGCACTAGGTCTCAATGAATTGATCTTGCTTTTCTTATAAGTTAAGCCATCAATTGCGGCCTATAAAGGTAAATGAGTCTTTCGAGGTAGTCGAAACAAGACAAAATACGGCTAAACTTATCCTAAAGGAACGTATTATCGGGATAAAAGCTGTTTATGTTTTTTGCGCCTTGAACTATCTCCATATCACATTTAATCCTAATCGTTTTAGCGGATCTAGTGTGAAAATTTAGGTATGTGACCTAGCAGACACGTAGACATACAGAGTTTACTGCAATTTTAATATAAGCATAGATTTTATGCTTAAAATGTCATTGCACCGACTACCTACGTTATATTCAGTTCACCTATTTCAATTCAAGTTTGATGACGATGCAAGAACATTAGCTTTATACTAGCTCGTGTTCTCATCTCGTTTTGTAGCGCAGTCACATCCTCCACTTAAAGTAATTGCATTGTTACGACAGTACAGGATTCCCTAATCACCGTAAATGTACTTGTTATTCTCAGCGAGTGTGCGAATCGAAGAATCAGGTGTTTCCGAAATGCTAAAGAAAACGAAAAGGCAAACAAATAAGGGGCCGAGCAGTAACCTTGTATCCAATCCATCGTTCATGGCTCGTCTGGTTACTGCCGGGGATTATGAGTGATGGATTGACCAGCCGACCGATACACCACAACCGTCGGTATGCCGTGGTTATGTTATGCGTTTTTAAACTTCCCCCAGTACATTAAAATTATCACACTTGTAACGTGAATAACATAAGGAAGTCAAATGGATTAATTAGAATTTATGTAATTATGAAAATTTTGTAGAATATAAGATACACAATGTAAATCTTATATTATATAAAATTCTCGTGTCAAATGGTCAGTGTCCTGTTAGTGGTCAAACTCTTCCGATAAGGCTCGATCGTAGTAGGTAGAATAGATCGAATAGGTAGTAGAGTATATTTCATACAGGTGGGTGACAAGGGTGTCCCTATCCAGTTTATTTTTCTATTTTTTGACGATTTTTTTATTTTTTATTGATTTATTTATTATAAAAAATACACATAACCCCAAATTTTCACTCTCCTACCCCTACCCCTCAAAATGAGCACCCTTATACGTACATTAATAATGTTTAGTGTCCGCGATGATATCAGTTTAAAATCACATGTTACTTTGATATCTGTTGAGTCTTTGGCGTTAAGAAAAGATCAATTTAACCTAGTGTTCATATGTCAACCATCCATCATTACACCACGCGATGAAAAATCATTATCCCTCACATTAATATGATCCGTAGCTAATCTATGCGCGTCGTGCAACACTCAAATAGCTTATTTTATGTTTTGGTAGTTGGCAATCGATACATCGTCGACATCGTACCGCTCAAGCAAACCAGCTTCTTAAAATTTGCAACCGAAACACGTTGAGATTATATGTTTTAAAAAGTAAATGCAAGGCGAATAAAAAGCTCAAGATATCAAAATGATACTGTTATAGATAATTTACATGATTGTAGAGCATGACAGCTACATTAACTGTGGTACGTAGCTTGAGCACCATCTGTAGAGGGCCGCACAGCTGCAGTTAGGAGACATTGTGACAGGGTCTTAGGAGATACGAGCACTAGTCTCAGTCTAGACTACTTAGAAATGTAGTAACTGGATAACGGAGATGTAGTTACACGATATTATACACGTTATACGCAATAACTGCCATTTCAAAGTGATTTATTTTAAATGTAGTACTTTAAATGTATTGTGATATAAATAAGGAGCTTTTTCTGTAACGCATTCTATTGTACCTTACTCGGTGGTTATTTTTGAAGGGGTTGCGATATTTTTCTATATTTAAAGAAGTTTTGATTTTATAACAGACAATGCTAAAGTTATGGAAATTATAGTAAGATGGCGTGGAAAACAATAATAAAGACATGAGAAATACCACCAATATCAGAGTGCGGTACTCCTATAGAACATTTCAGACATATGAACACAGCACAGTAGCGTATTTTAAGAACATAGACAACTAGAAATGCTTAGTAAGTTAATGTTGGTTATCGTGCTTAGGTATCCTTACTAGGAGGTCAATGGGCGGTATGAGAATTTTGCTTGTCATACGTGTACAGATACGTCAATCACAGTTGCAGCATAGTCACAGATGATGCAGCTCAATTACAAAGCTTCGTATCTTCCGGTGCATAGTCGTGGCAGAGAGTGGCGACGGGTGGCCGAAGGTTGAGTAAACGCTGCGCCAATTACACACTCCATTTCTTCACATCGCCCCTCATCTATAACACATGCCTGCAAACCATCCACGCATCGCATAGTTTTTGCTTTGACGTGCTATTATTAGTTGTTATCCTATGACTGACTTCAAGAGGTATAAAAGTAATATTAACGTAGTTAAGTACTAGAGACCGGTATTTCAATGTTATGATAGAATGAAAATATAGCGTGATAGCAAACTATTTACTGTATTTTCTATTTACTCCTTGATTGAACCTTGACGCCTCACATCTACGGACAACACACAACACACAAGACAAGTACATACACACCCAGAACGAGAACAGAA
Organism: Ochlodes sylvanus; assembly: GCA_905404295.2. NCBI lineage: Eukaryota > Metazoa > Arthropoda > Insecta > Lepidoptera > Hesperiidae > Ochlodes > Ochlodes sylvanus. Next base: position 298,206 of record FR990135.1, on the reverse strand, counting down.
ATTTAAACTCATCATTCAAATTTCCGCCTCGCGGGAATTGAACCCAGGACCCTCGGAACGGCGATCCGGCATGTTGACCATTGCGCCGTCCGGGTCGTCAATAAAATCTGTGACAACTTTATTGAAACGCGAGAGGGTCCTGAAACATGTTTTACTTGTTCTTTCTGTTGGGAAACTCGTTGTGAAAATTAGTACGTACTCGTACAGAGGGCATATGAAATCACCCCACGATCGAGTTACAAACTAATCCGTATTACCGAGTTACATCGACTCGGACGTCCCACACAAGCGGGATTAATTGACGCCCCAGACCTGGCACTGGATCCAATTATAACAGTCTTTGGGGCGCTACGTCACAACTAAATTACACCGCCGGGGACCAATTGCAATTAAATTTTTACAACACTGATATTAAATATTTTTTTAACAATCATGTGGTCTACAAAAATCATACATAGATTCTAATATTATAAAGCTGCAGAGCTTGTTTGATTATTTGACCGAGCTAATCTCAGGAACTGCTGGTTCAAATTGACAATAATCTTTTTGGGTTAGTTAGTCCATTTATAAAGGAAAGCTATATGATTATAACATCACGCTACGACCAATAGAAGCCGAGCATCAATGAAAATGTTGAAAAAAATGAGAAAATGTTTGGTATTTAAACGTAAACGTTAAAGTAAACGCAAGGTCCAAGCTTCCCGAAGCAAAGCGAATGCACGTCTACTAGTGAATAATATGTCTTCGAAAGCATTCTTTCCCAAAGTAAGAAACATCAGCAAGCAATAGCAATATTACTTGCAGATACCACGAAGACGTACTCATTACGTCGTATTCCGGCATCCGGCCGCACCGCGGGCTGGAGTGGCACGGTAATAGTAGGTATTATACATTACCGTGGGAGAAGCAATGCGTTATTTCTTGGCCAGGAATTCATTGGTGATTTTGTATTGCTGATGTCCGAGGACGGTCACCATTTCCCTTCAGTTGGCTCGTCAGCACAGTTATTCGGCAATTTTATTTAAAAAACATTCGTTCTGTGATTTGCATGTTCCGACGACCTAGATGCACAAAGCGTACGGGAATTGGGTTCAGAGCGGCGCACCAGTCGGACCCACTGTCCAATTAGAACGTTCGCTGTCGCGTGAACTTCGCGATGATGTACGACACGCTTGATGTACAGTATATATACTACTACTATAGTTATTTAGTGCCTGTATTATGTTCAAAAAGCGCACATAGGCAAGGGTTAGACAGACAGATACTGTATCACAATATTCATTGACATAGTATTTCAAAGGTTGGACACGTATATACTGACACATATATGTTGGTATACTGTCGTTTTCCAACTAACACGCGGATGAGGTCGCGTGCAAAAGCTAGTTATAAACAAAAGTTTGGTACGAGCCGCCGTTCGGACTTTGGACTCGGTCTCGCTTGCAGCGTTTAGTTAGTCAACACGTAAATCAGTCGGGATTTGCCAATTACATCCCATTAGTCTCGCAACACACATTAATTACTAATCCGTGCATGATACATGTAGTGACATTATTATTATGTAGGTATCATAACGGGCGCACGCACCACTAACACGCTTTTAATCCAGTGGGGGATAAGTCGATCATTAGAGAGAGAGAAGTTGCTCAAAATTCAATAAAGGAAGCAACAACTGAACAAGAATGGGATCGGTGAATGAATAAAATATCCTAAATCATTGGCACCTTGGACAACATTAATAAAAAATTTGGACAAAAGGGAAATAAATCGCAAAAATGTCATTCGTCCTTCGAACGAACTTCGAGCTTACGAAGGATATTTTTATATTTTATTGCTTGGTATGGCGTACTTGGCTTCGCGCCGTTAAATATTATTATAATAGAATTAAATCTATGCAAATCTTTCGTAAGAAACAAAAGTGTTAATGAGAACGATTGCCTACAAAGTTTGACCGGCTCCACCCGGCCGGCGGGCGTCGGGCGGCTTCCACCGACTTAATCTGTGAGTTTGTTCAACGATTAATAACTTTGTAATTGTTGCTCAACGTTTATAAATATCTCGTCGATTATTAACTTCACGATTCAACTTCAATTACCGCCGGCACTTACCTACAGTTGATTGATTAGTTAATGCAGTGTTACCACGAGCGGCGAGGGTTAGTTTGCGCTCGTAGATGTTACATATTTTTATATATTATATCTCAAGATTGAATAAATATATGTGTTATAAATAAATAAACGCCACACACTCACAGCCCACACCAGGATTCATTGTCGCAGGTGCCGAAAACAACACACAAAAGCACAAACACACTTGGATCGAGAACAGATATTTAAACTTACTCGTATTCACGCGGGTCCACTAGTTCTAAATGAATGTTTTGGCTACTTTTTGTTCGGAAAAGTTGACCCAACTCGGCCCTAACACGACATTTTCGGCGTACAAAGGAAGAGAAAGGCGTCAGTTCGGCAATAGCAAACAGTCTAGCAGGCCTGAACAGACGTCATTTCTAAACGTCAACACTAATACTAATACAATACGATAAATAAATACCCTTATTGTACTTACCCCAAATGATTTACAGAAACGTTAAATTACAAAGATGTATAAATTCAACATGCGGACATATCATTAATAAGCGATCGCTCCTAAACAACCTTCAAATATTAAATGTTGGTAAAGGAGTAGTGTACAAATAATTGATTAAAAACCGTGTAACATAATGTAACTTTACATATATATGTGTAGTCTAGGCTTATTGGATCGGTTGAATACCGTTATTTATCTATGGCCCGGTGTCCTAATATTATACTAGAATTAAATACCTATTTTGGAAAATATTTTTCTAAGAGTTCTGAAATGTCAGTATTCTGTGTCTAAACACTGTCTGAAAGATAACACTGCGAAAGAAGCGACGGATCGGTGCGCAAATTTTCTGACTGGTGAATTAGATACGTGAAGTCATGAAGGATTAGGTTCCTGTGCGGAGTCCTTTATTTGAACTCGGCATAGACCCCAGAGTCTTGAACGTAAAATAAAATAGATTGAACGTTATTGTCTTATATTAGATATTCGTAAATAAATATACGGTCACTTTATACTAGAATACGTACATAGTTTTTATATTAACACGATTTTATTGGCGATATCTGTCAAGCAAGCTTAATAAGCCCCGACGTATTTTAGTTGTTACATTTTCATTATAAGTAACTGAATAATAAAAGGTACAGTTATTCACACCCCCGCACTAGGATTCCTTGTGTTGCGGGTGGCACGGAGTACTTAAATAACACATTAGAAAATTACAAACTCCCGGTACGAGAACAAACATTAATCCGTCACTTAAATGTAAACCCCGGTCGGGATTCGAACAAAAGACCTCTTCCCAGGCAGCGTCCACCAACTAGACTTCGGGGTAGTATGTCAAATACCCAGAACAATTATGTAAGATACTTACATAAAAACACCCGACTAAGATAATCTGTAATGATCTGATGATATTCAAACGCTTGAACAGATCTTCATAAATAGGAACCAAGTCGATCACGTCAGCTTTCAAACAAAAAAGACCGCATCTGATTCGGTCCATTCGTTTAGAAACTACGATGCCTCAAACAGACACACAGACACGTCAAACTTATAACAGCTGTCGCCGAATGTCGGCAATAGGATTGCAGTGTTCATTAGGTTACCATAAACTCGAAACCAAACGTAAAGCTCATCTTGAGCCAGGTGATCCCACGTGTACGGTACGCAGGAACAGCCGTGCCGAGCTGCGGGCGCAATCAGACGGCTCCCGTACCGTAATGTAGGCGCTGATTTCCCGGGGGAATGCTTTTTTCGAGATTCGCGGAAAGATTGCCTCGGTCTCTTTGTTCGCCAATTTGTTAACGTGGCCAATAAGTCAATCTTACAAGACTTATGTATGAATGGATATTGAAGGCAAGTTTGCATGGGGTTCTTGCTCTACCACTTCAAAAAGGCTAAAGATATTATGATTAAGCTGTCAAAACAATGAGTACAATTCGTCAGTCGCGGTGATAGTGTCATGTCACACGGAATTTGCGTCACACTACGTGACATGTAGACGATAAGGAATTGTTCAGTGCCTCAGCGGGCATCTCAGAGCTAAGAAATTTCTAAACACTAGGGACTAGAGTCCCTCGTAGAGAATCCTGTTGTACGCATTACAATAACATAAACGATCGTTTATTCTTCGCGTGACGGTTACAAATTTGCATCACCTTTGCCATGATAAATGTTTATTAAATTGTTTATGTACCCGACAAAAATATCTTAGAATCTTATCTTATATAGTTATCCAATTTTCTTACTGAGTCTATGAATTCTAAAGTTGTCTTTATTAAAACTGATAATAATTAAGTTTCGGGCACCAGCTTGTCAATAATACAGCTGTATGTTTAACATTGTAATATAAGGCAATTTATTTATTTTATGTACCATGTACCTGTCTATCTTATCAACGTAGAGACCTACAGATATTAATTAAAATTTTAACCTTCACCTTAAGTTGAATAGTCGCGTTTTTGTAACTGTTAGGAATTATTATTATTGAATTGTTTATATCAAAACCGTAAAGTTAACGACAGTTTCTTTAAGCGGCAATTATGCTACTGTTTTAATAATAACTAGTATTAAGCACATTTACATAGTTTGAGATTTGCGTGCCATTAGTAGCTGAAAGTGGGTGGTAAGGATTGCGTGTGACCTCCCCATCTAAAGTATAAACACAACGTCATGCGTGTATTGACCGGCGGCGGTGTGAACGACACTAGTTTGAACGCGATTAATAAAAGTGAGCTTACCGAACGAATCCGACTTACAAATAATCGACGAAAGTGCCGCCCCGGCTTTGCAGGGATGCCATTGTATATAATAATAAATAATATACATTATAATATATGATATACATATATAAATATAGATTGAATTATATACAATAACAGGTAGTAATGACTTTTCCCTGTAATTTTTTACACCTTGGGACATTATTGGAATATTCCACCGCATCATAACTCCATTATTATAACCACCCTTCCTTTCAATTATTTCATTCTTCCTTTCATTCCTGGTCCATGAATATATAACCAGGTTAAAAAATACATAACGAGGTCTTAATCAAAGCAAAAAGTGTTTTCAAGTTAGGGGATGATTTACAAAGAACATCAGAGAGAAGACAACGTAACAATGGAGTCTCTTGAGATCCCCTTATCGTACGAGAATTGGCTCTCGGCTTCAGATGTCGAGCGACAGATACAGAGACATGATAGCAGCTACGGCGTGCGTGGACTGTACCTTGTGCCTGGACCACACAATGGTATCAAGATCGGAAACTGGCACTCGTCACATGAGATACCGTCCTATCGCCACTACACACGTACACTAACTCTGATACAACCAGCGGCTGGCCAGCTACCGCCCACTAGCTTGGCTCAACTCCCAAACGACTTGTGTTCCGGCTGGGAGCTGAAGGTAGGCCCCACGGCAAGTGTCTGGCAATAATGAATATTGGTTTTTGATATTACTCTATACAACATAAATGTTAAAAATAGCTTTACTAATACGACGTGAGTGAGCCTGATTTTTATCCGTAAAGGTCCATCATCAAAAAGCCCCCGCTCTCAAACTAGAGCGTATCTATACGGTATTTACTGCATCTGCATATAAACCTATTAGTTAAAAAAAATGTGTTTCTGGAAGGATGAAGAAAGATTATATAATCGTTTTCATCGCCAACCTTCATCATTCATTGTATTTTGTATGTAAACGTTCCATGTTTTACAGTCTGTTGCCAACCACATAATTATAATAATGATGCAGGGTATTCATTTATCTGAAATTTTGTTCAAATGTTTCATGACGGAACGAATGGTTCTTCTCGTAATGGATATTCAAAAGTCATCGGGCTAAATTAACGAGAAATATCTTTTCTTATTTATTTTTTCATTTTCATAAACTTCCTATGAATATTGTATTTTTTTACTTGTACTGTACATTTAGTTTGAACAATGAAATGCGATTCCTTCGCTTGAAATATTAATATATCTCCGGGGATACTAAGAACTAGCGAAGTTAAAAAAGATCGCAGTATTTAAGAAGTCATTTCATGTCCTACGCAAGGGATTCCAGTTCCAGAAACAGAATATAGAATTAACTGTTACAGATAGTAATTGTATTATTGTAACTACCAAAGATATTAACAAAGGAATTGAAATTGAATGATAACATTGTAAGCGAAATATTTAAAAATCCCCGAGGCTGTGGGCTCGCAGCTCGCGGCCATAACTGAAACTTAATTCTACCTCCATTCTCTTACTTTAATCTAGTTGTCTCTCTATATTAAATTACTTATCATGTTAATTTCGGGTAACTTAGGTGGTAACGTTTGCTTTGCAGTAGAAATCTACCGTAGACTGACCAACGATTTTCAGGAGCGAATTTACATTATTTGGAATTTAATTGGGGCAATTTTAAAAGCTAGTTATTTGCATAAATTTTAAAACAAATGACCGATGTCTTTTGTTCATAATTATTGTCATTGGCTCGATAACCAAAAACATGTGTTAAACGGTTCACACAGGGGTTAATTCTCTTTCAATAGTGTTATGCAGTTTTATGTCAAAATGGTGTTTACAAAAATTTTTTCGAATAATTATGTAACATTTTAATATCCAACCTCATTGTCAACACCTGAATAAATTCCTACCAAATACGAAGGTATACCGCGTTTATCACATAAAATTTTGTTTACTGCTATCCTTCATACATTTTCTTTCCTTTTATTCCAGGTAATGGGGTCTTTGTTAAATTAGTAAGTCCATTAATTGCTACCACACTTTGCAACGAAGTATCCTGCCAACACCTGGAACCAGAATGACGTTTAACTAGTCGACATACGAACAGACGAGCCACCTGATAGTGATCAACATCAAAACGACTCACCATCAGTTGCCGACGCGCTGCTGACCGAAAATGAGTGAGTAACGATATTGATACATTTATCCCTTCCGAAGGGACGTCGTTGATGTATTTGGTGTTACTATTGTCGAGGAGGCGATCATTACTTAATAGGTAACGGTAGTCCGTCTATTCTTTATCCACAAGTAAATGTAGCCGCGACTTCGTTTGCTTGGGAGTATTTTCCGCATAAATCCCGTGGGAATTCCGGGGTAAAAAGTAGCCTATATCTTCTACATTCCGATTAAAATCGGTCAAGCCGTTCTTGAGTTATAGCGGGACATATAGACAGACTTGATGTAAAATTGATGTAAGTGAGTCATAAGACGAATATTTACTGAAGAATTGAACCTACAGACAGACTACTTTATGTACTAGTAAGTATAGATTAAAAAACGAAACTCTCACACCTACTGTACTGTGTACCTACTAGGATCCATACAGTGGTGTATATCGTGCTCGTTCAATGTACACGAGCGGAGAGGGTAGACTTCAATCCGCCAGTATTACTTACTACAAAGCCCGTAGTTTACCGTGCACCGTTTACATGCTGTGTGCCGTACGAACCTCACTTTGTACGCCGTTGCGCGATCTGTTGTCTAAGCCAGTACTATGATCGTTCACACTGATGAAATTGAAATTATTGTCCCTTTTTTATATGGCTTTGACCTATAATGGCCCACTACTTAGCACGAGACTCCCATCTCTCCGCTTCAGTGCGGTTAGGTGGAGTTAAACCAACCAAAGTGACAAATTTTTAATGCCGCCCGAAGGTCTGAGACATGCCTTAACGACAGCGACTACCCAGCTACGAACTACCTAATCATAAAAACCAGGGCGACGGGTCTACGTGCAGCTTTTTAATGGCTGATCAACCATCAGACGCGCCACCTGATGACAGGTGGTCACCGGCGACCGGTCACCGACGCGTTGCCGGCCAATAAAGAAAAAATAGTTAATAAAGAAAGAAAAACTGGCTGTCAAGCCCAAGTTGAAACCCGACAAGTTAGTAGCTGGCCAGCCGAATTGTATAGCACTATCTCTGTCTCACTAAGTATTCCTCGAGCGAATACAAGTCCTTACAACGGGAATTAAAGACGTTTTACATCAAAGAGGAAAGTGTGTACTACAGAACCACTCAACAGTTAAACTCTCCGGCGACGTAACGGTAAATTGAATACTTCACAGCACTCGTCATGCGTTACAGCGCAAAAAGGTTCTTGTATTATTACAGTGAGCATTAACAGAAGGGTCTAAGGATCGGGCAATGAATTTAACATCCCGACTCAAACAGATCTTTTATGTAAATGTTAACCCTTCACTACTAATTCCCAGGTACCTAAGGCCACTGACGCGTCTACGGAATCTATTCTGTTTGACTCACGACACAAAGTTGAATTTACTTTTAAGTTAGTCTGAGATACGTCGTTTTGAACTTAGTTAATTTGGTCGGACGTATGGTTTAGACGTCACACATTACGGCGCTACATATGGTAATGACGACATTTTAGCGGCTAATGTAGGTATGACGTAATTATATTCTATTTATTTATTCTTGTGCTCGACGGGTACAAGGTTTATGTGCGAGATAAGACTTTAATACTCTTTAATTATTCATGCTAGTTAACTCCAAAATTGTTGTTCAAAAGTAAAATTATCCCAGCATAAACAAATAACCTACAACGCTCCAGGTTTATTAATATTTAAAAACAATATATTATGAAAAGGTCTTAGTTAAAACACATTGACATTAAATGAGATACAAAATAATCTAATAATAATAATCTCAGGACTTTATAAACTTACATATCGCTCCTATATCGATACAACACAGTCTACACAGCTGTTGGTTAGGCTCTACGATTCATTGAAGCTACGCGAATGCTACGGGACTACGAGAACACGCCGCCGCGCCGCAGTGTAGCGTACGTAGCTCTCGTAAGTACGTTTTGTTGTTTTACGCTCGGCTTATTTTTACAACCTGCTCAGTAATGATTGTGAGCATAAAACATGATGTTTCGTTTTACCGCGGGACGTAATCATCTGGTAAAACATAACGGATATTTCTCCTGGACTTCTCGGATGGAATTTATTTCGTTTTGGAGGAATAAAGATCGCAAAAAAATCATGTGTCAATAATAATACTCATTATTTGGACGACAGTCCCTGGTGCTAAATTATTGGAACGAAGTTCCTTACGGCAGGCTTGGAGGGGATAGGTTTTGCTACGGCGACCGAACTGAAAAATATATGATAGTAAAACCGTAAGGAAGAATGCGTGGAATAATGAGACGTGCGCATGCGCGACAGTCGCGAGCGAGTAGTGTATATTACCTTTCTCTTTCTCCCTGTTTCATTTCGTTCGCCGTTGCCTTAATTAGTTTTCATATCATATAATTTCATAAACTAATAATAAAATATAGTAATATAAAATAATAATATAGTAAATAAATATAGTAAAAGAAAATGGCAAGTGAAAGTGACAGTGCTAATAGTGGGAAATTATTACTATATTTATTCAGTGCAAAAGAATTAAATACGTAAGTATTAGTTTATTCTTTATTAATAAATATATATTTATAAATATAATATATTTTACATTGGTTATGTAAGTGGAGTTTGCGAGATCTGTCAGAAAACGGAGAATATGATTATGTTGAGTTTGAAAGTTGTCATAAGTCGCGGAGTCTCATAGAGTTGTTGATGAAGTTATAATATAATAAAATGTGATATCGCGGATAGAGCGAGTGGTTAAAACGTTTAAATCAATATTGAGAATCGCTGAATAAGCCCACAACGGAGGTTATGTGAAGAATACCTACTTTCATGAAAATACATGCTAAACAGAGTAGAATCGACTGAAAAACCATACAAACACCCACACCCGGCCTACCTGACGCCGATATCAGAAGCTGGGATAAAGAATCCGTAAGAAACTAGCTACTGAGAAAGCTTGGATGTCAATATGAACTGGCAAGCAAGGCTGCGATGCTTTGAGATGACTATGAAGTACAAGATGTCATGTACTTGTATACCATGATATCATGGTATACAAGTATTGAGTGAGGATGTTACATGAGCTGCAGTCTGCATCACCTGTATCCAGGAGTCGCTATCCACAAGTCCACGCTGAAGGATTTGTCAGGTATGACCAAGTACTTTTTGAGTTTGAGTTGTTATTCATTAGTTATGAAATAGAATAACATCAAAATAATAAAATGATAATCTAGACACAATGGAACTAAATTATCAAGAAAATGAGTTTTTGAAGTTAAATATTGAGTTCTAATTATGACATTGATAAAGTTAATAACTTTTTGGTAATTTTGTGGTAATATGGTACTAGGAGTATAACATTTGAAGTACCTACCCATCTTTGGCTTTATCACACAGGGTTTACTGGTGTAGTCTAGATACTTAGAGACGGTCACATAATTAATTATTGACAGTTACAGTTAAATGGTTAGTTAATAGTTAAAAAGAAAATAGGGTTGTAACATATGGATTTATTTATGATATGGCTTAGTAAGTTAGCCAGACTGATGATTAATTCACTGTAATGAGATTTCTTTTGTTTTTGAAAATTTAATAAAATTCAGCCATCTTGTCGAACGTAACTCATTGAAATTATTATTTGATCATTGTTATTTTTGTACAATGCATAGCTCTTATAAGACACTAGAGAGAGGTGCTCAGTTCTGTTATTGGAGAGTGCCAATGGACAGTTGTATCGGGATGGACGATACATATGAGAGCTATGTATACAGGTTAGATGTAATTATTCTTAGTCTTGTTTTAAGAGACATTTAATTGAGTGACGTTCGATGAGCCTATTCGTTTTGGAAAAGTTTACTCATTTTGAGAAAAGCCAACTTGTTTGAGAAAAGCTAACTTATTTTGAGAATAAATGAGTTGTTTTGGAAAAACTTAATTAAACATTATTTGAGTAAAATTGTTAAAAAATAGAACAATCAGATAGTGATACATCTTATACTCCCTCTGTAACTTTCACAGAATCATCAATATCTTTTCAAATGGAGTCTTCTTCAGATTGTAGTGATTATACAGGATGACAAAAGACGAGAAAATTGAAATGCCTTAGAGTGTACCTTGAATAAAATTAAAAAAAGCCCCCGTTCTTATATTGGCAATCCTTTAACTTGTTATTATTTAGTTAACTTGATTCAAGAACAGACAAATATACCATTTAACCATATTTTTACTATAGCTTGTGATTTGATTAATATACAAGATTCTCTAATTAAATAAAACACAAATGAAATTTATGCATTTTTATTTTCTATTCTATACTTTTATATAACAATGGATACACATGGGTTTTATATTATTGTTTTATATATTATATTTTATATTATTTTATATTATTTCTTAAAATACTGAATTTCCTAAATACTTTCTTGTACTTAAATAAAAACTAATCAGCAAAATTTAAGAGAAAAATCAAGAAAACCTACATAAAATTGAGCACGATTTTTTTTGCAATTTGTGTCGATTCTACATTAGCCGAAGGAACTTCGTTCCTACCTGGTGTCCCACGACACCACATCATTAATATATTTAATTGACTCATGCCCACTAGTATTAAAGTATTCTTTGTTATATGAGAAATCAATCCTCAAATAGAGGAAAACGTTCGTCGAAAGTGAGACGCTCTCGAAGACAGAATGTGAAAATAAATCCTTTTCGTTCAAATAAAGTGAGGCGAGACAAATCGCGCTGGAAGCCGACGATATTTCATTTCGGACACTTATTTAATAGCCGCGGGCCGGTCCGTGAAGTGAGGTGTGAGGTGACGCAGCATCGAGAGGCCGAAAATGAGCGAGCCGAATATTGTCGAAAAGAAGCTGAATTGTCATACCAGTAACTTATTGATAGCAATTTATGTCGTGACTTGCAAGGAAATGTTATCAATGTGTTCATAAGTTAACTTCGGCGTTTACAGCATGGCGGGGGCATAGCCCCCGAAAGGAAATGTTTACGAAGCTATTAATGTTCATATTGTAAGTTTTTCTACAATATGAAACTGTTTTCAGCAGAATCGCTGACCTATGACGCTTGACATGTGCACAGTGCACAACTTGTGCACAGGGTGATGTTAGCGTCATAACCCCGTGCAAAAATCGAGTACTTTAGCAACGAAAAAGCGTGGCATAAATGCGGGCTTAGATCACAGAAAATATCTTGTGGTGACCTATCTATCTACCTCTACCCTCTACCATCGTGGCGCCGATTAATTAGGAGAGCCGACATAACTTAACGTGGGAATGCGCAAAGAGAAAGAAGAGAACTATCTATCTATCGATCGGGCCCACGGTCGCTTTACTCAATTGATCACTTAGGATCGCCGCATGCAGGCGGGCTATGATCGATAAATAGTAAATATTAATCGATATTATTTCTTAACCTTAAAATATTCGTTACATTGAAAACGTTGACTGTTAAGTTTACACCAACATCTCTCCACGCCCAACCTGCAATGCCGTAACTGAATTTAAGTCGTCAATAAAAACGCAAATGGCTTAAAATTGGGCTAATAAATAATCATGAAGCGGACGGTAACTTTATCGAAATTTACATAATTCGGTGTTACTGCAAAATGAACTTTACGCCGTTCACGTAACGGCTACTGACGCTGCAATCGAGCGGCGTCTCTTTATTTACATTAGGCTGTTCTCAGCAGCTCCGCGCCATTAATTTACCGTTTCCGTTAAATTTTACATTTAATTTCACTCCACTGATAATACTGAAATCATTAATGTAATTGTTTATTAATATTATATCTCATCAAGCAGTGATAGCCGTGTGGTTGAACGGGAGTTCTCCATAATGTTCTCAAAGATATGTGAAGTCCACCAATCCGCACTTGGCCACCGTGGTAGACTATGGCCTATACCCCTCACACTGTGAGAGGAGACCCGTGCCCAGCTGTGGGACAGTTATAGGTTGTGATGATGATGATGATGACTATATCTCATAATAATGCGAAATATTCGTTCAACTGCTACAGAGTCGAAGCTTTAAAGCTATAGAAACTAACTCGTGTAATATGCCCACATGAGTCACATTAGAATAACTTGAATGAAATAACTGACTATTAAATAAGTGATTCAGATACCTGTTAACGTATTCAGCAGTAGTTATTTTTACCTTTTCGACCCTTATAATCTCTTACCTGAAACAATTTACATAAATAACGACCGGGGTTCGTTCGGCTTCCTCCGCCTAAGCCACGGTTACGGAGCCCACTAGGAATAGTCTCGGGGAGTACGCACAATGGATTTGTGAGGAAATTGCCTCCAATATACATGCTTGTCGTTATCGCAATAACGGGTCGATTTACATCGACGATGTGACATCATATTTGATATAGGATTATCGTTATCATAGATTAACTAGATGGAACATTCAATAGACATAACATAGGCCACTTTAGCATTTATGTTTGCGTGACAACGCTAATAGTATTATTCACACTAAGAAACTTACATTTTAATTGGTCGGTACTTGTCAACTTCAAATAGTCTATCAAACCGGCTGTTATTAGTTGAAAATGCACCTTAACACTTTATCTTAATTTTTATTTTTCCTTGCCATATTTGGTGTCTTCTTACCTTCATCAATTAAGTACATAATATTTATAAAGTTCGTCTATCCACCGCTAGATGGCAATGGAATTTTATGTAACGCTATTGAACGCTAGATGGCGTGACTGGTATCTATAACAGATTGACCTTACGCATATAGTCTTAAGTTACATTTTTGGTTAACAACTGCTTCAGGCATAGTACCATTATCGGTTTAGGCTTAGTGATGTGCCGGTGTTTTTGCCACGTTATCGACAATTATCGACAGTTTATTGTTGCATGGTCTAGAACTAGATACATTATTATTATATTGCTTTTTTATATGAAAACGATAAAAACTGGTACTGTATTGTTTACTCGTATAATATTTGTTAATCATAATTATAAAAGGCAGTAATAGCCTAGTGCTATTACTTATATTATTATAATATTATGTTATTTATTATAACATTCAATAGACAGAACATAGGCCACTTTAGCATTGATGTATGTATGCGTGACAACGAGGAATGCCACTGTAGGGACACGTGTATCTCTGTGTGCGTGTAATGTTGCTAGGTATTGAATAAGTTCCCGTTATTTAAAACTAAAATATTTTATTATTATAATTAAAATAAAAGATAAATAATATATAAATTCAATATAATATACATATCGGAATCAGGTATGACCGGTGCGGTCGATTGTATGGTTTGTATGGTAAGTAGGTCTTCTTCACCAAACATCCATTGTGGGCTTATTTCATATTATCAGGACTTCAGCTTAGGATACCAAATAAAAGACAAGATTCCGGACCAACACATAAAGAACTCATTTATTCACTGATCACGGTCCGATTTGGTATTAACGTTATTATACTTTGTTAACTTGGTTATTTACGTAGAACCCCATTATGACATATATCGCGATCTTCATCCCCCAACCATAGATCAACCAATACCATCGATTAACGCGTATCACAGACTAATTCGTACTAAATACTATTTACTACCTCCGACATACATAATAAATAAATAAACTTTAATGAACGTTTTTTGAAAATATATTGTCCGTGGCGGGTTTTGAATCCGCCATCTTACGTGTAGTGACATGTCACGTTATTACTACAACAGACGGCCGTGATTACATTTTATGATAATATTGAGATATAATTAATTTATCACACACAGGGGTAATAACATATTAAGGTGTTTTGAATAGGTAGGTAACTTAAAATATTTATTCAAATCACAGATAATTATAGGTATTAAATCTTAACCACCTTTATTTTGCATTTTCATCCCTTACGCATAACAACTAACCAAAATCTCATTACAATTGGATGAACAGCTTGGAGTGGTGTAGAGGGCAAAATATAATAATTATTTATTCCACACCATGTAGCAGAACTGTATACACATGTTTTTTTTATTGATTTAAGGCAGCAAACGAGCATGCAGCACCACCTTCCGCTGCCGCCCATGACAACTGTGACCGACTTAGAACAAGACTCATAATTATTCATTTGAAAATTATTAACTAGAAATAACATAATAAAATTGTCGATATCGATAAATTTTTACCCCATTCCTTCACGAGTAGCATAGAAAGTTCTGGAAGTAGCACTACTACTTAAAACTTAAAACGAACCTTATTGCCAAGTAACTGAGTAGCTTTTTGGTTATAAAATATTTATTTATTTTATTTATTTCTTTATTTATTTACATGGGTAAATATACAACAAAACAGTGAAATAAAAATAGTTATCTGTGAAAAGATATCCCATCTTCGTTTTTATGTGTTTGGGAACAACTTTTACAATGTTTAAATATACAAGACGGCATTTTTAAGTTGTAGTAATGCGTGACGCGTGATTACGCGTGACGTCTAAACAGTACGACGGTCTGAATAGCACTAATGCGAGTTTGTATTCGCTTTTGAATTTGTATTTGCTTTTGTGGCTTCACTTTTTTGTTCTGCACGCTCCATCTGCCTTTTTTTCTATATCGCTGATCGTTATGAACAATATAAATTACTTGTGTTGTAACAAAACTCCAACGTAATTAATTGTATCAGGCGTTACTTTGCGGAACTCCATTATTACAGCCTAAATATCAACCGTTAGTTTGTAAAACTCAATGTGTTTAGCGATACTCATATAAATTATACTACACAGTGAACAAAGTACAACGGCAACTCAAAATACTACGCAATTTAGGCAGGCAGCGCGCCGACGAGTGTCTCATTCAGAGGCGCTAAGTGGCAAT
This sequence comes from Ochlodes sylvanus, assembly GCA_905404295.2. Lineage (NCBI taxonomy): Eukaryota > Metazoa > Arthropoda > Insecta > Lepidoptera > Hesperiidae > Ochlodes > Ochlodes sylvanus. The sequence goes on along the minus strand of FR990135.1, from coordinate 282,377 downwards.
TTGTACCGAACCCGCGTCGGAGTGCACCGGATCACACCTGACACCTTTGTTACGGCTTAACTTATGCGCACTTCACCAACACTTTGGGAAACTTTGGGACGCTTTTGGAAAATATATTGTGACGAATAATTTACATAAATAATCGCGATAGCAGCACACGAACACACTGGTGGGTGGTTCCGTTATGTATTAATCGTAAATCAATGATCTTGGCCGGAGTACTAAATTGGCAATCGATGCAGGTACTAACTTCGATTTTTAGTACATATACTTAAATAAATCGAAATTGATTCAGAAATTCAATTAAACTGAAGAGAAGTGAGCGCAGGCAGTCATTGCCGACTGGGCTGCGGGGTCAAATTCAAGTTGGTCGGACGGGTTCTAGTTGGAACAAAGCTCCTTACACCCCAAAACATCGTATGTATTTTAATATTACTATCACATTATAGTAATACAGACAATACCGTCATACATTCTCACATTTATGTACTAAGCTCGTACGACTTGACTAAATTATATGTTCCTTAGAAACTCGAATACCGTACCGTAAGCCAAGGACATGAATATACCGTGCGACAGTTCAAGCCGCGATAAACATCTCGGGGATTATGGGCAGAACAATTTTATAACTTCCAATAGTGACTGCGAACTACTCGGGTGCAATGAAATCGCACATTTGATTTTTTTCTGCAAAATACAAATTTTTTTTTTTTCTGAAAGATACATATATATTTTTTTAATATGGAATTAAAGCTGGTTTCATTACCTATCCAACGATACCATACAAGCCGTTATTACTTTATCCTACGGCCAAGAATTAATGACAACAAAAAAACCCTAAAATTAACTCCCTTAGGTTACCGTAGTTTGCCAGACTAATGCAGGTATAAAAAGGCATGTTTTGAGTAAAATGTCATCAGTTGCATTTCAACGCTCAAACTGAAAGGACGTCCAGTGACTACAGCTGCAATAATTATCGAAGAAAATGGATACTACGCCAGAAAAAGCCGCTCAAGTCGTTGCTCTAATTGAAGCAGGCCAGAACCAGAGTGCTGTAGCTCGACAGCTGAATATCAGTCGATATTCAGTTCGTCGTGTATACCAGCGCTATCGGGAGACTGGTGGCTATGAACGACGACGAGGATCTGGTCGAGCTAGAGCTACAACTCAGCGCGACAACCGATTTCTCGTAACGACGGCTTTGCGAAATCGTCGCCTGACAACCGTTGATCTTGCACATCATCTCCAAGAGGTGCGTGAAGTGGAAGTCAGTCGGTGGACGGTCAGAAGGAGACTTGCTGAAGGCGGCCTAACAGCGCATAGGCCAGCAAACGGCCCTAAATTGGCGCCAGCTCACCGCCAAGCCCGTCTTCGATTTGCACAGGAACATGTGAACTGGACAGTCGACCAATGGCGAACAGTTCTGTTCTCAGACGAGTCTAGGATGTGTCTCCATGGCAATGATGGACGAGGGCGGGTCTATAGAAGGCCTACAGAGAGATTTGCCCCGTGTTGCATCACGGAACGCGTTGCATATGGCGGTGGTTCGTGTATGTTCTGGGGTGGAATCTCTTTGGAAGCCAAAACTGAGCTTGTCTTCCTCACTGGGGCCAAAATAAGGCGTCCAACAAGGGGACTAACTGCTCGGAGGTACGTCGAAGAAGTTCTCCAGGAACATGTCGTACCATTTAGCGGTTTCATTGGAGAGAACTTTCTCTTTATGCATGACAATGCAAGACCCCATACCGCTCAAATTGTAACGCAGTACCTTCAAGAGGTGAATATCAAAACAATGGTGTGGCCAGCTCGGAGTCCGGACCTTAATCCGATCGAACACGTCTGGGACAATTTAAAAAGGAAAATAAGAGACCGAAATATTGCTCCAGCTAATCTCCAGGAGCTGCAAACTGCGCTCAAGGAGGAATGGGACGCTATCCCACAAGACTCTATCAATCACTTGATAGAGTCGATGGGAAACCGGTGTCGAGCGGTAATTCAAGTAAGAGGGGGTAACACTTCGTATTAATAAAGGTATTTTTGTAAGAAAAGGGTGTTTTTTTTTAAGCCTTCATTTCCCACACAGTTTTGTCAAGGAAACTTCTTTTAATAAAGGATGAATTTGTAATTGGTGTTTTTTTTTTGCAGTAGGATAAAGTAATAACGGCTTGTATGGTATCGTTGGATAGGTAATGAAACCAGCTTTAATTCCATATTAAAAAAATATATATGTATCTTTCAGAAAAAAAAATAATTTGTATTTTGCAGAAAAAAATCAAATGTGCGATTTCATTGCACCCGAGTTTAGTTTATAGACACACTTGCTCCAGATTTATGGGACGTCGTGAGATAAGTGAGACCTTTATAAAAGCTTTTATTTAACTTGCAATATATGTACGAGTATGTAACTACATATGTTTGTTCAGGTGGAATCTTGCAACTAAATTTTGAATCAGATATCTTCAGCCGATTGAGTTGAAATTTTATAAGTGTATACATTAAGAGGAAATGCTACGGGTCATTTTTCCATACAAACGTTCTCGACTAATCCCTCGCTGGTTTTTGACTCTAGATCAATAATTTTTTCACACAAGAATAATATCATCATTATCTATGTCGGTACGTTTTGATTTTTTTGATATTTTTGTTTTCAAAAGTTTTAGGCTACTTCAAACAGCGCTTAAAATGGCCAAATAAATATGCCGCAAACAAACGCCTAGTACACAAATTGTATAATAATTAGCACAAAAAGCTAAACGGTCCGACACAGAATATCTCCTTCCCATTCAATTTCCAAAATTTCGTTAAGATTGCTGTAGTTTTGGCGGGGGGATTAGTCGAGAACGGAACCTCGATTTTGATGATTTTTGCCTCGGGTTTTTACACGGAGCTGCAGTTGTCCCTATCGCACTGACATACACGCCGCTCGCAAGCGCAACAGAGATATTGAGTGAAAAAATCGCAAATTTGAAAAAGGGTTCGCGTGGTATTTCCTCTTAAGTTTGGATGAGAATGCATGATTCGCTGTGTGACGTCATTCTACAACCAACACAGCAAAACACACAAGCTGGCGGACTAGTTATTTTTATTTCACCCCTATATTGGTACTATCAAACGAAAGGGCTTGCTGAGAATAAGTCGAAAAATAAGGTGTTGTGACGCTAAATCCAATATGGCGTACTTCTAGAGATGGCGGACTTAAATATTAATGCTTTTCTACAATATAGGCATCAAATGAAAGGACTTGCTGCGAATACGAATGCCCGTGCAGCGATAACTAAAAAGTAAAAAATAAATTAAAAGTAAAAAAAAAAAACGAGTTTTTATCGATATGCGCTAAAACGAATAAAATAAATTTTTCCTTTAAAACTATCACTTACAACGTCATTACACAATTTATATGACATAAAAGGTTGTCGCTTCAAATTCCTTGCGCGCGAATGACCGAACAGCGAAGAAGTTATCAATGACACAATTAAACTATCAATATTGTGGCCTTTAACGCATATCAATTTCAGTTGATGACATTGAATCAACTGAGATAAAACTCGACAAAGAGAAATTCGATAACATTTTCCTGAAAAGCGCTTAGTTCGGAAAGGACCAAACAAATTCACTTTGCAAACTATTACGCCGCTCCAGATTTATGACCACTAAATTGAATCCGGCGAACCGAAATAAGAAGCAACAGATAGTTAAGCTCGCCGCCCTTTGTCTACAACCGACAAAATATTTACGGGAAACATTGGGTGATATTTAGCAAACAGTAAACTATTTATTTCCCTGCGCCCTTCCGCCCTGCTCAACGTGATTCTAGCGTGTCTGACGTCACCCGCTCCGAGAGCTTGGCATTTATTGCGTCTCTGTGAGGGTTGTCAACAAAGTACCGCCTTTAAATATAAAGCATAATAATACTGCATATATAATAGGATGTGTGCGATAACATTATGTTTCAGCATGATGTTGGTGGGCGATATAATATGCCATTAGCATAGCTCCTACGTTTTTACTACTTTGTGAATTATTTAAAGGAACAGAGAAAATGTTTTTGCAGTTGGTTGAGGTAAGGCGAGCTATTGAGGAGAACTGTTTTATTTATACAGTTCGAATGTATAAAAGTAATATAATATTCAATTTATTTTGGGGTGTAATTTGCTCCATTCATCTGGAATACAAGCTAATTTCCTCTGCTTGTAGTACGCCCTTCTGAACAAATTGACGAGGACGGGTTAATCCCGACGGTACTCGTGCACGATGGTAGTTCTTTACTCGCCTGGAAGCTCCCACCTTCCTGAGATCCACCGTGCAATGTTGTTTACATAATATTTCGTTCTCAGTATTGAAGAGCCACAAATATTTCGAGTTGCCGCTTCTTTTTTTACTGCTTTCTATCAGTTGACTCATCAGCTCATTTTTCGGCTATTATCTAACACAAGCCTATACCCGAGGCTTCGCCCGCCAAAAATCCCTAAATTAACACCCCCGTTTTACGTGTTATTTGCACCCCCGTTTTACCCCCTTAGGGGGTGAATTTTCAAAAATCCTTTCTTAGTGCTCCCCTACGTTATATAAGGAACCCCTGTGCAAAATTTCAAGTTTGTAACCCTTATAGTTTGGGCCCTGCGTTGATATGTCAGTCAGTCAGTCAGTCAGCTTCTCCTTTTATATATAGATAGAATAGATAGATTAACATGAAATTGTCAATGCTCTACGCGACAACCCTATATTTGTCCATTGTTATCTGAAATGAAATAAATGCCCAACACCATAATTATGTTAACATAATAGGTACAATATTATTGTTTTCTGCAATTATGTTTTATACTAAAAATATTAATATCATTTATACTCTCTCTTTTCATTTCGTTTTTGTCATACATTACACACATAACTTGTATTGATGGTGTTTCCCGTGGGAAATGGTGAGTACTGACATTCAGAAAGTCATGAACATTATATAAGATTTTAATCGCGCTAACTTTTTGGAAATAATACGATCACCAACTTTATTTATTCACTACTAGCACTAGTAAGCAAATTACTATAAGTAGGTACTGAAAAATAACAGTCATTAATAATGTCTTTTAAAAATATAAATCTGCAGTTAGCAGTGACAAGAAGAAATAAAAAATAAAGTAATTCACGTCGGCAGCTGACGGTTAGGAACCTATATTTCTATTTGCAATCATTGTAACTATTGTTGTACATAAATGTATTACAAATTATGGTGTCAAAGTATTAAAATACGTAGTAGTTACTCTAGTCAAATTAGTGCATTGATGGAGTCAAATACGTTAGCAGAGACGAGTATAAACATGTCGCATAAATAATCTTTATAACAATGTCGCGTCGAAACATAAATGGCCGTCGTTCTGTTTGTTTCGACCGAGTTCACACGTTTCGTTCGAGTGCACTCCATTGGCACTCGCCTGTGAGCGGGCATATACACCACTATCTACTACCGTCGAGCGATCCGAAACCTACTTAATGTCATTAATATGGAGCGCCATAATTAAAAGTACTCGTCGTAATTTCTGTTTTTTTTTATTAAATCCGTAAGAATCCGTTAAGATAGCGAACCAGCATGCAGCATCAATCCTACCTCCTGTGACCTATACACTGTACACTGCACTACACTGAACAAGACTCAAATCGGTACTAGGATTATATCATTACAGTTATCGGAGGATGCTATTACGAATATTAGTTGGTCAATTCGTTGATTGGTTTGAGGACTGCGGCAGTCGACTGTAAGCAATTTTTAATAGCTACTGTAAGTAATTGTTAGTAAGAGTCTCCTTCTAATTCGGGCCCAGATGTTTTTATACCCTTGATGGCTAATAATGGCCTCTAAAAAAGTATAACCGGATCCACAACCATTTCCATTAATGCCGCTAAAGTTGTCTTGTGACAAAAAATTATCGTCAAAAAGATAGGTATACTTCTGGAAATTTAGTACCTTGATTGACAATTCATCATCATCATCATCATCATCATCACAACCCATAACTGTCTCACTGCTGGGCACGGGTCTCCTCTCACAGTGTGAGGGGTATAGGCCATAGTCCACCACGCTGGCCAAGTGCGGATTGGTGGACTTCACACACCTTTGAGAACATTATGGAGAACTCTCAGGTGTGCAGGTTTCCTCACGATGTTTTCCTTCACCGAAGCAAGTGATAATTAAAATACGCACATAATTTTTGAAAATTAGTGGTGCGTGCGGGGCACGAGGTGCGGGGTTTGAACCCGGACCCTCCGGTTCGGCAGTCCAACGTTCAACCACACGGCTATCACTGCTCATTTATTATGATTGACAATTAATATATACTGACCGGCACGGAAACTTGGCCACCTACAAAATTTGTGATAACTTCAGTTTTTATCTGTTTGTACACTTCTAATTTAGGCCAATTTAATCGTTTTTCATCATTTTTACTCATTAATAACGTCTTTTTAAGTTTTTAATGAAGTTTAAGCGCAAAATCACATTTACACAAAATTAAACACTGCAGTTTTGAGCACTAGGAATTAAAAACTGTTTGATCTTTGACAACATTTTGTACTTTTTAATATCGCGTGTTTCCTCCTCTAGCCCTTATGACCGCCTGCATTCGGTCTGGCATGCTTTGGATGACATTCTTGATGTCCACTTGCGATAAGTCGCGCCACGCAGTAAGTGCAGCATCACGAAGCTGGCTAAGGGTTTGTGGTAGGTTCGATGCTGTTTTAATTGTCGTTTTTAGCTTATCCCAAATGTGCTCTATTGGGTTTAAGTCGGGGCTGCGAGCTGGCCACTGCAATTTTTGAATACCAACCTCTTGACGGTACTCATTTACGATATGAGCGACGTATGGTCGTGCATTAGCATGCATTAAAATGAATCGGTTATATCCAATAAACCCTCCAAAGGGTACAACATGTTCTTGAAGGATATCCTCGACGTATCGTGTTGCAGTTAGAGAGTTATTGACGATGACCAATTCTGTACGTGCATCAGAACTAACGCCACCCCATACGATTATAGAGCCTCCACCAAAACTCACTGTGGGAGTGGTAGTAATCGCCAGATATCGTTCACCATTGCTTCTCCAGACACGTTGTCGACCATCAGGTGCATTTAAAGCAATCCTGCACTCGTCCGTAAACAAAACCCTTTCCTATTGTTCATGAGACCAGTTAGCATGTTCGCGGGCAAATTGAAATCGCGCTGCTCTATGCTGTGGGAGAAGCTGGGGGCCACGGGCTGGTCTTCTTGATCTTAAAAACTTCCTCCATACGTCTTCTCACTGTACGCTCACTAACATTTACATTCCTGGAGATTTGAAGCCGCTGCCGGATCTCGACATCAGTAAGGAAGCGATTTCTTAAAATCTCTAACACAATAAATTGGTCGTCACGAGCTGACGTGCAACGTACACCGCCACTACCCGGTCTGCGTGTGCAGAGGCCAGTCTCTTGGTACCGTTTTAGTGCATATTGCATCGAAGAACCCGGTGCGTTAAGGATAGTAGCCACTTCACGATGGGTCATCCCTAGTTCGACTAATGCCACTGCTTGTGCTATCTGACTTGGCGATAGAGGCATTTTTATGGATCCTAAGGCGCCTTTAGATGTTTATTTATCACAATAAAACCAAAGAACTTCGACAACTTAACGCTTGCAAATTCCAGAACACAATTCAAAACGTAGACTTCGTCGGATAAATGACACGGTTCAACTAAACTTCAGAAATCAAATCAAAATGCACTTCAACTTAGTTAATTAGCCTCTTAGGATTAACGTAAACATTATTTCCACCCAATTATACATTAAGAACAAAGTTACACACACTTAAAAAAATGTTATCGTATGCTATGAGTTTGGCCAAGATTCCGTGCCGCTGAGTGTAGTTTATTTCCGGATTAACGACATATTTTGCTCGCTATTAATGGGCTGTAGCGTAATCTCTACTCGACTTTAGTGGTGATATCTTTTCTATTACCCTCGTTGATATATTTCATGAAAATTCATGCTATGAGTGCTAATGCTTATATTATGTATCTTAATTAATAAAACTGATCGTGCTTTATAGTGCAAATGTCTGGAGAGGGAGAGCTATAAAACACTGCAAAATGAAATGAATACTGTGATACCATTCCAGTGATTGAATAATTTAATGAATAGCTAATGAAAAACAGGTATAAAAGAGATATTAACGTTTATTTCCAACCGAGAGCACATTGCATTCCACTGCGCCGTCAAGCCGTGCCGCGCGGCTGCGCTCCAACGCGCCCCGCAATGAGTGTTGCCCTTATTTTTACCTCGTGTTGTTTCAGACTAACAAAAGTGTCCAATCAATTCTTAACGTTCATCGTTTTCTATTTTTTTGTATTCGCGATCGCGCTCTCGTATTTGTTTGAAGAAGTTCCTTCTGTTTATTAAACCTAACAATTGCAGCGTTTTTATTGTTGTGTCCAATCGTTGTTATACCGTTTAACCTCTGCGGCTCAGTTATTTATTTTATTTATTAACTTTATTGTTCGTACACCAAAATATGTGTATGCATGCATAGAAACGGAAAGACGAAGGATATACAAAACAAATGACGACTTTATCGCTACAGACAACCCAAGGTTTGAAAAGTAATTCAAAAACAACTAGGAGATTTACACTGAACGTGAGTGACGTGAACATACTACGAGTATACTGACTGTGTTTCAGAAATAATTAAGCCAGGAATAAAAATCAATTCCAAATAAAAGAAAGTATGTACTTTAAAGATGTCGAAAATAAGTCGACATAATACTTACTCTATATATTTTGTGGTAATACTAACAAAGAGAAATAGGACTTTAATATAACTTGTTTCGGCAGAAATAAATGTAACCGGGCGTCTGATATAAAAGAGAGGGAATTCCAAAGACCGCAAATAAATAATCCTTAGATATAGAAATATTTTTACGTGAATACGGAGACGTCTGTAGCTATTTCGGACTTGAGAAATCTCCTGACTTTCGACACCCACGGGATGGACGGACGAGACGGACATTTCATTGGTTAGTTTTAATTTGTGTTCCCAATCAGTTTGTAATCTTGTCTTTGTGGTTTGTCCATAGCACCCATGAAACAGGGAATCCGGGGCTATGAGTAATTAGCATTATTAATAACTTCTATTCGCACCAAAACGCAACCTCCCCCGCCTGTGTTCAGTCACCTCTTGCCTTGGCTTGTTGACCAACGCGACCTACAGCCACCGTTAGGCCCAAAATACACATTTGTTATATCTGAGAGTCTAAGTCTGTTCCTTTTTGTGGTCGTTCTTCATTCTATAATCGACGAGACGTAAGTTGACACGATTTTTGAAGTTTTGCGAAAATTGTGGAACTTAAGACGTTCAATTTCAAAGTAATAAAATGTGAAAGAAAGAGTATTGTCACCCCAAGGAAAGTTATGAGTAATAGTTTGTTTGGACTATCCGTCAATTTGAAACTCAAGTCCTGACGCGGGTCCCACTTAGCGCAGTGAGGTGAAATAACCCGAGGACGCAGCGTAATCAATATAATAAATTGCCAACCCTTTTTACTGTATTCTGTCCTATTTCACAATTTATCACGTAGACATTGGAGGGAAACTTCGTGAGGACACAAGGGATCTCAGTATTGTCCCGAAATGAGTCTACATCCAGCATACATTTTGCACGGTCTTTGAAGTGAGTCAATAGACGATTTCCCTGGATGGTGGTCCTTAATTTAGTGTTAATTACAATGTTAATATCATTATCATCATTTATTGTCCTCCAATGTGCTAAGATTTTATCAAAATTCTACGAGTTTTCCTAGTCACATTTCGTCTTTTATTTTATTAACAAAAATTTTAAGTTAATTCAGCCGATGATTAAAGGAAAATATTTGCCTCCTGGAGGGAATCGACCGGTTTATATTTACCTCGTTACCGAGATGTTGACGAGCTCGACGATATCACTGGAACAACATCCATTACTTGCCATTCTGCTACTCTCGACAAATGAAACCATTTATATCGAATGTCGTTGTTAATGATCTCTAACAACGTTTTAAGCATCTCTTCTTGGATTAAAAAAATAATATATTTTTGTGTACTATCAACTAAAAATAATCTGGGGTGTACCTAACAAGTCTGCCTGTACAGTTAAACTGTATTGGTAAAGTTGATGACGTCATGGGCGTGTATGTTACTCAACTGTGCATGTGTATCCACTACGTAGCTCAAGTCTACGTGATAAGTTTACTCACTGTTACTGTTACGTCATTGTACAGGCAAACCTGTGAGGTACACCCTGGCGTGTATAACTAACCTTATGATATAACCTTTGATGTTACTGTTGGGCCGCGTGTCGGGGATCGCTTATCATCAAGGGTCACGTCAGCTCGATTGCCGGCTATTAAAAAAAACGACGAAGTCACGTGGTTACAACCGACGCTAGTTGGACCATTGTCCTTCACCAACCTGGTCTGAGGTTGCCGGTGGGTCAACCTTCTTACTAAGAAGGAATTGTACAGTAGAAGACTATGGCAATGATGCTGTATCGTATCTTACAAAGGCTGCACCTCCTCTGTACCAACGTATAGAGTACATTCAAGCGGAGATAAACTTTTGAGCTAGCATATTTTCCCTTCAGCACGGACGGCGCATCGGAACCAATTCTCTCACAATGGGAGGCACAACAAACGGAATTCTCTAGCAGTGTAGCAGTGCAGGTGGGCGGCCTTGGGCGACCACCAGCGGGAAACGAGGGGCGGTAGGAAACAAAACAACTAAGTGAAAATTTGCTGTCGTCTAATTTTGTGGTGGTTTTAAAGTCGGGGTATTTTATTGAAGAAAGTATTTTGTTATTGACAAGTGGCCCGGCTGCTCGTAAATAGTCAATGTGTTAAAAATTCCTATTTATTATATTACCCCTGGAAAGTAAATTCAAAATAATTTTAAATTTCGAACCATTATAATCAATTTGTATTGTCACGGATATCTGAGACCGAGTACTTTTTCATTTCTCTTCTTTAATGGTCGGCAACGCATCGGGAATACCTTTGCTGTTGCTCATGTGCATGGGAAAGGCGCTGACTTGGATAGGTGGCTCGTACGTTCGTTTGTCAACTATTTACGTACAAAAAGCTAGTTTCGTCTTTGTATCGCGCTCCCGTCCGCGGTTAGACATATCAGAATAAATGAAAAGTAAAAAAATCGATGGTTTATTGTTTATTGTTATTGATGAACTATTGGAATTTTTAATTACGGCCATGGCATCGGACCCCCGCTACACCGCCGGCTCCGGCCGGGGCTGGCACGCGAACAGATTTCTGCTTTTAACAAATTGGAACTCAAAGCATTGTCTCCGGTCGTATGTTTAAAATTTGAAAAATAAAAACTTGCATGGCTGCCGGACCGTGCAGCTCGTTCCGCTCAGAGGAATTCCAGTACTATGCTGTATCAACCAGTTTAGGTCTTTTTTCGATATGAAATTCTCAATTTTGGAGCAAATTTTTAATATCTAACGTTTCAGTGTCCATTTTCATGTTTCCTTTTTAATTATGAAGATTGAAAAGATTTATTAAAACATACAAATAAATAGTCACAATTCTGGCAAAACCTGTGATGTCATTTTAAGTAGTATACATTATAAATGTGACTTAGCAAACAACCACCATTCATCTCTTACAATCTAAAGAGACAAGCGACACTTGCATCCACATTCTTCTTTATCTTACAATAATATTTTATTCTATCGTATAATGAGTGCAAAAAATATATTTAACTATTATCGTCGTTCATATGAAAAATCTATATTTTAATATGTACTGGTTATAATTTCCATATGTGCTGGTTATAATTTCCATATTTTCATAACTATTATAATTTTTTGGTTTAATTGGCTACATATTAAACCGAGACACGAATATAATATTGTCATCAAAGCATTCTCAGCATAATTGACATAAGAGGAAAGTGAAATAGAAACCAAGTAATATTTTAGTCAATGCATATTATTTAATAATTCATATTCTATTATATATTATAATTGTTCTTTTGTTTCTGACTATATCTTACCTACCATTGTTATTTAATAAATAATCGGATAAGTTTACATTCTCAGCATTTTGTCGGAGCTCATCATCATGACGTCCCTGTAGGACCATCTGACGAGCATGTCGCTGTCCAGGTAGGTCATGTCGTCGCGCTTCATCACCATGTCGGAAATGTCCACGTCCTTAACCTGGTTGTCGTATTTGCCGAAGTCCTTTCTGTAGACGAACACGTCCAAGAACTTCATGTTGTTGGTGTAGAAGGTGGTTACGTCGATCTCCCTGTCGAAGGGGAAGCCGAGAGGCATCGTGTCGAAGCACGTGGTCCAGCGGCACACGCGACGGTCCTTCATGATGCCGAGGTCGATGGTCGGCAAGACGAGGCCGGTGCGGACGGGGGTCACCACGACGAACAGCTGCAGGGGCACACCGCCCCTGGTACCGAGAGGGAGGAGCAGACGGTGAGGGAAGCCGAGACGCGTCTTGTACCACCAGCTGTCGACCATCTTGTCCGTGACCACAGTGGTGTCCTGCACGCGGTTAATAATGTTGTGGGTCCAGGGCCTGTCTTCGATGACGCCGTGCATCTCGAGCGAGTTACGCACAATGGTGTTCTTGCCGGTGTCCAGTTTGTAAAGGAAGCTATCGATTTCGACCATGTCGAGACGTTTGTCGTTGATGTTTAGCATGCGACCCATGCAGTCGAACTTCGGACCGAGGAACACACGGACGACGGCGTCCACAGCCTTCTCAGATACGACATCGATGGTCACCTTGAACGGATGGTGGTTCAGACGACGGTTGCGGGCAACGAATACGAAGTCTGATTTTTTCTTCTGCATTTCAGTTTGGTCTAAGTAAATGGCGTTAGTGATATCCATATCGTACTCGTCCATGAAAGTAACCAGTTTGTCGGTCATGATGCGTTCCACTTTGACGCCGGGGAAGTCAAGTTCGTTCCAGGTGTATTTGGGCAGCAATTTCTTGAAAAGTACGACATTGTTGATAATGCGCTTGAGTACCTTCCAGTAGAGAGGGTCACGAAGGCAAGTCGTGTACATATCGAGAGCGGTAGGAACGTATGTGTACCTTTGGAAGGACAAGTAAATATAATTAATAGGGCTCTTGTTTTGTTAGAATTTTTTCCTTTAAAAAAAAAAGAAACGTAAACATTTGTTATGCTAATCGGATTTTTCATTTAAACTTAATTAAATTGACTAAATTTAAGAAAATATTATCCAATGCTTTCTGTAGGCTAGAGGTAAACGAAAGGTTTTAGAAGCGCTCATAGCCCGGTGGCTTACTTCGACCTTAAGCAACATGATGAGAATAAATATAACATACTTGTTGAAGTTGTAGGTGCTGTAAGTCATAAGCCTCTTGAACAAGTTCATGACGTGGATGACTTTGGCATCATCGTGGACGAAGCCCATACCACCGAGCAACAGTCTGCACAAGTACTCAACATCTTCAGCCTTCTTGAGGTTGATGATCGAACCGTCCCGCTGTAATAAAATATATGAATAAGTATAGCTAGGACGCAAGTGCAATAAGTAATTTACATTTGCCGTATTGTTTACTTACAAGTTCAATGCGTCCGGTCAGGATACCTTGTCTAATAATGTGCTCAATGTCGTCAACCAACATTTTGTCCTTAACGTTCACGATGTTCATGAAGTTCACGTTGTTCTGACGAACGGGCATTTGCTGGCCGTTATGGAATCCGATCTTGGGCCAGTAACCAACCATCAGTGGATCGTTCCACATGATCATCTTGATGTCACACATCTTATGAGACAAGCGCTCGAGCCTCAACCTGGCGAGCAGCTGCTGGTAAGCGTACATCATTATCTCTCCACGGCGTTCTTTGTGCAGACCATAAACATCATCAGTCATCCAGTACGGGTAGTTCATGTGCAAGTAGTACATGTAGGTGTTCAGGTCGATATCCTCGGTGAAGTAGTTGATGCGGTCATCTTCAGTCAGAACATTGCGAACGCCCTTACGCCAGTCGATAACCACGAGGTTCTTGTCGGTAACCTTGATACCGTAGTAGTCGAAGATGACGGGGTCGTGGGCAGCCCTGGTCATTTTCAGCATGAAAGCTTTGTTAATGATGTGGCTATCGACAAAGAAGTAGGGGTAGATTTCGTAAGGAGCGGGGATGGTGATGCCGCGGCAATCAGTGCGGTGGAAGACGGCGCAGGTCAGAGCGTAGACGAACATGCCACCGTTGATGCGCTCTCTTAACCAGCAGGCGGTCCTGATGAACGTGTCGAAGTCTTTCGCGAAGTACAGAATACGGAAGCACGCAATGGCTTGTTCCAAGTGAAGTTCGTTAGTGTGAACGAACACTTCGCCACGTGGGAGCATCCCCATCTTGAAGACAGTGATGAATTTCCTCACTACATCAACTTTCTGAAAGATGAACATTTATAGGTTATTCTTGATTCTTAACGATACTGCGGATACATTTGAATTGAAAATAATGTAATTGGCCATACCAGGTACTTTTCAAGGTTCTCCTCAATGACGAACTCTCTGGCTACTTCGCGAATGTCATCGTATACGGTTGGCTGCAGAATGTGATTCAACAGCTTCAAGATGCACAGCTCTTTGGTCTTGATATCCACATTCACTAAAACCACAAACATTTCATTTCACTTTGATTATATAAATACTAATTCGGATCGATACGAGTTAACAAAAGTTGCTTCATGGCAGCATCAGCAGGCAGCATCAACAGGCAGGCGCATTACATTTGATTAAATCATTCAGGAGTAGCGTACAAAAATAAATATGGTTGTTAAGATAGGTGAGAAAGATTAAACATAAACGTTGAAATGTAATGAAATTTATTCGAAGTTGGTTTTTACAAACACTTTTCGAAATTCAAACTACGCCATCGCTTTAACAAATCCTTACCGTGAGTAGTCTTGGAAGAAGAAGCGGCAAGAAACTTCCAAGAAGCTTCTTTTGCTACTCACATTACAGATTGCACTTACTACTTACTAGCTAGAATATCAAACTCATGTCCAAGCGTTTTTATCTTTAAAATAATCATCAAGTTTGTAATAACCTTTCGTCATAAGAATGCCTTTGACATGAATTTTAAATTTACAGTATGGGATTTCCGTCAATTCGAACGGAGTTTTAACAGAGTTAAATTATTATACACATTCAAATTTGAGGTATTACGCATAAGTAAGACTGCACTCGCATGAGCAAAGAAGAAATATAAAATGGAAGTCGGAGTAAATGTTTGAATGTATATATTTGAAGAGGCAATATTGTTTTCTGAAGCTTTTCTGGTACGTGAATATCCAAAGGGATGTTTAAGTAAAATAACCCAGCGTTGAATAAACTTTTAACATCAAGAGCGCAAGAAAAGTTTCTTGTGAATAAAGTATGACGACTCGCTTTGTTACAATAAAATTATGTTTAGGTATTTCTGTAACTGACGGTTTTTCCATGGAAGGATCCAGATATTGTTTGTTTTTTTTTCGATAATTCGAATATCCCCATTATTAATAGGGATATGTTTTTTATTAGTATAGCAGTCAAGCAAGCCTTCGGACTACATGATGGTGTGTGATAATTGACGTCAATTTTAGCCAAAAAAAGAACTAGGCAGGATATTTCGGTAATTTCACGAGCAGGCTATGTTAACTGTTTTAAAATTGCTCATCAAAATTATATACACTACTGTTAATATCAAAACAGTTCGAGGAATTACAAAATGTGCCAAGTACGACTACATGGCAGCCTGAAATATAGCTGGTTAAGAAGGCTAATAGCTATTTCAATTCGGTATAACGGAGCATTTAACATAAAAACGTTACTTGGCGCATTAGTTAAATTATATTTAATCGTAGGTTATTTAAGTATCAATAATAACAAATATAAGTCCCAAAACATTCATGTAGGTACATGAAATGAAATAAAATGAAATCTTCATTGGCCAACATACCAGCGTGCCTTGGTGAAATGTTTCAAGTAGTAAATAATTTACCGTCACAAAATTATATTTGCGGTTTCAAAAAAAAAATCTCGAACCGACCCGACCGACCGTTTTAATTTTAAACCGACTGACCGTTTTAATTTCTTTCTGTTCATGATTTTTGACCGCCAATGCTTCGGTGGTGCCTTTGGAGCTACGGATGTCCATGTTCGACGGAGACCTAATGGCAAGTAGTCTCCGTCTCGAAGCTCGGCTGGTCGCCGGTTATTTACAAAAAATAATGTAAAAAATAAATCTTACGCAAGTTGTCCTTTCCGATGAAGAAGTTGAGTTGCAAGTCATCTTTGATGACGGTGGCCGAAGCCGCGGCGATCAGCGCCGCTACCAACAAGAGCTTCATCGTTCCAACTATCTTCTCGACTGCACCGACTGCGAATGTGTCTGTTGGGATCTTCGCGTCCCTTTTATACCCGATTCCGATATTTGTTTCTCTTTATCGCTGCAACTGCACGATGCTTTCGACTCACCTTTACCTGATAACCTGGCGATTCGCTGATACCCTACCGTGTTTGACTTTTTCGACTTTCGCGGTCAAAGGTCCGTGTCCAGGCAGTCTAATCTTAAAACGGCAGTGATACTGATATTTTTAATGTATATTGCGAACGGTAATCATTTTAAATGTAGCAGGTAAGGTCACGAGCTTTGTATTTTACAACCGTATGACCACCCAATGGCATTGATCATTCTCGCCATAAACATACAGTATACAATTGTGTCGAAGTATGGACGAAATATAAATATTATTATTTTTAATATAAATAAATAACGTTACACTCATAGCGAATATTACACATTTAAAAAGCCGCGACCATTATCCATGTAGCTGGCCGTTGGGTCGAAATGTCGGAAAAACAAAATACAATAAAAAGATCGTGAGTACCCGGACATATTTAAAATGTTTTAGTAATTATCACATTGTGTAATATGGTCCTCTCGTTCAGGTATATTAAACTGACCTCAAATAGAATAGAATAAAATAGAATGAATAGAAGATAATTATTTGTTATGTGAAATATCGGCGTTTCAAAATACATATCGTGAGTACCCGTATCATAATAAAATGTCTACAATCCGCGATGGGTTTAAATCATAAGTTTAAATCATATGTGTTATCTAGTTCAGGGATGGACAGATAGAATTATTTTAAAACTTTATTTTATAAACGTTATGATACCAATTGTTAACCTCGCATCTTGTTTTAAGTAATACTGTTTTCATTTGATCTCTTCTTCTTCTTCTTCTTATTCTCTTCTTCTTAATTCATGTATAACCATTTATATTTAAAGACTTTATTGTAACACATAAGATAGGCCAGGGGCTGCAGCGGCGGGGTTATACTAGATATAGAGTAAAACGTAGCCTTTCTAATTTTACTTATTGACGAAAGGTTACGTATGGCGCAACGGTAACAATGCGGACTATAGTTCTAGGGGTCCTGGGTTTGATTTTCAATAAATAAATAAAATAAATAACGCTACACTCTCATAGTTCCACACTAGGATTCCCTGTGTCATGAGTGCCATGGACGGCACACAAGACAAGAACACACACACCCAGACCAAGAACGGAAATTTAAATTCATCATTCAATTTTCCGCCTCGCTGGGAATCGAACCCAGGACCCTCGGAATGGCGATCCGGTGTGTTAACCATTGCGCTATCCGAGTCGTCAGGATAATAAGTCGCCATAAGGAAGAAAATTAAATAATTACTTTAAATTTCTCCCTCTCTCTGTCAATATGAGCGGTAGTCGTATTATCAGTGTGTTGCCAATGTTTCTAACTACAGAAGGAATTGTGTGCAACTCTATAGCGATATTTATTTTCAATTATGTAGGAACACACAATCGCTTTGTTCAACTTTCGTCTACTTCCAAATAAATGTTTAAACAAGATACACTAGATATTACCCCAAGATACTATTCAATACACGACGTTGTACCGCATCCAAATCAGTCTAATCCAAAATCCCTGTATACCTGTGTACCAAAATTTCTTTCTAAAAGTCATTGTTATAGATTTTCTTGAACACTGCATGCAGAGACTTCAGTCAATTATAGTTTTATTACTTACATTACTTTTTACATTATTTACATATAACTTTGCCCTCCAGAGAAAGAATAACACGGCGATACGCGCAACAGATGTAAGTTGTTTATCGTAGCTACTGATAACAACATTTTGTGGTCGAGAGCAACTGTCCTCGGGCTTGGAGGAGGTTATCTCGTTACAATTCTAGCTGTCCACATAAAGACGCTGTGTATTAATCCACGGCAGTAAGATTCCAAAATTTCATATTCATATTAAAATTTTGACTCATCGATATTTGTAAAGTGATTACGGTCGGATTACAACCGCAGAGCTTAGTAACAATCATAAATGTTTTCAACAGTTTTGATTTTCTTGTAAGTGAAAAATCCTTGTGGAATATTTTTATACAATATACTCAAAGATTACAGACCCTGAACTGTTTCCCTAAATCTGTCGTAAGTACTTCATACTTGTAATTAAACTATCTATATGTATACATACTCGTACATCGCACGTTTGAATCCAAGCTAAATCCAATGTTCTTTGAATACAGATTATAAACATTTTTAACTCGTTTTACTTTTAAATTGTTTGTTTAATAAAACTTAAGAGGTAGACAAAATAAGAATAATACGCTGACTTTATAATTTAATATGTTTTTTTTTCGAAACATCCCTCTTTTATTAATTTAGTGTCAAACTAGATACATTTCTATCTTACATAAATTGACACGGAGCGGTATATTGACAGTAGAGCACACGCACAAACTTGCGCGTTGTGAGGCGTGCAATTATTGAAATGATAGGCCTTTACAATTGTGTCTAATCAAATTAGTATAACCGATGTCGATGGTACGTTGACGACTATCGGTTGTGCGCTGTTTATAAAAAATCTAATGTGGCACTCGGAGACTGCCGCGGTAAAGCTATTGCATAGCATTTTTTATCAACTTATGCAACTATAATTATTAGAAGTTATATAGTTATATCAGAACAGCGCCATCTAGTTTGTAGAAAACATACGTACCATACCATAGTATTAAGGTACTAGATGGCGCTGATTGGGGGTGTTAGGTTTTTTTCGTTACGGAATTTCTGGATTCGGTCCCCACGCTCAAGGCCCGCGAAAGCTATGCAATAGCTTAATAAAAAAAAAATAGACAACAAATATATTTCAAAGTACATTTTAATTTATAACTACTACTTTAAAATTGTCTCATATAATTATGTTGAATTCATAATCAGCGTGCGCAAACTGTCGTAGTAACAATATTGTTTTGTTTGTTGCAGACATTCAGGCACGGGTTCCCGTTCTCACCCACGGCGCTGGCATGGGACCCCATACAGAAGCTGCTGGCCATCGGAGACAAAAGCGGCAACCTGAGGATGTATCCTTTACATAACTACTACACACATCCGAGCGACTTCGCTCCTTGAGCGTAATGTATTGAGATTTTAAGATTTCTAAATTTAGGTGTTAATTTTAGGAAAAATATGTTTTCCATATTTATATTCAAGTGTCCTTTTGCTGTGTTTAACACCTACCATCCGTCTTTTCCCCAACCATCCCGGGCCGGCTGCTAGAGCTACTTGTAGAGCTAAGTTTTTAATACAAAATATGTTGTTGATGTAGAACATCGTCTGCCAAGTCAGGTTATTGTTTATACAAACAAATATGATATAGATTCATTTCCTTTGTGATAGAAGCCGCATGGCTCGCGATAGAATAGTACGAGTAGGTAAGAAGGCGGGTGGGCTGACGCAACATACGTATTTATTTTCGTGTAGTTATTTTTATTGAAAAGTACGCGAATAAAATAACACGCTACATTCTTGCACGATGTTATTGTACGGACGGGAGGTGATACGCGACAAACGTTTCACTTTAACGATAACAACCGTTAAAATTATATTGTTTTTATTATTATATTGTTATTGTTTTGTTGCTATGGTCTCGAGAATACTTAGTTTTTAAGAGTTCATTTAGCCTCAGTGAAGTTTATCGGTTGAAGTTAATTAAAATAAATACACTAAGGCATAGCTGACGCGTTGCGGGGCAAGTAGGAAGAGAGAAGTTTTACAGCAGGCTCTCAATCACTGACCGAAATATGCAACAAGTAAGTTTATTAATGTTATGTGGAGGCTGTTTTTAAAAAGGGTTATAATTTGACATTTTTGACAAAGGTTATATTTTGACATTTTTATGTATGTAGATAATATTTTGTAGGACTATGTCAATAATAAGTTCCTTTGTGTACTGTATTTTCTTAATTGTGCCAATCGGCCCTACAGCGTGTGGATTTCAAGTAGCCAATTTATTTTATTAAGAATTTCACGAACATGAACTGTAAAAAAGCAAGATAAAGTTATAAAAAAATCGGAGACGAAATGAATCTAAACAAAATGATACCAGTCTAACACTGGAGACCGGGAACCAGTGAGCCGCATTGATTGCGCGGGAAATTAATAAAGATGGCGACTTTTCCTAAATTATAGCATTTATGGCAAAGGAAATTTTCGTAAATTCAAAGGAAATTTATTCTATTTAGCTCTCAACGGCGTTCCGTGTAATTAAAGTTTTACTTCACTGATATTTACTGTAGGGGAGACCGGGGCTGGTTGTGACAGGGGTAAGTTGTTACAGTGACCTTAGCGGCGGAACAGAGAACGCTGTAGTGACATTAGAAAGAGATAAATAACGCCACCACTGATGGCTCACCCCCCGCGAGAGCCAGTGGCACCAGGGCTTTTATGAAAGGAGCACCTGGGTGTCACTCAAAAAACCCAAGGTTTGTAAAATTTTCAATTATTCGTAATATTGGTCTACAGCCTGTTTTCGAACTAATTCGAGAGGTGTTTGATGTTATTTTTGCGTCCTAAGCCTTTATTTTTGCGATAAAACTACGTTTGTACAGTTATATTAATTTGTACTTTTACTAGTTAACCTCAAAAGATCAATTTAGGCGTTGGGGCTAAAAGTGACATTTGCTTGGGGCAGGTTGTGACACGTCACTACCTGCCCCGTGGTTTTTCTTTTCAACCGATATAATTTGTTTATTGTTTTTTCGTAGCATGAGGACATATAAAAGGAAAACATAGCGTGAAAAATACCTAAAGATCATTATGTACGAACGAGCAGCAACTATTTTAGAGGGAGGTACAACTAAAAAAGTTCGTAGCATCGCAAAAGATTTAGGATTGTGTCATATACCCTTAACTAGATATATAAAGAAAAGAAAAGAAGCAAAACAGAAGAGCGCACCCATAGAATCTCTCAAAGTTGGATACATGAAGAATCAACATATCTTATTTTGTTATAACAGTAAAGATTTTTGTTTAGTTTAAAGTTTATTTCGTTTTAAGTTTTATTTTAATGAGCCAAAAGATTGCTTTGTAGACCTAGACATCATAATATGTTATTTAAATTAAGAAACGTAACTGTTGGTGATGATTGTTCTTAATAAAAAGGTTCTGATTACATTAGTTTTTGGTTGTAACATTTTGCCCCATGTAGTGTAACAACCAGCCCCGGGTACGGGGTTGAAAGTGACAGGCCGTTTTTTTCAGAATTTGTTCATTTATATCTAAACTAATGGCTTGGTATACAAAATGTATTTTAAATTTAAATGCCGAATAGTTACTGAATCAAACAAACATTAACTCGAGTAAAAGAATCAAACAAATAAAAAAATATGACACTTTTAAATTAAAATGTCACAACCAACCCCGTTCTCCCCTAATTGAAAACATTTTCATTTATAAGAATAAATTTAGGTAGATTTTGCTTTTTATTAATGTGAGGTAATAAGAAAATTAATAGCGCCGGAGGACTTTTACTTTTCCTACTCATTTATAAATATAGATGAGTTATCGTATATCAATAAGATTTAGATATATTAACAAAATATCAAAGTTCAAGTAATGATATATTTAATTTGACTCCCATTAGGACAGATGTAGGTACAGAATGTTAAGTACAAATCTATCTTATCCATTTCGACACAACATTTCAAACCAGAGGTCGAGTTAAACATTGTTACGTGAACAGCAATCCTTTTACATTTGGCCCGAGTCTATAATACTGCCTCATTGTGCCTGATCACTGTCATTGAAACGGAAATGCTAAAAGGAATAAGAGAAATGACATTTAATGTTATAACGTGTTATATATGGTCATCTCTGGAGCTATGGATGTCGCCGTGATTGGACTGAATGTCTCCGGCGACACAATATTGAATATGGTTATTATCTGGTTATAGGCTTTCGTTCACAGTTCAATGGGAACGCGGGCGTTTCGAATTTGATATGTTTTCGGCTCCGTGCTTTTAGTGGTCCCTACGGGCATGAACCATGTTGATTTACTAAGCCTAACCGTTGCGTTAGTACAATTATTGTACATCGTATACAATATATTTTGAACTGTGATATTCAAAGAATTTGGGTTATGCAGCATAATAAAAAATGGGAGTCATTATTTTATTTCAAACGAGATGGCGTTGAATTAAATCTTAATAAGTTCAGTAAGTTCCGGTGACCACTTTGTTTTTAATTGTAGGTTAACTTATTATTCTGTCCATTAATAAATAAGACTGTCTGATAATACTGTTTGCCTCCGCCATCAGTAATACCAAATCAAGGAAAGGGAATGTAAATCAATGATTTGATGCAAAGTGTGATAGCCACGATCGTAATTATCATAAATTGAATTGAACGTGACTTGCTCAAACATACTTGAATTAAATTAGTCGAAAACTCGTCCGTTACGGTGACCTAGTTTAAGTAACCAAAATAATCTCAAGTAAATATTTCCTATCCAGCTTTCATCTATACGTCAACATTATACGAACATTAAAAATGTTATGACAGGTCCTAACCAGGCATAACCGGCCGTAACCGGTTTCATTCAAATGTCCAGCGGCTCTGAAAGCTTCGAAAGTCGCAGTGTTTGCGAAGCCCTCGAGGGAGGGCGAGTATACGAGTAAATACCCGGTTCTCTCCGCAGCTCTTTAAATACACATCCTTGCGCAATTTTACGCCAGTGAAGTTTTTAAAATGTTCTCTACTTTATTATCTTTTTATGATAAAGACATTTGAACACTCCACAGGGTAGGTACTTAAGTTTGTATTTTTACAAAATGTGGGCAATAGTTACATAATGTACAGTTATTTGATAGTAAATATACAAAATCTTGCATGAAGTTAGACTAGTCGCCTAAGATATGGGAGATCCCAGAGTGGGGGACCTATGATACAAGTTAGGGGCTATTAAATAGTTTTTATTATTTATTTATTTATTTTCGCACAGATCTCCATTTTATTACATAGCTTCTCAAAGCTGGACAAGTCGATAAATAGTACGTTCTATTGTTACATTTCAGTAGGACAAAAAAGATTAATAGCATTAACACGAGTGAACCCGCCCTCGCTTCGCTTAGAAACGTCTCTTAGTACTTACGTTCGGAAATTGTTACGCGTGATTCTTACAACTGACATAACTTTTATTTGGTCTGGATGGTCTGGGATAAGTTTATTGTCTTCTAAAATGGGTTTTAATCTTTTTAAGAAAAGTTTCTCGAATACTTTTGACATAACGGGTAACAAGGAGATAGGCCTGTACGAATTGGCTTCATGCAACGGCTTTCCTGGTTTTGGTATCATAATGACTTCTGCTACTTTCCACAAGTTTGGTACATGACATATCGTAGCCTAAATGAAGCATTAATAATGGCTGTTAATTTTAGAATAGCTTTACTAGATAGATTTCTCAATACTTCACCAGTAATTAGATCATAGCCAGGTGCTTTCTTTGGTTTTATATTAATTTTTATTTCTTGTGCTACCTCTTTAGGTGTTACAGGTTTGATATTATGTTTAATGTGCTCATTATTGTACTTATTGTTTCTTAATATTTCTCCTTCGTTTGGTTGAAAAGTGTTTTCCAAATGACGGGCAAATATTAATGCTTTTTCTTTGTCTTTAATGGGCCATGTCCCATTTTCTTCTTTGATTGGGGGAATTTGTGTGGTTGGACGTTTAAGACTTTTTGTTGCTTTCCATAGCGAGTATTCTGTGTTTCGATCATTTGATAATTCTGCAAGATGGACGTTGATGCTTTCATCATTGAATTTCTTAATTGTTCTTCGGAGTTTTTTAGTTAGTGTATTAAATTTTCTTTTATCTTCTGGAGATCTACTCTGATGCCACCTGCTCCTTTGTTTCCTCTTATCGGCTATTAGTTCTAAAATTTCGCGTGGGTAGCAAGTACGGTTTGATCTTCTCTTGATTTGGGTGTATTTTCCCATGCTGATTGTTGTATATGTTGGACAAAGTTTTGAACTTCTCTATCTAGTTGTTCTGTAGTTTTTAATGGAGTTTTTAGATCTAAACTATTATCAAGATATAATTTAAAGCTATCCCAATCTGTATACTTGTTAACTAAGTGAATTGTATTAGTTTTATTTTTAATGTGACTGTTTATCGTTAACATTATTGAAGAATGGTCTCATTAAAATGAGCACGAATTTGTTTCGCAGATACAAAATTCACTTCCATTTATGCAAATAAGTTTTGTAACCAGCGAACCGTAAATATGTGATGTTTATTGAAACGTGTTTGTAAATTTGTCGTAGCGTCGCCCCGTCGCGCGTCGTATGGTTTAATAGTCGCTCGCGCGAGTAGGTTGCGAAATACGAAATGTTTTTTTTTATTTCGCTTAGAATCATTTGAATCGTTGGTTGGGTCGTGATTTTAATGTGTACTAATGTCGTGTCGTATGTCGTATCGTGACTGCTTCTGCATAAGACATTGTGCACATGATTTTATCAGCATAATGTATCTGTGCAACTTATTTTTATGGATAAACTACCTGTTTATGTGCAGGAGTCATCCTTTAAGAAAAGATTTTATCATATTCCGCCCATAAGGGAGTAAACTAAGTGAAAGTTTATTTGGAAATCTATTAAAGATACTTCAAACCGAGCCAATTCACTGACAACGCCTAGTCTCATATATTTAGATTCTCCAACGTACTTATACACAGTAATGTGATGAGGAACAGCACTCGGTATAGTGAAGGAGTCGCTGGTTAAACGCTGATAAAATGTAATTAACACAGTTTATTACTGCGAACAATAATATCAGTTGCTAGTCAGAGCAGAGTACACGCGAGCTGTACGCGGCAGTTGTTTATTTATGTAATGCTATAAATTGCTGATATTTTGTGCGCAGTAGGTACTCAAGAATGCCAACACATGCTCTAGACTACAGCTTACATTATGTATGGCGTTAGGACATACAAATTGTGTAACTTTTAATTTCTAGATAACCAACATCGAATTGCTCGAAATAGAAACGACTGTCGAAATTAGAATCATTATAGGATAACATGCAGTCGTTTGCTTTATATTCCAAACGAATTTCTCCTCTGGAGCAGCGTGATATTGGGGCTACAACTGCAGATTTACTCCGCTATCAGGAGAGAACATTGCAAAACTGACTAAAATTACAGAAATTCATTAATTCTTCGTGAAATAAATATTAACTCAATAACAAAACCGACGGCATTATTATTTACATTAAATAAAATTTATTTGACAAAAGAAATCATAATAAGTATTAGCAAAGTTTGTCCACGTGATCATAACACTTTGCGCGCACCCAAAGCGAATCTTCTTGCGTCACTAAACTTTGAATACCTAATTTCAATAAAACGTGCGCTCCGCTGAACCTCTCAAGTTTGGTAAGTTAATAAAAGTTTCATAAAATAACAGCTGTAAAATTATTTTGCACAAACAAAGGCAAAATAAACCGAAAAACCGTAGCAGACCGGGCGGGCATTTGAAACTCGTTCAATAACTAAGTAAATAATAAATAAGTAAAATGACAAAATAAGAGATACGGTCGTATCTGTAATGACTGTCCTCCAAAAGTTTGACAAAGTTGCTATTTAAATTGGCTTGTAGATGAAGTTCTTCTTCCTTTATTACAAGGGGCACTCGCGAGGGCAAAGTATGGAGAGGGCTAACAAGTGCTCGACAGACCGTTGGCTTGCCATTTATCGGCCGCACAACATATACCAACTAAACGAATTGAGCGTGTTAAAACCTCCTTATATTTATGTTAATTTAGTAACACATTTTAACCTATTCATTACAGCAAAAGTAAACAAAGGTGGACAAAAATAATACCCGCCAAAACAAATAATGTCATTCAAATAAACGATACAAACAGTGGTCAACTATCCCCACAGTCAAGTCCGTTCCACATTTCCATCGCTCTCATATTGTTATTGTTCTTCATACCGAATTTACTAGACATATTCTGTATTGCATTACGCGACTGCTGGACAATAACCGTAACACGACGAAACATTGGCCTGACTCGGCTGTATGTCACGAGCTTTATTAACGTCGACCGACAATGTTATAACCAACCATGTTATATGATTTTGCTGAAATAAATATGATTACAATAAATACAAAAAAGGCCTTCCTGCTTACGTATGCAATTCGATACTTTTAAGTTTAAGGGGATCCGTTCATATTTAGAGTACTTACTGCAAAAACATATATTATTGTCTGAGCGTTACTCTAGAATGTCGACAGGCGATGTCACCTGAACTATTACCATTTTAATGGCTTTCACGGCGCGGTGAAGCCCGGACGACGTTCATTTCATTTAACGGTGCACTAAAAAATTATTCACTCGAGGTAATCATCGTGTTATATTTTCAAAGCCGCTAACGGGTTTTTATTTATTTAAACTCTTTATTCATTGCACACCGTAACATATACATAGGTAATGGTACACATTTTATTTGTGCTTCGATTACAATACACTATAGCAAAATTATGTAAATAAATAAACAATTGTCTAAGTTCGAAGAACGCTAACAATTTCATCAGAATTCCAGAAACGTACCAACAAATACTAAAACAAATATCCGCCGTCGCGATATTACGTTTGCAAGTTGTCTACGAAACCCTTTTTCCCGTCTTAATTAGATGTCAGAGGGCCGGCGCGGGCCAAATACGGAATATGTTGTCAGGACCGAAACACGAACTGGCGAATACACGATAAGAGTGTGGCGCCATTACACGCGATATAAAGCTGGTTCATTTACCGCCTCTTTCATGGCTTGCAACGGTTTTATGAAACTTCAATGTATATAGCCAGTCGCTCGGTAGTAATTTTTTGTCGGCTATTGGGCTATAATCATAACTTATGATATAAATAAATGTAAACAGAAAACGATAGGGAGATAAATAATTTATAGTTGCATTTATCGTTAAATACAAAAATAAAAATGCAAAATATGTACGCAAAAAATAATTTTAGTACAGTTCCTGAATGTTACACTATTTGAACGTGACAAAATTGATCATGATAAACAATATGATACAAGTTGGGCCGTAGGGTTTTGTCAGATGCGGGGTTAAAATGAATGTTACGTCGATGCATACTCGTAGCCAACTTTGAAATTAAACCTTCATCCTGTGATAAATGAAATAAATCGAGCCAATCACCCTGACCATTAAAATTCGCTCACCGATAATAATCAACACTCATTAAATTAATTATTCACTGATGAATGGATACCTAAAGCCAACCTGTGATTCAATCGTCAATTACGATTATTTATTATTATTTAAAATATATTTCACTTCATTAATTTAATTATGAGGTTCTATTTCATTCGGTTGGATTGGCCGGTAATGCCGTCACGGGAAAGAAAACTACGTAATAGTTACAATCAGGGTACCTACGAGAATGAATATTAGCGAAAACCGCGCCCAAATCGGATAAGCCGTTTAAGAAGGATCGTCAACTGTAGCGACCCCCTGGTGGTGTTTGCATTCGATGTGGCCGTTGAAGCGGAGTTCACGCGACATAATGTTTTAACTCTTTATTTTTCTTAATTTTATTACATACCTTTCACGTTCCCTCGGGTGTAGTATGAGCAGGTACCAATTCGGTTACGCCGTAAGCCACTATAATTAATTTTTAAGTGGTAGTATTCTCATCAATTAGGGTTTCGCCCGGGACATTGAAGCCGCTCAAATACGTCATGTTGAAAAATACTTTTTGGTTGGTTCGTAATACTTCATTTATCTTCCATATTCACGTCGGATCATCATCACCAGCCATAACTTTCCCACTGCCCCAGCAAGTGGACAGTTTGGCTATGGCAGTACAGACTGTTGTGGCACAGGTCTCCTCTCACAACGTGAGGGGTACAGGCCATAGTACACCACGCTGCCCAAGTGCGGATTGGCGGACTTCACACACTTTGAGAACATTATGGAGAGCTCTCATGTGTGCAGGTTTCCTCACGATGTTTTCCTTCACCGCAGTAAGTGATAATTAAATTCTAATACGCACATAATTTCGCAATTTATTTATTGAATGTTACCAATCCTTAAATATTATTATCCTACTATCCTTAATCACTTTATAAATCTTTTGACACGTTCGCTGCGGAGCACGTTAACGTCGTGTTTTTTTCCATAGAAAACTACTATCGCCGCAGCGAATGTGTTAAAAAGGTCCTTCGACGTTGAAAAAGATTCAAAGTTTAATAAGAACAGGTTTTCTTACTAAAAGATTTTACATTTGAGCGCCCTCATAATGCGACAAACTACCCCCGGGACCGTAACTCACACCCTACATGAAAAGAATCTCAGGATCGGAGAAGTCGATTTTATAATAAAACTTCAAGTTTAGCGATAACACTGACTTTTATTATTTTCGGACTCTATATAATATTATCTTTTAGAAGTAAATGAGAGAACTCTGTGCAAGATGCAGTTTTACGAGTACGAGTTTTACGGTAATAATAAAATTTCAACGCAAAATATGTTAACGAAACATGTCAAAATATAAAACGAAACACCGGTAAATATGGTATATATATAATGGTGCAAGGGTTAACACGCCGGATCGCCGTTCCGAGGGTTCTGGGTTCGATTCCCAGCGAGGCGGAAATTTGAATGACGAATTTAAATTTCCATTCTTGGTCTGGGTGTGTGTGTTCTTTTCTCGTGTGTTGTCCATGGCACCCACGACACAGGGAATCCTAGTGTGGGGCTATGAGTGTGTAGCGTTATTTATTTATTTATTTATTTATCGTCTTCGCATTCGTTTCGTAGAAATACTAAAACATCAGCTAAGGTCATCCACTATAACTTTAAATTGTAAAGTACCAAAGAATAAGAATACTCAATCACAAATATGGCATCAAAGCGCACAACGACCAATAACATCTTAACGAGCACCGTGAAATAACTCGATGATACTCAGCGCAACGTCAAACCAAGTTATATATCTCGAAACACTATAACTTTAAATTGTAAAGTACCAAAGAATAAGAATACTCAATCATAAATATGGCATCAAAGCGCACAACGACCAATAACATCTCAACGAGCACCGTGAAATAACTCGATGACACTCAGCGCTACGTCAAACCAAGTTGTATATCTCGAAAACTAGCGAATAATAGTTGTGGTGGTTCAACCGACCCCCCCGGCGGCGGCGGCCATAACTCATCTCCGCCGAGAAAGGAATCTCAGTCGCAGAGGAGCGCTTTATAACAACTGGCCAGAGGGTTTGGTGCTCGCGATAAGGACCCGCGTGATGGATGCGCCAACTTCAAATATACGACAGAGATTTTACGACCACCGTGTCTAGTATCTTTGTGAGAATTACGTACGTGCTGTTTTTCATCTGGTTCTTTTACTGATTGAGATTTATTGAATTGTTCCCAACTTGTACAACATCAAATAAATTGATGTATGTATATCGAAAAGTTTAATCGATTATTTATTTTTGCAGAATTCACAAAAGATTCAGTTACCGTTACAGATTCAGTTATATTTACCCGTTTGAAGTTACTACAGAACACACATGGCAAGACTAGGACAGCCATAATGTAAAATTAAATCCTAGTGTAGCGGGAGGATCGGGAATAGTTGTAGTACTTAATTATATTACGCTTTTAAACCATACAACTCAGTGATTTAACCATTGTCTACTCAACAATTAAAAAAAATCCTGTAGTCATTTGAGCTACAATTTCAATTTTCCGGGTCAATCCAATTCTAGGTCGGTTACAGTTGTCATGGGTGGCAGCGGAAGGGTGGTGCCGCGTGCTAGTTTGTTATCTTTAGTCCATGATAAAAATAGATCCTTGTTTTGGACGGATAGGCTACGTAAACAATATCAGATACCAACACGTTAACGTTGGGTTTCGTTAAGTCAGCTGCCTGTGCCTTCTTTGAATTTGACGACCGATGTAACGCAACGGTTACCATGTCGGATCACCGTTCGAAGGGTCCTGGGTTCGATTCCCAGCGATGTGAAAATTTAAACGATAAGTTTAAATTTCCGTTCTAGGTTAGAGTGTGTGTGTTTTGTCTACGGCAGCCACTACACAGGGAATCCTAGTGTGGGGCTATGATTGTGTAGCGTTATTTATGCAACCAATACTAGGAGTGTTACGTCAACAAACAAATGATCATTAAGTACCGTGTAGTTGTAACGTAGTAGCTATAAAATGTTATCCAAACTTCGGCGACATACCCAATGGCAATCGCAATAACATTCATCAAATTTAAATCAAAAACATTTTCCTTCGCAACATGTACGATAGTGGTAGAAGTGAAACAGTGCAAGCCGCGGTCGGGGCGGCGGTGACACTTTGAATCTGACAATTTTGTCGCAGCGCCCCGACAAACATCCCGTTCCGCAGCATTAGTGTAATGGAAGGCGAAAAGCTGCGAACATGTTGCGACTCGACACGACCGAACGAAATACGACGCGCATCTCGGGAAAAGATCTTCTAAATACCTACATGTGATGCCAATAAATATTTCAACTATTTTTTTTCTCTTAAAAACATACATAAGTACATTGGTAAAGCAAAATAGACATAAAATGAAAGAAAATGAATGTTTAAATGTAAAGCAATAAAATAAATGAATAAAAATAGAAACACAATTTATAGCAGACAAGTTGTCCCGGCGTACTTCGTACCGCTTTATAATTAAAAAATGTTTTGGTGATATATCGACAGCAACGCCACCTACCGGGTCCAATTGTGAATCTAAATAATTCTCGGATCCCCTTGAACACACACAAAAAATTTCAACCAAATCGGTCAAGCCGTTTAGGAGGAGTTCAGTGACACTCACACTCGAATTATATATATTAAGATTACCAGCAGTAAATATATATTAAATCTTTGTACTGTATATTATAAAATATATAAATAATAAATATAAAATAATTAAAAGTTTATTATTTTATATAAGTCCATCCAATTATCCGTCAGCCCTTATGCGTCCACTGCTGGGCATAGGCCTCCCCTAACTTTATTTATATATTGTATATGTATCCATAAATAAAGATCCTTAGCGAGAATCAGACTGGGCGGTCCCGGGGTCGACGCCCACGTGCGGCACGAGACGGGCGAGGCGGTGCTGCACGCGCAGTTCCTGGTGAACGAGGGCGCGCTCGTCACCGCCTGCGCCGACGACCAGCTGCACCTCTGGACCTTCCGCCAGAAGTCGCCGCAGCGGGTGCAGTCGCTCAAATTCCAGCGGGAACGGTGAGATCCTCGTACAATAATATTGGATGATGTACGTTAGATGATAGACGCTTTTCAGGCGAGAAATTATTTACTTTACTGCACAATATTAAACATATTCTACACTATAGTTTTCATTTAAATTTATAATAGGGAATGTTTTCTTTCAGATTTACATACTTATTTATTTTAATAGCAATGACGTTAGAAACACCATCTACAATGGATACATTCCGTAAAAGTATTTTCGCATTTTTATACCCTAATGAATAGGGAACATTTGGTACCCGACTCGGCCAGTTTTAATGATAGTGTCTTTTAAATTATGTAAGAAAAAGCAAACCTCACGTAAAACAAACTGCAACCAATGATTTTATAATAATTTATAGTATCCATTAATAGCAACAACGTATTAATATTAATTGTAAATTAAATAAAGTTCTGAACATAGGAAGGATTAAACAACGAATGATTTTCCTAACAAAGAGTGAAGGGCTGGAAATGAACGGATAAGTTCTTAAATGAATTGGAACAAAAACAAAATGACTTCCTCTGTATTCTGCGGAGGTGCTCCGCTAATTTCATAGTTAGTAACGACTCGTTTTATAAATGTGATTGTTTGAGAGCTCGCGAAATGTTTAAACCTGTTAATGTAATTTTCAATCAAACCTTAAAGAAGGACGAGGTTTGTGAATACAAAGTTTCGTTCATGAATTAAATTTCTTTTGACAGCTGGATGTCTTTTTTAGAAGGTGACAAAGTCTTATTCCTTTATCTACGTTGGATTAAATACTGTAATTGTCACTTGTCAACAATTATATATTATGATGTCAAGATTCATCAGTTCGATCGACCTGAATGATGATGAAATAATCAAATCTGTAGGGTAAAGCAGGTTTGCCAAGGGAAGGTTTTCAGATAAGGGACAAAATATAAAGTATATTTCTTCAGACTATATCTATATAATATATATATTTAATTTTGGATTTGGATAAGAAAATATTTTTAATAAATCGAAAATGACCTGGCAATATAAACTCTTGTGACACTATTAATCAATGGAAGTATGACGTCACATTCTACGATAACAAAGTCTGTGATGTCAACAAGCACGTCTTGTTCACTACTCAGTCTTGTTGTCATAACATAGATTGTGACATCACGCCGAGCGCCAAAATGGCGGGCGTTTAAGTTGCCGGAATCCTGTTATTTTCAATATTTTTCTGATTACTAAATTGTAGTGTTATTTGCTTGTTTGTTGTCAGCTATAGTTTAAAAATATAAACGAAAATACCAAATTCCCTGTCCTCTGTTTGCAACTAAATGTTTCTACTCGGTGGTAGAATTGTTTGTATTCTATTCACGTTGTCAGTTAGATTCGCGGCTTGCGTCTTTGTTCGTGCGGCGGGAGCGTTCGTTTTGTGTTCGTATCAATTCGTCGGAGCTCCGGCCGAGCCTTATCATTCAGAAGGCAAGACAAGTGTTTTCGTTAATTTAACGACCGCTCGCCCATTGTTTTACGGCTGCAAGGAAATAAAACGTAATTGTGAGGCTCTCGCTCCGCGGCTCACGGAAATAAAACTGGAACACTGCCGTTTACTTGTTAATTGACCTTGACCAACATTTTAAATAAAATTTATATTCATAAAGCTTCGTTTTTTTTTTAGATGTATATCCTATTAATATTATAAATGCGAAAGTTGGTATGGATGTATGAATGTTTGTGGCTCTTTCACGCAAAAACTACCGAATGGATTTTCATGAAACTTTACAATAATATAGCTTACACATCAGAATAACACATATAGTGTGAATTATCCAAAGTCTCCCGAAGCGAAGCGAGGGCGGGTCACTAGTGTGTAATAAATTTAACATGTTTTATATAAAAACTCATATGAGTAGGATATTATAAAACCAATACCAGATTGTGATCCCCGCACGCCGCATGGGGGAACCGGATTCGTACACCGGAATTTATTTCCCCGTGTTGATTGCTTTGCCGTGTTTCTGTGTCAACCTGGGCCGGACACAATTTACGGCCTTTTCAATAAATAATAATAATCTCTGAATGAGTTGGTCAAGTAAACTAACAGTATAATGGTGTCACTTTTGAAGTGAAGCTTCTATATCTGTATAGACGGGGGTATTAGAAATTTTCTGTCACAATAAAGCGTTATGGCCGCAATTACAATTGCAAACTCAAAAGCAACTAAACAGATTTTCATGCGGTTTTCACCAATATACAGAGGGATTCCTGAGGAAAGTTTCGGTATATAATATATCAAAAATATGTGTAAATGTCGTCGCACATCATCACCGCGGCGCAGCGCGCGGCGGCGGCGGCGGTGGCGGCGGCGGCGGCCGTACACCGGAACTAATTCCTCCAGATTGATTGCTTTTCTCCGCTTCTATTAATTTCAAGCAAAAGTTCTTATACAATTTCGATATCGACTCTGTAAAATTATTTGAAATTTTTAACTAACAAGTGAAGAGAATTTTGATACATTGTAAATACATGCTCGTACTTCGGAATACGTAAATGTAGATATTCTATTTTTTAGCCATTACAATATTAATATAATTTCGTTACGTACTAGCTAGATAGTTAGGATTAATAAATACATTAATAAATTATTTAACGTCAACTTAAAATGTAAATGTCACGTTTGTATTTATTATACTTCACTACACAGTGGCCAGTAGACAGCATAATCTCAACATAGATTTTACTATAGTTGATCACTAGTGTTAAGTAAAATGCGCACTACACATTACAATTACAATTTTAGTATAAATCTCGCAGTATACAACGCCTAGTCCGACTGTTTACGAATCGACTCAATTAATTGTTAAAAGTAACAATGTTTTTCCCACATAATTATGTAAATAGATAGATTAAGTTTTCGATTAGAGATAAGATTATTAATAGGCACACTTCAGATGACACTTAGGTGACTTATCACATTTATTTACTCAGGATCGTCTCACGAGTGCACGCCGGGCCGGCTCGTGTGAACGGCCCTTTAGCCTGTTACTAACATTGTTACATGAGGTGTACACTGTCCGCACCGCCACTACAGCTAGGTCGTTTGCACATTGTTACAGATATTGCATCAAACTATCACGACAGACTAAAGAAATAAAGGGGTGAGTGTGTGTTAGTTTGATGTTGTCTGTCTCTGTTGCACGCTTCAACCCGTTGCATTGAACCCTCTGCGCCCCGACATCCTGTAGTACCCAATTTTATGACAATATAGGCAACCTGCTTATTTTTTACTCGAACCAAACAATACAACGCTACACAACGACAAACTTTATTTTACGCACACCGAATGACGCATAATACGTAGTCTCCGTAAGAGTGCATGACGTAGACATCGTAGAGTGATTGTAGCGTGTCTACGCAGTGTGCTACGTGAGGTGGCAGGCAGGGTGCTACGAGGCTACGCGCGGCGCGGCGCTACGACGGCGTTGCCTTCCGTACAAACTGTAAGTTTGTATTAAAATGTTATATCAAAGGTTTTCGTATGCGTAGTTAGGTACATGTGTGTGTAATACGTTGACGGCGGAGTAGTTTTATGTTATTTCTTATTCTGTTAGTATTAAAAGGCTTGTAACATTATGTCGCCATATCGCAAAAAACTAATATACTGAGACGATGTTCAAACTTCATTTTCGCTTGGATGGCAAATAATTAGTTCAACAGTACATTTGTTTATTGTTGTAATAACTTTTAATAGAGTAGATCGATTAAAATCAAATAAAGACTAAAATTTTACCATAACATAATGGACTATGAATATATGCTGAATCCTTTGAATTGAATTCGGTTATTTAAACATACGGAAGGGTATCGGGGCTGAGGCAGCATATTCCATTTGTCCTTAAACACTCGGCGGATCTATCCGCCTTGAGTACATCGCAAACTTCGTCGCTCGTAGTGCACCCTGGTGAACGCCGGTCGAGGTCAGGCCGCCAGGTCTGTCCTTGTGGAGATAACTGAGCCTTACTCCCCCCAGTCAGTCCCCGATTGTACTCTTACAAGGTGGCAGAGCTATTTCCTGGTCTGGTTAGATACCACCCTCCTTCTAAATTCGGTCGTGAAATATTACATACTAGTTTCGAAGAACCAAAAGTAATACTGGTTTCCCGTTTCCTTTTTGGCTTTTAGTGTCACTGATCCTTGGACGGTGGTGACCACTTGCCGTCAGTTTGATCGTCTAATCGTTTCCCACGCTGTTTACGTAAAAATCTTTTTCAGACCGCTGAAGCAGCGATATATCTACAGATAGGATCTCTATGTGAACTAAGTAATATAGGACCATAGTGTATAAACCAGGGGCCGCTTTACGCCAGCTGGACGGCGTGCACATAAGCTAAGTAAACAAAAGAAAGGGGAAGTCAAAGCACTCGCAAATAAACCGATAAGTTTGCCATGGTTGTTACAAAATTTTATTCGAATGCAACATCTCGCAACGCATTACCATGGTAACGAGGATAGCCAGCCCCGCTCGGGGTCGCTCTATATTTAGACCATTTGCGCACGATAAACAGTATTCCTACTTACATTCAACTCCGGTTAAAATTCCGGCAGCATGCGCGGACCGTCGCGGGCTTTCAGCTTTAATTGTAACGTCGAAATTTTTGCGAGAAATGGAATGTTCATCCACGTTTTTAAAATACTCGTAGCTCGGCGCGTTGAGATGTTGTACCTAATGTATTGCATGTTATTATGTCCGTTTCGTGTTTTTTCCCTTTTTTGGTAATATAGTTAAACTTTTACTTGTAGTTAGCTTTGAAGTTATCTTTTTGTGTTGATTCTCGATAATGCAATAAATTAAAACCCACAAAAATGAAATTGAAATTGCAATTGCGATGGCGCTTGTGATTCCAAATTTATAATTTTAACGTTTTGGGTTTGACTCAAGAACTATGTCACATTCATTGCAGATTTCTCATGCTAAACATGTCTTACTTCTAAAAAATAAGTCAGACTAATCTTGACCTATTATTTTAAAACATTTACGTTGACCTATTTAGAACGGGGATCATAAAGGGTCGCACACATCGTGCGTTTCTTAAAGTTTTTGCTTCATATAAATAGATGTTTAAGTGTAGGTCAACTTTTAAATATTATATAAAACTAAAAAAATATATGAGCAATTCATAACTTATATTTCCATTGACCGGACGGTTCTGTAGTGTATTGCATACGTGGCATTAAATAAATTAACCACTAAAGCTGTGGTTATTAGTTTCTGAAAGTAATTATACTCAGGAACATTGTTTGTCCTTAAACTGTAACCTAGTGACCGTAATATATCTATCACTCCGGTTTTTGCGATTTAATTCCGAGCAGGAAATGTGCGTGACAACAACGGAAACGATCTCATTTCAACCAACGCGATGGCGTCAAAATTAACTAAAACCTTTCTTCCAGCGAACTTAGCTCAAAAACTTTTTATACGTTCCTTGTTCTCATCACAAAATGTTTTCATCCTTTTTATAATTCTCGTTTCGTATGTACTGTGTTTTTATATAAGATGGCAAGTAATTTGGTTTTTCGCACATTTATTGGAAATGCGCTCCAGTTAACGCCGACTACGCCGACAGCGAGAACGTTCAAAGTACCGCGTGGTGTTATCACCGTAACAATTTCAGCGTTAAGGATGATAATTTGATGACTTTGGCGTTAAACGCGACGCTTTACACCCAATAGCGAGCTGAGAGGCTCGTAAAGAATAATCGGGTGCGTGTAGTGTGCGCTCTCAACACAAGCTACAAATTATCAAAATGGCGCCGTTGCCAGGCAATCGAAATGGCGCGCGCCGAGTAAAATGACATTTATGTAAATAAGCTATAAAATATGAAATAATTTAATACTCTCTATTTACCTTTACATAAATAAAATATTAATATTCACTCTCGTGTTTTCAGACCTTAAATATGTAGGTATAAATTATTCCAGCGAACGGTTTCACGTAATATTTATTCCTTTCAAAGTGTATCAGATAAAACATCCGCATGAAACTGATTGCGCAATCAATGCAGGGAAAACCATTGAGATATTATGTACCAAAGTACTAGAGAAGCCATTTTATATTTAAATTTTACGAAGCTTACGCATTTTATTCAACAATCTGTCACTACATAATTGTCATCGAAATACGAGTATAGACCATCCAACACAGAACGGTTGGGGTGGGTTTGTTACCTATCTGGTTAATCTGGTTCAGTTTACCATAAAATAAAAATCAAATATTATAGAATAGAATATTTTTATTTAATTTCCTTTAAACAATACTAGTTTAGTCACTTTTGCCTTTTTTATTGTAACGTTAACTAATTTTACCTACTGTTCTCGCTTAAAAACCACCAAAAGTCCTATACGTCATATCCGCTACGAGCTGGCCAGCAAGCGAATGAGAGAGGTGAGGCGCATTCGCCGCAGTTCACGAGGACACAAAATTGCGTTGCAGTGTCTTCTCTTGTACTTTAGTACATAGAATTTCAATGGGAAAAACATGAAGGAAGAGGCAATTCAAATCAACATGCCGTCTAACGTCACTATCATCGGATTAACGTTTCTTTTGTACGGCGTAATTGCTGCGCTACTGAACGCTGATACAGGCCTAAATTGTCGCGGGAGGCCATTTGCAGTTTTTTGTCTTTCCGCACCGTTTAGTATGCAAAATAAAACAGTAAAAGCTAATGCCGCGTGTGTCGGCACAATCTGGCGCCCGCGCCCGGTCATTACTCGTATAAAATAAAATGTCGTGTTATCTGCGAAGCGGTGTTCGCGCTTAACCGAATTATTCCGCTTTGAAAGCGTCACCGATGACGGGACAAGTTTAATTAAAACCGAATCACAAGTGTATCAGATGTCGGGCCGGGTCTCGTTTATACTCTCCGCGTTCGGAGTGAATACAGCCGTGAAATATTTGATGAGCGTCGCGCGCCGCCCGTGTCGATAATAGAATCGTTTATTTCAACAGTTATTTTATATCGCCGCGTTTTAGTCTCGATTTAATGGACGTTTTGTGAACTAGCTTTTGAAATTTTTTATTGATTTTATTCTTCTACATAACAATTTTTGAATTCAACCGAATTTTAATTGATTTAGAACACTCGTGACTTTTATACGACTACTAAATATCACTACGCAATATAGACATTAATAAATCAATTGTCTATCAATTTATGGTGATATGCCTCAATCCATGTTTGGGTTTCAATCTATCCATTATTCGTTGACCATCAGATTCACAATGAAGCAATGAAATCAGGTCCCAAGGCTTTCATAGTGACTTATAGAGCTATCTTTTCATTAAGAATCTTTAGTGTTTTCCGTGCATCAGTTACACTGCATCCAGCAGGTCGAATCCAGCAGGCAGTTGAAGCGCTCACAACGCCACTTCAACCGTCAAGTATCAAAGTTGTCTCGACGGCGAGCTCCTCGACGGATACAGCGTCGAATCGGGCTGCGGATAGCACTTTGCAGGTGGAGGAACGTCACCACTTATACTGTTAATACAGCCGCAGAAAGTTGTACTATCATGCTAACTTCCGAGTTTTTTTTTTGTTGCGAATTGGAAATAAAATGAGAGTTAAAAAGTAATCATTTGCAGTTGATACACGAGACACAACTTTCAGTGAGCAGTTGTTACCGGAGTTAGTTTTGCATGATTTTGGAACATAAAGGCCTATTACTTGCTTATTAGAAGTTTTATATAATTACCAAATTAAAAAGAAAATTGTCATGGATAACTTCAATAACCATCACATTCAAACATACATCTGTTATACAAGTACACATAATACATAGATATATCATTACACATTCTACGAATAATATTATTTCCAATAGCAGCAACAACTTTCGTATGAAGTGTTAACGTAACACACCTGAAGCCGCGGCGGTCGTTTTCTCGAAGCTGAAACTTGTCGAAATGTCATTTGAACGAATAATCCCGGCGGTTGGCAACTTTATCCGATCCCATTTAACTCGGAACTACGGGTAGTTTCACCAAATTCCTGTTAATTTGCCGACTAACACTCCCGCTTCGTATGCAGTCGCTTTTGTGTTGGAACA
This sequence comes from Ochlodes sylvanus, assembly GCA_905404295.2. Taxonomy (NCBI): domain Eukaryota; kingdom Metazoa; phylum Arthropoda; class Insecta; order Lepidoptera; family Hesperiidae; genus Ochlodes; species Ochlodes sylvanus. The sequence continues at coordinate 242,613 of FR990135.1, read as the reverse complement.
TATTGACGTCACTATTCCGCTTTGAATATAGACTGCATGCAACATTATATTGGCGTGACGACTTAATAAGGCTACATTGTAAGCCGTCCGCGCTGAAATTTGAATATAATACGTATGTATATAAGACGGTGTGAGTTTTAGTCAGCCTAACTGCCTAATCAGCTAAAGTATAACGACCCCGGGGTCACGCGATAACTCGATTACGTCAAAAATAGATTTTCGTAGTTGCATTAGCCTCCGAGCCGCATGCCGCCGGCCTAATTGTTGAGACCTTGATTTTCTAGTCAAAGACCCTGAGAAAAATATAAATATATCGGGAGTTTTCCAGGTACAGTACAGTACAGTATTATGAACAGCACGAATACTCTTTTTTTCACACACAAGATAATATTCAGATCAGCTTACATTAGACACAGTACAAAAGGTGGTCTTATCGCTAGACAGCGATTTCTTCCAGACAACTTTTGGGCAGAGGACCGGTTTAAAAAAAAGAAAAATTGAGGGGTGTACAATTAATGAACAAAATACATAATTAGATTTATTTCAATAATAAAAATATGAACGCCTGTGTAACCCAAAAATCGATAGAGACACAATATTTTATCGTGCACAAAATTTGACAAGTACTGATCGGACTCATGTGTTAAAATTTTCTGGAGATGGAAGACGTGAATATCTACGCGCGATGGTCATAATTCACGATGAGGTATCTCATTTGCTCGTGAGTAAGTTACTTCCTACGTCTTCGTTCTATACTTACGTATGTATTCCGTTAAATCTAGAACAGTAGCCCTATTCTCTGCTGCGAGTTCTAGACATCCAACTTTTAGCGTCAATAACCCCTGTTTATTTTTTATATGACTGTGACCACTTCTTTGTCTTTTCTTCTTTCCCTGGAAAATATGAAATTTGTTTTTTATATTAGAAGAAGCTGAAAATTGAACAAGAATTATTTTTAAGTGGGTACTTCATTTAAAAGAAACGACAGCATTTGTTGTTACGAGCAAAAATGGAAATGAAATCTATTGTGCCGTAGCACGGCGTCACACACACAAGAAGAAGAGATCTCCTGGTGCCATGTAAGAGCCATTTGCTGACCGTGATGTGTTGTCCACAGGATCACGTGCCTGCACCTGCCGCTGCAGTCCAAGTGGATCCACGTGGGCACCGAGCGCGGGAACGTGCACGTCGTCAACATCGAGACTTTCGCGCTCAGCGGCTACGTCATCAACTGGAACAAGGCCATCGAAGTGTGAGTACTCCTTGTCAATACGATTGCATGGTCAAATGTTTACAGAATCCTCGGGCTTTTGACCAACACATCGCAGTTATAATTCATTACTTCTTGTTATTAGTCGTGGCAGAGTGGTCGTGGTCATGTCTAAGTCGGTTATCGTGTCACCGCTGTTTTTGTGATGCGTCATATAGCTCTTTGTTTTGATGTGTGACTTTATGAGGTCAGTCCATCGTGTTGGAGAGCGCCCACGTGATCTCTTGCCCTCAACTTTTACTTGCACCACCAACCGTTCCATTGTTCGTTCCATTCCTCGTTACGGGTGATATGTCCAAAGAACCTAAGGATTCGTGACTGCACAGAAGATGATAGTTAGCCAATCCATAACTATCCGAGTTATTTGTACAACTTTTAAATTTGCCTAACCCTAGTCTACGATTGTACCCAGTATCGCCTCTCGTCTCTCTCTCTCGTCGTAATTGGATTATCTACTAACTATTATACATTAAAATGTTATTGCGGTAACCCGACGTCCACAATTTGTTTATACCGCGGTAATATAGTTCCCCTAATTTTATTGCTGACTCCGATGTTCTCTTTAGTGCGCGATCTGTAATTTGGGTTTATCACTATATAACGACTGCTGGGTGAGCACGAAATGGCCAACTCTTGCGTAGTAGATACGTTAGATCTCAGGACGTGATATTTAATTACTGGAATAATATTTCATTATCGATTACTTCTCGTCTGTGTGCCCAAGAACTTTGTAAGAGTAATGTAACTTCACTGGACCTTTCGATAATAAGAGATGTTTAAATGTTCAAAATTACAGTAAATTTGATGGCACGTGGTCATAGTCCATGGATATTTATGGTCAGCAGCATTTTAATGCTTACGTGTATAATATATCTTTACTTATTAATATTTAACATGTTTTGCGCGTATGATTACATAGTATAACATATAATCTTGGTCCTTAATAGTAGCAACGCATGTGTGACCAATTAGATCAAGACTCTTACTAACAATTACTAACTAGACTTTTACGAGAACTAACAAGGCTAACAATCACTAGCAGTCCCAGTCCCAGTCCTCATACTTATTAACAAACTAACCAACGAATGTTCTAACAGAGTCTGCTAACAGGACTAACCATCCTAGTCTCCATTTGAGTCTGGTTCTGTGTGTCATGGGCGGCAGCGGAAAGGTGGTGCTGCATGCTCGTTTATCTTAATTCCATAAAAAAAATATACTGGTTCGTATCTTATCATGGGGCTAAATGATGGATTTTATTATGAGCTCGTATCCCTGGAGGGGCGATGCAAATAATTGGTTCCGGGAAGCAGTAAACTAGGGGACGTTACTGTGATTTTACCTAAAGATACTCGTATCATAATATCGGCCCGAGCAACCGGTGGGGCCCTTTGACAGGAATATTGCCAAACGCAGAAAGAGCGTTTGGCAATATTTTTGATATACATATTTTAGCATTTAAAATCCGATTCTAATCGACGTTTACCACAAACGTCAATGGTAAATCTCTCTTCTTTCTATAGCATCACAATATATCGTTTTTAATTTAATTAATAGTTAACAATTCAGCTACTGCCAAACTTATTCATAGATGACACTTAGGATATAATTATGTTGCTGACTTCCGACAACATTCCCTAAGATTAGAAAATACTCGAGAGCGGATGGGGTTAAACTTGAATATATATTTTTTAACCAAACTATCAGAAAAGCTAAATGCGCATCCGACGCTCGACCGGCTAAGAACAAGGCAAATATTGTATGCTTTTCGCACTTGTTTTCTTTTTACCATCAGCACCGCTTTGCAAATGTCTTGCGGTGGAAAGAAAGCGGAATAGGACTGACGATAAACATCAGTAAATGGGGCGGTCATGACATTTACCTTTATCGCTTTACAAATCGGCCGCACGTCACACAAACTGTCGTCCGAGTCCCCTGAATGGTCCGTAATGTCCCCGCTCGGGCTACGGAACTGAGCCCCGGCAGCCCAGGAGACCCTTTCAGTGATTAGATTAACTTACCATACTTTTAGTAGAAGACTGAGACTTTCCTCAATCTAGTCTGTGTGTAATCTAGTCCCGTAAGGCAGAATGTAATAATAGAACGTTTTCTTACTCTGTTACTAAAACCATCAGCGAGAAGTCGTGTCGAATAGCTGCAGTTATGTCCCCGCGTAGCATAAGTGATGTTCGACAAATTTCGTAATAAGTAAAATCGCTATTGAATGATAAACGCATGCAAACCTATCAGCTATAAGTACGCGAGATTACTGTGTAATAAAAATGAAAAACTTTATCGAACTGACTTTGTAGGTTCAACGATTGAAAAGATGTTCAATGTACTTATATGGTTATTGAAGGTTCCTAAAGGTGGCGGTATATGGAGTCCATATAATGCAAATATAAATTAATCAATTAATTAACCGCGAGGCGGGAACGCGTGATTAATAACACTTTGATTAAATGTTGAGAATATCACTTTCATAAGTGTTGTTGGTACCTATGATTTGTGACAGCCGCGCTTAAGGTGTAAGCTTGGTGTTCTTAAGGAGTGCGCACATTACACCAACTCGACGTCAACTCCACTCCGACTCCACTCCGTTTCAACTCCGACGTTCCGTTCCGCGATCAACGCTTCATCGACGTCAACTCGACTCCGTCTCCACTCCGTTTCAACTCCGACGTTCCGTTCTAGGTACATTACGTCATTGTGTCGGTCGACGCGTGGACTACTCGTCTACGGTGAGTCGTCAACGCAACGTCGACGCGTTGGTCTCGAAACGGAACGGTTATGGGTGTAGGGCGAGCAGTACAGGGCTTTTAAGTATAAGTTCGAAATTCAACCTTACCTTTAAAGATATAAAGCTCATAATTGAATATTAGCTTTGTCAAGGTTTTAGTCGCGTTGGCGTCGGTCGGTCGTGGAGTCGTTGTAATGTGCGCACTCCTCTAAACTACGAGTACTACGACCATCTCTTTGATCGGACAGATTTTCCATAGATAGACTTTATGAAAATGGTGGCTCATTCATGGGTAGAATTTTTTATAAAATCCCGTTAAAATTATCGAAAATGCCATTTTAAACTTTAAAACTCATGTCTAAAGCATTTTTTAATTCAATTCTTAGGGAAAATGGTTGACTATTTTAAAGATAATAAATATTACTTGAACATGAGTTTCATATACCTAGCCGTATATTGTGGAACCTAGGTGCTGTTTGTATACTTCTTCCAAGACCACTCATTTCGAGATTAGATGAAGGCAGCGTAGTTTGCGTTTCGAAAACTGTTAGTAAACAGTCAACACCAACGTTTTAGATAATATGATAGCCTGTCTCAAGTAATTGCAACCCTCTATGGCCATTGCGTTTCATATATCTGTAATGTTACATGTTAATTAAAAATCGATTCGCAGGGCATTCAATGAATATTGTATACGTATAAATTTTATATGTATTCGTTAAAAAACGAAACGTGTCATAGCAGGATGTGATAATATTTAACGAGCGCGCGACGCACAGCCGAACGTGATTGCGCGAGGGTCCGTTATGCGACCCCAAATGAAATGGATAAAATATACTTTAATAATTCCATAACGTATCTGTAGCGGCAACCACAGATTAACAGAATACCAAATATTTAAAACACTGTGTGTGTGACCGACTTTATTAAAGATTTATACTAATAATATATTAATTTTGAAAATAAATAAGGCTTTTATTTATGTTTTTCGTCGTACTTTTTTGCTCGTACTTTTTTGCTCTGTCAATCTAACTATTGCCAATTACTACATTAAAAGTTGATAGATGGCCGAAAAATTTGATTACAAAAAATTCGGGATCCTATTGTATGAGACAGGTCGCGACTTAGCAGAATTAGCAGTAGAATTACAGTATGAGGTCGGCCTCATACTGTAATTCAAAGAAAAAATTATTCTCTTCAAAAATATAGTCGTCTAACAGCATCGTCACTGTTAGACGACTATATTTTTGAAGCGTTCTGCTTCATGATCGGAGCTCGGTAACATTGATCTTACTTATGAAGGCTTGTTTCCACGCCTACGAAATTACAATGAAAATGTAAAATGAATTAATGATATCCTGAAATAAGTAATCACTGACGCCCGCGCTGTAATTAAATTGGTTTCTGCTCGCGCCGCCGCGGTGTAAATAATACTACGAAAATATTGAAGGGAGGCTCGTTAGGTATTAACAACGTTATAAACGTTAATTAATATTATTAAAAGTTTCAAGTTTTTAGAAAAAAAGAAAAAACACATTATTCGACGCACACTCTCAATATACATGAAAAGAAGTTAAAAAAAACCTGTGATCATGTCTTCGAAACGCATCACGGGTTCGATTCCCTGCCGAGATTCATATTTCTGCGACGAATAAATGTTTGTTCTCAGGTCATAAGTGTTAGTGATATCTAATGTTTTATTTGTGTCAAAATAAATAGAAAACAATGAATTTAATCGAAATTCGATCACATTCGTATTTTTAATGAACCTGATACGTAAGTCCCTACTCGATTTTCACGATAGACAATATAATTCCATTTCAGACTTTAATACCTTTACATTGTATCCTTCGCGCATAATATTCGGCACTTGGTATCTAAAGTGGTCGTAAAGTTTTATAAGGCGTGCTACGTCGGGCTTCGGGCGCCGGGCGTCGCGTCGGATCCCGCGGGCGACGTGCGCCGTGCTTTAAGAGCGATTAAATCTGGTCTTATCCATCTCACAGTTTAATAAAGGTCGCAAGGTGAACGCGACTTTCGTATGTATATTTTATCATGCCCTATTCTCTTCTCTATGAATACTTAGTAACGCGCGAGCGTACTTAAGTTACTATATAAAGTAAACTGTAATTTTGAATATTGTATAATAATGCTGTCTATCTCGTAGCATAAGCAAAGTTCATTCAAAGCTCTTCAGCAAGGGCATTATGAAATAATTATAGTAAAAAGGTTATTAACATGTAAAGATTGGGTGACGTGATTCAAAAAACTTAAGTCGGATCACTTCGGACACAAGACGTTCTGCTAAGAGAGCTTCAAATCTGTGAAGTATATGTTACGACAGTGCGGGCAGCTACGACTACAGTTCAATCCGATACTGTGTACCCATAATGCATTGATTATGTTACTAAGTACACATTTCATGAGTTTCGATATTACATCATTTGTATAGTTATTCTGTTCCGTAAAATATGCATTTGTTAAACATAATACACTCATTCTCTCTCATGCTGAACAGATATTGGTTTCTGGAGCAAAATATAGGAGGTTGCCAACTGGCTCCAACACACCAAAGAGACATTCCAGGGCACGGTACTAGAGCGTAGCAATTGCTATTATTAGATAAATCCCATTATATAGTTCTAGAAGGCTGCATTGCAGTGGCGTACAAATACATAGCATCCCGTTATAAATGTGACATATCAAACTCCGATAAACAATATTTCATGAAACAGCCACCAACTATTGCTTGAAATACAATCAAATTTGCATTGTACGAGATACAGATAGCGGTATCGGTGGCTCAAACACGGGCTCCACGTCTCAGTCAGACAGTCGTCGTGCACCGGGTGGCCGGGACATGCTTTACATCCCGAGTAGATAGCGCAGCCGATACCCGGACCTAAGTTTACCTATTGATTCAGCGTGCAGCGTTGTCGGAATTCAAATTGTATATCATTTATTCATGGGGCATTGCGAGTACCGATTGCACAGAACGAATAATAGTATTAACGAACATAAAATCCCTTCCGTGACGTTTCGGGAGCAAACGAAATAATTTGTATATCGAACGCAGCTCTTTCGGTTTCACCTTATCCATATGTAGTAGGATAATTTAATTGTTACTATTTATAAATAGTAGTAATCATAAACGGTAACACATTCATTCCCCGCACTAGGGTTACCTGTGCTGGTGCTGGTGACAACACAAAATTAAATAACACATGACTAACACCCACGACCCGAGATCAAACATAAATATCTGCGCCGACCGGGAGTCGAACCTAGGATCCCTAGCTTTACAGGCAGGCCCTACTAACTAGGCTACTAACTCTTCCTGTTTATATATACCGCTTTGTAGGACTCTCGGTGTCACAGACATGGGTTATACAAATATTATACGAACCCAAGAATAAACGTTTACCGGCTCCGACTTGTTTCCGACACAGTAATAGTTTCCTCATTAATTTTTGTTGCAAAATACTCTATTTATAAATTTGATATTATCATACTAAAGACATTTTTGTATAAACTGTTCAGACCACGAAGCAGTACCGTTACTGCATTTTAAATGAGGATTCGCCTCATTAACGTTGTTTATGACGTTCACAAAGAAATCCATCCTCAGGGGCGCGCGTCGCCCGTGGCCGAATGGCCGACCGCATGCGAAACTACTCTGTAATGTATTTCTTTATTATATATTATAAGCTCCTCTTAGCGTTCCATAGATTAATTACAAAACAAAATAGAGCCTTACATAGAACCTCCTCCGTTTTTCAAGTCTGTTAAAAACGTTACTGCGCTTTAGCGCGATATATAGAGATCGTATGGATGATGGTATAGATGGTATGGATGGATCTCTTCATGTCCGTACAAGAGGCCACTGTAATTTTTCTCGCAGTCTATTTGCACCATACAGATAAGGTTCAGAAAGTAGAGCATTTTCTATGAAAAGCGTCACAATGGTTCCCTGATTATTCTGAATTAGAAAAATAAAATAGGAGTGTAGTGTAAGAGTGCCTATCTATTATAATAGATAGTTAGTCCTTTTAGTCCTAAGAGTTTTTTTAAGAATTGAGCCATATACTTAGTATAAATAGGTTTCCAGATGTTGTCGACGGCGACAATGACAATGACTAGCCATAATATGAAAACGCGGTGTAGTTTGTTTCTGTAATTATTATTATACATTCCAAACAAGCCTTTGCCTCATTAACGTTGACGAGTCTGTCAAAGGAGTCGGCACTGCGCCGCCGGCCATGTGCATGCATTGCTTGCTTCCCCTTGTTTATAATAATAATATATTTTTAATTGTGCTGTTTTTGGTACGTTTAATTATAATTATAACTAAGAATAATACGGGATGTAGCCTCGTTAGTGAGGGCTAGCTGTCCCCAGTGACCCCCCTCACCAAGCTCCCCTGGTGCATGTTCGCCTCCGGGTACGGTAATATTTTATTTGTTTGGAAATAGAAAACTAACTATATAGACTATTATATATTATATTGAGCTGGCTTAACTTAGAAAATTGTAGAAAACTAGTTTTTGCCCGCGGCTTCGCCCGCGTGGGAATCGGAAAACGGAAAAATACCGTTAAAATTATCCCCAGAAAACGTATTGTCGGGATAAAACTATCTTATGTCCTTTATCAAGTGTCGAACTATCTCCATACCAAACATCTCAAAAAGGTAACAGACAGACAAAGTTAGTTTCGCTTTTATAACATTAGTAAGGATCTATATTTACTTAATTTTATTATTCCGGTCAGATTTCATTGTTCAGTTACAATTAGCAATACATACCTACCTACATTCGTCAAAAAGGTCAGATTTATTACTAATTTGTTAACTTACCTATACCTCTTTTTCGAGTCATTCTCAGCAAGCTATTTCATTTGATACCCATTATTGTAGGAGTGCATTAAAAATAACTAGTCCGCCATCTTGTATGTACCGCCATGTTGAATTTAGGATGACGTCATTGAGCTAATCATGCATTGTCACCTAAACTAAACGTGTATACAAAATTTCAGCTCAATCGGTTGACGATAACTGCCTCAAAATCGAGTTGCAAGATTTCACCAGAACATACATAGTTACATTGCAAGTTAAATAAAAGCTTTTAAAATAGCCAAATTTCAATGCTCATTTATAATTACCCTATTAGGGAACAGCGGTTGGTACCGGCCACACGTGCACTAATTAACTGTAATTCGGTGTACAGTTTCGACTAACGTTGACGCAAATTACAGACAGTGACCCCCGCCTCCCGCCCGCCGCCGGCTGCCCGTGAAACATCACTCGCAATGGAGGCGGTAATTTAACATTTTACTAAGGCCTTTGATGTCTAGAACCATCAACCTTCGAAGGTCACTACTCGCTCCTTAAACTTTTGTCGAGTGTACGTAATTTGCGAAAAATTATATTATTTATTTAAAAAACCAGAAGTAAGTGGAAGCGAAGAGCTATCACAAGTAGTCACTTAGTTTATAGTTAAGTAGGTATAGTTTGTTGATTCAACATCATCACTAATAATAAGCCCACAGGCCAGCTTTTGGTGAACTGTTGATAAGTAGCGACACCATGGACTCGTGATTTTTCCATTCACCGAACAATTTGTTAATTACCGAATATTAATTATTTTTCGCAGGGTACGAGCAGCTCTTAATATACGAAATTCAAAGAGACGTGAGACGACTTGATGTTAACACAATTATTAATGATTATAATGATTATGTAATGCCAACATTTTGTTTCAAATAAAACTAGAAACTTCACATCAATCTCTAAAAGTCCACAAGAATTATTCTGTAATCCCTTCGGACGGAGTCTTCGCATAATTATGATAGAACTTCACTTACAGGTAAGTTCGTTTAATCAATTGTTAAACGTCTGATTCAGTGAACATTGTATCTGAAATTAAAAACAAGGCAGCTCCGCGTCGCCTTTGTCCTCATTGAAGTTAATATTGGAAACGCCCTTCAAGTAAATTGGTGTTTAAGACGTAAATTGCATTGAACTTTCACGGTATTGTCGGTATTAATAGGAAATTTTCATCGTTTTGCTATTTTCTTAAGGAAAATAAGGTGTCCTTTGAAAACACTTATTTCACAAAAAGCTGAAGTGAAAATTTTCTTTTCCATTAAACTGGTTTAATCTAGTGGTAATATCATGTATAACATTGAAGTTATATGCTTGAAACATCATGTCGACTATGAATATTTTCTCGTCTATGAATATGAATATTCCCTCTTCGTGTAGCTATATCTATTTGGCCTAATGGTTAGCTGTACAGAATGCTATTTACCTCATTTATTTTGTGGTCATTAAAGTTTAAATAAATATTATTTAGAAGGGTATTCAAGAGTTTCGATTCTAGTGATTTATCACTAATTTCACCCGTGCTGCTCTCGCAACATCGTAATATACATATAATATTTAATTGTCGATTTTACTAATAAACTACATATGACAATCTACCATTGAGTTATGCAATCTACAGTTAAAAACGTGTTACAATTTTATCCGCAAACTGATTTTGAAGTAAGTTGTAATTACCAAACGGTATTACAACATATTTATAATTTTATAATTGAATTTCGTAAACTGTTAAAAGTCTCGTTCAATTTACCGTCGGTCGGTCAGGCCGGGGGGGGGGATGTAGCTGACAGATTGTAATTTCCATCACAGCGGGATTTGACCTTCTTTTGAAATTAATTTGAATATGTTTTTGTAAAAATTTTGTATTTAGTCAGGGATCGTTAAGTTGCCTTGTTAACTTAAAGTTACCAACAATGCATTTTCAGTACATTATATTCAGACCAATTAACACACTTTCTATAATTATGTATAATATCTATGTGTTTGTCTGAAATCACGTAGCAACCCTAACGTAGAATCTCGATGTTTTTGTCAAATTCCTCGCAAATGCTCCGTGTATGGCTTTGAAACGTTCGTTGAAAATTTATAGGTACCTTACTTTTTATTTTATTTCATTCAAATCTATAATACAAAGACAGTGTTTTTTTCAAAGTGATTTTGTTCGAGCAAACCTGATATTTATTACATTAATATTGTGAAACAATTGAGCTCCACCCCGGTGCAACTGGAAAAGCGAGGGAACTTAATGAAAATGTTGTCGATTTTGTATAATTAGTTTAAAATGAACAACTGAAACGTTCTTCAACCTCGTAATGTGGCTACTTCGGGCGCCATTGAAACGCTCATTAAAATGCACCGAGTGGATACCGCAGCGCGCGGCGGGTGCGACTCGCTCGGCTGCCAGGACTAGGAGGTAAGACTGGTAATTAGTCGTCCCGATGTCACGTCGCGGTCGCGCCGTCGACCCGTCGCCAGTTCCCCGGTAATGAGATAACAGTACCTAATGAGCATTTCTGTTATTAAACTAAAGCCAACAGTAAAAGTATTATTGGACGCAAAAAAGTGTCAAAGTTATATCTTTCACCGTTTGTTCTCCTCGATGACAAAGCACCTTTCTGAAACTAAATTAGATTAGACAAAATTCGTACCTACATGACTAAATAATTTTGAATTTTAATGTTTACTTACTAATGTGATAACGAACGTCTATAACCACAAAGAGAAGCATTAAGAAACACTTTTACTGTGTTGCAAATATTTTAAAATAGCTACATGCCTTTTGTTTGATAATCTGTGGCTACATGAATTAAATGAAATTTAATGATATCCAGAGTGTACCACCAGGTGACGCAAACCCGTCACCCGCCCGGCGCGCGGCGCACGACACCTGATTGCCCGCACCGCACCTCCCCTCCAGGCCTCACATTTCATACTCCGCAACCCGCCACATTCTTCCAATTTACTATGTCATATAAACGCCATTTTCACGGAAATGGGGCGCATATTCCCCTCGTAAATGCTGTTTAAATTTCGCCAATCTTCGCGTATTTGTCAAATGGAAATTTTATACAATTTTCCTTTCGGGTATCATTCACGGCGCGACGTTTATTTGGGTTGCGCGTTGAGATTCTAGAGGTAAATATATATTTTGTCAAATCTGGCAATCGGTTACATTTTAATGATGGCATGAATGAATGTTTGGGGTAAGCAAACCTCTAGTCTCAATGAATCCATTGCATTGCAGATTTGGTAACTGTCTTTTTTAATACGATATTCTTAACAATCATGACATGTGAGTAACGATTGAACATGGTCAATTATTTAATTTCAAAGGGAATCAAAACAATGAAAAAATTGTCTACAATCTTATTATTGATTTAAACCAGAGCTGAACATAATTTAAAACGTCATACGATTTATGCAATTACATATTTAATCTAACCACACTATTCAATTTAATTCACGAAATAACTTTAAACGTAAAATTTTGTCGTAAAATTGTCATACATCCAATTGTTGAAATTTGGACATCCGACTTGGGACTATAGGCTAAATCAGTGGACCATAAATGTCTGTTCTTTGACAGCATTTGTGGCGCAGATACAAGGACGGGTAATCATTTTAACGCAATTTTGGTGAATTCGTGCAATCATTTCGGCTTACAAAGAGCGTGTATCGCGACACTACAATAGAGCGCGGCCCGGGACAATGGGGGACAATGTATCCGATCGACATGTTGTGTACGATACAATAGGAGCTGTCGGCGAGAACACGGCAAAGGATGTGCCAATATACTCTATTTGCAGGTTAATATTGATTTTGTACTTTAATCGGGAGTTTTTGTTCAATTATTGTAATGAAATAGATACATAACGGGCATGTACATTCATTTCGACGGTCCCTACGTACAGTCCCTTAATTGGTAGATACGTGATTTGCCATCGTGACCTCCAGGACACCCTTAACTATCGTTCAGGTTAACACCAATAAGTTTAGTCGGCAAACTTACCTTAAATCCGTACACGAAATGTCACGTAACTTAAAATGTTACTAAAATTTCCGACGAAGAACTGTATAACTGTATGTAGAATAACTTTGTGAAACAAAACAACTCCAGACATATTCGACTCTTCCTCCTTTCCTGGCCGGCGACGCATCGGTGATGTCTTATCATAAGCGATGGTGTCTACTTACCACCAGATGGTAGGTCTGCTCGGTTATCGGCTGAAAAGAAAAAAAATATAGCTATTGTCAGCATGAGACTATTTGTCGACTGTGTTATATTTAAAGTATTTTTTTAAGTTTAGAAACTCTCAGAGAGTGCGCGCACGGGGGACTTTTGTCACCGTGACTGTTTCGTCCCTCTTATCAATTCCTTGGATATGTATGGAGGTGCGCGCACGTTACGACGCGACAACTGAGTGACTTTTATGTCCGCCACAGGAGTCGGTGACAAAATTGTCACTCTCCGTTCACATTGACGAGCCGGACGGCGCAATGGTTAACATGCCAGATCGTCGTTCCATTGACGCTTCCATATCAAAAAAGTTTTGTCACTGTCGCCCTCGTGAGCGCACCCCAATTTGGAAACGCGACGCGACGAAGACAAAAACTTTTATGTCATGCAGACAAATGTCCCCCGTGCGCGCACTCTGTTAAGGAAAATAACAAAAACATACATCATCCAAGTCCGAGTTACTTGTAAGTAAATGTATTGAATTGACTTAGTTATTAATCTCTGAAAACGATACACACACACATAATATTGACAGAGCAGAGTTCACTCCTGCACAACTTACGCGAGGGATGCTTTTTCAACCGTAGCAAATGAAATGTTTATAATATCATTACCGTTCAGTTCCGAACACAGTGTTCGGCGCAACAAATAAACCAATAGATTCATCTATGTAGTTAATGTGACGAGATTATTGCTAACGAATAAAATGTCTCCGAGAATCTCGGTGAGATGAGATGGCTCGAGTATTGTTCGCGGCACAATGCGCCGACGATAACATTGTGAGGCTGTTTATCGACGCCGGTCGCTGGACGCTCAGACAATCGCGCCATTTATACAAATATTCACAAGTGAAAATCTATACAATCCGAGCTATGAAATGCTCAAGTCACTGCTTGTATTGTTATTTTGGCTTCATCACATTACATTGCTTATTGTTGTATCATTTGAATAGTACAAGCGAGTGTAATAAATTCGGTTAACGTGCTACCCTCACTCGCCGTAGGCAATGTAAAATCAATATAAAACAAAAATAATTTGAATTGAATTGAACTTGAATGCGTTTCGGTTTCAAAATTTTAGTGATATTTGAGAAGCGTGCAGACGATAAAGAAAATGTTTAATGTGTCATACAAGAGAATGTCGGGAACCTCATCTCTGTAACTAACAGACATCCATACATCCTCACAAACTTTCGCATTTATAATATTAGTAGGATTCTAGTTTCACTTCTATCGGATTGCACGCGATATTATTTAACATATTATAATCTCAACACACAGTTGTACAATTTTTAAGTACATATGTTTTATATACCTATGGAGTTTATATATGGAGTTGAAGAAAAAACGTAAGGAACTTCGTTCCTGACGGGGGGGGGGGGGTCCCCCGACCGCACAATTAATTTTTCTGACATAATGAGAGGGCAATGGCCTCGGCAGCACAAATTAAATAGAACTATAAATAAAAGACTCTCTTATATTAAATAACGGCAGTACAAGAAGGACCGCTATTATTATGTAAACGCTAAATTCGCACACAATGGAGATCGTTATAACACGCCCGCGGCTCACGCTAGCCGCCGCCAGCCCTGCCTCCTCGAAATACGTTCTTAATTCAAATAACTTTCGCTCATTGGCGCGACCTTAACGAACTTCCGCCAATAGCGCTGTAACAAGAACAACCATTCAAGTTGGCAGGGTTGTCAACCGAAGTGAGTGAAAAACCCATCGCACCATTGTTGTTTATTCTTCAGTCAATACATCTCGCTAACAACGTCCGCTGTAGACACACGAGAAAAAGGCCGTATTTTAAAAAACTTCGTTGTAAAGATTGTATCCGCGCAGGCTGCTGGAGACGTATAAATTGTAAAGGCATCTTGGTGCCGGCTCCGGGGCGGCCCGGCCGGCTGCCCGGCTCGGCGGCTGCGAGATACAACAAAAGCATCGCAATGTGTCTCGAACCAGAAAATTGTGTAAATGTACCGCGTCAGAATTGCGTATTTGCTTCACCGTTTATTTTCCCTTTGAGATCCTTTTTCACGTTGCGTGCGGCAAAATTCTTTGAATTATAACTTACAAAAGTAAATTAAGTACGAGTACCAAAGCGTAAAAATATTTACAGACTACAGTTGCTTTGCTATTATACTATGCTCATGATATATTCATTGAAATCTTTACCAAGTTCTGAATCAAATCATATTGCGTTTTTCTTTTTCTAAGATTTTTCTCAGCGTAATAGACTCGTAATAAACTCTATTAGTTTAATATAAAAAGTATGAACTTTGGTGCCTATATTTTTTAGCTATAGCTTTCGTAGCAACATACAAAACCAATTTCGTGCTATCGTGAAAGTTACTTCAAGTTCAATTTATTAGGCCTTATAATGAAGTCGTAACGATCCCATTCTCCGGCGGAGCTCTTCAAACTTTGACAGTTGGGACGAAATGTAGCAAATTGAAACCGTTCTCACCTGATTATTGGACCTCGACGGAGTAACCAATTATTGAATTAAATCAGAAGCGCCGAAAAGCAACTGGCGATGTTTTAATTGAAATTGTGATTTATTAAGGTTATAAACGGTGGCACAGCAGAATTTGACATAGCAGAAAGTGTGACCACTTTCTGCTATGTCAATGTGACCCCAATTTTATCGACAGCTGGATGCACGGAATAAGTTGTGAATGTGAGTGTTGTTATGTTTGTGAGACTTTTCTAGTGTAGGTATGTGATTTGGTCAATTGATTCGTACGAGCACGGTAATTGCTTATCTGTTCAACCTATACATTGCGGGCGGCTTTGGTTTCTTACATTGCTCATAACGTATTATACCAGCCGCAAACGTTAAATGGGGACTTTTGGGACAAATCGAAGTGTTGGAATACTGTCAGTAATTGTCTGTCAATATAAATTTTGACATAGGTATCTATGTCAAAATTGACAAAATTTTATAGACTTTGCGGGTGTTAGGTACCTATGTGGTGTACCTATTATGGAATAGGTACCCACCAGACGGTTCTTAGTAATAGTCTGGATTGACAATTTAAGCAAATGTTAATAAAGTTTCGCGTCAGAAATTGATCTAGTAGGTTCGGTAAAACGAGTCCGTAGCGAGCTTCGGACGATTCAGTTTATGACTATTAAAATGGGAGAATTATTCTGCGAGCGCTGCAAATGCCCACTGTAAGCACTTATTTGTGCTCCATGTATCACTGCTGTTGTGACAAGTGCGTGAATTAAATATTTGAAACACGATTACTGCGGCCCGTTAAATGTTTGATTCGGGTCGCTTTCTTTTCATTTGCAATATTATTTTGATATGCAAACCCGCATTTTTGTTAACAACAATGGCCTTTATACGTGGAATTTATACGTGGCTTACAGGCATGATGGTTTTCAATCGTACGATTCGTGTCAATAAATATACCACAATAAACGATAAAGCAAAAACAACTATTCGCCTCACGTAGGAAACACAACGGCATGAGCAATGGGCGGATGAGCCCACGACGATAAAAATGACATGAAAAAGGCCATGTGGGCGGTATCTGTAATAATAAAGAGCAAAAAGGCAATATTTTCAATCGTTCCTGCGAACGGCAACTGTGTCGCGATAAGTCCCACAAAGAGCGTCCGGCAGCCATTTTGTAGCACTGCCATTTTGTAATGACTCATTTGACGGTATTTCGTGTAAAACGATAACACATTTTACGTTTCGAAGCCCAATTGTTTCTACTCATTAAATCATGTCTATTCAAACCCTTTTGTTATCATCTTGGATGGTATGAGCCGCAGCAGATGTTTACTATTGTTTTTAAAACAATCACAAATCTATCAAAATTTAGTTATAGCGGTCACTTCTGTGTGTGGTGAAAGGCATCAAAATAGATGCTAAGTTTTACATACGTATTGTAGTTTGATGATATTTCTGGAGCATTTAATGTTTTTTTCAATTTGTAATCAGAAAACGGTAGGTAGTAGGAAACAATACAGGCCGGGCAACCATTTTGCGTCAAGCTGAGGCCGGATTGACATTTCTATTCTTTATTCTTCTACTTTATTCTTCCCTCGCATTAAATGTTTCTGGATAAGTAGTACCTACTCCATGTCCTTCTTTGTGCTCTTAACAATATGAATGAAAACAATTCAGGCCGATCGAACTAGTGCAGTGTTTCGCAAACTTTATGTGTTCAAGGTACAACGAAAATTTTTGTCATGTCAGTGATGCCCTTGCTTATATCACGGCTACACTTATGCACGTCATTGTTTTTGTACCATTGCTTCAAAAAGTTGCTAACTGACGAATATTGAAGTATTAGCATATTGAAATGACACACGAAGATATCCCGGACCCACACGTTGGCTTCTAAATACGATGACAAATAGTGGCGCCGACGGGCGATGACTTAATTGGCGGCTGTAACGAGCAAAGTGAACACAATCACAGCCAGTCTGCTGCCGCCCGCCACCTTATCAATTCAATTACAACAAAATCATCTGTGTTGCAACGTTGCGAGCTGCAACCCAAGGTGTATGTTCAATTAGCACACTTATAGCGAGTCGGGCTCGGTATTATAGTAGGTCAAGTGTCTTCCCTCACGATCGAGATGAACAAAAGGTAACGACTTTTACGATAGGTATTTGCTTGGTGGCGATCAGCAAACACCACTCGTCGTGTTCCGGCTGAGAGCTAAGATCCCTCGAAGAGAACTCTCTCTCTCTCTCTCTCTCTCTCTCTTTCTCTCTCTCTCTAAGAGAACTCGTCGCCTTTGATGTTGCTGTTGTACATGAGTAACGGTGGCTCGACTGGCCGACTGCTCGCTCCAGCTCCAGCTGCCGGGAAGTGTCAATGCTAAATTATATAACGCAAAAATATTACGACTTTTTCAGCCAAGCACTCATTTACTACGTACTATAAAGGAACTTTGTTTCAAAAACAATAATTGTTATGTTACGTGTAGCACCGTAGCGCTGCAGGCATTATCATTTGACAGTCCGTCGATCAAGAGGCTCGAATGACGCGGTAATAAAACTCCCCTCAATAAAATATCAATTTAGCAGTTTATGACGAGGATGATGGTATTAACGAGCCTGTCACAGATTGCGCGAGCCATTGAGCCTATTGTCGTAAAGGCACGTTCGATGTGGGACGTGGAATCCAACCGACGGACCGAAGTGGGACAGACCACAGACAGACGGGCGGATTATTCAACTCAAAGTTTATTTATTCAACGAGACACGCTTCGCTTCGCGTCGGGAAACTTGTTCTTAAAGTTTACAAATAAGTATTAAATATTTTCCCAATTATGCAGTAGTTCCTGAGATTAGCCCGTGCAAGCAAACAATCAAACTCTTCACCTTCATAATATTATTAGGTGTATATTTTTCATTGATGCTCCGTTCCTATTGGTCGTAGCGTGATCTGATAAATACGAGTAGCCCATTGCCTTCCTCGATAAATGGACTATCCAACACAAAAAAAATGTCAATTCGAACTAGTAGTTCCTGAGATTAATCCGTTCAAACAAATTCTACAGCTTGAAGTATCTACTTAAAGATTGAGTAATTTAATGGCATACGATTTAAATCGTATAGAAGTCGCACAATGTCAATTCAAACCATGATTTAATAACACCTTAAAATCCGTACATATTTAGATATAGCGTACCTACACATAGTTGATGTATGCTACACACGATCCAATAACAGATCCGGGCGGGACACGGCAACTTTTAAACGGTCCATTTGAAACTCGATCCAACTTGGGCGCGTGTGCGGATTGTGCCGCGGGCGGTTTTGCTTCCTCTAATTAGTTCCTTCCAACTATTAAGCGAGTTTGCACAGCGGGAACGGTCCGAACAAGTGTTCTAAATACACTTTAGATAATTGATGTGAGAATGTTGGACCTGCCGGCGTTTCGCTGACTCGTGTAGTTGGAATGGTTTATTATTATTGTACCTACTCGTTATGTACGAGCGGAGGTATTACAATTACTCTCGCGATTACTTGCGTCCGTGTACCCATAATTATACATAAATAACCCAAAGTTTGTTAGTATTTACCCTACTAGTATTTTTTATTTACTTTAGTATGTTGCTGTACGAGTATGATAAAAATATTTGATTTAATCGTCATAGCAATATAGTCCTAAACAATGTGATTTAGCTGTATCTAGTGTCTGTGATGGTTGTGATGACAATATACCGTTGAAATGATCCCAAGGGAAAGTATTTCTGTATAAACACTATCCTAGGTTCTTTCCCGGGTCTTAAACTACTTCTATTGGTATGAAATGGTATTTCATCCAAATCAGTTCAGCGGATTAAGCGTGACAACGTAGCCGACAGGCAGACCTACAACTTTACCGCCTTCGTAGGGTCCAGCGGTCATTTGTGGGGCTCGGGGTACGCTTTTTTAATAAAGTACCGAAGTCTATTATTGATTTGCCCATACAAATATTTAAGAAACATGTTAAAACACGATACACGGTTCACATAGAGAAAGGGTATTATACAGTCGATGAATATATTAATGACAAAGATGCTTGGCAATAGACATCCGCGACCGGTTCTGCTCATGTTAGTATGTATGAATGTATTTGTATGTAGGTATAAAATCAGTTAAGTAATTGTAAGCATTTCCTTTTTTTTTCAAAAGATGTGCCGAGGAGTTATTTTCGCCGTTTCTTCTCCTTAAAGATTTAAAATTTAAAGACACCTTAGCGAAACGGTGGTAAATGCAAAAAATGACGTTCATAAGTGTAGTGAAAAAATACCTACATGAAATAAATGTTTTGAGTTTGAGTTTTGAGTTTACAACGTTACTTTTTCATTATTTAATAATATTAGTACAATGGAATGGATACAGATCTTAATACACTTGCATTTTTCCCAAGCTACGATGATTATACTTTTTTATTTTTCAAATAACGAACGTATGGGCCAAAGGTTACCATACCAGAGCGTCGTTCGGAGGGTCGTGGGTTCGAATCTTAGAGAGACGGAAATTTGAATGATCCGTTTAAATTTATGTTGACTGTGTTTTCCATGACATAGACCCCACGACTGGGAATGGGAACAGGGAATGTTAATGGAGGTTAGGATGAGTCTGTAGCGTTATTTGTTTATTTATACAAGTATGTACCAACAAACGAATATCTCCTCAGAACTGGACTTGAATCTGTGACTTAATGTAAATAGCGAGACATGTAAAACTAATATCCCGCAGCAGACGGCGAGATGGCCGTCCATTTGACGAGTCATTAGCAGGAAATCCGGCGCGGAGTGGCCCCCGAGTGGGGGGTGGGGAGTGTGGTGCGGCGGAGGGGAGGGGCAGGGGCGCCGCGGCGTCGCAACAAGTGGCGCCGGTCTGAGATGACGCGATGATGTAAGCCCCATCGCCCCATCGCCTGGGGATACACGCTCCAATTGTGCCTACTACTGGCCTGTTGTCCGACTCAACAAGTTCTATGGAGATGCGGAGCTGCCGTGTGAGCGCACCTTCGCTCTACCTGCATAAGGTGATCCAGTTTAGATGTCTGGATGTACTTATTGCAGCTGTTTCTGTAGTTAGTTGATCTTAATCTGATCGCAACTAAATCTCTAGCGATGTTAGGTACCTACCGTACCTACATGGCATTTATGAGTTTGACAACCTACGATACCTATTAATCAGGTGGGATTGTAGTCAAGCATGAATCAAAACGTTCGACTTTTATCCATCGTAAGTTCGTAAGCATTGGGCGTTTTGAAGCTCGCGTTTTGCTCGCATTTGCACGCGTCTTATGAACAAGTCCCTCTTACACATTAAGCCGCTTTGTTTACGTGCATTTCATAAACTTAAGAGGTCCTATTCCTCCTAGTCCTAGGTCCGCGGTCGCATCACCGTCCGCTGTAACATATATGTGATATCAAAATTCAACATGGTGTCCTCTAGTAACATACACCAGAAGTCATAAACAAAAAAATGTATGGTTCTGCTGTTTGATTTCAAACTTATTCAATTTTTATTCTTGTCTTGTTGCATTAATTACTTAATTAGGTATCTGTGCTAAATGAGCTGATAACCTGGAAGATCGAAGGAGCTATACCTATATGTGTAGACGTCTTGGTTATTAAGCAGTTACAACTTCTATAGTATATAATTATGATCACTTAAGCGATAGTTACCTACGCCATTTAAACCTCATGTAGGTAATTCAAACATAATCACGTTAGTATCTTCTAGATGTGTGTACATTCTATATGTATAATAAGACATTTATATGCTCTGATGGAATGTCTCGTGACACTCGCCGTTTCTTTTGTTGCAGAACGAGGCCGAACCACCCCGGCACGGTGGTTGACATCAGCGATAATCCCCTGGATGCCAGCAAGGTACGCCCCCGTCTCGCCCCTCCCCCCTCGCCCCTAATCCC
This sequence comes from Ochlodes sylvanus, assembly GCA_905404295.2. NCBI lineage: Eukaryota > Metazoa > Arthropoda > Insecta > Lepidoptera > Hesperiidae > Ochlodes > Ochlodes sylvanus. Next base: position 221,078 of record FR990135.1, on the reverse strand, counting down.
CGAATAATTACGTCTTTACATACGTGTACCGCAGCACACTGTATGATGCGCATTATAACATAAGTCGCGCGTTGGGCTTGCGACACGATTTCGCTTTAATCTCTGTAATCGTTGCATTGTTATGCTTGTGTTGAGTGGGCATTTTTGCGATATTTTTATTGTCTGATTTATAATTTGAAAGTTTGTTGCAAGACCTTTTAAAGTATTTACTGCAACAAACCGGTTACACTTTTTAGAGGCGACACATCTGTGACCGAATTGGAACGAGAGTCTTACCAACAATTACTATCTGGACTATTAATAAAAACAACTAACAGGACTAACAATCACTAACAGTCCCTGTCGCAGTCCTCATACCTACTAACAAATTAACCAACTAATATTGTAACTTCGTCTCCTAACCGGACTAACTACCACAGTTGTCATGTCAGCGGAAGAGTGGTACTACATGTTCGTTGGCCACCTTAATTCCATAAAAAAATGATAATCCTTCAAATCCTTCAAACCCAGGATTAAAAGGCAAGCATTAATTTTAAAAAGTCCGACAATTAAGAATCAAAACGTGCAAATAAATCGTCCTCTTCCAAATATAGAGCGAGTCGTTTCTCCGCAGCTACTGATCGCGTACGAAAGTGGTCTAATAGTGGTCTGGGACCTGCGCGCGCGCGCGGCCGAGTGGCGCGGCTGCCTGGGCGGCGGCGGGCCGGGGGACGGCGTGCGCGCGGCCGCCTGGCAGCACGACGGGAAGCTCATGACTGCGCACGTGGACGGCGCGCTCGCCACCTGGACCACGCGCGCGCCGCGGCCCTCCTCGCTCTCCTATCCGCACGGTGAGACGGACGCGCCTCCTCCGCTATCCAACGCCCGATCCCAATATTAGCATCATCGCGACCCTTAGCTGTTCCACTGTTTGACACGGGTCTCTTCTCACAACGTGAGGGGTACAGCCGTACAGGCCAGAGTCTCCCACGCTGGCCACGTCACGTCAATCGGTTAAAACAATTCTTCGAAAATATAAGACTTGTAACTAAAATAACATATTTTTTCAGCAAAGGCTAACAAGGATGGCAAACTGGAACCGTGTAAACCTATACACAGGCTGGAATGGAAGACGTCAAGGACGGGGTATGTCGACAGATATCAATATTATTAACCCGCGACACGGCTCCTTCATTAGTCCTCCAGACTGACGACAATTTCACGAGGTATTTTCGGATCGACCTTTTCGACCTGCTAATGAACATTTTCTTTGATTACATCCTCCTGTATTCGATGGGCCGCAATCCGAGTCCACCAACCTCCATATATAAGAAGGGCCGATCAATCTCGCCGCCGGCCATCCATAACGCGGCCGCTCCGCCCCGACAGGATTAATCCATCAATCCGCAGAACGAACGCTTTTTACCTGCCGATAAACGTGTGCTCACAAATTGAACGCCCCGAAAACATTACGTGCACCGTCCGGTATCTACTTCTTATGTCAATACTATATCTACCACTATAAATAACTATTGTCATATCAAAAACCTGAAAAAATGTCTTGTGACACGACTCGCTAGCCAAAGTATAATGTACTGTGTCTGTCTATTGTACTTTACACACTTTATTGTGTTGACTGCGTCATCTTGGAGATCTGTAGCATACTTGAATAACTAAGCTATTACCTATTATATTAGTACCTAAATCTAATTTTACAAAACAAAACCAAGGTACAATAATCAATCATAAATATGATAGAGATAAAAGTAATTTTAATAATTAAGATTAATAAGCAAAAAATGTACTTACCCATATCATGATCTCTTAAACAAAAACCTGTCATAACATGTCTCGTTTAAGTTCGGCCCCTATCCGAAATTAAACGAACCTTTTTTAACGGATTCGGTTACGGTTACGGATAGATTTTTATTTCGGATATCCGATAGTTTTTGTAATGGTTACAGAGCTCCGTAACATCCCTGGTAATGGCTTGCAATATGGTTTGAATTCCAGCGAAAGCCTGGTGATCTTTTCCGGCGGGCTGCCCACGGACAAGGCGGGCCGCACGCACAGCATCACGGTGCTCAACGGGAAGAGCACCACGGTGCTGGAGATGGAGCACAGCGTCGTGGACTTCGTCACGCTCTGCGAGAGCCCGCACGCCGCCGGTCAGTCGCGCACTATCTACACCTACCAGTACCATACTAGTATTTTAACATAGCGCGACCCTTGACCACCCGTATAGCGCAATAGTTAAAATGCGGAATTGCCGACCCAAGGCCTATGACCCAAGGCATCATGAGTTTAAATTTCTGTTCTTGGTCTGGGAGTATGTGTTTTTGTCTTGTGTGTTGTGCATGGTACCCACGACACAGGGAATCCTAGTGTGGGGCTATGGCTATTTAGTGGTTTTTTATAGTCTAGCCAATACAATCTTGTGATCCAATGTCTATACGAATTCGAAATATTGATGCCGATTCAATTTTAATGAATACTTATAATTTTAAATACAAACGGGTACTCACGATTTGTATTGTTAAACGGCAAGTTTCGCCGTGAACGTGATCCATGTACCTACTGAGTAGAAGTATCGATATAAAATACAAAATCGTAAGTAGGTCTTACTGTCATAATAAATAAATTACAATTATTATTACCATTAAATTTAAATGCTGGCGATCTTTGAATAGAATCCCACATATTAAGCAAGGTCGGGAGTTGGGAGCGGAGCTACCGGCGACCAGCACGATCGTGTTACAATGTTGTTCTTATTGTCCTTCTAGACTACCAAGAGCCTTACGCGATCGTGGTCCTTCTGCAGAACGACCTGGTGGTGATCGACCTGCTGTCCCCCGGGTACCCCTGCTTCGAGAACCCCTACCCCATGGACATCCACGAGTCGCCCGTCACCTGCTGTTCCTACTTCGCTGACTGTCCTTCGGATTTGGTATGTAATAATGTCTGCTTGCTAACCGTGGACCAATTACAAGTGGATGCTTGGCAGATAAACATTCGTTGGTTTTTGTAAAAGGTTTTGAAAGTAGAAAACGCGCGGTGGGATACCATTCTTCCGTTGTAAACATACCTCCAGACATTTGTTATGCGAACTAAGGACGTTGGTGTGGGTAACGTCAACTCAAAAGTGAATAAGATATTGTAGGCAATCAATAACTTAGGACAAGTAAAAAAATCAAAGTAATTACTCAGCGATCAATAAAAGAGCATAATCTGTTAAAATAAATCCACCGTCGTTCTAATCAGCCGAAGTAGTTAATCGTCAATGATATTGTTTGTCCAGATCCCCGCGTTTTACTCGGTGGGCCGGCAAGGGAACAAGAAGGTGGCCGGCTTCAGCGACAAGCTGTGGCCGATCAACGGCGGCGAGTGGGCGCCCGCCTCCTGCTCCTACAGTGAAATTATTCTCACAGGGTAACTCTTCTTTCCCCCTCTCCTGCCCCCAACCATCTTGAACGAGCGGCACATAGCTCGACCAACCCTTAAAATATGAATGCGCCAGGTGTACCTACATAGATGACATCTTTATTTTCTCCATATTTCAGACACGCGGACGGCAGCGTCAAGTTCTGGGACGCCAGTGCGGGGACCTTACAAATTTTGTATAAATTAAAATGTTCAAAAGGTTTGTCTCCATTGTCTTTATTTAAAATGATCTCGTATTGTTATATAATTATTAATTACAAAAAAATTTTTCAAGCTAAGATCAATTTCATTACAAACCTTCTTACTATTCTCTAAAGATAAGATATAAAACGATTTTCAACGAAATAGTTTCCGTAGTGACGTTTCCGTATACAATTATAACCCTTTCGTCTTTGTATAAAAGGTCCAAGTCGAACAAATATTGAATTTTTTTGTACGCCCATTGCAGTATTCGAGCGGCGCGGCGGCGGGGGCGGCGGCGGCGGCGGCGCGGGGGGCGGCGGCTACGACGAGGAGGCTCCGCTGGCCATCCAGCAGGCGGCGCTGTGCGCGGAGTCCCGCCGGCTGTGCGTGGCGCTGCCGCACGGCCACGTCGTTCTATTTAAGTTTCGAAAGACAGAAGTTCATTCTGAGACACACGTAAGTTCTCATATTTGCTAACTGGCTTAAGCTTTTGATAGAGTTTTGACTAACCTATTTAGATACATAATGAATTATTTAAATAATATTTTTTTTATTTTCGTGACTGAATTAAGTAAGTTAAATATTGAATGTTAATTCAATAAAAAACATAATAAATACTAGATATACCTGCGGAGGCTGCAGATGTAGACACAATCATGGTGTTCTACAGGGAAGCATTATAGGTCTATTATCGTATTGATCCAACATTTATTATTTATTCCAAATGAAAATACGTTAAATCAGTATCAATATTCACTTTAAGGAGAAAATTATAAAAAATAAACACTATTTGTTCACGTTACAGGTATTAGAAATTCCGATAATATCGGATTCAACGGAAGAGGAAGCGTCGCCCGACGTGGAGGGCAGTCGGTCCGCGTCGTTCAGTCGCGGCGGGGACAGCGTCGAGGGAGAGGGACGAAGAGTAAACTATATTCTATTGTTTCATATTCACTCATTTTGTAATTAGCGGTGAGTTAGCAGTAGAGGTGAACCAGTTCTATGTAACGTTACTTGATTATCTCGCTAATTTTTTGCGTTATTGACCAGCAACAAATATCATGTAACTGAGTAACGTCCTGCAAACCACGGGCGGGCCAAGTGTACAGCAGTTTACCTATAATATAAGGCTAACATTAAAGTTGGTGTGTCGGTCGGCAGAGCTACGCGTGGGGCAGCGGCGGCGCGGCGGCGCTGCGCGTGCGCGGCGCGGCGGGCGCGGGCGGCGTGCGGCGCGCGCCCGGCTTCCAGGCCGCGCTCGTGGCGCTGCAGCACGGCCCGCCGCACCCCGTCGCCGCGCTCACCATCAACTCCTCCTACGGCCTGTCAGTACACCTTGATATCGGAGAACTTGGCTCACGTGGCGGCATAAAATCGATTTCATACAGCATACACCATCCGGAATCAGGGAGATCAATTTTTTCATCAATACACAGTTCATTTTAAGACTTAAATATTAGTCATATATGTATAGGCTATTATTATATAGGTTTTTGCTTTTAATTTCAGTTTACGAAAGTCTTTGGTAACACCAATGTACACATCATTTGGAAAACGTAATAATACGCTAACAGTGTAGATTTGGTTAAACATAACTAAGCCCTTTATTTGAGAGTCTTTGAAACTGAACTGAACTGAAGGGAAGTCTGATACAGACAGCATCAAAAAATTAAATAAGTGAATGCATGTCGTGCTTACATGGTAGTCGATTGGCTGGTGCATCGGGATGTCCCGCCGAACCTGGACTGGACACGGCAGTGGCAATCCTTCATAATACACATTCTTCATATACATATTTGTTTGGACATATTATGATGGCTATCGTCCTTCAAAAGCGAAAGTCGCTCGCACGGAGATGGCGACATACACAATTGTTGCCGCATAGAATATTTTAAAATATATTGTAAAAGCTAATTGACTGTCGATTCCTTTACTATCGACCCAGTCGCATGATAACCGGGCGAGGCGTACCATGTTTCCAGGATGGCGTGGGGCGGCGAGCGCGGCGTGGTGGTGGTGGACGTGTGGCGGCGCACCGTGGTGGCCGCGCTGCCCGCCAGCGCGCTGTACCTCGCGCCCGACCACCCGCACGCCCACGCCCACGCCCACCCACACCCGCGGTCGCCCGACCTCGACCAGGTAACCCACCCGCCCCAGCTCGCTCTCGGTACGGTTTCCTTACTCGGGCGTCTAACGAGCTTACTCTTACAGAGATGTAGCACGCACGAATCAATGCGTCGGTGACACGGCCACGATATCGATAGGGCCGCCAGGGCCGGTAGGGCCGGTGCTCACACAGGTTGCTAACCACATTCATATGAAAGATTTTGAGGTTATTCTTTTGATTCTTATTTTATCTTTGTACAATAAAAGTTGGATCTTTTTAATTGTCACCGGTGGGTAGTCTATATGACGCTAGTCGCCAGCCAGCTCAACTTATTACTGCTTCTGGAAAATTACTGTTTGTAGATATGCGACTGCATGATACAATTTTTTTCTGGTAAGGTATTAAAAATCTCAACCTCAAAAAGAAAAACTATATTATGGTAGCCTTCAGCGAAGAACAGCTGGCGTATAGTCAATATAGTTTACTTAGATGTTGCAAGTCAAATCTTTATATGTTAATATCAAATGTATTGTCACGTGCAGGGGCGCGATTCCATTACTTGTGCTTACCCTATGTATATTTGTTACTTATTGTGATTTATAAATGTAAGCAAAACTTTGCATACAATATTTACACTTTGCATACATTGTATATACAGTACTGTATACTATACACTCGGTATACTCGTGTTTACGAGTTAAAAATACAAGTGTCTAGTCCGTCGGTAGCTGCGCGAGTCGCATGGATCGCCTCAGGCCCACCACCGTTTGGTGACGGTCGCCCCGCGCCCGCCTCACGAGTTCACGACTTCGCGTAGTCACTAGGGACCATCGCAGAACATACCTGCCGACCAAAACATCGTAAGGTTGAGGCAGTCGGCTGCACTACTGACCCCGAACTGTCTGTCAGTTGTGTGCGTCCGATAATGTAACTATCGACATATATAGCGGCGCCGGCGGTACAAGATCGACAAACCAATAGCACTCCCTAATCCTGTACCTACATAATTATGTACATACTGTGTATCCATTTGTAGCGAGTCCCAAGTAGAGTCATCGCTCTACCATTCTGTTTGTACACCGTGTAATTCTTCCCTGTTGCCATAACTATTAACTCTAGCTGTCGAAGCCATGATTGTTTAAAAAATACATATACCAACTGACCCAGATTCTATAGTGACTTAAAAGCGAACATTATTTTAATTGTTTCGTAGCATCGTTGTTATTTTTATAGTCGGAACGCCGATGTTAAGATATTGAAGATAAAAAAAGATTTTACGAAAATACGGCTAAGAAATGTACCATGTGTAGAATGAACAGTAAAATGTAAACATTAAACGATTACTGGAGGATAGGACCGAACACGTCCGCTGCGGTAGGTGGGCGGGCGCGCGCGGCGCCGGCGGCCGCTCTCCGGTAGCTGTTACGTCTGTGTGCACGTTAATAAAAATAGTTTAATTTATTTACGGCGATCTTTCACATTACTTTTGATTTGCAGTTTTATTTTATGTATGTTTTGTTCCGCTCCGACCGGGAAGAACTCGCGACTCCCCATTGAGGTTCTTTCTGGTCGCCTCCCCTATTTTGTTTTAATTTTTTTACTTTTGACATTGTTTAGCGCTAGCGGCGACCCTAGCTTCTCCCAGTAGCGACATCTGGCATGGCATTTAGACGTTCTCTTACACCTCCCCGCCTCTCTTCACTATTCTTCCACGCATATCTTTCTTTCTACTTAGATCGAACACCGAATATCACCGGACAAATAAATTTACCTTTTTGAACGTATGTTTACCTTCTCTTCAAATTTCGAGGGAAATATTAAAGTTGATAAAATTGTTGCGTACATGTATGTAGATGTCGACGACGACTACTGCTTGACGAGGTGCGTCACGACTCTTTAACTACAACCTCTAGATCGTGAACCGCCAAGCAGTAGGTCGGGAGTGTCGCTCCGGTGCGACTCCGCCACTCGGAGCTCCGGTCGCGCGCTAAGCCAAAATTATGTATTCCCTCCCCTGGGTCCCCGAAGCTGGAGGAGTCACCGGCCAGCCCCGACCCCGACGAGCCCCCGCCCGACCCCAAGCTCGACGTCCGCCGCAAGTCGACGCCCTGGAAGACCTTCAACCTCAAACGTCAACTCTCCAAGGTCGACATGAAACTCAAGGCGGCGTTCGCGCCCCCCGAGAGCGCCGACGAGGTCGAGAGGAGCAACTCGCAATTCTACTGCGAGCCGGGCGACCGCACAGAGACGGCGCCGGAGTCGCTCGCCGAGTCCCCGGAGGGCGAGGAGAGAGCCCTCGAAGCGCCGATCGAGGAGGAGGACGGTGACCGGCTGGCGTCGCCGCTGAGGGTCTGCTCGGACGTGTTCGAGAGAATGCACCGCGAACTGCAGGAGAAGCGATCTTCAGACGCTTATGATAGGATGCACAAAGAGCTGCAGGAGAGGTGGCAGGACAAAGAGCGGGGAGAGGCCTCCCCGGAGCGGGACGTGTCGCCCTCCAGGGCCGCCGACGAGAAGGTCCCTCGGCCGGACAATCTGCCGCTGTTCGACGACGAGGGCCGGCCCGCGCGCCCGCCGAGACAGAAGGGCCGCCGGAAGGAGGACGCCGGCCGGCCGCCCGACCAGAGGGAGCAGCGCGAGCAGAGGCTGCTCTCGGTGCCGAACATAAAGTACAGCAAGCAGGAGTCCGTGCGGGACCTACGCAAGAAGCAGTCGGCCCCGCCGCAGTCGCAGTCGTTCGCGGGCAATCTGATGCGCCGTTTCAGTAAGTACCAACTCGGAGCTCACCTCACCCCACTCCGCCGCGCCGCCTCCGGCCGGCCGGCCCGTGTTCCGTAGCACTAGACCTCATGTAACATAGCGTAGTTACCGTTGCTCTCGGATTGGATTGGAATGGTAATGGTTTGGCCGATTTTCATATCGTTATTACTAATACTGTAGATATGGTTTAACCAGATTTTGCCTCCTAGGTGGTCAGTAGATAGTGTTTGAATCATAAAAGAGGGTGTCAACTGAACCATTTTCCTAAGTTATTAACGACGAGAACCGGTCGGATCGGCCGATTCACAAGACGTCGACGAGTTTTACGAAATCGATTTTCATGCTTTCCGCTTTTTGTGATATTTGGCTTTTTATTTATGTTAATTTAGTATAATTATTATGAAGCATTATAATTATGTATTATATCACATGTATAAATGCACATTGGTCAGTAAGAAATATCTACCTAGCGAAAGAATCCCTCAACACCGCGCGGGTAATCAAGTTTTTTTTTCTATTCCCAAGGGCAAGGACTCATCCGACGAGGACTCTAACTGCCTTAAATATCTATTCGCCGATATTCTCGGTAATTCAACAGATTTATTTAGTAACCTTAATGCATAACGTAGGCGTTTCGATCTGTATGTTGTCCATGTTCGTTTGAGATGATGTTGCAAGCTAGAGACAGCCGTAGCCGATCCTAGCGCACCCGTACCGCTTGGTAGCTTCCCATCAGCCGCGAGGCCGCGCCGGGCTCCCGTCGTGGATGCGATTCTCATCGATGTGCTTTTCCCAGGAGAGTTTATAGCGACACTTTGCACGAGGAACGAACCGCCCGCGCCGCAGGAACGGATCGCCGCGATCCGGGCCGCCGCGACCGATGCGACCATAGGTATGGAACTGTGGAGCACCTCCACGTGAACACGAACTAACAACGGGGCAGCCGTCGGCCCGACACCTCTCGCTGACTAATCCCGGTCTGTCGACACGGCACGCTGCCTAACTCTCGTCTTCCCTCCGTCGTCTGCGCGGACACCGGCGGTTCTGTGTTTGTCAATATTACCATCATTCGGTGACGGTTCAGGCTTCTGTTAACTTTTCGTTTGCTTTGTTCGGATATAGGATGTAGGTAGACGCGTGCGCCCCGTCAGATCGTGTCGTTGTACCATCTTAGCAAACTTAGAACTTCTGATTCGCTATGTGTACCATGATTGGAATAGAGCGACCTCGAAAATATGTAAATCTTAATCATAGTTAGTTGTCATAATATATTATTATCCTCTATATTTGTAGAACACAACAAGTATGTGTCCGTATTTGCTACTGTACGAAAGAATATGAAATTGGAACGGAAAGATCATTACAAGTTTCCGCGTCCCAGGGAATATACAATGTAGGTATCGTAGGTGCACTTATATCCGGGAAGGGGATATATTGGAGCGGATGAGGAGTGGGCGGAGTACAGCGACCGCAGTACCGGACAGCGGCAATATGACTAGCTTCGGACAACCGCTGGCATCGACCATGCTAACGGTCTTCAAAATAGTTTACAATAATTCTGTTGTTTGTACAATTACTAAGGGGTTATCCCCGTGACTTAGTGAATGTCTATTTGCAAAATGAAATAAAGTGGTTATAAAAAACAAATATCCAATTACTACTGCGCCAACTGGCATGTGACTTAGTTTATACTTTTGATTTAAATATATTATTTTGAACAAGTATATAATCGATAAGAGATGATAAGATAAGTTGTCATATTCCCGCGGCGGTAGCGCGGTCCTGTGCGGACAGGCGGTGGTGGGTGCCGGTGGCGGGCGTCGGTGGCGGACCGTGTGTTGTGTTGTAGATGAACGGGCCCGCGGGGCCGGCGGGGGCGGCGGGGGCGGCGGGGAGCGGGGCGGCGGGCGGCGCGGGCGGCGGCGCGGCGGGCGGCGCGGGCGCGGGGCCGCGCGCGGTGCGCCGCTCGCGCTCGCAAGGTACCCGCAAACTGCACAAGTGCCTCTCCACCGCGTCCGACGTGTTCGCCGCGCCCCCCGCCCCGCAGCATTCTCTGCTCACGACGCGACAGTATTGCAGTTTTGGTAGTACAGTCACCTTATAAAATTCCACTCTCGCCTTTCCGTTCTGTAACAGTCGCAATTTCTTCACTTTACTTTTTTTTGTTTCCTTCGATCTGACGTATCGTACATTGGTGGGTCGTCGACCGGCTTCGCCTCGGTCGACCGGGCCGCGGCATCTCGATCGATCTCGATCACGTGACGCTCAACAACGGCGCTCGATCGTTTGCCCGAGAGCTCTGGCGTCAAGTAACGTAACGACAGTAATGTTGCAGGAGCCTGACGCATCATTAAACTGTCTAATCTTGCAACCTGGCTCGCCGAGGTCTGTCCTTCTTCTATCTTCGTTATGTAAATACCTACTTCCTTTTGTTTTCACTTTTTTCCTTAATTTGTTACTCTTACCCTACACTCACTTAACTACTTCTCCTTCCATAACTGATAACATAATATTCATGTGTATTGTGAAGTTGAAGATGTGAGCGCCCTTGCCTGCGATCGAACTTGTACAAATATCTGTAAAAAATCTTCCGTTGCAGACATCTTCAAATTCATAACATTAGTTTACTAAAATTGGGTCAACGACCGCAAGAATGACATTGTATAACATAATATTAATGTATTATGTGATCATAACAATAAAATTGGCGATCAACACCTGTCTAACATAAGGACAACGATTCGGACTCACTCTGATTTGCATGAAATTCCAAATTGTGTTTATTCATTTGTTTAATTTCCAATTTCAGATCGGAATCATTTACTAGGTAATCATCTCAAAACGACCCGCCTCAGTTCGTTATTTAATGTTTAATTTCTAGTTGTTCATTTCGAGTAGTGTTATCTTATGTTGTGACGTCAGTACCGATTAATTATATGAGTTCCTCATGATTTATATGTCGATATCATAAGATCCGAGTCTTGCTAATTCGTAAGGATGTGTGTAATAACGCGGTCGCGCCATCCAGCTACATGACGACGCGTGTACTGAGGAAACGCGTTCACTTTGGCCTGTTATTCAGACCATTCAATTTATCATTTTTCATGATGGACTCGTTTATGAAAGTTTATTAGTTTTTTATTTTTCATTGTAATACGAACCAAATGCTTGAATGTAAATTACCGAATGTGTATTAATTAACCTTTACCCAAGCTGGCCACGTGGCCAATGCCACCTTGGCATTAAGATTGATAGGGAAATTTTATTATTGACAAAATAATTAACGACTCAGTTGAATCGTTACAATTTTTGATTGCACTTAACAGCAACATATCACAAAAAAGACAATCTTACACTGTACGCATTGACTTATTATTATTATAGACATCGGGTTTCATACTAAAATATCCCAGTCACAGACATCGCAAGAATAGAAATGTTAAAAAGGTAATTTAAACACTAAAATAATTACATCACGGTTTAATTACGAGTGCAGTCGTGAACGCGGAATTGTAACTCTTTTTTGCGTTTTGAAACTCATTTGGATCGGTCATTTTTAGCGCGGACCCGACGTCCATAGTAATAATAAGTCAATGACTGTAAGTGTAAAACCAAAATAAATTGGCTAGAATAAAGTTACAAATAAGTTCAAAACGAACCTATTTACTACGTCCTTTGTAAGATATCTTAACTAAAAGCTATAGAAGAATTTGGCAAAGTTAATGCGTATCCTCAGGAGTACGGTGTGACCTACGTAACTTAGGTGCTATAAAAAATTAATAACACGGTGTTTACTCACTTCCATCGTCACAGACAACAAAACAAAGTACACGCCCACACAACTTGCTCTTTGTTCAATAAGTGCACTGTTATTAAATATTTAAACAGGTTAAAAAGTAGTACATACGTACATGCTATTCAAATGTATATCATGCTAGTGATGTTGTTTCGCTCTGGTAAATCTTTCCTTCTAAGTAGGCGCTTCCAAAATTCTGCTCCTTTATTGCAGGCATTATAAGGAAATGCTCATTGAAGTATGGACCACAGTCTAGAGTTGCAACGGAACCGTATTTGGCCGCATTGGTTCGGCCCACAATACTAACCCCGGTCGCATGCCGGGAAACCAGGGTGTTGTAACATTTAGTCCTCCAATTGTGGTCAAACAAAAGTCCAGTATCCATGTACGAGTATGTACAATAATTGTACATACTGAGTACATGTTACATTGTACATGTCAAACAAATACTAGACAAAAATAAAATTAATTTGATCAATATTAAATTCACGTTGAGATAAAAAAATGTAAATAGGTTATATTTGTTCTAGATTGTTACTCATTAGACCACCGTGAAAATAAAAATTATGATACTGGCTTACACTTAATACATGAGAAAAATGTAGCCGAGGAATGAGCATAAACGATATAATAAACTTCAAGTATGCCAAGTGTCATCTAAATCTGTTCAAAATTAAAAAAGAATCCAATATACAGATCGAATCAATTCAGTTTTCAATTCTAATAGTCAATTAAATGTCAATTTACTTAACTATCGTAATAAAACTTATTCGATGGATCAAACGTCAAATATATTGATCAGTGGTCACTTTGCCGAGCTCAACGGTCCTACATGTAAAGTTTAGACACTCGCTTACCGTTTACACATCACGCGGCGCTGGATGGCGCCGACCACCCGCCCCCCTCCCGACTACCGCTACCACTGAACCCAGAGGCCATGCTTGTAACATACTGTGATTTTATTTGTCGATACAGAACCACCTATTCCGCAGTCTCTCGCATCCATGGAGTACTTACAAATTATGCAACCCAATGGTATCCAAACGACATTTGCATTGATTTTTTTTTAATTACAAATGTATTTTTGTTTAGTACCTTGTTACCGTTGGTCGCTTGGTCACAGTAGCTGTTGGTTACCATGCGGTAGAGTCGAAATTGTGGCTGTGACTGTGTTACGATGTTTCCTTACACTCTGCACTCAACTGCACTCTAAATGGAACTTGCGGCATGTCTAGCTCTAACTGAAAAGGTGACTTACTACTCAAAACTATCTCCTGTACCTCCTCCATCACTCGCTCGATCCTCCGAAAGAATCTCGTCCATGCATCGACCGAGCGAGGCTTCCCATACCGTATCCGACACGTCTCTGTATCACCCGTGAAATCTTGTACGCTCTTGGAAATGTTGTATGTTAATGTTATTGTTTATCACGAGCGGTCACATTATTTATTTGTTTGCCTCGTCCGCAACGTATATGTAAGTCGACCCGACGACCGCCCGTCCTCGGGCTTCGATCATCATTAACCGTGTAGCGCTATTAAGTATGATATTCTTTTTTTTCTAGCTCGACCACAAAGCAAAAAGTTTATATGGCTCGTTTTTGGCTGCATCTATATACGGCTGTCGTTATTTCTATGTATGCTTACGGTATTCTCCTTATTAACTTAGCACTAGAAGCATGGTAGGACGCCTAACTGCACCGCTCCTTAATTTAGCGTAGCGTTTATGTTTTATGGCTTAAGTGTTGTCTGTCCGTCCACGTAACGCTTTATACTAGCGAAATGGTGTGTCGCTGCGATTTGCTAACGGGGCTCGAGGTAGATATCACTATAGAGGTTTGGAAAGTTTGCGCTTCATAGAGTTAGTGGGATCGTTATAGTGCCAGTCGGCCGGGCGCGCACACCTCGGCCATCCGCTGCTTGCTGACCGACCGTCCGCAATTCATACTTCATCTTATTTATCCTTTGATGTACATATCATACTCTAATTTTCACTTCAGCTCGCTTCATTAGCTACCTTCCTCCAGAGTCACGATCTTCGTCTCAATGTTTTCATCGTCTGGATGTAAAAGTGTAAGGACGAACGGTGTTGTTGTCTGTGTGCGCTCATTCCCCTCATCCCCCTCATTCCATCCCCGCGGCACGACCCGGGGCGGCGCGACACCCGCCCGGGCATCATGTCCGATGAAAGAGTCTCGATCGTAAATAATTCAGTACTGCAGTTCCGAGTTGTGCAATAAGCTGAGATTGGACGGGCAAGCAAACGTTACGATTCTCTGTTTTTAGCATGACTCCTTCCCCGGTCGTCGAGAACCATTTCGTCTTGGCACTTTAATATTTACTGCACCAGTGTGGGTGATTTCAGCTAATTTCACAACCGCACATGTACCGGATTAGACGTAGCTTGCATTAGATACGAATGCGGGTGCGGTGCGGGATTTTTCGCAATCGGCAGTAGGTATCTATTGTCACTGCTCATGTTGGACTTGTCAATTTATATTGAACTTTGAAAAGTTTATGAGAATTTCCATCGTTTTAATCCCTTTCAACCACTTATCTGTGGAAAAATAATGTTAAAAAGTAGAAAATGCCGGTTGAAAAAGCCCGCGCCGCCGCTCGGCCTAAGGGTGCGTGACTACCGACCGGAAGCGGCGCGCGGTAGTGGCGCGCCCTTAGCTCGTCGACCGCGGCTAACCTTGTGTTGTGTCTACGGGCCGGGTAGACAAGCTGGACAGCTCCTTCTCGAGGTCGCGCTCCAGCAGCATGTCCAGCCTCGAGAACATCTCGCAGGAGGGCATCCAGTGCCTCGCCTTCGCCGACAGTTATACCAAGAAGAGCGGTAAGATTCTTTTTTGGTCACTTAATATGCTCTTATTGTATTTAAGATTATGGAGGATACTAATAATACTACACATGCCGCAAAACCAAGTTCCACAAACACAACGTGGCATTCGTCCACTGTTAGGTTTACATGACAATTCCTACCACGTAATTAGGTACGTGTAAACTTTGGAACGAACTACCAACAGCAGTATGCCCACAGCTATGATAGGAGGACCTTCTAAAAGTCGGGCTTCCTTCTCGTCAGCGCACTGGTGACGCGCTCGGTATTGCGAGTGTCCGCGGGCGACGGTGACCGCTTACCATCAGACGGCCCGTCTGTTCGTCTGCCTGCTTAAAACATAAAAAAAAACTTGTATCAGACAAGTCATACTACAAAAAAATTCAGCTTCGGGGACTAGCCCGTTCATGTTTTTGGCACACTTTAACAAAAGGCATGTCAAGCTGAGACTTCCCAGGAACAGCAGTACTGTGTAGGGATAGCCGACATTAAATACAATAGAGTAGGTAGGTATGTGTGAGACGCGGCGCGCATGGCCCGACTCTGACGCTCGCTCCCATCCCGCTGCCGACAGACCCGACCACGCTCCTGCCCACGCTGTGGATCGGCACCACGCAGGGCTCCGTGCTCACCATGATGATCAACCTGCCGGACGCCGACCTCAGGCACACGCAGCCCGTCGTCATCTCCACCAGCGGTACGTCTTTTTCTTCTGCTCATCGTTGATGTAATTAAGCGGACGAACTTGATTTGTGGACGGATCGGTAACGCGCCGTGCCTATCATACCTAGGCCGCACTGTTGCGGTGAGTGTGGTGACCATCCGTCTCACAGCGTACCTACGAGTACGTCTACTACTTTAACTTCTTGATGTTTTTACGATGAACATACAATTAACATAATTATGAATTACCCAATAGAAGCCGTTGCAAAAATCTGCCCTAGTGCCGAAATATATTGTACCTACTTAATGGTAGTGTGAACTTAAACATTTTTACTAACGCGTAATTTTGTAGTAATTATCAAGGGTTTAAAATACGCTTATTTCCCAAAAAGAGTAAAATTAATTGATATTCCATACTTGTGGTTAAATGGCAACATTTTTGCTGTGTATTGTGTTGTTGCTTTACAATTTCCCGTCAGCTCTTCTTGCATACTTTACTAATTAGAAGCAGCAGTGTCATTTAATGTTGACGTCTTATTATAATTATTTGATGCTTAGTTCGTAGCAAAAGTAGAAAATTAATAATAATCTGGATGAGTTTACATTGTGTTCCGGGTTGGGTCCACTAGGTCCTCGGAGCCTCCGCAAACATAAGGAGCACTCCCGGGAGTCGCCGGGGCTCTGTCGGCGACGTCGTTTACGACTATGTTCGTACAATAACTAGATGTTAGTTTACACTCTTTTTGGAGCTCAACTTTGTGGACACGACGACTCAGACGCTCATCCAGCTCGATCGATCACCGCCTCCGACCGGCCTCAGTTGCTTCCGAACATCCGTAGCTGCTTGGATACGGCTGCGCTTCATCACCACTTAGACGCTGATCTGTACTGTATGCGTATGCTAACTTAGATGCTCGATCAGCTGGCCGACGCCCGCCGGGGACGGTACTAAATCCTCTGTTTATGTTCTAGGTGGGCCCATATTTAGGTTAAAAGGATCAATCCTGGCGATGTCGTTCCTGGATTGTAACGGTGCTCTAATACCTTACTCGTACGAAAGTTGGAAGGACGATAGTAAAGACGTAAGTTTGTTAATGTTATTTTACTTCTTAGATGTGTTACATACTTAAACTTTCCTACCACCACGCCAGTTAGTACCCTCAGCGACGGCATCAGCGAACTGGCGCCATAACCTCGTCCCCATTCTATCAGGGTGCAACACGTAGGTGTGGTTGTTTGTGATAGCTTGGACTAAGATCGATGGACTCCCTCACGCCCCAATTTGTAACAAACACTGGTCTGGAAACTGGTCTAATACGACAGAGTTCTAATAATTTAGATTATTGTGGACACTTGCCTTTTAAACTAATCCCAGCGATTCAAATCACAAACTTGTCAAACGCTAGAAGGATAGGTACTTGTCTAAAAGGTTGATTTTCATAATATAACGATTGTTATAATATAACGTGGCAACCTGGCAACTATACCGCCCTTACTTCGAACTTCTAATACCACAAAGAATTTATTGGTTTTTCCATATTTCAGTGTCGAGAGAGACGCGAACGCACTCCGACTAAACAGGGGTCGTCGGGCAGCTGCAGCCGCATGAGCCCTACGCCCACCGCTGGGGCGGAGGCGGCGGGCGACCGGCAGTTCGTCGTGATCGCGTCGGAGAAGCAGGCGCGCGTCGTGGCGCTACCCAGCCAGAACTGCGTCTACCGCCAGCAGATCGTCGACGCAGACTTCGTCGTCAAGGCCGAGATCGTCAGCTTGAAAGGTACGCGCGTTGTCAACGTCAAACGTGCATGTTGTCACGAAACAATTCGCTCGGAGCTCGATATGGTGACACTCAATTATGAGCGAATTTCATTAATTTTGTCACGATTCTACCGCTTTTTCTATGACACGACCTTCCTGCTGACCAATGTCGTTCCGGTTGCAGACAGCGTGTGCCTGGTGAACTACCTGTCGACGGGGCACCTGGCGGCCTACAGCCTGCCCTCGCTGCGGCCGCTCGTCCACGTCGACTTCCTCCCGCTCTCCGAGCTCAGGTGACACGCTCACTCCCCTCCCCCCATCGCCCCTCGCACCCTTCCCAGTAACTATACGGATATGCGCGGGCAGCCCTATACTTCCGCTCCTGTCACTTCATCTTGGTCGATTCCAATATTGTCAGTATTTATTCAAAATTATTCGCCGATTCCAAAGCGATGAACCAAATATGTATATTTAAATGAGGCCGACGTGTGCCGTCGAGCTGCAACAGTGACGCGAGCGCAAGCCCCGGCTGGCCCCGCTAGGACGGTGAGATAGACGATGTGTGAGCGAGACGAACGCACGGCCGAGCCGGTGTGGAGCCCCGCCGAGGGCCGGTCCCCACGACACGCCGATCACTATTAGACTGTTTCTATGCACCCGAGAGAGGCACTAAATGATAAACGGCTTGTTTTATTACTATCCATCGATAGCTTAGCAACGTCAGCATGAGAATGCTGTAATTTTATGCTATCCAAATTTAAAAATTTTCATTTTTACGGTTCTTGCCCATCACTCGCCAGTCATGACCTGACCGCTCCGAGATCATCTGCTACTTTATCATTTGGGAGCCGCACGAGGAATCGGTTTGAGTTACGTTCGATGTTAGAAATGTAGACTCGTTCGGTGCACGGCGGCGCCCGCGCCCCTTGCACCCACCGAGCACGGTGCCGGCCGCTTCGGTCGCAGCGTAGACAAAATTTAGCAGATCTATCGAGCACCACTGTGCTTCACAATTTGGCACTCTTCATCTATTTCTTGTTAAGAAACCAATCGGACGACTCCGAACACGACCTGACACACCCGGAACACCGTTTCACTTTCTGACTCGACCGCCGCCGCGCCGATGTGAATACACCCCCGGCCAAATCCACACGAATGTTCCCGACGACCGGCGAATGTGCCCGCGGATTGCGTCCACCCGGACACCCGTACCGACCGTACCACCGTACCACCCGTACACCTGTCCCACATGTACCCATGTACCATTGCGATGACATTTGTATCTAACCATGCATCTCTAGTGCGCCAATGACTGATGATGTAGCGGCGCGCGGCGCTCGCGTCGCACCGCCGCACGCCCGCGCGGACCGGTTTCCGTCGCTCTCGCTCAGTGTATCTTCTGTTCGAGTACTAAATAAACGCTTAGTACAAGTTAGTGCGTTCGGAAACCGTCCAAGGGGCGGGCGGCGGCTGCGGCGCGAGCCCCGCGCGGCCGGCCGATGTACTCACCGGTGCCTGTGTTCCTGGTAGCTTCCAGACACAGTCCAAACAGAGGGGTATCGTAGACCCAATGCTCTCCATATGGGGCCAACAACTCATTGTTAACGAGGACACGGACCAGTAAGTCTCCGTCCATAGCTACCTGCGTCCAGTTAGTTCCCTGCGTCACTCTGTACTGTGGAGTCGCTCGCGCGGCCTCTTGTTCCTTGTTAGACATGTTAGTGTACCATCCTCCCGACAGCTTGGACCCTGCCATTATACAACCCTCCCGGCGGACGAGGGCGAATCGGAGCCTCCTGTTAAATTACCAATATCTTATGACTTTCATTTTATCTCCCCATTAAATTTCGACTCACTTTCATTTTAATTCTGTTTTATACATTACTCGTCTGTCCTAGAGTGGAAAGCAGTTCGAGTTAACATTGACCTGACCAACTTGGTAAAATGAAGGCGATTCAAATAAGCGCTAAATTACTAGGCAAAAAGGAACTAACACACAAATTATACTCGGGTACTTAAATATACCTTCCGAATGTGTAACATAGTTAGTACGTGCTCGACGTTCGCCCGACTCCGACCGCTGCTTGTTAATCTGCTTCGGTATGCCCCCTGGCCCCCGCAGCCCCACACGACACACCACACGTCTCAGAGAACACGCCTTCACATTGTACGATACATCGTTCATTACTCTACTCTCTCATGTTTTCTCCTTCTGTCTGTCTGTGCGTTTCCTTCTAATGTTGCTAACTGTTTGCTTGCTGTACTTCTTCTTATTTCTTCTCGGCATGCACGCTCCGGAACGTTCCTTACGATGTTGCATGTTCGTTGTGTGTGGACTTACATCGGCTACGTTAGCTTTAGCGTTTAATTTGTATCTAGATGTCGGAGGACTCGGAAGGGCAATCAAAGAGGTGAGATATTCCAATTAACAATTAATTTTCCCTCTTCTTTCTTGCTTTAACTAACGAAACTTCTATTTAACTAATTGCTTTAATCGATCAATATAACGCTACGTATAAGATGGCACACGCGAAGTGTCTTTTATATTCAATAACGATTTCGGTCCGTTCCCGGCCGGCGTTAAGGGATGGTTGTCGGTGTTGCTCGCGACGCCCTTAGCGCCGCCCGAACGGGTTTCATAAACTGCATCTAGCTGGGCCTTGCCGAGTAGGCTTTGACAATTCTATGTGCCGGCGAGCAGCGGGCGGACGGTCAATAATGGGCGTGGGCGTGGGCTTGCAGGATAGCGAAGACGTTCTGCTTCAGCAACCGCGGCCACGGGTTGTACCTCGCGTCGCCCACCGAGATACAGAAGTTTACCATCGACGCCGAGTTCTGGTCAGTATTCTAACGCTACGTAATAGTTTTTTATGATGCCGTGTACAATAACATGTACTGCTTTGTCAATTTGTAATTTAAGTTGGACACGAGCAACCAGCGCCTTGATGGCTTCAGTCCGCCAGCGACTAGCCAGTCCGCAGTTTGTATGTGTCGCTGCAGAGCGGTCAGTGCCCAGTGGCCAACCCGAATGCCACCAGCTCTAATGCCGCCCGAAGGCACATAACATAGTATATTCCATCTAATCATATCGATTTGATGAAGGGTTTAACGTGCCTTCCCAAGCACAAAAGCACTCACGCAATATTAAATGTCAATATGTACCTACCTACATATTAAGAGCGACGTTGTTCGATGCAAGCCGACGTGATTGCAGCTACTCGCTGAACGAGATGATTGGCGAGCTGTTCCTGCCGCGCGACATGCCGGAGCCGCCCAAGGAGAGCTTCTTCCGGGGCCTCTTCGGCAGCGGCGCGCGCCCGCTCGACCGCGAGGAGCTCTGTACGTAACCCTCTAACCCCTCTAACACTTGACACTGACAAATTGCCCTGTATTGAGAAATGCATCAATCTCTACCTCTTTAGTAATCACGTGTAGGTAACCGCAAACTGTGTTCCTTCCAAAAACCATGATGTACACGTTTATGTCGCCTGACCGTGTATAAAGTTTAGTTAGCAAAACCAGTCACCGGTGTACTTCCAGTCGGGGAGAGCAGCGGCAAGCCGAACCGCACCGTGGCGAAGCACATCCCGGGCGCGGAGCCGGTGCAGCAGCGCGCGGTGGCCGCGTGCAGCGAGGTGGCGCGCGCGCACCAGCTCGTGCTCGAGCGCGGCGACAAGCTCTCGCACCTGGAGGACCGCACCGAACGCATGCACTCCCAGGTACGCGCTCCCGCCGATACAGAGACGGGCGGCTTCACGCGCCCTCCGAAACACGGAAATGCTTGACATTTTTTACAAGCTTTTATTACCACTTGCAATGATCCATCTTCCTATTGTATACTATTGACTGATGCAATAAAATGTATCACCCGCAGGCGGCCGAGTTCTCCAGCTCCGCCCAGCAACTGATGCTCAAATACAAGGACAAGAAGTGGTACCAGCTGTGAGCCCTCGCCCGTCGCCCCGCGCCCGGCCTCCGCGTCCCGCCCCGCCGCTCCGCCGCAGCCCCCGCGGCTTCAGGCGTCCACGGCGGACCCCCGGGAACAAATCGAAGGATTGTCAATGCAACACGTTGTATTCCGTGCATCGAACATGTACTGGCTGAAAGATCTTTGTTTTACGGATCGCAGATGAATATGATTACTGGCGATTTTTCATTAAAGATATCAACCGCCGAGTAATATGATGACCGTTGCCTACGTCACCCGCGGTCACGAGTAGATCTCCGGTAGCGACTGTGCAGGTCGATGCAGGAGGCGCGGCTCACACCGACGCACAACATCCCGCGGCCGACACGAGCCCCTGCACAGCTGCACTACCGTCTAAATGTTTCCACATTTGATCAAACGATCATTCCGCGGAATCAACAAACGTATTGAAGTCGTGAAAGCTAATATCAATAAGATCATCGGTGCGACTGGACAAACTAATTCAATCTGGTGCATTATTTAGGTCGTATGTAGCCGTATCATTTCATTATACTTTCATGTAATGAATAATTTATTATTTAGTTTTAATTTTTTGTAATAATAATAATGTAGATTTTATCTCTTAACGTATGCAATGAATAGTGATGCTATACTTTTCAAAATCCGCGCGCCCCGCTCGATGTGATACTGTCAATAATCATGATATCCCTATCTGTACTTAATCTTTTTATACAAGTAGGTACTTACTGTGCGTAATGTAGGCGCCCCCCGCTCCCCCGCTCCCCCGCTCCCCGCCGCACTCCCCGGCGCTGCCCTTCGACGGTCGTTGTGTGCATTTAATTTTACAATGAACGTCCTAAGCTAGTCCCGTGACGTCACCGGCGCCACCGTCGCGGTAATTTTACGAGTAGTTGTAATTTTTTATAGATACGGAAGGAAGTGGCGGTCGGACGCTCGGGCCGACGGGCACGGGACGACGTCGAGCTGTATAAAGTATTAAGTAAATAAAGTAATTTTAAAATAATACTTATAAACATTGGAATTTTAAGCATTGGATGACAATAATTTTTGTTACAATTCTCGCCGAAGATTCGTTTCGTGCACCCGCTTCCCCTCCCCCTCCTCGTCGGTAGAGAGAGCACCGGCCCGTGGCCACGTCATAAGCAATATTATCTACGCGCGGGTCGCCGACCGCGAGTAGTCCTGACCAATCGGTGTCGTGTCGGTGTTGCTAGTTTAAATAAATTATAAACATAAAAGTTAGTACGCGGTAAAAATATATGTAAAGTAACTATTTAAATGCACCTTGTATATCGCTGTTTTGTAAGTAGAAGCGAGCGGCGAGGCCGGCGCCCGCCCCGGCCTGCGGCGCTCGCGTAGCGCGTAAGCACGCACCGTAGCGTGTCGGTGCGTCGCAAGGCAATAATAGTCGACGGCCGGCGGGCCCCTCCCCGGGGGACTGCTCTGACAGATGTTTAATCGTGTCTTCGGCTTAGACGTTGGATGCCAAAGGTTTTTAATATTTTTCAGCTATGTGTACATAAGATGTTAAATTATTTATTTAAATAGTTACAGATTTAGTAGATTCTATGCGCGCGGCGTCACTCGGGTTCTCCTTCGTAGATAGCTTAGTTTGCGGGCCGACACCGGCCAGCTCCGGCCCGTACCCAACGATGTTGCGATACAATGTCACTAGCGACAGCACCGTGCCGAGTTTTAATCAGATTATTTTTGTTAAGAGAGCAAACGTATAACGTATTACGGGTCTTGATGAGATGGGGATATTTTCGTATGGTAGATTAATAATTTTAGCCGTTGCGAGAATTTGTAATGAGTTTGCCGACCGAGCCGCTCGGAGGCCCGGGCGGGTGTTCGGTCGCGTGTTCACCTACCCATAAGTCGGATTAGATGCATCAGCATCGACGCCACCCACCGCCCTGTACAGATCGTCGCTAAGGTTCCAATATTTCTGAATATAATTCACAAGTAGAGAATATCGTCGACTTTTAATTCACACGTACGTACGGGAATACGTTTAGGTAGTGTTAATACTTATCGACGTGTTTCGTAGCGAACGCCGCGCCGCGTCGCGCCCGGCCGCGGCAGTAGGCGGGGGCAGTCCCGCTCCTCGTTCGGAAATTGTGGGACTAAATTTAATTGTAAGACTTGTAAATAAATAAAAACTTGTGGCAAATTATTACTTGTTAATCCGTAACGATTGTAGTTTATTTGAATATTATTTTGTACATGTCGCGGTCGGCGGTCGGACGACCGTTGATTCGCCGAACGGAACGGAACGTTCGGAACAGATGAAATTATAAAACTATAACTATACATATTGTATATAAAGGATGCTGTTGAATTATATTGATTATTTAGTTTGGTAGTGAATATAGTCATTATATATAAATGAATTATAAAAATATGAAAATAAAATTATATCGAATTATCGCTTGTCTTTCATTATCACACAAAACGCTCGTATACCTTGTTGTAAGTGACGTCGTAAGTCGGTAGGACGCGGACGGTTCGTCATCAACTCACCACCAGGGCCTCTCGCCGAGAGGTGCGACTCGACAGTGTATCACTACCAATAACATTACCAACTAAGTAGTAGTAGTATATTATGAGCAACATCTTGATCAGCAGTTGTTCAAATCAGTTGTTAACTTTTTTCGTGTTATGGAAGTGCAGTAAAGTTGAATGTGGTACCATCACGGCACCACGACTGACATACGAGTAAGGTCGGCATGCCCATGGCACGCAACACATGCTCACTTATAATTATTATTATTGAACCCTGAAATGGTTTGAAATCGATCCCTATCTACTGACGGGGTCCAGCCGGAGCGACTGGATCGTCTCGTCTTGTTAATATTACACTATTTTTCACCTCAAAATGAAATAGAGACCTTACGAGGAACTGAAAATCAAAAGCCTTGTATATTGAGCAACTTTTTAATAAAACTTTTTAACTATGATAATAAATACAAATAGAATACATTACGAGCATTAGATGTCTCGGGGGACCCGAGGACGGACACTGCGCGGCGCGGCTGGACTCGACCACACTCGATGGGAACATGGTCATCGTAACGGTCACTGCCAACCTTAGTGCATTCATTTGTGCAACGTCGTATAAGGAAGCTATCATCGACAACAGAAATTATAATTAGGACAGACGGAATCATTGCATAAAAAGTGTTTTTTAAGCGGTGTAAATGTAATTGGCAACAGCGCGATTATATTTCGTACGTGCGCAAACACGCAGCACAAGCGGGCGCGCCCGCAGACCTCGTGCGTACGAACATCCATGAATACACTGAGCCGCAAAGTACAGTTGATGAAAAATTACAAAATTGTACTACTTAATGGTTTTCAAAGGTTGTAGTGGATAACGATTGAGTTGTCTGATAAGTTAAAATTTCACCATTACAAGTAACTACGGCGAGATCACCTTGGGGTCCCAGGTGATCCACAAACGATCTAACCTTGACGAAATCCGGATGTGTAAATTAAGTCAGTTTTAATTTTAGAAACGTTAGTATGTTAGTATGCTCGTATAAGTGGTTTCGTCGTAATGTCTAAGCCCCACGTCGCGGCACTGCCAGGGAGATTATATCTCCAGACACAGAACGTGACAAGAGCTGTACGTTATACGTTGGTATGTAACGCTGCAACTCAACTCATCTACCCGTAAACTTATCTTTATAGCATGTATTCAATGACTAATGACAGCTTCCCAAAAAATTATAACTATCTACTCGGAGGGCAAATCTAAGAACCAATACGCTTATGACCTCCCAAAACGAATCAATCACCGCATTACGAAGCCGACAGCGAGCGGCGGTACAGCCCGAGCTGCGCGAGCCAGCCGCCGCCGCGCCGCACATGGACGTTAGAGGAACACGCGAAGAATTCAATACATCGTTTGGTACACTCGTTTAATAATCCAGCGGTCGGGAAAAGCCCTACAGGTATTTACAATGAATGATTAAATTTAAACGAGACTGAATGTCGCCTTCCCTATAATTACACTTAACACAGGTAGGTATGTATAAAATGTGACAACAAGATTCGAAGGCAACTAATTGCACTAACTATATAATAATAATTGCCGCCTTCCGGCCCAGCCCCCCTCGCCGCCCCCCGGCGACCCCCGCGCCTTCCCGCCACCGACACTCAAGACTAGAATAAACCACGAATTTATCACCAGAGTTAGGAACTTTTCGGACAGATTAACCGTAAATGTAGCGATGAAGTAAAGTTCCAACTAATGAGTAGCTACAATGTAATGTGTAAATCAAGAAAGCCGTCGGTGGCTCGCGGGGGGCGCGGGGGGCCGGGGGGCGCGCGGCGGGGGGCCGGCGCCGGCGCACGCCGTTACATTTGTCGTTGCTCTTGTACTCGTCGGCTCGATATTACATATAATAATATATCATAGCAGCAATGGGGAACATGCAAAATATAATATTGTTGAGCTTATTATGAATAAATCAAATAACAGTTACATAATATTATAACACAGAAAATATTTACATTGTAATTGAATTGTTTGCCTAGATTTTTTCATTTAACTTGTAATGTAATACTTTGGAATAAATAATTGATCAAATCGCGTTGACGGCCACAGCTCAACGCAGGATCCCAAACCCATAATATCTGTAAAATTAAAAATGAAGCAACTAAGAAGGCATTCCTACCGCCGTAGGGCGGTACTGCGGACGCAATGCGAACAGGGTCAATACAATGAAATAACTAAATATATTTATTTGTAATTAATTGACGCGCGTCATGCATGTCCCCCACGACAATAACATTTGTACTAGCGGTATCGAGTCGGCGACACAACGGCGGCGGGCGGCGGCCGGCGCCAGCGCCACACATACAAACACTGATCTATATTGGATATAATTCTTATATTTAGCACCTTTCGGGGGGCGCCGCCGCGGCCGTGCGCGTCACGTCACTGCCCGCGGCGACACGAGCTTTATGGCTGCTTCGCTTAAGTAACGCTTATGTCCGCTGTACATGTTTTACTCGTACACGCTGTACTCCGCGGCGCAATCTAGAGGCCATAAACATTGACGAGCACGCCGCAACGCACGCGCCGCATGCCGCACGCCGCACGCCGCACGCGGCGCCGCCCCGCGCACATCACATTAGTTACATCGAAATCACATATACGTAGGTACTTAACATTACGACACTAACGCCAAAACTCAGAAATATACAAAAATATTGCGATCAATTGAACAATACACAGTACTGCGGCACGAAATGAGAACATTGCACTTAAAGGGCCGCCCGGCACGTCCCGGCACGCCCCGGCCCGCCCCGGCGCGGCCTGGCACGCCCCGGCACGCCCCGGCACGCTCCGGCGCGGCCCGGCGCGTCGCGCGGACGCTCCACACGCAACGTGGAGGGAGCGGCTCCACACAACACATCGACTCGTCCAAACAACTCGACGGATATCGGCACTGACCGCCCGCTGCCGATATCAGTTTACAACATGTTCGAGTAACGCTAGCCAACCGTTCCCCAGCGGAACACTCGATTCGAACACATGCAACAGATCGTATCACATCAATGCAAGTAAACGACGGGGAAACACATAGGCTCTCGCAACAAACTTAAATTACTACAATAATATACACGCATAATGTTTCACTACGAGCGCCATCGGGATGTGATTTAAACATAAGACGTACATTTACAATGTAAACCATAAGTCCTGCACCCGGCGTCCCGTGCCGCCCCACCTCGATATGTTAACTGATATATTAACTAGTCGATATGATCGTTCGGCAAATTAACATGCAACGGAAGCGGTCGCGGCCGCCCGCTCGCCCGCGCGCCCGCCGCCGACCGACCGTGATAGGCTATTAAACGTTCATATACACAATTTCATTACATAAACGGCTTTATTATTTTTTATAAAAAAGGGTGCGTGGTTAATATTATATAACAAAAATAATTAAATGTTTTACATAGGTTACTCCCCGCGAAAGGGTGGTGGGCGGCGGGCGGCAGACATCTCGACAGAACGAGCGACGGGCGGACGCGAATTCATCTCACAACAATTTAACATTTTAAAACACTTACACCCAAATACATTTCATTTCATTTTTCCTATAAGTATAAATAATGAAAAGTTATATTTCATTGAATATTTCTATATATAAAAAAACTTTAAAAGTAATGTAAGTATACTTGGAACATGTTATATAATAATATTGATTATGGTCGCAGTGAATGTGGCAAAAACAAAATAAAACGGCGACGTAACCGCAGATACTATCGCGAGACGTGTACGCGGTAACACGTGCGAGCCGCGCCCCGCAGCAGTCGGACATTCGCCACCGACAAATCGGTCGACGATCGGTAAACACGAATGAGATCGAATTAATTTGCATAAATTGAATTGGACGTGGTAAATAGAAAGTGAGAACGTTGTACGTTTGTATCGCGACGCACAAAACGGGGTAAAACATTTCAAAATCTTAATTTATGAACATACGCAGTCTCTGGTTTTGTACATAACATTGTAACGTTCGGATAGTCCGGCGGCGGGCGGCAGCTCTCGCTGATCACTGACATTATCAGTTTCCAACACCGAGCAGGAGAGCTGCCCCGCGGCGCGCCCCGCCCGCGGTACTCGCTAAGCGATCGCTTCAAACACACATATCACATATAATTTAAACTACACGCACAGTAAAGGTGGCGGTTCGCGGCCGAGACCGAGACAAGACACCGAGACAGGAGACCGCGACAGGAGACCGCGACCGGAGACCGCGACCGTAGACCGCGACCGGAGACCGCGACCGGAGACCGCGACCGGAGACCGCGACCGGAGACCGCGACCGGAGACCGCGACCGGAGACCGCGACCGTCACTTTGTACAGGCGCGCGAGAACGTCTCGGTCTCGATCGCAAGTTGTCGCCTATACATTGCCTATCGTCAGGTGATGGTCGCGGTCGCCGGTCTCGGTCGCGGACGCGAACCGCCACCTTAACACGTCGCTGCCGGCCCACGACACACGTCACGCTACAATCCGACACATGTTGACTTCTCTATACACCTGGATGTTAAGCGTAGCCCGTGTAGATTATGAATCGATTCGATTGATGTTATCGTTCCGGGTTCCGTATATCGCGGACGGTGGCTGTCTAAAGCGTTAAAGCTACGCCTGCGACCATGAGATCAGCAATTTAAGGTCCCTGTCAGGCACACAAAGTTGAAATATTTTTATACAATTATCGTGTGTTTAATTGGAATATAGAAACGCTACACTGTTCCCTGTACTCTAGTGTACGACTACACGACACTACAATACGTATAACATTGTTTTACATAATATTCATCTAGTGGGAAGCTCCGCGACGGAAAGCTCGCTCGTATGTATTCGTTGCAATTTGTTATTTTATTAAAATACATTTTGTTCATCGGTTGCGCCGCCGCGCTCCAGCAACACAACCGTCCCAAGCAGCCAAAATGTGTTCGTTAGCACTCGACGAACACAAACCTCATCCGCACACTAAGCTAATACTTCGGGCAACACGCTTGGAATTCGGTGAAGTTTCGATGAGTTTTAACGTGAGCTCGCGACGGGCTGCACGCCCGGTCTCGACGGCGCCGACCGTTCCTACCTATCGCTGACAACTCGATACAAGACGATATTAATTTCATTGTTTAACATTACGTTCGACGTATCGATAATATTATTACATTAAATATATGTAGATAACTAGATGTAGCTCGACCATCGCGGCGAGCGGCCGTCGCCCGACCGTCCCAACCAACACTCGGCCCGTTACGTATCCGTTTCACTGGAAGGCAACGCTCGGGGCGACGGCAGCGGCACACGTCGAGGTTCGTTTAATACCGTGATTTACATCAAAGTAACATACTGTTTAAATAATACATGGACGAATTACCGCACTGCACTCGTAATGCCGACCGAGCGAGCCTACCCCCGCGCCCCCCGCTCGCCCCCCGCTCGCCCCCAGCCCCGCCCCGCGGCTAGTGTTAAGCTCGTCAACACTCGGCATCGGCTCACCGATGACCCACTCCGGCCTCGCTCGCCACAACGTTCGCAGCATACTATTAACGGTCCAGTTCAACACTTCGGAACACGAGGTATCTCTTGCAGACCGGCGGGACCCCCGCCGCCTCCGGTCGTCGCCCCCCAGGGTGCTTCGCTATCGGGTCGGGTCGGAAGGTGGTCACATGAAACGATTACAATGTATCGTATCGTTTGCTCGGTCGGCTCCGTCGAGGGGGCGTCGTCCATTCGAGCGGGGCGGGCGGGGCGGGGGGTGCGAGCGGCGCGCGGAGGGCGATCACCTCTCGGCGTCGTCGTCGAGCGGCGGCCGCATCGCAAGGTTCGCGTTGACGAAGTTGGCGATGACGTCCGGCGTCATGGAGCTCATGGCGGCGCGCAGGTTGTGCGCCAGCTCGGAGGAGGCCTCGTCGTCCTCGTCCTCGTCCTCGTCGAGCCGCATGCGCTCCACGCCCCCCGCCAGCGCGCCCGCCGCGCCCCCCGTGCCCCCCGCGCCGCCCGCCGCGCCCCCCGCGCCCGGCTCGCTCGCGCCCGCCGCGCCCGTTGGCCCCTCTGACGCTAAAAGTAACAGAAACAATTGCATAACAATCAACAACAACAAAGGACACATTCACACGAGTATAAACTTTAACATTTCTTGTTGTGGTTTTAGCAAAGGGAGATATCACGCCAGGGTATGTCATCATGCCTGGGGAGCGGCCGCGCTCCGATTGTTCATATGTATCTAGAATTTGCATATGCGAGTAGTCTAGAATGTGCGTTGTCGCGACATGGAAATGAAGAAATAAATAAAAATAATATAAAATATAGTATCATGATGGATATTGGAATTCCATTATTTCTGAGAATATGCTTATAATAATTTTTTTAGAGTCCGTCGAGCCTAACACATTCATACACAAATAACAATTAACGAGCGAGAAATATTAAAAAAAAAATTTTTGCACCAGTATTTTATATCTTATCTGCACAAATCAACTTATATTTCTAAATGTCTGAGCAGAAGCATTAACTAAAAATATTTATCGACATAAATCAATAATCATTATCCCTCACTGACAACATCACTCCAAATGCTAACGTCCGGCCGTAACGTCCGTCCGGCCCCGCCCATGTCTGTTATTTAAACACAGCAAAGCCGGTAAATAACACGCACAAACGTATGTCAACTTGAAAAATAGTAGGTTACGTTGATCGTCCGACGCGTAGGTATTTTGTATTATCCCCTAATCCACACTGGAGCAGCGTGGTGGAGTATGCTCTAGGCCTCCTCAAGTACGAGGAGAGACCCGTGCTCAGTAGTGGATTATTAACGAGTTGAAGCTTAGAATAATAACACTATAGAAAGACAGTCTTCATACAAACGCTCTGTCTAAAGTGAAGCACTAAACCGAAACTTTCCCGAATGTATATATGTTTTAGCAATAATGCGTAAATAGCTTTTCAAATATTTTGTGACACAATTTAACTGGACAAATCGTCATAATTCTTTTTTTTCGCGAGACACGTTTGGCGTGCGTTGACATGAGCTGCCCGGTGTTTGCAGTCATTTCTGACTCCCAATAAGGTGCTTCAAAACGGCCGCGCGGACTTCGTTTCTATAGTGTAATTATTCTAAGGGTTGAAGCCAGCCAGTCCGTACAATAATAAAAGTGAACATACCGGGCGCGAAGTCCCCGTAGGGCCAGTAGGAGGTCTCCTGCTCGAAGGCGGCCTGGCCGAACGACTCGGCGAAGTTGGCCCAGCACTCGCCGCCGCACGCCGCGCCGCCGCCCGCACCGCCCGCACCCTCCGCGCCGCTCTCCCACGCTGCGCACGCACCCCGCGTTACGTACACGGCACAAATCATACTCACCAACATAATTATATGTCACAGTGTTTTATCACCAAAACGCAATGTTTACAAAACATTACGACACTTTTTATTCTAGACAAGCTGTGCCCGCGACTTCATCCGCTTGGAATTTAATTCTAAGCCTAAGTTACTCCTTACTATATCAGCTATCTGCCAGTGAAAGTCCCGTCAAAATCGGTCCAGTGGTTCCAGAGATTAGTCCAAAAAACTGACAGACAGACAGACAAACATTGTAAAAAAAATATTTTGCTATATGTATCGTGCATTTTAATATTACAAACAGACACTCCAATTTTTTTTAATTCTATAGATTTATAGATAATCTTCTGTTTTTAATATAAACAAAGAAACAATGTTTTTAAAAACTGCTCTGTACGAATACGGAAAGTACCTACTGAACAAGTTTAGACCATACAGGGGACGCGAGCTTCCTCTGCATATACGCTTTTATCGTTCTAACAGGTAATTCAAAACCGTTAATAAAGTTAAAAGTATCTACATAACGGTTACCAACATAAAATACACAAGGGAATTTTAAGATTCCCTTAAGGGGGAAAGGTGTTTATGTTCATTAATAATCTTGCCGTTGTAACAAGCGAAAGTCGTCATCGAGCACGCACACCCGAGAGAGAGAGAGAGAGAGAGAGAGAGAGAGAAAGAGAGAGAGAGAAGGTACGTACGTAGGGGCTCGTCCATGGGTAGCGCGGCCGGCGCGGGCTCCTCCAGCGGCTCCCACGGCCTGCCGCAACACACGTCACAACATTATTATATACACTCTATGCGGGTTCACTTAAACATACCATTGTTCGTTACTTACAAAATATACAGGGTGAGTTTTTAGTCAGTTAGAATATTAATAGGGGGTACTCAGTATTCGATTCTCGTTCCAAATATGTAATAAAAAACGGTGCTTAAAATTTCACCTAATTATCCATTAAACAACCCAATCGTGGACAACCTAACGCATACCGCGCATACGGTTTTAAGTAAATAAATCAGCCGAAAACGCGGTGAATCATAAAGACTTCCGGCCTTTTGTATTTTCTTTGATGCGCCGCCGCCGCCACCGCCAATATTCGGGCGCACCAAAATACGCGCGCCATCGCGCCAACGACCCTTTGACAGTGCCGCCACGGTCACTCCCCGCGCGGCTGAGTCCCGACACCTACCTCGCCTTTCGAAGTTTCGAGCGAACTAACTGTGTATTTTACTATTTTACCTCAGTTTGTGTTGAGCTTCTAAGCGATCAGACGCAAGTAATTTTACTTCCTCGTTCGTGTATCTTAGTTACATAATGAGTACTGTAATAATAACAAATAACAACATTGTAAAGTTGTATCGCGAATTATTCCCAAACCGAAGAATACCTACTCCTTACGTGATGTTCCCTACGCCTACGCCTTACGTGATGATACCTATACCTTACGAGGTGCCGTGGCCGGTGCGCTGGTGAAGCAGCAAGGTCAAACAACTTGTGTACGTTACGGAGTACTCCAACGGGGACGAATTAAAGTGCAGAATAGTGACTGCTTTTGACAAAGTTCGTAGTGAATAGAAGTGATCCTTTCGTCTTAAATCGCGTGAAAGACAATTTGTGCAAACATGCTGAATTGTGCATTGAGCGAGAAGGTGCGCATTTTGAAGAATTGTTAAGGTTGGTGTAAATTTGTTATTAGGTTAAATTCTCCATCATTGTAAATAAAATTTATTATTACACATAACCCATGACCCGGGAACAAACATTTATTGTCACGTTTTATAAACGTCTGCCCCGGCCGGGTATCGAACCCGGGACCCCTCGTTTCGTAGGCAGGGTCACTTCAAACTGGGCTACGGGGTCGTCAAACTGAATATGATATGATGTATGATGAAAGTTGAGAAGTTTACGGAGTTTGCATTAGTGACGTGATAAATTGACTAAATTGTAGAAATAACAGAATTTTAAAAATACTCTTTTAATCTTTTAACGTTTAACAGTGTTTATTTTAAATTATTTTTAATATGGTAATTAAACAGTTATTTATAACTTTCAACGCCCGCTACTGCTATCTTGTCCTTACAAGATCACTAACCTCGTCTCGCACCGTACGGCACCGCCGCGACAACGCGCCGCGCCGCGGCGCGCGGCGCAAGCGGCATCAGCTGTGTTTTCGGGCGTTTCCATACGTTCCGAGTATTTTGAGATAATTTTGATTGCCATTTTTGAAATAATTAGTAGTGTAGAATTTTGACTTTATATTTTTGATCATTACCTATGACCACGTTCTTTCATGTCCTCGAGTATGTCAACTGACTAAAAACTCACCCTGTATTATATTACTTTGCACTACTAGTGGCCATTGCAACCCATTCGGCCGCGCTATACACGTCGCTAGAGCAGACTCCCTACCCGCGTCCGTCGAGAACATCTCTCATACACAACCACCCCCCTCCACTCGTGCACATGGGACAATGTCCATGCAGTGTATGTTGGTAGTGACCGTAACCACCTTCAAAAATAATGAGATAAAATATATCGCCAGCCTCGAGGAAATGTGACGCCTCGCTTGTAAACGGGTTGTCGTCGCCGGTCGGAAACGCTTTGAACCCAAGCCGGCATGACAAGAAACACAGTATCACTGGTTCGCCACGTAGATGCTTGAACTTGTTCGACAAAGGAACAATGGTGAATGGATGTTTGCGGGTCCCGGCCATTACAACCCTAAGGGTCGATAAAAAAATGAATAAATACAACTTACCCCTTGTAACCCAGCTCGTCCGCTTTCTGGAAGTACTTCCTGGCCATGTCCAGCTGCAAACAAGGTGCTGGGTGAGTGCGGGCGCGCGCGGCCGAACTAATTAACACGACACGGCGCGGGCGGCGGCTGCGACATTGATCCTTACCATGTTCACGGACTATGTTACGCACGCTAGGCGCACGACGCGTTTTATATTTTAATAGAAAATCACAATTTTAAATACTTGAAAATGCAAAACCGTCAATCGTTAAACCTTAGTTTTTGAAATGTTTAGCAAATTCGAATGAAGCAAAGAACCAATATTCCGCGAGTCATTCTGATCAAAGGTTGTTCTAGCGCGAGGCGCCCGCCGCGGCCGTGTCGACGGTAATAAACAGCTATGCCTACGGGATGGTCTAAGGTTCCGTCACTACGTACTATGTTGCCGATCTGGAGGTCGAAGGGGTCGTCGGCGGCCGCGCTCGGGCCCTCCGCGCCCTCCCCCGCCGGCAGCCCCTCGCCCCCCTCGCCGCTCTCCCCGCCCTCCCCACCCGCGTACCCCTCGAACCCCTCCCCGCCCGCTAGCGCGGCGATCCCCCCGATCCCCTCGAGATCCTCGCCGTCCACGCCGCCCGTATCCCCTATCTGCGAACAACAAAACCCAATTATATTCTCATATACCTCCATTTCCAAATGTAACATAATGAAGTAATCGAACATCTTTACAAACAAAACCAACATAGCCCACTACTGAACACCGGTCTCTCATACCTGAGGAGGCCTAGTACATGCTCCACCACGCTAAATTTTTTATGCCGCCCGAAGGCCTCCGACATGGCTTAACGACTGCTACCAATTTATAACAACTGGGACCGACGGCTTTACTAGCGGTCATCCATCCAACGAATTTATATCGGTACTATAAGCCAGATGTGTTGACAGAATCCATTCGCCTGTTATTAGGAGTATATTGGCTGTGTGGTCGGTGGCTTCACTGTGTGTAATGTAATGTTTATTATGATTTATGTGTCATATTTACGTCGTAGTTGCTGGCCATGGTGTCCGCCACGTTCTCCACCTGCAACGAGGGAGCAGCACTCCGTCAGCATCGATGGCAATGTACAATGTTAATCTTTTTATCAATGTACGTTGAAGCCTTACCTCATATAAGTTATCTGACGGATAGAACCCGCTCTGAAAAAGATAATTCAAAGTTTAAATAAAGTAGATTACAGGAGACATTGAAAAGAACTACATTTAAAATTAATTACCCCTCGATTTACATACATATGACGGAAATTGTGTTGAGGAATACAGGTGCAACGCGGGGATCTAATTTAACTGTTTGTTTGAGCGGAAAGACCAAAATGTTATGTCCAGTTTATTTAGTTTTGCAACATGTGACGTCACGCGTCGTATTGGCGTTCGCTGTCACGGGACTAGTGACTATAATTTCGGAATTGTATTTCTCAAAAATATTAAATAATCATGATTTATTTATGCAATGAGATCAATTTTTCGCACTTATAAATATTATGCTACCATAAAAAATATAAATCTTCAAAATATTTTCCTACTGTCAACTACAGTATTGCATCAGGCGTTAGTTGGCAGAAGGGCATCATTACAAAGCGGGGGGTGCGACTCACGAGCGGCGTGTCGTGTCGCTCGATGAGCGCGCGCAGGCGGCGCTCGCGGAAGGCGGCCCAGCGCGCGCGCAGCGCCGGCGCGCGCTCCAGCGCCTGCAGCGGCTCCAGCTCGTCGAACCGCCGCAGCATCAGCACCACGTGCCCCATGTACCCGGCGCGCGCGCGGCCCGTCCTGCCCAGGGGACACACGTCCATACCATACAACCAGAACATGTTGACGTCATATCATATACAATTTAAATTGAACCTTCAAGTCATAAACACAAGCAATAAGGTAAATCTCCTTATCTGTTTTGCTTTATATTATATTTAGCACTAGTAAACCCGCCCTCGCTTCGCTTCGGGAAACCTGTCCCTTAGTACCCAAGTCCAAAATTGTTAAACCTAACCAGCGCACGAATTTATTTTCACGCGCGTTATTTTTCATTTTGCGAAAACTCCTAAGATATTCGATTTAAATTATATGGTGTACTGGCTAATCATAATGTGCCTGAAATGCTTAAGGTGACTAACATATTTAAGTCGATAGAGATTAATATTGTATCCCTCTAAATAACTTTACGTACGTTTTGTCTTCGTTCTCCTCGAAGAGGTCCATCAGCTGGGTCAGCAGGTTGCACTCGTGTATCAGCTGCAATGATAACAATTACATGGGTATTAACTTAGTTTCAGTGCAGAACCGTCCTATTGGAAAATTATCACGATTTAGACTGTATAAGATGATTCTGTGCACATCTGAATAATAAATTTCTCATTTAAATAGTCCCATCCGCTATTACCAGGGAAATTAAGTTGAATTTAGATCGGTAAGTTCAGTTGTATTGAGTTAAGTTCGGTTGTGTAGTTCACAGTAGAGTTGCTGGAGGTAAAGCAGGGTGCCACGGTGAGACAGTCAACGTCTTCTTAACGCAGTACTGGGTTCGTTACATAGTGTAATATAATTATGTATATAAAACTCTTCTGTTTCATAATACATGGTAACCTGTTTCGGAAAACGTAATGGTTAGTCACTGCGGATGTGGGTGGATACTCACGTGGTCGGCGTACCGCTGCGCGTAGCACGCGTTGGCGAGCGCGTTCCGCACGAGCGCGTGCAGCTGCGCGTGCAGGAAGTTGTTGTGCTCGTGCGCGAACGACAGCTCCGCGAGCACGCCCGCCGTGCCTGCGCACACACACACATTCCGTTCTCATTATATTATTATTATATTATTGTCAACGTCTGTTATCTATTCTTGTCAGGATACAGAGTAAATAAAAGCTTTACGTCTGTTATGAACGAAACGTTTTAGTACCACACAACTCAAGGTCGCGAATGCTGACGTCACCACCAAGCGCGCCAAAATGACGGCATTTAAATCAGCTTCATGTCATTGCAGTTTTAAATATTTAATTTAAATAGAAACGATAGACAAATAGAGATAGGAAACGATAGAAATAAAAAACATATGCATAATCTCTTCTTCATTTAATCGGGAGGGTACTGACCGAGGCTGATGAGAGCGTTGGGCACGTCGTCCACCTCGGAGCAGGCCAGCTGCGCCAGCAACGCCGCCGCGCCCAGCCGCGCCGCGCCCACGCGCCCCGCGCCCCCCGCGCCCTGCGCGCTAGGACCCCCTGCGGCGAGACGGTACAGCCATTACATCATATATTATATCAGTCTTATGTTAATACTAGCAACACCAAACAAATCAACCGTGGCCGGCCGAGAAACCAGAGACAAGAATAAAAGAAAGTACTGGCTCCCGACGGAACACGGCGAGTCCTTCAGCGGCCGCCCCGAGCGAGAGGGTCGCAGCTAGCCGGCCGGGCTTCACACGGTGACATGACTACATACCGGACTCTAATCGAACGTAGTAATGCCCTGAGAAAGTATGTACGTACCTATTTTGCACACATATACCACAAAAATCCCACTAGTTATACGGCAGCCAGGAGCCGGCGAGCTCACCTGATAGCGGTCCATCGGAGCCGCCGCCCTGCGGCCCGCAGCAGTTCCGAAGGGCTCTGCCCTCACCCGAGCAGCCCTGCGACGCCTCGCCGTTGCTGCTGCCTGACTGACAGCCGCCGCTCTCGTCTTTGTATCGATCTGGATTCTAATATGATATAAAAAAATATCAGTAAATATGTGTCAATAGCATTTACCGATAACCTTCACGACTTAAACAAGGGGTTCCAACCCACGGCTCGGCTTACGGTCGCAGCACAGGGTGGCTGCACCACAGCTTCGCCGACATCTCGGGGTAAAACCCACGTTTTAAGACCTATGACAAGCCCAGAACAGATTACCTATAATCGCAACCTTGTTCAAACTCAAACTCAAACTCAAACTCAAATCATTTATTCCATGTAGGTATTTAGAATACACTTATGAACGTCATTTTTTGCATTTACCACCGTTTCGCTAAGGTGCCTTTAAATTTTAAATCTTACGAGGAGAAAAAGAAACGGCGAAAGAAAACTCCTCGGCACATCTTTTAAAAAAAAAAAATATATATAGTGCTTAAAAACTAATTACAATCTTTTTTGCTACGTACTACCATTTTATACCTAAATACTAACTTGGGCGGAACCGGATGCGGATGTCTATTACCAAGCATCCTTGTCATTAATATACTCATCGATAGTATAATAACCTTTCTCTACAAGCCGTGTTTTAATACGTTTCTTAAATATTTGTATGGGGAGATCAGTGATTGACTTGGGCAATTTATTGTAAAAGCGTACACCGAGCCCCACAAAAGATCGCTGAACCTTACGCAGGCGATATGAGGAGGTAACTAACTGGTGCATGTGTCTAGTTTGCCGATTGGTAACATCGCATTTTTGTTTGTATAAACTTACATTTTTGCGGATAAACATCAAATTACTATAAATGTATTGCGAAGCTACTGTTAGTACCTCTATTTCTTTAAATTTGTCACGCAGTGAATCGCGTGATTTTAATTTATAAACTGCCCTAATAGCTCTCTTCTGTAACACAAAAATTGTATCGATATCTGCCGATTTACCCCAAAGTAAAATACCATAGGACATAATACTATGAAAGTAGGCAAAGTAAACGAGCCTTGCTGTTTCCACATCAGTAAATTGTCTTATTTTCCTTATTCCTATAGTTCATTTATACTAATTAGTTGTTTCTGTTTGTAAAATAATTTGTTATCGGTCACAAAATATAGATCAACTTAGTATCCGGTACTGTACGGTTACGGTCCACCACCACTGTACGGTCGCGGCCTTGTACTTACAAGACCGCGACCGTACAGTAGCGTTACAACAGTGGTACAGTGGCGTTACAGTAGCGTTACAGTGGCGTTACAGTAGCGTACAGTGGTGTTCACATTTCGGCATTGACAATAATATTTCGTGTACATGTTGGGGCTCAAGTTCGTTAATTTAGAAATGCTTTATTTGCATCGCGTTTGAATAGTTTGACACATTTCGTATGCCAAATATTTCAAAAATGTGTCAAACTAGTCCGACACGTCGCAATTGGGTCGTGTATAAATCAGCCGACGTGGGCCCCTGTATTGTTGTACAACAGGTTGTACTGATGGACGTGATCGCGGTACCTGCGGGCCGGGCGGCGCGGGCGGCGGCTCGTCGTCGCAGTCGAGCGCGGGGTCGCGCAGCAGCGCGTGGTGCAGCAGCGGGATGTGCGGCGCCACGGCGCGCTCCACGCTCGTCGCGGCCGCCCACTCCGCCCACTCCGCCTCCGTCATCCTGCCGCCACCGCACCCGCGGTTACCATAGCTTCATTCTTATTTTAATAGCCGACAAACGAGCAGACTAGTTCTAAGTGGTCACCGTCCCCCCCTCGGGCATCACTGACGAAAAATGGAACAGGGAAAAAAGTATTTGTACTCGATAAAACGCTCACGGTTATTGACGGACAGACAACGCAGTCTGATCCAGTGGAGCTAGAACCATGAAACTTGGTACAGAGGTTCCTTATTTAGTATAGGCGATAATCTAATCCTGCACTAAGAATTCTGTATCACAGGGATGGACAACACAAATAACACATTAGTGCTGTCTACATCCTCGACCAGTGATTAAACAAATTTTTGTCACAAATAAATGCCCCGACTCGGAGTCGCACCCTGGATCCATCGTTTCGCACACAGGGTCACTACCACCTAGGCTACTGAGTCGTCATGGTCTATAGATTTGACGATGGAACTTTAAGGGATAGCATTATTGGGTAATTTGAATATGGATTGGATTGGTTTCAGTAAAAAAATGCAAGAAGTGACAGTCGGTTGGCAGTAAGTTGGCAGTTCCAGACGCCAATAAGCATTATTGAAACAAAACATTGAGTTTTCTCCTGAAGTAGATGTTAACAAGTTATGTAGC
The DNA here is from genome assembly GCA_905404295.2 of Ochlodes sylvanus. Lineage (NCBI taxonomy): Eukaryota > Metazoa > Arthropoda > Insecta > Lepidoptera > Hesperiidae > Ochlodes > Ochlodes sylvanus. The sequence goes on along the minus strand of FR990135.1, from coordinate 180,985 downwards.
CAGGAAGTATGTAATATTGTGTAAATTGTGTTACAACTCACATCAAGCGCGGACAGGCGATCCATGAAGGTTGCCGAAACTCATTAACGATATAGGGCCTGTATGAGTTGTGTGTGACAGTGTATTGATGACGATGATGTGATTAAACTATTTTGATTTGAGCAAAACTTTATGGCACCTCTATGTACCCCTCTATCTCCGTATGTACGCACCGTACCTCCGCTATGTACAGTGTGTTCCACATCTTGCGCAATACACAAAAAACGGACAGGCGGGGAACACTCGAGTGGTAAGTCGCTACACCTATACGCATCAGCATACGGAGCGTCTCAAGTCCGAAGGAGTCATAAAGTTTGGTGCGTAACACTGTGCGGTCCGGTGGGGCCGCAAGGTGTGTGTGTGTGCGATACTGACTGGTCGGGCGCGGCCTCGTACCGCAGCAGCGCGAGCAGCACGCGCGCGCCGGCCGCCAGCGCGTGCCGCCGCCGCGCGCCCGCCGCCGTGAACATGCCCGCCAGCAGCGCGCGCACCGCGCCGCCGCCGCGCAGCCGCGCCACCACCGCGTGCGCCTTGCGCTTGCTGGCACACACACACACGTTACTACAATCATACTCTAAATAAAGTCACATGGTCAGACCTGATCAAATCAGAGATCTGGAACCCAATGATATCCTATGGTACGCCCCGATGGTTTTGGGGCCCAGATCTAATACTAATGGGTTTGGCTACAATAGATCAACAGTAGTCACAGCGGCCTTTGGGAATGCTATCCATGTCTAATTTTTACAAAATAAATAATCAATAAAGTAAACATTAATAAAATGGTATTGAAGTGCCTAATAAAATACCTAATATGTACATGAGCCAGTTCGTACATTTTGCTGCATTGACAATTTGCGTGCTTATTTTTATAAAAAAGTTTAGTTAGTTAAGTTAATTGTAACCAAACCGTCGGGTAAATTGAGCAAGCGAGTGGTGTCTGACCTGGAGTTCCAGGAGCGCATGGTCTCGAAGTCGCAGGAGAGGCCGGCGGCGTTGGCCACCAGGTTGCACAGCAGCTCGGCCGCGTTGTCCGCCGCCACCGCGCGCAGCCGCGCCGCGCGCCGCGCCGCCAGCCGCGCGCGCTCCGCCGCCTGACACAAACAAGGCGGGTTACGTCCACCGACCACACACCCAATAGACTCATAATAACTGGCGAATTTCTTCTGTCAACACATCTGGCTTATAGTACCGATATAGATTCGGACCGTCTCATTCTGTCTCGTCGCTTAAATTAATCTATTTCTTTCCAACGTTTCGTGTGACCTTGAATTAGCCGATCACAGCGTTGAATTAGCCAGTCACCCGGCTTCGTCTTACCTCAACTAGTTGCCAGAATGCATTCAATACGGAAAATCAAACATTAAGTCGGTGGTTACATCACACGCTCGAAAAATAAAAATTTACATATTTATTATTTATGGTTTAAAACTAATAAAAAAATAAACAAACAGCTAAGTGTACACAGGCGTTCAATTCGGAAATCAAAACTTTTATTTTTCGTGTGTCCCTTATTGTCATGGCAAATGCAATTGGCAAATGGCCCCTATCAACCCACCTCCTGTGATACATCTAAAAGTACTCATCAATAAGGTACCAGAATACTTTGCATTTCACAGAATAGATTCCCGTTTCATCCCAACCCAAATACCCGTACATCAGTACAGTATACGAAACGGTCGTAGGACCGTTACGGTACTAACGAACGTTTCGAATATTGTACTGTTCGCTTTATTCGTATCGTTCGCATATTATTGTATTGACCGTTCGCTTCCACAAGCAAAAAATTCAGTAGCGTATATCAGTGATACGAGTGCAGTGTAGAGGCAGTGTACCTGCTCCCGCTGCTGGCGCTCCCGCTGCGCGCGCTCCATGTTCCAGCGCTCCAGCGCGCCGGGCTCCGCCTCGGGCTCGTCGTTCCCGTTGGCGCTGTCCAGGTTGTTCGCCGCTGCAACACAACCAACACCGCCGACTGCTTTCATCACTATTCCAAAGTCCCTATCTAGACCGTCTACTCGTCAGTGCACTATCTATACCTAAGATAAAAGTAACCGGTTTATGTCTGTACAAAAGATATTTGAGAAAAATGTATGAAGGGTCTTCACAGGGCCAACAGAGGCCAAAAATATTATTTTTAGAATTTTTGTCTGTTTGACTGTATGTTTGTCCGTGCATTACTGAATGAAATTTGAAGCGGTTTGCGCAATTGTATTGCTTGAGATCTAGCTTCCAAACATGCAAGTTTCATCTTAATACGCTTAGAACCTGAGATATAAATGATATATTTAGCAGGACAGCGTCTGCCGGCTCAGCTAGTGTATCTATATAAACAAACAAGTGGACTTCTCAAAGCAACACTCACCGTTCGCCAGTCGGTTGTCGATCCGGTTCTGCAGCTCGACATCCTTCTGGTTGTCGAGCTTCTCCGCGTACTCCTTCTGCGCCTTCTCGGGCTCCTCGGCCGGCTCCAGCTGGTTGGGGTCCCGCGCGGGCCCCGGCTGCTCTGGCGCGTTCGCCCCCGACGGCTGCGGCAGCATCTCGGGCGGGTCGTACGTCCCACATATTATCTGAATCAGACTCTCCAGGAACTGGTGTTCTTCAAACCACTGAAATTAAAGCAATGTAGTTTTAAAGCAAGTTTTGGTGTGTAATTCATGCTAGTAATATAGAAGATTGCAGTAATCTTAATGTGAATACAATGATAACTGTACATCAAAATATCATATAAGTACATAGGATCTGTGATCCTCATCGTGTGAACTAGCATTTACAAACCTCCATTAGAAAACAGACAAGGGCATGGCTATAGTATGGAGCTACTTTGTATGAGTGAAGTGTCCTATCAATATATTTTATGAGCATAGTAACTAGCTGGATGCTTTCATGCTAATACTAATATCATCATTTGTATGTAAAATTACGAAAAAGTTTTTGTTGACTAACAGATGACCTACATACATAAATGTTGTTATCATTTACCAATTACATTTGTCATGTTTAACCCATCAATACTTATACAATAATTGTAACACATTTAAAATTCACAGACAAAATCTGATCACAATAATTATATTTCAGCAGTCCTTATCAATGAACCAATAAAACATATTATATGACATCATGACACCATAATGTAATGTGATGTTAAACATACATAGTACTTGGTAGTATGGTAGTACATCCATTATTCTTAATTTTATATAATATTTTAACTTTAGTATTGATTTAAGCTAAAGCAATTTATGAGTGATGTTTGGATTTATTCTCACTACTGGCAACCTCACTCTGACCGATTTGATGACAACAATAAATTATGTGCAACAGACCAACCTCCATGATAATCTCTTTGAAAGGGTAATCAAGCCGGATGAAGTACTTGAATGTGTCGGCGATGGCCGATGTGGACATGTGGCGCAGCAGATTGGGCAGGAAGTCTCGCCGTGCCCGGAATATGTCGAGCACGCGCAGGCACACTATCTGGTATAGACACCAGTCCTGGAAACACAATTCATATTAAATGCTTCACTATCTCTTAGCTTAGCTTAGGGGCTCAGCCATGGCTTTGCAACTACAAAAATTACTGCTACAGTGAACAATGACAAAGAAGTGAAAGGTGAAGGAATATATTTTAAGTGTATATTGCAGCTTACCTCACATATAATGTACACATAAAATGACAAATGTGTCAATTTTTATGATGCATTCCTGCCTAATAATGAAATTTACCATATTAATACACGTTTCTTCACTCGTCATTCATCAATATCAATTTATTTTTTTGCTTTGATTAATACATAGATACATAAAGAGTACAGTTTAATAGTAACTGAACAAACTAACATATAATTATGTATATGTAACATATATAATAATACATAAAATTGATTTCTCATGTTCAATGTATTGATTAAAATGTAATCGGCTGTGTATGTACATAATGAAGAACTACACAATTTAGACACCACTAGCAGAACCCAGATGTGGTATTGAGCTAAGCTGTGAGGTGAAGTCAAGTAAGGGCTGTAGCCAGCCGGTAGTTTTTCGGGATGCTTTAAACTAAATACAGAGGCATTGCTATAATAGACACAACATAATTTCATTAATGTTGTATATAGAGTAGTTACAGTTATACTACCTCCCCAGAACAAGGGATATATCCCTGATTTAATATATGGAGATATCCTGGACACTTAAAGAATCACGATTTATACCTAGATAATATATGTATACATGACAAGCATACTCTATTTACACATACATTGCCAATTTCAAACAAATTTAATTATCATTTGCTTCGGTGAAAGAAAACATCGTGAGGAAACATGCACACCTGAAAGTTCTCCATAATGTTCTCAAAGGTGTGTGAAGTCCACAAATCTGCAATTGGCCAGTGTGGTGGACTATGGCCTGTACCCCTCACACAGTGAGAGGAAACCCGTGCCCAGCAGTAGGACAGTTATTAGTGGGTTGCGATGATGACACACAATGTGTGAGATAAATTACACATTCCAATTATTACTTGCAATTAAGTAATATAATGAATTACCTGCGATTATATGAAATGTACTGTAACACATTTTCCCACCTGTTTAGGGCTCTGATCTAGCAACATTCCTATAGTTTTGCTAAAGTATGATGCAAGGAGTGGATTGAGAGGCGGGTCCCCGCTCACAAAGTCACAAATCCTGTTCATCTGCACCACATCCATTGCCAGCTGATTGCTCAGCATGGACAGATCACTAGTGAGGACTTCACTTGCTATATTTGCATGCCGGTACTGTGATGACAGCTCCACATCTTTTGGAGGCTCCTCCAATATCAGTGTTATTAATTCTGCTAATATCTGTGGTTTCGTGAGACTGAAACATAAAGAACAAAATTCAACATCTCTTACTTCAAGACGAAACTACATTTGATTCATGGCCGGTGCCTTAACCAAACTCAATCAGATGCCAATCTGCATTTGTCTAATCCTGATTTTAATGACCTTTTTTAAAAATTAAGACAATCCATTCCAACCAATCCAATTGGAACAAATCAAATCAATCTATGTTCAGGACAGGCTGATAAAGCAATCCAGGGTTGGGCCATGTCGGGAAGCATGACTACAGGTCTTTACAGAGGTATTACTTACTAGCATATAAGTGCTTTATTGTCCGCTTTGCATTCTTGGAGAATGTCGTCAGCCTCCAGCATCTGAGTCAGAGTAACATTCTGCAACAAATTATCCTTATCTGAGGAATGTCCAAGAATACTAGTCCAGCTCGTCTCTCCACAAATAAGACGTTTCAACTATCAGGGGCTGACGAGCATTGTGTGCCGGATAAACAATACGATAGCACCCGAAAACACACCGAGAAAACCACTCATAACCACCAATTGGACAACAATATACGCACCTTCTCCGTCAACAGTTTCCCTACCTCCCTAGCGGCAATATAATTTCCGCTCCAAAACATAATTAAAATTAATAAGTACAAGGTATTTAATTAATCTAAATCCATAGAAAACTTTATATTTTACAAATTTCAGCGTATCTCCAATAAAAGTGCAACGATCCGTTTTCTGTCTGATTGATAGACAGCACAGAGTACTTTCATTAAGTACTTTGTTAGACAGACAACTTCAGACAAGACAGCGATGCTCAGTGTTGCCATGCTTGCCTTGCGCAAAGATTAGCTATATCACACAGATAACGAAGACTTTTTGGTAAAATAAAGCTATTATTATATTATTGTTATGAAAAATTCAAGGAAATCGCTTCAAACGTATATTTTTAACATATTATACTCCCCTATTAAAGCACCACTATTAATCCACCACTCCACACGGACTTCTTCCACACGGACCACCACCAATCTGCAGTGTATGCTGATATGCAGTGATTGAATTGAACACACAAGAGTTCTATCCTTGTTTGGTTCATGCTCACATAAAAGAACCTACTCTGCCTTAATGAGCAACATTTTAGTACCAACATGGACTTAAATCAAATAACAAAAACACTGTTAATTAGGGGTTTATTTAATTAAATTACAAGTTATCGTTTTTTTTGTAACAGTTGCATAGCCAGAGCTTCTGCTTCTTTAACTGATAGAGTAGCAGAAACGTCTTCAATCTTCTTGATTTTCCTTGGTGTGATGCTTTCCTGAGGAATACCTTTGCTTTGAAGTAACTTCCGTTTGTTTGGTCTGAAAGTTAAAAAAAAAACATTATTAAAAATAACGTCAATTTTAAAATCATAAATCAAATATGTAGCACTAATCAAACATGTTATCGAACCTGTGGAATTTTGATTCTTGTTCTGAGTCTTCACTTAATATTGTATCCCTAGATCCCAGCTCAGAATTATTATCATCAGAAGGCTCCCCATTACCCTCATCGTTGTAAATTTTGTCAGGATCAGGCAGCCAAGATAAGTCTGGTCCATCCGATTCTGACTGAGAACCAAAATCATCTTTTTCACCTTCTTCATCTTTTCTTTTAATCTTAAGTTTTCGTTTTTGTTCCTTGTGTTTGGCTTTGACTTTCTCTCTAAATCTAATCTTATCATATTTATCTTCTTCTTGTAGCACCTGTTTGGCTTTTTCAATATCAATTCCTCCAACATCTTCATTCATAAATTGTTTAGCAAGTTCAGATTTAACATCCTTCTTCTCATCTTGGACAACTTCCCCTTCTTCTGTAAACTTCACTGTAGTGTTCACTTTGATTTTCTTCTTTAAAATCTTCTTTGCAACCGCTGCCTTTGTTATTGGCTTAGCTTTTTTTTTCGAAACAGTTTGCAAATCTTGAATGGGTGCAAATTCGATATCAATATTTTTCTTTTTGACTTTTAGAAAATCATCTTCATCACTTTCATCATAGTTGTGGAAGTCGAACTTTGGAATTTCTTTTATAACTTTGGAGTTCTTGTCTTTTTTTTTATTACTTTGTACAATTTCTTCTTCATCTGCACTCTGATTAGAATCTTCATCTTCTGCCTTTGATCGCAATTTCCCAATAACATCATTATTTTCTTCAACTGTGTCATTTTTAATTGATTTTGGTTTCTGGTACTGGTGCAAAAACTTTATATGTGGTGGAACAATTAAACCTAAGGATCTGGCATAGGCATCTGTATCTAAGAGTTTAACATTAAATATTTCTTTATTTTTCATTAAAAACACTGATTTCAAATAGCTGACAAAGGCTCTCTGAGCTGTTTGCTTCAGTTCAGTATTATCTGAAAGTAGACTCTCAATTTTTCTTTGAGGAGCTATAACTTTAGATGGGTCGACTGAAATTTTATTGATAGGTATTTTGGTTTTCTTTAACTCTTCTACAATCTTCTCTTCATTTGGTAGTAACATCAGCAAACCTTCACCTTTCCCAAGCACTCCTCTCGCAGTGCGTCCGGCTCTATGTATGTAGGTATCAACATCTTCTGGACAATCATATTGTATAACCCAATTAACCCGAGGAAAATCCAACCCTCTTGATGCCAAATCTGTTGCAAACAACACAACATTAGACTTCCTGCAAAATTCTTTGTAAATTTTCTCCCTTTTTTCCTGATGTAAAGTTCCATATAGGGCTAATAAACTTATTCCAGGCCTCAGTTTACAGAAAAGGTCATATGTATATTTGACTTGTTTGCATGTAGCCATAAATACTAGTACCTTTTGTTTCAAATGATTTCTTATGAAAGACCATAGTATACCAATTTTTTCATCAATTGCACAGACTATGTAACTCTGTTGCAATGCATCCGGTGTAGCAGTCTCAGCCTGTTCGTGTGGCGCTACATAAGTTGGAAAGGATAAACTCAATCGTGCTAAATCTTTTACTGATTTAGTTTGTGTTGCCGAAAAAAGTAGAGTCTGTCTTTCAGGGGGCAAATTGGCTATAATAGCATTCATAGTATCTTTGAAACCCATATCTAAACATCTATCTGCTTCATCCAAAACAAGGATTTGTAGTTGATCACAATTGAAAAGAGGATTTTCATCCATGTGTTGCAGTAGCCGACCAGGTGTACAAATAAGTATATTGATTTGATCCATTCTCTTTCTCTCAAACTTTAGATTTTGTCCGCCAATAATTAAACCTGCTGAAAAATCGTGGAGATAACCCACTTTCCTCAGAGTTTCATATATTTGGTAGGCTAACTCCCTGGTTGGTGAAATGACCAGAGCACCAACACCATCTAATCTGGTCCATTTTTTACAAAACAGATTTTCCAATATAGGTATCAAGAATGCCAAAGTTTTTCCAGAGCCAGTCTTCGCAGCTCCTAGGATATCTTTCCCCTGCAATGCATAGCCAATTGCTTGTCTCTGTATTTCTGTAGGAATTACATAATTGGCTTCCTTTAAGGCTTTGAGAGTTTTCTGCGATAATGGGAAATCTTTGAATGTTTTGATTTCATCTGGAATTATCTGTAACAAGGTTAGAAATTATGAAAGGGCAGTCAAGATAATGTTCTAAATATTGCAATGAAGACTTCACTGAACACCTCAAACCCCGCATCAAGCCGGCCGCCGCTTTAAGTATAATTTACTAACGTTCTCATAATGCGCCTGCAAGTATTGTATTGCTGCATCTTCTTCCGCGCTCTTCTTCTTGCGTGGTTTGAATAGTTTATGTTTAGTTTTCTTTCCTCCATTAGATTTCTTTAAATTTTTACTGTCTTCTTTCATTGTAAGTACTGTAATATATAAGCGTAAATACTTATCCACTTGGTCAAATCAAATGCCCATTGAAAATAAAGAAATTAATCAACAAATTCAGCAAACTAAACGTAGTGGTATTGGTAGTGGTTAGATCCTCTTTGAAACACATGTCCTATCAAATGTCATGTTCCATGACGTTTGGGTGTCGTTACTGTCGTTTCGTTATTCTGTCATAATAACAAATGATATAGGTATGACATTGACAACTGACAAGTGAAGAAAACGAAAACGATGCCAATGATGGGCCACATAGTGATGGGCGATTGTTGCAAAAAAAACAATCGACTGAATCAAAAATTGTGCCTTTGCGCATTCGATTGTCGATTCAGTAGTTCCACGGGATGATTATTCGAATAACAATCGACAAACTACTAACTGAACTACTAAATAGCTAAAGACTAACTGTAGGTTCAATCAACTGCCTTACGCTGTGCGTAGTGCGTACCTACGTGCGATTGTTTTCAAGTACCTATTCGATTTGTTTACACTTTAATTTATTTAGTTGGTTGGATTAAACTTTATTAGAGCAAGGTTACGCGCGCGGGTTATGACAGTTTGACACGATGCCTAAAAGATCTTTAGTATGGGATTTTTTCGTAAAAATAAAAGAAGGAAACATTGAAAAAGTTAAGTGTAACTTGTGTTCACATTCTGTAACGTATTTTCGACGTTTCGACTAGTAGTGTACCTGACCTGCCACTAATTAAGAAAAAAAAAACAATAAAATAAATAAGATAGTGTATAGTGTGCGTGTATATTGTTTACATAAACAAATGAGTGTGTGGGTATATTTGGATTTTTATATAAAAAGGGTCGATACCTTTTGTAATTACTTATTTAGTAGTACGAAAATAGAAGTAACTGCACTCATGCACTACGAATTAGTAGTTCACACTTCATGCGCGTGGTAACCAACCTTGGCGCCAGCCAGTCTATAATTCAATCGACTAATATCATTTGTTATCGAATTTTATCGAATAAACTGAACAATCGACTAATTCGATTAATTTTAGTAGTAATCGCCCATCGCTCGGCCACAGGATCAATCTTCGTAGGTATTTTTTGTATTTTTATAGTTACTGAACACCGTTTCGTTTTAAAAATGTTTTGAAATGTGAATCTGGCTAGACAATTGCTTTTTCTATAAAATGATTTGAAAGCAATCAATTACACGACCGAGAATGATAAATGTTGCAGCCCCCCCACCCACAGCACCTTAGAGTATCGTAATATATACTCTAAGCACAGCACTTATTAAAAGCGGTAGAATAAAAAATGACGTGAACACAGCGCCGTCAAACAACAAAGTTGGGGCCCTGTTGGAAAGTAGTACCTACCTACTTAATTTTGTTTTGGACCTTTAATGGCAAACTTAATATCGGTGTTGCCTTTGGTATTACTGATCCTATGTTATAATATTATATTACATGGCTACAACCCATTAATGGCCCACTACTGAGCACGGGTCTCTCCTCGTACCTGAGGAGGCCTAGAGCATACTCCACCACGCTGCTCCAGTGCGGATTGGTGGAGGGGTTAGTGGCCAACCCAAGTGTCGGAAATTTTAAGCCGCCCGAAGGTATCCGACATTGCTTAACGACTGCTACCAAATGATAACAACCGGGACCGACGGCTTTACGTGCCCTCCGAAGCACGGAAGCGCTCAAGAAATTTTTGCCACTAGCGGTCACCCATCCAACTACCGACCGCGCCCGCTGTTGCTTAACTTTGTCGATCACTTGAGATCGACGCAAGCCGCCGGGCTATGAGCGCTTTTAAGATTTTCCTTCGGACAACATCTAAAACAATCGTTTTAATTCTCAAAATAATTATATGAAATACCGCAGCCCGCAGCCTTATCTAAGCAGCTAACGTCATCGACATTCTTTGAATCACCAGCATCTTTTTAAATGCGACCGATAATAAAAATCACACAAGTTAATATATATAACAGTATCTTGAGTTTATGAACTCAAACACTTAGATTTGCCCTTCCAGTAATAGAAACATTGAATTTGAGTATTATCCTGTTCTTCATGTTCGTGAACATAGTTTTAACAGCTACGTAACTTTCGTGGCGTGCGTCATGGCCCTTGCCACTTTAACTGACAAACCTACCTATCTACTATAGGTACAGTTCTTTGCTGTGACTGCAGGCGCACTATGATGTTTAGGAAGTACGTTATCAATATTAGCAATTAAGTAAACCGCCAGTCTATCAACAACCGGTAGGTATTTAAGTACCTACTATTGAATATTTCAACAGTTAATTATTAAATCAAATCGATCAATTCAATCTATATGGCTTAATTACGTCGTTTGGTTTTAAATATAAACTAATTACATAAAATGAGTAATATTTATTAATTATGCATACATGTAAAGTTCATTTAATAAAGGGACAGCGTATGAAGAGCACGTTCCCTCCCATACAACATACGAGCCGTACAATAGAGTTAGTGCTAAAGCAAGGTAGGATAACATTATTACGAGTATATATTTATATTTCACATTGGGCGCTTTTCACGAAGGGATCAAAACGCTGTTTTTGTGAAATGATGCGTCTGTAAATAGATATGTGTAAATGTGAGGGTGCATGTAACACAAGCACAGACACCTGGCATGACCTATCTGTATGTGTAGAGTACCTTGCGTATATACCTAATAAAAGTTTAGCGATGTCTTCAAGCTTAGTGGACGCCCAAACGCGGAAGATCCTTATATATCTCATCTTTTTTATTACAAAGCTTAAAAAGCTTTTATTGTTCTTGGTTGTAGATGTTTTGTAATTTTTATTGAAAAAAATCCATACAATCCATACATCCATACGTCCTACGCCTTTAAATGGAATTTTAAAAAAATGGAGCTGTTAGATTTAGTGATTGTGAAAAAAAGAACGTCCGGAATATCTCTGACGTAGGTACTAATAATAATCAGTCTGCAATAGACGGAATCTCGATGCTAATGTGCACCCAAGCTGTGAATGATAAGTGAACAAGAGACTTCATGTAAAATCTGTACTAAAATGATAATTTTGTACTACAGGGCAAAATGAAGGGTATAGCTGTGTTGATGTGCGTGGTGGCGGCCGCCTCTGCCGTCTCCTTCACCCGCGTCGTCTACGAGGAGTGGAAAGCTTTTAAAGTAAGTATGTATTGAACAGGGAAGAATGGAAGAGAAGAACATATTGCGCCGACCACAAATAAATTTGGGAAATGGGCAGGAACATGATGATTATGTCCCCCTTATCATATTTTTTTCAACCAAAGATTACAGTGAACTGAACAAAACTAATAAATTAAATTGCTCGTATAATATTTGATCGACAGCTGGAACATCAGAAACGGTACGACAGTATGCTGGAGGACCAGTACCGCATGAAGATCTACGCGCAGAACAGGCGCCGGGTGGCCAAGCACAATCAGCTGTTCCAGCGCGGTCTCGTCGGGTACACGATGAAGCTAAACAAGTACAGCGACCTCACCCACCGGGAGTTCGTCTCCGGCATGAACGGCTACAACAGGAGCAGGTGAGAGGCCGTCCAAGACCACCTTCTGATGGACTTTCTGAAGGAGATCGCTGGCCAATAAAAAGCCCAGTTTATAACCCAAGTTTCCTTACCGGTATGGTCCTGCTTTTAAACATTTTGTTTTTCAGAATTTCCAAAGGAAAATTATTTCGTTTGTGGCAAACGGTATTAGTGACATGGGTACCAACTCTGAGTTGTCTGAAATGTGATTGGCGAACCTTAACAGATTTGTGAAACATTATTCACCAGTCACAAACGTTTGCCGAATCTGCCTCCTCGTCCGCATCAGCTACAAATGTATGATTCGTTACGTCCGCGTCCAGACCAGATCACCTTCTAAAACGACCAAAGACAATTATTCCGTTGTTCCTGGGTGTACAGTAGCGAACTATATTGTAGTACGCCGGCGGTCTATGGCGGGCTGGAGTTCCAGCCGCCGCCCAACGCGACGGACCCGGCGCAGGTGGACTGGCGGCGGCGGGGCGCCGTCACCGCGGTCAAGGACCAGGACATGTGCCGCTCTTGCTGGGCCTTCAGTGCCGTAAGTCACTCCACGACACGTTATTTACTTGAAGATTCGAAAACATTTGACCCGTTCCCGTTCGGAGATAAGCAATAGAGCGATGTAGGTACTTAATGAATGTTCATTTACCCACATGTTTTCTACTAAATCTTAATATATATATTTCTTGTGTGCGTGTGTATGTGACTGAACTCCTCCTAAACGGCTTGACCGATTTGGTTGAAATTTTTTGTGTGTCTTCAGGTGGATCCGAGAATGGTTTAGATTCACAATTGGACCCGGTAGGTGGCGTTGCTGTCGATATATCACTAAAACATTTTTTAATTATAAAGCGGTACGAAGTACGCTGGGACCACTAGTCTATTATATATTATGCCCATCTTCACGTAGTGATACCTGTAGGTACTAAAACTTTCCTCATGAAACACTATCTACTGTTGAAAACCATATTGAAATTCGTTCGGCAGGTACTTTTTGAGTATTATAATTATAGCGTTCGGGCAGACAGACAGACAGACGGCACTCAAAATGTATCATTTAGTACATATAAGGGGAGTATTCAAAGACCGCAAAAAAAGGTTACAATATAGACCCTGATCCCACGCCGGCAGACATGCGTCTCTCCACCAGTTAATAATAGACACAGATATTTAAAACGTTGGTTCAGACGGTGTAAGAACGATGTAACCCGGCAGACCGGCGCCCTGGAGGCGCAGCACTTCCGGCGCACGGGTGAGCTGGTGTCGCTGTCCGAGCAGAACCTGGTGGACTGCTCGACTGACCCCAAGTACGGCAACCACGGCTGCCGTGGCGGCGACATGAAGACGGCCTTCGCCTACATCAGAGACAACAAGGGAATCGACACCGAGGACAGCTACCCTTACGAGGCCATGAATGACTTCTGTCGGTAGGTGCACGCAACACAAACAGATCACATTAATATACGCTTCAGTCTCTACCGGCATAAAATACGATGATCTTCAGTATCTGTCAAGGGGGCGTCCATTAACTAGGTACGTGAGGTGTTTTGGCAATTTTACCGCTTGTTAACAAACTCTCCTCAATGTCTATAATTCAATGGTATTACATTTTGTAATCGACTGCCAGCAGTGGCTAGTTGAAGAATGAAAACATGAATCAAGGCAAAATTTGCGTTTTTATCATTATATCGCTGGTGTAGATCAGTACAAAGACAGCCACAAAACTCCGACAGGTACAACGCACGCAACGCCGGCGCGAACGACACCGGTTTCGTAGTCATCCGCAGTGATGCCGACCGCGAGCAGACACTGAAGCATGCGGTGGCGATCGTGGGGCCCATCTCCGCCGGCATGTGTGGCTACCTGTGGAGCTTCAGGCATTACTCGGACGGCATCTACGACGACAAGAAATGCAACGCCGCAATGCTAAACCATGCGGTGAGCTGGCTGGCTCGATTTACTGGCAGTACAGTCAAAGCGTAGCCAAGTCAATATAAAATTTAAAATAGTCAATTCATGCTTATTTCAACAACATATTTTGCCTTATAAAACACGATGCCGATTGAAAAGGAACCGGGGATTATTACAGGGTCCCCGTCTCTGCTACTCCACTACGCTGCTCTAGTGCGGAATGGTTAGTGGCGGAGGGGTTAGTGGCCAACTCAAGTGTCGGAATTTTTTATGCCGCCCGAAGTCATCCGACATGGCTTAGCGACTACTCCCAATGGTAACAACCGGGACCGAAGGCTTTGCAGAACCTACACGGAAGCGCCCAAGAATTTTTGCCACTAGCAGTCACCCATCCAACTACCGCCCGCGCCCGTTGTTGATTAACTTTTGCGATTAGTTAGGATCGCGGCAAGCCGCCGGGCTAGCAATTTGGTACCTATTGATTTTAATTTATTTATTCGGCACTGCAAATATTCAATTATAGATTAGTAATTAGTAAATGACGTTAGTATTGATTGTTTACACAAAGTTAATTAAACTCTGTAATAAGTAGATACTACCAATAATTTTCCTGTGTGATATTTAGATTACTTTTTACCTCCTAGAAGGGGAAAATCAACAATAGAATAATCGTTCCAAGTGGCCAATAAATCACAACTATTTTTAGAGCGAATGAACTTATGTGCTGCAGAATGAACCATGTTTATTCAGAAGTCACGGGGGCGACACGAGTCTCCCGATCGTCCCGGCTAGCCTATAAGGCCTTTAAAGGCTCGGGCATGACCGTTACGATTAAATTACCAGATGGTAAATGAAGATGATTTAGGTACGATTGGCTACGATGTCAAGTAATGATCCCCAGGTGCTGGTGGTGGGGTACGGCACGGACGAGCAGGGCGGCGACTACTGGCTGGTGAAGAACTCGTGGGGCCGCTCGTGGGGCATTGACGGCTACGCCAAGATAGCTCGCAACAAAAACGACCTCTGCGGGATCGCATCCGATGCCTCCTACCCGATCGTCTAGTCTACACTATAGACGGTCTAGCACTAGAGCTAGACTAGACGGCCTGTCATGAGTCAACTGCGCAGAGATTATCTAATTGCATAATTGTGTCTAACTGTATTACTCTAAAGTAACTGCGACATCGGAACTTATCTGGTTGTCCTATTATACTCTGTAAGCAATTATTTATTATTAAATATATAAATTAACTACGAAACGTTAATCGATTATTTTCAATCCATAGTAAAATGAATATCCTAGAAGTTATTCCAAAAATAAAAACGTGCGACGAGCGATCAACAATGCGGTGGATGTGGCAGCCAGTGGCACAGTGGCTGAGGTAAATCCATAGTTTTACATAGGAACTAGATAGCTATATTCTTTTTCTGTTTGTTAGTTAAGTAATTAGTAATATCAATCAAACCTAAATACACCCGTGGTATAGAACTTTAAATCATTCAAGTCATTTAACGTCCAATTTTATTGATGCACTTGGCTTAACTGGCTAATCTTGGTCCACTATATAAATGGCCCATAAAACTATGGATAGTATTATCAAAATCAAACATACATTTTGTAAGTGATCATGGTGTTATTTAGATATTTTTACGATAGATAAATCGATATTATCGATAGTAATGTGAATATGATAATTATGTTACTATCGATTGTCTTCTCGATATTATTAGTAGCTTTTGAAGTCAATTATCGAAACATCAACTATCGATAGTTAGTACAGCAACCATGAAACTTCGATCAAATGTATCGAAGTTCATGGCATGAACTTCGATACGCCGAACTCTTGAAATTATCGATAGAGAACGAGCATCCAAATAGTAAAAATCATTATAATTATTATTATTTTTACTCGTATCATCACTTATAAGTTGATAATATTTTGCTAAGCAAACATTAGCTTGAACTTGGAAATAAAAGTAACATTATCTTACTAAAAATATTAGTTTATTTCATCGATTCAAAAGTACGTACCTATACCTAGTACAACAGTCCGATACGTCATGCCGTGGTGTAATCGATTACTGATGGTTATTGTATTATCTGTGACTGTGATATCCCTCGGTCCCTCCCGCATCTTTCAAGTTACATAATATCCCGTCTGTGGCGTCTGTGTTTCGTATTCGTTCGTTCCGTATAATACAAAACAAAGTACTCTGTGGTTGTGGTATTCGCTATTCGTTTCATTCGGATTTATTTGATTCATAAACACTTGGGACAGCCAGTAGAGTGTACGCTTATTTAGCTTGAATTATATCAGCTGTTTACGGTGTTAAATTTAATTTAATTATTGGGTGTCTACAATAAAAGGCGGTAAAGTAAATTTTAATATTTATATCTAAGTTTTAAGTAGGCTGATAGATTAGCTTGCTACTATTCTTTGTTTTTTTTTTAACTAGTGTCGAACTGTCGACTCATCGTTCGTCGTAACTTCGTAAGGTCGTACAATTCGAACATTCGTAAAATACAAAGAAGATTGAATCACTGCGCAGTAACAGGCTCAGTCGTTGTTTATTATTTTCTGGTGTTGTTCCCGAGTCCCTAGCCGACCTACATCACCGTTCTTTTGATTTTCTAACATCAAACAAAGTTATAATTACGTATTGGCTAGGTAATATTTTTTGTAAAATATCATCATATTACGAAATAAATACTCTTTATACCAAAATCTTGACGGTATGTTTGTAGATTATTCATTTTAGTAACTACGTTATCAACATCATCTTGCTGCCCATTTCATAATTTTATAAGGGGTCGGCGCAATACCTACGTTCTTCTCTTCTATTCTTCCATATTAGCCGTCACTTCTAACCTCTCCCACAAAATCTAAATAAATGATTGTTGAAGTATCCATTGCGTTAATGAATACCCCTTTAATATTAGCATAACGCAAATGCTTAGTTTATATCTTCCAGTTCAGACTCTTCAGACATCGATCACTTACATTTTTATTATAAGTACGGACCACAGAAGCACAGACCTGTGTCACCTATCTAAAAAATTAAATGAGTTTCTAAATTTTACTTTTACTGTTTTAATTATTTGAACCATAATTAGATATTGCAAATTATAGCGTTAATTTAATTTATGAATTTAATGGTAATTATTTTAATTCGGTAATTTGTTATGTATACATACCAAGTAGGGTTTACCGGGCTGGCTCCTGGCTAGCTCATATTCCTGTTAAATGGACTGCGAAATATTTAACCAAGTTTCGATGTCCATGGCAGAGAGCCTGTAGGTGAGCAAGCTCATTTAACGGACAGAATATTGACCAGTGGCCCGACTGAGAATCCTTCAGCATCATTTTCACCAATTTCTAGAAGTCTGATTAACTTGAGAATTTGCACAGAGGTCAAGGTTTAATGATGATGCAATTATTTCAGTGTCGTTCTAATATAAAGAAAATATGTATGTTGCCTTTCCTAAGCGTCTGTAACTTTGATCTTTCATTGCCGTGAGAGCCAGTGAATTTTAGTGTTATATTGTTAATATTGTCGTTTTGAGACTAAAAATTAAAAATTAACAAAAAAATTATAGTAATGAAATTTAACAAAACACCCTTTAATAGCAAACCGTAATGAAAATGGAAAATACTTTTCATTATAATGAATTCGTGTTACAGCAATGGAAAGATCAATTATCTATGACTAAATAATTATGTATGCAGTTTGCTATTAAAGCGTGTTTTTGTTTAATTTTTATTAAACTATTTTGTTAGACCGTAGCAGAACATCATGAAGAGCATAGCAGTGCTGATGTTCGTGGTGGCGGCCACCTCCGCCGTCTCCTTCTCCGAGCTGCTCCGCGAGGAGTGGAATGCTTTTAAGGTAAGGCGAACTGATGGGATCTCCAATTTGTGAGAGTCAGGTCTCTTATAGCAACACCACGGTACCACTGATGCGTGACTGTGAGGGAAGGTATTGGCTGAGCACGGGTCTCTTCTCACAATGTGAGTGGTACCCGCCATAGTCCACCACGCGGGCCAAATGCGTGCCAAGTGAGAACTATCATGTGTGCAGGTTTCCTCACAATGTTTTCCTTCACCGAAGCAAGTGATAATTAACTTCTAATACACATATAATTTTTGAAAATTAGAGTTGCGTGCAAGGAATTTGATCACGGGCCCCCTAGTTCGGGTGTCCAAGGTTCAAAACACTCGGCTGTGACGTATACGTGTGCAGTCCGATGGATGCTGTATGTAGTTGGATTTGTGGCGCGCAGCTGGAGCACGAGAAGCAGTACGAGAGCGAGGTGGAGGACCGGTTCCGCATGAAGATCTACGCGGAGAACAAGCACAAGATCGCCAAGCACAACCAGCGGTTCGCGCGCGGCCTCGTGCACTACCGCCTCAAGCTCAACAAGTACGGCGACATGCTGCACCACGAGTTCGTGCACACCATGAACGGATTCAACAGGACCAGCCCGTAAGACACCGGTTTCTTATTAATTCTAGGTCTGTTGCACTCACGTTGCAGTTATCATGGGCAGTGGAAGGGTTTCGTAAAATTGGTAATCTTAGATTAGAATATTTTTTTCAATAGGGTGCATATTTTAGATTCAATATTTTAATATATAATGCTAATTAGTATCATGAAGAGATTTTACATTGGCGATTTCAAAATCAAATCTATAATTTACGAAAAATCAAAAGAAAATGCATATCGTTTATCGCATTCCTATTCCGTGCTATAAGCTTATCGTCTTTCTCAACTCGCTCGAGGTTTTGGCATGTTTTGTTTCATCATGAAATTTGATTTTTTGTTAGCTTTATGCCCCCTCTTTTAATTCTACAAAACAAAATGCTTGTCTGGGATCCAATCTGATGGTAAGTGGCGGCATCGTCTTGCGTGGTAAAGCGCAATACTTACTACACGCTTATTCACTCGTGACTTGAACACACAAACATAATCGAAAGGGATCACCGACGCGGTCAATGTATTCCAGTTAGGTAATAAATGATGAACAAAGTGCTTCCGTAACGGCGGCGAAGAAAGGATGAATACACTTGTCGTAATCTCATAATAGCACCATGTTTACGGAATATACGCGCCAATATGTAGCGTAACGAGAACAATGCTTTTTAATTTATTAGTAACGGCCGCCGCTTTATCTCATGTTGTGGCGAACGAGTGGAAGTATTTATATAAACAATACGATACGGGTGTCTATGTCAAGAAGGTGAAGATTGACTAAAAAATAAAATTAATCATGTCCTTGAGTCGTAAATTACAATCAAAACATTTTTAGCGATTTCAGCTCGAAAATAGCGCGTGTCTTCAATTCAAAAGGTACCACAAAATACGGATTTGTCTTCTGTTCCGTGTAAGGTTCCGACCATGGTTCGGCTACAACATTTGTAGTAGTAGATACTAGTTAATTTATTGGCAATATATTGGCACACGTGTACCAGTTCTTTACTAGTTACCTGTTGGCATATTGTCAGTGACTACTGACTAGTGACTACGTACTAGATAGGTACCTGGAGCCTGTGGAAGTCTGGAGGGAAGTACCTCATTCACACTTCCTGGTGGTTTGCGACGTTATCAAGTGTCATGTTGGATACGTAACACTAGTACTAACACAAATGTTCGATCGACGAGGCGATTCCTTGGCCTTCTAATATTGCCTTGAGTTTAAACGCGAGCTGCATTAATCAATATAAGTGGATAATTGAGCCATTGTAATGCAAACATAATATTTGTAATGCGCTTTGAACATATATAAGACTCCGTTTTACGTGTAAAAACAAATGTGATATTGACTTTTTTTCGTAAAAAGAGGATTAGATTAATAATAGAAAGGGCTAATGACAAAAATTGATGACTTGTTTACATCCGAATATTTATTCGGAATGATAAAATAGTTGAGCTGTGATAAGTGACTAAGTGTAGTTAGTGTAGTGCTCCTAAGTTTTCTGCTTCTACTAAAGAATTTAACGTAAAATATTTTTCATGTCCATCTCGAACTGCACAACGCAAGTTGGGTTACTCCTTTAGTCCAAGGGCGTCGCGGACATGCGCTAATTTATTGCGGCGCAGTAACTGGCACCAGTGTATTAACCCGAGCGAGGGGTGTGCGAACAGGAAGTTGAAGAGTGCGGGCGGCGGCAAGGGGCAGGGCGTGCGCGGCGCGCGGTTCGTGCCGCCGGCCAACGTGCAGCTGCCGGCGCAGGTGGACTGGCGCAAGCACGGCGCCGTCACCGACGTCAAGGACCAGGGCAAGTGCGGCTCCTGCTGGTCCTTCAGCGCGGTGAGTGCCTCTCGTCACACTGCGGGGCCACCCACGCCCCGCCCACGTCACGTTATATCCCCAAATGTCAATTTTGCTTCGTGTCGGGTTTAATTCATTGAACCATTGTGTAGGTTATGCCTATTATTTTCGGGTTGGTACATATTTCAGGATTCCATCTCTAAAATAATTACATTATCTTGTGTTACATGCCAACTTACATAGAGGTAGTCCCGAGAGATCTACGACCTTTGGTGAAACGTTTCCCGTTTCGTTTTTTTGATGTTTGTTAGTTACCAACCAACCATAAACACCATAATATAGGTATATACCGCGGCTTAGTCATCGTTTACTTATCTCTTGTAATAAAACAGGAAAATTGCATAAATTCAACTGACTCGTTATCAATATGTGTTTTATGCAGAACATCACATGTGATCTCGCGAACATACGGCGCGCTCCGCGCCAGTCGCCAGCGGATACCGAAATTACGGAGTGTTATTGTATATTACATTATTATGTATTATTATTATCTCATTTATGTCCGTCGGCGGCGGAGTGACGCGTGTCGGGTGTCGGTGAGTCATGCGGACTCATGCGTAGGTACAAATCCACCCTTCGACTCTACTACCATGCATGATCGATCGCTTCGATTACCTTGCGTTACTTCGATTACTGACACACTCCTGCTTTATGGGATTTTTTTGCTGCTCTTAGGCCGTCGGAAGACGTTCGCTGCGCTAGCCGAATCAGGACGAACACCTCACTGAGCTCATGACTGCCAACACGCGTACTTGATGACACGTACAGAAACCCTTACAATTCCAATTAACATTCATCTGTCGTAGGATAGCAGCATATAATAGTCGCACCCTGCCGTCGACGCCGACGCCGACGCCCGTAGCTACGCTAACTGCGACGCTGCGTTCTGCTTCAGTTCAATTTATGGCTATCACGGTATCTTAACTAACACCCGTTAGTTACGATAACTATAAACTACCAAAATAATATAAACTAGCCAACACTGAATGGGATTAGTGTTGGAAGGAAGACTTAGAAAGACCTCGCGTATAGATTACATGATGTCCTGATAAGTATTTAGTTCACCGCTAAATGACTGTGGAGGGTTATTTACCTATTCGTTAGGTCGCCGACGCCACGTGACCTGCCATTATCGGCAACGTATAGGTACGTAATAGTATAAATAGGTGGGGTTTTTGCCTAGGTAAATTTCCTGCAAGCAAATAAAAAAACAATAAGTAGTTATTGAATGTTTTCCGCGAGCTCACATAATATGTAGGTACATACCGGCTCCACAACACGTAAGATAAACAAAAAACACCGAACTTCGGTGCGTGCAGCGCAGAATAATTGTGTATTTCGCTTTTCGTATACAGAGGTTAACCACATGTAATTAAAGTCCGTTAGCACTCGGCACAGACACATCCAACCAGGCAACCACACCGCAGCATTCCACAGACCACAGCCCCACACACCAAGTAACGTACCATAGCATTTTTTACGTATTCCTCTTTGAATTCATAAAATCCCTTATTCATTGTTTAAAGCGAATACTATTCGCTTTAAACTATACCTAACCGGATATTCGGCCGAATTATTCGGTTTACATTGTAAATGAATTCATATTTTCTGTACAAAATAAATAGTAGGTGTTCCGCGAACCTTTTGATGTATTCAGACAGAGACGACAGTATCTCATTAACGATAAATATAACAAGTTGGTCATTCATTGGTATGAATTACTTCTTTGATTCTAAATTAACATTAACATTTCCTGGATATATGTTATAGTGTGCTTAAAGCCTCATTATGTACTTATTATTTTATTAAATCTTTATTGGTTTATTGTTTTTTTACAGTTAGACCAATTGTTTTGTTTATTTTTTAGATTTTTTGTTATAATTTATTCCTGTATAGCGCGAAGTTCGAAGAATTACGTTAGTTTCTGTATGGGAGCCCCTCTTGGGAATAAATTGGGAATATTGTTATTTTTATTACTTGTCGTGAACCTTGTGACATGCAACCCGCTAGCGCTTGTGCAGTCCGCTGGTTCCTAGTCATTCAGGATGGTTCCATATCATCAACGGTTCCACATCATCCAGGACAGGAAACGACAATTGTTATTCGTTAATTAGATTGAATTTGTCGACCGACGTCATTAGAACCGCCACTGGGATGGGTATAGGTCATTAGCGTAATATTAACGGCGCCGATGTGTCACAGACGGGCGCGCTGGAGGGCCAACACTTCCGGCAGACCGGCTACCTGGTGTCGCTGTCGGAGCAGAACCTGATCGACTGCTCGGCGGCGTACGGCAACAACGGCTGCAACGGCGGCCTCATGGACAATGCCTTCAAGTACATCAAGGACAACGGCGGCATCGACACCGAGAACACCTACCCCTACGAGGCCTCTGACGACAAGTGCCGGTGAGACACACACACACACTATGTAGTACAAGGAAACATATCTTTTATACTTTTGTATGGGCTGGCTGGAAAAGTACGCCAATCGGCCGAGGTTGACTGCCCTACTTTTCGTGCGCTAGTGACATAAATCTAGTTATTTTTTACTTAAAATATGCTCGGTTGCGGCCACCAGCTACAACCCGAAGAACTCGGGCGCGGACGACGTGGGCTTCACGGACATCCCGGCGGGCGACGAGCAGAAGCTGATGGCGGCCGTGGCCACCGCCGGGCCCGTCTCCGTCGCCATCGACGCCTCGCAGGAGAGCTTCCAGCTCTACTCCGACGGCGTCTACTACGACGAGAACTGCTCCTCCGAGAACCTCGACCACGGGGTGAGTGCCACGGAGCGTCACGGCCATGTTATCAACATTAATAATAAGTTGTTCATATTATTATCTTTCCGTGAAGTCGTCGTGTTCGGACTGATCTTTTCTCGTATATCATTGCTGATGTTTGCTGGAGACGGTGGAGACGGCGGTTCTGCTCGTTTGTCGGATATTCAAATAAGTCGACAGAGTTAAAAAAAACCTGAGGGTGTTTAAGGTGAAGTGTATATGTAATGACGTGGTGGATGGTCCCCAGGTGCTGGTGGTGGGGTACGGCACGGACGAGCAGGGCGGCGACTACTGGCTGGTGAAGAACTCGTGGGGCCGCTCGTGGGGCTCGCTCGGCTACATCAAGATGGCGCGCAACCGCGACAACCACTGCGGGATCGCGTCCGCCGCCTCCTACCCGCTGGTCTAGCCGCGCGCGCGTCACAGACAGTACCCGCACGCACGACACCTGCACATGTTCTAGCTAGATAGATTAATTTTGTTTTGTAAGTTTTGTTCAAAGTTTATTGAATCATTCCAACGTTTACTGGATTTATGTGAAAGGCAACTCGCGGCCGCTCTCGCTCATCACACTAGCTGTTACAGTCCCCAGCACCCGGTACTTATACACTGCGGGCGCTGTCGCCGCCGGACTCGATAATATCCGACAATTCACGTCATATTATAAAAATAAAGCTGCGGGCATTTGTTCATTTTAAAGATTATGATTATTTCCTTCATTAAACTCTCCAGAGCCTTTTGAAGGTTGTCGGTAGTGTGCGGCAGGCGGCGATGCCGATGCTAAACGTGCACAATTTCGCGGTGCCGTGTGTTTGCACGTACAGTCACGAGCAATAATATTTATATACATTGTCACGTTTTCTAAAATATCTGAACTTGTACCAATCTAGAAAGAAGTGAACAAGAATTCGTTCTAAATTAACTCACCATTAAACGATGTCAAAATAAGGTATAATATACATTGTTGTTGTTGTTGTTCAAGTTAAGATATTTTAGAAAACGTGACAATATATACATATTATTGCTTGTGACTGTACAGGGGCGGGGCTACGCTAACTGTAGCGGCGGTGACGTCACCGCGCACCGACTACCCGCGGCCGCGCGCCGCTGGGGGCGCCACGTGCGCCGGGGAAATTTATAATAAGTAGATGCTAGATGTATAAGAAATAAGGTAGAGAATATTTTATTACATGATTAAGTAAGGGAGAAGCTGTAGATCGCGGGTGTTATTGCTGTTATCGCCGTTAACTAATTAACGAAGGTAGAATTTTATTCCATGACGTTCCAGATTGTTCTTGAAAATTAATAAGTTGTCGCATTTCGGTATTATAATTATATTAGAGTGATTGCTAGTGATGTGTATATTGTACATTGTTATTACATAAAAATATTGTGAACCCCGAAATATTTCAGAATTACAGCTAAATGTGATACACTAGCATAGTTTATGATAATAATTATACATATAGATAAATGTTTTAAGGGTAATAAATATATTGTCTTTTTATATTTTTGTCTTTATTTTCCGAAAAACCTTCCTGACTTCACTTCCTAATTTTATTAATACGAAGATATAGTTCCACCATGGTACCACCAGGCCACCATTGTGGTCACTACAAGCGGTGCACCAGTAGCTTTAGGTACTAAATTGCTACATTTACTTAGGGGAAACAGATCCTGAACGTAGTAGGTGATGACGAAGTTGCAGTATGGTCCCTACTAAGTGGCCAACCACGTCACAATAAACATACCTACACTCGAGCCAGTTGTTTGGATTGTGGAAACAGTCAACGATTATTTAAAATAAAAAAATGATGTGGTGTCGTGGGACACCAGGTAGGAACGAAGTTCCTTCGGCTAATGTAGAATCGACACAAATTGCAAAAAAAATCGTGCTCAATTTTATGTAGGTTTTCTTGATTTTTCTCTTAAATTTTGCTGATTAGTTTTTATTTAAGTACAAGAAAGTATTTAGGAAATTCAGTATTTTTGGAAATAATATAAAATATAATATATAAAACAATAATATAAAACCCATGTGTATCCATTGTTATATAAAAGTATAGAATAGAAAATAAAAATGCATAAATTTCATTTGTGTTTTATTTAATATATAGAGAATCTTGTATATTAATCAAATCACAAGCTATAGTAAAAATATGGTTAAATGGTATATTTGTCTGTTCTTGAATCAAGTTAACTAAATAATAACAAGTTAAAGGATTGCCAATATAAGAACGGGGGCTTTTTTTAATTTTATTCAAGGTACACTCTAAGGCATTTAAATTTTCTCGTCTTTTGTCATCCTGTATAATCACTACAATCTGAAGAAGACTCCATTTGAAAAGATATTGATGATTCTGTGAAAGTTACAGAGGGAGTATAAGATGTATCACTATCTGATTGTTCAATTTTTAACAATTTTACTCAAATAATGTTTAATTAAGTTTTTCCAAAACAACTCATTTATTCTCAAAATAAGTTAGCTTTTCTCAAACAAGTTGGCTTTTCTCAAAATGAGTAAACTTTTCCAAAACGAATAGGCTCATCGAACGTCACTCAATTAAATGTCTCTTAAAACAAGACTAAGAATAATTACATCTAACCTGTATACATAGCTCTCATATGTATCGTCCATCCCGATACAACTGTCCATTGGCACTCTCCAATAACAGAACTGAGCACCTCTCTCTAGTGTCTTATAAGAGCTATGCATTGTACAAAAATAACAATGATCAAATAATAATTTCAATGAGTTACGTTCGACAAGATGGCTGAATTTTATTAAATTTTCAAAAACAAAAGAAATCTCATTACAGTGAATTAATCATCAATCAGCTAACTTACTAAGCCATATCATAAATAACTCCATATGTTACAACCCTATTTTCTTTTTAACTATTAACTAACCATTTAACTGTAACTGTCAATAATTAATTATGTGACCGTCTCTAAGTAACATCACCAGTAAACCCTGTGTGATAAAGCCAAAGATGGGTAGGTACTTCAAATGTTATACTCCTAGTACCATATTACCACAAAATTACCAAAAAGTTATTAACTTTATCAATGTCATAATTAGAACTCAATATTTAACTTCAAAAACTCATTTTCTTGATAATTTAGTTCCATTGTGTCTAGATTATCATTTTATTATTTTGATGTTATTCTATTTCATAACTAATGAATAACAACTCAAACTCAAAAAGTACTTGGTCATACCTGACAAATCCTTCAGCGTGGACTTGTGGATAGCGACTCCTGGATACAGGTGATGCTCAAAGCATCGCAGCCTTGCTTGCCAGTTCATATTGACATCCAAGCTTTCTCAGTAGCTAGTTTCTTACGGATTCTTTATCCCAGCTTCTGATATCGGCGTCAGGTAGGCCGGGTGTGGGTGTTTGTATGGTTTTTCAGTCGATTCTACTCTGTTTAGCATGTATTTTCATGAAAGTAGGTATTCTTCACATAACCTCCGTTGTGGGCTTATTCAGCGATTCTCAATATTGATTTAAACGTTTTAACCACTCGCTCTATCCGCGATATCACATTTTATTATAACTTCATCAACAACTTTAAGAGACTCCGCGACATAGGACATTTCATAACTTTTTCCGCGGGAACTCAACTTATTCATATTCTCCGTTTTCTGACAGATCTCGCAAACTCCACTTACATAACCAATGTAAAATATATTATATTTATAATATAAATATATATTTATTAATAAAGAATAAACTAATACGTATTTAATTCTTTTGCACTGAATAAATATAGTAATAATTTCCCACTATTAGCACTGTCACTTTCACTTGCCATTTTCTTTTACTATATTACTATATTTATTTACTATATTATTATTTTATATTACTATATTATATTATTAGTTTATGAAATTATATGATATGAAAACTAATTAAGGCAACGGCGAACGAAATGAAACAGGGAGAAAGAGAAAGGTAATATACACTACTCGCTCGCTTGTGTATGCGACTGTCGCGCATGCGCACGTCTCATTATTCCACGCATTCTTCCTTACGGTTTTACTATCATATATTTTTCAGTTCGGTCGCCGTAGCAAAACCTATCCCCTCCAAGCCTGCCGTAAGGAACTTCGTTCCAATAAACGCTTACACTTACCCCGCACTAGGACCCCCCGTGTCGCGGCCGGCGTGGACTGCTAATAAAACAATGACGAACAAGCAGCAACCCCAGAACATTTTACTGATCACAAAAATGGCTGCCCCTGTCGGGAATCAAACGCGGGACTGGTCTTCGCCAGCAGAGTCCCTACCAAGACGACTACATCGACTATGATAAATGAAATGATACTGTAATTACTGTTAAGTTCCATCGTCCATATTACATTACTAGGATAACTAAGTACGCCATTACTACAGACTGGCGATATTATTTTTAAAATCATTAGGTTTCAAGTATCAGATCTCTAATCTCAAGCCAATGAGTTGGTAATAGTGATACTAAGTACTGAAGTGGTAAAATAAAATAATATTCAATTCAATCAATAAGGCTACTTAATGTGCATGGATGCAGATATTGTGATCGTATTGTATTACCAAGGCGACATAACGAATATCAAAAATATCGATAAGTACTTAGGTATGTCATGCCAGTCGATGAGAGAGCCCGAGAGATGCCCTGTGTGTATGTACAAATAAAAGTAACATACTTATTCATAGTTCGTTAAACTGTGTCGCTAGTCGTTACGGCTAATTAAATGTACAGTCAGACAGACGTTGACCACTTAATTATTATTGTATTATTATGAACTCTAGTTACTGCCGCGTCGTCGGTATCTCCAGTATAAGGAGGTCATTGCGAGTCTATAGCCTGTTCTATAAACAGATACGTAATTTACGAATATGAATTGGATATTGTTATCTATTATTTATTTCAATATTAATGAAATTACTTTGTTGTACGCTTTTAGGTATTCTACATTATTTAGGATGAGGCGACACGACATACTCGAATGCTCTCAGACAATGTGTTCCAGATCTAAATGAGTGGTACCTACTTACCTCATTTACTTAGTGTTCGGCCAAATATGACAAGTCGGCACATAAACTCGATAACAAACGGATAAAACAAAATACATTAACAGGACAAACCTAAGTATTCGCAACTTGTTGTACGGAAGGGCCTGTGGCAGACCAGGCAAGGTAACCTTGATTATCAAATCTGTGCGGCTCATTGAAATAATTACGATAAGGGAAATGTCCAGGGTCAAAGGGGAATGTGCCAGGGCCTGAGATTCAATATTTATAACGAGCAAACCAGTCACGAGAATCGAGATAGTCAGTGGTCACTGTCGCCCAGGGCGTCGGCAACACCAAAGGCCCTGGCGACGTAGCCTCGTTCGTTGTTCAGCATGAGCACCGCGATCATGAGCAGGCCTTGGGCCCAAGGATTGTATTCTCACGTTCAAGTCCACAGACGGAAACTCAGAACTCTCTACTTCTTCTTGTATGTAGTAGTAGGTAGGTTTAACTCTATCCAACTACAGGATCTAAAAATCCGTGCTATCTCAACCATAACCTACTTACCTACCACTTTTAAATACGAGTAAATTCGTGTTACGCTCAATCAGAAATAATAATGAGGTACGCAATAGTTTTATTAGTAGTGTAATATTGTTTAATTACTATACTGATAGCCGATATCGGGGGCCGCGCGGTCGCCGCGTGAGCCGTGACGCAGCGGCCGTGCGGCGCGGCGCGCGGTGGGGTCGCACACTCGCGACGCGGCAAGCAACTGCGCAAATGTTTCATGTTTACACCGACCAAACGGCCGTACGACCTACTAACATCCAACAAAGAGAATGTGTATCGTATTGACAATTTGTCATAATATTTCTCATTGTCTGTTTTCGTTCATCACACTCACAAAATGCAGCTATGCTGATTCATAAATGCCTAATTCGTACATACCTTTATTAGTTACTCATATTTTTTTCATAACAGACCCAGTTTACTCAACACAAGTAGGTAAACATTTGAGTAATATTATTGACATCAATGATATATTACTTATAATGTCATTGATTGACATAAATCTACGGCACCTAATTAGGAAATAGGTAGTAGAGCCTAGAGTTCGCCCGGGGTACCGCCCGCCAAGGTACTTACTTAGTACCATTTCTACCGTGTAATAAAATTATTTTAACAGCAATAGTGTTCCGGATAGAAAAGTGTGGAGCCAGCTACACTTTTTAGAGGCGAGGATCCTCAGTCCTCAGTCCTCAAGGATAGCAACACACCTGTGACCGAATTATAACTTACTTCTGTAATATGTATCGCCACTTACCATCAGGTGGGACAGTAGCCAACTGGTAACTTATATTCAGTAAAAAAAAGACTTACTAACAATTACTAACCGAACTATTACTAACAACAATTAACAGGACTAACATTTACTAACAGTCCCCGTCCCAGTCCTCATACTTACAAACTAACCAACTAATTAACACCGTCACCTAACCGGACTAACTATTCCAGTCCCCATTCGAGTCTTGTTCTAAGTCGGTCGCAGTTGTCACGGGCGGCAGCTTAAGGTGGTGCTGTATGCTCGTTAGCTACCTTAATTCCATAAAAATGTAAGATAACCCTGATTTATAACCTGATAGCGCTTCACTGTTAAAATGCTATCAGAAGAGCCGAGCCCTAGATTCGACATGATCTTACTAATCTTACTATCGTCAGCTCTACAAATCCTGCATCTTTCGAAAAAAATTAGCCGTTACCACGTTACGTTAGATAGGTACCCATGTCCATGTCATGAGCTTAAGATAACAAAATGACTCGTACCTATCATGAAATATATCGTTATGAAAGCCCACAAATTCTCTCTATATACAAACTCAAAACTCAAACTCAATTCATTTATTTCATGTAGGTATGATATACACTTATGAACGTCAATTTTATGTGTAGTGGGTAGCAGGTACTTGTCTTTGTTGTGTAGTGGACTTGTGGGCCACGGGTGGCGGCGTCCGAACGTTGGACGTGACTGGAAATGGGAGGCAATAAAACTCCATCAAGAGATCACTTTATATTGTAAAAACAAATCAATATTCACAGTAACATCACGCTCGTGTACACCCAGCGACACAGTAATAGCTACATCTAGTCGTGGAAGCGGTCGCTCCGTCGACAGCTAAAGTCCAAGTGCCCAAAGTATGCAGCTCCTTCATTCAACATTATTTATAATATATCAGTCAGATAAAACTACATAATTTTGCAGAGTCCCTTCACTAAAGTATCTAAGTGAAACTTTTATATGGACGTAGATACTCGCGAAACATTTTCTAATGGTAAAACAATAAATTTAGTCACTAGCTTCCAAAAGGAAGTTGCGTAATATATTACAAGAGGTAGTGCACTGCATATTATTATGTTAAACCATAATTGCTGCAGCATTAACTTAAAGCATAACTTTATAATGACAGGAGTGATAACATAGCGTCCAATTTAATATGAAAAACATGATGCCGTAAAGACGTTTCACTTTGTACGTGTGTACACACTTCTATTACTATTATCAAACAATAAGATCACAAATTAATTGAAATATAAACTTACAAGTACAAAAACCGACTTCAAAGTAATGCAAACTTAAGACTTTTATAATTTTCTCATGGATGCCATTGTCAGAACTGAACCAAATTGAACGGGAAGCAATAGCTTTCAAATAAAAAAAAAGAATCATCAAAATGGGTTCATCCAATCGAAGGTTCTGAGGTAACAAACATAAAAAAATAAATAAACGTGTACTCCGGTCGGGGCCCACCTCGGGCCTCGACCCCCGCAGTCCGGAGCGACCACCTAGCGCCTGTCCAGTTGACACCAATTATAATTATGTAATTACATTAGAATACACTTAAGTACATACTAAATATTGTAGTATAAACTATACATCAGAAGATAATATTTGGCACAACAATATTTATTCCTAACAATATTAATTCCTAAGATGCCACCGCAGCCGGCAACGTCCGCCGCCGGTAGGTACTGGAGGCCTACTACGAAAAACTAAAGTCGACGTTTCGGACGACGGATCGTACTTTTTCCTACCAGTCACGGTCGCCAAATTATGTTTCGTGAGAACAATAATATGGCATTCTTTTAAAGAAAAATCAATGCGATTTTCGTATATAAATTTATTTTAATAGAAAAAGAAACATGTAACAGTAAGAAAAAGTACTTACGATCCGTCGTCCGAAACGTCGATTTTCGTTTTTCGTAGTAGGCCTCCTGGCGCTGACCTATCGTACACTACACTACTCGTCTATGTACAAAATCTACAGACATTACAAATTAACAGTTACAATCAATATATTTACAATCGCGCCCCACCCGCGGCCGTATGTACTGTATGGGGAATTGATCATTTCTCAAGGAAGCCATATAAATCTCATCATAATTATACTTATAAATAAGTTTTCAATAAAATTTGGCACAATAGTAATAATCTGCACGGGGACACAGGATACTTTGTGGTCATAATGAATCCCTGATCCCTATCTGTAATCCCTCGGGATAATTACAACTGTATTGTGTTGTTGCCTGTCCCCATCATAATTAGGTATACTCGGGTATAATTTTGCGTTAAAATTTGGCACACTGGTACACTATGGCCTGCCGATGAACCGACGGACGGA
Source organism: Ochlodes sylvanus (assembly GCA_905404295.2). Taxonomy (NCBI): domain Eukaryota; kingdom Metazoa; phylum Arthropoda; class Insecta; order Lepidoptera; family Hesperiidae; genus Ochlodes; species Ochlodes sylvanus. Next base: position 148,996 of record FR990135.1, on the reverse strand, counting down.
TAGGTACACATAATACTGTGCTTCCGGGACCCACCGCGGTTCTACTAATGTGTATGTCCTAGTACTACAAACTATTACATTATGATTACTATGGTACATGTACCCTCCCCTATCAAGTGGACCACGTGATATTTTCAAAAACATAAGTACAAAATATATGTACCGATCGATGTATTACCATGGCCACCTTTTGTCGTCACAATAAGAACGCCGACGGCCGGCGCTCGTACAAATACCGAGAGGGTCCAGTTGCTAACAATGAACACTTAATGAGTCCAGTAGTAGCGACGTTTGGACGGGCACGGGGTGCGGGGCGCGGGGGGGAGTTCGAGTGGTGGGGGGTGGGGGGGTCGAGCAAACTATTTCTTCTTGGGCTTCTTGGGGTTGCGCGAGCGGCTCTTGGCCTTGCAGAGCGGGCAGATGGGCGCGTTGCGGTGGATCTGCTGGTGGCACGACAGGCACGACTTCATCGGCGGCGGCTGCTGCCTGCGACACGACACACGACCATACATCGCCACATTATACACATAGTCGCGCCATTAATACTGTTACAATTCAAAATAAACAAAATATTAAATTTGATTGTTCAATAACCAAGAATGGTCCTTTCCGCAAGACTCGGCGCCGGGTCGTAACGCTCAATCCACCCAATCTTGGTTAAAAACCAACGTTCCGGACTTCATCAGATCTGAAGACTGGCCGTCATCTAGTCCCGACCGTAAACCGCTGGATTATGATTTATGGTCAGTTTTAGACAGTATGACTTGATCTAAATGTCATGATAATTTGGAGTCCCTAAAACAATCCATACGATTGGCAGTGAAGAATTTTCCCATGGAAAGAGTGCGTGCTTCTATTGATAACGGGCCTCAACGTTTAAAGGACTGTATTGCAGCCAATGGAAACCACTTGGAATATATAACATAAGATGTTCACTAGTACAACGTATCGACTGCCGACCGAGCCCGGGCAGCGGAGCCACCTTACCACGTGGACCTGTCGACACTGCAGGCCTGCAGTCGGAGTCCGGGGGCGGTGGTCGCGGCGCGCGCCGGCCGCTGGTATATAGACAAAGACATACGTACCCACACCTGGCGCCGCCGCGCGGTACAGCGGCACAAACAGTTTATTAACGTTCAGTGGTTTCAATAGTTGGACGTCTCACCGACGTCGACATTAGTAAGTTCAGGGAAGCATTACAAAACAATACTATCATGCCGTCGCAAAATTAAATAACAAAATTAAAATTTAATGAAGCCAGGAGTGAGAGGTGCCACCCGCGAGCTACGTCCGCCCAGCCGGTAATGGCCGGGCCGGATCCCCTGACGGGGGGTCTGACAAGGTAGAGCCGAGGCTTATAGTAGCGTTCACGTCGCAGGTGGCACCGGGCGCGGGGGAGCGAGGACGGAGGGCGGGGAGATGCAACAGAACAGAGAATCGAACCTGAGCTGTACGGTTAGGAAATCTTGTTGGAGGGCAGACCTGAAGGCGGGCGGCGGCGGCGGCGGCTTGCGCGGCGCGGGCGGCAGGAACGCCGCGCGCGCCGCCGGCGGCGCCGGGAACCGACTGCCAAACAAGATATAAAGCTCATAACTGAATTTTAGTTCTGTCGAGTCTTTTAGTTTTGTCGGTGACGGGTGGGAGTTGAGTGGGTCTAATGTGCGAAGTCCTTCACAGTACCAGAGGGACGATAATTTTATTTGTACAAATTAATGTAACAAATAAAAATAATTTTATAATTATTGCGCCAATTCCTTTTGATGCTAGTTACGGTTCCACCGACTCCACTGCTACATCTGCACCGAGGAACTACATATATGATAGGTCTCGCGTCTCGATGCAGTACATTCAGATCATTCAGAAGGAGCGCTAACACATTGAGACGGCGCGCGGCGTCAACGTTATTACTGTCGACGGCAGGGTGAGCCACAGATCTCTCCAATATTCTCTGATTACATTTCTTGGCCGGCAACGCATCGATGATGCCTCTAGTATGACTAATGTCCACGGGCAGAGGTGACCACATAGGTAAACATCGGGTGGGTCGGCGGGTACGTACTCCGGCGTGATGGGGCTGCCCTCCTCCTCGTGCAGGTCGGGCAGGCGCTCCAGGCCCAGGCACTGCCGCCGCAGCAGGTCCACCTCGGCCTTCAGAGGCCGGTAGTCCTCGTGCAGCCGCGACGCGTTCGACAGCTTGCGCCCCATGCTCTCCTCCGTCTGCTTTATCACCGTCTCCATCTGGAACCGACCGCGACCGTCCGCCATTAGACGTGGTATGACTTGTATAAGTAAACGGTTCCACTTCTCACTGAGAACCAGGAGTAGAAGAGAAAACGACAAAAAATCCATACACATTAGTTGTATTCAAAATGTCGCCGAGCAACAGTCGAGACTCGAGTGTATTACCCGGGGCGACCGGAGTGCCCGGACGCGGGGCCAGCAGTAGCGAGCTACGAGCCCACGACGACCAGTTTGTATACATCATATCCCTATGAAGCCTTATGTGTAAAATAAACAGTATTTGTGCTCATATTCTTACTATTATTTTTATGTATCGCAAGTATTAAACGTATTAGATTCCACCGGTGCAGCAGTGGTTAGCTTTTGTTTATATTTCACAGATGTGTTAAAAGTAGCCCAATAAAGTACGAACTGATCGGATCCCATTAGAATAAGATTGCCAGAATGTCTCACTACTGAATTGAGACCAGTTCGTCGATCACATAAATACGTTAGTAAAGCAACGATCGACTAGAATGAGATAAACATAATTATTTATAGAACAATTCATCGTGTTTAGTTCCGTTTAGCGGTGGGTCGGGCGGGCGCGCCGCATTCTAAACAAACACACTGACATGTTACAAGCGGACCACTCGCGCGCTGGCGGCTCGGGGCTCGGGGAGATAACTATCTCGGCTAGCTGCATTTGCCGCAACGCATACTACGCAAGCATAATGACTATGTACAGAAATCTGAGCCTTGAGTTACAATTTACTAGAAAATAATTCAAAATCAGTTAATCGTGTGGGTACACTTCTGAACTATTGCTTTTGCTTCCACCGTGGTCTTTGGTGTCCTTGGTCAGGTGCCATCAATAGTCACCGCGGAAAAAATCGGAAATCTGTTTGGATTTAAATGCTACCAATGTGTGCTGCATCTGCTTCAGATGTACATTATATAGTTTTAAAGTTCCTTACAATTTTCCTTTTGACACAAGGGAAATTTATTGCACAATACATCAAGGGGCACACTTTCTTATCTCACTGTCTTATTTAATTTAACTCTGAAACCATCAATTTCCTGTTACACGCTTGCAATGGTTCAACGCCTAGTTGACGGTGAGGCGATACCAAATAACTAGAAAGGGCCAAAACTATGATGTTTGTATGTTAATATTAATATGATAAGTATTTCTGAACCGACAAGATATAGATGAACCTCATAATTTGAATGTTTTTCTTTGAGTTGAGGTGGTGCCGGTGGGAGCCGAAGACACATAATGTGCGCAGCCCTTAGTATTTCAAATGTGTCAGTTACCGCCCACAAATTGGCACTAGGCTAGCACAGAAGACTAAAACAGAATTACCGCATTAATGTCGGCGTGGATCTGGCGCAGCTCCTCCACGTGGCTCATCTTCTCCTGCTGCAGCAACTCCATCTCCCGCTTGTACTGTGCCAGGCAGCGGCCCTCCTGGTCCCCGCTGCGCACCTCATTCAATATGCTGCGCTTCAAACGCTCCAGAGTGATTGTCTTGTTCCTGCACACATTGATGGTAACACCACATTAATAGTCTGACAGATAAATGTTCGGACCCAAGAACTATTTGGAGTCAAATTTTGGATGTCATTAATGTGTACAAAGCTTCATCACTGTTGAAGTAACTCAATCTGCACTATACATTTTTATATGGAATTAAGATAGCACACAAGCAACATCAACCTTCCGCTGTCGCCCATGACAACTGTGACCGACCTAGAATAAGACTCAAACCGGGTCTAGGTAATAGGTTGGGTAGTTCAGTCAGCAGACAGTGGTAGATGTTGTGTGTAGCATATTGTTCAATGCTGTGTGTATATTGTGCATAGTGTGCTATGCTGGATAATAGATGTGACAATCCCCACTTCCTTTTGGGCTGATGATGCATTGATGATGCTGTAGTTAATAGGTATATATAGATTAGATGAAGACCACCTCCACCATCTTACTATGAGATAGCTATTCTGTATGCTGACATAAAAATAATTCATGGTATCAGATACAGAAATACTCCCTGTATGAATTGAAGTTAAAAAATTTCTTCAGTAATAAGTCTAACATACGAAAATATTGAAATAAGTGTATAGTCTAATAAAAATGTGGTACTCTCACAGACTAACGTGCAAACGTGACTTCTGCCACGGTCTCCGTGTTCACCTGTTCATGCCAGTTTTAGAGAAATTACAATTTTCATTTTACAGGTTTAAAAGTAGGTACGAAGATTTTTATACCCATAAGATATAATGAAAAACAGTAAAATTAAATGATATTTTCTCAATGTTTGTGATTATGTATAGCTAATTTTAGTCCAAGATTAGGAATTGTCGGCGCAATTTAATTGTATAGAACTTCTCTTTTATTTTTAGTGTATTGCAAGTATGAAATTTAAATAAAATAGTAAACAGACGACCAGTCTTGGCTAAGACATGACATTCAAACTTCATCAGAATCAGATTTGCTTCGTATAAACAAAATCCATTTCAAGCATTTATTGATCGAGTCTACAGGTGCGAACTGCGGGAGCATTTATCCTAGGTAAACTTACCTTATCTCTTTCATTGCTTCCAACTTGTGATATATTTCACGCTCGTTCTCTGCGGTCATTTCTCACTAAATAACTATTAAAAACAACCTGTCACTGAATATAAAACTAACTGAAATCAAATAATTTCAAAACGCGCTCATCAATGCCCGACCGAGTGACCGAGCACCGAGCACGCACTGCGCACAGAGTAATACTACTCTACTATTTTACTAGGTAGTCTAGGTACTGTTTGTACTTTTGTAGGTACTGTAGTGTAGATAAACTATAGAGAAAATTATAAAGATTAAAGATGCTTACACAGATTATGAAAAAATATTACGAGTTACGACTTTCTCATTTCATTCTCCGCAACATGGCATCATTGGTCTCCAAGCTATAGCCATTCTCCGTTATTGGCATCATTATTCTCTACACGTTTAATTTTAAATCTTCAAATATCTCCTCTCAAAATATCAAAGTGCCCTTCTTTCTTATATCGTTTTACTACGTATAGATTTAATAAAACTTATTAAAAATGATTTATACCGAGGTTTTTACAAAACAGAATATATCGACCAATAATAATATAATAATAATAATAATATATTTCACAGAAACGCCTTAAGGCATACGAAGTTCGCGCTGTGATTTCGCAATACAATACCAAGAACTTGCAAGCTTGCAACACACGGAATGTCAAATTATTCCAAGGGAATTCACTGGACTAAAAAACAGACTTTACTCATTTACTCTATGAAATACAATGCAGACAGCAGAACGGCTGAAACAAGTAGTCATATATTGTCTATGAAAATAATGAAAATGGCTGACTGACTATCGAAAGCGGCTTGCTGTCAAAATAAAAAAAAATTATTGATAATTATTGCGCATGCCATTTTAGTAATTAAATGTATTTATATCATCATAGATATTTTAAATGTGAATGAGTTCAATCAAGTTCGTCATAGATGTTATAGTTCTACATCTGCAAAGGTCATTTACACCTTTGCAAATCGCTTCGTGTCGTGTGTACCTAGCGGTGCCGAGGCCCCGTCGCTCGGCGTTATACCTGTCAGCATGAGCGAGGAGAGCAGCGACGATGCGGTTCCGCGGACAAATCCGAGAGCCCGACGCTCTTCGAGAACCCCGCGCACCCGAAACTCTCGCGCGAGCTCCAGCTCCGACAGCGACGAGTACGTCGTCGGAACGATGTCGCGTTCACGTAGGAAAAGAAGGGTGAATAGTGACGTGAGATTTTAACTAAACATAGTATTGTTTTGTTGTCAGTTACATTAAAGAGACCGGTTTGCAGGTGATGAGCTACAGCTACAGCAGCGACAGCAGCAGCGGGAGCATGGTGGCGGCCCGACGCCGTCGCAAACTGCCCACATTGCGCGATTCAGAGGCCGAGGGTGCATCCTCCGGCTCCGGGAACGCATCCGATAGCTCGGAGGGGAATTCAGACAAGTGTTCCATTTGCCTACTCCGATTCACAGATCAGCAAATCGGCACTCCGGAGAACTGCGAACATATGTTCTGCCTGGACTGCATTACTGAATGGTCAAGAAATGTAAACACCTGTCCAGTGGACCGAGCCACCTTCACATCTATAATAGTGCGGGCATGTTTAGGTGGCAGAGTTCTGCGTACAGAGCCCGTCACAGTGGTGGAACGCCCTCCCTCAGTAGAAGCGCTCGTCACCGAAGACCCAACTCCTTGTCAGGTTAGTATTTAAATACTGCTAGAACAAAGTACAGTTGTTATAATGACATACTTTGTAATTAATGTAAAAGTTATTGTTATTGGAAGTATATAGTGAAGTGAGAAGCACTACCGCCTTGTGATAATAAAATGATGAAGTGTTGCAATAATGGCTTGATGTGATCAGATCTGTGGGAGCACTGGCAATGAGGAGGTGATGCTGCTGTGTGACGGCTGCGACCAGGGATACCACATGCACTGCCTCGACCCGCCCCTCACTCAGGTATCTGTTAAGTGCTGCATATGATTGTCATTGCTGGCATGTTTTTAATTATGTATTGTATTGTTGTTGTTATCATCATTAATATTTCTTATTTCAGATTCCAATTGATCAGTGGATTTGTCAAGGTTGTATACATAGTGAGGATTCTTATTCAGAAACTATTGAGGGTATTCGTGGCTCCTCTGATATAGATGCTGATGAGGGTGTTGGTGTCGGGAGGATGTTCATGGGGAGTGGACCTGGGAGCTTTTTCATTGGAGTCATGGGGGATCTAAGTGATGAGAATCAACCATCCACTTCGAGAGGGCGTCGTAATATGTTACAGGGTTCGAGATCTTCTCGCAGAAATGCCAGCACCACCCGCGTGCGCAGAAGAACGGGCAGCACACGGAGGAGGGGAACAAGAGGAAGGCAGACTCGCTCAGTTGTATTAGAGTATGAAGTGAAAGAAAATGGAAAAGTTCCATTTACACAAAGACTCAAAAAGAAGGTCAAACGAAGAAAGGTATTCTTTTCATCAATCTCTGTATACTATTGGTGACCCATGACCATATTAACATAGTGTATTAATTTTACTTTACAAAAAAATGATTTAACACTGTTTATTAAGTTTCTTAACGATTGACTGTTAACTAGTAGTGCTTATAAACATTCTGCAGTAAACAGTATGTATGTAAGTAAAGTCTGCGAAAAATGTGTTAGTGTTCATTTATTTAATTTATATTTATTGATTAATTGTGTAGACAAAGAAGCGACCTCGAACAGTGGCTCGGCGGTCCCATGTGCGCGCCAGCGTGCGCTCCAAGCTGGCCAGCCAGGCCGCGGGCGGCGCCCGGCCCGCGGCGCCCGCCGGCCTGCGCGAGCTGTCCGTCCGCCGCCAGCGCGCCGGCATCCCGTCCCTTAACCTGTTTGGCGACCCCAACCACTTGGACTACTTCTCGGATGATGGAAATGATATCTCAGAGGGCGCCACCGCTGCGGTGGCCGCCAGGCCCACCTCCATTGTACTTGACGCTTACAGACAGGTCTGCACAGCCTCATGTTTCCGTTAATTAGTCAATTCAAGTTACAATCATACCTAATGGTAAGTGACGTTGTAGTGTTGGGTGGTGAAGAGCACTGACATAGTGGAAGCCTATTCACTGTTGGCTTGACACCCACATTATAATCGAATGCGAATTGTGAATGTGAATTGTGAATTTTGCAAGTGAATCAACAATTTCTTCGAATTATAGGGAGGTTTGAATTATCGAAGGGTTACTTTAATTCTTCATAATTGTCACGACACATCATTATATTACGATTTTTTTTTTATTCATACCCTCCGTGCGTTGTTTTGTTAGATGTGTGTAATTTCCTGCACACACTTCGAAATATGTATATGCTGAAAAACTAGAAACTAACTTGGTAGTTCTGCACCTGTACTCGAGGTAAGATAAACTAGTAAATTTTATGAAGTATTAAAAATCATTGGATTTATTTTCAGGCAAGAAGAAAACTCGTTACGTTGGCTTCACCGCCGCACGCCGCCTCAGCGCCCGACATACTCTCGAATATTTTGGAAAATCAAACTCTTTTACACTCGAAAAATTCAATTGTGTCGATTTCGGTCGACGGTAATGTTAATATTAAGTTAGCAAAGTCCAAACGCACTCAACCGAAAAAGTTGGACGATCAAAGGAGCGATCAAAACGAAGGTTTGAAAAAAAGTGAGGACAGGGTGGATTTGAACAAAGCAGAAGACACATCCAGGAAAGCCCCTTCCTATCCTGGGCAATCGCGTGGAGGCGGGTGGGGCGGCGGCTACCGTGGTAATTACCATCGAGATCAAACCTCGAATGACTTCAATAGAGGCGGGAACTATGACAACTACAGCGGGGGCAGCGCGGGGAGCGGCGGAGGCGGCTACCAGGGCCGTCAGAGCCAAGGACATCCGTACGCCTATCAAAACAACAGCATGCGCCGCGAAGAGCCGGAATCTTTCGGAGCCTACACCCGAAGGCCACATCAGTATTCACAAAATGATGATTCGTACGATAGATCTAGAAGGCCTATTACCGTCGACAGTAATAGAGGCCCGAATTATTCTAATCCTAACCTTCCAAGAATGAACGATCAGAATCAGGGAAGGTACAGTTTGGGTCCAACGTGGCAGCCGTATGCAACGGGCGCTCCAAGCTCCCGTATGGAGGTTTTACCGTCTCAGACCAGACATTCGTTCGGTGGCTTCGAGAACCCACTGGACATGAGGATGGGTCAAGCGCCCTCACTCATGTCCAGTTCCAACGCAGTAGACCTGTACTCTGGTGTGCAAGCGCCGCGACAAGAGAAACCTCAGCCTCAGGCGTTTGCACCTCTGCCCGAGCCGCCAACTTTTAATTTCGATAAAATGGCTGACCTTGATAAATCTGAGGATGAGCGCAGCGATTCCGGTTTGGTGATCGATACCGAGAAATATGACCCTACCGAGCCGACAAACGACGACGACAGTGGCGACGAAGACAAGATGGTCGACGTGCCCAGAGCTTCCGAACCGCCGCCCGCGTTGCCGCAACCCACGCAGACCCATGGTTCACCACCCCATGCGGCAGTTCAAAGTATTCTAGCCGGGATCGATACCAGTACAATGAATGTGCCACATAATATACTAGATAGTGCAGTTAGACAAGTATTACAAGAACATAGAAATTTAATAGTGCCCACCAATGAAGATTCTCGTCAAGATAAGAGCGATGAGGAATCGGATGGCGACTGTCCCAACTTTTCTATTTACTCCGCGACCAGCGTTCATATAGCCAATAATTCCAATAGTTTAACACAAGAAATAACCAAGCCACCGCCTGAGGATGATCTTGAAGATTTGGTACAAGAGGACGATGAGACGCCCCCACCCGAAGTAGCATCACCTAGTGATTCAGTTAGCACCGATAATAATATTCAAGCATATGAAGAAAAAAAGGAAGTGGTTTACAATAAATCTTTCTCCGATATTAGAAAGAAAACTGAAGAAGAATATAAAGAAAAGGTTTCCAAGCGGTGTCCTATAACTACAAATACGCGGAATCCAATAAAAATAAAACTTAACACTCCGTCTCTGATGAAAAGGTCTGTGTCATTGTACGACGATGACGACATAAATGACGAGGTTGAAACGTCGGAAAAATCGGAATCTCCTATCCAGGAAGTTAAGGTGATAGCACAAACTCCAAGTCCAGTCAGAAAAGATAATAATGTGACGCCTCCAAAAGAAAATATTGTTACCTCTGTTCAAGAAGACGAGATAGAGGATGATGATGCGAAAGATGATTTAGAAAATAACATGAACGATGAAAGTAATATGGATGAAACAACTTTAAAAGATACGTTTGAGCCTAAAGAACCAGTTATAACTGCTACTTCAGAAGAGAAAGAATATGACAACGAGATGAAAGTTGCGAAAGAGACTGAAAATGTACAAGTGAGTGACAATGCAGTTGTAGATGAAGGTCATAACGAAACATCGGAAACCGATGAAATACCAGAGGAAGAACACTCTGAGCCGGAAAACGATGACTTGTCTGAAAACGAACTAGGAGTAAAGTCCCCCAAAAAAGATGACGACGATGAAAAGGACAACGTAGAGAAAATGACAGAGTCTATTAGCGAGACTGAAGATGAACGTAGCTACACGCCTTGCCTGGACGAAAACAAATCTAAAGACACTTCATTCGAAACTGAAAAGGAGAAGGGAATCCAAGGACTCGATACGGAAATGATTTCGGAGGATGAGGGCAATGAGATGTTCTCCGAGAACGAGAGACCGGTTTCTCCCGCGCCACGCGTCTCGCCGCCGAGACCTCCGGTCGACGGCGAGGAGGGAGAAATAGTCGACAAGAAGGCTAAAGAAGAGGTCAAGAAACCTACGCGAGAGGAAGGAAAGAAGAAAAAGAAAAAAGAATCCAAAAAGGAGGGCAAGGAAAAGACTAAAAGTAAAAAGAAAGGGGATGTAGCGTTCAAAAAGTTCAGCAAAAGCGGAAAGGAGCGCAACTATAGAGAAAGAGATAAGGACGAGAAGAGAAGTAAGAAGGAAAGACGGGATTCCGGAGAGAGCGTCGAGGAGCGACAGCGTCGCCGTCGCGAGAAAAGGAAAGACTTGGCCAGATACGACGTGAGGTCCGTAGTCACCGAAAAAAGAAAGAAAACCAAGGACCCTTTCGGCCGCGACATCTCCCCGCGAGCGCGATCGCCCTCACTGTCACGGTCACCCCCACCCTTATCGCGATCCGGCACGCCTCCGCGCCCCGCGCGGTCCCCGCCGCGCCGTCGCACGCTCTCCCGCGGCCCGCCTTCACCGTTCCCGCGATCGCGCCCATCCCCGTCTCCGCGTTCCGCCACGCCGCATGCGTCTCCGCGTCGGTCTGTGAGTCCCAAGCGTCGCTCCCCCGGCAAGAAGCGGCGGCGCTCCGCCTCCCCCCGCCGCCGCGCCTCCCCGCACCGTCGGCGTTCCACCTCGCGCGGCCGGAAGCGACGCCGTTCCGCCTCCCGCAGTCCGAAACCCAAGCTGGCAAAGAAGAAGAAGCGAGCGCGCTCCGAGCGGCCGTCCTCCCGCCGCCGCCAGAAGTCGCCCAAGCGGCGGCGACGGCCCGTGAGCCGCTCCCCGCGACCGTCCCCCCGGCCCTCGCCGCCGCGCGTCGACTGGACGCCGCCCTCTGTCGACTCGCGCCTGCTGTCACCGCGCACGCCGCCGCCGGAGCCGTCCCCGGAGCGCCGGCCGCCGCCGCCAGAGGAGGAGCGCCGAGAGCGCCGCCGTCGCGACCCGGAGCGCCGTAAGCGCGGCCGCGACGCGCCCGGGCCGTCCAAGGAGGTGTTCGCATCAGGAGACAACATTCTCGTGAGCGTGAGCTTCGAGGAGCGGGAGCGCGAGGAGGGCGAGAGGCGGCGGCGGCGGGACGGCAAGCGCGCGCGGAAGCGCCGCCGCGCCCCCCCTCCGGTGGAGGCCGCCGCCAAGCCCGTCGCCATCATCGACCTCGACCGCTCGCCTTTCCGCGAGCTCACGCCCTCGCCCGAGAACGTGATCGTGCTCAGCGACAGCGACCGCGGGGAGCCGGACGCGCCGCCCGCGCCGGAGCCCGCGCCGGAGCCGGCGTCGGAACACCCGCCCGTGGGACCTAAGACGCCGCCGGAGCCGGCGCGCGTGGAGCCGCCGGCCGAGCCGCCGGCGCCGGAGCCGCGCTCGCCGGACGCGTACGACCCGTTCGAGCCGACGCGCTCGGCCAGCGCGTCCCCCGGCTCCCCGCGCTCTCCCGCGCCCGCCCCGAGCCCCCCGCGCGCGCTCATGACGCTGGAGGCGGCGCAGAAAACCAACATGTCCGCGGACGAGGTGTTGGACCGCCGCCCACTCTCGCCCATGGAAAAGGTATGTTATAGAATTGCGTTTAATTAATTCACAGGAACTTTAAAATCGTCCACATTCCTAGAGAAGAATAAGAAGAGTTGAGAAGGAAACAAAAAAATTGAATAAAAAATGAAAAAAAAATCCAGGGTGGACAACCAACCCTTATCACTTAGGGGTATGAAAAATAGATAGTAGCCGATTCTCAGACCTACTGAATATGAATATAAAATTTCATAAAAATTTGTCGAGTCGTTTCGAAGGAGTATGGTAATTAACATTGTGACACGAGAATTTTATATGTTACATATAAGATATAATATTATCGATACTAATTGATGGAAAAAGTTTGCAAGTATGGAAAAGGTTTCCCGGGCCAGTCTGGCCAATGCTCGTCAAGGACGACGTCCGTCCGCACTGCGTCCTCCACTGTACGCCGCTGGAGGCCAGGCCTTCACTAACTGATACCAAAACGTCTTCAAAGTTCAAATACATTTTTGATCGCGCCCCCAGTTTCTTATAGACAAAGGGGTCGAAGAAAATCACTAATCAGTAGAAAAGAATAGACACAGTTCGTCCGATGTTGCAGTACCAAACAGTTGCACCAAGCGGAACCCACTAATCGCAATGACCGGTGCAGGTGCTCGCGCTGCTGCAGTCGACGCGCGACGTGTCCCCGGAGCCGCCGCCGGAGCCCGCGCCGGGCCCCGAGCCCGCGCCTGCGCCCGCGCCCGCGCCGCGCATCGTGCTGCCGTCGCCCACGCGCTCGCAGCCCAAGCTGTTCCCGGGCAAGCCGTCGCCCATCAAGTCAAACCCCGTGAAGCCCATGCAGCAGCTGCGGCGCGCCGACGACGGCGACTCCCCGTACTCGCCGGGCTCCAGCGACTTCGGCGACCTGTTCGAGCCGCCCGCCAAGCCGCCCGCCAAGCTCTCCGTGTTCGACGCGCTGTTCGACAGCAAGCCGCGCCGCAAGGGCAAGTCCTCGGCGGCCAAGGTGCCCGTCAAGCTCAACAAGAAGAAGGGTGAGCGTTGCATGCCGTCTGCCACTGATCTATACGTACATATGTGTCTCTAGGGTGCTTGGGACGACGCCATGGCTCTCGTTATCCAACATAACTAATTTATTATGTGTCCTTTTCACATCTGGATCTCCGATCTGATATGTAGAAAACCTTTTAAATCGTAACTCATTTTGTCTGTGTAGGCAAGACGCAGGTGGGCGTGAAAATAGACGAAGAAAACCTGAAGATCCTCGACGACCTGCCCAGCTCCGCGGTGGAGATGCAGGTCAAGAGCAAGGTAACGATCAACACAGACACCCTGTTGTCGTGCAAGGCTCGGTGAAGCTAATTGTAAACGGCCCACAATTCCAGTCTTGGGAGATGATAATATCTCGTTTGTTCTACCATATTAGAGGTTTTTTCAAAACAACTACGCATCATTATGCTATTATGTCGAAATGACGTCGTAGCGGTCGCAACTCGATCGGCGGCTTTAGTCGATTGAGTTGAGAAACTCGGAACCCTTGCCGTATAATAGCTAATGGCCGCTAATACCATAAATTTCCTAAGGGCTTCCGTGCAGGAGCTTATGCTTTTGACATAAGAAATTGGGTTGGCTAACTCCCACTAAATAGCAACAGCGCTGGGTTGGGGCTCGAGGCCTTCTCAATTTCGAGGAGGATAGTCCTGCAACAGGCTCATAATAATCCGAAGTCGACCGGTGATCCCATCCACCGGTGTCGCAGCACCCTCGGGAGGACCTTGTGTTGCAGCGCCGCGCACCGTTCAGGTCTCACGTCCCTTGCTGGGATAAGATTCGCTTCCTTACACTGAGTATTAGGTCAAGAGGACATTGGTAGTGGAGGTGTAGGCGGGATGTTTCGGTTGTTATAATTAAATACCACTTTTCAAGCAACAGTGATTGATGTCCGGGCGACGGCCACCGCCCGCTGTCAAGTGGCTCGTCGGCTCGTTTGTCGGCTATTTATATATTGATGAATTTTGTGATGTATCTATGAATGTAATAATATTGGAAGTCGGTCAACGCGGGCCGCCGGGGCCTGGCACCGACACGTTACGTTAGATATGATACGGTGTGCGGTGTGCGCTCGGCCGTGGTACAACTAAGTGACGGGGGCAGGGCGGCGGTGTGTTGCAGTTCCTCAAGAAGCTGAACCGGCAGGAGCGCGTGGTGGAGGAGGTGAAGCTGGTGCTGAAGCCGCACTACAACAAGAAGCACGTCACCAAGGACGAGTACAAGGATATTCTGCGCCGCGCCGTGCCCAAGGTACACTGTCATACGTGGCGCTTACACCATCCTAGCTACATTTATCACGTTTAATAGGACGCTTAGGTAGGATAACATTTTAAAGGTAAATTAATTAATTTATGTAACAACTGACTTACTGACTTTATTAAAGATTCTGTCAGATGACACTGTTTTTTGTTAGTAAATAGTGAAGAGATTCATTTGCGGGACCAAATATACTATGTATCTATACTATATGGTCCCGCGTTAGACCTTGTTTTATTATTAAATATAATTATATAATTATTGTTCAGAAATCAATGAAGCGTGAAGCGCTCATAGCCCGGCGGCTTGCGTCGATCTCAAGTGATCGACAAAGTTAAGCAACAGCGGGCGCGGTCGGTAGTTGGATGGGTGACCGCTAGTGGCAAAATTTATTGAGCGCTTCCGTGCTTCGGAGGGCACGTAAAGCCGTCGGTCCCGGTTGTTACCATATGGTAGCAGTCGTTAAGCCATGTCGGATACCTTCGGGCGGCTTAAAAATATCCGACACTTGGGTTGGCCACTGACCCCTCCACCAATCCGCACTGGAGCAGCGTGGTGGAGTATGCTCTAGGCCTCCTCAGGTATGAGGAGAGACCCGTGCTCAGTAGTGGGCCATCAATGGGTTGACGCCAAGCCAAGCCAGAAATCAATGTACGTAATAATAATAAAATTAATCTTGGGTCCTAAGTTATATACATTCAATAAATTTTATGACTCCTTGCACATCACTATTGAGTATTGACCATAAAGAACAGGAATTTGCTCCTATTTATAACACGCTTTTATTATAATTAATTTATATTGCCGCGACAATAATTAACCCCTGGAGTGTCGAGACCCCCGAATGTAAAACATGGCCAACGTGTCACGCCTATTCGTAACTCGCGCGATCTTGTCGCTAGGTCATCGTAAAAATGAATTGTACGGGTTTATGTTATAATTATATCACATAAATTATACATCATTGTTATCACAACGAAATTGCCTAACATCTAAAACAATTAAATTAAAGCAAAAAAACTTACCTGCGTAAGAAATTATTCAATTTCTTTTCAACTTCGAAATTTTCAAACACAATGGGGACACATTTTTCCACATTTCACTAACTCACAATGCACATTAATCAAAACTAACACTATCACTACTTAGTATACATATTTACGCATCGATATAATACATTATTTCATTTGGAAACACAGTAATTACACGGTAAAAGAAGTTAGAAAACTAACACGAAAACGGTGCCAATACCGGCATATTTTTAGCGAGCCGCTTAGCGGCCGAAGTTATTTTATTTTTGGTCAATTTTGTGGTAAATATTGTAATCAATATGTTGCTAGATTAATTAGCTAAGAATGTGTAATACTATAAAACCAAACTTGCTGTACCTATATTTATATGAAAATTTACACAGCTTGTCGACTTCTACGACACTGTAACTATGTTGTTCAAAAGTTATTTACTTTTTTCACCAACTTTTTTATCACCATTCACAAAACTAGCACTTTACACGTAATCTGCACAACTTTTCCAGTAATAATAAGTAAAAA
The DNA here is from genome assembly GCA_905404295.2 of Ochlodes sylvanus. NCBI lineage: Eukaryota > Metazoa > Arthropoda > Insecta > Lepidoptera > Hesperiidae > Ochlodes > Ochlodes sylvanus. Next base: position 133,015 of record FR990135.1, on the reverse strand, counting down.
TCTCATCAGTTAATTCACCGTTTCCTTCTCGAAAACAATTTTATAAAATGTTGCGAACTCAAATGACGCGAAACGAGCGTAGCGACCGTACTGTACAACTTTCAAATAAATATTTTCCTGTTTATCATTCGACTTTGCAGCCAATCACAGTCGGTATTTCGTAGCTAATGAACGTAGGTTCAATTTGAATCCAACCAATGAGATCAAAATATCATGAAATAGACAATAATCGTCCTTCAATACGATTGTATTTAGTTTGCCCCTCCGTAGGGGGTGCACTTCACGTTGGCCTAGAAAATTTTTTGCCCCGACGGAGGGGACAACTACACTCGAGGGGTTAAAATGTAACGCAATTTTATTGGGCATTGTTGTTGGCATCAACAATTTAAATAACATTTATACCAATTCTGGTTAATTACATAAAAGTAGCTTAAGATTAATTAGTTATTTAGGAATGTCACAATTTAGGATTGTGGTATGTATCTGCGTATGTCGGGACAATATGTATGCGAGCATGCGCATTACATTATGTACAAAGTCGAGTGTGTATCGGCGGTTCGGTTCCAGATCTGTCACAACAAGACGGGCGAGATCAACCCCACCAAGATCCAGGCGCTGGTGGAGGCCTACGTCAAGAAGTTCAGGAAAAAACACAAGCTCGGGCTGGCGTAGCGCGGCGCACCGACACTCGCAGATATTCTATAAGGATATTGTAATTATAATTATAATTTATGTACGGTCAATGTATTTTACTTTAAATATTTAAATAAATTAATTAAAGTTTAATTTTGATTTCACACATTTAGCGTTAAACTATATCGGTGTCGCATGAGCTGACATTTTGTAAATATTAATTCTTTTAATCGCAAGAGAGTAACTTTTTTCTATAGTATTAAAATTTGTTAAGAAATCGATATTGTAGATGCACTTATGTGGAACGATGGAGGGACGAGATAAGAAATAAAACTAGAATTATAAAAAGATGTTTATTAAATGAATTATAGGTACAGATTTGTCATGTTGAGTGGGCGGGAGCCGCCGCGGACGACGGACACTACGTTGATAGCACGCGGCCGCCCGCGACCGAACATTATCAATGTACAAAATCCAATGTAATAATATAGCTAACAGAGTTTGATAAACATGATGAAGTTTTCATTACTAGACGCGTCCCCTTCACCCACCCACTACTGCGTTACCTAGCTGTGACGTGCGCAATTCGCGTCTCTACTGGACAATATCTATCTTTGGTTCATAGTATAGTAAATGGCGTCGCGCCGTACCGCGCGACAACCGCTCTAACCCCACGTACATGGCCTCTACCGGCCGGGGTCAGCCCAGCCCCGGCCCAGCTCGTTATTTTATAGTTGCAAGATAACAATAAAAGTTTATATGATATTACAATTAACCAAAAGTCCAAAAGCGGGCTTTTAATCAGAGAAATTCTAACCAAGGTCATTTAAAAAGATTGACGAATACAGGTTCTAAAACTAACCGAATTTTCAAGCCCTCCGATATTTAGAGACTATTTATCATTAAACTGACATAAAACAAAAATGACAGTGTCAAAACAATAAACGGCCTGTGCCAAACGTCAAATTATAATCTATATATATCTATATATATAAATAATAATAATCTAAATGCAGATGTCCGTTCGCTAACAGATGAGACAGAGCACAAGATAACATGAAGAGAATGACTGTGAAACTGACGAAAAAAATGTATTTTTTATTTTTAGACTAGTAATAGCTAGATATATTTTTTAAATGTTACACACGGCTGAGTAAGCGTGCTGAATTAGGAGACGCGCCGCAGGCGCCGTGCGGCGCGCGGGGGAACCGTTATTATATTATATAGCGAACTATGCTACTTGCTCGACACTTGGAGATGAAAATATTTAACAATAATGGGGGTGAATATTGAGTGAGGGGTGGGGGGCGGCGGTTCAGGCGGCGACAGCGAACCCGAGGCGGCGCTTGGCCATGTCGAACTCGGTGTAGTACTTGCCGATGAACACGTCGCCCAGGATCCACAGCGGGCCGTTGGGCGGCGGGATGTCCAGCCCCATGAAGCCCGACAGGCACACCGTCTTGCCGAACTGCGAGATCTGCGCACACACACATTGATTTATTATTTAACTAGGCAAACGAGCAACGATAGGCGGGGAGCAGCCACCGCCGTCCTTCAACGGCGACGAGAAGGTAATGTTTCCGCTGATTAACATGTATTATTAAATATCTAACGCAATCACATAAACATTTCACGGTACATTTTAATGCGAAGGCGGGAGGTGGCTCCACCGTCGGCAGTCAACTACGTGTTATAGATTTGTGCGACATCCAAGCTTCCCTAACGCTAAGACCGATCGCCGGAGTCCGTCATTCAGTGGAGTGCACCCTGAGCGCAGGTCTGTGCCGAGTCATTTACGGATGGGGTCCTACTACCCGAATAGCAGAACGTTGTCGAAATATAAACCCATTTTAGTAATTTTAAATGAAAACTCTATACATCTAATTTATGAAATAAATGACACGAATAAAGGAGCTCGGGGCGGCACGAGGGTTCCGAGTGTGATATGATCGGTGAGCGGCGCGTACCCTGAGGATGTAGTCGGTGCCCTCGAGCGTGAAGGTGGCGCCGCCGATGCTGAAGGCGACGGGCGGCAGGCGCGGGATGAGCGAGCAGTCCACGGCGTACTGGCCCGACACCAGCGGCGTGGCGCCCAGCGCGCGGTTCAGCCGCTCCACGTCCCCCGTCGGCCCGCCGATCAGCGACGTGCCCGTGTCCGCGATGGCCTCGCACCCCTGCACCATACACAATACAACGCCACTATGGCCGATCAAATTCGAAAAGAGAAAGGTAACGGAGAAGATAGTGATTGTGTCAACAATAGGGTATTTGACAGATTTTAGAAAAATATTTTAAATTGTTCAATATAACATAACATTATATTATGCAATTTGCTTAATTCTTTGTAAATTACTCATTTTCTATGAAAACCACCACCACAGTTTAAATGAACAAAAAAGCCGACGGTACCTTGGCGCAGAAGCTCTGGCCGGCCAGGCGCACGCCGTCCATGCGGAACTGCCAGTAGGCGGCGCGCGACACCGGCACGTAGGTGAAGTTGCCGCGGTAGTGGCGCGGGTCCGAGCCGCCCAGGATCACCTCCCCGCCCTGCGCCGCGTTAGGGTCCCTGCGCACGGCGAGACACTCTTACCTTACGTCACACGTCACTATCAAATTCGAGTGACAGTTTATGGACGGCCCCTCGCCACAATCGATTGCTCAGTCAGTTCAGTTTGTATTCACTCAGGTATCACGGGGTATCGGGGTCACGCGACATGGATCACAACTTCTTTAATTATTGTCTGTGTGTAGTAATTGAGTATTTCAACTCAATAGACATTGAACAAATTTAGCTTATATCACGGTTCTTTCGCTACGGTACTTTTCCTCCCGAAATATTGTTTTGTTTACATGGGATAACAAATAAAAATTAATACAGAGGTTCTGTGAAAATGTTAATAAAATTAATGTTTGGATAACACAAACGTAACTTGCAATAGTTTCATTAATATCTCTCTTATTAGCATAAAACACGAAATTTCGCCTCGAATAAATGAGTAGCAACGTTTGACGTGTTCTCGTAGGGGCCGATGACCGCGGCGTGTGTGTGTCTGTGTGTGTGTGTGTGTCACCTGTTGAGGTAGAAGGAGAACACGGGCTGCACCAGCCGCTGCGCCACCATGTTGTCGAACACCGGCGTCACGCCGTCCACCGAGATGCTGCGCCGCGGAACAACCAAACATTCACACACACATCAATTATATTATGTTGACTGATTGTACCGAGCGCCACCCTCGTTACTGCCGGTGGCTAGCACATCATCCTGTCACAGGCATTCAATTTAAGATGCAGAATACTCTCACATGACTTCAATGAGCCAGGATATCTACAGGCCATAAGCCCCCCACGCTGGTCAAGTGCGGATGTGTGGACTCCACACACCTTTGAGAACTCTCAGGTGTCACGATGTTTTCTTTCACCAAAGCAAGTGATAATTAAATTATATTAAGCACATCATTTTTGAAAACTACAGCTGCGCGCGGGGTTTGAGCCACACAGTCACCACACGGCTAATGTTACTTTATACAACAGCATAACTGTTGGAAAATATTGTTGAAGGTACATACTTGTACAGTCCATTTTTCTAGCCGCGAGAAAAGTAATAAACATTACCTGTTTTTGGAAACATCACATTTTAACACAATTGCACGCTTCAATTATGATATATACAATTAAATGGGTTCACTTAATACATTACACTTTGATTTACACCACAAACTGCTTCGAATATACTTAATTTCATCAATTTAAGAAATTTTATTTAAACTCATTTGCATAAATTGCACAGATATAATATTTCAGTAAGAATTTGACATATCGGATATTTGAATCGTAGTGATGTGAATAAAAAATCGATTAGTAGTATTAGCTTGAACGATTCATTGAATGATAGTTATCGATATTTACTTTGGAAAGAGTGAATTATTATTTTGCTATTTAATATTAAATTTAACTAAGATTGCATGGCCGCGCGGTAACAGTCATGTTATTTACTCCTCTATTACGTACATAGAACAAAGAGCAAAGAACCGTTACGAATAAAAACACTTTACGATGCGTGCGCAGACCGAAAACACGAAAAACCGCCTCCCCGGAGTTAGCTATAGTCCACATTTTAGTTATTATTTATTAAGTCTATTGTCAAGCGAATGAACACAGAGAATAAAAGTAAGGAGCAGCACCTGAATACTCTTAAAATGTTAACTCTCTCACAAAGTTTTACTTAACTGTAATTTTTTAAATGATTGCATCATGTTATTTTTTACTTCTGGTAATAGAAAGACGAAATGGAGATAAAATAATGCAGTCTGTATTAAGTCTGCAAAAGTTTGAAGAAATAATAATTTCTCTGTTTTAGTAAGTAAAAAATTAAATATCTTGAAACTAATTAAAAGAGTAATAAAAATATATGAATTACTACACTGGTTTAATATAAAATGCCATAGATATCATCCTTCTTAATTATACAGTCACTCAGGCATATTTAAATAAAACACAGTATTTAATTTCAATAAAACATATTTGTTAGATTGGAATAAAATCGAAGAGTAGAAATCGATATCGATGCGATTCGATACAACAAAATCGCGTTAGTTACCAACAGCTATTAAATTGAATACTTCCGTACTCTATAGACTGCCAGTGTCTAACTGACGTTACGATGACGTTCCTAGTCGGCCATATTGGTTAATCATTTGTTTACTTCTTAACTCTACGCTAGAAAAACGGACTGTAGTAGAGACTTCATTGTGACAGTATTGTCCACAATTTTAGCCTTACCGTTTTAGTACGACCGGCCTTCATAGCTCAGTATACAATATTTATATTTAATTTAAGGGGAGAAATCTACTTAGTAATAAATAACATTCAATTATTAGAAATCTAGAAATCGAAGGATTGCCTTCATTATTTAATTTATAAAGGTTTGTAAACATTTTTTTATTTAAATAGCCGTGAAACGAGCACTCGACCCGCCGGATGTTGAGCGGTCGTTGTTAGCCGCGGACGTCGGACACGCAAAGGAATCACCGGCACTCGAGCGCCCAATTATAATAAGGTCGGTGTGGTCACCTGCTGAAGGCCATGCCGAGGATGCCGTCGAACTTGGCGGCCACGAAGGCGAGCCCCGGCTCCGACAGCGCCTCCGCGAACGTCTGCGCGCGCACCGTGAGCCCGCCCACCTGCAGCACCGCCCGACACACACGTTTAGCGAACGGTTTAGTCATCACCGACCGTATATACTATGTGAGCGGTGTAGAGAACATCAATAGCGTGTTTCAAGTTTGACTTGACTTCACTATGTGACATGTAGAACAATACCAAAAAACCTAGTATTAAACTTTGCACGCAAAGTTCTCAACATTTCAGTATAATCAACGTTAGTGTATCGAAAAGCCATTGTACTAAAAGTTACGAGAACTATGTAAATAATGTCACACCAGAGGAGGGAGGCCACACATGTACCACTCCAACAATAATGAAATTGGTGTGACGTAACGCATGGACACTGTGGCCAGTCCCCCAATGGGCCCTGTCGGTACTCACGGAGACGTCGTCGGTGGAGAGGAAGCCGGAGAGGCTGCCGGAGCCGTAGTGGATGGCGAACTCGGTGCCGTTCTTGCGGAACGAGCTCGACTTGCGACTGTCGTACTTGTTGTGCAGCACTGCAACCACCAACCACATCTGTTACATAATTATTACTAATAGCTCGCGGAGGAGTACGATAGATTGCCGACAGGTATTGGACCCACCGCTCGCGGTGACCAGCAGCATTACGCCATACAGCCTCGAGGTCTGCGCACATTACACCTACTCGACGCCAACTCCACTCCAATGCTCTCTCCCAACTCTCATAAGAAAGCATTGGAATATGCGCTTTGTATCGTGTTCATTATTGTACAATTTGTGGTCGGATTTGCCTCGACTGTAGGAATACGATGCGCCGACCGCGCTAGTCCACTTGTTTTGACTAAATATTAAAAATTCAAACTTAAAGCTCATATTTCATTGCGAACGACAACGAATTCACTCTTCGCGTGTAGTGAAATTGGTGCGCGCTGATTTAGCTCTCGACTACGTATATTAAAAGTAACTCGTTATTCAGCGAAATCGTTACGGATTGTGTATGTGTGTGTGTGTATGTAACTCACGGCACGCGATGTTGGTGTAGTGGCACTGCTTGGACGGCACCCACAGGTTGGACGAGCCCGTGTCGAACACCACCTTGAACGTCTGCGGCGGGCTGCCGATCGAGATCGGCCCGTAGTATTGCGCCTGCGAATTAACAAAATAAAAAAAACAATGGGATAACATAACTGGATAGAACATAGTTAACTAAACTTCGACATCAAGAGTGTGTATTCTGCCTTATGTTATTCTATTATCGCTCACGACACTGCTCAACGTCCGCCTCCGATCTAATATTATAAATGCTCTCCCCTTTATTCTTTCTGATAAGAATTTTGGATTTTTGGATCCAAATGTATTTAAATTTTTCGTTTAATTGAGTTTTGGTTAACCAAAATAGATGACGTAAATTAGGAGTGAGGTTTTCGTTGATATAGATAACAGCTTTGTTGGTGTTGTCGAATATAATTATCATGATTCGTAACTTTGTGTTTTCGCTGTTTGAACCAGAGATTTCCGTCTTCCCTTGAGCGTAGTATCACAATTATTCGATGCAATATTTTTTTCGCCTCGGCGGTCTTTTGCGGCCCTACCTACCTTCCGAACTTCAGTTATTGACGATTCTTCTAGATTTTTTTTGCTATTATTACTAGATACTATTTCCTTAATATCCTCACTCCTCACATTTGTTTCCAATAATTTCAACGTTATTCTCTTTCTTTTAGCTCCAAAACTTCTAGTCTTTCTTCTAGCGCTTTGTTATACTTTTCTAAATAAACGTTTCTGCTCGTTATAAACTCGCGTTTCGATGATTTTAAAATACGGGTTGAATCGGAGTGGAGTTGGCGTCTAATTGAAGTAATGTGCGTAGCCCTTCCCTTAATACCTACATTAGAACAGTAAGCAATAAAATATGTGTACTTCTATCAAGCTAAATCCAAGGTGCTAGCAGAAGACAATATTATAGTATTGTGTTGTCATTACATTAGCAGTACAGTGACATGAGGCACTTGTGTTATCGCAGCGTCCAGCAGAGGTTATCATGACCAATTAACGCTGCCGCGGTGTCCCGGTGTCGCTCAACCGGACAATCAGCGTAAATATTTACACTATGTTATAGTTGATACCAGCGAAAATATACTTAGAAGTGTAACTACCAATCAAAAATAGCGTAATAAATACTAGGTTGGGGCGTAGTAGGCAACGTCAGCCCTTTCGTCGTTCAATTTTTTGTTTTTACTGCCATTGAAATTAGCCAATCAGGGCTAGGTGGCTGGCTAGCGCTTTCAGCGCCAGATCTAGCGCTTTTTTGGCCCAAAGCGCGTTTTAGCGCCTAGAGCTAAGCGCGTTTTACCTACTTTCCTAATCTTTAAAAATCATAATAGATCTCTCGTCACTGATTCGCGGCAATTGGAGCGAATTTTTAATACGCTTTTAGTAGCTTCGTACGTATGTTAGTATTAGTATGTAACGGATACTTTGAACATGATTTTGTCTCCCTTCAAAACGTCGGATTAACTCGAAATTTGGAATACTTATCAAGGACCGATGGCAAGAAAGAAAGAAAAATGTTTATTCGCAGTCTGAAAAAGAAAAAATAAAATATTGTTAAAAAAAACTAAAAACACGCTTTTATAATAAAGCGTGTTTTTAAAAACTAAAAACTAACTATATTTTATTTTTTCTAATTATAAAATCGTGTTTTGAGTTTTTTTAACTATATTTTATATTACAACAATTTTTTTCGTAGGTGCATTTTTGACGTGAGAGCGCGTTTTTGCCAACAGGGGTTGGCAGCAGTGATCCCGGGCAAAGCTGACTCTAATAGGGTAGATGTTTATTATTTGTTTGATTGTTTATTAAAAGCTTGTTTAATTGTGGAAACAAAAACTTCTGTTAACACTGTAACCTATTCATTTAATAAAATTACAACGAATTAATGTGATAATAATTCTTAAATATCTTCCACATACAGGGAAGATATTTAAGAAAAACAATGTATGGGGGTAAGTTTAGAAATAATTTAATAGAATCCTTTATCCTACTACAATATAAATTATTTTAACAACTTTTGCGTGTTTCTGTATGATTTTTTTGGAATTAAGATAGCAAACGAGCATGCAGCACCACCCTTCCGCTGCTGCCCAATACACCTGAGATCGACCCAGAACAAGACTAAAGTAGGTACAGTACACGTTACACGTGCAGTAATTACAACAAATGCATGGAATCAATTGCTACGCTCTGATAAATTACTCTTTTATTTTATTAATTGATTATCTTCACTTCGATAATAATTAATCCATGACATAAAATGAATAGAATTTTATTACATAATATAGAAATGTTATTAATGCAAATGTGATTGTTTGTCCTTCTTTCATGTCGCAACAGCAAATAATTAACTATACCTAATTTATTCATTCAATTTCAATTAAATTAAAGTTATTAATTACTATTCCTTTTTTAAAGTTAGTGATTACTTTTATTTTTACAGTATATCACTTCAGTCTAAATTAATAACAATAGTTAAAGAGGCATAGAAGTATTAGCTTGTGGTTAAACCACTTGCATATTGGTCTCACAGGAGACAACATAATACTACACACATTCTTTATTTTCAAATAGTATGCATATAACAAATTAATTATCACTAGCTTCAGGGAATTAAATTATGTAGTCTAATAATAATAATAAGAATGATTCCTGTCAATGGTAGAGACTATGTCAGCTGGCTGACAGAACAGTCCATACTCACATCAAGGTAGTTGGAGAGGGGCTCCGGCGCGGGCCCTCCCGCAGCGTACTTGATGCGCGTCTGCTGCAGCTCCGTGCCCACCTCGTCCAGATGCCGCCGCACCGACTGCATGCGGAACAGCGGCACCCTGGCGCGTGTCATTGACGAGCTTCATTATATATGGAGGCTCACAACACAAGTGGAAGCATGCAAACTTCATTTTATACTAAAAAATCTCCTTGTTTTTTTCACTGTCATTTTGGTTTAGCGTGCAGTAGTCAAATACTTTCTAAATATTAGGGGGAATAAAAACTCTTTAATTTATAAAAATGGGTTAATTTTAGAATCTATATTTGTCAATATTTAATAAATGACCAAGATTAGAATTTCTCGGACTATAGATATAAATATAGATAATAATACTTACCTCGTAAACTCAGCCGCATATGTTGTGACTACCGCAAATAGCAAGAGGAGTAACTTTCCCATTGTTATTGCAAGTCACGATATCTGCAAAAAAACAGCGCACATGAAAACAATTTACTGAAATGTCAGAGCGCAAATAATTATCGCGCTTCTAGTTCACTGTTAATTGCTATGTCGCATACATGTAGCTGTTACTTAAATAAAATCACAGAACCTTTTTAATTACCTATTAACTACAGAATAATATAATCAAATTAATGGACTTATTGTATTCAATGTATTCCGTCCGGCTCAAGCGAGAGCGACACAACAATTCAAATTGTCAATTAATAGATGAAATTGAAAATCGTCAAGTAATGACATTTTATAATTGACATATGAGATATGACAGACCACAATGAATGAGTGAAAGGTAGGTACTTACGTCAAATCAGTATCTAGGGATGCCAAATTCGCCTTGAATTCCATTCACATCACTACGTATACGGCAAATCGATGTTTAAAACGATAGATAGTAATAGTAGTGCCGGTTATGACACTAGCCGATTAGTCGATTGTAAAATATGTAAAGAGGCCGACCGGTCAGTTTGGACGATCACTTGTCTTTCATTCCTTCCTACTCTTTTATTTAAATACAAGGAAAAAAATATAATGTTTATTGAAGAGGTAAAACTATAGATCTAAGGGTCCCGCTTTTGGTGGTTGGCAGGTAAGGGGATACAAGAGAAGAGGAACTACCCAGATCGGGGGTAAATTCAGATGTGAATACGAGATGTTCATCTGAAAAGGCACCAAAACAATTCAACACCACAGTTTCAGAACATTCCTCATAACATCTATAATTGGGATCCTCGATGTCGACATTTCGAATGAAGTTTAGATTCGGGATCACTTGCTAGGTAAAACCAAACTAGCTTCAAAGAATTTGGGCGTGCTAATAAATGATTTGAGTTTCATAAAGCACGAGTCTGACCTCATGGAGTACTGCTCACACCTTTGGGCGGGGGCCCTAACTAGCCAAGTGGAACCTTTCAACCGAATCCAGCGGTGAGCTATTCGTCTTGTTGACATGAGGATCCCATGCTCACAGATAATTTAGAATAACTCGAGCTGCGGAGAGATGTGGGCTCTATGTGTTTTATACGGTGTGTGTGTGTGTGTATGTGGCGGTGGAAGTTAACTTCCGCCACCACACGTTTCGAGGTATATGTCATCGGGATACCTGGCATTCGTCCACAGTTTGGTTTTTGTTTTCACGACATTTCTTCCCACGTACGTGTAAACTGTGGAACGAACTTCCTACATCGTTATTTCAACGCGACACGACACGACAAATCATCCTACCGATTTCGTGACGATAAATCCATGGTATTGCCATATGAACTAACCGATGAATATAGTTTACCATTAAAATTGTGTTTTAATACAAGCAAACATCCGTTGTCGTCCAAAACAAATAAAAACTATTCATTTCTTATTGATTTATACCAAAAAGCATAATCTATATAACTAAATATTATGCCAAAATCATTTAAATATTTTTGACGTCGGCAATACGTACCTACAATAACTGTTTATGTCAAACTGACTGACATATTTGGCCACAAGGGACATTACACTGAAACCAAACGTCAAAATCTTCCAATAAACAGATAAACATAGATAAATATATACAGTTATATGGGTTTTGTTTGCTGTCAAAGTTAATTATAACCGTAGGTACTAAAAAATCGTTAACTGACTCCTTTCTTAAATCTATACTGAGGAGTTTCTTACGGCAGTAAGTTACTTAATTAAATGTAACGCTACTTAAATACCTGTCACTGTTCATACAAGTTGTTTCTTGTTATTAGAAGGCATAACCGTTAATAAATTATTATTATCCCAAAGCTACTCCATGAGGTTTTTTGAAGTGAATACTTATTTAGTATCGTTGTGATTTAGAATTCGTTGAAACGGAAATGACGCGAATGAAGCATCGGTAACATGGCGGCTGACGTAAGCACTAAGCAAAACATCAATATTTGGACTGAAGTATTCGTTGTTATGAAGTATCACTTCTAGCACGTGTGATTTGCACACATTTTGATTTTTTTAAACTGTTAGAGGTAAGAATATAATATTATAATTGTAAATACTGCTATCTATTAATAAGTTTGGAAAGTATTAAGCACACTGATCGTTATAGGAGAGGAGGTAAAATAAACGAAAACAATATGATACGGTTCCATTTCGAGTAACCTTTATTTGGCAAATTTGCACATTTTGTTACATACTTTCTTTGAAATCCCAACAAGGTCCACAATATACATATATATTTATTCGATTTATTGTAATTTTTTCGACATAATAAATTACAGCTCATAGCATCCCTTACTGCTACTACTTACATTATGTACAGTTTCGTGTTCAGTGCACCGAAAATAAATAATTTAGAATAAGGCACAGTTTGGATAATGAACAAGTCGAAAATTTGAAAAGGTTGAAAGCTGCCGCCGCCCCCCGCCCCCCGCCCGCGGACGTATACACACTATTTACGTACATGTAACGTTAAACACACAGACATTGATCAGTTACAACAACAATATACAATCATTATTGTTGTTATTGATGTGAAACTTCTATATCGACGAACTCAGGAAAGTGAAACAACAAATTTCGTAATTTATTCTGAATCGGAAGTGCGAAATATATTTTCTTAAACAGGCAGTTGTGTACTGAGTATATGTACGTATACAGTCACGGCGGAACAATTTACCGCTACAACTAAAACAAACAGTACGGTAGGGTACTACTGGTACTAGGGTACGGTTATAAGTTAATGGTAAGTAAAATAAAATTATATGCCGTAAAGAAGTTTCACTTCGGACGTGTGTAGGTAGGTACACTATTAGGTGTACACTTTTTATCATATTATTTATTAAAAGTAATTTATTTTAAAGTAAATTTATTTACACGTTTGTTTAACATTTAATTACGTGCTAGTAATTCAAAAAATGAATAGATCTATGTACATACTGCGCACAGTGCGCACTCCACAACCTTGTGATACATAATGTATATTTTTAGAGATTGCAGTCGGATTTACAAATATGATATACTTAGGTAGGTACATATAGGTAAGTGATAATAAATAGGCACCAACTTACAACTTTTAAGCTATATTATATGAAGTCAGTAATATAAAATAGGTCGTTGTAAGCCGGCGCTCGGCAGCCCCGGCCGCGGCGGAGGCATCGCGTCATAATCTACCAGCCAATACCTGCCGATGCCGGTCGGGCCTCTCGACTCCCTTGCTAAACGTACCAACAATCCATCCAATACAAATCGACGTGTACATTTTTAAATGTACCACTATAATAATTAAAAACAATGTCGGAGGCGATCGTACAAATGATAAAATCGTATACGAATGTAACAATACATAACAGGAATAACAGAAATTGTCGATCATGAAATTACAAATTGTCATTACACATTACCATTGAAACATAAACATTTTGACTACGTTTGGTTATTTCATATGTAAAAAAAACATAATCTAGATACCGTGAGAGACAGGGTGGGACCTGAATTGTATGTCTTATTACAAAAATTGTTTTGCCCCTACCCTATACATACGGAGCTGGTTGGGTTGGGTTACATTAGAGCGAACACTACAATAGGGTAGTTGACAGTAAGAAAATATTTTGAATATTTCTATTTTTTATGGTAGCTTAATATTTACAAATGCGAAAAATCGATCTTATTGATTAAATAAATCATGATTATTTAATATTTTTGAGAAATAAAATCCCGTAATTACAGTCACTTGTCACGTGACAGCGAACGCCAATACGACGCGTGACGTCACACGTTGCAAAACTAAACAAACTTGACATAGCATTTTGGTGTTTCCGCTCAACCAAACAGCTCTTCGTTTACAACTTATGACGTCACACGAGTCGCCATGACAGTTTGACGCGTTTTTTGACGGAAACGTCAAATAGTTTATGAAAATATAAAATAAAATATGTTACAGTTAGTATTTTACTGAAATATTAATATTTCAGTTAAATTATACCATTTGGCAAACTATGATTTAGTTTTTCAAAATTAGTCAACTAGCCTATTATAATATTATATATCTATTTAATTATCAACACCATCCCAGTAGGTACTCAAGTTTTTGTATGAGCACTTAACAATAAATTAACCGTAGTGATTATAAAATAAACAGTACAAATAATGACATGACTTGCCCGAACGTTAACAAGTTGTTGTTGCTTGTCAACCATCATTAAACGTCATAAGAAAAAAATACACCAATCCTTCGTGATTTCAATACCTAGACAGTTAAACACAAAAGGTGGCAAATTGCATTGTCAATTGTACGATCCGACCGCGACATGCACCGGCTTATATTATAAGCTATCGATTGCCCCAGCCGTACAGCCGGACAGCCGGACAGTCCCATCTTCTGAAGTAGAGGATCAAAACCGTACCTACTACACAGTGTAAGGTGTCTAATGTTCACGATAGGTGGCAGCACCGGTACACCGCGGCTGTGGGCCACGTACGAGGACGGTACCAAACGTAAATCGACGATAAAAATATATCAAACTAGATCGGGTCCGCGCACAGAAACCGTCTACACAACACACACAAACGTTTTGCGCGTTTTTTCGTTAGCTGTATAATGTAATGGGTTGAAAGTTCACTACAACCATCAACAACCATCTTTTGGGTTCAGATTTAGACTCATGTTAGATACTGACTTTATTATCCAAAAGTAGCTTTAACTGACGACAGCGAACGATACGGAATCGAGACCCTATCGATCGCAACCCCGCGCCCCCGCGTCAGTACCTCACTCCTGCCAACAACTTAGTTTGAACGCGGGGAATCACTTGACAGTTTCTATGCTGTTATTTGTCGCGTCTTTTAGTTTTTAAATTTCTAAAATTTTAAGTCTAAAATATTATGATTTAAGACTTTAATGTAAATTTATTTAATTACTCCAAACTTTTCGCACCATATAAATTGGTACAGAAACAAAGGCGGACTTATCGCCCGGCCGACGCTCGGGCCCCGTGAACACAACCGTCTGGTGGTATACATTATACATTACTTACATACATTGATAGAGTCAGCAATGAACCGAACCCAACGAGGTGCAATTGTTTAATATTTCCCTACCATCCTCACACAACGACGATATGTGACACGTGCAAAAATCCGGTACTCGGAAGATGTAGTTTTAAAAAATACATTGACTTATATTGTTCGATCGCTACTATTACCATTATGATTCTGATCCTCTACTTGTGATGCAGTGTACTGTACACTACACAGTAAATTAATTAACAGAGCTCACCATCACACACATGATCACCCGCGAGCATTACATCACAAATCTGATATCTACACTTTTACATTCGTATAACTAAACAAATATGTAATTGGTATGACTACCACACACTGCGAGTACAGAGCGGCAGAGCTCATCACATACATGTACTCTGTCTGAAGCTGTCGACTCCGGCCGGCAGAGGAGTAGCTCCACAATATATTTATTGCAATATGTATGCACCATTTGAAAACACCATTTACTGAACAGTTATAGTTAACTGATTTTCGCTGGTCGGCGCGCGCTGCGCGGACGTCAACTCCTGTGCTCACGGTGTGTAGTGGAATAACTGTCCCGACCCAACTAAACTCTTCGATCGGGCGCAACAGGACGGCTCGGTTCAGCCTCTAAACACGATACCAATGGAGATACAATACAAATGACTTAACTTACGCTCTACACATAGTTTGTACACACAAATTGACGGTATGGATTACTAAAGATACGATTCAACAGAATGCGCCGACGGCGTGCAGCCGGCCTCTCGCAGTGCACTGAACAAATCAAACACACGCGCCAACACACACCGGCCCGTCGCAGCGCCGACCAATCAAACCGTAACAATTCTACGAGGGGTAGGAATAAATGTAGGAAAATAAATAGGTATTTAACTAGTCCTCGACAATGGTTTTCACTTATTGGAACGAAGTTCCTTCTCGCGCGTTGCGAAAGGAGGCTAGACGGAAAAATGAATGAATGAATGAATTAAGACGAAAAAAGTTGTAACGACACTTTTTCGTCTTAATTCATTCATTCCGTCTAGTTGCATATATTGTGTACAGCGCCATCTCGTGGAGCGTTTTTGTAATAAGCAAATGCGTAGTTTTGTCATTCGTCGTTCCTTCACTAATTAATCGAAAGGAACTTCGTTCCATCCGGGTGTCCCTTAACACCTCTCAAGTATTTTTTTATTTCTTAAAATATCTAGTATTTGATAGGAAGATACGAGGTCGCAATGTCACCAGCCACGTGACCAGAGGCCGCACGTGTCGGCCGGCGCTTGCGGGCGTCGTGTTGGGGCATTAATGACTCGGATAACTTCTAAGCTCATTTCCAATGAAGATATAGTGTATTCCATTTACAATCAGATTAATAAAATACATGCAGCTAGTGTAAGGTAACAAACAACGTTCATCATCGCTCTCGTATCTCATGTAACGGGCAACGAGATGAACTGCCTATACCTAGCCGGTGTACGGTGTACGGTGTGCGGCGGGCGGGTACTGCTTGATACAGTCAACCCTACAACACGTAGCAATGTTCGTGCGGAGAGCGCTTCGATGTGGCCCTACCAGCTCCCGATAACATATTTGTCTAAGTAATGTAATCTATAGTTATGTTGGCACTCCATCAGTGATTGGCACTAATACATTTAAACAAGATTTATAGAAACTGCCGTATTCGATCATGTATTATGGTAAATTTAAAAATTTCTTTATGGCAACATTAAGCATTTTCAATCGTTAGTTATTGTCGATAGTCTGGCAACACCGGTGTAAAAAAGAATTTGCAGCGGCACAACATTGTGTGTGATTTTTCAATTATTCCACAAGGTACAAGGTAACTTTAAAACATTTCCTTTAGTAAATTTTTGATTATAAATGGGCAACGAATGGCCTTCTGTGTTTAGTTACACAAATAGTAAGGGAAATAAATGGTTTTCTTTCATATTAAAGTAACATAGCCTCGAATTAAGCATGTGCCGATGATTATAAAATACTTTTTATGATCAACTAGTTCATTGGCTCTCATGACAATCACTAATTTTCAGTTTTTCTGTTCCTACGTGAATATACTATACCCAAAAGTGAAGTCACAATAAGTTTATTAAAAAAAACTGTGTAATTCACACGTGCTGGAAGTGAAACTTAGAAAAATTCATGATAAGGCAGTTTTAGATAATAGTAGGTACAAAAGGATACGCGTCGTAGATGCGTTGCGTCGTGTGCGGAACTTGCTAAAAATATATGGCGGCGACTCACGAGCGACGCGTAGCATACCTGGACAAGATTCTAGTCGCTTGCAAGTAGCGTCGTGGGAGAAGGGCCTAACTGTTGCTCTTCCTATGTCATTTTCTCCCACGTTAAAATGTGTCTGTCTTTTTCTTTCCTTCATTTGCGCGTCATTTCCGTTTCATCTAATTCCAAATCACAACGATAATATAGATATAGAAGCTTTCAGTTCAAAAATGGATTGAACATGTCCGGAAACTGCTTGTTACTAAATCCTGGCACTGCCAATCGTTATACAATACAAATAGGTGCCAATCTTTGTGCTATTTTGAAATGCCAATCATTAGTGTCTTGCCTACATGAACTAAATGTGTATTTAGATTAATTTTTATTATTACAGAGTGATGCAAAATTCCGAAGGTTAGCACTGGTGCTAACTACATAAAAAAGATAAGGAAGATGTTCAGAAAGCCATTGAAGTTGTACAAAAGGGTATGGCCAAAAAAACTGCTGCCGCGACGTTCGGTGTGCTTCGTACAACAATACAGTCTCGCCTTAGTTCACAATTTGTAAAATCTAAACCAGGTCTAAAAAAGGTTATAACAGACGAAAAAACATTAGTAGAATGGTATGGAGTAGTGAGCTGCAAGAAAGGCTTTCCTTAAAAGAAGGACGATATTCTTTTAAGTGTAGAGCAGTTGTGTAATCAACGTGTAAAGGAACGTACAATGGATCGATTTGATTGGTTATCGCTACCACCCGCCATGATTACCTTTTCCCTCCCCCCGTGACCCCCATCCCTTACTCTCGAAAAAATCGACGTCACGCGCGCGCGCACAATAATACGTGAAAATTAAGAAAAGAGGTTAAATTGTGCATAATTAAGCTAATCCCGAGTCTCCAAGATTCTGAACCCATATCAAGGTAAGTGGTAGTTGTTTACCCCATCAGCAGTTTTTGACGAATGATCACAGAAACAAATGCTTCATTGAGAATAAGCCTGGTGACGGATGGTAACGTTTGTTTCTAAAAGTCATTCAGAGATTACGCACAGAACTTCTGAGGCTGTAACAAACAGCTGCAACCGCAAACATATCTGAAAATAATATTAGGCAATCCTTAGGCTGGGCTACCCTCTACACTACAGCCTGCGGACGTCGCGTCGCGGAGATTGGCGTCCAAGTTATTTAACTAAAACGCTAACAAAACTTGAATTTGGTCAAATTCTCAAAAGTGCTCTAGACAAGCATATAAAAAAAGAAAGCGTGTGGCTTATTTCCATGGAATCCAGATGCGATTGATTTCTCAAAATGCACTATTAATACACCTACTGAATCTAGTGACCCCAATATAACTAAATGTTAATACATTTGAAGAAATTTTATGGCTAACCATTACACAAACTGCAACATGATACATTGGAAAAATCACACGAAAAAAATATTTTCCACAACGCTCTTTTGAGATTATACCAACTCCTGAAGACAGGTAATTTTAATGCAATTGAAAAAGTCAAGAAAACCGCGCAGACTCCCTTCTTATTCATAACATCTGGTTTAATATTGATGACTTTCAATGAAATGAAAAATAATGAGCATTAAAAGGTACACATTTCTGATGAAATTTTTACATTTTGTGGACAACAGTACCATCGATACGGATTCCCGCGGCGCAGAAAGGAAACTAGCTAAAATCAAACCGCTGCCTGATCATCTAAACAATAAATTTCAAGACGTTTAGGCGCCTCGCAGAGAATTGTCACTTGGAGGCAGTGTATTCGGTTTAAAGGAGCACGATTCGGATTAAAGAATGACGAACTCTGTGACGCCGTGACTGGCAATGTCCTGAACATCATGATTTATACCGGGACCGGGACCGGGATTAGGACCGGGAAAACGAGCTCGCTTCCCATTATTTATGAATTTCAATGATGCACAGAAAAAATTGTTTTAAATTTATTCAAACGTTATCTAAACAAGTAAGTGCAGTGTCGACTTAACACAAAAACGACATGTCGAGGGCAGACGGGCGGGAGAAGCTCGACAAAAACAAGCTATTATCGA
This sequence comes from Ochlodes sylvanus, assembly GCA_905404295.2. Lineage (NCBI taxonomy): Eukaryota > Metazoa > Arthropoda > Insecta > Lepidoptera > Hesperiidae > Ochlodes > Ochlodes sylvanus. The sequence continues at coordinate 113,689 of FR990135.1, read as the reverse complement.
AACATATAACGCATTTATGGGAGGGGTAGACCTCAAGGATCAGAAATTCTCAATGTATCTACTTGAATGTAAAAGGGGATTAAAATGGTACATTAAAGTGTTTAAAAGGTTGTTAAATATAACAATTTTAAATTCTTATACCATACATGTAGCCAATATGGGCCAACAAATGCTCCTTACGCACCGAGCCTATCGCTATCGCCTTGTAGAGGAAATTTTGGCACGTTATGGGAGTGAGGGCAGAGTGGTCCAGAGGATTACTAGCATCCCCAGTAATCGGCTGGACCGCAATCTGGACCATTTTCCCGAACAAAAGCCTGTAACAGGCGAGAGAACTTCGTCTCAAATGAGGTTTCCTAGGGCGCGCTGTGTAAGGTGTGCCGCAAAAAAGGAAAGAATAATGCAGGGCAAAGTTGCTCTTTGTGTTGGGAAATGCTGGCGTGATTTTCACACATTGGAAGTATTGTAATTTTTTTATTTATTTTTTATTATAACATTATAATTTTATTGTTTAATGTTTTATGAGTTTAATAAAAAAAATGTACTTGCCTATATCCCAATGAAACGCTATAAAATGTAATTTGATGTGCTGTGCTGTGTGAATGATAGTTGATGTTTTATGATTTTGTGGAATTTAATACAGGCAAAAAGTCTAGATTTCTGTTAGAGTGCCAATCATTGTATCGGTTACTCTAATTAGATCAATATCAACGCAGGTATTGGAAATATACTTTATTCCAATTGGTAATTAATCAACTATCTATTGTCTATTCGTCGTAAACAAAAATAATTGTAGAGTAGTATTCAGGAGCAATCAAATAACTTAATATTATAACAATATAATGACGATGACTACACCCAAGATGTCAATCAACATATGTTTTTTGATAACTTTGGCATTGTTTTTTTTTATCTCCATAGAATAAAAAATATATTTGAGTTAATAAAATATAGTTTACTATATATTTTATAACTCTACATTATTTATTGTTGTAATCCTCCTGTAAACTGTTCCTACATGGTCGACACCGCCCTATACATCAAATCGATATATATATCGCATTTTGGTTTCTCCTCTCTTCCATTTGTTTACAGTAACGGCTCCTGTTTAATCTCCTATTTAATTACAGTAACGGTGGACCACATGTATTTACATTAAAGTAGTTGAGAAGCACAAATATATTATTATCATATCATTTCATTGCCACCACCACCACCTGTTGCACGTGTACCCGTGTGCCGAACGTTCTGCACGCAACGATCATCCTGTTCCCCTAGCCCCGGAGTACGTCTGCCCAAGTACCTGCCCAGTGCACACCCGCACCCGTCATAATTATATTACAGCGCAGTTTCTCTTCAATACTGTAACATTTATTCCCCTTTCTTAATGTTTAATACTAAAATAGTCTAAGACAAATCCACTTCTGCGTAAAATAATACAATAAATACATAATTGTTTTCAATATGTATATAAAAATATATAAAAAAATATCCGGACAGGATAGAGACGACGTGTACATGTAAGTGAGCGGACGTCGGATCGATCCTGTGTAAAAATCGTCAAGATTAACTAATAAATATTCAATTTGATTTATATTACTAATAATATATACATTAGCGGCGGCCGCGCGCCCCGCGTGTCGGAGCCCTGGGCCCGCGCCGCCGTGGACGACAACCACTAAAACACACATTAAGGTCCCTCTTCTCAATCGTCAAATTGGTCACGGTGAAGTTTTATGACTACTGTACATACATTCACCACTTTAATGTTCATCGCGGCGAACATGGCTGCCTCCGCTCGTCACTGGACACGGCGCTCGGCGTGTGCTGCACGGTGGGACCGTGTCGCTGGTCACGTACCCCGCGAGGTAGCCGGCGGGCTCCGGCCTCACCGCGGCGGGTCGCTGGGGGGGTCGCTCGGGGGGTCACTGGGCGGGTCGCTCGGCGGGTCGCGCTCGCCGGCCGGCAGCAGCCGCACCGAGAACGAGTTGAGGGTGAGCGGTGCGCCCGGCACTATCTCCAACTCGCCCGCGTTCGCCTGCGCGCACACAAACACACCGTATATACTCTGCCGGACAATACAATTTCATTCATACCGGACATTCAATCTATTAATGGCGCACACATGGCACGTGGCCCTCGTCAGTACGAAGGAAGCCTACAGCATACACGCTGCTTCAAAGCAGATTATTGTCACCTATCATTTAATTTAGTCTTTCTTAGTTCCTTACGTTTTTTCTTCAACTCCATAAATGTACTTAAAACTGTACAACAATGTGATAAAAATATCTTGTGCAATCCGATACAAGTAAAACTCAAGAAAGCAGAATATCAGTTTATAAACGTAATTTAGTGATTTTTTGTAACAAAGCTCGCATCTAGGCTCTCTCAAACACGCACATACGGAATTTCGTTGCGTGACGACCTCGACTAAATCGCACTACCCGTAATCCACGCCAAGGAACTTCATTACAAAAAATGATAACCGGAGCACTGACCAGGAACAAGGTGGCGAGGAACATGCGCGACACGTCGGCGGGCTCCCGCGCGGTGGCGGCCAGCAGCGCGTCGCACCGCGCGGGCGCGGGCAGCGCCGCCGCCGCGCGCCGCACGGCCGCGCCCGCCGCGCGCATGTCGCTGAACCCGCGCGCCGCCGCCGCCGCCGCGCGCGCCACCACGCTGTCGCGCCACGCCGCCCACTCCGGCGACAGCTCCGGCGGCGCGGCGGGCGGCGCGGCGGGCGGCGCGGCGGGCGCGGGCGCGGCGGCGGGCGTCGCCAGCGCGGCAGCCGAGTCGTCCGAGTCGCCGGTGGAGGACTGGTCGAAGAAGCCGTCGTCGTCGCTGTCGGCGCGCGGCCGCCGCGCCAGCGCCACCTCCGTCGCCGCGCTGGCCGCCTCCTCCGCGCTCCAGCCCACGAACCCTGCGCCCGAACGTACTCCTTGTTATTGCATTGCGTCTCCGATATGTGATCACGCAGTTGTTCTACGATCAATCGCCGTCCTGTTCTATCTACCAAGCCGCCTATGCTCTACGGTATGAAACAAATAACGTCTACACGTACACGCTAGCTAGCATACGCAGCGCACTTCGATATGTTAGGGAACAATTGACGAATAAATTAGGTTTGAGCGGCAGTCTGATTGAGTAGCTAAAGTGGAGCCCGCTGTGAACAATCTTTGTTTGTCAGTCATCTCATTGGCTGATTTGAACGACGACGCGAAACGCTTCAAATTTTAACACGTACACACGAACACGTTTACAATGTTCTAGTAAACCTGCCCCCACTTCGCTTCGGGAAACCTGTCCCTCAGTTCCCTCACTCCAAAATTGTTAAACTTTTTGCGAACTTATTTTGACGCGCGTTATTTTCATTATGCGATAACTCTTAAGATATTCATTTAAATTACATAGTGTAAACGCTTATCATAGTGTGCCTGAAATGCTTAAGGTGACTAATATTTTATGTCGATAAGGATTAATACTGTATCCCTCTAAATAGCTGTTCAATTACTGCATTGTACGTGACCATTTTTTTTAAACTTAGGATGGGTGTAGTAAGCTTAAAAGATAGACATAATTATGCCATCTCGGACTTTATTGTAGACCAATAAAAGAGCAATATTCCACCCATACATTGTTTTGTTATATCTCAAAGGGATTAGGCAGCGTTTTCGCTAAAAGCTCACAGGCGGCCTGATTTTTTTCGTCTTTCTCAACTGTTATCGTGATATTTCAACCAATTTACACAAAACTTTAATATATTATACACATAAACCTTTCTCTTGAATCACTCTATCTATTAAAAAACCCGCATCAAAATCCGTTTTGATTTTTAAAATTCTGTCCCTATAAAGCTAAAAGGAAGATGTCATTGTTTATAGGATACTCCAAATCTTTTAGTATAATTCTTAAAACATGTGTTTATTTTTCAAGTTAATAATTGTCATGTAAAGCTGCGCATTTTCATTTGTACCTATTTACTCCACAGGAGTTGAATAACTTACTTAATTTTAATACGGTGGTAGGGTATGAAACATTGCTTAAGGCTCGAACCAACCGCAACGCACGGAGTGGTTATATACGTGTGTGTAGCTTCGCTTTGCAATAAAATGTACATATATGTGATAGCGTCCGCGAATACGCTGCGTACGAATAGACGTCAAACAAACGAGCCCACGCAGCTAAAATGCTCCGCATGCCCGTGCGCAGCGCGCGCCGCCGGGGGATCGCGGCCTTATAATTGAACTTGCATTTGTAGCGTTACAGTTAGGAATGACAAAGTAGGCAGATAACATACGCATTCGTTTATATAGTTAAATGAATGTGAAACAGCGGGGGCGGGGGCGGGGGCGGGGGACGTGATGTGTCTATGATGGTCTACAGTCAATAGCTACAACATGCCAATGGCTGAAAACTACACATAAAGAAGTACATATAGAAACTAGAACATGTACGACGCGAGCCCGCACTGACCTCCGATGTCCGTCGAGTTAGTTTCGTCGTAGCCGCGGAACTCTGCAACAAATACTGCCGTTACATTCTACGTGTAGCGTGCTCGCCAGCCGTAAGCTAAGCCGCGGTACCTTGCTGCGCTGATTACGTTTGTTCGATAATAAAATAAGTATCAAGGATGTTACGGTTCGTCGCTCCGTCAATAATAATGTACAAATGGTTTTCAATTTCAGTAATAGTCTCCAATGAAATATCAAGTGTACCTGTGTGCAGGTCGGCCCCGCGCAGCCGGCGGCGCACGGCGCGCACGCGCTCGGCGCGCGCCGCCACCACGCGCGCCACCCAGCGCCGCGGCGGCGCGAACTCCGCGGGCCGCGCCAGCCGCCGCCGACCCTCTGGCGACAGTCAACACCGCCCATGTACAACCGTGTTCCGATATACTCGGTACATTACATTCAATTACCGATATGAATTCCAATGGATATTCAGGTATTCCCTTCATATACTGAAAATCTTGGTTCAAAAGAGATTATTGTCTATAAAGAGAGATAGATCCCTCCCCGCACGGACCTTCAGTGATGAGCATCTTGCTGGCGACCCAGCCGGCGAGCTCCTCGAGCCGCCCGTCGCTGCGCCGCTTGCGCTCGCGCCGCCCGCCCAGCGGCGTGCTCGACGCCAGCGGCTGCGGCTCCGGCTCCGGCTCCGCCTGTAACCCATTAATGACCCAGTACTGAGCACGGGTTTCTCTTTCAGAACAGTTCTTACTCCCCCTAGGCCTCCGAATCAGCGATGTTGCTTTTTTACGTATGATGGTTTGGAATCCTTCCATACCATTTCCTGCAAACATCTTTGAGGTAATGCAAAAGCAGGGAAGTCCCAACAGCATCCTAAAAATATGATTATACTTCATGTGTACATGGGAATGACATGCAAAACACATGATTTTGTAGAATTGGGACTGAACCTTTTAGAACATAATATATTTATAATTTGAGTGAAACTTAATATGTCTGAGCGTGCGGGCGCGGCATATGGAATATGACGTCACACGTCGCGTGTTCACTTTCTTTCTTATCTCGGAAATTAATTGACGTATCGAAATAATTACAAATTTTAAACAATTAAAAAATACCCATGAAGTATTTTTTTTTTCAACAGAGAATACGGATTTAAGTCAAAAAAATTGGTAAATATTTATACCATCTGAAGGCTTCCAACATGGCTTGAAGCACGGAAGCTCTGAAGAAATTATACCACTAGCGGTCCATCCATCTCCACCACATCTCGTCCATACATCCATTTCTACTCTTTAATCACTGCCGCGTCGTATGCGCCGCATCATAATAATACTATTGAGTCATCACGGCTCGTATAATCACATAATTATAATGGTCGATGATGGTTCACCTCGTTCAGGTCGGGCGGCGCGTGCGGCGAGTGCGGCGAGTGCGGCGGGTCCGGCGAGCCCGGCGGCGGCGGCAGGTCGGGCGGCGCGGCGGCGGCGATGGCGGCCTGCAGCTCGGCCAGCGGCACCGCGCGCAGCCGCCCGCCGCCCTCCGCGCCCGCGCCGCCCCCGCCGCCCGCCACCTGCAGCTCGTCCACCAGCAGCCCGTCCTGCCGAATGCAATGCACACAATCAGAAAAGTATAATTCAGTATGACACAAAACATGTCTAGGTTGTAAGTGAGAGAGCTTACCTGCAGGCGCCAGGTGACCTGGAAGTCGGCGATGATTCCGATGATTTCGCCCGAGTAGTCGAGCAGCGGCGCGTCGGCGGCGGTGAGCACGCGCGGCTCCAGCTCGAGGTAGCCGCGCGGCAGCGTGGGCGGCGGCCGCGCGGGCCCATCGCGCCGCGCGCCGCTCGCCGCCGCCAGCTCGATGGCGCCGAACTCGCCGCCGCCCGCCGCCGCCGCCACCGCCAGCGAGCCCCGCCGCCTGCGCCGGCTCGACGGCGTGTGCGGCCCCTCGGGCTCCGCCCCCGCCCCCGCTTCCCTGTTCAGACGGAACGTTTTGTTTTTATTTCGATTTGTACACGGCTAGGTATACCAAGTTCGATCACCTTACCCTACCACCATGCAAGGGCCGCCTTCTGTCGGTTTGCACCGGCACACCCTGGGTGGCCGGCGTGGGAATAGAAAAGTACTTTAGACGGCCCCAATGCGGTCAAAAACTTGGTACTTTTATATTTGGGGAATTAAATGAACTTCTACATGTATTATATGTAGTGTGTAGGCAGTTGGCGGAAGCCGCGAGCCGCAGACCTACTATCTACTGTACGAACGGAATACGTCGCTGTTTAAATGTTTGCTAAGTTTATTTTTAAGCAGGTGTACCTACTTTCCGCGCTATACCTACGTACTCGCGCCTCGCAATAATTGTCCTATGGAATTTGATCGTTTCCGAATGTTTAAGATATTCTCAGATTACTTAGTTAGATCAATCAATCGGTTTTAAATTAGCGACTTATAGGTTTAATTGAAGGCTGCAGCCGCTGAACACGTAGTGAACTGCCATGGTCCTATGTTTTAATTGTTTATAGGAGTTACTGAAGTTATTGTAATGAATAAAGATATTTCTCATTCTGAGACATTATTTCTCTTCTTCTTCTATCTTATTCTAGACTGTGTGACTGATACATAACAGCTAATACACGGCCGCGGTCGCCGCCTGCGCCCGCGCGACGGCCGCTGCCACCGCTCATTAATATTCGACGCGATACTACAGAGTTCATTGACCGTCAACAGCCTGCTTATAATCTAATTTTTAATTGTTGCTGCAAAAATTGAACACCTTCGATTAGACCAAACGAGGAACAGACATTCTATCTATATTTGTCAAGTTTGTTTTCTTTCACTCAGCTCATTGTAGTCCTTTCAAAGGTTAGCTTAGAAAAGACTAGAGTTAGCGATAAGAACGGCGACGTTTTCTTGCATCGACGCATTCGTAATATTTGTCAGTGAAACAGTGATTCACTATAATAACCTTGTAGGCTGTAGATAACGGCCACCCCAGGAGACACTTATACTGGGAACATTGTAGGTCCTATTTCTGTTCAATAAATGGGCTCATTTTGTGACAGAGTGACTCACAGCAGAGGCATATTGATAGGGTTCCCCTTTTCACACTTTGGGTATCTACTCTATCTACAAAGTAAAAATTGAGCATGACAAGTGCTCATAACAGAAAACAGAGTAGTTTGGGTGTATCAAGCAGATCTCTGCCACTCGCCTCCAGGTTTCATTTTTTCAGCTCTAGTTAGCTCTTATTGACCTTTGAATCCCTCGCACAGTGCGCGTCTCGGCCCGACATCACGTCCACATTACATGGGTTGGTAGTGGCTCTGCCTGCGAAGCGGAAGTCCCGGGCTCGATTCACGGATAAGACAGATATTTAGGGTCGTGAGTGTTGGTGATGTTGTTATTTGTGTTGGCCGTGCCCCCCGCGACACACGGAATCTTAGTGCGGGAGTGTGGGTGTGCCAGTAGATGTGGGTGTACTCACGTGCTAGCGAGCAGCGATTCGCTGACGTCGACCACGTGCTGATAGAGGCAGTCCACCTTGCGGCTGTAGATGCAGGCGGACTGCTGCAGCAGCAGCGCCAGCTCCACGAAGTTGGGCGCCGCGTCCCCCGCGCCCGCGCCGCCCCCCTCGCCCTCCTCCAGCGCGCGCAGCCCCGCCTCCGTCAGGTATTCCTCCAACAACTGATCACACACAATGCCCCTTGGTAAAGTAAAATGATCTTTTAGTTACTTGTATTGTCTGCGCTAACAGAACATTCATTACTTATGTGTGAGTCCCCATAAAGTGCACAGTGCGAAATGAGGAATCTAGACTTACTTTTACAAAAATACATTTAAAAAATATATTATTAGATTTTATAGCCATATACATTTTTCGTTATAAATGAAGAACTGTCGTAAATAAATGTTGCTATTCTTGTTACAAAAAAACCACAACATACTATCATAAAAATAAACATAATTCTTAAACTTAAAAGGAATTCTATGGTCTTTTTTTAATTATTTATTGTCTTAAAAATTTCACCTATATATTTTTCTCAATTTTTACAAGATTATAATTATTTAATTTGCAATGTTTGTATGTGTGTACATCTATGTTAGGCTTAATTCTTGCAAAAAAATTTTAAAGCAGTTACAATTCCAATTTGAGATGAAATTTTTAATCCACTTTTAATTTTTAACCGATTTATATACTGAAGTGTAGATAGTTGCGAAAATTATGAATAGCTGATGTGTGGGTATACCTTACATATACTTAATAAATACATGTCCACCACAGATGCACAATACACCACAACCTTATTTATTATTATCACCTGTGTTTGTGGGCTGGTTGCAGGTTGTTGTTCAACATTATGTCAGGGTGTGATATTGTCTGCAGGTGTTAACCAGAACCACTGAGCTATATAAAAAACTACACACTGCATAAACCTTAAAAATTACTTTGTTTAAATTTTATCATATTTAAGTCATATAGACTGAAGATGATATTTACATGAATTTAAATAGGAGTATGTAGATTGTAATTTGCAACAGCAAAAAATTGTATTTGCATAGATAACATTTATATGTGGTATCAATGCATAAGAGTAATCCACGTGAGCATGCAGCCAGATTGCAACAACGGACACCAATTGTTTAGTAATTGAAACAGACGGGCGCACCAGCCACTCAGCAATCATCTAATTCTAACAATGTAGTGCGCCCAACACCAGCTCCCCAGTAAATAATATTGTATTATTACTGTGCTACTATATATATGTATACAGGGTTTAGTATTGCACTACATTTAAAACTTAACTAAGGTATTAACAACATCAAAATAAATATACAAATTGCTAATTAATTTGTACCACTTGGCTTATAACGGTTGTATTACGTCTCGATTTTATCAGTCAAATAGAATGTAATGAATTGTCCACAAGGATCATTATAGTAATACTGTTACTACACAATTATATTCTCCAATACAAAACATTGCAGTTGTGTTTCACCGAGCTCTACTTGTAGGAAGTGACAAAAAGTACTCAAGGAAATCTCATACTGGAGCTGCCACCCAACGGATGGATTTAATATAAAGTATTAAATATAAGCTTTATGCAAATCGGGGCTGGGTACAAAGTTGTTAATTATTGCATTTGTTAATATCTTTCTACATGCGCCATAACAGGCCACGATTAACAATTATGATATTCTCTGTTAAGTCGTTATTTTCTAACACATAGTAATATACAATATACTCAAAGTAAGTAAATGTTGTAAGTATCTATTTCTACTTATTAAATAAATCTTTTGTCAAAGGAAACAAGTGTAACCAAAATAAATATTCAAGATCCTTTGGTGTCATGGTGCTTCTGTGTTAATTTGTTGTGATTGTCTTAAACAAACAACCAGCAGAAGCATGAGGAATATAAATAAGCATTCCTGATCAGAATTCAAATAATTTGACAATTACTTAAATCAACCGTTATAAAAGATGTTGATTTAATGGTAAGTCGAAATCTATTAGTGTTCAATAAGTACATTGTTTTGATACTATAACATAAAATATGAGCTGATAAGAATTTCAGATTTGTCGTGTATGAGGCTTTCCAAACAAACGACAGGAATAAACTGATGTTTTGAGTGGGTAAAGGCGGTAAACGCGATACAAGCGGCAAGCAAGCGAAGACGCACTGGGCAAGTGGGCATGGGCACTTACCGCGCTGAGGTCGGTGTCGAAACTGCGGCGGACGTCGCTGATGGGTTTCATCAGCTCCGCCACAATTTGTTCCAACCTTTGGGAATTCATACTCCACCGCTTCTCTCGAAGAGACTTTTCTGACTCCCTGAAAATAGCGTGGTCTCATTGATAACATTACTGAAAAGGAACCGCGGGTTATAATGCACAACACCGCCGCTATGTTAACTAGTGAGTGGCGCGAAACTTTCTGTCATAGATGCAATTTTGATTTGCGAATTGATGTTTGCGAAATGTTTACTTCTCCACATCACTAAAACTATTAAATTATTACCTCCGTCTCTTCTTATAGTCGGCGTCCATTTCATATACATGAAAATGTGTGATTAGGAGGAACGTAACAAAAACGGTGGCCATTTATTTATGTTTTCGAGGGAAATGTTCCATGTTCGCTGTCAAATCTGCGCTCGCGGCTCGCTTGTTCGGTCTGCATACCTTTCGCTTTATCTGTATTTGACAATTTTGACGAATTATGCGCTTGTTTATGACATTTATTTTTTTAGTCTTTGGATCCTGTCACGCAACAAAAAAATCATAAAAATATAAGTTTAAATTTTGTGACATGAATCGAGCAACAATTTTTTAGGTTTACAAAATAATATAATTAAAAAGTTTATTAACATTTTGAAAATTGTGTGTCTATTTCAAAAGACTATTTTTTCTCTGTGGTCTTGAACACCAAACTAAATACCAAAATAATCAATGTCTATGTCTATGGTAGCAGCTATTACAAATCAATTAGGGATGCGAGATTTTTAAAAATATCGATATAATGACAATCTAATTTATATTGACATATCGATATTTAAAAATTGTACTATATCGATATTGATATATCGATACTTCGGTCTAGTTGACCGATTTATCGATATTTCACCCATATTTTTCTTTTTTATAGCATATCAATGAAGTTATATTAGATATTTCATATTAGTTATATCAAACGTTTATTGTACCTATAATATTTTTTTAATGCCTTATTAATTTGGACATCGATATAAATCGATATTTATCGGTCTTCCAATATATCGGTCCAACCCTACAAACAATACTTGAATACAAATACATATACATAGTATACAATATACATACATACCAAAACGTATAAACGTATTAATTTAATTCAAATCGAAATACAAAATGGTGACTTTGATATGGACTAATGCAGTTCTTAAATTGTAAATAAATGTTGCTTCTTGAATGAACATCATGTTAAAGTCTTCATTGATATCTTATAAATGTTTCGTGTTTTGATGGTCTGTCATTTAATATCGTGAAGTGTGGAAGTAGCTCTGAAAACAGCCATGGGCATGTCTCGGTGTTATTCGTTAATGAAATGTTTGTTGATAATTTTCAACATCCTCTTTCTGGTAATTATATTCATTCATTTTCTAATAATGCTGTCATTTATACGACATAGGTCTGTAATATGCAAGTTCTAGAGTAGATACTATTCAATTTTTTCTTATAGGTTTATTTGCAATTTTGTTGTTAATTATTTTCCGTTATTCTTGCAAAGCCGAACTTTAATTTGTTGCTAATAATATTATTACTGACTGACACACCTTATGTATAAAAATAAATATATGTATGTATGTATAATTGTATAGAGTACGAGTAGACAGTCAACATTCACGTAATAACAACAACCAACGTTCCAGGCGTAAATTAAACTTTAAAGTCAATATTGTAGCTATCGTCGCATGCACGAATGTTACCTATTGGCTTGACACCAATTCTTCGTGTCAGATAACTAGACATAATATTGTTTAAATTTAACATAGTCTGTTGCTGTTATGACTATTATTATTCTCACTCACATAATCTTCAACAATATTTACTTTTCTTTGACTAATTGACCATTGAAATGCAACCAAGTAATATATTACCTGTATTACTGTAAAACGGCATGATTTAAAATGAAGTAGCATGGATGTAATGTGGCACCTAGATGTTATTAAATGTGTCCACATAGCTCTGCAGTGTTACTGTGTTGATTGATGTTTGCCTGGTCTGCTCTGTGGAGCCATAATCAGCCACAGAGCAGTGGCTGAGAGAGCAGGTGCACGTCTGTTGACAGCCCGCTGTGTTAGGGAGTGCGTTGACCTTACATGTAAACTTCATTCCCTTGCAGCTATATTTACCAGTGAATAGACAAACCTACCTATTCACTGGTTAATATAGCTGCAAGGACCTGTTTTATAAATTGCATAATACACTTAAATTTAATTATGATCACATATTACAATTCAATCTGGAGAAATCAATCAAACTCTGTAACTATTATACATACCATATATTTATTATTATACTATACATCTGATACTAAAACAACAAAATGTTGTTTCAGTGTAGTCAGCAGACTAACAAGTTTAACTTGTTGAGCTTTTATACTTTACATTTTAATGACACTTAAATATTTTCGTCTCACTCACCAGTCAAAACCCCTGATGTACTTTGCAAAGTCCTAGAAAGCTGAAATTGGTTAAGCAGAAAATTTTAATCCCTCTTGCATATCCAGGCCTAAACTAGGAGGGTTCGAAAATACAATGAAATGTTTTGTGAAGTAGAAGATTTTTGATATCTTTTTCTTCTTTTTTTTCTCTCTCTATACATTACAATAGTATGCTAAGGGCGCATTCCACTAAGCAATCACAAAACTCAACATGACTCTTTTTCTATGGGAAAAGGAATGTTTTGATTGATCAATGGATCACACCCTAACTTTAACAGTTATAGCAATATGAATAAATTATTTTGAATTTAGATTTAAAACAGCTTCTGTTGTACACAACAGGCCACTAAAGAAAAAACCTTATATCAACATTAGAATATACATATTAAAAATCATAAATTGTGGGGATTCAAAAGTTATGTGAGACTAATGAGGTGTATAGTCACATTCATTACCATCGTAATAGCCACTTTCCCATCTCTCCAGGTTATTTTTTGTACGTGTGAAATTAGATTTACGATGAAACATGTAATATTTGTAATAATTGCAGTGCGTGGGTGTAGCAGCGTGCGCATTCGCGGGCTGGGCCCTGTGGGACGGGCGCGGCAGCGAGACGGGCGCGGGGCGCGCGGGGCTGTGCGCGCTGGCCGCCTGGGCCGCCGTGCTCGCCGTGGCCGCGCTCGCCGCCATCGCCGGTCAGTGCCCCGCACACTGCACTCACCGTGTTGCAACTAGCACTTGACAGCTAGTACTTTTTTTCATCTTTCTAGGCAACCGACACTTCGGTGATGATTGTGGTGGTATTGTTACTGATGTCCATCTGCAGGTGATGGTGACCACCTATGAGGATGGTTTGCTTCTTTGGTGGTTATTTACAAAACATGGATTTGTCCTACTATTACTACTACTTAACCAATACATGTTCCGTGAGACGTTCTAGCGGTAGAGTGATAGTGTTCTGTGGTTTGGCGGTCAGGTGCGATCAGGGGCTCGGCGTCGCTGCTGGCGGCAGCGTTCGCGCTGTTGGCGTTGAGCGCGGTGGCGGAGGCGGCGGCGGCGTGGTGGGGCGCCGCGCACCTGCCCGCGCTGCGCGCCGCGCTCGGCGAGCGCTTGCGGCGCACCGTGACGCACGAGTACGGCGCGCTGCCGGCGCGCAGCCACGTGCTGGACGCCATCCAGCAGGGGCTACACTGCTGCGGCGCCGACGGCGTGCGCGACTGGCGCGACGCGCGCTGGCGCGACCCCGGCGACCCGCGCGACCCCGCCGCGCTCGACCTCTCCGTGGGCGCGCCGCCCGCCTACTACTGGGTGCCCACCTCGTGCTGCGCCGTGAGTGCCGATACCGTTATTATTAGCATTAAAACCGTGACGCTCTCGTAGCAAAGTTAGTTGGTTCAATGAACAATGACGAATATGTAAACACGCGCATGATTCGACCCGAAAAAAACCGTCATCGAGCCGAGAACAGGAACATTCATGGCGAGTATCAAAATATATTGGTAGAGGGTTTGTTGGCGCGTATCGGTGTGTCCTCGGTGTATAATAATTATGAACATGACGTTTGTTTCCAGACGGAGCAACCGGCGGAGTGCGAGGCGGCGCGGCGCGTGCCGGCGGCGTCGCGCGGCGCGGCGGGGCTGCACGCGGCGGGCTGCGCGCCGCGCGTGCTGGCGGCGCTGGGCGCGGCGGCGCGCGCTCCGCTGGCGCTGGGCGCGGCGCTGCTGGCGGCGCACGCGCTGTCGCTGCTGCTGGCGCTGGCGCTGTGCCTGCGCGCGCACCCCACGCGCCGCTACAAGGCCTAGGCGCGCAGCCCCCGCGATCCGAAACTAGACGTTTTAGTTTGCACTTCAGCGATCGCTCGTCACTCACATATCCGTATCACATTTTGCGTATACTAATTAGATATTAATTTTTTCCAAAGATTTTCAACTGTCCTAAATACACTATCACAGTGTATTTAAACTTAAAAAATACATTAAACTTAAAAATTACCCGAAGAGCGAAAATCTGCCTTAGATTCAAATTATCCGATAAAATTATTATATAGAGGTCTTGCAATCCTCGGATTTTCGCAAAAATATCCAATTTTCTGATTACTCTCCATCATATACATTTACTTAGTTACCGTAATGACGGAAGCGATATTTCCTTTCTGCGCACCTCGACAGACCACACGTCGGTCGACTTCGTTCAATCGCTTGTAGAACTAGAACTAAATGTAGTGACCGTGTTCCGTAGTGTTTTGTGGTACACAGTGACTCGCAGTGTACCGCCAGTGCGACACTGATGTCGCCTCGTGACGTGTATGGATGTCTCAATATGTGCAAAAATTGCGCTTCATGTATTTGCGTACTCATGTTTTGTTCCAAAATACGATTTGATTTCGTATCGATGAGGTTTCAAATACAATTACTACGTCCATAACTAAACGTAAGCCCACGAGATGCGGGCTGGTCTCTCCATATCCATATTGAGCCCAGTGGCGCCGAGCGGGTGCACGATTACCCACGGGGTGACTATACAGTTATTCTAAAGTGTGGTTGTCTGCGTTGAATTTTCACTATTTTTTATAATCTATTACAATTAGAGTAGATAACAAATTTAATGTCACTGCCATATTTTGATGAACTTTAACGGGCTTCACACTTATGTCTTAATATACCGACTACAGTAGGTGAGCCGATAAGAAAATAAATAACTTTTAACTTTGTGCGTATAACATTTCAAATATTAAATAAATAAGGTTATAATTAAGAATTTCGTGTAAAACTTAATAATGAAATCACACAAATAGAGGCTAGTCAAACGTGAAGAGTTTTATATACAATATACAAGGTGTACGACGTAATATTACGATCGTTAATATAAAGTGTCTTAATAGTTAATATGATACGAGGCCGTCTCCCTGACCGGTGTTTGCTTCACCGTGGCACGGAGAGGGCAACAACAGTACTGACCAACGTGATACTCTTCATTTTTTAATTGTTTCTACTGCCATTTCTAAAAGGTATTTAACCATTTAAGATAAGAAAAGGAGTAAGAATCTCCTGAGCACATCTTATTGAATTCATTATGACAGGAGGAAAGACGTTTATGATATGTGTGTATTTGGAAATATTGAGATCGATCCGAGAGTGATTGCTGTACTCCGCAATCACCAGTTGACGTCACTGTTCATTATTCAATATACAATCGAGATAATGTAACAAACTAGATGTAATAAGTGTAATTAATTTAAATATAATAATGTAAACGTTTTTGATGCGGTTTAACATTTTGATGGGAAGTTAACAAAGTAAAAGGTGTTTGATAGATTCTGTTAGTTCCGTTAGTGACGTATCGCGGTGTGTGTGGCTGTATTACGTACGGGCGGCGCATTGTGTACGTTCACTTTTTTTTGTCTTATATATAAACGTTGGGCGGCTACTGATTTTATAGATAATAAGTGTAATTGTGTTTTTGAGTACATACATATTTATGTAGCTATTTATTTACATTGTAGTGTCTGTGGCGATCCCTTCAATGTTTGATTGTGGCAAACTTTCTATTAGTATAAATGGGCCCAACCCACCACACAGACTAGACACGAGGGCGCACTCCCGCTCCCACCGATGTGGCTCGCGAATGGATTCGTCGGCGGCGGCGCGCAGACACGGGCGCCCCCCGCACCTCCGCGCCATTGGAATCTCGCTCTACTTTGATATTATAAGTTATGTTGTCTGTCGAGCCTCGCTCTGCCATATTAACTGTGACGATAGGTTTAAATTGAGAGATTCCCCGCATCTCTCCAGTTTGTAATGTTACGTCAGCGGCTCGCGGCCGCCATCGCGCCGTGTTGTTCGACACTGAGCCGTGTTCCAGTACCTGCATTTAATAGATTTAAATTATATTGTATCGGAGTCGCGCCGCCGCCGGCCGAGCCTCAGTACAAATATTTAAGACTTGTGTTGTTTTGCTTTTATATTAGTTTTATTGTTGCGTTAACTGTTTCGATGCTTTATTTTGACTGATTTTATAATATTAATTATATTAAGTTAGTATAAGTAGAGCGCCGGCCGCCGGCGACACACTGTGTTGTTTATGATGCCATACTATTCTCATATTTTATGATATTTATTATTATTATTGTTACGATAGCTAGTTCCGTTTTTTAATATTTAATAATCGTCGGAGTGCTGCGACGACGACGTGACAAAGACTGTTTTGGATTTGACGGCACTGAAGTGTGCCGCGGTACAGTAGAGCCGGGGTCGGCGCGCTCGCCCCGTGTAGTCAGTAGATGTATGGTCGGTGGTGCGGCGGTGGTCGACGGCCACCAGCCGCCCGCCACCATGTACAGCATGTACTTAGTGTATACCATATGTTTGTCACAAATTAACACTAATAAAAGTATTAAATAACTTATCTGGCTTCTTATTTCATAGACATCCTTTTTCACTAGAACCCTGATGAACGGGTACGGCGGGTACGGCGATAAATACATCAAAAATGTAGCTCTGGGTGGAAGAGGCTCCATCCATCCTAGCGCCCGCACCGACCCCCGCGTGTGGGGCGCGGCGAGGCGGTGGGGTCGGGGGTGGTTGAACCGTTCCACCGTGTTTATTCCAATGACGCATGATGCTTACAATGCGAGTTAGTGCGTGGTGGTGAAGTGGGGTGCCACGTCGGAGAGCCGGGGTCTTTTTTGACCAGCACCATGAATTTTCACTAATGTTCATGGGCGGCAGTTATCCCGTTATAATTCAGGTGATTGATTAATCTGTACTTACTCTTTTTCCTTCTTGTCCCGGCCGGCCATATAATTTCTCTTCATACTTTCATTGCGACCCCCGCCGCTAGATGGAGCTGATGGTTTCGATTCGAATGATTTGATGTTATCCTATTGGACGAGACCGGGCGTTCGCCTATGAAGATCTCGATTTGAGTATAAATATATTTGGAAGTGAGTATGATTACCCCTAAATTCATATTTTACCACTCTCGCTCGGGGCTCTACGCAGTCTATAATGTGAATCCCCTATTTTTGGCAAATACTTAGTTCAGTAGTTTGATAGTTACATTAAAATGCTTTTACACTTCAAATAATTTGATGCCAACTTTGACTTCTTATAAGTCAATAGCATACTATGTTGCCTAACTCACCTAGCCCGTTGACAATGCATCCAAGTAACATTTTCATATCTGATGCAAACGTGCAACACGTATTACAACATTACCGACAGCGATGTTCATAAAGTTTGCTCCTAATGCGATATGCACACGATGCTGCAACTAAATCATAACATTACGGATTATCATAACGCAACTCTAACGCCCGAGTACCTACCTACGTAACGATCGGCGCGAAAGGTGATGCGAAAAATTGAAAGGCCCGTTAGAAGAGGGACGGAAGTACTTGGCACTTGAGGATGAGGGGAGGTACCTAAGACTCGTGAGTATCAACTCAAAATTGGGAAAGTCCTGGATGTTAGCTGGATTTAAAATATAAGTAAAACCCGTGCATTTCTTAAAAAGTCTGGAGACTTTGTAGCAAAACAATTTTTATTGTATTTTTGGTTTTTCTATTTTATTCTATTTTTGTCCAGACACATTCGGATAGTCGGTAACCCTAACCGTGGGGCGTCTCACTCAAGTACCTACCTACTGATAGAGAATAGAGAGTAGCATATTAACGTCCAGAGTAGCCCAGAAATAGCTCACTTAACATACTGGGTCGCGCCGCTATATACATAGGTAAGCCGATATTATAAGTACTAGGGGGGATCAAAAAGTAATGAGAATCGGATATTTATAGAGCATATAAAAATATGAAAAAAATTGTTTTTGCTTCCTCATATATCTACTAGTTCAGCATAAAAATATCATATAAATAGGCCACGATTTCCGTGAGGTACATTCATTTGAATACGAACAGTCGGAGAGTAAACATCAAAATGGAGAAAAACGAAATCAGAGCTGTCATAAAGTACCTCTGTTTGAAAAAAATGTCTACCAAAGACATACACTGCGACCTAGTGGAAACATTTTAGGACTCTGCTCCTCCATATTCCACAGTTGCACGCTGGGCAAAGGAGTTCAAGCTGGGTAGAACATCCACAGAAGATAAACATCGCGAGGGACGCCCATCCACGTCCGTCAATGCGGAAAACGTTAAAAAAGTCGCAAATGTCGTATTGGCAGATCGAAGGGTGACCATAAGGCGTGTAGCTGAGGTCACAGGGATCTCATATGGCAGTGTTCAAAGAATCTGTGCGAACGAACTGCATATGAAAAAGGTCTCTGCGCGTTGGGTGCCGAGAATGTTAACCGAGTAGCAAAAGAAAAATCGAGTCGAAATTTCGAGGGCGAATCTCATAAAGTTCCAGACGGATCAGAATTTTTTTTTGTCTCGTTTCGTGACCATGGATGAGACCTGGATCCATCATATTGATCCGGAAAACAAACAAAAGTCAATGACCTGGAAACGAGCCTTTCACCGAAGCCGAAGAAATTCAAGGTGTCAAGTTCGGCAGGAAAGGTTATGGCGTCCCTTTTTTGGGACGCTGAAGGAATTATAATAGTGGAATACTTGAAAAAAGGAGCCACTATTACAGGCTCTTACTACGCAGACCAAATAAGAAGATTGCGGGAGGTCATCAAAGAAAAAAGACGAGGCAAACTCACGTCTCACAAAGCCTCCGTTGCGATGGCTGCCATTCAAGAAACGGGATTCGAATTGCTCGAACACCCACCCTGTTCGCCAGACCTGGTTCCCAGTGACTTTTACCTCTTTCCTCGGCTCAAGGAATACTTCCGAGGCAGAAAATTTGACGACGATAGCGAGGTGATGACTGCCGTAGAGGCGTTTTTGGAGGGTCATGACAAAGAATTTTTTTCAAAGGGAATTATGGGTTTAGAAAAAAGATGGACTAAATGTATTGACTTGCAAGGAGACTATGTAGAGAAATAGATTTTTTTTTTTAGTTAAAATATCCTTATTTCATATTGATTATCATTACTTTTTGATCCCCCCTCGTAGGTACCTACCAGAAGTGAAAAATTTACTAACATCCTAAGTATTTTATAAATAAAGAGCTGAAACTCCGAAATCCTGCTCGACATGCTGCTCGTCGTGGACAATGCTGAATAGCGGACGAAGTTATGACACTCGGTCCCAGTTTTAAGATGTCGTTGGACTCGGTGCACTCGGTACAGTCGTACTCGGTCGGCCAACCGCCTGGCTGTGCTCCGCCCGGGACTCCCGGATTTCTTTCCTCTTTATTCTTTCTCGGCCGGCAATGCTTCGGTCATATACCTTTGGCTGCAAAAAGCCATAACAAGGATTTAATTGGTTAAAAATGCCGCGCCCAAAGGCAACGGGAACAGCGGTCGTGGCCGTCTCGGTAATTACTTTTCATTGCTTCTTACGTCGCCGTCGCCAATTGAGTCAACGAGAGGGCGGCGGGACGCGGGGCGCGGGGTGCGCGGGCGGCGGCGGCGGCGTGCCCTCGGTGACCGATCAAATGTCCAAATGATCTCCTATTGACTACAATCAATAATGGTCGGCTCGATGCGGAGGTTTGGCAACCGTCACACAATTGGCCGAAGCACTTGAACGTACCTAGGTACCTACAGATTGATTTAGATTGAGGCTCGAGCTCGTCATCTGCACTATTACCTCTTATTACTTATCACTATAAATATATGAACCTATCACGGGTCACAATTATATGGGTAGATATCTATTTAACACAAATAAAGTATAGTATGTACCTGGATGACCGAACTTTGCTCGGTATTTTTTAACAACGCCATCTACTGAAGTAGCTTTAGTGTTGTGTTGCTGTGTCGCCCATTTATTGGGTAGGTACATAATATCATAATATTATGTCAGGAAGAGTCGTATTTTTCAATTTATGTTTAAACACGAATTTTCTTAAAATGAAACCTAGCTAGAACGATTTATCGCCCCCGAAACCCCCTGCATACTAAATTTCATGAAAACGACATCATTTGTATGCAAATATATGAGTGAAAATCAAAGAAGTTTTCTTTGATTTTCACTCATTTTATGGGAAATATAAACTTAACCTACTTAGCGCACTTTTTGTTACTTTTTAAATATTATTGGTGGCTGCTTGACAGTTTGAAAATTTTGTGAAATTACTGTTGCCGATTAAAAACCGTATCCCTACCTAGGTACATAAATAACCCAGTTCGGCATGGTCAATGAAAATTGCTGTAATGTTTTTTTAAGATGCATTTTCAAAATTAAAATAGCGGGCTTTGTTTTAGTCGAAAACTAACAACCAATTAAAATTAAACTTTCAAAGTTGTAAGTAGGTAGTAGGTAGGACAACCGATTTACTTCTGTTTATAAACATAAATAAATGTAAAATTTTGGTTTTAAAAAGTTGCATTACAAAAAAGGAAATCCCACAAAACAGTTCTACTATATAGTGACTCGCCAAGTACACAAATAGGTAATATGTAGGCCAACAAAGATTAATTAATTGCATAAGTTCCCAACAATTTTAACATAAAAATTAGGTAAGTAAACGAAACGAAACTGGGTCACGTCCTCACGTCTTTCATACAAATCATTATCATGTTTGCTCCCGCTAACGGGCCCCGGCACGCGATGGTATTTTTTTGTATTCATCTTGACGTTTCGTCAATCGAAGTTTTAGAATATTTTATAGGTAGGGGTAGCGCAAAAGTATTTTTAAGTATTGGAGTGAACATAATAGAGATTAGATCAATAAACAATTGATTTGTCTACCTAAGTATTAAATGTTAATTCCTCCCAAAAAGTCTAAGGTATATTCTATAAAATAATTGCTAAAGATGAGTTAGCGGTATTTGTTCGAGGCTTCGAAGAGCCGATACAAATTTTAGTGTCGAGCGTTGTACACCTGCGGTATAAGCAGTACGCAACGCACGCACCCCTGGCCGGCGCGGCGCGGCGCCCGTACAGGTACACCTTGTAGTTGTACACACCCGTAGCATACTTGTAAGTTGCAAGTAGTTCGCTAGTTCGCTACGGCCGGGACTGGCCGGGAGCGCGACTAGGGTAGGGGCGGATCGCGGGTCGGCGTTCGGTGTTCGTCGGTTCGTTCGGCTTCGCGTTGTGCGATGTGCGTTCGCGCGTTGGCTCCCTCCGTCCGCGGCCGCGCCGAGTCGCCGGCCCGCCGACTGTTCGCCGTGGCGTTCAGCCGTTCACCCACCGCTCAGCTCAGTCACTCAACTCACTCAGTCAGTCTCAGTCAGTGCCTTACGAGGCGCGCTCGCAGATGAACGCGTGTCGCCCGACGTCCGCCGCCTCCCGATGTAGTGTAGTGTAAACAGTGTCCGACTGGAAGTAAAGTAATGCACTGTGCTTAGTGTTGTTAGCTCGTTCGGCAGCATGGGGTGCGCGCGCGGCCTGTGCACCGCAGACAAGATCTTCATTTTCATCAACATCGCGTTTGCGGTAAGCTCTCCCGAGCCCCTGCCCGCCGGGGATGCTGCTCGCTTGCGATCCTATTGCACGACCCTTCTCTCATCACTAAAAAACCTACCTCAATAACTTCCTTATCCACTCTACTCTAATCTACTGCCACTGACATACCTTTCATTCATCTTTTTTGATTGCGAGTCAGGAGCTAAGGGGAGACAAGCAACGTAGATTTAAATACTTAATATCGTACTGAGCCTCTACAATGTTTATTTAATTTTTTGAACAGACTTACGTCATAACTTGTGTAAAGTTTGTAAACAGGATGTTTAAAATTTATTGAAGTTTGTAGTTTGTACCCGAGCCCCCACTGCCCGCTCGTACGGCAGCCGCGGCCCCGCGGCGCATACTTTGCTGCCTGCAACGATGATCGTCTATAAAATGTGTTGGGTTTTGGGTTGTCATAAAAAAAGAACGATCAGTGGAATGCCTTTGTTATTCCCCTGATACCTGCGCGCGGTGCTGCCTCGTCTCCCTCTCCATGTTTGTTTGTATCTACCTACCTGACCTTTTTTAACCAATGCAACTCTTTCAGTTCGATGATCTTGGTGTATAGGATAGGTAGCTGCTGTTATCGGCAATAATCATAGTTCAACATATTCAACAAATAATAAGTACCACCACCCAATGATAATATAACTATACACTACAAGATACACCACATAAGACTTATTAGTTAAAGTGGCTACTCATTAAATCATTACTCATTCACATTTATGTTTAACTAGCTGACCCAGCGAACGTTGTTCCGCCATATAGAATACTTGTAGTGAACGTGGGTGGGTTAGGGATGTCAAAATTTTGCATTGTGTATTTTTTTATGCCACACCATATAAAAATTACCAAAATTTTTTTTTTTCCAAAACGTAAAAATAAAATTTTAGGGGTGGGCAACCCTTATCACTTAGGGGTAGGAAAAATAGATAGTACTAGATTCTCAGACCTCCTGAATATGCATATAAAATTTCATAAAAACCAGTCCAGCCGTTTCGGAGGAGTACGGTATCTAACATTGTGACACGAGAATGTTATATTATAGGTATTACATATATTTTTTATCCAAAAGAAAAACTTTACATTTATTCTTATTCTAATTTCTGTCAAACTGTAGGCCACTTTGTCGGCAGTTCACTTTTCAGTTCTCCATTTCATGTTTATCGTACAAGGTGATTTCTTAGTCAGTTGACATAATATTAATATGGGGTACTCATTGTTCGATTCTCATTCCAAATATCAAAAAGGGTGCCCAAAACTTGACGCAATCATCAACAAATCAATAATGTGGTAACTGAGCGCGCGGTCTTAAACTACTCCACTAAAGGTCATTAACCCCGGCAAGGTCAGGCCCGGTTCTCGGTCGCCGTACGGCACAGCTGTAGTCCATATATTCCGAGTATTTTTTTTTTCAGGTAATTCCGATTGCCACTTTTGAAATAATTATCGTGCAGAAGTTTGACTTTATATGCCCAATCACTACCCATGGTCGTTCATGTCGTCATGTTCATGTACTTGACATAGTGTCAAGTAAAATAAAGATCACCCTCCATATTATCTAGATGTTGCTTGCAGCAAGATATAAGATTAAGCTTTGCTCGCTTTACAATAAAACGCTGCAAGTAAATGGACCTGATCCTGTAGGCCGCATAAGCCAATGTTTTTACGTACAAAATTTATAAACCAATATTCGAAAGAATTCAAAACCTTTGGGACGTAGTAGGTGCCTAGAAGGGTTTTTTCGCATTCATGCAATCGCGCGTTGAAATGAATCCATTTATCTACCACCATCTATGCAGTCAACTGAATTATCAAAAGAACCAGTTAATAGTTAAAATACACGTACCACTGTACGTACGTAACTAGATACCGACACCGAGTCTATCCACCACCTAGCCTAGCCCCAAAATCCCAAAAATCTAAATCATAATTTTATCATAGACGAGTCACGGTTTCCTGGTAATCATTGTAAGCTAATTAGTCTGTACAGTAATCACTATGTTACCTATGTGGGGCGAGTTAGGTACCATTATCTATGTTGTGCTTTCAGAAGTGATCACGACTTGCGGTTATCTGAAGTGTTGATGTCATCCTCATGTGTGTCATAAGTGGTATGGGTAGGCAATGACATTATATGTGGGTAGGTACCAACTTGTATTTGCATTGTACCTATTGATAACGCTACCAGCTAGTATTGCCGGTTTTATTATGAAACTTCTCACTCATAGTCATACCCAGGGTTGTGCAGTATTTTAATTACTTGCAATTCAAATACTGAAAATAATTCAAATACTACGTAATTGAAATACAAATACGTAAGTATTTCGTATTTATATTTCAATTACTTCCTTAAAATGTAATTTGTAATTAGTATTTCAAATACATCAAAATACATGTTAACATTAAAATACATTTAACCTTCATTTAGCGATAAAAATGTACGTCCAATTGTCAATGTCAAGCTAAGATGTCAATTCATAACGGTTTGATTGGGTTCCATACGCCACATCGAATTCCATTACATCGAAGTTCATGACAATTTTAGTTTTTTCACGGAATAAATAAAGCTTCTCTGAGTATGGTTTTATTGTTTTAGAGAACAGAGACAGTGATCAACCACAGACATCTAAAATGGAGTTACAGTTGGTCAGCTTCACAAATGATAGAAGCAAAGAGCTTTCAATTCTTGAGCGCTACCCAAATATAAAAAATGTTTCATACCAATTATATTATATACTTATAATGTCAATGGTTCATACAATATAGCACAAGTTTATGCTTATAGAAAAATTGTTTTTAACCTGTAGAAAAATTGTTTTTTAAAGCAGGTTTTATTCACTCTCGAAGACGAGTCCAACGAGATCGTGTTTGACTGACAGTACTTTTAAAAATCGAGTGTTCATGAAGAGAAACCCTGGCTTTACCAATTACATTATAACTACGAGTCCGGTACCTTCTATCAATCTCTTTGTATTGCGAATCAAATGTAAAGGGAAAAATATTCGTGCACAATCATCCAAAAATGTTTATCTATCAGCATTGACATTCTATTAGTAAAAAATTAGTTGTCTGTAAAGTCGGTTTACTGACGATAGTTGAACGTGACAACGTCTTAAGAAAATAATTCCTTTGAATGAGTAGGCAAGCACAATAAAAGAACACTTTTTCAATACAAGTTAAGTCATTTATTAAAAATGAATGCTGGATACTTATACATCCTACATCGTGATTCAGAATTATAGCGCCCCACTACTCAACGCCATCTAGTGTACTGCGAGTGAACTACCAGCTCAGCCAGCCTTCCTCCATCGATAAATGGACCCAATCGAACTTAATGAATAATTGTTCACTGCACAATACATAGATGGCGCTGGTATAATAATTCACCAACGGTAACGACGGTAACGCATGAGTCATGTTTTTTCATGCGTGCCACCGAATTATAAGACGTTGTCACGTCAAAAATTTTGGCCGCGGTCGTTCCGATGCCGAAACATCGCTAACAATTTGAACAAACCTCAGTCAGTTCCTGATCTACACGTTTTTAAAAACAACATTACGTCATCATCATTAACAACATCTACGAGTATTTACTATTACTCGTATGTTCCAATACACGTACCTCATCCATAGTATAACTGCAAGTTAGTACAGTGTAAAATATAGTTTTCTATTAAATACAAATAAATATTTTTCAACAAATTCTCAGAGTGGCTTCACGAGAATCTCGTCGATTGATTTTAAGAAATTAAATAAGCTCAAAGGAGACAATATTATAAAGAAACTAGCTGACCCAGCGAACGTTGTCCGACACTTGGGTTGGCAATCAACTCCTCCACAAATCCGCACTGAAGCAGCGTGGTGGAATAAGCTCTAGGCCTCCTCAGGCATGAGAGACGTGTGCTCAGTGGTGGGCCATGGGTTGAATATAATTGATTTGGTAAAATAATATACTATTTGTTACTAGCTACTTGATTTGTGGTAGCAGTAATTGGCACGGAATTACGGAACAAAATCCGTGGGGTCGCAGGTCGCAACTCGAAGTTCGAATATAATTATTCGAACGGAGCTCCGTACCTGATATCGAGAACCGACTCTGATTGTTCCTTAACTTTGGACTTGGCATTACCAATCTAAGACTTTTAGCACGCCAACTGCCAGCCAACAATCATGTTAGTGAACCACATCAGGTGATAGGGTCCTTCGTCGGCGTCCTAACTCCTGACACATGACGAAACGCGTGGGAACCGCTCTGACTGGGTGATCACCGACCCTCTCGTTTCCGTATATTAGGGATCAGTCTTGTCCAGACAAGTAGATGTATATCATCATAATGTATTATCATAACAATATTACGGCGAGCGCCCGGTCAAAACTCCAAACTACGGTCCGGTGTAGTGGAAACGTGATGTCGAGTGCCTTGTCATCATACGTGCCGCGTGCGATATTTACGATTCTTGTGTGGTTAAATGAGTGATAAAAAGTTAAATACTAAACGACATGACGAGTTAAATGGATTTTACGGGGAATAACGAGCCGGCAAGCCCGTCTCGAAGAGTTCCTTCCTTGTCAAACGACATTTATTTTGCTAAGTATTAGAAAGCGTCGTCTAGCAGCGACCAGCGTCCTCGCAGTAATCATTGCAAAGTACTTCCAGCTACAGATGTAACCGCTTGATGACCTGCCCGCCGCCGCCCACGCCAACAACATATTGTGATAAATTGCGGGCAAAATAATAAATATGTATTACATTTGTTTGTGGGTATTGTTCACAAAGTTAAGTAGGTAGGTCGGTAGATTATTTTACGTGCAATTCGAATTACAACCAAGTAACGGGATGCTGCGTTTTATTGTGTTCCTCAAAATACCATCCCACAGGACTTAGAATCCCTGCCGGCAAGTGCTGGCTAGGGCTACAACTGTTCTCTTTGAGCCCGGTTCTAAAATTAGAAGATTATCATTTAAAGGAAGGTCATTAAAAAAATTCGTCAGAATTGTAAATGTGGTAGGCCGCCGCGCGCCCGCCGGTCCGGGCATCCCTGACCCCCTGAGGGATCAATAAAAGCCCATTATATGTAGAAGCGGGCGGACGCAAAACGCGATCCTCTAATTTTTCAATATCGTATAGCGTATTATGTATTACTTCCGCTGGTAATTTTCTACATCGATATGAAAATAAATGTGGGGCATGCAACGGAAGTAGGTACCTACCAACCAATGTGATGATAACACAGTCACTGCAGGCTAGACACCCGACGTTGGTCACGACTACCCACGTCCATGGAAGTGTCTCTAGTCTAGTCCCTGTTGGTTCTTCTTGGTCTTCCCGCCAGCTTTAGACCGCTCGATATAGATTTGATTCGGTCAGTTCATGCTTAGGTGACCGCCAGTCATCACCCCCAACACCACTTAGAAATTAGAAAACTCGCGGTTATCGACGACAAAATAAACTAATACCTAATATCATTTTTAACAAAAATAAACTGATCTCACGGCATATTTATTTACGCCACTACGATTTTCGGAGGTTCCCCTCGATTTCTCTTGGATGCCATCATCTGATCCTGGTTTCCTTATCATGGTGCCACCCTTGATATCTCATTTCCAATAAAAAAAGTATCATCAAAATCGTTTCATAAACGACGAAGTTATCCACGGACCTCCTCCGTTTTTGAAGTCGGTTAAATCAAAATATAAGTACCTAGTTTAAAATAATTTACAGTTATGTAGGTATTAATCGTCTTTTTATAAGTCTTAAAATAATAAAGACAACATTTAAGTATTTATAAATTAAAATTTCATGTTAGTTATACTTGTAGACCAATGTACGTATCCAGCGCAGTCATGGGTTCCATACGCCACATCGAATTTTTTTCATCGAATCTTCATCGAATTGTATGACCGACTGGACTGGTAAACACTCCGGCACCGGCTGCCTATTTATCGAGCAAATGTAGAGAAGGTTTACTTAACTCTTGATGTGTAATATTGTATTGTAATGATTGGTAAAGTAGAACTTATTTTAATGAACGATACTATTCCGGAACAAATTCAAGATACAACTCGTCTCTCCTTACCTCATTAAAACGGACTGCTCTCAAATCTTTAGTAAATCTCGGCCAGATCAATTAGCGCAGCTTACGCAATGAGAGGTCGACATCACTGTCGGTGTCCGCGGCGGCGGCCGGCGGGTATGTTGTTGGAGGACTTAGAGGATGACTCGCTCGCTCAACGGGTGAGGTTGTGATCTCGCCGCCAGTGCCGCCACCAAGCCAGCGTGGCCGGGCGTGGCCGGGCGCGGCCGGGCGCGGGTGTTTGGGACAACATTCCTAGTCAATTGGAGCAAGGTCAAAAACGAGTAGACGCGGTAGTTCGGGGTCCCGCGTCTTGGCCTTTTCCGGATTCCGCGTTGTCGATCAAATACGCCGCCCCTCGATTTCACTATGAAAAGTAAAATTTCTGAGAGCACTGTGTCTGTAGTATACTGAATCGCCAGCTTTAATGCGACTTCATGAAACATTGAGATATACTACAACAGACTCCAACCAACGCAACAACGTAGCGAATGAACGAGCGAGCCTACATTTAATTAAAAAGTCAAGACGTCTTAGTTATCCCTGACTTTAATAATAAAATGTAATGAACTAAAACTTGGACTCATAAACGGAGTGAAATCACAGTATAAAGATCATACTTTATACTGTGGTGAAATTGAAAAGCGACTGATGTTCAAATATTTTTATTACGAGTATTAGTTTACATTAAAAGTGGAACTGTATTGGGGGCGAATGTAGATATCCTAGTATTTTTAATTTATGAGATTCAGTTTTATTGCAATGATTGCAATAAGGACACATTGGGTACAATAAACCTACTTTGGTCGCATTGGCTTCTGGGAATTGGGAACTTGTTATGTGTATATTGTAGGACTGATAAAAATGAGTCATAAATATTTCGGTTGCGGCCACTTACTGTTTGTAAACGTAAGGACTAAGTACAGTTAGGTATTATTCTTGACAAAAAGTAAGGGCCGGCTAGTTTATTAATAGAACCATCATGTAACAATATTCACGACGTCGTCGCTCCGACTCCGAGTACACTAGTACGTCTAATGTCTAGTATAGTGCTAGTACTAATACAGTGCCAGCAACGTGATGGTGCGCCAAGAAATCGTGTGTTTGCCATTACTGGTGAGCACGTCTTGCATTTTCAATAACGCTCGTAATAATAAATACTTACATATATTACAATTTTATTTACAACTAGATGTGCCCGCGACTTCGTCCGCGTGGAATTTAACAAAAAACTTTTTAGTTTTAGGTTGTGTGTTTATTATTTAAGTTTAATAAGATGTTGTAGGTTAAGAGGGGGTATAAAGCAAAATTGGCAATCTTAGATTCAATTTTTACAGTAGTAGATCAAGTTTCTAGAACCTGAAGAAAAACATAGTTATACTTCATTATATTATTGAGTGCAAGATCTAAGCAAAAACAGAAAAAAATAAAATTTTCTCGATAGAAAAAAATCACAAAGTTAGGTCTAATTTTTCACTTAAATCAATTTATTTTCAATGTGGTGCATATTTTAGAGTCAATATTTTAATATATTATGCTAATTAGTATCACGGAGGGATTAGATTAGCGATTTCAAAATCAAATCTATAATTTACGAATTATTAAAATAAAATACATTTGTAGGATTTTGAGTATTTTGACATGCTCGGTTTCATTAATCAGTCACCATTGCTCCATTGAGACGGGAAGACTGCGTCAGTCTTCTCGACATGTAAAATTATTTTTTGGTGTACATTTGTGACTGAGAGCGTAGTTTTTATTACAAAAACAATAATTGTGTGTGTGTGAACTAAAGTTAAAAGACACTAAGATCCAACATGGGTAACAAACGGAATAAAATCAACATTAAAAAGGGATCATAGAAAGCTGAAAATTCAAGTCATGGCTAGTTGTCAGAGGTAAGTTGACAAGTACTATTTCATATTCAAAATTAGACCTTATTGTTTTAACTTTTGTGCTCACAATACAATGTTGATGTTGATGTTTGATCGCTGAAGCAGCATAGTATATACGAAAAATTCACATTGTATGTATCATTAATAGTTAGTATAGGTATGTACTTTCAAACAAAATATACAGCTTTATCCAAAAGCAAATTTAATTTTGAGTTAATTATTTCCTCTTTGCCCCATAATTTTGTTTTTAAAGCAACACCTATATTTCTGGTAGTCAATTTGATAAATCCCTACAGTAGTTGTTACTTGTGTGTGTTTGAAACTATTATTGTATTTTCATTTCAGAACAAGATTTAATCCAAAATCAAGATATGAGAAGAGAGAATAAGAAAATATTCCAAAATCTATTGATGATGACGGGAACATTACACCAGAGAAGTGCGTATCAATTCATCTGTCTATGTATTGTTTCATTTATTATTTGCTTGTTGTTGCATTGTAACGAATCTACAATATAACACATAAACTAAACTTTTTTTATACTATACATACATGCATAGTTAGGCAAAATTACTTTAACAAAAACATAAAATTTTGTATAAATGCATTTTTAAAGCGACTTTTTTATTTACTTTTTAATTGCTAATTGTGTTTTCTTAAAGAAAAAATATATATTTTCAGGCTTACTATTTTACGCTTTTACAAAATGTAGAAATTTTAGAACATACAGATCCAAATGCAGACGAATTTATTGCACCGGAACGACTGGCATTAAAATAAAGTATTTATGTAATTTAGTCCTATCTAAAACTTTCAACCGATTATAAATGGCGCAAAGTGATACCTGACGTCATCAGTTTCAATGTTAGGGAGTATAACAGTGTTTGACTTTTTTTTAATTTCAGTAACATCAATCCTCGTGTTTATGAACGGGTCAAGATAAATATCAAGACAAACGACGATACTAAATACACATGTGAGACAAGTCAACGGCTTATAATAGACAAGATATATTTTTTTGAACAATTAAAACTTCCAACCATGCATAATTTTGGCATTTTATTTTTTCTAGACGGATTTTGGACTTAGTGAATTAAACTTGATTTCGAATAAATTCATTTTGGTTTTAAGTAAGCTTTGTTCGATTTTATGCTTATTTTTAATCTTCAAAAAATTGTTTAGTTTGATGACTTATGTGTTCTTACCATACCTTAAATATTTTGAATACCCATTATACATTTTTCCTGTTCTCACGCATAATTATATCATCGCGCATCATATTTCACACACTGTTTTTTTCCTATATTTTTAAAGCTAATAATTGTCGCTCAAGAAGTTAGTGATTGTCATCTTTTTTATGATATTATTGTCACTTAATTAGTTTCCTTATAATAACGGCAGTGGCATTTGTAATTTTTCTGTTTTCTGGCGAAGGATTTCTTTCAATTTAAATAAATTTAAAGGATAACTTACTTTATCTTTTTGTAGCGAAAAAATGAAAACAATGTTATCTATAATAATAAATGTCTGAAAAACATTGTACGTGTTATTTATTTACATGTTATACGGCATACAGGTGTCATCACGTAAAAATAGAGCAGATATTCTGCTTTGCGAGAATTTAAATGATTTAATGGTCACACCAGTACGAACATTATACTGCCTTTCTTGTCATAAAAGTGATTCAATCGCTCCCTACACTAGGTTTCCAGCGCTATGGTTACATGATGCGACCGACACTACCTATAAATGTTATTAGTTTCAGAAATACAGATAGTTACAGCGAGAAGAATTGCTTTAGATTAATAGATACCTACATAATAATATATTCAAAATTATTAATGACACCTAATAATGTGTTGTCTGCCATTCACTGGCTCTCTAGCTATTAACATTGTATAAAAATCTAACCCTAATAAAGAAAAAACAGCTTGCCATTTTTGAGGTAGATGATTCTACATTTATTGAGCCGAAATTTGTCTCAGTTTTTACATTATACTGTGCCGTATTCTTGACTGATGCCATGTTATATAATAGCGGCTGTACACTCTCGTGCGAGAGTACTCGCTATGTCTCGCGACGCCTCGGCCGAGACGTCATGGGAGCGAGAGTATGCGAGACCCCCCGAGACATCACGAGGCGAGGCGAGCGCTACCAAGTACATTCTCATACGAGTGCACTCGGCTAGCAGTCTCGCGAGAGTGTACAGCCGCTAATAAAGTCAGATGCAACCGGACGCGCAACTGCTGCGGCGCATGTATTTGACGGGCGGGGCGGGGCGCGCGGGTGAAATTTGATTTTTTCCTAGCTTTATACCCCCTCTTAAATAAATGATTAAATGTATATTTAACAAAAAAGTTATAAAATTTCTAAAATAAAAGTAGCTTGAGTTTTAACAATTTTATTTATTAACCGACTTCTAAAAGGAGGAGGTTCTCAATTCGATTGGTATTTTTTTTGATGTAATATGTATGTATGTACACCGATTACGCAGAGATTTATGATCCGGTTTACGTGATTCTTATTTAGTTTGATGCGGAATAGTTCCCATTTGGTCCCACAAAAATTTAACATAGTTTGGCCCAGTGGTTTTCGTTTTATGAACATTTTTAACCGACTTTTAAAAGGAGGAGGTTCTCAATCCGATTGGTATTTTTTTATGTATGTACTGTATGTATGATTTTCAAAATACTTTTTTTATTCGAAAGAGTGCACTTCCGAGGTGGTCCCACGGCCACCAAGTCAGGATCTGATGATGGAATCCCAGGGAAATCTTGTAGTAGCGACTATTGCGTTAGTTCGTTTTTTCATTAAGTATTTTAAAGCGCTATCTAGCTAGCGCTAGCTAGCGCGTTGATCTGATGATGGAGCCGAAAGACAGTCGAGGGAACTCCTTAACTATTTACAGCAATACCTGCTGTTTGGACTTAATTCATTTCTATCGATGAGAACTTTGCATGTTATAATATAAGTAACAGGTCTGATGATGGAGACCATAGACAGTTGAGGGAATTTCTCAACGATTTACAGCAATTACCTTTTGTTGGGCTTACTCAAGTAGCCGTCGTTTCCTCATCCGAGAAGCATCCTTGTTAGGTCTACCTATCACTAAAAATCGTAAAATATATTAATTTTTAACAAAAAAATAAACTGACTTTAAACAGAAAACTAAAAAGTAAAAAATAAATTTACTTAGCACAAAGTAATTCGTGATTTAGTTAATCAGAGTCAAACACACAAAGTGATTTAGTTAATCAGAAATGATTAAAAAAATATTTTATAATTTTGGAGTCGGTGCCAAGTACATACAACAACAACCTTACTACAATAACAAATTACTCATCACACACAATGTTATTAGTTGGCTCCGACTTCAAAATTGTAAAATACTTTTTCAACTTTTCAACAATTCCGATCTCATCAAGATCGGCATCTTCACGCCGACCTTGAGATCGGCCGATCAGGTTAGTCCCAGTCGCAGTTATTTACAAACAATGCCTTATATTATGACACTTGTGTCCTAGGTACTAACGGTAGTTTCGTGTTATTTACGCAATAAATTCCTCGCAAAAAAAGGGGAGAGGTATGGTATGAGGTATTTATTTAAATTTTTAATAAATAACAAATGTGGCATACACGTAAAATATGTTTAGTGCCGGGTCGTTGTTAAAACCTCTCGAGAACTTGACCCGATGTTATTGAACTGGTTTCGCGTGTGGTGCTATCGGATCCGCGGACCGGTATTGATAACGTGAACTGGTTAAACAAAAGAATGCCGCGTCGAGTCTTTACGTCACTTTTGTTATTGAATGGCTAGTAGTATGTAGTTCTATTGTTACTACGTACTTCAAGTGAGGAACATACGACACGATCACATATTCATGCTGAAAGTATGTAGGACCCTGGCACTCGGTCGTCGTCGGAGCTCCCGAACTCAAATAGGTCTGTCCAGAACCGAGCAGTGCACAGGTTGCCGCGACGGGGCGCGATCACACAATCATGACGTTGCGTTGTCGTCATCACATCACGATGTGCAGTGTGCACGTGTTGTGTGTGTGGCGCGCCCGAGCCGGCCGACACGTCGCGATGACGTCACCTGCCTCGTCGGCACTCTCGGCAGCTAAAACACACACATGACATAATGAATGAGCAGTGAGAACTCGCTCGGGTTTCCGTGTTCATGTTACTTCATACCGAGCATACTGTACGATGTGACGGCGTTTATCATTACCATTACCACCTGCATCTTGCGAAGTGTAATAGGTATGCTGCCTCTCACAACAACAACAACTGTACGTAATAATCTAAGTTTATTATTTCAAAATATTTAGAAGAAGAAGAAATAAGAAGAAACGAAAGAAGAAGAAACGTTTATTCGAGGTATAAGTACATAATTAATTATGTTTGTAGCACAGCGAAAACGACCAGAGTGCGAAAAAAAACTTACTTTTACTTAACTACTCGTTTATTATTATCCGCGCTGCAGCTCCAGCACACAACACCCGAAAAGGTCGAGACTCGTGACTCGGGTGTTCAATAGGTATTTCAATTTTGGATACGGACGGTATTATTAGGTATAGAAAAGTGGGCTATGACCTAGAAAAGAAATACGGTGCATCGATATTGTAGATACCTACTTAAAGGTACGAAGGTGAGCTTCTACAACCGCACGCAAACCTTGACGCCAGCTGGGAGTGACGGACTTTGACCTGCACAACCCTAAGATCTTTTTATCAAGTGGATGGATGGCACTAACAGCGGGATGGTCAGGTTCCACGCCTCGATGCCGTCGGTTCAAAAGGCTCGAGGCCGAATTACCACCAGATAAAGTGTAAAGGAGACCTAAATAATACTTAAATATTAAAAGTTCATACTGATCAAACCTGGCGCGGGTGTGGCTCTGGCTCAGCCGGGCGCGCGAGACACTAGTAGCAAATTAATTTTCAATGAATATAATGTGGGCCAGGGAATCTTTGTTGCATTTTACTTTTTTCTTACAAATAACTGGATTATTAAATGGCGGAGTTATCGATCGTCGTGGCAAGAAATAGGGGTGCGGGGAAACAGGCAAAAGGCCGCAGGGAACCCTTTGGAACTATTTATGTATGTGTGACACATGTCACTTCCCAGGGATACTAATTTAAAGAAGTTTTTGGCCTCCTTAACTACAATTTTATTGACAACAAAGAGTAATTATGATCACAGAGAGTAGATATTAAAGCTATTTGCGATTCATTGTCTTGTCTCACGTCTTACAGAATAGAGTGTTAGTACAGATAGTGAGCTAAACGATTGCATCCCTTCGAGAGAGATGTAGGACTGTAGACGGACTGACGAGATAATGTTAGGAGCCGGGCGGGTAGTGGATAGTGTAGTGCGCTGCGCTATCGCCTCCACATAGTCCACATGAATGATGCATGAAACCGTAGCGAGGTGCGCTGCACTCCACACTCGACCCGCATCCGCCCGGCCGCGGCCGGTCGCTAAGATGTTATGGATCTCAGGAGCTCAGGGCTGCCCTCCAGTACCGAATGGTCTGCGCTGGCCGGTGACACTGTAAAATACTTACGTAAAAGTTGGCGGGTCAAAATCTATTATAATTCATTATTTATTTCATTATGTTTCATCAAAATAATAGTTGTCATGCTCGCCAAAATATCCATGAACAGGTGTTTTGTTTACCAATGTCACGAATACAAATTAAACACACGAGGTTGCCGCGGGCGGAAGGTACCTAATGCAAATAGGTACATACAAGCGATAACCCTAGCCTGACCTACTTAAATATTGACTAAGTGCAATGAAATTGGAATGCACTTAGCGGTGAGTATTGTCCGTCCCCGCTCCCCGTCCCGCATCCGTCGTACAGCAGTACACGCCACCGCGGCTCAGGTGGTCGGTGAGCGGGTGTCAAGGTCCGTGTTCGGTCGCCGGTAGAGACGACACGCCGCGCCATGATAACAGCGAGGTATACTGTATACAGTCACCACTCACCACACCGCCGGCACCGGCCCGCCCGTAAGCGTCAGCAAAACAAACCTCTCGGAGAGCGTTTCACTGCCAGCCTGCCGCGGTGCCACAGAGGAGAAAAAATTAAATCGCAAGCCCGTGACCTCACTTAAAGACGACACAACGCGCATTTACAATTTACATTTGTGTTGAAACAAAATCATTAGCGCATCTGTTCAAACATTACCTACTGTCATCTTCAGGTGGCGAGGTTATGACAACATGAGAGGCGCGGCAGCGGGACGCCAATATTAACATCCAATATGATGACATAAATCTTGAACAAACCCTTTCTATTATCGCTGTATCCATTACAGAGGTGATGTAAAAACTGTTCACACCTACCATTTTACTCATACTACTATTCATATACTATTACTCATTATCTCAATATAACCGTCCCTGAACTGTTTAAAAAAGGAATGCAATGATTAAAGTTCAATTTATATCGATCTTATTAGATCGATCTAGATTCGATCAGAATCAATTTGGTTCTTGCGGATGAAAAGTTGTATTACGAGCTGAATTCACGAGCAGATGTTACGAATGAAGCTTGCGAGGGCCGCGGAGGACTAATTGGAATTGGTGTATTGGTTTAATGTTCTTTCAAAGACGTTCGTCCGCTTCGAACACATTTACAGCCATCATTGGGCATGTCATTGATAAATATCATAAATACATGTAGGTATAATCCTCCTGTTACCGTCTAGTTAGGGAAACTTCACTCTATAAATTGCACTGCTTAGTGCTAATAATATTCTGGTGGGGTGTGCTGTGGTCGTGGTCGATACGACAGTTTGATTTTATCAATGTGTGTTATAGAACGAATGTGGAGTATAACTTGACAGGTTCAATAAAATTAGTGTTAGTATCGGGTTGGCAAGGCGGGCAGCTTTCAGCGCGCGACTGAAATAAGCGGGTCGGTGACACCGTGACCAGCTGTGACCGGAGCGTCGAGCGCTGGTCACCGGTTACACGTCAGCGTCACACGTTACGCGCGTGACGGCGCGCGGCGTGCGGGCGATCGACGGCGTGTTGTCAGTTGTCTATTTGTTCCTAATCTGATTAATTCGTTTATTAACGTTGGATGGCAAAATAAAAGGTGTATGTATTGACAAAATTCGCCCTATGTTATGCACAGCGCAGTATAAGTCAAACGACTATCGGGACTATCTATTCTATAGCAACACATAATAAATCTTTAATTAATTAATGTCTGTACCAATAGATACCATAACGATTATTTTACAATTTTTGTCTGTTTGTTCTGCGCCTTAGTTTTCCTAACCGATTAGGATGCGTTTTCCACTATATGTAATGTATTGTATAGATAACTGGAGTTAAATCATTTTGGAATCTGGTGATTTTGGAAGGAACAAGGTATAAGTATTAAAGTTTTATTTGTCGCATAATCTTTTTCAGTATTTTTTACCTGTAGTACGTATCTAAGATCGTTTTACAATACATTACCTAGTGTAATTAATTGTAAAATGATCTTCTCGAATGGCATGCGTCTTATTGATCTTGAACAACCTAATAATGAAGTTTGTTTCGTGTTACTTCTGAATAAAATTACTTCGACAAAGTTCGGTCTCGAGTTGAGCAAATTGTTATTTTGTTATTGGTGTTTTTTTATTTGTTTGTGGCTCGGTGTTTTTGTGGGGAATTAAGCGCCAACAAAGTTTAATCTAACCTTCGGTCGGCGCGGCGTGGGCGCGGGCGCGGGGGTGTTTGGTGAGTGTCACAGTGTAATAGGAGAGACCGAGCCGGACGATCGAGTCATTGATTGTATTACGGCTGGAATGCGGGCGACACCCGACACTGTTGGCATGTTGGTTGGTATCTTGGTGTGGTACGCGGGCCTAATCTGCTATAAGTTTGATATAAATGCTGCTTATATCTACTTTCATGAGGGTAATAAATATCGAGTATGGTGTTTTTCTTTGAAAATTATAGGAGAATGAAAGGAGGCTAAAGCGCGCTGACCATGATACAATAAGTCTGCCTGGTCCTATCTAACGCAGATAACCTTTTGGTTCTTCGAACTTCGAACTTGTACGTTACATCGCTGCTTACGATCAGTTGAGATCGTTGATCGTTGTAAACAATGACTTACAATAATGTGAACGGCCGTTGATCAGTGTCGATGGCGGAGTGAGGTCGGCGCTGTCGTTCATCGATCAAACTGATCGATGAGTCGGAGTCGTCGGAGAGTAGCGCGGCAGCGGCGGAAGCGCGTTTGTTTGCGGAATACGAGGCGTGCATCAACGTATAATCGCTATTTACAATTAATGACGTTGAACTTTACACCTACCCTAAGAAGCAATAATACCGATCGAGTGCGAGTCGGACTCGCACATGTAGGGCACCGTACTACCGAGCGATAGTTAATCTAATTATTTGATCAGTTGTTATCTACCCCTAGTGTAATAAAATTTGAAAAAATGTTTAGTTAGGGTTTTTTAAAATTACATAAACAATATTTTGTATTTATGAATGAAATTCGAATAAAACAAGCAAGTACTTAAGATAAAATACAATACGACTGCTGAAAACCCTATCCAAATCGTTCCAACTATTTCTGAGTGTTCATATTCATAGGAACAACACTGGTTTCGCCCCCCGTCCACCCTTATTTCAAAAATATCACTTGACCGTCGACAGTGGCGCGGCACAAAATCGCTCCCAACATTTTTATTACATTTTGACTCATTTCCATCGTATACTTGTAGATGATCAACGGTCTTTTAATCAAGAACTCCAACACTGAGATGATCGGTAACAAACAACATTTTAGAGACATACCGATAAACAGAAAGTAGAAGCACAAACAACAGTTTTATTATGTGTAGATAGGTACCTATAGATTTGTCTGCTAAGTAATTAGAGAATACAATATTTAAATAACTATTAGGACATTAGTATACAAAACAACTTTATGTTATAGGTAATTTGTAATTTAAACATATATTAGGTAATTTGTAACTCAGGTCAATAAATATTAAAAATAATTATCAATAAGTGAACCATGCAAAACAATACTGATCTCTCCCTCACTCACCCAGGTCCCAGCTGGCCGCTAACGTCGTGGCGTCCACCTGCTACGACACGACCTGTCACGACCATTCACTCTGACGAGATCCTAATACTTAATTGAATACGTAGTT
Organism: Ochlodes sylvanus; assembly: GCA_905404295.2. Classification (NCBI taxonomy): domain Eukaryota; kingdom Metazoa; phylum Arthropoda; class Insecta; order Lepidoptera; family Hesperiidae; genus Ochlodes; species Ochlodes sylvanus. Next base: position 74,408 of record FR990135.1, on the reverse strand, counting down.
GGAAAAACTAAAAAGACGTTTTTATTTTTTTTATCTATATCAATATTATAAAGAGTAAGGCTTGTTTGGTTGTTTGTATGTTTGTTTGTTTGCATTGAATAGGCTCCGAAACTACTGGACTGATTAGAAAAATTCTTTTACCATTAGATTCCTACATTATTGATGTATGTACATAGGCAACAGAATATTTTCAAAACCCATAAAGATCCAATACCCAAAGTGTGAAAAATACCAAAAAATCGTTATTTTGCTTTCGCTGCGGAAATTACAGCAAAGTAGAGCAAAGTTATGTAATACAGTTTTATAGGTAGTGGTCTGTGAGAGGAAATCAACAACTACTCTACAATAAAGTCTGCGATGGCATAATTATGTCTATCTTTTAAGGATAGCTTACTATACCCACTTCTAAGTTAAAAAAAAGGGTCACGTACAATGCGGTAATTGAACAGCTATTTAGAGGGATACAGTATTAATCCTTAACGACTGAAATATGTTAGTCATCTTAAGCATTTCAGGCACATTATGATAAGCCTTTACACATTTACACCGTATAATTTAAATGAATATTTTATACATAATTATATAGAAGTACTTAATCGTAAAATGAAACTAGCGCGCGTGCACATACATTTTTGGAGTGAGGGTATCAGGAACAGGTTTTCGGATGTGAAGCGAGGGCGGGAGTGATTTTTAGGTGAAATATAAATTGAATCACTGTCCTGTTTAGCATTGAGGAGTTCCCTAGTCCGGAGCCAGTCCTGAGCGTTGTATACACGGATACTACGGGATTGTCTCTGCTCTCTGTACATCTGCATTGTCATCGAAAGTAAAACTAAAACAAGCAAATTTTTGAGTCCCTACAGTAAGAGGAAATAATTGTAATAGTACTAGGCTACTAGGTGGTCCGTATTTGTTTTGCAGTTGCTAAATCATTAGGTAGATACATACTTACAGCACGCAGTAACACGACAAGGTTATCGCCACGGCAAAGAAAACTTGTTAAGCAGGCATCCTCATTGTATTCTATTGTACGTCAATAATACCATCCTCATTATCGACTGACTAAGTACCTATATAATAATAATATTGCCTTTTAGCCTTTGCTTTCGAATACAGTATATCTCAAGCTTGAGAACTTGAGATATCGTAGAACAAAACCGACGTCTGCCTGACGATAATTTGTTACGTAGTTTACTGGTTTCATAGCCCAGTCATATATCGATTCAATCGCAAAATTTCAATGTGTTTTTTATAAGTAAACATGTTCATCGTATTGACATCATGCAGATGCAAAGAGATGCACAGTGGTAGCGAACATTTTTATTATAGTAATAACTGAAAACAAAAGAACGCAGACCTCCGCAACACAAGTTTATTGTTACTGCAGCAGTCTGTATGATTACATGTGTGTGACCATACATTTTATTTTTCAAGTCATTGATTGTCATGTAAAATAAATTTTTATTACTGACACTTTTTTTCTAAGTTTGGGAAATAAACTGTTGTATTCTATTCTTTTGATTTAGAGTTACAAGTATCGTACGACGACCAAAACATCGTCGTGGCTTTTGAATACCGGATTTGTTTAATACCGGACTTTCGTTTCCAATCCCGGGATACCAGTATTGATTACTTTTCACTTACGGTCGGAGCGACGGACGTCGCACTCATTGCGCGCCTGCCATGGGTTTGCTTTCTTTCAAAGGGAAACAATATCTTTCCGAAACTAACAACTCACCGCGCGGTGGACAATTGTTTACTTTCCGGTATGTTTACTTGTATGGTTCATAATGATAATACATAATTATATTTGTTTGTCCCATCACGCGACATTAGCGCAGTGCCGCCGTTGTGGGGCTTGCTACGATGCCTGCGATCGTGTTGCGCTCCGGAGCCCCGGCGCTCAGCCCCCGACCATTCTGAACAGTTCTGGAAATGTACTCGCTAGGGTTGTCTTACATGCTTTACATCCTAATACAGATTAGATAGTTAATACGGATTAGCTGCACAGTACGGAAGCGTTTAAATTACGGCCAACCCTCGTCGAGCATGTAGGTAGTAAGTGTAAATACTCTACATTTGCATAAATATATTGCGCCTAGGTAGGTATAGTATTTGAAAATACATCTGTATAAATAAACCTTTACTTCACAGTTTAATTCCGTGTCGCAGCCGCGCGGGTCACAGTCACATGAACATTATTGACAACATAAATATGACACAACACCAACAACCAGATAAAAACTTTTACGTGACACACAAATATTTAGTCCCGTCGAGAATCGAACCCGGGACATAACACTTAGAAAGAGGGTTACTACTACGTGAATTATGGTGTCGTCAAAATTATACAACAAAGTATGTAACAAGCTCTCAGAACCATCAAAGAAGTTTTAGCCATAAAAGGAAATACCGCGTTGGAGTTGTGTTTCTTTCTACGTCGTATATTCCGACGGACAGATACCCTAAACTAGGGCATTACCTAAAGTTGATAGTAAAATATGACTGTGATTGAACGATGATGGTTATGCACACGTGGAGTACGGAACTCGCCAGCCGCAGCCGGGAGCGCCGCCCTCGCGCCGGCGCCGGCTCGGATCGGGTTTGACGGAATGTGACGGCAATAATATTTTAAACCAGTTGAGAAGAGCGCACGGTACGGCATCGGCATCATGCATTCAATACTTAAACTCGTATTTTTTATTGTTGACCTTATTTATTACACAACGATTTGTATGACGTTCATTCATGACGTTATCGAAAAGTTAGTGTCGTGTGGGTTTGTCTGTGTACCTTGTTGCTGTTTGCCGATAGTGCGGAGATACGACAGACAAAGTTCGCTCTGTGGCTGGAACACGGAGTCTGTGTCGAGCAATGTCACCGACAACCGCGGGGTGACGCTCGCTGACCACCGCCGCACAATGACTCTCATTTACTAAATTGTTACTTACGAAGTCATCCTGACTGTTCACTGAGATAAAGTCTATAAGCTATTTAACAGCAAATAATACTGCGGATACTTTCCTTATCCTTTGTTCTACACGAATGAGCCTCGATGACATCGTACGACAAGTTCCATTAGTCACCGAGAGCCGCGGCTATGAAATTACGTGGCCCGTCTATTTATGAATATTTTATTTCCTTTTCAGTAAAGCGTAATGACTTTACAGTTTGCGAAAGTATTGGGTACATACGTATCATAACCTGTTGGTATATTCAATCACAACAGACTGTTATAACCTTATAACTCAGCAGTTTTTTTTGTGATGGAGACAGATATATAAAATGATAACAAGTTATACCGCATCTCTTGATGCGGCCAATGTAAAGCTACATTACATTACTTATACGGTACATTCCAATCACAAACTAGACTTGCGAAATGCGCTTTGGCATGAGCTGTATGCACTTACACGTAATTGATATAAAATAGTAGTATACGTATATACCGGACGGTCGTGTCTCGCGCACAAGTACACAATGAAACGCGCGAGCACACCAAGTTACCCCATTTTTTTACATTTTCAACGTTTTTTTATTGTCCTGTAACGATTCGAGTACGTGGTTGTTTTATTATTTATTGTTACGTGGTTGTTTTTGTAAAATAAAGAAATTTATTGATAATTGTTATACCGAAATCTTGAACGTGTGCAGTTGGCGCGTCACTTTACAGTAGAACTGTGTTTTGTGGCATTACTTAATGCAAATAGCTTACGTCAGGTTACAAGGTGACAAAACTTAGCGCAATTCGACTCAGTTGTGAATTCAAGCTTGTGTTTCATTTGCATGCAATTGGCTCATTGGACGTAGGCAGTAGAATTTGGCTTTGAACACATCATTATGTGATTGAGATAAGATAGATGATATTTCCTTACACATCTGATTGATATTATGCATACTATCTGAATAGAATATTTAAATAAATAAAAATTACAGAAGAAAATAAAAAGTAAATGATGAAAATAAAATAAAAGAGCTTCCCCGGCCATGTCAATCCGCGCTACAACAAAGCGTTTAGGAACGTGCCTTCAGTCACGTACTCTGCCTGTTCGTGACCGCGTCCGGGGAGACAGACAGCATCGCGGCTCATGTGTCATCGAAACTCCTTCCACGGCTATTGTTTGCGGCCCGATGCTGGCGCGGATAGCTGATGCAGGCGCATACTTATCGCGAGCGGGAGCGCTCGTTCTCGTAGAAGTGCATGGCATAGCAAGGCTTACTCTAGACTCTAGAGCCAACTTACAACTTATTGAACATTCGGGGTGGAGTTATCAACTTATCATGGACTATAAAACGTTCGTGGAAGATTCAAGTATCATTTAAAAATTTCATCTGCCCTCGAATGGCTCCCTATGTCTCGGTCGGAACTCTCGCATTCTTTCACGTTTGTGCTGCACAAGTACATTTGAGTAATATTAACATTTCTCTGCAGTCTTTATTCAATTTAAGCTTCCTTTGACGACTTCAGAATGAAGTCAGACTTCATTATTTTAATGTTAACTAGTAGCCTACCGCTTTGTTGTACATTTTACTGTTCATAATCACAATCCGTGCTCCTTTTAGAATCAATTGATTTGTTTTTTTGCAATTTTTAACCCCAACCCCATCGCCCCGTCAGCAAAAGTAAGCAAATCACTTACCCCTTTCCCAATGCTTACGTAAACATTGGATGGATTCAAGAGAATTTTGACAAAAATATTGCGGAAAATCAGGAAAAGTGAAAAAAAATTTATACCCCGGACGTAATTACCATCTAGACTCCCCCACCCCCCATGTCATCAAAAATAACCAAAGCATAGACCCCCCGTCCCCTGGTCAGTATTGTATTTATGTGGGAGTATGTTTGTGCGCAGATGTACAGCGGCGCGCTGCTGGCGACGGCCGCGCGGCTGGCGTGGGACCCCAGCACGTACACGTGGTTCCGCTTCCTGTGCGCGGCGCAGTACCGCGTGTCGGCCGGCTACGTGCTGGCCGCCGGCCTGTGGCTGGCCGCGCTCGTCTACCTGGCCGCCATGGCCGCGCAGCGCCCCGCCTCCACTTGCCTACACATAGTCAGTACCTGATCACTCTTATGGCTGGTTTAGATGGCGCGGTGCGGGCCAGGATGCGCTGTCTAAACGCCCAGTTACTCTGTCCTACGAGACCTTCCTACTTTTACTAGCTTGACGTACCCGACTTGAATTTGTGCATCATCATCATCCTCGCAACCCATAACTGTCCCTTTGCTGGGCACGGGTCTCCTCTCACAATGTACAGGCCATAGTCCACCACGCTGGCCAAGTGCGGATAGGCGGACTTTACACACCTTCGAGAACATTATGGAGAACAGGTGTGCAGGTTTCCTCACGATGAATTCCTTCACCGAAGCAAGTGATAATTAAATTCTAATGCGCACATAATTTTTGAAAATTAGAGGTGCGTGCTGGGGTTTGAACCCCGGCCCCCCGGTTCGGAAGTCCGACGTTTAACCACTCGGCTATCACTGCTCTTGCTTGCTATGCTGCTTGAATTTGTGCATAGCGTCATCTATTTCATATCTTGAGTTCTGCGCTATTTCTGTAGTCAACCCCTAATAGCACGATACCGCGACCGATGTGTGTGCGGTGTGTGGGAGTACTGAGACGTGAGACCGTGTAGGTCGCGTTGGGGACGAGCGATGGTTCGTAGTGGCGATGTGTAGTATTTTAGTTCGACTTCTGATTCCAATTTATTTAGATGAAGTCAACTGACGTACCTCGGCGGCTGCGCGGCGTTCCTCCGCTCAATCTTTACCGCATCGTTTTCATTACATTGAGACTGCTTTGGGATTTTCTCGGCGATAACAATTTGACTTATTTTATAATCGGTATTATTGTTCGCAGAGTAGATACATACTAAGAAGTTTGCACTAATAATAGAGCATTCAATTAAATACTCCTAACCGCAATTAGCTTCTTTGTAGAAAACGTTAATTGAAATGAAGCATGTCACGTGAAGCACGTCGTATATAGGGAAACATAATTTAAATTCAATTCTTAGTACGAATGACGGAAGAGCTAATAAAAGGAAAGATATAAAGGAAAAGCCTTTTATCGTCCATTAGGTGCGATCTCCCCGAGTCTCCGACCAACAAAAGATCGAGCGGGCACGTTGCGCAACCAGCGCCCGATTTATTTATTGAAAGCAATAAAGTATTGGATGACAGTAATGTGTTCTTTGTCATGTTGCCTTTGTCGAGTCCGTAGCGGCGACGCGGCGGCGGGCCGGTGGACACCCGGAGACGCTTCACAGAAAGTAATCACGATCATTATCGCCGCTCACTGGTGTTGCGCGTGTTGTGAACTTGTGACTCACCGCTGCCGCTGTCGCGCCGCCGCCGCCGTCCGCCCGCGCTCTCGTTGTGCCTGCGCTGCCGACTTGCCGAGTGCCGTCCGCTCGCCTCGGGATATTCCACTTGAGACGTCGAACAGATTTTTTGTGGTCTGAATCATGTTTTGTATTTCGATTCTCTCTCGTGACAAAAAAGTTCTGTTGCTTGTGGTTTTTGCATAAGATTTTTGTACCGAGGCGGTACATTACCCGAGTGGATTGATGATTGTCTATCATTTTTAACCCAATTCATACCTATCTAATCCAACATTAGGTATGTTTTCGACGTGTCATCAAAATTATATTGATAAATTTCAGTTGAATCAGCAAGAGATTCGGTTAATCATAATTTTTGCTCATGTACTTACTCGTATAGTGTCGTAAGTGATAAAAAATTTACAAGGTTTTATTTAGTTTCACCTGTCGCGATGTTTGTCATCAAATCTTGCAAATTATTTCTATAATATTTTGGCTTGCTTACCATGAACTGATTTCCTTTACCTATAAAAAATATTTTTCAATTTTCAAGCGTCTTGTGGAAATGATTGTTAAATCGCGGGCAAAGTGCTCCACATCGCTCACGCTCTCCAGAGCGTCTCTCTGGTCAATGGTCAATGCCAGCGCAACTGCGGGCACTGCTCCCGAGTCGAGTGCCGCCAGTGACCCCATTACCTAATATAATGTATGCATTTCTATTTAACATGCTTCTTGATCCACATAGTGGGAGTGCAAGGTCCGCTGCCCGTGTTGCACCCAGCTGGAGAACTGACGGGGTCGCTGGGCTTTGATTCACCCAGTTGCATTATCTTACCCATTTGGTTAGCTGCCACCCTCCCTCTAAAATCTGATAATACGAGTCCGTTGCTTCTTTTTCGGTCGGTTGGCAACACATTGGTGATGCTATTAATATTACCGAGGTCCGGGCAACGGCGACGTTCAGGTGGTCGGTCTGCTAGTTTGTGGACACATAAAATAGTTGAACCGATCCCAACTCGCAATATTCTGTCAGTCGGTATATGGGTGCCGACGGTGGTGGTAATGCTCGGCGCGCGCCCACAGTACTGCGCGGGCGTGGCGTGCCTGGGCGCGAGCGAGGTGGCGTACGGCGCGTGGATGGCGAGCTCGCTGGCGGCGTGGTGGCGCAGCGCGCCCGAGGCGGAGCTGGCGCGGCGCGGCGCCGACCTGCTGCACGACCTCAAGCCGGCGCTGCTGGCCGTCGACCGCTACCGGGAGGTGGCGCGCCCGCTCTACGACATGATCGAGGTACGCCCGCCACTATCTACACCTTCATCTGATACGACAATCATTTGACTCGCATCATTTGTAGATCAGGGTCGATAATTTTGGAAAAATAATAATAATAGTAGGATGAAACCTATTGGAAAAGGAAGAGAATATGTGAGGAAAAAGAATTTACGGGCGATGTGCGGTCGGGAAGTGGGGGAAGGGCAGGTTTAAGGGTAAAAACCGGTTTATCTCGATTTTCGGGAAAACTACGAGTGCTATGGAAAAATATTGGAAACCATAACCCATTGGAAAGGAAAGACAATATAACAAAAATCCAACTATCCTACAAATTCTACTATTTTTTTTCACGTTTTACTATTTTCAAAGGCTTCACAGCCCTGGTCTATCGATGATGGCATCGGTTTGTTCAATGCTTAAACGTGAGTTCTCTGAAAACCAAGATTGAACCACTGACAACAGAACATTGTACAGTAGCATTTTCTTGCCTGAGCAAGATGGGCAAATGTGTCGGTATCATGTTAAAACATGCTAATTTCCACTGCAACTGCAACTACTGTTGATGTTTAGCCCTGAGGCTGATTAGTTCGACTAAAGCTGGAGCCGCACTCAGGGCAACAACATTGGTAACTCGTTCAGGAATTCAGGATCGATGGTTGAAAATGCGCTGTTACAATAGGTACTAACCGGCAGCAATCACGATTACTCGCTTTGCATAATTGCAGTAAAACATAAGTAATAATAGACAGACACAAACATTACACGTACCTACAGGCTACAGGTCGCGCCCTCGTCACTCGTGACACACGGCCCACTAATGATATGACTATAATATTCTTGTGTGAGTAATTGCATTCAATTGGTTAATGTAGGTACTGCGCCTTCGTCGCAGGAACATCCATTTCAAGCAGTAGAGATGGGCTCCAATTAAAAAAAGAAGAAGTCTCCTTACATTTTACTAATTATCAACTTTTAGCTGCAGCCTTAATTCTAACTTTTACGAAATTATGAGTATCAAGTCGATATCCGAGGCCCAATACTGGAGCACGAGCGACGAGTGCGACGACATGCGTAAAACAGATTAGGGTTATTATTAGACGGTATGATCGACGTTTGTTCGATATTAGAGCTTGTGAAGTTTGGCGTGGTAGCCTCCCTTCCCCTTGCCTGCTCCATGGAAGTGGAACTATAGCTGCTGCGAACTGCTCATTCCAACTCTCGCCGCATCAGTAGCGAGTTAGGGACATTAAACACATCCTTAAACGGGCTCTATTTACGACATCAATTCTCTAAGTATACTATAGCCACTGACACGGGCTGTCGGTGCTGTTAATGCATGATAGGGTGTATAATTTGTGATGCATGGAACAAAGTTGCGATAGTCTTACTAAATTTAGTTAGTTTTAATTAGTTTTTCATGTTTAGTTAAGTTTTGTTTGGTGTGTCTACCGCATCGGGTTTAAACCTGTAATGGTAGGCATTGAAAGTAAAAAAATTGATGTCTGCATTTGTTTGTAATGTGATGCGTATGAATTCGGATTACGTAATCGTATCACATTGGGTGTCCCCTTCCTCGTAACTGAATCGATTCGAGAAGCCCTCGGAGTGTCGCAGGCCGCTTCAGTAGGTGTGTTTAGCCACTTGGCATGTATTTATGGCCGACAAACGGGCGCTTGACGGTATGTGGCAACCGCCGCCTGTCTGCATCCGCAAACCCAAAAGTGCTTCAATGCGTTGCCGACCATCAATGGACGCAAAGGTTCCGTTTATTACGTCCGACATTAAAAAAATCTCCTACTACACTGGAACACCCTCGGAATGTCGCCCGGCGGCACAGAGGCTAGCGATCTCCCTCCCACCACCTGGGCCCGCCACAGCTTCGGCCATTGTTTAGCAGAGTGCTCTACGACCTCCACGGGCAGGGGCGCTTGGCTTATAGAATCAATTGGGTAGAATACGTACTACTATAATAATAATTATGTACTACATTGATACCTCAATTTTATTTGTTTTCCGTGCCCGCTCGCATAAGTACCTAGTTTAATCCGGTGCACGGTGGGGTAGTACCGCTACGCCCGGTGTTGTTGTTGACAATGTGATGTGGTGTTCGGCAGGAGGTGGAGCGCGAGGCGCCGAACAACGTGATCGTCATCATCATATTCGGGCTGCTGGGCATGGTGCTGCAGGTCAGTACGTCGCTGCCCGCCGGCCAGGCACCGGGCGGCCCGCCTCGCGCCGGTGGTGCCTGGTGGTTGCCCGGCGCCGGCTGTTTATTATTAATTAAGCGAACTAATAATATATTGTACTTATACCATAATAATTTATTCCTAAAATTATACTACGTTGTTATGTTTACAACATATCATTTTTTATTTATTTATTTAAGGTAGCAAACGGGCTTGCAGCACCACCTTCCGCTGCCGCCCATGACAACTTTGACCGACTTAGAACAAGACTCATATGGGGACTGGGGGTTAGTCCGGTTAGGTGACGGTGTTAGAACATTTATTGGTTAGTTTGTAAGTATGAGGACTGGGACAGGGACTGTTAGTGAATGTTAGTCCTGTTAGTTGTTGTTAGTAATAGTCCAGTTAGTAAATGTTAGTAAGTCTCGTTATATTTCGGTCACAGATGTGTTGCTACCCTTGAGGACTGAGATGGTCGCCTCTAAAAAGTGTAGCCGGCTCCACATCTTTCTATCCGAAAGGGAACACAATTGCTGTTAAAACAATTATTACACGGTATAAATGGTACTAAGTACCGTGTTGGGCGGTAGTACTATACCCCGGGCGAACTCGAAGCTTTATTTCTTATATTAAATTATTACTATTGTCTCACGACATTTCTAGAATATAAGTATTATCACAGTATCATATGATCGCCTCCTGTGATGAGTGATCTAAGTCGAGTACCTACCATTTTTGTGATTTTAACAAAGAATTTATAAGAATAAAATTACGATTTCTTGGTCTAACTCACGTTTTTTATAATAATTATATTAATTAAGTAAATATACTATCGTATAATATAGGTATTACAGTTTTGTGTAAATTGGTTTAAATATAGAGAAATTTAGAAAAAATCAGGCCGCCTGGGAGCTTACAGCTCAAACGCTGCCTAATCTCTTTGAGATATAACAAAACAATGTATGGGTGGAATATTCCTCTTTTATTAGTCTACAATAAAGTCTCGATGGCATAATTATGTCTATCTTTTAAGGATAGGTTACTGTACCCATTCTACGTTTAAAAAAAATGGTTACGTACAAAAAAACGTGTCAGAAGAACCGACAACGAATGTATCGCGAAACGATGCGCGCGCCGGGTGATAAGAAATGGCGCGGTTCGGGCTAGGACCCGCTGTCGAAGCGCCCCATAAGATGAGATTTGTTGACATGTTGTGACGTCATTATTACAGATAGCTGCGTTCGTGATGGCTCGGCGACTGGCGCGGCGCGCAGCGGGCGACGCGGCGGGCGCGGAGGGCGCGGCGCGCGGTGCTTGCAGCGGCGCGTGCGGCGGCGCGTACGGCGGCGCGGAGAAGGCGCGCCCGCGCGCGCGGGACTGCGCCGACGACAGTGACAGCGACCGCGAGCCGCCGCCCGGCTGGCGCAAGAAGGCCAACCTTCGCATGTACACAATACTCGACAAGATTTTCTAGCAGGTCAGTCGAGTATATTTTTTATTCATTGCTATATAAATTTACCAATGCGATATGTCTTTATGCCATCGACATAGTGAAAAAGAAACATCCCTACTATAATTACGTGCTCATGGAATGGAATCTATGGACTGCTATTATTATTCAAATTAGTAAAATTTTCTAAGGCTCACTGTATAAAAGGAAACTTTACGCAAATCGTTACAGGAGGAGACGTCGGCGTCATCGTCGACGACACGTAGCGGGTCCCGGGTGCGCGGAGGGCGGCGGCGCGGACGACGGCGGGGCGCGCGCGGCGGAGCGGGGGCCGCGGCGGGGGGCACGGGGGGCCCGGCGGGCACGCGCGAGGCCCGCTGGGAGGCGGTGCAGGCGCAGTTCCGCGCTACGCGGCTCGCGCCGCCGCCCTCCGCGCCCGCCGCGCCCGCCGCGCTGCTCATCCTGCGGGCCGACCTCTAGCTCGACGTCAGCGGGCGCAACTCATTAACCCTAGAGTACTAACCTTTTTTTCACACCGCTTAATACTAACCATCGCCTGGGAGGCTACTTTTTAGAAAAATACGTTTTTATTCAATATTTTTAATTTCAAAGAAACAAATTTGTTATAACATAAATGGACATCTTGTGTACTTTTTAAATCAAAAACAAAAATATGTGAAATACAATAGATAGACTATCAAATATAGCCGCAAACTTAACGCTAGTCACAACCATTTTGACGTAATCGTATTTTGGTATTAATATGAAAAAAATAAATTAAATTAAGACAATTGGTAAAAAAATATAAAAACGTATTAGAATAATGAGTAAGTAGTTAAATGATAAAGTTAATCTAACTTTATCAATCACAGTTTCTAAGACACATGAGATCAAAATCGGTCTTAGAAGCAGTTAGGAGATTTACGGGGGGAGGTCAAAAAGTTCTCGGAATGAGGGGAAAGGGGGTTGAAATTAAACATGAAACTATTTTTTCTTAACAATATATTCTCCCTTAACCTTGATACATTTTCGGATCTCTCAAATAATTTGTTTATACCATCGAAAAAAAAAGGTTTATCTTTGCTGTCAAAATAGGCCGAAATTGCAGACTTGACTTCTTCATCGTCGCCAAATTTTTTTCCACGCAGCTCCTTTTTCATTTTTGGGAATAAATAATAGTCGCTGGGGGCAAAGTCTGGACTGTAAGGTGGGTGTAGACCACCCACCTTACAGTCCAGACTAAGAAACTTGAAAAGTTAGAACTTTTCAAACCCGCATCGGTGGATGGCAGCCGTCGCAACATGGCACGTGTGGACGGGAGCGATGTCGTACAAAAGGAGCACACCTTTTGGCAGCTTTCCTCTTCTTTTTTCCTTGATAGCTTCTTTCAATCTGACCAGTGAAGAAGCGTAGTACTGTCCCGTTATAATCACACCACGATCTTTATAATTGATCAGCAAAATACCTTCTGTATCCCAAAAGATAGTCGCCATGATCTTTCCGGCCGAATCGTAATCTTCAGTTTGTATATGATCGTCTATTTCACTTCCTGAGTCACATTATAATAAAAGCTTCTCTATTTCTCTATCTTCTAGGTTCATCTATAAACAAAACATTGATATTAATTTAAAAATATACAATAATTAAGAAATAAATTCATAAATAAAAAATAATTAGTAAATTTTATTTTTACCTTTAATACTAACCATCGCCTCCCAGGCGATCGGCATATCAATATCTCTGCTGCGGTAGGAGCCCGAGAGACGGGAGACTGCTATCCTTCTCGTCGTAGGGGGAACTGAGTTGGCACGGGAGCACGAGTTGTTACGGCCGCGCATATTTCAGAAAAAACCAAAAAATTGTCCGCGTGCGGCCTCCCAGGCGATGGTTAGTACTCTAGGGTTAAGCTCGCGCTCACGGTGCACCTGGCCGTTTCCGACTGAAGGACGACAACGGCGAAGCTGGAATTAAAAAAAATCCTACAAACGTTGTCGATCGATAGCGTATCGGCAGGATCGGGCGTGATGATCGCGTCGCGTTGTCGACGTCGAGCGAGACTTACGCCGACCAAGCAACGCCCCAGGGAAGCCCCGACCGGGGCTCCGACGCTGTTTTCGACTTAATTTTAGTGCAGATGCGAACGAAAATCTTGCCCCAAGGTGCATCAGCTAAACTTATGTAGTTATACTTAATGTTAATTAAAATGATGACAAGGTTCAATCGCACAAGTGCGAGTACCGAGCGCTGGCGCGGGGGGTTGCGGGGGGTACGGGGTGCGCCGCCCCTGGGCCGCCGTCGCCGGCCGGTGCTCGCCCTCGTTACACTGCCGTCGTTAGGACATACAATTTTTATACAAATTTGTTTACTCGTATAAGAACATTCCAATGAACTTCTTAAGTGATAATAATTAAATAGGTAAAATATTATATTATTATAGTAAGTTCTCGCAGTTACTACTGAAGAGTGTCGGCGTGTGTTCATAGCCACCGACCAGACTGCCGTACCGTAATATAGGATTGTTGAATTGACCTTAAAAATATAGATAAGAGTAGGCTAAGATAACCCATATCAGCGGCTCGAGCTGTCGTCCTCGAAGGCGCTGGGCGAGGGGCGCGGCGCCGCCTCGGGTGATATTTTTTTAATTAAATCTTTTCGAATTCGAGTACCGATCTACTTACTGCCTTCTAGCGTTATTTTAAGTGAAGTTTGGTGCTATTCCTTTTACAAAGACGTGTAGACCATGCGTCATCGGTGCGCGGCGACGTCTCTGTGACTCGCCGCTGAAGTAATTGTGTACATACCTACTACACGAATGAAGCGAATTATGTAGATCTCCTTATTGTAGAGCGTTCCTGGCACGGAGCGGGAACTCGGACCGATACGTCCGCCCCGCCATGCGCCATGTTTTTTCCAGTTAGGTAAAGTACGGCCGACGGTTCTAGGCCGCTCTGAAGTTAGGTTTTCGGATATAGTGCGCAGGTACTGTACTTTAGAGAGAGATAGCGACACGAACAAAGTTCAGAGCGGCCTAGAACCGCCGGCCGTACTATATTTCCACCTCGTGCGGTTGTCAGACCTTGGTGCCAAATAGTTTTAAGGAGCCGCGCGGGCGCAGCGCACGGTACGGACGGCCGTCACTCGTTTAAACCTGCATACTATATCATATTTAATTTTTTTTTCATTCATTGCAATTAATAGTGCAAATAAAGATTTTGCAATGTCCGGCAACAAATGTATCATTGTTATTTAATACAAGTTGTTGTATTTTAATTAAGTAATACCGTTACGCTTGCAAGCATTTGATAAATTTCCAAACCATAAGTTATACGTTTATAAGTATGTACTAAACACGAATATTTAACAAAGATTACGTAGACATTCTACAAAATAGTATGCAAGTTTGAACGCAGTGTACGGCTATCGCTACACCGGAGCGCTGAGGCCGCGGGGCGGGGGCGGGGCTGGCCACTGCTGCCTCCGGCAAGACAATAAAGGCCGGCGCCACCTCCAACTGATCTAATGTAACGAGTACAGAGCAATAAAGTGATATTTTTGTAACTGTTTTTATTTTTTTACCCATCCCTTCCACCTATATCACCGCGTAGGTACGAATACATACTCATCACATATCAAATGTTTCTCCGTTTTTAATTAACAATAAAGAGAATTTTATTTAACAAAGGTGGGCATAGAGTATGAGAAATGAGCATTCCTCATCAAAAATATAACCCTGGCGGACCCTTATAATATTTTTATTGATCACTTTTATACAGAACAATATACTTATTGTGATGCTGAAAAATTAAATTAATAAATCTATGAGTAGAGTAGGTACACGTTACTATCTTATCCTACCACTGCCACTGTCCATACACACAACCCTGACGCGTAACACTGCGTCGTTGGCCGCTGCAGCAGCTCATTATTGCTAAACAAAGGAGTATTGGGGGCAGGCGCGAGGCGCTAGGCGGAGTGCGGGGTGGTGGCCGCGCCGCACACCACCAGCCGCCCGCCGCGGTACGCCACGCGCGGCCGCTTGTCGGAGCCCGCGCCCGCGCCCACGCCGTCAGCGCCGTCAGCGCCGCTCGCCGAGCTGCCGAGAACGGACAGGTACGTTGCATTGCTGGAGGTACACACAGCCGGACACAATGCCTCATTCAAAATAAAATAAAGTGAAGTACGTCACACACAAGACGACAGTACACATCATTACCACAATGGATTGTCGATCAAAATTGGAAAAGAAAGACAGAAAGCGTTGGATCTCTAGCCCACGGCCGGGATACGAGTCGTTCATCGGCTGCTTAAGTTCGCGAGAGGGTCGCAGCTAGCCAGGCAGGCATCACGATAAGTATTTTATCCCAATAATGATTATGAATGACTTGACAAATATATTGATAATTTAATATTCCCTAGGACATGTTGGACGGCTGAGTATTTACTTAGTCGCGGGGACGCTTGACGTGGGGGAATTGTTCAACAGAACGACTGGGTAATTGGGTATGAACGGAGACGAGGTAATTCATGCGAATCGAATATTTCGACGTTACATTACAATGTGAAATTTATACGTTATTCATCATGAGCTATCAGAGCCAGTGATAACAACTTATAAAATTAGATAATACCAATATCTGACTACTACTCGCTTACACAGAGCCGCATTGAGTTCTCGATAATTCGATTAAGTAGTAACAATTTCTCACAACAATGTGATTCATACTTTCCTGTAATTTCAATTCCTGTAACATTTTTTAGGTATCTGTAAATGTTGGAAATGTCAATATATTAAATTTAATTAAAAGAAGGTACTTACTTGATGTTTTAAAGTGAAACTTCTCTGCGCTCATGGGGGTAACATTTTTACGGATGAAACGCAGTCAACGTGACACGAAAATGTGGGACGTTTTTGTCCAAGAAGAGGGAGAGAGCGATTGAGACCGATTGAGAGAGTGAGAAACGCCGAATGTATCATGAAGCACATAATATTTATTATAATTATTATGTATAGATAAACGCTCGTATGTGTAATTAAAAATAGATTGTTAAATAAGGAGGGAATTTAGTTTTTGAAGACATGAAAAAATAAAATATGAGTAAAAATATCTAATGAATAGACAACATTTTTATTCAAAGCCGGTTTTAAAGTAAGGGGTGATTTGTGATATATTGTTAGTTTAGTAAAAACTTGAGATACCTATCTATGTAACTAAAAGGTAAACCAGCACAGGGCGCCGAATGTATAATATAGTGTGTGACCTGAGCGGGGCGCTGGCGGAGCTGTGGTCGTGCCAGAGCGCGGCGGGGCGCGGGCGTGCGCGGCGGGTCGCGGCGGGCGCGGGGGGCGCGGGGGGCTCGCGGGGCGCGCGCGCCGCCAGCAGCGCCAGCGGCACGGCCAGCGCCTGCAGCAGCACGAGCAGCGCCGCCGCCGCCAGCGCCACGTGCACGTTGTGCGGCGCGTCCGTCTCCGCCTCCTGACGTCAATTGGAACACGGCATTAGGTTATACCAATGTTAGATACCAACCACAGGGTTGGTTGTCCCCAACCGCTTAGTACTTAGTACCACTCTTCGTTCCCGTAACAAACAGAACCGCTACCTATATCCCTCAATGACCTTCCCTTAACTCACGTCATCACAACTGGATTTTAACAAATATAAAAGAAACAGTATTGAGAAACTCATTTTTTGCTCTTCGTTGGTTTAAAATGTGTATCCTGTCAGAATGAAAATTAGTTTAAAAAACGGAAAAGGTTAATAAATATACTATCGGGTGGTAGACCTCAACGAGCTCCTTGATCTTGGACGGCAGCGGGTGCCAGTGCGCGAGCTGCTGCAGCAGCGGCAGCAGGTGCTCGCGCAGGCGCAGCGCGTGCTGCAGCTCGGCGGCGGCCGGCGAGCGCGCCCACTGCGCCGCGCGCGCCCACAGCCAGCCCGCCAGCGCGCCCTCGCCGCAGATCATCAGCACCATCACGAACGCGTACTGGAACCATCATCGCCCCACGCCACGCCACCATTACACACAATTGCTCACTCTATACTCTACTCTACGTCTAGTACCTACAGCAGGGTTCCCAGGCGGTAGGATTCAAAGAAAATTCAATGAACTAAATCCCTGACCCGCGGTTGGGGCCTAGGCACCGGAGGACCGTCTATACTTATACTTAGATCAGGTTTTTTTATGTATACCTACCTACATAAAGCATTTACAAATAATTTATAAATATTACGATCTTGCCTTATTAAATAATAAAAGACAAAATAATATTAAGTAATTTAATGTTCACTGAAACTGATAAGTGGCTTTGTCCTTTTGAGTCGTCTTACTGATCCCGTGGTATCGAGGAGCTGGATAGCCTCCACATTCACATGTTGATGAAGCCTTTGATGGTGGGCTTATGTGTACTTCCTAATTACGTTTTGGACGAGGCCTACCTTTAGGTCCCGATGTAGACCCTCATTTCTTATGTACTAAGGTGCATTTTGCGATCTCCCTCAGTATTTTTTTTGGAACCGTAGTACACTGATTTGTTTGGTACAGCCACAAAGCTATATACCATACATCATACGGGCATTAGGACCTGTTTATACAAGGTGATTTTTTAGTCATTTGACACATTGATAGGGGGTACTCAGTATTAGATTCTCATTACAAATATGTAATTAGAAAGGGTGCTTAAAGTTTCAGGTAATTATCCATTACAAACCCATAATGTGGACAAACTGAGCGCGCGGTATAAACTACTCCACTAAAGGTCATTAACCCTGCCGCTCGGCCGCCGGCAGGTCGGTCGCCGTAGCGCACAGCTGATGTCCATACATTCCGAGTATTTTTTAGATAATTTTGATTGCCATTTTTTAAATAATTATCGTGTTGAATTTTGACTTTATATTTTTAATCATTACCTATGACCATGTTCTTTCATATGCTCGAGTATGTCAAGTGAAATAAAAATCATCCAGTATATTATTATAGACTTTGCAGAATTTCAATTCAACAACCAACGTACCTTTTTTTATTTTAGTACAAGCTCTTCCCGCATCTTTTTGTAGTGGGAAATGCCAGCTCAAGAAACCTCACATCAAAATAATGGCATGATATTTGGCAGTGTTCAGGATTTATTTAGATTTATGTTTTTTAGTTAGTATACATACTTGTTAACTAAGTCAATTGTTGTTTTTATTGTGGCTGTTTAACGTAAAGAATGGTCTGGATAGAGAGATGGACTTAGATCAGGTGACTACAGAGAAGTGCTGTACAGAGCCAGCGTTTACCGTGAGCTGATTATTACCATCGATCCGCATGCTTACCGAGAAGAGCAGCACGCGTCGTAGCGCGGGGCGGCGCGAGCGCAGCGCCAGCGCGGCGGCGTGCGTCAGCAGCAGCAGCGCGGCGGCGGCGGCGGGCAGCGCGGCGGCCGCCAGCCGGTACTCGTGGGGGAACACCCCGCGCAGCGCCACGTACGTGCTGGGGTCCCATTTGAGCCGCGCGCCCGTCGCCAGACCTGCACCTGCGTACACCTGCATCAAATAGCTTTTAGACTCATTACATTATGATGACGAAAGCATCACCGTGAACCTGAGTTTGGAATACTGGCAGCTAATGTCTTTGTTACGGTGTGCAATCGATAAAGATACAATGTAATAATAATAAGCCCACAGTGCAGCTTGTGGCGAGCTGTTGGTGAGCAGGGAGTGTGCTCCCGGGGAATCCCCTGTTCCTTATTTTCAGTAGGTGGAGTGGAGATTGAGTAACAGTCCCCCACCTCTATGCTAGCCTTAACGGGCCGACCAGAGTGGAGTCGTTAGAGCTATATGCTCGGGGGTGGAGGTGTCTAATGGCGTAATAACGAGGAAACTTGCTCATGGGGGTTCAATTTTCCTAGATGGTGAACTCGGTGCCGCACCTCTCTATGCCCCCAGCTGCTCATGCCAATGTTGCCCCCAGGAATATGCCACAGTACGGGGGCCCATCTAGTGAGCGGCAAGTCACCACCTGCCGCATTTTCAGTTCTTAGGTGTTAATTTCACCTCAATAGCCCGTTTACCCTGTAGTTTCCTGTTCTAAAATAGTTGCTGTGCACACCGGCGGAGACTATTTTCGGTTGTATTATTGTGCAATCGGAGATAGAATCCGCCTTGTGTTCCATATAGGTACGTGTTGGATTGGGCCTGTGTCCCCACCCCACGCAAGCCTTCCAAATGAACGGTTTCACTTACATCTAGTCTAGGACCCCTGAAACTTAAAGAAATACATAATAATAATAATCGATTAAGAAGCAGAAGAACAAGAAGTCAAGAGTGAATAGGTTAACGCTGTGCTCTTCCACATAATAAACGACTACCGAAGAGACTCAAGACTTTTAATGGATAACCCAAAACATCCATACGCTCTACCATCCTCGACTACATCGCTGCTTACCATCAGGTGGGATTATAGTCGAGCATTAACTTAGGTATATTAGTTATGTAAAAAAAGAGTTTAAATAAATAGATACTGATCCAAATCCCATGGCTACAGACCAGGGTGTCGTAAGAGGTGACAGAAGCTTTCTCATGCTCGGCGGTGGTTAGCCTGTGGGCTAAACCTGCATCCTCTGAGTCAGCTGCTCCTGACCACGCTACACCAACAGTTCAAAAGAAACCATATCCGCACCTGTTGTTAAATGTCGATGCTTGATTTCCTAATCAGTTTCTTTTAATTTTCATACTTGTATAATATAAAAGATGCACTAATTTAATTTTTCTCCGAGAAAATTAAAAATAAATGAAATCCAGAAACATGTAACATTCTAATCAGAGGGAAGAATGCACACACTGTCATGATAACATTATACTAATTACTACGTATGTTGTGGTCGTTTGAAACTCACGCCTCACTTCACACTTCGGGTCGGGCTCCAAATTTATTAGTAATATAGAAAACTCGTCGAAACGATATAATCATGTAGGTTATCAATATGTAGATAATCAAACTCACGCAAGTAAAGAATTTGGATATCCTCGTTAAGAGAGCGGACTAATGAACATAGTGATATTATGACAAACATTTGGATGTCTCAGAGTGTTATCTTTGTATCAGTATCATCGTACGATGTGGGTTGACGTCCAGCACTCACCGCGAGCAGGATGTTGACGTGCAGCAGGAGCGACGGCGCGGCGCGCGCGCACGACATGCCCGGGCCTCGGGCGCGCCGCAGCCCTGGGGGCGAGCCCCTCACCGCCACATGCTGAGCATTCGCACCGTACACTAGTGTAACGATCGCGAAGTGAGTTTTGTTCGACACTCTCCTACATATTATGTTGTAGTATCCGGGAGGAGGAGAACTCGGTGTCGAATCAATGTTTGTACATCAACATCAAGCCCCAGGCCCACTGTCGCGACGCAGACTGTGGGCAAAGTCGTCTGTGGTGTTCGGTGCGCCGACCGCGTGCGACTGATGCGCGCCGAGAGCAGCGGGCGTACCGTCGCGTCGGGCCGTATCTTATCTGCGATGTGGCTGTGCGATCACGTCGTCGCCTCGTACTCGCACGGCACAGACCTGCATCTAGAGTAGGTACCTGCGGACTAAAAATAAAAATATTCTAACATAGAGAAAGTTATTAATTGTCCCTTCCGTCTTCCGTCCTTCGTAAGTGTAATCCATACTACTCGTAAACCATTGTCCACAGTCCAAGTTCTGCGATCCACAACATTACTCTATAATGTCGTTGTTATCAAAGTGACGTGGTCAAAGTTTGGTTGAAAATGATTGATAACGTAGTGTTGATGAAGACTTCAAAATTTAAATGTTGTAATATTATATAGAAATAACTACACAAATTTGCAGTTCTATATTGCGATATTAAATCGATGACTATTGACCTACCTCAACAAAACCCGTAACGGTCCCTACTAAGGTTAGTTGGACATGTTGTATTATTTTAATAGTCGACGACGCTGGTCATGTACGGGTTGGCGGACTGCTCCCCGCTACCCCAGCACCAATTACTATTATTACTACTACTATTATTATTATTTCGGTAAACTCTACCTGGGTACTACTACCGCTAGCTACCGATACCGACCCCTTGTTTGAGTCAACCGCCAAACGATTCGTGTTTGATTGCACGCAATGACAATGTAAGTGGTCACCGTGCCCCATAGACATCTGTAATACCAAAGGCATCGTGCGTTTCCATCCAAAAGTGAAGGAAGAGGAAAGAAAGAATGACCAGTACTTTCTCCGGGACAGCAGTCGGTGTGCAGGACACGGGGTGAGAACTGAATTTCTGGGCCATTAGGCACACCTTACATATTACATGTCGTTGTTCGCAATGCACCCGTCGCGTAGCGGGAGCGCGCTGCTCGCTGTTCAGTCAGCTGTCAGTCGTATGTCCCCAGGGCCCGGCGCGGCGGCCGCATGGCGCGCCCCCCCGGCCCCGCGCCGCTCTGCGGCACGCTCTGGACGTGCTTCGACAAGTTGTTCACCATCATGCTCATATCTGCCAACTTCTTTCTGGCGGTGAGGTTTATTGGTAGAGTACTCACATACCGTTAGTTAGCTCGTGCCCTTTACGGACCACAATGCACTAAATCCTCTCAATTATAAATCCATAGCTTACTTTTTAGAATCCGTGTAGTTTCACCATGTCCGTCTATTTTAATACGCTTTTTTCCGTCCACGGGCTAGCTCGGAGACCTAAAAGCTCGTAATTTGAGGCAAATTACGGGACCAATGCAACCGGGCGATTAGTCGGCTAGTTGCAGTGTTTATGATCTCTTGATTGCAGAGTTCTAAAACTGACAGAATAGGATCGTTCGAGCAGCTAGTAGTAGTTAAGTGATCGTAGCGCAGACGGTCGGCAGCCTGTACAGAGCGTGGGGCGCAGGGGTACGTGGGCGCGGCGCTGGTGACGGTGGCGCGGCTGTGGTACGACCCCGCCACGTACATCGTGCTGCGCGAGCTGCTGCCGCCCGACCAGCAGGTGCCGGTGGACTTGCTGCTGCTGGCCGCCGCGGGGCTGCTGGCGCTGCTGCACCTGCCGCTGCTCGCGCTCGTCATGCCGCGCTGTCTGCGCTTCTTCATGCTCATGCTCGTTAGTGTATCATCCGGCAGTCTCCATAATTATGTATAACAGGCAGGCGAGCCATCTGATGGTAAGTGGTCACCGTCGGTCAAGGATATCGGTTACAACCAGCTCCCGACCGGGACACGGCAAGTCGTCGGCGACTGGTTCAAGCGAGTACGTGGCGGCCGGCCAGGCTACCTCCAACACAATATGACCTAGATAGCGAATGTATTCTTAGGGCCAGTTTCACCGGTTACGGATAAAGTTCCGGATAGTTATCTGACATTTAATGCTATTGTAGGTGCGCGTGTAGAAAGAAGGAGTAATACGCACCGTAAGCTATAAGTGCTGAATCGCGGGTCTGTGCAGGTACCTTATGGATAGCCAGGTCGTTGAAAGTAATATAGTCGAGAGTGCACACAAGAAAGTTTATTAGCACAGAACAGAAGCACAGAAAGAAGGAGAAAGATGAAACTGATAGATAGAACTGAGTAGCAATAGTAGAACACGAATATGCAATGCAAATAAAGCGCGGCCGGTCAACGTACAGTGGAAGCGCAAGCGCCTCGTAGCAACAGCGGTTCCGGACGGACTGGTCGTGCCCGCCGATCATGCACGAGAATATGCGAACGCGCAGGCCGACGGCGGGCGCGCGATAACACCCGGCCGGTCGCTATAGTGAATAAAGTCTTGCGCGTCCGTCCGCGCGTTGACATTAATAAAATTTTATTTTAGTTTTTAACAAATAATTTTAAATTCTTATTTTATATTAGGTTAGTAGTTAAATTAAGTTTAGATGTAAGTTTAGTTATAAGTTTAAATGTATTTTACACAAAATTTATAAATTAAATTATAATAAGTAACAGTAGCTCCGCTACACCACCCCCCTCCTGAGACCGTCCTACGGGCGATAATAGTCGGGAAATCTTACCCTACGTCCCGATCTGGTAGTTTTGATAATGTTATCTTGGGCCCTAGGTGTACGTTGGTGCGGGGTATGTGTGGGAGTGTGACTGTGTGTGTGAGTGCTGTTTTGTGCTTGTGAAGTGTTAGTGTTAGTTTTCGTTTGAGAGGTGTGAGTGTTAGGTGTATGAGTGTAAGTCTGTGTGTCATGTATTGTGTATGCGGGTTTTAACCTGTCAATGGACACGGTGACTGTTTTACCTCTTACTACTATTTTGTACACTTTATTGCCTCTTTGAAGTACTTCGTATGGCCCCGTGTAAGGAGGTTTTAGTGCACCAGCTGCAGTGTCATCGCGAAGGAAGACGTGAGTACATGTAGCTAGGTCCTTAAAAACAAACGGGGATCGACTATTACTATGCCGTGATGCAGGTGGGACTTTCAACCTATTGACGAATAACCGTAAGCGGGCTGCGTAGTCCGTCATGTCGTACTGCTCGCTATCTGGGGGGAGAAAAAAGTCTCCTGGGAGGCGTAACGGTTCGCCGTATACCATCTCAGCGACCGATGACTGTAGATCCTCCTTGAAGGCAGTCCTAATACCTAACAAAACCAAAGGAAGCGACTCGACCCAAGTTGAATCGGCATGGCAGGTTATAGCAGCCTTGAGCTGGCGATGGAACCTTTCCACCATGCCATTTGCTGCGGGATGGTACGCCGTAGTGTGCCTATGGACAAAACCTATAATTCGGGAGAGCTCCTTGAACAAAGATGACTCAAATTGTCTTCCCCTGTCAGTGATGATCTTGACAGGACAACCAAACCGCGAAATCCAACCATTTAGTAAGGCCTTTGCCACTGTCTCGGCGGTTATGTCCGAGATTGGTATTGCCTCAGGCCAGCGAGTAAAACGGTCGATGGCGGTGAGACAATACCGTTGCCCTGAAGAAAGTGGCAATGGACCGATGAGGTCGATATGGACCTCCTGGAACCTGCCCTGCGGTATACTATACGTACCCAACGGAGCGGAGACGTGCCTCGTGACCTTTGAGCGTTGGCAAGCTAGACAGCTACGTGCCCACTCACGGCAATCCTTTCGGATACCTGGCCACACGTAACGCTCGCTCACCAACCTGGTGGATGCTCTGGCTCCGGGGTGGCTAAGACAGTGCAGTGAGTCAAAGATTTGTCGTCTATGGCTCTCGGCGACATATGGTCGGGGGGAAATGCCACTTACGTCGCAAAACAAAGTAGTGTTCGTGCCAGGCAGTTTCACTTTACTGAGTTGCAGGGAAGTGTGACCAGTAAGAAGCTGCTTCAACTGCGGGTCACTTTCTTGCGCGGCTGCTAACATTTCGGGGTCGATCGGTTGCACGATCTCCTCAACCCGAGACAAAGGATCAGCGACCACATTGTTCTTCCCCGTAATGTGCCTGATGTCGGTTGAAAATTGTGATATAAAATCAAAGTGACGAAACTGCCTGGGTGAACAATTTTCCTTCCTAGTAGTGAAGGCGAACGTAAGCGGCTTGTGATCAGTATAAATCACAAAGTTGCGGGCCTCAACCATGTGTCTAAAATGTTTGATCGCCTCATAGATGGCCAGCAGTTCGCGATCATAAGGGGAGTACTTGGTCTGCGAGGGGCTGAATTTCCGCGAAAAGAAAGCTAGCGGCTCCCACGTACCTGCTCTCAGCTGCTGCAACACTGCGCCCATTGCGGTGTCGGAGGCATCCGTTACGAGGGCCAGCTGAGCGTTGCAGTCAGGGTGTGCTAGCATAGCAGCTTGGCACAGACCCTGCTTGCATGCTTCGAAGGCCTTCAACTCCCTCTCGCCAAAAGTGACCGAATGTGATCCTTTCACGGATCCAGTTAAGAGTGCGTTCAGTGGTGCTTGGTGTTTCGCTGCGTCTGGGATAAACCTGCGATAAAAATTAAGCATGCCCAAGAACCTACGCAACTCCTTAACTGTTCTGGGCTGGGGAAAATTTCTTACTGCCTCAACTTTCTCAGGCAAGGGCCTCGTACCATCCGCTGAAATTTCGTAGCCGAGGAAGTTGACCTGCGAAGCACCAAAGACACACTTATTTGGGTTCACCACTAAACCGAAATCTCGCAGCCTACTAAACACTTGGTGAAGGTGTTTTTCGTGGGTTTCCTGATCTGCTGAAAAAATCAAAATGTCGTCGATGTAACAGTATATGAAGTCTAGCCCTCGCAACACCTCGTCCACGAACCGTTGGAATGTCTGGCCGGCGTTACGAAGACCAAACGTCATATACGGAAACTCGTATAAGCCAAAAGGTGTTGTGATGGCAGTTTTGGGAACATCAGGCGGGTTGATAGGGACTTGATTGTAAGCTCTGGCTAAGTCCAACGTGCTGAATATTGTACAGTTAGCCAGGCTGTGTGAAAAATCCTGAATATTGCGGATCGGGTATTTATCCGGGATGGTGCGTGCATTTAATCTGCGGTAGTCACCGCAAGGTCGCCAGCCGTCTTTCTTGGGTGCGAGGTGAAGAGGAGATGCCCACGGAGACTCTGAAGGTCTACAGGTGCCCATCTGTAACATCACCTCAAATTCTGCCTTTGCGATTTTTAATCTATCTGGCGCCAGTCTGCGTGGCGCGCAGGATTCAGGCGGTCCTGGTGTTGTGCGGATGTAGTGTAGTGTAGTGTGCTTGGATGTGTTGTTGTTATTGTTAATGCCGGGCGGGCGGGTGATGTCGGGGTATTGTGCTAGTATAGTATGATACTCCGAATCACCAGACATAACCCTAACCGAAGAAACATTATCAAAAAATTTCGCGAGTGAAGCCGTGGTGGCAAGCATAGTATGTCCGTCGACAAGTCGTTGTTTTCTTATGTCAACAATTAGGTTGTAGTGGGATAAGAAGTCAACACCTATTATCGCCCGCGTAACGTCGGCGACAATAAATCGCCAGGGAAAGTCGCGGCGCAAGCCTATATTCAACGACAAGTTTGTATAGCCATACGTATTAATAACAGAGCCGTTTGCGGCACACAAGTCATAGTTAGTCTTTTCGCGATATTCTTTTAATATTGAGCGTGGAAAAACACAAACATCACTACCAGTATCAACTAAAAAAGTTATTTTAGTTCGTCTATCCTTCACAAATAAGCGACCGCTAGAAGGGCAGGCGTCGGCCGCCATAACAGACTGCCCTACTTGTTTTCCGCATAATCACACGGTTTCACACACTTACGCGCATCACTACCGAACTTGTAATGGTACCAACACAGCGGGTGTTTGCGGTAACTCGAGTTAGACCGTGACCTTGAACTTGACCGCCGTCGGGATCCGGACCCATAGCGCGGGGGGCGCTGCCGGGACCTGGACCTGCCTGCGTGGTGACGCGACGCGCGGCTGTTCTCGTCGACCTTCAAGGCCAGCTGCTCCACCATCCTCTTCAGCTCGGCGATCTCACTGGACGAGTTGGCGTAGGATGTCGCCGCAACATTACATGGCGTGACGATCTCCTGGATGTTGTCAGCAAGGTCGGCAAGCTGCTCCGCTGACAGGCTTGGCTGTGAAGCCAACACAGTCTGCACGTTGCTGGGCAGGCGCTGGCACCAAATGGTCTTGATGAAATCGGCCGGGACCGAGGGTCCAGCCAGATCCTGCAGGTGGCGTAGAAACTGCGACGGTTTCCGGTCTCCTAGCGCTTCGTGGGTTAGCAGTTGCCTCACCTTCTTCTCGTGGGAAGCGGACAGGCGGTGGATCAGCTCGGTCTTTATTTTCTCGTACCGGTTACGAGCAGGTGGGTTCACGATGACGTCCTTGACTGCCTTTGCGTGCACCAGGTCAAGGTTGATGGTAACCTGTGTAAACTTGGTGGCGTCGTCCGTAATACCAAAGTTCGCAAATTGACCCTCCAGCAGCGCGAACCATATTTCCGGGTCCTCCGGGGAGAAAGGTGGCACTTTCAAATTAAATCGAGGCCTGGGCATCATCAACTCCGTGCCTTCATCATCGTCACGACGTGCCGCCGGGGACGGGCGCATTTTTTTCACTCGCCGCGTGGTTATCTTGGCGCCATCTTGTGACACGGCGCTTTGTAAGGCATCGCTACTGCTATCGCTCATGTCGTAGTGCTCTTCTCGGGTCACCAATGTAGGTGCGCGTGTAGAAAGAAGGAGTAATACGCACCGTAAGCTATAAGTGCTGAATCGCGGGTCTGTGCAGGTACCTTATGGATAGCCAGGTCGTTGAAAGTAATATAGTCGAGAGTGCACACAAGAAAGTTTATTAGCACAGAACAGAAGCACAGAAAGAAGGAGAAAGATGAAACTGATAGATAGAACTGAGTAGCAATAGTAGAACACGAATATGCAATGCAAATAAAGCGCGGCCGGTCAACGTACAGTGGAAGCGCAAGCGCCTCGTAGCAACAGCGGTTCCGGACGGACTGGTCGTGCCCGCCGATCATGCACGAGAATATGCGAACGCGCAGGCCGACGGCGGGCGCGCGATAACACCCGGCCGGTCGCTATAGTGAATAAAGTCTTGCGCGTCCGTCCGCGCGTTGACATTAATAAAATTTTATTTTAGTTTTTAACAAATAATTTTAAATTCTTATTTTATATTAGGTTAGTAGTTAAATTAAGTTTAGATGTAAG
Source organism: Ochlodes sylvanus (assembly GCA_905404295.2). Taxonomy (NCBI): domain Eukaryota; kingdom Metazoa; phylum Arthropoda; class Insecta; order Lepidoptera; family Hesperiidae; genus Ochlodes; species Ochlodes sylvanus. The sequence goes on along the minus strand of FR990135.1, from coordinate 46,584 downwards.
TTTAGTTATAAGTTTAAATGTATTTTACACAAAATTTATAAATTAAATTATAATAAGTAACAGTAGCTCCGCTACACTATCTACCAGTTATAGGTTGCTAATAACTTTTTTCTGTTTCACCATCTAACTCCCGGATAATTTAACTGATACATAAAGTTATCGGCCACTTGACAGTTGACGGAACGGCAACGTCGCTTTTTTGCGTTTCGTTACTACTACGTAAATTATCGTCATTTGAAAACAATTTTAAAAACCTATATAATAAAATACTTTTTGATCAAAATAATCCAAGTCAAGTTTTATTATATTATCAAGTTTAATTTATCAATAAAGAACGGAAATAGTAGGATTCCTATGCTTTACTAGGTATTCAAATTCTAAATGTGTTTACAGAAACGAAACGCAAGACATGTGTTATTTTATTTTTTTCGTTCCCGCCATTTGACTTGACAGATTTTTTATCCGTCGGATAACGCCTCTAACAGCCACTTGAAGTGGCAGTTATCTTAACCAACACTTTATTTGTCAGATACTTCTATCCGAGACCTGCGAAACCAAAAGTTGTAGTTTATTTGGGAGTTAAGTTCCTAATAGGCTATCCGGAACTTTATCCGTAACCGGTGAAACAGGCCCTTAAGCTATACTCCTTACCCATTCAATCCATACTAATACATTTATTATAAATGTAAGTACTCCGTCCGTCTGTCTGTCTGCTTTGTTTTCACACTTAATCCGCTGAACCGATTAAGATGAAATTTGGTAGGGATATAGTTTCGAGAACCTGGAAAGGGCATGAGATAATTTTTACTCGAGCGGGCTAAGTCGCGGGTAAAAACTAGTTGAATAAGAAATATATCGCCTTTGAAGAAAACTTCCTCAAATATTATGGTAGTGTTTAACGCAATTCATACAAACTTTGACATCTATTAACAGACCTTCACATGGCAGGTACTCCCGTACATTAAGTGTAAAAAAGAATGAATCCAGAGCATGGTTTTGCTCGTTATCGGTTTTGTATTATGCAGCTATAAGTAGGCAGTAGAGGGTAGGGGGGGGGGGGGGGTGCACGAGGTTTAGTAGTAGGTTTAGGCGCCGCTCCGTGCAGTACGCGCTGGCGATGCTGGGGCTCGCGGGCGCGGAGGCGTGGGCGGCGCAGCGCGTGTGGGACAAGATCAACGGCTACATCCGGGAAGGCCACGAGAAAATGGACTTCATCTTCGGCCATCTCCACTTCCTCCTAGATATGATTTCGTCGATACATCACTTCACTTGGAAGTTAAAAAGCATCCTTTGGGTTAGCGACTCCCGCTTTAATGCTTAAATATAGGCTACACAAAAAATTATAGGTAGTAGGTACATTGACTTATTATTACTACGTAATAATACTGGATTATGTCAGCGTCGGACCCGATTACCCGACATAAACTTTAAATATTTTCAATGTTTTAATCATTAATTAAGAGGATATTTTTCGAGACCAAATCAGGGACGTCTTGAAAAAAGGACAGATCAAGAGTAACCTAAACCGAAGAGCATGTATGAAGGGAATAATGAAAGTGGGCGTAGCGAAAAAAATATGTGAGTATCGTAGCAAGTGGAAAGAAGTGGTCTCTGCCTACCCCTACGGGAAAGAGCTGGGATTACACATTTGTATGTATGTAGACAGGTATAGTACGACCGACGGTTCTAGATCGCTCTGAAGTTAGGATTTCGGATATAGTGCGCAGGTATTGTTCTTTAGAGAGAGATAGCGACACGAACACTGAGTGTGTGACTGAAACAAACAATGCTCAAAGTGACACCCTGCGCGTTGGCACCATTTCGACCCTAAAATTGACTTTTGCGCAGCGATCCGAATAAAGTTCAGAGCGGCCGGCCTAGAACCGCCGCGCCGCCGCCGGCCGTGCTATAACCACTTTAAATTGAATTATTTTTGCCAAGCTTCTCGCACACGAGCGACACATTGTGATTTTTATAATAAACAAACAAAACTTGTTTTCATTCATTGTGATTTCAGGAGGTGCAGAGAGATGGCCCTAAGAATCTAGAACTGGTACAGCGCGCGTTCCTTTACTTCATCGGCTTCCAGGTCAGATTTTTAATTATTACAATATTATTCGTCAAAACAAATTCAAATCCAAGTTCAAGTTCAAATTCCTTCGCCAAACAATTCGCTGTGATATTCGATATCTGATTCCCCGAGCATGGCTCCATACGGATATTTATTCAAACTTTACCATAATACTTTAGTAATGTATTTTTCAAACCACTTGGTTGTCAGGTTATCACTGCTCGCGTTTTGGGGTTTGTTGCGGAGGTATTTTAACACACTTAGTCTTAATATAGTTATTTTGTTCTGTTGCGAAGGCAGTCGCCGGCGTGTCGGCCATACTGACGGCCATCACCGGCCGCGGCCGCGCGCGCGTCAAGCAACATTACTGCTGACTCCGGGCTCCTGGCACTCCTGCCCTGTGATCCTCCGCTCCGTGGGGTCAACGGTCGGTACAGATTGTCCATTATGAATTGTTGAAGGGTTTGTATTTCGTTCAATGGTGTGTGTTGTTAAATAAAATTGAAAAATTGAGTTAGATCTTCATTTCACGTCAAAATTAGGATTTCAGTGGATTTCAAATAAAATTTGCCTTGCGGTGGGTGATTACTTAGGCCGTACATCTACATCAAATAATCGAATGTCTTTTTCTGAGAAAAGTTGTGTATTCTTACTGGACAAGTTACAACGTTAAATTATAACATTTTTAGTATGAAAATAATAATACGGTGGTAGTGCGTGTTGGAAGCGAGTGGTTTGGCAGCGGTGGGCGCTGGCCGCGGAGGCAGCGCGTCTCAAGTGTCGTGACATATCCTCGAATACGATGTCGCTCGGTACCTTCTCGGAACCTACTTACCATTTGACGTGCGCTCAATAAAAATAAAGTTTTCAAAGTGACGTCGTCAATGGGTTGTTTTGTTTATACGTACTACAGATTTGTTCACAACTTTAATAAAATTAAAATTGTTTAATTCTTTTACATTGACTAAATTTATAAGTTATCGGTAGACTTTTTTGCGTAGGCATGTTAAACATGAGTGTAACGTGATAACTAACCGATCCCATAATACGATGGTCGCAACAGATTTATATAAGGTTTGTGTTACAGTGATATTTGTATTTAAATATATCCCTGTCCAGTTTGTTTGTACAATTGAGTATTTGAATGATTTTTTTTTGTGATAAATGAAAAGATCATGGCTACAACCCATTCATGGCCCACTACTGAGCACGGGTCTCTCCTCGTACCTGAGGAGGCCTAGAGCATACTCCACCACGCTGCTCCAGTGCGGATTGGTGGAGGGGTTAGTGGCCAACCCAAGTGTCGGAAATTTTAAGCCGCCCGAAGGTATCCGACATGGCTTAAGGACTGCTACCAAATGATAACAACCGGGACCGACGGCTTTACGTGCCCTCCGAAGCACGGAAGCGCTCAAGAAATTTTTGCCACTAACGGTCACCCATCCAACTAACGACCGCGCCCGCTGTTGCTTAACTTTGTCGATCACTTGAGATCGACGCAAGCCGCTGGGCTATGAGCGCTTCTCGAAAAGATCATAGTTAACTTTTATAACGAAACTATTTTGTTTTCGCAATAATTGCAAAGTTATATCAAAATAAAAATTGTTTTGAATCCAGTACCGAAGACACGCCGACAACTCCCGAACAAACTCGAGCGTGTGTGACGTCATAATGTTAGTTTTCACTCATAGTAGTTTATATTGTGACTTGTCAATATTATTGACAAGTCACGTGTAATAGCCGTAAACGCTGTACTGTTATTAAATATCTATAACATTATAACGTCACAACTATGGTTATCAATTGTGGCGCGTTCATAGTCACGTGATTCTTTTTTAAACTTTATCAATTTTTTATTATTTATAATTAATTGAAATAACTTTTTTTTCAAGGATTTCGCATTAAATATCAATATTATTAATAATAAAGTTTTAAAATACATAAAAAAAACAAATTTTTTTTCAAATACTCAATTGCCCTTCACTAGAACATCGATATGAAACACCGGTTACTTCCATATCATCAATTGAGGAGATGGCCAATTAAGTAAACTTAGCAACCCATCGGTTGTACGGGTGTGGTTACCGCCACCACGATAGACATACAATATCCACATGAATAGTCATGCACGTAAACACAACTTGGATAATGTTTCTTGAATGTTTCATGTCATCTTCAATGTTTCTTGAATTCTTAATGATTCTTCAAAAGATGTGCCCATCTTTGAGGAGAAGAAACGGCGAAAGAGTTTCTTTCGCCGTTTCTTCTCCTCAAAGATTTAAAATTTAAAGGTACCTTAGCGAAACGGTGGTAAATGCAAAAAATGACGTTCATAAGTGTATTGAAAATACCTACATGAAATAAATGATTTGAGTTTAAGTTTGAGTTTGAGAACTCAGAGGAGCAATATATTTCTTCAAGCCTAAATTAAACAATTAATCATCGTTAAAATTGTAGTGAAATGTTGAACGAAGTAAGAAACGCTTTGATGTGTCGCGGTGAACACTGATTTGCCATAAATTGATGTAACCTCCCGGTTACGGTTACGGGAGCGTGTGGCGTGTCGTGGAGTGCCGCAAGGTGACGCAAGGTGACGCGGGGTGACGCGGAGTGACGCGGAGTGACGCGGAGTGACGCGGAGTGACGCGGAGTGACGCGGAGTGACGCGGAGTGACGCGAAGATGCAGCGCACGCAGCGACTATTGTTTAGCTTTCAATTCGGCGCCTCCCTCACGTTTGGCTGCTTCCCGCAAGGCCCAGAGAGGATCGGTGAGTATGCGACGTCAACGAAACAAGTTGCCATCTCACACTTCACTCACGAGTCTATCTCAATTTAACTTACTTAGTTGATTTCACAGACTATTAAGTGGTTGATTTATAACTACTTGTTCGCAGTCAACACTATGGAACAACTTTACTTAAAATTTAGATGAGTGTATTACACACGTGCCACGATAATATAATTAATATATCGGGGGGTGATAATATAATTCCCCGGTATCACCAGCGAAGTGAGTTACTCCTTGTCTCGCAGGTAGAAACATTGACTGAGTACCTATTACCTGACCTAATTACCTATTCTATTAACATGACATTAAGAACGGTAGGGTAAAGAACTAACACACTAGTTGGTGCCGAGGCTTGCTCTTACCTTCAGGCATCCCAATGAAAATCTTTGTGGGCGTTTTAAGTTGCGTAATGCGTAGGTACATGACGGACAGCGCCGGGCACACAAACAAGCCGTGTTGGTTTCTTTTCTTTTTAATAATACAAACTCATAGCCCCACACAAGGATTCCCTGTGTCGTGGGTGCCATTGACAACACAAAAGACAAGAACACACACACCCAAATCATGATCAGAAATTTAAACTCATAATTCAAATTCTGCCTCGCTGGGAATCGAACCCAGGACCCTCGGAACGGTGATCCGGCGTGTTAACCATTGCGCCATCCGGGTGTTTGAAGATAACCTATTTTTTTAAATATACTTTGGTATTATCTTTTCCACGCAGCGCGACGGATCAAGCGGCGCGCCGCGTCGACGCTGCGCTCCGCGCCGCGCGTGCTCTACTCTCGCCCCGGTACGGCGCCGGCGCTACACCGACTTCACATACATACGACATATTTTGCTATATTTTCAGAGCTTTTATTGTACTGGCTACGTACTGGCCCGAGTATAATTCTTAATTTCCAAAAGTCCTTTCTTAGTTCTCACTTGCGTCACTTGAGGGATATATACAGCCTATATATACAGCCAGTCCCAAAAGTTGTACGACAAACTGACATGGGAAATAGCTTGAGGATGGACCTATCAGATGTCAAAAAATCACTTCAGTAAAAGTGGCACCGTTTTCGAGATATTGACCTTTGTTTTGTTTTTCGGAAATTGGGCACTCGTACCCTACTTTTATTTGCAGAGTCCACAAATGAGCAGATAATATTTTAATGACTTTTTTTCACGTTCTCTCAGATAGTTGGTCTACAATTTCGGAATATAGTTAATTTATTTAAAAATATTAGAAAATACTGAGAAATTAGGTTCTATTTTGAACTTTGAACGGTAGAAACGGTGCTAGGCACCGTGGCGGGCGGTGGTACTACCCTGGGCGAACTCTAGGCTTTGCCACCTATCAATAAATTAGTGCAATCCAATCAGTTGTAGCTGAAATAGCACAAATGGGTACAGGATCTTTAAAAATATATTTTTTGATTAGGTGACAATTATGTGTTACAGTTGAAAAGATACAGTTTGAATACATAATTATAAAATATGACTAAATAAAATGTTTTAAGTCCAATTTATAACAAAAATTAAACAGACGAACACAGAACCTCCTTCTTTTTTGAAGTCGGTTAAAAAATATAAAATGATCACTCAAAAGCATTAAAACATAAAATCACATTAGCTTCAAATTAATACCCTTCAGCACTGAAATGGCTATAGCGTTAAAGTTTCCCTTTAAAGTAGCAAGTGTCTTACCTTTTTGAAATCTCCTTTTAACAGCCAAGTTTTTAAAGTAATCTGCACCGTTGGTCCAGTACATTTTTTCCCACATTTGTTTGTCGAAACTGAATAGAAGAAAATCAAAAACATAAAAAAATGATGTGGTGTCGTGGGACACCAGGTAGGAACGAAGTTCCTTCGGCTAATGTAGAATCGACACAAATTGCAAAAAAAGTCGTGCTCAATTTTACGTAGGTTTTCTTGATTTTTCTCTTAAATTTTGCTGATTAGTTTTTATTTAAGTACAAGAAAGTATTTAGGAAATTCAGTATTTTAGGAAATAATAAATTACCTACTTAAAATAAAAAAACATCGTAATTCAAATTATCAACTAAAATAACAAAATATGTCTCTTTATTTTTGTTTGACAACATAAAATTACATAGAAATAGAAAAATAGAAATAACAAAGTTCACTCAAAACTAGGTATATGCTGTTACATTGATGGTTGATTAAGATGAAGAAAAAGTGATATCAATTGAATGCCATGATTGTGTTATTAAATTTTGGAAAACCCATGTGTATCCATTGTTATATAAAAGTATAGAATAGAAAATAAAAATTGTAACGGAGGAATTTTGTACTTCTACTAAAACATCTGCGAGGAGCAGGATCAGCAGGAAATGGTCATATGAGGTGTGGGGACCAGAGGTGAGGTGTGGTGAGCTGGTGAGGCGAGGTGTGGAGTGGTGAGGTGCAGGCTTGAGGAGAGGAGACGAGATTGAGGAGCGGAGAGGAGAGATATTCAGTTGGTAGTCTTTCATAGGTTTCAGGTATTCTAGCAAAGTGTTACTGGCCGGCGAACAGGCCATCTACAAGAATAAACGGATGATTATGAAGAACAAAGGAATTATGTCAATATTGTCATTCAATAGAAATGTATTGTAAAAATGAATAGAAATGTATTGTAAAAAATGTGTTGTATGCTCGTGTATTAATTTGCCCTTTTACAAAATGCATAAATTTCATTTGTGTTTTATTTAATTAGAGAATCTTGTATATTAATCAAACCACAAGCTATAGTAAAAATATGGTTAAATGGTATATTTGTCTGTTCTTGAATCAAGTTAACTAAATAATAACAAGTTAAAGGATTGCCAATATAAGAACGGGGGCTTTTTTTAATTTTATTTAAGGTACACTCTAAGGCATTTAAATTCTCTCGTCTTCTGTCATCCTGTATTATCACTACAATCTGAAGACGACTCCATTTGAAAAGATATTGATGATTCTGTGAAAGTTACAGAGGGAGTATAAGATGTATCACTATCTGATTGTTCTATTTTTTAACAATTTTACTCAAATAATGTTTAATTAAGTTTTTCCAAAACAACTAATTTATTCTCAAAATAAGTTAGCTTTTCTCAAACAAGTTGGCTTTTCTCAAAATGAGTAAACTTTTCCAAAACGAATAGGCTCATCGAACGTCACTCAATTAAATGTCACTTAAAACAAGACTAAGAATAATTACATCTAACCTGTATACATAGCTCTCATATGTATCGTCCATCCCGATACAACTGTCCATTGACACTCTCCAATAACAGAACTGAACACCTCTCTCTAGTGTCTTATAAGGGCTATGCATTGTACAAAAATAACAATGATCAAATAATAATTTCAAAATGAGTTACGTTCGACAAGATGGCTGAATTTTATTAAATTTTCAAAAACAAAAGAAATCTCATTAAAGTGAATCAATCATCAATCAGTCTGGCTAACTTACTAAGCCATATCATAAATAACTCCATATGTTACAACCCCATTTTTTTTTAACTATTAACTAACCATTTAACTGTAACTGTCAATAATTAATTATGTGACCGTCTCTAAGTATCAGACTAATCTGCTACCTATATCACCAGTAAACCCTGTGTGATAAAACCAGGTACTTCAAATGTTATACTCCTAATACCATATTACCACAAAATTACCAAAAAGTTATTAACTTTATCAATGTCATAATTAGAACTCAATATTTAACTTCAAAAACTCATTTTCTTGATAATTTAGTTCCATTGTGTCTAGATTATCATTTTATTATTTTGATGTTATTCTATTTCATAACTAATGAATAACAACTCAAACTCAAAAAGTACTTGGTCATACCTGACAAATCCTTCAGCGTGGACTTGTGGATAGCGACTCCTGGATACAGGTGATGCAGACTAATGTAACTCTCAGTTATGCAGCTCTCTTTGACCTCATGTAACATCCTCACTCAATACTTGTATACCATGATATCCAGATGACATCTTGTACTTCATAGTCATCTCAAAGCATCGCAGCCTTGCTTGCCAGTTCATATTGACATCCAAGCTTTCTCAGTAACTAGTTTCTTACGGATTCTTTATCCCAGCTTCTGATATCGGCGTCTGGTAGGCCGGGTGTGGGTGTTTGTATGGTTTTCCAGTCGATTCTACTCTGTTTAGCATGTATTTTCATGAAAGTAGGTATTCTTCACATAACCTCCGTTGTGGGTTTATTTCATGTCAGGACTTCAGCTTAGGATTTCAAATAAAATACAGGATTCGGGACCAACACATGAAGAACCATTTATTCTCTGATTACTGTCCCGTATAAACGCTCTTACTTTGGTTATTTACGCGAAACTCCGTTTACGACATATTTGATTTATTCAGCGATTCTCAATATTGATTTAAACGTTTTAACCACTCGCTCTATCCGCGATATCACATTTTATTATAACTTCATCAACAACTTTAGGAGACTCTCTTTAAGAACTCAACATAATCATAATCTCCGTTTTCTGACAGATCTCGCAAACTCCACTTACATAACCAATGTAAAATATATTATATTTATAATATAAATATATATTTATTAATAAAGAATAAACTAATACTTACGTATTTAATTCTTTTGCACTGAATAAATATAGTAATAATTTCCCACTATTATCACTGTCAATTGCATTCAAGTCACTTGTTGGTTCACTTGCCATTGTTACTATATTTATTTACTATATTTATTATTGTTTTGACGATTTGAAATTATATGAAAACTAATGAAGGCAACGGCGAACGAAATGAAACAGGGAGAAAGAGAAAGGTAATAAACACTACTCGCTTGTGTATGCGACTGTCGCGCATGCGCACGTCTCATTATTCCACGCATTTTTTCTTACGGTTTTACTATCACATATTTTTCAGTTCGGTCGCCGTAGCAAAACCTATCCCCTCCAAGCCTGCCGTAAGGAACTTCGTTCCAAAAAGTTCAAATCAGAACCTATTCTCAGTATTTTCTAATTTATTCCAAAATTGCAGACCAACTATCTGAGAGTAAGTGAAAAAAAATATCATTAAAATATCTGCTCATTTGTGGACTCAGAAAACAAAAGTATGGTAAGAGTGCCCAATTTCCGAAAAACAAAACAATATCTCGAAAACGGTGCCACTTTCACTGAAGTGATTTTTTGACATCTTATAGGTCCATCCTCAAGCTATCTCCCATTTCAGGTTGTCGTACAACTTTTGGGACAGGCTGTATAAAGTTACAAATTAACCCATTGAAGAAATAAGAAGTTTCAGTTTATCCCCCCTTTTATCACCTTAGGGGGGCAATTTCCCAAAATCTTCTCTTATTGCTCCCCTACATTCCCCAAAGCACAAACATGCCTTTCTGCTTGTTGCATTCAGTAGTTTCGGCTGTGCGTTCTGTCAGTCACTGTTTTGTATATTTTTTATTGATAATGTAGGTTTTCAAGACAAAATTAGGTACTTAATTAGGAGTCTACCAAGATCCGTTAAGGTCTGCTAAGGTACTATTTACAGTATATTTTTATAAATCGTAAAAATATATTGCCACTTAATCCACTTATAATCAACTGGTGGGATTGTTACCTACTCTTTACTTTTTTCGTTAACTATTTACTTACATCCGTTCTTACCACATCGCAAAGCCGATGAATGTAACTTCATTTAAATATGTTGTAATGTGTATTGTAATGATATGTTTATAATCGAATTAATAATCCAAGCTCAGAATATTGTGATGACGTCCGCAGTGGGCCGCGTGCAGAAGCGGCCGCGGCTCCGCAGCCGCCAGGCCTCAGGTCCTCACGAGGCTCTGAAAAAGAAACGTTCGAAACAGCTTTCGCCTGGTGAGTGCACTGCATATCTTTACCTAGGTTTGTCTTTTTCTGGGTCGTTCACACTTGTCACGGGCGGCAGCTGTCGTTTGCTACCCTAATTTCATAAATAAGGTATTATTACTACAATTATAAATAAAACTAATGTTATAAAAAGCATTAGGATGTTGTGTTACAGCTGCCCCGGAATGCATGATCGCGACGTGTGCTTGTCGTCGTTCCAGTTGTGTGGTCGCGGCCGGCGCGCTGCCGCCGCGCGCTCATGCTGACGCTCGACAAGCTGGTCACCACTCTCTTCATCTCCGTCAACATAATGCTCGCGGTGAGCTTCACTTGCTACCGCACTTTACATGAGGCTCTTAGTTTTTGAAAACCCCGATTACGCGCGCAATTAACTTATTAAATAAAAAATTATACTATAACTGATTAAAATAATTGCATGACAGTGAGCGGGTTACATGTCGCAAAATATACTCGTATCTACGTTAGCGCAGAGCGAAGTTCTTATTATTATAGTTGAATTACATAGAAACTGATATTATTATAGAAACGTGTCATGAAGAAAATGTTGGCAGGGGTATGCGGGTGCGGGACTGGCGACCACGGCGCGGCTGAAGTACGACCCCACCACGTACCTGGTGCTCCGGGAGATATTCCCCAACGACTTGGCGTTCGCGATAAAGAATCTCCCGCAGGCGTCGAAGGCAGTGCTGGCGATGGCGCATCTGGCGGTGGTCGCGGTCGTCATGCCACGCTGGCTGCGCTTCCTCATGCTGATGCTCGTTAGTTGCTGGGTTCCAATAGTTGGATGTGGACCGGTATATGTTAAGACGTCCGCATGTTGTTTCTCCAGAGAGAGGGGCGTGGCTTCTTCCCGTCCACACAGTGACCCTGGGTCACAACTCGTGGATTACATTAATTATAACGAAATAGTATTATAATGGCATTTTGATAGGACAAAATGTTAGTGATAGTGATAAATAGTGTTCTATTTATGATGAACACTCGGCTTTGTGTACCTCAGGCGTGCAGATACATCGATCATAATTTGCAGTATTCTTGATGACATCTACGACCTGACAAGCAAATCACAACTAAGTATAAAGCCTATAAAGCTGCAGTGAGTGCCAACTGCCATCGCATTGTGAAACGAGTGTCACGAGTGTCACGACCGAGCAGATCTTGTAGACGAGATCAAGACGAGAGTTGGATTTTTTTTTTTATATCAACTTATCATATCCTCCCGACAATCCTTTGATAGATAGATTGATTTTAATTAAGCGCTATTATGTTTTGCGATTAAGGTTCAAAAAAGGTTTTAATATATAATTGTTAGAAATTATTAAACATTTGGTTTAAATTTGGTCGGTGATCGCTTGCGTACGTAGTAGTTTTACAAGTGGGCGAGAAGGCGAGGAGTGTGGAAGACGTAGCGATTAGCGGTGATGTGGTGATTGTGGTGGGTGCAGTATGCGGCGGCGACGGCGGCGGCGCTGTGGGAGGAGCGGCGGTTGTGGCTGGAGGTGTGGCCCGGCATGGAGCAACGGCTGCGGGAGGGCCGCGGCAACGTGCTCGGGGTGCTGCTACACATGCACACGGTGCTCGACATCATCTCGCAGTGGCACGGCTACGCCTGGACGCTGAAGACCATCCTCTGGGTTACACTACTTTCATTGCCTACTACTCGACATCAGGACAGGAGAATGGCACAGGAGACAGGAGAACAGGAGAAAGAAAAGTGACGGGAATATCCATCCTTCGAGGATTATCCAATATCATACTAAAACAATTTTCACCGCATTAAATTGGCTCTCTCACGTTACTACGGAAACACTTCAAAACAATTCACGTTTAATTTTAGAATAAGGGTTGGCTTCAACCCATTAATGGCCCACTACTGAGCACGGTTCTTTCTTCATACCTGAGGAGGCCTAGAGCATACTCCAGCACGCTGCTCCAGTGCAGATTGATGGAGGGGTTAGTGGCCAACCCAAGTGTCGGAATTTTTTTAAGCCACCCGAAGGTATCCGACATGGCTTAACGACTGCTACCAAATGATAACAACCGGGACCGACGGCTTTACGTGCCCTCCGAAGCACGGAAGCGCTCAAGAAATTTTTGCCACTAACGGTCACCCATCCAACTACCGACCGCGCCCGCTGTTGCTTAACTTTGTCGATCACTTGAGATCGACGCAAGCCGCCGGGCTATGAGCGCTTCTTGAGCAGAAGGGTTATTACAAGGTAATTAGATTTAATAGGTAGTAGGGCCTAGAGTTCGCCAGGGGTAGTACAACCGCCCGCCTCGAATCTTAGTACCATTTCTACCGTGTACTGAATCGTTTTAAAAGCAATTATGTTCCGGATAGAAAGGTATAGAGCCGGCTACGCTTTTTTATAAGGTTTATATGTATAATATATTAAAATTTTGTGTAATTGGTTGACGATAACAGTTGAGAGTCGGAAAAAATCACGCCGCCTAGGAGCTTTCAGCGAAAACGTTGCCTAATCCCTTTTAGATATAACAAAACATTGTATGGGTGGAATATTCCTCTTTTCGAATCGCTCGAAACATTTTTCGAGCGTGAGCACTAAGGCACAGGTTTGACATTTTACCTTTTTCATTGTGGTTTCAGGAATTTGAAAAGGATTCGCTTATGAACGTAATCGTGGCGAAACGTGCTGCCAAGGTGTTCGCCGCGCTGCAGGTACGAGTAGGCACTAGGCATGGCCCCAGGGCCACGTACTTAATCAATTGGCTCTTTATTAAGTACTTCATTTTAATAATCATTATTATACGGTAAAATGTGGTGATTGTTTTTTTCTTAATAATAAAAAATAATGTCTACCTATTTGATTAGAACGAGCTGAGTTGCCTATAATGTTTTGTCTTAACCTTCATGTTAATATCACTCGTGAAAATTGGTATCTATTAGTTGTTGTGATTTTCGAAGTTAAACTTCTTTGCGCGCATGGGGTTAAATTTTCACGAATGAAACGCGACACGAAGAATTTCTGTTTAGCTTAACACACACTTCTTGGAAGTTTCTTGCCGCTTCTTCTTCCAAGACTACTCACGGTAGGGATTTGTCGAAGCGATGGCGTAGATTGACTTTCGAAAAGTGTTTGTAAAAAACCAACTTCGAATAAATTTCATTTCATTTCATTTCACAATGCTTACCACTCGCTGTCTAAAAACCAACAAAAAATCATTCTACCCTCTTCCTTTTTTTCCTTCCTTCTTGATTGGCAGCGCTTCGGTGATGCCTTCGGTGTCGCTGGTTTACATGGCCACGGTAATACTCGTAGGTATTATGATGAGGCTACTACCGTGACATGGCTGACGGTGTCCACTTGCCGTCGGGTGGCTTGCCTACTCGTTTGTCGGCCATTAACATATAAAAAAGTAGGAAATGTTTTCTGTTTCGTTTCGCTTACGATTCTGGAGTAAGTGTAATGTTTAGTTTTGATTGACGACCAGCGACGCGTCGGTGACGTCCTTGCCGATGCAGATGTATTCGGACGCCAACGACTGCTCGCTGGGACGTGGTACATCCGCTCGCCTGTCGACTGTTACATGACCGCGGTTCTCCTGTTGCGAAGGTCTCCGGCGGCGTGCTGGCCGTGCTGGCGGCGCTCACCGGCTTCTGCCGCGCCGTGCGCGACCGTCGCTCCTATTGACGTCGTCAACACGTCCCAACACAACCAATTTCGCGTGATGTCTTGCGTCAATGTTTTGTGTCGTTATAATTGGAAACAGAAATGATATAAATAATGAATTACGTATTTTGCAATGCTTTTTCAATTCTGATTGAACCCATTAGCATTCATATAAACTTTTGCATTTATAATATTAATAGGATATTGAACTTGGTTCTCATTTTTATAGTCAAGAGCCCAGAGCGATCTGACATAACTTATTTTCACATGGATGAAACCTTAATTTCTCAGTAGCGTCCATGTTATATAACTTATATAGCTATGGAAAAGCGGGGCCCCCAACACAAGCCTTAAAACGCAACCACTGATTTTGATGTTTATATGTTTGTAGATGCAAATAAATAATTTTTGTTTTTTTTTTTATTTGATTTTTTGATGTTCGTGACACCTGGGCAGGTACCAGGTAAGAAAGGCAACTAAAACTAAGAGCTACTTCACTTATTTTCACATGGCTGATTTTAATATATGTTTTGTAGAATATTATTTTTAAATGGAATCCATAAGTGTCAGACACTTTCCATGGGCCAAAACTTTTGTCAGACACCTTAAAGCTCGTGGTGAGTGGAGCTTTAAAGATGCTGATTTTTATATAATTATGTTTTGTAGAATATTATTCTTAAATAGTACCCATAAGGCAGCGTCCTACGTGGGCGATCTGGATGCGAACGCGAAGCGGCGCGGTGCGGCGCGGAAACAACAAACAGTCGATAGCTATTGAAGTGGCCTACGTGACCAAATGACGTAAAGTGCGTTGCGGCGCGGCACGAATTGATACGTGCCCAGGTGTCCCGAGGTGAGCTTCCATAAGGTATTCAAAGAACATGGACGCTCCTGAGAAAGTAAGGTTTCATCCATGTGAAAATAAGTTATGTCAGATCGCTCTGGGCTCTTACTCTATTAGTTTGTCATTGATGGGATTATTTATTATAAGGGTCAATGACATATAAGTAAAAAGAGGTGTTTATTTAATATCATTGATAAGGGTTAAATCATTTAGGGTCGTGATGGTGCAATGAAACGAAGGTGTGGATATTTAAACATATATTGTTATACATTTGAAATTGAAAGTAGTCGGGTGTCGTTCCCGAACCGTGCAAAAATATATAACTGTGCCGAGCGCGTTCGAGTCATCGACGGCATCGCTAGTGTACGTACCTGTACTAAGTACATATAGCTATGTGCTACTGTGTGCCGTAGGCCGTAGCCGATACAGGGTACAACGATGAAACGCACGAGTCGAAGGCGCGACTTGATGCGGCGCGCTTCGAGTGTCGCCCGCCCTACTGCCGCCGACCGCCCTCCGCTCCTACGAGCACATCACTGGGGTTAAGTGGCACTCACTCACTACCACTAATGGTTGACAACGCCCGGCGCCACCGAACAACGTGAGTCGATACGACGAGAGAGATTTTTGTGCCAAAAGTGAGTCGCATAAACGCCATTCGCAGACATACATGGAAAGTTTGGCGCTAATTTACTATTATAGATAAATGCCAATTTAATTAATGTTTTAATAGCAAACTTTTTAATTATCTATCGAATTTATTTTTCGAATGACAATCCACAAGTATAAAATAAATTGCTGATGGTCTTGATGTCCAATACTTTTATCACTTAAAACGTGTGGTGAGACCGACAACTATTCAGTTGGGGCTTGGCCGCCCCCCAGGCATGTCATCTCGCCTGGCGTGAGTTCTCCCTTTGCCAAAAACGTAACGAAAGCATAGTGAAAAAAATATCCCGGTTGACCTTTCGCAATATCTTCTGGAATCAACATTGTTTGTGCCTACTAGATGAAATTAAAATTGAAAGTGTTTGTTTCCTGAAATATTTGTGTAAATGACGATTGCACGATCACTAAAAACTGTCTGAAAGCATCCGGCGACGACAGGGCGGCGGAACTCGACGCGCGACACGTCACTCGCTACAACATTTATCTACTTGATCACAACATGATATGACACCGTACAGCTGGTACATACATACAGTATATTACATACGCATTAATCTATCCCTAATGTAATATTATATAGCGGCGACAGTCCCCGGCCGCGGCCAGCTCTGTGCAACGTGTCTGAAGGGGTTAAAGCCTTACGTAATTTCATCGTCGCCCCGACGCACGCACTCTGTTGCACGCACGATGTATTTTGTAGGAAGTACTCTTAAATTCAATTGGATTCTGCGATCTTGACTTACTTTTATCTTAAATTACCTACTTGCTCCTTTGTCTGTGAGTGATCCAGGGAGTAGAAGCGGGTTCCATTGCGCCAGTGGACTGTCGCTACTGTATTGGTATGACAAGAGGTAGCTCTATGGTCAACATTTTCGACCACGACAGTGCAGGAACACGGGACAGAAGGGGACAGTATGTGTACCTGTCGCATCTCTACATCACAATAAATTCACCTGCTTCAATCACAATTATTAAAAAAATAAGTGTTTTCAAAATTTAAAAACTTAAATTTTATTTGAGAAGTTTCGTTAGATTGAATTGAATTAGATTAAATCAAATATATAATACATAATATACATTTTTGGTACCTGCAGAAAAACGAAAACAATTCAACTTGAAGGTGATACCGTCCGTACAGTCGACTGTTGACCTCACGTGACGTGCTGTGACGTGTCGTGCCGTGACGTGACGTAACGTGATCAAGCATGTACGAACATGGTGAGTACAGCCGGCAGTGGCGGCGATCGGTACAATAACTACATACCTAGCTACATAAGTACATAGCAGTCGTTAGCAATACATAATTATACATGTTGTTAAGAGGTCGCCGGTCGCATGCCGCGCTCGACCACTCCGGCGACTCTTGTGGAAACCAATATTTAACAAGAGCTATACTTAGTTAATAGGTAATATTATTTCACATCAAACATTTAACGACTCATTTTACATCACAACATCACTAAGGTATAATCGAAAATACTTTTATATTTATTTTTTATTCGTTTATAACAATGTTATCGGGCGAGTTTAAATAAATGCACATCTCTCCTTAAGGTATAGTTTAAATTTGACTAAGTATATATATTGAATAGATTTACAAAGTACGACGTGGACAAAGATATACGGAACGGGCCGATGCTCCGAGACGGCGTGGGCGGCGCCCGCAGGAGTCGAGGATCTCGCTTCGACGAATCGAAGGTACGGCCCAAACAAACAACAAGTAACCAATATACAAATAAACGTTCAACATGAGATCTCGATACCTCCCTCTCACGACGGTTCGAAATGATACGGCACAAGGCCGGCGCGGCGCGGGCGGGTAGCCGCGTAGCCGACAGCTAACAACAAACAGGTACTGGAAGCTACCGCAGCGCCCATCTCTCGAGCGAACGAGTCGAGACTTCGAGAGATCGAGGAGTGCCCGAGCTGGGTCGTGGGGTGGGAGCGAGGCGGCCGCGGCGTCTACCGGTAGCCCTGCGCGGCGCCGGCGTCCGCCAGGAAGGGATTGGCGGGGCGCGGCGCGGGCGGCGCGGCGGGCGCGGCGCCCGGCACGCTCAGGCTGTCCGCTCCGCTATAACTCTGCCGAATGAACAAGCCTCTATTACGACTGTCCTCACCGATCCCACACATTATACGTCATAATATATTAAACAAAACGTTAGATCAAATTTAATGAACTCAGTCATATTAACATAGAAATGCTGCTTGTAGTGGGCTACATGCATACTCATTTATTTTTGCGAGGTCAAAGTGTATATTATTACGTTACAGACGCAAAATAATGATGTTGTTGATGTCCACCTTGCATGCAGTATGCTGCGTTATGTTTAATACAGAGAAGACGGTGATGCTAATCGAGACATCGGTATATTGTTGTAAATGAAGTTCATGTAAAAATATATTCAGCCAGACGTCTGGACTTGTCGATGGTACCTGCGTTGCGCCGTACTGGTCGTGGTGCGCGAGGTCGGCGAGCCGCGTGGAGGAGAGCGCGCGCGGCAGCGGGTTGGAGGGCACGCCGTGCGGCGCCAGCACGCCTGCCTCCGCAACCGCGCGTGCCTCCTCGTCCGCTTCCGCGCCCGCCGCCAGCGTCGGCTCGCCGTCGCGGAAGTTGACGAACGCGAACGCGGCCAGCGCCACCGCGCACAGCAGCCCGTACCCGGCGAACGTTCGCGTCGTGCCCCACTTGGCCACCGCGATACCACCCAGCACCGCGCCGCAGCCGCGCCCCAGCCCGTGGTGCAGCCCTGCGAGTCACACTTCACACCTCACATCGATCACACGACACAATGTACGTCTAGCTAGTCTGCGATGTCGAAACACCTTTATGCGCTTAAGGCTTGCCAGAGCTAATCAAAATGCTAATAAAACTTATCTATTACATATAGCCGAAGCCATTGATGTCACTTATGGTCCAAGACATTCCTTTAGAATGAACCGCAGGATAAATATTATTGGGTTTCGGATCCCTGATTTGATTTGATCCCCGTGTTTATAATGTCGCAGTGAATAGTAAGTACCTTGCAGCACGCCCTGCGCGGAGGAGCGCAGGCGTGCGGGCGAGCCGTGCGCGATGTAGGAGCAGCAGGCGGCCCACACGGCCGCGTGCGTCACGCCCTGCACGAACTCGAAGGGGAGCACCCACCACGGGTCCGCCAGCCACGCGATGTACAGGAACCGCAGCACGTTGCCCGCGAGGCCCAGGCACAGCACCTGGCAAACAAACATGCCATAAACGAATTGATATGAATGAATCATTGCTTTTGTTACGAGCTCGTCGTGACGACTCTTAGTGATGTAACAACTGAATAACTGATTTTGGCGATACAGGCCGTGGATATATCTAAAACGCCATCCACCAGTAAATTGAAAAAAATCAAATAACGATCATTATGCTTAACAGTGGCCAAACTCATTTAATAGATGGCGCACTTAGCCAGCGTGGTGGACTATGGCCTGCGGATTTGGATACCTTAACGTGTCCCATCTGCGTGATGAGTTTGAAGCTGAAGAAGTAGGCGAAGATCTCGGAGATGTGGTTGATGACCGACGCCACGCCGAACAGCGTTGGCGAACCGCCGATGTCCTAAAATAAAAATTACTTTATTTAAGGACTAGCTGTTTCCCGTGGCTTCGCCCGCGTGGAATTTGGTTTGTCGCATAATCTTCAATCTTATCGTGGTAACTTTTAAACTATTGATCCAATTTAGTTACTCAGTGTAAAAGAAAAGAAAGTAAAAGAAAAGTTAATCTAATATATTATGTCATTAAATACTGAAAGCGACAAATGTATAAATTTTGATTAGAATGTGATAATTATATTAAAACAAATAATTTAAAATGTGCATTGTAAAAATAGTACCCAATTTAATTGTATTTATAGCTCACTATTTTGGATATGCTGTCGCGGACTTTTTTACGACTTTTATACGAAAATTAAAATTCACTCCAGCCTCCTAACTATTTTCACACATAAAATTATTCCATACTTAACATCGCTCCGTTGCGACGTGCGACGTGAAAGAAGGACAAACAAACACACTTGCACATTTGTAATATTTTAGTAAGGTAGTAAGGATTATCTACGTTTAGTCAAAGGAACAGTCATAACTTTATATAGGACTCGGCCGCCAATCAACGGCTGCTAGAGATGTGCTAACCTGGATGGTAACTAGTTAAGTTGTTTTTCGTGCTGCTACAATGTGATTTGGTGGAGTTTTTTCGGACTCTGTTTCAAAAATGGGAACCGTCTGTCAAACCTGAATCGAGGATTTTATAGAGTATTATTTTGTAAATATACGTTGAGTGACCTGTAGGTGCCAAAACAGGAAGGTGAAGATGAGGCCGATACCGAAGCCCATGAACCAGGCCACGAGCAGGAACGAAGCTGCTTTCACGTTCTGGAACTGGCGCAGCACCGTCACCCACTCCGGCATCTCGCGAGTCGTCTGCGCGAACACCTGCCGCGCACAACACACATTCATCTACGGCCACTGGGCAGGGTGGGTTTCACAGTAACAGTCCGCGGTTAGTAACAGTTGGTGAAACCAAACCCCCAAACCCCCGCGTGCATCTTACCACAAAGGGCGCTACTAGCTATAAATCCATTTGTATAGCTCTTCACATAAATAATATAGATGGATTTTTAAAAGATGGGTATAACCCAGGAGATGATGTCTGTTATGACTGATTGTATATCCAGAGGTAGTGAGGTAGTTTTTATAATAATTATTATTTAGAATAATAGTAGTCCCCCCCAAGTTGAATAAATAGGGGTATAAAATTAGCTAGAAAATCCGTCGATTTTAAAGCGACCGCTGAAATGTAACATTTTGCTTTCTGGTTAGAAATATTAAATAGCCATTTCAGAAAATTAACTTAGTAGAGCGAAAACTATCGCATCGTCTAACTGGGCCCTAAGGGGCAAAATGAGAGATTAATGTTTTATTACAGCTATAGTGTATGTGTAACCAAAATCATGCAAATGTGACAACAGCATTACCAAAGTTTTATTTCCACAGACGTGGTTGCGTGAAGAATGATCGAAGATTTAACCAATTAACTATAGGCAAGTTTTTAAGCCAATTGTAAATCGAGCAGCGATACCTTGGCGTGCTCGATGGCGGGCTGGCGCGGCGCCGGCGCGCTGGTGTCGAGGCCGGGCAGCTGCAACTGCGCCGCCAGCTGCTCCTGCAGGCGCTCCTCGTGCGAGGGCTCCGGCGGCGGCGCGGGCACCGGCGGGGTCTCCGGGCCCATCGCCTCGTACTTGAACCGGATCTGCACGCACCGGCGTACCGTTGATATTATTGTTAACGTGCCTGCCAACGATGACCGTAGGCCAACAGAGCTCAGGATGAAACCTTAGATTATACCAGTTACGCCACCTTTGTAACACACTTTGGCCAACGTGCCATGAATAAATCTGCAGCCTAATTCCATGTGAAGCAAATCAATTCGATGTAGTTAGAAAGACGATTAAAGTTAAATAAGATTTGTACCTGCGTGGCGGTGATGAGGGCGGTGCCCATGAGCACGGAGAAGGTGGCGAAGCAGATGGTGTAGTTCTTCTCGTAGCGCTGCGGCCCGCCGCAGGGGTGGGTGCTGAACGCGGTGCTGTGGTCCAACGCGATGCCCACGAAGAACATGGCTAGGCCCCAGCCCAGTGAGCCGAACATACGCTGGTGCCCGTATCTGCACAAACACACGTTCACACACACACACACATATACACTCGTAAGTCCAGCAATCGTAGATACCTAATAGACAAAGGAAAAAAATAAAAATCTTCAAAATTGTGTTTTTGATTTTAATCGAAATTATAATTCCTACTTCTAAGTTGAAATCCAAAAAATTTAAGGTCATGTACTTATTCGAAATAAACCCATATGGGATTTTTACTTGGCAAGATTTAAGTTTATTTCAAAACTCCAATGAACCAAATCTAGGTCACTGGTCAAGTCTTTTCATCTCGCAACAATTTTTAAATTTTTAAGTATCTTAATAAGTATGTTAAGTTTAAATAAAAGCCTAGCAGAGTAGTGTCACAGTATAAACTGTGGTTGTGTTGAACACGAGGCCGGCCCCGGGCCGGTGCGAAGTAACTCTACTCTCCTAAATAACGCTGTTATTTTTGAGTTTGTGAATATAGAATTTTACGTGACAATCAATGTGACTATTGATTCCATAAATAAAGATGTTCATACATCCGCATGTGTAAGGCAAAGCTTTGAAATAAATTTAATTACAATTACCTACTATTATAACATTGGTGCTCCAAGGTGCAATGTTCACCACGATAGTAGTTTAAATAAAGTTTGGAGAGTTTCGAGCATTCGACAAGCCCCCGCCGCCGCCCTCCTTGACCCGCGAGAGCAGTGGCCGAGTGGGTGGCGCGGATGCTGCGAACGCTACAGATTATTTCGACTGCCGTGCAGACTAACTGCGGTTAGATTTATTGTAAAGTGTGTAGGTTCGAGTCCACGGAACTGGACTCGACTGCCATGTCTACGAAAATTGGGAAATAAATTAAAATGCGTCACCTGTCGGCGTCCTCCCCGAGCAAGGTGATGACAGCGGAGTCGGCGAGCGTGATGGCCGGCGCGCTGAAGAACTCTCCGATGACCACCAGGAGCAGCAGGAGGAAGAAGGTCTTTTGGATGTCGGGCGTCGAGTACACGATGGACGAGTGCAGCGGGGTCACCCAGTTGGCGTTGCCGGCTGGGTCGTAGTTGAGCGCGTCGGAGACGGGCAGCGGCGAGCCCTCGCGCCCGCCCGTCGGCATGTGGAAGGCGCGCTGGGAGGACGTCGGCTCCTCGTCGTAGCTGGGCGACGCCAGCATGTACATGCTGCTGTTGACCGGCTGCACGCACGCCACGGCGCTCGGCTGCACCCAGCTCAGCGGTAGCGTGAACACGATCCACGCGCTCAGCGACGCCAGCAGCAGGGTGCGCCCCTGCTGCCAGCGGTCGGCCAGCCCGCCCCAGAAGGGCGCCGAGAGGAACTCCACAAAGGGCCGCGTGCCGATCAGCAGCCCACACTGTCCCGCGTTCATGCCCATCTGCTTGAAGTACACGCCCATGAGTGGGAACAGCGAGCCGAACGCCGAGTAGAAGAAGAAGTAGAAGGTCTTGACGGTGAGCAGCTCGGGGTCCACCGTGCCCGCGCCGCACATCATTTCCAGCAGGTCGCTGCGGCCGCGGACCTTGTTCGTCGCATCCTTGGGCGCTGGGTACCTGCACGCATCATGGTAATACATTCTTGTAAACATACACTCATACACTGCCGCGTGATTCACTAAAATACACAAATCAACAAGATACTATGGCAGCGGATGTAAAATAAATAAATAAACAATACTTAGTTATGTATTTTCATTGCATTATCAACGCCTGTAAGTTCATTGAATATATCCGAAAGTAGGAATGAGTCGCCCAGACAATTATGCTGCGTGTGTTTCCAAATATTAGTAACACGTAAAGTAAAGATAAGAGTTCTTGTACTGCAAGTTTACTTAACAATGCTTTTAATGTTTCGTACGTCCGACGTCATAATATCGGAATACGCTTCGAGGATCACCCGCGAGTCCACCTCGCCCGCCACACCCTGTTAACACATTTGCTGCGGCGGTCGTAAGTTTCGAAACGAACGAAACGAAAAATCGCGACGTATAATACGTGCTTCGAATCGAATCGAGCGAACGTGTTAACCTATTTCCTTAAAACTTGGAAAAAGTACTTTTTTGGGAACTTACTTGGAAACTCCCAAAAAACTACTGTTGTGAATTAGGGAGTTAGGTAACGCAATCACCGACACCAAAATAAATTTTACTTTGAGACCTAAAGAACTTGTACCACCTTTGGTAATGTTAACAATTATTATTGTCATATCAAATAATATTATAATTATTTATAATTATATGATAATAATATGTACCTAACCTTTTCAATAATCAACGATACATACTTATCTCTAAAATACGAAGGTCAAGAGTTAATATTGTATAATAATATATGTAGGTATATCGTTTCCGTATCATAGCTAAAGTACGTGGTTTCATCCAGATTCCAGAACCTACAAGGAAGGTACTATAATATAGCTACTCGTAGTCATCGTTTTCAGTGACGTGCTCGTGCGACGCAATATTACCTAATTGATTACGTTATATTTCGAAATACTTCGATATGTTGTTTATGAGCGTTCTTGATAAGTATCGTGAACTCGATTACATTCGTATTTTCAAATACTTTGTCAAAGCCATTCTTATTATGCCCCATCCGCATGTTGCGGCTTGCCACAAACTTGGCTAGATTTGGGGAATGAAACATGACTATCCACACGCTTGCGAACGCGTTAGTGTGTTCTAAAGATGCAGCATGGCGGACGTGGACCTTGAAGTGTCGGCAATTACATTTGGCTCAAGTTATTTTTATTATAAATACAAGAAAACACATAAAAGGAAACGAAACTCCCAAACAATTAAAAAAACTTCCTGGTAACATTCTAAAAAAAATATTTTGACCAGTCGATCATTTTTATAAGGAGCACATACGACAGTTCGGCACCAGTGCACAAACGAGACTGGAATGAGTGTTCACAATTCACAAACGTGTCCGTGGACGCATCGCAAGCGCTTGCAGCAAATTCCCTTTGATTTGTGACGAAAAACACCGACACTCGACGAATCGGCGCTTGCAAACCTACATAACCAAGCCAAACGCTCTATCCGCACGTTTTAATTTGTAAAGGATTGTTGAGGTTTGCCAAGCGTGCGGATGCGGCAATAAAGGTAAGTCTAATTATCAGTGCCGCTGGATTCATTGCTATTAATTGAATTAACATTTTAAGTTATTATACATATTTTAAGTACATACATAATAGTAATTTTTAGTTGTTATTATATATATAGTTATTATTATGTAGTCATGTATTTTACGTTTAGATACTGATCAATTCAAGCACATTCAAGGAAGATGAAACAGCCTAAAGACGCGAGGCGGACTGAATTGAAGGATGCGCGACGTCAGAAGGTGCGAGCGAGACACCGCATAGAATGGGATCTGCTACTGTGCGAGCGGCTACTGGTATATAGTAATAAATGTTTACGGATTGTCTTTGGCAAGTTTAATGTCATCTATTCGCTAGGGGTCTCGAATTACAGTGGAACTTGTACAGGTTCCTCTGAGTGAAGTCCACGTTCCTATCTGGGGCCTCAGATCGCCGTATCGATCTTCCGAGCCGAGAAGTTAAGTACATACTTCAAATATTTTCTACTGCACGATCGATGATACGCACCAAGTTAAAGACGAGCATAACTTTAATAGATATTGGCACGATGTTCTTAAAATTGCATTATTCGGATAGTTAAAATAAACCAAATTTTTGGGATCAATGAGAGTATGATGTTTAACAAGCTGGGCCGCCGCAGTGGGACGGTCGCCCGCGGCCTTTGAGAGGGCCCGGGGCGATGTCGCGCAGGAGATAGGGATGCGAACCTGCTGGTGTCCACTTCGCCGTACTCATCGGGGTTGACGAGGGGGCGCGCGGCGCCGGGCGGCGCGGCTCCGGGCGGCGCGTCCATGGCGAGGCGGCCGCGGACTGCCGCCAGCCGCGGGCGGCGGGACCCACCGCCCCGCTCGCCGCTCGCCGCTCGATACCGGCCCGCGCTGCGCGCCTGCGCGTCTGCGCGCCCTCGCCGACCTCGTCACTTCGCGCAAACACCGCCCCCGCGCCCGCTACCTAGTGACGTCTGCGGCCCGCATCACATATTTTAGTTATCTAGCGTGTCCCACAGTTTAGATCTGCCACTTTAACGTTGAAATTATGAAAAAAATAGGACTGCGAATGCAATGTTAGTTGACTTATTGGTTACGTAACTATGTACCCAAAAGTTTAGGAAATTAAGTCATATTCTTGAAGCCAAATATGGTTTATTCGGTTTCAGTGAAATTTCTGTTTCTTGTATTCGTTTTGTAAGGCACCGCGCTTGTGAGATTAACAATTATTGTGTAAAAATAATATGGGTTAGGGCGCGATTAAATGACGCCATAGCTTTCAGAATCTCAGGTTTCAGACGCCATAGTTTTTAAATTAAACTTTATTGACTAGTGTAATGGAGATTTTATCCGTTTTTGGGTTCGGCCGTGGATTGAAATATAAACACTATTATAAAGTAATAACTTTACTTGTAAAATAAATAAATGTCCAACGCACAAGAACAAGAGCTTTCCACTTCGACTGTCAGAGACCGTATGTCAGAGAGCGTATGTCAGAGAGGCAGACTACAGAGCAAGCACAGAGTAATACCGTTACATACTCCCCCTCTAGCACGAAACAAGCGCCCCCGCATTTGTGCTAGCACCTACTTCCTTCGCGGCCTACCACGCCTACGTTTCTCTTGCACCGCAGGCTGGTCAACACCAACAAATGGGGTGAGTTGCGAAGAGTGATACTTCCCCAAGAGCACATTGTCACTAACACGCTCTAACAAATAAGTAACAGGACCGACAGCCTCGCGCACTCGATAGGGCCCATCCCTTCGAGGAATGAATTTGGCTGTCTGCCCTTTACCTGTGTCGTTGGGTCCTTGCGTCTTTAACAAGACGAGAGAACCGGGCTCGTAATCTGGCGCTGCTCGGCGACCTACATCTGCGAACGCCTTCTGAGTAGACTGGGCACGTTCGTGCACGTCGCGCGCCTCGATCAACGCGGTGGCCAGCCGCCGCAGGAACGGGGTGACGTTCGCCACGAAGCTATCTCCTTCGACGATCGCGCGCATGTCTGACGCGGCATCCGCCGGTGCACGGAGCTCCCTGCCAAACGTTAGGAAAGCAGGAGAGTAGCCTGTACTGGAAGTTACGGCCGAATTCATGGCGAATCGGACCGCCGGTAAAAACGTATCCCACGTAGAGTGATCCTTACCCACCAATATCGCCAATTGTGGTTTCAGATCGCGATTCTTCCTTTCAATTGGATTCGCTTCGGGGTGATAATATGAGGTCAATGATTGCTGGATACCCATAACATGACATACTTGTTGCATAACTTCGGAAACGAATTGGACTCCGTTATCGCTTATCATGCGACGGGCGACACCATATCGCAAGAAAACCTCTGCAATGAGCGTTTTTGCGCACTCTAGACTTGTGGCGTTCCTCAGCGGGAAAACTTCCACCCATCGTGTGCAGACGTCCTCAACGATAAGGATCCATTTATTGCCATATGCAGTCTCCGGTAGTGGTCCAAACAAATCAATTGATATTACCTCGAACCTCCGAGCTGTAGCGGGAGTCTGTACTAGACCCGCCGGTTTCTTAGTGTCCGCCTTGTAGCGCTGACACTCGACGCACTTCTTCACGTGGTCGGCGACGAAGCTGCGCATGCCGGGCCAATAGTAGCGCTTGCTTACACGCTGCAGGGTGCGTTCGACCCCAAAGTGACCGGCCGTAGGCGCGTCGTGATACTCCGCCAACACCTGAGCTCGCTCGTGCTCCGGGACAACCAAGCAGGCGTCCTCGTCGTCGGCTTCTGGTGCATAACGATACAAAACACCATCAGAAAGTATATAACCACAATCGGACCAGTGTCTCCCCCTAAATGGAGCGTCATCTGACTCTAGGTCCTCAATAATTTTGCGAACTTCTGAATCCTTTAATTGGTTCTCGCGAATGTTGTTGGCATTACGCGAGGGAAAATCTGTGACAGCTAAACATACGTCACAACTAGCTTCTTCTTCCTGTGTGCAAGGTGGCCTGGAGAGCGTGTCTGCGATGACATTCGCTTTCCCAGGTGTATATTCGATTCGCAGATCGAATTCTTGCAAAGTTAACGCCCACCTAGCTAACCTCCCACTAGGTGACTTGGTACTCATCAACCAACGTAGGGGCTGATGGTCGGACTTAACAATTACTTGTGAGCCCTCTATGTACCCTCTAAACTTGTGCACAGCCCACACTACTGCCAAAGCCTCCCTTTCGGTAGTTGTGTAATTTCTCTCAGCAGTGTTTAACATTCGGCTGGCGTATTCGACGGGCCGCTCGTCGGGCCCCTCCCCCTGCATTAATACAGCACCGAGACAATACCCGCTACTGTCCGTCCGTAGGACGAATGGCAAAGAGTCGTCGACCTGCCGCAGGATCGGCGCGGTCGACAGCAAGGCTTTGATGCGCTCGAAGGCCTGCTGCTGCTGCTCTCCCCAGTGCCAGGTGCTGTCTTTCTTCAACAGGTTGGTCAGAGGCCGGGCCACCTCTGCATAGCCAGCAATGAAGCGCCGGAACCAACTAGACGTTTGAAGAAAGCACTTTAAATGTTTCAAATTACATGGCGGGGTCATAGCAGTTATAGCGGCGGTTTTGTCAGGATCCATGTGGATACCCCCAGGTGTCAATATGTGTCCCAGGAACTTGACTGAGTCGCAAGCAAAGCAACTCTTTTTACGGTTAACTCTCAAGTTGAATAGTGCAAGCCTATCAAACACGGATTTTAAATCCATCATGTGGTTTTTAAAGTTGCCAGGTGACAAGACAATGATATCATCCAAATAAGCGAGTATAGTGCCATTCAATGCAGTGAGGTTAGACTTAAACCTATCAATGAGCCTTTGAAAAGTTGCTCCGGAGTTACGAAGACCCATAGGCATGCGAATAAATCGGTATGTACCAAAAGGTGTGACAAAACTGGTTTTGTCACGGTCATCCGCATGTACATTAACATGGAAATAGCCAGAGTGCAGGTCAAGCGTGGTCATATAGGTGCTGGTCTTTGCTGCATGCAAAATGTCATCTATCCTTGGCAATGGGTACCGGTCAGGCTCCGTTACCTCATTGAGTTTGCGATAGTCAATACAAAGACGCATACCTCCATCCTTCTTGGGAACCAATACTACATTGGCCGCCCATGGCGACTCACACTCTTCAATGACCCCTGCAGCCAGCAGCTTGTCTAGCTCCCCCTTCAGGGCTTCCTTCCGTCGCGGAGACATTCTGAAGGGCTGGCAGGCGATAGGCTGCTGATCCTTGCTGACTTTGATGCGGTGAGTAGCATAATCGGTTGCTGGACCTTCCTTAGCAAACCGCCCTGCATTGTTACAAATAAATTCATTAAGAATTGTCCTCTCATCAACTAATAGGTTGCGACCCTCATCACTTCTTAACAATAGGCCATCATGTTGACCGCTTTGTATGGGTCCGCTCTGACCAGAATGTGTGAGGTCCATGGTATTAGTCTGCATCACCTCAATGGGTTGTGGTGAGAGATGGTAGGACTGCAAAAACTTAAACCTTTTGCTCGGGTTATGAACAAAGTGCCAAGTAGCATCTTGAATATTCATAACTATCCCTGCTTTTGAAATAAAATCTTTTCCCAATAATGTTCTACCGTTAGGATTACTAAAATACAGAAAATCTGTCTGAATTGTGTGATTTCCAATGGTGACTGGAACACTAGCAAATGAAGCGTCACATACCTGAGGCGATCCAATGGCTAATTGAACAGTACGCTGGGTCGGAGAGAACTGTACCCCTGTGTCTACTAACAGCTTGTACAGCATGGGGCTAGCAATGCTCTGTGTAGATCCCGTGTCCAGAATAGCTACACCGCTCCGTCCGGCAATGCATACCTGTACTATAGGTAAAATATCAGTACGCTGAAACAAATCAACAGAATTAAAATCAACTGTACCCGAACCATTGACAGACAATTTGCTCTTGCAAGTATCACACTTAGATTTCACAACCCCTGGTTGACCACATCCATAACAGCTAATAGATGGTCTGGTTACCGAGTCATCTAATGAAGTAATCCTACGTTTATGATCTATCTTCTTACATTCTTGTATACTATGCCCAAATGATTTGCAATAACTGCAACGCATGCGAGGACGCTTCGTGTAGCTAGGTGTAGGGGACGAGCCACTGGTAGTGGTAATAGAAACGCGCGGTTTACCTTCGCTGACGTTTGAACACAGAGAACCCTTAGGAGTGTTTTCTATATTACCTACCTCGTTCATCGCTTCCTCTACCTCTCTCGCTCTCGTTAATAACATATCTAGACTATTGACACTATTTCTCGGAACATGTTTTCTTATTTTCCTATTAAGCAAACCATACACAATATCTAATTGTAGACGCACGTCCAGTTCATAAGGAAAACGGGAAATGATAGCTCGCACTCGCGGAATAAATGCGTCAGAAGATTCACTAAGTTGTTCGTTCGCGAATATGTCACGGAGAAGCTTATATGCCGGGCGCGGCGCTCCAAACATAGCGCGCATGCGGTTCTTCGCTTCAGTCCATGTCGTAACATCTGCCTTGATGCCTCTCCACCAGGTCGCGGCGCCACCAGTCAATAACATGGCCAATCCCTTGAGCGCATGTTCTTCACATACGTTTGTGCACTCTATGTATATCTCGACTGCGTCGATGAAGGATTCGATCGCGTCGGGATCACGCTCGCTTCCGTCGAATCGCGTCGTGCAGTTTGCTAAGTTTCCTTGGCCACTCGAGCTCGCCGTAGTCGTGGGACTCGCGTGTGTAGCCGTGGGGTGTGCACGTGACGTGGCATCGTCGCTGCCGGGTCGGCTGGCGTTCAATAAAAGTGCATTATGCATGACGTTCGTCAGCAGTGTCGATAACTGATCTTCGGTGATCTGAATAGGTTCCCCGCTCGCCGTGGGTGCTTGGTGAAGTTGGTCTGGGCACGCCTCGCGTGCATCGGCATCTTGAGTAGGCCCCTCATGGGTTTCTTCAAATTCGGACTCATCATCAGCGATCTCATCGCGGCGTCGTCTGCCTCCTCGTGGCATTGCAATCGTCACAGGGAGTGTTAAAAATACGACGAAGAAAAATTTGCGGTGAAAAAAGATCGGACGATCGAAAATGAAGTCGGTCGATCGGCACTTGTTTTTTCTTTTTGTGGCGTCGTAATCTCAATCCACGGGCCCCACGTTGGGCGCCAATTGTAATGGAGATTTTATCCGTTTTTGGGTTCGGCCGTGGATTGAAATATAAACACTATTATAAAGTAATAACTTTACTTGTAAAATAAATAAATGTCCAACGCACAAGAACAAGAGCTTTCCACTTCGACTGTCAGAGACCGTATGTCAGAGAGCGTATGTCAGAGAGGCAGACTACAGAGCAAGCACAGAGTAATACCGTTACACTAGTCCACAACGTACAAATTCTTATCAGTTACCTAACTGCCCGGCGACCGCGCGGCGGCCGATGCACCGAGCGGGAAAACTATCGCGGCGTCTAACTGGGGCGGGGCCTCACTGATAAAATTATCGTATTTCGTATTTTAATACTAGCTAACCCGGCAGACATTGCCCTGCAACATATTATGTGATTTTTATTTTAGATTCAAACATGCACCAGTTTTAAGTTATAGCTCAAGAATTTATTTTCACGCGCGTAAGTTTTTATTTTGGGTTAACTCTTAAGATATTCATTTAAATTACATGCTAGAAAGGCTTATCATTAGGTGACTAATGTGTTTTATTCGATAAGAATTTATAGTAACCCCCGTGTGTTACGGAATAACCCCCGTGATTCCGTATGACATATAAATTCTTTAATTAATTCGTTGAAAAATACAAATAGTGCAGGTTCGGATGGTGTTATTATTACAATTATTAGAGATGTTTCTATTCGTATTCTACCTTGTGTTGTTTTTTTTATCCGTATAAATGTAATGCTCGCTGTTTTAATTTAAATAATAATGTTTTGTAACGTTTGGGTCCCATCAGCCGAGCTTTGCCGCCGCGCATCACAAAAAGAGGCCGCAATGTTCGTTCTTGCCATTCAGGCACTTCCCAGTTTCCGAGCATTTGTTGTTATTAAAAAAATGATATTTCACTGTTGATAATGCAATCGATTAATCGTAAATTAATCGAAAAATCATTCTATCAGGGACGAGCCACGCCACCTACCACATACAATTATTCATTCTAATAAACCATCCAATTAGTAGTTTTTAGGTAATAAACATGAAAACTACTTAATTATGTACTTATTATCCGACATAGATAACTTTAGAATAAAAAAGATTCCGCCTATCTACAGCGCGTACCTACTGTATCTAGAAATCAAATATTAAAAAATTGTCGGTTATTCAATTAAGACGAATATTACATAACATCATTACATTACCGAAAACATAACTCGAAATTTTTATGTATTGCAAAAACAATTTTTTAAAATTGAATATATCTAAGTGCACCGTAATTGGTTTCACACGAAGCTCTAACCCAATCATCTGCAACTATAGGTACCTACATACGTTTGAATACCTCGAATAACTGTGGTCAAAGATCTGAGATAGATTGTAAAATATCTAACGTTCAACGATCATATCAATTTTATAGTAACAAAAGCGTTCCGCATGCTTGGCTTTTTTTTAAGAATATCCAAAGATTTTAAAAACAGTGAAACCTTTTCATGGGTTTCGAGGGTGTTGGTGCCGATTGCTGACAAAATAGAAATACAAGATGGCGGCTACAAAAGATTAGTCTTTTTTAATGATGCCAAAGAAGTATAACTTCTCACGCCCGTACATAAGTACACGCACCTATAATTCTTGTTTTCTTTATGTATTACCTTACCTACTAGTGGAAACTTTACTGAAAAATATTATGTATGTAAGCTGAATTGTAAACGCTTTATTGTATGTTTCCAAATAAAGATAAAATATAATAAAACAAGTAAATAAACAGTAGAGTGAAAAATGTCGAAAACCGTGTTCATTTGATTTTCGTTACATACTTCCGACCATGAGAGCTGGGAAATGCATTCACAGAATTTCATTATGTTACTATTACTAAATGGTCTACGATTTTTAAGGAGTTTTATCTTTGTTTTAAGGGTAGGTACTGTCAGTAGTTGTCCCGTATTGTGATCAGATAAATGTAGGTCCAGTAGTTCTCCTCTTGCTTCAGGTATGTTACTGATTATTTCATCGAGGCATGACTTCGCCCGCGCAGGTTTTTTATATGTGTGATTATAAATAATTATAGTTTACTGTGAGTGTTATATAGTTTAATGTTAAATTGTTAGTTTTTAATAGTTTAATACAAAAATTTCATGTTATTATTACTTACTTGATATTTTATTTTGCGGCTAAGGTAGATTAAAAGCCTTTCAAGCTTATCAATATATGGTTGTGGTTGACTGTTGGGTGTTTTATAAATACTGTTATCTTCCTTAAGAATAACTAGTGAACCTATTTCTATTTCTATATAAGGCATGTAACCATTGTCCAGACCAGAACGGTTGTCTAACATTTTTACATTTCTCCCGAAATTTTAAACGATTAATAGGTAGGTAAGTGAGAAACATCTTGCTCTGGATATGAGTAGAAGGCAGTACCATTAAGAAAATGGCCTGGTGATAAAAAGGAAAAGTCATTAACATCATGTGATAAAGGCATGAGCGGCCTACTTTCAATACTTTAATTTCACATAAACCAGTGCTTAATTGCTCATAAAATATGTAAACAAACATTTTTGTATTACCCTTTTGAGGTGAAATTTTGTACTTTTTACAGCTGCTTCCCAAAGTCCACCAACCACTGGAGAATAACAAGGAATAAAATGAAATCTAATGCCTTTCTGGCTCGAAAATGGTTGTACCTGTGCTTGAAGTTCTTTGGTGCTTATTAATTTATACAACTTATGCAATTGATTCCTAGCAGACGCTAATGCGTCTGCTAGGAATCAATTGTATATAGTGATAAAATATATGATGAACATATGAATCAGATGTATATAGTGATAATTCACTATATACATCTGTATGTAGTGATAATTCACTATATACATCTGTAGGAAGACCTCTACGTGAAATAAAACGTCTAAAACATGCTAGAAATGTAGATGTAGTTAAATCAGAACATAACTCTGGATGTATGGGCTTAGTGATGAAACAAACAAATACACATATATATCCATTGCCAACAATACTTTTACGCAAAGTACATTGCTTTACTGAAACAGGGCTAGCAAAATCTAAGCCAATCTTGAACGTCGCCAAAATGACGACAAGCAACTACCCTATCTTGTGGCAAAGAACCCATTAACTGTTCTGACACCTTTTTTCTTAAGTTTCCAACATATAATGCATTTATGGATAACCTTTTTTATTTCTCTAATAGCATTTACAATCCAAAACCTTTGATTAATTGATGATGATGATGCATGAAGATTTCTTAAATGTTTAGTTTTTATAACCAATTCTATAATGCGAGAACCTTTGGGCAAGATGAGAGGATGCTTCTGTGAATATGGTACATTTGAATTTTTAAGCGCCCTCCAACTCTCACTAAACCCTTGCTATCAATAAATGGATACAATGAACTCAAATTACTATTTTTTTAATTTTGTTGACATTTTAAAGAATGAATCATATCTTTCATATATTTTTAAGCTATTGCATAGCTTTTCTCGCGGGCCTTGAGCGTGGGGACCGAATCCAGAAATTCCGTAACGAAAAAAACCTAACACCCCCAATCAGCGCCATCTAGTACCTTTATACTAAGGTATGGTACGTATGTTTTCTACAAACTAGATGGCGCTGTTCTGATATAACTATATAACTTCTAATAATTATAACTGCATAAGTTGATAAAAAATGCTATGCAATAGCTTTACCGCGGCAGTCTCCGAGTGCCACATTTAACATTTAATTTTTGTTGTTAATATTTACTATTGAACAAAGTGAATCATCAAGCTCTTTAGAAGTAATGAAATTATTTATATTTTTGGTAAGTCTGTTACGTGTAAATTATTAATAAATCTCAATGAATGAAAGCGAGAATATTTGCATCTTGGGCAGATCAGAGAACTAAAAATTCTAAATTAAACTGTAATTCCCTATCTGAAATACAAACCATAGTCTGGAGAGGTTTGCCTTTTATCTCAGGAAGAACCACAGGTATCGCAGGCTCTATGGAAGGTTTATTGTACTCACGATCATGTAAGAAGGCTGCACCTTGCCACCACAGACAGTGCTGCTCCAATTGGTGTGGAAGGACCCCCGGTGCAAACAATCTGCATGATTATCTGACCATGTAAAATTATTAGTGAGTTGTGAAATTTTCCTTACTCTATTAGCAACATAAGTGTTTAACTTGAGGTTGAGAATGACTGTGGCTATCCATGTCAAGACTATTTAATTTGATAAATAAATTCAGACTGCCTTGTAAACCATTTACAATAAGCAAACTCGTAAACTTAAAGAATAAGATTACTACTAGCGCCATCTAGAATAGAATATTAGAACTCGTTAGTAAGTATGGATTAAATAATTGTTCTTGCCGATAGATGGCGGTATATTGTATTGATTTAAGATCCTTGTGTACTATAAATATAAATATGTAATATACTTACTAAGTTTCACATCTTCCGCGCGGAGGGAGTTCACGTACTGTTTTTTTTTTTTTTTTATTATTTTGTAGCTCAAATTTATCGAATAAATCGATTTTGCAAAGATATCTATAAAAGTGTATGAACTTCTGAACCGTAAACGTTACCTAATCGTGATTTACTATTAAAATACGGTATTTGTAAATGCAGTGTTGAAGCAGTGATAGCCGTGTGGTTGAACGTCGGACTGCCGAACCGGAGGTTCCGGGTTCAAACCCCGCACGCACCACTAATTTTCAAAAATTATGTGCGTATTAAAAATTAAAAATGTGCGTATTAAAAAAAGGTAGGTAGGTAGGTAGGTAGGTAGGTAGGTAGGTAGGTAGGTAGGTAGGTAGGTAGGTAGGTAGGTAGGTAGGTAGGTAGGTAGGTAGGTAGGTAGGTAGGTAGGTAGGTAGGTAGGTAGGTAGGTAGGTAGGTAGGTAGGTAGGTTAGGTTAGGTTAGGTTAGGTTAGGTTGGGGGGCCCCCCACAAGTACGTTCTCGCTCGTGCCCCCTGTTGCGCTCTGGTGTTCCGCCGCCCTACTAACG
The DNA here is from genome assembly GCA_905404295.2 of Ochlodes sylvanus. Lineage (NCBI taxonomy): Eukaryota > Metazoa > Arthropoda > Insecta > Lepidoptera > Hesperiidae > Ochlodes > Ochlodes sylvanus. Next base: position 10,781 of record FR990135.1, on the reverse strand, counting down.
GTAACGCAGTTAGTAGGTGTGTGCCCACTGCGATTAGTGCGATTAGCGATCGGACTTTCACAGTGTGACCAGGGTTACCAAAGCTTGTGGAGTGTAGGTGAGGCCTGCTGCGTATCGCGCGGCCCCTACGGGAGCGTTGCTCCATAGGACGTGAAGAAAGGAATGGAAATGAGTAAGGAGGAGGAGGCTCGCGATGAAGCCGGCTCGCTCTCAGACGCAGATGCTTGGATGAGCATGGAGAGCGTCGTTGCGTCGAGCGGCACGGATGGACTCCGGCCTCAAGCACGGCCGGCCGGAAAGAAGGGTGGACGCCCAAAAGCGACCCCCTTGTCTGCCGAGGCCAGAAGACAACTGGCGGCGGCACGACGAGATGAGGCCGAAAAACTCGTGGCCGATATGGCCAAACGAGCGGCGGCCAAAAAAGTGACCGACGCGCTAAACCCTCCTGATGGGGGTGACTTGGCGTGTGCCCTTAAGGACCAGGCTGATGCCCACGTACGGGTAATAAGGCACATTGCCAGCAGCTCTGGTAACCTTAAGGGTACGTTTGTAAAAGGCCTAAAGGAGGCTGCCGCCTCCATTGAAGAAGTTGTGGCGGCCCTTGGGAGCCGAACTGCGTCGGAGGAGACGGAACGGCTTCAGGCCGTCAACAAACGCCTGGAGGCCAAAGTAGCTTCGTTGGAGCGCGAGATGGCGGAGTTACGGGCCATGGTGGAGCGGTCTGCGCGGGCTGCACCGGCGATGGAGGAGACACGACAGGAGGTTGATGATGCGCAAAAGCGCCTCATCCTTGACACCATAGGCCCTGTCCTTAACGCCCGTTTTGAGGGCATACAGGGCCGCCTCCTGCCGAAGTCAAAAAGGCGCCCCGCACTAGATGCTGACAGGCGCAATACAGCCGTCGTAGCAGCTGTGCAGTCGGACGTGGTGCTGTCTGACTCGGACTCGGATGAGGAGCCTCCCCCTGTGGTAGTCAGCAAAACTGCACAGTGGCGTAAGGCTCCACCCCAACCCGTCGCTGAGCCCACAGAGGGCAAAAAGGGCAAAAAGGAGAAGAAGAAGAAAAAGAAGGAGAGGGTGAGAGCTAGCGTGGCTCCGCCATCTGACCCGAAGCCGGTGCAACCTGCCATCAAAGCAGTGGTGCCTCCGACGACGGAAAATCTGAAGCCCGCGTCCCAGCTCAGCCCTCATGTCCCTCCGCCTCCCCCTGCGTCCACGGATGCGGGCTGGTCGGTGGTGGTGAGACGGGGTGGCAAAAATAAAGCGCGTGCTGGCCCTACTGGCCCTACTGGCCCTACCGGCCCTCAGGCCGCTAGTGCCCCGCCTGGGCCCAAGCAGAAGCCCAATAAGAGGCCTCTGCCAAAGTTGCGACCCCCCCGCTCGGCTGCTATTGTACTGAAAATAAAGCCTGATGCGGAGAAGCGGGGGACCACTTATGCCCAGGTGATGGCCATTGCCCAGCAAGGGATTGACATCGAAGGGTTGGGCATCTCCGGTGTCAAACTAAAACGAGCGGCTACCGGCGCCCGCATCCTTGAAATCGCGGGTGCCGAAAAGGACGGCAAAGCCGACGCGCTAGCCGCCAAAATAAAAGAGGTGGTGGACCCACAAATGGTCGAGGTGTCCCGCCCTAAAAAATGCGCGGAGCTGCGCGTGCACGGGCTGTGCGATTCGGCGACTCCTGACCTGGTGTGTGCTGCCATCGCTCGGGTTGGTGAGTGTCCCGAGGCCGACGTGAAGGTCGGAGAAATCCGAGAGGATTACGCCGGCAATCGGACAGCCTGGGTACGGTGCCCCGTCGAGGCAGCCAAACGGCTGACCAGTGGCAGGCGACTCCTGGTTGGATGGGCGTCGGCGCAGGTCAAACTGCTGCCGACTAAGCCCATGCAGTGCTATCGCTGCCTTGAGGTGGGTCATGTGAGCCAGCGATGCACTGCAGAGGTAGACAGGAGCTCGCTTTGCTACCGCTGCGGCAAGCCAGGCCATAAGGCCGCCCAGTGCACAGCCGAGGCTGCCAGCTGCGTGCTTTGTGCCGAGGCCGGCAAGCCAGCGAGACACCGGGTGGGGAGTGCGGTATGCTCTAGCGCGCGCCAAAAGAAAGGAGGGAGGCGGGTTGTGTCCGCGGCTACGGCCCAGACTCAGCCTGTCCGTACGGCTCAGGACGCCGATGAGATGGAGACAGGGGCAATCTTATAATAATGGCCCTCAAGTTTCTCATGGCGAATGTCAACCACTGCGCTAGAGCTCAGGACCTCTTGTTTCAGAGCATAGCGCAGTGGTTGATAGACATAACAGTGGTCACTGAGCCGTATTTCGTTCCCCCCAGGGATAACTGTTCGGGGGACCTAGATGGTGTGGTCGCGATCATGTCTTCGGCGAGTTCTTTGCCTCCAACATGTGTCGTGCGCGGCCATGGAATGGTCTCGGCTCAGCTGGGCGACTTGGTTGTGATTGGAGTATACTTCTCACCTAACCGTCCGCTCAGTGAGTTCGAGACATTTATGGCCGAGGTCGAGGCGCTTGTGCATAGGAGCCACCCTCGCCCTGTCCTGGTTGCTGGAGATCTCAATGCTGAATCAACGGCGTGGGGATGTCCAGCGACCTTCCGTCGGGGAGACCCACGGCGGGCTCGGGGCGAGGTTATCGAGGAGTGGCTCATCTCCGTTGGGCTGACGGTGTTGAATCGGGGGTCGGTTCCTACGTGCGTGCGTCCGCAGGGTTCGTCCATAGTGGACGTTGCTTTTGCGAGCCCTGCACTGGCACGCCGTATTGTTCAGAGCTGGAGTGTGTTGGAGGACGTTGAAGAGCTCTCCGATCACCGCTACGTGCGGTTCGATCTCTCCGCGTCCTCGGTCGCTCCGAGCAGCTCTGACAGGCCCCCGAACGAGATTGGCCCACGGTGGCAACTGAAGCGCCTCGATAAAGAGCTGCTACAGGAGGCGGCCATCCTACAAGGCTGGTTCCGCGCGCCGGTAAGTGTCGTGGTAGAGGACGAGACCGAATGGTTCCGGGGCGCAATGACTGCTGTATGTGATGCGTCAATGCCCCGGGCTCGTGCTCGTCCTCCCAAACGGTGGGTGTATTGGTGGTCGCCAGAGCTCTCGCAATTAAGGGAAGCCTGCGCTGCGGCTCGACGCCAATATGCCCGGTACCGGAGGAGACGGCGCCGGGATGATGCTGAAGGGGCCGCCTTGCTCTCGACACTGGTGGAGGCGAAGAATGCGCTGAGGAGCGCGATAGCAACCGCGAAGGAAGAGGCCAGGGAGGAACTGCTGGCCACTTTGGACCGCGATCCTTGGGGGCGTCCGTACCGACTTGTTCGAAATAAGATTCGACCGTATGGCGTCCCCCTGACGCAGAGTCTGGAGCCGCAGTTCCTCGAGGAGGTGGTTGCCACTTTGTTCCCGCAGGGAATGGCAATCCAGCCTCCGAGTATGGCTCCGCTGGAGGAGGCTAGGAGCGGGGACCGCGACGAAATCCCGGAAATCTCCCGGGGTGAGTTTGGCGCTGCTGTGGAAAGGTTGCGCGCCAAAACTACTGCCCCGGGTCCCGATGGTGTTCCGAGTCGAGCCCTGGTCTCCGCCCTGGACGCCGCAGAGGTCCTGGAGGGGCGACTAAGAGGGCTCTTGAACGCCTGTCTCGAGCAGGGAAAGTTCCCTAAGGCGTGGAAAACAGGACGCTTAGTCCTGCTAAGGAAGGAGGGTCGTCCGGCGGATTCCCCGTCGGGCTTTCGTCCAATCGTTGTGCTCGATGAGGCTGGCAAATTGCTGGAAAGAGTCATCTCTGACCGCCTTGTCGAGCACCTAGAACGGGTCGGACCTAACCTCGCGGATGGCCAGTACGGGTTCCGCCGACGAAGGTCAACAATCCACGCCATCCTGAGAGTGAGGTCCCTGGCGCAGGATGCAGTCTCCCAGGGTGAGGTGATCGTGGCGGTGTCTCTTGACATCGCCAACGCGTTTAACTCCCTACCCTGGCCTTGCATTATGGAGGCGCTTCGTTACCACGGGGTGCCATCCTACCTGCGCCGGCTTATCCGGGACTACCTCTCAGAGAGGAGGATAATTTTCCCTGCTCGAGATGGATGGAAGGAGTGTGCAATGGCGCGCGGTGTTCCACAGGGTTCTGTCTTAGGACCGCTCCTGTGGAACATCGGTTATGACTGGGTGCTGCGGGCGGCTAGTATTCCGGGTGTAGTCGTCGTTTGTTACGCTGATGACACACTCGTGACCGCCCGCGGCGCCACATACCGCGAAGCCTCTTTGCTCGCGACAGCGGGGGTAGCGCAAGTGGTGCGCCGAATCCGCCGGCTGGGTCTGGAGGTGGCCCTCGAAAAGTCTGAGGCGCTGTGTTTCCATGGCCCTCGGCGGGGGCCTCCCCCAGACTGGAGCCTAAAGATTGGTGGTGTTCGGGTTGCCATCAAGCCGACGATGCGCTATTTAGGCATCGTCCTTGATGGCAGATGGAACTTTGGCGCCCACTTTGCGGCGCTAGTGCCGCGTTTGATGGCGGCGGCTGGTGCGTTGACGCGGCTCCTACCGAATCTGGGAGGGCCGGAGGTGTCCTGCAGGCGATTGTACCTGGGGGTCGTGCGATCCATGGCCCTTTATGGTGCCCCTGTTTGGGCTGAGGCCCTGAGCAACCAAAATATCGCACTCTTGCGACGCCCGCAGAGGGTGATGGCTATCAGGGCCGCCCGGGGATATCGCACGATCTCCACTGAGGCAGCGTGCGTGCTGGCTGGTAGTATACCCTGGGACCTGGAAGCCGGGATCCTCGCGTCCTTATTTACTTGGCGCGAGGAGGCACTGGCCCGGGGTGACCAACCAGCACCGAAGGAGATCGCAGGACGCCGCAATGAGCTGCGTCAACGCGCCATCCTGGAGTGGAGCCAGAGGCTGGAGCAGCCCACTGCTGGGCGTAGGACCGTCGAAGCGGTCCGTCCAGTGTTAGGCCAATGGTTGGCGAGGCGGCACGGCTCCCTGACGTTCCGTTTGGTGCAGATACTTTCCGGGCATGGTTGCTTCGGGGGGTATCTGTGCCGGATCGTGGGTCGGGAGCCGTCGGCCGTTTGCCACCACTGCGACGGATGCCAGGACGAGGACGCCCAGCACACCTTGGAGGTCTGCCCAGCCTGGGCGGAAGATCGCGCACAGCTGCGTGCGGTTATGGGGGACGACCTCTCACTGCCGACTGTGGTCAAATGCATGGTCGACAGTGGGACGTCGTGGACAGCGGTGCAGGCCTTTGCGGAGTGCGTCATGCTCCGCAAAGAGGCGGCGGAGAGAGAGCGCGAGGAGTCCACAGACCTCGCCATCCGCCGCCGGCGCACAGGGCGCAGAAGGCGGGCTTACGGCCTGCACCTCCTGCCCCCATAACAACAGCCGGTCGGACGACGGATACGGGAGTTCGTCGTTCGGCGTAACGGCTCGGGTTGAAAGGCGCGCCGGTGTCGAGCGCGCCTTTACCCTAGCGGGATTAGAAGGCAGACGGGCCACCCCGCTGGCCGCTCCAACCCTCTCTCCAAGGAGAGGGGCTTGAGAGCGTGCCGTGAAGAGGCCGCCGTGGTAGCGGCCGCCGCGCCGGGGCCGTGGAGCGAGAATAGCACACAGTCCCGGCAACAATGCGGTAGGCGACGACACCGCTGGGTTTTAGCCGGTAAGAGTCCGGCATAACCCGACAGCGCCCTCCCGTGCCTGTCCAAAATGGATAGGGAGATGGCCAGCGAGTCGGCCTTCGTTCAGGCATGGTTCGCCCCTCCTGTCCAGGGAGACATCGACGCTGCGGCGTCGAATTTACGGCATGCTTTGACCGAGGTATGCAACTCCTGCATGCCTCGGTCCCGGAGGGCACCTGCCAGGAAGGCGGTCTACTGGTGGTCGGAGCACCTTGCCAGTCTCCGAGCCGCCTGCACTAGGGCCCGTAGGGAATATACCCGCAGTCGGCGTCGAAGCAGGAGGGACCTGCAAAATGAGGCCAGGCTTTATTCGGCCTATCAGGAGGCCAAAACGGTTTTGAGGGCGGCAATGGCCGAAGCCAAAGACGCGGCCAGAGCCGAAATGCTGGAGGCACTGGACGCCGATCCATGGGGGAGACCTTACAGGGCAGCGAGGAACAAGTTGCGCCCCATCGGTCCCCCACTAACAGAGTCCCTAGAGGAGAACCTCCTGGACGGGGTGGTACAGGCACTTTTCCCAACGAGGTCCGAATTCACCCCTCCAACGATGGACCCTCCTCGCAACCTAGGTTCCCAAACTGAGGGTTTTCCCCCCCTCACTATGGAGGAGCTGGATGCGGCCGCTCTTTGTCTGCGAGGGAAGAAGACGGCCCCTGGACCAGACGGGGTGCCGGGAAAGGTCTTGAGCGTTGCTCTAAAGCACATGGCTGAGCAAATACGCGGCCTTTTTGAGCGTTGTTTCTCGATCGGGAAATTTCCACGGTCGTGGAAGGAGGGCCAGCTGGTCCTTTTGCGGAAGGAAGGACGCCCGACGGATTCCCCATCAGGCTATAGGCCTATTGTGCTTTTGGACGAGGCGGGTAAGTTGTTTGAGAGAGTGGTGGCTTCCCGCCTCAATGAACATCTGGGATCTGTCGGACCGGACTTGGCGGACTCGCAGTTTGGGTTTCGGGCAGGGCGTTCTACTATAGACGCTCTGTCCCGTCTGAAGCGCCTAACTTTTCAGGCGGCTGAAAATGGGGAGGTGGTGGTGGCGGTATCCTTCGACATCGCGAATGCTTTTAATAGCATCCCCCACTCCACCATACTCGAGGGGCTCCGATACCATAGAGTCCCTCAGTATTTATGCGTCCTCATTAAGGACTATCTCTTCGGACGCGAGGTCCTTTTTGTCGCGAGTAACGGGGACTTGCGTCGCCACGCAGTCGAGACTGGGGTTCCACAGGGATCAGTGTTAGGGCCACTCCTGTGGAATCTTGGATATAACTGGCTCCTGCGGGGTGCTCTCCTCCGTGGCACTGAGGTGCTGTGTTATGCTGATGACACCCTCCTCACTGCCCGGGGGAGAGATTTTCGGGAGGCGATTCGGCGTGCCACCGCGGGTAGCTCCCTCATCATAGAGAGGATCCGTAGCCTCGGTCTGAAGGTGGCGTTAGAGAAGACCGAGGCCATGTATTTCCATGGACCTCGACGGCGCCCACCTGCTGGAACCAACGTGGTTGTCGGGGGTTACCCGGTCCCTGTCAAGACCCAGATGAAGTATCTGGGTCTTATTATTGACAGTCGGTGGCAGTTTGGGCCACACTTTCGCACGCTGGCACCACGGCTGTTGAAAGCGGCCGACTCTTTGGGGTGGCTCCTCCCGAATTTGGGGGGTCCAAATGCCAAGTGCCGGCGCCTTTATGCCGGCATTCTGCGCTCCATGGCGCTGTACGGGGCGCCCATATGGGCCGGTACCCTCAATCGGGAGGAAAATTTGACTCTCATCCGCAGGCCCCAACGGGCCATTGCACAGCGGGTAGGAAGGGCCTACCGCACAGTTAGCTTCGCAGCTGCCTGTGCGGTAGCAAGTACCCCTCCGTGGGAACTTGAGGCGGGTGTCTTATCCGCTGTCTATGATTGGGCAGCGGAACGGAGGGCGAGGGATGAACGACCGACTCCCCAACAACGGGAAGCTGTTCGCTTTGAAGCGCAGAGGTCGCTCGTTCACCAGTGGGCAAATGATTTGGCGGGTGCGGTCTTCGGCCGACGGACTCTTGATGCCGTCGGTCCGGTCTTGGAGGGCTGGTTGGAGAGGCCCCAGGGCTTTTTCCTGACTTACAGGATGGTACAGGTACTGACGGGTCATGGGTGTTTTGGGTCGTACCTGTACCGAATTCGGAGAGAGGAGTCTCCGCTGTGCCATCATTGCCAAACGGCAGATGACACACCGGAGCACACCTTGGCCGTGTGCCCAGCCTGGGCGCAAGAGCGCCACGGTTTGGTTGCGAAAGTTGGCCCTGATCTTTCTCTCTCGAGCATTGTCTACAAGATGCTCGGGAGCGAAACGACCTGGAGATCGGTGGCCTCCTTCTGTGAGAAAGTCATCTCGCAGAAGGAGGAAGCGGAGCGGGAAAGGGAGGCGGATCCATCCGCACCTTTGCTTCGCCGTAGGAAGAGGGGGGGGAGGAGGAGGCTCTTTAACCTCCAAAACCCTCCTGATGGAGGTCGGCTGACGATCGGTGTGGGGACACCGTCGTCGGCATTGCACCGACCTCCATCTCCTTCGGGCAGGGGTGGCCCAGTTCTCCCGGCCGTCCCTGCAGACCCCGCTGATGGGGGTCCGTTTGGGGCTCACAGTTGAGTGAGCAGTTCGCCGGAGAGGTCTCGGAAGTCAAGGCTACGCTGTTTCCCGAGTCCTCTCCACTCAGGCGTTTGGGAGAACCCAGGGGTTTTTAGTGGGTAGACGGGGGTTCCCCCCCGGAGTCCCACATAACCCATCCCGCACCCCACGGGTGGGTATGCATAAAGCATTTTCCCCTGGCCAAAAAAAAAAAAAAAAAGGTTAGGTTAGGTTGGGGGGCCCCCCACAAGTACGTTCTCGCTCGTGCCCCCTGTTGCGCTCTGGTGTTCCGCCGCCCTACTAACGGTAACGCAGTTAGAAGTTGTGTGCCCACTGCGAATAGTGCGACTAGCTATCGGATGCTTTCGGATTTTCACAGTGTGACCAGAGTTACCAAAGCTTGTGGATTGTAGGTGAGGCCTGCTGCGTATCGCGCGGCCCCTACGGGAGCGTTGCTCCATTTTTGGGTTATTTGGCTCAGTTGCGTTTTGTGTGGATTGTCATGGAGAAGAAGATGACTTATTGGAGGCCTCAGGAGGAGGTGGAGATAGAGTATGATGCTTCTGCATCCAGTCGACCGGCGTCTGTCGTTAGTCGGTCGAGCGGTGGCCGTTCAAGCTGCCGCTTTTTTGGGTCTTGCGACTCTTCTGGCGGAGAGGACGAAGTCGTGTCTGATGCCGAAAGTCGCTCTTCTTACCTGAAAAGGAAGTCCAAGGACAGTGCGGGTTCCGCTTCTGAGAAAGAAGGAGTTCAAACCCGTCGGTCTCTTGCAGCCAAACGTGGGCGTAAACCCGCGACCGGCCACAAAGTTGGTTTGGCTAAAGCTCAAAAGGAGCTGAACGCCCTTAATAGGGAGGAAGCGCAGATCGAGTTGGAGAAGCGCGCGATGGAACGTGAGCGTCATGCTCGCGCTGCCCGTACTAAGTCGGGGTATGGGGTATCCTTGGACCCCAAATATGAGGAAAAGACGGTGTCTGAGCTCGAGAGAATGGTGGATTCGGACACTGAAGCCATAATTGAGATAGCGGTGAAGTCATCTCAAATGAAGGGGACGCTCCAAAAGGGGATTAAAGATAGGGCAAAGAGCCTAAAAGGGATCTTCGCGGAGCTCATTAAACGCTCCGTGTCGGAGGAGACACAAAGACTGCAAGCGACCAACGATCGTCTGCAGTCTGAGGTCGGTCATCTCAACCAGCAGATCGCTGAATTGAGAAAGGATCTGGAGAGCCTGAACATTGGGAGAGCCTCTGCGCCTACGCCTGCGCCTGCGCCTGCGCCTGCGCCTGCGCCTGCGCCTGTACCTGCTGTTGGGTCGGTGGCTGCATCGGCTCCTATAAGTATGGACACGGATGCCCCATCACAGGGTAATCTTAACGCTCCCACGGACATTGAGGCGATAATCGCTAAGGTTATCGCCCAAGAGCGTAATTTTATTAGGGACTGCTTTGCGGGCATAGAGGATCGTCTTCTGCCTGAAACGCGGGTACGTCCTCCGCTTGCAGCGGACAGAAGGAGAGACGCTGATCCCCCGTTGCCCGAACCCCTCAAACCCTCCAAGGGGAAAAAGGGAAAGCAGGCTCCGGTCCCGGTAGCTGGGCCTTCGGGGGAAAATACCGTGCCGGTTTCTGTACCGGCTCCTGCGTCGACACAGGATCCGATGCTCCCGTCGACCACTCCCGCCAATGAGGGATGGACGACGGTGAAAAGGGGGAAAAAGAAAGGCAAGGCGTCCGCAACGCCATCCGCAGTACCTGCTTCCGCCTTTTCCGCCCCAGTGGGCAAATCCAAGGCTAAGGCCACAAAACCCAAGCCTGGAGTTAGGGGCCAAAGGGCTAAGAAAAAAGAGGTTAGACTGTCGCCACCCAAGTCGGCGGCGGTCGTCCTGACTTTGACGTCAGAGGCGGTGGCTGGGGGAGCCACCTACCAGTCTGTTCTGGTGAAAGCGAGGGAGTCTGTCAATCCCGCTGAACTTGGGATTGACAAAATTACAAGTCGCGCCACCCAAACGGGGGCGCGCATTTTCGAGTTTCCCGGTGCGAAAGGCGCCGAAAACGCTAGGGCGTTCGCCATCAAAATGGCAGAGGCAGTTTCGGAGGCGGCTACGGTCAGCGTTCCGACCAAGCTGGCCAGCCTGGAGATTGGGCGCTTGGACGACTCAGTTTCCAAGGCGGAGGTAGTGGAGGCCATCTCTAAGCTGGGGAGTTGCCCCCCTGGATCCATCAAGGCCGGGGAAATTCGTCCTGGTGGTCATGGCGTGTTAACCATGCGGCTGCAGTGTCCAGTTGCTGCAGCCAAAATAGCAGTTGCCAAAGGGACATTGCAATTGGGATTCAGCTCGGGCGTGATCCGGGTGCTCGAAGAACGCCCACTTAGGTGTTTCAAGTGTTTCCACCTTGGACACGTCCGAGCTCGTTGTCCGGTTGACGTAGAACGCGCGGGTCTTTGTCACCGCTGCGGGCAGGAGGGTCACAGTTCCGGCGTTTGTGGCAATAAAATGCGTTG